>CM077673.1:300696787-305496787 GCA_039707655.1 Elymus sibiricus
AGTGTCGGTGTGGAATAATCTATCGCATCTACGGATGCCATCCGCAACGCGGATAGGGATCTGAAGCGGCAGAAACGGTGAGAGAGTGCAAAGAGGAAGCGGAACTCAGATGCAGAGGGTAAAAAGAGGCGGGAGCAGGACCAGATGGCGGCGCAGCAGGCCGCCGCATGCCTCTCAGCCGCGTTGGAGGCCAGTGCAGGCCTTGTAGCTGCGGCGGCAGCCCTGGCAACAGCGGCCACGGCGACCAGGGACGCAGCTCTAGCGAGATCGGCGCCCGTCTGTATCCCGATGGCCCACCTGGATGCCACGGCATCTTCGTCGACAGCGGCAGACCTGGCGAGAGGCGCCGTGGTCGCTCCGGCCGAGGTAGCCCCGCCGGTCTCCGCCATGGAACCAGTGGAGCTAATCGACTTGACGAGCTCCTCTGAATTCTCGTTCTGAGGCGAGGAAGGTCATGGCGACTGTGGAGGCGCGGCGTTTGTATGCATCCATGGCATAGTGAATATTTTGTGCAGTTCATCTTCATGTAATTTGACAAACTGTTTGTAAATTACTGAGCGTATGAACTAATGTCAACTAATCCGCTGCAAAATAAGGCATTTTGTGTTGAAAATTTGCCAAATGTTTGTGTCATCTGTTTGTGGGCATGTGGAAATTTAGGATGAATTTGACGTCTGCGACTGAAATTGAGGATGGACCGTGTGTGATGAACCTGCCTTGAGAAATCTCAGAAAGAGCTACCCGCCTCGAGCGATGCAAAAATTCGTGGTTTCACGGCACATTTCGTTACAGCGAAGAGCGTACATGCTTTATTATGTTTGGACCGTGTGCCATCTTGGTTTCTCCCGCCCAGTTCGTTTGCCAAAATTTAAATGGAAGCGGTATTTCAACTGCATGCCGCCTTTCCTCGTCCACCGCACCGACCCTATAGTAAAATTTCAGCTGCCGAGGCATTTGAACCGTCGCCATCCCTCGTCCACCACCATCTCCACCCACACCATTACTACTAAAATTTTCAGCAGCAGCAGCACATCCGCAAACACCCCCCACCCCCCGTCCGCACAGCACCCCCCTCCCCCTTCCTCCCCCGCTTGAACCCTAGCTCGCCGCCGCCGCCGCCCACCACCAACCTCAGCCGGTCTGCCCGTGCCTCATAGCTAAACAAGTTCAGGGTCCCCACCAATCCACATACACCATCGCCGCCCTGAGTTTTTAGATGAGGCCAGCGGTGTCCCTTTCCCCCAGATCCTCATCCCGTACTCCAGAGAGTTGCAGCCTAATCAGCCCGACCACATCTCCCGTGGACCTTGAGGAGTGTACGAGCAAAAAGAGGTCTATCATGGCCTCTCCGCCGTACGCTGGCGAGGTGGGCGACGTTCGCGCCGACCCTTCGATCCCGGACGAACACCTCATCGCGGGAGCCGGTGAGGACGCTGCCTACGTTGCCATGCCGAAGGCTTCAAGTCTGCGGGAACGCATGTTCCTGTATCTCAGGAGAGCCGGCTACGACATCAAGCTCGTCAACATCACCGGCTTCACCCGGGCCATGTCACAAGTTAAGTGGTCCACCGGCAACGCCTCTGGTTCAACCGCCGTCGATCTCTCCAAAGGCCCCGCCGCTGATCTCCTCCGCCTCGCGGTCATGGATTTGCGATCCTTCTACTCCATCGAGCCCCTTTTGTCCTTTCTGAAGGAAACGTTCTACGACGGTGGCTTGGGATCCTTAGCTCCAAAGTCAGATCTCATCCACCAAGATAATGGCACACACTACGGCTGTTACAAGGGGAAACGTGCCATCTGCGACATCAGGGAGCGCACCCTAGGCACCTCATATCCCAAGTGGAAGGAGCCCATCCATGACAAGTGAGGCAACATCCTGTGAGCAAATCATACATTTTATAGCTAGCCGTCTCGTACCCATTGTTGTAGTAGCTTTTGCCATGCGATAATCATGCAGTGTTTAATTGAGCATTTGTCCAGTTGTCAAGCAGATGCCTTGCTTTTCTATATCTGGTTGTTAGGTTGGTTGCATTGAGTATTTGTCCAGTTTTCAATGGCTATAGTTAGTTGTTACAGTGAGCATGAATGCCTTGTTTCTTTCAGTTATTCACAATGTGATGTTCATTATGTGCAAGTATGAACTGTGTAGTTCAATTTCATCAATACCACCTGTTATGCCTGGTGTTGTTAACCCGTGCCCTTAACTCCAGCTTTAAACATTTATGCCTTGTTTCTCTGAATTTGGTTGCCAGGTTTGTTGGAGTGAGAATTTGTCTAGTTTTCAAGCAGATGCCTTGCTTTTCTGTATCCGGTTGTTAGGTTGATTGCAGTGAGCATTTGTCTAGTTTTCAAGCAGACGCCTTGCTTTTCGTTATCTGGTTGTTAGGTTGGTTCCATTGAGCATTTGTCCAGTATCAAATGGCTATATTTGGTTGTTATAGTGAGCATATATGCCTTGTTTATTTCAAGCAGATACCTCGTATACTTGGTTGATGTTAAGCCTGATGTACTTATCATGACTTTACATGTACTTGCACAGGACAACAATGGGAGTGGCCAACGTTTTCCATCGAGGTTCTTTTCATCCCTCTGCTTATACTCCATCCGTTCCATCATGTAGTCCATATAGATTTTTGTGATGTATCTACATATACCATCTAAAATGTATACAATATAAAATTTTGTGATGTATCTAATGAAATGGAATTGCAATTCTAGATGTAAATGTTTTTTCTCTACAAACTTGGTCAAAGTAAGTAAATGTTGATTGCTCAAAATGTTTATATGCAACACATTGTGGAACTGATGGAGTAATGTATTACACCATTGTGCAACTGCATTTTAGCTTCTAATATTGGCTTCTTGCTTGTAGGTACATATGTCTTAGGTAAAGATCCATTCCTGGACCCTTTTTGCGTGTGGGGTAATGAAATATTCATGAACCAGCATCAAGTGAGGAAACTGAAAATGATTGTTAGGGAAAAGAGACGAACAATGCCAATTAGACTATTTGTTTACGCTCTATCCAACACAACAGTGAGCTGTAGGATGGTAACTATGAACTCTGTAGGCTTCTATTAGTACTGCCCATAATGAGTTGTCACACAACAATGTCTGAATCTTTTTCTTTTGCAGTGGTTCCCAAAGCAGTTTACTCAAGATTACCTTTCAAAGTACATGATTGCTGGACATGCAATGAAGGTTAAAATAAATCATCGAGACTACAATGAGCATCGAGAAGTCGTAATGAAGACAGTGAAGGATGGGCGGGCGGCCATCACTAGGGGCTGGCCTAGAGTCGTTCGTGCGTTAGGCATGGAGGAGGGCACAATATGGGCATTCCGCTTCACCTTCTCCAGCATACAAAATGTCTTTCGGCTCTCTCTTTACCGTCTTTAGTACAACCGTGCTTCCATCATTGTTTATTTGTCACTTCTGTAGTTTTCCTTATTTTTTGAGAATTGATGCTTATGTAGTTCTTGAGTATATGTACATGTGAATCGAATTATGCATTCGTTCTTAAACCTAAACATGATTTGATATGAAATACAAGAATTCCTACTTTCAAATTTAAATTATGTGAATTATGAACAAAGGTATTTAATTAGGGGCAAATCCTGCTCTGCAGGCCATTACAATGCACACAATTTGAGAAAGCAAAACGTCCGCGATCAACTCCGACATCACACACGTTTCTCCATTCGAGGCGTGTGTGATGAATCTCGTCTTCGCACACGGTCAGACGAGAAAGAACGTGTGAGATTAACAACGCGTGTGAGATTAACAACACCAGCGTTTGTGCTAGTCTCCTTATCACATACGATTTCGTATTTTGAACTGTGTACCATCATAAACGTTGGTCAAAGAAGACAGCGTGCGATAGGCCTTCATCCGACACAGTTATTCTGGATGACACGTTTGGGAACTATGGTTCACACGTTTGGGACATTTTATAAATCACAAACGTTTATCAGAAACCCCGCGTGTGGGATATATTCAACCTTCGCATACGGTTTTACAATGATAAACGTATGCACTCTTATATCATATCACAGATGGTCATGGTGGAACTAACTATGTGTGATTGTCTCCTTATCGTACACGCTTTATAATCGTGAACTGTTTGCGATTTGGTGCATATCGTAAACGGCGCTTCACAGAATAGCGCGAGCGATGTTAGTGTGATCTCACACGAGTTGCAAGGATGAACCGTATGGGAAATACACACATCTGAAACGATTATCCGGTGACCCTCGTTTGTGATAGGTGCGGACATCCCATACGCTTAGTTTTGCCAAACGTTTGCGTTCGTTGGCCACCATCGCCGACGGGTTTGCGGTGTCGTGTGGGATGGACCCCCCCTATCGCCCACACATGCAAGGCGACGGTTTGGAACTACGTCGCGGAAAGGGGTTAAAAACCGTTTGTATAGCACGTCGCTGCACCAGTGTTTGTGTTGTTCTGGAGAAAGTGACTCACGTCCTCTTCTTGTGCACGTTGGCGATATTACTTTGGAGCTTTCTCCGTGAGGCTCTAGGGTCCGATTGGGAGGCCCCGTACGTGGACTAGTTTCTTCAAACCCGTGCCATCCAGACCAGAAGGAGGATACACCTCTTCTGACTTGTGTTCACGACGTGCAACAATAGATTATTGAGCGGGTCTTTCTCAAAACGGCTTCCAACTCAATCTTCAAATTCCATGCATTTTTGTAGGACTGGCACCCGCTCTCTAGACATCAGGATCGTGACCAGGTGGGCCACACGATGAACGCGATGATTGATCTTGCACGCTGACTTGCCTCACCGCATGTCTTATGTGTTACTGGCCATTTGGTGGTCTTCTCTCTCTCCCTCTCTCTCTTTTATGTTTTTTGGGCGTGTTTATGACCCAACATACTCTTTAATTTCATGTGTTGCACTTTAAAGTTGTACAGATGTGGTATTACTTTATTTATAATGCGAGACGGAAGTCTATTTCGAGAATTAAACGACATCCCTCTCATCATAGAAAATGAGAAACATGTCATTTCACTTTCTATTTTTTATTCTCATGAAATTTCTATCCTATGAGCGAGACGGAAGTCTATTTCGAGAATTAAACGACATCCCTCTCATCATAGAAAATGAGAAACATGTCATTTCACTTTCTATTTTTTTATTCTCATGAAATTTCTATCCTATGAACGAGACGAGGGCTAGTAAAACTTACTGAGAAACAAGTAGCCTATGTGCACATGCTGGGTGGAAGACCAACCGACAACCTTCGATTAAAAGGTGCAGGATTCGGAGCACGGTGTGTACACATGGGCCCAATCCTAACGACCAAGTAACGGCCGATTCGATCATTAGCGCCACTGCCTTTGTGTTTTATATGTACTCCGCCACTGTCTTTGTGTTCGTCCCTTTGTCTCAACCATTGGTCCCCTGGGTTAAGCAACATGGGATGTTTGGACCTTGTGCAGAATAAATTGTGTGACACCACGTAGTGTGTTTTTTGTACGCACACTAATAAAGACGATAGGCAAAGGTAAGGTTTGAACTCTTACGTGTACGTGAGTTATTTTGAACATTTCTTAAGTCCTTGTAGCATGACCGTTCATGCCTGAAATTTGCTCATCTGCATCCGGTTACCTCATACTTAAAAAATTAAATCCATATAAAACATACAAACGAGGAATTTTACGTACTACGCAGGTCAAATAACATATACCCTATTCCTCATCGGAGATGTTCATAATCTCCGTGCCCGACTCCGGGTACATAGGCGGCAGCCGCAACTTCGGCTCGTCCGGCTGCTCCGTGTCGGCCTCCGCCCTCGATTCCGCATCAAATTCAACGAAAAGCGTGTTGGTTACCACCCGTTCCTGCCGGCTGAACTGGTGATTGGCGTTGACATAGGCCTCATCCTGGATGGACTCCACGATGGCATGTTGCTCCACCATCTCAGCCGATTGGGCGACCGCGAACTCCGCCATGGCGTCCTGCATGTCAGAAACCCACAGCCGGCGCCAGCTCCTCCTCCGATTGCTCCGCCTCGTCCTCCTTCGGATCCACCCTAAGAACCGGTTGCTGCTCCTCTTCCTCCTACTCATCCTCCTTCTCCACCGGCAAGTCCGGAGGCAAGTTGACTACGATGCGGGCGGCGGGCCTCGCCCGTGTCTCCTCCTCAATCTGGAACCGGCGCTCCGGCATGAGCGTAGCATATGTCGTCTTTTTTTGCTAGGCCATGGCAAAGTCGGACAGTGTGGGAAGAGAGAGCCGGAGCGGGAGAGAGGTGGATGGGATCGGGTTGGTGGCACGGAGAGGGAAGAAGTGGATGTGGCTAGGCCTGGGGACGCCGTCCGACTTAAATACCCGGATTTCGGCCCCCGGGCATCAAGTCGGAGCGGCACCACACGATGCTCACACCCCATCAGAGGAGACGCTCGTCGGACCGACATGACACATCATACTACCCAATATAATGGGTAGTATTTAGTTGATTCCTGTACAATGATAAGAAAACAAAGGATATGTATAAGATGGTGACGCAACACTTTTTCTCATAATTAGGTGCATTTCCCCGATTAAAAAGAGCTTTTATTAACTGACTTATAACAAGCATTAAGGGGATAGAAATACACTAACCACACATTCAACATCAGTACAATTAAAATCCACCCAATCAATACCAACGCACGTACAAAAAATCATGTCAGGAAATAGCAAATTGATATAGGGCCGACGCTATGCTCTCTCGAAACAGGCTTTCGCCCCGCTTTATAGATAAAGCAACATAGCAGAGTACACGACCGAACGATACAATGTGGTGAGGAGGCCCTCTTACAAAGCAGATCAAAAGATAAACAAGAACCTAGAACAAGCTACCACCTCGCAGAGGTCCGACCAAGAACATCTGACATCCATGACAACGCCCCAAGAAGGTGACCGCGCGAAGCGTCGCCATTGCCGAGTCCAAACAAACAGAGGTTTTCACCCGGAGCCCTGGCATAACGAGACCCACGACGACGACTCCAAGAAGCAAGTGGCACCCATAGGCGCCACCGACGCCGGCGCCACATAGCGCTAAGCTTTCGCTCGGACACTCGCCAACGCCACTAGGAGGAGTTCCGATCAGCAACTCCACGAGGGCTGCTCATCCACACCAAATATGGGCACTGCCAAAGCAGACTAGAGCCTCCCACCACTCCACCCCTTGTCGTCCACACGACCAAGATGTCGCGTCACCACCGCCACCACGGAGCCTGCCGGAAAGCCAACCGTGAGGCCCACCAACCGAGGCCGCCGCCCCGGCGTCCATGGCCCCGAACACCACCGGCCATCGACATCACGACCCCCGCCATGGTAGTAGGATTGAAAGGGACCACCTTTCAATCCTAGCCCGGCATCAGTCACCTGGTCTGGGTTAGCGCCTCCACAGTAGGAGGGGCCGACACCCGCCTCCCCTGTCAGTCCCGGTGGACCGTGGGGATGCAACCTAGTGACTGCCGACGGCCGCCGCTGAGCAACTCGAACGACGCCAAACCCATGGCCACCGGAGCCGATCCGTCCGATGACATGGCAACACCTGAAGATCCCAACTCGGACCGACGCCATGAGCAAGCCAAAGAAACGAAGAGCACAACGCGAAGGATACCCGCGCGGACCAAGTCAACCCTCGTACCTACGCGCCCGGCGCCGTCGACGCGTAAAGAAAGTAGAGTAACGATGGTCCACGCCAAGCAGTTGCAGACCCAATGAAAACTATGCAACAGATACAATCTCGGGCATGCACACAATCTTGTGCACTCACTAGGCAAGCAACCCAGCAGCCAAGAGCCATTCGCGGAGTCAAGAACATTCGTCGACGCACTTGTGACACATGCCGCGAATATCGTGAGAAGATGGTACTGCCAAAATCCAGGAGGCACATCGACGATCCACGGGCATAGCTACTAGACCACATATAATGCACTACAATGTCATGCCTGCGATCTGCACCCACAAGCTCCGTCGAGCATCCATGGCTCAGCCATCAGCACTGCCGGCATGAATCACCAGCACTGCTGCCACGCACCACCTCCGCAATAAATAAAAAACCACGAGTTTGGACTCAACAAAATATACTTCTTTTTGAAACTCAGCCTTTGAGTATCTCGATTTTTTAAAAACAGAGAATTGCCCAGTTAATTAACGAAAAATCGGGCTAAAACCGTTACAACATGCCCAGTAAAAAGGGCACCTCGGCCGACTTGGCATCCACACATACACCGCCGATGCAAGGACACGTTGAGGGTCCTGCAATGTCATTGTCATCACCTCTCGCCGAGCAAACGATTCTGACTTCAACGCGAAAATATACTTTTGAACTGCATGGAAAATAGATTCTAATCCTACAAGCCAAATAAATTTCATAGGCCTTTTTCCTAAGAAATATAAACCTTTGAAATTCACGTAAGATTTATTTGAACCGAATAGCCATCAGCGTGCTGTTTTAGATTCAAATTGCCTTAAACAGCTACAAAGGCAAAAGCACGCAGAGTATCAGCCTTTGCTTGATACCCACATTCTGGCCATCGAATCTGATCCAACGACAGATACAGATCGGATGCACGTATACATGCATGTGGCTATGGGGTCACCTCAACTACCAAGAATTCCAAAGTTTATGCATGATTACAGTATTGTATTCTTATTGCGTAGCGAATCCATAAAAGAAGGTACCTATTGTAACACCAGAGCTGCTAACTAACTGCATCCGTTGAGAAATGGAAAGTAGGAGTGTGCCGGGCATATGCAGAGGCCCCGAGCGAGCAATAACGCCTCACTGCACACCGTGTCTTGTGAACTGTACTACTCATCAGCATTGGACACATGCACGTACAGTTCATCCCTAAACACATAGAAAGCTATACCTTCAATCATACTGCACGATATGGTTTATTACACGCTTTGCATTACCCTTTGTCTTCACGATAAAGTGGTCGGTCGCGTAACCACATGGTGCAGGATCAAAATTATTCAGTCCCGATTATAAAACGGCAGCGCTACGTGTGCAAAGTCGCAAACGGGGGGCAACCTGAGGACATTCTCCTGGCTGGCACGAGAACGAATGATCGAATGCGCGCCTGGGCCGCATGGCGTGCATGACAGGTAAGGTGTGGTGGTGAGGCTTGTATGATCAGCGTTAGGGACAGGCGCGAAAGATGGAAGAATGATGCGCATGATCTTGGCCAACCATGCATGTTTGCCTTGAGAAATGATCCAGTGGATCAACGATGGCCATGACCGGTTCTTAATCTCTGTGCATTCCTAACAACCGATGGCAACCAACTCGTGGGATTTCATTTCTTTATAGTAGTCATGTCGTTGGAGATTGTGATCACCTCCATCATCCTAGGGTGGCCACCTTCTGTTTTGCGTTAATTTACGGTTACCGAGATCATCCTCTGCGAACTTGCGTACCACCAGCTACTAATTTCCAATTCGTCTATTTGTTTTCTCCTTTATAGAAGAGAAATTTTACGGTGCATCATACACGAGAGACCGTGTATTATATTAGCGATCCAACGGATGCCATTAGTTGGGCCTTATTAAGGCCGAGGGGCATTTTCGACCTAAAAAATTATGAAGTTTATGACGGCCCAATTTAATCCAGGGGTATAATTGTCCTAAAATTTTGAATTAAATTAATTACATTAACATAGCACTTAGCGTCATCGCTCATTTGAATTTCCGTGAGCGGTTCCTCGGCTCCTCGAACCCTAGCACTCGTCGATCAGCCGTCGCCCTCAATCACCGCCGATCAGCCGCCGCCCTCAATCCGCGTCGATCAGCTGCCGTCGCACTCGTCGTGCGACCCCCCTCCTCCTCCCCATCCCTCGCACGCGATCCCCCTCGATCACCGCCGCCCTCGATCACTCGGGTCCTCTGCTCCACCGCTGCCTTCATCGATTGGACGCCCCGTCCCAGACGCGAGTCATCGCCGTCCATCAAGTCGCGCCGGATCTTTGCAACAACGTCTGAGATGTAAGTGCCGCCGTCATCTGTGGTCCCTTCTGCATAGTACCTATAGGATCGGATATGATTAGGGTTTAGGAGAAGTGTATTTCCGAATTAGAAAGTGTAGTCTGGATTTGCTTATGACATGTTTTGGATTTAGTTAGGAGATATTCTGTAATATGAGAAGGTTGTGACTACATTTCGGTTGAAAGGAAGTGCAATTCGGATTTAGTTAGGACTTAGTTTGGGTTATGTGGCATGAGAAAGATGTCAGCGGATTTGGATTCATAGAAAGTGTAGTCTGGGTTTGGGTAATGAAATATTTTGGATTTAGTTAGGAAATATTTTGGATTGAGTTTGGCGTTATTTTGGATTTAGTTAGGGGATACATTTTAATTGAGTTTGGAGTTATTTTGGATTTAGTTAGGAGATTTGATCTATGTTGGGTTTAGTTAGGGGATACTTTTTAATTGAGTTTGGAGTTATTTTGGATTTAGTTAGGAGATTTGATCTATGAGGGTTGATTTATCAGGGCGTGATTACTCACGGCATTTGAAGGATTATTCACGGCATTTTGGATTTAGTTAGGGCAACCACCTTAGTTACAGCTTCTGAAGGACCGAGATAGGTACATGAATCCGAACTGAAAGGTTGTTTCAATTATTTAAGCAGAGTAGTGCATAATTATTGAGATATGCTACCCAATCGTAACATTTTCTATGTGTTTTCGTTGGCAGCATAACGACATGGATGATAAAGGCAACGCGGGCGAAAACTTGGGCGATAAAGGCAAGGATGACAAGGACATGGGTTATAGAAGCAACGCAAGCAAAAACATGGATGATAATGACAATGAGGATGTAGGCTTGGACAACAAAGGAATGGATGGTAAAGACATGGATGATCAGGACAACGAGGATGCAGGCAAAGATGGCATACACGTGGATGGTAAAGACATGGATGATCAGGACAACGAGAATGCAGGCAAGGGTGGCATAGACCTGAATGAGTATATGGAATACGTAGAGATCGTGAAGAAGACTTTCAGGACTGAGCAAGAAGCCTACATGTTCTATGTAGACTATGCTAGAAATAAGGGTTTTGGTGTTAGAAAGGATGATCTGAAGTACATGGGTTCGAAACAAAATGCATACCGACGGACGTACAAGTGCTGCAAACAAGGATGGCGGGCCCTTAAACACTTCAACAGAGCCGAAAGAAAAAGAACACCAAGGGGTCTTTCTCGGTGTGGGTGTCCCGCTCTTTTTCAGGTTGAGCTACAAGATGGCAGTGGCCTCTGGTTTGTCAAGAATTTTGTGGACAAGCATAACCATCTGTTTGTCCCTCCTGGCCTGACTCCCTACTTATCGGCTCATCGTAGAATGACTGACACGCAAAAGGCGGATGTCATCGAGTATGCTATCGGTGGACTTTGAATGCATCAGATTATGAATGTAATGGAGAAGAACGCCGGAGGTCCCGACAAGCTTGGCTTTATAGACCGGGACCTATATAACCATCTTTCAATCCAGAAGAGTCGCAAGATAGAGGGTGATGATGCTTCATTTTTGGTCACCTATATGATAGCACAGAAAAAAAGCAGACCCGGAATTCTTTTACAAATACACAAAAGACAGCCAAGGCCATTTGAGGAACATATTCTGGGCCGATTCACAATCTCGGATTGACTATGCTGCCTTTGGTGGCGTCGTGGTGTTCGATGATGACCCACAAGTATAGGGGATCAATCGTAGTCCTTTCGATAAGTAAGAGTGTCGAACCCAACGAGGAGCAGAAGGAAATGACAAGCGATTTTTAGCAAGGTAATTTCTGCAAGCACTGAAATTGTAGGTAATAGATAGTTTGATAGCAAGGTAATTTGTAACGAGCAAGTAACGGTAACGGTAAACAAGGTGCAGCAAGATAGCCCAATCATTTTGAGGCAAAGGACAGGCCAGAACAATCACTAGTAACAGGCAAAGTGTTCTTGAGGGTACACGGAAATTTCGCCTAGTCACTTTTATCATGTTGGTTTGATTCGTGTTCGCTACTTTGATAATTTGATATGTGGGTGGACCGGTGCTAAGGTGCTGTTCTTACTTGAACTAACAACCTACTTATGATTAACCCCCTCGCAAGCATCCGCAACTACGAGAAAAGTCTTAAGACAAAGTCTAACCATAACATTAAACATGTGGATCCAAATCAGCCCCTTACGAAGTAGCGCATAAACTAGGGTTTAAGCTTCTGTCACTCTAGCAACCCATCATCTAATAACTACTCCACAATGCATTCCCTTAGGCCCATGAATGGTGAAGTGTCATGTAGTCGACGTTCACATGACACCACTAAGGGAATCACAACATACATATCATCAAAATATCGAACACATATCAAATTCACATGATTACTTGCAACATGACTTCTCCCGTGACCTCAAGAACAAAGGTAACTACTCACAAATAATAATCATGCTCAAGATCAGAGGAGTAATGAATAGCATAATGGATCTGAACATATAATCTTCCACCAGATAAACCATATAGTAATCAACTACGCAAGATAATCAACACTACTAGTCACCCACAGGTACCAATCTGAGGTTCCGGTACAAAGATTGAACACAAGAGATGAACTAGGGTTTGTGAGGAGATGGTGCTGTTGAAGATGTTGATGAAGATTGGCCTCCCAAAGATGAGAGGGGTGTTGGTGATGACGATAGCTTCGATTTCCCCCTTCGGGAGGGAAATTCCCCTGGCGGAATCGCTCCGCCGGAGGGCAAAAGTGCTCCTGCCCAAGTTCCGCCTCGAGGCGGCGGCGCTTCGTCCCGAAAGTACCCCTCCTAATTTTTTTAGGTTTTTAGCGAATATATACCGGAAGATGGGCTCCGGAGGTGGGCCAGGGTGAGCACCACCCACCAGGCCGCGCTAGGGGGTGCCTGGCGCGCCCTGGTGGGTGCTCCTCACCAGGTGGCCCCCCTCCGGTAGATTTTTGCTCCAGTATTTCTTATTAATTCCAAAAATAATCTCCGTAAAGTTTTAGCTTCATTGGAGTTGTGCAGAATAGGTATCTCTGACGTGCTTTTCTTGGGTCTAGAATTCCAACTGCCGGTATTCTCCCTCTTTGTGTAAACCTTGCATATTATGAGAGAAAAGGCATTAGAATCACTCCCCAAAGCATTATTATTCAACAAAACAAAGTAAATAACAGTAGGAAATCATGATGCAAAATGGACGTATGAACTCCCCCAAGCTTAGACCTCGCTTGTCCTCAAGCGAAAGCCGATATTGAAAAGCATGTCCACATGGTTTGAGGGAGAGGTGTCGATAAAAACAAAATACGGACATAGAGGCATCATGCTTATTAACATAGCAGCAACAAACTCTAACATAAGAACTTATTTCAATATATTTTTATCATAAAGCTTCTCATGAACAAGTAACAATTCATCACAACATAGAAGTATGAATCATAAACCTTATTGGAAACCAACAAACTGTGTTCTCAGTCAATTTTGCAACTACAATTCATCATATTTTCAGGAAGGGTCTCATGTCGGAGCCTTTTGGCAAGTCCACATACTCAACCATCATTTAGTCTTCTATGATTGCTAACGCTCACGACATACCCATGAACAAAAAGTTTCAACCGGACACATAGGAAGACAGGGGCTTATAATTTTGCCTCCCAACGTATTCACCTCAAGGGTGATGTCAACAATAATAACTCATGCCCACCCATATCCAACTGGATATATGTGCCTAGATCTTTCCTCACCACATGATACTTGCAAAGGAAAAAGTAAAAAGGAATAGAGAGGAATACTTTGAGCTTGCATAAAAGTAAGTGCATAAAAGTAAAAGATAGTCCCTTCGTAGAGGGAAGCAGATGTTGTCATGCGCTTATTGGTTTGTATGCCCAATCCCTTAATGTAAAAGAACGTCACGCTATATTGCCCCCTATGATAGCAACCTTTATTATGCAGTCTGTCGCTTTTATTACTTTGCCATCATAAGTTCGTATAACGCTCAATTTTCTCTTACACTAATTGATCAAAACACTTTTAGAAGCAATTTTTATTGCCTTATTGCACCGATGACAACTTACTTGAGGGATCTTTATCGATCCATAGGTAGGTATGGTGGACACTCAAGGAAAGAGTTTGGGTTTGGGTTTTTGGATGCACAAGTAGTATTTCTACTTAGTGCAGAATTTTTGGCTAGCAAAGATATTGGGCAAGCACCACATGTTGAAGGATCTATGACAATATAACTTCTATGTGGATATGAACAAACATAAATCATTACGTTGTTTTCCTTGTCCAACGTCAACAATTTTGACATATAATATTTGATGGGGTCTCACAATCATAAAAGATGTCCAAGATAGTGTATTTGCATGTGAATCTTCTTTTCCCTAATTAATTCTTTCATGAATTGCATCATTGACCAATGCTATGTTTGTCAATGTCCAACAAATTTTACTACTTATACTTTTCCTTATGTGATGTCATTACTCACCATAAGATTAGCATATGATTCTTTTCATTTATTGCCTTTCTTTTATTTGATTGCAATCAAGAAAGTAGAGAAGCAAAAACTCAAACTAAACTTTATTATATAACTTTCAATCTATTACATAGATAGGTAGACCACGAAACTAACACACGAAAATATATCACGCTAAACTTTTATTCGACTAAGGCAAAGGGAAACTAAAGATAAAACTAGAATAGGTAAAGGTGAATAAAAGTGGTGGTGATACGATACCGGGGCACCTCCCCCAAGCTTGGCTCAAGCCAAGGGGAGTGCCCATACCCGTGTGCTCAAGTTTCCTTCGGTGGTGGTGATGAAGAAGGTGGAGGTGTTGATGTAGGTGGTGATGATGTGATGCCACACTTTAGCTTTAGAAGATCCTCCAATTTCCGGATGAGTCTCCTAAGATTGTCGATGTGTTCTTGCAACAAGATATTTTCACGGATGAGAAATTTATTCTGAACACGAACCACTTCGAAGGTTCTAAAGGCTTCGATTTCAATAGGGGTGAGATGACTGTAATAAGGTTGAAGGATATCTTCTTCCTCTCCCTCCTTTGCTGGTGTGAGTTGATCTCCTTCGGGGAGATAATCCACCTTAGCTTCATTGTCCTTCTTCTCCTGGTAGGCTTCTTCCGGCTCCTCCCTCTTCAACTCTATCTTCATTAGCCAGGCATCTTCTTCCATGTTGTTAGGAGAGAGAGAAGACATGATGCCTGACTTGACAAATCTGATAGGAAAACAGCAAGAAGCAAGAGCAGAGGATTTTTCTGCGTTGCGGTCGTCAAAACAGTCGGGGGTATATATAGAGAATTTTTATTCTTGGGAAACAAGTATTTGGAAGGAATACGGAGTCGGGAAGGCATCCGAGGTGGGCAGCACCCACCAGGGCGCGCCCAGGGGTGCCTGGCGCGCCCTGGTGTATCGTGCTCACCTCGATCACCTTCCGATTTATTTTTTTATTCCTAAAATTCTAAAATATTCCAAAACTGACAGAAAATATTTTTGCGGATTTTTCGGAGTCCATTTACTTACCGTATCACGTACCTCCTTTTTTTAAGTATTCTGGGGTGTTCCGGAAGGTTTCTTTTATGTGTTCCTCCGGTGTCATGGTTTGGATAACATTGCTTTCAACGTTAATAGGCGTACCTGAGATATAATGCTTAATTCTTTAGCCATTGACCACCTTCGGGTTAGTACCTTCGGCATTATTAATCTTGATAGCTCCAGAATGATAAACCTCTTCAATAATATATGGTCCTTCCCATTTGGAGAGAAGCTTTCCTGCAAAGAATCTTAAACGAGAGTTGAATAAAAGAACATAATCTCCTATTTTGAATTCCAGCTTTTGGATTCTTTTGTCATGCCATCTTTTTACTTTTTCTTTGAATAGTTGGCATTTTCATACGCTTGGGTTCTCCATTCATCTAGTGAGCTAATATCAAATAGCCTCTTCTCACCGGCAAGTTTGAAATCATAATTGAGTTCTTTAATTGCGCAAAATGCTTTGTGTTCTAGTTCTAGAGGCAAATGACAAGCCTTTCCATATACCATTTTATATGGAGACATACCCATAATATTTTTATAAGCTGTTCTATAGGCCCAAAGTGCATCATCTAATTTCTTAGACCAATTCTTGCGAGACCTATTGACAGTTTTTTGTAATATTAATTTTATTTCTCTATTGCTAAGTTCTACTTGACCACTAGATTGAGGATGATAAGGTGATGCAATTCTATGGTTAACATCATATTTAGCAAGCATCTTACGGAAAGCACCATGAATAAAGTGTGAACCACCATTGGTCATTAAATATCTAGGGACTCCAAACCTTGGGAAGATAAGCTCTTTAAGCATTTTAATAGAGGTGTGGTGATCAGCACTACTAGTTGGAATAGCTTCTACCCACTTAGTGACATAATCAACCGCAACTAAAATATGAGTGTACCCGTTAGAGGAAGGAAAAGGTCCCACTTAGTGACATAACGTCAAATAGATCAACAACAAGTGAATAATTCATAGGCATTTCTTGACGCTTACCGATATTACCAATTCTTTGACATTCATCACAAGACAAGACAAACTTACGGGCATCCTTGAAGAGAGTAGGCCAATAAAAACCAGATTGCAATACCTTGTGAGCAGTTCTATCTCCCGCATGATGTCCTCCATAAGCTTCGGAATGACATTTCCGTAGGATTTGTTCATGTTCATGCTCAGGTACACAACGTCTAATAATACCATCTACTCCTTCTTTATAAAGATGTGGGTCATCCCAAAAGTAATATCTCAAGTCATAGAAGAATTTTTTCTTTTGTTGGTATGTGAAACTAGGTGGTATATATTTAGCAACAATGTAATTAGCATAGTCAGCATACCAAGGTGTGTTGTGTGAGACACTTATTGCAGCTAGCTATTCGTCAGGGAAACTATCATCAATAGGTAGTGGGTCATCAAGAATATTTTCTAACCTAGACAGGTTATTAGCTACGGGGTTCTCAGCTCCTTTCCTATCAACGATATGTAAGTCAAATTCTTGAAGCAAGAGAACCCACCTAATGAGTCTAGGTTTAGCATCTTTCTTTTCCATAAGATATTTTATAGCAGCATGATCGGTGTGAACAATAACTTTGGAGTCAACAATATAGGATCTAAATTTATCACAAGCAAACACAACTGCTAAAAATTCTTTTTCAGTAGTAGCATAGTTTCGTTGACCACTGTCTAGAGTTTTACTAGCATAATGGATAACATTCAATTTCTTATCAACTCTTTGTCCTAGAACAGCACTAACAACATAATCACTAGCATCACACATAATTTCGAAAGGCAAGTTCGAATCAGGTGGTTGAACAATAGGTGCAGAGGTTAAGGTTTTCTTGAGTGTTTCAAAGGCTTCCACACAATCATCATCAAAGACAAAAGGAATATCCTTTTGCAAAAGATTAGTAAGAGGCCTAGAAATTTTAGAGAAGTCTTTAATGAACCTCCTATAAAAACCAGCATGACCAAGGAAACTTCGAATACCTTTAATATATTTAGGACATGGCATTTTTTCAATTGCATCAACTTTAGCTTTATCCACCTCAATACCTCGCTCAGATATTTTATGCCCCAAGACAATACCTTCATTAACCATAAAGTGGCACTTCTCCCAATTCAAGATGAGATTAGTTTGTTCACATCTCTGCAAAACTCGATCAAGGTTGCTTAAGCAATCATCAAAAGAGGTTCCGTAAACGGAAAAAACATCCATGAAAACCTCCACAATCTTTTCACAAAAATCAGAGAATATAGCAGTCATACATCTTTGAAAGGTAGCAGGTGCATTGCATAAACCAAAAGGCATACGTCTATAAGCATAGGTTCCAAAAGGGCAAGTAAAGGTGGTTTTCTCTTGATCAGATTGTGACACAGGTATTTGAGAGAAACCAAAATATCCATCTAGGAAACAAAAGTGTGTGTGCTTAGATAGTCTCTCTAGCATTTGATCAATGAAAGTAAAAAGGGTAATGATCTTTTCTAGTAGCTTTAATTAACTTTCTAAAATCAATTACCATTCTATAGCCAGTGAGAACTCTTTGTGGAATGAGTTCATTCTTATCATTAGGAACAACGGTAATACCTCATTTCTTAGGGACACAATGAACGGGACTTACCCATATACTATCAGCTATGGGATAGATTATACCTGCTTCCAGAAGCTTTAATATTTCAGTTCTTACCACTTCTTTCATCTTAGGATTCAACCGCAGTTGGTGATCAACAACGGGTTTAACATCAGGTTCCATATTGATCTTGTGCTGACATAGAGTGGGACTGATGCCCTTAAGATCATCAAGAGTATTTCCAATAGCAGCCCGGTGCTTCCTTAGAACTTTCAATAATCTTTCTTCTTCATGTTCTGAAAGGTTAGCACTAATAATAACAGGATATATCTTTTTCTCATCAAGATAAGCATACTTCAAAGTGTCAGGCAATTGTTTCAGTTCAAACACGGGATCACCTTTAGGTGGAGGAGGTCCTCCTAGAGTTTCAATAGGCAAATTGTGTTTCAAGAGAGGTTGTTGTTCGAAGAAAATTTGATCTATTTCATTTCTTTGACGCATATGCATATCGTTTTCGTGGTCAAGCAAATATTGTTCTAATGGATCAGTAGGAGGCACATCAATAGAAGCAAGACCAATTATCTCATCTTCACTAGGTAATGCTTTATCGCGAGGTTGTCTACTAAACTTGGAAAAATTAAACTCATGAGACACATTACCAAAACTGACACCGACAGTTTGTTTTCACAATCTATCTTAGCATTGACGGTGCGCAAGAAAGGTCTACCAAAGATAATGGGACAAAAGTCATCTTGTGGGGAACCAAGAACTAGAAAATCAGTAGGGTATTTTACTTTCCCACACAAGACTTCAACATCTCTAACAATCCCAAGTGGTGTGATAGTATCTCTATTAGCAAGTTTAATAGTAACATCAATATTCGCCATTTCAGCATGTGCTATCTTATTCATAATTTCTTGGTATAAGGTAAAAGGGATAGCACTCACACTAGCACCTAAATCACATAAACCATGGTAGCAATGATCTCCTATTTTAACTGAGACAACGGGCAAGCCTTCTATAGGTCTATGTTTATCTTTCTTATCAGGTTTAGCAATTCTAGCAGCTTCATCACAAAGGTAAATGACATGCCCATCAATATTTTCTTCCAAGAGATCTTTAACCATAGCAATATTAGGTTCTACTTTAATTTGCTTAGGGGGTTTAGGTGCTCTTATATTACTCTTACGAACCACAGTTGATACCTTAGCATGTTCCTTTATCCTAACAGGGAAAGGTGGTTTTTCAATATAAGCAGTAGGCACAACTGGATCAACATTGTAAAAGATGGTTTCTTCTTTAGCTATGACCAGTTATTTAATTTCTTCTTTAATAGGGGGTGATATTTAAACCATTTCTCCTTAGAGAGGTCAACGTGAGTAGCAAATGCTTCGCAGAAAGAGGCTACTATCTCAAAGCCAAGTCCATATTTAGTGCTAAACTTGTGAAAAGTATCGGTATTCATAAAAGATTTAACACAATCAAATTCAAGCTTTATACCTAACTCATTACCTTCGTCGAGTTCCCAATCTTCAGAGTTACGTTTAATTCTTTCTAAGAGATCCCACTTGAATTCAATAGTCTTCATCATATAAGAACCAGCACAAGAAGTATCGAGCATGGATTGATCATTATGAGAAAGCCGAGCATAAAAATTCTGAATGATAACTTCTCTTGGAATGTCATGATTGGGGCATGAATATAACATTGACTTAAGTCTCCCCCAAGCTAGAGCGATACTTTCTCCTTCACGAGGCCAAAAATTATATATATAATTCCGATCACGATGAACTAGATGCATAGGATAAAACGTTTGATGGAATTCCAATTGCAAACGATTCCAGTTCCAAGATCCAAGATCATCACATAGCCTATACCATGTCAATGCTTTTCCCTCCAAAGATAAAGGGAAAACCTTCTTCTTAACTTCATCTCCGGGTAAACCTGCAAGCTTAAATAATCCACATATTTCGTTCACATATAAGAGATGCATATCAGGATGTTCAGTTCCATCTCCTGCATAAGGTTTAGCAAGCAAGTGTTCTACCATGCCCGAAGGAATTTCATAAGCAACATTTTCAGTAGGTGCTGTAGGTTGAGGGGTAACTAATTGTGGTTCCGGTCGAGGTGAAGATGTTGGAAAGATGCCCTAGAGGCAATAATAAAATCGTTATTATTATATTTCCTTGTTCATGATAATCGTTTATTATCCATGCTATAATTGTATTAATTGGAAACACTGATACATGTGTGGATACATAGACAACACTGTGTCCCTAGTATGCCTCTAGTAAACTAGCTCGTTGATCAAAGATGGTCAAGGTTTCCTAGCCATAGACATGAGATGTCATTTGATAACGGGATCACATCATTAGGAGAATGATGTGATGGACAAGACCCAAACTATGAACATAGCATATGATCGTGTCAGTTTATTGCTATTGTTTTCTGCATGTCAAGTATCTGTTCCTATGACCATGAGATCATGCAACTCACTGACACCAGAGGAATACCTTGTGTGTATCAAACGTCGCAACGTAACTGGGTGACTATAAAGATACTCTACAGGTATCTCCGAGGGTGTCTGTTGAGTGGGCATGGATCAAGACTGGGATTTGTTACTCCGTGTGATGGAGAGGTATCTCAGGGCCCACTCGGTAATACAACATCACACTAAGCCTTGCAAGCAATGTGACTAAAGAGTTAGCCACGGGATCTTGTATTACGGAACGAGTAAAGAGACTTGCCGGTAACGAGATTGAACTAGGTATAGAGATACTGACGATCGAATCTCGGGCAAGTAACATACCGAAGAACAAAGGGAACAACATACGGGATTAACTGAATCCTTGACATGGAGGTTCAACCGATAAAGATCTTCGTAGAATATGTAGGAACCAATATGGGCATCCAGGTCCCGCTATTGGTTATTGACCGTAGAGGTGTCTCGGTCATGTCTACATAGTTCTCGAACCCGCAGGGTCTGCACACTTAAGGTTCGATGACGTTTCGGTATAGTTGAGTTATGAATGGTGGTGACCGAAGGTTGTTCGGAGTTCCGGATGAGATCCCGGACCTCACGAGGAGCTCTGAAATGGTCCGGAGGTATAGATTGATATATAGGAAGTCCCGTTTTGGTCACCGGAAAAGTTTCGGGTACTTCGGTAGTGTACCGGGAGTGCCGGGAGGGTACCGGGGACCATCGGGAGGGGCCTTTCGACCCAAGGGGCCTCATGGGCTGTAGGAGGAGGTGAACCAGCCCCTGGTGGGCTGGCCGACCCCCCCCCCCCCCCCCCCACAAGGCCCATGCGGCTGGAGGTGGGAAAAACCCAAAGGGAGGAAAGGTGGAAAAGGTTTCCAAATGGAGAGGAGGAATCCTACTCCTAGTAGGATTGGAGTAGGACTCCACCTCCCACTTCGGCCGACTCCTAGGAGGAGGTCTTGGCCGGCCAGCACCTCCCCCTCCCTCCTATATATACTAGAGGTTTAGAGGTGAGGGCTAACCCTAATTGCCACGTGCTCCCTCTACTTCATCTAGATCGTTTTCTCCTCTAGTCTAGTTCGGCGGTGCTTAGGGGAAGCCCTGCCGGAATAGTTCCACCACCATCGCTGTCACGCCGTCGCGCTGCCGGAGAACTCATCTACCTCTCCGCTCCCTCTTGCTGGATCAAGAAGGCGGAGATCGTCATCGAGCTGTACGTGTGCTAAACGCGGAGGTGCCGTCTGTTCGGCACTAGATCGGAAGGACCGTGATTGGATCGCGGGATGCTCGGCGATTTGGATCACGAAGACGTTCGACTACATCAACCGCATTTCTTAACGCTTCCCGCTTAGCGATCTACAAGGGTATGTCGATCCACTCTCCCTCTCGTAGATGCTCATCACCATGGATAGATCTTGCGTGTGCGTAGGAATTTTTTTGTTTCCCATGCAACGTTCCCCAACAGTGGCATCTGAGCCAGGTCTATGTGTAGATGAGATCTCGAGTAGAACACAAAGGAGTTTGTGGGCGTTGATATTCGGATTGTTTCCTCCCTTGGTCTTTTATTGTTTCGGCGGTATTGTGGGATGAAGTGGCCCAGACCAACATTACTCGTGCACTTACGAGAGACCGGTTCCATCAACTGACATGTAACTTCGTTGCATAAAGATGGCTGGCGGGTGTCTGTTTCTCCCACTTTAGTCGGATCGGATTTGACAAAGGCGGTCCTTGAGAAGGTTGAATAGCAATTTTTGTATCACCGTTGTGGTTTTTGCGTAGGTAAGAATTGTTCTTGTTAGATACCCGTAGCAGCCACGTAAAACTTGCAACAACAATTAGAGGACGTCTAACTTGTTTTTGCAGGGTATGATGTGATGTGATATGGCCAATTACATGATGAGATATATGTGATGTATGAGATGATCATGTATTGTATAGAATATCACTTGCATGTCGATGAGTACGGCAACCGGCAGGAGCCATAGGGTTGTCTTTAATTGTTTTCGCCATTTTTGCTTTACTTTATCGCTATGAGTTAGCAATGGTCATGGAAGCAACAGTCGGCGCGACAACCTCATGGCGACACATTGATGGAGATCATGGTGTTATGCCGGTGACGATGGAGATCATGCCGGTGCTTTGGAGATGGAGATCAAAAGCACAAGTTCATGGCCATATCATGTCACTTATGATTTGCATGTGATGTTAATCCTTTTATGCATCTTATTTTGCTTAGAACAACGGTAGCATTATAAGGTGATCTCTCACTGAAATTTCAAGATAAAACTGTGTTCTCCCCGAGTGTGCACCGTTGCGAAAGTTCGTCGTTTCGAGACACCACGTGATGATCGGGTGTGATAGACTCTACGTTCGCATACAACGGGTGCAAGCCAGTGTTGCACACGCGGAACACTCGGGTTAAAATTGACGAGCCTAGCATGTACAAAAATGGCCTCAGAACACAAGAGACCGAAAGGTCAGACATAAGTCATATAGTAGATATGATCAACATGAAGATGTTCACCATTGAAACCATCTCAACTCACGTGATGATCGGACTTGAGTTGGTGAATTTGGATCATGTGACACTCGAATGACCGGAGGGATGTCAATTTGAGTGGGAGTTTTTTAAGTAATATGATTAACTAAACTCATTATCATGAACATAGTCAAAATGTCTTTGCAAATTATGTTGTAGATTACTAGCTCGCGCTGTAGCTCCCTTGAATTTCTATATGTTCCTAGAGAAAATAGAGTTGAAAGATGATGGTAGCAATAATGCGGACTGGGTCCGTGATCTGAGGATTGTCCTCATTTGCTGCACAGAAGGCTTATGTCCTTAATGCACCGCTCGGTGCGCCACCCCCCTCAAGCGTCGTCTGTAGATGTTGTGAACATCTGACAGGCACGTTCTGATGACTACTTGATAGTTCAGTGCGTCATGCGTTACGGCTTAGAATTGAGGCTCCAAAACGTTTTGAACGTCACGGAACATATGAGATGTTCTAAGAGCTGAAATTGGGATCTCAAGCTCGTGCCCGTGTTGAGAGGTATGAGACCTCCAACAAGATTCTTTGCCTGCAAGATGAAGGAGAATAGCTCAATCGGTGAGCATGTGCTCAGATTGTCTGGGTGCTACAATCGCTTGAATCGAGTGGGAGTTGATCTTCCAGATAAGATAGTGATTGATATAGTTCTCCAAGTCACTGTCACTAAGCTACTAGAGCTTCGTGATGAACTATAAAATGCCAGGGATGGAAATAATGATCCCTGAGCTATTCGCGATGTTTGACACCACGAAGGTAGAAATCAAGAAGGAGCATCAAGTGTTGATGGTTAGTGAAACCACTAGTTTCGAGAAGGGCAAGGGCAAGGAGGGAAACTTCATGGATGGCAAGTCAGTTGCTGCTCCAGTGAAGAAACCCAAGGTTGAACCCAAACACGAGACTAAGTGCTTCTATTTTGAGGAGAACGGTCGCTGAAGCGGAACAACCCTAGATACTTGGTAGATAAGAAGGTTGGCAACGTCGACAGAAGTATATTTGATATACGTGTTATTGATGTGTACCTTACTAGTGCCCCTAGTAGCACCTGGGTATTGGATACCAGTTCGGTTGCTAAATGTTAGTAACTCGAAATAAAAGCTACAGAATAAATGGAGGCTAGCTAAGGGTGAGGTGACGATGAAGTGTTGGAAGTGTTTCCAAGGTTGATGTGATCACCATCGCACGCTCTCTCTACCTTCGGGATTAGTGATGAACCTAAATAAATGTTATTTGGTGTTTGCGTTGAGCATGAACGTGATTAGATCATGTTTATTGCAATACGGTTATTCATTTAAGTTAGAGAATAACGATTATTCTGTTTACATGAATAATACCTTCAATGGTCATGCACCCAATGAGAATGGTTTATTGAATCTTGATCGTAGTGATACACATGTTCATAATATTGATGCCAAAAGATACAAAGTTAATAATGATAGTACCACATACTTGTGGCACTACCGCTAAATGTCATATTGGTGTAAAACGCATGAAGAAACTCCATGCCGATGGATCTTTGGACTCATTCGATTTCAAATCGGTTGAGACATGCGGACCATGCCTCATGGGCAAGATGACTAAGACCCCGTTTTCCGGTATGATGGAGCGGGCAAGTAACTTATTGGAAATGATACATGTTGATGTATTCGATCCAATGAGTGTTGTAGCATGTGGTGGATATCGTTATTTTCCTACCTTCACTGAAGATTTGAGTAGATATGGGGATATTTACTTAATGAAACACAAGTCTGAAACGTTTGAAAAGGTTCAAACAAAATCAGAGTGAAGTTTGAGATCATCGTGACAAGAAGATAAAATGTCTACGATATGATCGTGGAGGTAAATATCTGAGTTACGAGTTTGGTATACAACTTAAGACAATGTGGAAGTTGTTTCACAACTCACGCCACCTGGAACACCATAGTGTGATGGTGTGTCCGAACGTCGTAGTCGTGCTCTATTGGATATGGTGCGTACTATGATGTCTCTTATCAATTTGCCACTATCGTTTTGGGGTTATGCATTAGAGACAACTACATTCACTTTAAAAGGGGCACCATCTAAGTCCGTTGAGATGACACCGTATGCATTTTTGGTTTGGCAGAAACCTAAGCTGTTATTTCTTAATGTTTGGGGCTACGACACTCATGTGAAAAAGGATTTCAACCCGATGAGCTCGAACCCAAAGCGGACAAATGCATCTTCATAGAATACCCTAACGTTACAGTTGGGTACACCTTCTATCTCAGATCCAAGGGCAAAGTGTTTGTTGCTAAAAACGGGTCCTTTCTCGAGAAAGAGTTTCTCTCGAAAGAATTGAGTGGGAGGAAGATAGAACTTGATGAGGTTATTGAACCTTTGTTTCAAACAGAGACTAGCGCAGCGCAGAAAGTTGTTTCTATGGAGCCTACGTTAGTTGAAGAGGAAGTTAATGATGATGATCATGAAGCTTCGGATCAAGTTACTATCGAACCTCGTAGGTCGACAAGGACGCGTACTGCTCCTAAGTGGTACGGCAACCCCGTCTTAGAGGTCATGTTGTTGGACAACGATGAACCTACGAGCTATGGAGAAGCGATGATGGGCCCGGATTCCGAGAAATGGTTAGAGGCCATGAAATCCGAGATGAGATCCATGTATGAAAACAAAGTATGGGCGTTGGAAGTATTACCTGAAGGGCGAAAGGCCATTCAGAACAAATGGATCTTTAAAAGGAAGACGGACGTAGACGGTAGAGTCACCGTCTATAAAGCTCGACTTGTGGCAAAGGGTTTTTTACAAGTTCAAGGAGTTGACTACGATGAGACTTTCTCACCCGTTGCGATGCTAAAGCCTGTTGGAATTATGTTAGCAGTTGCTGCATTTTTCGATTATGAAATCGGGCAGATGGATGTCAAAACATCGTTTCCTTAACGGTATCCATGAGGAAAGGTTGTATGTGATACAACCGGAAGGTTTTGTTAGTCCTAAGGATGCTAAAATGTATGCAAGCTCTAGCAATCCTTCTATGGACTGGAGCAAGCATCTCGGAGTTGGAATATATGCTTTGATGAGGTGATGAAAGTTTTTGGGTCTATACAAAGTTTATGAGAAACTTGTATTTACAATAAAGTAAGTGGGAGCACTATAGAATTTCTGATAAGTATATGTGGATGACATATTGTTGATCGGAAATGATGTAGAATTTCTGGAAAGCATAAAGGGTTGTTTGAAAAGGAGTTTTTCAAAGGAAACCCTGGAATGAAGCTGCTTAAATGTTGGGCGTCAGGATCTATAGAGATAGATCAAGACGTCTGATAAAACTTTCAATGAGTACATACCTTGACAAGATTTTGAAAGAGTTCAAAATGGATCAGTCAAAGAAAGAGTTCTTGCCTGATTTGTAAGGTGTGGAGTTGAGTGAGACTCAAAGCCTGACCACGGCAGAAGAGAGAGAAAGGACGAAGGTCATCCCCTATGCCTTAGCCATAGGCTCTATATAGTATGCCATGTTGTGTACCGCACCTGTGTGTGCCTTGCCATGAGTCTGTCAAGGGGTACAAGAGTGGTCCAGGAGTGGATCACTGGACAGCGGTCAACATTATCCTTAGTAACTAGAAGACTAAGGAAATGTTTCTCGATTATGGAGGTGATAAAGAGTTCGTCGTAAAGGGTTACGTCGATGCAAGCTTTGACACCAATCCAGATGACTCTGAGTAGCAATCCGGATACGTATAGTGGAGCAGCCATTTGGAATAGTTCCAAGTGAAGCGTGGTAGCATCTGCAGTATGACATATAGATTTGCAAAGAACACACGGATCTGAATGTTACAGACCGTTGACTAAAGACCTCTCTCACATGCAAAGCATGATCGAACCCCACAACTCATTGGGTGTTAGATTCATAACAATGTAAATCACACGGTGATGTGAACTAGATTATTGACTCTAGTGCAAGTGGGAGACTGTTGAAAGATGCCCTAGAGGCAATAATAAAATGGTTATTATTATATTTCCTTCTTCATGATAATCGTTTATTATCCATGCTATAATTGTATTAATTGGAAACACTGATACATGTGTGGATACATAGACAACACTGTGTCCCTAGTATGCCTCTAGTAAACTAGCTCGTTGATCAAAGATGGTCAAGGTTTCCTAGCCATAGACATGAGATGTCATTTGATAATGGGATCACATCATTAGGAGAATGATGTGATGGACAAGACCCAAACTATGAACATAGCATATGATCGTGTCAGTTTATTGCTATTGTTTTCTGCATGTCAAGTATCTGTTCCTATGACCATGAGATCATGCAACTCACTGACACCGGAGGAATACCTTGTGTGTATCAAACGTCGCAACGTAACTGGGTGACTATAATGATACTCTACAGGTATCGCCGATGGTGTCTATTGAGTGGGCATGGATCAAGACTGGGATTTGTTACTCCGTGTGACGGAGAGGTATCTCAGGGCCCACTCGGTAATACAACATCACACTAAGCCATGCAAGCAATGTGACTAAAGAGTTAGCCATGGGATCTTGTATTACGGAACGAGTAAAGAGACTTGCCGGTAACGAGATTGAACTCGGGATAGAGATACCGACGATCGAATCTCAGGCAAGTAACATACCGAAGAACAAAGGGAACAGCATACCGGATTAACTGAATCCTTGACATAGAGGTTCAACCGATAAAGGTCTTCATAGAATATGTAGGAACCAATATGGGCATCCAGGTCCCGCTATTGGTTATTGACCATAGAGGTGTCTCGGTCATGTCTACATAGTTCTCGAACCCGCAGGGTCTGCACACTTAAGGTTCAGTGACGTTTCGGTATAGTTGAGTTATGTATGGTGGTGACCGAAGGTTGTTCGGAGTCCCGGATGAGATCCCGGACGTCACGAGGAGCTCCGGAATGGTCCGGAGGTAAAGATTGATATATAGGAAGTCCCGTTTTGGTCACCGGAAAAGTTTCGGGTACTTCGGTAGTGTACCGGGAGTGCCGGGAGGGTACCGGGGACCATCGGGAGGGGCCTTTCGACCCAAGGGGCCTGATGGGCTGTAGGAGGAGGTGAACCAGCCCCTAGTGGGCTGGCCGAACCCCCCCACAAGGCCCATGCGGCTGGAGGTGGGAAAAACCCAACGGGAGGAAAGGTGGAAAAGGTTTCCAAGTGGAGAGGAGGAATCCTACTCCTAGTAGGATTAGAGTAGGACTCCACCTCCCACTTAGGCCGACTCCTAGGAGGAGGTATTGGACGGCCAGCACCTCCCCCTCCCTCCTATATATACCAGAGGTTTAGAGGTGAGGGCTAACCCTAATTGCCACGTGCTCCCTCTACTTCATCTATATCGTTTTCTCCTCTAGTCTAGTTCGGCGGTGCTTAGGCGAAGCCCTGCCGGAATAGTTCCACCACCATCGCCGCCACGCCGTCGCGCTGCCCGAGAACTCATCTACCTCTCCGCTCCCTCTTGCTGGATCAAGAAGGCGGAGATCGTCATCGAGCTGTACGTGTGCTGAACGCGGATGTGCCGTCTGTTCGGCACTAGATCGGAAGGACCGTGATTGGATCGCGGGACGGATCGTGATCAGGATCGCGGCACGGATCGTGATTGGATCGCGGGACGCTCGGCGATTTGGATCGCGAAGACGTTCGACTACATCAACCGCATTTCTTAACGCTTCCCGCTTAGCGATCTACAAGGGTATGTAGATCCACTCTCCCTCTCGTAGATGCTCATCACCATGGATAGATCTTGCGTGTGCGTAGGAATTTTTTTGTTTCCCATGCAACATTCCCAAACAGAAGATACCCCAAAAAAACCCGTCAAAGGATTGTTCTCCATAGTAGCAAGTAGCAATAAATTTCAGCACATAGTATAAGTTTTTCCTTACCGATTTCCACTTACCAAGAGCGCTTCACTCCCCGGCAACGGCGCCAGAAAATAGTCTTGATGACCCACAAGTATAGGGGATCAATCGTAGTCCTTTCGATAAGTAAGAGTGTCGAACCCAACGAGGAGCAGAAGGAAAGGACAAGCGGTTTTCAGCAAGGTAATTTCTGCAAGCACTAAAATTGTAGGTAATAGATAGTTTGATAGCAAGGCAATTTGTAACAAGCAAGTAATGGTGATGGTAAACAAGGTGCAGCAAGATAGCCCAATCATTTTGAGGCAAAGGACAGGCCAGAACAATCACTAGTAATAGGCAAAGTGTTCTTGAGGGTACACGGGAATTTCGTCTAGTCACTTTTATCATGTTGGTTTGATTCGTGTTTGCTACTTTGATAATTTGATATGTGGGTGGACCGGTGCTAAGGTGCTGTTCTTACTTGAACTAACAACCTACTTATGATTAACCCCCTCGCAAGCATCCGCAACTACGAGAAAAGTATTAAGACAAAGTCTAACTATAGCATTAAACATGTGGATCCAAATCAGCCCCTTACGAAGTAGCGCATAAACTAGGGTTTAAGCTTCTGTTACTCTAGCAACCCATAATCTAATAACTACTCCACAATGCATTCCCTTAGGCCCATGAATTGTGAAGTGTCATGTAGTCGACGTTCACATGACACCACTAAGGGAATCACAACATACATATCATCAAAATATCGAACACATATCAAATTCACATGATTACTTGCAACATGACTTCTCCCGTGACCTCAAGAACAAAGGTAACTACTCACAAATAATAATCATGCTCAAGATCAGAGGAGTAAAGAATAGCATAATGGATCTGAACATATAATCTTCCACCAAATAAACCATATAGTAATCAACTACGCAAGGTAATCAACACTAATAGTCACCCACAGGTACCAATTTGAGGTTCCGGTACAAAGATTGAACACAAGAGATGAACTAGGGTTTGAGAGGAGATGGTGTTGTTGAAGATGTTGATGAAGATTGGCCTCCCAAAGATGAGAGGTGTGTTGGTGACGACGATAGCTTCGATTTCCCCCTCCGGGAGGGAAGTTCCCCCGGCGGAATCGCTCCGCCGGAGGGCAAAAGTGCTCCTGTCCATGTTCCGCCTCGAGGCGGCGGCGCTTCGTCCCGAAAGTCCTCCTCCTAATTTTTTTAGGTTTTTAGGGAATATATACCAGAAGATGGGCTCCGGAGGTGGGCCAGGGTGAGCACCACCCACCAGGCCGTGCTAGGGAGTACCTGGCGTGCCCTGGTGGGTGCTCCTCACCAGGTGGGCCCCCTCCGGTAGATTTTTGCTCCAGTATTTCTTATTAATTCCAAAAATAATCTCCATAAAGTTTCAGCTTCATTGGAGTTGTGCAGAATAGGTATCTCTGACGTGCTTTTCTTGGGTCTAGAATTCCAGCTGCCAGTATTCTCCCTCTTTATGTAAACCTTGCATATTATGAGAGAAAAGGCATTAGAATCACTCCCCGAAGCATTATTATTCAAAAAAACAAAGTAAATAACAGTAGGAAATCATGATGCAAAATGGACGTATCATTCGACCGTACATATCGGTCCAACAAGTACAGGCTTCCATTTGTCCCATTTGTTGGGTTGAACCATCACCGTAGCACAATTATGTTTGGGGTCGGTCTAGTGTCAGACGAGACAGTTGGATCATACCAGTGGCTTCTTCATGTATTTTTGGAGGCAATGTCCCAGAAGCAACCCACTTCAGCAATCACCGACGGGGATGGTTTGATGGCTAAAGCAATAGCTACTGTCTGGACGGACACAGATCATCGTTTGTGCACGTGGCATATCGAGGAGAATATGGTGAGCTACCTCCGGAAAAAAAGCTTAAGGAATTTAGGAAATTCATTTACCGTCGTTGGGATGTTGATGATTTTGAGAAAGAATGGGAGGCTTATAAGGTTCGGTTCAAAATAAAACCAACGGGGAAGAGGCCTTCATGGGTTAACAGGATGTACGAGCTGAGACACAAGTGGGCCGCGGCACACACAAAGGGTGGATACTTTCTTGGCATGATGAGTAATCAGAGGAGCGAGTCTCTCAACTCAAGGCTACATGTGCACCTGAACAGGAAAATGAAACTTGTTGATTTGTTGCAGCATGTTGAGCACTGTGTGTCCATAATGCGTAAGAATGAAGCAGCATTAGACGCAATAGCGGCACATACGATACCCTTCACTAAGCTGAGTGCACACCCTCTAGAGATTGCTGCCTCTTATATTTATAGTCCTGTGATGTTTGCAAAGGTAAAGCGTCGGATCATCGAAGGAACAAATTGGCATGTCACAAACATGGTGGGTTCTGATGGTTTGGTAAGGTATGGAGTTTTGCGCAAATTCCCATATGATAAAGTCACGTATGCCAAGGATGCTAGAGAATTGCGAGGTAACGATGTTAATGACTTGAATGCTAAGGTTCCTACAAAATTGGAGGGTAAAGTTGGTGAGGACTTGGATGCAAAAAACATGGATGGTAATGATCCCAATGTCTTGGAAGGTAAGGATGGCGAGGACTTGGATGTAGAAATGTTGGATGGTAAGGATCCCAATGGCTTCGAAGGTAAGCATGATGAGGAGTTGGATGCAAAAAAGTTGGATGCACAAGGCGCGGATGCTAACTCTGCGAATGTTATATATCACGTGACTTTTCTGTTCATAGGAGCAAAACTGGATAAGGCATTTTGTAAATGTGGAAAGATGGAAAGTGAGGATTACCCATGCGCACATATATTTTGCGTTCTGGATCATCTTGGTGTACGCACATTTCCAACATTTTTTGTGAAGAAAAGATGGACAATGCATGCGAAGCCAGCATTCCCTTCTTCGAGGACTGCGAATACTCATGTATGGTATGAGCACATGAATAAGTATCATCAACTACGCAATATGGCTAGTGACGGTTTATTCACAGCTGCAGCTAGCGATTCACAATCAGAATAGGTGATGGAGTTCCTCCGGAGTATATTGGTTGACGCGGAAAAAACTGATTTGGATGAAGCACAGAATTCGTTTGTTCCTTTGCCGACATACTTCTCTGCTGCTCGAGAATGCTGCACTGATAACGTGCAAAACCCAATGAAAATAGTTCCAAAAGGGAGACCAACTACCGAAGAATCCAAAAATAGAATTAAAAGTAGGCGCGAGCGGATGATACACAAAAAACAGTAATGTTAGTGCACATGTTTATCTCATTGTTCATTTCCATACATGCTTACAGTGTAATATGTTCTCTGGGAGAGTGTTCAAATATTTTCTTCAATTTACACAGGAAAGATTCGGGGAAATCAAAGGCCACAGGGAAGAGCAAGAGAAAAGAGAAATATATTGATGCAGAAGAAGAGACAGACTCAGATACAGAAGAAGAGTCAGATTCAGATACAGAAGAAGAGTCAGATTCAGATACAGAAGAAGAGGAAGATTCAGGTTTAGAAGAAGAGGAAGAGGAAGATGCAGAAGATGGTAGGAAGAGACCATTGAAGGATGGTAGGCTACGGAAGGGTACGAAGGTACCATTGAAGGATGGTAGGGCGCGGAAGGGTAGGAAGAGACCATTGGAGGGTGCAAAAGAAGATTATGCAAAACCAAACAAGTGGGCATTTAGCGCCGTGATGCGTAGTTAAACATGTTTACGGATGTTGGCTGCATATTCATCTATTTCATTTTTTTTTGCAGGAAACGCAAGTGTCCTAGAAATGTCAAAGCTAGGAGGAAGAAAATGCGAGACGACAAGAAAGTGCCTTCTGTGAATGTTGCAACAAAGGGTGCGCGAAGAAAACCAATGAAGTTAGTGTCTCTTGTTACATGTCTGCTCTACAAGTCAGGTCTTTGTTAGTACCGTGTTGACATTTCTTAACTTTTTCAGGAGTGTCCCTAGGAAGGGCGGTAAAGAAGAACATGTCAAAGGTGTGATGAAGACAAAAAGGCCTCCTAAGAATGTAGCAAAGGATTTGGGAATAAGAGCTGTGGAGTTAGCTTTTGTAGCTATGAAGAGAAAATCAGTGAAGTTAGTGTTTTTTGTGTTCATGTCTAATGTACACGTTCAAATCTTCTTTGCTATGATATTAACAAATGTTGATTCATGCAGGAAAGGAAAAGTGAAGTCGAGACATGATGATTAGGTGCACATTCAGCAGGCAGATTTCTAGGTTGAAAAAGATTGAGAACAAAATGAATTAGGCATATTTCCGTGCGGTGATCCACCTTGTTTTGGATGTATTTGACCTATTTGATGGACTGCCACTATTTTCGTGAATTCCTAGTTTGATTGGTAGCCTCATTTTAATATGGACTGATCGAGATGGAAGCCTAGTTATGATTTATCAACACATCGACGGATTGAAATGTTCAAACCATCCAATAATGCATTTTTAGTGAAGTTGGTTTTTCGTATTTATATCATTTTTTACATGTAATTTTGCAGAAATTTTGTCTGAGTGTAGTCAAATTCAGACTTGAAATATAAAATAGAAACCTCATTTTCATAAAGCTGAAAATAGCATGTTGAATTTTCTCAAAAACCTATTATTATGAGCACAAAATTTCAAAATTGTATCAAAATAGAAACCTCGTTTTTCAATTAATATAAAAATGGGATATATTTCAAAATAATGTTGAGAAATGTTGATTTTCAAAATTAAGCATACTGATTTAAAAATTGAAAATTTCATGCTTATTTAAAATTAGCATGCTCATTTGAAAATGCTGATTTTAAAAAGAGATGATGTTCCGAATATGATGTTTTTAAAATAACATGCTGATTTCAAAAATAACATGCTGGTTTCAAAAATAACATGCTGATTTCAAAAATAGCATGGTGATTTCAAAATGAGATGCTGTTTTGAATATGCTGATTTTAAAATAGCATGATGATTTCAAAAATAGTATGTTGTTTTGAATATGATGTTTTAAAAACAACATGCTATTTTAAGTATGTTTTTTTTAAAATAACATGCTGTTTTAAAAAAATGCTATGATGCGTATTTAAAAATATCATGCTATTTTTAAAAATAACATGCTCTTCTTGAAAACAACATGCTGTTTTTAAAAATAACATGCTCTTTTTAAAATAGCATGCTCTTTTTAAAAATAACATGCTCTTTTTTAAAATAACAGAAACGTCGTTTTTGAAATACGAAAGCTTTCACTCCCAAGTTTTTGAACTAATTTTTTTAATGAATTTTTTTACAACACATACAAACGTCATTTTCAAAATAACTCGTACTAGCCAAAACAGAAAACTCGTTTTCAATATTGAATTAGCATCGAATCCATATGAAACCCGGTTAGATTTGAATTTCAGGAGCTAGCATCATTTCAAAATTATGGTAAAAAAAGAAAAAATCATTGCAGCCTAAAGGAATCATACCAAGGAGATATAGACTTGCGTCACATTAGTTCATACTACCAACTAGCAGTTACTGCCAAGTTCCACTTACTAAATGAAGTTCGTATCAAGTTGGACCCAAAAGCTGATGCTGCAAACTACCGGTTACTGACAGGTTCCACTTACTGGATGATCTTCATATCCAGTTGTACCCAAAAGCTGATTCTACCAAGTTCCAGTTACTGCCTACCAAATACACATCATAACAACTAGCGTCAAACTACTGCCCAGTACATACATATCATAATCGACCATTCAATCATGGTGCATCACATGGGTCAACGAATCTTCATGCCATTGGCCATGTTCACCTTAAGCCCGCCTCGGCTCCTTTCCACGAACTTGAAGATAGCCATATGATCTTCTTTCATACGGGATCTCTCAACGACTTCTCTCCAGTTCTTCGTCATGATAGCACGCCCGTCCTGCTTGCCCATCTTGAACAAGACCTTTTTAGAACCTTCAAAACATTCGTTGGTGACACGCACAAGCATGGGCTTTCGCAGATAATCTTTGAGGTAGCAGCAGCTGTAATCCTTTGAGATGCACTGATTGCACAAGGAAATAAATAATGTTACATTATGGCATTTTCAAACGTTGGGATATGATTTGCAAGAAGAAATTCCAAGTATTTACCATCTTGCTCTTCCCGTCGAGCACTGTCGAGCGAGTGATGGTGCAAACATAGTATGGTATGGAAGGTTTGTCATGCTTTACTATGTATTGAAGACGGTCCCACCGCTCCATGTTTAAAGTAACATGGTTGCCGTAAAAGATGTGCTTCTCGAACTCTCTCTTCCCCTGGTTTTGCGGACCTGTAGCAAAAAAAAATCAGATGACAGAGTAGTTCATAATTTCATACATAAGATCTAGAACATCAGCACTGGGTTGATGATCAATGCCTACTCCAACGAGCTAGAAATGAAGAACATAGGTAACCCAATCACATCCACCCAGCAATATCTCGTGTAAACATGGGCAAATCGAATATTTGATTGATTTAAACTAACAGCTATACACTCTACTCTATTTAAGCTCTAGTTGAGTCAATGTTGATTTGGAAACAAAGCAACAGGTTCATCTAGAACCCAAACAGAGTAAAGTGGCGTAATCAAGTGTTACTCAAACCTGAACTTTATACAGTTCACGGTTCAGTTAACATCTGACCAGCCATATAGAACTTTACCCCTTTCTGCCACAATGGGATCGTGTTCGACATATCCATCTCCATCAGAACCATCATCGGTGTCATAGTCGCTAGAGGTGTCATCATCAAGGCCATAGCCTTGACTCCCTTGTGAAGTGCCATCTGACGTTCCACCTGAAGTGCCATCCGAAGCATCATCTGATGTGGTTCGTTAGTCACTCTCTCCACTGCTGATGAGGATGGGTTCTCCTTCCATTGAAACCTGTTGCATGCATTGCAATGAACAAATGATAGTTATTGATATATGAATTCAGGATACATTAGGACTTGGGAGCACCATATACAATGGGAATAATCTTTTCGCATACTACTTGTTAAGTACGTAGTTCGTTCATGTACCAATCACTAGCCAACATTTGGCATTTTGACAAATATTGGCATGCAAAATTTTGGCAGCGAACCATTTATGCTGATAGAGCATGATTGGTTCGCTACCAATGTAGACATTGCCAAATATTGGCAACTTTATCTGAGCTGGACAACAAAACTTGGTGACCAACCAATTAGTAGCCAGTATTTGGCACAATGTGAAACATTGGCAAGCATAACGTACCAATTACGCTCATAATTCGAACAAGTAGTAAAAAGGACAATCAAAAATATAAACCAACCATAATTGTTACACCATGATTCATAGCCAACCAATCAATTACCAAATCATTTCATCCAAAGTATGCATAAATTAGTAGCATTGTATACTCAACAAATCATTCAAAAAATGCACCATGATTGAGTGCTCTCATCGAGTAATACGTGAAACTAATAAATATAAATTAGTGCCTTCAATCACTACAAATTTCCTGATGGGCTATTGTGTGCTACCATCAGCTAATAAATAGAAGTCTTTAAATTGTCCCAACAAAACAAATAATACATTTGCTCTTGTACATAACATTTTTAGAGGTAGCCGTGGAGGTTAATTTTCCAGTGAGAATAAGGACTTGATAGTATCTCTCAGGCAAGATGACATCATAGTGAAGTCTATGACAACGAGAAAGGTATGCTGGTCAACACCCACCCTTTTGTATAACTTGGTAAGTATTTACTCATTACTACCCATACCAACAAGTAAAATCATGATTATGAAGTAAAATGGCAGAAAATCTAACAGTGAAGTATTTGTTGCAATATGAACTACTAGCTCACAGCAAATCTTCATTAACCCCAACAAGCCCATACCATATCATTGAGATATGGCTAACATAACTCAAATAAACAGTAACAAGTATCATAAAAAATATGCACGAACCATAAATGTTACATGTGTGCACATATCATCAAAAAAATGCACCAATCAGTAGCCGTGTATAATTAACAAAACATTCAAAAAATGCACCAATCATCATACTACCATCAAGTAATACATGAAACTATAACTGATCCTCCTACAATCATTACAAATTTCCTCATGGACATGATAGCATCCCTCAAGCTAGTGAAGGCTATGTCAACGAGCAAGGTATGCTGGCCAACATCCACCATTTTCTCTTACTTGGTAGGGAAGTTTAACTCATTTGTACCCATACGAACAAGTAAAAGCATGATTATGCAGTACATTGTCAGATTATCTTGTTGTAAAATTACTTGTTGCACTATGACCTACTAGTTGACAGCAAATCTGCAAATACCCGAAACATGCACACACGCAAGTGTCGGATCTTAACTTGGGCGGTGCTGCTAGATCGGAAATTATAGTCAGTTCGACATGGAAGGGCAGGGAAGATCTATCTTACCTGCGAATTCGTACCAGACAGGGCTGGAGTAGACTTGTTCGAATCTGGAACCACCAGAGCTAGCTTGGGGCGGCAGATTGGGGAAAAGAGGTGTCATGGTCGGACCTTGTTGTCGATGAAGCAGTGGAGGATCGTGCCCGGAGTAAGAGGGGGCGTGGATAGCCTCCCAGATCCGGCCGATTTGGCGACGAGGGGGGCGGCCAAGGTGACGGCTGCACAAACCCTAGCCGTCGCCCTCCAGTCGCCTCTCTGTCTCCGCAAAGTACGAAGGGTGGTGGGATTGGGAATGGGGGTGGTGTGGTTGGGGTTCGGGCCATCGCTCGCTTGTCTCTCTCTGCCGGCCCACAAAAGGAACAAAGGTTTGGGCCGTATCAGCTGCAGATTTGGCAACTTACCAATTCTGGTCAAACAGAAAAGGCCAGGCTAGGACCACCACAGGTGTGCTTTTGATGAAACCCTAACAATAAGTGTTGTTGATATTGCATGTGCATGTGTCTTCCAATACATCAATTGATCTTGCATTTTTTAGCACTCCACAGTATATATGTATATACATGAAAAAAATGGGTAACCGATAGAATGGTTAACTATTAGATGTAATCAAATTGAAATATATAGAAAGCAAGAATTAAATAGTACATGATTAAATATAACATTTTACCATTTTTGCAAGAACTGGGATGATTAAAATATTTATTGGTATTTTCAAAAGAAAAAAAACTCGCAAAAGACTACTTATGCCATCCAGAACTTCTTCAAGGTTTCGATTATTCGTCTACTTTTTGGCATGTTGGTTATCATCATGCCTTCTTCGGACCTTCTCATTGTCTGACAAATTCCTGAGATATTGGGCTAGCTCCTTGTGTTTCGCCCGCATACCAGGCTTCATTTGGTAGCCTTTGCCAACACCTTCCGCGTGCTCAAGAATACTAATGAAAGCTGGGTCTAGATATTTGCCACAGAATGCGCATCGATACACCATACGCTTAAGCACTTTGCACTGTCCATTATGCAATTCTTCAAGGATTTTCTGAGTGTGTGCATCCATCTCTTCTTCCAAAATGTCCGCATAATCATCATAATCAGGCTGCAAGTTTAAATTATGTATGATATAAGCTGCATTATTTACAGTACATAATAGTCACCACGTTCCATAATGTAGTGCCTATAAAATATTTTTAAAAATAATATTTAAAAACTTTGACAAATTAAGGAGGAAAAAGCAATATCAAATCCATATGAAATCATAAATCATACATTTGTTTATATGTTTGTCAAATGACATGGACAACCTTTATGATGTCTGACTTTTAGCATTTAACTAAATGCACTAAATTGTGGAGTGGATGAACCATTAATTTCTAACGAGTGATTGAATAAGTAATGATCATTATGTACTGATGGTCAACAATATTTATAGCTAGATACCATTTTGCCTATTCGACAACAAATTGATGGTTTAAGGATTAATCTAACCTGAAACTTGAAGACATAAATCTAGGGTTAAATAAAAATAAAAATCATCGTAACAGAATTCCAGTCCATGCCGTGCATCTGCTGCTGCTTGTGATCGATGACGGAGTCGTGCACCTCCTCGTGGACATGATGCATCTCTGGGTCGGACACTGAGTAGTCCAAAGCTTTCTCGTGGGAATCCTGACCCATGCCATGGACGACGACGTCGGTGGTTGGCCCCGCACGTCCACGATCTGTCACGACGGCGTCCATGACAGGCCCCACACGACCATGGCCACGATCTATCACCAGGGCCACTCGATCTCCACGAGTGGATTTCATATCTGGCGGCAAGAGGCGGGCGTGAGAGTGGCGGCGATGGTTTTAGAGCGTACCCTAGGGGGAGAGATGCGGGGAGTAATTGGTAGTTTCAAATGGTTGACTAACCAAAAATGCAGAAGGGATTTCATCGCAAAAAAAAGGTCAGAAGGGATTGGTTGGACAAAAAAAATTGATTGCATTATTTACCGTCTGATGAAATAGGTAAAGCAAAAAAAATCTGATTGCATTGTGTTAAACTATTTACATAATTGATTACATGATTACACAGACTATTTATCTAGTTTTGGGGCATCTACAATGATGACCCGCTAATTCGCTCCGGCATCGGTCCGCGGACACTGGTGCGGGAGTCGGCCATTCAAAGCTAGTTGCATATGTCTGGTTACGTTTCAAATGAAATTCAACAAAATTGAAGAAATTGATTAAAAGAAAAACAGAGGGCCGAAATATGTCCTACGTCAATCCAAAATATCAGTTAGTTGTAACTAAATAATGTTTTGGTTTTACCGTTCAAAAAAAAGATATTTTGGTTTCAATATGGCCTCGAGAGCCGTGGATGGTTGCGGGCGGTTTCAGGGTCAGCATAAGGATCCAATAATTGAATTATTGCATGAAACAAAAGGAAAGAGGAGCCCTTGCATACCGGTCGTGTACATCTACACGATGCAATCCAAAGACGATACCGGGGTGGAGGGGCTGGGGATTGAATATTTTGTACCTAAACCCTAGTGCTCAAAACTTGTGAAACATGAGATCAAATTGTCATTAAGTGATCTGAAAATATCAAACTGAGAAAGATGTGTACATAGGCCATTCTAGTATTTCTTGGATCAAGACTTTGTGTGATCAACACGATAGTCCCCGTGGCCATCTAGACACCCCACCATGCACTGTTGGTCGCGTAGGCCCTTAAGCCATGCATCGATAGTCATCACGTCTCACATGCATTTGCAATGCTAGCAATGTCATCACGTCTTGTCAAAGTCTAACAAGCGTGTGACAATAATTTGAGAAAGACAAAAAAAATACTAAAGCATCAATATTTGAATCCTAGGTTGCTATAAGAGAAGCATAGATTTCCATCTACCAAGCTGATTGCAGCTCAAGGCTGCAAATGCATTGCACTGGTACGTTAGATAAAGTCGCACACAACTTAACGCAGTTGTACCATAGTTCAACAGTAAGCATAGGGTAATTCTTAACGTACTTCACCCATAATGTCTCGCCGAGTTACCACAAACTAAGGTAGTACTTAACCTAGTTCAGACCAAATTAAAAGGGCTTCCATTCTAGCTGCCAGGGTGCACGCATGATACGTCTCCAACGTATCTATAATTTTTGCTTGTTCCATGCTTTTATATTATCATTCTTGGATGTTTTACAATCATTTTATAACAACTTTATAATATTTTTTTGGGACTAACCTATTGACATAGTGCCAAAGTGCCAGTTGCTGTTTTTGCTTGTTTTTACTTTGCGGAAAATCAGTACCAAACGGAGCCCAAACGTTGCGATGATTTTTGTGGATTTTTATGGACCAGAAGAAAGAAGATGGGCCAAAGAACACCAGAAGAGGGGGCCCAGGGTGGCCACCCCCCACCAGGGCGCGCCAGAGGCCCCCTGGCGCGGCCTGGTGGAGGATGGGCACCTCGGGCACCCCCTCAACCGACTATCGTGCCTATAAATTCCCAGAAAATCCAAAAACCCTAGAGGAGTCGACGAAACACAATTCCAGCCGCCGCAAGTTCCAGAACCTCGAGATCCAATCTAAACACCATCACGGAGGGGTTCATCTTCCTCATAGGTGCCTCTCCGATGATGCGTGAGTAGTCCACCATAGACCTACGGGTCCGTAGGCAGTAGCTAGATGGCTTCTTCTCTCTCTTATGATTCTCAATACAATGGTCTCTTGGAGATCTATTTGATGTAAACTTTTGCGGTGTGTTTGTTGGGATCCGATGAATTTTGAGTTCATGATCAGTTTCTATCCATGAATATTATTTGAGTCTTCTTTGATCTCTTATATGCATAATTGCTTATAGCATCGTATTTCTTCTTCGAATCTTTGGTTTAGTTAGGCAGACTAGATCGATTTTTCTTGCCATGGGAAGAGGTACTTTGTGATGGGTTCGATCTTGCGGTGTTCTTTCCCAGTGACAGAAGGGGCAGCAAGACACACATGTATCGTTGCTATTAAGGATAACAAAATGGGGTCTATTCCTACATGAATAGATCTTGTCGACATCGTGTCATCGTTCTTATTGCATTACTCCGTTTTTCCATGAACTTAATACACTAGATGCATGCTGGATAGCGGTCGATGTGTGGAGTAATAGAGGTAGATGCAGACAGGAGTCGGTCTATCTATCTTGGACGTGATGCCTATATAATGATCATCGCCTTGGATATCGTCATGACTATTCGTTTTTCTATCAATTGCCCAACATTAATTTGTTCAACCACCATGCGCTATACTCATGAGAGAAGCCACTAGTGAACCCTACGGCCCCCGGGTCTACTTTTCCATCATATTGCTTTCCGATCTATGTTTTTTGCAATCTTTGTTTTCAGATCTACAAAACTAAAAACCCAAAAATATATTGCAGCATATTTACTCTTTTTATTTGTGTTCTTGAGAGATCTATCTCTCCTATCTATCACTACCTAATCTATCTTATTACCGTAGAGAGATTGACAACCTCTCTTTCGCGTCGGGTTGCAAGTATTTGTTGTTTGTGTGCAGGTGCTGCTTATTGGGTGTTGGTGATCCGCCTACTAGTTCGATAAGCTTGGTTTCATAACTGAGGGAAATACTTACCGTCGCTGTGATGCATCATCCCTTCCTCTTTGGGGAAATACCGACGCAGTCCAAGCCACGTCAAAGGAATTTCTGGCACCGTTGCCGGGGAGGAAGCGGTCTCTTCTATGTGCCTATCGTAGGCGCCGAGGGGACTCCACCATCATCTACCAGGTTCCTAATCACAAATCTCATCTCCTTGCAATTACATTATTTGCCATTTGCCTCTCGTTTTCCTCTCCCCCACTTCACCAATTTGCCGTTTTATTCGCCCTATTTTTCTCGCTTGCCCTTTTTCTTGCCGGATCTCTTGCCTTGTCACTATGGCTAGTTCTTCCTTTATTGCGTGTACTCCCGATAATGAGGTTCTTAATTTTAAGCAAAGGGGAGGGGAGAACCTAAAAGATGCTTGGTATAGGATTTGTAATGCTCATAATAGATCTATTCATAAGCAATCAACCGTTGTTCATCTTCGTAGTTTTTATGTTGGCATCACCACTTGGTATAGATTCGTCCTTGATACGATTACCGGTGGGAATTTCTTGATGTGTCCATGTTTGGATGCTTTTAATGCCTTGGGGAGTTTAGTGGGATCACCACCTATCATGATCAGTGAAACAACTTTAACTCTCGAACATGTTATGGAGAGATTAGATGCTATTGAAAACAAGATGATTACTAAAGGACATCTTGATGATCTAGATAAAAATATGCATAATCTTGCTAATAAAATCGGATCCAAGGCGGGAGATGCGCTTAAATTGATCAAGGAAAGAGAAACCGTAGTTAACGAGAGGGTAGAAGAGAGCCCTTACCGGATTGATAAGATAGAAGAGATTTTTAGTAATTTGGGTTCAGTTTTTTCTTCTATCAAAAATATTGAAAAAACTCCCGTAAAGATTGGCAAGACCACGCAAGTCACTAAGAACAAAGTTGCTACGCCTAGTAGTCACAAGGGGGATCTTAAAATGATTAGTATTCATCCCGACTTTGTTGAAATCATAAGAGATCCTATTTACAAGAATGAATTTTTTGGTTTTCTTCCTAGGAGTGTTATCGTTAAGAATATGCATGCTAAACCCTTGAAGAAATCTAGTTGCGTGATTGAAGAGTTGAAAACTAAGGATGACAATACTTGAATCAATCCATTATGCCTAGCTAGGGGCGTAAAACGATAGCGCTTGTTGGGAGGCAACCCAATGAATAAATAAATTTTTGCTTTTTCCTTTCTGATTTTGAGTGTTGACACAATTATGCCTCCGTTATTATTGTGTTTTTATGGTTTATTTAGTGTTTGTGCCAAGTAGAACCGTTAGGATGATTCATAGGATGAGTAGAAGTGATGCTGAATCTGAAACAGAAACTTTGCATCCAGTATATGAATTTTCAGTTTTTGCTGGAACGTGATCTTGAGCTGAAATTTTAACACAGTGTTGCTATACAAATTACTTACGTTGTCCTAATTTTTCAGAATTTTTAAAGTTACATAAGTATGGGTAGAGTACAGATTACTACAGACTGCTCTGTTTGAGACAGATTCTGTTTTCGTTGCATTGTGTGCTTGTTTTGATGAATCTATGGTTTGTATTGGGGGGTATAAGCCATGGTAAAGTTAAAAAACAGTAGGTATAATGCAATTATAAAATTTGAATGGGTTTACAACAGTACCTAAAGTAGTGATTGATACGTCTCCAACGTATCTACAATTTATGAAGTATTCATGCCATTTTTACAATAATTTTATATGATTTTGGTATGATTTTATTAGAACTAACCCGGACTGATGCTGTTTTCAGCAGAACTACCATGGTGTCGTTTTTTGTGCAGAAATAAAAATTCTCGGAATGGGCTGAAAATTTACGGAGAATATTTTTGGAAAATATAAAAAATACTGGAGCAAAAAGATACCGGAGACGAGTCCCGAGGCAGTCACAAGCCTAGGGGGCGCCTCCCCCTAGGGCGCGCCCCCCTGGCTTGTGGGCTCCTCAAGCACCCCCTTGACGTGAGACCGACGCCAAAAATTCCTATAAATACCAAAACCCCAGAAAGAAACCTAGATCGGGAGTTCCGCCGCCGCAAGCCTCTGTAGCCACGAAAAACCAATCGGGAGCCCGTTCCGGCACCCTGCCGGAGGGGGAAACCATCACCGGAGGACATCTTCATCATCCCGGCGGTCTCCATGACGAGGAGGGAGTAATTCACCCTCGGGGCTGAGGGTATGTACCAGTAGCTATGTGTTTGTTCTCTCTCTCTCTCGTGTTCTTGAGATGGCACGATCTTGATGTACCGCGAGCTTTATTGATATAGATGAATCATATGGAGTTTTCCCCTCTCTATCTTCTTGTGATGAATTGAGTTTTCCCTTTGAAGTTTTCTTGTCGGATTGAGTCTTTAAAGGATCTGAGAACACTTGATGTATGTCTTGCGATGGGATATCCGTGGTGACAATGGGATGTTCTATTGATCCACTTGATGTATGTTTGGTGATCAACTTGCGGGTTCCGTGACCTTGGGAATCTATGCATAGGGGTTGGCACATGTTTTGTCTTGACTCTCCGGTAGAAACTTTGGGGCACTCTTTGAAGTTCGTTGTGTTGGATTGAACATGATGAATCTGAAATTGTGTGATGCATATCGTATAATCAAGCCCATGGGTACTCATGGTGACATTGGAGTATCTAGGTGACATTAGGGTTTTGGTTGATGTGTATCTTAAGGTGTTATTTTAGAACGAACTCTAGGGCTGTTCATGACACTTATAGGGATAGCTCATACGATTGATCGGAAAAGATAACTTTGAGGTGGTTTCGTACCCTACAATTATTTCTTCGTTTGTTCTCCTCTATTTTTGACTTTGGAGTGAACTCTTTGTCGCACGTGAGGGATTTACATATGATTCAACTATGTCAGTATTGTTGAGAGAACTTGCACTAGTGAAAGTATGAACCCTAGGCCTTGTTTTCAAGCATTGCAATACCGTTTGTGCTCACTTTTATCATTAGTTACCTTGCTGTTTTTATATTTTCAGATTACAAAAACCTATATCTACCATCCATATTACACTTGTATCACCAACTCTTCGCTGAACTAGTGCACCTATACAATTTACCATTGTATTGGGTGTGTTGGGGACACAAGAGACTCTTTGTTATTTGGTTGCAGGGTTGTTTGAGAGAGACCATCTTCATCCTACGCCTCCCACGGATTGATAAACCTTAGGTCATCCACTTGAGGGAAATTTGCTACTGTCCTACAAAACTCTGCGCTTGGAGGCCCAACACCACTACACCACGACACTCAAAGCAGCGTCAAACAATCTGTCGGCATAGGTCACCTAAGGCGACACATTTAGTGTCGGCAAAGATATTTGCTGTCGGCTATAGTCCTGCCGGGAAAGGTCTTTCCCAACAGATAAATCTTTACCGACACATAGTGTGACAGGCTTGGTGTGGTCTACGACGACAAACATTTGTACACCGACAGATAGTGCTATGCCGATAGATCATCTGACAATGTGCTATGCCGACAAATACTGTGACACCCATCGCTATGCCGACAATTCATCAGTCAGTGTGCTATGCCAACAGATAGTGCGACGCTCAATAGTTTTGCCAACACATTTGCTGCCATAGTTCTACATTTCAGCACAAATGCTAATGCACCATATTTTCACATGAAATTATATTCATAATATTCGATTCATGTTCAGTATGCAACACATATACAAACAAATGCACTCTTCAATTCATCACAAGATACCATTGATCAATACATTCATTCAAACATATATAGAAGATTCATTAGTTTGCTTCACTCGAAATATGTAACTCGGCATACAAGATGTGGTCTGTTACAAAATATGATGGCTAAGCTCCAAAGAGAGCAATTGTTCTATCACTTACTAATACAAAATATTATGGAGGAGACCAATTCTCTTTGATCACCAAGCCGACATCAACTTCCGTATCCACAAAATGTGTCAACATGTTATGAACAAAAGCGATCATCAGAACATCTTATATCAACTTGTGGACGTTCCATTGTCCCTGCAAAAGAACTCGTATGTTTGAGCAATCTTACAAATGCGAATAGTTTGGTTACAGAAGATATCCTTAACAAAGCATCAACCAAAGTCAGGCTAGCAACTAGCATATCACATGGCTTACTATAAAAATTATGCACTCATTGATAGGCAATCAGATCTGTTCGAAGGCATCAGGAATAAGGTTCTTATTGTAACTTTACAGATTTGCATTTGAAGTTCCTCAAGCAGCTAACGATCAGATATGCACTTGTAAGTATACATGTACCAGCATTCATATATGTAGTAGCAGGAAGGGCACTTGGTGAAAAAACCCCATTTCAAAGACCATATGCTTGCACATGTATCTTGGTTCAATAGATGCACTCTAGCTAGGCATCGCCTACTGTGAGTAATTAATTGCTAGGATGATTTTCACACAATTTATAATAAAATCACGCCTGCCATTTACTATGTGCTCTGAGTTCATCTATAGTCCATTTAATTACTAGATGCTCTCAGTTCATCTACAGGCCACTAAATTATTCACAGACCTAGCGTAAACATTGATATCCATTAGTATGCAGATCTGATTTAGAATCTAAACTCAGATGAATCTGTTTAGAAAATGTAAGAAAGAGAACACGGTTTGCACAAAACAGTCAACAGAAAGAAGTATATGCATCATCATATTTGTTTAGCAAGTAAATGGTGTTAAATCTTGCATCACGATAAGAAAAAATGGTTAAAGCATGCAAGACTGTAAGAAAGGACATCCAGCCATCAGTTGAGCTAAGAAGCTACCCTTGAAATGTTACATACATAGCAGCAAAATCATGCATAACATGGTTATATAGACATATTTCACCATTTAAGGGAGAACAATATAGTTCACGCCGGAATAAAGAAAAGAATGGCTAGAAAGCTAGTACCTTATTCATTACTTTTTTTACCCTCAAGGACCTTATATATGTTGATAGTGTGCCATCATGATTTATAACATCTTAGTGCCTGCATATAACCAATGTGTCTTTTCAGTTTCAGATGTCTATACTACAATTATGCTAAATTTGTAACATCAGTAAAGATTGAATTATAAGAATTGTCCAATACTAAGAACACCTTCAAAACTGATTACTTTATAATATTACAATGCAAATGCATTAGAGATCAGATGTAACCTGCACTTCAAATGTCATTAAGCAACACATGGTATTAAGACAACCGAGCGTAGCAAGTTCATGTGGTGAGATTTGTGCAAATGGTATTCAGACCGATAGGCTATATAAAAGAAGTTACATAGTGAACAAGGTAGAATAGGTTGGCATATACCGGCTTCTTTCAAAAAGGAATGAAATGTAGTTGTTAAACATGTAGTTTATACTGACCTGACTAGTGAAAATTATGTGCACCAGTTTAAGGCGAACATCTAAGAACTAAATTTTGTAGCTTCCATTTGTTTTTCTCAGAGCTATTATAAATGTAAGAAGCATAAAATAAATGGGACACATTGCTAGCAGTAAAACAAAATCACGTATATGCATAGTGCAGGGATGCCTAAGTTGGAACAAGGCATGACTCAAGTTTGGTGCACAAATCAGTATTTACTATGAACAGGTGCACAAATCAGTATTTACTATGAACAAGCGGATTAAATGGATCTTTAAACAATAGGGCCTCCTACCCAAATATATATGCAGAAGTCCGTGGACAATTTTGATGTGCATGTTTATCGATGAAGCCTTGTTATGAAGCTGTATTTGGTCTGGACACACGGTGAGAAGGAAGATGTTCCCATGATAAGGTTTGTGATGTGATGCTGTTCGATGAGCTTGACGATGCCATTCACAGGACTGATCTTCTCGATCACCAGCGTTTCAGCTTGCATCTGTAAGTTCGTTTTTCTTTTTATGAATCGGCGAGAAGTGAATATATGCAGCAAGATTTTCAGAATGGCATTGGTTAAGCTGACCTTGAGAGAAACTGCACAGAAATGGAGGTAGTGGTTCAAAAGTGTGTTCATCTCCTCCTCCTCATTCTTCCTGTATGCCTTGAGCTCCTTCTGGAGCTGGCTTGCATCAACCTTTCATAATCCTGCGACACAAGAGTTGAACCCATTGGTTGGTAGATAGATAGATAGAAACACGTGACTGAAATTCTAAAACAGAAGCAACATCGATACAAGTAGTGCAGAAAAAGAAAAACATTTAATTAGTGTATCATTAATTACTTTATTGTGCAAATTAATTGTCAAAGTTTGGAGCTTTTACGGAAATGCATGTCCTGCTTTGGAGCTAGCACTTAGGAAATAACATGTCCACATTATCAAAAGGGAAATATGTTTGATATGAACCCTGAAGCAATAACAACAATCTTAGACAAGCTGCGGAAGTAACTAGCAAATGGTCTACAATATAATCCATTGCCAACCTATATAACACCCCCCATAAATTTTGGCTGCATGTATAACAAAAGGAAAGGCAAGTAGGTCAACATACAGCGGAAGCAACTAATGGCCACCACACCCCATAATCTCTCTCTTCATTTTTCAGTATCTGAAATAAATAAATAATGATTGTGAAATCTGAGGCACAACCGAAGGAAAAGCAGATTCGCATAATCACTTAAAACTTTCCATACACTACATAAATAGTCCAACTTTTAGTGTTAATACTGATCTTATAACATGTTCTGTTACAAAGATACAAACTGCGCGACTAATTTCACAATTTTCCACCGGCACTTTTCGAATGTGAGTTGCTAATTAACAAGAAGCACAATGGCCTTCTAGGAAACTAAATGTACATGCTACATCGGGTAAATTTTCCAAATACAGGTGGCCAACGTATTTTATTCAGTCTGAAACTTCAGGTGCTGCAAAGGATTGTGCTTCATTTGTTCAATAAGGAAATTTGGATTGGAGGACCTCTCCTCTTCTCCTCTCTGAAGAAATAATTACTGTGATGCAGTAAGCAAATTCAGGCCGGAGGAAGGAGGCGAACAGAAGGGGAGAGAAGAAAAATGCTTACATTTGTCCATGGCGTCGGAGCAGCGGCGTCCCGGGAAGGGAAGAAGCAAGCACGCATAGCACCTGCGCGCGCGCGTGAGGAAACCACATCAGGAAGGTGAGCGGCCAAAATAAAACTAACCAACAGTCCGGAGGAAAGAGGGGCGGGGAGGAGACCTTCCATGGCGGCTGCCGGTGCGTGGTTGTGGAGATGGAGCCCGAGGTGGACCTGGCGCTGGGATCAGAGGAGCTCGACGTCGACGGCGCTGGCCGATCTGGGCGCGCCATGGCCGCCGCCTGGCCTGCTTCGGTCGCGGTGGATCTCCCTCCCTCTTGTCTTGTCTTGTCTTGTCTCCGAGGCGTCACCTTGGGCTTGAACATGGGGAAGCACCAGATGCTAGAAGGAGGCTTTGGGAGGCACCGTCGGTGGTGGGAGAGGCGGCAGCGCGAGCAAATCGGCCGGCAAGTCAAGGGGCGGCGGTGGCAGGTGACCTAGGTTTAGGTTTAGGTGGGAGAGTGTGTGGCGTGGGAGAGAGAGAGTTAAAATGGGGTGGCCGGGCCGAGAAAGAGATAAGATGGCCTTAGCCCAAATTTTGGAGTCTCTCGCGCGCAACTTGTCCCGCGTGGCTCAAAATAAGTGGGCCAGGTCCAAACTTACGCCGACACTTTTTCTATCGCGAAGCAACAACGACGGATAATCTAACAGAAAAATAACATACGCCGACACATTGTATGTCTGCACACCTTTGAGCATTACCGACAGATAGAACGTCGTCACACTAGTGCAACTCTAACAATCGGTGTGTCGACGTTGTTTTGGACAGACAATGTGTCGCTAATGTACACTTATGCCAACAGATACGTGTCGTCGTTGTAGTGTCGTGGTGTAGTGCACGAGTCTACAAGAAGAAGGTTGCGTAGTAGACATCAAGCTCTTTTCTGGCGCCGTTGCCGGGGAGGTGAGTGCTTGAAGGTATATCTTTAGATCTTGCAATTAAATCTTTTAGTTTCTTGTTTTTCACTAGTTTGGTTTTATAAAAGAAAACTACAAAAAAAGGAGTTTAGGTTGCATCATTTGTTTCGTCTCTATAATGTCTTTCTTGAAAATGATGGTTTGGAAAATTGTGCTCAATTGGTAGAGGAAGAATTTATGAAAATACTTAATGAGAATTCCTTGAATGATGAGCATGATAGCAATATTGTTACTATGAATTCTCTCAATATCCATGATGCTAATGATATGCAAACCCACAAGCTTAGGGATGCTATCTTTGATGAAGAAGATATTTTTAATCCCCCAAGTTTTGATGAGCAAATTTATATGATAATGACTGCATGCCTCCTACTTATGATGATTATTGTGATGATACTTATGCGATGAAAAAGAGTGAAGATTACTATTATGATACTTGTCATAATTATGAATATCCTTTTACTGAATATTACTCTTTTAATGTGGAACCAATTTGTAGTATTCAATTCTTTTATGATACTCCCACTATTAGTCACGAGAAGAAATCTTCTTGTGTGGAGAGTAGTAAAATTTCTATGCTTGTAGATCATGAAAAGAATGCTTTATGTGCTGGTTATATTGTTGAATTCGTTCATGATGCTACTGAAAATTATTATGAGAGAGGATCTTATGCTTCTACATATTGCAATAATATCAAGTTTCCTCTCTATGTGTTCAAAGTTTTGAAGTCATGCTTCTTTTGCCTTCCTATGCTAGTTGATTCTTGTTCCCATAAATTGTTTGCTCACAAAATCCCTATGCATAGGAAGTGGGTTAGACTTAAATGTGCTAGTCATATGCTTCATGATGCTCCTGTTATGTTTCAATTCTTATCTTTTATGTGAGCATCATTGAAATCATCATGCCTAGCTAAAAGGCATTCAAGAAAAGCGTTTGTTGGGAGACAACCCAACACTTTTAATTTCTGTTTTTGTGTGTTCACATGATTAAGCTACTGTAGTAATCATGTTTTGTGCCTTTTATTTCAATAAAGTGCCAAGTAAAGCCTTTGGGATGACTCACAAGATGAGTAGAATTGATGCTGAACCAAAACCGAAACTTTTGACTCCAGTACAGGAATTTTAATTTTTTACTGGAGCGTGATAATGATCTGAAATTTTTACAAAGTCTTGATATACAAATTCTTCAGGTTTTCCTAATTTTTCAGAATTTTTAGAGACAGATAAGTATGGTTACACTACATATCTTCACAGACTGTTCTGTTTTTGACAGATTCTGTTTTGCATGCATAGTTTGCTTGTTTTAGTGTTTCCATAGTTTATATTTAGCAGTATAAATTATGGAAATGATAGAATACAGTATGTATCATGTGGGAACAATTATGAATCTTGTCTTGACAGTACCTAAGTGAATTATCTTTATTTACTATACTAACCCATCTCACGAAGTTCCGTTAACTTTTGTGTGATTGAAGTTTTCAAGTTTTGGGTGAGACACCGATATGAGGAGAATAAGGAGTGACAAGAACCTAAGATTGGGGATTCCCAAGGAACCCCCAAGGTAATATCCAAGGAATACTCAAGCACCTAAGCTTGGGGATGCCCCGGAAGGCATCCCCTCTTTCGTCTTCAACATTATCGGTATATCTTACTTGGAGCTATATTTTTATTCGTCACATAATATGAGTTTTGCTTGGAGCATCATATTATTTTGTTGTTATCTGTTAGGTGTTATTTATAATCTTGTTTTTCAATAAAAAGTTACAAGAATTGCATTAGGATACTTGCATTGCATGTTTTGATGTGTGCTGTGTAAAAAACAGAAACTTTTTCTGTAGTGTTTGAATTTTCATATTTTACTGGAACGTGGAAAGTTTCTGAAATTTTTACACAGTGTTGTCATATAAATTTTATAGCATTTCCTAAATTTTCATAATTTTTTGAGTTACAGAAGTACACTGGTTTAATAGATTACTACAGACTGTTCTGTTTGGACAGATTGCTGTCATAGTTTTGTTATCTACTTATCCTATAGTTTCCATAGCCTATATTGGTAGATATAAATTGTGGAAACGATACTAAACAGTAGATGATGTTTGAAAATTATTGTGCAACTTGTCTTGGCAGTACATAAAGAGTTGACTTATTATTATGTGCACTAACCTATCTCACGAGTTCTTTTCAAGTTTTGTGTGGATGAAGTTTTGAGAATAGGTGAAACCGGGATATGAGAGGATTGAACGAGATACAAAAGCTCAATCTTGGGGATGCCCAAGGCACCCCAAGTAAATATTTCAAGAAGTCTCAAGCATCTAAGGTTGGGGATGCTACGCATCCCACCTCTCTTCATCAACAATTACCGGTTAGCCTATGTTGAGCCTAAATTTTTATTCGTTCACATGATGCGTGCTATTCTTGGAGTGCTATTTTTCTTTTGCTTGCTGTTGAATAAAATACTTAAGATCTGAAATTCTTAGATGAGAGAGTCTTCACATAGTTATTTAATTGTTGACTACTCATTGATCTTCACTTATATCTTTTTGGAGTAGTTTGTCATTCACTCTCGTGCTTCACCTATATCCTATGAGTAAATGGTTGAATGAATTGAATATCATAAATCTGAAATTAAATATGCTTCATATACTTATCCAATGGGGAGTAATGACTTCACACATAATAAGTGTAGGTGGTAAAATTTATTGAAAGTTAGCAAACACCGCATTGGTCACTTGAACAATTCATGAAAGAATATTGAAGGAAGAGAGATTCCACATATAAATATACTATCTTGGACGTCTTCTATGATTGTGAGCTCATTAATTATTTTCAAACTCGAGCAAATTAGTTAGAATTGGACAAGGAAGACAACTTAATGAGTTATGTTTGGGTATATTTGTATAGAAGTTATATTGTTATGGATCCTCCAACATGTGGTGCTTGCTTCCACCTCATACTGGCCAAAACTTCCGCACCAAGTAGAAATACTACTTGTGCATCCAAACACCCTTAAACCCAAAGTTGTTCCATATGAGTCCACCATACCTACCTATATGCGGTATTTACCTGTCGTTCCAAGTAAATTTGCATGTGCCAAACTCTAAACCTTCAAATAATATTCTGTTTTGTATGCCCGAATCGCTCATATAGTGACTAGGGGCTGTCAGTATCTTCCATGCTAGGTGGGTTATTCTCACGATATGTGTTGATTCACTATCATTCATGAGAAAGTGGCTGGTATTCGGGATGCCCAGTTCCATGCTCAAAAATCAAATCAAAATATAATGAAACAAAACTCCCCCAGGATTGTTGTTTGTATGGACGGTACCCGTGGATTCGGCTCGCCGTGGAGTGTGATTGATTGGTGGAGGGGGAGTAAAAACTTTACCATTCTGTTTGGGAACCGCCTATAATGTATCTAGCATGGAAGATACCGAGATCTCTCGGTTGTTATGTTGACAATGAAAGCATACCGCTCAAAATTATTATTCATCTTTGTTTTAAAAGCTTGAGCTCTGGCACCTTTGCAAATCAATGCTTCCCTCTGCGAAGGGCCTATCTTTTACTTTCTAGTACTTACCTTTATGCAAGAGTCATGGTGATCTTCACCACTTCCTATATTTCGCCTTTTTCTCTTGGCAAGCGTCATGTGTTGGGGAATGATCTAGACATATATATCCACACAAATATATTTGATCATGAATTATTATTGTTGACAATTATCTATATGATAAATAAGTTGGGAGGCAAAACATTAAGCCCCTATCTTTCTCTGTGTTCGATGGATGCTATTTGTTCTAAAAATATGCTTTGAGTGTCAATAATCATGGAATACTATATGATAGTTGAGTATGTGGAATTTGCTAAATCAAAGCTCTTACATAGACCCTTCCTGAAAATAATATGAATTGCAATTGTTTGATGACTAGGAATATGGTTTGTCAGTTTTCAAGAAACTTTCTGGTCTATACTTTAACATGTGAATAGCTTGTTACTTGATCATGAGAAGTTTTATGAGATGAGCTACTGTTTATGGTTTATATTGATGCTAGAAAAAGTGATTGGAATTATCATTGATCAAACTTGTGCACTTGCTAGCATTCACACTTCATAAATTATTTCTTTTATCATTTACCTACTCGAGGACGAGCAGGAATTAAGCTTGGGGGTGCTGATACGTCTCCAACGTATCTATAATTTATGAAGTATTCATGCCATGTATACAATAATTATATATGATTTTGATATGATTTTATTAGAACTAACCCGGACTGACGTTGTTTTCAGCAGAACTACCATGGTGTCGTTTTTTGTGCAGAAATAAAAGTTCTCGGAATGGGCTGAAAATTTACGGAGAATATTTTTGGAAAATATAAAAAATACTGGAGCAAAAAGATACCGGAGAGGAGTCCCGAGGCAGTCACAAGCCTAGGGGGCGCCCCCCTAGGGCGCGCCCCCCTGGCTTGTGGGCTCCTCGAGCACCCCCTTGACGTGAGACTGTAGCCAAAAATTCCTATAAATACCAAAACCCCCAGAAAGAAACCTAGATCGGGAGTTCCGCCGCCGCAAGCCTCTGTAGCCATGAAAAACCAATCGGGAGCCCGTTTCGGCACCCTGCCGGAGGGGGAAACCATCACCGGAGGCCATCTTCATCATCCCGGCGGTCTCCATGACGAGGAGGGAGTAGTTCACCCTCGGGGCTGAGGGTATGTACCAGTAGCTATGTGTTTGATCTCTCTCTCTCTCGTGTTCTTCAGATGGCACGATCTTGATGTACCGCGAGCTTTATTGATATAGATGAATCATATGGAGTTTTCCCCTCTCTGTCTTCTTGTGATGAATTGAGTTTTCCCTTTGAAGTTTTCTTGTCGGATTGAGTCTTTAAAGGATCTGAGAACACTTGATGTATGTCTTGCGATGGGATATCCGTGGTGACAATGGGATGTTCTATTGATCCACTTGATGTATGTTTGGTGATCAACTTGCGGGTTCCGTGACCTTGGGAATCTATGCATAGGGGTTGGCACATGTTTTGTCTTGACTCTCCGGTAGAAACTTTGGGGCACTCTTTGAAGTTCGTTGTGTTGGATTGAACATGATGAATCTGAAATTGTGTGATGCATATCGTATAATCAAGCCCATGGGTACTCATGGTGACATTGGAGTATCTAGGTGACATTAGGGTTTTGGTTGATGTGTATCTTAAGGTGTTATTTTAGAACGAACTCTAGGGCTGTTCATGACACTTATAGGGATAGCTCATACGATTGATCGGAAAAGATAACTTTGAGGTGGTTCGTACCCTACAATAATTTCTTCGTTTGTTCTCCGCTATTTGTGACTTTGGAGTGAACTCTTTGTCGCACGTGAGGGATTTACATATGATTCAACTATGTCAGTATTGTTGAGAGAACTTGCACTAGTGAAAGTATGAACCCTAGGCCTTGTTTTCAAGCATTGTAATACCGTTTGTGCTCACTTTTATCATTAGTTACCTTGCTGTTTTTATATTTTCAGATTACAAAAACCTATATCTACCATCCATATTACACTTGTATCACCATCTCTTCGCTAAACTAGTGCACCTATACAATTTACCATTGTATTAGGTGTGTTGGGGACACAAGAGACTCTTTGTTATTTGGTTGCAGGGTTGTTTGAGAGAGACCATCTTCATCCTACGCCTCCCACGGATTGATAAACCTTAGGTCATCCACTTGAGGGAAATTTGCTAGTGTCCTACAAAAATCTGCGCTTGGAGGCCCAACACGAGTCTACAAGAAGAAGGTTGCGTAGTAGACATCAGTGATTTGCTTTCTTATACTAACGGATCTCACGAAGATTTTGTTGAGTTTTGTGTGATTGAAGTTTTCAAGTTTTGGGTGAGATCACGATGGATGAAGGAATAAGGAGTAGCAAGGGCCTAAGCTTGGGTCTGCTACCGCACCCCCAAGATATATCCAAAGAGAACCAAGCAACTAAGCTTGGGGATGCCCCCGAGTGGCATCCCCTCTTTCTTCTAACGACCATCGGTATTTTACTTGGAGCTATATTTTTATTCGTCACATATCATGTGTTTTGCTTGGAGCGTCTTGTATCTTTGCTAGCTTTGTTTGTTAGTTTTTCCTTTGTATCCTTGCTGTACACACCTATTTGAGAAAGCCAAAATCATGCTATGATTTGTTAGAATTGCTCTATGTGCTTCACTTAAACTTTTTGAGCTATAGAAATTGCTCTAGTGCTTCACTTATATCTTTTTGAGCACGGTGTGCTTGGAAACTTTTGTAGAAATACTCTCATGCTTCACTTAGATTAATTTGAGAGTCAGTAAAATTTTGAAGAAATCCTCTCATGCTTCACTTATACCTTTTTGAGAGATGAAATCTTTATGCTCATGTGCTTCACTTAAATTTGTTTGAGCTTGCCAAAAAGAAATGACAATATATGAAACTAGTCCCAAAGTGATAGATATCCAAGGAGGATATAATAAAAAATTTCATGAAGATCATTGGACAAATTAAACTTGATTCCTTGTAATAGTTTTGAAACATGATGATAGTAATATGTGAGTCATGTTGATGAGTAATTATGCTTAATAGGAATATTGGTGTTAAGGTTTGTGATTCCCTATGCATGCACGAAAGTCAATAGTTATGCAATGAAGTTACATCCTACTTGTGGTGCATTATTCGGTGTTAGTTATGTTCAATGCTCACTTTATACGGTATTTCCATGCCGTTCCAAGCAAATTTGTATGTGCCATCTCTAAATTTTCAAAATAAATTTTCTCTTTTGTGTGCCCGTACCGCTCATGAAACGGTGGGGAGTGTCCAATATTTTTCCATGCTAGATGTGTTATTCTCAAGATGAGTGTTTATTCACTTGTCATTGCACGAGAGTGCGGCGGTAATAGGGATGCCCATTCCCGAAATGAAAAAGAAAAAAAAATTACTTTATGCTGTCAAATAATAAATTCCTTGGAAAGTGTTGGTATGGAAGGCAACCGTGAATACGGCCCGCCATGGAAAGTGAAAGTTTGGTGGAAAAAGGAATAAACTTTATTTTCTGTTTGGGAACCGCCTATGATATATCTAGCATGGAAAGTATTGTGAGCTACTTTGTCGTTTTCGTTGACAGGAAAAGCATGCCACCCAAAATATTTTTCTCTCTCAATTTAAACCTTGAGCTCTGGCACCTCTACAAATCCCTACTTCCCTCTACGAAGGGCCTATCTATTTACTTTATGCAATTTTTATTTTTGCTTTGAGTCTCCATATTCTCTTATAAGCACCAACTAGGGGGCACTATGATCGTACTTGAGCATTGGGCATAGCTAATATTTGAGTGTGTTTCATGAATGGATCAATGATTGAGCATGATGGGCTAGGGATAACTTTCTTTAGTGTTGATATTTTGAAAGACATGGTTACTTGTTGACATGCTTGAGTATTGAAGTCATTATGTTAAAACTAGACTATTGCTTTGAATCATTTTAAGTCCAAATGTCCATGCTATACAAAAGAAAAGAATATGATGAACATGTTAGGCAGCATTCCACATCAAAAATTCTGTTTTTATCATTTACCTACTCGAGGACGAGTAGGAATTAAGCTTGGGGATGCTGATACGTCTCCAACGTATCTATAATTTTTGCTTGTTCCATGCTGTTATATTATCATTTTTGGATGTTTTACAATCATTTTATAACAACTTTATATCATTTTTTGGGACTAACCTATTGACATGGTGCCAAAGTGCCAGTTGCTATTTTTGCTTGTTTTTTACTTCGCAGAAAATTAGTACCAAACGGAGGCCAAACGCTGCGGGGATTTTTGTGGATTTTTTATGGACCAGAAGAAAGAAGATGGGCCAAAGAACACCAGAAGAGGGGGCCCAGGGTGGCCATCCCCCACCAGGGCGCGCCAGAGGCCCCCTGGCGCGGCCTGGTGGAGGATGAGCACCTCGGTCACCCCCTCAACCGACTATCGTGCCTATAAATTCCCAGAAAATCCAAAAACCATAGAGGAGTCGACGAAACACAATTCCAGCCGCCGCAAGTTCCAGAACCTCGAGATCCAATCTAAACATCATCACGGAGGGGTTCATCTTCCTCATAGGTGCCTCTCCGATGATGCGTGAGTAGTCCACCATAGACCCACATGTCCGTAGGCAGTAGCTAGATGGCTTCTTCTCTCTCTTATGATTCTCAATACAATGGTCTCTTGGAGATCTATTTGATGTAAACTTTTGCGGTGTGTTTGTTGGGATCCGATGAATTTTGAGTTCATGATCAGTTTCTATCCATGAATATTATTTGAGTCTTCTTTGATCTCTTATATGCACGATTGCTTATAGCATCGTATTTCTTCTTTGAATCTTTAGTTTAGTTAGGCCGACTAGATCCATTTTTCTTGCCATGGGAAGAGGTGCTTTGTGATGGGTTCGATCTTGCGGTGTTCTTTCCCAGTGACAGAAGGGGCAGCAAGACACGCATGTATCGTTGCTATTAAGGATAACAAGATGGGGTGTAATCCTACATGAATAGATCTTGTCTACATCATGTCATCATTCTTATTGCATTACTCCGTCTTTCCATGAACTTAATACACTAGATGCATGCTGGATAGCGGTCGATGTGTGGAGTAATAGAGGTAGATGCAGGCAGGAGTCGGTCTATCTATCTTGGACGTGATGCCTATATAATGATCATCGCCTTGGATATTGTCATGACTATTCGATTTTCTATCAATTGCCCAACAGTAATTTGTTCACCCACCGTGCGCTATACTCATGAGAGAAGCCACTAGTGAACCCTACGGCCCCCAGGTCTACTTTTTCATCATATTGCTTTCCGATCTACGTTTTTTGCAATCTTTGTTTTCAGATCTACAAAACCAAAAACCCAAAAATATATTGCTGCATATTTACTCTTTTTATTTGTGTTCTTGAGAGATCTATCTCTCCTATCTATCACTACCTAATCTATCTTATTACCGTAGAGAGATTGACAACCTCTCTTTCGCGTCGGGTTGCAAGTATTTGTTGTTTGTGTGCAGGTGCTTCTTATTGGGTGTTGGTGATCCTCTTACTGGTTCGATAACCTTGGTTTCATAACTGAGGTAAATACATACCGTCGCTGTGCTGCATCATCCCTTCCTCTTTGGGGAAATACCAACGCAGTCCAAGCCACGTCAGCGCACTGCCCTAAAGCCTCAACAAGTACTCAGCAAGCACGGCGTGTGCCATCCTGAAAGCATAGCCATGGGCGTTGCTAGCGGCTCGTCCGAGTGCATGCTGGATAACACTGATACGGGTGTTATTAACCTTGTGGTTGCAGAAAGGGCACCCATAGCCCCCAGTCATAGGCCTAACACGCCTGGCATGCATACCAATGACAAGCTCCCTCCCCTTCCGTGCCTTGTAGATCATCTGGCCTTCTTCGTCGCTATCGACGTCTTCAGATAGTATCTAAATATAGTACAAAATGTTGTGTAAATAATGAGAATTCAGCAGGCATAGAGTCTATGAAACATAATATAATATATGATAGCGTAAACCCGAAACCCTAAATGATCTTGATGAAAGAAGTATGTTATTTATTAGGTGCTACATAAACAACCAATGGGATACCATATAGTAGAAAATAATGAAGGATCAACCATACACGTATGTTCCAAGCATCCAACACAGTTACCATGTTGATGAGAGCACACAACTTAATGCAAAAAAAATCACCCCACCCGTAAAATGCATGAACTGATGATGTAGCATGGAAAAGCTGCATAAAGATGTACCAATGCAAAAAATGACTTAAAACTTTGGATGACTTGCTGATGTGTCACTGGTGCATGACTCAATAAAATAGGTAGTGAGTTGTATCTATTTAGCAATATAGGAAAAGAGAGTCATCTCCAGAACAGTAAAAAATCAACTACATATGTATTCTCTAAGCGTCCAACACACCGCTTTGCTCACTGATATATTTGCTAGTCATGTAGTAAGATTTGACTACTATATTATTAAGGTTAGTCTTACTACAATACTATTAAGGTTATACCTAACGCATCTACCGAATACATATAAGGTTTTCCTTGATTAAAGAAATAAAGGAGCCACCTCCTCCGGCTGAAGAGCCACCTGCTGCGACGGGAGAACCTGGACGGCAGCGAGGACGTCGAGCCCGCCCGCGCCGGATTATTAGCACAATAATTTATATAGATCAAAAAGTGACATATACATGGCTCAACAAATGTAACCTAGCTAGACAGCGGCCGATCCAGGATTTCAAACTAAGATGTTCAAAAATTTATATTGTAAACAAAAAACACTGCACTAATTTTGATACAGAGGGAGTAATATCTGGAATGATCATGTGAAAATAATTTTTATTCCATCATAATGATAGTACTGACATGAATGACAGAAAATGAAGATTATTTACTACATGACTATACAATATGACATTTCTAAGGCATGTTGTTCTTATCCTTTGCTTGGACATAAATATTATGCTACAAAGATTAAACCGAAAAATATATTTTGCATATGAAATGGTCCTATGGAATTAGTGGTAATTGGGCTCCACGAATCAATCAGTTTTATACGAATTGACATGAAGTTTAGTGAACAAAGTACACCAATTTTAGTCCATTTACCTTGCATACAACTTATATAAGAAATTTGTGCCATTTTTTTTTTCTTATTACAGATGTACACCCACGCACCCATGTGGATTTGCCCTGAACCCAACGGATCTAAAGAATCTAGGCAGGGATTTCATGGACTGAAGAAAAGCAGAAACCCTAGACTAACCCAAAAATAGAGAAAAGGCATGAGCAGAGGAAACCTAGGATATTACCAAAAATAGAGAAAAGGACTGGCCAGAGAAAACATAGGATTTTACAAAAAAAAGAAAGGGCATAGATGACTAACCTCTTCTTCGTCGACGTCACCGACGACCGCAGGCTCGGGCAGAGGAGGCAACACCCGCCACAGAGGAGCAACCGGCCGCGACAGAGGAGCCACCTGCTCGAGCTGAGGAGCCACAGGAGCTACCTGTTCGGAAGTGTTAGCAGAATAATTTATATAGATAAAAAAATGACAAATACATGCCTCAACAAGAGTAACATAGCTCAGCCGCGGATCCAGGATTTCATACTTGGGTGTTCAGAATTTTTTATTGCAAACTAAAACCACGACAAGATTTTCAAAACAGAGTGTGTGATATCTAAAATGTTCATGTCAAAAGATTCTTTTTTCATCATAATGACAGTACTGACATGAATGACAGAAAATGAAGATTATTTACTACATGACCATACAATATGGCATTTTCAGAAAATATTATCGTTTACTTCCATAAAATATTATCACAATCATCTGCATAGGCAATTCAATTCCAAGGTCCAGCTACGAACTAGTATTAGCACAATCACCAACCCTCGCCGGTAGCAGAATAATTTATCTAGATAAATATGACCTATACAGGGCTCAACACATGCAACCTAGCTAGTTACCTAAAGCATCTAAAAATCTAGGTATGGAGTTCATCGATCAAAGAAAACAAAGAAACCCTTGCCTTCCCCAAAATAGAGAAAAGGACTGAGAGTGAAAACTTAGGATTTTACAAAAGAAAATAAAGGAGATACCCCCCCGGTTCCTTTATGTAAGGTGTATTACTTTTGGCACGGTGATCAAGGCACATAATTATACACATGTTAGGACAAAATTAACCTTGGCTAAATCATTGATTAGTGGCAACTAAATCATTTAGGCTAGGAAATTAAGAGATACATGCAATCAGGAGAGAGATACTTTCCTTTTTCTATTTACAAGAGAGATGCATGCAACCAGGGGAGATTTACTTTCCTTTCTTTAAAGGGCTAAAGACGGAATTACGAGGAATTATAAGAAATGCAGCTTACATTGTGGACTTTTACCAGTAAAACACCCTATATAAGAATTGTCTACCAGAGAAAAATTGGGTGCACTATTGTACTGTTGCTGCTTGTTTTATACGAATTGACATGAAGTTTAGTGCACAAACAAAACCACTTTTAGTCCATTTACCAATAAAACACCCTATATAAGAATTTTCTACCAGAAAAAATTGGGTGCGCACTAGTGTAATGGTGGTGCTGCTATTAAAATCAGCCACCCACTTAGATCCAATGACTGTCAATCCTATATGAATCTCAGCAAACGGGTGCAAGCAATGTTGAATGGGCATGCATGTGGCAATTTTCTAACCCATTCTATTCTGTAGTGGGGCGTACTGTAAATAATATGAGAACCGGATACATTGTGGAGAACTGATCTACTTGACATCGATGCCAAAGTTCTGACCGCATCACAAATTTGGCATCAACATGTTGTGGATGCCTAGCCATGGGATCGGAGTGGTTGTTACATCTTAAAAAGCACAGAACCTGTACAATGCAAAAGTTACTGCAGAGGAGCCGATCCCCAGACCCACGCACCCATGTGGATCCTCCCTGAACCCAACGGACCTAAAGAATCTAGGTACGGATTTCATGGACTGAAGAAAAGCAGAAACCCTAGCCCACCCCGAAAAATAGAGAAAAGTACTGAGCAGGGGAAACCTAGGATATAACCAAAAATAGGAGTTAGATGACTGACCTCTTCTCCGTCATCGTCGCCGTCGACCACGGGCTGTGGCAGAGGAGGCAGCTGGCGCGGCAGAGGAGGCCCCTGCTCCGGCGGAGAAGCCACCTTCTCAGGAAGAAGATCCTGGACGGCCTCGAGGACTTCAATCCCGCACTGCTGCCCGCTCGACCCCTCGCCGGCGGCGACGGGTTTCTCCATGGCGAGCTTCCTGCCGGGTTTGGATGCTTCGTTCGCCTGGGCGTCGGCCTCGGCGTGGCCAATCCCTCCCATGGTGCGCTTGGGCATCTCGATGGCGGACGTGCGGCGGCGGGAAGGGTGCACGGCGAGCAGTGAGGCGTGGGAGGAGAAAACCCTCGTTTCTGGATTTGTGGATGGGGAAGAGGACGAGGGGGGCGGCGATTAGAGTAATGCTATGGGGAAGCGAAGCGGCCGGCACTAGACTTTGGGATGACTGAAGGGCCATTATTTAGTCATCGGCTAGTCAAACACAACTGTTGCCACGTTCACACCACGCCGTGCGTTGTTCACACCACCACGTATGCCACCATAATGCAACTTCAGATTGAAATGAAGGACCCGATCGTGCACAGCCACGATTTAGGAGTAATGAAACTTCCCTCTAGAAAAATGTGTAATGCAACTGCTTCCTCATTAAACAGAAAACAAAGTCATACAGTGGAACAACTGCATTTGTAGGCTTGTTTCATGTGCACGTGTCATGTTTTATATTTGTTCAAAAATATGTTAAAAAACTTTACAAACAATGGAATGGCAAATGAGTGTGACAAAACTTTGTCGACGACCGTGCGGATTCGTTTGCCATATGCCCAATGTTCGGTACCGAGGGGGGGAATGTGGATCCACACGATGCCAAGCGTTTCATCTGGAGCATATCATGCAACCCTAGCCAACTGGGCCGACATGCGCCATTAGCCTTCTCGATCCAAACCATGCACTAGTGTCCACCATGGGCAAAGATGCTCGGGTGGACACGTTTGCTGGCAATAGTGAATGACGTCGTATCTCGGTGTGCAATATGTGTATCCGCATGTCGCTTTGACATGTGTGGCATGCCGAGGGAAGGGGCTCGTCGCAGATCCAGCAAACTGAGGTGGGGTCAAGTGTGGATGGATGGTGTGCGTCAACTTGGCTAATGGTGCACGGTTTGAGTGCAGGTGGCTATGTGTGCATTGTTGTGGCTAGATGGCTAATGAGTGTGCATGTGTCATGTGTACATTGTAAAGGTTTACTGGTGGGTGTCTACGTGGCCACGCGTGTATGCATGGTGTGGGTCCAGTTGGCATGTGGTGCGGGACGTGTCGTGATGGCTATGGCCAACATCTTGCGGCACCGTGTTCTGAAGCGAATGAAGGAACGTGCCATGCATTCCCTTCACAGGCCGGACTCGTGCCCCTCTTGATGGATAGCTTAGGGATGTGATTTGGTCCCGTTTACACACAACCTATGTGAAGGCTTATGCGTGCCGCTCTCGATGTTTGACCACACCCTCCATGTGTCGTATGATAACACCACGCCAGGTCCCGTGAGCTTAGCATTGGGTCGTATGGTACCACATGGCCCATATATGGACCAAAGAGCTTAGCATGGGAATTTCACCCCATTCCCTGCTATGATTTCATGTGGCCTTGGTCTAGATCCTGAATTTCAGAGGATACTACCCTAGAAAAGAGGCAAATGTCCAGAATATGGCATGCGGGCCCCAAGAAAGGTTGGGGTCTGGCATGCGCTCGGGTGTTCGCTTGGCGACGTGGCCTGAGAGGACGCGCTTGGCGTCTTTCTTGGTGGCCTTGTACATGTCGTTGCTCCAAGCATCGTCATCGGGAAGTAGCTCGGGGGAATATGCCACCAGGTAAGCGCAATAGCTTGACAAGTGGGTGGCCACACTTGCATGGCCAAAAGTTGTTGAGTGTGGGTACCTCCGCTTCTGCTCCGGTGCTCCCCCCTTGGACTGAACACGGAGGCAAGGAATACATCGACGGCTAAGATGGTCCAATACTCGTTCGGAGGGAGGGGCACGAACACGATCGTCTTTTCAGCGCATGCGCAGAGCGTTCGTAGAGCCCTGGACGAGGCCGTACGGCCTGGTTTGTTCGTACGCTGACCGTATAGTCGTATTCGTATACGCAGGCGTTTCCTTTTCGCGTGCGCATACGGCGGGCGTGGGATAGCACGTGTCAACAGAAATTGCCAAAACTGTCTCATCCTATAAGAGGAGGGGAACCACCTCCGGGCGCATCGCCACCACCATTTCCCCCCAATTCGTCTCCCTCGCCACGTCACCTCGCTCTCTCCCACCCTGTCGCCTCGCTCTCCACCACCGCATTGCCTCGCTCTCCTCCACCGCATCGTCTCCCTCACCTCCATCTCCTAGTCTAATGGAGGACGCTGGTCGTGCTGCTACCGCCGCCGCCGCAGGGGATGTGTTGGAGAAGCAGGGAGCGCCCATCGTGGCAGAAGCAGTGCAGGACGTTGCCGGCGTCCAGGGCGGTGCGGGAGAGGCCGCAACCGCCGTCGCTGCTGCGGATCTGGAGAAGGAGGTGCCGGAGCAGGAGGTCACGGCGGCGAGCGGCACTGCGCAGGCTGGCGACGAGGAGGTAGTTCCATTTCCTTGTTAGTTCTAATATTTAGAATGTAGGGTTAGTTGGATTGCTTTGATTGTGATTCCTAGGGTAGTACAGATGGTTAGATTAGTTGGTTTGTAGATGGGGTTTTCTGGATGGGGTTTTCTAGATTAGGTTTTGTGCCTTAGGTTTGTTGTATTAAATTCGTGCTAAAATGCTACAGATATCTCAATGAGAGATAGGGATCTCTGTACTTGAATGCTTGACAGATAAATGCTTATTATATTAGTGGTTGAATGTTACATAGATCTATGCATGTTAGATTTGTGCTTCAATTGTACAGAGATAGGGTTTTGTATGTCATATGCCCAAAAGGATTGCATTAATTTCGAAGCAGAAGAGATAGAATATAATTTTAAAGGGATGCTTGAATTTTGATGTACCTAACAATTGATTAAGATGCCACTTGATACATTTATGATATATCAATTTGTTGTTTACGTGACTACTGCATTTAAAGATGTTACTTGGAGATATATGCATTTATAGTTTACTATCATAGTGCATAATGTATCATATTGATGCAACAAAATTTAAGATATTACCTAGAGATCTCCGGCAAGTGGCTGAAGTTTACTGTAATTTGTTGGAGGTCTATTGCATTTGTTGTTTACGTAACTACTGGAATTTAATATGTCACTTGGTTATCTATGCATTTATAGTTTAAGGCGGTGTACTACCACTACCATATTGCATAATGTATCATATTGCTTCAACAAAGTTTAAGATGTTATCTCCAACAAGTGGCTGAAGTTATCGGTACTTTGTTGGAGATGTACTGCATATGTTGTATGAGCTACTGCAATTTAAGATGTTATTTGGAGATTTATGTATATACTGCAATTTAAGGCAGTGCACTATCACATTGCAGGAGAAGGATCCTGAGGGCAAGAAGAGGAAGCTGGACATGACTGATTTCTATGACTCGTATGATCCAGACTCTGACGACGACAAACCCTATGAGGTATAGCCCTAGTTGAAATTTTGTTTGTTCATTTAGTTCCTTTCACATGTTTTACTATATTAATGCATAATGTATTAATGTAATTTATTTGTGTGTGCAGTATCACTCTGATGATGATGTGGACAAGGGGAACATCGAGTCCTTCATAGTGAAGGAATTCGAGAAGATCAAAGCCAAGTGAATCTCTATGTACTACAAGAGGAAGAAGTACGTGTGCCCCTACTGTACCACAAAGACAAAGCCCAAGGATGGGCTCTATGAGCACCTTATCTCGCATGCACGGGATGCATCGATGAGTTCCGATGACTACAAGGTCCGAGGACAGCATTGTGTCCTCCTGAAGGCTCTGCATCCCCACTAGGCCTACATCATCTTTCTCATCTGAAGCTGCAAGTGCTACTCATCATCAATATATGTGATGATGTTTTACTTTTGTTAATATGCATGGGGTTGTGAACTGTTGGAAACTTGGTCTGCTTTTGTAGTATGTTTATATATGGCTGTAATGTAGTATGTCTCTGAACTTGATGCCCTGTTTAGATAAACTTGATACCCTGTTTATGTGAATTGGATGGTATTAATCTAGAATGCTATCTATATTTATGTCTCATGGAATTTATTTGTGGCGTATGCTTCCTTCTATTTAGATTACACAATGGATCACCATTTTAAAAAAATTGTGTGAATGTTGGAGTGAAATATACAAGTGTAAGATATTAAAAACGGTGTTTGCAAAAAAAACATTTGAAATAGAAGTAATGGATTTTTGTATGAAATGAGTGAAATATAAGACAACATATTATCATACATTTATGATTTTGAAAACTGCAATAAATAATAAAAGGTAAAATTTGAAAAATAAAAAAGGAAAAAGAAATATAGCAGTGTAAGAAAATAGTTGGTGAGAAAAGGTGGTCGCAAAAAAGAACATTTGAATTAGAAGTGATGGATGTTTGTATGAAATGAATGAAATATAAGACAAGATATTATCAAACATTTATCAATTTTAAAATTGTAATAACTAATAAAAAGGATAATCTAAAAATTTAAAAGGGAAAAAGAAATATGCATAGAAGATGGCCAGCCCAACCATCTACACGAGTGAGGCTGGCCTGGGGCAGCCCACCAAAATTGGGCCCAACCACTGAGCCGCACCGAGCACAGCTGGCGGGTGGTGGGAATTTAGTCCCACCTCACCGAGCGAGAGGTGCCCGCACCGGTTTATATACCCGGCTGTGAGAGGCTTGGCATGAGCCTCTCTCAACCAGACAGCATATCGTCCCCGCCTACCTATATGCCCTGTTGGGCCTACTGGCAAGATTAATACATTCCCCTCGGGCCTGCATCCTGGCCCATATTGCCTTGGAATCTAGTCGTATGGGGGCTGTGGGTTGTGAAATTTCCTGTTAGCAGGCGGGCTTTTTTTTTGCATATATCACTTGTTTATTTTTGGACCATCTGCAAATCACCCCAAATTTGGTGCCATGCATGTAATGAACATGATTATGAAAGCAATTTCAACAATAATGAAGTGTACACTGTCCCCCTAAGGTAAAGTATGAGGTATGTCCCTGAGTTTCACCGAACCAGTATAAAATATAAAAAAATTCAAAAAATTGGAAAACTTTCATATCCTATCTATGTTCGGTACATGCGCCTTTGGATTGTTCTCCATTGACCAAGAGAAAGCACCGACGGAAACGAAGGAACGGCCCCCGCACTCACTGCGCATACCGGACACGTTCCCTCACGGTAGCTAGAACCAAGCATGCACCGAGGCCATCTAGAACCACATGGTGCACCACTCAGGCACTGGACCCACACCACTTACGCCAACCCCTAAGCCAAGCATCCCCCTCATGTAGACTCATATGTCGCACCCTGCAAAATAACTTAGCCCAACACTTGCACCCCGATCCCCAGCTCTTATTTCATGTCCTACAACATGCGCCACTACACGTAAGTGTCCACAAAATGGACTATCCCATTATCAACAAATTTTTTGGCCAAAACAAGTAAGGTGTTTTTTAATTGCTTCAAAATAGCAAGGTTTCTGCAAAATAATAATTTCATTAATTACACATTATAAGGTGCAATTTTCTCCCCAAAAAAGGGATGCATTTGTTGTAAACCCACGAAATTCCTTCCTTCCCTTGAAAAAAAGAAATTCTTATTGACCCTCTCACCATAAAGTTCACGATGGCCTCGCCCAATAATCTAGGAGTAGTCTATCCAATCTCGCCACGGGGGCCAACTTCCACGCGGTAGCTATTTTTGGTTGGTTGCAAATTTCTCTCCAAAACTGTTTATGATGGGAAAATCACCTTCCTTTTTTTTCCTTCCAAAGATATGTGGCGAAAAAACATGGAACAAAATCGTAGGAGGCAGTTAAAAAAATCATAGGAGGCAGGGTGGGATACGTGCACATGCTGCCTTTTTGTAGTACAAGTGCACTTGTTGGCAAATTGCATGTGCACGTGTCATGTTTCAATTTTTCTTGAAAATTATGTTGTACACCTTTACCTAGACGATTGAATTATTGTTTTCATACGTTAATAAATTCCTAAATATTGAATTTCATCATGCACCCAACACAGGGCATCCAAGCTCCGTCGGTGACCGCACGGATTCGTCTGCCTTATGCCCGCTATCCGGTACCGGAGAGGGGAATGTGGATCCGTGTAACACCCCAAAAATTTAATCAGGTTTTATTAATTAAAATTTTGCCAGGTAATTTAAATTTTTATTTTTCTGGATCATCGATTGATTTCAGAACCACTCCTTTCTTCTGAAATGTGGAAATTTCCCTCCAAGTAGAAACATTTCAAAAATATTGTTGGACTTGAATGCCTTCTCAAGAACATTTCTTTTTTATTTTGTATGATCAGTGGAAATATTTTTATAATTATTTTTCTAAGCTTTATTTCTTTTAAAATGGTTTTTCATATTTTTTTAGAGCCTCATTTGCACTACAACCATTTGATAACTTCATATAAAAATTCTACAAAAATTTGTAGATGACATGTGATGTTCCTACATCACTTTTATGCGCAGACACAACTTTGTGTTTTGGAATTTTTGAGCATATCATCCTATTTTGTATTCTGGTCCAGTTTGAGGTTTTGTACTGCAACCCCTTTGTAGTTTGCCCTAATGACCTTGGGATTTTCCCTACCTTTAGTAAGCCCTATGAAACCATTAAGTCCAGGAGTTGAGGTCCAGTGAAATAATTTTTGGCCATACTATAGTCCCATTTAGTTTCTGTCCAGAAACTAACTTTTATAAAAATTGCACTAGAAAGTTTTTGTTTTGCCCAAACTAAGCTTGCCATCATTACCAGCATCTAATGAGACCCCAACCTGGGAAGTTTGGCCACCATAGAAATTTCCCAACAAGTCCTAGCATTCTGTCGAGCACCTGGTGTGCCTGGCCAGTTTTGGCATGATATTAAGATTTAATTGGGGATTTGTTTTTCTTGCCAAACTAGCTTGTCCATTAGAGCTATAGTAACCACCCTAACCACCCTGTTAATTGGCAGCTTCATCCAAGCCTCCTAGCATGCCTTGGCATTTCATCGAACACCTGACGAGCGTGTCCAGAGCGCGAACAGAACGCGCGTTTTGCACGTGCGTGCGCCCGAGCTGCCGCGTCCTGCTACCGCCTCCCCGTGCTCGTTTTGATCCATTCCCGTTCGCAGCAACACGCCAACTCACCCTGACCAAGCCCCCTGTAGCACAGAGCCAGCGCCGCAAGCCGCCATCGCCTCTGCCGCCGCCAGCAGGATTCTGCCATGGACGGCGCCGCCCGAGCACCCTCAGCTCGCCAGCTGTCTCTCGAACAGGCCGTTCTCATCCCCAAGCTCACCGCAGCCACGCCGTGCCACCACTAGCATCGCCACGTCGACCTGCGGCAACAGCGACGACACCTCGCCGGTCTTATCCCCGGCCGCAGCGGAACCGACCTCAAACCCCCTATTTAAGCATGCCCCGACCTCACAAGAGCACCTCATTCCCTTTCCTGCCCCCGTATCCGGCCCTCGTAGCAAGCAATCGACCGATAGAGGTCGTCTTGCCCGTCTCCGGCAGCTACTGCCGCCACCATCCTCCGGTTAAATCCGGGCAATCCAGAGCCTCCCTGGCCCCTCTAGCACCACCATCCATTTCCCCTAGACCACGACAAGCCGCCCCTCTTCTCAGAATCGATCGGGAACCCCTGCAGGCCAACGTCCCCGACTGACCAGAACCGCCGCCCGCCGCGTAGCTCGCCGCCGACGAACCTGCTCACCCCTCCGGTCGTGGCGACCACCTGGAGGACCACCTCGAAGTAGTCGACCCATTCCCGTCCTCGGAAGAACTCTGGGAGCCGCCGTCTGCCGGCGAGGACCGCCGAAGCTCCGCCTCCGCTCGGCCAGAGGAGGAGGGAGACGCGGGCGACTGGTCAAACCTGACCAGTGGGCCCAATGGACCCACTGTCAGTGACCACGAGTCACGCGCGCGCAGGATAAGTGGAAGCGCCTTTCTGAAGTACGTCTTCACTTTCTCAAAAGCGTAATTCAGTCTGAAAACGTTTTCTTTATCTGTTTTATTTAAAAACAGAAGTTTGACCCTATTTTGACTGGCTCTAACTTCTAAAATAAAAACCAAATTGAATTGATTCTTTTTCCCACCTCTCCCAATTTTTACCTAGTTTATTTTCATATTTATTTGAAAATTTTCCAAACAACTTTTCTGTACTGTTTTTAAATTGTGTGTTAATTAGAATATTTTCAAATAGGAATTTGGAGGGAAAACTTTCAAAAGTTTTTGGAGTGCTCATCACCTACCTACACATTGAAGTCAAGCATTCTGAACCTTGATATAATATATGTTGCGTGTTGTTTGATGTGACAAATACAACTTTATCCCCTGTTGACATGAAGTAAGTAATATTTCATGTGAAGGTATGATCATACTCATGAGTGCATGATTGAAATTCCTTGCTGTTGGAATTAAAATGCTTATGACAGTATTCATCCTCTTATACCTCTCATGCCTACCGGAAGGAATCCGGAGAAGTCTCTGTCTCGGGTAGACACGAGCTTGGTGCTGACATCTCGTTGGAGCGAGAATGGTCAGTGAGGCATGAAGGGGTATGATGAGTGGTGATTTCTGTCTGATGTCGTGAAATATATTTGTTGTGCTAATCATGCAGAGAATACATAACCTCCTGAGTCGACCGTAGATCGAGTCTTGTGCCAGTAACCCCCATACTTGCTTCGTACTACCACTTGTCCCTGCCACAGGTAGGGTACGATTCAGTAAGTTGTCAACCCCTGTCTTAGCACACCCCGTACAGAGAGGCCATAGTGAAAGATACCAGTGGCCCCTGGTAGGCATGTCACTTGGTCCGGGGGCATGGGTGTTCCGGTGAGTCCGAGGGGGTAGCTCCCCTGTTATGCGTGCGATATAAATTTTGTGATCCCATGCTAATCGAGGTTGGAGCCTCCCCACTTAGAGTTTTGCTTAACGAGTGTCGTGGGTGATTCCAGGCACGGGTAAGTTAAGCTGGTGTGTGCGGGTCAGGTGTGTTTTCAATTCAAAGACCGTAAATGGAATTAGTCCCGGTGGGCTAAAGGAATCCGTTACTCGTGGGTAAAGAGTACACCCTCTCCAGAGTTTATATCTATTCGAATAGCCGTGTCCGCGGTTAAGGACTACAGTCTGGGATGGGTCAAGTGTCGGTCTTAGTGTCGATCTTCGAAGGAAAAAAAATCTCAAACCAGAATATTGATCATGACGTATGACGAATGATGATTATGATTATTATTATTGTGGACTAACCATTTACATTATTTGTATTATTAGGTATCCCTGGGATGGTTCTACCTCCTGGATACTCATGTTATTATTTTTCATATAAGCCCTTTATGTGGCGACGCCCGACTGTGGCAGGCTTGTTATTTACCCACTTTATAAGCCCTTTATGTGGTGTCGCTCAGACACCCGACTATGGCATGCTTGTATTTATTTTCTTTATGAGCCCTTTATGTGGCGTTGCACAGATGCCCGACTGCGGCATGTATGTTATTTAAATTCCTTATAAGCCCTTTATGTGGCGTCTCTCAGACGCCCGACTGTGGCATGCATGTTATTTATTCCTCTTCTATGCCCTTTATGTGGCGTCGCACAGACGCCCGACTGCGGCATGTATGTTATTTAAATTCCTTATAAGCCCTTTATGTGGCGTCGCTCAGACGCCCGACTGTGGCATGCATGTTATTTATTCCTCTTCTAAGCCCTTTATGTGGCGTCGCTCAGACGCCCGACTGAGGCATGCTTTATATTATTATCCTTTCGAGGCGTCGCTTCAGACACCCGATCGGTTTATTTTTATCCTCTGATTGCTTATCCACGCTTAATATGAATGACCTGCTTGCGTGCATCATGAATTTTATTTTATGACTGGTTAAGTGATCGTGGATTATTTCAGTGCATGAATACCACTGCTATGTTATACCTGTGTTCATAATGTTTGCGAGTACATTCAAAGTACTCTCTGGCTTGTCCCTGGCTATTTTCTTGGTCAGATTGTGCATGTGGAGAGGAGCATTATGGCGACAACCTCGGAACCTAGGCATCGAAGATCGTAGCCACGCGAAGATAGGAGTTATCTAGGTCAGCTGTTCGTGTCGAAAATGGAGTCCCATAGACGCTGATGACCCCAAACCGCTTCCGCCACCAACCACTAGAAACCTTTTGTTGTACTCATAGACCATAATGGTCTTGTACTTCATATTTTGTAATTTTGCTTGGAATTTCTGTATCAAGAATGTGCCTCATCAGCTAACAGTAATCCTGGGGCTGGTGAGCACAAGGACCATTTGCTGGGAAATTAATATCCTGGAAAACCGGTCCTAACAACCTTGGTATCAGAGCCAGGCTGACCATTGGCTAATCCTATCTTAGCCATGTCGATAAACCTAGATTAACCCACACACCAGACCTTAACTTAACCACAGCCAAGCCTATCCTATACGATAGCCACACAGTGACCCCGACACCTTTTGGTAGTCGGTGCCCAACCTATCAGCCTAGCCCGTCGATTACGCGCCAGTGACCGACACCTAATTTGTCTCATTCGCAAGTGTGCGAAGGAAGACTCCTTTTTCTTCCTATAAAGGAAACGTTAGCCCCAACACAGCACACCACAGCCACTGCCCAAAACCAAGCCAAGATGCCTGGCGCCATTGTTCACAATGAGACCACAGCAACCAACCTTGGAGGTTTTGTGACCGTCCTAGCCAACCTCACCCGCCGTGCCTTTGCATTAGAAGAGCCCCCAAAATATGTTGTGTACCAAGGGCACACGAGTGATGAGAATCGTCACTTCTGGGCTACGGTGCACGTCTATGGCAAGGGTATAGCGCCAGAACGCCTCTATAGGTTCACCGGAAGGAAAACTTCTTTTGAGCCCCAAGCCATCCAGCTAGCAGCTCGAGAGGCTATAGTTCAACTCTGGCACTTGTCGCCAAGAGTTAACTGCCGCTCGTTCTACTACTACCCCAGCCGCGAAGGATACAATAGGTCACCCCAGGTCGCAAATGGAGACCACGAGACGGACCCTGCATTGTTGCATCTGGTGCACTATCTAAGTGCACTAGAGGCATTATTCGATCAGGTCACCCTTGATCTGATCGCAGCTCGTGGAGAACTTGCCCGTCGAGCCCCAGCGAGAAGAGAGGATGTGCTCGACGCCGACAACCCAGTCGTGCTATTCAGACAACCAATCGAGTCTGCAAGATTTGCCCCTGCAACCGACCGGAGTATGTATGTATCCTCGGAGGAGCTTCGTCGCCTTTTAGGGACGTCCTCCAACGGGATTGTGACCACCAACCCCCGCAATGGTCATCATCGCTACCCCGACCCGGCAACTCCCAATCCTAACCCAGTCAACCCCGACAGTGAAGCACAGAGAGAAGCCTCGACGTCACCAAGGCACGCCCGTCTAGATATCAACGAGGTAGACTAAGCCACTCGAGTAGTATCGAGTCTTAGTACTGCTACGCCATGTAATAGTGTGACCTTGTAACGCCATTAATAAAATGCAGACTGCTTGTATGCCATTTAATTTTGAATAGTGCTATGAGAAACCATGCATAAATATTTTGACAATTGGTTACATATTAGATTCTAGGCGTAGCTACCAAAAACCACCCCAGCCGACAACCACAGTAATACGTCACTTTTTGTGAGATATGTATATCTGTGGCATTGACCTCATAAATCAGAGCCGACAAACTAGGTTCCCCCCACACCGCAATGTGTAAACCAGCCCAGATGCTATATAAGAGGCCACTCTGTGACCTTACCCAGCATACCCTCACTTTGTGCATTGCCCTCACAGCCATTTTTAGCCATGTCAAACCCAGGGATTTATCTGAGAACCCCAGATGCAACCCCAGGCAGCTTTATTAGAATACTAAGGGACTTTACCCACAGAACCATGAGTTCTCAGCAGCCACCCCAGTACGAGCTGTTCAAATCGAGGATCACACCATTCGTCTCGAAATATTGGGCAGTAGTGCACATCCCTCCCGCAAACCCAAACCAAGATCCAACGGAAGTCTCCTTCGTGGGGAAATCTATGCCGACTCCGCAAATGGCCATGGAAGTTGCTGCCTACGAAGCGATTACTCGTCTTCGCTCCGCAGTACCCTATGCCAGCGAAAGGGGGTATTATTACTTCCCGAGTCATGCAGCACCCGGAGAAGAAGCATCTTTTCCCGGTGGACGAATAGAGAGGGACCCAGTACTGGCCAACCTTGCCCAGTATGTCATCGCTCAAGAGCGTTTGACCCAGCGTGTAATGGATTATCTCCAGAACCTCGCTGTTTTGAATCCTCAGATCGCCATTGGCAGAACACTGAGGCCAGACTAGGAAAGGTGCGTTCTTCGACTAGTTCATCTGCTTCCCCCGGAAGAGGAAGAATGTGCCCCACTGCCGGAGACATTTTCTCAGGACCCAGCATATTTTACGTTTGCGCCGTAGATGCCACTATTATGTTTGTTAGCCTAGCATTTATTTATGTGTTGCAACTTATGCGTTGTATCCTAAGTTTGTGCTATGAATAAATTGTTTGATTGCACTAGCATGTGAGTGATTTTTACTGCTGTGATTATTTTAAAATCAATTGTTATCTCGCTCAGTAAATCTCGAGGTGAGATTTTTATTTGAGCCAATGAAACAATTTTTTTTTTCGCAACACAGTTTTAAATTCACGCAGCACCACAACAACAGACTCACAGGCGCAACCACACGACCCCGTACATTAAGTGCAAAATCACGTACACATTTTTGCACCAGACTGACCACCTCACTAACACACCACATTTTTTCTGAAAGAGAAATTTGTGGGTAATTATTCTAGTACAGATTGCCTCCAGCACACTGACAGCAGTTAGCAGCCGACACCGACACTTAATCCTCATGATCACCGCCGCCGCGAAGAGCCAACACTCGAGCAGCAGCATCACGGCGATCATCGTGGATCATCATGCATAGGATCACGGAGAACCCAAGCAATGCCGCCAACCCTCCGCACAACAGGAGCGTGAACCAGTCCGGCATCACCTCCGCTATTAGAGCCTCGCCTCGGGCTCTTGCAAACAAGAATGAAGGAGAAGGAAGAAGAAGAAGAAGCGAGGCCAGGTGTGAAGAGAGGAGCACTGCTGTCGTTTTTATAGCTAAAGATCGGTGTACGGTGGGCAAGGTCCACCAGCGCCGCTCGGCGCTCGATCGCCGGTGTTCGGAGGCGAATCCGCGAGCAGTGCCGACAGCGCACTGGCTCGCGAGTTGAGTGCACGCTGCGCCGGCAGCTAGCACGCTGTGCACTACCACAGTATGGCCTAGATGCCCTACGCGCTAGACGCTGCCGATGAAGAAAATGCGGGAAAGCGTGCGGGAGAGGGGAAGAGAGGAGAGCCAGAGGTAGAAGAAGAGACTGACAATGGGCCCTGGGTCCACCTGTCAGCCAGAGAGAGCACTCTGAACTCGGGTACGACCAGCGTATTTGGAATTTAGAATTTTATCAATTCTAAATTTACCGTCATCATAAGTAGAAATCTCTCGGTTTCTCCACCCATAGATTTTTCCACGCAGCGCCAGTACCCCACTGTAGTTGCACCAATTATCTGCCCACTCACTGTAACCACGACGTATCGCGTGAGCAGGATATTTAATTTTCGAGTTATTATTACGTGGTAGTAGGAGTAATATTTTGAAACCGTCCTTAGCAAATCTCGAGGACGAGATTTTTCTTAAGGGGGGTAGTGTTGTAACACCCCAAAAATTTAATCAGGTTTTATTAATTAAAATTTTGCCAGGTAATTTAAATTTTTATTTTTCTGGATCATCGATTGATTTCAGAACCACTCCTTTCTTCTGAAATGTGAAATTTTCCCTCCAAGTAGAAACATTTCAAAAATATTGTTGGACTTGAATGCCTTCTCAAGAAAATTTCTTTTTATTTTGTATGATGAGTGGAAATATTTTTATAATTATTTTTCTAAGCTTTATTTCTTTTAAAATGGGTTTTCATATTTTTTTAGAGCCTCATTTGCACTACAACCATTTGATAACTTCATATAAAAATTCTACAAAAATTTGTAGATGACATGTGATGTTCCTTCATCACTTTTATGCAAAGACACAACTTTGTGTTTTGGAATTTTTGAGCATATCATCCTATTTTGTATTCCGGTCAAGTTTGAGGTTTTGTACTGCAACCCCTTTGTAGTTTGCCCTAATGCCCTTGGGATTTTCCCTACCTTTAGTAAGCCCTACGAAACCCTTAAGTCCAGGAGTTGAGGTCCAGTGGAATAATTTTTGGCCATACTATAGCCCCATTTAGTTTCTGTCCAGAAACTAACTTTTATAAAAATTGCACTAGAAAGTTTTTGTTTTGCCCAAACTAAGCTTGCCATCATTACCAGCATCTAATGAGACCCCAACCTGGGAAGTTTGGCCAACATAGAAGTTTCCCAACAAGTCCTAGCATTCTGTCAAGCACCTGGTGTGTTTGGCCAGTTTTGGCATGATATTAAGATTTCATTGGGGATTTGTTTTTCTTGCCAAACTAGCTTGTCCATTAGAGCTATAGTAACCACCCTAACCACCCTGTTAATTGGCAGCTTCATCCAAGCCTCCTAGCATGCCTTGGCATTTCATCAAACGCCTGACGAGCGTGTCCAGAGCGCGAACAGAACGCGCGTTTTGCACGTGCGTGCGCCCGAGCTGCCGCGTCCTGCTACTGCCTCCCCGTGCTTGTTCTGATCCATTCCCGTTCGCAGCAACACGCCAACTCACCCTGACCAAGCCCCCTGTAGCGCAGAGCCAGCGCCGCAAGCCGCCATCGCCTCTGCCGCCGCCAGCAGCATTCTGCCATGGACGGCGCCGCCCGAGCACCCTCAGCTCGCCAGCTGTCTCTCGAACAGGCCGTTCTCATCCCCAAGCTTACCGCAGCCACGCCGTGCCACCGCTAGCATCGCCACGTCGACATGCGGCAACAGCGACGACACCTCGCCGGTCTTATCCCCGGCCGCAGCGGAACCGACCTCAAACCCCCTATTTAAGCGTGCCCCGACCTCACAAGAGCACCTCATTCCCTTTCCTGCCCCTTATCCGGCCCTCGTAGCAAGCAATCGACCGATAGAGGCTGTCTTCCCCGTCTTCGGCAGCTACTGCCGCCACCATCCTCCGGTTAAATCCGGGCAATCCAGAGCCTCCCTGGCCCCTCTAGCACCACCATCCATTTCCCCTAGACCACGTGAAGCCGCCCCTATTCTCGGAATCGATCGGGAACCCCTGTAGGACAATGTCCCCGACTGACCAGAACCGCCGCCGACGAACCTGCTCATCCCTCCGGTCGTGGCGACCACCTGGAGGACCACCTCGAAGTAGTCGACCCATTCCCATCCTCGGAAGAACTCTGGGAGCCGCCGTCCGCCGGGGAGGACCGCCGAAGCTCTGCCTCCGCTCGGCCAGAGGAGGAGGGAGACGCGGGCGACTGGTCAAACCTGACTAGTGGGCCCAATGGACCTACTGTCAGTGACCACGAGTCACGCGTGCGCAGGATAAGTGGAAGTGCCTTTCTGAAGTACGTCTTCACTTTCTCAAAAGCGTAATTCATTCTGAAAACGTTTTCTTTATCTGTTTTATTTAAAAACAGAAGTTTGACCCTATTTTGACTGGCTCTAACTTCTAAAATAAAAACCAAATTGAATTGATTCTTTTTCCCACCTCTCCCAATTTTCACCTAGTTTATTTTCATATTTATTTGAAAATTTTCCAAACAACTTTTTTGTACTGTTTTTAAATTGTGTATTAATTAGAATATTTTCAAATAGGAATTTGGAGGGAAACTTTCAAAAGTTTTTGGAGTGCTCATCACCTACCTACACATTGAAGGCAAGCATTCTGAACCTTGGTATAATATATGTTGTGTGTTGTTTGATGTGACAAATAAAACTTTATCCCCTGTTGACATGAAGTAAGTAATATTTCATGTGAAGGTATGATCATACTCACGAGTGCATGATGGAAATTCCTTGCTGTTGGAATTAAAATGCTTATGACAGTATTCATCCTCTTATACCTCTCATGCCTACCGGAAGGAATCCGGAGAAGTCTCTGTCTCGGGTAGACACGAGCTTGGTGCTGACATCTCGTTGGAGCGAGAATAGTCAGTGAGGCATGAAGGGGTATGATGAGTGGTGATTTCTGTCTGATGTCGTGAAATTTATTTGTTGTGCTAATCATGCAGAGAATACATAACCTCCTGAGTCGACCGTAGATCGAGTCTTGTGCCAGTAACCCCCATACTTGCTTCGTACTACCACTTGTCCCTGCCACAGGTAGGGTACGGTTCAGTAAGTTGTCAACCACTGTCTTAGCACACCCTGTACAGAGAGGCCATAGTGAAAGATACCAGTGGCCCCTGGTTGGCATGTCACTCGGTCTGGGGGCACGGGTGTTCCGGTGAGTCCGAGGGGGTAGCTCCCCTGTTATGCGCGCGATATAAATTTTATGATCCCATGCAAATCGAGGTTGGAGCCTCCCCACTTAGAGTTTTGCTTAACGAGTGTCGTGGGTGATTCTAGGCACCGGTAAGTTAAGCTGGTGTGTGCGGGTCAGGTGTGTTTTCAATTCAAAGACCGTAAACGGAATTAGTCCCGGTGGGCTAAAGGAATCCGTTACTCATGGGTAAAGAGTACACCCTCTACAGAGTTTATATCTATTCGAATAGCCGTGTCCGCGGTTAAGGACTACAGTCTGGGATGGGTCAAGTGTCGGTCTTAGTGTCGATCTTCGGAGGAAAAAAAATTCTCAAACCAGAATATTGATCATGACGTATGACGAATGATGATTATGATTATTATTATTGTGGACTAACCATTTACATTATTTGTATTATTGAGTATCCCTGGGATGGTTCTACCTCCTCGATACTCATGTTATTATTTTTCATATAAGCCCTTTATGTGGCGTCACACAGACGCCTGACTGTGGCAGGCTTGTTATTTACCCTCTTTATAAACCCTTTATGTGGTGTCGCTCAGACGCCCGACTGTGGCATGCTTGTATTTATTTTCTTTATGAGCCCTTTATGTGGCGTCGCACAGACGCCCGACTGCGGCATGTATGTTTTTTAAATTCCTTATAAGCCCTTTATGTGGCGTCGCTCAGACGCCCGACTATGGCATGCATGTTATTTATTCCTCTTCTAAGCCCTTTATGTGGCGTCACACAGACGCCCGACTGCGGCATGTATGTTATTTAAATTCCTTATAAGCCCTTTATGTGGCGTCGCTCAGACGCCCGACTGTGGTATGTATGTTATTTATTCCTCTTCTAAGCCCTTTATGTGGCGTCGCTCAGACGCCTGACTGAGGCATGCTTTATATTATTATCCTTTCGAGGCGTCGCTTCAGAAACCCGACCGGTTTATTTTTATCCTCTGATTGCCTATCCACGCTTAATATGAATGACCTGCTTGCGTGCATCATGAATTTTATTTTATGACTGGTTAAGTGATCATGGATTATTTCAGTGCATGAATACCACTGCTGTGTTATACCTGTGTTCATTATGTTTGCGAGTAGATTCAAAGTACTCACTGGCTTGTCCCTGGCTATTGTCCCGGCCAGATTGTGCATGTGGAGAGGAGCATTATGGCGATAACCTCGGAACCTAGGCATCGAAGATCGCAGCCACGCGAAGATAGGAGTTATCCAGGTCAGCTGTTCCTGTGGGAAATGGAGTCCCATAGACGCTGATGACCCCAACCCGCTTCCGCCACCAACCACTAGTAACCTTTTGTTGTACTCATAGACCATAATGGTCTTGTACTTCATATTTTGTAATTTTGCTTGGAATTTCTGTATCAAGAATGTGCCTCATCAGCTAACAGTAATCCTGGGGCTGGTGAGCACAAGGACCATTTGCTGGGAAATTAATATCCTGGAAAATCGGTCCTGACAATCCGCGCAATGCCATGCGTTTCATCTGGACCCATATCATGCTCCCAAAGCCAACCGGGCCGACAACATGCGCCGCTAAACTTCTTGATCCAAACCATGCGCTAGCGTCGACCATGTGCCGAGATGCTCAGGTGGACACTTTGCTGGCACTAGTGAATGACGTCAGATCTCGGTGTGCAATATGTGTAACCGCGTGTCGCTTTCACAAGTGTGGCATGGGAACAGACTTGTCGGAGGTCCAACGAACCGTGGTGGGATCAAGTGTCGATGGATGGTGTGGGTCAACTTGGCTAACGGTGCACGGTTTGAGTTCATGTGGCTAGGTGTGCATGGCTTGGGGCTAGATGGCTAATGACTGCGCATGCGTCATGTTTACATTGTCAAGGTTGACCAGTGGGTGTCTACGTGGCCACGCGTGTATGCATGGTGTGGGTCCAGTTGGTAAACGGCGCACGGGACGGGCCTTGGTGGCTAGGGCCCACATCTTACGGCATCGAGTTCTGAAGCGGAAGAAGGGACGTGCCATGCATTCCCTTCATGGGCCGGACTCGTACCCCTCTCGATGGAAAGCTTAGGGATGTGATTTGGTCCCGTTTATACACAACCTATTGAAGACTTACGCGTGCCGCTCTCGATGTTTGACCACGCCATCCATGGGTCGTATGATAGCACCGCGGCAGGTCCCGTGAGCTTCGCATTGGGTCGTACGGTATCACATGGCCCATATATGGACCAAAGAGGTAAGCATGGGACTGTCACCCCATTCACTGCTATGATTTCATGTGGCCTTGGTCTAGATCCTGAATTTCCGAGTTCTGAAGTGGATGAAGGAACGTGCCATGCATTCGCTTCACATGCCTGACCGTGCCCCTCTCGATGGATAACTTATGGACGCAATTTGGTCCCGTTTACACACAACCTATTGAAGGCTTACACATGCCGCTCTCGATGTTTGACCACACCTTCCATGGGCGTATGATAACACCGCGGCAAGTCCCGTGAGCTTAGCATTGGGTCGTACGGTACCACATGGCCCATATATGGACCAAAGAGCTTAGCATGGGACAGTCACCCCATTCCCTGCGATGATTGCATGTGGCCTCGGTCTAGATCCTGAATTTTTGAGGATACTACCCTAGAAAAGCGGCAAATGTCCCGAATATGGGACACGGGCCCCTAGGAAGGTCCGGGTGTGGCATGCACCTTTCGATTGTTCTCCGTTGACCTAGAGAAAGTGCCAACGGAAACGGAGGAAGGACCCACGAACTCACTGCGCATACCGGACGCGTTCCCTCACGATAGCTAGATCCAAAGCATGCACCGAGGCCGTCTAGAACCACATGGTGCACCACTCAAGCACTGGACCCACACCACTTACGCCAGCCCCCAAGCGAAGCACCCCCCGTATAGATTCATAGGCTGCACCCCGCAAAATAGCTTAGCACAAGACTTTCACCCCGATTCAGAGCTATGATTTCATGTGACCGCGGTCTAGACCTTGTATTTCCGAGGTTACTACAATGTGCACCCATAGCCAGCATGACACACTGCATACACCTAGAGCTACCTGGGCCCACAACATGCGCCACTACGCGTAAGTGTCCACAAAATGGACTATCACATTATCAACAATTTTTTTTCCAAAACAAGTAAGATGTTTTTAATTGCTTCAAAATAGCAAGGTTTCTGCTAAATAATAATTTCATTAATTACACATTATAAGGTGCATTTCTTGTCCCTCAAAAATGGGTGCATTTTTTGGAAAGCGACAAATTCCTTTCCCTCGAAAAAAAGAATCCTTCTTGACTCTCTCACCATCACGTTCGATGGCCTCGCCCTATAATCTCGGAGAGGCCGATCCAATCTCGCCACGGGGGCCAACTTCCATGCGGTTGCTTTTTTTGATTGGTTACAAATATCTCTCCAAAACTGTTTATGATGGGAAAATCACCTTCCTTTTTTTTTCCTTCCAAAGATATTTGGTGAAAAAACATGGAACAAAATCATAGGAGGCAGTTTAAAAAAATCATAGGAGGCAGGGTGGGATACGTGCACATGCTGCCTTTTTGTAGTACAAGTCCACTTGTTGGCAAATTGCATGTGCACGTGTCATGTTTCAATTTTTCTTGAAAATTATGTTGTACACCTTTACCTAGACGAATGAATTATTGTTTTCATATGTTAATAAATTCCTAAATATTGAATTTCATCATGCACCCAACACAGGGCATCCAAGCTCCGTCGGTGACCGCACGGATTCGTTTGCCATATGCCCGTTGTCCGGTACCGAGGAGGGGAATGTGGATCCACGCGATGCCATGCGTTTCATCTGGACCCATATCATGCTCCCATAGCCAACAAGGCCGACAACATGCGCCGCTAAACTTCTTGATCCAAACCATGCGCTAGCGTCGACCATGTGCCGAGATGCTCAGGTGGACACGTTTGCTGGCACTAGTGAATGACGTCGGATCTTGGTGTGCAATATGTTTAACCGCGTGTCGCTTTCACATGTGTGGCATGGGAACAGACTCGTCGGAGGTCCAACGAACCGAGGTGGGATCAAGTGTGGATGGATGGTGTGGGTCAACTTGGCTAACGGTGCACGGTTTGAGTTCATGTGGCTAGGTGTGCATGGCTTGGGGCTAGATGGCTAATGAGTGCGCATGCATCATGTGTACATTGTCAAGGTTGACCGGTGGGTGTCTACGTGGCCACGCGTGTATGCATGGTGTGGGTCCAGTTCGCAAGCGGCGCACGGGACGGGCCTTGGTGGCTAGGGCCCACATCATGCGGCATCGAGTTCTGAAGTGGAAGAAGGGACGTGCCATGCATTCCCTTCACAGGCCGGATCGTGCCCCTCTCGATGGATAGTTTAGGGATGCGATTTGGTCCCGTTTACACACAACCTATTGAAGGCTTACACGTGCCACTCTCGATGTTTGACCACACCTTCCATGGGTGTATGATAACACCACGGTAGGTCCCGTGAGCTTAGCATTGTGTCGTACGGTACCACATGGCCCATATATGGACCAAAGAGCTTAGCATGGGACTGTCACCCCATTCCCTGCTATGATTGCATGTGGCCTCGGTCTAGAACCTGAATTTTTGAGGATACTACCCTAGAAAAGCGGCAAATGTCCCGAATATGGGACACGGGCCCCTAGGAAGGTCCGGGTGTGGCATGCACCTTTGGATGGTTCTCCGTTGACCTAGAGAAAGCACCGACGGAAACGGACGAACGGCCCACGAACTCACTGCGCATACCGGACGCGTTCCCTCACGATAGCTATATCCAAAGCATGCACCGAGGCCGTCTAGAACCACATGGTGCACCACTCAGGCACTGGACCCACAGCACTTACGCCAGCCCCCAAGCCAAGCACCCCCATCCCCCCGTATAGATTCATAGGTCGCACCCCGCAAAATAGCTTAGCACAAGACTTTCACCCCTATTCCGAGCTATGATTTCATGTGACCGCGGTCTAGACCTTGTATTTTCGAGGTTACTACAATGTGCACCCATAGCCAGCGATAATCCCCAAGTGCAAGGAATCATCGTAGCAATTCCCAAAGGTGGAAGTGATAAGTATGGAGTGTCGAACCCACAAGGAGCCAAAGGTAAGATCAATATTCTCTCAAGTTCTATCTGCCACTGATACGACTCTACGTACGCCGAACGTTGGCTTCCAACTAGAAACGAGAAATAAAACTACGTTGTGGGTATGAAGAGAATAGCTTTGCATGATATCGGAGAACTAAAATATAAAAATAGGTGCTGTTATCATAAAGTTAGAATATATTACAATATATTACAAATAGCGAGTGTGGAATAATGATGGGTCAGTGTGCGGAATTGTCCTAGGCAATTGTTAACAAGATCGGTGATCATTATTGCAATTTTATATGAGGGAGGGGCATAAGCTAACATACTTTCTCTACCTGGATCATATGCACTTATGATTGGAACTCTAGCAAGCATCCGCAACTACTAAAGATCATTAAGATAAAACCCAACCATAGCATTAAAGCATCAAGTCCCCTTTATCCCATACGCAACAACCCCCTTACTCGGGTTTAAGCTTCTGTCACTCTAGCAACCCACTATAAGCGAATCATGAACGTATTGCAACACCCTACAGCAGGAATCCTTCACGTGTGCGTGGCACGGAAGGCACCATAGGACAGCACCAAAATAAACATACAACTCAAACCAATCTAGATCATCAATCAACCCATAAGACAAAAGAAATCTACTCAAAACATCATGGGATGGCAACACATCATTGGATCATAATATGTGGCATAAAGCACCATGTTCAAGTAGGGGATTACAGCGGGATGCGGGAGAGTGGACCGCTGAAAAGATATGAGGACGGTGATGAAGAAGGTGATGTTGATGAAGACGATCACCGCGGCGATGGTTCCCCCGATGGCACTCCGGCGCCACCGAGAGAGAGGGGGAGAGGGTCTCCCCCTTGTGCTTCCTCCTCCATGGCCTCCCCCTAGGTGGGGAGAGGTTCTCCCTCTGGTCCTTGGCCTCCATGGTGATGATGGCCCCTCCGTCTTCCTCCTCCATGGTCTCCGGTGATGGTGACCCCCTCCGGCAGGGTGCCGGAGAGGGCCAATATTGATTTTTCGTGGCTACAGAGACTTGCGGCAGTGGAACTTCTGATCTAGGGTTCTTTATGGGGACTTGGGTATTTATAGGAGTATTTGGCGTTGATCCCACGTCCAGAAGGTTCCCGAGGAGGTGACAAGCCAGGGGCGCGCGCCCGGGGGGGGCACCCTTGTGGCTGCCTCGGGCTTCCTCTCCGGTATCTTTTCGCTCCAGTATTTTTTATATTTTCCAAAAATATTCTCCGTAAATTTTCAGCTCATTCCGAGAACTTTTATTTCTGCACAAACACAACAGTCCGAGTTAGTTCTAATCAAATCATACCAAAATCATACAAAATTATTGTAAACATGGCATGAATACTTCATAAATTATAGAAATAATTTATGAAGTGTGAATGCTAGCAAGTGCACAAGTTTGATCAATGATAATTCCAATCACTTTTTCTAGCATCAATATAAACCATAAATAGTAGCTCATCTCATAAAACTTCTCATGATCAAGTAACAAGCTATTCACATGTTAAAGTATAGACTAGAAAGTTTCTTGAAAACTAACAAACCATATTTCTAGTCATCGAACAATTGCAATTCATCTTATTTTCAGGAAGGGTCTATGTAAGAGCTTTGATTTAGCAAATTCGACATACTCAACTATCATATAGTCTTCCATGATTATTGACACTCAAAACATATTTTTAGAACAAATAGCATCCATCGAACACAGAGAAAGATAGGGGCTTAATGTTTCGCCTCCCAACTTATTTATCATATAGATAATTGTCAACAATAATAATTCATGATCAAATATATTTGTGTGGATATATATGTCTAGATCATTCCCCAACACATGACGCTTGCCAAGAGAAAAAGGTGAAATATAGGAAGTGGTAAAGATCACCATGACTCTTGCATAAAGGTAAGTACTAGAAAGTAAAAGATAGGCCCTTCGCAGAGGGAACCAGAGGTTGTCATGCGCTTTTTGTTTTTGGATGTGCAAACCCTTAATGCAAAGGTACGTCACGTTGTATTGCCCTTTGTGATAGCAACCTTTATTATGCAGTCCGTCGCTTTTATTTCTTTACCATCACAAGTTCGTACAACGCTTATTTTCCCTCACAATAAAAGATCATACATATTTAGGAGCAATTTTTATTGCTTTTTGCACCGATGACAACTTACTTGAAGGATCTTACTCAATCCATAGGTAGGTATAGTGGACTCTCATGGAAAAACTGGTTTAAGGGTGTTTGGATGCACAAGTAGTATTTCTACTTGGTGCGGAAGTTTTGGCTAGTATGAGGTGGAAGCATGCACCACATGTTGGAGGATCCATAACAATATAACTTCTATACAAATATACCCAAACATAACTCATTAAGTTGTCTTCCTTGTCCAATTTTAACTAATTTGCTCGAGTTTGAAAATAATTAATGAGCTCACAATCATAGAAGATGTTCAAGATAGTATATTTATATGTGGAATCTCTCTTCCTTCAATATTCTTTCATGAATTGTTCAAGTGACCAATGCGGTGTTTGCTAACTTTCAATAAATTTTACCACCTATACTTATTATGTGTGAAGTCATTACTCCCCATGGGATAAGTATATGAAGCATATTTAATTTCAGATTTATGATATTCAATTCATTCAACCATTTACTCATAGGATGTAAGTGAAGCACGAGACTGAATGACAAACTACTCCAAAAGGATATAAGTGAAGATCAATGGGTAGTCAACAATTATATAACTATGTGAAGACTCTCTCATCTAAGAATTTCAGATCTTAAGTATTTTATTAAGCAAAAGAAAAATAGCACTCCAAGAATAGCACGCATCATGTGAACGAATAAAAATTTAGGCTCAACATAGGCTAACCGATAGTTGTTGATGAAGAGAGGTGGGATGCGTAGCACCCCCAAGCTTAGATGCTTGAGACTTCTTGAAATATTTACTTGGGGTGCATTGGGCATCCCCAAGCTTGAACTCTTGTCTCTCCGTATTCTTCTTATATCGATACCTTCTCGATCTTCGAACACTTCATCCACACAAAACTTAACAAAACCCTCGTGAGATCCGTTAGTATAATAAAGCAAATTACTACCTTTACGTACTGTTGTAAACTCATTCCAATTTCATATTAGCATTATATATACAGTATTCCAACTTCACCATGGTTCATACTCCCCGATTCAACCCATAGATTCATCAAAATAAGTGAACAACACATAGAAAACAGAATCTGTCAAAAACAGGACAGTCTGTAGCAATCTGGAAACTTCATATACTTCTGTAACTCAAAAAATTCTGAAAAATTAGGAAAAGTTAAACAATTTATATAGAAGTACTTTGTAACAATTTCAGTAACTTTTGACATTTCAGTAAGAAATATAAATTCATGCACTACAGTTAAAGTCTCTGTTTTTGCACCGCACATAGCAAACAAGCAATCTAATCATCCTAAAAGCAAATATTGGCACATTATTTTTATAATATAATGGATACATACAAGGGGATAATTATTTTTGAGAAGCTTCCATGAAAAATTCTACATTGTTTCCATGAGCATGTACACAAGTGTTCAAGGTCGACCCTCACTTCTCCAATGCACAACCTTCCAATCACTTCTCTTTTTGAAAAACTTCTTAGGCATAAGAGGCAAGTAATTCTTTTTGTATTTTTCATTATTTAATTTTTTTGTTTGTTTCACCCACAACTAAAGAAAGCAAAAAGGTAAAACAAAATCTACTTAGTGAAGAAAGCAAACAAGCACACACGAGAATATCAACCCCACGCTATTGCTCCCCGGCAACGGCGCCAGAAAAGAGCTTGATAATCCCCAAGTGCAAGGAATCATCGTAGCAATTCCCAAAGGTGGAAGTGATAAGTATGGAGTGTCGAACCCACAAGGAGCTAAAGGTAAGATCGATCAATATTCTCTCAAGTCCTATCTGCCACTCATACGACTCTACGTACGCCGAACGTTTGCTTACAACTAGAAACGAGAAATAAAACTACGTTGTGGGTATGAAGAGAATAGCTTTGCATGATATCGGAGAACTAAAATATAAAAATAGGTTCTGTTATCATAAAGTTAGAATATATTACAATATATTACAAATAGCGAGTGTGGAATAATGATGGGTCGGTGTGCGGAATTGTCCTAGGCAATTGTTAACAAGATCGGTAATCATTATTGCAATTTTATACGAGGGAGAGGCATAAGCTAACATACTTTCTCTACTTGGATCATATGCACTTATGATTGGAACTCTAGCAAGCATCCGCAACTACTAAAGATCATTAAGGTAAAACCCAACCATAGCATTAAAGCATCAAGTCCCCTTTATCCCATACGCAACAACCCCCTTACTCGGGTTTAAGCTTCTGTCACTCTAACAACCCACTATAAGCGAATCATGAATGTATTGCAACACCCTACAGCGGGAATCCTTGACGTGTGCGCGGCACGGAAGGCACCATAGGACGGCACCAAAATAAACATACAACTCAAACCAATCTAGATCATCAATCAACCCATAAGACAAAAGAAATCTACTCAAAACAGCATAGGATGGCAACACATCATTGGATCATAATATGTGGCATAAATCACCATGTTCAAGTAGGGGATTACAGCGGGATGCGGGAGAGTGGACCGCTGAAAAGATATGAGGACGGTGATGAAGAAGGTGATGTTGATGAAGACGATCACTGCGGCGATGGTTCCCCCGATGGCACTCCGACGCCACCGAGAGAGAGGGGGAGAGGGTCTCCCCCTTGTGCTTCCTCCTCCATGGACTCCCCCCTAGGTGGGGAGAGGTTCTCCCTCTGGTCCTTGGCCTCCATGGTGATAATGGCCCCTCCTTCTTCCTCCTCCATGGTCTCCGGTGATGGTGACCCCCTCCGGCAGGGTGCCAGAGAGGGCCAAGATTGATTTTTCGTGTCTACAGAGACTTGCGGCGGCGGAACTTCTGATCTAGGGTTCTTTACGGGGACTTGGGTATTTATAGGGGTATTTGGCGTTGGTCCCACGTCCAAAAGGTTCCCGAGGAGGTGACAAGCCAGGGGGGCGCGCCCTAGGGGGGGCCCCACCCTTGTGGCTGCCTCAGGCTTCCTCTCCGGTATCTTTTCGCTCCAGTATTTTTCATATTTTCCAAAAATATTCTCCGTAAATTTTCAGCTCATTCCGAGAACTTTTATTTCTGCACAAAAACAACACCACGGTAGTTCTGCTGAAAACAGCACTCATTCCGGGTTAGTTCTAATCAAATCATACCAAAATCATAAAAAACTATTGTAAACATGGCATGAATACTTCATAAATTATAGATACGTTGGAGACGTATTAGCCAGCATGACACACTGCATGCACCTAGAGCTACCTGGGCCCACAACATGCGCCACTACACGTAAGTGTCCACAAAATGGACTATCCCATTATCAACAATTCTTTTGCCAAAACAAGTAAGATGTTTTTTAACTGCTTCAAAATAGCAAGGTTTTTGCTAAATAATAATTTCATTAATTACCCATTATAAGGTGCATTTCTTGTCCCTAAAAAATGGGTGCATTTTTTGGAAAGTGACAAAATTCCTTTCCCTCGAAAAAAAGAATCCTTCTTGACTCTCTCACCATCACGTTCGATAGCCTTGCCCTATAATCTAGGAGAGGCCGATCCAATCTCGCCACGGGGGCCAACTTCCACGCGGTAGCTATTTTTGATTGGTTGCAAATATCTCTCCAAAACTGTTTATGATGGGAAAATCACCTTCCTTTTTTTCCTTCCAAAGATATGTGGCGAAAAAACATGGAACAAAATCGTAAGAGGCAGTTTAAAATAAAATAAAATCGTAGGAGGCAGGGTGGGATACGTGCACATGCTGCCTTTTTGTACTACAAGTCCACTTGTTGGCAAATTGCATGTGCACGTGTCATGTTTCAATTTTTCTTGAAAATTATGGTGTACACCTTTACCTAGACGATTGAGTTATTGTTTTCATATGTTAATAAATTCCTAAATATTAAATTTCATCATGCACCTAGCACATGGCATCCAAGCTTCGTCGGTGACCGCACGGATTCGTTTGCCATATGCCCGCTGTCCGGTGCCGGGGAGGGGAATGTGGATCCATTCTATGCCATGCGTTTCATCTGGACCACCCATCGCATGCACCCCTAGCCAACTGGGACACTTACCCACCAAACAATGAACAACGAAACCGAACCGCATCGAATTACCCGATATTCCAGATTAATTCGGTGTACCGTGAATTGTGCGGTTTCAAGATGTGTCATGTTTGGTGTTCAATGTTTCTATCGGTTATTAGTCTAGAGAGAGACAGAAAAGCCGAACTAACCAAAGCTACTAGCTTTTGGCCCGAACAAAAAGGCGCATCTACTGCGACACTATCTGGCTCACTGTATAGGTCTAATTATACAAATAGACATGACTATATGGTTTTCTTTATTGGTCCATCAATGTCATTTTCGTTTCCCATATTGTGAGCAGGTACCAGTTTGTTTAACTCCTGGACGTCTTGCATGATGGTATATGCGACCGGCCGGCTTTTTTGCTTCAAGTATTAGCACGACAAACTATTACATCGGTGCATATGGTTAACCGAAAAAGAAGCTACCAATTTTTCGATGAATTAGGTTCGGTGTTTATTTTCCAATGGAGGATTTCGGTGGCTAATGTGCACCAACCGAATTAAAATAAAACCAAAAAACTGAACCGTAATAACCATATTAACCGAATGAACACCACTAGGATGGGCGTTGGTGCCTAGGCGGCACACCATACAACACCAAGTTAAACGGTCTTCTTTTTAGATAAAAAAACCCACCGAAATAACCATATACAACGTCGTATACCAAACGAACATCAAAGCGATGGCACGGTTCAAGGAAAATAGTCTATTTACAAATAACTTTAATAGCCCAGTCCTAGATAAGGGCTACTATACATTGGCAGGGGTGGCGGATGCAGCATGATCCATGCTTTTAGGTCTTCTCCCCAATATGTTCGCCAACTCAACAGGTTTTGCCTTGAGATGCCACCTCTTTCTGTAAGCTGCAATTGCCATGGTTTTGGAATGATGGTTCCCTCTCCTGCAGAACGGGCATTTGTAGCGCCCGTTACGCCGGTAGACAATCTTTGCAGACATGAGCCACTTGAATATTTTTTTTAAATTTTCCCTCAGCTGTAGGTAGTTGTTCCATTGTTCTGAATCTGCAATCAACTAATAGAAGAAAAAAAAACTCAGGTCCACGAAATGAACACTATATCAAAGCCTGGCATAAAATGGGTTGTTTTTTCTTTGCATTGGTTTCCTAAAACTTTGGTTATATGAAAGACAGACATAAAATGGAATACAAATGATCCATTCATCTAAATTTGCAAACCCTATGACTGATGACCGTACGATTATTCAAGAAAGCGAACATGTGGATTGTTTGTACGAATAGCGAGGAATAACAAGAGAGCAATTTCTTGGGTTAACCTCGAGAAGGCGAATTCTAGGGTTAATCTCTGCAAACCCTAACGATTGGCCGTCGTTCGTGATGTTTTTGACTAGCTGCGGCTGCGAATCGGCTGCGACGACGTCCTTGTCGATCAATTCCTGCATGGGGTCCACATCCGCCGCACGGAGCGCACCAGCCATGCCCCCTCCTCCGGCAGGTAGTATCATCCTCACCGGTAAGATTGTAGGCGTTTGGGCGGCGGCGAGTAGTGCGTGGCGGCGAAGACGTGGGTTGACGTGGCTTGGACTGTGTCGGTATTTCCCCACAGAGGAAGGGATGATGCAGCACAGCGACGGTAAGTATTTCCCTCATTTATGAAACCAAGGTTATCGAATCGGTAGGAGGATCACCACCACCCAATAAGCAGCACCTGCACACAAACAACAAATACTCGCAACCCGACGCGAAAGAGAGGTTGTCAATCTCACAAGAACACAAATAAAAAGAGTAAATATGCAGCAATATATTTTTGGGTTTTTGGTTTTGTAGATCTGAAAACAAAGATTGCAAAAACGTAGATCGGAAAGCAATATGATGGAAAAGTAGACCCGGGGGCCGTAGGGTTCACTAGTGGCTTCTCTCATGAGTATAGCGCACGGTGGGTGAACAAATTACTGTTGGGCAATTGATAGAAAATCGAATAGTCATGATGATATCCAAGGCGATGATCATTATATAGGCATCACGTCCAAGATAGATAGACCGACTCCTGCCTGCATCTACCTCTATTACTCCACACATCGACCGCTATCCAGCATGCATCTAGTGTATTAAGTTCATGGAAAAACGGAGTAATGCAATAAGAACGATGACATGATGTAGACAAGATCTATTCATGTAGGAATATACCCCATCTTGTTATCCCTAATAGCAACGATACATGTGTGTCTTGCTGCCCCTTCTGTCACTGGGAAAGAACACCGCAAGATCGAACCCATCACAAAGCACCTCTTCCCATGGCAAGAAAAATCGATCTAGTTGGCCTAACTAAACCAAAGATTCGAAGAAGAAATACGAGGCTATAAGTAATCATGCATATAAGAGATCAAAGAAGACTCAAATAATATTCATGGATAGAAACTGATCATGAACTCAAAATTCATCGGATCCCAACAAACACACCGCAAAAGTTTACATCAAATAGATCTCCAAGAGACCATTGTTTTGAGAATCATAAGAGAGAGAGAAGAAGCCATCTAGCTACTGCCTACGGACCCGTAGGTCTATGGTGGACTACTCACGCATCATCGGAGAGGCACCTATGAGGAAGATGAACCCCTCCGTGACGGTGTTTAGATTTGATCTCGAGGTTCTGGAACTTGCGGCGGCTGGAATTGTGTTTCGGCGACTCTTCTAGGGTTTTTGGATTTCCAGGGAATTTATAGGCACGATAGTCGATTGAGGGGGTGCCCGAGGTGCCCAGCACCCATCAGGCCGCGCCTGGGGGCCTCTGGCGCGCCCTGGTGGGTGCTAGCCACCCTAGGCCCCCTCTTCTTGTGTTCTTTGGCCCATCTGGTCTCTTTTGGTTCGTAAAAATCCAAAAAAATCCCCGTAGTGTTTCTTCTCTGTTTGGTACCGATTTTCTGCGAAGTAAAAAAACAAGCAAAAATAGCAACTGGCACTTTGGCACTATGTCAATAGGTTAGTCCCAAAAAATGATATAAAGTTGTAATATAATGATTGTAAAACATCCAAGAATGATAATATAACAGCATGGAACAAGCAAAAATTATAGATACGTTGGAGACGTATCAACATCCCCAAGCTTAATTCCTACTCATCCTCGAGTAGGTAAATGATAAAAACAGAATTTTTGATGTGGAATGCTGCCTAACATGTTCGTCATATTCTTTTCTTCTTTATATAGCATGGACATTTGGACTTGTAAATGATTCAAAGCAATAGTCTAGTTTTAGCATAATGACTTCTATACTCAAGCATGTCAACAAACAACCATGTCTTTCAAAATATCAATACTAAAGAAAGTTATCCCTAGTCCATCATGTTCAATCATTGATCCATTCATGAAACACACTCAAATATTAGCTATGCCCAATGCTCAAGTACGATCATAGTGCCCCCTAGTTGGTGCTTATAAGAGAGGACGGAGACTCAAAGCAAAAATAAAAATTGCATAAAGTAAATAGATAGGCCCTTCGCAGAGGGAAGTAGGGATTTGTAGAGGTGCCAGAGCTCAAAGTTTTAAATTGAGAGAGAAAAAATATTTTGGGTGGCATGCTTTTCCTGTCAACAAAAACGACAAAGTAGCTCACAATACTTTCCATGCTAGATATATCATAGGCGGTTCCCAAACAAAAAATAAAGTTTATTCCTTTTTCCACCAAACTTTCACTTTCCATGGCGGGCCGTATCCACGGTTGCCTTCCATACCAACACTTTCCAAGGAATTTATTATTTGACAACATGAAGTAAATATTATTTTTTCTTATTCATTTTGGGAATGGGCATCCCTATTACCGCCGCACTCTCATGCAATGACAAGTGAATAAATACTCATCTTGAGAATAACACATCTAGCATGGAAAAATATGGGACACTCCCCACCGTTTCATGAGAGGTACGGGCACACAAAAGAGAAAAATTATTTTGAAAATTTACAGATGGCACATACAAATTTCCTAGGAACGACATGGAAATACCGCATATAGGTAGGTATGGTGGACTCATAAGGCAAAACTTGGTTTAAGGATTTTGGATGCACAAGTAGTATTTCTACTTAATACAAATGAAGGCTAGCAAAAAGATTGGGAAGCAACCAAACCAAGAAACGAAAAATCACATAAGTGAGCATTGAACATAACTAACACCGAATCATGAACCACAAGTAGGATGTAATTTCATTGCATAACTATTGGCTTTCGTGCATGCATAGGGAATCACAAACCTTAACACCAATATTCCTACTAAGCATAATTACTCATTAACATGACTCACATATTACTATCATCATGTTTCAAAACTATTACAAAGAATCAAGTTTAATTTTTCCAATGATCTTCATGAAACTTTTTATTATATCCTCCTTGGATATCTATTACTTATGGACTAGTTTCATATATTGCCATTGCTTTTTGGCAAGCTCAAACAAATTTAAGTGAAGCACATGAGCATAAAGATTTCATCTCTCAAAAAGGTATAAGTGAAGCATGAGAAGATTTCTTCAAAAATTTACTAACTCTCAAATTAATCTAAGTGAAGCATGAGAGTATTTCTACAAAAGTTTCCAAGCACACCGTGCTCAAAAAGATATAAGTGAAGCACTAGAGCAATTTTATAGCTCAAAAAGTTTAAGTGAAGCACATAGAGCCATTCTAACAAATCATAGCATGATTGTGGCTCTCTCAAATAGGCGTGTACAGCAAGGATACAAAGGAAAAAATAACAAACAAAGCAAGCAAAGATACAAGACGCTCCAAGCAAAGCACATGATATGTGACGAATAAAAATATAGCTCCAAGTAAAATACCGATGGTCGTTAGAAGAAAGAGGGGATGCCACTCCGGGGCATCCCCAAGCTTAGTTGCTTGTTACTATTTGGATATATCCAAGCTTGGGCTTTTGCTACTCTTTATTCCTTCATCCATCATGATCTCACCCAAAACTTGAAAACTTCAATCACACAAAACTCAACAAAATCTTCGTGAGATCCGTTAGTATAAGAAAGCAAATCACTACTTTAGGTACTGTTGTAAGCCCATTCAAATTTTATAATTGCATTATACCTACTGTATTTTAACTTTACCATGGCTTATACCCTCCAATACAAACCATAGATTCATCAAAACAAGCACACAATGCAACAAAAACAGAATATGTCTCAAACAGAACAGTCTGTAGTAATCTGTACCATACCCATACTTCTGTAACTCTAAAAATTCTGAAAAAATAGGACAACTTAAGGAATTTGTATATCAACACTGTGTTAAAATTGCAGCTCAATATCACGTTCTACCAAAAAATTAAAATTCATATACTGTACGCAAAGTTTCTGTTTCAGATTCAGCATCACTTCTACTCATCCTATGGATCATCCTAACGGTTCTACTTGGCACAAACACAAAATAAACCATAAAAACACAATAATAACAGAGGCATAATTGTGTCAACATTCAAAAATAGAAATGACAAAGTAAAAAATTATTTATTCATTGGGTTGCCTCCCAACAAGCGCTATCATTTTACGCCCCTAGCTAGGCATGATGATTTCAATGATGCTCACGTTAAAAGTAGTGATTGAAATATGCAAAAGAGCATCATGAATCGCATGACAAACACATTTAAGTCTAACCCACTTCCTATGCATAGGGTTTTTGTGAGCAAACAATTTATGGGAACAAGAATCAACTAGCATAGGAAGGCGAAACAAGCATAACTTCAAAACTTTGAACACATAGAGAGAAAACTTGATATTATTGCAATTCCTACAAGCATATGTTCCTCCCTCATAAAAAAATTCAGTAGCATCATGAAGGAATTCAACAATATAACCATCACATAAATCATTCTTTTCATGATGCACAAACATAGAATTTTCATTCCTCTCCACATAAGCAAATTCCTTTTCATCCATGGTAGTGGGAGAAAACTCAACAAAATAACTATCAATTTTCTCATCAAGACTTGGGGGAGTAAAAATATCATCTTCATCAAACATAGCATCCCCAAGCTTGTGGCTTTGCATATCATTAGCATAATTGACATTAATAGAATTTATAGTAACATCATTGCAATCATGCTTTTCAATCAAGGAGCTATCATGAATCACCTTATGAATTTCTTCTTTCAACACTTCATCAAAATTTTCAGATTCATGATTTTCAAGCAAAACATCATAGAGATAATCAAGTGCACCCAACTCACTAGCAATTGGTTCATCATAATTTGGTCTTTTGAAAAGATTAGCAAGTGGATGAGGACCCATATCAATAGATTTTTAGCAAGCGAAGATGCAAGCAAATAGAAGGCACATGGCAACACAAGCAAAGAAAAAGAGATCCGGTGAGAAAAAGGCGAACGAAAAAGAGGGCGAATAAAACGGCAAATTGGTGAAGTGGGGGAGAGGAAAACGAGAGGCAAATGGAAAATAATGTAATTGCAAGGAGATGAGATTTGTGATTAGGAACCTGGTAGATGATGATGGAGTCCCCTTGGCGCCTACGATAGGCACGTAGAAGAGACCGCATCCTCCCCGGCAACGGCGCCATAAATTCCTTTGACGTGGCTTGGACTGCGTCGGTATTTTCCTAAAGAGGAAGGGATGATGCAGCACAGCGACGGTAAGTATTTCCCTCAGTTATGAAACCAAGGTTATCGAACCAGTAGGACGATCACCACCACCCAATAAGCAGCACCTGCACACAAACAACAAATACTTGCAACCGGACGCGAAAGAGAGGCTATCAATCTCTCTACGGTAAAATGATAGATTAGGTAATGATAGATAGGAGAGATAGATCTCTCAAGAACACAAATAAAAAGAGTAAATATGCAGCAATATATTTTTGGGTTTTTGGTTTTGTATATCTGAAAACAAAGATTGCAAAAACGTAGATCGGAAAGAAATATGATGGAAAAGTAGACCCGGGGGCCGTAGGGTTCACTGGTGGCTTCTCTCATGAGTATAGCGCACGGTGGGTGAACAAATTACTGTTGGGCAATTGATAGAAAATCGAATAGTCATGACGATATTCAAGGCGATGATCATTATATAGGCATCACGTCCAAGATAGATAGACCGACTCCTGCCTGCATCTACCTCTATTACTCCACACATCGACCGCTATCCAGCATGCATCTAGTGTATTAAGTTCATGGAAAAACGGAGTAATGCAATAAGAACGATGACATGATGTAGACAAGATCTATTCATGTGGGAATATACCCCATCTTGTTATCCTTAATAGCAACGATACATGCGTGTCTTGCTGCCCCTTCTGTCACTGGGAAAGAACACCGCAAGATCGAACCCATCACAAAGCACCTCTTCCCATGGCAAGAAAAATCAATCTAGTTGGCCTAACTAAACCAAAGATTTGAAAAAGAAATACGAGACTATAAGTAATCATGCTGTTGACACCAGTTTTTGGCACGAAGCCAAAACGCAATTAAGAAGGCCTCAAATGGAAAAGTACTCAAAGTGAGAAAGTTCTGTATCATCGAAAGGAGAAACTTTGAAGTTTGGGCCATAGCCATCCGATCTCATCTCTAAGGCCGAAGTTGTGTTCGAAGTACTGGGATTTTGTATCCAGAACACTATTCGGCTGATTACGCCCTCAAGATGATCTCATATGAGAAAACTTTATACATCAATTGTCTTCGTCTCGTCGAATCGGTCGATTTTCATATAAAAATCGTCTCAATCCGAGTTCGTATGCAAAAGTTAGAGCTATCTGAATGCAGCCATGTCAAGAGGCGAAATAAGACGCGGGAGACCAGACACGTCTTGGCGAGTGTCTGATGCAATGCGTGAGCGATTAGCCATTCAAGATGGCCTCGAATTATAAAAACGTTCAACATGAAAGTTGTTCGTAACGTCGAAACGGTCAACTTTGCTTTTGGGCACATTTTCATCCGAGGTCATTTACTGCCACAAAAAAGACCCGCAAGGTACAGCCAGAAACCTTGCCGGGATGGAAACCTTGCCGGGGAAACCTTGCCGGGATAGAAACCTTGCCGGGGAAACCTTGCCGGGATGGAAACCTTGCCGGGGTGCTTTCCGGGATGGAAACCTTGCCGGGGACATCTTGCCGGGATGGAAACCTTGCCGGGGTGTGAAGCTTGCCGGGGTGGAAAGCTTGCCGGGAAAAGCTTGCCGGGGTGGAAACTGTCAAATCCGACCAGAAGCGGAAGACGGGCTCAAACGATTATCTAGATGGCCTCGTATGGGAAAATGTTCTACATGAAAGTTGTGCGTATCGTCGAAACGGTCAACTTTGCTTTTGGAGTCATCATCAGTTGAGATAATATACGGCCTGCAAAATTTATACAAATCTCGGACAGCCTAGTCAGCAACAGGACCAAATCCGACTGGAAGTTGAAGATGACCTCCTGGAGTATTGAAGATGGCCTTGTTTGGAAAAGTGATCAACAGAAGAATTGTTCGTCTCGTCGAAACAATTGATTTGGATATAAAAAAGGTCTCAATCGGAGGTCGTATGCAGATTCTATAGTCCGCGCAAGGAGCAAGACAGAAATTTGAGCCAGATTCGGGTTGAATCCGAGTTAGACTAGAGCTAGGACTCTAGGACGTGAATTGATGTAATTTTCTTGTAAGGAAAGCCTAGATGAATCCTTTGCTTGTACGGGAAGTCCAGCTGCCTCTTATATATATTGGGGGTGACGGCCGATTAAAGAACACACAATCGAACAAAACAAATCTACATCCTTTTACCCTACTTTTATCCCTCTCCCTTGTATCTTTCTTCTCGTTCTTCGTTCGTTCTTCATATTGAAGTGCGGCGATCCTCGAGGCCCTAGGGGCGAGCGAATCGACCTAGGGCAGCCCATCATCCATCCGTGACTCCTGACGGGTTCCATCCCGGAGAAGCGGTGCGTCGGGTCTACAAAAGCGCCTGCCGGATTGTCTTGCGTATCGCTCTTCCGGCAGGCCTCCCTCGACGTGAGCTGCGGTGCATCACCCCCGGCGTCGAGGGTACGCGTGACGCGTTCGTGTGTCAACACACTTTTTGGCGACTCCGCTGGGGAAGAAAGATCAAGAATCATCATCAACCATGTCAAATCTTTCCCAGCCCTCAGAAGTTAGCGCCGATAACATCATTAAGCCCGGTCTTGATGAGCTATCGGAGGAACATCGCCAGGCCTACGAAGCGCTCAAGAAAAAGCGTGAAGAGGCTTTTGAGGCGCTCAAGAAGAAGCGCGAGGAGGAGGATTTGGAGGCGTTTCTTTCAAGTTTCAAGAAGGACCGCCAAGGCAACATCACTCCGATTGGAGAAATCAGGTTACCTCCTCCCATTGATGAACAAGATGAAATCACTGTGAGCAAAGTTTTTTCTCCTGAGCAACTAGCTGTGATTGAAAGTCTTGTTAGTAAGGGTAATGTGATGGCGTACAATTCTTTCGTGGCAAATACCAATGCTCAGAAAAATATGCCGCCGTCATCTAGTGGTAATGTTGGTGTATCCAGTAGCCCGGAAAAACCTAATCCAACTTTACCTATTTCATCGGCACCTCCCATGCAACAACATTACAATTTGCCGATGAATTTTTATCCTAGCCAAACCAATCAACTTGTGGCCGCACCTGCATACCCTAATCCTATTATGAGTGTGCCCAATTCGGCGTCTACGCCGAATTACTTTGTTACATCACCTATGAATACAAGCATGTTTGGTCTCCCGCCGAATTATGTTTCGGCGCCTACTCCACAAGTTGCATCACTAGCTAGTTCCCAAGTTGCTCCTATGTCATTGCCACAAGCATCTTCATCTACCTCGGATCCAACTTTAGCCAAATTAAGGGAGGATTTGCATAAGATGTTTCAAGAAACTTTCGGAAACGAGCCGAAAATAAAGAGTCGTGTGTATCAAAAGCCTTATCCTGAACACTTCGACGCAGTTTTGTACCCTCCAGGTTATAAGGTTTCTGATTTTGTCAAATTTAGTGGAGAGGGCACAAAAACAACTTGGGAGCATGTGAGTCAGTATCTAGCACAGTTGGGTGAAGCAAGTTCCATAGAAGAATTGAAAGTGCGGTTATTTCCCTTATCTTTAACTGGCACCGCATTTTCATGGTTTGCTGCTTTGCCACCTGGCTCAATTCTCTTATGGTCGCAACTAGAGCAAAAGTTTCATGATCATTTTTATAGTGGCGACAATGAGCTTAAGTTATCGCATCTTACATCGGTTAGGCAAAAGCATGATGAATCGGTCACCGATTATGTCAAAAGATTTAGAGATATAAAAAACCGATGCTATAGCTTAGTGATAACCGAAAGAGACTTGGCGGATCTTGTCCTTAATGGTTTGAAAACTCACATTAAGGAGAGGCTAGAAAGTTATGAATTTTTAAATATTAACCAAGTCTTGCAGAATGCTTTGGCTCAAGAAAGCCGAAGTAAAGAGATCCATAGGTCAACAACCGATCGTCCTAGAATGCATATGCTTGATTATAATGATGAATATTCGGACAATGAGGTTGATGTCTGTACCACTGAATTTGTTTGGTCCTCAAAGGCCAAACCCTATGCATGCAATGCTCTTAAGCCGATTCGTAAGAATCGTGATGAGGAGATGAAATCTACTTTTGATATATCCAAGTGTGATAGAATATTTGATGCTCTCTTGCAAGAAAAGATGATTAGAATATCACACACCATACCGCCGTTTGAGGAGCTGAAACGGCGTGCTTATTGCAAATATCATAATTCATTTTCTCATGCTACTAATGATTGCAATGTTTTTCGGAGACAGATACAATCGGCCATTAATGACGGACGATTGAGTTTTTCTGAGATGCAAGTTGATAAACAGCCCTTCCCAATGAATACCATGACTTTGGAGGGGAAGAAAATGTTAATTCGGCCTAACATAGCCGAATCAGCTAATAAAAACAATATTGTCATTGGTGAGCCCAGGAAGAACAAAGATGGCGACAAGATCTTGGGGAGGCAAGTCGTGCTTGAGAAGCAATCCGATGGTGGAGAGGTAATCAAGATCACCATAAAAAATCCTGCACTCGGGGGGCAACCGCAAGTACAAGAGGATACTCATGTTGAATTTATCAAGCCCAAGAATTCAGAAGTTGGCAAGCGTAAAAAAAGTGAAGCTAAGCACAAGCGAATCAAGCCAACTTTTGGTATGTTGCTATCTAAATATGCAAGTCAAGCGGCCGGTTCTAGCTCCAATCGGCAATCATATTCAAAACGTTCAAGATCACCTCCGAAGCAAGAGTTTCGACACTATGTAAGGCCATACGGGTCATGGGCACCGGCACCATGGATGTCGCCAACCCCCTATGCGCCATATTACATGGAAGACTTCAATGGAGGATGGGGGCAGCCCCCAATGGCTCCTTATGCTTTTCATATGGGGTGGACAACACCTAGAAGGCCTGCTCACAAAAAGCTTTATTATCCTACACAAGGCCGTTCAAGCCATGGTGCTAATCGGCCAACAAAAAATTCTCCAAGCGAAGCAGAATCTAGGGATCCCAAGTATATTCAACCTAAGTGGTGTCCTCCCGGTCTGTCCAAGACACAAAAAAGGAGATTACAACGTATGAGGAGACGCGAGAAGGCGACACATGATGTAGAAGAGCAAAAGGACGAATTGTTCAATAAAATTCGGCCCGTGGCGCCCACAAAACAAGTGTGGAGGCCTAAACAAAAAGGAAACGGAGATGTCTCTACACTAGCTACAACAGCACCTACGCCACCAAAAAAGGATGATGCAGCCCTTATTACATCGTCCACGCCACCTGAAACATCCCCTTTTATTGAGGAAATTTTAAGTCCAATATACACATTGGGAGATGAAGATGAGATGGAGGATTTTGAATCTACGCCGGTTCGGGATGGTGGCAATCGACTTCAAGATATATACTTGTCATCCTAAACACAAACATGGCCGATATATGATTATCGCCCTAAGAATATAAATGGCCGATGGAGTGTTGACATCGTCCTTAGAACCAATGTGGTACAAATTATTTTTCGGCACACAAGTTTTGCCGAAAAACAGGGGGGCATGTGTTGACACCAGTTTTTGGCACGAAGCCAAAACGCAATTAAGAAGGCCTCAAATGGAAAAGTACTCAAAGTGAGAAAGTTCTGTATCATCGAAAGGAGAAACTTTGAAGTTTGGGCCATAGCCATCCGATCTCATCTCTAAGGCCGAAGTTGTGTTCGAAGTACTGGGATTTTGTATCCAGAACACTATTCGGCTGATTACGCCCTCAAGATGATCTCATATGAGAAAACTTTCTACATCAATTGTCTTCGTCTCGTCGAATCGGTCGATTTTCATATAAAAATCGTCTCAATCCGAGTTCGTATGCAAAAGTTAGAGCTATCTGAATGCAGCCATGTCAAGAGGCGAAATAAGACGCGGGAGACCAGACACGTCTTGGTGAGTGTCTGATGCAATGCGTGAGCAATTAGCCATTCAAGATAGCCTCGAATCGAAAAACGTTCAACATGAAAGTTGTTCGTAACGTCGAAACGGTCAACTTTGCTTTTGGGCACATTTTCATCCGAGGTCCTTTACTGCCACAAAAAAGACCCGCAAGGTACAGCCAGAAACCTTGCCGAGATGGAAACCTTGCCGGGGAAACCTTGCCGGGATAGAAACCTTGCCGGGGAAACCTTGTCGGGATGGAAACCTTGCCGGGGTGCTTGCCGGGATGGAAACCTTTCCGGGGACATCTTTCCGGGATGGAAACCTTGCCGGGGTGTGAAGCTTGCCGGGGTGGAAAGCTTGCCGGGAAAAGCTTGCCGGGGTGGAAACTGTCAAATCCGACCAGAAGCTGAAGACGGGCTCAAACGATTATCTAGATGGCCTCGTATGGGGAAAATGTTCTACATGAAAGTTGTGCGTATCGTCCAAACGGTCAACTTTGCTTTTGGAGTCATCATCATTTGAGATAATATACAGCCTGCAAAATTTATACAAAACTCGGACAGCCTAGTCAGCAACAGGACCAAATCCGACTGGAAGTTGAAGATGACCTCTTGGAGTATTGAAGATGGCCTTGTTTGGAAAAGTGATCAACAGAAGAATTGTTCGTCTCGTCGAAACGATTGATTTGGATATAAAAAACGTCTCAATCGGAGGTCGTATGCAGATTCTATAGTCCGCGCAAGGAGCAAGACAGAAATTTGGGCCAGATTCGGGTTGAATCCGAGTTAGACTAGAGCTAGGACTCTAGGACGTGAATTGATGTAATTTTCTTGTAAGGAAAGCCTAGATGAATCCTTTGCTTGTACGGGAAGTCCAGCCGCCTCTTATATATATTGGGGGTGACGGCCGATTAAAGAACACACAATCGAACAAAACAAATCTACATCCTTTTACCCTGCTTTGATCCCTCTCCCTTGTATCTTTCTTCTCGTTCTTCGTTCGTTCTTCGTATTGAAGTGCGGCGATCCTCGAGGCCCTAGGGGCGAGCGAATCGACCTAGGGCAGCCCATCGTCCATCCGTGACTCCTGACGGGTTCCATCCCGGAGAAGCGGTGCGTCGGGTCTACAAAAGCGCCTGCCGGATTGTCTTGCGTATCGCGCTTCCGGCAGGCCTCCCTCGACGTGAGCTGCGGTGCATCACCCCCGGCGTCGAGGGTACGCGTGACGCGTTCGTGTGTCAACACATGCATATAAGAGATCAAAGAAGACTCAAATAATATTCATGGATAGAAACTGATCATGAACTCAAAATTCATCGGATCCCAACAAACACACCGCAAAAGTTTACATCAAATAGATCTCCAAGAGACCATTGTATTGAGAATCATAAGAGAGAGAGAAGAAGCTATCTAGCTACTGCCTACGGACCCGTAGGTCTATGGTGGACTACTCACGCATCATCGGAGAGGCACCTATGAGGAAGATGAACCCCTCCGTGATGGTGTTTAGATTGGATCTCGGGGTTCTGGAACTTGCGGCGGCTGGAATTGTGTTTCGGCGACTCTTCTAGGGTTTTTGGATTTCCAGGGAATTTATAGACACGATAGTCGGTTGAGGGGGTGCCCGAGGTGCCCAGCACCCATCGGGCCGCGCCAGGGGGCCTCTGGCGCGCCCTGGTGGGCGCTGGCCACCCTGGGCCCCCTCTTCTGGTGTTCTTTGGACCATCTGGTCTCTTCTGGTCCGTAAAAAATCCACAAAAATCCCCGCAGCATTTTTTCTTTGTTTGGTACTGATTTTCTGCGAAGTAAAAAACAAGGAAAAACAACAACTGACACTTTGGCACTATGTCAATAGGTTAGTCCCAAAAAATGATATAAAGTTGTAATATAATGATTGTAAAACATCCAAGAATGATAATATAATAACATGGAACAAGCAAAAATTATAGATACGTTGGAGACGTATCATTGGTGGATAGCAGAGGCGGTCGAACGCTGGAGGCGGGATCGAGATTTGGGAGTGAAAATTCAATTTGTTCGGGAGAGTGAGGTCAAGGCCGTGCACACTTCATCACTTAAAAAAAAGGAAACTGTTTCGTCAATTTTAGGTACCAACATGCACGTGTACGCGGCCGATCATGCACACCCTGAGGTTTGCCCGAACCAACCAATCAAGCAAGCAAGCAAAAGAAAAGTGCACATTGTCCGTCAACAAACGTGCCAACATAACATAAATCACCAAAATAGGAGGGATAGTTTTTTGTTTTGAAAACTACTACTATTTTTTTTTGACAAAACTCTACATCAGGTGAAGGAATCGAGAGGGTCTAGATGCCGGACCCCGCACTCCGTCCGCATACCGGACACATTCCCTTCAATTGGCTAGATCCAGCACGCGATATGGCCTTCGTTTTCACATAGCCCACGTGAGTGCTTATGCGTGCCACTCTCGGTTATTGAGCACACCCTCCATGGGTCATACGATGACACCGCACCAGGTCCCGTGAAGCACCACTTAGTCACAAACCGGATGCATCGCCTCTCAGTAGCTAGATCCAAACCATGCACCCCCGCCGTCTAGACCCACAAGGAGCAGCACTTAGCTACATGACCCACACGACTTACGCCAGCCCCCGAACCATGCATCCTCGCCATGTAGACTCATATGTGGCCATTTGTGCATGCATGTTGTGGGTCCATCTGAGTGCGATGCAGGGGACGGGTCTTGGTTACTAGGTCTCACATCATGCGTCATTGAGTTTTGAGGAAAGTGAAGGAACGGGCCCCACACTCGTTCTGCATGCCGGACACGTTCCCTCCAATTGGCTAGATCCAGCATGCAATATGGCATCCTTTCCACATAGCCCGCATGAGGGCTTATGCGTGTCGCTATCGATCATTGAGCACACCCTCCATGGGTCATACGATGACACAGCGCCAGGTCCCGTGAAGCACCACTTAGGCACAAACCGGACACATTGCCTCTCAGTAGCTGGATCCAAACCATGCACCCCCACCGTCTATACCCACATGGAGCAGCACTTAGCTACATGACCCACCCCACTTACGCCAGCCCCCGAACCATGCATCCCCGTTGTGTAGCCTCATATGTGGCAATTTATGCATGCATGTTGTGGGTCCATCTGAGTGCGATGCACGGGAAGTGCCTTGGTTACTAAGTCTCACATCATGCGGCAATGAGTTTTGAGGAAAGTGAAGGAACGGGCCCCGCACCCCGTCCGCATGCCGGACACGTTCCCTCCAATTGGCTAGATCCAGCATGCGATATGGCCTCGTTTCCACATAGTCCGCACAAGGGCATATGCGTGTCGCTCTCGGTCATTGAGCACACCCTTCATGGGTCATACGATGACACCGCGCCAAGTCCCGTGAAGCACCACTTAGACGTAAACCGGACACATTGCCTCTCAATAGCTAGATCCAAACCATGCACCCCCGCCGTCTAGACCCACATGAGCAGCACATACCTACATGACCCACGCCACTTTCGCCAGCCCCAGAACCATGCATCCCCGCTGTGTAGACTCATATGTGGCCATGATGCATGTTGTGGGTCCAGCTGAGTGTGATGCACGGCACGGGCCTTTGTGGATAGGGCCCACATCAAGCGGCACCAAGTTTTGAAGAAAATGAAGGAACGGGCCCCACACTCCGTCCGCATGCTGGACTCGTTCCCTTCCACTGGCTAGATCTAACATGCGAGATGGCCTCATTTCCACATAGTCTGCATGCTGCTCCGGCGTCAGCTGTGCGTAGGTGGTGATGAGCCGGCGGACCATCCTGACGGAGAGGGAAGTGCGAGAGGAGGCGGAAGGGCTCAGGTGGCGGCGGAGAGAGGGAGGAGGCGGATGTGCTAGGGCTGGGGGTGCCGACCGGCTTACATAGCCGGCCTCGAGCTCGGGCGGGGAGCCGGAGCGGCGCCACGCGGCGTTCACACGACGGCGACGGTCGAGGCGCCCGTCGGACCGTTGGGTTTCCCAGCAAGTCCGCGTGGGGCCTTGCCGTCAGTATGGTTAGTTGAGTTTTTCCCTATTTTTTTAGGGTTTTCCTTTGTTTTTGTTTTTTTAGACAAGAGGGTTCATCGTTTTTTAGTAACAGAGGGTTTTCCTTTGTGAACTGGTTTGCGGCCTGTGGGCTCCGTGTCATCCCCAACCCCTCCCCCACTCACCCACCCACTCACACACCACCCCGCCGCGACCCCGCCGCCTATTCGCCTGGTCGCTCTCGACGGTGGGAGTAGAAGAACGCGGCGTGAGATTGGGAGACCGCCAGCAGGCACCAGGCGACTACCGGCGGCCAGGCGAGGTGAGAAACCCTAACTTGTAATCTTCGACTCCTTTGTTCCTTCTTGTGTTGCCGTTTAGGGAGCTGGATCTTGTTTTAAAGTTGGGGATAAGATTGTTAGGATTTTTAATTTGGAGGTTAGATGGAAGGCGATGCAGAGATTGAAGGAAGTTTTCAACATCGGTGGCTTGCTCGTTGTTTCTTTTCTAGGGTTTCGGTATTCCAAGGTTTTCATAACCAATACCATGAGGAAGCATAGCAGCAAATAGCACTAAAGAGTTCATTAAAGAATTTAAAAGAAAAATTGGCCTTGTGCAGGAAGAAACCGGAGGGGTGGGCTCAAAACTTATAGGCTGGGCTAGTGGACTAAATCCTTTTGGGCCGAAATTAGGATGGGTTTAGTAAGGCAACCATTAACTTCTAGTCCTAGATTGCAAGTCAAGTAAACATTTCTCAGATTAATATTTACTGTACCTTTTGGATTTCTTACAGAATCTGAAATGTTGATCCAAATATTTGTATCTTTCTAGGAAAATAACAGTAACCTCTTAATTCTGTTGCCCAAATTAAGGTCATACTTTAAAGATTATAACTGTGGGGGCGTTCAAGGTGTGCGTGTGTACATTGGGTGGGCCGAGTAACAACGCTAGTAGGATTTATGTTTTGATAGGACTTTTCTTAGATATTACTGCTCAGTCTCAGACAATACCTCAGTCGTGCCGAAGAGGAGGAGGAGCCAATGCCGCGCGTCGATGCTCAGGACGAGCCCATGCTGCCGGTCGACGATCAGGAGAAGGACATGTCTGAAGAAGCTGTGGTGCGGCGGGCACGCGCTGCGTTTCGGTGTTATGAGGAGTGGAGGGCGAGCCACCCGCTCAGTTCAAGTGTATGATTCTTGATTACTTATGCATTACCTTTGTTGATTATACTGTATGATTGTTGATTACTGTGTTTACATGCTCTATAAGCCCTTTCCTTCAATTATCATCCTTTGTTGGTCATCATTTTATTTTGTTTACACAGGTGGTGTGCATAACCGGTCGACAGGACTGCAACAGGCCAGATGCCAATGGTTTAACATTTACCATCAAGCTAGATGGGGACACTTCATCTGTGGTACAACTAAGCATGTAAATTTTTACTTGTATTTTGTTTGTTCTCCTCTTCTTTGAAGATCAATAAAATGTAGGAATTAAATAGCAATTAAAATTTACATGTACAAATCGTGCCGTGCTACGCATGGCACCACTTCAGCGCCATCCAAGGCAATTCATTGCTTTTTCAAGCGAGAGGGAGCCGCACGTATGTTTTTGACGTGCACAAAGGGAATTCAAGGGCGCTGATCGTTGGTGACAACTGGCGCAGGTTTGTCGAAGACTTCGACCTGCGAGAAGGTGACCTAGTCTCCTTTGATTTGACTGAAGACATTCCTATGGTGTACTTCTACAACCTGCCAAGGACATGCGATAAAAACGCAGAGCATAAAGACCCTCTAGAATCAGCTGTCATAACAAAGGGAATTAATCTGACGGAGCAAGAGGAGCTGAACCTACATGAACTTTTGGCGATGAAGAAAGGTTATATAGGTGCATTTTTTGTCCACCGCTTCACCAAGTCGAACATAGTAGGAAAGACGATGGTATGTTTTTGTTATACTAGTATTTTGTATTTTGTATGCAATATTCTTTGTTTTTTTCATGGAGAGAAAGATTAATGCTATGCTATTCTACCTGATGTGTGTTTTGCATATCCTTTTGTTTCCCATAAATGTAGATGTAGCCTTATGTAATATATGTAGATGTAGATGAAGATCCTTTTGTTTACTGTTCCTTCACATATTTGAACTTTTTCTTCCTATGATGGTGCATACAGAGATTACCGGCGAAAGTTGTCGACACCCTGAAGACCCCAGGGGATGGGGAGATACCAGGAGATGGGCTTGCTGGCATTCGTCTGTGCAAGGACAGTTTCATGCTGGTCAAGTACCACAAGTGTGATGATGGCCAGATCATCTTTGGCAAGGGATGGAGTGATTTTGTCCACAGTGAAGGGCTCAAGATTGATAAAGCCGTTCTTTTCGGTTTCAAGACCACCACCCGTGAAGATCTTCAGATCAAGGTGGTTATGAACATCCTGACCGAGGGGCCACAAATGTAGCACGACAACGCAAGAGTGTCCTATACACTAGGTATAGTGCGAAAACTATGTTGATAGCAGTTATGCATCTATGGGGTTACGTAACATACTTCATTCTATCTTGGGTGGCAATGACTATGAGAGGAGGACATGTTGCATTTAGAGTGAATGCTAGGATTGGGCCCTATTCGGGACTCAAAATAGGGCTTACACACATGGTTGCTTTATCCCCTCTTGTATTTTATTTGGTTTCTGTTTCCATGGCTATAATCATGAACGATGGTAATGCAAATGGAATTGTTAAGGGGGTTTCATTAAAAGACAGTGGATACTCAGCCCGAGGCACCCTCTATGAACAGTAATATCAAAACAAATAGCAAAAAAATAAAAAAGGCTTAAACTTTGCAACATCAAAGCCGATAAAACTTTCTAGGTGCTTGCAAGTTTTCATACCAAAATAACATTCGAGGAGCTCTACACAGGAAAAACATTTCAATTCTTCATGTTTCGAGCACTTTTAGCACTGAAACCTGAAACTGGTTTGTAAATATTTCTCTACATGCTATTTTGGCATGAAAACTTGCAAGCACCTAGAAAATTTGATCATATTGGATGTTGCAAAGTTTTAGATTATTTTGATTCTTTTTTCCTATTTTTTTGATTTTACTGTTCATAGGTGGTGCCTAGGCACCCGGGAGCTGTTACACTATGAGTGTTTGCGTAGGAGATGCGCGAAGGGCAGTGAAATATGTTTTCTTTTTCTGGCATGCATGAAACAATTGATCATCTTCTTTTTTACATGTTTCATGTCTTGTTGATGACTTCTTTGGAAGTTGGATTAAAAGTTTCTCAAAGAATGACAAGAAATTAGTTATAGATGGTGTGTCAGCTGTGTTCTTGACTCTTTGGTAATGCAGGAATAATTTGGTACTACAAAATGAATGGTATATTGATCTAATGATTCTTGTTTAGCTAATTTGCTTCTGGATCATGGGATTATATTGCAGATGAAGGTGGAAAACAAGGAGGTGCTGATGTTGGGAGCAAAGATGCTAGAGCAAGTAGCAGGTGAATTGTACAGATCATCGCAAGTGTGGAGGCACAGCGTACTGCGATGTCGCCTGGGTATTTCCAAGTTATATTTGAAGTCCTCTACCGTAGTTCTATCTTTTGTACCTTGAGGTTAAGTCTAGCTTGTCTTGCTACCATGTATGATTTGTGCTGTTAGTTGATGACTTTAGTTTCTAGCTGTAGTTTGTATCAGGGACTTGAAAGACCCATATGGTTTCTGTTAATGGAAAATCAGAGGGGGCGACCCTTGTTTTGATTAGAAAAGAAATAACTTTCTCTATGGATCAAATTAGGGAAGACACAAAATAAAACAATGATACAGAGGCACTTGACCAGATAACTACTCCCTCCGTCCCATAATATAAGAGTGTTTTTGACACTACACTAGTATTAAAAACGCTCTTATATTATAGGATGGATGGAGTAGAAGATAAGGATGATTCAACTTGCAGGAAATTTAAACTTACAACTTAGTAGTAGCAGAAAACAATAGTATTTACATCATCTCAGCTACATAAACAGAAACATTATAGGTTGACTAATTCTTCCTTCCGGTCCTCTTCGACCGCCTAGATGGTTCGACGTGCTGCTCGCACTGGCTCTCGAACCCCTTCTGGAAGTTCACCAAGCACCTGTATACATCATAGGTAGCATACGTGTCCATGGAAGCATAATAGATGTTATTCAAGGGGCAGGGGCGCTTCCCTCCATATACAGTGCTCATCTTCTGTGATACCATCCTTCATCTTGTTGTAGCTTTGGTGGATGATCGAACCAGCAAAGTTAGCCAAGCCATAGTTTGACTTAATCTTCACTGGATTGGGCACTCTCCACATAGTCTTGATATCCATGAAGTTTCCTACCACCAGACCAACACGTTTAAGCATTGTACGGTCATTGACAATGTCAAACCAAACAAAGGTGTACTCCTTGTCAAGCAGGAAGGCGGCCAGCAGGCCGCAGTGCTCATCAGCAACGCTTATGTGGTACAGGAGGACGTGGACGCCGACGCATAACTGGATCACGGCAGCCATCTGTGTCGGACCCCTAGGCCAGGTGAACTCCACATCCAGTCCAACTATCTTCTGGTCGTCATTCTGCAGCCAGTGCTTGAATCTGCGAATGCAGTACTCAACACAGCTGGCCTTGTTCATGTATTTCACAACAAGTTCGGTATTGCCATCTGCCCTGACAGCGTAATCTTTCACGAACGCCATGCCGAAGGACTGTGATTGATGAAATCAGTATAAGACATGAAGCATGACAATAACATTGATAACAGAAAGCTGAGATGAGGATAATGGTAGATAGTATACTGATTCTGGCGCTATTGGAAATTTATCTCAACAAGTGCATCAACAATTTAACTAAAAACATGTACTCCCGCTGTAAAAAAATGTAAGATTAGATCACTAAAGTAGTGAACCAAAAGATGTTATATTTCCTTATAGAGGTTAGTATCTGTGAAACTAATGTAAACAGGTGTATCAACACTCAAGAAAATGTAACAGGGGAACAAGAAATTGACAACGCAACGGACTAGATGTTGCATGCATACGAATCTGTGTGCAAAATTCTCATAAGGCGACGGACTAAATTTTGATGAATCTGTGTGCAGAAAATAGAGAAGCAGGACAACAATAAATTGACAAGAAGAAGAAGGCTAGCGTATGTGCTGGTATTGGAGAACTACAAACGAAATTGACAGGAAGGAAAACTCACCGATACAGGGAGAGGGGGTGATGCAGAGGAAGAGGGCTAGGGGGCGACGCAGAGGAAGAGGAACCGATGTTTGAGAGTCGTGGCAGTATGGACGAAGCGCCTTCACGCATGCCCGTCTAAATACTCGTTGGGACAGGACTCCTCGCTTTCCTTTTCTTTTCGAGTTCTCTTTTTTTATAGCGGGATTTCCTTGCTTTCCTTTTTCATGTTATTTTTGAATGGGCTCCTATAAGAAAGAAGAAGAAGCCCAAACGCTTCAAGGTTGAGGTTACATTACGTGATCTAAATTTGCTAAAAAAATCATCACGTGATCTAAAACTACCTCTTCGTGAGATTTCTACGTGATCTAAAAAAACTACCTCTTCGTATCTTTTGTTTACGGTATATCCCAGAGTCCCACGATTTCTTTCTGGTTGAGTTAAAAAAAATTCCTTGGTCGGTTGTTAGAGAATCCCTACTATAAATACACGGTCTCTTCACGGCATAGATCATGATCCGAATTCCCACCGTAACCCACGCCTCCCATACCTAGCCTACCATGACGACACCGAACTACCACCCCACGCCGCCCAAAGTAACTCCCAGATCGGAGAAGCCGATGAAGCCATCATCTTCGAAGCCTGCTTCGGCGAATCCAGAGATGAAGGGCACGCCAGAGAATCCTATGAAAGAGAAGGGCACGTCGGAGAAGCATAAGATGAAAGAGAATGGCAATGGAGCCGGTCGCCATCGAGAGAATCCTCCGGTAACGAGCGAGATGCTTCTATTCTATATACTCCCTCTTTCCCAAAATCTTGGGCGTCTAATTTTTTGCATGCAATCCATAATTTACAATGCACTTGACTTTTTCTCTCAATTAGTTACAGCCATAACAAACTATCCCTATTTTACTGGAAGTGAGATCGTGGATGCCTTCCTCTCTTCTTACTTTTTAGTCGTGCATGCCTCTTTCTCCAATGATCAACGTGACCTAATTTTCGTGCTGGAAAGTACTACGCCTAACGATATGGAAAGGAGCGAGTAGTAATTTAACATTGTCTAAAACTAGCTACCGAATTAACAATATAATCGAAGTACACATATGTGCCTGATCAAAGACGCAGTAGACAGAATACAAAGTAGTTTTTATAGTTGTTTTCTCTTTTTGTTGATTCACCTGGTTTATGCTCCCTGTGTAAACTAATATAAGATCCTTTAGATCACTAAAGTAGTGATCTAAACGCTCTTGTATTAGTGATTTAGTAAAAACATACAGAATATGAACATGCCTATCACTTATATGGCACGGAGAACATCAAATGTATGTACTATATTAAATTTTAATATTCTCTTGTAGTTAGATCCTTTGATCACCATCTGTAGAAGTTAATTAATTTGACGGGAGAAGTGCTAGTTAAGCAAAACAACATATATAATAATGTTGATTGAACATTTGCTCTGGTCTACTGTACCTGTACTTATGGAAACTAAGGACTATGTGCTCTTGAATGCTTGCAATGGAACTGCTACATTCTTTTATTGAGTTTATCTATAAACTGTTGTCTTCCGAACATCTATGCGGTTATTTTCGTAAGTTTGGTGCCCGAACTTCAGTAGTCTATATAGATCAAACTCTGCTCGTTCTACTAAATAACTATTCTTGCATCGGTCGGTTTGTCGAGATAAATGAATAGCTTCTTTTTCTATGTCTGTTGTTGATTATAAGGCCGAGAAGCTTTATGAGATTTCATGCAGTACCGTAGAGCACAATTTTTATATCCGCATAGATTAAATCTAGTTTTTTATATCATTGTTTATACGTATACCATACAAAATCTAATCATAATTTTGGCACATTCAGGCAACTCAGGTTGCTTCTTTGCTGCAATATCAGAAGTTCATACAAGAATTAAACACACAGCAACTGACGTACATCATGTTGATAGGACTGGGTGAACTTCTCAGGACACCTAGCATGAAAATGAGACGCTTACTGTGCCAGGCCATCGCTTATTCATATGATGCAGAGCAGGATGCCTTTATCATTAATGGGAGACTATGTAGGATCACACTACAAGATGTAGAGCATATAACAGGCCTGCCCTGCATGGGGAAGAAACACGTCCCTTTAAATCACAACGATACTGTGGAGTTGTGGAAGGAACTGAAAGACCCCAATGACACAAAAGTAACTTTGAAAGGATTGCTAGCCAAGATGAAAGGCGACAACACACCTAATTTTGTCAGGCCATTTGTCTTGTACACCATAGGCAAATATCTATGCCCGACAACACAATAGTATGTGGACAACAGATACCTTGGGATTGTTAGAAACGTTGAGACGATAAAGAGCACAAATCTTGGGTAGCTAACGCTTGACCATCTTATGGCTAGCGTTAAGAAATTTGTAAATGGTGGAGCAAATCTGGAGGGGAACCTACCACTGCTTCAGGTAATTCTTTGTATAGTACAATTATCAGTTACATAACTTACATTATGTGATCTATAGCAAAGTTTTCTAAACTGGTTTTGTTGTCATGCAGACGTGGTACTACGAGAAGTTCAGGGTGCACCAATTAGACTCCAGCATCTCATATGCATCAAGGTTAAGGCCGCTGATCCAGAACTGGAGTGAGGAGAAGGCACAAAAGGTTGACAACATAATCAACAAAAATTATATTGGAGTTGGAGAGGTAAAGTGTCAGTATTCTGTCCCTGGATTATCTAGCATATATTTCGAATCATACTAACGACACTAAACTGCAGTATGTTGAGGACCTGCTGCGGCCTTTCAACCCACCACCAGATGGTACGCCGGCCAAACCGAAGACTGACGGTCAGGTAAATGAGTTGCATCAGGCACAAATCTATATTGTAACTTTGCAAGTACAATCAAAGTTATATGCTTCTAACTTCTTGTAAGTTGCAGGATAAGGCACTCATCGGCCGTGTATTGGGTAATTTGAAAGAACTTGCCTCCATCGTGCAGGAAGGGGGTGCACAACAATTCTATAGGATGTGCACCCTTGAAAAAAAATGATGAGTGCCTTAGGCGTACCCTTGTGAACGGCAGACGCGTGGACGACCTCATCACATAATTCAATGTAAGCATACCTTTATGATATTCCAAATAATTTTTCTATCAATAATCCCTAGATTAACACTTTATTTTTTCAGAACCACCGCTATGGAATATTTGATGCTGATCGCCCAGGAGTCGAGGACATACAACTATCTGACATGGGAGCACATGCTGACCCAAGGGAGGTCCCAGTAGAGAATGCTCCTCACCGGGGAAAACAAAAAGATGACACGGAGATCGCTGCCAAAGGCATTTCGGCTAAGGGAATACAAAAAGATGACACAGATGCCCCCATGAAGAATGTTGATGAAGATTTGCAGGCTGCTCCTAGTTTGCATTCGCGAAAGCATTCCAAAACCACCACAAGCCTTGGATCTTTCATGGTGATACACATTTTACAGTAAACTGATTTGTTTTAAGTTAACGCACATTGCTAGCTAACATATGATCTTCCACGTTCAGGATGAAGAAGACAGAGCTATTGCTGCAGCTTGCAAGGAGAGTCTCAGGAATGTTTCAGATCTTTATAAAGAGGTGGATGCTTCGCGGGGTGCTCCGAGTTTGGATTCTCGAAAGCATTCAAAAATGACCCCAAGCCTTGAAGCTTTCCTGGTGATGCACATTTTACATTAAACTGATTTTGTTTTTAAGTTCACGCAGATTTCTACCTAACAAGCGCTTTATTTCGAATCACAGGATCCTCTGGATTTGAGGCACAGTAAGAATGTGTGAAAGGCTGAAGAAAGAAAAAATCAAGTTGATGAAGATGTGAGTATTGAGATGGGGGAAGAGGCAGGTACCAAAAGAAAGCACCGGACTGCCAAGGCTAAGGGAACGCGGGAGCAGGAAGAACCCCATGTCTTCCCAATTTATGAGGACAACTATGATGATTCCCTAGAAAAGCAGCGACAAAGTGTGGTTGAATCCATGCCACCAACTCGTGCGAGCGGACGGAAAAAGAGTGGTATCTTCATTATTCAAGAGTGAAGATTACATTTTGTACGATAGTGATAAGAAGAGAAAGAAAAACAGGACTCCATCGGAGTCTACCAACGATTCAAGGGAGACAAACAATACAAAGAGGAAAACCGCCCAAACAATTTAAAAAATACAGATACATGTGCTTCGAGGCTGGAGGGCGAGCTTGACAAGTTTCGACAGGATCGCGTGGCCGAAATTGTCAACACTTCAGATATTGAAAAAGAATTGGTGGTAATTGATGACATCGTTCGCTACAGAAGCATTTGCAATGCCTCACACAGATAGAAGGAGACGAAGAAGACAAATGGTTGGGTGACGAAGTAAGATATTTCCCAAATTAGTTCATCAATTTCCTTTTCCACAGTACAATGAACTTGAATTTCGTTTTAGGTGGTTGATGCTGTGATTCAGCTCATGCGTCATGATCATCCGAAGGACATAAGGGACGGGCAACTGGTTTACATTGAGAGGGTGGCCGGCGTCGCTATGCTTGAAAGAGATGGTAAGGTAGAGAACTGCCACGAGGATGCTTTGGCGGGTAGTCATGGAACAACAAAAAGCGACAACTACCTCAGACATGATCTGGTACCATATAACCATGACTTAAAACACATTTCTTTATCTTATTATTATGCATGTTGATCTGATCATCATTGCTTTCTAGGTTTTCCTACCTACCAACATGACAAACACCCACTGGTTCCTTGTGGTCGTAAACCCCAGAAGGAGTGAGGTTCAGATTCTTGATTCACTTTACACCTACGTAGCACGCACACAAGTAACTCACGTGGTGATATTTTAAACTTTTTCAATAAAACGCAGGATTTAACATCATACCTAACTGTGAATTGTGAGCAAGTTCTAATCCCATGGACTTGCAGATACGTGGGGTGGAAGCACATCTGAGAGCATCACTGCGAATCAATGGACCACAAAGCCATGCATGGCAAGACATTAACGTGACCCAATGGATAGTAAAGTGTGTTATTGTGCCAATACAAGAATACATGTCAGTAAAAAACATTAGCTTTTGTTTCAGTTTTTCATTGTTAATACATGAAATGCTGCTAACAGAATTAAATGTCGCAGTTCTTCTTGTGCACTCTACATGCTGAAGAACATCGAATTCTTTATGGGAGAAGATCTGACACTGAAATATGACCAAGTACGTAGAGTAACAGCTAAATTTCTATCAATTTTTTGAACCTATGGAACGATAGTAACATATCCTCCCATGCAGGCCTACATCGAGGATTACAGAAGAGAGCTGCCTGTTATGCTCTTTCATTCACCCTACAACAAATTGAAATCCATGAGAAAGTTGAAGATGTACACGGCTAGCCTATCGGATGTAGCTGCGGATGAAGATGCTGAAGATGTAAGCAGTTAGTCCAGTAGTGGTTCATTCTTACATGTGGAGTGTACACTTGGCGATAGAGCGATAGAGTAGGGTGTGCTTTGGTTTTAGTCCCGAAGAAGGTTTCCTGGCCATGTTCTTAGTCCATTGCGGATTAATCAAGTTGTAATACTTCACAGTACTGGTTCTAAATACTATTCTTCAAATAAATTTTGTCTCCACGGCAGCACCTTCAAATATATATTTTCTTTTTGCAACCAGACTTTTTGTTTCAAGGTTAAATATTTTGGTCTGCATGGGAGCACCTTCAAAAATTTCAGCACCAACAGAACACCGAAATCCAGTGCTTGCTGAAATATTTTGGCCGTAAGGTAAATATTTCGGTGAGTGCTGAAGCGAATGAAACTAAGTAAATTTCATCAAAACCTCACCGAAAGTGAAAACCATGGTGTCGTGGCATCTTGAGCAGCGCCAGACATGATGCAATATTTATCAATGAAATTTGATCTCACATATATGAGAGGAATAAGGTATGAGCATGAGTATGCAAGATCAGATGGGCAATAAAATAGCTTCACAACAGAGATTAAAATACTTCACGTGTGAACACTCAATCACAGCTAGGCCAGGAATTGACTTAGAACAAACAAAACAGAGCATAATGAAACGCGAACCTATCTTATTTTGACAATCTTGGTTGTATTCATCCTAACCAGTTTTTTTAGGTGTTCATCCTAATTAGTTTTTTAAGGAAGTTCATCATAATTAGCTAGGATGGTTAAATATGGCTTCAAAATTCTGACAGAAGTTGCGAGAGGTGATTTTCAAGATTCTGGAAGAATCACCGAAAAGAACTGGGCCTAAAGCAAGTAACAGAGGGGGCTTGCGCTTGATGGAACAATGTAGTAAGGCCAATATTGTCGAAGAAAATATATTCCGATATATTCCTTCCTTTTTTTTGCACAATCGTACGTGATCTAAGGTAGTTAGGAATCGCTGTGATAGGCCGGTACATGGTGGTTACGACTCCCTATAAATAGGAATCGTAGCTAAACCTCCAGATCTACCTTGAAGCCCATCTACGCCGCCGAAACATTGCAACCACGGAAACCAAGACCGAAGGACCCAAAGAACGGCGCCAGAATATGAATCCTCTGGAAACTCGCCATGCAACCCCAGCTATTTTCTTCCCACGATCTCCCTGTAACCCCACCTTTTTTTCCTCCCACGATCTTCCACCTACGATTTTTTTCTGCAACCCTAGTTTCATTTTATTCACACTAGTTGCACATGTATGGAACTCAGAAAGTTCATAGACGGATTAAACACGCAGCAAAGGTTGTACATCAAGTTGATAGGACTGGGTGAACTTCTCAAGACACCTCGCATCAAAATTAGACGTGTACTGTGCAAGGCCATCGCTAATTCATATGATGAAGAGCAGGATGCCTTTATCATTAATGGAAGACCATGTAGGATCACACTAGAAGATGTGTCGCATATAAGAGGCATGCCTTGCGTGGGGAAGAAGCACGTCCCTTCAAATCTTGACGATACTATGGAGTTGTGGAAGAAACTGAAAGACCGTAATGACACCAAAATAACTTTCAAAGGATTACTAGCCAAGATGAAAGCTGGCATTGAGAGGGCAGCAGGCGTCGCTATGCTCGAAAGAGATGGTAGGGTAGAGAAGTGCCACGAGGACGCTTTGTCGGGCAGTCATGGAACAACAAAAAGCGACAACTACCTCAGACATGATCTGGTACCATTTAACCACGAGTTAAAACACGTTTCTTTATCTTATTTTTATGCATGTCGATCTGATCATCATTGCTTTCCAGGTTTTCAGACCTACGAACATGGCGAACACCCATTGGTTCCTTGTTGTCGTAAACCACAGAAGGAGGGAGATTCAGATTCTTGATTCACTTTTCAGCTATGCAGTACGCACACAAGTAAATCACGTGGTGAGATTTTAAACGTTTTTCAATAAAACACAATATTCAACATCATACCTAACTATGAATCGGGAGCAACGTATCACCCCATGGACTTGCAGATACGTGTGGTGGAAGCACATCAGAGAGCATCGCGGCGAATCAATGGACGACAAAGCCATGCATGGCAAGACATTACCATGACCCAATGGACAGTAAAGCTTATTCCTGTGCCAAGACAAGTTGACATGTCAGTCTAAAATATTAGCTTATTCCCGTAGACGGTTTCCTAGCCATGTTCTTATTCCATTGCGGATTAATCAAGTTGTAATACTTAACAGTAATGGTTCTAAATACTATTCTTCAAATAAATTTGGTCTGCATGGGATCACCTTCAAATATATATTTGTTTTTTTACAACCACACTTTTTGTTTGAAGGTTAAGTGGTTAATAGGTAAGTTAACTAAAATCTGACTTTTATAGTTAAGGTTCGTCAGAGTCAGGACAAGATTCACCTCTGGGATTTTAGCATGTGGCTCCCACATGTCATTCACACGCACAGAACCTACAAGGATTTTAACATGTGGCTCCCACTTTTCATTCACACACACAACACCTACAAGGTGTCATTCACACAAACGCAACACGTACAAAAATACTTGTCGGTGGACCCATAAAGGACGTGTGACGTGACGATAAAACCCTAAAATACTTCCCGGAGGTGACGCAACATGTAAACGTTGTCGGCATTCGTTCAAATTTTGCATGGACCACTGGGATGGACATGCCCACTTGCTGGCAAAATTTTGTGTCATTCTAAAGATGACAAAAAATTGACCTTCTTCAACGGAGGCCGTTCGGGTCCCCCTCGAAGGACGTATTTTTTCGACATGCTTCGTTTGAACCCAATTTTTTTCTACAGCCTTGTACCAACACAAGAAGCATCCATGCCAAGTTTCATTGTTTTTCGACATTGTATCAATTTTCTACAGTTTTAGCAACAATAAAACCATAAAATACTTACCGGAGGTGACGCGACGTGTAAACTTTATCGGAATCCGTTCAAATTTTGCGTGGACCACTGGGGTGGGCATGCCCACATGCTGGCATAATTTAGTGTGATTCTGATGATGACCAAAATTTGACCTTCTTCACCGGAGGCCGTTCGGGTAGGAGCGAAGGGTCCGCCTCGAAGGACGATTTTTTCGACATGCTTCAAATAGACACAATTTTTTTATACAGCCTTGTACCAAGATGAGAAGCATCCATGCCAAGTTTCATTTTTTCCGATGTTGTATCAATTTTCTAGGGTTTTAGCGACGATAAAACCATCAAATATTTTGCTCGCAAAAAAAACCCATCAAATATTTCACTATTGCTACTGCCTGTTTAAGTGGTTTTCTAGGGTTTTCGCAAACATTAAATCATAAAAACACTAGGGCGGCACAACGGCCTCCCACTAGCGCCCCCCTCTCCTCCCCCCACCCTCCCCACCACCCTAACCACCACACACACGAACCAACTCACCCGCACCGTCGATTGGGGTATTTCCCAAAATATCTCCCCCCGCAAGCTCAAACCCTAGCCGCCACCTACCCCCTAGTCGTCGTCGCCCTAACCTTGCTGGCCGGCACGCCGGTCATCTCCCTCAACTGCCATCCTCACCGCCTCCCTGCAGCAGCACGCAATCCCACCGCCCCCTGCAGTTGCCCGCCACACCATGTCCGCCCCAGTCCCGTCGACCCTTTAGACCTCCGACACGCCGGCACTGGTGCCATCTCTAGGACCACCGCCGTCCTACGCCGACCCCGACGCGGCTACCTCGCCGGCCACAGCTCTCTTTACCTTGCTGAGACTCTCCTCTCCCTGTTTTTACTAAGACAGGGAAAAATATGTTAGTACCTTGCATGGTTGGTGACGCCATGGAGGAAGAGATTTGGGATCATATCATGGGATAGGATGGGGAGTAGCCAAGGGGGGTTATTGGGGTCCAGGCAGGTGACCAGAGTGGCGGAGCTACTGGATCTTGGAGGTGTAGTGTGGTGGATGGCACCAGTGAGGACCTGGATAGCCACCAGCCAGGTTAGGAGGGGATGAAAGGAGCATGAGGGAGCGGGAGGAGGGCCAAACCCAAGATATTTAGTACTAAGAGGGGGTGGGAGGGGTAATGTGCCAAAATTTTGCGATTCATTTGCCCACCAGTTAATGGGCCAGTAGCTATTAATCGGTCTGGCAACTGATTAATCGGTATGACAACCGATTAATCGGTCTAACTGGCCCAAGTCCGATCATCACGTGAGATGAGGTGGTTTCAATGGTGAACATCTCCATGTTGATCATATCTACTATATGACTCATGTTCGACCTTTCGGTCTCTTGTATTCCGAGGCCATGTCTGTACATGCTAGGCTGGTCAAGTTTAACCCGAGTGTTCCGCATGTGCAACACTGGCTTGCACCCGTTGTATGCGAACGTAGAGTCTATCACACCCGATCATCACGTGGTGTCTCGAAACGACGAACTTTCGCAATGGTGCACACTCGGGGAGAACACAATTTTATCTTGAAATTTTAGTGAGGGATCACCTTATAATGCTACCGTCGTCCTAATCATAATAAGATGCATAAAAGGATTAACATCACATGCAAATCATAAGTGACATGATATGGCCATGATCTTGTGCTTTTGATCTCCATCTCCAAAGCACCGGCATGATCTCCATCGTCACCGGCATGACACCATCATCTCCATCATCTTGATCTCCATCAACGTGTCGCCATGAAGTTGTCGCGCCAACTATTGCTTCTACAACTATTGCTAACTGATAGCGATAAAGTAAAGCAAAAACGGCGAAAATAAATTAAAGACAACCCTATGGCTCCTGCTGGCTGCCGTACTCATCGACATGCAAGTCGTGGTAATCTATACAAAACATGATCATCTCATACATCACATATATCTCATCATGTTTCTGGCCATATCATATCACATCATCCCCTGCAAAAACAAGTTAGACGTCCTCTAATTTGTTGTTGCATGTTTTACGTTGCTGCTATGGGTATCTAGCAAGAACGATTCTTACCTACGCAAAACCACAACGGTGAAATACAAGTTGCTATTTCACCTTCTACAAGGACCACCTCTGTCGAATCCGATTCAACTAAAGTGGGAGAGACAGACACCCTCCAGCCATCTTATGCAACAAAGTTACATGTCATTCGATGGAACCGGTCTCTCCTACGTGGACGAGTAAGGTTGGTCCGAGCCGCTTCATCCCACAATACCGCTGAATTAAGAAAATACTAAGGAGGGAAGCAATCTGAATATCAACGCCCACAAACTCCTTTGTGTTCTACTCGAGATCTCATCTACGCATAGACCTAGCTCATGATGCCACTGTTGGGAACGTTGCATGGGAAACAAAAAATTTCCTACGCACACGCAAGATCTATCCATGGTGATGAACATCTACGAGAGGGAGAGTGGATCTACGTGCCCTTGTAGATCGCTAAGCGGAAGCGTTAAGAAACGTGGTTGATGTAGTCGAACGTCTTAGCGATCCAAATCGCAAGTCGTCCCGCGATCCAATCACGATCTAGCGCCGAACGGAAGGCACCTCCGCGTTCAACACACATACAACTTGATGACGCCTTCACCTCCTCGATCCAGCGAGCGATGGTGAAGTAGTAGATGAGTTCCGGCAGCACGACGGCGTGGTGACGGTGGTAAGAACAATCTCCGCAGGGCTTTGCCAAGCACAACAGAAACTATGACGGAGGATAAACTAGAGGGGACGGGGTTGCCGGCACACGGCTTGGGGAATTCTTGATGTGTTCCGGGTGCTAGCCCTGCCCCTCTATTTATATGTTGAACCCTGGGGTCGAAACTTGGAGAAAGAGCCTCCTCAAAGTCGGTTTGGCCCGCAAGGCAAGAGTCCTCCTCGGACTCCAGGACCACACGCCATGGTCCACGGCGTCTGGCCCCAGACGCCAAGGTTCCTAGTGTCTGGCCCCTGGTCTCCGCAAAACTCCTTTTGCACCTTCCTAAAGCCTCGTGGGCTTTACCCCTTGGCCCAAATAAAGTGTTCTCGTACCCGAACATTTCGGGAAACATCCGAAACCCCTTCCGGTGAATTCTGGAACCCTTCCGGAGACCAAACACTATTATCCCATATATCAATCTTTACCTCCGGACTATTGCGGAGCTCCTCATCATGTCCGGGATCTCATCCGGGACACTGAACAACCTTCGGTCACCAACATAACAACTCAACTATACTTATGTCATCACCAAACGTTAAGTGTGTAGACCCTGCGGGTTCGAGAACTATGTAGACATGACCGAGACACCTCTACGGTCAATAACCAATAGCGGGACCTGGATGCCCATATTGGTTCCTACATGTTCTACGAAGATCTTTATCGGTTGAACCTCTATGTAAAGGATTCGGTTAATCCCGTATGTTGTTCCCTTTGTTCTTCGGTATGTTACTAGCCCGAGATTCGATCGTCGGTATCTCTATACCTAGTTCAATCTCGTTACCGGCAAGTCTCTTTACTCGTTCCGTAATACAAGATCCCGTGGCTAACTCTTTAGTCACTTTGCTTGCAAGGCTTATTGTGATGTTGTATTATCGAGTGGGCCCTGAGATACCTCTCCGTCACACGGAGTAACAAATCCCAGTCTTGATACATGCCCACTCAACAGACACCCTCGGAGATACCTGTAGAGCATCTTTATAGTCACCCAGTTATGTTGCGACATTTCATACACACAAGGTATTACTCCGGTGTCAGTGAGTTGCATGATCTCACGGTCATAGGAACAGATACTTGACATGCAGAAAACTATAGCAATAAACCGACACGATCATATGCTACGTTCATAGTTTGGGTCTTGTCCATCACATCATTCTCCTAACGATGTGATCCCGTTATCAAATGACATCTCATGTCTATGGCTAGGAAACCTTGACCATCTTTGATCAACGAGCTAGTCTACTAGAGGCATACTAGGGACACATTGTTGTCTATGTATCCACACATGTATTTGTGTTTACAATCAATATAATTATAGCATGGATAATAAACGATTATCATGAACAAAGAAATATAATAATAATCACTTTATCATTGCCTCTAGGGCATATTTCCAACAGTCTCCCACTTGCACTAGAGTCAATAATCTAGCTCACATCACTATGTGATTTACATTGTAATGAATCTAACACCCATACAGTTCTAGTGTTGATCATGTTTAGCCCTTGGAAGAGGTTCAGTCAACGGGTCTGCGACATTCAGATCCGTGTACACTTTGCAAATACTTATGTCCTCCTCCTTGATGTAATCACGGATGGAATTGAAGCGTCGCTTTATGTGTCTGGTCCTCTTGTGAAACCTTGGTTCCTTGGCCAGAGCAATGGCACCAGTGTTGTCACAGAACAAAGTCATTGGGTTTAGTGCACTGGGCACTACTCCAAGATCTGTCATGAACTCCTTCATCCAGACACCTTCTTTCGCCGCCTCCGAGGCAGGGATGTACTCCGCTTCGCATGTAGAATCAGCTACCATGCTCTGCTTGGAACTGCACCAGCTTACCGCACCCCCATTGAGAATAAATACGTATCCGGTTTGAGACTTAGAGTCATCTGGATCAGTGTCAAAGCTTGCATCGACGTAACCCTTTACGACGAGCTCTTGATCACCTCCATAAACGAGAAACATGTCCTTAGTCCTTTTCAGGTACTTCAGGATATTCTTGACCGCCGTCCAGTGTTCCACTCCTGGATCACTTTGAAACCTTCCGGTCATAGTTATGGCAAGGCTGACATCAGGTCTTGTGCACAACATTGCATACATGATAGAGCCTATGGCTGAAGCATAGGGGATGACACTCATCTTTTCTCTATCTTCTGAAGTCACTGGGCATTGAGTCTTACTCAACTTCACACCTTGCAATACAGGTAAGAACCCCTTCTTGGACTGTTCCATTTTGAACTTCTTCAAAACTTTGTCAAGGTATGTGCTCTGTGAAAGTCCTATTAAGCATCTCGATCTACCTCTATAGATCTTGATGCCTAATATGAAAGCAGCTTCTCCTAGGTTCTTCATTGAAAAACTCTTGTTCAAATATTCCTTCACGCTTTCCAACATTTCTATATTGTTTACAATCAGCAATATGTCATCCACATATAATATTAGAAACGCTATAGAGCTCCCACTCACTTTCTTGTAAATACAAGCTTCTCCGTAAACTTGTGTATACCCGAACGCTTTGATCACCTCATCAAAGCGAAGATTCCAACTCCGAGATGCTTGCACTAGTCCATAAATGGATCGCTGGAGTTTGCAAACTTTGTCAGCATTCTCTGGATCGACAAAACCTTCCGGTTGCATCATATACAACTCTTCCTTAAGGAAACCGTTAAGGAATGCCGTTTTGACATCCATCTGCCAAATTTCATAATCGAAAAATGCAGCTATTGCTAACATGATTCTGACGGACTTAAGCATCGCTACGGGTGAGAAGGTCTCATCGTAGCCAACTCCTTGAACTTGTGAAAAACCCTTTGCCACAACTCGAGCTTTATAGACGGTGACATTACCGTCAGCGTCCGTCTTTTTCTTAAAGATCCATTTATTCTGAATGGCCTTTCGCCCTTCAGGTAATACTTCCAAAGTCCATACTTTGTTTTCATACATGGATCCCATCTCGGATTTCATGGCCTCTAACCATTTCTCGGAATCCGGGCCCACCATCACTTCTCCATAGCTCGTAGGTTCATCGTTGTCCAACAACATGACCTCTAAGATAGGGTTACCGTACCACTCAGGAGCAGTACGTGCCCTTGTCGACCTATGAGGTTCGATAGCAACTTGATCCGAAGCCTCACGATCACCATCATCAGCTTCCTCTTCAATTGATGTAGGCTCTACAGAAATAGCTTTCTGTGCTACGCTACTCTCTGGTTGAAGTAAAGGTTCAACAACCTCATCAAGTTCTATTTTCCTCCCACTCAAATCTTTTGAGAGAAACTCTTTCTCGAGAAATGACCCGTTCTTTGCGACAAACACTTTGCCTTCGGATCTGAGATAGAAGGCATACCCAACCGTCTCTTTTGGGTATCCTATGAAGACGCATTTCTCCGCTTTGGGTTCCAGCTTTTCAGGCTGAAGCTTTTTGACATAAGCATCACATCCCCAAACTTTAAGAAACAACAACTTTGGTTTCTTGCCAAACCACAGTTCATATGGCGTCGTCTCAACGGATTTCGATGGTGCCCTATTTAAAGTGAATGCAGTTGTCTCTAATGCATAAACCCAAAACGATAGTGGCAAATCGACAAGAGACATCATAGAACGCACCATATCGAATAAGGTTCGATTACGACGTTCGGACACACCATTGCGCTGCGGTGTTCCAGGCGGTGTCAATTGTGAAACAATTCCACATTGTCTTAAGTGATTGCCAAACTCATAACTTAGATATTCTCCTCCTCGATCAGATCGTAGGAATTTAATCTTCTTGTTACGATGATTCTCAACTTCACTCTGAAATTGCTTGAACTTTTCAAACGTTTCAGACTTATATTTCATTAAGTAAATGTACCCATATCTACTTAAGTCATCGGTGAAGGTGAGAAAATAACGATATCCACTGCGCACCTCAATGCTCATCGGACCACACACATCAGTATATATGATTTCCATAAAGTCACTTGCCCGTTCCATTGTACCAGAGAACGGGGTCTTAGTCATCTTGCACATGAGGCATGGTTCACATGTGTCAAGTGATTCAAAATCAAGTGACTCCAAAAGTCCATCAGCATGGAGTTTCTTCATGCGTTTTACACCAATATGACCTAAGCGGCGGTGCCACAAGAAAGTGGTGCTATCATTATCAATTCTACATCTTTTGGCATCAATGTTATGAACGTGTGTATCATCACTATCGAGATTCAATAAGAATAAACCCCTCACAATGGGTGCATGACCATAAAAGATATTACTCATATAAATAGAACAACCATTATTCTCTGATTTAAATGAGTAACCGTCTCGCAATAAACAAGATCCAGATATAATGTTCATGCTTAACGCAGGCACTAAATAACAATTATTCAGGTTCATTACTAATCCCGATGGTAATCGAAGAGCGAGCGTGCCGATGGCGATCACATCAACCTTGGAACCATTTCCCACGTGCATCGTCACTTCGTCCTTTGCCAGCCTCCGTCCATTCTGTAGTTCCTGCTTTGAGTTGCAAATGTGAGCAACCGAACCGGTATCAAATACCCAGGCACTACAACGGGAGTTGGTAAGGTACACATCAATAACATGTATATCATATATACCTTGTTTGGTGTTGGTCGCCTTCTTGTCAGCCAGATACTTGGGGCAGTTCCGCTTCCGGTGACCAGTTCCCTTGCAATGAAAGCACTAAGTTTCTGGCTTGGGTCCAGCCTTGGGTTTCTTCACGGGAGGGGCAACTGCTTTGCCACTCTTCTTGGAGTTACCCTTCTTGCCCTTGCCATTCTTCTTGAAACTAGTGGTTTATTGACCATCAACACTTGATGCTCCTTGTGAATCTCAGACTCAGCGACTTTCAACATCGCAAATAGCTCGGCGACTGACTTATTCATCCCTTGCATGTTATAGTTCAACACGAAGCTTTTGCAGCTAGGTGGCAGTGATTGAAGAACTCTGTCAGTGATCGCCTCTGGCGGGAGAACAATTCCCAACTCCGCCAGACGGTTGGAATACCAGGACATTCTGAGTACATGTTCACTGACAGACCCGTTCTCCTCCATCTTGCAAGCATAGAACTTATCGGAGGTCCCATACCTCTCGATCCGGGCATTCTTCTCAAAGATAAACTTCAACTCCTGGAACATCTCATATGCTCCATGACGTTCAAAACGTCTTTGAAGTCCCGGTTCTAAGCCATACAACATTGCACATTGAACTATTGAGTAATCATCAGAACGTGCCTGCCAGGCGTTCGCAATGTCTACAGCCTCTACTGGAGCGGGTGGTTCACCGAGCGGTGCATCAAGGACATAAGCCTTTTGGGAAGCCGTGAGGATAATCCTCAGATTATGGGCCCAGTCTACAAAGTTACTTCCATCATCTTTCAACTTAGCTTTCTCTAGGAATGCATTGAAATTCAGGGGTGCTACTGCGCGAGCCATTGATCTACAACATAATTTTTGCAAAGACAACTTAGACTATTGTTCAAGATAATGAGTTTAGTTAATCGTATTACTTAAAAAGTCCCACTCAAATTGACATCCCTCAGGTCATTCGAGTGTCACATGATCCAAATTCACCAACCCAAGTCCGATCATCACGTGAGATGAGGTGGTTTCAATGGTGAACATCTCCATGTTGATCATATCTACTATATGACTCATGTTCGACCTTTCGGTCTCTTCTGTTCCGTGGCCATGTCTGTACATGCTAGGCTCGTCAAGTTTAACCCGAGTGTTCCGCATGTGCAACACTGGCTTGCACCCGTTGTATGCGAATGTAGAGTCTATCACACCCGATCATCACGTGCTGTCTCAAAACGACGAATTTTCGCAATGGTGCACACTCAGGGAGAACACAATTTTATCTTGAAATTTTAGTGAGGGATCACCTTATAATTCTACCTTCGTCCTAAGCATAATAAGATGCATAAAAGGATTAACATCACATGCAAATCATAAGTGACATGATATGGCCATGATCTTGTGCTTTTGATCTCCATCTCCAAAGCACCGGCATGATCTCCATTGTCACCGGCATGACACCATGATCTCCATCAACGTGTCGCCATGAAGTTGTCGCGCCAACTATTGCTTCTACAAGTATTGCTAACTCATAGCGATAAAGTAAAGCAAAAACGGCGAAAATAAATTAAAGACAACCCTATGGCTCCTGCCGGTTGCCGTACTCATCGACATGCAAGTCGTGATATTCTATACAAAACATGATCATCTCATACATCACATATATCTCATCATGTTTCTGGCCATATCAAATCACATCATACCCTGCAAAAACAAGTTAGACGTCCTCTAATTTGTTGTTGCATGTTTTACATGGCTGCTATGGGTATCTAGCAAAAACGATTCTTACCTACGCAAAACCACAACGGTGATATACAAGTTGCTATTTCACCTTCTACAAGGACTGCCTCTGTCGAATCCGATTCAACTAAAGTGGGAGAGACAGACACCCGCCAGCCATCTTATGCAACAAAGTTACATGTCAGTCGATGGAACCGGTCTCTCGTACGTGGATGAGTAAGGTTGGTTCGAGCTGCTTCATCCTACAATACCGCTGAATCAAGAAAAGACTAAGGAGGGAAGCAATCTGAATATCAGTGCCCACAAACTCCTTTGTATTCTACTCAAGATCTCATCTACGCATAGACCTAGCTCATGATGCCACTGTTGGGAACGTTACATGGGAAACAAAAAATTTCCTACGCACACGCAAGATCTATCCATGGTGATGAGCATCTACGAGAGGGAGAGTGGATCTACGTACCCTTGTAGATCGCTAAGCGGAAGCGTTAAGAAACGCGGTTGATGTAGTCGAACGTCTTCGCGATCCAAATCGCAAGTCGTCCCACGATCCAATCACAATCTAGCGCCAAACGGAAGGCACCTCCGCGTTCAACACACGTACAGCTTGATGATGCCTTCACCTCCTCGATCCAGCGAGCTATGGTGAAGTAGTAGATGAGTTCCGGCAGCACGACGGCATGGTGACGGTGGTGGTGAAGAACAATCTCCGCAGGGCTTCGCCAAGCACAATGGAAACTATGACGGAGGATAAACTAGAGGGGACGGGGTTACCGCACACGGCTTGGGGAATTCTTGATGTGTTCCGGGTGCTAGCCCTGCCCTCTATTTATATGTTGAACCCTGGGGTCGAAACTTGGAGAAAGAGCCTCCTCAAAGTTGGTTTGGCCCTCAAGGCAAGAGTCCTCCTCGGACTCCAGGACCACACGCCAGGGTCCTCGGCGTCTGGCCCCAGATGCCAGGGTTCCTGGCGTCTGGCCCCTGGCCTCCGCAAAACTCCTTTTGCACCTTCCTAAAGGCTCGTGGGCTTTACCCCTTGGCCCAAATAAAGTGTTCTCGTACCCGAACATTTCGGGAAACATCCGAAACCCCTTCCGGTGAATTCCGGAACCCTTCCGGAGACCAAACACTATTATCCCATATATCAATCTTTACCTCCGGACTATTCCGGAGCTCCTTGTCATGTCCGGGATCTCATCCGGGACTCCGAACAACCTTTGGTTACCAACATAACAACTCAACTATACTTATATCATCACCAAACGTTAAGTGTGTAGACCCTACGGGTTCGAGAACTATGTAGACATGACCGAGACACCTCTACGGTCAATAACCAATAGCGGGACCTGGATGCCCATATTGGTTCCTACATGTTCTACGAAGATCTTTATCGGTTGAACCTCTATATCAAATGACATCTCATGTCTATGGCTAGGAAACCTTGACCATCTTTGATCAACGAGCTAGTCTACTAGAGGCATACTATGGACACATTGTTGTCTATGTATCCACACATGTATTTGTGTTTCCAATCAATACAATTATAGCATGGATAATAAACGATTATCATGAACAAAGAAATATAATAATTATCACTTTATCATTGCCTCTAGGGCATATTTCCAACAAACTGGTTAATCGGACGAATTCTTGAACAGTTATTTTTGCTCAATATAAATGTGAAGTACTAATTTAATTGGTAATTGGTACTGTGAGTCCTCAATATATTTGTGAATTGCTAATGTTTTCGGTCAAAATAAGTCTGAATTAGGAAGCTCAAAATAAGTCTGAATTGCGCAATGTAACTGTCAATTGCTCAATATAATTGTGAATGCGTAAATTAGGAAGCTCAATATAACTACTGTGATTTCTTAATATGTTGGTGCATCTGTAATGTGAATGCTCAATTTGTTGTATGATTTTGTTCCCTTTTGCTACTGCCTGATCGATTGATGGATCTTGTATGTGCTAATGGATGGACTTATAGATGGAGAAAGTACAGGAAATCAGCACACCTTTGCTGCTCCCTGATTAAGTGGTTTGATTTAAAAGCAAGATTTGTTTAACTGGGTGCTCCTCTTTCCTGAATTTTTAGGACGCTTGACATTGACAGCATGGCTCCTATTCGTCGTCATGCCTCTCGTACCTCAACCCCATTGGTGGTGCGACTGCCTCCTGAATGGGTAATGAACCGGGCAGCAAGGATTATTGGCGCGGTAGAGAGACGGAAGGAGCGCTTGCAGGAACTGAGGAACATGCGGGCAATCACAGACGATAACATAGAGCTCGCGCAGGGCTTGGAAGCTTGCAATGAGCGTATGTGGGATGCATTGGCAGAAGCAGCAGACATTGTCAGAGCGGAGGCGTGGGATGAAGAACGTGCTCGGATGTCGCATCAGAGCAGGCCATCATTGGTCCTCAATTGGGCGTATCAGGAGGCAAGATGTCCTAACCGGGTTCATAGAGGACGATGGGGATGTATGAGGGGGATAATGCTGCCCAATATGCCCCCAGCACCACCAGCGAGGATGGATAGAGTGCCCGGAGTGTGTTTGTTTTGATAGGGCAGCTTTGAGTAATTTGCTAATTAGTATGCATATTAGTTAACTTCGTAGAACTTATGGTTGGATGCTACATTATATTTTGCAAGCCCAGCAAGCTGTCATGAAAGCTTAGTTAACATTTTGACCCGTACAAGCTGCCAGGGCACCAAGTTGGGCTACAAAAGGAGATGGAGTAGTCACTGAAGATGCTTGAAAAATACTAAACTACCTCTAGTATGTACTATTTTGTTTGTAATATGTAGTGTGTGTTTCTGATGTAGTTTGCATTGTTAGTTGGTCATGGATTAAATGTATGTTAATCGATGCGCTTATTTACCGTTTGTCATGCTGTTTTTATGTGTAGCTGGCCATGAGTTTCAACCAGACTTTTTCTATCGCTAAGCGTGTGGGTTTATTCAAATTTTCTATCGCTAAATGGAAGTGTCGTGCAAGCTATTCACTTTCAGTTTCACGAAAATTTCAACACTAACCGAATCACCGAAATCCAGCGAATGCTTAAATATTTTGGCCGAAAGGTAAATATTTCAGTGAGTGCTGAAATGAATGAAACTCGGTAAAATTCATCGAAATCTCACTAAAAGTGAAAACCATGGTGTCGTGGCATCGAAGTTGGGAGATGTGATTTTCAAGATTCTGGAAGAATCACCGAAAAGAACTAGGCCTAGTAACAGAGGGGGCTTGCGCCTGATGGAACAATGTAGTAAGGCCCAATATCGTCGAAGAAAATATATTTCGGTATATTCCTTCCTTTTTTTTGCACAATCGTACGTGATCTGAGGTAGTTAGGAATCCCTGTTATAGGTCGCTACGCGGTGGTTACGACTCCCTATAAATAGGAATCGTAGCTAAACCTCCAGATCTATGTTGAAGGCCATCTACGCCGCCGAAACATTGCAACCATGGAAACCAAGACCGAAGGACCCGAAGGACGGCGCGAGAGGATGAATCCTCTGGTAACTCGCCATGCAACCCCATCTATTTTCTTCCCACGATCTCCCTGTAACCCCACCTTTTATTCCTCCCACGATCTTCCACCTACGATTTTTTTTTCTGCAACCCTAGTTTCATTTTATTCACACTATTTGCACATGTATGGATCTCAGGATGCTTCTTTTATGCCACATGAGAAGTTCATAGACGGATTAAGCACGCAGCAAAGGTTGTACATCAAGTTGATAGGACTGGGTGAACTTCTCAAGACACCTCGCATCAAAATTAGACGTGTACTCTGCCAGGCCACCGCTAATTCATATGATGAAGAGCAGGATGCCTTTATCATTAATGGGAGACCATGTAGGATCACACTAGAAGATGTGGCGCATATAACAGGCATGCCCTGTGTGGGGAAGAAGCACGTCCCTTCAAATCTTGACGATACTATGGAGTTGTGGAAGAAACTGAAAGACCGTAATGACATCAAAATAACTTTCAAAGGATTGCTAGCCAAGATGGACGGCGACGACACACCTAATTTTGTCAGGCCATTTGTGTTGTACACCATAGGCAAATATGTGTGCCCGACAACAGAGCATTATGTGGATAACAAATATCTTGGAATTGTTAGAAACGTTGACACGATAAAGGGCATCAATCTTGGACAGCTAGCGCTTGACTATCTTATGGCTAGCGTCAAGAAGTTTGTATTTGGTGGACGAAATCTGGAGGGGAACCTACCACTATTGCAGGTAATTCATAGTAATACAATCATCAGATACATTTTATACATTACGTAATCTACGACAAAGTTTGTAAAATGCTTTTGTTTTCATGCAGACGTGGTACTACGAGAAGTTCAGGGTGCACCAATTGGACTGTAGCATCTCATATGTATCAAGGTTAACGCCGCTGATCCAGAACTGGAGTGATGAGAAGGCACAAAAGGTTGACAAGATAATCCAGGAGAATTATCTTGGAGTTGGAGAGGTAAAGTGTTAGTACTGTGCATGGATTATGTACCATATTTTTCAAATCATACTAATGACACTAAAATGCAGTATGTTAAGGACCTGCTGCGGCCTTTCATTCCGCCACCAGATGGTGCGCTGGCCAAACCGAAGACTGGCCATCAGGTAAATGAGTTACAACACGCACAAATATATATTGTAACATTGCAACTACTACCGAAGTTATATGATTCAAACTGTTTTAAAGTTGCAGACTAAGGTACTCGTCGGCCGTGTATTGATTGAGTTGAAAGAAGTTGGGTCCCTTGTGCGGGAGGCCGATGCACAACAAGTCCATAGGATGTGCACCCTTGAAAACAAAACCAATGAGTGCCTTGGGTGTACCCTTACAATTAGCAAGCTCATGGAGGACCTCATCAAAGAATTAAATGTAAGCATAGCATTATGATGTAAATCATCCGATTATGAGATTAATATAATTGGAAATATACATGTAGAAGGTTTTTTCTAAATAACTTTACTATGAAAACACCCCAGACTAACATCTGTTTGTATTTAGAAGAAGAGCCGCTATAGAATATTACCAGGAGTGGAGGACATACGTCTCGCTGATTTCGGGGTATCTTCATACCCAATGGAGGCCCCTGTTGAGAATGTTGATCATGGTTCTGACAAGGGAAAACAAAAGGATGTCACGGAGTTCACTGCTAAGGACCATTCTAACCAGGGAATACAAACGGATGACATGGAGGGCCCCGTGAAGAACCTTGATGAAGATTTTGCCGTATGCATAGTAACTAAATTATTAAACAATCATTTTTGTTTCAGAAATAACATGTGATCTTGCACGTACAGGATGAAGAATTCTACTATGGTGCTGTCACGATCAAGGACAATCTCAGGGGTATTAAAAAGCTTTTGAAAGAGGTGGATGATTTGCAGGGTGCTCCTAGTTTGGATTTGCAAATGGATTCCATAGGAACTACAAAAATTGAAACTTTCCAGGTGATGTACATTTTACTTATAACCGAGCAAGAATCTGCTAGCTAAAGGCTAACACGCGGTTTATTTCGTATAACAGAATCCGTTGAAGGCTACGGGATCACGGGAGACTGAAGAACCCCATGCCTTAAAAAATGATGACAGCCATGATGAATCCTTTCGAAAGGAGCAAGAACTAAGTGTGGTTGAATCGATGCCACCAAATCATGGCAAATTTAAGGATGACAAATACGTTGCGTACGGTACTGAAAAGGTAAAAAGGGAAAGCAAGACTCCATCAGCGTCTACCAACGATTCCAAGGACAGAAACAATAAAAAGAGAAAAATCGGCTCTAGCAATTCAAAAAAGAGGGCAGAATCTCCTGTACGAAAGAGGAGGGACAATCTAGACAAGGCTCGACTGGATTTAGTGGCCGAACTGATCAACACTACAGATCGTGAAAAACAAATGGTGTTAGTTGATGACATTGTTGTTCTATCGAAGCATTTGCAATGCCTCACCCATAGAAATGTAGACGAAGATGGCATATGGTTGGGAAAGGAAGTAAGATATTTCACAACTTAGTTTATTGATTTTCATTTGTAAAATACAATTAACTTGATTTTTTATGTAGGTGGTTGATGCTGCAATTCAGCTCATGCTCCATGATGAACCATTTGACACAAGGGACGGGCAACTGGTTTACATTGAGAGGGTGGCCGGCGTCGCTAACCTCGTAAGAGCTGGTAGGATACAGAAGTTCTATGAGGACGCTTTGGCGGGCATTCCTGCAACAACACAAGGCACCAACTACCTGAAACATGATCTGGTACTATAACCACGACAGCCTCCACATTTTATGTATTACTATAGTTACATGATCTAATTATATGTGCTCTCCAGATTTTCCTACCTACAAACACTTTAAACGTCATCTGGTTCCTTCTGGTCGTAAACCCTAGAAAGAGGCAGATTCAGGTTCTTGATTCACTTTTCCACTATATGATACACAAAGAAGTAAATAACGTGGTGAGAATTTTAAGAACTTTCATTACAACAAAGGAATCAACATCCTACCTATGTATTAATCGTAAGCAACTTCGCATCTCTTGGACTTGTAGATACGTGGGATGGAAGCGCATCTGAGAGCATCCATGAGAATCAATGGGCCACAAAGCAGTGCATGGGAAGACATTAACGTGACCCAATGGACAATAAAGCTTGTTGCCGTGCCAAAAGCTGATGCAACGTGAGTCAACAATATTAGCTTTTGTTTTTTGTTTTTGATTGGTAATACATGAAGTGCTGCTAACAAATGGAAAAATGTTGCAGTTCTTGTAGTGCACTGTACATGCTGAAGAATTGTTTACGGGGGAAGATCTGACTGTGCATTATGACGAAGTACGTAGAGTAACATCTATAATTCTGTCAATTTTTTAAACTTATGGAATGATACTAACATATCCTCCCATGCAGGACGACATCGACAAATTCAGAAGAGAGCTACCTGTTGTCCTTGTCGATTCACCCTACAACAAATTGAAATACAGCAAAAGGTTAAGGATGTACCAAGCTAGACTATCGGATGCAGCTGCGGATGAAGATACTGAAGATGTAAGCAGTTAGTCCAATAGTGGTTCATTCTTAACTGTGGAGTGTACACTTGGCGATGAAACGATAGAGTAGGGTGTGGCTGGGTTTTAATCCCGAAGAAGGTTTCCTAGTCATGTTCTTAGTCATTGCGGATGACTCAAGTTGTAAAACTTCAATATTATTGTTGGTTCCAATACTTTGCTTGAAATAAATTTGGTCTATATGGTCTCATAGAAATCTATATTTGCTTTTTTACAACCATGTGACAGTTACATTGTGTGGAGAAGATTCAGACCAATTACAGTGCACGAGCAACCCTAGAAGAATAATGGATTATGATTTGTTTATTTTTATATTTTTCGGTCACCAGTGGCAAGTGACATGCCATATTGAATATGCTACTTTGAAAAGCATGCTGATTTTAAAAAGATATGCTGTTTTGAATATGCTAATTTTAAAATAACATGCTGATTTCAAAAATAGCATGCTATTTTAAAATGAGATGCTGTTTTGAATATGCTAATTTTAAAATAGCATGCTGATATAAAAAATAGCATGCTGATTTTAAAATGAGATGCTGTTTTTAAATATGTTGTTTTCAAAATAACATGATGATTTCAAAAATAGTATGCTATTTTGAATATGTTGTTTTTAAAATAGAATGCTATTTTAAATATGTTGTTTTATAAATAACATCTTGTTTTTAAAAATGCTGTTATGCGTATTTAAAAATAATATGTTGTTTTTAAAAATAACATGCTCTTTTTAAACATTCTGTTTTTAAAAATAACATGCTCTTTTTTAAAATAACATGCTGTTTTTAAAAATAACATGCTCTTTTTAAACATTCTGTTTTTAAAAATAACTTGATCTTTTTAAACATTCTATTTTTAAAAATAACATGCTATTTTTGAAAATAACATGCTATTTTTAAAAATAACATGCTCATTTTAAACATTCTGTTTTTAAAAATAATATGCTCTTTTTAAACATTCTGTTTTTCAAAATAACATGCTATTTTTGAAAATAACATGCTCTTTTTCAACATTCTGTTTTTAAAAATAACATGCTCTTTTTAAAATAGCATGCTCTTTTTAAAAATAACATGTTGTTTTAAAAAAATAACATGCTCTTTTTGAAAATAACAGAAACGTCGTTTTTGAAATATGAAAGCTTTCACTCCCAAGTCTTTGCACTAAATTTTTTAAATATTTTTTTACAACACATACAAACCTCATTTTCAAAATAACTCATACTAGCCAACACTGAAACCTCGTTTTCAATACGAAACAAGCATCTAATCCATATGAAACCCGGTTAGATTTGAATTTCAGGAGCTAGCATCATTTCAAAATTATGGTAAAAAAAGAAAAAATCATTGCAGCCTAAAGTAATGATATCAAGCAGGGTACACTACATGCCACATATATAGACTTGCGTCACATAAGTTCATACTACCAACAAGCAGTTACGGCCAAGTTCCACTTAATACATGAATTAAATACGTAAGAAGTTCTGATCATCAAATACATAGCAAGTTCTGATCATTAAGTACATAACTTAATATCCTCACATAACTAATAATGCATAAAACATGAAGAATCTTCTGATCTTCAGGTCCATGAGCTTCAGCAACATATCCATGCTCCCACCTGTAGCATATAAAGATTGGAAAATATAAGATGCAATACATATAAAAAATGGCATTTGGATAGACAATTTCATAAAATATGCTAAAATGCAAGCATCATGTAGCCCACAGGAAAATGATCAAACTTCATATAAGGCACCTTGTGATATAATGTACAGGTTAAACGATGTGTTCATTTGATAGTGTGCATATGACTAGTCAACATGGTAGAAACAGTATAACAAGTACTTTTACCTGTCAAAACATTGTTCTGTTCACATCTATATGGCATATAAAGAATGAAAAATTTCAGATTGAATAAATATAAAGATAATGACATTTGTTGATTGAGAACTCACAATATGCTAATTTGAAAATCACAAGGCAATCTGTCAGAAGCACACACACATACCAATTAGAATACCAAGTTGACATAACTCAATGTTGAATTAATAATAATTTTGCAACATGCAAAATTACTGCTGCAATTTAGGAAATAGTTAAAAACAGGGGTTCATACCCGCTCCCCTCTACGGTCGCACCAATGCCTCCCACCTGAGGAGAGGAAAATCTTGACTCCACCTCTATGGCACAAACTTAATTACATGTATATAAAACCTTTAGATACTTATCAAATAATGGTCTTGGTAAATGTTTCTGTTCATGAGGATTGGGCAACTGGATACATTGTTTTAGGCAAACTGTATGGTTGATTATGGGCAACTGGATACTTGATTTTAGGAAACTGTATGGTTGATTGTGGGCAACTATGACACCTGAAAAAGGGATAAAGAACCTACACATGTTCATTTTTGGAGGGTTCACAGACACTTCACGGTTTTAGTTACGTCCCCATGACCAACTCCACCCTGTTCGTCCTCATGAACAACTCCACCCTGCTCCCCCTCTATGAGTAATCGCCAAGTATTTACGATCATACCAAAGGATCCCATCCCGAGGAGATAAATTTTTGATGCATCTCTATGACACAAACTTGAAAGGTATCTAAAAGCTTTACATATTAGCCAAATTATGGTCTTGGTAATGTTTATATTCATGGGGATTGGGCAACTGGATACATGGTTTTAGACAACCGTATGGTTGATTGTGGGCAACTGGATACATGGTTTTAGACAATTGTACGATTGATTGTGGGCAACTGGATACATGATTTTAAGCAACATTATAGTTGATTGTAGCCAACTATGACACCTAAAAAAGCGATAAGAACATACACGTGTTTATTTTTGAAGGGGGTGACAAATAAACTTCATACAGTAAAAACAGTTCGTGGTTTTAGTTATGTCCCCATGACCAGCTCCACACCGCTCCCCCACTATCATCATTTTTCCTAGTATCTACGATCATACCAAGGGATCCAACCCCGAGGAGATGAAATTCTTGATGCATCTCTATGACACAATCTTAATTGAAAGGTATCTAACAGCTTTACATATTAGCCAAATTATGGTCTTGATAATGATTCTCTTCATGAGCATTGAGCGACTACATACATGGTTTTAGACAACCGTATGGTTGATTATGGGCTACTAGATACATGGTTTTAGACAATTGTACGATTGATTGTGGGCAACTAGATATACAATTTTAGGCAACATTATGGTTGATTGTAGGAACTATGACACCTAAAAAAGGGATAGGAACATACACATGTTTATTTTCGAAGGGGGTGACAAATAAACTTAATCAAGCAAAAATTGTTCATGGTTTTAGTTATGTCCCCATGACCAGCTCCACACCGCTCCCCCGCTATGATCATTTTTCCTAGTATATACGATCATACCAAGGGATCCAACCCCGAGGAGATGAAATTCTTGATGCATCTCTATGACACAATCATAATTGAAAGGTAGCTAAAACTTTTACATATTAGCTAAATTATGGTCTTGGTAATGTTTCTGTTCATGAGTATAGGCCAACTGGATACATGGTTTTAGACAACCGTATGATTTTGCCACTGTAAAAGCTAGAGTTGTGCAGATGATGCATTTTACCAGTGATGTAGCATCCTATGTACCCCCTAAACAATTGCAAAAACCCTAACCACCTCATTGCCGAAAGAGTCTAAGCCAACACCCTGATTGTAAGCATGAGCAGATGAAAAATCAAGTCAAGTCCGACGCTTACCCTAAACGCCGCCGCCGCCGTTGAGACGAGGAGATCGTCGAGGGAACTGTGGAGAACGGCGGGGAAGCGACGTCGCGTGCACCAACGGCCTCCTGTTGCGTATGGCGTGCATCCACTCCGGTGGCACCGCCTGGAACAGCACCCTCACGAACGGCACCCCGTATCTGATCGTGGCATCATCCTCTGGATGCTCGATCTTGGATCTGTACGCCCACCACCTGCGCCTGACTTTCCGCTCCTTCGAGTCCGTCTGCTCCATCGCCCAGAGGAGAAACTCGATGGACTCGACGGACTCCCGATGGAATCCATCCCGGGAGAAGATGGCCTCCCTCTCGCCCTGTCTGAGATACTTGGACATCTCCCTCGCCGTCCTCGCCACCTCCCAGTCATTGTTGAACCAAGAAAGGATCTCGGTCAATCTGGCTAACTTCCGTTCGTTGCCGCCAGCGATGGTCGCGAGTCTATCGTGCAGCGCCATGGATCTGCTGAGGAGGGAGGCGGTGCTGGATTTAGACGAGGAGTGAAGAAATGGTAGTTCTGCAATGGAGACGAGGGAGAGGAGAGGAGGATTTTATGCAGTGGAGAAGAGGGAGAGGAGGGGGTGGTTTTCCAATGGAGACGAGGGAGAGGAGAGGAGGATTTTATGTGGAGAAGAGGGAGAGGAGGGGGTGGTTTTCCAATGGGGAAGTGGGAGAGGATCGTGCGGCGGCGGTTTACGATTGGACGACACGGTTGCGCTATAACTCCCTTGTTTTTCTGAACCGGAAGAGAGACCATCGCCGGCGGACGCCTCGGGAAGGGCAGTAGATTTGTCAAACTCTTCTCCGTCCCGAGGAGGCGGGAGAGCGTGGGGGAATCGAGGTGGATGGAGGGTGGGTGCGCGACTTGCGGCTTGATCTTGCCGGCGGGATGAAACCCTACCGCCGGCGAGGATCCTCACCCTAGCGACGATGAACTTGCACTTGTAGGAGAAAAACTTGATCGAGAAAAACCTGATCGTGGATCCCGAAAATAGCCCTGAAACTTTGTACTGAAAATACCCATGAAATATTTTGGGAGGGAAAACCTGATTGTTTGAAAAAAAAATCCTTCCGAAAATGCCCCTCGGACGTCTATATAATAGAGGTGACATCAGTGTATTGCAGTGCATCTCGACCGTCGAATTGAGTCCGACGGACGGCCCATATCGACCAGATGCACCGTAAAAGGACTCTTATAGAATACCAAAACATGTATGTTCATCCACCGGGGTTTAAGTCTTAGACTTGACACTGATGCTCACATTTTTTTGATTTTATTTGAGGCCTTTCGACGATGTGCTTTTATTGAAAGGAGACGTTTTCGTCAACTACGAAGACGTCTGTGCCGACTTCGTCAATCGCAAAGTAACATGTCAGCTCAGTCTTTCGGAAATCTTCATAGGGCTAGGATGTGTGTGCGTGCGTTTATATAGATGAGTGTGTGCATATATATGACGTTCGTGTCTGTACTATGTTAAAACAAACATTTTGGTCAGGGAAACAAGAACTATGAAATGGGAACCGAAGGAGTAACGGCTCAACTTAACTCTTATGTATTGTTATCAGGAAAAAGTTTACCATCACCAGGCGGATCACACCGTCCATGTCCGTCTCCTTTCCTGCATGGCACGCGTCCAAGTGAGGGCCTGCATACCGTCATTCGCCGAACGCGCTTCTGCAACAGGGCATATGTTTCTGAAACATATACATTTTTTCTATTGTTTATGACGGGTTTACGTTTTGTAACAAAATCTCTATTACGGATTTTTTTTGCAAGAAGTCCTCGGTTGCAAAAAATATTTGCAACAAAACCTTATTTGCATTGTTTTGCAACAAAACAATTGTTGAAAAAAATGCAACAAGACCTATGTTGTAGAAATAATTTTGCAACAAGACCCATGTTTCAGTGGTTAAGACGTGGCTCGCTCAAAGCGGCAAATCCGACGGCTTGTGACCCGGCTGTTCTTTTAAAAAGATCAGCCGGTGGACGCGTATCACACCCTTATGGGAAAATACGGGAGTTAGAGAGTCCAACTTGCACCGTTTAAATAACAGGGAAGAGATGGGAATTTGGAGGGAATTGTTTCAGTTATTGCACCTTGCCGCTTCATCATATGCTTTTCATCCGTGTCAACGGTCACAGTGTGAGAACAATGTCTACCGAGAGGGAACGGACACCGCCAACAAAAAAGGAACAACATTCAATTCATGGCAATGATACACATCCATATGCATGGTATGTCATATTAAGTTACTGAATGGACATAATGCAATATTTATCCAAGTTAATTGAAGTGAAATTTAAACCTAAATTAAATTCCAACTCCAAGTCTATTTATCATATTTGCCCTAATCATGATTTTTCCTAGTTGGTGAAGTTAAATTGGTCAAACATGCATGAACATGGCATAAACAGATTGTTCATATTTTTTTGATCATTTTCATATATATATATATATATATATATATATAATTTTCATCTAAGTTATAGATTGTTTTATCTGATTTTTCAAAGTCTGGAGTATTTTCTGAAATTCATAAATCATTTTCTAATTTATTTTAATTCCAAAAAATGTTTACTACATCAGCATACGTCATGCTTACGCCAGCAGGTCAAATGGGTCAACCAGGTCAACCCTGACGTGTGGGTCCCATATGTCATGGACATAGCGCTTAACAAAGTTTAATCAAATCTTAATTAACATTATTAGCAGCGTCGGGCCCACTATCATACACACACGTCAGCCATCCAGGATTTGGCCAACGGTGGCCAAAATCTACGGCGAAGTCCCGCCGGAGGCCAGGCCAGTGGCGGCCGAGGGCATCTGGGGGGCCTTGTTCATGCGCAACTGATACGTCTCCAACGTATTGATAATTTATGAAGTATTCATGCCATATTTATCTATGTTACAATACTTCTATATGGTTTTGATGCACTTTATATGATTTAATTGGAACTAACCTGGATTGACGCTATTTTCAGCAGAATTACTGTGGTGGAGTTTTCGTGCAGAAAATAAAAGTTTTCGGAATCGCCCGAAACTTTTTGATGATTTTTTGTGGAGCAAAGAACTACCGAGTTGGGCCACCAGGTGCTCCCAAGCCATCAGGGCGTGCCCAGGCGGGGTGGCCGTGCCCTGATAGCTTAGGACCACCCCGTGGCTCCGTTTAGCGTGATTCTAACGCTGAAAAATGCTATAAATCCCCAAACCCCCAGAATTTAACCTAGGACTTCCACTCCACCGCCGCAAGCCAAAAACTCATCTGGAGCCCTATTCCGGCACCCTGCTGGAGGGGGCAATCATCACTGGAAGCCATCTTCATCATCCCGGGGGTCTCCATGTCGAAGAGGGAGTAGTTCACCCTCGGGGCTGAAGGTATGTACCAGTAGCTATGTGATCTCTCTCTCTCTCTCTCTCTCTCTCTCTCTCTCTCTCTCTCATGTTCTTGAGATGTCACGATCTTGATGTATCATGGGCTTTCTTAATATAGCTGGATCATATGATGTTATTCCCATGCTACCTTGTTATGATGAATTTAATCTTTCCCTTTGAGATCTCTTTATGTTGGATTGAATATTGGATTTGAGATCACTTGATGTATGTCTTGCATGTGGATACATGTGGTGACAATGGGGCGTCCTATTGATTCACATGATATATGTTTTGGTACTCAACTTGTGGATTCCTGTGGTGACAATGGGGTAATCTACGGACATGGGTTGATACATGTTCTTCTCCTATTTTCTCCGATAAAAATCTTGGGGTACTCTTTAAAGTTCTTTTGCGTGGATTGAATATGATGAATCTGAAATTATTAGATGCATATCGTATAATTGACTCATAGATACTTGTGGCGGCATTGGAGTATCTAGGTGACATTAGAGTTGAATGATGTGTATCATATAGTGTTATTTTATTACGAACTCTAGGGTTGTTTGTGACACTTATAGGAATATCTCAATAGATTGATCAGAAAGGATAAATTTGAGGTGGTTCTACTACCTACAACAATTTCATATTATGTTCTCAGCTAGATATGAACTTTGGAGTGATTCTTTGTCGCACGTTGGGGGATGATCATATGATTCTGTTATGTTAGCATTGTTGAGAGATTGCACTAATGAAAGTATGAACCCCAAGACCTTATTTCCAAGCATTAATATAACATTTTGCTCACTGTTTACTACTTGCTATCTTGCTGTTTTTATTTATTCAGATTATAAAAACCTATTTCTACTATCCATACTTCACTTGTATCACCATCTCTTCGTCGAACTAGTGCACCTAGAGAATTTACCATTGTATCGGGTGTGTTGGGGACACAAGAGATTTCTTGTATTTGATTGCAGGGTTGTTTGAGATAGACCATCTTCATCCTACACCTCCCATAGATTGATAAACCTTAGGTCATCCACTTGAGGGAAATTTGCTGTTGTCCTACAAAACTCTGCACTTGGAGGCCCAAAAACGGCTACAAGAATAAAGTTGCGTAGGAGACATCAAGCTCTTTTCTGTCGCTGTTGCCGGGGAGGAGATTGCTTGAAGGTATATCTTTAGATCTTGCAATCGAATATTTTAGTTTCTTGTTTTTCACTAGTTTGGCTTTATAAAAGAAAACTACAAAAATGGAATTGATGTTGCATCAAGTTCTTTACCTTTATGATGTTTTTCTTGAAAATGATGGATCGGAAAATTGTGTCAAAGTGTTAGAAGAAGAGTTCTATAAAATGTTTGCCATTAAATCCTTGAATGATGAGCATGAGAGCAATGTTTTTAGTATTAATTCTTCAAATATCCATGATGCTAATGATATGCAAAGCCATAAGCTTGGGGATGCTATGTTTGATGAAAATGATAATTTTGTCCCCCAAGTTTTGATGAGAAAAATTATTATGATGATTGCATGCCTCCTATTTATGATGATTATGATGATGACATGTCTGATATAATGAGTAATGATAACCATGAAACTTGTCATCGTGATTTTAATTTTCAATTTGGCTACGACAATCAAGTGTCACATGATAGTTATTTTGTTAAGTTTGCTCCCACTACCATGGATGAAAAGGAATTTGCTTATATGGAGAGTAATAATTTTTCTATGTTTGTGGATCATGAAAGGAATGCTTTATGTCATAGTTATATTGTTGAATTCTTTCATGATGCTATTGAAAATTATTATGATGGAGGAACATATGAGTCTACATACCTCAATAATATCAAGTTTCCTCTCTATGTGTTGAAAGTTTCGAAGTTATGCTTATTTTGCCTTCCTATGCTAGGTCATTCTTGCTCCCATAAATTGTTTGATCACAAAATCCCTATGCATAGGAAGTGGGTTATGCTTAAATGTGCTTGTCATATGCTTCATGATGCTCCCTTTGCCTTTCAATTATTTACTTTTATGTGAGCATCATTGAAATCATCATGCCTAGGTAAACTGCATTAAAGAAAAGCGTTTGTTGGGTGACAACCTAACACGTATGCTTTATGTTTTTGTGTGTTCACATGATTAATCTACTGTAGTAATCTTGTCTTGTGCCTTTTATTTCAATAATGTGCCAAGTAAAGCCTTTGGGATAGTGTGGATACTTGTTGATTTGATTCTGTGAAAAAACAGAAAGTTTTGCCTCCAGTACAGAATTTCTCTGATTTTATTGGAGAGTCAAAGTATTCTGAAATTTTTACAAAATATTTCTATGAAAATTCTCTGCGTTGTACTAATGTTTCAGAATTTTTAGAGTCAGGGAAGTATGGTTTTTATTCAGATCTTTACATACTATTCTGTTCTTAACAGATTCTGTTTTGCATGCATAGTTTGCTTGTTTTAGTGTTCCCATAGCTTATATTGAGTGTTATAAATTATGGGAATGACAGAATACAGTATATATTATGTGAGAACAATTATGAATCTTGTCTTCACAGTACATAAGTGAATGATCTATATTAATTATACTAACCCATCTCACAAAGTTCCGTTGAGTTTTGTGTGGTTGAAGTTTTCAAGTTTTGGGTGAGATACCGATATGAGGAGAATAAGTAGTGGTAAAACCCTAAGCTTGGGGATTCCCAAGAAACCCCAAGGTAATATTCAAGGAGGACTCAAGCGTCTAAGATTGGGGAAGCCCCGGAAGGCATCCCCTCTTTTGTCTTCAACACTATCGGTATACCTCACTTGAAGCTATATTTTTATTCGTCACATAATATGTGTTTTGCTTGGAGCGTCATTTGTTCTCTCATAGATATTATTTATAATCATGTTTTGCTTGGATACTTGAACTGCATGTTTGATGTGTGTTGTGTAAAAAGAGAAACTTTTGTTATAGTGTTTGAATTTTCCTATTTTATTGGAACGTTGAATTTTTTTTGAAATTTTTACACAGCATGGTCACACAAATTATTTATGATGTCCTAAATTTTTCATAATTTTTGAAGATACAGAAGTACAATTTTGAATTAGTTTCTAAAGATTGCTGTCATAGTTTTGTTATCTACTTCTCCTATAGTTTTCATGATTTATATTGGTAGATATAAATTATGAAAATGATAGTATACAGTAGATAATGTTTAAAAATTATTATGCAACTTGTCTTGGAAGTACATAAAGTTTTGATTTATTATTCTGTGCACTAATCTATCTCACAAGTTCTTTTCAAGTTTTGTGTGGATGAAGTTTTTGAGACCTAGGTGAAACCTTGATATGAGAGGAATTAACGAGACACAATAGCTCAAGCTTGGGGATGCCCAAGGCTCCCCAAGTCAATATTACAATAAGTCTCAAGAATGTAAGCTTGGGGATGCTACGCATCCCATCTCTCTTCGTCAACAACTATCGGTTAGCCTATGTTGAGCTTAAGTTTCTATTCGTTCACATGATATGTGTTATTCTTTGAGTGTATTTTTGTTTTCTTTGCTGTTTGAAATAAATCTCAGTTCTAAAAGTCTTTATTGAGAGTGAGTCCTCACATAGCTACTTAATTCTTTAGACTACTCATTGATCTTCACTTATATCTTTTTGAGAGTAGTTTTGATGTTCACTCTTGTGCTTCACTTATATCCTAAGAGAAAATGTTAAATGAATTGAATGTCAAAAATATGAAATTATGTATGCTTCATATGCTTGTTCCATGCGGAGTAATGACTTCACATACAACAAGTATAAGTGGTAAAATTTATTGGAAGTTAACAAACATAGCATTGGTCACTTGAACAATTCATGAAAGAATATTGAAGGAAGAGAGATTTCACATATAAATATAATATCTTGGAAATCTTCTCTGATTGTGAGCACCCATTAATTATTTTCAAACTTGATCAAGTAGTTGATGTTGGACAAGGAAGAGGACGTAATGGTTATGTTTGTTTATATTCACATAGAAGTTATATTGTCATGGATCCTCTAACATGTGGTGCTTGCTTAGGATCTTTTGCTTCGTACTAAGTAGAGATACTACTTGTGCATCCAAAAACCTTTAAACCAAGTTTCTTGCCATGAGAGTCCACCATATCTATCTATGGACTGAATAAGATCCTTCAAGTAAGTTGTCATCGGTGCAAAAAGCAATAAAAATTGCACTTAAATATGTATGATCTTTTATTGGAAGGGAAAATAAGCTTTGTACAAACTTGTGATGGTGAAGAAATAAAAGTGATGGACTACATAATAAATGTTGCTATCAAAAGGGGCAATATAAAGTGACGTTCCTTTCCATTAAGAGTTTGCACATCCAAAAATAAAATGCGAATGACAACCTCTGCTTCCCTTTGCGAAGGGCCCATCTTTTACTTTTATGTATTAACTTTTATGCAAGAGTCAATAATGTTCATCCCTATTCCAATCTATTAATTCTTTAGTTGACAAGCATCATGTGGTGGGGAAGGATCCATGCACATATATCCAACTGAATATAGGTGATCATGATTCTATATTATTGACATTATCCCTGAGATAAATAAGTTGGGAGACAGAACATTAAGCCCCTATCTTCCTATGTGTGTGATTGAAACCATTTGTTCTAAAAATATGCTTTGAGTGTCAGTAATCATGGAAGACTAAATGATAGTTGAGTATGTGGAATTTGCTAGATCAAAGCTCTTACATAGACCCTTCCTAAAAATAAAATGAATTGTAATTGTTTGATGACTGAAAACAGAGTTTGTTGGTTTTCAAGAATGTTTATGGTCATGAGAAGTTGTATGAGAAATGAGCTACTATTTATGATATATATATATATATATAACAATTCTAGAAAAGGTGATTGAAACTATCATTTATAAACTTACATACTATGCTATCATTCACACTTCATAAATTACTTCTTTTATCATTTACCTACTCGAGGACGAGTAGGAATTAAGCTTGGGGATGCTGATACGTCTCCAACGTATCAATAATTTATAAAGTATTCATGCCATATTTACCTATATTTACAATACTTTTATATGGTTTTGATGCACTTTCAGTGATTTAATTGGAACTAACCCGGACTGATGCTGTTTTCAGCAGAATTACCGTGGTGTTGTTTTTTGCAGAAAATAGAAGTTCTCGGATTCGCCCGAAACTTTTTGAGGATTTTTTCTGGAGCAAATGAGAAATACTGGAGGAAAGAACCACTAGAGGGGGCAACCAGGTGCCCCCAAGCCATCAGGGCACGCCCAGGGAGGTGGTCGCGCCCTGATAGCTTGGAACCACCCCATGCCTCCGTTTGACGTGATTCCAACACTGAAAAATCTTATTAATCCCAAAACCCCCAGAAGTTAAACTAGAACTTCCACTCCGCCGCTGCAAGCCTCTGTACCAAAGAAAAATCATCCAGAGCCCTATTCTGGCACCCTGTCAGAGTCTGCAATCATCCTCGGAGGCCATCTTCATCATCCCGGTGGTCTCCATGTCGAAGAGGGAGTAGTTCACCCTCGGGGCTAAGGGTATGTACCAGTAGCTATGATCTCTCTCTCTCTCTCTCTCTCTCTCTCGTGTTCTTGATGTCACAATCTTGATGTATCATGAGCCTTGTTAATATAGTTGGATCATATGATGTTATTCCCTTGCTATCTTGTTGTGATGAATCGAATCTTTCCCTTTGAGATCTCGTTATGTTGGATTGAATATTGGATTTGAGATCACTTGATGTATGTCTTGCATGTGGATATTGATATGTCACCAATGTATCTATAATTTTTTATTGTTCCATGCTATAATATTATCATTCTAGGATGCTTTTTGGGCATTTATTTACCAATTCATATTATTTTAGAGCACTAATCTATTAACCCAGTGCCTAGTTCGAGTTGTTGTTTTCTGCATGTTTTTGGCTTTTCAGGTTTACAGTACCAAACAAAGTCCAATCGCCATGAATTTTTTTGATGATTTTTCTGGACTAAAAGGACACCTGGAAGCTCTGGGAGGAGGCCGGGGCCGCACGAGGGGCCCACAAGCCAACAGGGCGCGCCCAGGGGGTGGTCGCGCCCTGTTAGCTTGTGGCCCCCCTCGTCTCCTGATGCCCCTCTCTGGCCTATAAATTCACATATATTCTGAAAACCCTATGGGAGCTCCCGAAACACTTTTTCCGCCGCCGCAAGTCTCTATTCCGTCGTGTGCCCATCTCGAGCCCTGTTCCATTGCCTTGCTGGAGGGGGATCAATCACGGAGGGCCTCTTCATCAACCTTGCTGCTCCCATGATGATGTGTGAGTAGTTTACCACAGACCTACGGGTCCATAGCTAGTATCTAGATTGCTCTCTCTCTCTCCCTCTCTCTCTCTCTCTACATTGATGCAGCGACGTGCTATACAAATGGTTTTAACCCCTTTTTGGGATGTAGTTGTAAACCGTCGCCTTGCATGTGTGGGCGAAGGGGATGTGTGAGTAGTTTACCACAGACCTACGGGTCCATAGCTAGTATCTAGATTGCTCTCTCTCTCCCTCTCTCTCTCTCTCTCTCTCTACATTGATGCAGCGACGTGCTATACAAATGGTTTTAACCCCTTTTTGAGACGTAGTTGTAAACCGTCGCCTTGCATGTAAACCGTCGCCTTCCATCCCACATAACACGGAAAACCCATCGATGATGGTGACCAACGAACGCAAACAATCTACCAAACGTAATCGTGTGCGGTGTAGGAATATATCGCACACACTATATTTTGGGCGTACATGTGGGATTTGGGATCAATCCCACACGTCTATCCCGAGTCAAACGCATCTAATTGCTCATGGAAAACAAACGGTGTTTGACCTTTTACTGTTTGTGAAACATTACCTAATCCACATGGGCCATGGTATAAACTGTGTGTGATATCTTCATCATCGCACACGAGATTTCCCTGGAAACCGTATGCCATGCAAGATATCATCGCACACGTTTCCCGAAAATTTTACGCATGGGATCGTCTTTGCATCGGGCACGGTTTCCTATTGGCTCATGTGTGAGATAAGGTGCTATCGCAAACGATTGAGGATCTCCTAAGCACACATACAAGTGCTGCAAATAGTTTGCGATTTCTTATGTATCACCAACGTTTCAGTTTATATCTCGTGTGCTTTTCCTGTAGATCACAGGCGGTTGCGCTATGAGTTGCGTGTGCTTTTATTGTTGATCATAGGCGGTTCTGCTATGAGTTACGTGTGCTTTTCCTGTAGATCAGAGGCGGTTGCGCTATGAGATGCGTGTGCTTTGCGTTTTGAATCATAGACGCTTAGTTTCTTGAACCGTGTGCACTGATAAAGCCAGCTTATTCTAAAATATTGCATTTGAATCACCCTGCAAATAGCAAATTTGCCACAGTATGCAATTGACAAATAGTGTCCACATGAAGAACATTCATCATAATTCAGCACAATATGCAATTGAACGAATAGTGTCCACAGGAAGAACATTCATCATAATTCGCGACAATATGCAATTGAGCAAATGCTAGCTAAATTCCACATATGTAAGACCGACATATGCAGTAATAATTATAGTGTACGAAATACGAAGACATGATCACATGGAAAACAATGCATCCATGCGTATATGTTTAGCTGATAACACTATATGAATGCGTACTTATTATTGGGGGATACGAATCCTGAAATCTTCGATGTCTTTAGAGGGCTTGATATAGTGTTTCACAAAGAAGGTCCTGATAAATTTCCTAACAAACATCAATTCATCTGCGGCGAGTGGTTCAGAAGTCATCGGTCCGAAGATCAACTGCAGGACTTTTAGATCAGAATGTGACATACGTGTGGAGTAGAAGATAATAATTAAGAAACAGACTTACTGGTTCTATTTTGTCAGCATCGGGACCACATTCAACATATCTGCATAGGCTAATCATGTGTGAGCAAACGTAGTATCCACATAGGTTGGTCCCTTATTGTTGCTGAGGACACTTCAATTTTTTGTATAGTATTAGTCATGTATTTTCCCTGTTAGGAACAACCTAACCGGTGTAAGTTGTTTCTTTTTTTTCTGGAGAGAAATAGAAAGAGGTTTACTTAGAAACTCGAACTATGACTAGCATTTTCTGAAAATAACGGATTTCGTTGTCTTACTGAAGAAACGATCACGTGCTACAGAGGTAGCTGGGTGTCGAACCGTCTCCCTCCTAATGTTATGGTCTTACACAATACACTGCGAATGAAGATGAATTTTCACATACTCTATTCCTGAACCAGATATGAACACAACATATTAACATCAAAGAATTCAATACCTATCCATGAAATCCTGAAGATGACTCAGATCCTGAGGCGCATTTGACTCTCTGAGAGAATCCAAGTAGTAAACTGTGTTGTGTTTTGGAACAATGACCACCAAGATCCAGTGATCTCTACAGTTTAAGAAAACCTTGAACTTACGAACTATGACGAAAACTGAAAGACGATCAATGTATGCGTGGTTGTATATTTAACTTACCCTTCATGATATGGCCACATGAAGAATTCTCCTATCTGTAACTCCCACAAGATCATGGCGACATGCCCGATGGAAGCCTCGTGTGTCATTTTTACCTAACAAAATGTTGTTTGCTAAATCAGGATCTATGAAATGCGCATGCACCCTTATTGATCTCTGCGTCGTCAATCCCTTGAGAGGATTACAATACAGTTAGCTTTTTTTTCATGTACAACCTTGTATGGAGAAGTTGATCAAAGTTTGTGAAGTACTTACAACATCACGCATTTGAAAAAAGTGGCATCAAGCTTATCAAAGTCAGAAGAGATGAATGTCCTCGAATTCTACACTGATGGTACCTACATCATGAGGGAAATGATGCCAATCGTAGTGCAATTCCACAATGTTATGATCTTCTCCTTTTGACATTATGTCCATGCAATATTTTTGTAACTTGCGACAGCTGGAACTGCACTCCTCAAAGTATTCGCCAACAAGAAATGGTTGGCCATGCTTATACTTGCGTGCTTCAAATGGGTCTACTTTCTAACTAGAACGTAGTTTTTCAACTTCTGCTTCAGACATTTCGTCAGAACCGAGATTTCCAATCCCTTCGAAAAACTTTTTGCTAATTTGGTTATGGGCGATGACTCTTTCTAGTAGGAGGCTCTTGGTCCTGTCCCTCCTCGGTTTTGGCTGCCCCGTCTTCCTTTGTGCAACCGTGCTCGATTTCCTCTTGTTAGCTGAAGAACTTCTTGTTTGACGTCCGGTTTTATGAACGACGTGCTGTTGAGAAGCCTGTGAAGGTACAATGGATTGCTGAACAGATGATGCCGATGTGACGGACTGCTGAGCTATAGTACAAGAGGCGACGGAAAGCTGACCAACCGTTGAAGCTATGCCGGGGTTCTGAGCACCTGGTGCCAACGTGTCGGTGTGTTGATGCGGCTGTGACAACGCGTTGGTTTGCTGAGTAGGCAGTGCCGACACATCGGTATGCTTACCTGGCGGTTGTGAACTGCTAGACTGTTGAGCAGGTGGTTCCTGACTTTCGGACTGCTTAGGAGGCGGTTCCAGACTTTCGCACTGCTTAGCATGAGGTTTCGGACTTTCAGACTGCTTAGCAGGTGGTTCGACCGGGTTTGTCTGCTGAGCATGTAGTGCCGATGTGTCTGCACTATCTGCTTCAGTGGCCGACATCTGAACCGATGATATGTCTTCAGCAGTTGTAGGCCTTGCCACATGCTGCTCAGGAGCGGACGATGACCTGGCCTGTACGACAGGAAGTCGGGTGGGCTGATCATAGGTTGATGCCTCGGGCATCGGATTCCCAAGAGTATGTTCATCGAGGGAGTCACACAAGATCTGCTATGGCGAGAAGAGAGTCATCGGTTTGAGGGCGACATTGGTTGCTTTTGGGGGGGCTGGAGGGATCTCATCCAGGAAGTCTATTTCTTTCTGTGGCCACTGGATATGATTTAACCATGTTTCTTCCAAGGTCCTCTGCTCATCAGGGTCCCCAAGGACATTCTTCAGGGCAAAATTACTGGATGCAGGCTTTATTTCAGTCATGTAGCACTTCACACAACCCGGCTTCAATAGCACATTGTCCAACAAGAGTCCCCCATCAAAGTCAGGGTTGTAAACCCACATTGTTGCTCATTTTAAAGTACCTTCATAATGTGTAAGCACGGCCTTCACTCCCCCACCTGTCCAAATAGATCAGATATAGCACCATCATGTCCAGCTGCAGCATCATTGTCATTGGGGCCAGCTGATGCACAACTACTCTTGTGCGGTGTAGCCATACAATAAGTGGCATCATCCATGCCGACATCCCCTTCCGTCTCCTGGCTATCTCTCAGCATTAGTGTCTTCTCCTGCATATATGACTCATCAACTTCCTTTTGAACTCCAAGATACATGTCCCTCTTAATCGTTTCGTACATTGCTCTCTGCTTACCATCACTCCTAGCTTTTTCATGCCGAGCCTCTCTTCTTTGCTTAGTGAGAAAGCCCTCTTGCGTGGGACATTGACCCCAATACCCCTTGCACGGCCAGGGGGCTATTTGGTAGTCAGAGCCTCAGACAGAATGTCACATGGCCCTGAGTTCCTGTAGAACCTTCCAGTGTTTTTGGAAGCCTTTGCCATCACATTATACAGTTCTTGGTCTGCTGAGTTTTCAATGTAATAAGAACCATCTCCATGCCTCTTTGCATGTGCCCGCAAGTAGTCCCTAGCGCGAGTGCCCCTAATTTCACTAAAGGCCGGGTTGCCACCCGCAACTAGTGCTTCTTTGTCCTCCTGCTCCCATATCGGTTTCATGCAGTAGTATCCTACCACACCCATACGGTGGGAGGGGGTGTTCTTCTTATGATGTTCCGATTGCATGGCACTCTTCTTAATAAACTCTTCGCTAGCCCTGACCCTTTTGAATTTTGTCCAGTCTTCCTATGTAATTTGGGGGTATGAGGGGATTGGGTCCTTGCCTTGACTCAAGAACTTCTTGTACAACACATGCTTCCAGTTTCTCCAAGTATCCCTGGCCTTCTTCAGTGCAGCGTGTTGCACCTGCTCTCTCCACTCCTTAGGAACGTTGAAGTGCGCCATGATCTCCGAGACTATCCTCTGACGTGTTTCTGTACCAGCCTTCCGAAACCCCGGCAGATTAATGTTGAGCCTTGCATTGCCAACAAATCCACACACACTCCTAAACCTTGTGCGTGCTTTATCTGGTTTAGTTGGAGCCCAAGACTTAAAATTGATGTCAGTTACTTCGTATACACCTTTAGGCTGGTGTGTGTGCTTTCTTGGAGCGCTCTTCCAGCTCTTGACCGGAAGGGTGATTGTGGCAGCTCTATCCCATTCATCATATCTTGATACACGATCATCTGTTGCGGAGATGTTGGCTTCGGACTCAGATGAAGTTACATCGGCAGAAGTATGACTGTCGTCGCTGCTAATAGACATCTACAAAGGACACATGCGAAATTCAGAAAAGGGGGGATAATCATAAATAAAATGTAACATCTTGGCAGCCAGCTGTCTAAACATGGCATGTGATCAATTGGAAAAGGGATCGCGAGATAATAGACCTCACCGCGATGGAGGGTAGAAACTAACCGTTTTTTTGTGCAAATCCGACAGGAGAGGCGAGCGTACATGATCTATAAGCTCGAGGGCAGCTGGCGAGCAAATGAAGATGGCGAGGCATGGGCAGCCGCGTGTTCGGAGCGGCAGTGAAGGGTAGGGTTGATGCCGAGAAGCGGGTAGACGGCCGGGTTGAGCACGACGGCGCCGGAAAGGGTTCTGGTGTGGATCTGGGGGGCGGGAGGGCGAGGGAGCTAGTTGTCGATGGAGTTTGGGTAGAATACGCGGACAGTTGAGCAAAACGGGGGATGGCGCGGGTTCGGGGAGAGGGGAGAGGGGCATGTTGGCGGCTTCGGTGAAAAGGGTGAAAAAGACGCCGTGTGCCCCGCGGAAAGGCCTATGCAAACGGTTTCATATAGTAACCCGTGTGCACAAGCAACATAAATTTGTTCGAAATGAAAACCTGACAACTTTGAAATGTAGATGTGACCTCATCGTTTTGTCTCAAAAAATTTCCCATGGTACGCAGCTATCGTTGTACCCTAGTAATAATTTTGTGCCGCATTTCTGGGGTTGCTTGATATTTTCAGCATTTTTTATCATTTACGGGGCTTTTAGTGCATATAAATCAAATCCCAACTTCAACAACGTGTGTTGATGAGAGGTATAAGGACTGCCGTTCGATCTGGGTGAATCCTACGGTGCAGACGTACGATCCGTGTGGTTTGGGTTTTGGCCAATCAGAACTCACGACTCACTTTGCGCGCATTAGGTGTCATCGGCCACGGTTTAGATAGCACACGGTTTTAGTGAATGGACCATGTGCTTTTTGTTTATGCACAACAATCATATTTTCATTTCAAATGAATTTGTGACTTCATCATTTCGCCTCGAATTATTTTCATCGACAGACAATCACCTATTAACCCATGTATTGATTTTCGGCCGCATTTCATGACTTGTTTGCTAATTTTAAGACATTTTTCCACCAACATTGGCCTTGTTAGTAATTGAATTGGAGGAAATGCAGATGTATTCCGAAAATCGCGAAAATGGGTGTGTGATGTCTACTACGCAACCTTCTTCTTGTAGACTCGTGTTGGGCCTCCAAGCGCAGAGTTTTGTAGGACAGTAGCAAATTTCCCTGAAGTGGATGACCTAAGGTTTATCAATCCGTGGGAGGCATAGGATGAAGATGGTCTCTCTCGAACAACCCTGCAACCAAATAACAAAGAGTCTCTTGTGTCCCCAACACACCCAATACAATGGTAAATTGTATAGGTGCACTAGTTCGGCGAAGAGATGGTGATACAAGTGTAATATGGATGGTAGATATAGGTTTTTGTAATCTGAAAATATAAAAACAGCAAGGTAACTAATGATAAAAGTGAGCACAAACGGTATTGCAATGCTTAGAAACAAGGCCTAGGGTTCATACTTTCACTAGTGCAAGTTCTCTCAACAATACTAACATAGTTGAATCATATGTAAATCCCTCACGTGCGACAAAGAGTTCACTCCAAAGTCACAAATAGCGGAGAACAAACGAAGAAATTATTGTAGGGTACGAAACCACCTCAAAGTTATCTTTTCCGATCAATCTTATGAGCTATCCCTATAAGAGTCACGAACAGCCCTAGAGTTCGTACTAAAATAACACCTTAAGATACACATCAACCAAAACCCTAATGTCACCTAGATACTCCATTGTCACCACGAGTACCCATGGGCTTGATTATACGATATGCATCACACAATTTTAGATTCATCACGTTCAATCCAACACAAAGAACTTCAAAGAGTGCCCCAAAGTTTCTACCGGAGAGTCAAGACGAAAACGTGTGCCAACCCCTATGCATAGATTCCCAAGGTCACGGAACCCGCAAGTTGATCACCAAAACATACATCAAGTGGATCAATAGAACATCCCATTGTCACCACGGATATCCCATCGCAAGACATACATCAAGTGTTCTCAAATCCTTTAAAGACTCAATCCGATAAGAAAACTTCAAAGGGAAAACTCAATTCATCACAAGAAGATAGAGAGGGGAAAACTCCATATGATTCATCTATATTAATAAAGCTCGCGGTACATCAAGATTGTGTCATCTCAAGAACACAAGAGAGAGAGATCAAACACATAGCTACTGGTACATACCCTCAGCCCCGAGGGTGAACTACTCCCTCCTCGTCATGTAGACCGCCGGGATGATGAAGATGGCCTCCGGTGATGGTTTCCCCCTCCGGCAGGGTGCCAGAACGGGCTCCTGATTGGTTTTTCGTGGCTACAGAGGCTTGCGGCGGCGGAACTCCCGATCTAGGTTTCTTTCTGGGGTTTTTGGTATTTATAGGAATTTTTGGCGTCGGTCTCACGTCAAGGGGACTCCCGAGGGACCCACAAGCCAGGGGGCGCGCCCTAGGGGGACGCCCCCTAGGCTTGTGGCTGCCTCGGGACTCCTCTCCGGTATCTTTTTGCTCCAGTATTTTTTATATTTTACAAAAATATTCTCCATAAATTTTAAGCCCATTCCGAGAACTTTTATTTCTGCACAAAAAACGACACCATGGTAGTTCTGCTGAAAACAGCGTCAGTCCGGGTTAGTTCTAATAAAATCATACCAAAATCATATAAAATTATTGTAAACATGGCATGAATACTTCATAAATTATAGATACGTTGGAGACGTATCAGCATCCCCAAGCTTAATTCCTGCTCGTCCTCGAGTAGGTAAATGATAAAAGAAATAATTTATGAAGTGTGAATGCTAGCATGTGCACAAGTTTGATCAATGATAATTCCAATCACTTTTTCTAGCATCAATATAAACCATAAACAGTAGCTCATCTCATAAAACTTCTCATGATCAAGTAACAAGCTATTCACATGTTAAAGTATAGACCAGAAAGTTTCTTGAAAACTAACAAACCATATTCCTAGTCATCGAACAATTGCAATTCATCTTATTTTCAGGAAGGGTCTATGTAAGAGCTTTGATTTAGCAAATTCCACATACTCAACTATCATATAGTCTTCCATGATTATTGTCACTCAAAGCATATTTTTAGAACAAATAGAATCCATCGAACACAGAGAAAGATAGGGGCTTAATGTTTCGCCTCCCAACTTATTTATCATATAGATAATTGTCAACAATAATAATTCATGATCAAATATATTTGTGTGGATATATATGTCTAGATCATTCCCCAACACATGACGCTTGCCAAGAGAAAAAGGCGAAATATAGGAAGTGGTGAATATCACCATGACTCTTGCATAAAGGTAAGTACTAGAAAGTAAAAGATAGGCCCTTCGCAGAGGCAAGCATTGATTTGCAGAGGTGCCAGAGCTCGAGCTTTTAAAACAGGGATGAATAATAATTTTGAGCGGTATGCTTTCATTGTCAACATAACAACCGAGAGATCTCGGTATCTTCCATGCTAGATACATTATAGGCGGTTCCCAAACATAATGGTAAAGTTTTTACTCCCCCTCCACCAATCAATCACACTCCACGGCGAGCCGAATCCACGGGTACCGTCTATACAAACAACAATCTTGGGGGAGTTTTGTTTCATTATATTTTGATTTGATTTTTGAGCATGGAACTGGGCATCCCAAATACCAGCCACTTTCTCGTGAATGATAGTGAATCAACACATATCGTGGGAATAACCCACCTAGCATGGAAGATACTGACAGCCCCTAGTCACTATATGAGCGATTCGGGCATACAAAACAGAATATTATTTGAAGGTTTAGAGTTTGGCACATGCAAATTTACTTGGAACGGCAGGTAAATACCGCATATAGGTAGGTATGGTGGACTCATATCGAACAACTTTGGATTTAAGGGTGTTTGGATGCACAAGTAGTATTTCTACTTGGTGCGGAAGTTTTGGCTAGTATGAGGTGGAAGCAAGCACCACATGTTGGAGGATCCATAACAATATAACTTCTATACAAATATACCCAAACATAACTCATTACGTTGTCTTCCTTGTCCAATTTCAACTAATTTGCTCAAGTTTGAAAATAATTAATGAGCTCACAATCATAGAAGATGTCCAAGATAGTATATTTATATGTGGAATCTCTCTTCCTTCAATATTCTTTCATGAATTGTTCAAGTGACCAATGCGGTGTTTGCTAACTTTCAATAAATTTTACCACCTATACTTATTAGGTGTGAAGTCATTACTCCCCATGGGATAGGTATATGAAGCATATTTAATTTCAGATTTATGATATTCAATTCATTCAACCATTTACTCATAGGATATAAGTGAAGCACGAGAGTGAATGACAAACTACTCCAAAAAAATATAAGTGAAGATCAATGAGTAGTCAAAAATTTAAATAACTATGTGAAGACTCTCTCATCTAAGAATTTCAGATCTTAAGCATTTTATTAAACAGCAAGCAAAAGAAAAATAGCACTCCAAGAATAGCACGCATCATGTGAACGAATAAAAATTTAGGCTCAACATAGGCTAACCGATAATTGTTGATGAAGAGAGGTGGGATGCGTAGCATCCCCAAGCTTAGATGCTTGAGACTTCTTGAAATATTTACTTGGGGTGCCTTGGGCATCCCCAAGAGCTTTTGTATCTCGTTCAATCCTCTCATATCATGGTTTCACCTATTCTCAAAAACATCTTCCACACAAAACTTGAAAAGAACTCGTGAGGTAATGTCTGGCGAAAGTTGTGATGTACGGCCCTTTGAAAACCAAGGCATCTCACACGAAGGATCATAGTTTCCAAATGTAGAGTTGGCATTTTGGACTCTCCAATCGGTGTCAACCTCATCCTTTTGCCTCGATTTTTCCCATGGTACGCAAACATCATTGTACTCCTATTATTGATCTTCTCGCGGATTACATGGCTCGTTTGCTATATCTAAGGCATTTTTTGCATTTACCATGCATTAGTGCATAAATAAAATCCCAACATGAATTACGTGTGGATGCTGGCAAAGAATCTCTTACAAATCATTTGTGTGTCGCTTTTGCGTGATTTTCGTCATTGTGCAAGGAATGAGAAGAATTTTCAAACATTTCGGATGGGAGATGCATAAATGTCGGTAATTTAATTACAGGAAATGCAAATGGACTCAGAAAATCACGAAAATATGTGTGTCATCGTGGCGTGATCTCGAGACACCATGGAATTTTTTTGGTAAACTTTGGCACAAGTTACGATGATCGCTCCTTGGAAACCGTAGCATTTCACTAGAAGGATCATAGTTCCGAAAGGAGAAGTGGCAAATCAAACTTCAATCGACGGTGTCTTCATCGCCTCTCCTCCAATTTTTATCCCACGGTAGCCAATCATCATTATACGCCAGGTTTGATTTTCTGGCGCATTTATATGCTCGTTTGATATTTTTCAGCATTTTTTATCATTTACGGGGCATTTAGTGCATATAAATCAAATCCCAACTTCAATAACGTGTGTTGACAAGAGGTATAAGGATTGTCGTTCGATCTGGGTGAATTCTACGGTGCAGACGTACGATCCGTGTGGTTTGGGTTTTGGCCAATCAGAACGCATGACTCACTTTGCGCGCATTAGGTGTCATCGGCCACGGTTTAGAAAGCACACGGTTTTAGTGAATGAACTGTGTGCTATTTGTTTATGCACAACAATCTTATTTTCATTTCAAATGAATTTGTGACTTCATCGTTTCTCCTCAAATTATTTTCATCGTCAGACAATCACCTATTAGCCCCTGTATTGATTTCCGGCCGCATTTCATGACTTGTTTGCTAATTTTAAGACATTTTTCCACCAATATGTGCCTCGTTAGTAATTTAATTGGAGGAAATGCAGATGTATTACGAAAATCATAAAAATGGGTGTGTCACCGTGGCATGATGTGAAGACCCCGTGGAAAATATTGGTAATGTCTTGCAAAAGTTGTGATGGCCTGCCCTTTGAAAACCAATGCATCTCACACAAATGATCATAGTTTACGAAAGTAGAGTTGGCATTTCGGACTCCAAGCAGTGTCAACCTCATCCTTTCGCCTTGTTTTTTCCCATGATATGCAAACATCATTGTACTCCTATTATTGATCTTCTAGTGGATTACATGCCTCTTTGCTATATCTAAGTCATATTTTGTAGTTACCATGTTAATTAGTCCTTATACATAAAATATCCAAACATGAATTACGTGTGGATGCTGGCAAAGAATCTCTTACAAATCCTTTGTGTGTCACTTTGCGTGATTTTCATCATTTTGCAAGGAATGAGAAGAATTGTCAAGCATTTCGGATGGGAGATGTGTCCACCTAAATAAATGTCAGTAATTTAATTACAGGAAATGTAGACGGACTCAGAAAATCATGAAAATTAGTGTGTCATCGTGGCATGATCTCGAGACAGCGTGGAAATTTTTGGGTAAAATTTGGCACAGCTACGGTGATCGCTAATTGGAAACCATAGCATCTCAGTAGAAGGATCATAGTTCCAAAGGGAGAAGTGGCAAATCGAACACCAATCGACGGTGTCTTCATCGCCTCTCCTCCAAATTTTTCCCACGGTAGTCAATAATCATTATACGCCAGGTTTGATTTTCTGGCGCATTTTTGGGCTCGCTTGCTATATTTAAGCCATTTTTTGCATTTACTGGTCATTTAGTGCATATAAATCGAATCGCAACTTCAACAACACGTGTTGGCAAGAGGGATAAGGATTGTCGTTCGATCTGGGTGCATCCTACGGTGCAGACGTACAATCCGTGTGGTTTGGGTTTTGGCCAATCAGAACGCACGACTCATGTTGCACGCATTAGGTGTCATCGGCCACGGTTTTACGAAGCAAACGGCTTTAGTGAATGAACAGTGAGCGATTGGTAAACCAAACTGCACATGTTCAGTTCATACATACCGGAGTGAGATCAACTGAGCATTCTAGCTATAGGGTAAATTATCGTAAATATTTCAAATTTATTTCTACGGTTGACAACATATTAATCTAGATCAACATAAGGCCGGGCATACCTCGAAATACAGTACATGCGGAACTTCTAATAGAACGAACTCAGTACACATCGCTCATGAGTCAGTACATGCAACAATTCATTACAGTAGATATAATGATTAGTTTTTTTAATCAATTCCCATGTACATTGGGTGATCGCGATCATTAGGTTGACCCCTAATGAACTTAGGATTTCTGATGATTTTACGCTTCTCCTCTTTTATGTCGCGTGGCCCCTCAGGTGGCAACTCATCATATTGATTGTACTCCTCGTCATCACCAACATTCTCGATGCCTAGTACCCTCCTCTTCCCATACATCACTACATGGCAGTGCGTATGCAAGAGGTCTGGCACAAAGAAAATCTGGGTAGCATCGCTGGCAAGAATAAATGGGTCCTTGTGATATGCCATAACTCTGCGGTCAACATATGTCTTCCTGCTATAAGCATCAACCTTTACGCTACTAAGAGAGACCCATCCGCACTTGAATAATGCCACCTTCATTCGCACATAGTTAAGCTCCCAAATCTCTTGGATGGTTCCATAGTACACATGTTTATCATCTTCCTCTACAGTTAGGCATTCTATTCGAACAGAGCTGGTCTGATACAAGGTCTTAGCATCACGTTCCTCAGTGTAGAACGTGTTGCCATTTATGTCGTACGCTTGGTACTTCATAATCGTCGTTGATGGCTTTTGTGCCAACCACGTTGCAAGGTATTGATTGGATATGCTTGCCAAACGATCCTTCAGCCATCTTACATAGTCCTTATTTTGTGCATTTGTCTTGGCAGCTAGTGACAGCACATTAGGTAAGTTGCTTCGTCATATCTCCTCCATGTGTTCTGCAGCATAAGAGTCGAGTATCGGGCTGTTAAGCAGTACCGTCAAATGGGCTTGATCAGCCATTTCTCTAGGTGCACAAATATGTGTGCCAGCAAGGACCGGCTTACCAGCCAGCCTTCCCTCATGGCGAGAGAGGGGCACACCTATAGGTCTAAGTTTCATGTATCCGGTGCAAAACTCAACCACCTCCTCCGCGGTATAACCTTGTAGGATGCTTGCCTCTAGATGACATCGGTTCCGATAATAGCGCTTCAATATTCCCATGTATCGGTCGAAGGGATACATGTTGCGAAGAAACACAGGACCACGATACTTTATCTCGTCCACAAGGTGCACGGTGAGATGGACCATGCCATCAAAGAATGATGGTGGGAAGAACATCTCTAAGTCTGACAATATTCTTGCAATATCAGCTTGCATATTATCCAGCTCTTCAATATCTACCACCTTCTGCCATAGACTGTTGAAGAAATCACAGAGATCAATCAATGTGTTTCTTATGTCTGTGTCCATCATATTCCTTATGGCCACCGGGAGGATTTGTGTCAACACTACGTGGCAATCATGTGACTTCATGTGAGACAACTTATTTTTAGCCAAGTTGTCATCCACGAGACTTCTGATGTTTGTGGAGTAGGAAGAGGGTGTCTTAATTGACAACAAAAATTCGAAGAACTCTTTTACTTGTGCTGCAGTGAAATTGTAACTCTGGTGTTGGTGGAGAAATTTGTCATCATGTTCTGCTTCATTCATGTGTTCTGATTGATCACCAAGCATATCGAGTCGTGCACCGTCACCATCCTTTCTTTTGCCTTTAATCTTGAGAAGAGTACCAAGGATGCTTTCACGGACATTCTTCTCTACGTGCATGACATCAATACAGTGACGTACACCTAGGAACTCCCAGTAAGGTAATTCCTAGAACACTGATTTCTTCTTAAACACCTGGTCCTTGGGTGTTATTTTTTACGTCGAACCGGATCCCTTACCAAGCACAACTTCAATTTTTTTAACCATGTTGTGGACTACTTTCCCATCATAGGGTCTTGAGCCCGTTCCTTTCTCTAACGTACCATCAAATTCGGCTGTCATTTTTCGGTAAGGGTGACTTTTCCTTAAGAACCTACGATGACGCAAATACACGGTTTTGCACGAGTTGGAAAGAAATCTACTCGCTGTCCTATCCATGCATGTGACATATCCTACTGGTCCCTTTGTTTTCTACCCCGAACTATTGCCTAATGCCGGCATATCTTGAATGGTGTGAAGTAGCAACGCATGTAGCCGGAAAAACTCCTTCGGATAGGCATCATAACAGTTCACACCAGGCTCCCGCAATGTCTGCAGTAATTCTACCAGTAGCTGAAAGTAAATGTCGATATCATTTCCAGGTTGCTTCGGGCCTTGGATAATCATCGACATCATGATGTATTTTTTATTCATACACAACCAAGGAGGAAGGTTATATATGCACAGAAGCACCGGCCAAGTGTTGTGTTTGGTGTTCATATTGCCAAATGGAACATTTCAAAAATGTGAGCATTTTGAAGGGCATTTTGGGTTCATTGAAAATATATTTTTTGAACCTATGATTCAAGTGATGCTACGGTTTTATCTATCCCCATTTCAATTTCATTTCGAATTTAACATGATGCATGGATGCTCACTGATGCAACTAATATAATTATTTGCAATCAAATTATAGGGTTGTGACAGTACGACATGACAAATAGATTATTCTTGTGAAGCATGTGCGATAGAGATACTATCACTAATATTTAATTCGATTACACTGTTTGCGATATTGTCTTTCATCACACACGGTTTGGAAATGGAAATCGTGTGCAAGGTCGCACACGTTTTATATCTGTGAAACGTGTCGGATCATAAGGTATCATAAACGTTGAAATTTACAAACCATGTGTGGCGTAATGACCCGCAGAGCATATATATATTTCCCTAATTTAATCACTACAATTTGAAATTGTACAGAATTTGAATTTCAAAGTAAGGAATAACCTTTTCCATATCCATCATATAGAGGGATAGGTTCAACAATCAATGTATTATTCGATTCACATCTACAGATGTTCAAGAATTACATCAAAAATAATAATTACATAAGCACCAAATGAAGAATGATGAATGACGATTGAATACTTGTATTAAAGACGGTAAATAAAGAGGCGCAAGATATTCTGGTTGCTGTAAAAGGTGAAGCGGAATGCCCATATTATGCCCTCCTCCATGGTGAATGCACGCATGACTCTAGTCTAACCCCTTGTGATGGCGACCGCCCATCCTTCACTATCTTCATGAGGACTTCCAGATAGTCATTGTAGTCTGCTAGAAATACATTTATCTTTGAATGTCCAACAATCATGTAGTTGGAGAGGTGATCTTGAGTAAACTGCGTTGGGAACCACTGCAAATGAAAAAGTTCAGTCATCGTCATCTAACAACTCATTATGGGTAGTAAAAAAGGCGAAAAATTTCTTAGTTACCATCATGTAGATCATTGTTGTCTTGGACAAATTGTAAAAAAATACTTCCTCTGTTTAGTGATCTAAACGCTCTTATATTTCTTTATGAAAGAAGTAGTTTAATTTGCCATTTTAAACACATTGTACTAACAATCTTTATCAGTTTTCACACATGATGTTGGTTCATCAATATCCCATTGCCCCATACGCAATAAGGGTCGAAGCACAGATCTTTACCAATGATATATGTACCTACAAGCAACAAGTAATATTAGAAGCTAAACTGCAATTGCACAATGATGTAGTACAATACTCTTTCTGTCCCACTATATAAGATCTTATTAGATGCAATATACTACCATATTTGATGTATTAACATCTTATATTATGGGGCGGAGGGAGTATATATAAGACATAGGAAACAAATATAGCCATGGGAACCAAAACCATTAAAAGAGGCATATGCTCACTACAACAGGCTTAACAAGAACCCAAATATAGTCATTCATGGTGGTATTGTTGAAATTGCATAGAACATAACTTGCGCTTAAACATCAAATTGTATAATTTTACATCACAGGGTGAAAAAACAGGGGGCGTATTACCGACACCAGGCTTAACAGGAAAGAAATATGGCCATTGAACTGGTATTGATCAAATTGTACTGCACATTGTGAATAACTGAATAAACAAGGCATACTACAAACAATCAGATATAGCAATTGAAACTGGACAAATGCTAACCACGGACAACCGAACAAACAAAAACCGTTAAAGGAGGCATATGCTCACTACAACAGACTTAACAACAACCAAATATAGTCATTCATAATGGTATTGTTGAAATTGCATAGAACATAGCTTGTGCTTAAACATCTAATTGTATAATTGAACATCACAGGGTGAAAAAACTGGGGGCATAGTACCTACACCAGGCTTAACAAGAAACAAATATGGCCATTGAACCGATATTGATCAAACTGTACTGCACATTGTGAATAACTGAATAAACATGGCATACTACAAACAACCAAATATAGCAATTGAAACTGGACAAATGCTAACCACAAACAACCGAACAACCAAAAACCGTTAAATGAGGCATATGCTCACTACAACAGGCTTAACAACAATGAAATATAGTCATGCATAGAAGTATTGTTAGAATTGCATCTAACGTAGATTGTGCTTAAACATCAAACTATATGATTGAACAACACATTGTGAGCAAACTGAAATAAATAGGGGCGTGTTAACTACAACAACTTTAACATGAACCAATTTTGGCCTTGAAACTGGTATTGATGAAAGTGAACTGCATAGTACATTCTTGCACATATAGAACATCACATTATGAATAAATGAAATAAACATGGCACACTACAAACAACCAAATATAGCACTTGAAACTAGACATATGTTCACTACAAACAGCCAAAAACAGTTAAACAAGGTATATACTCACTACACACAACCAAACATAGGTGACGGTGTCTTGGACTAGGGGGTACTAGCCTAGTCGGCCCATGCTCCTCTGATTGGACCGATGGGCCCTTATTCTTCTCTAGATGGACTCGGAAGTTGTACATGGCGTTAATTATCAAGACTGCATCTGCCGAAGGTTTGACGTATACTCCAAGACTTCTCCTGCTGCCTCCATGCCAAGATGCCAACCATGTAACCCTGGATGCCCTACCTGGCGTGTATATAAACCGTGGGTTTAGCCCGTAGAGGGGACATCAACACAATATCATTCACCTAGCCCTAGAGTTAGAACACATCTGATGATCTCGAGGTAGATCAACTATGTACTTGATACTTCTCCATTGATATAAACAAGTGCAGGAACTAGGGTATTACCTCCATCAAGAGGGCCCGAACCTGGGTAAACATCGTCCCCTTGCTCCTGTTGCCATCCGTCCGAGATCCACAACTCGGTGTTGGAAATATGCCCGAGAGGCAATAATAAAGTGGTTATTATGATATTTCTTGTTCATGATAATCGTTTATTATCCATCCTAGACTTGTATTGACCGGAAACTAAGATACATGTGTGGATACATAAACAACACCATGTCCCTGGTGAGCCTCTACTAGACTAGCTCATTGATCAAAGATGGTTAAGGTTTCCTAACCATAGACATGAGTTGTCATTTGATAATGGGATCACATCATCAGGAGAATGATGTTATGGACAAGAACCAACCGTAAGCATAGCATCTGATCGTATCACTTAGTTTATTACTACTGCTTTCTTCATGTCAAGTATATGTTCCTAAGACCATGAGATCATGCAACTCCCTGACTCCGGAGGAATGCCCTGCGTGTACCAAACGTCACTTTGTAACTCGGTGATCATAAAGGTGCTCTACAGGTATCTCCGAGGGTGTTTGTTCGGTTGGCATGGATCGAGACTGGGATTTTTCACTCCGTATGACGGAGAGGTATCTCTGGGCCCTCTCAATAATACAACATCACAAGAAGCTTGCAAGCAATGTGACCAAGGTGTTAGTCACAGTATGTTGTATTACGGAGTGAGTAAAGAGACTTGCCGGTAATGAGATTGAACTAGGTATGGAGATACCGACGATCGAATCTCGGGCAAGTAACATACCGTTGGACAAAGGGAAATGCATACGGGATTGAATGAATCCTTGACATTGTGGTTCGACCAATAAAGATCTTCGTGGAATATGTAGGAACCAATATGGGCATCCAGATCCCCACTACTGCAGGAATGCCTAGCAGTGGCGGGTGGGAAAAGCCCAGCAGTGGCAGGCAAGGCTCTCAGGGCCGCCCGCCATTGACCTCCCACCACTGCTAGAAGGCTATCAATGGAGGGCCCTCTACCCGCCACTGTTAATTAGCTAGTAGTGGCGGGCATGAAGTAGCACCCGCCACTACTAATTGGGTGCACCGGAACAAGTTTGCACTATAGCAAGGATCACCACTAACGAGCACTTTGCTCTGCCCGCCACTACTAGTAATTTTTGAATTTTACAAAAAATGCACGTACTATACTGTGATGTACATAGTCATAAGACTAGTCCAAAAATAATAGGTATTCAATGAGTGATAATCAAAACTATCATGTAGCACATTAAAGAGAAATCTTGGGTTAATGATATTGATGTGGTAATGTGAAAGGGTGTGAGTGCATGGTTGTCGGTTCGTAGAAGTATCGGTATTAAGAGGTGTTAATTTCATGTTTGTCTAAATATTAAAAAGGCATGGTGGGGATGCGTGAGCATTTCTATTCCTCGTTGAAATCCTTGTGTTGTTTGGGGTCGAAGGCGCGAGATGGTTAACTCCTCCCAACCTCCTCCCTTGGGGCATGTGAGTAGTACTTTGATTTGTGATAAAACTAATAAAACTTTGCAATACATACATGAGTTCTTTATGACGAATGTGAACCCGCGGATATACGCAATCTCACCACCTCATATTTTGCTAGCCTCTTCGGTACCGTGCATTTCCCATTCTCACCTCGAGGATCGGTGCGAACTTCGCTAGTGCATCCAAACCCCATGACATGATACACTCTGTCACACATAAACCTTCTTATATCTTCCTCAAAATAGCCACCATACATACCTATTATGGCATTTCCATAGCCATTTCGAGATATATTGCCATGCAAATTCCACCGTTACATCGTATGACTAGTTCATTCATCATCATATTGCTTTGCGTGATCATATAGAGATGACATAGTATTTCTGGCAAAGCCACCATTCATCATTTTTCGATACATGTCATGCCAGATCATTACACATCCTGGTACACTGCCAGAGGCATTCATATTGAGTAATATTGTTTCATAGTTCTTCATATGGAGTTTTCATGTTGAGTTGTAAGTAAATAAAAGTGTGATGATCATCATTAGAGCATTGTCCCATCGAGGAAATGAAAATGGGAGAGGCCAAGTGAGCCCACCATTGCAAAAAAATAAAAAATAAAAATGAGAGAAAAAGAGAGAAGGGACTTTGCTACTATCCTTTACCACACTTGTGCCTCAAAGTGGCACCTTGTTCTTCATATAGAGTCTCATGTTATGTCATTTTCATATGCTAGTGGGAATTATTTTCATTATTAAAAACTTGGCTTGTATATTCCGATGACGGGCTTCCTCAAATGCCCGAAGTCTTCATGAGCAAGCAAGTTGGATGCACACCCCACTTAGCTTCAGTTGAGCTTTCATACACTTATAGCTCTAGTGCATCATTTGCATGGCAATCCCTACTCCTCGCATTGATATCTATTGATGGGCATAGCCCATTGATACGCCTAGTTGATGCGAGACTTTCTTCTCCACTTTTTACCCCTTCGATATCTACCATCATATTCAATTCCACCTTTATGGTATGTCCATGGTTCATGCTCATGTATTGCATGAAGAATAAAAAGTTGATGCACATTGAAAAAAAGTACGATCCAATTGCCTGACTTGGACACTGTGGTTCTTGACATTTGTATTAATGTGGTGAAGATGGAGCCATGCCTTACTAATATGATAAAATGAATGGGGGTAAACATTGTTTTAGGATCGTATACTTTGAAATATTGATGATTAGAGAGGAAATTTTCTATGCATGGTGGTAGCTACACACTCTTTGGCATATGTGCCTTCTTTTATATATGAGCTGTTGGGTTTCTTATGGCGTTGGCACAAGTATATTTTTGTTGTATAGGAAGGGCTTTTTTCACTTCTCGTTTTATTTTTTATTACCATTTTGACACAAGTGCCTTTTCGTTGTGTAGCAAGGGCCTTTTCTCACATCTCTCAATTTTTTTGTTTGCCTTTTTGGTACAAGTGCATTTTTGCTTCGTGGCTAGTCCAAAGTCATGATATTTCGTTATAGAGTCATCGTATTCCAAAATAATTAGAGATAAAAATTCGGGCCATGTGTAGCTACCACCATGGGTAGCAAATTATTTCCGTTGATGATTATGTTACTTTTGCATATAAATATTACTATGTTGATGTTTGTTAATTCATCGTTTCTTAATGAGCATGCATGCAAAAAATTACATATTGGGTAGCATGTCACATCAAAAATTCTGTTTTTATCATTTACCTACTCAAGGACGAGCAGGAATTAAGCTTGGGGATGCTGATACGTCTCCAACGTAACTATAATTTTTCATTGGTCCATGTTGATATATTATCATTCTAGGATAGTTTTTGAGTATTAATTTACCAATTTATATTATTTTTGAGCACTAACCAATTGATCCAGTGTCCAGTGCCAGTTGTTGTTTCCTGCGTGTTTTTGTCTTTTCAGGTTTACAGTACCAAACGAAGTCCAATTGCCCCGAAACTTTTTTATGATTTTTTATGGACCAAAAGAAGGCCTAGAAGCTTTGGGAGAAGACCGGAGGCCACACGAGGGAGGAACAAGCCAACAGGGCGCGTCCTAATGGCTTGTCCCTCCCTGGTGGACCTCCTACCCCCGTTCTCTGGCCTATAAACTCCCATATATTCCAAAAACCCTAGGGGCATCCCAAAACACTTTTCCGCCGCTGCAAGTCTCTGTTCTGCCGCGATCCCATCTGGAGCTCCGTTCCGGCCCCTGCCGAAGGGGTGATCGATCACGGAGGACTTCTTCATCAACCTTGCTGCCCTCATGATGATGTGTGAGTAGTTCACCACGGACCTACGGGTTCATAGTTAGTACCTAGATGGCTCTCTCTCTCTCCCTCTGTCTTTTGATCTTCAATACAATGATCATCGCATCTTCGCTTTGATATATCTGATGTAACTCTTTTGTACGGTGCATTTGTTGGGATCTAATGAATTATGGGTTTATGTTCAGATTATTCATGAAAAGATATTGAATACTTGTTGGTCTTTTATTTGCATGATTGTTATAGCTTCGTAATTCTCTCCAATTTATTGAAATAGTTTGGCCAACTAGATTGATACTTCTTTAGTGAGAGGGGTGCGTTGTAGTGGGTTCAATCTGGCGGTGCTCTATATCTGTGGGGACCCCGACTCATAAGTCGTGATCACTGAATGCACGTGTACAGCGATCCTAGAGATCAATGCTCACTGAACACACAGAGGCTGGATAATCAAGAGTCTTACATCCATACATACCGTCTTACACAAATAAAGACCATCATGGTCAATTCTTACATACATAGGGCCAGGAAGGCCAAACAACAATCATAAACTCGCAGAGGAAATCTTGAAAGATAGCGCAGGCCCATGCCATCTGCCTTAACCCTACATGCATTCTGACTGGGAAGCGTCCTAATTCGCATGTTCGTCATCGAGGTACTCTTCACCATATTCCTGCTCTTCCATGCATGGCCAATTAAATAACCAGTGGCATGCCAACAAGTACTTTGAACGTACTCGCAAGCAACCCATGTTTGGAACCAGGTACAACAATGCATGATATAGCACTAAATAGGTAGGTTTTTGCAGAAAGCTAATTTCTAGTGCAGTGACATGATCTATCAACTTGTATGCATGCATCATGAAGTTTCGGTATCCATATGTACAGGTTATAGATATCGATATAAACAAGGTTTGAGCATCTCATGCTCAATCATCACGTCAAGTCATCTGACTTAACTCAAGTATCATTTCTCACACACACACACCAAGTTTTGTAAGATACTGGACGTAGTTTAAGCAGCACCACCCAATTGTCCTTGACCGTGGACACGGTGATTCAAATAGTTTTACACACTGCAGAGGTTGCACACTTTACCCACAAGACTCGGGAAACTTCCGTGTAAAGCCACGACTCATGGTATATTGCATACCCGAGGTAAGTACCCGAACAATGTATTTCCCTTAACAACACTAAACAAAGAGTCCACTCGTTGGTACCCAGCCCACATGATGTACATCACAAGTACCATCCATGAGGGGACCAACAGTGTGCCCGGTGTCTGTGAAAACAGCCCATGGTCGTCCTTTCCGACACGACCCCGTATCGAGAGTGACCACGTCACTCCCGCCACTAGTAATGCGGGCTCTCTGATAGCATCTACCAAAGTAATCAACAAAGCCCTATCCCATAAGGGGTATCGTGGATGTACATGTAAAGTTGGGAATGGTCGGCAAATCTTAAATCTAATCTGTTTTCGAAAACACACACGCACACAACTTGCTCCGGTACACCACTTCTTTCTCAAGTGGTCACCTAGCTCATCTTCTCCCTCGGGCATTAGTGGCACCCGACGGGGTTTTTGAAAAGTCTTTGAAAACACTTTGTTTCCAACACCATGCATATCCCCGTCCCACTTGCGTAGCATCTACTTTAGCATCCTATCTACTTCCCACCCACATAACTCCAAGCGGAAGGTAGAGTCATGTCATGCAAGTATCAACGAGAAAGTAACGGGGACAACCCATCAAGGTGGCCACCTTCATCATGATTCTGATGCATCAATTTAAAGTGTTATATGACATGCATAAAAAGGTTTCTTACACATGGTCAAGGGGCTGCTTGCCTGGCTCAACAAGGTCCTTGGGGTCTTCAAATACTTCTGGTCCAACTCCTTCGCTAACAATGTAATCTATCGACGAAATACAACTGGCAAAAATAAGTCTACAGTAAAAACAAAGAAAATAAACTACTCCTAAAAATGTCAAACCACTTCTGTAAAATACTAGGTTAAAAACTAAAAATTCTAAAATTATTAGTCTCTAGTTTTGAAATGTGAAAAGTGCTGAAAAGCATTTTTAACAGAGATTTAAAATGCTTTAAATAGATTTTAAATAAAAATGGTACAAAATTTATTTTTCAAATGTTGCACAAGTGGCATCATTAAATAGCTTGGAATATTACAAGATTTTAGAAATTGGAATTATTGAATTTGGACATTTATTTAATATAGAGGAATTTTTGGAAATAATGTCAGGAAAGGAAAAAAGAAAAAGGGCACTGTGCCCTGGGCCAGATTGGCCCGCTGCTGGGCTGGCCCAGAGGCTAGCCAGCCCAGGTGAACCGGTGCCTCCGCGCACGCTAGGTTTAAACCTGACGGGCGGGGCCCGTAGGTCAGCGAGGGGGAGATAGAGACGGGGCGAGGCAGAGGCTGACGAGCGGGGCCCCCTTGCCAGGTTCGTCGTCAACCTCTGTCCAGAGGACAGCGGGCTCACCGGCGGCGATGGGCGGCACGGCGAGGGCGGCTAGGGACGGGAATGGAGTCAGCTCGCTCCCGTTGTTCGGGTGGAGGTGGTCGGAGTCGCCAGAGTGTAGGGAATCGCCGGCGACAAGCAACCGTGGCAGAGGGGCTTCGGGAGGTGCTTGCTCTAGTCGTCCCCGACCTTAATATGCACGGGAAAGATGGGGAACGATGTCAGGAAGGCAAGGGAGGACCAATGGGACAAGAACGAGGACCGGAGAGGGGCTATACCCGGAGATCGACGGTGGTCCCGACGCGGTGGAGCTCTGGTCGATTCCGAGCACAGAGGCTTCAAGGGGCGGAGCTAGTAGTTCAGGGGTTCGATTGGGAGGGAGAGGGAGCCAGCAGAGGGGAGAGGGGATGTCGGGGTGGCTATTTATAGCCTGCCCGTGGTTCACCGTGTGCCCGTGCGCTGGCTAGGCCGTGGCGATTGCCAGGGGGCACGGGGGCTCGCGAGGGCGCGCCTGGGGCGTTGTTGGGCGTGGTCTAGGACTAGGGGAGGGAAGAGAAGGAGCGGGGAAGCGCTCTAGCACTTGCGCGTGTAAGACCGGGGATTGGCCGAGAGGGGCGGCGTCGGGTGCTTGCGGGGGAGAAGCGAGAGAGAGGGAGAGGTGGCTCCCGACACGGTGGCATGTCACGGACGCCGAGGCGCCTCGACTGGCTCAAGGGAGAGCGTGACTTTGGCCGGCAACCCTCTGGAGCACGGCAACACGCTCTAGAGCGTGAATTTGGCCGGCATGACAATGCTTTTGGCGCGCTCTGGAACGTCCTCTAGTGTCCATACATTGCAGAAGGGAGCAAATAATTGGAAAGGGGCCTTGGATGCTCTGGAATGGCCATGAGTGAGAGAGGACAAAGAGAATGATGAGAAATGGGGTTGTCCAGGGGGCGCAAGTGGTACTACCACCCTCTCAATCATAGAGTTGGCCGTTGGGAAGTTTACTGGAGGTGGGGAGGGACTTACTGGTGCTGTGGTAAAAAGTGAGGCTCAAGGAGAATAAGTTATGAGGTGAAAACAGTAACTTTAGGATCTCACCAGAAGGTGTTTGATGCTGGTTTGGGCTAGCTAGCTTGCTCCGATTGGCATGATACTTGACAGGAGTTAGTGGCATCACAATTTAGCTGTGCCCACGGGATTTCAGCCCAACTTGAGAAAGTTGCTAATGTAACATTTGCAAACCCTAGAAATGGGCAGAAACAATTTTGCTTGGATCTAGGCATGCTAATCTATTCTCCTTGATGAACCACAAGGTGTAGTGTCTTCATTTGGGGATTCGAGCATGCCCACAAAGTTTGGGATCAAAAGAAGAAACTTGACAATGTAAAGTTGCTCAAGTTTGGATCTGGACTGAGAGGGCTTTGGGATATTATGGTGAATCCAAACAAGTTAGATTGATATGAAACTTAGTAATATAATCACATATGGTACATGTCACATGCTAGAATTTTCTTGAATTTATTTGAGAATATTTCTTATAGAAATATTTCAAATGCTTGAAATGGGCAGAAAGGGTTTTGGAGCGTTTTGTCCAATATTTTGAACATGACCATGTATTGAAACTCACATATATGGAAAATATGTGTCCACTGAGTTTCCCTAAATTTTCTCAAATATTTTGAAAACATAAAAATAAATTTTCCCTAATAAAGACCATTTCTGGTCAGAGAAAAAGTCATTTAAATAAAATACAAAATAAACTTTTAAAAATATATATATTTGGTTTTGGGAGGTCTTATATATATTAGGCTCCAAATAAAATGATTGGGGCAAAATAGCTTCCCTGATTTGTGGACTTGTAGTACAAACCTCAGTTCAGGGGTTTTTGAAAACCTAAATTGAATAAATGCTTTTTGGCCAAAATAATATTTTATAAAAATAGTTTTTGGTCCTATACACATGGCATGATCATTGGGCAAGATCTTGGGTCAAGGGGATGAGTCTTGAGAGAAGAAGGAATTTTGTGGATTAAAACACAATCAGGCAAACAAGCAAATAGCAAACAATTCAAACATGCACAAGCACACAAAAAGTTTTAATTTGGTCCATTTTTTTTATAAACTCATAATACAACAAAGTGGTACAAACACAAGGTGTGACAGACCTACCCCCCTTACAAGAATCTCGTCCCCGAGATTCCTAGGCTAGGCGCTAAAAAGATAAGGGAACTCGGATCTAAGGTAGTCTTCATGCTCCCAGGTTGCTTCTACTTCCGTGTGGTTGCTCCATTGGACCTTCAAGTACTTCGGGTGCAATGCTCGGCTTCATCCAAGATGCGAACTGGTGTCTCACGATAAGTGAGATCTGGCTGAAGGTTGATGGCCTGATGGTCGATGTGCTTGTAGAGGTCGGGGCGGTTGGGAACTTGGAGACGCTTCCGGAGTTGTGACACGTGGAACACGTTATGCACGTCGGATAGCTCGGAAGGTAACTCCAGTTGGTAGGCAACCTCCCCTCGTCTTGCGGTGATCTTGAAGGGGACGATGTATCTTGGTGCAAGCTTTCCCTTGACATGGAAATGCTTGGTCCCTTTGAGAGGCATGACTCGGAGATAGACATGATCTCCGATGTTGAGGTTCACTTCTCGGCGGTGGGAGTCAGCATAGCTCTTCTGTCTTGACTTGGCAGTCTCTAGACGCTCTCTGACGAGTTGAACTTGCTCTTCTGCTTTGCAGAGGATATCCAGTCCAAAGACTAGTCCTTCTCCGTTTTCCGACCACTTGACGGGAGTGCGACATTTAAGTCCATACAACACCTCAAATGGTGCCATTTGAAGACTGGACTGATAGCTATTGTTGTAGGAGAACTCAGTGAAAGGTAAGCAGTCTTCCCACTTGATTCCATATGGCAAAACGTAGGCACGAAGCATGTCTTCGAGTATCTGGTTTACTCGTTCTGTCTGTCCTCTGGTCTGAGGGTGAAAAGCGGTGTTGAAGGATAGCTTGGTTCCCATAGCCTCCTCAAACTTCTTCCAAAACCTCGAGGTAAATTGGGTACCTCGGTCTGACACAATCTCCTTTGGAACTCTGTGCAGGCTCATGATACAGTTGATGTAGAGGTTGGCTAGCTGGCTTCCATCATAGGTGGTCTTGACGGGAATGAAGTGGATCACCTTGGTCACGTGATCGACAATGACCCAAATGGAATCATGTCCTTTACTTTACCTGGGGAAACCGGTGATGAAGTCCATCCCGACTTTGTCCCACTTCCATTCAGGCACTTTGAGAGGTTGCGGTAATCCAGCGGGTCGCTGATGCTCAGCTTTGACTTTCTGGCATATGTCAGACTTAGCGACATAATTAGCCATTTATCTCTTCATGTCATGCCACCAGAATCTTGCTTTGAGGCCTTGATACATCTTGGTTCCTCCAGGATGGATGGAATACGGAGTGTCATGGGCTTCTTGCAAGATCAAATTCTTGAGCTCAACTTTGCTGGGTACGCAAATGCGATTCCCAAACCATACTACTCCATGTTCATCCACTGCGAATCCTGGGGCCTTGCCTGCCTTGATCTTCCTCTTGATACCTTCAATGCTTTCGTGTCCCTTCTGAGCTTCCTTAATATCATCCATCAAGGTAGGCTTAGCTTCGAGGATGGCCAAAAATCCTGAAGTAACCAGTTCCAAGCCGAAGCTTTCAAGCTCTTCATATAGGGCGGGTAGCCTTTCCTTAATCATAACATTCAAGGAACAAACCTTTCTGCTTAAGGTATCTGCTACCACATTAGCCTTTCCAGGGTGGTATTGAACACTGAGGTCGTAGTCCTTGATAAACTCCAACCATCTTCGTTGCCTCATGTTCAGTTCCCTTTGAGTGAAAATATACTTCAAACTCTTGTGGTCTGTGTATACCTCACACCGCTTCCCTAGAAGGTAATGTCACCATGTCTTCAAGTCATGAACTACGGCTGCCAACTCAAGATCATGAGTAGCTTAGTTCGCTTTGTGAGGGCGTAGCTGTCTGGATAGATAGGCTACGATTCTGCCTTCTTGCATCAGAACACTTCCAAGAACGGTTCTCGATGCATCACAATATATCACAAACTCCTTGTGAATATTGGGAGTGGCCAAAATTGGGGCTATCGTCAATCTCTTCTTGAGCTCCTGGAAGCTTTCTTCACACTTCGGTGTCCATTCGAACTTCTTGTCCTTCTTCAAGAGCTGAGTCATGTGTCTAACAATGCTTGAGAATCCTTCGACGAACTTCCGGTAATATCCCACGAGTCCAAGGCAGCTTCTGACTTCCTTCACATTGCTAGGGGATTTCCATTTAATCACGGCTTCAATCTTGGCGGGGTCTACTGACAGTCCTTCTGCAGTCAACACATCACCCAAGAATCCAACTTCATGCAGCCAGAATTCACACTTGTTGAATTTGGCGTAAAGCTGGTGCTCTCGAAGCTTGTCTAGGACCATCCTCAAGTATTGCTCATGCTCTTCCTCAAACTTGGAAAAGATGAGTATGTGGCGATGAACACGACAACAAACTTGTCCAGGTACTCCATGTACACTTTGTTCATGAGGTACATGAAGTAGGCAGGGGCATTAGTCAACCCAAATGACATGACCGTGTACTCATACAGGCCATATCGGGTTACGAATGCTGTCTTCGGAATGTCTTGGGGTCTGATCTTCAGTTGGTAATACCCAGACCTAAGGTCAATCTTGGAGAACACCTTGGCTCCATTCAGCTGATCGAACAGGTCTTCAATCTTGGGGGTGGGTACTTGTTCTTGATTGTGACTTCATTGAGGGATCGATAATCGACGCAAAGTCGAAGCATACCATCCCTTGTTTCCACAAACAGAACAGGTGATCCCCAAGGAGAGGCACTAGGGCGGATAAATCCTTTTGTGAGCTGCTCAGCCAGTTGCTTCTTCAATTCAGCCAACTCTCCGGATCCCATTCTATAGGGCTTCTTATAGATGGGTCCTGCTCCGGGCATTAGCCCAATAATGAACTCAATGTCACAGTCAGGAGGCATTCCGGGCAGTTCATCAGGAAAGACATCTGGGTATTCACATACCACTAGCACTTGGTCCAACTCAATTCCCGACAGACAATTGACCTGAGGGGCTTGAGCGGAGATAGGGTTGGGAACATACTTGACTTCAACTCCTTGGCTACTGTTCATGGTAACAGTTCATTTGGCACAGTCTAACAAGCCTTGGTGCTTGGTTAACTAATCCATGCCTAGGATCACATCCAAGCCTTGCGACTTTAGGACGATAAGGTCTGCTAGGAACTCTATTCCATCGATGAAAATTCCAACTCCTTTACATCCTATCTTGGTTCTCATAACCGATCCCGGGGTTTGTACGAACATATGACTACCCAGGGGTGTAGGCTTCATACCACTTTCTAGTGCAAACTTTTGGGTGAGAAAAGAATGCGAAGCTCCACAATCAAACAGAACGATTGCTGCGGTTGAATTGACAAGGAACGTACCCAGTATGACGTCCGGGTCTTCCTGGGCTTCCTCAGCGGTGACATGATTCACACGACCCTTGACATTGTCGGGCCGGTTGCGGGGAGCTTGGTTCCTTGGTGGCACTCCACGGCCTTGACCTTGGTTCGGCGCATTGGGGCGCGGTGCATCTGGCTTCTTGTTGGGGCACTGCCTAGAGATGTGCCCAGGCTGACCACATCCAAAGCAAGTGACTTGGCCTGAGTTGGTATTGTTGCCGCCATTGTTGTTATTGGGGTTGTTGTAGGCAGGCCTAGGATTGGCATAATGCTGAGGCTGGTAGCTCGGACGAGGCGCAAGAGGTCTAGCTTGCTGAGGCTGATAGGTTGACCTGGCTAGAGCTGGCTGCCATGGGCGAGGCTTCTGGTTGCTTGAACTTACTTTGCTTATCATCTTACGCTTGCGAGTATCTTCCATGGCACGACGCTTATCTTCGAGCATGAGAGACTTGTTCACCAGGTCGAAGAAGGTCCGACAGCCAGAGGCAATGAGCTGATACTGCAGGGCTTGCGGGAGTCCTTCCATGAAGCGCTTCGTCTTAGCCGCCTCAGTGTTGACATCTTCAGGTGCATACCTCGACAGGAGGTTGAACTTCTGCATGTACTCCTTGACAGAGCCACTCCCTTGCTTCAGCGCTTGGAATTCACGCTTCTTGATAGCCATAATCCTAGAAGGAATGTGGGCCTTGCGGAATCCATCCTTGAAATCAGCCCAAGTGATCACTTGATCGCCTTGCATGACCTTGAATCCATCCCACCAAGCTCTGGAGGTACCTCCGAGGCAGTGAGAGGCATAAAGAACCTTCTCGCGATCCTCATTGTAGTTGACCAGTGCAAGGAGGTCCTCAATGGTGCGCATCCAGTCATCGACATCCAAGGGTTTAACAGTCTCGGTGAAGGTTGGGGGCGAATTCCTCATGAACTCCGACAGAGTGGAGCGGCCGTTGCCGTTCCTGCCTTGCTGTGGGTTGTTGATGAGGGCTTGAGCCATCTACTGGATAGCGGCAGAGTTGGCTTGGGTTCCTCCCGGAGAACTTGAAGAAACTGAGCGATGGTCTTGTTCTCCGGTGGAGGTGGTGGCGGGGGAATCTCGCCTTGTGGCTACTCCTGGTGATCTCCGGCCTGGGCAGGCCCACCAGCTCCCTACTACTGGCTAGAGTTGCCGGCATCGGGGTTGCCAAAAGTGTTGGTGCGGGTTGCAGTCACCATCCTGTTTGGAGCAGCCAAGTCAAATAACTGGGATAGAAGAGACGGGGAAGCAATAATAGAGAGAGCGCGCCTAAGGGGGTTGGTATAGTGCAAGTGTGATCAAACGAAGGTCGAAAGACCAGCTCAATATATTAAGATAAGATAGACGATGGAGTCGCTTACATGTTACCTAAGGCGAAAGCTTCACTTGCATTGGGACACAAACAACAAAAACAAACAACAAGCACACATGGTTTCATATGAACCATTACATGGACTCGACTTCGCATGAGGGGTACATGACTTATCCTACCCTAGGGGTTCTCGGACTCCAGTGGTGGAGTGCTCGGTCTCGTACTCTCGCTCCTCGGGATCTTCCTCCTTGACATCATCCGTACGGGTGTCATCTCTGGTCGAGGGGGTCAAAGAACGAGGAGGTCCATCCTGACGACCCTTCGCTAGTGGGTCGGTGAAGAGCGCACAGTACTCCTTCACACTCATGTGATGATGATGAGTGGGTGCATCTCTGGCTGGGGGTACTCCTCCTCTGCAAGTGATAGCTGGTCATCCCTCGGGGGCTCCATCCTTCTTGATCCTGTCTGGCTTCATCTTGGCTTGACGAAGTAGCTCTCGGGTATGGTGAAGTTCCTTGCGGAGTTTCATGGACTCCTTAATCAGGTTGTGAGCCAGACTGTCGGCGAAGAGGCTGAAGTAGGTCTGGAACCTGAGTATTGTTCCATCCTCCTTGGATGGGACCAACGTCCAACTCTCGTCAATATCATCCTTCCTGAAAGGTAGGTGGCGAGTAGCTGGCTCGTCAGCCATCTCGGGAATAATGTCTCGAAGGTGGATAAGTGCCTTCCATGCAGCTGTCTCGACTGCGATCACCAGGGTCTCCATCTGTGGTCCTTCAAAGAACCAACTCGTCGGGGAGTCGTTTGCCCTCAAGACCACATCAACGTGGTACTCCTTCGTGGTGGCATCGACCCAGTGCTCGCGGTAGAGTAAAATGGGAGGTTAGCGAAACTGGAACTTCTCCAGGCTGTCCCTAAGGAGTAGGGGAAAGCCAGATGCTAGGAGGTCCTCGGGTACGACGGCCATCTACAAAGGTTTAAGGGGAGGGGAGTCAGTAAAGCTTTGAAAGCAAAGTAGAAGAGATAAGAAGTGCAGAAATTCCTAAGTATATTTACTAGGTGTAGGTTCTGAAAGGGGTTTTATCCTAACTAACGTCCATGCTAACAAAGGCTTCCTAGAGTCAGGCTCGCTTTGATACCAGCTCTGTGGGGACCCCGACTCATAAGTCGTGATCACCGAATGCATGTGTACAGTGATCCCAGAGATCAATGCTCACTGAACACACAGAAGCTGGATAATCAAGAGTCTTACATCCATACATACTGTCTTACACAAATAAACACCATCAATGTCAAGTCTTACATAGATAGGGTCGGGAAGGCCAAACAACAAACATAAACTCGCAGTGGGAATCTTGAAAGATAGAGTAGGCCCATGCCATCTGCCTTAACCCTACAGGCATTCTGACTGGGAAGCGTCCTAATTCGCATGTTCGTCATCGAGGTACTCTTCACCATATTCCTGCTCTTCCATGCCTGTCCAATTAAATAACCAGTGGCAAGCCAACAAGCCAACAAGTACTTTGAACGTACTCGCAAGCAACCCATGCTTGGAACCAGGTACAACAATGCATGATATAGCACTAAGTAGGTAAGTTTTTGCAGAAAGCTAATTTTGAGTGCAGTGACATGATCTATCAACTTGTATGCATGCATCATGAAGTTTCGGTATCCTTATGTACAGGTTACAGATATCAATATAAATAAGGTTTGAGCATCTCATGCTCAATCATCACGTCAAGTCATCTGACTTAACTCAAGTATCATTTCTCACACACACACACCAAGTTTTGTAAGATACTGGACGTAGTTTAAGCAGCACCACCCAACTGTCCTTGACCGTGGACACGGCTATTCGAATAGTTTTACACTCTGCAAAGGTTGCACACTTTACCCACAAGAGTCGGGAAACTTCCGTGTCAAGCCACGACTCGCGGTATATTGCATACCCGAGGTAAGTACCCGAACAATGTCTTTCCCTTGACAACACTAAACAAAGAGTCCACTCGTTGGTACCCAGCCCGCATGATGTACATCACAAGTACCATCCATGAGGGGACCAACGGTGTGCCCGGTGTTTGTGAAAACAGCCCATGGTTGTCCTTTCCGGCACGACCCTGTATCGAGAGTGACCACGTCACTCCCGCCACTAGTAATGCGGGCTCGCTGCTAGCATCTACCAAAGTAATCAACAAAGCCTTGTCGCATAAGGGGTATCGTGGTTGTACATGTAAGGTTGGGAACTGTCGAAAAATATTAAATCTAATTCATTTTTGAAAACACACACACACACAACTTGCTCCGATACACCACTTCTTTCTCAAGTGGTCACCTAGCTCATCTTCTCCCTCGGGCATTAGTGGCACTCGATCGGGTTTTCGAAAAGTGTTTGAAAACACTTTGTTTCCAACACCATGCATATCCCCGTCCCACTTGCGTAGCATCTACTTTAGCATCCTATCTACTTCCCACCCACATAACTCCAAGCGGAAGGTAGAGTCATGTCATGCAAGTATCAACAAGAAAGTAACGGGGACAACCCATCAAGGTGGTCACCTTCATCATGATTCGGATGCATCAATTTAAAGTGCTATATGACATGCATAAAAAGGTTTCTTAGACATGGTCAAGGGGCTGCTTGCCTGGCTCAACAAGGTCCTCGGGATCTTCAAATACTTCTGGTCCAACTCCTTCGTCAACAATGTAATCTATCGTCACAATACAACGGGCAAAAATAAGACTACAGTAAAAATAGAGAAAATAAAGTACTCCTAAAAATATCAAACCACTTCTGTAAAATACTAGGTTAAAAACTAAAAATGCTAAAATTATTTGTCTCTGGTTTGGAAATTTGAAAACTGGTGATAAGCATTTTTAACAGAGATTCAAAATGCTTTAAATAGATTTAAAATAAAAACAGTACAAAATTTATTTTTCAAATGTTGCACAAGTGGCATCATTAAATAGATTGGAATATGACAAGATTTTAGAAATTGGAATTATTGAATTTGGACATTTATTTAATCTAGAGGAATTTTTGGAAATAATGTCAGAAAAGGAAAAAAGAAAAAGGGCACTGTGCCCTGGGCCAGTTTGGCCCGCATCTGGGCCGGCCCAGAGGCTAGCCAGCCCAGGCAAACCGGTGCCTCTGTGCGTGCTAGGTATAAACCTAACGGACGGGGCCCGGAGGTCAGCATGTGGGGGAGAGAGAGAGACGGGGCGAGGCAGAGGCTGATGAGCAGGCCCCCCTTGCCAGGGTCGTCATCAATCACTGTCTAGAGGACGGCAGTCTCACCAGCGGTGATAGGAGTCACGGCGAGGGCGGCTAGGGGCGGGAATGGAGTCAGCTCACTCCCGTCATTCGGGTGGAGGTGGTCGGAGTCGCTGGAGTGCAGGGAATCGTCGGCGACAAGCAACCGTGGCGGAGGGGCTTCAAGAGGTGCTTGCACCAATCGTACCCGACCGTAATCTGCACGAGAAAGAGGGGGGACGATGTCAGGAAGGCAAGGGAGGACCAATGGGACAAGAATGAGGACCGGAGAGGGTGTATACTCGGAGATCGACGGTGGTCCCGACGCGGCGGAGCTCTGGTCGATTCCGAGCACAGGGGCTTCAAGGGGCGAAGCTAGTGGTTCTGCGATTTGATTGGGGGGGAGAGGGAGCTAGCAGAGGGGAGGGGGGTCTCGGGGTGGCTATTTATAGCCTGCCCATGGTTCACCGTGCGCCCATGCATTGGCGAGGCCGGGGCGATTGCCAAAGGGCACGAGGGGCTCGTGGGGGCGCGTCTGGGGCGTTGCTGGGCGTGGTCTAAGACCAGGGGAGGGAAGAGAAGGAGTGGGGAAGCGCTCTGGTGCTCGCGCGTGCGAGGCCAGGGATTGGCTGAGAAGGGCAGTGTCGGGTGCACGCGGGGGAGAGGAGAGAGAGGGAGAGGTGGCTCCCAACACGGTGGCATGTCGCAGACGCCGAGGCGCCTTGACTGGCGCAAGGGAGAGGCTCGAGGTGGGCAGGGACGCAAGGTCAACCCTCTGGAGTGCGGCAGCACGCTCGAGAGCACGACTTTGGCCGGCATGACAATGCTTTTGACACGCTCTAGCACATCCTTTAGTGTCCATGCATTGCAGGAGGGAGTAAACAATTGGAAAGGGGCCTTGGATGCTCTGGAATGGCCATGGGAGAGAGGACAAAGAGAATGATGAGAAATGGGGCTGTCCAGGGGGTGCAAGTGGGACTCCCACCCTCTCACCAGAAGGTGAAAACAGTAACTTTAGGATCTCACCAGAAGGTGTTTGATGCTGGTTTGGGCTATCTAGCTTGCTCTGATTGGCATGATACTTGACAGGAGTTAATGGCATCACAATTTAGAAGTGCCCATAGGATTTTAGCCCAACTGGAGAAAGTTGCTAATGTAACATTTGCAAACCCTAGAAATGGGCAGAAACAGGTTTGCTTAGATCTAGGCATGCTAATCTTTTCTCCTTGATGCACCACTTGGTGTAGTGTCATCATTTGGGGATTAGAGCATGCCCACAAAGTCTGGGATCAAAAGAAGAAACTTGACAATGTAAAGTTGCTCAAGTTTGGATCTGGACAGAGAGGGCTTTGGGATATATTGGTGAATCAAAACAACTTAGATTGAGATGAAACTTGGTAACAAAATCACATATGGCATATGTGAGGCGTGAAATTTCTTGGATTTATTTGAGAATATTTCTTATAGAAATATTTCAAATGCTTGAAATAGGCAGAAAGGGTTTTGGAAGGTTTTGTCCAATATTTTGAACATGACCATGTGTTGAAACTCACATATATGGAAAATATATGTCCACTGAGTTTCCCTAAATTTTGTCAAATATTTTGAAAACATAAAAATAATTTTTCCCTAATAAAGACCATTTCTGGCCTTAGAAAAAGTCATTTAAATAAAATACAAAAGTAACTTGTAAAAATATATATTTTATGTTTTGGGAGGTCTTATATATAGTAGGCTCCAAATAAAATGATTGGGGCAAAATAGATTCCCTAATTTGAGGACTTGTAGTACAAACCTTAGTTCATGTGTTTTTGAAAACTTAAATTGAATAAATTCTTTTTGGCCAAAATAATATTTTATAAAGATAGTTTTTGGTCCTATACACATCGCATGATCATTGGGCAAGATCTTGGGTCAAGGGGATGAGACTTGAGGGAAGAAGAAATTTTGTGTATTAAAACACAATCACGCAAACAAGCAAATAGCAAACAATTCAAACATGCACAAGCACACAAAAGTTTTAATTTGGTCCAAATTTTTATAAACTCATAATACAGCAAAGTGGTACAAACACAGGGTGTGACAATATCCCAGTGACAAAAGGGGACAAGACACGTCTTTGTATTGTTGTCACTAAGGATAAAACAATGGGGTTAGTTCAAATTAATTGAATTCTCTTTGTCTACAACATGTCATTGTTCTCCAAGCATTACTCCGTTTTTCTTAATACTCTAGATGCATACTAGATAGCAGTCGATGGGTGGAGTAATAGTAATAGGTGCAGGCAGGAGTCGGCCTATTTGCTTATGGACGTGATGTCTATATACATGATATTTGTCGTGAATATCACATAACTATGCGCTTTCCTATTAATTGTCCAACGGTAATTTGTTTACCCACCGTATGTTGCCTTCATGAGAGATGCCGCTAGACAAAACTATGCCCCCCCGGGTCTGTTCACTTATATATTTACAAAACCTATCAATACCTTGCTGCCATTATTTAGTTTTTATTTTATTTTTCAATATACAACTATCTACTATCATCTACACACTTCACTTGCTTACAAATAACGAGATCAAGGGGATTAACAACCCTCTTGCCGCGTTGGGTGCAAGTGTTTGCTCTTTTGTGTTTAGCCGCTGAAGTCGGTTTTTGATTGATATTCCTATTGCTTTGAAAAACCTTGGTTCTTAACTGATGGAAATACTTATCCATATTGTGCTGCAATTACCCGTTCCTCTTCACGGGAAACCCAACGCAGATCACAAGTATCATAGAGCACTCCTGAAACTAGTGTCGTAGCTTCCGAGATTCCATAAAGACTGCGTAGGCGATCTTCTGGTAGTGAGGATATCTCGATTTGCATGGGGACAATACCTCGAAAATATAGTGTACTGGCCTTTGCACCTGTAATTTATGTCCTTCAGCGTCGCGTTCGGCAAAGAGGACCGCGCTGACGACTTGATTAGTGGCCGAGATGTATAGCAACATCAGCTCGCCCACTCCAGGCATTGCGAGTATGGGATTGGTAGCGAGGAGCTTTTTAATTTCTTCTAGAGCATTGCTTGCCTCGCTGGTCCATTTGAAATTTTTCGTTTGCTTCAGGAGTTTATATAACGGAAAGGCCTTTTCTCCCAGTCGAGATATGAATCGACTAAGGGCGGCCACACTGCCTGCAAGTTTTTGGACGTGCTTGAGTTCGATAGGTATAGCCAACACAGCCAGGGCGTGGATTTTGGCTGAGTTGGCCTCGATACCTCTATGGGAAACGATGAATCAGAGCAGTTTACCCTATAGTACCCCGAAGACGCACTTCTCCGGATTGAGCTAAATGTGATATACCCAGAGACCGGTGAATATGTCACCAAAATCCCTGACTACCCGTCGGACGTCCTTGGTTTTGACAACCACGTTGTCTATGTAGGCCTCAGTTGTTTTGCCGATATGTTTTTCCAGGCATGTCTAAGTCATACGCGGGTACGTTGCACCGGCGTTTGATAACTCACAAGTATAGGGGATCATAACAGTCTTCGAGGGAAGTATTTTACCCAAATATGTTGATTCGACACAAGGGGAGCCAAAGAATATTTATTGATCTTGGCAGTTGAGTTGCCAATTCAACCACACTTAGGTTACCTCTCTGTAGCAAAAGTTTTACTAGCAGGGCAAAATAGCAGTAGCAACAGTAGCAGTGATGGCAGCAATTTTGTAGTGATTGTAATAGTATTAGCAGCAATAGTAACTTAGCAAGATTCAATATATGAAAAGTGTGGGCACGTGGACCGGTGATGGATAATGATTTAGATGACATTAAGCATGTAATAGTTACACACTAGAGCGATACAAAACTAGCTCCAATTCATCAATGTAATGTAGGCATGTATTCCGTAAATAGTCATACGTGCTTGCAATAAGAACTTGCATGACATCTTTTGTCCTACCCTCCCGTGGCAGCGGGGTCCATAAGGAGATCTAAGGGATATTAAGGCCTCCTTTTAATAGAGAACCGTCACAAACCATTAACACATAGTGAATACATGAACTCCTCAAACTACGACAATCACTGGAAAGAATCCCAATTATTGTCACCTTGGGGTATGCGGAACATGACACGTAATAGGTGCATACAACTTGCAAGATATGATCTAAAACACACTCATATTCATGAAAACATAATAGGTTCAGATCAGAAATCATGGCACTCGGGCCCTAGTGACAAGCATTAAGCATAGCAAACTCATAGCAACATCAATCTCAGAAAATAGTGGATAGTAGGGATCAAGCCCTATCAAAATAACTCAATTACATGATCAATCTCATCCAATCCCATCATCGTCCAGCAAGCCTACAAAGGAATTACTCACTCCTAATGGCGAGCATCATGGCGGTTAATACGTCTCCAACGTATCTATAATTTTTTATTGTTCCATGCTGATATATTATCATTCTAGGATACTTTTTGGGTCTTTATTTACCAATTTATAATATATTGAGCACTAACCTGTTGACCCAGTGCCAGTTGTTATTTTCTGCATGTTTTTCACTTTTCAGGTTTACGGTACCAAACAAAGTCCAATTGCGACGAAACCTTTTTATGATTTTTCTGGACCAAAAGAAGACCTGGAGGCTTCGGGAGGAGACCGGAGGCCGCACGAGGGCACCAGCACGCAACAGGGTGCGCCCTGGGGGGCGCCCTGATGTGTGATGGCCCCCTCGGGCATATCCCGACGCCCCTCTCTGGCCTATAAATTCTCTAATATTCCAAAACCCTAGAGGCAGTCCTGAAACCCTTTTTACGCCGCCGCAAGTCTCTGTTCCATCGTGAGGCCATCTGGAGCTCCGTTCCGGCACCCTACCGGAGGGGGGATCGATCACGGAGGGCCTCTTCATCAACCTTCCCGCCCTCATGATGATGTGTGAGTAGTTCACCACAGACCTACGGGTCCATAGCTAGTACCTAGATGGCAATCTCTCTATCTCTTGATATTCAATACAATGATCATCGCATCTTCGCTTTGATCTATCCGATGTAATCCTATTGTGCGATGTGTTTGTTGGGATCCGATGAATTGTGGGTTTATGTTCAGATTATTGATGAAAAGTATTTGAGTCACCTCTGAATATTAAGATTCTTATTTGCATGATCATTATAGCTTCGTGATTTTTTCCGATATATCGATGTGCTTTGGCCAAGTAGATTGATCTATCTTCAGTGGGAGAGGTGCGTTGTGGTAGGTTCAACCTGACGGTGCTCTATATCCCAGTGACAGAAAGGGACAAGACACGTCTTTGTGTTGTTTCTACTAAGGATAACACGATGGGGTTTATTCATATTGCTTGAGTTTACTTTGTCTACATCATGTCATCGTTCTCCATGCATTACTCTATTTTACTTAATACTCTAGATGCATGTTGGATAGCGGTCGATGAGTGGAGTAATAGTAATAGGTGCAGGCAGGAGTCAGCCTATTTTTTATGGACGTGATGCCTATATACACATGATCATTGCCGTGAAAATCGCATAACTATCCGCTTTTCTATCAATTGCCCAACAGTAATTTGTTTACCCACCGTATGCTTACTTTCATGAGAGATGCCGCTAGGGAAAACTATGGCCCCCGGGTATATTCACTTATAAATTTACAAACGCTGCTATTACCTTGCTGCCTTTATTTACCTTTTATTTCATTTTGCAATTTACAATTATCTACACATCTCACTTGCTTGCAAATAACGAGATCCAGGGGATTGACAACCCTCTTGCCCGGGTTGGGTGCAAGTTGTTTGCTCTTTTGTGTGCAACCACTGAAGACGGTTGAGGATTGATATTCCTATTGGTTCGATAAACCTTGGTTTCATAACTGAGGGAAATACTTAACCTCTTTGTGCTGCAATTACCCGTTCCTCTTCACGGAAAACCCAACGCAGATCACAAGTATCAGGAAGGATTTCTGGCGCCGTTGCCGGGGAATATCATCACCAACTATCAAGTAACTTCACACAAATTTTCATTCACTTGTTTATCTTTTTATTTTCTGTTATATTTTGTTTGTTTGATAAAAATCAAAATACAAATATATATATATATATCTTTGCTTGTTACTAGTTTACTCCTTTGCTTGTTTTGCTTGCTTGAAAGTTGCTATCATGTCTGATTTTGAAATTAGTTGTGTTTCCGCCTCTAGTGCGGAAGCCCTTGAACATCCAACTTCACCTTGTGCTAATAATGCTAAAAGAAATTTTGATGAAGTTGCTAAGGAAAAACTTTATAATCATGCGGATGATGATCTTTCTAAAAGTGAACCCACTATGCAAACAAAGAAACTCCGTATAGGTAGTGGAAATATTATTGGCAAAAGTGTGATTCAAGATTTTTTTTCACTTGTGCGGGATCATTACCATTGATAGGAGGGTCCGTTGTTGCTAGAACTACAAGTTATGCGGAGGCTATATCTTTGCTTATAGCACAATTGGAAAGACAATTTGTCCATATGCATCCTTTCATACAATGGTTATTTCTAGAATTCTCTAATATTGAGGAAGCTCCTACTAAATGTCTAGCCGCTATATTTCTTGTTCAAGAATTTGACAATATCATGCAAGAGGCTAGAGATATATTTTATTATTATAGGGTTAACTGTGAGTGCCCACCAATACAAGGAATTCTTTATGAGTTGGAAGGTATAAGGAAACTAAGATCCACGAATTATGTTGCTTATGATGAAAACCTTAGAAAGAAGGCTCCACCTAATGTCCTAGTTGATAAAATTTCTGAACATAATGATCAATTTGCTATACCAAAACTTGGAATGGGTTATGAGCTTGAGCGAGAATTAAGGAAATATCTTCATCGAAACTTATACAATGAGGAGATAGTTATCACCTATGAGAAACCTAAAGAGGAGCCTCCTATTCCTCCTGAAATAGATCTCTCGGATCCTTGTGTTGTGAAGTTTAGATGCATGCTGGATAGCGGTCGATGAGTGGAGTAATAGTAATAGGTGCAGGCAGGAGTCGGCCTATTTTTTTATGGACGTGATGCCTACATACACATGATCATTGCCGTGAAAATCGCATAACTATCCGCTTTTCTATCAATTGCCCAACAGTAATTTGTTACCCACCGTATGCTGCCTACATGAGAGATGCCGCGAGGGAAAACTATGGCCCCAGGTCTATTCACTTATAAATTTACAAACGCTAGTATTACCTTGCTGACTTTATTTACCTTTTATTTTATTTTGCAATTTACAATTATCTACAATTATCAAAACAACTCACTTGCTTGCAAATAACGAGATCAAGGGGACTGACAACCCTCTTGCTCGCGTTGGGTGCAAGTTGTTTGCTCTTTTGTGTGCAGCCATTGAAGACGGTTGAGGATTTATATTCCTATTGGTTCAATAAACCTTGGTTTCATAGCTGAGGGAAATACTTACCCACTTTGTGCTGCAATTACCCGTTCCTCTTCACGGAAAACCCAACACAGATCATAAGTATCAGCGGTGTTGATGAAGAAGGGTTGGTGATGATGATGGTGACGAATCCCCCTCTCCGGAGCCCTAAACGGACTCCAAATCAGCCCTCCCGAGGAAGAACAGGAGGTGGCGGTGGCTCCATCTCGTGAAACGCCATGAAAACTTCTCCCTTTTTTCTCGGAAATTGGCGGGGATATAACTTCACGGTGTAACCCGCCCTATTGGGCTGGGTTAGCATATTGATAGCTTCACGACCAGAGTTCAAGATGGGCCGAGTCAAAGGGACAAGGCAAGCGAGTTGGTGGCTGGCTAAAGTTGCCAGACAGCCCAACACTTGAAGATGGCGGCTCAAGGCTCACGAAGCTGAAGACGCCGGCCGGATTTCCCTAAGACACAAGGCAAGTTAGAGACATTGTGGGTTACGTGTCGGTGTGGTGAACAGGGGGTGTTCATTACCCCTGGACACGCACCGGCAAGTTGCAGCCTCCAGGCGGGAAGGGCATGGCAGAGAAGAAATCCACTTATAGGACACATCTAGGATCCAGGTTTCCGGCAAGGATTACTTGCCGGGAACAGGCCTACGCATCACCGGCAAGCTAAAAGGCCGGCAAGATCAGGATAGAATTTCCAGGGAGCGAGCCTTCCTGGGAGAAGACCTCCAGGCAGGTCACCGAGAAGACCCGATGTTGGACTCCCGACAAGATGCTTGCCGGGGGACAACTGGGAGCAAGCACAAGACTATCAAGAAGGCATTCAAGCCGATGATCAGAAGACAGAAGACCAAAGGCTGGGATCCCGGCAAGATGCTTGCCGGGATGGCTAGCGAAGACCCGGCAAGATTCGCACCCGGCAAGATCCCGCCACCCTACCACTGCTTCATTGCAGCAACCAGCCTGTCAGACGGGGTTTGTCCTCCTGGATGCGTGTCATGGCATTAGCGGTGGATGGGGTTAAGCGATGCTGATGGGACAGGCTCTTTTTCCGTACCCAAGAAGCTAAGGGACACCTAGACGGAGCATTTAATGCGTTTGTCCTAAGATGTCAGTGAACGCTGTAGCAACTTTACACCTCTTGTATGTACTATGCGCCACTGTTGGTGACCCCTTCGACATATAAAAGGAGGCCCAAGGCGTAGCTAGAGGGAGGACCTTTTGGCCCATTCTGCATGCGTAGCTGCTACTCGAACGTACTGTTCATCGCAAGCGCTCCTGAAACTTGGGCTTAAACACATCCAATACAACCAAAGCAGGAGTTGGGTTTTACGCTTCTAAGCGGCCCGAACATGGGTAAAAATCCCTCGCGTTGATCGCTGGATCTGCTCTTTGTGCAAGCCTTTTTCCTTGCCAAACCATAAAAGGGATCCATGCGATCCCATAGGTGTCGTATGCCGACATCTTTGGCGCGCCAGGTAGGGGAAAAAGGTTGCGCGAACCTGATCTAGCGGTCAGCGCATCAGCTTCATCGTCCATGGCGACTTCGCTCTACTTACAGAAAGCTAAGTCCTAAAACTTTGATTGCTTTTTGTTGTGTAGCCTTATCCTTAATGGTAGTTTTGTATAACCTGTGCACGAGGGAGCGCTCTAGAAACACTCTGCGCTCCTGGTTGTTCTGGGTCCGCCCAACAACACAGATGCAGCTGCGGTTGCCTCTAGAACATTAAGCTCCTGAAGAGGCGGCGTTCTTGATAGGCTGCTAGACAGGACCCGATCCTAAGCGCCATCGACCAGAACGTGCGCTTTCGGGGAGTACTCCAGCAAGCGTAGGGATTCATTGTACAAAAATGCAATTGTTCAAGGAAAAGGCTCGATGAGTTTTATTTTCGGATTTCTACGTAAACCCGTATGCTGAGAAGCCTCCTCGGGGCTAGTTGCGCTCCTAGTCGCCTCGAGTCCGCTCGGCGATGTGGGCAGCTGTGCTAAAGCCGGGAAGGTAAACCTTTTCGGGATGCGGCATTCCCGGCAAGCCGCTAAGGACCCATTCCTCAAAGCGCTGCTGACTGGATCGTGCGCATTGGAAAGTGTTCCGGCAAGCAAGGGAACATTCGACAGAAGTCACGATTACAACAAATTAATCATAAACCAGAAGTTAATTATCTTGTTGTGCTAAAACGCTGTCGTGACATTACATGTCCAATCAGTGTTGCAGGGATACGCATGGAAGGCGGGCTCGGGGGCTGGCAGGGCCCTAGAGAGTAACCTTCTAGAGAGCTGTCGGTCATCACACGAGCGCGGCCTCGCTATGCGAGATGAACAGCAGGAAAAGCTAAGTTACAAAAACTTGTGACAATTACATTTCTTTTGCTGTCCTCACTTGCTCCTTACACCTACACGCGAAGGAGCCTCCCCAGGGCTAGTTGTGCTCCTAGTCGCCTCGAGTCCGCTCGGCGATGTGAGCAGCTGCGCTAAAGCCGGGAAGGTAAACCTTTTCGGGAGGCGGCGTTCCCGGCAAGCCGCTAAGGACCCATTCCTCCAAGCGCTGCCGACTGGAGCGTGCGCACCGGAGAGCTTTCCGGCAAGCATGGGTCGTCTTGATTGATTTTTCGTCATTGTACATTAATCTGCACGCGAAGGAACCTTGTCGTGGTGAGCCCGCGCTCTAGTTTCGCCTCGAGTCCGCTTGGCAGGCTTAGCAGCCGCGTTCCGACCTGGCAAGTCGCCTTGCCGGCGGCGGCGTTTCCAGCAGGCTGCTAGGGACCAGTTCCTCAAAGCGCTTGCGGCAAACATGCGCACCGGCAAGGTTTCCAAACAACGTAGGATATAAGATATATGCAAGGACGGAATTAATCAAGACGGAAGCAAACATTCATTTAGCATAAAGAAACATGTCATGCATACATAAAGATTGGCCTGACTAAGATTAATTATTCCTTTACATGCGCCATTGCAGCAACAGGTATGCAAAAAGTACTTCAGTCTCGACGGTTGCTTTATTCTCGGCGGCGCGCGGTAGCAGAGAAAGCCAAGGGCGCCATGCTGGAGGCCAGCAAGACGGCGGTGAGGCATTCGCAGTAGACGGCGGCGACAGCAAGTTGCAGCCTCCAGGCGGGAAGGGCATGGCAGAGAAGAAATCCACTTATAGGACACATCTAGGATCCAGGTTTCCGACAAGGATTACTTGCCAGGAACAGGCCTACGCATCACCGGCAAGCTAAAAGGCCGGCAAGATCAGGATAAAATTTCCGGGGAGCGAGCCTTCCTGGGAGAAGACCTCCAGGCAGGTCACTGAGAAGACCCGATGTTGGACTCCCGACAAGATGCTTGCCAGGGGACAACTGGGAACAAGCACAAGACTATCAAGAAGGCATTCAAGCCGATGATCAGAAGACAGAAGACCAAAGGCTGGGATCCCGGCAAGATGCTTGCCAGGATGGCTAGCAAAGACCCGGCAAGATTCGCACCCGGCAAGATCCCGCCACCCTGCCACTGCTTCAGTGCAGCGACCAGCCTGTCAGACGGGGTTTGTCCTCCTGGATGCGTGTCATGGCATTAGCGGTGGATGGGGTTAAGCGGTGCTGATGGGACAGGCTCTTTTTCCGTCCCCAAGAAGCTAAGGGACACCTAGACGGAGCATTTAATGCATTTGTCCTAAGATGTTAGTGAATGCTATAGCAACTTTACACCTCTTGTATGTACTGTGCACCACTGTTGGTGACCCCTTCGACATATAAAAGGAGGCCCAAGGCGTAGCTAGAGGGAGGACCTTTTGGCCCATTCTGCATGCGTAGCTGCTACTCGAACGTACTGTTCATCGCAAGCGCTCCTGAAACTTGGGCTTAAACACATCCAATACAACCAATGCAGGAGTAGGGTTTTATGCTTCTCAGCGGCCCGAACCTGGGTAAAAATCCCTCGCGTTGATCGCTGGATCTGCTCTTTGTGCAAGCCTTTTTCCCTGCCGAACCATAAAAGGGATCCACGCAATCCTATAGGTGTCATACGCCGACAATACGGGACACGATATGACCCGGACTCTATTGTAAACCCTAGGGCTTGACCTGTATATAAAGGCAGGCCCCTAGGACCAGAAGGGACAGGTTACAATCTCTCGATAGCTAGGTTAGCGATTCCGCACCCTTGTAATCGACATCTACTCATCAAATACACACAAAGCAGGACGTAGGCTATTACCTCCATCGGAGGGGCCGAACCTGGGTAAAGTCGACTCTCCCTCTCATTCAACCCCTTCGAGTCGCCACATAGCGAAAGGGGGATCAAGCCCAGGAAAGTAAGTATCTTGCATCAACAAAGGCGCAAAACGTGCATGATGGCACGACGACAGTTTTCGGCTATCCCTATTACAAGCTCAAGGAAGCCACAAATTGTTTTTCCACCCATACTTGGGGGCTTAAGTTGACAAGGTGATCCTGTGCGTAAGACGCCTCCGGGTTATCCACCATTTGGTCTTCTGGCTCCTGTATCTGAAGGTTATCCGCGTCCCAGTTGCAGTGAGATAAGGCTTGGAACACAACCTTGTCATCAAGAATAGGAGACAGATCAACTTCAGGGGCAAAGACATGCTCACGCCGTTGAGGAGCCAGATTCTTTGATATTAAATCAGGTGGTGGAATCCGGGTATGGTTGGCGTCATAAGCCGCTTGATAGTTCCTTAGTTTCATCTCAGATACCAGCTGAGTTGACATTATTTGAGCATCCTTGACACAGGTAGCATAATCCTCCTGGGAAAATTCTAACCCGTCATTCTTGAACTCGGGGAAGCCCTTTGCCAGCTCAGCTGGGTTGAGCTCCTCTCCATAAGCTAAAGCCCGGCTCAATGCATATATTGCGCCAGATCGGGCGGCTAATCTTTTTAGCTCTGGAATGTGTCGAGGGATGGTTGAAAGACACTCCAACACATTCTTGATAAACTTTAAGGGCTGCTTATCTCCCATCGTTGCCTTGATTGCAAGATGACTCCCAGCGTAGAGTTGCTCTGTCAGGGAATAAACAGCCTTAAGCATTAGCAGGTGCTACTTCTTGAGCTTGCATTGGTTTTCCCTTGAAGAGGAAAGGGTGATGCAGCAAAGTAGATAAGTATTTCCCTCAGTTGTTGAGAACCAAGGTATCAATCCAGTAGGAGATACAAGCAAGTCCCCAATCTTCGCACCTACACAAACAATCAAACTCTTGCACCCAATGCTAAAAGGGGTTGTCAATCCCTTCACGGTTATTCGCAAGGATGAGATCTGATAGAGATAGATATAAAAGATTGATAGATCGTAAAGTAAAACAAAAGTAAAAATAATGCAGCGAGGTATTTTTGGTATTTTTGGTTTATAGATCTGAAAATATAATGTGGAAAATAGACCCGGGGGCCATAGGTTTCACTAGAGGCTTCTCTCATGAAGGAAAATAATATGGTGGGTGAACAAATTACTGTCGAGCAATTGATAGAAAAGCGCATAGTTATGATGATATCCAAGGCAATGATTATGCATATAGGCATCACGTCCATGTCAAGTAGACCAAAACGATTCTGCATCTACTACTATTACTCCACACATCGACCGACTCCTGCCTGCATCTAGAGTATTAAGTTCATGAAGAACAGAGTAACGCATTAGGTAAGATGACATGATGTAGAGGGATAGACTCAAGCAATATGATGAAAACCCCATCTTTTTATCCTCGATGGAAACAATACAAATACGTGCCTCGCTACCCCTACTTTGTCACTGGGTGAGGACACCGCAAGATTGAACCCAAAACTGAGCACTTCTCCCATTGCAAGAATTACCAATCTAGTTGGCCAAACCAAACCAATAACTCGAAGATACTTGCAAAGATATGAAATCATGCATATAAGAATTCAGAGAAGATTCAAATAATATTCATAGATAAGCTGATCATAAACCCACAATTCATCGGATCTCGACAAACACACCGCAAAAGAGTATTACATCGGATAGATCTCCATGAAGATCATGAAGAACATGGTATTGAAGAACAAAGAGAGAGAAGAAGCCATCTAGCTACTAGCTATGGACCCAAAGGTCTGTGGTAAACTACTCACTCATCATCGGAGGGGCAATGGAGTTGATGTAGATGCCCTCCGTGATCGAATCCCCCTCCGGCAGATTACCGGAAAAGGCTCCAAGATTGGATCTCACGGGAACAGAGGCTTCCAGCGGCGGAAAAGTATTTTTGTGGCTCTTTTTGGTATCCAGGGAATATTTGGGAATTTATAGGCCGAAGAATAGGGTTAGGAGGGCTGCCGTGGGGCCACAAGCCAGGGGGCGCGCCCCCCCTAGGGCGCGCCCAGGTAGATTGTGACGCCACGGCAGGTCTCCTGCCTTCATCACCAAGTCTGCTGGGTTTCTTCTGGTCCAAGAAAAATCATTTCGAAGATTTTATTCCGTTTGGACTCCGTTTAATATTCCTTATCTGCAATACTCAAAAACAAGGAAAAAACAGAAACTGGCACTAGGCTCTAGATTAATAGGTTAGTTCCAAAAATAATATAAAATAGCATATTAATGCTTATAAAACATCCAAAACAGATAATATAATAGCATGGAACAATCAAAAATTATAGATACGTTGGAGACGTATCAAGCATCCCCAAGCTTAATTCCTGCTCGTCCTCGAGTAGGTAAATGATAAAAACGGAATTTTTGATGTGGAATGCTACCTAACATATTTATCCATATAATATTCTTTATTGTGGCATGAATATTCAGATCCATAAGATTCAAAACAAAAGTCTAATATTGACATAAAAACAGTAATACTTCAAGCATACCAACAAGGCAATTGCGTCCTTTCGAAATAACATGGCCTTAGAAAGTTATCCCTACAAAATCATATGGCCTGGCTATGCTCCATCTTCCCCACACAAAGTATCTAAATCATGCACAACCCCGATGACAAGTCAAGCAATTGTTTCACACCTTTTATGTTCTCAAACCTTTTCAACTCTCACGCAATACATGAGCGTGAGCCATGGATATAGCACTATAGGTGGAATAGAATATGGTGGAGGTTGTGAGGGAAAAGGAGAAGATAGTCTCACATCAACTAGGCGTATCAACGGGCTATGGAGATGCCCATCAATACATATCAATGTGAGTGAGTAGGGATTGCCATGCAACGAATGCACTAAAGCTATAAGTGTATGAAAGCTCAAAAAGAAAACTAAGTGGTTGTGCATATGATGAAAAATTCCACTAGTTATATGAAAGTGACAAAATAGGAGACTCTCTATCATGAAGATCATGGTGCTACTTTGAAGCACAAGTGTGGAAAGAGATAGTAGCATTGTCCCTTCTCTATTTCTCTCATATATTTTTTTCATTTTTTTAATTTTGGTGGGCATCTTTGGCCTCTCTTTTTTATATTTGGGCTTCGCTGGCCTCTTTTATTATTTGTAAAGTCCGGAGACTCATCCCAACTTGTGAGGGATTCATAGCTTCCATCATCCTTTTCTCTCACGGGACAATGCTCTAATAATGAAAATCATCACACTTTTATTTACTTACAACTCAAAAATTACAACTCGATACCTAGAACAAAATATGACTCTATATGCAATATGAAAGTGATGGTGCGTGTCATGAAAAACAGAACGGTGGAAGTTGCATGGCAATATATCTCGAAATGGCTATGGAAATGCCATAATAGGTAGGTATGGTGGCTGTTTTGAGGAAGGTATATGGTGGCTGTTTTGAGGAAGGTATATGGTGGCTGTTTTGAGGAAGGTGGGTTTAATGCACCGGCGAAAGTTGCGCGGTACTAGAGAGGCTAGCAAAGGTGGAAGGGTGAGAGTGCGTATAATCCATGGACTCAACATTAGTCATAAAGAACTCACATACTTATTGCAAAAGTCCATTAGTTATCGAAGCAAAGTATTAGACGCATGCTCCTAGGGGATAGGTTGGTAGGAGTTAACCATCGCGCGCTCCCGACCCTCACACAAAGGTTGACAATCATTAAACAAATCATGCTCCGACTTCGTTACATAACGGTTCACCATACGTGCATGCTACGGGAATCACAAACTTTAACACAAGTTTTTCTTCCAATTCACAACTACTCACTAGCATGACTCTCATATTACCATCTTCATATCTCAAAACTATATGCAAGGAATCAAACTTCTCATAGTATTCAATGCACTTAATATGCAAGTTTTTATTATATCCCTCTTGGATGCCCATTATATTAGGACTAAATTCATAACCTAAACCAATTACCATGCTGTTTAAAGACTCTCAAAATAATATAAGTGAGGTATGAGAGTTCAATAATTTCTATAAAATAAAACACCACCGTGCTCTAAAAAGATATAAGTGAAGTACTAGAGCAACATTGCCTAGCTCAAAAGATATAAGTGAAGCACATAGAGTATTCTAATAAATTCACGATTAAATGCGTGTCCCCCTCAAAAGATGTGTGCAGAAAGGATGATTGTGGCAGACTAAAAAGCAAAGACTCATATCATACAAGACGCTCCAAGCAAAACACATATCATGTGGTGAATAAAAATATAGCCTCAAGTAAATTTACCGATGGATTGAAGACGAAAGAGGGGATGCCTTCCGGGGCATCCCCAAGCTTAGGATTTTTGGTATCCTTGGATATGGCTTGGGGTGCCTTGTGCATCCCCAAGCTTAGGCTCTTGCCACTCCTTATTCCATAGTCCATCAGATCTTTACCCAAAACTTGAAAACTTCACAACACAAAACTCAACAGAAAACTCATGAGATCCGTTAGTATAAGAAAAATAAATCACCACTTTAGGTACGGTTGTGAACTCATTCTTTATTTATATTGGTGTAATATCTACTGTATTCCAACTTCTCCATGGTTCATACCCCCCGATACAACCCATAGATACATCAAAATAAGCAAACAACACAAAGAAAACAGAATCTGTCTAAAACAGAACAGACTGTAGCAATCTATAGACTTCGAATACTTCTGTAACTCCAACAATTCTGAAAAATTAGGACACTCAGGGAAATTTGTATATCAATCGTTTGTAAAAATTTCAGATCAAAATCACGTTCCAGTGAATTTATAAAATTCCTGGACTGAGAGCAAAAGTTTCTGTTTTTTAGCAAAATCAAATCACAAACACCGTAGACCATCCCAAAGGTCTTACTTGGCTAAAACACTAATTTAAACAAGAAAACACAATTACTACAGAGGTAATAATGTGCAAAACACTCAAAAACAGAAGCAAAAAACAAAAGCAAAAGAAATAAAATTGGGTTGCCTCCCAACAAGCGCTATTGTTTTACGCCCCTAGCTAGGCATAACGATCTCAATGATGCTCACATAAAAAGTAGTAATTGAGATATGCAAAAGAGCATCATGAATAGCATGAAAAACACATTTAAGTCTAACCCACTTCCTATGCATAGGGATTTTGTGAGCAAACAATTTATGGGAACAAGAATCAACTAGCATAGGAAGGCAAGACAAGCATAACTTCAAAACTTTAAACACATAGAGAGGAAACTTGATATTATTGCAATTCCTACAAGCATATGTTCCCCCCTCATAATTGATTTCAGTAGCATCATGAAGTAATTCAACAATATAACTATCATATAAAATTTTCTCTTCATGAGCCACATGCATGCAAAGTTGACACTCTTCCAAAATAGTGGGATTATCATTAACTAAAGTCATGACCTCTCCAAACCCACTTTTATCAAAAATTTCATAAGATTGAACACTCTCCAAAATAGTGGGATTAATAATGCCTAAAGTTGACACTCTTCCAAACCCACTTTCAATATCATATTCATCGAGAGTATTAAATAAATTATCAAGATCATAAGAAGCATTATCACCCCAATCATGATCATTGCAATAAGTAGTGGTCATGGCAAACTCATCAAATATAGCATCCCCAAGCTTGTGGGTTTGCATATCATTAGCACAATTGATATTAATAGAATTTATAACAATGTCATTGCAATCATGCTTTTCATTCAAGGAAACATCGTGAATCACTTTATAAATTTCTTCTTTGAACACTTCATCAAAATTTTCAGATTCATGATTTTCAAACAAAACTTCATAGAGATAATCAAGTGCACTCAACTCACTAGCAATTGGTTCATCATAATTTGGCCTTTTGAAAAGATTAGCAAGTGGATGAGGATCCATATCAATAGATTTTTAGCAAGCGAAGATACAAGCAAATAGAAGGCACATGGAAACACAAGCAAACAAAAAGCAAACGAAAAGATGAACGGAAGAAGGGCGAATAAAAAAGGCAAATTGGTGAACTGGGGGAGAGGAAAACGAGAGGCAAATGGCAAATAATGTAAATGCAAGAGATGAGTTTGTGATGGGTACTTGTTAGGCTTGATGTAGATCTCCCCGGCAACGGCGCCAGAAATCCTTCTTGCTACTTCTTGAGCTTGCGTTGGTTTTCCCTTGAAGAAGAAAGGGTGATGCAGCAAAGTAGATAAGTATTTCCCTAAGTTGTGGAGAACCAAGGTATCAATCCAGTAGGAGATACAAGCAAGTCCCCAATCTTCGCACCTACACAAACAATCAAACTCTTGCACCCAACGCTAAAAGGGGTTGTCAATCCCTTCACGGTTATTCGCAAGGATGAGATCTGATAGAGATAGATATAAAAGATTGATAGATCGTAAAGTAAAACAAAAGTAAAAATAATGCAGCGAGGTATTTTTGGTATTTTTGGTTTATAGATCTGAAAATATAATGTGGAAAATAGACCCGGGGGCCATAGGTTTCACTAGAGGCTTCTCTCATGAAGGAAAATAATACAGTGGGTGAACAAATTACTGTCGAGCAATTGATAGAAAAGCGCATAGTTATGATGATATCCAAGGCAATGATTATGCATATAGGCATCACGTCCGTGTCAAGTAGACCGAAACGATTCTGCATCTACTACTATTACTCCACACATCGACCGACTCCTGCCTGCATCTAGAGTATTAAGTTCATGAAGAACAGAGTAACGCATTAGGTAAGATGACATGATGTAGAGGGATAAACTCAAGCAATATGATGAAAACCCCATCTTTTTATCCTCGATGGCAACAATACAAATACGTGCCTCGCTACCCCTACTTTGTCACTGGGTGAGGACACCGCAAGATTGAACCCAAAACTAAGCACTCTCCCATTGCAAGAATTACCAATCTAGTTGGCCAAACCAAACCAATAACTCGAAGAGACTTGCAAAGATATGAAATCATGCATATAAGAATTCAGAGAAGATTCAAATAATATTCATAGATAAGCTGATCATAAACCCACAATTCATCGGATCTCGACAAACACACCGCAAAAGAGTATTACATCGGATAGATCTCCATGAAGATCATGAAGAACATGGTATTGAAGAACAAAGAGAGAGAAGAAGCCATCTAGCTACTAGCTATGGACCCGAAGGTCTGTGGTAAACTACTCACGCATCATCGGAGGGGCAATGGAGTTAATGTAGATGTCCTCCATGATCGAATCCCCCTCCGACAGATTACCGGAAAAGGCTCCAAGATTGGATCTCATGGGAACAGAGGCTTCCGGCGGCGGAAAAGTATTTTCGTGGCTCTTTTTGATATCCAGGGAATATTTGGGAATTTATAGGCCGAAGAATAGGGTTAGGAGGGCTGCCGTGGGGCCACAAGCCAGGGGGCGCCACCCCCCCTAGGGCGCGCCCTGGTGGCTTGTGACGCCACGGCAGGTCTCCTGCCTTCATCTCCAAGTCTGCTGGGTTTCTTCTGGTCCAAGAAAAATCATTCCGAAGATTTTATTCCATTTGGACTCCGTTTAATATTCCTTATCTGCAATACTCAAAAACAAGGAAAAAACAGAAACTGGCACTAGGCTCTAGATTAATAGGTTAGTCCCAAAAATAATATAAAATAGCATATTAATGCTTATAAAACATCCAAAACAGATAATATAATAGCATGGAACAATCAAAAATTATAGATACGTTGGAGACGTATCAGCAGGCTATTATCATAAAAGTTGCTAGTTCGGGGGCCTGCAAAATAAAATCAATGCCTGAGTCGTCGGGCGCATTATATCTATATGTCAAGAAGACAAGAGGTTATATACACTTACCAAAAATAGCTTGGGTCATCTGGGCAATATGCCACTTTAACCCGGACAGCTCCTCGGTGATGGGTTTGAGATGGCCCTCAGCATCCTCTACACGCTTCAGCAGAGTCGCCTTTTCAGCTTCAAAGGATTTCTTCAACTTCAAAAAGCCTGCCTTGGCGTTTTCCAGCTCGATCAACGAGAGGTGAAGTTTTTCTTCAACTTCTGCCTGGGAGGTTTGCCCTTTTTCCAGGTCTTTTTTCAAGCTGGCTACGCTGGATTCGTCTGTCTTCAAAGCTTCCTGCACCATAAATAAATCTTTGTCAAGTCTCAAGCAAATTGCAAGCAATATATTTGCCACTTGGGGGCTAATGTATATCAGTTCTTTTGACATTAAAAATGTGAACAAGACCTGGCTCATCTCAAGGAGATGAGCCGGCCCTTGGGGGCTACAGGTCAAAGTTCTTCAAGTTATTAAAATAGCTGGCTCATCTCAAGGAGAAGAGCCGGCCCTTGGGGGGCTACATGTCGAAGTTCTTCAAGTTATTAAAAGACCCGGCTCATCTCAAGGAGATGAGCCGGCCCTTGGGGGCTATAGGTCGAAGTTCTTCAAGTTATCAAAAGACCTGGCTCATCTTAAGGAGATGAGCCGGCCCTTGGGGGCTACAGGTCGAAGTTCTTCAAGTTATTAAAAGACCCAACTCATCTCAAGGAGATGAGCCGGCCCTTGGGGGCTACAGGTTGAGTCAGTCGCAGCATTCGCAAGACCCGGCTTATCTTAGAAAGACAAAGCTGGGCCTTGGGGGCTACAAAAGGATATATGATATGAGCATATAAAGGAGAACATACCTCGTATTTATTCTTCATCATGATAATAAGGCCAATTTCCATTTCACGGCTTGTAGCCAGGCGGTCCAAATAGGCAGCATGAAGATCTTCAACACTAAAGTTCTCATAATTTGGAAGCTCCAGTTTGGTCTTCCCTTTTTCTTGCAGTACTGCTTCATCTTTAGCAATAACCTTTGTTAACACCCTGGAAATTTCAGGAGCGGTATAACCCGTCCCAGTAATAACAACCTCAGGGGAATGTTTGTTTGTTACTGAAGGATTGGGTGGGTCAAGGTTAACTGCTGATGTAGTTTCAACAGTTACGGCATCAGTACTGGCTGGTTCAGATGAAGGAGGTAAATCAGTTTGGATCTCCTGAGGGCCTTCAGGTTGATCAACACGAACTTCAGGAGCCGCCGGATCAGGAATCTCTGGCTCAAGGGCCTCAGGGTTAACAGAAGACCCGTCAGTTTTCCTTTTCTTGGCTTTGGCCCTGCCAAGTTAAAGAGTATAGTATGAAGTGTGGGAAGAGACAATAGTCTACTCTAACAGGGAAAATGATGAGGAATTTACCCATGATTGATAACAAAGGGTGCCAGTTTGGATGCAGTTGAGTCGTCTGACGAAGGTGGCGACTCCTGACAAACCAAGGCATAAGAACAAAAGTTGACATATCAAGTCAAAGCTTCCTTGGAAGAGGGGAGTGTTAAATACCTTGGCTGGTCGTTTCCGGGCGGCTGATTTATCAGGTAAGCCCTCAACAAGATCACCACTCCCACATCGGGTCTGACACCTAGACTGGTGCTGAGTTTTCTTCAAAACAAAGTGAGGGTCCAGATGAGCGTCCGGGTGAGAAAAGCCTACCTTCCGAACAACTTGCCTTGTTTTCATCGGGGGCAAAGGTTCCGAGTCAGAAGAGATGGAAATTACCTCAACATCGCCTGCATGGCTTGTTTCAACATTGCCCTAAGAAGAAGAGGCGTCGGATAGATTCAATCATATACAAACAAAAGATTAAATTTACCTCTGATCGGGTATCAGTGGCAGCTGCTTTGTCCATATAAGATGGACCTTCTACAGCCGCCTTATTTTTCTTCTTACTTGGGGCGGCTTTGGGTTTGTTAGTCGTGGTTTTTCTGCGTTTCCTACTCCAGAAAGGAGATGTAGCCTGCAAAATTAAACAATCAGAGCAAGCAAGCAAAGGCTCAAAGTTTGTTCGAAAAGCCGGATTAAGATATTAAAGGTTTTATACCGGAGGAGCCGGGTTAAGGGCATAGAAAGGTTTCAACCCATCCTTGCTGCAAGTCTCTAGGTTTTCACCCAGCAGTTTCTTGACAATCCGGTTTATTTCGCCGGCCTCCAAGGAAAAATTGTTGTACCGTTGGGCGTCATTCAAGTCGCCAGAGTAAGCACACATTAAGTCTTTGCGCAGACTTAACGGCAGAATCCTCCAAGATACCCAACACCGGGTTAAGTCGACCCCAGTCAGCCCGTTGGCTAGCAGAGCCCTCAACTTCGGATAAACATGGGCATGTTGGGAACGTTCCTCTTGAGGAGCCCAACCAGGAAGCTCAAAATCCATGGGGAGGCGGTTGGGTCTATAACCCGGCAAGGGATTTTCGCCAGCAGGGGCGGTATTCCGACAATAAAACCAAGTCTTGTTCCACCCTTTGGGGTGGCTTGGTAGGGTGGCAGCAGGAAAAAGGACGTCTTTCCGCCTCTGGATTGAAACCCCGCCAAGTTCTAAGCCGGGACCGTCCGCACACTCTGTCTGCTAGTTTAAATAGAAGAATTCCCTGAAGAGGGAGACGGTGGGTCCGTTGGAAGATACACCTCGCAAAATACTTGGAACTGGCAAAGGTTCGATATGGAGTTAGGACCCAGGTCTTGAAGATGAAGACGGAAAAAGTGTAAGACGTCTCGAAAGAATTTTGACCCGGGAGGTGAAAAATCCCTCTGAAGGTGATCCAAGAATATCACCACTTCTCCCTCCTCTGCGTTTGGGATTTCCTCTCCAAGGACGACTCGCCAACCAACCACATTTTGAGGCGACAGAAACCCATGTTCCTCATAATCTTTCAAGTGAACGTCAGAAACTTGAGTGGGCACCCAGTTGCAGGCTTTGGACTCCGACATAATGAGTCGCCTGAATAAAGCAAAAGAGGGCGGCTTAAGTAAATGGTTCAAGTAAAATGATCCAATTATCTGCAGTGTAAAGGTTGCCTTGTAAAGAGCCAGTCTTTATACATTAGCTTAAGCGCATGACGGGTTACAATTATTGAGCCGGCAGAAGTAAGGGCAACTTGTGCTAAGGACCAAAGATTTCTGAAAGTTTTGCTAAGTGTAAGACAAACAAGTTTCTCTTGGAGCAGCAACAATTTTGGATCTAAGAATAGTTCAAAAAAGCAAAAATATTTGCTAGCCCTAGCGGAGGAGCAGAGAAGTAATGCCAGTACGGTTCATCTAATGCTGAGGAGGATTAAAGCATATCATACACGAAACGGAATCGGTATTTCTATCGTTTTACTTTGGTGATTACTATTCGCGGGATCTACTCACGAAGTTAACGATGGTGATGAACTGGAGAAAATCTACTGAAGAACTCAAAGAACCTCGGTGTACTATAATGGATCTAGGTCAGAAGAAAATGACTTACTTGAGTGGTCACCGGTGGCGGCGGAAGCGCGCGGAGGTTTGACTGACGAAGAAAAAAATACCGCGACGACCTCGAGGGTGATTACCGGAGATGAGAAAACCGCGGCGGTAGCACGAGGAGCTTCCGGACTCGAGAAAGAAGAAGAAGCAGAGAGAAGAAGTGGAAAGTGAATCAGGGGCCCTTGGGTAAATATTTAAAGGGAAGGAGCTCTAAGGGGCAACTGATAGGCGCGACAATCGAGGGAATGTAGTAATTTTCGGGAAACAAAAATGCCTTGATTTTCGGGATAAACATATATGACCAGATTCGCCATGATGTCATTATTGTTTTTTCCGGATTGACGATAGATGACGTCACAATAAATAAACGCTGGAGAAATGACAAGTGTGGAAGTAGAACAAGCCGGCGTTATGAAATTCATGCAAGATACAAGTCCAATAATGAGCCGCCAAAGGAAGAAAAGATAAATTGACATGAATGAATTCAAATCAATCTGGGGCCTAATGTCGAGGATATAACTTCATGGTGTAACCCGCCCTATTGGGTCGGGTTAGCATATTGATAGCTTCACGACCAGAGTTCAAGATGGGCCGAGTCAGAGAGACGAGGCAAGTGAGGTGGTGGCTGACTAAAGTTGCCAGACGGCCCAACACTTGAATATGGCGGCTCAAGCCTCATGAAGCAGAAGACACCGGCCAGATTTCCCTAAGACACAAGGCAAGTGAGAGACATTCTGGGTTACGGGACACGATATGACCCGGACTCTATTGTAAACCGTAGGGCTTGACCTGTATATAAAGGCAGGCCCCTAGGACCGGAAGGGACAGATTACAATCTCTCGATAGCTAGGTTAGCGATTCCGTACCCTTGCAATCGAGATATACTCATCAAATACACACAAAGCAGGACATAGGCTATTACCTCCATCGGAGGGGCCGAACCTGGGTAAACCCGACTCTCCCTCTCATTTAACCCCTTCGATTCACCACCTAGCAGTGATGGCCTCACACCTAAGTCCTTTTACTAGAACATCTGCCGGGTTGACAAAACCACGATAGAAATTAGGAATTTATAGGACTAGAATTAGGGTCAGAGGAGCCACGAGGTGGCCCCAAGCCATCAGGGCGCGCCCAGGGGGTAGGCGCGCCCTGTTTGCCTGGCACCAATAGGTGGCCCCCCTTTGGTGTGTCTTTGTTCCATTATTTTTTTATATATTCCAAAAAAAATCCACAAAAAGTTTCATCTGATTCCGAGAAATTTTATTTCTGCACAAAAACAACACCATAGAAGTTCTGCTGAAAACAACGTCAGTCCAGGTTAGTTTCATTGAAATCATGCAAATTAGAGTCCAAAACAAGAGCAAAAGTATTTGGAAAAGTATATATGTTTGAGACGTATCAACTCCCCAAGCTTAACTCATTGCTTTTCCTCAAGCAATTAAGTTGATAAACTGAAAGTAATAAAGAAAACTTTTACAAAGTTTTTTGTTCTTGTTGCCATATATATGCTTAGCTAGTGTTCAGATTTTCAGCATGAATCATAAATAACCATATCGAAGATAACACTTAGCTATTATATTCACTCATGACAATAACATAACCAACTAGCGAGCAATAATAAAATATCTCACATGCCAACAATTTGTCAAAATAGTCATGATATAATATGATGATATGGTATCTCGCTAGCCCTTTCCGAGACCGCAAAACATAAATGCAGAGCACCTCCGAGGTTCATGCAGCGACTAAACATTGTAATTCAGAGTAGAAAAGATCCAGTCATGCTCACATCCAACACTAACTAGACTCAATGAATAAAAATGACAATAATGCTCTCCGGTCTGGTGCTTTAGCGAGAATGTGATGACTCAAGAGCAAAAATAGAATAACATGAAATTAAATAGAAAGGCCCTTCGCAGAGGGGAGCATTGATTTGCAGAGGTGCCAGAGCTCAAGGTTTAAAACTGAGATGAAATTGTAATTTTTGGTGGTGTGCTTTTCCTGTCAACGTTACGACTGAGTTTTCAGTATCTTCCATGCTAAACACATTATTTGCGGTTCCCAAGCGGAATTGTAAGGTTTAATCCCATCCACCATACTTACACAAGCCATGGCTGACAGAATCCACGGGTGCCCTCCAACATATCAATTGTCCCAGGAGTTTTGTTTAATTTATTTTTGATTATGCAGGACTGAGCATCCTTTTTACCAGCCTCTCTCATGCAATGACAAGTGAATAAACGTCCATCTTGAGAATAACCCGCTTAGCATGGAAGATACAGACTGCCCCGTCGCTCCATGAGCGGTACGAGCACACAAAATGGATGTTTATTTGAATGTTTAGAGGTGGCACATGCAAATTTACTTGGAGCGGCAGGATAATACCGCATATAGGTAGATATGGTGGACTCATGTGGAACAACTTGGGTTTAAGGATTTTGGATGCACAAGCAGCATTCCCGCTTAGTACATGTGAAGGCTCGCAATAGATGCAGAAGCGACCAGCTAGAGAACAAAAACGGTCATAATCATGCATTGAGAATAATTAACATTGAACATTAGCATGAGTAGGATATAAACACTATGAACATAAATATAATGAAGGCTACATTGGATTTGAATCAACAACATGTTTGCACATGTGCCAAGTCCAGCCGCTCGAATTACTCAGAGGAGGATAACATACTACCATACCACATCACAATCATTTTGATGCATGTTGACACATAAGATAAATCATTATTCACTCCTAGCTATTTAAGCACGGCATCATAAACTATAATCTCTAATTGTCTTCATAAACATGTTTACTCGTAATATGTCGAATCAAGATCGAACAAGCTAAACATATTTACAAAAACGGAAAACAAGAAGAGTTCATACCAGCTTCCTTTACCATGATCACTTCATCAAATATTGTCATCATTGCCTTTTACTTGCAAGTGTGCCATGGACTAAGCTGGAATCTGCAAAATAGTTCATGCAAAGGAGAAGACAAGGTAATATTGGCTCTTTGTTAGATCAACAATAATGCATATGAGAGCCACTCAACATTTTCATCATGGTCTTCTCCTTTGAATGACCCAACTAAAGGAAAAGAATTTCAGAGCAACACACTGAAATATTTTTGGAGTTTTTGGTTTTTTTGAAGAAAGCAAATAAACAAAGGAAAAACAAGAACGAGAAAAACTATTTACACAGGAAAGCTCCCAACATGCAAAGGAAGTCTTTTTGGGTTTTCTTTAAATACTACAAACTAATTAAACAACAAAGAAAAATTGAAAAGAAGCAAGAAATATTTTTGGGTTTTTAAAGTTTTTCAAACACACAAGAAGAAAGCGAAAAATAAAAATAACATGGATATACAATGAAAGAGGATGAACACCGACAATTGAAATGAAGTGTGTGAACACGAGTGTGATGTCGGTGAGAAATATGTACTCCCCCAATCTTAGGCTTTTGGCCTAGCTTGGTGATCACCACTGCTGGTCTAAATAGTAGCCGAAGTGATAGCTCGTGGAGACGTTCCGTATCGCCTCCTCAGCTAAGCGAGCAGCCTCCACTGCTGCGTTGTGCTCATGCGCTTCGTCCTCGGAAATGTAATATCTTCATTTGTTCTGAAAATCAAAGAGAGAAGGCGCAGGCAACATAACAGAGGCGGTATAGTATTTATTAAATATTAAGTTGTAATCATAACCCTTGAGCCCTGTGTATAATAAATTCATGACGATGCATGGCTTCAAAATCTAAGTGTCTTGCAGGCAGCATAGGGTCGTTAGGTTAAGGTGAGACTCTCAGTCTTGCAACTACAAGGGAGGCGTAAATTCCTCCATACAAATCACAATTACCCGCGTTAAGGTGTAGCCTACGAGCAACAATTGCCCCAAGGTTATACTGATTATCACCAGTCATCGCAGTGTGAATGATGCTCAAGTCAGAAGCGCACAACGCACTACAATCTTGCTTGCCCACAATACACTTCCCATTAAACAGTGTGAAGTAGCGGATGGAGGGAAATTGTATACTTTTTATTCTATCCTGTGTAACTCCTCTATCCTCTCCCACGCAAAGACTTCTAAGGAACATATTATAATCAGATTTTTGTGGTTTGTCGAGTGAGCTCCAATATGAAAGTTTACATGCATCACAAAATTCTTCTAGAGTCGTACTATAAGAATTATCATAGAGACTAAACAACACTTGAGAAGTGCGGGGGTGATATTGAAACCTTTGTGTGAATGAACGGGTAAGGTTATAGTGTGGAGGGCACTTATCTGTGAGGAAATTGGTGAGGTCAGTATTGTAAATGTGCTGACCAAATTCTTCCTTAATGCATGCACCCCTCATGAACTCATCACATGGCCAGCGACATGATCTAGCGTCGGCCATTCCCACGAAGCTTGTCCTTGGTTTGGCATAGGCTTGTCGTACAGAGCTCTCGCTCGACGACTCCCCAGAAGACCGTCTGCTTGAAGAACTCCTTCTAAATATATCCATTTTCCTAATGAACAAATTTCTGAAATTTTTGGACCACAAAATTATGTCAATAAAACTTTGTAAGATTGGTAGAAACTACTCATATAGATGCCTAGAGGCCATATCAAGCATTCAAACTACTTGGAACTCAAAGAATTCAACATGCAAGCTCATTTTCAGTAGCACTAAGTGCAGCAAAATATGCAGAATATAAATCACTAAAGCAAAAAAAACTAATTGGAGGAACGGGGGGGTCACTTACCAAGGAGCAATCCCTCAAAACAGTTTCGGAAACGGAGTTCCGACAAAGAGATCAAAAATTTGAGGTTTGGGAGCTAGAACACGAGAGAGGGAGAGCACCCAGGATTTTTTTTCTGGAGGTAGGAGAAGGAGTGGGCTGAAGGCATAAGTGAGGGGGGTGCTTGTGGGCCCCACATGCCATCAGGGCGCGCCCGGGGGTGTGGGCGTGCCCTGTTGGCTTGGCACCAACTGGTGCACCCCCCCTGAGGTGTTTTCTGCTCCAATTTTTTTTTAAATAATCTAGAAAAAATCATATAAAAATGTGTGAAATTCTGAGACTTTTTATTTTGGGTCATTTTATTGCACGGGTAATTCAGAAAACAGGATAATCATGGCATTTTATTTTATTAAACTAAAAATAACAGAGAACAAACTAAGGGTATAGAAGGTTGTGCTTAATAAAGTCATCGATCCCATGCCTTGCAAAAAGGATCCATTAATAAGGTTGATCAAGTCTTATTAATAGCCATTTCTGATTGACATGAAACCGAAGAATTTTCGTATAACACTAATTAACCTCAATAGGGATTTGTGTATCCCCAACAATAAGAATATCATATTTCTTCTTGGCAGCGGGAAGAGGAAATTTAAACCCTCCAATAGTGATTGTGGCCACTTGCTCAATAGCATTGATATTATTTACCGAAGCTTGTTTCTTCGGGAAGTGCATTGTATGTTGTTTGCCATTGACATGAAAAGTAACCTTGCTTTTGCTGCAATCCATAAAATCCCCTGCAGTATTTAAAAAGGGTCTACCAAGGATAATCGACATGTTGTCGTCCTCGGGCATCTCAAGAATAACAAAGTCCGTTAAGATAGTAACATTTGCAACCACAACAGGTACATCCTCACAAATTCCAATAGGTATAGCAGTGGATTTATCAGCCATTTGCAAAGATATTTCAGTAGGTGTGAGCTTATTCAAATCAAGTCTTTTATATAAGGAGAAGGGCATAACACTAACACCGGTTCCTAGATCACATAAAGCATTTTTAACATAACTTCGTTTAATGGAGCAAGGTATTGAGGGTATACCTGGATCTCCCAACTTCTTAGGCACTCCACCGTCAAAAGAATAATTAGCAAGCATGGTGGAAATCTCAGTTTCAGGTATCTTTCTTTTATTAGTGATAATATCTTTCATATATTTAGCATATGGAAGCATCTTCAAAATATCTGTCAAGCGAGTGCGCAAAAAGACAAGTCTAATCATTTCAGCAAAGCGTTCAAAATCCTCCTCGTCCTTACTTTTAGAAGGCTTACAAGGAAATGTTACGGGTTTCTGAACCCATGGCTCTCTTTCTTTACCATGTTTCCTAACAACAAAGTCTTTCTTATCATTATTCTTATAGGATGTGGGTTATCAAGATCTTCAGCGGGTTCTATTTCCACATCATTTTCATTTTCCTTATCATTATCTGGGGGAGCATCAGCATGAACATCATCATTATCATTATCACTAGTGTATGTTCATCACCAGATTGTGTTTCGGCATCAGAAATAGAAACACTATTATGACTCTCAGTAGGTTTTTCTATAGCAGGTTCACTAGAAGCATGCAAAGTCCTATCATCTTTCTTTTTCTTTTTCTTTTTCTTTTTATATGGACTAGGTGCATCAACATTAATTCCCTAAGAATCTTGTTCAATTCTTTTAGGATGACCTTCAGGATAAAGAGGTTCTTGAGTCATTCTACCTCCTCTAGTCATTACTCTAACAGCATGATCATTCATGTTATTATTTATTTCAGAAAGCAAATCATTTTGTGACTTACAAACTTGGTCTAATTGAGTATGAACCATGTAAGCATGTTTACCTAGACATTTAATCATTAGCAATTCTAAACATCAAGTCACTCAAGCGATCTATCATCATAGCATTACGTTGTAATTGATCCTTGACATAATTATTGAAATGTTCTTGCTTAGCAATATAATTATCAAATTCATCCATGCATTGACTAGGAGTCTTAGTATAAGGTATATCACTTTAATCAAATCTACAAAGAGAATTTACCTCTACTACCTATGTAGGGATATCGAGTCCATGTATTTCTTCAGCAGGTGGTAAATTCTTGACATCTTCAGATTCAATACCTTTTTCTTTCAAATTTTCTTGGCTTCTTGCATATCTTCTTGACTGAGGAATAGAACAACTCTCTTCTTTTGAATAGGTTCCGACGGTGGTTCAGGAAGTGTCCAATCATTAGCATTCTTCAAAATATTATCCAATAGTTCTTCAGCCTGCCCAATAGTTCTTTCCCTGAAAACACAAGCAGCAAAACTGTCTAGGTAGTCCCTAGAAGCATCGGTTAGTCCATTATAAAAGATATCACGTATTTCATTTTTCTTCAGAGGATGATCAGGCAAATCTCTTAGTAGTTGGAGAAGCCTCCCCCAAGCTTGAGGGAGATTCTCTTCTTCAATTTGAACAAAATTAAATATTTCCTGTAAAGTAGCTTGTTTTTTATGAGCAGGAAAATATTTGTCAGTAAAGTAATGGATCATATCCTTGGGGTTATGCACGCAACTAGGAGCAAAAGTGAGGAACCATTTCTTAGCATCCCCTTTTAGCGAGAAAGGGAAAAAGCTTAAGGATATAATAATAGTGTATATTTTCCTCGTGAGCAAAAAATTGGCAATATCATTCAATTTAGTGAGGTGTGCCACAACAGTTTCAGTTTCATAACCATGGAAAGGATCAGATTCTACTATAGTAATTAACTCAGGATCAACAAAGAATTCATAATCCTTATCAGTAACACATATAGGAGAAGTAGCAAATTTGGGATCACTTTTCATTTTCTTCATCATAGATTTTTCTTTCAGTTTGCATAGTAGTTTCTTCAAATCATCTCTATCATTACAAGCAAGAAAGTCTCTAGCTATCTCCCCATCCATAACATAACCCTCAGGTACATTAGGCATTTCATATCTATTAGGAGAGCTAGGCGTAATCGGCGAATCAAAGTGTTCATCAATTTCAGCATTCTCAAGTTCTCTAGCTTTAGCAATATGAGCATCAAGCAATTCATTCAGTGGCATAGTTTTAGTTTCATCAAGCATATCAGTAGTATCATCATTAATTTCATAAGTAGCATCATCAAGTACTTGAGACATATCAAAATGAGTAGCATTTGGTGGTGTCCTAACCTGATTCAAAATAGTAGATGAATCAAAAGTAGAGCTAGATAGCAGTTCCTTACCTCCCCTCGTCTTAGAGGGTATGATCTTGGCTCTAGTATCTTTCAGATTCTTCATAGTGACAATTGGATAACCATGGTGAACACAATAAATAGAGCTATGCTCCCTAGCAACGGCGCTAGGAAACAGTCTTGATAACCCACAAGTATAGGGGATCGTAACAATCTTCGAGGGAAGTATTTTACCCAAATTTGTTGATTCGACACAAGGGGAGCCAAAGACAATTTATTGGTCTTGGCAGTTGAGTTGTCAATTCAATCACACCTAGGTTTTCTCTCTGTAGCAAAAGTTTTAGTAGCAGGGAAAAATAGCAGTAGTAACAGTAGCAGTGATAGCAGCAACTTTGTAGTGATTATAATAGTAGTAGCAGCAATAGTAACTTAGCAAGATTCAATATATGAAAGCGTAGGCACATGGACCGGTGATGGATAATGATTTAGATGACATCAATCATGTAACAGTTACACACTAGAGTGACACAGAACTAGCTCCAATTCATCAATGTAATGTAGGCATGTATTCCGTAAATAGTCATACGTGCTTGCAATAAGAACTTGCATGACATTTTTTGTCCTACCATCCTGTGGCAGCGCGGTCCATAAGGAAATCTAAGGAATATTAAGGCCTCCTTTTAACAGAGAACCGGAACAAAGCATTAACACATGGTGAATACATGAACTCCTCAAACTACGGCAATCACCGGAAAGAAACCCAATTATTGTCACCTTGGGGTATGTGGATCATGATACGTAATAGGTGCATACAACTTGCAATATAGGATCTAAAACACCCTCATATTCATGAAAACATAATAGGTTTAGATCTCAAATCATGGCACTCGGGCCTTAGTGAGAAGCATTAAGCATAGCAAAGTCATAGCAACATCAATCTCAGAACATAGTGGATACTAGGGATCAAGCCCTCTCAAAATAACTCGATTACATGATCAATCTCATCCAATCCCATGACCATCCAGCAATCCTACAAAGGAATTACTCACTCCCTGTGGTGAGCATCTTGTCGGTGTTGATGAACAAGGGTTGGTGATGACGATGGCAATGAATCCCCCTCTCCGGAGCCCCAAACGGACTCCAGATCAGCCCTCCGGAGGAAGAACAAGAGGTGGCGACAGCTCCATCTCATGAAACGCGATGAAAACTTATCCCTTACTTTTTCTAGGGAAATAGGAATTTTATAGGATTGGAATTAGGGTCGGAGGAGCCACAAGGTGGCCCCAAGCCATCAGGGCATGCCCGGGGGGTGGGTGCGCCCTGTTGACTTGGCACCAATAGGTGACCCCCCCTCTGGCGGGTCTTCGCTCCATTATTTCTTATATATTCCAGAAAAATCCACAAAAAGTTTTGTCTGATTACGAGAACTTTCATTTCTACACAAAAACAACGCCATAGAAGTTCTGCCGAAAACAGAGTCAGTCCGGGTTAGTTTCATTCAAATCATGCAAATTAGAGTCCAAAACAAGAGCAAAAGTGTTTGGAAAAGTAGATACGTTTCAGACGTATCAGCGTTTTTTAATACGAACGGCATTGTATTGAAACAGAATGGCCCATAGAGAATTATGAAGGTTGTTGCTTCTTGATCAGATTCTTTCATTTTGATTTGATTGTACCCCGAATATGTGTCTAGGAAGCACAGGGAATCGTGTCCTGCCGTGGCATCAATGATCTGGTCTATGCGTGAAAAGGATACTTGGGGTAGACTTTGTTAACGTCTTTAAAATCAACGCAAAGTCGCCAAGATTTATCCTTCTTTGGTACCTTGACCAGATTATCCAACCATTCAGGGTGCTTTATATCTCGGATGAACCCGACTTCTTGTAATTTGCTAGTTCTTCGCCCATGGCTTGACGTTTAGGTTCGAAGAATCTTGGGAGTGCTTGTTTGACTAGTTTAAATCCTTTGATGATGTTCAAGTTGTATTCGGCCGGATTTCTTGGGAGTCCTGGCATATCCGATGGGTGCCATGCAAAAATATCCCGATTTTCCTGAAGGAAATTCCACAGGGATTCGTCAATATCTGGATCAAGCTAGGCACTGATGGACGCCGTTTTATTTGGGTCCATTGGATGTACTTGAAATTTGACAAACTCATCTGCTGCTTTAAATGAGGTTGACTTACATCTCGTCCAGAGTGTCATTAACTCTTTGGTTGCAAAGGCCTCGGGCAGAGACTCCAGAGCAAGTGAGGCCATTTTATTCTCGGTCCTGAGTGCCCTATCCGGTTTGCTGGCAACAGTGATCACCCCATTGGGACCTGGCATTTTGAGCCTCGTGTATCCGTAATGGGGTATGGCGTGAAACTTTATGAATGCATCTCATCCAGGATGGCCATGGTAGCCACTTAGGAAGGGTACGACGTGGAAGGCCAACTCCTCGGACCGATAGTTCTCGGGAGTGCCAAAGACCACATCGAAAGTGAGTTGTCCCTTGCATCACACTTCTCTGTCAGGGATAATTCGTATGAACGTAATCAAGTTGTGCTGGATGTGAGTTGTATAAAGCTGCATTTTTTCCAACGTGTCCTTGTAGATGAGGTTTAAACTGCTACCACCATCCATTAGCGCTTTATATAGATGGCATCCATCTACTATGGGGTCGAGGACCAGAGCAGCTGGACATCGGCTTAGGTCAACCGCCGGCTGATTGTGTTGCTCGAACATGATCGGCATGTCCAACCACGTGGCCGGCAGTGTGTGTATCTGGACGTGGCCGATCTCCTTTATCGCCCGTTTTCTTTGATTCCCCGATATATGCATTTGGTGGATCATCAAGACGTCGACTTCGTCTGAGGACTTTGTCGGGCGACTAACAGCGCAATTGTCTGCGAGGAGGGCCTCGCCACCCTTGGCCACTTGTTTGACAACCCAACAGGCTCGAAGGTTGTGGGTCGGATTGGTGTTGAGCAAAGCAGAGTGTATAGGGCACGGTTTGTCGAGCGGTCCGTCTAGGGCGGTCTAGGATCCCGTCTTATTCCTTTTTCGCCATGGTTCCGCTAGCATAGGGCGCCTAGAAGGCTCCCGTTATCTAGTAGGGTTGGAGCTTTTCGAGTCTCCTGATCGTATGGGTTCAGGGTTCCTGTCTTCGACCAACTAGACATCCTCCATGGCGCAAAATTTTAGTACAAGTTTGAAGAGTTCAGAGAAAGTTTGAACTCGGCGTCGAGCGAGGGCATTTAACACACCCTCGTCATCACAATTGTGGCGAAAGGCGTCTAGTACTTCGGCGTTGGGGCAGTTAGTTATTCTGTTGTTGACGAATAGGAATCTCGATGAAAATTGTTGGACGGTCTCCCCGGCTTGTTGTTTTATATAGATTAGGTCACAGACGTCGGGGGGCCCTGAATTTCTTGGGCAATATTCGACGTGGGGTGGGTGGGATCAGAAATTTCAATCCGATCGGGGGGGGGGGGGGGGGGTGGACTCCAGCGTGCCCCCGGGTTCCTTGTGGGAAGACTGCACGGGGAAGGAGGCATTCGGGTTCGGCTTAACATCCTAAATGCCCATCTTTTCTAGACGATCAATCCCATGATCGTCCCTCGAGTGGGAGTTCTGATCCGAGGTTTCCTCCAAATGAAATCCATCGGCTGAGCTAATCAAAGGAGCATAAAGCTCTGAAAGGAGTTCTAGATCGCCCCCTGCCACCTCAAAGGGGAGCGTGACTTGGGGTCCGTCATGCCCTCAGATGGTCTGCTGGTGAGAATCGTCGATAGGCCAGAGGTTTTGAGGGGATTAAGATTGCCAATAGGCAAAGCCATCGTTCGAAGGTGATCACACAGCGAGCTCTCAATGAAAGCACCAATGTCGGTGTCAAAACTGGCAGACCTCGGGTAGGGGGGCTCGAGCTGTGAGATCGGATCGATGGGTAACACAAGACAAGATACACGATGCTTTTACCAAAGTTCGGGCCCTCTTTAGGGAGATAAACCCTACGTCCTGCTCTTGCTTATATTATGGGTGTACCAAAGTACATAGTTGATCTACCTTGAGATCGTAAGTTGTGAACTAAACCCTAGGGGTAATGATGATGAAAGAATGTATCTATCCCTACGGACTAAAACCATCTGGCTTATATAGGCACCAGGGGTATCTAGGGTTACACATGGTCGGTTGCCATCTAGGGATTACATGCTGAATCTAATAGATATACTTGGAGTACATGCGAGGTCTTCGATGAAGTCCGGTATGCTTATGCCACGGGTTAAGGGCCTCCGGGATCCTTCCTTCTTTACGGACCATCAGTCCGGCCCATGGACTAGGCCGGCTAGGCCGGGACCCCCTTGTCCAGGACACCGCCAGGGAGATAGTTTAAGACCGAGGATTTGCATTTGCTTTCTTAAGGGTGTTGCCGAGTCACAAGCATGTTTTATTTGCTTTGATTTCATTGCTTGTGAACTCTTTATCTTATTTGCTTTGTTTGTGAGACTTGAATATTATGCTTGTATGGTGTGAGACAAATGTTATCCCTTATCTATCTCATTATGTCGTATTATCATATTATGTGATGCTATGCTTATATTGTGCCTTGCTATCTTCTTGCTCACATACTATTACTTGCAACCATGCTTAGTTTCATATGATGTTTGTTGCAAGTATTGCCTAGTCTATAAAATATAGGCGGAGTGTTGATCCTAGTGTGTGTACTTTTCATTCCAAAAGCATACTCAAATAGTGCACACATCTAGGGGTAGCCCTCTATATTGTATATGACTCTGCGTTTGCATATTATTCCATGTTATCCTTGTGCAAATCCGGCATCATCAATCCACCAAAAAGGGGGAGATTGTTGGGGCATATTTCTCCCTTAGTGGTTTTGGTGATTTATGACAATGCAATTTGCGGACTAACTGTGTGCATTGAGCATTTCAGATAATATGTCATGGCACGAGACGGTGCTTATCCCCTTGGTGGTAAAGAGTAAAGACGGTTGTCTCTATCAATTTCATTTTTGGTGGTTTTGAGTCGTAGGACAAGCATACTATTAAGAGGGCAACACGTACACAACCACATTTTCACCCACTTTTCCCCTTCCACAACTTGGAGCTCTCTGCTGTTTTCTGTGGACAAGTTGGCTGCTTTGAAGCGGTAGTACCGCTAGTACCCACGATAGTATTGCTCCAGTGGTAGTACCGGTAAGTACTACCATGTTGATGTCTACTACGCAACTTTAATCTTGCAGACTCTGTTGGGCCCCCAAGCGCAGAGTTTTGTAGGATAGTAGCAATTTTCCCTCAAGTGGATGACCTAATGTTTATCAATCCATGGGAGGTGTAGGATGAAGATGGTCTCTCTCAAACAACCCTGCAATCAAATACAAGAAATCTCTTATGTCCCCAACACACCCAATACAATGGTAATTGTATAGGTGCACTAGTTCGGCGCAGAGATGTTGATACAAGTGTAGTATGGATAGTAGATATAGGTTTTTGTAATCTGAAAATATAAAAACAGCAAGATAACAAGTGGTAAACAACGATAAAAATGGTATATTAATGCTTGGAAATAAGGCCTAGGGTTCATACTTTCACTAGTGCAATCTCTCAACAATGATAACATAATAGAATCATATGATCATCCCTCAACGTGCGACAAAGAATCACTCCAAACTTCATATCTAAGGGAGAACATAAGATGAAATTGTTGTAGGTAGTAGAACCACCTGAAAGTTATTATTTCCGATCAATCTATTGAGCTATTCCTATAAGTGTCACAAACAGCCCTAGAGTTCATACTACAATAACACCATATGATACACATCAATCAAATCTAATGTCACCTAGATACTCCAATGTCACCACAAGTATCCATAGATATGTTTGTTAACTTCCAATAAATTTTACTGCTTATACTTCTTGTATGTGAAGTCACTACTCCCCATGGGACAAGCATATGAAGCATACACAATTTCATATTTATCACATTCAATTCATTCAACATTTTCTCTTAGGATATAAGTGAAGCACAAGAGTGAATATCAAACTACTCTCAAAAAGATATAATTGAAGATTAATGAGTAGTTAAACAATTAAGTAGCTATGTGAGGACTCTATCTCAAAAAAGACTTTCAGATCTAAGTATTTTATTTAAACAGCAAACAAAACAAAAATACACTCCAAGAATAAAACATACCATGTGAACGAATAAAAACTTGGGCTCAACATAGGCTAACCAATAGTTGTTGACTAAGACAGGTGGGGTGCGTAGCATCCCCAAGCTTAGATGCTTGAGACATCTTGTAATATTGACTTGGGGAGCCTTGGGCATCTCCAAGCTTGAGCTCTTGTGTCTTGTTTATTCCTCTCATATCGCGGTTTCTCCTAAGTCTCAAAACTTCATCCACACAAACTTGACAAGAACTTGTGAGGTAGGTTAGTGCACATAAGAATAAATCGACACTTTATGTACTGCCAAGACAAGTTGCATAATAATTTTCAAACATTAGCTAATGTATACTTACATTTCCACAATTTATATCTACCAATATAAGCCATGAAAACACTAGGACAAGTAGATAACAAAACTATGACAGCAATCTTTCTAAACAGGGCAGTCTGTAGAAATTAATTCAAAAAGTGTACTTGTGTAAATCAATAAATTCTGAAAATTTAGGACATAATAAAACATTTATATGAAAGTAATGTGTAAAAATTTCAGAAACTTTCCACGTTCCAGTAAAATATGAAAATCCAAACACTACAGCAAAAGTTTTTGTTTTTACACAGCACGCATCAGACATGCAATTCAAGCATCCTAAAAGGCAATTCTTCGTAATTTTTATTGAAAAACATGATTATAAATAATATCAAACATAGAACATAACAAAATGACACTCCAAACAAAACACATATTATGTGATGAATAAAAATATAGCTTCAAGTGAGGTATACCGATAGTGTTGAAGACGAAAGAGGGGATGCCTTCCGGGTCATCCCCAAGCTTAGACGCTTGAGTCTTCCTTGAATATTACCTTGGAGTGACTTGGGCATCCCCAAGCTTAGGGTCTTGCCACTCCTTATTCTCCTCATATTGTATCCCATCCAAAACTTGAAAACTTCAATCACGCAAAACTCAACGGAACTTCATGAGATGGGTTAGTACAATAAATATAGATCATTCAATTAGGTACTATCAAGACACGATTCATAATTGTTCTCACATAATACCTATTGTATTCTATCATTCCCATAATTTATATCACTAAATATAAGCTATGGAAACACTAACAACCAAACTATGCATGCAAAACAGAATCTGTCAAAAACAGAACAGTATGTGAAGATCTGAATGAAAACTATACTTCTCTGACCCTAAAAATTATTACAACACAGAGGATTTGCATGGAAATTCTGTGTAAAAATTTCAGAATATTTGGACGCTCCATTAAAATCATAGAAATTATATACCGGAGGCAAAAGTTTCTATTTTTGCACAGAATCAAATCAACAAGTATCCACATTATTACAAAGGCTTTACTTGACACATTATTGAAATAAAAGGCACAAAACATGATTACTATAGTAGATTAATAATGTGAACACAAAAAAAGGAAGGATAAATATTGGGTTGTCTGCCAACAAGCGCTTTTCTTTAAAGCCTTTTAGCTAGGCATGATGATTTCAATGATGCTCACATAGAAGTAAAGGATTGAAACACAATGGGAGAATCATGAAGGATATGACAAGCACATTTAAGTATAACCCACTTCCTATGCATAGGGATTTTGTGAGCAAACAATTTATGGGAGCAAGAATCAACTAGCATAGGAAGGCAAAACAAGTATAACTTTGAAACTTTCAACACATAGAGAGGAAACTTGATATTATATAGATATGTAGAAGCATATGTTCCTCCGTTATAATAATTTTTAGTAGCATCATGACGGAATTCAATAATATAATTATCAAATAGAGCATTCTTTGCATGATCCATAAGCATAGAAAATTTATTCCTCTCCACATAAGCAAATTTCTTCTCGTTCATAGTAGTGGGAGCAAAATCAACAAAATAACTATCATGAGATACTTGATTGATTTGAACATTAAAATCATGAAGACTAGTTTCATGGTTATCATTATTCTTTATATCATACATGTCATCATCATAATCATCATAGATAGGAGGCATGTTATCATCATAACATATTTTCTCATCAAAACTTGGGGGACTAAATATATCATCTTCATCAAACATAGCATCCCCAAGCTTATGGCTTTGCATACCATTAGCATCATGGATATTCAGAGAATTCATACTAGCAACATTGCAATCATTTTCATCATTCAAGGAACTCACATTAAACATTTTGTTAAATTCTTCCTCTAACAATTTAGCACAATTTTCTGAATCATCATTTTCATGAAAGACATTATAAAGACGAAGCATATGAGACAAACTAATTTCCAATTTTTTGTAGTTTTCTTTTATAAACCAAACTAGTGAAAAACAAGAAACAAAAAGATTCAATTGTAAGATCTAAAGATATATCTTCAAGCACTCACCTCCCCGGCAAGGGCGCCAGAAAAGAGCTTGATGTCTACTACGCAACTTTATTCTTGTGGACTCTATTGGACCTACAAGTGCAGAGTTTTGTAGGACAGTAGCAATTTTCCCTCAAGTAGATGACCTAAGGTTTATCAATCTGTGGGAGGTGTAAGATGAAGATGGTCTCTCTCAAATAACCCTACAATCAAATACAAGAAATCTCTTGTGTCCCCAACACACCCAATACAATGGTAAATTGTATAGGTGCACTAGTTCGGCGAAGAGATGGTGATACAAGCATAGTATGGATAGTAGATATAGATTTTTGTAATCTGAAAATATAAAAATAGCAAGGTAAAAAGTGGTAAACAGTGAGAAAAATGGTATATTAATGCTTGGAAATAAGGCCTAAGGTTCATACTTTCACTAGTGCAATCTCTCAACAATGCTAACATAATAGAATCATATGATCATCCCTCAAAGTGCGACAAAGAATCACTCCAAAGTTCATATCTAGGGGAGAACATAAGATGAAATTGTTGTAGGTAGTAGAACCAACTCAAAGTTATCCTTTCCAATCAATCTATTGAGCTATTCCTATAAGTGTCACAAACAGCCCTAGAGTTCGTACTAAAATAACATCGTATGATACACATCAATCAACTCTAATGCCACCTAGATACTCCAATGTCACCACAAGTATCCGTGAGTCAATTATACGATATGCATCAAACAATTTCATGTTCATCATATTCAATCCACTCAAAAGAACTTCAAAGAGTACCCCAAGATTTCTATCGGAGAAAGTAGGACAAGAACGTGTATCAACCCATATGCATATAGATTACCCCATTGTCACCACATGAATCCGCAAGTTGAGCACCAAAACATATATCAAGTGAATCAATAGAACACCCCATTGTCACCACGGGTATCCACATGCAAGACATACATCAAGTGTTCTCAAACCCAAAGTATTCAATCCAACATAACGAAATCTCAAAGGGAAAGATTCAATTCATCACATCAATATAGCAAGGGAAAAACACCATATGATCCAGCTATATTAACAAAGCCCGTGATACATAAAGATCGTTCCATCTCAAGAACGTGAGAGAGAGAGAGAGAGATCACATAGCTACTGGTACATACCCTCAGCCGCGAGGGTGAACTACCCCCTCCTTGTCATGGAGACCGTCGGGATGATGAAGATGGCCTCCGATGATGATTTCCCCCTCCGACAGGGTGCTGGAATAGGGTCCCAGATGATATTTCTTTGGTACAGAGGCTTGCGGCGGCGGAGCGGAAGTTCTAGGTTTATTTCTGAGGGTTTCTGTATTTATAGGATTTTTCAGCGTTGGAATCACGCTAAACGAAACCATGGGGTGGTCCCAAGCTATCAGGGTGCGACCACCCCCCTGGGCGCGCCCTGATGGCTTGGGGGCACCTGGTGCCCCCCCCCCCCCCGGTGGTTCTTCACTCTAGTATTTCTTATTTGCTCCAGAAAAAATCGTCAAATAGTTTCGGACGATTTCGAGAACTTTTATTTTCTGCACAAAAACAACACCACGGTAATTCTGCTGAAAACACGTCAGTCCGGGTTAGTTCTAATTAAATCATATAAAGTGCATCAAAATCATATAAAAGTATTGTAAACATGGGTAAATATGGCATGAATACTTCATAAATTATCGATACGTTGAAGACGTATCACACGCTAGTACCGCTTGGGGAATCCCGAGCATGAAACTTTTTGTTGCCAGTTTCTTGATTACGATAGTAGCACGGTAGTGGAACGGTAGTACCACGCAAGCGGTACTTCTACTCCTGCTACCGCGGCTACTACCGCTTGAGAGTTTCCCCCTTGCAACTTTCTGTTTCTAGTTTCCCTTAAATGGTAGTAGAGCAGCACTAGAACGGTAGTATCGCTTGGCGCGGAACTGCAGCCCTAGTACTCTCTACTATTTTTTTCTCGTATGATCCAGGGACTCAAAGCAGTAGTACCACTGAGATGGACGGTAGTACCGCTCCTGTACTATTTGTACTTCCCTGTGTGTGCATGGTAGTACTGCTTAGCTGCGGGCAGAGGGCAGCAAACGGTTAGATTTCCCCCACTATAAATAGGGGTTCTTCTTCCCCAAGAAGACCTAGCTCTTATCCCCCCAAGCTCCATTGTTGCTCCTGAGCTCATTTTCACCCGATCTCTCTCCCTAGCCATCAAAACTTGTTGATCTTCTAGGGTTTTGAGGAGAAGGCCTCGATCTACACTTCCACCAAGAGAAATTTGATTCCCCACACTTATCCCTTGCGGATTTTGTTACTCTTGGGTGTTTAAGCACGCTAGACGGAAGAGGTCACCTCAGAGCCACAAACCATTGCGGTGAAACTTCGTGGTGGTGTTGGGAGCCTCCAGTTAAGTTGTGGAGATTGCCCCAACCTTGTTTGTAAAGGTCCGGTTGCCACCTTCAAGGGCACCACTGGTGGAATCATGACATCTTGCATTGTGCGAGGGCGTGAGGAGAATACGATGGCCCTAGTGGATTCTTTGGGAGCATTCTGCCTCCACACCGCTCCAACGGAGACGTACTTCCCCCTCAAGGGAACGAACTTCGGTAACACATCCTCGTCTTCACCAGCTCCACCTGTGGTTACTTCTTACCTTTACTTTGTGCAAGATATTATTGTGTTGTATCCTTTGCTTGCTTGCTTGTGTTGCTGTTGTTAGCATCATATAGGTTGTTCACCTAGTTGCATATCTAGACAACCTATTTGTTGCTAAGCCTAATTTGATTAAAAGAGCTAGAAATTGGTAGTTGCCTATTCACCCCCTACCCTCTAGTGAACCATATCGATCCTTTCATCTACCACTACTTGCTGCGATGGAGGTTCATGTTGTGAAAGATCGGGCCAATAGAGGATCGTCCCTCGTCTCGAGGTTCGCTCCACATCATTTCTCTCTGCAGTTTTGCAAATGCAACGCTTAAAGACCAGGCTGGCATCACGCAAGTGCACCAAACCATTGCATCGATCATGGCGGCCACAAGCATGTTGAACAACTTCATCGACACCGGAGAGTGTAGACATATCCAATAGAGGAACGAACATGTGTCGCTCCGGTCTCAAGATGACGGTCAACATGGCTTGTGTGGCGTTATCTACATGTCAAGAGTGCTCCAAATTTCCAAACAGCGTCGGCTAGTAGCCGGTCCACCATGAACCCCACCGCAGACTCATGATCACCAGCGACCGCCGGCTCCATAGTAGACACTAAACGGCAAACAATGTGCTCCCATCAAGATAACAAATCTCTACAACGATGCTTCAATCAAGGAAACGATGTCAAGGACGTTGTCATCGCAGATCCAACAAGGTGGATCTCGGTTTTCGCCCGGAGAACAAAACTTGAGGGCGAGGGAGCTGCCAGATCTCCTCGGTGACGCCTCCAACGAGGAAGCAACACCAGCGAATGTTGCCATCACCGACGTTGGATAAGAGTAGGACTTTTGTCCGGAGAAATTTCATACCTATGTTGGGGATAGCACCCCAAAGGGCACTCACCATCAGATCTGGAGCTTCCGCTTCTCACATCCATACTGGAGCACGATAGGGGCACCGCCGACCAGCCTGCCCTAGATCGTTGGGCGTCATGTGGATCTGACCACAAGCATCCACACCGGCTGGCACGACAGTGTCGCACCCTTACTGTGTGCTCTGACCCACGCAGCCCCCTCGTGCCTCAAGGCCCCACCACGTCGCGGGCGGCATCCCGCACACCCTCAACACAGCGCTATCATGCGCCTCCTCGACGGCTTGTTGTGCCATCCCAAGCATGTGCATATGCTCAAACCCCTGTCAAAACCACCAGTCCGTGTCGCGGAGCCTTAGAAGAAAGGGTCCCACCTCTGTCGAGCCGCATAGGCTTTGCCCGCGTGACTCCCACCGGCGGCGGAGCGGGGAGGAGGAGTGGTGGGTGTTGCGCTCGAGGCAGCGGGAGCCGCCCACGGGGGCGACACAAGAGGCTCTTTTGTCGTGGAGAGAGAAAATCGATTATCTGGAAATGCTCATTTTAAAGCATTTTGGGATGCCTATTTTGTTTTTTCTACCCAAAGGATCACGGATGTGATCTCTTCATGAAATTTATACGGATGTAAAACACTCAAGAATATTTGTCCAAAAAATCCAGATTTTGTTGAATTTTTTTAGGTATTTTTCGGAATTTACTAATCACTCAGGTGTATTTGCACTTGGGAGCAGAATGGCACTTTCGAAGCTCTTGTTCGAAATTTCACATTACTAGCTAGTGTCAGCATCTGGTTGTTCTGGGGAAGACTGGCATAGGATCTAGCTTTAGGCGAGATTAACGAGATCAATTTTTTGAAGACACACAACATGTTCAATAATTCTGAAAATATTTACAGACACATGTCCATATTTGTTGTACAATCTCAAAAGTTTGAGCTCCTAATTCGAATTACACGCAAAGAACCAAAAAAAGACAAAATTGGATGTAAATAGTGCCAAGTACTATTCACCCAAAGTTGATACTATTCATAGTCGAATTTGTAAAAAATAAATTAACCTCTAACTGTAGATCGAGTTTTGAGCTGATTTTCTTGAAGTTGTAGACATACCCCAGAGGTATGTTGTCAATAAGATTTTTCCAGATTGTCTTAATATGAAATTTTGGGGTCGATCTAGCGATATCACCTCAAGGCATCGCATGTCCTATACTAGTCTCCCCCGGTTGTTGTTCCATAGCTACTGGTAAGGTGGCAACGGTTCTAGACTTTTAATATTGTTTGGCCCTTAGCTGCTTCTGGATTAAAATTGTAGCATGTGTGTAGTGAAATGTACTTCGCAATCCATTTTCGTTCCAAAGTACTAGAGTATTATCTCTCCTAGTATAAGTTTTGTTGGTGCTGCATGCAGAGATTAAAATATAGTTCGTTCGTTTAGCCCATTTTGCTTTAGCACCAACCAGTCACGTTCTCCTCAATAATTTACCAGAAGCAGAATCCCCACATCTCTTGCCACGTACGTCTACATCCCCACAAGGTTACTATAAATACCCGTCCCATGGCCACTCCCTGCAACTCACCAAGCAACATTTGAGCTAACCATATCCTCTCCCAAGCTAGCTCGAAGAAGCAACTTAAGCGGCAGCAATGGCGAAATCTTTCACCTTACTAGCGCTACTTAGCGCACTGGTTGTGCTCTCACTTTTTGTGAGCCCCATTGCTTGCTCCCGCAAGCTCCCCAAGCCTGCAGTCAAGGCCCACAAGAACCACACCGCTGCTACCCCCTCGTCGTTTGCCGCTTATGGCTCCGGCGGCTGGTCAGCCGGCGGCGCGACGTACTACGGCGCCCCCGACGGCGACGGAAGCGACGGTTAGTGCTTGCATGCTTACTGTACGCCGCTAGGAGTAGAACGTACATTAACTGCACCGCACGGCGTCGGTCGATGGAGCCTAAAAAACATGAAAAAAAAAATGCAGGTGGCGCGTGTGGCTACCAGAGCGCTGTCGGGAACCGGCCGTTCTCGTCGATGATCGCCGCCGGGAACCCGTCGCTCTACAGAGGAGGCAAGGGCTGCGGAGCGTGCTACGAGGTCAGGATAACACACAGGCACACGTTCAGAGACTGTGTGACCAGCACTACATTGCGTCCTGCCTTTCTGCAGCTTCACTCCATTAATGGTGCAAAGTCGTACCGGCAGGTCCTAACTAAATGAATTCATGTGGCCCGCCTACGCAGGTTAAATGCACCGGCAACCAGGCATGCTCCGGCCAGCCGGCGACCGTCGTCATCACCGACGAGTGCCCCGGCGGGGCCGCCTGCCTTGGTGAGGCCGCCCACTTCGACATGAGCGGCACCTCCATGGGCGCCATGGCAAAGCCTGGCATGGCTGACAAACTCCGGGCCAGCGGCATCGTAAAGATCCAGTACAAGAGGTACGTACATACTTCAGCCAAGAATGTTGCTCTCGCATCACAAATTAATGGAGACTGCATAATAACTAAATTAATCTCGGTGTTTTCGTTAATGGTAGGGTGCCATGCAAGTACCCTGGCATGAACATTGCCTTCAAGGTGGACCAGGGGTCCAACCCGTACTACCTGGAGGTGCTGATCGAGTTCGAGGACGACGACGGCGACCTCAACACCGTCGACCTCATGGAGGCCAACTGCGGCACCTGGACGCCCATGGCGCAGAACTGGGGCGCACTGTATCGCCTCAACTCCAACACCGGCAAGCCGCTGCGCGGGCCCTTCTCGCTCCGGCTCACCTCAGACTCCGGCAGGAAGCTCGTCGTCAACAACGTCATCCCCACCAACTGGAAGGCCGGAGCCACCTACCGCTCCTTGGTTAACTACCCCTAAGTTGGCCAGTACAACCAAGAAGTACGGAGTGTGGTCGTCGTAATTTAGAACCGCGGGCTAATTTCTACTGCGGGGATTATAAATATTCATACGTACTAGTATATGCGTCCGGGAATGGCCGGAGGCTGTGTCAGAAGAGGAAGAGTAGGCCATACTAAGATCGTGCTAGCTCTTCCCTCCACGGCCTCTCGGCACTCCCCTAGTGATGCGTGTCGTCGATTTCTCTGTATTTTGTTTCTCTTCCTCTGTTTTGTTGTCGAGGAGAAAAGCTTGTAGTGCAGTGCAGCTAATGTTGCACGCCGATGTATCAAGTTGTGTGAGTGAGTGTGAGAGTGTGTTTTTTGCAGCGCAATCCTTGCGAGAAATGAACTTTTACCATCACATAATTTATGTACTGAAATCTGCAATGCCAAGCACTTTATTCGGTTTAATTAACAAGCAGTCGCCTGAGTCACTCCTCGCTGGGGATGCACCACATTTGCCGAACCTGCCTAAAATGTATGGAACTCTTTCGAATCTGACATTCAAATGAGCACTGATGTTTTTCACGCTTTGTCTTTAGTTTTTCATGGACCATGTAAAGTACAACATCGGTCGCGTTTCACGATACACTCATTTACACTCATTGCAGTGACAGTTAATTCCGGACGGAGGTTATAGGAGCACCAATACTCCCATGGACAATGAGTAGCAGCTTTGGTACCAGTTTGGCACCCCTGTTATAGTCCGGTTGTTCTGCCGACGATGACACATGCAGTTCTCCGAAAACAAAGTACACGATGATGCAGAATCTTATACCCGCTCCGTTCCAAAATAAATGTCTTCAACTTAGTACAACTTTATACTAGCTCTAGTACAAAATTAAGACAGTTATTTTGGGACGGAGGGAGTATTTCTTTACATAAGTTTAAAAACTGACTGTACTGTACTCCATTATCAACACAAGAACTGTTCTCAGAAGATACTACTGCTATTGAAAGATCGTCGGCTGTACGAGCACCACTCTGCAAGTCTACACACAAGAGCTTCAGTTGTACTATTCGACTTTACAAACTAGAAGGTGATTTAATTATAGGTTCGGCATGTGGGTCTGATAAAATAAAACCAACAAGTGCGACCATATGCGACGAGAGGAAGAGGATACGTCCATGGATATCGATTTAGAAAGTTATTCAGACCCATGCCCATTTCAGCACGAGTATTAAGATCTTGGGAGCCTATTCAAGTTGCTGTATAATAATATATCTAGGCTTCTAGTTTGATCACTTCTATAGATATAGGAGAGAAAGTGGAAAAGTCCATACTGGTAGGCGCTCCCCTGGTCGCTCCCGCGGGCGGCCCGGGAGCCAACCCTAGCCGCCGCCAACGAGCTCCCCCTCATCCTCTCCTACCCTCGCTGCCGCCGGCGCGTCGCCGGGCGTAGCCCGCGCGGCTGGGCGGCGGCGGGGCCCTTCCCTCCTCCAGCTTGGGCGGGGGCGGCGCGGCGCTCGCGCGGGTGCTCGCACTGGCGTGGGAGGCTGCGTGCGGGGCGGCGCGGGAGGGCGCGCAGCGTGGGGCGCGTCTCGGGCGCGCCGGGCTTCGGCGCGGGGCGCGGCTCGGGTGCGCGGGGCTTCCGGCGGCGCCGATCTGGCGCCTGCGGGAGCTCGCAGCGGGGGAGGTTGCCCTCCTTGTGTGGCGTTGCGGCTCCGGCGAGGGGAGCCCCGAGGCTGTGTCTCCGGCGGGTGGCGGCCGTGGGGACGTCGTCGGCAGGATCTGGGGCTGCGGCCCGGCGGCTCTTGCCCGGCGAGTGGGGGTGGGGTGGCGCCCCCTCTTCCATGTCTTCGGGTTCTTCGTCAACGTGTGGGTCAACTTCTTGCTGACTCATGGGGGCTGTTGCGGTGCTGCGTGGAGGTGGCGTCAGATCCGGTTGTTTTCCGGACGGTTCCGGCTCGTCTGCGGCTGCCGGCGATAGGGTTGGTGGTGGCGCGACGATGGTTTGCGGTGGCTCTCGCGTGCTGTCGGCGCAGCGGCTTCGCGGGAGGTGTGCGGGCTAGCTTAGGTGTGGCGCGTGGGGGTGTGGTGTTGGGCGATGCTCCGGGCGAAAGCTTGCTGGCCGGCGGCGTCGGCGTCCGTGGACGTCGTTTCACCTCCTTGGAGGCGCCGTCGAGGAGTCCATCCCCTGCACACCCTCGGTCCCAGGTCTTCGGGTGAAAACCTAAAGCCCGGTCGGGCTGGGCGTCGGCGTTAGCATCGTCGCTTCCCCCTTTGGGGCGTCGTCTTGAAGACCATGGGATCCGGTTTGCGCTCTTCATGGGCTAGAGGCTCACGGCGCTGCAGTCGGCAGGTGCCCGGCTGGCAGTGTGGAGGTGCGGCTTGTGTGGCGACGATGATGGTGGCAAGATGTGCAGGGCTGTGGCTGGTCTTTGTTCCTCGACAGTCGGCCTGCTCCTGAGCGTGAAGTCGGAGCTGAGGCGTTGCGGGGCGACACGGCGGCAACGATGCCAGGTGATGGGCATTTTGGACTCTGTCGGCGCCAGACGTGCTCCTATTCCTCTGTGATGCTCGTCATCAAGGTCGGAGTTGCCTGGTCTTCGTCGTCGCCGACCGATTCTTTGGCTTTGGCCAACATGGTTTCCGCGTGTCGCTCGTTCGGAGGGGCCTTGATGGGTCGTCTGCGTTGAAGTCGGAGTCGCTTGCTCGGGGAGAGGTGATGACGATGACATTGCTGGCAATCTCGACGGTGTCCTCGCCTCGACGGTGTGTGTGGGTCTTGTAGGTGTCAGGTCGGTCGGGGTGCCCTTCTCGTTGGGCGTGTTGTAACGGTTTTAGCCCGGTTTTCCGTAAATTAACTGGGCAACTCTCTTCTGCTTTTTTAAGAAATCGAGATCCTCAGGGGCCGAGTTTCGAAAAACTTCTATAGATATACCTATACATATGCTAGAGGCATAGAGCTATGCATGCACCCTACTTAACTCCACTCTATCAAGTCACTGTATGAAATCAGTGTATGCACTTGGAATGTTTAATATAAGATACAAAAAAAAATTACCAGTGTCCCGGTGGAATGACAGTTACTAAGAAGGAAGGATGATCAAGTTACATAAACCGAGTGAACTCCATTCGTTCTTCTTCCCGCCACAGCTTCAGCCGCTGCTGCACGTTGAGTGATGTCAAAAGGACCCTACCAAGCTAGCCACTGTCGCCATAGCGATTCCCCATGTGGCACGTTCAAACAACACGATCGAGCTATTGATTCTAGAATTACAGTACAAGAAACGAAGCCTCCGAAGTGACCGGCGCACATGTTCTCCGCGACCAGCAGCGTTCCTTCACTCGGACACTTGGGACGAACAGCGGCCGGCAGCCAACATCCGATGGAGCCGCAGCGGCCGCCAGCGTGGGCATGCATGGCGCGCCCCCGCGTCAGCCGTCCGTTCCCGCCCCGGCCCCCTCTCACGTGGAGAGATTCTCACGGACGCAGAGCCGAAGGCAACCCGCGCGCATATGGTGGTCACGTAGACCCTTAGGGCATTTTCAATGCAGAGGCGCTTGTTTGGGCGCTTGCATCATTAAAAAAAAGATTAATTAATAAGCACCGGTGGAGGAGTCTGCCTTTCCAACGCAGGAGCGTCAGGTTGAGCGCTTAGCTGATTTTTTTTAGCGTCGATCTAGCGCCCGACTCCCGTCAAAACAAATGCATGCGGAAAAAAAAGGCTCAAGCGCCCGACGTCAGGAGAGGCATCGATGCCAAAGGAAATTCTGGGATCGACCAGGAATCGAGCGGAACGGCCGGGAAAGGAACCCTGGCGCCTGGGCTAAGCGCCCGCGTTGTAGATGCCCTTAGAGCAACTCCAACGCAGAGACCCAAACGGACACGCGGTTTGTCCGCTTTTCGTCCGTTTGGGTCGCCCGTCCGCCTGTCTGTGTCCGTTTTTTTAAATGGGTCAGCCGGGACACCCAACGGGCAGCAGGTGGACGGCAGTGCTGTGGCAATAGAATAATAGGAGAGAGGTGGGTGGGGGTGGGCCAGCGAATTAAATAAGAAGGGAGAGGTGGGTGGGTGGGTGGGTGGGTGCGTGACAAGTGGGTCTGTCCGGACATAGGCGGACGACGCGGACGCAGAAAGCGTCCGCTTTGTGTCCGCTGCGACCCAAATGTGGCCCAAATTTGAGCCAGAAATGGGTCGGCGCGGACGCCAAGCGGACGCGATTTGGGACGCGCGTCCGTTTGGGTCGGCGCGTTGGGCCATCTTTTCTGTCCGCGGCGACCCAAACGGACGCGGGCGGACGAAATGGGTCGGCCGGTTGGAGTTGCTCTTAGAGCATCTCTAGTGGCTTGTCTAAATTTGGTAGTCTATATCTTCATATAGACAATGGTGTAAATAAATTTCATTTTAGATAACCTCGGTTTTCCAGCGGAATGTCTAAATTTGGTAGTCTATATTTCCAACGGTTCTATTTTCAACGGCTATATTTCCAACGGCTCTATTTCCAGGTCTATATATACCACCCCTCCCATCTCTCATCCACCAATCCTGGTCATTTGTAACGCCCGGATAATTAAGCTACAGTAATCCCACGCTAATGATGCCACGTCACCACGTTTACTGTTGCTAATCTCGCGTTGGATTCAAATCCCGTTCAAATTCAAATTTTAAAATAAAGTCAAACGAATAAAGTTTTGAAACATCAAAACAAAAATGTTCAAAGTGTGGCAAATAATTCTTAGATAATTATGGTGGTGAACCAACATTTTTGGAAAGTGATTAAATGCCCTAAAGAAATTAAAACAGCATTTAAAATATTTAATAAATACTTTTAATTCAATAAATATTTATAAGCTAAATTAAAATATGTTGGAACATTTTATTCCAGTGTGTTAAAATACAATACTAATTTAGAACTAAGTTTTATAGTTTGTTAAAACTAATTGGTTATTAAAACATTTAAAAGCTGAGTTAAAATATTAAAACTAAAACTAAAACAAAACAAAAAAATAAATGAAAAAAGAAAACAGCCCCCTCCCCCCTGGGGCTCGACCCAGCCGGGCCGGCCCAACTGGCCAACCGGCCCACCCCCGCTGGGGATAACCCCCCACTCCCCCCCCCCCGGAACCCTAGCCCGATCCCCACCCCCCCCCCCGCTCACTCCCTTCCCTCCCCGATCCAGATCGGATCGGGGCTAGCCCCCGCCGCCGCCGGCCTTCCCCGGCGCCCCGTCGCCACCTCGCCGACCCTCTAGCGCCCGGCGTCGCCGCCTCGCCCTCCCCCCCCCCCCCCCCGCGACGCCCGTGACCCCGTCGCCTTCCCTACCCCGCGCCGCCGCCCGTGGCCCCGTCGCCTCCCGACCCCGGCGCCCCGGCGCCCCGCACCGGCGCCGCCACCGTCGCTCCCCACCGTCGGCCGTCGCACCTTCCCCGAGCCCATTGCCCTCCCCTGCACGTCGATGTGAGCCGCCGCGTTCACCCCCCCTCTCTGTCGCCCGCTTGTCGTCGCCCGCATGCCGTCGCCGCGCCTGGCTCCGGCCACCGCTCGCCGCCCGCGCCGCGCACGCACCCGCGCCACAGCCCCCCCCCCCCCCCGCTCGTCGTGCGCGTGCCCGCTCACGCTGCCCGCCGGCCACCGCGCCCCTGGCCCCCCGCGGCCCTCGCTGCTGCCCGCGCCGGCCACCGCCGCGCTTTGGCCGCCCCGGCCACGCCCGCGGCTGACCCCACCACTGCGCCTGGCCGCCGCCGACGACCCGCCGATGAGGCCCTGCCTCCCCCGTGGCCGATCTGGTTAGTGGGGAATTAGCCCCCCCCCCCACTAACCCCCCTTTTTTTGTGAGAATGACAGAGGGGGCCCACGCCCCCTAAACCGTTTTAATTAAAAAGAATTAAAAGGAAAAATAAATAATAATAAATAAATAATAATAATAAAATTGATAAAAATAAATAAATAAATAATTAGTTAAATTAATTAATTAGTTAGTAATTAATTAGATGATTAAGGTTAATTAGTTAATTAAACTGCTAATTAAAGTAAAGAGTCACTGACATGTGGGACCCACACGTCAATTTGACCCAGTCAACAGTACAGTTGACTGCTGACGTCATGTTGACGTCATGATGACGTCATAATTGCATTTCGAATTAAATTAATTTATTAATTCCAGAAAATTGATTAAATCTTTAATAATTAAAATAAAATAAACCGTAGCTCGGATGAAAATACTTTATACATGAAAGTTGCTCAGAACGACGAGACGAATCCGAATACGCAGTCCGTTAGTCTGTCACGTGCTCCTAGCATAGCAAACATGGAACTTTTCCATCGTTTTCACCTGTCCGGTAGTAGCCCGAGACCCGGGAAATATCGTCGGATATTCTTCCGATCAGTCTGCGACGTGTAGTACTGCCTTAGTGCATGCCTAGCTCTGCAAATTGCCATGTCATGCATCGTGATTGCATCTGTGCTTTATATTTATTGTTTCTTCCCCCCTCTTCTCTCCGGTAGACCCCGAGACTGACGGTGCTGCCGGGTACGACTACGCCGTTGACGATCAGCCTTTTTCCGTAGAGCAGCAAGGCAAGCAACCCCCCCTTGAGCATTCCGATATCGCCCATTCCTTCCCTCTTATTCTTGCATTAGATTTTGCTACTGTATTAGCTAGCTCCTATTTCTGATGCATAGCCTGCTTTTGTTAAACTGCTACTATACCTGCAATCATATCAACTGTTTAGTATAGGATGGTCAGTGAATCCCCTGAGACCCCCCTTAGTCCCAGTTGCCCCTGCTTCTTCATCGACGACTCGACGACCCGAAGACTCGAAGACTCGGTCAACCGACCGACGAGCCAGGCCCCTCACATCACCGCACACCCCTTAAGTATGGCACTGCAGAGCTACTATCGAGTGCCGAGGATGATACCTCACTTAGCACTCCCGATGTTAATTCTGTAGCGTAGCTAATCGGTCGTGGGTATCGAGGGTGATTTCTCCTTCCCATTTATCGGTAGCGACTCTTGTCATACACATACCTCGAGTGGGATCCATCGAGGGTGATTCCTTGGATATCCACTTGGTGTATAAACACACAGTTACTTCAACTTGACCTTGTTTACATGTGAAAGACGGGACTGGAGGGACAGGCGGTACCACCCTGGTTGAGGTGGACCTGAGTTCCCGACAGTCTTGAGACGGGTCGGCCCCAAGGGTACCCGTGTGTGAGATGTGGTGGGATGCGCCGGTAAGGCATCCAAAGGATTATGTTGAGGCGTGGACGGGCAGGAGAGGCCCTTGCCACACATCCTCGAGTCGGGGTGACGGGACCGCACTTTATGGGTCGCGCTTGCCCCGCATTAATAAAATGCTAATGGGTTGGGTATTTGATCTGAGTTGGGTTGTTGGCCTTTTTACGCACCAAACCATCGCGTGGGAGAAGTTATGGGTACTCAGTGTCGTTGTATCAGCCGAAGCTCTTCGGACGTCAACAATGGAGCGGCGCGCGCCGGATTGGACTGGACGGTGCAACTCTTGGACTGGAGTGTACTAGGTCTGCTTCCGGCCGCCCACGCATCGTGCAGGAGTGCAGAGGGCAAGTGGGCCCACGACCCCTTTGTGCTTAGGATTTAGACCGGCGGGCTGGCCTCTTCGTTGAGCCTAGGTGGGGTGACGACGTGCTGCTATCCCGAGGCCAGGCATGACCCAGGAAAGTGTGTCCGGCCGGAGGTGATTAGGCGTGTTGGAAATGCGGTGCACCCCTGCAGGGATGAATAAACTATTTGAATAGCCGTGTCCACGGTAACAGGACGACTTGGAGTTGTGCCTTGGCCTTATACAACTATAATTGTGACTTTTAATTTGAAATGAATTGTGGCTCCGAGTTTGCTTCCTCGCAGGGAGTCGAGGAAGAATCTCTGGGCGTGGTTACTTAATTAAAATTGCTACAATAATATGACTATATATGAGATACCAGTCTACTCTCTTCTAATGCTGCAAGATGCTGAAGATGGTAGTCTTCGATAGGACTAGGCCTTCTCCCTATTCTTGCTTTCTGAAGTCAGCCCAGATATAACCCCATTCCTTGACACTGATGCATACTTAGCATAGTTCTGATGTCAGTCTTGCGAGTACTTTGGATGAGTACTCACCGCTGCTTTGCTTCCTATTTTCCCCTCGATACGATTCTGCGTTCAGACGATGGAGCCCAGGAGATGGAGTACGCCGGAGACGACTACTACACCACCGCTGGAGCCTACTACTACGTGGAGAGTGCCGACGCTCAGGAGTAGTTAGGAGGTTCCTAGGCAGGAGGCCTCGCCTCTTTCGATCCGCTGCTTATGTTTGTGCTAGCCTTCTTAAGGCAAAACTTGTCTAACTTATGTCTGTACTCAGATATTATTTGCTTCCGCTGACTCGTGCTTGTCGAGCTTTGTATTCGAGCCCTCGAGGCCCCTGGCTTGTTATTATGAAGCTGTATGACCTTTAATTTGTGTCTAGTGTTGTGTTGTGATATCCATCCGTGAGTCCCTAATCTTGGTCGTACGCATTGCGTGTTTGATTAGCGTACGGTCGAGATCGGGGGCGTCACAAGTTGGTATCAGAGCCGACTGCCTGTAGGTAGCCCCCTTCCCAACTCCTTGCCCGAAGTTGAGTCTAGTCATTGAAAAACTTTTACTAACATAGTTGTGTGGCTTACGGGCCCACTTCTCAATCGGGTGGTATTAGGATCTTTTATTCCTCGTCTATACTCTGGGTTCTGATCTCTCTTCTCTTTCGGCTTAAAGATTTTATTAACTCTAACTCTAGGTTCTCGTAACTGCTTCCCCCGGAGAGCCCTTCATTCCAGATGATGGCTTGATTCATCAGAAGACTCCGAAGATACTCTATGAAGTTCTCTCGAGAACTTGTGCTCATCGCCTTTGCGATTCCCTTCCTCCGTCAACCCCTATGGATGACTACATGCAATTGTCGCTCATACTTTAATATCCAGTTGCTCTTGTTATTACAAGGTACATCGAGTTATCTTACCAGAGATTCGTTCTTCCTCGGTTGATCATGTGTTTCTCAGAATTCTTTGAAACGCCATTCGATCTTCCGTAATCCTCAGTAGCCTTTTGCTCTTGACCTTTCTCACCGGCTTGCATTATGGTTAATTCCATGTGTCTAGCAATATTTAGTAAATCCTTTGTGGTTTTCATTTGATTTTATTAATTCAACCTGTGTGTGAATGCACGCAGTCATCAGTTGTTTATCATAAATTATCCATCCGGCTCAGGCGTCTTTCCAAACATGAGTTGGTTCCTGACAAATCAACCTTGATTGATTGCCCATCTAAGTCCTTTCATCTTACTTGTATTTGATCGGAACATCTGTTTCCGATACACCAATTTGGAAATCTTAATTCCTTTGGTTATTTAAGCATCAAATTATTTGGATGTTCTATGATCTGATGCCTTGCATTCTTTCTCCCTCTGATTGAGCACCGATATTCACATCAGGTCCTTTGTGGACCGCCAGACCCATTGTTGGGTTATTATCCGATGGCGTCCTTCACATTCAAAATTATTGTGATGTTCATCTCCTGATACAGGATGCCATTGGTAATTTGTGTCTTACCCCCACGTGATAAGTTTTATCCTATGCTTTTGACAGCCATGCTCTGTTGCCAAGCATGTGATAATTACTCTTGAAGCTTGTGGTATATGTTCCTAAGATGCCCCGATGGGTTGGACCTATGCCTTCCTTAGTTCGTGTGAACTCAAGAGTTTTCACGAGTCCTACTCTTCTGGTGTTTTGCCGGATAATCTTTCAAAGCTACAACCTGGTTTGATACTTTACAACTGTGGTTCCAACCATGAATGTTCTTCTTTGATCCCATTTTTAGACCAGTTTAGGCACTTGTCTTCTGCGGATCAATACATCGGTCCAAGCTTTAATTCTGATCTACATCCGAGTATTATCCCTGGTATCTTGATAAATATCATGGGGCTATATAACTTCTTGTGAGCTCCTCATCAGCTATGTTTTCCTTCACTGATTCCCGTTTTCCTCGTGTTCTGAGTTGTTGGACACTCAAGGACACCGATAATTGAATCGAGTCCGCATTGCGATTCAACAACTCTTAGTAATTTTCTTTGCTTATGAGTTTGTGCTCGATCATGTCTTTCCAAGCTGTTTGGCTACATCATCATCGTCATGCTAAGGCTTGACCATGCTATTTATATCCTTCATCCCTGGAACACAATTCCAACAGTGCTCTAAGCTTACATCGAGTTTGCGACGTCATGTTGGTTGTCTTGAAGGCAATTTCGACTCTGAGCTAGCACTCTAAACTGTGGTTCCGACCACCCTTCGCTTCATCATTTCTTTGCTTGATGTCGTCGCTGATCGATTACATCTTCAAGAGACTTCTCGGCAAACGTGTCGTGACCCTCATCAGCATTCTGGGCTCTTCCAGGATATCAGTTGAATTCATGATGAGAAATATCATCCTTGCCCTCGATAATTGATGTTATCATTGGCGACATCCTTGCCATCACCTTTCGTTCCTTAGATACCGTGTTGTTTCTAACCGGAATACCGACAAATAGAATGTGATGTGTAAATTCAACACTTATGGCATAGCAACTCTATTACCTTGGAGTTAATGAACAATAAGTCCATTCTTGGTGTGTGGATGTTGAATCAACATTCTAACATTGGTCGTGCTACTTAGTCCGGATTTTGGGAGCACCTTTCGAATAAGTTTTAATTGTGGGTGTTTCTCTCGGGCATACCTCGTGGTATCAACTGGTTTGACCAATGCTATCAACTTATTCACGCAATCGTGGAAATCCATCATTGTGGAAATCTCGACAAATTGTTGCTGAGCCCATCAGACACATCCTCATCTTCTTCGTGATTCATGATGAACATTGAAGCTAGTGTTGGAAACCTTGAAAGCATTATCTTTGTGCCTAGTTCATGAAGAATATGTTTGATAAAAGAAGTGTTTTTCTATAAGTTCACGTGCATTTTTGCTACCGTGCTTATGGGAAAATTTTGTCTCGCTTCCTCTAGAATCGTTCCAAATCATTCAGGCATGTGCGAAGTATTCTATGGTTCGATAGATTTGCTACCTTCACTCCATATGTATTCCCTAGCACGCCAGGCCACTGATTGATTTGATTTGTCCTAGTCCAGCCTTACACATGGAACTTTGATATCCTCTATGATGGTCCCCAATCAGAACTTGATTGCCCTCCATCCTAGAAACTTCCATGTGGGCACGAATGTCTTGACCTTGTGTTCAGATGTCTTGTAGTCTGGCTAATGATTCAAGTCTTGCTTCAGTCGTTCATCCCAAGATTCTTGCAACACCATCTCGTAGGTCTGTGTTGCATCCTTTTCTCCTCAGGCCCTCTTTGTCTGAAGTATCCTGACACCAACCAGACCTGAATCTCGGACAGATATGATGGTTGGAACATTATCAAGGGTTATAACTTTGGTCTTTATTACTCGGTAAGGTGATGTTGTAGCTAGCACACCTGTCCGGATGACCTATTGTTATAATGCTTTGTTCAGCTAGGATTGCCATTCTTCCATGGGGAAATTTTAAGACTTATTTTTATAAGTTGTTCGTACTGGACCCTTTGTGTATCCAAACTCCATCCCTTACCCAAAACACCATTCATTGCTATCCCGAAGCATGGATGTGGTATATCGATCATAAAAAGGAATAATGTAAGCTCAATGCTAGTTGTTTCTTGATCAATTATTCAAACCCCCCTTGTATGGGCATGTCATGGATTTTCCTCGCCCCTTTTACCTAAATGGTTATCTACTGGTTAATTCTGTCATGTATATCATGCTCTGTTTTTCCTTGGAAAAGATATACTCCTAAAACTTGAGTATAATCACATTTTCCTTTCCATTGGTCTGTTTGACCTTTCTTGAGATTATATGATCTACGCAGTAATAATTCTCTGCTTAGGTAAACACCTCGGTGATCAATTCTATCAGCAAGGCCCTGTTACTATTGTTAATAACATTCCGGTAACCGCCGGTGGACGGGAACCTTGCCTATTGGTCCGCCTCGTTTCAACGAGTAGGAAAATGGTTCTATTCATCCCCCGCCCTTGGTACCGATGTTGTTGCCAGCATAACTGACAAGCTATCATCTGACTTGTCATGCTACCATGACCGTGTAAGATGTCACCGCTCTTCCTGCTCTTAACCACATGGTCGGCCCATAACCCTCAGTTCCACAGGATCGAAACCTGACTCTCCTGTACATCTTTGACTCCAAAGTATCCTTTGCACATGGCTTCGTTTGTAATTCCCGAGCCACCGCCCAAGGGATGGTCTATCCTAATATCAGACGCGATATCTATTCTCATTGCTCTGAACTCCCCCCCCTTTTCTTCATCTGATCAAGCATCGAATGATTGCCTACCCGTTTGAAACTTTTACACCGTCGCATTTTGCTCTTAGTGACTCCTCGAGTCTTAACTTGAGAAATAAATCTTGTGTTCCTCCCTGAGTTCGCCGTCAGATGCCCAGCCTTGTTTAGATTCGTTCTTCCAGAGTTTTCCCTCTAATCTCATTCGTAGGACGATGAAGATCCCGAAGAAAGGATGACGACTTCATCATGATGACCTGAAGCAGAAAGATGAATATATCAACGAAAGGGATCAACTTCTTCGAGGAGAACAAAAAAGATGAGAAGATCCGTTAGAACTTCGTAACCAGAACTTTTTCCCTTACCCTACCTCTTAATTCTCGGGACGAGAATTCTTGTTAGACGAGGAGAATTGTAACGCCCGGATAATTAAGCTACAGTAATCCCACGCTAATGATGCCACGTCACCACGTTTACTGTTGCTAATCTCGCGTTGGATTCAAATCCCGTTCAAATTCAAATTTTAAAATAAAGTCAAACGAATAAAGTTTTCAAATATCAAAACAAAAATGTTCAAAGTGTGGCAAATAATTCTTAGATAATTATGGTGGTGAACCAACATTTTTGGAAAGTGATTAAATGCCCTAAAGAAATTAAAACAACATTTAAAATATTTAATAAATACTTTTAATTCAATAAATATTTGTAAGCTAAATTAAAATATGTTGGAACATTTTATTCCAGCGTGTTAAAATACAATACTAATTTAGAACTAAGTTTTATAGTTTGTTAAAACTAATTGGTTATTAAAACATTTAAAAGCTGAGTTAAAATATTAAAACTAAAACAAAAACAAAACAAAAAAATAAAGAAAGAAAGAAAACAGCCCCCCCTCCACCCCTGGGGCTCGGCCCAGCCGGGCCGGCCCAACTGGCCAACCGGCCCACCCCCGCTGGGGATAACCCCCCACCCCCCCGGAACCCTAGTCCGATCCACATCCCCCCCCCCCCGCTCACTCCCTCCCCTCCCCGATCCAGATCGGATCGGGGCTAGCCCCTGCCGCCGCCGGCCTTCCCCGGCGCCCCGTCGCCACCTCGCCGACCCTCCGGCGCCAGGCGCCGCCGCCTGCCCCCCCCCCGCGACGCTCGTGACCCCGTCGCCTCCCCTACCCCGCGCCGCCGCCCGTTGCCCCGTCGCCTCCCCGACCCCGCCGCCCCGGCGCCCCGCACCGGCGCCGCCACCGCCGCTCCCCGCCGTCGGTCGTCGCACCTTCCCCGAGCCCACTGCCCTCCCCTGCACGTCAATGTGAGCCACCGCGTTCACCCCCCCTCTCTGTCGCCCGCTTGCCGTCGCCGCGCCTGGCTCCGGCCGCCGCTCGCCGCCCGCGCCGCGCACGCACCTGCTCCACCGCCCCCCCCCGCTCGTCGTGCGCGCGCCCGCTCACGCTGCCCGCCGGCCACAGCGCCCCTGGCCACCGCGGCCCTCGCTGTTGCCCGCGCCGGCCACCGCCGCGCTTTGGCCGCCCCGGCCACGCCCGCGGCTGACCCCACCACTGCGCCTGGCCGCCGCCGCCCCCTCTGGCCGCCGGCAACCCGCCGGTGAGGCCCTGCCTCCCCCGTGGCCGGTCTGCTTAGTTGGGGATTAGCCCCCCCCCCACTAACCCCCTTTTTTTTGTGAGAATGACAGAGGGGGCCCACGCCCCCTAAACCGTTTTAATTAAAAAGAATTAAAAATAAAAATAAATAATAAAAAATAAATAATAAAAATAAAAATGATAAAACTAAATAAATAAATAAACAAATAATTAGTTAAATTAATTAACTAATTAATTGGGAGTTAATTAATCAGTTAGTAATTAATTAAGTAATTAATTAGACGATTAAGGTTAATTAGTTAATTAAACTGTTAATTAAACTAAACAGTCATTGACAGGTGGGACCCACACGTCAGTTTGACCCAGTCAACAGTATAGTTGACTGCTGACATCATGCTGACGTCATGATGATGTCATAATTGCATTTCGAATTAAATTAATTTATTAATTCCAGAAAATTGATTAAATCTTTAATAATTAAAATAAAATAAACCGTAGCTCGGATGAAAATACTTTATACATGAAAGTTGCTCAGAACGACGAGACGAATCCGAATACGCAGTCCGTTAGTCTGTCACGTGCTCCTAGCATAGCAAACATGGAACTTTTCCATCGTTTTCACCTGTCCGGTAGTAGCCCGAGACCCGGGAAATATCGTCAGATATTCTTCCGATCAGTCTGCGACGTGTAGTACTGCGTTAGTGCATGCCTAGCTCTGCATATTGCCATGTCATGCATCGTGATTGCATCTGTGCTTTATATTTATTGTTTCTTCCCCCCTCTTCTCTCCGGTAGACCCCGAGACTGACGGTGCTGCCGGGTACGACTACGTCGTTGACGATCAGCCTTTTTCCGTAGAGCAGCAAGGCAAGCAACCCCCCCCCCCCTTGAGCATTCCGATATCGCCCATTCCTTCCCTCTTATTCTTGCATTAGATTTTGCTACTGTATTAGCTAGCTCCTATTTCTGATGCATAGCCTGCTTTTGTTAAACTGCTACTATACCTGCAATCATATCAACTGTTTAGTATAGGATGGTCAGTGAATCCCCTGAGACCCCCCTTAGTCCCAGTTGCCCCTGCTTCTTCATCGACGACTCGACGACCCGAAGACTCGAAGACTCGGTCATACACATACCTCGAGTGGAATCCATTGAGGGTGATTCCTCGGATATCCAATTGGTGTATAAACACACAATTACTTCAACTTGACCTTGTTTACATGTGAAAGACGGGACTGGAGGGACAGGCGGTACCACCCTGGTTGAGGTGGACCTGAGTTCCCGACAGTCTTGAGACGGGTCGGCCCCAAGGGTACCCGTGTGTGAGATGTGATGGGATGCGCCGGTAAGGCATCCAAAGGATTATGTTGAGGCGTGGACGGGCAGGAGAGGCCCTTGCCACACATCCTCGAGTCGGGGTGACGGGACCGCACTTTATGGGCCGCGCTTGCCCCGCATTAATAAAATGCTAATGGGTTGGGTATTTGATCTGAGTTGGGTCGTTGGCCTTTTTACGAACCAAACCATCGCGTGGGAGAAGTTATGGGTACTCAGCGTCGTTGTATCAGCCGAAGCTCTTCGGACGTCAGCAATGGTGCGGCGCGCGCTGGATTGGACTGGACGGTGCAGCTCTTGGACTGGAGTGTACTAGGTCTGCTTCCGGCCGCCCACGCATCGTGCAGGAGCGCAAAGGGCAAGTGGGCCCACGACCCCTTTGTGCTTAGGATTTAGACCGGCGGGCTGGCCTCTTCGTTGAGCCTAGGTGGGGCGACGACGTGCTGCTATCCCGAGGCCGGGCATGACCCAGGAAAGTGTGTTCGGCCGGAGGTGATCAGGCGTGTTGGAAATGCGGTGCACCCCTGCAGGGATGAATAAACTATTCGAATAGCCATGTCTACGGTAACAGGACGACTTGGAGTTGTGCCTTGACCTTATACAACTATAATTGTGACTTTTAATTTGAAATGAATTGTGGCTCCGAGATTGCTTCCTCGCAGGGAGTCGAGGAAGAATCTCTGGGCGTGGTTACTTAATTAAAATTGCTACAATAATATGAATATATATGAGATACCAGCCTACTTTCTTCTAATGCTGCAAGATGCTGAAGATGCTAGTCTTCGATAGGACTAGGCCTTCTCCCTATTCTTGCTTTCTGCAGTCAGCCCAGATATAACCCCATTCCTTGATACTGATGCATACTTAGCATAGTTCTGATGTCAGTCTTGCGAGTACTTTGGATGAGTACTCACCGCTGCTTTGCTTCCTCTTTTCCCCTCGATACGATTCTGCGTTCAGACGATGGAGCCGAGGAGATGGAGTACGCCGGAGACGACTACTACACCACCGCTGGAGCCTACTACTACGTGGAGAGTGCCGACGCTCAGGAGTAGTTAGGAGGTTCCTAGGCAGGAGGCCTCGCCTCTTTCGATCCGCTGCTTATGTTTGTGCTAGCCTTCTTAAGGCAAAACTTGTCTAACTTATGTCTGTACTCAGATATTATTTGCTTCCGCTGACTCGTGCTTGTCGAGCTTTGTATTCGAGCCCTCGAGGCCCCTGACTTGTTATTATGAAGCTGTATGACCTTTAATTTGTGTCTAGTGTTGTGTTGTGATATCCATCAGTGAGTCCCTAATCTTGGTCGTACGCATTGCGTGTTTGATTAGCATACGGTCGAGATCGGGGGCGTCACATCATTCCTCTCCCGAATTCCTCTGTCCTCTCTCACACAACAGAATGATGAGTGAAAACATTTCTTCTTTGAATATGCTCATGAATTCGTCGTCGTCTTCGTCCGACGATGACGAACCATGCCATTGTTGGAAATATGCCCTAGAGGCAATAATAAATTGGTTATTATTATATTTCCTTGTTCATGATAATCGTTTATTATCCATGCTATAATTGTATTGATTGGAAACTCAAATACATGTGTGGGTACATAGACAACACTGTGTCCCTAGTAAGCCTCTAGTTGACTAGCTTGTTGATCAAAGATGGTTAAGGTTTCCTAGCCATGGACATGAGATGTCATTTGATAACGGGATCACGTCATTAGGAGAATGATGTGATGGACAAGACCCAAACTGTAAACGTAGCATTTGATCGTGTCAGTTTATTGCTATTGTTTTCTGCATGTCAAGTATCTGTTCCTTTGACCATGAGATCATGCAACTCACTGACACCGGAGGAATACCTTGTGTGTATCAAACGTCGCAACGTAACTGGGTGACTATAAAGGTGCTCTACAGGTATCTCCGAGGGTGTCTGTTGGGTTGGCATGGATCAAGACTGGGATTTGTTACTCCGTATGACGGAGAGGTATCTCAGGGCCCACTCGGTAATACAACATCACAATGAGCCTTGCAAGCAATGTGACTAAAGTGTTAGCCACGAGATCTTGTATTACGGAACGAGTAAAGAGACTTGCCGGTAACGAGATTGAACTAGGTATAGTGATACCGACGATCGAATCTCGGGCAAGTAACATACCGAAGAACAAAGGGAACAGCATACGGGATTAACTGAATCCTTGACATAGAGGTTCGACCGATAAAGATCTTCGTAGAATATGTAGGAGCCAATATGGGCATCCAGGTCCCGCTATTGGTTATTGGCCGTAGAGGTGTCTCGGTCATGTCTACATAGTTCTCGAACCCGCAGGGTCTACACACTTAACGTTTGGTGACGATTAGTATAATTGAGTTATTATGTTGGTGACCGAAAGTTGTTCGGAGTCCCGGATAAGATCCCGGACATGACGAGGATCTCCGGAATAGTCCGGAGGTAAAGATTGATATATGTGATAATAGTGTTTTGATCTCCGGAAGAGTTCCGAAGTTCACCGGAAGAGGTTCCGGATGTTTACCGAAGTGTTCGGGTGCAGCAACACTTTATATGAGCCAAAGGGATAAAGCCCACAAGGTATTGGAAAGTGCAAAAGTAGTTTTGCTGCCGCGTAAGCGGTACTACCGCTTGGTGAAGCGGTACTACCGCCCGAGCGGTACTACCGCTTGTGTGAAGCGGTACTACCGCCCAAGCGGTACTACCGCTTGTGTGAAGCGGTACTACCGCTTGTGCGCGGCTGTGCACGGTTCGGCAGGGATCCGAGTTGGACTCTTTCCCTGCGGGCCAAACCGACCTTGTGCGGGCAAAACCGACCCGGAGGAGGCTTTTACTCCAAGTTTAGACCCCAAGGCTCAACATATAAATAGAGGGGCAGGGCTAGCACACGGGACACATCAAGATTTCCCCAAGCCGTGTGCGGCAACCCTAACCCTCTAGTTCCTCCGTCATAATCTCCGTAGTGCTTGGCGAAGCCCTGCAGAGATTGTTCCTCACCACCATCACCACGCCGTCGTGCTGCTGGAACTCAACCACTACTTCATCATCGCTCGCTGGATCGAGGAGGTGAAGGCGTCATCAAGCCGTACGTGTGTTGAACGCGGAGGTGCCGTCCGTTCGGCACTAGATCGGAAGGATCGTGATTGGATCGCGGGACGCTCGGCGATTTGGATCGCGAAGACGTTCGACTACATCAACCGCGTTTATTAACGCTTCCGCTTAGCGATCTACAAGGGTATGTAGATTCACTCTCCCTCTCGTAGATGCTCATCACCATGGATAGATCTTGCGTGTGCGTAGGAAAATTTTTGTTTCCCATGCAACGTTCCCCAACAGTGGCATCATGAGCCAGGTCTATGCGTAGATGAGATCTCGAGTAGAACACAAACGAGTTGTGGGCGTGGGTGTATACATATTGCTTGCCGTTACTAGTTGATACTTGATTCAGCGGTATTGTGAGATGAAGCGGCCCGGACCGACATTACGCGTACGCTTACGCGAGACTGGTTTTACCGCTGCGTGCACTTGTTGCATAAAGGTGACTGGCGGGTGTCTGTCTCTCTCACTTTAGTTGAATCGGTTCAATGAAGAGGGTTCTTTTAGAAGATCAAAAAGCAATCACTACACCACGTTGTGGTTTTGCGTAGGTAAGAACGGTTCTTGCAAACCCGTAGCAGCCACGTAAAATTTGCAACAACAATTAGAGGACGTCTAACTTGTTTTTGCAGGGTATGTTGTGATGTGATATGGCCAATTACATGATGAGATATATGTGATGTATGAGATGATCATGTGATGTATAGAATATCACGACTTGCATGTCGATGAGTACGGCAACTGGCAGGAGCCATAGAGTTGTCTTTAATTATTGTATGACCTGCGTGTCAATCATTAAGCGCTATGTAATGCTTTACTTTATCGCTAAACGTTAGCTATAGTCGTGGAAGCAACAGTCAGCGCGACAACCTTATGGCGACACGTTGATGGAGATCAAGATGATGGAGATCATGGTGTCATGCCGGTGACGATGGAGATCATGCCGGTGCTTTGGAGATGGAGATCAAAAGCACAAGTTCATGGCCATATCATGTCACTTATGATTTGCATGTGATGTTAATCCTTTTATGCATCTTATTTTGCTTAGGACGACGGTAGCATTATAAGGTGATCCCTCACTTAAATTTCAAGATAAATTGTGTTCTCCCCAAGTGTGCACCGTTGCGAAAGTTCGTCGTTTCGAGACACGCCGTGATGATCGGGTGTGATAGACTCTACGTTCGCATACAACGGGTGTAAGCCATGTTACACGTGCGGAACACTCGGGTTAAACTTGACGAGCCTAGCATGTACAGACATGGCCTCGGAACACAAGAGACCGAAAGGTCGAACATGAGTCATATAGTAGATATGATCAACATGAAGATGTTCACCATTGAAACCACCTCAACTCACGTGATGATCGGACTTGAGTTGGTGGATTTGGATCATGTTACACTCGAATGATCGGAGGGATGTCAATTTGAGTGGGAGTTTTTAAATATGATTAACTAAACTCATTATCTAAGAACAATAGTCTAAGTTGTCTTTGCTATATTTATGTTGTAGATCATGGCTCGCGCAGTAGCACCCCTGAATTTTAATGCGTTCCTAGAGAAAGCTAAGTTGAAAGATGATGGAAGTAACTTTGTGGACTGGGCCCGTAATCTAAGAATTATCCTTACGGCTTCCCAGAAGGCTTATGTCCTTGATGCACCGCTTGGTGATCCACCCGCTCCAGTTGAGTCTCTAGACGTTGTGAACGCCTGGCAGGCTCGTTCTGATGATTACTCAATAGTTCAATGTGCAATGTTGTATGGCTTAGAACCGGGACTTCAAAGACGTTTTGAACGTCATGGAGCATATGAGATGTTCCAGGAGTTGAAGTTTATCTTTCAGAAGAATGCCCGGATCGAGAGATATGAGATCTCCGATAAGTTCTATGCTTGCAAGATGGAGGAGAACGGGTCTATCAGTGATCACGTGCTCAGAATGTCTGGGTACTCCACCCGTCTGGCTGAGTTAGGGATGCCCCTTCCGCCAGAGGCTATCACTGACAGAGTTCTTCAATCATTGCCACCTAGCTACAAGAGCTTCGTGTTGAACTATAACATGCACGGGATGAACAAGTCAGTCGCCGAGCTGTTTGCGATGCTGAAAGCCGCTGAGTCTGAAATTCAGAAGGAGCATCAAGTGTTGATGGTCAATAAAACCACTAGTTTCAAGAAAAATGGCAAGGGTAAGAAGGGTAACTCCAAGAAGAGTGGCAAAGCAGTTGCTCCTCTCGTGAAGAAACCCAAGGCTGGACCCAAACCAGAAACTGTGTGTTTTCATTGCAAGGGAACTGGACACTGGAAGCGGAATTGCCCCAAGTATTTGGCTGACAAGAAGGCGGCCAACAACAAACAAGGTATATATGATATACATGTTATTGATGTGTACCTTACCAACTCTCGTTGTAGTGCCTGGGTATTTGATACCGGTGCGGTTGCTCATATTTGCAACTCAAAACAGGAACTGCGGAATAGACGGAGGCTGGCAAAGGACGAAGTGACGATGCGCGTGGGAAATGGTTCCAAGGTTGATGTGATCGCCGTCGGCACGCTCGCTCTTCGATTACCGTCGGGATTAGTGATGAACCTAAATAAGTGTTATTTGGTGCCTACGTTGAGCATGAACATTATATCTGGATCTTGTTTATTGCGAGACGGTTACTCATTTAAATCAGAGAATAATGGTTGTTCTATTTATATGAGTAATATCTTTTATGGTCATGCACCCAATGTGAGGGGTTTATTCTTATTGAATCTCGATAGTAATAATACACATGTTCATAACATTGATGCCAAAAGATGTAGAATTGATAATGATAATACCACTTTCTTGTGGCACTGCCGTTTAGGTCATATTGGCGTAAAACGCATGAGGAAGCTCCATGCTGATGGACTTTTGGAGTCACTTGATTTTGAATCACTTGACACATGTGAGCCATGCCTCATGGGCAAGATGACTAAAACGCCGTTCTCTGGAATAATGGAACGGGCAAGTGACTTATTGGAAATCATACATACTGATGTGTGCGGTCCAATGAGTATTGAGGCGCGCGGTGGTTATCGTTACTTTCTCACCTTCACTGATGACTTAAGTAGATATGGGTATATTTACTTAATGAAACACAAGTCTGAAACATTTGAAAAGTTCAAACAATTTCAGAGTGAAGTTGAGAATCATCGTAACAAGAAGATTAAATTCCTACGATCTGATCGAGGAGGAGAATATCTGAGTTATGAGTTTGGCAGTCACTTAAGACAGTGTGGAATTGTTTCACAATTGACACCGCCTGGAACACCACAGCGTAATGGTGTGTCCGAACGTCGTAATCGAACCTTATTAGATATGGTGCGATCTATGATGTCTCTTGCCGATTTGCCACTATCGTTTTGGGGTTATGCATTAGAGACAGCTGCATTCACTTTAAATAGGGCACCATCGAAATCCGTTGAGACGACGCCATATGAACTTTGGTTTGGCAAGAAGCCAAAGCTGTCGTTTCTTAAAGTTTGGGGATGTGATGCTTATGTCAAAAAGCTTCAGCCTGAAAAGCTGGAACCCAAAGCGGAGAAATGCGTCTTCATAGGATACCCAAAAGAGACAATTGGGTATACCTTCTACCTCAGATCCGAGGGCAAAGTGTTTGTCGCTAAAAACGGAACATTTCTTGAGAAAGAGTTTCTCTCGAAAGAATTGAGTGGGAGGAAGATAGAACTTGATGAGGTTGTTGAACCTTTACTTCAACCTGAGAGTAGCGCAGCGCAGAAAGTTGTTTCTGTGGAGCCTACATTAGCTGAAGAGGAAGTTAATGATGATGATCATGAAGCTTTGGATCAAGTTGCTATCGAACCTCGTAGGTCGACAAGGACGCGTACTGCTCCTGAGTGGTACGGCAACCCTGTCTTAGAGGTCATGTTGTTAAACAACGATGAACCTACGAGCTATGGAGAAGCGATGATGGGCCCGGATTCCGAGAAGTGGTTAGAGGCCATGAAATCCGAGATGGGATCCATGTATGAAAACAAAGTATGGACTTTGGAAGTATTACCTGAAGGGCGTAAGGCCATTCAGAACAAATGGATCTTTAAGAGGAAGACGGACGCGGACGGTAATGTCACCGTCTATAAAGCTCGACTTGTGGCAAAGGGTTTTTCACAAGTTCAAGGAGTTGACTACGATGAGACCTTCTCACCCGTAGCGATGCTTAAGTCCGTCAGAATCATGTTAGCAATAGCTGCCTTTTTCGATTATGAAATTTGGCAGATGGATGTCAAAACGGCGTTCCTTAACGGTTTCCTTAAGGAAGAGTTGTATATGATGCAACCAGAAGGTTTTGTCGATCCAGAGAATGCTGACAAAGTTTGCAAACTCCAGCGATCCATTTATGGACTGGTGCAAGCATCTCGGAGTTGGAATCTTCGTTTTGATGAGGTGATCAAAGCGTTCGAGTTTATACAAGTTTACGGAGAAGCTTGTATTTACAAGAAAGTGAGTGGGAGCTCTATAGCGTTTCTAATATTATATGTGGATGACATATTGCTGATTGGAAACAATATAGAAATGCTGGAAAGCGTAAAGGAATATTTGAACAAGAGTTTTTCAATGAAGGACCTAGGAGAAGCTGCTTTCATATTAGGCATCAAGATCTATAGAGATAGATCAAGACGCTTAATAGGACTTTCACAAAGCACATACCTTGATAAGATTTTGAAGAAGTTCAAAATGGATCAGTCCAAGAAGGGGTTCTTGCCTGTTTTGCAAGGTGTGAAGTTGAGTAAGACTCAATGCCCAGTGACTGCAGAAGATAGAGAAAAGATGAGTGTCATCCCCTATGCTTCAGCCATAGGCTCTATCATGTATGCAATGCTGTGCACAAGACCCGATGTCAGCCTTGCCATAAGTATGGTCGGAAGGTTGCAAAGTGATCCAGGAATGGAACACTGGACGGCGGTCAAGAATATCCTGAAGTACCTGAAAAGGACTAAGGACATGTTTCTCGTTTATGGAGGTGATCAAGAGCTCGTCGTAAAGGGTTACGTCGATGCAAGCTTTGACACTGATCCGGATGACTCTAAGTCGCAAACCGGATACGTATTTATTCTTAATGGGGGTGCGGTTAGCTGGTGCAGTTCCAAGCAAAGCGTGGTAGCAGATTCTACATGCGAAGCGGAGTACATCGCTGCCTCGGAGGCGGCGAAGGAAGGTGTCTGGATGAAGGAGTTCATGACAGATCTTGGAGTAGTGCCTAGTGCACTTAACCCAATGACTCTGTTTTGTGATAATACTGGTGCCATTGCTCTAGCCAAGGAACCAAGATTTCACAAGAGGACCAGACACATAAAGCGACGTTTCAATTCCATCCGCGATTACATCAAGGAGGACGACATAAATATTTGCAAAGTACACACGGATCTAAATGTTGCAGATCCGATGACTAAACCTCTTCCAAGGGCTAAACATGAACAACACCAGAACTGCATGGGTGTTCGATTCATTACAATGTAAATCACATAGTGATGTGAACTAGATTATTGACTCTAGTGCAAGTGGGAGACTGTTGGAAATATGCCCTAGAGGCAATAATAAATTGGTTATTATTATATTTCCTTGTTCATGATAATCGTTTATTATCCATGCTATAATTGTATTGATTGGAAACTCAAATACATGTGTGGGTACATAGACAACACTGTGTCCCTAGTAAGCCTCTAGTTGACTAGCTTGTTGATCAAAGATGGTTAAGGTTTCCTAGCCATGGACATGAGATGTCATTTGATAACGGGATCACGTCATTAGGAGAATGATGTGATGGACAAGACCCAAACTGTAAACGTAGCATTTGATCGTGTCAGTTTATTGCTATTGTTTTCTGCATGTCAAGTATCTGTTCCTTTGACCATGAGATCATGCAACTCACTGACACCGGAGGAATACCTTGTGTGTATCAAACGTCGCAACGTAACTGGGTGACTATAAAGGTGCTCTACAGGTATCTCCGAGGGTGTCTGTTGGGTTGGCATGGATCAAGACTGGGATTTGTTACTCCGTATGACGGAGAGGTATCTCAGGGCCCACTCGGTAATACAACATCACAATGAGCCTTGCAAGCAATGTGACTAAAGTGTTAGCCACGAGATCTTGTATTACGGAACGAGTAAAGAGACTTGCCGGTAACGAGATTGAACTAGGTATAGTGATACCGACGATCGAATCTCGGGCAAGTAACATACCGAAGAACAAAGGGAACAGCATACGGGATTAACTGAATCCTTGACATAGAGGTTCGACCGATAAAGATCTTCGTAGAATATGTAGGAGCCAATATGGGCATCCAGGTCCCGCTATTGGTTATTGGCCGTAGAGGTGTCTCGGTCATGTCTACATAGTTCTCGAACCCGCAGGGTCTACACACTTAACGTTTGGTGACGATTAGTATAATTGAGTTATTATGTTGGTGACCGAAAGTTGTTCGGAGTCCCGGATAAGATCCCGGACATGACGAGGATCTCCGGAATAGTCCGGAGGTAAAGATTGATATATGTGATAATAGTGTTTTGATCTCCGGAAGAGTTCCGAAGTTCACCGGAAGAGGTTCCGGATGTTTACCGAAGTGTTCGGGTGCAGCAACACTTTATATGAGCCAAAGGGATAAAGCCCACAAGGTATTGGAAAGTGCAAAAGTAGTTTTGCTGCCGCGTAAGCGGTACTACCGCTTGGTGAAGCGGTACTACCGCCCGAGCGGTACTACCGCTTGTGTGAAGCGGTACTACCGCCCAAGCGGTACTACCGCTTGTGTGAAGCGGTACTACCGCTTGTGCGCGGCTGTGCACGGTTCGGCAGGGATCCGAGTTGGACTCTTTCCCTGCGGGCCAAACCGACCTTGTGCGGGCAAAACCGACCCGGAGGAGGCTTTTACTCCAAGTTTAGACCCCAAGGCTCAACATATAAATAGAGGGGCAGGGCTAGCACACGGGACACATCAAGATTTCCCCAAGCCGTGTGCGGCAACCCTAACCCTCTAGTTCCTCCGTCATAATCTCCGTAGTGCTTGGCGAAGCCCTGCAGAGATTGTTCCTCACCACCATCACCACGCCGTCGTGCTGCTGGAACTCAACCACTACTTCATCATCGCTCGCTGGATCGAGGAGGTGAAGGCGTCATCAAGCCGTACGTGTGTTGAACGCGGAGGTGCCGTCCGTTCGGCACTAGATCGGAAGGATCGTGATTGGATCGCGGGACGCTCGGCGATTTGGATCGCGAAGACGTTCGACTACATCAACCGCGTTTATTAACGCTTCCGCTTAGCGATCTACAAGGGTATGTAGATTCACTCTCCCTCTCGTAGATGCTCATCACCATGGATAGATCTTGCGTGTGCGTAGGAAAATTTTTGTTTCCCATGCAACGTTCCCCAACAGCCATCTCCACCAACAAGAAAGAAGAAACATTTTGCCCAAAGGCAAGAGGCGGCTAGATCAACACCATGTCCTCAGCACTTGACCAATTTTTCCCTTTTGTCGAGGCTCCTTTTGTCGATTGTGGTTTCGCAGATGAAGAATTTTTTTTTAGTTGGCATCGTCACTTGTTCCCCGATTGGGCTGCAATTTGGTGTTCCAACCCAATTTATGCCACTCGATCCCACATTCATCATGTCCAGAAAAGAGGAGTTGTTCATCTGTGAGTCCATCTCATTTGAGTTTTCCATCTGCACACAAACAACAATTCAGTGAGTCCATCTCATTTGAGTTTTCCACCTGCACACAAACAACAATTCAGTAGTATATATAGATGGCAGTAGCAGCAAAACTAAAAGCAATATATAGCAGTAGCAGCAATACAAGACAGAGCATAGAACAGATACAGAGAGGAGCAATACAGAAATACAGAGCAGCCGCAGCCGCTCGCGCCTCCGTCTCCTCCTTGCCTCCACCTCCGTCTCCTCCCTGCCCCGGCCTCCGCCTCCTCCCTGCCCCCACCTCCGTCTCCTCCATGCCCCTCCACCTGTGCCTCCTTCCTGCCCCGACCTCCGCCTCCTCCCTGTCTCTCCCCACTGAAGCCGCCGCCGCCGCAGCTGCCGCCGCCGCCGCCGTCTCTCCCCAGCGAAGCCCCCGCCTCCAACGCAAGGGCAAGGGCGGTCGGCGGCCCTCGCATCGCCCCTCCCACCTCCGCGTCTCCACCAGCTCAAGGGCAAGGGCGGCCGGCGGCAGCATCAGATCCAGCGCCCCCGTCTCCCTGCTCCATCTCTCTCCCCTCACATCCTCTGAGAATATGGAAAAACAGGGCATACCTGAGCGACGGCGAGCTCGGGGCAGTGGCGCAGGCATCCTCCTCGTCTCCAGCTGCTCCGGATCGGCGCGGGAGTGAGCTCGCGACGAGCAGCTTTTCTTTGGACGTCATCGCTCGGTGGTCCAAATATGGACGACGCGTAGCTAGTTTAGAGGAAGTCTAAAATTTAGACCACGCGATAGACCAACCGCTGGAGACATTTTTTGACTTATGATGGTCTATATTTGGTTTAGACTATGGGATACACTAACCACTAGAGATGGTCTTAACATGTTAATTGGCTGCATCTATTCCATCCATCCATCTACCTCTGGTCTTCATCCTTCCTCGCAGGGATACAAAAAGAAAACGAACCGGCCGGCGAATGCGTCTTTTTGCAAGCGGCACGGCAGCATGTCGGGGTGATTTGCGGCGGCTAATCTACAAAAGCTGACAGACATGGCAGTACTAATGTACTACTACCGGCCGGTGAATCCCGAGGTTTCCGAGCATCACATGGCGGGAGTGATCTCGTCGCGATATCCGGCCATCCGGGTCACGCTTGTCGTCTTGGCCGGCGCCTCGGGAACGACACGCACGCCGTGCACGGCGCCGCATCGGCTAAGTTAATTTACTCGCGCCGCTGCGTGATACCAGGACTCCCTCATCGGTGGTGGGCTACCGCCGGCGGTTGCAACTGTGCGTGCAGTAGTAGTAGTAGTAGTAGGGACTAGGGAGTGGCGAGGCAGCTTCGGAACGGGGTCGACCATAACTGTAACAACAGTCCGGGGTACCGAACTTTTAAATGGAGCCTGCCTTTCGGCTTTGGCTCCGGCGGGCCCTGCCGTCGCGGTGCCCCCCATGTGAAGCGAGTAAACAAGGGGACAGGTGGAGACATCTTGGATGTGGAGTGTTCGGACTGAAACTAATCTACAGAATGCAGTGCTCGTCTACAATGATGGAGCTGTTACTCTAGTTATTACACCTCCACTGACGAGCGCTTAAATTCAGATGCTGACGGGTTTATGCCGGTCATTAGCTACAGTGAAGGATATACTTTAACCAGAGTGAAATGTTGTTAAAATAATTTCAAGGACAAGCAATCATATATGCACAAGCATAATACCGAGATTTGTTAACAATGTTATCAACATGGCTACACCCCGATATATGACTACAGACGCACCTCCTTATGTATCAATCACATGACACAAATCAACAATAAGACCATCCAACCCGTCAGACAGTGCTTCGACCACCGCACCACGAGGCGCTCGAACCGTCCCTCTCGTGGTCCTGTCTTACCCTACAGCTTACGCGTAGTCTATTTGGGTATGTCGTGCTGCCTTTATATAATAGGTCTGGGTTATGAAAATTCGCAAGGGCACGCACCTGCGGATCCTTCTGGCCGTTGATCTGCGTCGTGATCCGAAAAAATGTTCTGGCGGAAATTAGTTGAAAATGATGCAACTTCTCTTTATCTTGTACAAATACTTCGGTGGTGTATGTTGCATCCTTCATTCTGTTAGATATAATCTTTATTTTCCAACCATGTTTGAGCCGTCCACTTCCACTGTTCACCTTCTTCTCCATCGGTTTCAGCCATCTAACACTCTGAGGTTCCAGTACTTTTTCATCGTCTGCTTTCTCTATTTATTTTTTGTTTTGGGCAATTAGTTACGTTTACCTGATGTGAACTCATCAGTTCATCATGTTATGTCACTTCACAAGTTCATGAAAAAAAATGCTACACTTGTTTTGCCAACTTTTTATTTTCTCTTCTCTTAGATAAACATCCTTGTATTCAACAATTGCATGCTCTTACGGTCAGATCTTAATTTATGGAAAGCCTTTGATGGCTTGCTTATGATATTTTTTTTTTACAAGATAGCATTACGATTTCATCTTCCAACCACACTAGTTGTTGTGCGATTTGATTTCATATTCAGTCCTAATATCTTAGTTCTTGTTCTCACAACTTTACGTTCGACGAAACTTAATTTCTGTTTGCTCATGAGCGTAGCTCGTCCCTTAAGTTTTGTAGGGCACAACTTGCGGTTTCCCAAAACTTACCAAGACATGACCGTCTCCGTCAGTTTCGTTACCGTGGTTATTTCCCATAATTTATTCCTGCGCGCATCCAACAGGTCATCACCCCTGAGTTACCTAACATTTTTTTTGCGGTGCGTAGTCCGCAGACGCCTCGACTTCTTTATCCCTCCTCTTTTCCCCTCGTCTTCTTCCTTTCTATTGTTACCATGTACATCTGCTCTCTTCTGACTCGTATCAGACGTTGTGCCATCGCTTGCCGGAAGTCGACGGCCCCAACCATCGACAACGACCACAGCTACTCCTGGTGGTTGTGTGCATTGCATTCCCAACTCGCCCTATGCAAGAACCCAATGGGCCTCAATGCAGTTCATGAAATGGAGGTAAATTACCAAGTATCCCTCTTAATTTCACCCAAATCAAGATCGGCTGCTTACTTTCTACTAAATTCGTTGTTGGTACTTTTCTAGTGCCCAATCTGTTACGACCTCAAAGGCTTGTGCGACAGTGACACCGTTGTGAAGAACAAGTGCTTCTCCCTCTTTCTTCCACAAAATGGCAAAGAAAGAATGACAAGTTTGAAATAATTATTCAAATCTTGTTCATGGGATGTGGTGACAGCACAGGTGGACTGCTTTTTGGATGGTGCTCCACGAGTACCAATTCACGATTTACAGGGTGAAAGCCCAAGGTCTGACCTTCGTTGGTTGTGCTTGGCAATGTCCTTGCTGAAGGCATTGTTTTGAGAACTCGGACTTTCTCCAGGGTGAAAACTCAAGATCTTCGATCGGACGACAACAACGCGTGTGCATTGTTTCCTTCTTGGAGGTGTCGTCTTTGGAGAATGCCTTTTGTGGTCCGGGTGTTGTCTTTGGTGGTGGTTAGAGTGTTGCTGTTGTAAGTGTGTCATCACCGGGTCTTTGTATTTCTTTTTTTTGTTTATTCTTTTGGCTGTGTGCATCCTTGGTGTTTTTGAACATCTTGTTGGTGCAGAGGCTGGGTGTAATTGGTATCATCGCGATATTAATATATTCCCTTTATCGATTTTTTTAATTATTATTAGTTTGTCGTAGATTATTCATAACTATGTGGGCCCTTATTGACTAAACAATTTGTAGATCCAACCTATGTCGATTAAGTTCATATGAAATATTCGATCATGTGCTTTTGATTGTTTGCTCATGCCTCCAAAACATATCCAATTTGTTCAACCCACATGTCCTTTTAATACATCATGATTTCAACCTACAACTCATACCGACAGTTTACCTACTGTTGCATCAATACCTAACCTAACGATACATAACTTTTGACTGCATACTGATTTCCTAATCATAACTACCTATCTGTAATCTTCACCTTTTGTATCATTTTTATCTCAAAGTTGTGAAATCCAAACATTTGTGAAATTTCATTTTTAACTCAAATTCATATACATTTTCTGAAATCCAAACATTTTTTCGAATTTGTGAACATTCATTAAAGTTTTGTGATTTTTTAAAATCCCATTTATTTTTTGCAAATTTGTGCATATTTATTATTTTTTCATGTATTTTTAAAAATGCGCATGTTTTTTAAAAGGGCAAGGGAAAAAAATCAATAACAGAAAAAGACAAATCAGGGAAGAAAAATACCATAGCGCTCCGCCCCATAATGGGCCGGCCCTAAGGACAAGTGAGGGTGCGTGTTTGCTACGCCTGCGCCGCATGCGGATCCAATCAGATTTTATAAAGCCAAGGCCTGACATCCATTGCGGGGACTCTCTCTTTGTCCTCGTCCGATTAATCCACTTTTTTCAAGTTCTCAAAACTTTGAATTGAATTGAAAAAATTGATTATTCAATATTCGATTGGAGTGCATTCACAATAATTCAAAAAAAATTATGATATGAGTTTTTTGTTTCTTAATCATTTTTAATTTTATTTTTAAAAAAGATAAAGAACCTATATTATAATATGAGTTCTGTGATTAATCGTTTGCTATGTCAGTATCTATACGTGTTTATTAAATGTATAAAGTATAAAACCCCTCTTTCTCTAATTTAGAATTAGAAGGAATTCCACTAACAACACAACGTAATTAACTAAATAAGAGGGCAAAACCCCGCCCATGTGTGTCCAATGGTGGTGGTGGTTTCGCTGAGAGTGAGCCACCCAAGCCCATGTTTTGGCTTCACTAAGAGATCCTGGTGTTGGAAACCTACCTTCTCGATGGTTCCTAACCGGTTTAGAGAACCTTGGTTCCTAAACCGGGTTTTTCTATTGTTTTGTTTATTTTTGCTCTTTCATATTTAAAAAACAATTACCTACACTAAAAAATGTCCCCATCTCAAATTTTGTTCATATATTCAAAAAATGAATGAATTTTTAAAAATTAGGGATTTCAAAAAGTTAACAGTTCACTGTATGTTATAAAATATTTGGTGAGTATTAAAAATATGTTCGTCATCAAATTAATAGATTCATCATATATGAAAAAAAATGTTCAGCATGTACTTGAAAAGTTTGTGTTTCCAAAAATTGTTACCAATAAAAGAACAGTATTAATATTTTTTATTTAAATTAAAAAGATGTTTGAAATTTTTAGAAAAATGTTCGCGTTTACAGAAGTTGTTCTGGTGAAAAAATGATCGCATTTTCACAATGTGTCACAATTCTAAATATGTTCATGTTCTCAATTTTTTGTCTTCCAAAGGTAGGCACAATTTCAAAAATTGGAGCTACAATAACGGCAATATAGTGAACCGGGATGGAGCGCCGAGTGAACCGAGGCAACTGCTACAGTACATGAGCTACATCGCTAATTGGTCGGCGGCCAAGCGGGGTTGCCCTGTGTGCCCTGTGTGACACATCCTTTGTTTGACATACAGGAGGGCATCATACAGGAGTTCTCAAATAGGAGCTCTCCGATAGTGCCCCTAGGTCTCGCTTATATCCACGCGTAGGGAAGGCCACGTGAAAGGGAAGCATGAGCTGGGCCAGTCCAGGCACGCGGCAGGCCACAACCATTTTTTTTCGTTTTTGCTTTTTACACTTTTGTTTATACTTTAAGATATTCTAAATATATATATTTTTAAAATCACTTTACATAAAACAATTTTAAAAAAATCAACCAAATGTTTAAAAAATGTTAAATGTGTTTTTCATGTATACAAAAAATATAGAATGTGTGTGACTTTTTTTGATCATTTATTTAAAAATATTAATCAAGCCTTCATAATAAAATTAAACAAATTCTGAAAAAAATTAATCAAGAATTTGAAAAATGTTAAATGTGTGCATTATTGAACTTGTAATATAAAATATCTTGTATTGAAAAAATTTAATCAAGAGTTTTAAAAATATTAAATATGTGCATAAAATATGTTGATCATGTATTCAAAAAATGTTAACCTTATATTTCAAAATGTTGCTCAAGAATTTAACAAATGTTAAATTTGTATAGAAAAAATGTTGACAATTTAATAAAAAAATATTAAACGTGGATTTAAGAAAATATAGTATTAGATATATATACCAAAAAGGTACAATGTGTGTGGAAAAAATAGACGTAAAATATATAAGTTTCAAAAAATGTTAATCATGTATTACTCTAGTTACTACTCCATGCCAATGCTCATCTACAATGATGGAGTTATTACTCTAGTTATTACTCCATGCTACACCTCCACTGACGAGCGCTTAAATATGTATATAAAATGTTAAATATGTATATAAAGATGTTGAATGTGTACTAAAAACATAGTTAACATGTGTTGAACAAAGAAGAAACCAATGAAATCGACAAAAAACAAAGAAACTCAAAGAGACCCGATGAAAAACCGAAGAAACCATTGCAAAAAGAATGCAAACAATGAAATTAAGAAAGGAATGCAGAAAAATAAAGAAATCGATGAAAAACTATAAAGAAACAAACAAAACCAAAGAAAAAGAAAGAAAAGAAAAAGCAATTAAAACCAAGAAAAAAATAAAGAAAACACAAGAAAAGAAAAAAATAGTGAAAAGAGAGAAAGAAACAATGAAAACCAGTGAAAAAAGAAAAAAAAAGAAAAAAAAGGTAAAACCTGTGAAAACCAGGAAAGAAACAAAGAAGAACGTTTGAAAAAGGACAAACTAGTGAGGAAAAAAGAAACAAAAAAGAAGAACCTAAAAAAATCCTAGCGAAACCAGTGAATGAACTGTAGTGACTGAACTCGATGATAAACTTAGCCAACAAAAAAAGCACACGAAAATGGGCCAGCCCAATAGCTACATCATACGGAAATAGCTTCAGCGAGACCAAAGGAACACTCGCATGAAGCGAAATAGTGGTTTTAGGGCTCTCTCGCATCAACTAGGACGGTTTTTTTTTTTTTTTTGAAAATCATCAACTAGGACGGTCTTACTGTACACTTCTGTTTCGGTATAACCCCTTAGACACATCAACGGTCCAGATTTGCTCATACCCTTTCATAAAAAAAGGGTAGGATGGGAAATCCAGTGTGAGCGGCGTATCGCGCCCTAGCGCGCCGTACGCGGCCATACGAAGGTGGGTCCGCCTATACGTGTCGTGTGTACGACGTGCTCGTACGCGGCATGGGCATGTACGGCCGAATCTTGGGCGGTCAACGCGCTAACCCTACCCCGCCTTCGGCCGCCTTCGCCCGCATTACTACGGCGCAGACAACCGCGTGACTTAACTCCGACACGGACTGCCAAAGAGTCGCGTCAACCGCCCACCATTACTCCGGTGCAGACTGTCGAAGCGTCCCGTCGACCGCCGCGGTGGCGCGTGGGTTCGCACGCGGCGTCGATTCACACGCCGCCTCGATCCGCCCGCCATCGCCACCGATCCGCCCGCCTTGACCCGCCGTGGACCGCCATCAAGGGCGTCCACCCACCACCGCCGTTCGCCTCCCCCCGCTCGCCCTATATAAACGCCCCGCTGCGCCGAGCTTCTGCACTTGCCCTCGCTCGCCCCGACCTCGCTCCACCCTCTCCCTGACGCCCTCCCTCGCCTTCATCGCCCATTTCCTTCTCTCTTGGGCGATGGCGCGCCCCAGCCTGACGATCGAGGAGGCGGAGGAGCTCGCCCACTCTGGCATCCCCGCCGCGCCGGACGTGCGGCTACCGTCGAGGTGGCGCCTCAGCGTCGACGGGGTGCCGGTGGCGCCGGTTCCCAAGCCCGACAGCCACCTCTTCGCCCGCGCCGTCGGCCTCTATCGGGCGCGTCTGTCGGGGGAGGCACTCCAGGAACCCCTCTACGCCCCCAACCACCCCGGCTGGTCGGACCTGCTCGCCGCCGGTGAAGCACAACCACGCCCGGCGCCACCAGCTGTGGGACGACCGCAGCTTCGAGGAGGTCGTCGCTCCGTACCGCACGCAGGCGGCCGCCGGTGCCCTGCCAGCCCCCACCAGCGTCGGCTTCGGCCGTGGAGCCTTCGGCGGACGCGGCTCAGTCCTGCTCGGCCGTGGAGACCGCCGCACCGAGGCTCCTCGCGTGGCACGGGACGGCGCTGGGTCCAGCCTTGCCCCCCCCCCCCACCGGAACCTGCCCTCTTGGCCGAGTACCGGCGGCTGGCGGCGTAGGAGGGTGACCCGAAGGACATGCCGTGGCTCTAGACGACCATCCGGGAGTCGGAGATGGTCATGCCGCCCCAGCTCGTCCAGGACTACATCCAGGTCGCCCCTGCCGCTGGTCACCCCGAGGACCCGCCGGATTTCCCCAGGTACCACGCTGCGCCGGCGGACTCCATTGCGCCCATCTTCGACGTGGGTAGCAGCAGCAACAGCGACGACGACGGCGCGATGGGCTTCGACGAGGAGGACCTCGGGGGCGTCGACGACGAGTAGATTAGGGTTTAGTTTTATTTCGTAGTAAACGCCGTTTGAATTCCATTCAACTACTATGTAATATTTCCTAAAAAGTTGAATGAAATGTTTTAATTTTCAAAGTTTGTTTGAATGAATTTGCTTAAACATTGTTTGTCTAACATTGTTTAAAGTCTTTGTTCTGCTTATTACAATGTCTTGTTAAAAAATGAATTGTGATTTTTTTTTTAAAAATTGCCCGCCTGCGGCCGCCGGCGTCAATCGGCAGCCAACGGGTCCCACGGGGCGATCGAACAACGCTACAGGGGCGGTAGTGAGAGCACTAAGGAGTTCGAGGGGGGGCGATCGCTGGGTATTTAAGCCGGTCGACGCCCCCCTCGCTCGACGAGGTGGTACTAAACAGATGCCCTCCTACGACGGGTGCCGAAACAGCCCGCGCGGGCGCTGCTGGGCCGGCGCTAGGCAGACATTGACCGGCCCAGTAGTTCGGCGGCGCTGGGCGTGCAGGGGCGTTTTTTATTTTCTGAAATGAAATTATATAAACGATGTATTATATTACAGTAACAAAATAATTATTAAAATTAATGTATAATTCATAATATCGTATTTAAAAATGTAGCACACCTCTGAAAATACAAAATAAGTTTGTCATGTGAAACAAAATGTTTTGACGTAAAGTTTCTATGATGAATAAAAGTTCTACAAAAACCGAGCACACCTAGTACACAAGTGCATAAAAGTTATTTTTTCTTCCTCCTTGATAGCCGAAAAACTTTGTTTTTCACTTCCGACAACATATTCTTCGACCAAAAAATAATTGAAGCTACCATTGCTTGTCGCGCATCATCAATTGATTCCTGAAAAGAAAAATATACGTTTGCAATGTAAGTAGGATGATATAGTAAAAAACAATTGTGCATATTAAGATATACTGACCTGGGAAAATGTACGTGTGAACTTTTCACCGTTCCCATGCTCAAAGCATCGGAGGATGAACAAGCCACATGAATTCCTGATTCATAAAGTTTGACATAAATCAAAGTGCATCGCAAAGATAAAACATACATAATGTGTAAGTACAGACTCACTCATCTTCTTGCTGTGGCATGACGTATGGAATAATAGGCCATGCCGACACATCCGGGTACAAAATAACTAAACTCGCATTTGCATCTTGTATATCTCCTGCTAGTTGTTCTCTCTGCAAGTTTTTTTAAAAGATAAAAAAATAGTGTGTGTGACGACTATGGAATAGGCACATGATAATGCAACATACCAGATCCTCAACTAATTTTCTAGTAGATTTAGACATTTCTTCTCCCATCAAAGAATCAAGAACCTGAAACTCTTTCTTCTTTGTATGCATGACAACTGTAATCCAGTGGTTATCGTCCTTGTTAAGAGCGAAATAAGCCTACATGATGACCATCGAAATATGTTTGCAGTAAGCACGCATTAAAAACAAACTCATTTACATGTCGTTATTAATAAAACATTACCTTTGGTTTTACGAAATATTCTGTCATGCATCTATTAAGTGGTTCATTCACATTTATTTCGTAGTCATTATTGTTGACCGACTTCTCTGGGCGGACTTTATTTGGTTGAGTCTTCAAAAGCCAATCAGTATTGTATGTTGGTATTAGGTGACGATCCGCAACAACTTTCTCGGTCAAGTATGACGCATAAGCGTCGATTATCTTAAAAAATATTGTAATATTATGGTGTTATATCTTTGTACGTATTTTGTAAAATCATAATGAAGAGACATGAGTTACTTAGATCACCAGATAACCAGAGCGTATGATGCAAGCTCTATCCCAGTCAGTACATCGTTCATGCCACCATTGAATATTTCATGGTTCTTATTATTCTTTTTTGACTTCTCATACGCTCGGACGTACTGCACGGCCGCACTCATCACACCATCTGCAGAATAAATGTCAGCAGAGTTTTTTTTCATCAAACAATCCTGCAACATATGTCAAGTATGTTAGCTACACACATACATAAAATATTTATAAGAAGGTAAACTTACGCTTTAACGGTACGTTTCGCACGCTTAGGCGCTACAATAAAAGGAGATTTCACTAAGTTTGAAGGGTTTCGTGTTCGTTTCCCAAGAATCTGCTCTGTCCTCTCTTCTATGGTGCTACGATCGTCTGACATGCCATGTGACTTTTCTTGCTCATTTGGTGGTGCTTGCGAATGCTTCGGCGATGCAATTTCATCCGTCCGTAAAGATGATATCTCCTTCTCATCTGACTCTTCAGGTAACTGTATAGGGTCCTCCTTGTCACCTTTATAGCTACTCAAGTTCCCAGCTGTGTCTCGTTCCGAAACCATATCGTAGTTATCAACACCCTTTGCACCTTCAGGTGTGTGGAAGTCATCATAATGAAATTCTTTTGAAAAAAAATCTGTTGTTCTCACCAAACATATTCTCTTCTTGTTCTTCAAGGTTACCCGGTTTGTAGTGCACTCCGGTTTTATTCAGTTCCTCTATCATCCTCTACAAGAGAAAAAAATTATAAGTTAGTTTGTATTTTTTGATGAACATTCTTAAATGAAAATCTAATTGATTGGACTGTCACCAGTGCGCATAACTCCGACAGTCGGAGAATGTCTTTGCGAATCTCCTTTATATCATTCATAACCCGGTTCATAAAAGGCTTAAGGCTCGCGGGAGCCTCCGGCGTACTATCCTCTTTCCTCTTTCCTGTAACGCTTGATTTTCTGCTACTGGGTTTATTATAACTTTGTGCATGTTGCCTTGCAATTTTTTTCCTTCTATATTCGTCTGTAATGTAGTCCTCGATCTGCATTATGACAAAGAAAAATTAGTAATTTGATACACAAGAATAATAAAGTGTAAAATAAATTTTGTTCTATCATTCCATGACCACGTCCATTGGCGATGTCGTACTTGTCCCTTAACTCAGCACGGCTTTCTGTCCAATTTTTCATCAAAGGACTCAACGGTGATAAGGGATCATATTTGGGCCCGGTGGTTGGCTCCACATTCCCCCAATATAAGTACTATAAAATTTTTTAATTTATGTAAGTTTACTATTTTTGACGAGTACCACATATTAGTGAAAATGCACCCATGAATAAAAAACGTACCTGAAGTAGGTCAAGGTTTCCAGGTGGCCACTGCCTGACACGTCCGTCTTGCAAAACCTTACCAATCTCCCTCAACGATGTTCGCAACGTGAAGGCGTTAAAGTTCAACTTGTTGATTAGCTTTACATCTTGCACCAACACGTAGTATTCCTTCAGGACATATATGACAGACACTGGTGCAATTACAGTTCCCAACAAAACTAGAACCATCATACGGACGAAGTCATCGTCGCTGGCTTTATCCCTCACAATTTTCTCAATCAAGTCATCAATCAATATGTTACCAGTTTTTCTGTCGACAAACTGAATCGGTATTTTTTTATTAATTTCTTGCCTTCTGTGTTAAGAATACCAAAAACATCAACACCTTCATTCCTGAAGCCAAATATAGCAAACACGTCATCCGGCCTAAGTGAAATAATACCTTTACTGCCTAACGCTTCTTGTATCATGAATTTCTCATCGTTTGGATTATAACCTTTTATCATAAAATGCATTAGAAAATCTCTCATTTTGAAGGACGGTATGAGCAACATTTCCTGTAAATTCTTTGCATAAAACGTAAAGTGATGTCCAGTTGTAAGCCTCTCGACGAGGCTAAGCCACTTGTGTATTGAACATGCAATCGCACCATTGATGTCCATACATGCATTTTTTGTAAAGTTACATTAATTATTTTAATATAATTACTATCAACATTAGTTCATAAAAAAAGGCAAAAAAATAACCTGGCTTGTCGAGACGTCGGTGGGCGACGGACGGCCGGAACGGGACGCCGGTGGAGACGCCTCGCGGGTGGCCAGTGGCAGGTCGTGGGCGCGTACAAGCGACAGCTGGCGATAACGGCGCATGCGCGTAGGTGGCGGCGCACGTCGGTCGAGTCAAAGGCGGCGCACGGGGCGGGATGTGGGCCACATGGAGGGGGAGGGGCGGCGTAGGGCGATCACGGGGAGGGGCGACGCAGGGCGATCACAAGGGCGGTGCCGGGCGATCACGAGCGGGGGCGATGCAGGACGATTACGAGCGGGGGCGGCGTAGGTCAGGCGCGTGGGTGACGGGTGTAGGTCAGGGACCACTACGCCCACATCGATCGTGCCGCGACATGCATGGCGGGTTTGGGTGATATTTTTGCCCCACCAGGCCGTTGCCCGCCTTGTTTTTTTATATTTTGTACGCAATATTTTATAAATTTCGTAGACCGGTAGGTCTCCTTATGCATAGCTCTGCTTTCAAACTTCATGAAATGGCCCCAATTTGTTTTGACAAGAAGCAGCAACCATGTTAAGCATCGGTGCCAAGTTTCAATGACTTCTAATGTTTGATAAATTTTCTAGGGTTTTATGATCGGAAATACCCAAAATACTACCCGGACGTAACGCAACGTGCGATCGGTGTTCGATTTCGTTCATATTTCGCATGTGGTGCTCCGATAACCATGCCCACCTCCTCGCAAAAGTTGTGTACATTTCATGAATCTATACATGTACGTCATGTACAAACGAAGGTGTTTCATGTAGACCGGTAGGTCTCCTTATGCATAGCTCTGTTTTCAAACTTCATGAAACGGGCCCAATTTTTTTTGACAAGAAGCAACAGCCATGTTAAGCATCGGTGCCAAGTTTGAACTACTTCTGACGTTTGATGAATTCTCTAGGGTTTTATTATCTAAAATACCCAAATACTGCCCGGATGTGACGCAACGTGCGATCGGTGTCCGATTTCGTTCATATTTTGTGTGCGGTGCTCCGATGACCACGCCCACCTCCTAGCAAAAGTTGGGTACATTTCATGAATCTATACATGTACGTCATGTATAAACGGAGGTGTTTCATACATACCGGTATGTCTCCTTATGCATAGCTATGTTTTCAAACTTCATGAAATGGGCCCAATTTTTTTTGACAAAAAGCAGCAACCATGTTAGAGCATCTCCAGCCGTCCCCCCCCAACAGGCCCCCCGAAGGCCATTTTTTATCGCCGGCGAGCGAAAATCGGCCCAGTCGCGCCCCAAGAGCCCGTTTTTCGCCGGTTGGAGCCTTTTTTTGGCCCGGCGAACCAAGGCCGAACCCCGCGCGCTGGGGGGTACCGGGAGAAACGTTTTTGGCGCGAAAATGGGTGGGTCCGCCGAGTCAGCGACCGCGCGGGCTTCGTCGTCCTCATCGCCTCAGTTTCCCGTGGGGAATCAATGCAAGGTTGCCGCCGGTCAGCCTTCCATTGATGCGGCGGGTTCCTGAGCCGTCGCTCACGGGGCAGCGCAGTCAGTACGGGCGACGCGCGTCCACACACCTCGGCCCCCCCCCACGCGTCCCACGGCGCCACCCGCTCGCCCCCTATAAAAGCCGACCCTCGCCGGTGTCGGCCACACCTCGCCACCATCGCCTGCCCCCAAGTCCCGCCGCCGACGCCCCGCAAGTCTCTCCCGCGGTGATCTTCTCTCCCCCTTCTCTTTCCCGATGGCGGAGCGCTACCCAGGCGATGGTGCGGCCCGCAACCGCTTCGGCCGCCGGCACCTCCACGAGGACGAGGCCCGCCTGCTGTTCGAGGCGGAGTACACGACACCGCCCGACATGCGGGCGCCGGGCGCGTGGAGGCTCAGCGCCGGCGGGGTCCCCATGCCACCGGTGCCCACCGGAGCCGAGCGGCGCGCCGAGATCGCCAGGATCCGGTCATCCCTGTCTGAGGAGGTGCACCCGCAGCCGAGGTACGCCCCGGACAACGCCAACCTCTGGACGGCCTACTTCGAGCGCCGCCGCGAGGAGCAGCTCGCCTGCACCAACGGCGCCCCTGCGCGCGGGCGCTTCAACAGCGAGGGCCGCCGTCTGTGGTAGGGCGTCCCGGGCCGCACGCTCGAGGCCGTCCTCGAGCACATCGAGGGTGGCAACGAGCCGCACCTCGAGTACCCAGAGGCGATGTCCTTCACCCGCCGGAGGGGCTCCTCGTGGCAGCCACGGCGCATGGACGCGCCGTCGTCATCGTCGTCCCACTCCTCCCACTCCTCCCACTCCTCCGGCGCACCGTGCACGCCGCTTGTGGCCGTGAAGGACGAGCCCGGCGAGACGCCGCTCCGCCGCAGCGGGCGCAGCGGTGGTGGCGGCATCACCATCAACGAGGGCCGCCGCCGCGAGCCCTCGCCTCCCCGCGACCACCTCCACCTTGTTCGGCCGAAGACGGAGCCTGGCACGCCGGCGGTGGTCAAACAGGAGCACCTCGCCATGGCCGCCGACGACGAGACCGCCCTGAAGTGGGCGCGGGACGACTACGTCCGGGAGGAGATGGAGCGGCAGCGCCGGGCCCTCGAGGAGATCGAGGCTCGTCACCGTGCCCGCCGTGAGGAGGAGTTCGCCGGCCTCATCATCCTTGACGACGACAACGACGACGTGGCGCCCGGGCCCTCCAACCCCGACCTGCACCGTCTCGGCGAACCAGGGTAGGGCTGCAGCAGGGACGGTGGCCGCGGCACGCAGGACGGCGACGACAGCGACGACGACAGCGACGGGGACGAGGGCGGCGACTACACCAACTTCTACAAGTTCCTCGGCATGTAGAACGCGGCGGCGGCGGTGACGGGACGGCGGCGACGGGACGACGTAGTTCCTTTTTTTCTGTTTTTGTATTATATTAATGAAAACGCGAACGTTTAGCCAACTATGGGCCATTTTTGGGCCGAATCTGTGCCCATACTGGGCCAAAATCGTCGATTGGGGGGCGACCCCGGGGGCGCGACTGGGTAGCCGAGCCCCCCAGGCCGATTTTAGCGCCGGATGGCCCCCAGGCGGCGCTATTTCGAGCCCCTGGGGGGCGAATGGCTGGAGATGCTCTTAAGCATTGGTGCCAAGTTTGAACCACTTCTGATGTTTGATGAATTCTCTAGGATTTTATCGTCGAAAATACCCAAAATACTGCTCGGACGTGACGCAACGTGTGATTGGTGTCCGATTTCGTTCATATTTCGCGTGCGGTGCTCCGATGACCACGCACACCTCCTCGCAAAAGTTGGGTACATTTCATGAATCTATGCATGTACGTCATGTACAAACGTAGGTATTTCATACAGACCGGTAGGTCTCCTTATGCATAGCTCTGTTTTCAAACTTCATGAAAATGGGCCCAATTTGTTTTGACAAGAACCAACAGCCATGTTAAGCATCGATGTCAAGTTTGAATGACTTCTGGCGTTTAATGAATTCCCTAGGGTTTTATCGTCGAAAATACCCAAAATACTACCCGGACGTGACGCAATGTGCGATCGGTATCCGATTTCGTTCATATTTCGCGTGCGGTGCTCCGATAACCACGCTCACCTCCTCGCAAAAGTTGGGTACATTTCATGAATCTATACATGTACGTCATGTACAAACGGAGGTGTTTCATAAAGACCGGTAGGTCTCCTTATGCATAGCTCTGTTTTCAAACTTCATGAAACGGGCCCAATTTTCTTTAACAAGAAGCAGCAGCCATGTTAAGCATCGGTGCCAAGTTTGAAAATTTTACATGTAAAAAAGTTCTTAATCACGGACAATTTTTTTGAAGGATGAACAAAAAATGACATGTAAAAAAGTTCTTAATCGCGGACGGATCTATCGTACTACACTGATGTAGGTGACGCTTTGTCAATCACAAAGCATCGCCAACACCAGCACATTACGATAGGCCCGCCATGATTAAAGACTTAATATCGTAGACGAATAAGTCTATTTAAATCGGTGACGAATGCTTTAAGAAAGCAATGTGCTACTAATAATAACCCTTCCCTGTGTATGGCGGTTAGCGCCGCCAGCGACGCACGCAGGCCGGCCCACGTAAGCTGGACGCCGAACGATGCGGTGGCTACGTCATCCCCGCAAAAAGAGCTGGACCGGCGCAGTACGCGGCGCACGTCCAAATGCGGCCCCTCGCCGATCCAGGGCGGTTGTGGCCGGTTTTTTAGAGTATTTTAAGATTTCGTCGTAAATTCATAGATAATTCATAAGATGTCCGATTGGTACGGAATTTGGCACGCATGCTTCTCGTGTTGATAGTATTCAATATAAAAAATTGGAGCCCGTTTGAAGGATGTCGAAAAAACTCGTCATTTAGAATGGCATCAAACTTCGCCAGTTACTGCAAATGCCTAACCTAGGACCTCACAACAAATTTGAACGAATTCTGACAACGAAATCACGGTGCGTCACGTTCGGTGAGTATTTTAGGGATTTATCGTCGTAAATTCATAGATAATTCATGAAATCTCCGATTGATACGAAATTTGGCATGCATGCTTCTCGTGTTGATACTATGCAACACAAAATTTTTGAGCCCATTTGAAGGACGTCGAAAAAACCCGACCTTCGAGACGGAGCCTTCATGCCTATCCGAACGGCCTCTCGTGAACAAGGCTATTTTTTGACCATCTTTAGAATGGCATCAAACTTTGTCAGTTATTGCAGATGCCTAACCTAGAACCTCACAACAAATTTGAACGAAACCCGACAACGAAGTCACGGTGCGTCACGTCCGGTGAGTATTTTAGGGATTTATCGTCGTAAATTCATAGATAATTCATAAGATGTCTGATTGGTACGAAATTTGGCATGCATGCTTCTCATGTTGATAGTATGCAACATAAAAAATTTGAGCCCGTTTAAAGGATGTCGAAAAAACCAGTCCTTCGAGACATATCTCCATTTGGTACGACATTTGCCATGCATGCTTCTCATGTTAATACTATGCAACAGAAAAAATTGGGCCCGTTTGAAGGATGTCGAAAAAAACATATATGAATGATGGAAAAAACTACATGTAAAAAAGTTCTTGATCGCGGACGGATCTACCGTTCTGAACTGATATAGGTCACTAGTGCAGAAAAGCCGAGCTATGATGTGGTGAGAATGGCCTTGCTGGCGTAGACACCCGACGCTGCCAATATGGCACCACAGTTAAAAAATAGTGGTGGCGTTGGATCCCACGCCAGCAGTATATTACATGATGCTGGCGTCCACGTGGCCAACGCGAGCTATACATCTACACTACCTTTGTCGTGCGTTGTTGTCCAACACCAGCAATTTATTTTTTTGATAAAAAAAAATACTCGTTCAGAAACTAAGAGCTTAAACTTCACAAAAGGTATTGATCAATTAAACATACTCATAAACTTAATAAGAGTTTAAAACTTAGTATTGATGAACTAAACATACTCATAAACTTCAGAGTTTAAAACTCAGCTAGTACTGAACAACTAAACATACTCATAAACTTCAGAGTTTAAAACTTCACAAAAGGTACTGCAATAATTAAACTACTCAACATCATCAAGGATTAACTTCAGCTAGCGAAGCTTTTTTCGATTGCTCTCTCCATCTATTTTGAAGTGATCAACGTCTGTCTGTAGGTTAGACTTCTCTATCCTGAGTTTTTTTTCTCTAGCTTCAGGTTGTCCCTCTTCTCTGTCATCTGATCCCTCAGATCCCTCAGTTTGTTTGACTTAGTGAGGGCATTAGCACCCTCTGTGATCAGACTATCCCTTTCATTCGTCACTAAGGTATTGTTTTCTTCGAGTTTTTTGATGCTCCACTCTAACTGCTCTAATCGCCACTGATTCCACTTTTGCACGTCGCCCACCGATTTGTTGTTGCTTGATGAATTGTCCATATGTGCTGTAATGAAAGCTCACCATCTTAGAATGAAGAATTTAAAAATAACATGCAGAATTTAAAAGGAACTAGAACATAATTAAGCACCGTAAAAATTAGTAAAATTACAAATCATTATGAAATACAGTGTGCTTCTATCATGACAATTTATCTATCATGGCGAATTCATCTACATATTATACTACAGCTAGTTTAAAAAGAGTTGTACTACATCTAGTCTACTATCATGACAATTTATCTATCATGACAATTTATCTATCATGACGAATTCATCTACATGTTATACTACAACTAGTTTAAAAAGAGTTGTACTATTGGTAGTCTACTATCATGACAATTTATCTATCATGACGAATTCATCTACATGTTATACTATAGCTAGTTTAAAAAGAGTTGTAGTACAACTAGTCTATCATGACAATTTATCTATCATGACATTTATCTATCATGGCGAATTCATCTACATTTTATACTACAGTTAGTTTAAAAAGAGTTGTACTATAACTAGCCTATCATGACAATTTATCTATCATGACATTTATCTATCATGGCAAATTCATCTACATGGTATACTACAGCTATTTTAAAAGGAGTTGTACTACAACTAGTCTATCATGACAATTTAGCAAATTCATCTACATGTTATACTACAACTGGTTTAAAAAGAGTTGTACCACAACTAGTCTATCATGACAATTTATCTATCATGAAGAATTTAACCATCTACAGCTAGTTAAAAAAGAACTACTCCCTCCGTTCCTAAATATAAGTCTTTTTAGAGATTTCACTAGGGGACTACATACGGAGCAAAATGACTGAATCTACACTCTAAAGCATGTCTATGTACATCCGTATGTAGTCTTCTAGTGAAACCTCTAAAAAGACTTATATTTAGGAACGGAGGGAGTAGAACATAATTGAATTACCTGTGCTTGAGTGTTGGGCGTCGGGCAGGGCGGCCTCACGCTCCTTCTCCGACAAAGACGGGTTGGGTTGGGCTGGGCGGCGTCGGGCGGAGACGGGCAGCGTCAGGCGGGGCGACGGGGGGGGGGGGTGTTGGGTAACGTAGTAATAATTCAAAATTTTCCTATGTGTCACCAAGATCAATCTAGGAGATGCTAGAAACAAGAGAGAGGGAGTGCATCTTCATACCCTTGAAGATCGCTACGCGGAAGCGTTGCAAAGAACGCGGTTGATGGAGTCGTACTCGCGGCGATTCAAATCGCGGAAGATCCGATCCAAGCGCCGAACGAACGACGCCTCCGCGTTGAACACACGTACAACCCGGGGACGTCTCCTTCTTGATCCAGCAAGGGGGGGGGGGAGAAGTTGAGGGAGAGCTCCGGCAGCACGACGGCGTGGTGGCGGTGGAGCTCGTGGTTCTCCGGCACAGCTTCACTAAGCACTACGGAGGAGGAGGAGGTGTAGGAGGGGGAGGGCTGCGTCAGGGAAGGGGTGCAGCTCCCATGCGCCTCCCCACTATATATAGGGGTGGAGGGGGCTGGTTTCTTGCCCTCCAAGTCCATTGGGGCGTTGGCAAAGGTGGGAGGAAAGAAATCCCATCCTTTCCCTTCCCCACCGATTGTTATCCCCCCTTTTTAGGGATCTTGATCTTATCCCTTCGGGATATGATCTTATTCCTTCTAAGGAGGGATCTTGGTGCGCCTTGACCAGGGGTGTGGGGCCTTGCCCCCACTACCCACGTTCATGTGGGTCCCCCCATGCAGGTGGGCCCCACTCCGGAACCTTTTAGAGAGAAACTCTTTCTCTAGAAAGGATCCATTCTTGGCAACAAAGATCTTGCCTTCGGATCTGAGGTAGAAGGTATACCCAATAGTTTCCTTAGGGTATCCTATGAAGACGCACTTTTCCGATTTGGGTTCGAGCTTTTCAGGTTGAAGTTTCTTGACATAAGCATTGCATCCCCAAACTTTCAAAAACGACAGCTTAGGTTTCTTCCCAAACCATAATTCATACAGTGTCGTCTCAATGGATTTAGACGGTGCCCTATTTAAAGTGAATGCGGCAGTCTCTAATGCATATCCCCAAAATGATAGCGGTAAATCAGTAAGAGACATCATAGATCGCACCATATCCAATAGAGTGCGATTACGACGTTCGGACACACCATTACGCTGAGGTGTGCCAGGCGGCGTGAGTTGTGAAACAATTCCACATTTCCTTAAGTGCGTGCCAAACTCGTGACTCAAATATTCTCCTCCACGATCAGATCGTAAGAACTTTATTTTCTTGTCACGTTGATTCTCTACCTCACTCTGAAATTCCTTGAACTTTTCAAAGGTCTCAGACTTGTGTTTCATTAAGTAGACATACCCATATCTGCTTAAGTCATCAGTGAGGGTGAGAACATAACGATAGCCACCGCGAGCCTCAACGCTCATTGGACCGCATACATCGGTATGTATTATTTCCAACAAGTTGGTTGCTCGCTCCATTGTTCCGGAGAACGGAGTCTTAGTCATCTTGCCCATGAGGCATGGTTCGCACGTGTCAAATGATTCATAATCAAGAGTCTCCAAAAGTCTATCTGCATGGAGTTTCTTCATGCGTTTGACACCAATATGACCAAGGCGGCAGTGCCACAAGTATGTGGGACTATCATTATCAACCTTACATCGTTTGGTATTCACACTATGAATATGTGTAACATCACGTTCGAGATTCAATAAAAATAAACCATTGACCAGCGGGGCATGACCATAAAACATATCTCTCATATAAATAGAACAACCATTATTCTCGGATTTAAATGAGTAGCCATCTCGCATCAAACGAGATCCAGATACAATGTTCATGCTCAATGCTAGTACTAAATAACAATTATTGAGGTTTAAAACTAATCCCGAAGGTAGATGTAGAGGTAGCATGCCGACGGCGATCACATCGACCTTGGAACCATTTCCGACGCGCATCGTCACCTCGTCCTTCGCCAGTCTCCGCTTATGCCGCAGCTCCTGTTTTGAGTTACAAATGTGAGCAACCGCACCGGTATCAAATACCCAGGAGCTACTACGAGCGCTGGTAAGGTACACATCAATAACATGTATATCATATATACCTTTGACGTTGCCGGCCTTCTTATCCGCTAAGTACTTGGGGCAGTTCCGCTTCCAGTGACCGGTTCCCTTGCAATAAAAGCACTCAGTCTCAGGCTTGGGTCCATTCTTGGGCTTCTTCCCGGCAACTGATTTACCGGGCGCGGCAACTGCTTTGCCGTCCTTCTTGAAGTTCTTCTTACCCTTGCCTTTCTTGAAACTGGTGGTCTTATTCACCATCAACACTTGATGTTCCTTTTTGATCTCCACCTCCGCTGATTTCAGCATCGAATATAACTCAGGAATGGACTTCTCCATCCCTTGCATATTGAAGTTCATCACAAAGCTCTTGTAGCTAGGTGGAAGCGACTGGAGGATTCTGTCAATAACCGAGTCATCCGGAAGATTAACTCCCAGCTGAGACAAGCGGTTGTGCAACCCAGACATTTTGAGTATGTGCTCGCTGACAGAACTATTTTTCTCCATCTTACAACTGAAGAACTTGTCAGAGACTTCATATCTCTCGACCCGGGCATGAGCTTGGAAAACCATTCTCAGCTCTTGGAACATCTCATATGCTTCGTGTTGCTCAAAACGCTTTTGGAGCCCCGGTTCGAAGCTGTAAAGCATGTCGCACTAAAACAGGGAGTAATCATCACTACGGGACTGTCAGGCGTTCATAACGTCTTGAGTTGCTAGGAAAATGGGTGCGTCACCAGCGGTGCATCAAGGACATATGCTTTCTTGGAAGCTATGAGGATGATCCTCAAGTTACGGACCCAGTCCGTATAGTTGCTTCCATCGTCTTTCAGCTTGGTTTTCTCTAGGAACGCGTTGAAGTTGAGGGCAACATTAGCGTGGGCCATTGGATCTACAAGATAGATTGTAAAGACAATTTTAGACTAAGTTCATGATAATTAAGTTCATCTAATCAAATTATTTAAAGAACTCCCACTCAGATAGACATCCCTCTAGTCATCTAAGTGATACATGATCCATATCGACTAGGCCGTGTCCGATCATCACGTGAGACGGACTAGTCATCAATGGTGAACATCTCCATGTTGATCGCATCTACTATACGACTCATGTTCAACCTTTCGGTCTCTCGTGTTCCGAGGCCATGTCTGTACATGCTAGGCTCGTCAAGTCAACCTAAGTGTTTCGCGTGTGTAAATCTGGCTTACACCCGTTGTATGCGAACGTTAGAATCTATCACACCCGATCATCACGTGGTGCTTCGAAACAATGATCCTTCGCAACGGTGCACACTTAGGGGGAACACATTTCTTGAAATTTTAGTGAGGGATCATCTTATTTATGCTACCGTCGTTCTAAGCAAATAAGATGTAAAAACATGATAAACATCACATGCAAATCATAACGTGACATGATATGGCCAATATCATCTTGCGCCTTTGATCTCCATCTTCGAGGCGCGGCATGATCACAATCGTCACCGGCACGACACCATGATCTCCATCATCGTGTCTTCATGAAGTTGTCTCGCCAACTATTACTTCTACTACTATGGCTAACGGTTAGCAATAAAGTAAAGTAATTACATGGCGTTTTTGATTGACACGCAGGTCATACAATAAATTAAGACAACTCCTATGGCTCCTGCCGGTTGTCATACTCATCGACATGCAAGTCGTGATTCCTATTACAAGAACATGATCAATCTCATACATCACATATATTTCATCACATCCTTTTGGCCATATCACATCACATACCATACCCTACAAAAACAAGTTAGACGTCCTCTAATTGTTGTTGCAAATTTTACGTGGCTGCTATGGGTTTCTAGCAAGAACGTTTCTTACCTACGCAAAAGCCACAACGGTGATATGCCAATTTCTATTTACCCTTCATAAGGACCCTCTTCATCGAATCTGATCCGACTAAAGTGGGAGAGACAGACACCCGCTAGCCACCTTATGCAACAAGTGCATGTCAGGCGGTGGAACCAGTCTCACGTAAGCGTACGTGTAAAGTCGGTCCGGGCCGCTTCATCCCACAATGCCGCCGAATCAAGATAGGACTAGTAACGGCAAGCAAATTGACCAAATCATTGCCCACAACTACTTGTGTTCTACTCGTGCATAGAATCTACGTATAGACCTAGCTCTGATACCACTGTTGGGTAACATAGTAATAATTCAAAATTTTCCTACGTGTCACCAAGATCAATCTAGGAGATGCTAGCAATGAGAGAGAGAGGGAGTGCATCTCCATACCCTTGAAGATCGCTAAGCGGAAGCATTGCAAAGAACGCGGTTGATGGAGTCGTACTCGCGGCGATTCAAATCGCGGAAGATCCGATCCAAGCGCCGAACGGACGGCGCCTCCGCGTTCAACACACGTACAACCCGGGGATGTCTCCTCCTTCTTGATCCAGCAAGGGGGGGGGGGAGAAGTTGAGGGAGAGCTCCGGTAGCACGACGGCGTGGTGGCGGTGGAGCTCGTGGTTCTCCGGCACAGCTTCACTAAGCACTACGGAGGAGGAGGAGGAGGTGTAGGAGGGGGAGGGCTGCGTCAGGGAAGGGGTGCAGCTCCCATGCGCCTCCCCACTATATATAGGGGTGGAGGGGCTGGTTTCTTGCCCTCCAAGTCCATTGGGGCGTTGGCAAAGGTGGGAGGAAAGAAATCCCATCCTTTCCCTTCCCCACCGATTGTTATCCCCCCTTTTTAGGGATCTTGATCTTATCCCTTCGGGATATGATCTTATTCCTTCTAAGGAGGGATCTTGGTGCGCCTTGACCAGGGGTGTGGGGCCTTGCCCCCACTACCCACGTTCATGTGGGTCCCCCCATGCAGGTGGGCCCCACTCCGGAACCTTCTAGAACCTTCCCTGTACAATACCGAAAAATCCCGAACATTTTCCGGTGGCCAAAATAGGACTTCCCATATATAAATCTTTACCTCCGGAACATTCCGGAACTCCTCGTGACGTCCGGGATTTCATCCGGGACTCCGAACAACCTTCGGTCACCAACGTGTATTTCCCATTACTACTTTAGCGTCACCGAACCTTAAGTGTGTAGACCCTACGGGTTCGGGAACCATGCAGACATGACCGAGACACCTCTCCGGCCAATAACCAATAGCGGGATCTGGATACCCATATTGGCTCCCACATGTTCCACGATGATCTCATCGGATGAACCACGATGTCGGGGATTCAATTAATCCCGTATACAATTCCCTTTGTCCATCGGTATGTTACTTGCCCGAGATTCGATCGTCGGTATCCCTATACCTTGTTCAATCTCGTTACCGGCAAGTCTCTTTACTCGTTCCGTAACACATGATCCCGTGACTAACTCCTTAGTCACATTGAGCTCATTATGATGATGTATTACCGAGTGGGCCTAGAGATACCTCTCCGTCACACGGAGTGACAAATCCCAGTCTCGATTCGTGCCAACCCAACAGACACTTTCGGAGATACCTGTAGTGCACCTTTATAGTCACCCAGTTACGTTGTGACGTTTGATACACCCAAAGCATTCCTACGGTATCCGGGAGTTGCACAATCTCATGGTCTAAGGAAATGATACTTGACATTAGAAAAGCTCTAGCAGACGAACTACACGATCTTGTGCTATGCTTAGGATTGGTCTTGTCCATCACATCATTCTCCTAATGATGTGGTCCCATTATCAACGACATCCAATGTCCATGGTCAGGAAACCATGACCATCTATTGACCAACGAGCTAGTCAACTAGAGGCTCACTAGGGACATGGTGTGGTCTATGTATTCACACATGTATTACGGTTTCCGGTTAATACAATTATAGCATGAACAATAGACAATTATCATGAACAAGGAAATATAATAATAACCATTTTATTATTGCCTCTAGGGCATATTTCCAACAAGGGGGGGTCGAGAGGAGGATGGGTGGAGTTGGGGATCGAGAGAGTGAGGAAAAAAGAATAAGGTTTTACTGCGTCGGGACCTGTTAAAACCGGCAGTGCTGGCGTGGGCCTAATGGGCCTGAATGCGCAATGCCGGGCCTAATGTGCAACGCCATTACTAAGAAAATAGCTATGGCGTTGGAACTTTGGCCACGCCAACAATAATATGTGAAAGGTGAGAGCGCTGGGGTCCTCATACAAGTGACGTTCAGCAGAATTTGAACGCCACCACTATCAGTGTAGCAATAACGTGCAAATTTAGCCAACGCCAACACTATTTCAAAATATTAGTACTGGCGTTGGAGGGACTAGCCATTTTTCCACTAGTGGGTGATGCTTTCTCAATAACAAAGCATCGCCTGCACCAGCACAATATGATAGGACCGCCACGCTCAAGGACTTAACATCATAAACGAATGAGTCTATTTAAGTCAGTGACGAATGCCTCATGAAAGCAATGTGGTACAAATAATAACAATGCAATGCATAGGGCGGTTACCGCTGCATGCGGCGTGCACTGGCCGGGACACGATTCGGCGTCTACATCGTCGCCTTGAAGCAGTTGTACCGGCCAAGTACGCATGGCGCATGGCGCGGGCGCTGCTGAAGCGGCCCATCTCCGCCCAAGCGGCAACTTACGGCGCATGTCAAAAGGCAGTAAAGTTTAGTACCACCTCGCCAAGTGAGGGTGCTGAGGACCAGCTTAAATACCCGACGCCCTCTGAGCATATTAAACTTGTCAAAAATTATCGGCCGCTACGCCCGTCCCCACCCCCTGTGGTCCCTAGTGCCGCCCACCCAGTATGGTACAGTTTCGGCGGTCATTTTTAATATAAATATTTTATAAACAAGCCGAAGAACGTCGCTGGTCGCTGGCGACTGCTACATCACTGAACAGTACATATAAAACATCATTAATGTATGCATAGTAACAGTTCAGTACATATAAAACATCATCAACGTATGCATAATAACACATAAAAAGTATCATTTATAGTGCATCATCAGCACAACGCCGTTGTTTGACATTAAAGCAAACAAGTTTATAGCACCGATTCTTTATTACAACGAAACAATTCGACAATTCAAATATAAATAACTTTTTCGCTTTATTCAAACGGTCGTGTTTTGCTCATCATGCCATGTTCTGCATACAAAGACATGATCATGTGTGAAAATTTCATAAACACTAAAATGAAGAACATAACTCAATTGAACAAACGATAACACGTACTTAGGATTTTCAGGACAATTGTTCATAAAGTGACCTTTTGTTCTGCATATGCCGCATAGGCGCTCGCTTTTTTCGTCAAAGGCTTTTGGTCTACCATTTTTAGTCACGTCAGGATCATCTTTAGAACGGCCTTTACTGTTTTGTTTGGGTGCCCCTTTGGTTGAAACTTTCACTGGATCACCAACCAACACATGGTCTCTATTTGGCTATAATGCATCATCCTTCGCAACCTTATGCTGACTCACATACTCACTCTCCTCAACGTCTTTGTTCGCTATTATATCCTGGAGACAAGCCTTCCACTTGTCGAACAAAAATGGTTTATGAAATGCGACATGAGATGCTTTTACAGATAATAAAGTCAACTCACTATACTTAGCTCTCTGCTCAGTACCATCCCATCCCCATGCAAACAGATCGCTAGTGCGCTTCACGGGCAGCTCACCTCTAGCATTTTTTGGTGAATCTCCGTAGTACTAAACACTTAGGTATTTTGCGTAAGCCCAGCTGCGTGAGTACATAAAGAATATGCTTGCAAGGGAGACCTTTGCGATTCATACTTTGACAACTGCACTTCACTGTTTCTTCAGAGTTATCATGTGCATAGTACACCTTGAATATGAGATCGCTATTATTCTTCCATGCCACTACAAATCTCTGAGCGGTTGCTCCTCTTAGTCTTTCAACGATTTGAAGCTCCCCTGCCTTCTTCATATCTTGCTACAACATGTAAAAGTTTGTCGCAGTGAACTCATGGGCAGCGGCTTTCTCAATGTGTTTAAACTCAACGAGAACTGCTACTAGGAGTGTCTGTGTGGCCGTGCAGTCATCATACGCCTCATTTTCACGTAGACGAACGATACAATTCTTGTAGTGCACAACCATGTCAACAATGGTCATGCTAGAGTCCAGATGCATATGGTGGCACGAGTTCAGACTCTTGCTCCTCCGGTTACTCCGCATCCCAAGGAAGAACCCACCACACAGATATGACGCGGCCCAAAGCCTCTTCTTCCTGTACATCCTACGCAACCATGTCTGAGTTTTATCCGACCGCCATTTAGCTGTAAATGCTGCCCATCTCTCCTCAAAGACTTTATGTGTAGTAGCATAGTAAAGAAGAGACCTGAACTCCTTAAGAGAGTTGTGATGAAGGTGTTTCTGCATGTTCTTCTCGGTGTGCCACGAACAAAGTCTATGCCACGCGTCCGGAAGGACCTTCCTTATGGCCCTTATCATGGTTGCGCCTCCATTAGAAATTATGGATATGGGCTTCTTCTGACAGTGAGCTCTCAAGAACGTCTGAAGCATCCAAACATATGTATCTTCTGTCTCGTCAGACACAATAGCACAGGTGAACACCGTGGTGCAACGGAGATTGTTCAGGCCCACGAAAGGTATAAACGGCATTCCATACCTATTCATCTTGTACGTGCTGTCGAAGATGGCCACATCACCAAATTCAAGATAATCCCAACGTGACTGTGAATCACACTAGAACAGGTTTTTGAGCCTGCCTTCACCGTCAACTGTGTGCTCAAAGAAAAAATCTGAATCCCTATCCTTTCTGGTCATCATGATCCCAATGGCAGTGTCAGCATCACCCTTTGCAAGAAATTTCATCTTCTCTCTGTAGCACATGTTATAAAGCTTTTTCGTCCTAAAACCAGCCTTAGCATACGACCCGTACCTGCTGACGAAGTTCTAAAAAATAATGTGTTTTCTGATCCCAGGTCCTGACATAGCTAAAATATCAAGCCTCTGAAATTCCTTGATCTGATTATGTGCCCAGAGATACGTAACTTCGTCTGGTCTAGCAAGAACGTGACTATGAACATCACTGAAACTGCTGAAATACCAAATGGCACGCTATTATTAAGCTTTACTGTTAGATGGGCTTCACACAAGCAACGACTCTCCGGTCTGAGACTACGGGTCCTCCCTTCCATGGTACAAAACTTGTCTTGTCATTTTCCATCCCTAGAACATAGAAACCGCCTGAAGCATATAGTTCCCTCAGCACCCTTTTTCCGTCTCAGCAAGTCCCTTCTGATGCTGAACCCATGTTCCTTCGTGTGCTCATTATAGAAATCGTACGCCTCCTCTTCTGACCTGAACGTCGTGGCCATCACCTTCCAATGCCTGTCTAGTGAGTCTTGCTGAAATTCATCATAGCCAATATCAAAATTACACTCATCACCAACTTCATGCTCATCGTTCCCGCTAGGGCCAGCAATGTGTCCCTGCATAAAAAATACATAGAACCATGTATGTCAGTCAGTTGTTGTACGGCGACTCTCACATATATAACTTATCTTGAAAACTTACTTTGCTCGAGCTCTCGTTGTTGGGGATATACCTCACGGATATAACTCGCCTAAATTATGACCCGGATTTTACTGAGGCGGCCCATAAAGGAGATGCCCGCAAGAAGTACAAAGCCCAACGGGCGGCTCATCTGGAAGGCCGGCTCGATGACGTCGCCTGGGTAACCGGCTTAGACATGAAGACATGAGAGAAGTCCTCTTTTCCTTGAGGAGCAAGGGAAGAAGGAGTTAGATTAGGTCACGGGTTGTGTTACGACCCGAACTCTGTTGTAAACTCCAGGCCTCCACCTATATATAAAGGGGAGCCCTTGAGTTAGAAAGATGGAGTAAGGAATAGGGATGGAATTCTGTTCTAATGAGTTTGAATCATATTGCAAGGCATTGAAGGACAGATTTATGAGCGTAAGCTTCTTGCAGTTACTAAGCTCTTTTGGTACGCTCCCACTGAGCCCAGCACCTTTGCAAACAGCCGAGTTAGATTGCCTAGCTCACCGACAGATGTTGGCAGTTCAACATTGAAGTTGTTCTCTGATATATCAAGCTTTTGAGACCACCAATTGACCAAGGGATGGTGCCCATGAACTTGCATCCGGGGAGTTGAAGAACTTTTAGCAGCTTCAGGTTAATAAGAAAACCCTCGAGAGCTAGGTTAGCGATTCCGCACCCTTGTAATCGAGATCATCATCAATATACACAAAGCAGGACGTAGGCTATTACCTCCATCGGAGGGGCTGAACCTGGGTAAACTCGTCTCTCGTTCCCGATCAACCCCTTTGAGTCGCCACCTAGCGACGATGGCATCACACTCAAGTTCTCCTATGAGAACACTTGCCGTGACAAAACCACGACAGTTGGCGCCCACCGTGGGGCCCTTGCCCGGTGGAGTTGAGTTCTCAAAGGGAGCTCTTCCAGGGTTCTGGAGATTCGCAGTTGGTTAGAGGACCCAGAGTCGCCGCGGCAAGCTCTACATCAATGATTCAGGCTGGGCCCCGAGGCCGGCTCAATTGAGTACGGGTACCGGGTCCCCTTCGGCAAGATCCACGTCTTCATCGGCAAAATCGGTGCTCGGTACCCGAGTCGGACATCTGCACCAACATCGTCGAGCCGGCTCGGCGCGCCCAACCCGGCCGGTGTCAAACCGGCCAGCGTCACGTTTTTGTCGGCTTCACCTAGGGAGTCAACCTCTCGGATGAGCCGGCAGGCAACGGGGACTCCCCAGTCAACTCCGATGGTGAGTCTTCCATGGGAGATACCGAATCGATCTGTCCCCTTTATGAGGGTGGACTTGGGGGCTCCTCGGAAACAGAAGCTCCTAGAGTGTCCCCTGAGCCACCTCGTCAGGTTACTGTCTACATGGCGGGAACTGCAGCGGCTCAAGACCCATCGTCAGCAGGCGCGGCAGATGGCTCTGGTGGATCAGGCAAAACGCCGGCTCAGACCATGATAGATCTAATGGCTGAGATGGCAAAAATTGTGGGGACGCCTGTCACTGCAGAAAATCAGGAGGAGTGTAACACAGAGTTATCGAAACTTCACGAACAGATGGCTAAGGTACAGGAAGAGATTGACGTCGAAAACGCTCGGATGGCGAAACTACAGGCTCGTATCCATAGTGAGTCGGAGCGCTTGAAAGCTGAGGCTTGGTAGTTAGGGCTTCATCGAGACGTCTCTGAGGCGGTTTATCAGAGACACCAGAGCCGACTGCCATTGAATCTCGAGCCATCTCGACTATTCCCCACTCCGCAGCAGACGCCAGGGGCTGGACGACCATGCGAGGATCCTCCTCATCAAATAGCCCGGCAAATGGAGCCGACTCAGCCATCACCGGCTCAGCCATCACCGCAACGTTTCCAGACGCCACAAGGCCACTTCTCTAACCCTGTTGACAACATGTTAGCAGCGACTCGCAATCTAGAAGCGCTTCCCATCCATGGGAACACTCCCATGGAGATTGAGGCCAGGAACGCCATCGAGATGTTGAAGACAACGATAGTACAGCAAGCGCAGTACTCTTATAGCCGCGATCGGATGCACTCCACGCCGTATGCCAGTCGCAGTAAGAGTCGCCATGTGGAGTCCCCGACTGTTTCTAGCAGTGGACGGAGGCAACAGACTCAGATCTCCCCAACCCAGCCTGTGTTGTCAAACGCCCAGGCAGTTGTCGATGCAGCCAGAGTGACGCAGCAAGTGAAGGCGGAAGCAGCGGCGATGCGGGCGACTCGGCAGCCTCATCCCCAACCTGCAACCATGGGGCCGGAGTTAATAGTAGGACGATTGGGATTCCTTGTTTATCCCCGGCTCTTCGCGGCGAGCGTATGCCCAAGGATTTTAAGGGGCCACGCAAAGTACCCAATTACACAACAGACCTTGAGCCGGCAGAATGGATCAAAAACTATGAGCTAGCCATGGATATGCTCGATGTCAGCGACGCTGTGTGCGTGAAATATCTGACTATGATGCTGGAAGGGCCGACTCGAACATGGTTGAAGAATCTTCCACCCAACTCCATCAACACTTGGGCAGAGCTGAAGGAGCGATTCATCAAGAATTTCCAGGGAACGTGGAAACGGCCAATGACGATTGTGGATCTTCAACATTGCGTCCTGTGCGGAGACGAGTCGGCTCATCATTGGACTCGACGGGTTGCCGAAATCATCCACTCGTCAGACAGCATCGCGGCTACTCAAGCCGTCCTAATCTTGGAAAAGAATTGCCACTTTCAGCCGCTGGTCCAAAAGCTTGTCCGTTTGAAACGGAAGGTTCAGGATATGGGCGACTTGATGGACATTCTTACCAGATACGCCGAGTCAGACGGCACGAAGGATCCCGGCTCAGATGAGGACAAAACTGGCAAGAACAAGAAAGGCAAAGGTGGTAAGGGTCATCAGCAAAACCTTGGGCACAATGGGAACCAAGGGGGCAAGGTAATAACAGTAAGCGAAAACAGCCTGATGGCGGGTCAGACTCCGTTTCTAATACCAACACTGGTTTCAAGAACCAGTGTCGTAACAACCGCCCCGGTGGAGCTTACAATGGGAACAAGCCATGCAACTATGAGGAGGCACTCAAGGCGCCTTGTCCCAAGCATAGTACCCCGGACAAGCCGGCTACACATTCATGGGAAAACTGTTATATCATGCAGGAGTTCCGTAACCAAGCTTTCCAGAGTCACCAAGGAGGCAATGGTGGGGGACATCTGGGTCAGCTTGGCCCTGGCGGCTCACATGGCGGCTCGTCCGGTGGATCTTTAGGATCAGGTTTTTATGGCTAGGGTGGCTCAGGAATGGGATTTCAGCATCAAGGAAACAATGGCAATGGACAGCATTCTGGCCAAGGCAATCAACAACATAATAATCAAACTGGGTTTCAGAGTAATCCCAAGCAGTTGAATAGTGGTTAGTACCACGTCTTCACCACCAGTACCTGCAGGCGAGACAACAAACTCAAGCAAAGAGCCATCAACATGGCTGAGCCGACAGTTCCCAGGTATCTCAATTGGTCCGAGCAGCCAATCACCTGGAGAAGGGAAGATCACCCTCCCCGGGTAGATAACCCAGGTGATTTGGCCCTGGTGGTGGCGCCTCAGGTTGGTGGCTATACCCTCTCAAAAGTCCTCATGGATGGGGGAAGCATCATCAATATTTTGTATTACGACACCTTCCGGTGGATGAACCTCTCTGAAAGCAAGTTACAAACTTCAACCACGGGTTTTCACGGTATCGTCCCTGGGAAGTCAGCATACCCAATCGGGCGGATTAAGCTTGACGTTGCTTTCGGTGACGAGTTTAACTTCAGATGCGAGCCCTTAACTTTTGAAGAGGTCAAGATAAAGAGCCCTTACCACGCTCTCTTTGGACGGTCGGCTTATGCTCGTTTCATGGCCCGACCCTGCTATGTTTACCTCAAACTCAAGATGCCGGGTCCCAATGGCCCTATAACTGTGGGAGGCAGCAGGAAAATAGCCCAAGAATGAGAGGAAGGGGATGCAGCTTACGCTGAATCAGCCTGCGCAGCTGAAGAGTTGAAGTTCTATACGGCCAATGTTGATCTGTTGGGGAACGTAGTAATAATTCAAAATTTTCCTACGTGTCACCAAGATCAATCTAGGAGATGCTAGCAACGAGAGAGAGGGAGGGCATCTTCATACCCTTGAAGATCGCTAAGCGGAAGCGTTGCAAAGAACGCGGTTGATGGACTCGTACTCGCGGCGATTCAAATCGCGGAAGATCCAATCCAAGCGCCGAACGGACGGCGCCTCCGCGTTCAACACACGTACAGCCCAGGGACGTCTCCTCCTTCTTGATCCAGCAAGGGAGGAGTATAAGTTGAGGGAGAGCTCCGGCAGCACGACGGCGTGGTGGCGGTGGAGCTCGTGGTTCTCCGGCAGAGCTTCGCTAAGCACTACGGAGGAGGAGGAGGTGTAGGAGGAGGGAGGGCTGCGCCAGGGGCAAGGGGTGCAGCTCCCATGAGCCTCCCCACTATATATAGGGGTGGAGGGGGCTGGTTTCTTGCCCTCTAAGTCCATTGGGGCGTTGGGTAAGGTGGGAGGAAAGAAATCCCATCCTTTCCCTTCCCCACCGATTGTTATTCCCCCCTTTTTAGGGATCTTGATCTTATCCCTTCGGGATATGATCTTATTCCTTCTAAGGGGGGATCTTGGTGCGCCTTGACCAGGGGTGTGGGGCCTTGCCCCCACTACCCACGTTCATGTGGGTCCCCCCATGCAGGTGGGCCCCACTCCGGGACCTTCTAGAACCTTCCCGGTACAATACCGAAAAATCCCAAACATTTTCCGGTGGCCAAAATAGGACTTCCCATATATAGATCTTTACCTCCGGACCATTCTGGAACTCCTCATGACGTCCGGGATCTCATCTGGGACTCCGAACAACTTTCGGTAACCACATACAATTCCCATTACAACTCTAGCGTCACCGAACCTTAAGTGTGTAGACCCTATGGGTTCGGGAACCATGCAGACATGACCGAGACACCTCTCTGGCCAATAACCAATAGCGGGATCTGGATACCCATATTGGCTCCCACATGTTCCACGATGATCTCATCGGATGAACCACGGTGTCGGGGATTCAATTAATCCCGTATACAATTCCCTTTGTCCATCGGTATGTTACTTGCCCGAGATTCGATCGTCGGTATCCCTATACCTTGTTCAATCTTGTTACCGGCAAGTCTCTTTACTCGTTCCGTAACACATGATCCCGTGACTAACTCCTTAGTCACATTGAGCTCATTATGATGATGTATTACCGAGTGGGCCCAGAGATACCTCTCCGTCACACGGAGTGACAAATCCCAGTCTCGATTCGTGCCAACCCAACAGACACTTTCGGAGATACCTGTAGTGCACCTTTATAGTCACCCAGTTACGTTGTGACGTTTGATACACCCAAAGCATTCCTACGGTATCCGGGAGTTGCATAATCTCATGGTCTAAGGAAATGATACTTGACATTAGAAAAGCTCTAGCAGACGAACTACACGATCTTGTGCTATGCTTAGGATTGGGTCTTGTCCATCACATCATTCTCCTAATGATGTGATCCCGATATCAACGACATCCAATGTCCATGGTCAGGAAACCATGACCATCTATTGATCAACGAGCTAGTCAACTAGAGGCTCACTAGGGACATGGTGTGGTCTATGTATTCACACATGTATTACGGTTTCCGGATAATACAATTATAGCATGAACAATAGACAATTATCATGAACAAGAAAATATAATAATAACCATTTTATTATTGCCTCTAGGGCATATTTCCAACATGATCCTGCTGATATGAGCCCCCTCAAGAAGCCCACTACTGAGTCTGAATCGTCGCTCAAGTTCAAGCCGGTTGAAGATACAAAGCAAATTGACTTCATGCCGGGCGACTCATCTCAATAGTTCACTATTGGGACCGGCTTGGATCCCAAATAGGAAAGCGCGCTCATTGAGTTCATCCGTGAGAGTCGGGACATCTTTGCATGGAAACCTTCTAACATGCCTGGTGTGCCGAGAGAACTCGCTGAGAACCACCTTAATGTGGATCCAAAGATGAAACCAGTACGTCAATACCTCCGTCGTTTTAATGAGGAGAGACGCAAAGCTATTGGAGAGGAGGTAGCCCGGCTCCTAACTGTCGGGTTTATCGTCGAAGTTTTTCACCCTGAGTGGTTGTCTAACCCGGTGCTCGTTCTGAAAAAGAACGGTACTTGGCGCATGTGTGTTGATTACACAAATCTCAACAAAGCCTGTCCTAAGGATCCTTTTGCTCTCCAACGCATCGACCATATCATTGATTCTATGGCTAGTTGTGAGCGGTTATGCTTTCTGGATGCATACTCTGGTTATCATCAGATGAAGATGGCAATTGAGGATCAGGAGAAAACGACTTTCATACTCCCTTCGGTGCCTTCTGCTATGTCTCTATGCCGTTTGGGCTCAAGAGTGCGAGGGCTACTTATCAGCGCTGTGTTCAGAACTGCCTCCACCCACAGATTGGATGCAACGTTCATGCCTATGTTGATGATATCATGGTAAAATCTTAGAAGAAAGAAACGCTCTTGGATGACCTCAAGGAGTCGTTTGATAATCTTCGAGTGTACCAGATGAAGCTCAACCCGGCCAAATGTGTTTTTGGCGTTCCTGTAGGCAAACTGCTGGGTTTTCTGGTTTCCGAGCGAGGTATCGAAGCTAATCTAGATAAAATCAAGGCAGTGACTTCGATAGCTAAGCTTGCCAATGTGAATCAAGTTCAACGCATGGCTGGTTGCATTGCAGCATTAAGCCGGTTTATAAGTCGCCTGGGGGAGAAAGCAATCCCTCTCTATCAATTGTTGAGGAAGACAGACGATTTTGTTTGGACTGACACAACTAACGAAGCCTTCGAAGCACTTAAGAAACAGCTGGCTGAGCCGCCCCTCCTAGCCGCCCCGATTGAGAAAGAGCCTATGATCCTGTACATTGCAGCCAATTCAAAGGCAGTAAGTGCCGCAGTTGTCGTCGAACGAAAGGAAGCAGGAAAGGAGTATCCGGTGCAAGGGTCGGTCTATTTTGTCAGTGAAGTCTTGACTTTGTCCAAGGAGCGGTATCCACACTAGCAAAAGTTGGTTTTCGGCGTCTTTATGGCAAGCCAGAAATTGAAACACTACTTCCAGGAGCATCCAATCACTGTGGTCAGTTCAGCACCTCTTGGCGATATTATAAAAAATCGAGAAGCCACTGGTCGGATTGCTAAGTGGGCAATTGAACTGGGTCCTCACCAGGTGAAATACATGCCCCGTACAACCATCAAATCCCAAGCACTGGTGGATTCCATCAATGATTGGACTGAGTTACAAATCTCAGAGGATAGGCCAGATAACACGTATTGGACTATACACTTTGATGGATCCAGACAATTGGAAGGCTCGGGGGCTGGAGTTATTTTGTCTTCCCCACGAGGTGACAAATTATGTTATGTTTTACGGCTCATGTTCCCTTATACTAACAATGCAGCTGAATACGAGGCCCTCCTGCATGGGCTCAGAGTGGCTAAGGAAATGAATCTTAGCCGAGTCAGGTGTTTGGGCGACTCAGATTTGGTGGCTCAACAAGTCTCAGGAACTTGGGATTCAAAGGACCCTTTGATGGCGACTTATCGACAAGCAGTCACTGATGTGGTAGGATTTTTTCCAAGGCTACCAAGTTGATCACATTGATCGCCAGCTCAACGAGGCGGCAGATGCTCTATCACGACTCGGCTCTCAGCGCAAGCCGGTCCCTCCTAACGTGTTTCTAGACGTACTTCACAACCCTTCAGTTAAATTGCCATATGAGGAAGACATCGCTATTCCTGACCCTGAGGCACACCTGGTGACGGCTCTCCATGCTATACCTGACTGGACAGTACCATATTTGGCTTATCTGACTTGAGGTGAGCTCCCAGCTGAGGAAATCATCGCTCGACAGATAATTCGGTGGTCCAAGTCCATGACTATCGTCAATGGCGAGTTACATCGACGAAGCAACACCGGTGTTTTTCAATGTTGTGTTTCTCCTGAGGAAGGCCAGGCAATTCTAAATGAAATACATGCTGGCGATTGCGGACATCATGCTGGCTCATGGTCCCTGGTAGCAAAAGCTTTTTGGCACAGGTTTTATTGGTTGACGGCTCATGCAGATGCAGAAGACATTGTGCGCAAGTGTGATGGATGTCAAAAGTTTGCTCGACGAGCTCACATACCGGCTCAAGAATTGCGCATGATCCCAATTGCTTGGCCGTTTGCGGTCTGGGGGCTCGACATGGTCAGCCTATTCAAGCCGTCCTGTGACAAGAAAACCCACCTGTTGGTGGCGGTTGATAAATTCACTAAGTGGGTCGAGGCGGAACCTGTCAGCCATTGCGACGCGGAGACAACAGTCAAATTCTTGAAAAAGTTGATCTTCCGTTTTGGCTATCCTCATAGCATTATTACCGACAACAGTACTAATTTATCCAAAGGAGCTATGGAGCAGTTTTGTCAGTGTGAGTATATACGGCTTGACTTGGCGACAGTAGCACATCCACAATCCAGTGGACAAGCCGAACGGGCTAATCAAGAGATTCTCAGGGGGATCAAACCCCGACTTATGGTTCCACTTCAGCGCACTCCGGGCTGTTGGGTTGAAGAACTCCCCGCGGTACTCTGGAGTATTCGCACAACTCCAAATAGATCCATTGGATATACACCGTTTTTCCTGGTTTACGGAGCTGAGGCAGTATTACCAAGCGATATTCGCCATGATTCTCCTCGAGTTACTGCTTACGTTGAGGCAGACAATGAACAAGCACGTCAAGATTCCTTGCATGCCTTGGAAGAAGAACGTGACTTAGCAGCAGCCAGATCTGCTATATATTAGCAAGACCTACATCGCTCTCACAGCCATAGAGTCCGGAGCCGTACTTTTCAAGAAGGCGACTTAGTGTTTGATACTTGTGATCTGTGTACGGTTTTCCATGAAGAGGAACGGGTAATTGCCGCACAAAGCGGATAAGTATTTCCCTCAGTTATGAAACCAAGGTTTATCGAACCAATAGGAATATCAATCCTCAACCGTCTTCAGCGGCTGCACACAAATGAACAAACAACTTGCACCCAACGCGGGCAAGAGGGTTGTCAATCCCCTTGATCTCGTTATTTGCAAACAAATGAGTTTTGTAGATAATTATTGATAAATATAAATTGCAAAATAAATAAAAGCAGCGAGGTAATAATAGCGTTTGTAAATATATAAGTGAATAGACCCGGGGGCCATAGTGTTCCCTAACGACATCTCTCATGTAGGCAGCATACGGTGGGTAAACAAATTACTGTTGGGCAATTGATAGAAAAGCGGATAATTATGCGATGTTCATGGCAATGATCATGTATATATAGGCATCACGTCCATAAGCAAATAGGACGACTCCTGCCTGCACCTATTACTATTACTCCACTCATCGACCTCTATCCAGCATGCATCTAGAGTATTAAGTAAAACAGAGTAATGCTTGGAGAACGATGACATGATGTAGACAAAGTAAACTCAAACAATATGAATGAACCCCATTGTTTTATCCTTAGTAGCAACAACACAAAGACGCACCTTGTCCCCTACTTTGTCACTGGGATATAGAAACTCGCCAGGTTGAACCTACCACAACACACCACTCCCACCGATGAAATATCAAGCTACTTGGCCAAATCATATCAATAGATCGAAGAGCATTACGAAGATATAATGATCATGCACTTAAGAGATAATATAATTCAGAGGCATCTCAAATACTTTTCATGAATAATCTAAACATAAACCCACAATTCATCGGATCCCAACAAACACACCGCACAATAGGATTACATCGGATAGATCAAAGCGAAGATGCGATGACCATTGTATTGAAGATCATAAGAGAGAGAGATTGCCATCTAGGTACTAGCTATGCACCCCTAGGTCTGTGGTGAACTACTCACACATCATCAGGAGGGCAGCAAGGCTGATGAAGAGGCCCTCCGTGATCGATCCCCCTCAAGCAGGGTGCCGGAACGAAACTCCAAATGGCCTCGCGACGGAACAGAGACTTGTGGTGGCGGAAAAAGGGTTGTGGGACTGCCTTCAGGGTTTTGAGGATTTTAGAGAATTTATAGGCCGAAGAGGGACATCGGGAGACGCCCGAGGGGGCCACCACATATCAAGGCGCCCCCTCCCCTAGGGCGCGCCCTGATGTGTGGTGGGGCCCTCGTGTGCCTCCTGGCTTCCTTCCAAAGCTTCTAGGTCTTCATATAGTCCATAAAAAATCATCAAAAAGTTTCGTGGCAATTGGACTTCGTTTGTTACAGTAAACCTGAAAAGCAAAAAAACACGCAGAAAACAGCAACTGACACTGGGCACTGGGTCAATAGGTTAGTGCTCAAAAATATTATAAAATGCTAAATAATGACCCAAAAAGTATTCTAGAATGATAATATATCAGCATGGAACAATAAAAAATTATAGATACATTGGAGACGTATCAATCATCCCCAAGCTTAATTCCTACTCGTCCTCGAGTAGGTAAATGGTAAAAACATAATTTTTGATGTGACGTGCTATCCACTATGTAATCTTATTCAGGTATGCTCATTGAGAAAAGATGAATCAACAAATATTAACATAGCAATAATTCAAATGTAAGAAACAGAATTGTTATTTCTTAAAAGTATACGATCCTTAAGAAACGTTTAGCCCCCCCCCCCATTCATCTTATTGTATTAGCATGCATGGCTCCATCTTCACCACATTCATACAAATGTTAAGCACCACGGTGTCCAAGTCAGGCAATTGGTTCATACTTTTTCAATATGCATCAACTTTTTATTCTTCATGCAATACATGAGCGTGAGCCATTGGACATAGCATTTGAGTGGAATAGAATATGGTGGTAGATATCAAAGGGGTAGGAAGTGGAGAAGATAGTCTCACATCAACTAGGCGTACCAACGGGCTATGGAGATGCCCATCGATAGATGTCAATGCAAGGAGTAGGGATTGCCATGCAAATGATGCACTAGAGCTATAAGTGTATGAAAGCTCAAATGAAGCTAAGTGGGGTGTGCATCCAACTTGCTTGCTCATGAAGACCTCGGGCATTTGAGGAAGCCTGTCATAGGAATATACAAGCCAAGTTTGAAATAATGAATAGGTAATTCCCGCTAGCATATGAAAGTGATATATCGTGAGACTCTCTACATGAGGAACATGGTGCCACTTTGAGGCACAAGTGTGGTAAAGGATAGTAGCAAAGTCCCTTCTCTCATTTTCTCTCATTGTTTTTTTGAATGGATGGTGGGCTCATTTGGCCTCCCCCATCTTTATTTTTGTCCGGAGTCTCATCTCGACTTATGGGAGAATCATCGTGTCCATCATTCTTTCCTCACTGGGACAATGCTCTAATAATGATGATCATCACACTTTTATTTACTTACAACTCAACATAATAACTGATATGGAGATATGACTATATATGAATGCCTCTGGCAGTGTACCAGGATGTGCAATGATCTAGCGTGACATGTATCAAAAACATTATGAAGGTGGCTTTGCCACAAATACTATGTCAGCTCTATATGATCATGCAAAGCAATATGACGATGAACAAACTAGTCATGTGAAGTGACGATGGAATTTGCATGGCAATATATCTCGGAATGGCTATGGAAATGACATGATAGGTAGGTATGGTGGCTATTTTGAGGAAGATATAGTAAGTCTTATGTGCAACAGAACGTATCATGTCACGTGGTTTGGATGCACCGGCGAAAGTTGCACCGATCCTCGAGGTGAGAACGGGCTATGCACGGCACCGAAGAGGCTAGCAAATTATGAAAAGATGAGATTGCGTATGTCCATGGTTTCACATTAGTCATAAAGAACTCACATACTTATTACAAAGTTTTATTAGTTTATCATAAATCAAAGCACTAATCGCATGCCCCGAGGGAAGAGGTTGGTAGGAGTTAACCATCGCGCGCTTCCGACCCGAAACAACACTAGGATTTCAACGAGGAATAGAACACGATGCCTCCTTAATTTTTAGATGAACAAAAAGGTCAACCCCTCTTAATATCTACACTTCTACGGTTCAACAATTATGAACTCACACCTATTTCATATTACTACATCAATATCATTAACCCACAATTTCTTTATATGTGCTACATGATGGTTTTGATTATCACTCTTTGAATACCTAATATTCTTGGACTAGTCTGTATGACCCATGCAAATTACCGTCACTATTTATTAACTTTGAAACAAATATAAGTGAAGAACGAGAGTGAAATCATTTCTATAAATCTACACGCCACCGTGCTCAAAAAGATATAAGTGAAGTACTACAGCAACTGCTAAGCTCAAAAGATATAAGTGAAGCACATAGAGTATTCTAACAAATTATGATGAAGGTGTGTCTCTCTTAAATAGGTGTGTCCAGCAAACAATGATTGTGGCAAACTGAAAGTAAAAGCAAACAAAAGCAAACAACTCTCCAAGCAAAACTCATATCATGTGACGAATAAAAATAGAGCTCCAAGTGACATACCGATGGATTTGAGACGAAAGAGGGGATGCCTTCCGGGGCATCCCAAAGCTTAGACACTTGAGTCTCCTTTAAAATATTACCTTGGGGTGCCTTGGGCATCCCCAAGCTTAGGATCTTGCTACTCCTTATTCCTTTGTCCATCAAGATAACACCCAAATCTTGCAAACTTCAATCACACAAAACTCAACAAAGCCTCGTGAGATCCGTTAGTATAAGAAACATATTGCATACTCTATGTACTGTTGTAAATTGATTCAAATTTCATAAATTCATAATAGGTACTGTATTCTAACTTCTCCATGGCTTATACCCCCCGATACAATCCATAGCATAATCAAAACAAGCAACTATGCAAGCAAAAACAGAATCTGTCTAAAACAGAACAGTCTGTAGAAATCTGTAGAGAGCCTATACTTATGTAACTATAAAAATTCTTAAAAAAATATTTAAACCTCTAAAATTTGTATAGAAACACTGTGTAAAAATCTCAGATCATTATCACGCTCCAGAAAATAATGAAAATTCCTATACTGGAGTCAAAAGTTTATGTTTTGTTTCAGCATCTATTCTACTCATCTTGTGAGTCATCCCAAAGGCTTTACTTGGCACAAACACTAATTTAAACACACACAAAAATCATTACATAGGAAATAATCATGTTATTAAAAATAAACAGAAAGTTCTAAGCAAAAATTTAAAGATAACTATTGGGTTGCCTCCGAACAAGCGCTATTGTTTTATGCCCCTAGCTAGGCATAATGCCTAGTTTCAAGTATTGTCATCTTTGACACTCCACCCATAAGTGGCTCTCATTATTGATTCATAAGGTGGTTTAATTCTCTTCCTAGGTGAGTGTTCTGTCCCTTTCTTTAATGGGAATTGGAATCTTATGTTTCCCTCTTTCATGTCAATGATTGCACCTATAGTTTGTAAGAAAGGCCTTCCAAGTATTATGGGACAAGAAGGATTGCAATCAATATCAAGCACAATGAAATCTACAGGCACATAATTTTTATTTGCAATAATAAGCACATCATTACTTCTACCTAAAGGTTTCTTGATGGTAGAATCCGCAAGATGCAAGTTGAGGGAACAATCTTCAATATTAGTGAGACCGAGCACATCACAAAGAGTTTTAGGAATAGTTGAAACACTAGCACCAAGGTCACACAAAGCATTGCATTCATATTTATTGATCTTTATTTTTATAGTAGGTACCCACTCATCATGCAATTTTCTAGGAATAGAAACTTCAAGCTCAAGTTTCTCATCATAAGCATTTATCATAGCTACTACTATATGTTCGGTAAAAGCTTTGTTTTGTTCATAAGCATTGGGTGAGCTAATAATGGATTGCAACAAGGAAATACATTCTACTAAAGAGCAATTATCATAATTAAAGTCCTTGTAATCCAAGATAGTGGGTGCATCACTAGTTAAAGTTTTGACTTCTCCAAACCCACATTTTTCAGTTTTAGCGTCAAAATCATCACCCCCCAAGCAAACGGGACGCTTCTCTACTAAAGTTGACTCATCTCCAGTCCCTTTATCATTTATATTCAGAGAGGTAAATAAAGATTCAATAGGAGAAACACCAATCATTTTAAAACCATGCTATTAACTAGAGTGGTTTGCTTATCAGAAATCTTTCCTAGCAACTCTTCAGTTTGAGCAAATTGTGATTGGAGATTAGACACTTCCTTATTAACCTCATCAAGTTGCTTACTAATAGCGTCAAGCAACGTTGAATGTTCCTTAATTTCAGAGGCGAAGGATCTATTATGCTCATATTGTGAAGTCAGGAAAGTTTTCATAGAATTCTATATTTCCGACATTCTTTTGTAAAAAGAGATATTGTGGAATCTATCTTGAGACATGGTGACCGAACAAGCAAAGTAACAAGCAAGACAAGTAAACTAGCAAGCGAAGAAGTAAACTAGTAACAAGCAAAGATAAATATTTTTTTATTTTTGATGTTTATGAGACAAGCTAAGTATAACAGCAAAAAAAAAGAAGAACAAGTGAATGAAAATTTGTGTGAAGTTACTTGGTAGTAGATGATGATATTCTCCGGCAATGGCGCCAGAAATCCTTCCTGATACTAGTCATCTGCGTTGGGTTTTCCGTGAAGAGAAACGGGTAATTGTAGTACAAAGCGGATAAGTATTTCCCTCGGTTATGAAACCAAGGTTTATCGAACCAATAGGAATATCAATCCTCAACCGTCTTCAGCGGCTGCACACAAATGAACAAACAACTTTCACCCAACGTGGGCAAGAGGGTTGTCAATCCCCTTGATCTCGTTATTTGCAAGCAAAATGAGTTTTATAGATAATTGTTGATAAATATAAATTGCAAAATAAATAAAAAGTAAATAAAGGCAGCGAGGTAATAATAACGTTTGTAAATATATAAGTGAATAGACCCAGGGGCCATAGTGTTCCCTAGCGTTATTTCTCATGTAGGTAGCATACAGTGGGTAAACAAATTACTGTTGGGCAATTGATAGAAAAGCGGATAGTTATGCGATGTTCACGGCAATGATCATGTATATATAGGCATCACGTCCATAAGCAAATAGGCCGACTCCTGCCTGCACCTATTACTATTACTCCACTCATCGACCGCTATCCAGCATGCATCTAGAGTATTAAGTAAAACAGAGTAATGCTTGGAGAACGATGACATGATGTAGACAAAGTAAACTCAAACAATATGAATGAACCCCATCGTTTTATCCTTAGTAGCAACAACACAAAGACGCATCTTGTCCCCTACTTTGTCACTGGGATATAGAAACTCGCCAGGTTGAACCTACCACAACACACCACTCCCACCGATGAAATATCAATCTACTTGGCCAAAGCATATCAATAGATCGGAGAGCATTATGAAGCTATAATGATCATGCACTTAAGAGATAATATAATTCAAAGGCATCTCAAATACTTTTCATGAATAATCTAAACATAAACCCACAATTCATCGGATCCCAACAAACACACCGCACAATAGGATTACATCGGATAGATCAAAGCGAAGATGCAATGACCATTGTATTGAAGATCATAAGAGAGAGAGATTGCCATCTAGGTACTAGCTATGCACCCCTAGGTCTGTGGTGAAATACTCACACATCATCATGAGGGCAGCAAGGCTGATGAAGAGGCCCTCCGTGATCGATCCCCCCTCCGACAGGGTGCCGGAACGAAGCTCCAAATGGCCTCGCGATGGAACAGAGACTTGCGGCGACGGAAAAAGGGTTTCGGGATTGCCTTCAGGGTTTTGAGGATTTTAGAGAATTTATAGGCCGAAGAGGGACGTCGGGAGACGCCCGAGGGGGCCACCACATATCAGGGCGCCCCCTCCCCTAGGGCGCGCCCTGATGTGTGGTGGGGCCCTCGTGTGCCTCCTGGCTTCCTTCCGAAGCTTCTAGGTCTTCATATAGTCCATAAAAAATCATCAAAAAGTTTCGTGGCAATTGGACTTCGTTTGGTACAGTAAACCTGAAAAGCAAAAAAACACGCAGAAAACAGCAACTGGCACTGGGCACTGGGTCAATAGGTTAGTGCTCAAAAATATTATAAATTGGTAAATAATGACCCAAAAAGTATCCTAGAATGATAATATATCAGCATGGAACAATAAAAAATTATAGATACATTGGAGATGTATCAGTGCTCCGTCTGATTCAAGATCAAACAGGATGCATAAGCTTTCGCCACCTTGGGAAGGTCCTTTCGTCGTCAGCAGGAACCTCAATAGTGGTTCATATTACCTGATAGACTTACGAGAAGGATCATATACCTCTAAAGAGGAAACAACCCGGCCTTGGAACATTGCTCACCTTCGGCCTTATTACACTTAGAGCCACCGGCTCCTTTAACTTTTTGTACTCCCCCCAAATTCTGTACATACTTCTTTATGTTCAAAGATAATAAAGCCGGCACCACCGAAACTCAGGGTCTCTGTCGTTTCAGCCTAGCAAATATAGCATGAGTCTTTATTTTTTGGACATCATTCACTTGGGGGCTTCCAACTCAATGAGTCAGCCTTTAATATCCCTCTTGACTAGGCTATAAGCCGCTAAAATATGGTTAAACCTGCCTGTTTTCTCGATGCGACTCCGAACAGGTGACCCCATGTACTCTTGACAAGTCAATCCATCTGGACCCTAAACTTATCAAGGTTAAAACACCGGCTTGAGTCACGTGAGAGCCGGCATTCAGAGATCTAGGATAAACCATGGGTTATCACACCTGCTTCATTGAAGCAAGACTTGAGCCTCGAAATCCAGTCTCTTTGCCGAGTCTCACTGAGCCGGCTTATTAACAGTTCTTTATATTGTTACATTATTTTTATTACCTCGTAACTTTTCAGGTATAATACTTTTCCTATTTTACCGGCTCATCAATGGGTGTCCGGGTTACAAACTGCAGTCATATCATGACCAGTTCAAACATATATATATATATATATATATCTTCTGGACACAATTATTGTGGCATGATTCAATTTGGCCGGCTTATATTGACCCGCCCATTCTGATTTAATCAATGGCTCATTGAGCAAAACAACAGAGATATTCAGAGAAGTAAAGAGAAGCACAATCATATTTCGGCAAACAGATCGGATGATCAAAGTTTCATGGCAACTTAGCCACACCAAGACAAGTGCAAAACGTGCACCATGGCACGACAGAGCATTTCAAAGTTTTAAACTACCCCTATCACAGGCTCACATCAGGAGCCACAAAATATTCAAAGTTTTTTCCCTCACAACTGGGGGGCTAGTCATTTTGGCGGCTTGTAGTAACTCGCTTTCAATGCTCTTCTGCGCCGGCTGCCTCAGTATCCTCCTCTGCTAGCTCATCTTCATCATCACCCTGCTGATCCTTCTGTACCCATCGGATTGATCTCAAAGATTCAAAATTTGAAGATTTCGCAACTAAATCCGAGGCGTCAAGATCAGGGGCAAAGGTGTTCTTACGTTGGGGCGGCACTAGCTCAAAAGGTTCATCCTTTGGTGCATTAACGTGCTCATTTTCCTCGAAATACGCGGGATGATGGCGAGACAAGTCAACTTCATCAGCTAGGAGAGTCGCCAATGCCCGGGTCTCCCTCATTAACTTGGCAAAATCATCATGAGTAAATTCTGAGCCGTCCAATTTATACTCAGGGAATCCATCTTTTAAAGCCGCCAGATCAAGCTCGGGCAAGTATGCTTTAGCACGAGCAAGCGCCATGTTAGCTCCAGCCCGAGCCGCCGACTTGCGGTATTCAGTGACCCACTGAGGCACGGTGGATAGTTGTTTCAGCATGTCTTTGATGCTCCTTGGCGAATATTTCAAATTCTTTACTGTCATGATGGAAAAGACAGATCTTGTGAATAATTGCTCCACATAAGTGAATATGGCCTTCAATTTGATAATGGGCTCCTTCACCAGGTTATCATCCTTTCGACCTGCGTACAAAAACAAGTAAGGCAATGAACCGTCATATCATCATAACCCGGCAATTCAAAATAGCGAAGATATAAGTACATACCAAAGATGGCAGTCAGCATCTCGTTTATGTGCTTCACGAGGGTGAGATGATTTTCTTTCAAGGAACCAAGTTTCCCCTCAGCTTTTTCAACACGCTTTAGAAGGGCGGCTTTTTCTTCTTCAAAAAATTTCTTGACCTGTTCAAGATGGTCATTGGCTTGGCAAGCAGAGTCCTCAAGACGAGTCGCCACAAGTTTTGCCTCAGTCTTCAGTTTCATTTCTTCCTTGAGACGTTTCTGTAGTTTTATAGCCACAGATTCAGCAGCTTCTACAAATCCCTAACAGACATACAAGCATTATCAATGGCTATTTATGCAAAGCCTCAAGCCGCCTTACAAAGGCGACTTGACTCTTGGAGGCTATGACACTACAAACTTATTTTCACACTATCAAAGTCCTGTGCGGTTGTAAACAATCCACACGGCACTTGGGGGCTAATGTGCCAAATTTTCAATCCACAACAAAATCACAAGACCCAGCTATTTCAAAGAAATAGGCCGGCCCTTGGGGGCTACGTGATTTCGAGCTTACAAGATAAACGTCTAATTCTTATGAAAGAAGACCCGGCTCAACTCAACGAGCTAAGCCGACCCTTGGGGGGTAGACCAGTGTTTTGTTTTCAACTCAAGCATAAGTACCGACTCATTATCATCATAATGACTTGGTCCTTGGGGGCTACACATGCTTCTAGTATAAATATTTTGAAGAACCAGCTTACCATTTTTCATAATAAGCTGGTCCTTGGGGGCTGAAGACAGTATATAAAGACAAAACAATACAGCGGGAATTTTACCTCATATTTCTCCTTAAGAGCGTTGACTAAATTGATCTCAACTTCCCGGCTCTCAGTCAGCCGGGCCAAGTACTACTGGTAAACATCCTCAGCACCAAGCGTAGAAAGATCTGGAAGTTCTACCTTGGCTTTTCCCTTGTCCATGCCCACCGGCTCATCCTTGGCTATAATCTTAGCCAAAGAGGTGGAGTCAACAGGAGCTTGGAAGCTCTCCTTAACAATGATAACTTCTGGAGCACTCTCGTCAGCCGGTGGAATGGGGTCATCCACATGAGCCGCCGGGCTAGAAGGATGAATTGGACTTGGTGGTGGTGAAGATGATTTTGTTGACACGCCTTGGGGCTCCATTGGCGTATCCATAAGAACCAGCTCATCCGGTCTAGGCATATCAACGTTGTTTGCCCACTCAACCCTAGCCTCTGGATTATTTTCTCCAGAAGGAGCAGCCTCGGTGGCTGTCTCTTCTGGTGGGGGGTTCGGAATGTCTTGGCTTGCAACACCCGAAGATGACCCGACTGCACGTTTGGACAAGATAGCTTTTGCCCTATAGTTGCCAGATGTCAAGTATTATACTAAGGAAAAAGTAGTTTAAAGGTTAAATGCATAAAAACAATGCAAGTTTAGGAACTTACCTGCGATTGACGTTAAAAGCAGGAAGCTGTGTTGCAGTCGAGTCGCCCAAAAACGGAGAAGATTCCTGATAAAGTGAGTTTGAAGGGCTAAGAGGTTGTTTAAAGAGACCGGCTCTAGGACGAGAGATGGTTGGACTATGTGGCACCTCGACGTGTGGTTTGCGAGCCGGCGACGCATGAGACAAGCCAGGGTCTAAATTGCCCGAATCACTTTGGGTCTTGCGTTTCGATTGACCGGCGAATTGCGCTTTCTTCAAAAAAAATCGGGAGCTAAGTGAGCGTCTGGATGTGACAATTTAACCTTCCGGACGGTTTGCTTTGGTTTTCTGGGGACAAACGTTTCTAAGGAACTGGAGGAGATTGGAATTACCTCAACTTTGCCGGCTTCACTGGACTGCGAGTCATCCTGAGAGAAAAGGCGTGTTAGCAAGTTCAATAAACAAACGACCAAGTGAGTCAAGTTTTACCTCAGACTCTGCCCTTGAAGACAAATCTTGAGCCGTTTACTTCATCCGGCTTGAAGAAGGAGCAGCAACCTCTGGAGAAGCTTTCCAGAAATCAGAGTTAGCCTGCAGAAAAATAAGCCGGTTAATAAGCCTGGAACCCTACACAAAAGAAAAGGTGAAATTAATATTCAAGTTTGCACAGTACATACTGGGGGAACTGGATTCTTCAGGTTGAATGGGGCCAGTCCAGTCAGTTTACATTTTTCCTTGGAGTGGGAAAAGAACTTCTTGGTTTGCTTATCAATAGTGGCATCCCTCAAGTTTTTTCTGCTGAAGCGTTGCACATCTCTGGACTCGCCAGAATAGTTGCACATTAAAGTGCCCCTCACACTGACAGGTTGAATCCGCCAGGTTATCCAACACCGGACCAGATTGATCCCAGTGAGGCCGTTGGCATTGAGGTCCCTTAACCTTAGCACCACGGGGGCCAGCAGCTTCCTCTCTTCATCAGCTGGCCAACCCGGAAATTCAGTGACGCCAAGCTGTTCAGCTCTGAAGCCCGGCAATGGGTTCTGGCCTTCGGGGGCAGTATTCTTACAATAAAACCAAGTTTTATTCCATCCTTTCAGATGACTCGCCAACTTGGTTTCAGGGAAAAGACAATTCTGTCTCTTCTGCACGGAAACGCCGCCTAATTCCACACTGGCACCGTTCTTTGTTTCTGTTTGGCGATTAAGGTAGAAAATCTCTCTAAAAAGAGTCAGAGACGGCTCGATCTGAAGGTATACTTCGCATAGCACTTGAAATTGGCATATGCTGGTCATCGAGTTGGAGCCAATATCTTCAGGGCGAAGATTGAAAAAATGAAGGAGATCTCTATAGAATTTAGACCCGGGTGGTCGAAAACCCCTTTGCAAGTGGTCGGTAAAACAAACTACTTCTCCCACATCAGGCTGTGGGATGGGTTCTTCTTCAGGTGCTCGCCAACCTATTTCAACTTGAGCCAGCAACAGTCCCTGACTTACAAAGTTCTCCAGGGTGAGTACCGACTCATGGGACCTAACCCAGCTGCAAGCTTTGCTGGTCCTGGGAGGCATCATGAATTTTTCAAATCCAAACTACAATACGGAAAAAGGAAGAATATGATGAGCTAGAGTTTGAGCCAGTTATAATGCAATAAATTGGTTTTGATGAGAGCCAGGAAAAAAGGGCGACTCAAATAAACCAGCATCTACGGTAATAATGGTTTCAACTGGATCTAAAAAGAATGGTTGGTTGAACCGTTTCCTTCATAGCAAGCTGGTATTCAAATATATGGTATGTATTGAGACCTTAAATTAAAAGGCCAGACGTCGTACATTGAACCGGCTAAACAATTGGTTGTCAAAGTAATGGAAGCTAAGCTGACAGTCTTATGAGAGGCAGTAAAAAGTGCTTAAAAGGACTTAGCAAAAATTTCCTATGGACAAACAGCTTTCTACAGCAGGTGGACGAATATATGGATCTAATATATGCAAGAAAATGGAAGGAAAATACATTATACTCTACGGAGGAACCGAAACCAAAGATTTGCAAGGCTCTATAGGAGGGCTATTCTAGATCTATTTCACGGAAAATGAAGCGCGGCGGTCAAACCAGAAACAATGGTCGCTAGAGAAACATGGGAGCTCCAAATCTACGATGGACATTCAAAGATAGGATGAACGATGAACACCGGTGAACACAGAAACCCTAATGGGGGAAAGAAACATACCAGATCTTGTTGCAGAAAGAGATGGGATTGGCTGCGTCTCCTCCGGCAGCGGCAAGAGGGGTCTGGTGGCGTAGGCGGCACGGCTTGAAGGTCCCGTCGACATCCTCGAAGCTCCGGTGAGTTTCGGCTGTAAGGAGGGGCGCGAGGAAGAAGAAGTGTGGAAAGGTGACGAGGGAGTCTGGTTGGCCTATATATAAGGAAAAAAGAAATGTGAAGCGGCGCCGCGAGAAACAGAACGGGCGTGGGAGATTTGTGGCTGAGATTGCGCCTGGATTTTCACGTCAGTTTGGATTTGGTGCTGTTTTCAAAAAAGATTCGCTATGATGGCTTTGGACGGCAACGGTCAGCAAGATGACGTCATGAAGATATTTGTCAAAAAATACTAAGTTTCAGCGAAGGGAGGATGACCCGGCGTAATATTTACCTGGATGAAGTCTTCATCAGATAAAAGAGCAAAGAATTGTCGGCTTATAAAGTGACCTTAGATTCGAAAGTTCAACATTCTCGAGATAGAGTTTAGCATGGATAAATCCAAACTAAACTGGGGGCTAATGTTGGGGATATACCCCCACGGATATAACTCGCCTAAATTATGACCCGGATTTTACTGAGGCGGCCCATAAAGGAGATGCCCGCAAGAAGTACAAAGCCCAGCGGGTGGCTCATCTGGAAGGCCGGCTCGATGATGTCGCCTGAGTAACCGGCTTAGACATGAAGACATGAGAAACCCTCTTTTCCTTGAGGAGCAGGGAAGAAGGAGTTAGATTAGGTCACGGGTTGTGCTACGATTCAGACTCTGTTGTAAACTCCAGGCCTCCACCTATATATAACGGGGAGCCCTTGAGTTAGAAAGAGGAAGTAAGAAATAAGCAAACCCTCGAGAGCTAGGTTAGCGATTCGGCACCCTTGTATCGAGATCATCGTCAATATACACAAAGCAGGACGTAGGCTATTACCTCCATCGGAGGGGCCGAACCTGGGTAAACTCGTCTCTCGTTCCCGATCAACCCCTTTGAGTCGCCACCTAGCGGCGATGGCCTCACACTCAAGTTCTCCTATGAGAACATCTGCCGTGACAAAACCACGACACTCGTCATAGGATGCATCGTGATCGCTCTGGTTAATGTAATCATCGACTATATTCCACTCATAGTACCCATCTGCATCCATCTGCGCACATGTAAAATAATATATGTAAGATGCATCGAGATCGCTCTGGTTGTTATGTCATCGCATGGCCTCATTATTTGTGAACTTACCTAGCTACCGCTTTCAGTATATGAATCATCTATATTCATATTCTTATTGTCATCATCCTCATCTACCTGTGATCCAATCCAAGACGTCGAGCCGGCTTGGCTTTGTCTCAGACCCTCAGCTCAACTGGCTTGCCTCCTGTGGCGGCGGCTTGGAGAGCCGGAGGTCAATATCTGTGAGCCGTGGGTCAGACCACTACAAGGTTACATGAAAATCATTGTTGACGGGGTGGTTGTTGGCTTTTCGCCCACGGGATCGAACACACGATCACGCTGCAGCTCGATTAGTCGTGTACGCGTAACTCGGCTCGACGTATACGAACTAGCTGTAGCACTCGATATCTCACCAGAGCTCACGCAAACACCGGGACCAGAACACACGCACGCGAACGCAGCAACACGAAGATGGCCAGAGGCACGTGTTGTGCCTCGTAATAATCTCTTTATTGTTTTTCTTGTTTTTCTGATGCTTACAACGTACGCCCTAGGCTGTACATATATACACGTACCAGCCATGACTCAAACCGACTCAACTTTGACAAGTTTAAGGAAACCTACTAAGACACGTACATCTATTAGTATAGCTAGCTAACTCTCGTACACGGACGCTTACCTAAATCAATCAACCGACACAACTATACTATCCTAACCGGACTCCACTAGATAGGAAATGTTTGGATTACCCAACATTCACCCCCTAATACAAACTTTTGACTCGTAGATTCAGAACCAACACATTGTCCGGATTACCAGTCCACGCTGTCACATCTTAGCGTGCTACATGCAGACTAAACACATAGCCTCTCATGCAGGAACTCAACTTAACTGGTTCGCATCCATCTTCACGTTGGCCTTCGTCTTCTCACCGAGACACACTGCTGACTCAGACACAAACAAAAAACTAAAGACACGACTCTTTTTTTTGTTTTTTTCAGCAACAACTTCTTCATCAAAGCAACCCTGGGTCGTCATCCGTACCCACTTTAGCTAGTTGTAGAATCACATGTTCCTTCTTTGCCTCCTTCCGCGGATTAGGACACTCTCGAGAATAGTGTCCATAGTCCTGACAATTGTAGCAACGAACTTTAGATTTGTCGAACTTCCGATACTTCTGCTTATCTTTCTCCTTATTACGCAAGAACATCAACTGCTGCTCTTCTTGGTCGCGTTCACGTCCCTTTAATGTCAACTCATAGGTCTTTAGCCGCCCGATCACCTCCATCACCGACATCTTTGTCACATCGCCCCACTGCTCGATAGTGCCAACGATCGGTAAAAACTTGTCGGGAACGGCTCGTAGTAACTTCTCCACAACCACGATGTCCTCCATCTTTGATCCGAGAGCTCGCATCTCATTAACCAGGGAGGTTAGTTTTAATGCAAATTCACCAACCCCTTCTGACGCCTTCATGCTCATCCTCTCGAACTCCCTCCTTAGAGCTTGAACACGTGCCTTCTTGACACGATCATCTCCAGCATGCATCTCCTTGAGCGCTTGCCAAGCTTCCTTTGCCGTCTCTTTCTCCGATATAGTCATGAAAACGGCATCAGACACACCTTGGACTATGGCGGCGAAAGCTTCTTGGTCCTTTGTCTCTTCGACCGCGCCTTCACCTTCCACTGCCGCCCAGACTCCACGTGCACGCATGAAGATCTTCATCTTCGCGGCCCACACCCCATAATTGTCACCTTCAAGCATGGGGTACTCGATGGTCACACCACCACCACTTGCCTTCGAAGTCGACATGATCCTCTTCCTCGATTTTCCGTCGTCCGTGACACAACTCGACGGCGACGAAGAATCCTTCAACTCCACCGTGACGCAACTTGACGGCGGAGCCTCCGCACCTTGCTCTGATACCAATTGTTGGCTTTTCGCCCACAGGATCGAACACACGATCACGCTGCAGCTCGATTAGTCGTGTACGCGCAACTCGGCTCGACGTATACGAACTAGCTGTAGCACTCGATATCTCACCAGAGCTCACGCAAACACCGGGACCAGAACACACGCACGCGAACGCAGCAACACGAAGATGACCAGAGGCACGTGTCGTGCCTCGTAATAATCTCTTTATTGCTTTTCTCGTTTTTCTGGTGCTTACAACGTACGCCCTAGGCTGTACATATATACACGTACCAGCCATGACTCAAACCGACTCAACTTTGACAAGTTTAAGGAAACCTACTAAGACACGTACATCTATTAGTATAGCTAGCTAACTCTCGTACACGGACGCTTACCTAAATCAATCAACCGACACAACTATACCATCCTAACCGGACTCCACTAGATAGGAAATGTTTGGATTACCCAACAGTGGTAGGAAGGCATGGTGATAGAGGTGCTGCGGCTGCTATAGGCCGGGACCATCTTGGTAATTACTTGGGCTCATGGTCTATGACTTATCTAGGTATTAACGACGTGCGCTGGTCAAGGATTTGGTACATTTCTCGGGTCCTTGTATCTTTAGACTGTGCTACGGTGATTAGTGATATTGAGATAAATCAAGGAGGAAGACATGCAGTCCTTATTCAAGAGATCTGTGCTAGCAAGTTAGATTTTTTAATGTGATTTCACGTATGAGAGTAGGTCTAGAAATTATGAGGCTGATGGCATAGCTGAATCTACTTTATCTCTAGGTGTAGGTAGACATGTGTGGTTCTTTCAACCACATGATATTATAACGATTCCGTTGAACTTGTTTGAATAAAGAATCGTGATACTCCTAAAAAAACTAATATGAAGATGCGCTATTTTTTAATTTTTTATTTTGGGATTGAACACAGTGCTACTTGATACGCATCATTTGAAACTTTTGATTCGCTTCCTTTGTTGAACTGGAAAAATACTATACAACTTGATCTTGGCGTCCTTTGTCTTGTGGCGGCATCGTGCTTAATCATGTAAAAGATCATTCAGAGCTGGTTAGTATTCTGTTGTGTTTGGTCAACAAGAGCGATGCAATTTTTTTTATTCAGGCAAGCGAGCGCCAGCAGGCCGCAGTTTACAACAAGAGCAAGAAAATTAAGGTGAACGATTTCAAACATCAAGCGCGCGCGACGTACGTAGGAATGCTAGACCTTCGGGATTTCCGACATTGTTTTGGGCAGCATGAGGCCGGATCCTTCGAACTTGCTCTTGGTAATCTCGTCAATCCTTCCCGCCATCTCCGGCGTGAGGTAGTTGGTCCAGTCTCCGACCACGCCGCGCCGGAAGAAGACCCCATTGGGAATCGGCATCTCAACGATTTCGGTCGTCCCCGACCGGTTCACCTCCTGGTTGACCATGCTCTTCATGGCGCATGCCTCCGCGATCTCCCTGTCCACTCCGGCCTCCTGCTCCCCCAGCGTGAAGGGGCGCCCGATGAACTCCGCAAGGCGCCTCAGCTGGCCGAGCGGGTCGGCGCTGAGCTCCTCGTAAGTCAGGAAGAGCACATGGCCCGGCCTCTCGACGTGCCACCGCCAGTAGCCCAGGACGTGCTCCCAGAACGGCCCATACAACGAGACGCCTTCGCAGAACCGGCCGTGTGCCTCGTCGATGTCCCATGGGGTGAACTTGTTCATGAAGTGCCAGAGAGACACGAAGCGGTCCTTGGGGTCCCGGCACAAGTACACCACCTGGCACCTGCATGCATCATGCTACTACGTAATTGTTGCAAGAAATTAATGTTGTTGCGTGTTTAGAATTTAGATCCTTGAATTGTTTGGGGTGTCAGTGTCACGCTAGTCCTCAAACTATGAAAATCGTAATCCAAATCCTCGAAATGCATTAAGTATGTTATGCTAGGCAAAATATAGGTCCATGTGTATTCTAGTGTCACACTGGTTTGGATCTAGATTGACACGCTTATCACACTTCAAGGACTTGGATGTCAATTTTTATAGTTCGAGAAATTACGTACATACCTTGCAGCCCGACGCCACAACGGAGGGTGGCAGCGACTCAGCCGGGATGTGCGTGGCGAAGAGCCGTGGCGCGGGAAGAGAGCTCAGGTCAGGGATCCGGTCCTTGGTGTAGACCTGGGTCTCGAGGAAAGGAACGAGCTGGTGGGAGTTGTGGGAGGCGAGCTGCCGGAGTACGGACGAGGATGTGTCGTCGCTGCGGTGGGCCGCGGCATAGAGGAGGGCCTTGATCCAGGTAGTCCCGCACTTGGGCATCGTAACAAGGAGCACGTCGGTGGCACGCGCCTCAAAGTGCTGCTGCGCGACCATGGAGCTCACCATGATCGGCAGGGTTATTGTCCAGCCGTCGGGGTGGCGGCGGCAATCCACCATGCCTCCCCCGGTCACGGTCTCGTAGGTGGACACTGCTCGCCGTGCTTCCTCGTAGATTTCCTTTGCCTCGTCGGCCTCACGGGGACGGGGGGAGAGAGCAGCCATGCTGAGTCGCTAGGCTGGTCGTAACGTAATTCGTTGGGCGTAGGCGCGGTGCTGCTGTGGTAATGCAGGGCCCGGCTGTGTACTGAGTGTAGCAATGGCTTGCTAGTTTTATACTAAGTACTAGTACCTAGCTCGAAAACATCATCTCTGAGTCTCATCTGCATTGTTTCTTGCTTCCGAATTGAAGAAAGGATCGGTTGGTGAGCTCAGCGAATCGTTGACTTGGCTGTTTTGTGATGGAAAATCCCTGTCCATTCGAACGTGCACTGAATATCATTTTTTTTAAACTGTTGGCAGTGAATAATTGCAGAAGAGATGATCCGATTCCTATCCTGTATGTAGCTGTAAGGCTTGATTGGCTGGGAATTGGACCCATTAATTTGACCACCAAAAAACAGCTTCATGCATCGACCAGGAGACATGGAGTGCAGATTAAATAAGGCGATGCCTCTCCTGTATTTTAAACCGAACCGGAAATCCATATCGAAATAAACCGTACTGAACTATTTTTATGGTTTCTGGTTTTTGGTAGATGTGAAATTTTCTTTTTATCGAAAAGAAAGACAACCCTTGGCCTTTGCATCGAACGATGGATACATCCATCTTTATTATATTATTCAACAGAGTCTGACAAAACAAATATATGGATCTATCCAAAGCCACCTTCTTGACGATCTCTGTCGGTACACCTACAATCTTGATAATGTGCCCCGACCTCGCATCAACACACACCATCTAGCCCGATGGCCTCGTGAAGGTCAGGACTCCAGGTGAAAACCGTGTTCTGTAGACTTGGCAGCGGCATTGTCATGTAGCTTAGAGCATCTCCAGTCCCCCCCCCCCCCCCCCAACAGGCCTCCCCAAGGCCATTTTTTATCGCCGGCGGGCGAAAATCGGCCCAGTCGCGCCCCCAGGAGCCCAATTTCAGCCGGTTCGGGCCGAAATTGGCACCGGCGGACCTAGGCCGAACCCGGCGCGCTGGGGAGCGCTTGGGGGCGCCGGGGGAAAGGTTTTTGGCGCGAAAACGGGTGAACCCGCCGTGTCAGCGAGACCGGGCGCTTCGTCGTCCTCATCGCCTCGGTTTCCCGCGGGGATTCAATGCGAAGTGACCGGGCGCTGCCGCCGGTCAGCCTTCCATTGAAGCGGCGCTGTGAACGCGCGCCGACGCGCGTCCCTCTCCCGCCACGCGGCCACACGTCGTCGCCCGCTCGCCGCTATAAAAGCCGCCCTCCTCGCCGGTGGCTCGGCACCTCTCGCCACAGCTTTCCCTCCCAATCTTGCCGCCGACGCCGTTCTCTTCCTCTTCCCCGGCGACCTTTTCTCCCCCAACAACGCATGGCTGAGCGCTTTCCAGGCGACGGCGCCGCGGCCAACGGTTTCGGCCGCCGCCACCTCCGTGAGGACGAAGCTCGCCTCCTGTACGAGGCGGAGTACCCGGCGCCGCCCGACATGCGGGTGCCGGGCGCTTGGAGGCTGAGCGCCGGCGGGGTCCTGGTGCCTCCGCCGCCCAGTGGCGCTGAGAGGCGCGCCGAGATCGCAAGGATCCGGTCCTCGCTGTCGGAGGCGGCGAGGCAGCAGCCGAGGTACGCCCCGGACAGCCACAACCTGTGGACGGCGTACTTCGAGCGCCGCCACGAGGAGCAGATCGCGTCCACGAACGGCGCTCCGCCCAGCCGCGGGCGCCACAACTCCGAGGGGCGGCGGCGGTGGTGGGGAGTCCCCGGGCGTACGCTCGAAGCCGTCCTCGAGCACATCGAGGGCGGCAACTCGCCACGGCTTGACTACCCGGCGCAGTCCTTCTCGCGCCGAAGCGGCTCCTCTTGGCAGCCGAGGCGCATGCTCGGGGCGTCGTCGTCGTCGTCCGGCTCCCAGTCCACCTCCTCCGGCGCACGGACGCCCCTCCTCGCCGTGAAAACCGAGCCCGGCGAGACGCCGCTTCGGCGCAGCGGGCGCAGTGGCGGCGGCATCACGATCAATGAGGGCCGCCGCCGACAGCCTTCCCCTCTACCGGCGGCCACCTCCGCCTTGTCAGGCCGAAGACGGAGCCGGGCACGGAGGTGACGCCAACGCTGGTCGCCGTCAAGCAGGAACACCTCGACATGGCCGCCGCCGACGAGACCGCCCTCAAATGGGCTCGGGAGGACTACGTCCGCGAGGAAATGGTGCGTCAGCGCCGCACCCTCGAGGAGATCGCCGCTCGCCACCGTGGACGCGAGGAGGTCATCCTCGACGACAGCGACGAGGATGCGCCCGGGCCATCCAACCCCGAGCTGCATCACCTCGGCGACCCAGGGCAGGGTTGCAGCAAGGACGGCGGTGGCGTGCAGGACGACGGTGACGACGGCGACGGCGACGATGACGACGGCGACGGCGACGATGACGACGGCGGCGACTACACCGCCTTCTACAGCCTCCTCGGCATGTAGAAATGCGGCGGCGGCGACGACGGGACGGCGGCGGCGGCGACAAGCGGCGTAGTCTAGTTTTTTTCCTGTTTTTTGTATGATATGAATGAAATCGCCCGAACTTTGCGAATTTGGTTAAATGTTTCCTAAAATTTGACGTTATGTGGCCGTTTTTGGGCCTATTCTGCGCCGGTACTGGGCCGAAAGCGGCAGCTTGGGGCGACCATGGGGCGGCGGCTGGGAACCCGATTCCCCCAGGCCGATTTTAGCGCCGGCTGGCCCCCAGGCGGCGCTATTTCGGGCCCCTGCGGGGCCGAATGGCTGGAGATGCTCTTAGGCCCTGTTTGTTTGGGCTTTAGCTTCGGCTTTTGCAGCTTTTTCATTTTGGTCAAAAAGCCACAAAAGCTCCTAAATAGGTGCTTTTGGAGATTTTATGGATTTTGAAGCCAAATATTGTTATATTGATTCACCAAAAGCCATAAAAGCTCCAAAAGCACATATTTAGGAGCTTTTGTGGCTTTTTGACCAAAGTGAAAAAGCTGCAAAAGCCTAAGCTAAAGCCCAAACAAACAGCCTAAGCTAAAGCCCAAACAAACAGGGCCTTAGACGCCGGTGCTCGGATCGTGGCGGTGATGCCAGGCCACTATGTACTCTCGCCCAACAGCGCTTTCGTTATCTTTTCTTTTTTGCACTTTGATCGTGTAACATGCTTTTTTTATATATATATACAAAGCAAAGTGAATGTATGTTTCAAGGCTCCTTGGGGGCAAGAGGGCATGCATCGCATGGGATCAAAATACTTCTACACCGAGGCTTTTTAATTTGAAGTTGGAGCAAGAGCAACCACGAGCCTTATTTTCTATAAAGAGCAACCATGAGCTAGCTTAATGTTTATTACTCAACTGTACGCTAGAATCGACAGGAGATTCGAGTCAACGGATGAATGTGATTCGGAACAGGGTATTATCTATCCGGAATGTACTTAATTAACTAGACTAGTTAATTGCCCATGCATTGCATATTCAAATGAAGAGAGAGAGGGAGGGAGGGAGAGGTTAATTGAATTAGAACTGTACATACTTTTTAGGCTTGATGGAGGCAACATAAATCATACTTCGATTTCAACTAGAGCCTAACAGCAGGTCAATGCACCAGTATAGCCTTTTGGGGCAAATGTTACTTTAGACAACATGTACGAAGAAATAAGAACTCTGAAAGGTAAAGCTTGCTTCTGGATGTAAGCTCAGGTATGTACAAACAATGGGTGGAAGTAAAATCACAGTTCATCATAGATGGGAGGAGCATTTGTTGGGGCAGGTCCCTCATGCACTTTACCCAAGATGTCTCCAGCTGATACTGAGCCTGATCTGATAGCATCAGCCAGCTTCCTTTGCAGTGTCAACAGGCCAATGCGTCTTGAGACAACGTACAGAACCGCCAAGGAGAACACGAGGAACCCAATGGTCAGGATGATCCTGGAACAGATGATAGTTAGAAACTGGCACGACCCAGAAAGTAATGTTGACACACAAGCGGAAACTTGTCTTGCGGATGGAAACCAAAATGCTTATCGCAACAGGAGTAGGTATACGAGTTAAACCCATTTGTTCTGACTTCTTTTGTTTGACTGAAAGACAAGAACGAAGACTGCACGACCACATCATAAACGATTGGTAATAAGGCTGGTTTTGAACTCTACAAAAGATTGATGCTACATACATACCTATCGAGAACATCTTGCCGTTGCATCGTGGAGAGCAAACCACGGGTGCGCATCAGCAAAGAGCGGTGCCCTTGATATTCACCTTCAGCCTTTCGGAGAACACTTGTCGATTCATCTGCATAAAGAGAAATTAAAATTAGCTAGCATCTTGGCTTTGATAGGTCTGGAAATGCGTTAGAATCGCAGACAAAGAGTAGTTCTTATTCATATGGAAAACTTGAAACATGACTGTGCCATGGTTCCTTATGATCTAAACGCTCTTATATTTCTTTACGGAGGGAGTAACAGATTAATAACCAAAAGAAGTCTAATCAAACAACAGTACATGTGTGAAGAAAGCCTGACCAGGCTTAAATGTACAGAACCTTACAAGCAAGCATCGTAGGCACAGGCTTTTAATTACAGGAAAACTTACCAAAAGTTGACAAGGTATTAGCACTTCTTTCCACTTCCTGTCAAAACATCTATAATAAATTACTTCTGAACTTAGGACCAGAAAATCATTAGCATATGAGATATCAACTATACACGCAGGAGTGCTAACCTGAACCATCAACTGCCGAGACCTACGGAGGCTCTCGGTAATACTTTCTGCAGCAGATGTCATCCCAGCCTTTGTCCTACATCATTTAGCAGGTTTGTTTTCATTGTATAGACATAAATTATATAATGAAATAACAAATATAGCAGGCGATTCTTTAATTAGTGCAATGCGATTTCATTCTGAGGTCATATAAAAGAGTTACATCAACACAACGATTTCTAATTTCTTGACCACATTTCATAGTTCAAGTAAGGAAAGTATCTTTATCCCTGTTCTCTCCATATCGGTGGTGAACATCACCATGCCTGTCACCCATACTCGCATAGGAAGATAACCCTCCATCACTGCACACATCCACTGCCAATCTGCAAGCATCCTCATGATTGATTAACTATGTGCGGCGGTGGCTGCTGCTGCTATGTCGACACATTCCCAACATGCCAGCTGCCTGTCGCACCCTATGCACACCGACTGTCTCAATGACTCCAACTTTCAACCTTGCAACACTCACTGTAGAAGCCAAACATCACACCTGTCTAGTGGCGCCTACTTTGCAAACAAGCTTGTTGAACCCTTTAGCAGCCAAGCTCTTCTCCTTCCAAGAACAGGAGTCATGCCAAATTTGTGTATTTTACTATTTTATATTCTTTTTTTTGCATGTGCTTATTTCAATTCTTGTTTGGATTCAGTTACTTCAGGTTCTCCGTCATTTATCATGGGTAACTGACGTATCCACCTTCAAAAACACATGGCATCCGTTACAGAAATTCTCAATAAAATGGAATTAGCATATCTGCATTCTTCTAGGCAAGAAATGAGCTTGGGGCTGCATAAATCCTACCTAAATCTCGAGTTTTCTCCTAGTGTTACAGTTGCTCCCTGCAGTTTAACTGAGCACGACATTCACGGGAGTTCTACAGGTATGGCGCAGGCAAGTGAACAGAACAGGATGAAGGAGAAGAAGAGAAGAGGTACATTTTTTTATTTGCTGCTGATTATTGACTGGATGTCACCATGTCAAATATTCCGTGATATAAGCTGCTAGAGAGGCAAAATCACCTCCATGTCAGCAGAACCGCTAATCCGAACAACTAATGGCCATATGAGAGGGTTAAATAACCAGTTCCAAAATTCAAGGAGTTAAATGGACTTTCTCAATAGTCTCCGAGTGAGGAAAGCAAACTTGTTCCGTTCAAACTGAAAATTCACAACCTTTGGAAGCCTTCACAAATTCTACACTTGCAATAAATTCCCGTGAAACAGAACCGATCATCAAACACATTCCACAACTAACGTCTCAAATATTTCAAAAATATACCAACAATACAGAGACCTCATTTTAATCAACTTACTGGAGATTACGCCTCCGGATAGTGGACTCTTCTCCACCTCCCAGAAGAAGCTCCCTCTACAGAAAGCAAAATTAGAATGCGAGAGCACCTTAAATTACAGGCAAGCTAGTATTGCTCGGGTAATAAAGTATCCAATCAATGGAGCATACTCTGAAGAAAAATCACACACCTCTTCTTGAGCAGCTTTTCCAATGTTCGCTTTTGCTTGTAAGTTAGCACTCCTCAGGGCCACACGCAGCCTGAAAACACAAAATCAGTTGTATACAAAAAATAAAGAAACAAAGCAAACAAAAAAACTCTATTGGAGGCCTGCGTATTGAATTGGTTTCAATACCAATTCAGCAAAGAAACTGTAATGGGCATGATACGAATTCGATTGTTTGGATGCTCATGGAATTGGCTCATGGAATCCCTGTGAGGTTTCAATACCAAATCTTGTTTGGATGTCAAACTATGGAATTGCATATTGTTTTGTTTTTTATGCATCAAATCAAAATTTATACAATGTTTGTTTATAGTTGAATGATTATATATCAATGAAAATTAACAAATGTCTTATCATCAATTCAGCAGGAAAAGAATACAAGTTAGATCTGTTTTTTTTTATCAATAGATAGTTCTGCACCTGACGGCCAGGTAAGTTAATTACAGAACATAAGTTCGTAACAGAACAGTAGTACTGCTGTGTGATAACGTGAGCCCATAATTAATTTTCTTACGGTAATGATAAATCGCGAACGTCCATGTTTTAGCATTTCGTCCCGAACTGGCAACTTTAGTTGCCATGAGGTGGCAGGTTTAGTTGACAGGAGGTGGCAACTTTAGTGGCAAACAGGGCAATTTTTTGAACTGGGACAAAGTTGCCATGTCTTAACAAATAAAGTTGCCACCTCGCGTCAACTGAAGTTGCCATCAAAAATGTTCGGGATGAAATGCTAAAATCCGAACGTTCGGGACTTATTGGATCCCTTTTCTTATTGTACATTGAAGCTGACCGAACGATCCAGATGCCAATCTGTGAACCTGACCAAAACTTGCGTGTCGTGATTTCCCAAAAAAAAGAAAAACCTGACCAATCTCTGAAGCTGACCGAACGATCCAGATGCCAATCTCTGATCCAGATACCAATCTCCACTAATCACCGCTACCTCCTGGAATTGGCCCCGCCGCATCCTAGTCATCGACTCCGCCAGCCGCCGGAGAAATCACTGGCTCGCGGCCGCATCCTGGACCTGCCCCTGCCGCCAGCGGCCACCTCTTGGACCTGCTCCCGCCGCCAGAGGCCGGACCCCGCTAACTCACCGCAGCGGCGGGGATGAGGAGTCGGGCCGACTAGGGGAGGAGGAGGGCCGCCGAGGGAGGGTACCTGGGCGCCGCCGTTGCCTGCTTCATGGTCGCCGCCTCTTTTCGTCGTCGCTCGGGGTGGTGGGGAACGAGCAGGGGGAGGGGGGAAGACAAGATCGAAACGTTTTCTTTTGCGGGATCGGTCAATTCAGGCCAAATCGGAGGTACTGGGCTCGGTAATGTAGGATGGCTCGGCGCGTGGGAGAGTTTCCGTCTCTGTATTGGATCAATTTCGGACCGCTGTTTCCGTTCGCATGCCAAACAGCCGAATTGAAAATTTAGGGATACCAAATCCAATTCAGGACTCCAATACAGACATCCAAACGCAGTGTTAAGAATAGAATACCTCTGATACTGTTCCTTCCATGACCCTAAGGTTGCCTGTCCAGACTGAACTTCTTCAAAAGTGGGTAGCTGCTCTGCCAGAAGATCAAGCCTGCACTGCAGTGCATTGAGCAATTGCAGTGCATCCTGTGCAGAACCGTTCAACCTAGGAAGAGACATTGCTTCTTCTGTCCCTTTCCCCATCTTCCCACAGGATTCAATTGCAGCAATGCACACCTCAAGCTGTGCAACTGCTTGGCTCCATTCCTTTTTCAGGTTTTCAACGGCTCGTGTGACCTCGTCCATCTGTATTATCTGAATAGACCAATTTAGCAGATTTACCATGCTGCTACTAATGAAGCAATAACGGGTTAAAGATGAGACTTATAATGAAAACGGAATCAAGCAAGAAACATTCAATTGGACAAACTGACAAACCAGCAGTGAATCCAACTAAGAAATTACGCTGGGCTCACTTCCTGCTGGCCATGAATTTTACCACCTCAACAGGAGGTTTCCGTCTAAACATACGCTTAGCTAAGGAAAGTGCAGGAATATCTGCCCCATGCAGCACAAAGCTAATCTGAACTAGAATATTTAAGCAAAAGCTGCTGCCCCAGCTGCAGTACCTAGTGGCTGGAGCAGTGGAGCTCCAGACCGATGGTTATCAAATTCCAATTTAGGTGGTCCAACTCAACAGCACTAGGACAAGGGTCGTTACCTAATCCAAAATCCAAACCAAACCCCAAGGTGGGGTCAAAGTCAAACACATTTAACAAACTAAACTAAATGATCATAAGAAGGTAACGTCCATAAGTGAACATTTGCACGTCCTTTAGATGAATGATTATATATTCGGATAATGATGGATATGGTACAAACAACTTGTAGCAACTTTTGAAAAATCAATCCCATCAAGTATCCTAGATTGAACTTTCTGTGGCTTTTAAGGGTATGTTTGCATCGAGCCCGACCTAGCCCTACCAAAATATTGGCATGACCAAAATATTGGTAAGCTATGACTGTTTGGATTGTAGCTCATAGTACTTGCCAGTTTTTTTTTCGCAAAATCATTGGCTTCCATTTGGTTTAAGGCAAATGACTCCAAATATTTGGCAACTTTGATTGGCTTGTGTTTGGTTTGGTTTCATAATTGGAAAAATTTACATGCCAGCCAATTAAACTACAAACAGGAGCCAGTGAAACTCCACCAAAATGGACAAATAATAATTGCAAGTATGCTTGAGAATTATTGATAAAAGAGAAGGATGAGAAGTCTTAGTCAAGTTCAGTAAACTGTGTGATGGGACAACATACAAATTTTTCTTGCAGGAGATAAAGAACAGGGATTTGTAAGCAAGGTCTCAGATCTAGAAAGTCATACATACGTGCAACTCCTCTCCAACTAAAAGGACCAGGATTGAAGTGAATCACACCACAGAAAAAAGGGGATTGGGTAGGATTGTGGGGGATCTAGCTTTTTTTATGTAAGTTGATTGAGAAAGGAGGACGAGGTGGAGCAAGGCCGGAGGCTGCCGGAGCAGTATTGATGCAGTAATCCGACGGCCAGTAGTGGGGCAGATCGTGACCTCTCGTTCTTCCGTTCATGTGCGTGCAAATGAGAAGGATGAGGAAAGATCGGAAACTGACTGAATGGGTGAGAAAAAAGAGTGTATGTTTTATATCTCGGTGACCAACTTGCGCTTGATTTGGCCGCCAACTTTTTGACGGAGGATTTCCGCACCGTTATTGTGCCAGCGATTTGGTGGAAACAAGAGAAGAGCGCGCCCAGGTTGGCTGTGACGAGACAAATTTTGGTGCGACCCAAATGGCAACCAAAAAGCATGGGCAGGCCAATATTTTGGTAAGGCTGGTTTTGGTACTCATCCAAACACACCGTAACAACCAATCAAGTCATTGATTGATGTTGATGTTTTGCTGTTGTAAGCCGTTAATTGCTTCGTCGGGGTTACGTCTTTTATTCTTTTTCAATAAAATAATTTGGCTGTGTGCATGGGTGTACTTGGTATCATCTTAACAATAATATATTACCCCAAGAAAAAAACCCAATGAAGTAGCATTAAAAAAATATGACAATTAAATGCAAACATCAAACTTTGGAACAGAGTTAACTATAAAAAAGTTGCTACGACGCATGTGGTGGAAGGGGTAACACGACCCCCACCCCTGGGGGGCACGGGGAACCCTAGCCCGCTGCTACAAGGAGGCCTTCCTCCGCCCACTCCCGCATCGCCGCCGCCGGAGGGCTGGCCGGTGAAGCCATGCCGGGTCCCGAGATGGTGGCGGCAGGGCGGATTCGCTCCCGTCATGGCAATGCCCCTGTCCCCTCCCTCGAGATCCCATCTTGGTTTGGTGCGAGGGGCTCTCTCCAGCTGCGGCGCGCCTTCCCTGCACAACTCGGCCATGCTGCTGGTGCAACTACTGGTTGGGGATGGATTCGACTCCGTCACGACCTGTGCGCCCCCCTCTCACCATCCCTTCCCCGAGACCCCTCCTTGGTGTGGCATGGGGGGGGGGGGGGGGGGGGGCTCCCGACGGCAGCTGCACACCTTGTCGGCTAGCCTGCCCTGCCGTCGACCTGTGGAGTCCTCCCCCTCCCGGCGGTACAATAAAAAAATTGGGCGGTGTCTGTGCAGTTGCTCTGGTGGTAGCACGGTGGCGGCTGCCTCTTGCAATGCACCGGTTGGAAGGCGTGGCGGACGCGCAAGTTCTCCTCGACGCTCCCCCTCACAAGTGTGCACCGGCTCTGGCCCCGACGGCCATGGACCTGCGCCCCCTCCCGTGTCCATGGCCGGCTGGCATCCACATTGGTGCGGCTCTGGCTCCAGCGTACTCCGGCAGTCGCGTCTCCTTCCAACTCCTTTGGCTCGTCGGTGTCCCGACGGCCCAAATCTGCGCTCCACTCCATATCCTGTCCCGTATGCATCGCCAGCCGCCGTTGCTTCCCCTGCGTCGTCTCTCTCCGCCCAGCCACCCAACCCGGCCCACCTCTTCGCCTCGACCGTCCTCCCGCCAGATCTATAGCTCACGCATTCGGTCGCGTTCGATGCCTCCTTCGGCGACGGGCGTTGCTCCCCTTCCCGCAATGGCAGTTCTGGCCTGCGACTCGACTTCCACTTCTCCTATGTCTATCCCAGCGGCTTGGGTTTGCTCAGACTAAGGCCAGGGTGAAATTCCTGCTCGGCTTGCAGATGCTAGCAGTGCCAACACCTGCGGGTGCCGTCCCCTTCTCAGAGGCGCGGCCATGGCCTTCATCTGTGCTCCTCTTTGACCATAAGGGGAAACCCCAGGTCCGTTTACTCAGACCGGACGGCGACGGCGTCTCGACGTCATTCCCCTTTGTGAAGGTGTTGTCTTGGTTCGCTCACGGCGTCCCCGGCGGTGGAGTTGGAAATGTTGGTCGTCTTGGTTTGGTTTGAGCCACTTCTCAGGGCTAGGCGGGCGAGTTTTGCACTGTTGTCTTCTTTGTTTGGGCCGAGCATCCATGCCTCTCTGCTCCTGGCACCATGTCCATGCCTTCTTATGTTAGTGCCATGTGTTGTACCATCCGTGTACTCATTCTCTCTTCTTCTATCAATGGAAAGATCACTGTTCAAAAAAGCGCTATTAGGCGCTCGCCTAGGCGCGCTTAAGCGCTGGGCGTTGGCCTAGCGCCTCGCTTTGGCCCAAGGCGCTCAAAAAAGCGGCCGGCGAGGTCCTCCGGCGAGAAATCAGCCTCTCCGGCGAGGAATCATGTTTCTCAGGCGAGAAATCAATCCCCCCGGCGAGGATTCTACCTCCCTTGTGAGGATTCATCCTAGCTGACGAGGGATTCAGCTACTCCGATGACAAATTGACTGATTCCGGCGAGGTATCAGGCTTCTCCGGCGAGGGATCGAACTTCTCTGGCAAGGGAGAGAGGAAGAGGGAGAGAAGCAGCCTCTTGTAGCAAGGGAGAAAGGACGAGGGGAAGAGGCGGCGTGAGGAGGAAAACCTAAATTTCCTGTCGACTGCACCATACAAGAGCTTTAGTAGGAGGATATGAAGATGGGCCTGTGGTTTAATGGGCTAGGCCAGCCCATCTAGCTTATTTCTTCATCCTACAGTACTAACGCCTAATTGCGCCTAATTTTGCCTAAGCTAGAAAAGCGCAAGTAGGTGGCCAAACGCATAATTAACGCCTAGCGCTTTTTTGAACTTTGGGAAAGATACGCATGCTTTGCGTATAACTATAAGAAGTTGACCAAGAAAATGCATTTTTTTGTTTGACTGCCAACAAAGTCTCTGCAAGACAATGAAACCACAACCCAATTCAAAATCACGTTGGGTTGTCATATACACACATTCAACTTTGAAATTTATACTTCATCTTCTTTCACCTAGATTAGAGGTCACTCAACCCCCTTTACTCACCAAATTGTGAAAGAAATACAAAAACCAGCACCTCGCGACTCACGGAACAAGCGACCAATCACATATGGTAGGACCAAAGACAAATGAGGGAAGCAGATGAGGTGATCCCGTGATGGGCTTGACAAGCTGATTATAAACTAATGATGTAGGTGGACGTTGCTGGATCTGAGGCCATACCCGGAGGTGTTCCGTATTCCTGCAGAGGAGCCTTCTCCTGCGGTTGGCTGCCTGGCGGCAATGGAGCTCACTGGAGAAAAGACTTAGATGCAGCAGCCGCTGATTTGCAGAGGTGGAACCCGACGGTCCTCACAGGTGGCGGATTCAAGATCTGGCATGGCTGCTGTTGGGTTTAGTCCCACATTGGTTGTAGGAGACCAATCACGGCTTAAAGGGTGAGCGTAGCTCCTCCTATAAAGCTAGAATTTTAGGGGGGGATAGTACCCAACACAATGCTTGGTGTAGCAGGTCCGTGCTGCCCCGGCAGCGGTTCCCTATTGAATATAAACAGCATGCTGGGCGAACAAGTACTGGATATTTGACAAAATGACCCATCTTACTTTGCCACTTGCCTAGAAGGCCTATTTACTTTGACATGGATGAAATGCCCCACTTTACTCTGCCCATTTGATAAAATGCCCTATTTCAGTTTTAACAGGTTTCTCGTTAATCTGATCTCACACCTCCAGTGACCTTGTTGCCACCGCGCTCTCTCTCATTCATTGTCATGGCTGAGATAGTTTCTCTTCAACCGTAACTCCAAACTGGCTGAAATTTGAACAGTGCACTCACATGAATATATATGTGAATGTGTGTAACTTTTTCAGTTTTTTCTAGGCAGTGTGAAATTTTGATCAAAATCTGATTTTGTTTAAACCGAGGCAAAATATTTTCCTCGTCGATTAATTAAGAAGAGAGTTGCCCAGTTAATTTACGGAAAACCGGGCGAAAAGCAATGCAGACTCCCATATGCGGACTACTCGCAAAGTACAAAACACCAACACCACTCAAGCGGCCCTCTAAACACACAACAACCGCAACCCTCGATACTTGCATGTACAGGAACTTCAGATTGAAGTTTTTCTTACTGTAACATAGAATGAGCTGAAATTTGAACAAAACACTCTTTTCTTTTCTTGTAACACCTCGAAGTTCATTTATTCATTCACGATACACTCAGAAGAACATGCTTTCTTTATGTAAAATTTTCAATTTTTCTGGGCAGTTCGAAGATTGGCCAAAATCTGAACTTGGAGATTTTGACCAATCTGCCATGCCAAATTTTGACAGAATTTCCCCACAAATAAACTCAATAAGAAGTGACAGAAATGATTCAATCATGTCTTTACTTGCACACAAAAGGAAGCACAAATAGGAAGTTTTTAACATCTCACAAACCCCTACTCAGTCCGAGACATCCGTTCTAGGGTTACCAAACTGGAGAAGTGCTCGGGAAAAATAAATCAGAGAAGTGGTTCCGAGTGGTAGGGAAGAAAACTCACCTTTGCGCCGCTGCGGAGATCGTCCTCTCGGTGCGACTGCTCACCGGCGCACGCAGGGTCGTGGACGGAGTGGTGCAGATGCAGGAGGACCCGCGGAGTAAGGGTGGAGGCAGGGGCACGACGAAGGGCGGGCGATAGGGATTCGTCCTACGTCGTCGCTGGCCGCCGGCGTTGCCTGCCGGGGTCGCGAACGGAGTGGCGCGGAGGCAGGTCCGTGCGTTTCTTGGTGCGAGCGCTGGGGCGGAGAGAGAGGCGAGTAAGGTTTCCCGCAGCGTAACCCAGACGTCGAGGGGAAGTGGACGAGGTGGTGGTGGTGGTGCGGCGGGGAGCGTGAGAGGGGAGGAGGGTGCGTGTGCGCTGGCCGCGGCGGTGCGCAGCGTGGGGAGCACGAACAGAGGTACGCCGGCGGTCCGTCGAGGGCTCGAGGTACGCCGGTGGCTGCTGGTCGATCTGGATCTGCTCTAGTCATTCAATCGCTAGTTGGTTTGGGCTTCAAATCCTCGCATGGCTGGTTGATTGGCCCATGGGCCAACGCAGCACTGGATACATGCATGCATGCAAGCTTTTCTTTTCCTTTTTTGCGTGTGGATGCACGCAGGCTACTTTTTCTCAACGCGATCTTGGCGCGCGCGTCAATCGTACCACGGCAGTACGAATCTTTCATCAAGTCCCCGTGCATGCAGGGGCAAGTCGGGACGGGAGCCATTGCAGCCGCACAAGCTAAAGCAAATCCAATGTCTATTCTAGTTCACTGCACCACTATCTTTAGTAGTGGCATGCAGATATATACGCGCCACGCGCCACCAATCTCCCGTCCTAGCTTTCGTTCCCCCCCGATGCGCGCCACTGCCCGAACGAACGCCGACCGATCATGGCCATGGTCATGGAGAACCAGCAGCCGGTGACGCAGATGCAGTTGATCCCGGCGCCGCCGCGCCCGCCTCCCCCTCCGCCGCCGGCGCCCCAGGTGTACAAGCACCACTGCAAGGTGTGCAAGAAGGGGTTCATGTGTGGACGGGCGCTCGGCGGGCACATGAGGGCGCACGGGATCGCGGACGACACACTGGCCGCCGAGGACGCCTTTGATGACGATGGTGGCGGCGCCGGCGAATCGTCCGAGGCAGGGAGCCCGTCCCCGACGACCGCCAAACGCATGTACGGGCTCCGCGCCAACCCTGGACGGCCACGAAACTGCCGGGTGTGCGAGAACTGCGGGAAGGAGTTCACGTCGTGGAAGTCGTTGCTGGATCATGGAAGGTGCAGCTTTGACGAGGACGAGGATTTGGATGGCTCGCTGCGTTCGTCGTCGCCACTGCATAACACCGACGAAGGCCTAGAGGAGGACGAGGAGGAGGAAGGGGACCTGGCGTTGGCCTCCGGGTGGTCCAAGGGGAAACGCTCCCGCCGCGCCAAGGTGATGATCGGCACCATATCGGAAGTGCAGCAGCCGGGCCCATCCAGCGAGGAGGAGGACCTTGCCAATTGCCTTGTCATGCTCTCGTCGTCTCGTGTCACGCAACCAGCTGCAGTCGTTGTGGACGCCGACCAGGAGTCGTCCGCATCAGCGAGCAAGGACGAAGAAAGGAATAGGCTCATGGTGCCACAACCGCTGTCGATCATTCCTCCCATAACTACACAGTTCAAATTTTCTGCCCCTCCGATGGTAGTGGCACAACACGTTCCAACCGTCCCACGCGGCTTGTTTGAATGCAAGGCGTGCAAGAAGGTGTTCACCTCACACCAGGCTCTCGGCGGGCACCGTGCCAGCCACAAGAAAGTCAAAGGGTGCTTCGCCGCCAAGCTTGAGAGCAACCGCAATGAGTCTACCCATCATCAGCCTATGGCATCGGCTGCTCTACACGACAACACCAAGGCCATCCGTGAGGGTGTGGGAGATACCAGTGCAGAAGCAAAGTCCGCAGCTAACCTCGATGCCAATGTCAACGGCAAGGCGACGAGTGTTGGCGCCGGCGAGGCCGTCGTGGCCACTGCAGCGACGGAAATGGCCATCATGCCGATCGCTGATGCAGCGCCGGCACCGGTCGCCTTCTCTCCGTTCAAGAAGAAGGGCAAGGTGCACGAATGCTCCATCTGCCACCGCGTGTTCACGTCGGGGCAAGCGCTCGGGGGCCACAAGCGATGCCACTGGCTCACCTCCAGCGCGACGGACCCCGCCAAGCTCCAGCCCGTTGTTCCCGATCACCTCATGGCGGCCATGTGCCACCACCTCACCCTCGGACGGCCGATGTTCAACACGGCCGACCAGCGGATTCTTGACCTCAACGTGCCAACAAATCCGTCGGCTGAGGCGGTCGCCACCAGACAGGCCGCCGAGCTCAACGATATCCCGCCGCTCTGCCTCAACGCGCCGGCGTCCATGTATGTGCAGTCCTGGACGGGGCACAGCAACGCCAGCCATGTGAACAAGACCGCCACGAGCAGCCGCAACGACGCGGCTGGCGGAGGTGGCGCGGCCACGGAGGACGAGGCGGACAGCACCACTGCGAAGAGGGCCAAGGTCAGCAACCTCAAGGACATGAAGGTGGCAGGAGAGTCGCTGTCGTGGCTGCAGGTTGGCATCGGCATTTCCTCGTCGGAGAACAACGAGAAGAGTACTCAGGAGTGAGCCTAGAAGAGTACTCACAGCCGAGGTCACACCAATTAATTAATCTACTAATCAAGTATACTAATTAGATTTTGACCTTTGTTGGGTACATATATAGTGTAAGCACTTACCATATATTAATCGTCACATATATGCTCGGTTTATATGATGCATACATGCATGTAATATTATTGCTAAGTTAGAAATTGATTGCCCTGTGTGCATACGTCATCCCAACTTCCGGGGAACTACTGTTGGCGACTGTAATTATGCAAAAGTCGGTTTATTTCAACATGTTTCCTCCGGTCTTTGAGAAGCCTTCCAATTTTATTTTGTTTTTTATGATGTAACTGTAACTAATTGATTAATTATGTTGCTCTTTCCAAACCAATACATATACTAGAGATACCCTGCGCGTTGCGGCGTAAGCTCAACAATGATTTAAAGAGATATACAACAAAATAAAAACATTTGGTATGTGTTATTTACGGGCACAACCCATTTTAGCAAAAAAAAAGGTTAACATGCATGCATCTTCCAAATTTCAATCTCACCAAACTACTAAATTGCGCAGTACATAAATGTAGCTTACTCGGGGGCTTTGAAGAAGGGCAGTGATAGGCGCCGGTGCGCCGGTCCAAATTTGGGCCGGTCGCACCGCATCTGTTGGATCCGAGCGTGTGGGTCATTGGATCCCGCCGAAAAAAACGGTTCGCCTCTTTACTTCTTCTTCAGCGCGCCGCGCCGCGCCTCCTGCCGCCCCCATCGCTTCAAGCATTGCACCGCCCCCATCCTGCTCGTCGCCGCGCTCGCCGTTGCCATCGTAGATCGAGCCCCGCCGCGTCGCCTCCGCCTCCGCATCCCGCGCCGCCACCTCGCACTCGTCCGCGACTGACGGCCACTCGGCATCCAGAGACATGGTTGTAGCAAAATTGATCGCCGGCGGTAGCTTTCTCAGTTGTCGGTTGTAGCAAAAATCGCAGCGCCGCCGTCACCACCACAAACTTCGTCGTGGCCGTTGCAGCAAATCACGTCGTCGGAGGTAGCCTTTTTCGTTGCTGGTTGTAGCAAAATTGACAGCCGGTGGTAGCTTTTTCTGCTGCCGGTTGCAGCTAAAATCGCAGCGCCGCCGTCGCCACCATAAACTTCGTCGTGGCCGTTGCAGCAAATCACGTCATCGGATGTAGCTTTTTTCGTTGCCCGTTGTAGAAAAAATCGCGAAGCCATGTGCGATGTAGCAAAATGCGACACCGGTGGTAACAGATAGCGATGCTGGTTGTAGCAAATTGTGATGCCGGTTGAAGCATGTAGCAAAAATCAATGTTGGTTCCAGCATCCCTGTGTCGTGGGTGTGCCTCGCCGTCGCAATTATGTAGCTCGTCCGTCGGAGCTGGGAAAAGAGGTGGTCGTGCTCGCGGGGACGGGGGAAACGACAACCTCGCCGGGGCCGGTGGCCGTCGCCGCTCGCCGGGGCTGGGCGCCGTCATCGCTCGCCGGGGCTGCTTGCCGTTGCAGCTCGCCGTCGACGCGGGGTAGACGGCGGCCTCGCCGGGGCCGCGCGTCGTCGCCGCTCGCTCACCCGTACTGCTCGCCGCCGCAGTGGTGGAAACGAAAGAAGCAGGAGCGCGTGGTAGTGGGCGACCGGCCCAATCTTCGGCCGGCGCACCGGCCACAAACGTTTACCTTTGAAGAATATGGCATTGTGACTTTGAGGATGTCAATTATTTTGAAATAGCCTACAATGGTGAAACGCAGGTCTACACGCGCCGCATCGATGGCGCCAGGCCTGTTGCGATTCACACCATGTTGCCATGTTTCCTAGAGTATAAAGGGGGGATGGACTCTGTTTCGCAACGTATTTATTTAGGACAGTAAAACTGAACCACTTTCCAGCCCTCTCACGTCATGTGCGTTTTCGGTCGTTGATTTCTGTTCCTGGACGTCCTCGGCCGTTAGATCTAAGGTGCACTCCCGCCTGGGCCACCTCTGCAGTTTCATGGACCGAATGTCCTAAAGGGCCGCTACTCGGGAGGAAAAATCGGAGCCCGGTGGTTAATTGGGCCGCAGCCAGCCCATTTAGTTCCGTCGCTCTCTGTCCATCGGTGAGCAGCATCGAAAAGAAGAGAAAACACAAAAGGCGACCTATCCTCTTCCCCACTTCTCTCTCCCGAGGCGCGACGGCGATCGGCGAACGCCGATGCAGCCTCCCACCAACAGCTCCCTTTGCCCATCCCAATCCTCTATGCCAGTTGGATCCTGCATCTCTCCATAAGCCAGCCACGGCCCTTCACTTTGCTGCCTCGGCTCACCTCACTGTGCCGCCACGACGCCGGTCGCCTCCAGGTTGCCGCTTCTGTGGACCAGATCCTCCTACAAGCGCTCAGGTGATCATATCGTTAGCCCAGAGACCAGTTCGTCGGTGTCAACACACGCGCTATCTGGTTCTCAATTGTCAACCAATACATCGGTGGTTCCTCAATAATCTGGCTCCCTTTCAAAACATCTATAGATCCCTAATCATCAATCTGACTCCCTTTCTCCTGCACTGAGGTCTATGTTTTCAAAACATCTATAGATCCCTATCATCAATCTGACTCCCTTTCTCCTGCACTGAGGTCTATGTTTTCAAAACATCTATAGATCCCTAATCATCAATCTGACTCCCTTTCTCCTGCACTGAGGTCTATGTTCAAGTCATGATTACTACACTGAGGTGCTTCCACATTTTATTTTCTAAATCTATGCTTTCTATCGCTGTTATTACTAGACTGTACCAGCCGGCGTTGACTGCAGAGTGCAGACCACGTCAACAGCTCTGCATTCACAGGTTGTCAATGGTGCCAGCGAGGTTTACTGCTTTCATATGGTTCAATCAGTTTCTTTTGTTTATTTGTTGCAGTGGCCTTTTCAACTCTTTTTGTTCTAAGGATCTGGTTGACTCACTTAAGCGTACTGATGATCTGTGCGTTATGCACAGTTGATGAGGTATGGCCTCACGAATGTCAACCTTATAGTTGTTTTTTCTTTACTGTTTTGCCAAGCATTTTGTTCCAGGTTGGAAGTAACATAACTTAAATTAATGAAAGAATATATGGCTTGCCCAAGCCTGCACACACTGTGTCATCTAGCCTTTTACATCCATTATTAATGGCAGCCGAGATGCACCACTCGCTGGTGCCTGATAATGGAAGGTGTGCTACTTATTAACTAGTAACCATGCAACGCACGTGTCCCTCATTAAATATAAATGTGAATATGCTCAAAGTACCCGAAATTTAAAATCCATGTCCTAGTATAATTTTTAATAAATGGGAATCTATATATAAGTATTCTAGAATGAGCTTTCGGAGATAAATTATAGTTGAACATAAGAATCTTAACATTCCTTTCAAAAACCGACAAATACAGTAAACACCATGCTAGGTGTATGCCAAGTGCACTTCAGAGTTTTACACTCAGCAAACACTATGCCGAGTACATATCTGCCTTTGTTGCAGGGTGCTCAGCATAGAATGTTTTTTCTGTAGTGTATTTGCCCAAAGAAAAATTACAACATCACAAACTGCAGGCTCCCCATAGAGAAAGATCGTTTTGATATACTGAAGAGGCATTTAATATTAATGTGAAAATAAATGAGGTTACATCTGCTGTTAACATGGTATATAGATACAATCCACCAAATACAAATAGGACTATTCAAACAAGACTTCAAATCATAATCTGAAAATAAGGAGGTGCACCTAACTTTGGTGGCAAACAGAGCACATAACAAATCTGACCTGAATAATCATATGCATGTGTGCAAATGCACAGACAAACTAATGCACAAAATTTTATTCATATATTAAATAGATCTGCTTATTCAATATTCAAGCTCGTACTATGTACAAATAACCAAGTCAAAAAATATTGCAGGGCGATCGAATACTGGAAATCAACTACATATGTTCAGATTTTCACTGAAAAAACAGGGCAATGAAGCGAGAATACACCGACACTGGATGTCTCCAAGCAGCTCAAAGCAAAATCCTGTCGGGCAATGACCTCACTATGCGTGTCGCTGTTGTCGGTGGCGTCTTTGTCTTCTATGCATGACAGAAGCAACTTATATGGGGCATGAAGATGACAATAACTGTTGCACGGGCATGATCCCAAGCTAAGCTACGCTCGCCTGAATTAGAATTTGGCGAAGAGCATTGTTGTATCATCACTTGTGTCTGAATTAGAATATATGATAACCGTCTTGCAAACATAATATTCGGTTTCTCTGTTTCTATAAGAAAAATAGAAAACCACAGTCCATCAGTGTGTAATTCCATCTATCAACAGAAGGCCATAAATTTTATTTAACTTTGAATCCAGATTGACCTATTTATTAGCAAAAAGAGTCTATATCTGGAAAAAGAAATTTTGTATTGGAAAATGCATTTGGGAAACTTCACACCAGAATCACTACGTCTTAAGCTCAACTTAACTGGAAGAACCACTACGAAGATTTCAATACAAAATCTTCAGATTGTTATGCAAAAACATTCAGAGTAGCATTACTACATGTGGAAATCATCAAACTAATTAGAAGAGCATACCCTGCGCATTCTTGATCATCATGTCGAACCCCGTTTTCTCGGCGGGTGCCTCGGGCATCGCAGCTCGCAACACCTGCCTGGGTGTCTCCAAGATGGTTGGGACGATTTTCCAGTCCATGCCGCCAGTCCAAGCTGTAATGCATACACAAATTACTACACATATCTCATATGCTTGTCAAATTTCGAGGTGACCAATTCATAATGAAGTTGTCATACAACCCTCGTGTATGTACTGAACTACAATATTGCAATCCCTGTCACAACTGTTCGGGGATGAATGGCAAGCATAAAAGAACAAAAATTTGCACAATGTGCGCTCTCAAAAGTCGGAACTCTTCGCCCAGATGGATAGGGGAGCCAATACATATAGACCAGTGTGCAACACATGTAATCAACAAATATAAGGTAAAATTCTACTCACCATATTTGGGTTGCAAAATCAATTTCAACAACACATGTAATCAACAAATATAAGGTAAAATTCTACTCACCATATTTGGGTCGCAAAATCAATTTCAACAGTACAATCTAATAGTAGAGGGTAACACATAGAAGAGTGTTTACCTCTTGTCTCATGTCTTTGTTGACACCATTGCCATTTCCAAAATCTTCCTGTAGCCTTCCATTTATGTGATCGTTATAAATACACCTCAAATCCGATCTGATCACAAACTGTAAAAAATAAAATGAGCAGATAAGCATCACATTCCAACCATAATCCATCAAACTTTAATAAGTAGTACGAAGGAGACATGTTGTCTACACAATCTTAGCATATACCTGCACAGATAAGCTATAAAAACTATTTTGTTAATTCAGTGAAACCACAAAAGAAACATTACTGGATGAGGTAATAAAGAATAGCTAAATGATGCAACAATGGGAACATATTCAGATTTCAGAATACAATAAGTTTGAGGCTCGTATTAAAAAGGAACTGGTATGCCCTTCGTTTGCTTTTGCTGGAGAATGTTTCAAGGGATTTCTGAAGAACTTTATCGTTTCTAACTAAATTGCAAGGTTAGTTTGGAAAGCCAAATATCAAATTACCATTGAAAAGAATACATATAGATTACACGTTTGCACTTAGTTTATGTACATACCCAGCACCGGGGTGTACCTTCATGTGATCGAAGGCTGATGTAGAGAGCCAAGAGTTACGCAACAATACACATGTTGTGGAGCATCTATATCTCTTATACTAACTTCACACCTCAATATTTCTCTGAAATACAACCATAAAAAATATTAAGCCAAAGTATCTTGTCAAATCTGAAATTTACAGCATGAAAATACTACTAAGATCACAATAAAAAAATTAAGCCGAAGTGTCTTGTCAAATCTGCAATTTACAGCATGAAAAGACCACTAATATCACTCTAGTGTACACTGTCTAAAAATCTGACAGGAACAAAAATCAGAGTGGCACACTATCGTTTTCTCCTGCCAACGTACACATACAGAAATTCAAAAGGAAATTTACCTTTCACTTTACCACTCCCTGCCTTCCCCTTTGCCATTGCTGGCACCATATTCTTCCTGTCCATCTTCTAGGTAGCCCACTCGCAACAGCAGCAAGCCACCGGCCATGTCGCCACACTGCCATGTGCTCTTGCCTACAGTCTGCTGCCTGCAGATGTGCCTCATATCCGCCCCAGCGACGCAGTCACCTGTCTGCTCCGGGCCTCCCCCTGCACACCGCTATGCTAGCAGCTTGTGTTTCTACGAAATTCAGAAGGATCCAACATAACTGTAATGCTATGCAAAATGTTACTCCATGCGGAACAGGGCAAATATGCATTGCTATATATATTTAACATTGTCCAGGATAGTTCTTGACCCTCGCCGGAACAAGTCACTTAAGATAGCTTGATTAAATACATTAACAAGAAAATAATGTGGTAGGTTGAACTTCTTTGTCTGAAGCTGATATATCATATTTAATATAGAATGAATGTCACAGATTTACAATGAACCTGTTACATTCCGATTCAGAACCTAGAAATAAAGTGTTATTACATTGCAATATATGAACTGCATGTGAACTCTAGACATAACATTCAGAAATTGGATATTGTGCAATAGACGTGTGAAAGTAAACAGAAGATGGTACACGGGTAGAATAAACATTGGCACTATCCACTATATTTACCATTGAAAAATCACATTTGATTCAAATAAATTGTTACATCTGTCACCTGATCCTCTTCAGCCGCGGGGGACTCGACACGGAGGGGCGGCTGGGCTGGCTGGGGAGGTGGGGCAGATGCGCGGTGCTGCTAGGCGAGGCAGAAATGGAAGGTGGCGGGGCAGATCCGGTCGCCCCCGTCGTCGATCTGGTCATGAAGAAGGCCGGCAGTCGCGAGGGAAGGTCCGACGGAGCTTTGATCCATGGCCATGGCGTCCTGCAGCGCGGGACCGGAGAGAAGGAGAGAGATTAGTGAGGAGAGGGAGAGAGAATGGAGGAGGAGCGCGCTGGGCGCGGCTGACCTGCAGAGGAGGTCATAGGCGGCTTGCAGGAGCACGGGCGGCGACCGGAGGCGGGGTAACTCGAGGCAGATTGGGAGGAAGGGGAAGGGAGAAGCGACGGTGCAATGTTCCTGTGGATCCGTTCTTAATCTGAGGCATGGAGAAAGAAGGGTCGGGGAATCACGATTCGGTTGCAATCGATCCGGGAAATTAGGGAGTTGTGGGCGGGGCCGCGTCGAAGGAAGCAGAGCGGCAGGACGTCTGCTCGGCAGAACATTTAATCTGAGACGTTGATCTCGATAATAGACCATTGATATAATATGGACAGTAGGATGTGTTTAAGTTGACTTGATCGGAAGGTCCTAATTATCCTGTGTACAATTTGTTGTGTGGCTTTAGGGGAATTTATGTTTGCTCTTTTAATAGTAGTATAGAGATTCAAGCGTCTATATATGCTCCGTCCCGTCCTGCTGTCTCCTCTCTTCTTTGTGTAGCAATACTGCTTCTCTGATCAACTAGGTTGCCCCTCTTCCATCTTTAACCTCGCTGCAGATGTTTCCTCCTCATCACACAATCCCTTCTCTACCCAGTGGTTCAACTCAGCAGACTCAGTACGATTTCTTGACGCTGTTTTCATTCTTTGTAGTTGCAGGTCATGTCAGTCTAAGTGCTTGATGTTGGTTCTGCTATATTGGTTTGGGGAAATTTTCAGTTGACGAGTGGCAATGGCTATCCGCCCTGCTCTACTGATGCCACGAACAACACGCTATGCTTTATCTGAAGCAGCGGTTCAGCGATGAAATCGTCTATGATGTACCCTTGGGTATTGCCGTAGAAAATCAACATGCAGTAAACTCAGATCAGATGGATTATATCAACCATTTAATTCTCGCTTGACTTCATGATGAATAAATGCCTGTACATGTCCACTTTATGTAGAAGCAGGTGGAATTGAATTGTTCAGTTCATGTTCAATCCTTGAATTAATGCACATGAACTGCACCATTCGGTTGATTGGGTCATGAGGTAATTATTCTGATCATTTGACACTTTGAATCTCAATTTTAGCAAACAATTTTTAAGTAAGAGCGTTGATTTATTGCAGTTTATGGCGCTTGTCAATCGTTCTATAGGTTATATTATGCGACTAGATCCAACGACCTCCGCTGGCGCCTGCACCGTCTCATTTTTTGATACCTTCCTCGGTGATTTATCATCTTTCTCTCACTTTCTTCGCAAATCCAAGGGTCTCAAAATATTTTGTATCAGCAGTTGCAAAATCTACGTATCCGAGACACAAGTATGTCATTGAGTGTGCCATGTCATGCCATCTCTTGATATAGGTATGTTATCTTGATTCTCAAATGTTAATCATCTTTGTTCCTCCCTAAATATGCATGGGTCAATTTATGAAATTACATATAAACTTTGACCAAGTGAATTTTGATAAAATATGTCCAATCTGTATTGAGGGATAATTCAATTTTTCTCATATTTGTACTCTCAGATTTTACAAATATTTATATAGTTTTCAATAGACCGGCGCCGCAACGCGCGCCATCAACGATCTAGTATGTGTATTACGAGTTGCCGGACTGACATCACGATCTGATAGTACCACCCAGCATGCTCCAGACTACAGGTCGAAGACGACCGTTGCCCGCCGATGCACTCTATAACGGAACTCTTTTACCACGCCTATTTAAACAACATGCATCAATGCGTGGGATCGATCACACGCACACGTCTTTGGTACAACCCCATCATCTGCTTCTTCTCCATACAAACAGCCAAATCGGCTCAGCCATTAGAGTTGTGCCAAGATGTCCCAGAGTTCATCCACTGTTCGTCGGCTCCGAACCCACCACCGCCGCTACCATTAATCATGTGCCCAAGGTGCCAAGGCACCAGGACTAGGTGGTTTGTGTCCGGACTGACTGCAACCCAGGCATCAGGTGCTACAAATGCCCGAACCATGCTGTAAGTATCATTGTTCATCATGAGGGGCGCTTTGGAGGACATACGCATCGTAGCGAGGAACACAATGATGGTGTGCATGTTCATGCTCTTGGGTTGTTCAAGGGATGACATGTCTAGGCTATCATTTGCAAGGAAGGAAACCACATTAGAGCAATCAGATTCTAAAATGACATGTGTATTAAGGGTGATAGCGACATAAGAGACCGGCGAGGCACGCCCTTAGCTGAGCTTCATCCACAGTGGTACACAAACCAATATAATCCCATGAAGAAATAAGTACATCACCATTAGAATTCCTTGCAACCACCCCCACGCTTGCAATGCTCACCACAAGGCTGGTGTCAACATTAATCTTAATATAATCAGAGGAGGGAGGCTCCCACATCACCATGATCCTCATAGGAGTGTTGACTGGTTTAACCCAGTCGCCAACCCCTTACCTTTGACGTTATGAATCAACTTTGTATTGGAAGGCGTGATGAAAACGATAACCAATAGTTATCTAGAAAACTCACAGGGGCAGACACAAATTCCTTCCTCTTCCAAAAATTGAAATCATTTCTTAAACCTCTTCCCCTGGGTTATTCCAAACTTCTCTCAATGCCATACAAAGAGCCTTCGTCTTAGGGCAACTCGGCAGGAAATGAAAAACACCTTCATCTTCCACCCCACAAATAGAACAGCTGCCAGACGTAGTCTGATGGTGCTTAACTCTATTAACCTGGACCGCCAGGCTATCAACCGCCGCATGCCAGGCGCAAATTTTGACTTTCTAAGGGACATTGGCCTTCCAAATGACATTTCAAACCTCATATCGGTGTTCCCTCCATCACTAGATTATCCACAATCATCCGAACGCTCCTTGAGATTCGGCGCCAAAATGTACACACTTTTTTACGGAGAACAAGCCATTCTTCTCATAATGTCATGGGCTAAAGTCACCATCCCTCAAGGATTGTGTATGCAACTTTAGGATCTCTTCCGCGTCATAGGAATAGAACAAGTGTGCGATCAAATTTGCATCCCATCTTTTTGTTCCCCTCATGGATAACTCAGACACCCACTCTATCCTGGCCATATTCTATTTGGCTGCAATTTTAAGACCAAAATTCCTAGGGAGCCAGTTATCTCTCTAAATATTAATATTATAACCATCAAACACCCTCCCAATTACACCCTTCTTGAGAAGTTCGAGGCCGTGCATGATACCCTCCCAAGTCACCAACATGGTTCACTATGAAGATGCATTCACGGATAGATCAGATCGTTACCAACTTCGAGTTGCAGCAGAAGAAGAGTTGATGTAGATCATTGATGAAGTCCCTCAAACTATTCACGAACGATCCCTCAAAACAAAGACCAAAAGCATGGCCTCTCTACGGAATTGCACACTTACGGGCTTCACAATCCGGCAGCGCTTCGCCGTCCAGAGCTTTGCACTACCAGAGAACTAGAGGTGGGAGGAAGAGAACCACACGAGGCTTATCTATTGTGAGGACAAGAGAAAAGTAGAGCTAGATAAAAAAATCTAGATCAAACTAGAGAGAGGGGACACTCAAAACGGAGGAACTTGTGTGTTCTCGAGGGGAAGCCCCCTCTCATTTATTAGGTGTGGGGGGAGGGGAGGATGACTCGGGGAGGGGTCTCCCTCCCTTGGCGTGTCGACCAAGGATCGGGAGTTCTCCTCCAACCCCTCCTCCCCGAGCTTGTCCAAAAAACTAAGAGGGGGGGTGTGCCTCCACCTATGGGCCCAATAAGGAACATTAACTATTCCTATAAGACCTTTAGCAATTGAATTATCCCTATAGCCCATAAATAAATCCTAGGGTATCCCGATAATTATCTGAGCCCTCTACTATTTATATTAGGTCCCGAGAAACATTTGCCGCCTATATATCATTACCCGGTATTACCTGAAACACTTCTAGTAACCCTGAAACGCTTTCGGTTTCTCTCGAAACTATTTCTTCTATTATAGGAACTTTTTGGTAACATTTTATAATATTCCTAACTTCTATAAAACTCAAAAAATTGTAATTCCCTTAAGCGTGTGACCCTATAGGTTCGGTGAAATATAGACATGAACAAAACTTCTTTCCGTTCAATGATCAACAGTAGAACCATAGACATCCATGTTGACCCCTATACTCACACGAATAATAATCTAGTGAACCTTTGGTTATCATATTATTATTCCTTTTGCTTCATGATACTTTACAAAACCTGAGGTGAGATACATCGGTATCCCCATGAGTCATACAGACGCTCACTATACCGGTCTCCTTATTACCAGTTTTGTTCTTCTTTCTCGGTATCGTGTTCCAGCATCCCCGTGAGCAAGTCACCTATGTCTGGCCAGACGGTGATGGATGTTGTCACCGAGAGGGACCTAAGAATATCTCTCCATCACAAAGGAGCAAATCCCACTCCTAAGCTATCTAGCCCCTTCTCATATGTTTTTGATAAACCTATAAGTTGTCCTTATGATCGCCATGTTACAAATGACGTTGGAACAACCCCAAAGTGTCTCGTCCAATGTGAAGTGACTCGATACTCTCATGATCCAAGGAACCAAGCTTAAGTTAACTCTCCGTGTTATTGACTATAGACTTGTGACGATAACATCTCTAAGTGTAATATACAATGTGGGTCAATTCAGTATGATCATTCTACTTAATATCGCACTCTCAATGTTGTCGGCATCCATGTTACACTTAACAATGCCTATGGCCAGGAAAACATAACCATCATGCAACACTCGAGCTAGTCCTAGAGGTGAGACTAGGAATTAGCTTTACTGTTTATTATTCTACACGTGTTTACGAGTTTTCCTCTTAATCACATACTCAAGAACCATAGCAGTCATCACATAGAATATAAACATATAATGGTAAACATGGAAATAAATAATACGATTATTATCTCCTTTAGGGCATATTTCCAAAAAATGCAAAATGGGTTGTTCATAAAAGAACAATTGTTGTTCGCTATTATGAATAACTAAAGAGCCATACCCTTATTATGACTAAGATGTATGTTATGAATATTGATGATAAACTAAAACATCCCTAACACTGACACTAAATGTCACAATACTAAAATAATACTACCTATGTGTGGCACTGCATTTAGTCACGCTAAACAAACTCGCATGAAGAAATTTCATAGTGATGGATTTTGAAGTCATCTATTTATGAATCATCTCACACTTGCAACTTTCGTCCAAATGGTGAACTAAATACCGTTCACGGGCCATGAGGAATGAGCAACAAACTTGTTGGTAAGCATACATAATGATGTGTGCACTTCAATAAATGATGTTACACGAGCGATGGATTTATCTATCTTCAAGAATGAATCAAACAGATATATGAATATTTGCTTAATAAGATATAAGTCTGGATCCTTTGAAATGTTTCAAAAGGTTTTCAGAATGAAATAGTAATTATTGTAATAAGAGAAATTATATTTCTAAAATTAGATTGTGGAATGGAATATTTGAGTTACAAATTTAGAGAATGTCTGATGAGTTGTGAAAAGAGCTTCATGACTTGCACCTCCCGGAACACCACTGTGAATGGAGTGCCTGAGAAGATATAATCAAATCATGTGCGATATGGTGAGATCAAAGATGAATTAAATTGTTTTGACTTAAATACTATTTATAGTGATGCTTTAGAGACTACTACTTTTTTCACTAAAAAAAGAGCGCTATCAAATCTGTTGTAATGATGCCATATAAGATATGGTTTGGTATTGCTAAACAATTTTGTATTTTCTTAACATTTGGGAATATGAGACATATGTACAAGTGTCCCAATTCAGATAAAGTAATACTTTGTAGGTTATCCCAAATGACTGAGTATTCCTCTATCACTACGCCCATGCAAAGTGTTTGCCACAAAGAGCGGTAAATTTTGAATAAAATGTTTCTTACAAAAAAAAGTGAGTGGGAGAACAGTGCAACTGGATCTTCGTCATCGGGTGAAAGGAAAGAAACGTTGGAAGAAGTTTCAGAATTTCCTACTACTACTGATATGAAAGCCTCTACATGAGAAATAGAGATTTCGATCGAACTTGTAGTTGAATCACATGGGTTAGGAAAACTCATGAAGATCTTTGTGGTATGTAGACAAGATATTGTTGTTAGACAAACAATGGATCTATGATACACAAAGAAGCATTGATGGGCCCTAACTCCGGAATTGGCTATATCCGATAGTAATCCAAGATAGTATCGACTTAATCCTACATGAGTTGTTGGGATTCCCAAAGAGGAAGGATGAAGTAGAGTAGTGGCAAAGTATTCCCCTCGGTTAGAGAACCAAGGTCATCAATCCAATAGGAGTCGCTCAAGCTAGCAACATGAGAAGCACCTGCGCACAAAACACACACAAACATGCACGAGCACAACAAGAGGGTTGTCAGTCCCCTTGTCTTGCTAGTTACAAGATTAAACACAAATGATAAAGATATATGGTAATAAGTAACACGACAAATAAAAGAAGTAATTGTTGTATCAGAATCAAGTAGTGGAAAATAGACCCACGGACATAGGTTCAGTAGTGGTATGCTACTCCCGTAGAAGTTGTTGGGATTCCTCAAAGAGGAAGGTGATGTAGAATAGAAGCAAAGTATTTCCCTCAGTTAAGAACCAAAGTTTAATCAAACCAATAGGAGTCAACTAGCTAACAAGATAAACATCACATGCACACAGGAAAAAAAACTTGCACCCAACGTGGCAAGGGGGTTGTCAAGCCCCTTGTCTTGCTAGTTACAAGGTTAAAGCAAATAGATAGATCGATAATAATGGTATAGTGAAACGACAAATAGAAATAAGCAAATAAAGAGGCAATTTTGTAGAAGATTGTATTGATGGAGAGTAGACCCATGGGCCATAGGTTCACTAGTGGTAACTCTCTCAAACATGCGAATGGCTTGGTAAACAAATTATAGTTGGACAATAGAAAAGATTGCAATATTTATGACTATGATCATTTATGGCATAATCTCACATAGGCGTTACGTCCGTGATAAGTAGACCATTAGTCCAACTGCATCTACTACTAATACTCCACACCAAAACCGCAATCTAGCATGCATCTCAAGGTATTAAGTTTGCAAGAAACAGAGTATCGCAATAAGCAAGATGACATAATGTAGACATGAAGAACTCAATCAACATGGCAAAACACCATAGTTGTATCCTTAGTGGCAACAATCACTAGTGAAGATTGGTCCTAAGATGACACATCTATCGCACACCATTCGATCGAACTATGTGCGATGCATGCATCGCAAGCAGTAGAAAAATAAAATTGCCTCAAAGAAAAATGAAATGTGTGTGATGGCTGCTCCATCAAGCACGATTCAGGAATGAGTTGCGTGTGTGATACACGACATACAGTTCATCCATATGAACTATTTGCGCTGATCCAAAATAATACAAATGACTCCCCACAACAAGATGTGTGCGATACACAACATACATGTAATTGAGATAAACTGTTTGCGATGAGCCAAAATAACACAAACGATTCGCCACAACAAGATGTGTGTGATACACGACAAATAGGCCAGTAATCACAATTGTGTGAGAAAACCAAGAATAATACACACGATTCATGCCAATAAGCCGTGTGTGTCGTGGGAAAACTGTTGCTAGTAATCAATTGTCTGCAATTGTTGAAATCATCACATACGTATTCTTTAGTGTAATCGTCTGTGATCTGACTTGGTCTGCCTGCTGTAACACCTTGGTTTTCGCTCCCTATTTTTTTCCTTTGCGGGATTTGACTTCCGTCCTTTTTCTCGGTGTTATCGGATTTCTTTCACTCTTGGGTATATGAAGATGGTCATTCAGCCTTGCCTTCCTATCCAACCAGAGATTCTCTCCAGTCCAACCTTGCCACCCAAGATCTTTGGCTCAGGGTTTTGCTGTGGAAACCCTACCTTCTGAGTTATCGGAAGGGAAACCCTAATCCTTCCAGTTACAAAGGAACCTCAATTTCCTTTGATCTGTTGCCTCCCAAACTTTTCCCAGTGATCATCCCACATCTATAAACCCTGGATATGCAAAAATATTGCCAAGTCATTTGCAATATTTTTCATTTATAATTAATTCCTTTTTCTGCCAATTAAAGGAATTAAATCCATGAAAATATCTACCCATCTCCAAAGTTCATGAAAACTTGTGGAGATATTCTTTGTGATAATATTGAGCTCCCATAAAAATATTGGCCAAATTTAAATAGGAGAAATTGCATTTTCCTATTTAATACCAATATTGCATTTTGGGCAGTTTCTAAAGGAACTACCATTTTGGTAGCCAGGAAAAATCCCAAATAATTTGTGCAGCTTCTCCTATCCATATCTTCACCATTTACATCAAGAACCAAAGTTCCATAGTTCAAAGTTTGAGCACAACCTCAATTTGCAAATTCTGTCCAGTTGGACAAATTGCAAAGGAAGTGCTTGAACCCTTGATCTATTTGAGCTGAAATTTTTCATGGTGATTAATATTGCAAAATCACTCATGGAAACCAAAAATCAGCTCAATACATCTATCCACTCTTCCCACAGCAATTTTCCTAAGTTTCTGTCCATTTGAAACCTCTGTGAAGCAAGTACCATTTTGGTGTACCCAAATGGTATGAAACTTTTTCAGTGGCTTCCTATGTTCAAATTATTCATCTCTTCCAAATTTCAGCTCAATCCCATTTGATATGTGAGTGCTACTTCATAGTTTGCATTTTTGACCAGTGGGGTGCATTCTACAGCAAGTGCCACTTATACTCATATGAATGAGCTGCAATTTTGCAGAGATGATAATCTTAGTGGGTCATCACTCTCAGCCAAAAACCTGAGTCTGTCTCCTGCTCAATCTCTCTCAGCTCACACCAAACAGTTTGCTGCTAGACCTTGTTTTTGCAAGTTTCTCCCACCCCAGAGTCTTCCAGTTGACTCTAGCCTCATATCTTATCTATTTGAGTAGTGAGACGTCCTGTTGACATGATCTCACAGCCAGGAAAAGGCCAGGACATACTTTGGCCATGGTGACCCCGAGTAGAGCCGGCCAAAACGGTGGTCTGCGTCCTGTCCTCGTCGGGTAGCTCGCTCAGGCCAGCTCCGGCGCACCCCGACCTGTCTAGAGGCTTCGCGGCGTCCAGCTGCCCATCCCCCGACCCTTCTCCACTCCTCTCCCTTCCTCCTCACGCCACGGCGATCGCCGCCGTGGTACTGCTTCACCCGTGACTCACCAACGTCATTTCCTTTTTTGTCCCCTTCCTCCTCGAGCTCTCTCGAGCACCCCCGAGGTCTCTCTCCTTCCCACGAAGCCACCCGAGGCCGCTACCGTCCAGCCAGCTCGCCTGCAAGCTCCAGTGCGGCGATGAGATCGCCACCGCGGCCGAGCTCATCCAACCGCCCCTGCCCACCTATAAATAGGCCGCCCGAACTCCTCTGGCACTCGCACCACTCCCCTCTTCCTCCTCCTCCACCTGCTAGCTTGCTCGGAAGAGCACCAGAGCCCCTCCGCTCAGCCTCCGGCCGCCTCGGCCTCCGCCACTGCTCTGGTTCAAACCGAGCAGCGAGGCCACCCCCGGCCCTCTCCACCATCCACCACCCCTCCACGACCCTCCTAGACCCACCCCAGCTCGCGCGGTCGAGCTCCGTCTGCTCCCTTCGCCCCAATTTGGCCGAGCCGCCGCGGCTCTGCCTGCCACCGTAGCGTCACCTCCGGCCACCCCCGAGCCGCGTGAAGCCCACCAGTGGACGCGGCGAGCTGCTACGGATTCATCCCCACCGCCGCCCGAGGTCGCCGAGCCCCACATCGCCGGCAATCGTCGCGGCCGGCGCCCCCCTGTCTCTCTCTGTCCCTGACGAAGGAGGGAGACGACTCAACAGGAGGGCCCGCGCTGTCGGCCTCTCACTCGCTCCCTCCGCCCGTTTTTTTAAGTGGGGGCGCGGGTGGGCCGGCCCAGCAACGGCCGCGGCGGCGTGGCTCAGCTGGCACTCTGGCTGTGGCCAATTTCAGTCCGAGTCGGCCCAGGGCAACAATGCTATTTAGTATTTTCCAGAAAAAAATCAGCCAGGGACCTAGAAGTAAATATTGTATTTACAGACAGGTCCTTCCACAGTCAACCACTCACATATTTTCGCTCGTAACTCCGATTCAGTCCTCCGAGAGAGAATCCTTTCCGGCGAATCCTTCCGCGAGGTGATCGCACTTCTTCCCGGAGTATTCTTCGACCCCAGGCAAGCCGACCATCTGATATATGCCCTAAAGCATTGCTCTGTGTTATTCTTGCGTGTTTAATTAATGATTATGCCGGTGATAGAAATAATTAAACTCCTGCCATTTCGATATTGTCATTTACATTACCTGCTACTGCTCATCTTATCATTGCACTAATGACTTGTCGTGATATTATATGGAGACAGGTGGTTATGTTTTTATCATGCTTAGCTACTGCCATCTCAAGTTATTGTAATAAACAACCATGCTTGTTAAATACTTGCTAAGGCTAAACCTAGTCGGTTGATCTAGAGTCATCTGTTCGGGCTTATCCGTGCAACCACATTTGCCGGTGTGGGGCGGCCTTGACTTGGTCTGATCGCGTGCTCTTTCACCGGTACCTCCAGACAGGGAAGGTTATGCGCGCGCGCTACCCTGTCCCGGTAGGCGGCGATAACCTTGTGAGCCCAGTTGAGTTTTGTGCCGGCGTCCCCGTTTGGGACAATTTAGTGTGGCCACGACGGTGGCAGGTGTCACGAGGTGACACAGGGGCCACCCAGGGCAGGACTCCGGGGGAGGATGAATGCCGGTGGTACGATGGGAGAGTCACGGGTCAGGCGGGTTACGTTGGAGCAACGCTGGTCCACCCGAATGGGATCACGAGGCCAGGTGCTCCATGGTGTGGGTAAAGTGCGCAACCTCTGCAGAGTGAAGAATCTATTCGAATAGCCGCGTCCACGGTATTGGATAGTCCGTCAAGGCCTCACTAGGTGGTCAACCATAACAGTGATAATAATGATGGAAGAACTTGTCCTATGATCAGAAGTACTCGATGACTCGTGAGTATTCCGAGGGTTGTGGGACAACCCGTAAGAGAGTAAGTTTGATCTGGTTAAGAGTTGGATTGGATCCTGAGAATGTTCGGATTATGGATTATTTACTTGCCATGCTTTACTTTACTCTAGTAGTATCACACTGGATAATCATGTTACAACATGATAATTAATATTGCTAGATAGGTATGCTATGTCATGATGATTAATATTGCTCTAATAACAAATGCATGCTTGAATGCGATGGATTGCTTTGCTTGGTGTATATGTTAGTTTGGTTTGCTTGCGAGTACATTCAAAAGTACTCAGCGGCCTTTAACATGGCCAGGTTCACATAAGAATCCGTCGTCCGTCGACGAGGAGCCGGAGCGTTCGCGGGCTAGGAGAGTAACCCAGTCAGATCCCTGTGGATTGGAGCCGCACCAAGACCATGCTGCCCTAGATAGAGCCTTTCCGCTGCCATCACTCTTGTAAGACTTATATATCCATTAATAGAAATTCCTGTGTTCATGATAACTTGTTGTAAACACGCATGCCAGAGTGATTTCCTGGGCTGGCGTGCGTGGCGACCGTCTGGCTACAGTGGTAATCAGGAGGGGCGCCACAACGGATGGTATTAGAGCAACTAGGCTGACTATAGGTTACCCTAGCCAGACTTCACTCTCTTGTGTTCAGTAGAAAGCCGAGATGGATTTCAGCCATCTTTGCCACCTGGCACTGCTACTATTGATCATAAGGCAACCTCATAGGTCTTCGGCTCCATCAGACCCCAACTCTCGTGGCCCTTGCCTCCGGTGTGAAACGCTCGCACCGGGCAACGACCCGTGAGCCCTGAAACCCCTAGGTAAACCAGATATCCTTACCCTGCTTGCTAACCATGGCATTTCTCTTCTTACTCTAGTTTCCTTTGGGAAACGCTTATAAATTCTATCTCTCCTCGACAACCTTAGGAACGTGACTAAGCCACTTTGGCTATGGTCCTGCGTCTAGTGTGATGCTCCCTAAGGAAGTAGTAGAAGCTTGACACCAGTGCTACCAGGAGCATTGTGTGGTTTCTCTTCTAAATCCTTAGAGGTGCATCGAGTGTGCTAAACTAGTTATACTAGTGGATCCTTGGCCACATGTGTAAGGTCCGCAAACATTTGAGCTTTATTTGCTTTTTAGTTTTTCGCGGTTCTTGTTCCTTTTGTCGATTCCGTCTCTCCGCTCCGACTGGATCCATCCGCAAGAGTTGCCTAAGAAGATCAGCATGCAACTGGGATAATACCCAATAATCCCAATTCAGCAAGAGTCCTGTCCAGCCAACTACCTGATATTCAGAACATTACCACCGGATCTGTCAAGAATGAAGAATGGGTCAGAAGCAGAATCCGTGTGCAACAGACAAGGCCAGAATATACCTGAGAGAGTTTGCCTCAGAACAGATCACGCCTGAGGAACAGTCAGATGAGTTACCAAGAATGAACATCAGTAAGGACAAATTATTCCGTCCACGATACAGGGATTATTTGAGTCAGTGAAGTGAACCCCGAGTCTTCTCTCAATGGACCCAAGAATCATTTATTACCCACAGAAGACATATTTCAAGAATGTGAAGGTGCCGAGAGCAATAACTAAACTCTGGTATGATGATACGAATTTCAAAGCATATCTTGGAATTCACCGATGCAAATACAAAATTTTCTGGGCACTGTGAACAAGGTTTGCGAGAAATATGGATAAGTTTACGGTTGCCTAGAATCAATGAGAACTTCAAATGCTTGGAAGTTCAACTAAAGCAAATGGAATTATCCGCCGACTATGTACTACCGGCAACATATGGTATTCAGGATTAATTGTGAACATGAGGTCTGCATCAGTCATGCAACCTTTACAGCAACAATAATCAGACCAGCAGAAGGACAAGCGATGAGCATGACCAATGGAATATCTTCAGTCAAGGTATGGCCTATATCAAGTTTTGGCTCTGCTATGGGTAAAATTCCGGATACTTCGGAAGGAAGCCAGAATCGACCATAGATCCGACTGCGTACCCAAGGCTTCTGGAATAAGCAACCCAGCCTTCCTCCGCAAGCCATCAGAAGGGGCTTACGATACTAGACTGCCAATCTTCCTCCGTACGTCACTTGGTGAGAAAAGCTTCTGGGGTACGGCACTCCCATCTTCCACAGCGGGCTACCGTGGAAGACTTCCGGCATAAGTCACCTGACCTTCCGCGGCAAGCCACACATGAAGGAAAGCTTTTGAGGTATGATACCCAGCCTTCTTCAGCACTCTACTCCAGCAGAAGCTTCGAGCATAAGGAATTCAGCCTTCTTCAACACGCCATCATGCCTACAACAAGCTTGTCAGGAGCACGAACTAGTCTGGACACACATCCGCCTCAGAACTCAGTGGTTATGAAAGGAATTATCCTACACCTGCATATGTTGTGAGCATGTAGTCCAGTGGATCAGTTCATGCGAGCCACTCGTACACGGGAATGATTGTGTTCAGAGGAACATTGGCCCCATGTTTAAAAGAAGGATACAAATACAGTAACCCCCACGAGGTATGCAAGAGTAAGTTCTGAGAACAAGCCCGACAAACCGGGAAAACAATCAAGGAGCCGTGTTGGCAGGTCATTACAGGTCCATCAAAGGAACCCTCAAGAACAAAGAAGCTGTGGACAAACAACCTCCGTGACGGTCAACAGGATACAGCTTCACGAACAGAGTATTATTACCAATCCTCGTCAGACTCTTGCATATGCGGCCACAACAATGCACTACCTGCGGTTACAAGAGAGATTGCCGCACTCATCCTAACTACGGGCCATCAACCAAGACAAGAGGCTATGCTCCGAAAGATACATCGGATGATAGCGATACTATGCTCAGCTCGGTGGTCATAGCAAGTATTACAGAAGCTATATATGACAGAATCCTCTCCACGAGCGACAGAGTTTGAAACAAGACATTCAGATAGAATGGCTCAAAGCACGTCAGCACTAACAGCTCAGAGACATCATGACATCATTGGAATAAGAGATTACTGTCTATGATTACTTTGTGATCATGTCTGACATTTCAGTTGGGAATATAGCAGCAATAGCTCGGCCATGTTGATTCCTTGAACTGTGGATCACCTAAGAACAAAGTCAGAATGCCTAAGACAGAAAGAAACATCTGTATGGAACCCCCAACCAGACTGAGCATTCTGACACGGCAAAAAGAAAGTCATCCCACCCACTCGAGGCCATACAAGCACGTAGGCCTTGCACCAGGAAAGGAGGTCTTGCCCATGACAGTCAAGGTACGAAGTATCGCAATAAAACCGAAGCAGTTACTTCCAGGCCATGGAAACCGAGCTGTCTGTTGGTATTACCCGCTACCCCACCCAGCAATACCACTATCAGGACAAAAGGTACACCTGACAGGAAAGAGAAGGATTCAAGGAAACTGTGTGAAAAGACAACACATGGTCCATCAGAAGAGGCAGTTAAAGGGGTCAGTGAACCAACGAAGACAGGACAACTGATGGATCCAAGTCGCACACAGGTAAGTCCACCTTCACCGGGAGGTAAGCCCAGAAATCTCGAGGACGAGATTTTCTTCAGGGGGGTAGGTTTGTAACACCCTGGTTTTCGCTCCCTGTTTTTTTCCTTTGCGGGATTTGACTTCCGTCCTTTTTCTCGGTGTTATCAGATTTCTTTCACTCTTGGGTATATGAAGATGGTCATTCAGCCTTGCCTTCCTATCCAACCAGAGATTCTCTCCAGTCCAACCTTGCCACCCAAGATCTTTGGCTCAGGGTTTTGCTGTCGAAACCCTACCTTCTGAGTTATTGGAAGGGAAACCCTAATCCTTCCAGTTACAAAGGAACCTCAATTTCCTTTGATCTGTTGCCTCCCAAACTTTTCCTAGTGATCATCCCACATCTATAAACCCTGGATATGCAAAAATATTGCCAAGTCATTTGCAATATTTTTCATTTATAATTAATTCCTTTTTCTGCCAATTAAAGGAATTAAATCCAGGAAAATATCTATCCATCTCCAAAGTTCATGAAAACTTGTGGAGATATTCTTTGTGATAATATTGAGCTCCCATAAAAATATTGGCCAAATTTAAATAGGAGAAATTGCATTTTCCTATTTAATACCAATATTGCATTTTGGGCAGTTTCTAAAGGAACTACCATTTTGGTAGCCAGGAAAAATCCCAAATAATTTGTGGAGCTTCTCCTATCCATATCTTCACCATTTACATCAAGAACCAAAGTTCCATAGTTCAAAGTTTGAGCAGAACCTCAATTTGCAAATTCTGTCCAGTTGAACAAATTGCAAAGGAAGTGCTTGAACCCTTGATCTATTTGAGCTGAAATTTTTCATGGTGATTAATATTGAAAAATCACTCATGGAAACCAAAAATCAGCTCAATCCATCTATCCACTCTTCCCACAGCAATTTTCCTAAGTTTCTGTCCATTTGAAACCTCTGTGAAGCAAGTACCATTTTGGTGTACCCAAATGGTATGAAACTTTTTCAGTGGCTTCCTATGTTCAAATTATTCATCTCTTCCAAATTTCAACTCAATCCCATTTGATATGTGAGTGCTACTTCATAGTTTGCATTTTTAACCAGTGGGGTGCATTCTACAGCAAGTGCCACTTATACTCATATAAATGAGCTGCAATTTTGCAGAGATGATAATCTTAGTGGGTCATCACTCTCAGCCAAAAACCTGAGTCTGTCTCCTGCTCAATCTCTCTCAGCTCACACCAAACAATTTGCTGCTAGACCTTGTTTTTGCAAGTTTCTCCCACCGCAGAGTCTTCCAGTTGACTCTAGCCTCATATCTTATCTATTTGAGTAGTGAGACGTCATGTTGACATGATCTCACAGCCAGGAAAAGGCCAGGACATACTTTGGCCGTGGTGACCACGAGTAGAGCCGGCCAAAACGGTAGTCTGCGTCCTGTCCTCGTCGGGTAGCTCGCTCGGGCCAGCTCCGGCGCATCCCGACCTGTCTAGAGGCTTCGCGGCATCCAGCTGCCCATCCCCCGACCCTTCTCCACTCCTCTCCCTTCCTCCTCACGCCACGGCGATCGCCGCCGTGGTACTGCTTCACCCGTGACTCACCAACGTCATTTCCTTCTTTGTCCCCTTCCTCCTCGAGCTCTCTCGAGCACCCCCGAGGTCTCTTTCCTTCCCACGAAGCCACCCGAGGCCGCTACCGTCCAACCAGCTCGCCTACAAGCTCCAGTGCGGCGATGAGATCGCCACCGCGGCCGAGCTCATCCAACCGCCCCTGCCCGCCTATAAATAGGCCGCCCGAACTCCTCTGGCACTCGCACCAATCCCCTCTTCCTCATCCTCCACCTGCTAGCTTGCTCGGAAGAGCACCAGAGCCCCTCCGCTCCGCCTCCGGCCGCCTCGGCCTCTGCCACTGCTCTGGTTCAAACCGAGCAGCGAGGCCACCCCCGGCCCTCTCCACCATCCACCGCCCCTCCACGACCCATCCCAGCTCGCGCGGTCAAGCTCCGTCTGCTCCCTTCGCCCCAATTTGGCTGAGCCGCCGTGGCTCTACCCGCCACCGTAGTGTCACCTCCGGCCGCCCCCGAGCCACGTGAAGCCCACCAGTGGACGCGGCGAGCTGCTACAGATTCATCCCCACCGCCGCCCGAGGTCGCCGAGCCCCACATCACCGGCAATCGTCGCGGCCGGCGCCCCCCTGTCTCTCTCTATCCCTGACGGAGGAGGGAGACGACCCGACAGGAGGGCCCGCGCTGTCGGTCTCTCACTCGCTCCCTCCGCCCATTTTTTTAAGTGGGGGCGCGGGTGGGCCGGCCCAGCAACGGCCGCGGCGGCGTGGCTCAGCTTGCGCTCTGGCTACGGCCAATTTCAGTCCGAGTCGGCCCAGGGCAACAGTGCTATTTAGTATTTTCCAGAAAAAAATCAGCCAGGGACCTAGAAGTGAATATTGTATTTACAGACAGGTCCTTCCACAGTCAACCACTCACATCTTTTCGCTCGTAACTCCGATTCAGTCCCCCGAGAGAGAATCCTTTCCGACGAATCCTTCCGCGAGGTGATCGCACTTCTTCCCGGAGTATTCTTCGACCCCAGGCAAGCCGACCATCTGATATATGCCCTAAAGCATTGCTCTGTGTTATTCTTGCGTGTTTAATTAATGATTATGCCGGTGATAGAAATAATTAAACTCCTGCCATTTCGATATTGTCATTTACATTACCTGCTACTGCTCATCTTATCATTGCACTAATGACTTGTCGTGATATTATATGGAGATAGGTGGTTATGTTTTTATCATGCTTAGCTACTGCCATCTCAAGTTATTGTAATAAACAACCATGCTTGTTAAATACTTGCTAAGGCTAAACCTAGTCGGTTGATCTAGAGTCACCTGTCCGGGCTTATCCGTGCAACCACATTTGCCGGTATGGGACGGCCTTGACTTGGTCTGATCACGTGCTCTTTCACCGGTACCTCCAGACAGGGAAGGTTATGCGCGCGCGCTACCCTGGCCCGGTAGGTGGCGATAACCTTGTGAGCCCAGTTGAGTTTTGTGCCGGCGTCCCCGTTTGGGACAGTTTAGTGTGGCCACGACGGTGGCAGGTGTCACGAGGTGACACAGGGGCCACCTAGGGCAGGACTCCGGGGGAGGATGAATGCCGGTAGTACGATGGGAGAGTCACGAGTCAGGCGGGTTTCGTTGGAGCAACGCTGGTCCACCCGAATGGGATCATGAGGCCAGGTGCTCCATGGTGTGGGTAAAGTGCGCAACCTCTGCAGAGTGAAGAATCTTTTCGAATAGCCGCGTCCACGGTATTGGACAATCCGTCCAGGCCTCACTAGGTGGTCAACCGTAATAGTGATAATAATGATGGAAGAACTTGTCCTATGATCAGAAGTACTCGATGACTCGTGAGTATTCCGAGGGTTGTGGGACAACCTGTAAGAGAGTAAGTTGGATCTGGTTAAGAGTTGGATTGGATCCTGAGAATGTTCGGAATATGGATTATTTACTTGCCATGCTTTACTTTACTCTAGTAGTATCACACTGGATAATCCTGTTACAACATGATAATTAATATTGCTAGATAGGTATGCTATGTCATGATGATTAATATTGCTCTAATAACAAATGCATGCTTGAATGCCATGGATTGCTTTGCTTGGTGTATATGTTAGTTTGGTTTGCTTGCGAGTACATTCAAAAGTACTCAGCGGCCTTTAACATGGCCAGGTTCACATAAGGATCCGTCGTCCGTCGACGAGGAGCCGGAGCGTTCGCGGGCTAGGAGAGTAACCCAGTCAGATCCCTGTGGATTGGAGCCGCACCAAGACCATGCTGCCCTAGATAGAGCCTTTCCGCTGCCATCACTCTTGTAATATATCTTGTAAGACTTATATATCCATTAATAGAAATGCCTGTGTTCATGATAACTTGTTGTAAACACGCATGCCAGAGTGATTTCCTGGGCTGGCGTGCGTGGTGACTGTCTGGCTACAGTGGTAATCAGGCGGGGCGCCACACCTGCAGAATATCTATGCTCTATCTACATAAAAACAACATATATACTTATAACAACATGATTGCATAACATAATTAAACATTCAGTTGCATAACTAACTACACATAACAATTGCACCACTCAATGAACAATTACATGCATAATAAACAAGGAAATCCGATCATCAAATCATCTACTTCTTCTTGTGATGTCTGCCACTACTCTGCTTGCGGCTCGACCCCTCGCCGTCTTGGGGAAGGAGGCACTCCCTCATGTCAATGATCCTCCTGTACATCTTATAGCTTGTGTATGTGTCATTTGCCGCATACTCGACGTGATATATATACGGTTTCTCCACTCAGGGAGAGTGCCAGGCAACATTGTTCTTGTTGCTGACATCCTTCACGTCTGCATAGTAGGGGTCGATTATAGCCTCGGCGATGTCAACCAGGGAGTCCTTCTGCTTTCTGTTGCCCTTGATCTTGCACTGGTCCTGGATATCGACAAGCTTCTGGCAGGCAATGTCCAAAGTCTTGAGCACCTTAACATCGTTGGTGGTGCCCACCATAGTGAAACTATAGTCAGGGCTATTGACAAACCTGGCAAAACATTCACAATGCCTTGTGGCCAGGCAGTAGTGGTAGACGAGGACATGATGGAGCACACGCAACTAGGCGACATCGACCTTCTGATCATAGTCGGCACGACCATCGTTGTACTCGAGTTCAAACCCGACTACTTTGTACTTGTCCTCATCAAGGAACTGCTCCATAGTGTGGATGGAGTTCTCCACCCAGTGCGGCTCTTTGGTTTACACCATTGAGAGGTTCGTCAACCCTTTGTGGGTCTCCACTTCGGAACGTTGGATGAACCGGTCCCCGTTAGCCGCTGCGAGCACCATTGGAGCCGCTGGAGATCCTCTTTGTACGTGTTGTCATGGGTGTGCTTATTGTGTTGTGGGAAGCAATCAAAAGTGGAAGAGACACAGTTAAATGTCGTGGGAATAAATGGGGGGCGGACGACCTGGAATATCAACACATCAGCATGGCAGTTTTTGTAGAGCGTAACTCCATCATGGCGCCGCACGCGCCGCAACCGCATGCATGGCGCCCCAATCATGATCACGAAGTTGGTATCCGTTCGATATTTTGATGATATGTATGTTGCTCTTCCTTTAGTCGTGTCATGTGAATGTCGAATACATGACACTTCACCATACTTGGGCCTAAGGGAAGACATTGTGGAGTAATAAGTAGATGATGGGTTACGAGAGTGATAGAAACTTAAACCCTAGTTTATGAGTTATTCCGTAAGGGGCTGATTTGGATCCATATGTTTCATGCTATGGTTATATTTATCTTAATCCTTATTTCGTAGTTGCGGATGCTTGCAAAAGGGGATAATCATAAGTGGGTTGTTTGTTCATGTAAGAACAACACCTTAGCACCGGTCCACCCACATATCAAATTATCAGAGTAGCGAACGCGAATCAACTAAACATGATGAACGTGACTAGACAGAAATTCCCATGTGTCATCGAGAGCACTTTGCTTTATATAAGAACTTTCGGGCCCATCCTTTCCTATAAAAGGATTGCGCTACCTTGTTGCACACTTGCTACTATTGGTACTTGTTACGAATTATCTTGCTACAAAACTATCTACCACTACTGCTTACAGCACTTGCAGAGAATACCTTGCTGAAAACCGCTTGTCATTTCCTTCTGCTCCTCGTTGGGTTTGACACTCTTACTTATCGAAAGGACTACAATTGATCCCCTATACTTGTGGGTCATCAAGACTATTTTCTGGCTCCGTTGCCGGGGAATGAAGTGCCTTTGGTAATTGGAATTTGGTAAGGAAACATTTTCGTCACATGATGAAATTTACCGTTGCTTGTTACTATGGAGGATAATCCTTTGAGGGGCTTGTTCGGGGTATCTTCACCTCGTCCAGAAGTGGCAAAAGCTACTCCTCAACCTACTGAACCCACTTAAAATATTTACTATGAGATTCCTTCGGGTATGTTAGAGAAATTGCTTATTAATCCTTATGCAGGAGATGGAACAAAACATCCTGATATGCACTTGATATATATAGATGAAATTTGTGGATTATTTAAGCTTGCAGGTTTATCCGAGGATGATGTTAAGAAGAAGGTTTTCCCTTTATCTTTGGAGGGAAAGACATTGATTTGATACAGGTTATTGGATGATACTAGTACATGGAATTGGAACCAATTGAAGCTGGAATTTCATCAGAAATTTTATCCTATGCATTTTGTTCATCGTGATCAGAATTTTTTTTATATATATAACTCTTGGCCTCGTGAAGGAGAAAGTATCGCTCAAGCTTGTGGGAGGCTTAAATCTATTGTGTATATATGCCCCAATCATGAGCTCTCAAGGGAAATAATCTTACAAAACTTTTATGCTCGACTTTCTCATGATAATGAATCGATGCTTGATACTTCTTCAGCTAGCTCCTTTACTACAATAACTATTGAATTCAGATGGGATCTGAAAGGACATGGATGTCGCCTAGAGGGGTGGTGAATAGGCACTTTAAAATAATTACGGTTTAGGCTTGAACAAATGCGGAATAAAACTAGTGTTTAATATGTCAAGCACAAAACCTAAAACAACTAGGCTCACCTATGTGCACCAAAACTTATGCTAAGCAAGATAAACAACTAAGTGATAGCAAGATATATAGCATGAAACAATATGGCTATCACAAAGTAAAGTGCATAAGTAAAGGGCTCGGGTAAGAGATTACCGAGGCACGCGGAGACAATGATGTATCCCGAAGTTCACACCCTTGTGGATGCTAATCTCCGTTTGGAGCGGTGTGGAGGCACAATGCTCCCCAAGAAGCCACTAGGGCCACCGTAATCTCCTCATGCCCTCGCACAATGCAAGATGCCGTGATTCCACTAAGGGACCCTTGAGGGCGATCACCGAACCCGTACAAATGGCAACCCCTGGGGGCGGTCACCGAACCCGTACACTTTGGTAACCCTTGGGGGGGGGGGGGTCACTGGAACCCGTAAAAATTGCTCGGGGCAATCTCCACAACCTAATTAGAGACCCCGACGCTTGCCTGGAGCTTTTACACCACATGATTGAGCTTCGAGGCATCACTAACCGTCTAGGGCGCCAAAGCACCCAAGAGGCACAAGCTCTAGGGTGCCCAAACACCCCAGAGTATTAAGCTTCTCAACTTCTCACTTCCACGTATCACCATGGAAAACTCAAACCAATGCAACTAATGCAATGGCAAGAACACACGAAGTGGTCAAGTCCGTCACTCCCAAATCCCACCACCACAACAAAAGCTATGGGGGAATATGAGAGGAAGAACAAGGAGCTCACAAAGAACTCCAAGATCTAGATCCAAGAGGTTACCCTCACATAGAGGAGAAAGTGATTGGTGGAAATGTGGATCTAGGTCTCCTCTCTCTTTTCCCTCAAAAAGGAGCAAGAATCATTGGAGGGATTGAGAGTTAGCAAGCTCTAAGATGGTCAACAATGGGGGAAGAACACGAGCTCAAGAGATGAGATCCATTGGGGAAGAATACCCCCTTTTATAGGTGGAGAAAAATCCAACTGTTACCCCCACAGCCCGCACACAAGCGATAATACCGCTCCGGAGAGCGGTACTACCACTTATAAGCGGTAGTTCCAGGAAAGAACAAGCAAACGGCAGAAACCTCGAGGTGGTAGTGCCGCCGGAGCGGTACTACTGCTCCTGCCAGCGGTACTACCACTAGTTATCGGTACTACCGCTTGTTACAGCCGCTCAACTTCCGCTTGGGTGGCGTGGGGCATCATACAGGTGTCTGGTGGCTGGCGCGGACGCCAGAACCACCTGAGCGGTACTACCGCTCCATAGCAGCGGTACTACCGCCTGAGTGATGAAAACTGTCCTGAGAAAGAAACTGCCATAACTTTCGCATACGAGCTCCGAATTGAGCAAACTCAAGCTTGTTGGATAGAGGACGACAAGAGCTATCCAACAGCGACAGTATGAAAATGCCAATGATATAGAGATGTGAAACCTCTATCAATGAAGACCCAGCAAAAACTCCAACATCGAAAACATCATAGAAGATGCATATGGACTCCGTTTTTGTTGAACTAGAGCTTGTCATGAAGATGACCATAAGCTCTAAAACTCACAAAGAGAAACACCAAACAAGAACCAAGAAAGATGATGCAAGGATGCAAAAGGTTTGAGCTCTCAATGAACGATACGATCAAGTTACTAACTTGAGAGCCCCCCTTGATAGTACGGCAATCGATCCTATAACCCGGTCTCCCAACTACCACCATGAGACCGGTAAAATAGAAAACCTATCAAGGGCAAACCTATACCTTGCACATAGTCCACTTGAGCTAGATGATGATGATCTTGACTTCCTCAAGATGGACCACCTTTCTTGATTGCGTTGGCTCGATGAAGACTAGTTGATTGCTCCCCCATACTCCACTATGGGTGAGCCACTCTTCGGCACATCTTCACAAGTCCATTGTCACCACAATGGACGGCAAGCTTCAAGCATGATCTCTTCGTGATGCTCCACTTGAACTTTCTCACCGCAATCTTGATGACGATCATCACTTGATGTCATCCTCCATGGGTTGTATTAGATCTTCCTCTTGACGCAAGCCCATGGAAGCATACCTAACCCCACATAGAACTCCCACGTAGACCATGGGTTAGTACAAAAAGCATAATGGACAATACTTACCGTACCATGAGATCACTTGATCCCTCTTGGTACCTCTTGTACACTTTGTGTGTTGATCAACTTGATTCACTCTTTGACTTAGTCTTGATCAACCTTGTATCATATCTTCTCTCTTCATAAAGATGATGTATTGAAGGTAAACATGAATGTTCACACAATCTTCTTCTTCAAGACATGCTTGCAATAAGCTAACCTCTTACATGACAAATCTTTGGTCACCATATAAACTCCTTGAAACCAACAGATGGACTTCAAGAAGTGCCTATGGACAAATCCTTCGAATATAACTCAAGGCAACCATTAGTCCATAGGGATTGTCATCAATTACCAAAACCACACATGGAGAAATGTGATCTTACAGGATCTTCTTGAAAGAATTAAACGAAACTCTACAGATTGGAAGTTCGACACAGGTAATGAGTGAGGTATAAATCTTGAGTTTGATTGTGTTAAATCTTTTATGGAAACTGAAGCTTTTCATAATTTTAGTGCGAAATATGGCCGTGACTCTGAGATAGTAGCTCCTTTTTGTGAATCATTTGCTACTCATGTTGATCTCCGTAAGGAGAAGTGGTTTAAATTTCATCCCCCTATTGAAGAAACTTGTAAGGAACCTAGCATAGCAAAGAAGAAACAATTATTTATAATGTTGATCCAGTTGTGCCTACTGCTTACATTGAGAAACAACCTTTTCCTGTTAGGATTAAGGAACATGCTAAAGCTACAACTATGGTTAATAAAAGTAATGTTAGAACACCAAAACCTTCCGAGCAAATAAATGTGGAGCCTAACATTGCTATGGTTAAAGATCTCTTGGTTGATAATATTGATGAGCACGTTATTTACCTTTGCGGTGAGCCTGCTAGAATTGCAAAACCTACTAGAAACGAAAAGGATGTGTTAGATAAGAATAGACGAGTGGTTGGCATGCCTGTTGTTTCTGTTAAGATTGGAGATCATTACTACCATGGTTTATGTGATATAGGTGCTAGTGTGTGCCATTCCATTTACTTTATATCAAGAAAGTATGCATGATATAGCACCTACTGAGTTAGAAGATATTGATGTCACTATTAAACTTGCAAATAGAGATACTATTTCACCACTTGGGATTGTTCAAGATATGGAAGTCTTGTGTGGAAAAGTCAAGTAACCCACTGATTTCTTAGTACTTGGTTCATTACAAGATAATTTTTGTCCCATTATATTTGGTAGACCTTTCTTGAATACCGTTAATGCTGAAATTGACTATGCTAAATAAAAGGTTAAGGTCAACTTTGGTGACATACCTCATGAGTTTAATTTCTCTAAGTTTGTGAAAGCACATATGCTCCCTTGGTGGTTTTGATAATTCATGACAACATACATTGTCTCTTGGACTAATAGTTCTATCTATTTTATTTCAGTTTCAGTCCACAGAGAGGATTGGCTAAAGGATCGTGTGGAGAACCTCTCCAAGGAAAGGAAGGAATACGATTGGCCATGCTTCAAGATCTAGGACTCTACATTTTACATTTTGTGAGAAATCACTTTGAGTCCATAGGAAAGCCAATACTATTAAAAGGGGATGAGGTAAATATGATGATCTAGTTGCTCAAGTGCTTAGAGGTAGCCACCAAAAATACTCACCCACTTTCCCACACATATCCTCTGTCCAAAGCCAAAAGTCAAAATTCGGTGCCACCAACTTCCTGATACGTCCATTTTGCATCATGATTTCCTACTGTTATTTATAATTTTTTATGCATAATAATGCTTTAGGGAGTGATTCTAATGCCTTTTCTCTCATAATTTGCAAGGTTTGCACAAAGAGGGAGAATACCGACAGCTGGAATTCTGGACCTGAAAAGGCATATCAGACATACCTATTCTGCACATCCCCAAATAAGCTGAAACTTCATGGAGAATTATTTTGGAATATATTAAAAATACTGGAGCAAATAACTACCGGAGGGGGGTCACATGGTGAGCACAAGACACCAGGGCGCGCCAGGCCCCCCAGGCACGCCCTGGTGGGTTGTGCTCAGCCCAGCCCACCTCCGGTGCCCATCTTCTGGTACTTAAGGTCTTTTGACCAAGAAAAAAATAAGGAGAGGACTTTCAGGATGGAACGCCGCCGTCTCGAGGCGGAACTTGGGCAGGAGCACTTTTGCCCTCCGGCGGAGCGCTTCCGCCAGGGGAACTTCCCTCCCGGAGGGAGAAATCGAAGCCATCGTCATCACCAACACCCCTCTCATCTTTGGGAGGCCAATATTCATCAACATCTTCAACATCACCATCTCCTCTCAAACCCTAGTTCATCTCTTGTGTTCAATCTTTGTAACGGAACCTCAGATTGGTACCTGTGGGTGACTTGTAGTGTTGATTATATCTTGTAATTGATTACTATATGGTTTATTTGGTGGAAGATTATATGTTCAGATCCATTATGCTATTTAATACCCCTCTGATCTTGAGCATGAGTATTATTTGTGAGTAGTTACCTTTGTTCTTGAGGTCACGGGAGAAGTCATGTTGCAAGTAATCATGTGAATTTGATATGTGTTCGATATTTTGATGATAGGTATGCTGTATTCCCTTAGTGGTGTCATGTGAACGTCGACTACATGACACTTCACCATCCTTGCGCCTAAGGGAATGCATTGTGGAGTAGTTATTAGATGATGGGTTGCTAGAGTGACAGAAGCTTAAACCCTAGTTTATGCGCTACTTCATAAGGGGCTGATTTGGATCCAAACGTTTAATGCTATGGTTAGATTTTTATCTTAATACTTTTCTCGTAGTTGCGGATGCTTGCGAGGGGTTAATCATAAGTGGGAGGTTTGTTCAAGTAAGAACAACACCCAATCACCGGTCCACCCACATATCAAATTATCAAAGTAGCGAACACAAATCAAACCAACATGGTGAAAGTGACTAGATGAAATTCCCGTGCTCCCTCAAGAACACTTTGCCTATTATTAGAGACTGTTTTGGCCTGTCCTTTGCCACAAAAGGATTGGGCTACCTTGCTGCACTTTATTTACCGTTACCGTTACTTGCTCGTTACCAATTATCTTGCTATCAAACTATCTGTTACCTACAATTTCAGTGCTTACAGAAATTACCTTGCTGAAAACCGATTGTCATTTCCTTCTGCTCCTCGTTAGGTTCGACACTCTTACTTATCTAAAGGACTACGATTGACCCCCTAAACTTTTGGGTCATCAAGACTCTTTTCTGGCGCCGTTGCCGGGGAGTGAAGCGCTCTTGGTAAGTGGAAATCTATAAGGAAAAACTTATACTACGTGCTGAAATTTATTGTCACTTGTTACTATGGAAAACAATCCTTTGAGGGGTTTGTTCGGAGTATCTTCACCTCGACCGAAACCACAATTAGTTGCCCCTCAACCTACTGCACCTACTGAAAATATTTGTTATGAAATTCCCTCGGGTATGGTAGAACAACTGCTAGCTAATCCTTATGCAGGAGATGGAACTGAACATCCTGATATGCATCTAATACATGTGGATGAAATTTGTGGATTATTTAAGCTTGCAGGTTTATCCGGAGATGAAGTTAAGAAGAAGGTTTTCCCTTTATCTTTGAAGGGAAAAGCATTGGCATGGTATAGGCTATGTGATGATATTGGATCATGGAACTTGAATCAATTGCTATTAAAATTCCACCAAAAGTTTTATCCTATGCATCTAGTTCATCATGATCGGAATTATATATATAATTTTTGGCCTCGTGAAGGAGAAAGCATCGCTGTAGCTTGGGGGAGGCTTAAGTCAATGTTATATTCATGCCCCAATCATGAGCTCCCAAGAGAAAATATTATTCAGAATTTTTATGCTCGGCTTTCTAATAATGATCGATTCATGCTCGATACTTCTTGTGCTGGTTCTTTTATGAAGAAGACTATTGAATTCAAGTGGGATCTCTTAGAAAGAATTAAACGCAACTCTGAAGATTGGGAACTCGACGAAGGTAATGAGTCAGGTATTAAGCTTAAGTTTGATTGTGTTAAATCTTTTATGAATACCGATGCTTTTCACAAATTTAGCACTAAATATGGACTTGACTCTGAGATAGTAGCCTCTTTTTGTGAATCATTTGCTACTCATGTTGATCTCCCTAAGGATAAGTGGTTCAAATATCATCCCCCTATTAAAGGAGAAATTAAAGAACCGGTAAAAGCTAATGATGAAACCATCATTTACAATGTTCATCCAGTTGTGCCTACTGCTTATATTGAAAAACCACCTTTGCCTGTTAGGATAAAGGAACATGCTAAGGTATCAACTGTGGTTCGCAAAAGTAATATTAAAGCAACTAAGCCCTCTGAGCAAATTAAATTAGAACCTAGTGTTGCTATGGTTAAATATCTCTTGGTAGAAAATATTGATGGGCATGTTATTTACTTCTGTGATGAAGCTACTAGAATTGCCAAACCTAATGAAAAAGATAAACATAGACCCATAGTGGGCATGCCTGTTGTCTCAGTCAAAATAGGTGATCATTGCTATCATGGTTTATGTGATATGGGTGCTAGTGTGAGTGCTATTCCTTTTACCTTATACCAAGAAATTATGAGTGAAATAGCACCTGCTGAAATAAAAGACATTGATGTTACTATTAAACTTGCTAATAGAGACACCATCACACCACTTGGGATTGTTAGAGATGTTAAAGTCTTGTGTGGGAAAATAAAATATCCTACTGATTTTCTAGTTCTTGGTTCCCCACAAGATGACTTTTTTCCCATTATCTTTGGTAGACCTTTCTTGAACACCATCAATGCTAAGATAGATTGTGAAAAACAAACTGTCGGTGTTAGTTTTGGTGATGTGTCTCATGAATTTAATTTTTCCAAGTTTAGTAGGCAGCCTCGTAATAAAGAATTGTCTAGTAAGGATGAGATAATTGGTCTTGCTTCTATTTCCGTACCTCCTACTGATCCACTAGAACAATATTTGCTAGACCATGAAAATGATAAGCACTTGCATGAAAGAAATGAAATAGATAAATTTTTGTTTGAACAACAACCACTCCTAAAACACAATTTGCCTATTGAAACTCTAGGAGGTCCTCCTCCACCTAAAGGTGATCCTGTGTTTGAATTAAAACAATTGCCTGACACTTTGAAGTGTGCTTATCTTGATGAGAAAAAGATATATCCTGTTATTATTAGAGCTAACTTTTCAGAACATGAAGAAGAAAGATTATTAAAAATTCTGAGGAAGCACCGGGCTACTATTGGATATACTCTTGATGATATTAAGGGCATTAGTCCCACTCTATGTCAGCACAAGATTAATATGGAACCTGATGCCAAACCCGTTGTTGATCACCAATGGCGATTGAATCCCAAGATGAAGGAAGTGGTAAGAACTGAAATATTAAAGCTTCTTGAAGCAGGTATAATCTATCCCATAGCTGATAGTAGATGGGTAAGTCGCGTTAATTGTGTCCCTAAGAAAGGAGGTATTACTGTTGTTCCTAATGATAAAAATGAACTTATCCCATAGAGAATTGTCACTGGCTATAGAATGGTAATTGATTTTAGAAAACTAAATAAAGCTACTAGAAAAGATCATTACCCTCTGCCTTTCATTGATCAAATGCTAGAAAGATTATCTAAGCACACACACTTTTGTTTTCTGGATGGATATTCTGGTTTCTCTCAAATACCTGTATCACAATCTGATCAAGAGGAAACCACCTTTACTTGTCCTTTTGGAACCTATGCTTATAGACGTATGCCTTTTGGTTTATGCAATGCACCTGCTACCTTTCAAAGATGTATGACTGCCATATCTCTGATTTTTGTGAAAAGATTGTGGAGGTTTTCATGGATGATTTCTCCTTTTACGGAACTTCTTTTGATGATTGCTTAAGCAACCTTGATCGAGTTTTGCAGAGATATGAACAAACTAATCTCGTCTTGAATTGGGAGAAGTGACACTTTATGGTTAATGAAGGTATTGTCTTGGGGCATAAAATATCTGAACGAGGCATTGAGGTGGATAAAGCTAAAGTTGATGCAATTGAGAAAATGCCATGTCCTAAAGATATTAAAGGTATTCAGAGTTTCCTTGGTCATGCTGGTTTCTATAGGAGGTTCATTAAAGACTTATCTAAAATTTCTAGGCCTCTTACTAATCTTTTACAAAAGGATATTCCATTTGTTTTTGATGATGATTGTGTAGAAGCCTTTGAAACACTCAAGAAAGCCTTAACTTCTGCACCTATCGTTCAACCACCTGATTGGAACTTGCCTTTTGAAATTATGTGTGATGCTAGTGATTATGCTATTGGTGCTGTTCTAGGACAAAGAGTTGATAAGAAATTAAATGTTATCCATTATGCTAGCAAAACTCTAGACAGTGCCCAACGAAATTATGCTAGTACTGAAAATGAATTTTTAGCAGTTGTGTTTGCTTGTGATAAATTTAGATCTTACATTATTGATTCCAAAGTCATTGTTCACACCGATCATGCTGCTATAAAATATCTTATGGAAAAGAAATATGCTAAACCTAGACTCATTAGGTGGGTTCTCTTTCTTCAAGAATTTGATTTACATATCACTGATAGGAAGGGAGCTGAGAACCCCGTAGCTGATAAGTTGTCTAGGTTAGAAAATATTCTTGATGACCAACTACTTATTGATGATAGCTTTCCTGATGAACAGTTAGCTGCAATAAATGTTTCTCAAAATACTCCTTGGTATGCTGATTATGCTAACTACATTGTTGCTAAATATATACCACCTAGTTTCACATACCAACAAAAGAAAAAATTCTTCTATGATTTAAGACATTACTTTTGGGATGACCCACATCTTTATAAAGGAGTAGATGGTATTATTAGACGTTGTGTACCTGAGCATGAATGGGAACAAATCCTACGGAAATGTCATTCCAAAGCCTATGGAGGACATCATGCGGGAGATAGAACTACTCACAAGGTATTGCAATCTGGTTTTTATTGGCCTACTCTCTTCAAGGATGCCCGTAAGTTTGTCTTGTCTTGTGATGAATGTCAAAGAATTGGTAATATTGTTAAGCATCAGGAAATGCCTATGAATTATTCACTTGTTGTTGAACCATTTGATGTTTGGGGTTTTGATTATATGGGACCTTTTCCTTCCTCCAACTGGTATACTCATATTTTGGTTGCTGTTGATTATGTTACTAAGTGGGTAGAAGCTATTCCAACTAGTAGTGCTGATCATAACACCTCCATTAAAATGCTCAAAGAAGTTATCTTCCCGAGGTTTGGAGTCCCTAGATATTTAATGACTGATGGTGGTTCACACTTTATTCATGGTGCTTTCCGTAAGATGCTTGCTAAATATGATGTTAACCATAGAATTGCATCACCCTATCATCCTCAATCTAGTGGTCAAGCTGAACTTAGCAATAGAGAAATAAAATTAATATTACAAAAAACTGTCAATAGGTCTCGAAAGAATTGGTCTAAGAAACTAGATGATGCACTTTGGGCCTATAGAACAGCTTATAAAAATCCTATGGGTATGTCTCCATACAAAATGGTATATGGAAAAGCTTGTCATTTGCCTGTAGAGTTAGAACACAAAGCATTTTGGGCAATTAAAGAGCTCAATTATGATTTCAAACTTGCCGGTGAGAAGAGGTTATTTGATATTAGCTCACTAGATGAATGGATAACCCAAGCTTATGAAAATGCCAAACTATTCAAAGAAAAAGTCAAAAGATGGCATGACAAAAGAATCCAAAAGCGGGAATTCAAAGTTGGAGAATATGTTCTTTTGTACAACTCTCGTTTAAGATTTTTTGCAGGCAAGCTTCTTTCCAGATGGGAAGGACCATATGTTATCGAAGAGGTTTATCGTTCTTGTGCTATCAAGATTAATAATGCCGAAGGTACTAATCCGAAGGTGGTCAATGGACAAAGAATTAAACATTATATCTCAGGTACGCCTATTAATGTTAAAAGCAATGTTATCCAAACCGTGACACCGGAGGAACACATAAAAGAAGCCTTCCGGAACACTCCAGAATTCTGAAAAAGAGGAGGTACATGATACGGTAAGTAAATGGACTCCGAAAAATCCGCAAAAATATTTTCTGTCAGTTTTGGAATATTATAAAAATTAGGAAAATAAGAAATAAACAAGAAAGCAACCGAGGTGAGCACGATACACCAGGGCGCGCCAGCCCTGCCAGGCGTGCCCTGGTGGGTTGTGCCCACCTCAGACACCTTCCCGACTCTGTTTTCCTTCCATACTCTTGCTTCCCAAGATAAAAAATTGTTTATATATACCCCCGATTGTTTTGACCACCGCATCGTAGAAAAATCCCCTGTTCTTGTTTCGTGTTGTTTTCCTATCAGATCTATCAAGCCAGGCATCATGTTTTCTCCCTCCTCCAATAACATAGAAGAAGATGCCTGGTTGATGAAGATTGAACTGAAGAGAGAGGAGCCAAAAGAAGCCAATAATGAAGACAAGGGCAAGAAATCTATGAAGGACCAAGCTCCAGAAGGAGGGCAATCCATGCCAACAGAAGAGGAGGAAGAAGAAGATATCCTTCAACCTTATTACAATCATCTCACCCCCACTGAAGTTGAATCTTTTAGGGCTTTCGAAGTGGTTCGTGTTCAGAATAAATTCCTCACTCGTGAAAATATTTTGCTAGAGGAGCACATCATCACCCTTCGGAGAGTCATCCGCCAATTGGAGTACCTATTGAGTCTAAAGTGTGACACTTCATCACCACCACCTTCATCATCTTCACCACGAAAGGAGACTTCAGTACACGGGTATGGGCACTCCCCTTGGCTTGAGCCAAGCTTGGGGGAGATGCCCCGGTATCGTATCACCATCACTTTTATTTACCTTTACCTATTTTAGTTCGATCCTTAGCTCTTTCGTGATTTAGTTGAATAAAAGTTTAGTATGATATATTTTTGAGTGTTAGTTTCGTGATCTATCTATCTATGTAATCGAGTGAGAGTTATATAATAAAGTTTAGTTTGAGCTTTTGCTTCTTTACTTTCTTGTTGCAATCAAAATAAAAAGTAAATAAATGAAAAGGATCATATGCTAATCTTATGGTAAGTAATGACATCACATAAGGAAAAGTATAAGTGGTAAAATTTATTGGAGATTGACAAACATAGCATTGGTCAATGATGCAATTCATGAAATAATTAATAAGGGAAGAGAAGATTCACATGCAAATACACTATCTTGGACATCTTTTATGATTGCGAGCCCCCATTAAATATTATATGCCAAAACTGTTGACGTTGGACAAGGAAGACAACGTAATGATTTATGTTTGTTCATATTCACATAGAACTTAAATTATCATATATCCTTCAACATGTGATGCTTGCTCAATATCTTTGCTAGCCAAAAATTCCGCACTAAGTAGAGATACTACTTGTGCATCCAAAAACCCAAGCACCGGTCCACCCACATATCAAATTATCAAAGTAGCGAACACAAATCAAACCAACATGGTGAAAGTGACTAGATGAAATTCCCGTGTACCCTCAAGAACACTTTGCCTATTATTAGAGATTGTTCTGGCCTGTCCTTTGTCACAAAAGGATTGGGCTACCTTGCTGCACTTTATTTACCGTTACCGTTACTTGCTCGTTACCAATTATCTTGCTATCAAACTATCTGTTACCTACAATTTCAGTGCTTGCATAAATTACCTTGCTGAAAACCGCTTGTCATTTCCTTCTGCTCCTCGTTGGGTTCGACACTCTTGCTTATCGAAAGGACTACGATTGACCCCCTATACTTCTGGTTCATCACTTCCCATTCGGATCCACCAAATTTATCCAAGACAGAAGCCAAACCAAACCCTAGCATCTCGGTACTACCAGCTTTCCAGTCAGTGCCACCGAAAACACTGACCAATTTCCTGGTTAGCCATTTTCTAGAATCGGTCCCACCAAGTTCTGAGAATCGGTCTCACCGAGAAGTTGGACCAACTTTCTGTTAGCCCATTTCTTGAAATCGGTCCCACCGAGTTTGAGGAATCGGTCTCACCGAGATTTGGTAACTGCCTAGGTCACCCATATCGGTACCACCGAGATTCATATATCGTTCTCACCGAAAACGCCAAAGTTGCCACATTTTGAACTAGTCGGTGCCACCGAGTTTCACTTCGGTTTCACCGAGTTGGGCAATACTGTTGTAACGGTTGGATTTTTGGAGAAGCCTATATACACCCCTCCACCACCACTCACTCACAAGAGAAGCACTCAGAACACACACCCACTTGCCATATCCATTTTTCTAATAGAGAGCCACCTACCCTTGTGTTGAGGTCAAGATCATCCACTCCAACCATATGGATCTTGATTTCTAGCCTCCCCAAGTTGCTTTCCATCCAATCAATCTCTTCTATCCATGCCAAACCTATGAGAGAGTGATTGAGTGTTGAGCAGACTATCTTTTGAAGCACAAGAGCAAGGAGTTCATCATACTACCACATCTATTATCTTTTGGAGGGTGGTGCCTCCTAGATTGGTTAGGTGTCGCTTGGGAGCTTCCTTACTCGTAATTGTGGAGTTGAACCAAGAGTTTGTAAGGGCAAGGAGATCGCCTACTTCATGAAGATCTACCCCGAGTAAGGCTAGTCCTCCGTGGACGTAGGCCATCATGGAAGAGACAAGGTTGCTACTTCGTGGATCCTTCGTGGCTGGAGCCCTCCGTGGACTCTCGCAACCGTTACCCTCCGTGGGTTGAAGTCTCCATAGACATGGACGTACAATAGCACCACCTATCGGAACCACGGGAAAAATCTTCGTGTCTCCATATTGCGTTTGATCTTCCTATCTCTACTCTCTTACATATGTTTGTCTTTCCTTTCCGCTATCATACTCGTTGACTAGCATGTGTAGGGTGCACTAGACTTGTTAGAATTGCTAAAATCTGCCAACCAATTAACTTGGGAAAATGTTAGTTTTTTATTTGTCAAGTAGTCTATTCACCCCCCTCTAGACATCCCTTCTAGTGATCCCACAATTGGTATCAGAGATTTGGTCTCCATAGCTTCGGTTTCATCACCATTGGAGGAAGATGGATGTGTCTAGTTTGAGTCTTAGTTGTAGAGTGCCCGTTCTCGATGGGGAGTACTATAGTCAATGGAAATATGTGATGCTTGTGTTATTCAATGAATTCCATTTGAGCAAGTATGGTAAGAATCCCTATGTACCTCCCATTGATCCTTTACATCCCACACACGAAGAGGAAATTGATATGCTTCGTAATCTTAGAACTGTTAATCTTATCATTAGTGGATTGCCTAGAATTGTGTTTGATCAAATGAAGAATTTTGAATGTGCTTATACTTTGTGGAATGATTTGGAGAAACGATATCCAAATTATTCATTGAGTAATCTTGATGAAATTCTTCATAAATCTATTGCTTTTCACAAAATGATGCCTAGTGATCCTAAGTTTGATGACTATCTATTTGAGCTTAGAGACCTCATGCGGGCTAAAGGAGATGTCATAACTATCAACAACATCATTGTTGAAGCCATTCGCATTCATAATCTTGAACATTGTCATGATCACAACTCTAACGAATCTCTTGTTTCTTATGACGAGGATTTCCCACTTGATGATGACAATGTGTAACATGGATACTATGATGAAGATGAATTGTTCGACATCGAGTATGAGAAGACTATGAAGAATCTAAGTCTCATGGCAAACTTCAAGGATTGCATGTCCGGAGGAAAAGAGTGGATTCTCGATAGTGGATGCACCGATCATATGACCGGAGATAGAGACATGTTTCAAGAGATCACACCAAACCATGGACCGCGAAGGTATTCGACTTTTGGAGACAACTCCAAGGGTAAGGTACTTGGTCTTGGTAAGGTGGCCATATCTCATGATAGCTCCATTCAAAATGTCATGCTTGTTGAATCCCTTGGCTACAATCTTCTTTCCGTATCTAGACTTGCCGACTTCGGTTTCAATGTGCTATTTACTAAAGTAGATTGCTAAGTGTTTTGTCAAGACAATCATAGCATGGTCTTTACCGGATTCCGTAGAGGTGATTTATACATTCTTCATTTCACTAAGAGATCCAAACCTCGCACTTGTCTTATTGCAAAATCTTCTAAAGGTTGGCTTTGGCATAGAAGACTAGGACATGTTGGTATGCGTAATCTAGACAAGCTCATCAAATGTGATCACATACTTGGTGTTAAAGATGTTATCTTTGACAAAGATAAACTTTGTAGTGCTTGTCAAGCTGGAAAGCAAGTAGGTGGAAGTCATCCCGTAAAGAATATCTTGACTACTAGGAGACCACTCGAGTTGCTTCACATGGATCTTTTTGGTCCCAATGCTTACAAGAGCCTCGATGGAAATTCTTTTGGTCTAGTTATAGTTGATGATTTTTCCAGATTTACATGGGTATTCTTTCTTGATGATAAGTCACAGGTGCAAAAGATCTTCAAGAACTTCGTTCGCAAAGCGCAAAATCAGTTTGAAGTGGAGATCAAGAAAGTTTGGAGCGACAACGGATCAGAGTTAAAGAACACGAATGTGGATTCCTTTCTTGACGAAGAAGGGATTTCACATGAGTTCTCGGCTACATACATGCCTCAACAAAATGGAGTTGTTGAGAGGAAGAACCGGACTCTTATAGAGATGGCTAGAATGATGCTCGACGAATACAAGACGCCAAGACACTTTTTGGCGGAAGCCGTGGAAACAACTTGTCATGCTACGAACCGACTCTACCTTCACAAGCTTCTCGGTAAAACGACATACGAGCTACTCACCGGTAACAAGCCCTAAGTTGGATACTTTCGGGTATTCGGCTCCAAGTGTTACATTCTTGATAAGCACCGTCGTTCTAAATTTGCTCCTAAATCTCATGAAGGCTTCCTACTCGGTTACGGATCAAACTCTCACACTTACCGTGTCTACAAAAAATTCACTCGAAAAGTTGAAGAGACGGTAGATGTGAAGTTTGATGAATCTAATGGTGCACAAGTCAATGAATTGCCAAATGATGTAAGAGATAACGAACCTTCGGAAGCTATCCAAGACTTGTCCATCGGCAAGATTCGTCCCATGGAGGTGAAGGAAAGTACTTCATCAACTCAAGTGGAAGCCCCTAATTCGCGTCAAGGCAAACCTCAACACAACATGGAGGCATCCACAAGCGGTACACGACAAGATGAACAGGAGGAAGAAGTTCATCATGATGATCCAGCACAACCACCTTCACCACCACCTCAAGGCAACGACACCTTCAACAACACTGAAGAAGAAGATGATGATGAAGAAGCTCCACCATCCAACAAGCAAAAGCTACCCTGAATTCGAGCAAGAGTGAACAAAAATCATCCTCTAGATCAAATCTTCGGTGACATACAAACCGGGAGGATAACTTTCTCTAAAACTCGACTAGCTAACTTTTGTGAGCATTATTCATCCATCTCTAGCATTGAGCCTTTAAAGGTAGAAGAAGCTCTTCAGGACCCATATTGGGTTAATGCTATGCACGAGGAGCTGCACAACTTCGAGAGGAAAGAAGTGTGGACACTAGTGGAGAAGCCCAAAGACGAGCAAAATATCATCGGAACCAAATGGGTGTTTCAAAACAAACAAGACGAAGATGGTCAAGTCGTACGCAACAAGGCGTGTCTCGTGGCTCAAGGCTACACCCAAGTCAAAGGTATGGACTACGGTGAGACCTACGCCCCCGTTGCTAGACTTGAAGCTATCCGCATTCTTCTTGCTTATGCTAATCACCATGATATCACTCTTTATCAAATGGAGATTAAAAGTGCATTTTTAAATGGTGAGACTGAAGAAGAGGTCTATGTTAAACAACCCCCTAGTTTTGTGAATCCTAAGAAACCTAACCACGTTTACAAGCTTCGTAAAGCACTTTATGGACTTAAGCAAGCCCCACGTGATTGGTATAAATGCTTAACGATGTTTCTCATTGAAAAGGGTTTTGAAATTGGTAGAATTGACGCAACCTTATTCACTAAGAGGGTTAATGGTGAATTAATTGTGTGCCAAATTTATGTGGATGATATTATCTTTGGATCTACTAACCCACAATTTAGTGAAAGATTTGGAAGGTTGATGTCCGAGAAGTATGAGATGTCCATGATGTGTGAGCTGAATTTTTTCCTTGGTTTGCAAATCAAGCAAACGAGAGAAGGAACTTTCATCTCTCAAACCAAGTATACCAAGGAATTGATCAAGAAGTTCAACATGCAAGAGTGTAAAGGTATGAAAACTCCTATGCCTACTTGTCGTGGTTTTGTCACGGCAGATGTCCTCGTGAAAGGACTTAGGTTCGAGGCCATCGCTAAGGTGAGCTCGAAGGGGTTGATCGGAACCGAGAGACAAGAGTTACCCTGGTTCGGCCCCTTGGAAAGAGGTAAAAGCCTACGTCCTGCTTTGTGTTGTATTGATTGGGTATCGATTACCAAGGAGCGAGTTCGCTTGACCTAGCTATCGATCAGTTGTTTCGTGCCTAAGCCGCCCAGGTAACCCGCCCTTATATACAAGGGTCAAGGCCCTGGGCTTACAAGAGTCCGGGCCGGGTTATACTTTGACAACCGACCTCACCTCTAATTATACATGCCTTATCTAACAAGTCGCCCCCGGCGGCTCAAGCCCGCCGGGTTACATCCTGTCTTCTGGCTCTGGGCCTCCTGGCCCATTGGATATGCTTACTCCTAATCTTGTCGTAAGCCGCCAACCGCATGACCCGGCCCCACCTGGGTGGGTCTCACCCTGGGGTTATATCCCCAACATTAGGCCCCAGATTGATTTGAACCGGTTCATGTCAATCTTCAAATCTTCTGGTTGGCGAGTCTTGCTCTCTCTTATAATCTTCATGACCCGCCGAAAATGGGCGATCGTTGCGTCTGATAAGCTTTCGTGACCCGCCGTGACATCATCAGTAAAATCGAAAAAGATTCCTCTGACGTCAGAGCGGATCTTTCGTCATTAATATGACCAGCCCGAAAATCGAGGTGTCTTCTTAGTTTAATCATCACCGTGCTCCCTCGATTCCCGCACCGGACCGTTTGAAAGACCATCATGCCCTTATAAATAGGCACGGGGGGTTATCATTTTCATTTTCCCCCGCCTCCAGCTTCTTCTTCTTCCTCCGAACGCCCGCGCCGCTCGATCCTCGTCGTCTTCATCAACATTGGCCGCTGCATCAACCTGAAACGAACCAGAGTTCCCGCGTAGCCGCCGCACCCTTAAGGTTCCAATCCTACCCCTTGCAGATCCGCACTAGGGTTTCCTTGAATCCATGGAGTTCTTCGGTGTTCATCACCATTCGCGGGAGTGCTCTTCATCGATTGCTGGAAAACACCTTCTTTGAAGCCTCGCGATGCTGCCGGAATCCTGCGGCCGTTCGCTCCGCACTTATGCCGCACTCATTGTAGATCTGTAGTTTGTTTGAATCGGAGTAACGGCCACCTGTTCTTCCGCTAGTTCTTTTAGGCCTAGAATATTTTTATTTTTTCCTCGTCCGTAGATCTTGAATCCGTAGCTGTAGTTGCGGAAATTGTTTCTCAACACTTAGTCATTTTCTCAATCTGCGTGGATAAATTTGACCCGCCCAAAATGCTGCCGACTCACTTTGTTTCGTCACAAGTAGCTTCGGCGGCTAACAATTCTTACTGACCCGCCCGATGTTATCATCATTTATAGCTGTAGCAATCTTGGTCAAAATGTATTTTTAAGCCGCCAAATACTCATGCCTTCCCGCAGCTTCCTAAGCCGCCACCATGTCGAAGACTCCATCTACTTGCAATTGGGTAAAGTCCGGGGTGACAGAAGAGTCTCTCCAGGAATTCGCCACTATGGGGGTTCTGCCGGCTCAGGACGTCATCCATTGGCGGGTTCCAGGAAGTGAAACCACCCCTAAGCCTAAAGACGGGGAGGTCGTTATCTTTACAGATCACCTTCTTCAAGGCTTTTCCCCGTCCGGGTTGAAGTTCTTCCGGGACGTCTTACACGCGTTCAATCTGCACCCCCAAGATATCGGCCCAAATTCTGTGACCAACATGTGTCAATTCCAAACCTTCTGCGAAGCCTACCTTCAGGAAGAGCCGTCGGTTGACCTTTTCAAGGAGTACTTTTACATTAACTGCCAGACGGAAATGGCAGACGGGTTAAGCCTTGAGCTCGGGGGTGTCACCCTTCAGAGGCGGAGAGACATACTCTTCCTAGCGGCGACTCTGCCAAGTCACCCCAAGGAATGGAACAAGACTTGGTTTTATTGCCGAGACACTTCACCACAGGGGGAGAATCCACTGCCGGGTTACCGCCCTTATCGGCTTAGCACAGATACAGAGCTTCCAGACAGAATGTCAGCCGCCGGGCGTGCTCAGTATGCTACCACCTTCTCAAAGGTCAGGGCCCTACTGGCCAACGGATTGACGGGTGTTGATCTAACCCGCTGCTGGGTCTCCTGGAGGATTCTGCCGCTGAGCCGCCATGGCGCTTTAATGCGCCAGTACACCGGCAAATTGGATTCTCCCCCTGTGGTGCACAAGTGGAAGCCCCTAATTCGCGTCAAGGCAAACCTCAACACAACATGGAGGCATCCACAAGCGGTACACGACAAGATGAACAGGAGGAAGAAGTTCATCATGATGATCCAGCACAACCCCCTTCACCACCACCTCAAGGCAACGACACCTTCAACAACAATGATTAAGAAGATGATGATGAAGAAGCTCCACCATCCAACAAGCAAAAGCTACCCTGAATTCGAGCAAGAGTGAACAAAAATCATCCTCTAGATCAAATCTTCGGTGACATACAAACCGGGAGGATAACTTTCTCTAAAACTCGACTAGCTAACTTTTGTGAGCATTATTCACCCATCTCTAGCATTGAGCCTTTAAAGGTAAAAGAAGCTCTTCAGGACCCATATTGGGTTAATGCTATGCACGAGGAGCTGCACAACTTCGAGAGGAACGAAGTGTGGACACTAGTGGAGAAGCCCAAAGACGAGCAAAATATCATCGGAACCAAATGGGTGTTTCAAAACAAACAAGACGAAGATGGTCAAGTCGTACGCAACAAGGCGTGTCTCGTGGCTCAAGGCTACACCCAAGTCAAAGGTATGGACTACGGTGAGACCTACGCCCCCGTTGCTAGACTTGAAGCTATCCGCATTCTTCTTGCTTATGCTAATCACCATGATATCACTCTTTATCAAATGGAGATTAAAAGTGCATTTTTAAATGGTGAGATTGAAGAAGAGGTCTATGTTAAACAACCCCCTGGTTTTGTGAATCCTAAGAAACCTAACCACGTTTACAAGCTTCGTAAAGCACTTTATGGACTTAAGCAAGCCCCACGTGATTGGTATAAATGCTTAACGATGTTTCTCATTGAAAAGGGTTTTGAAATTGGTAAAATTGACGCAACCTTATTCACTAAGAGGGTTAATGGTGAATTAATTGTGTGCCAAATTTATGTGGATGATATTATCTTTGGATCTACTAACCCACAATTTAGTGAAAGATTTGGAAGGTTGATGTCCGAGAAGTATGAGATGTCCATGATGTGTGAGCTGAATTTTTTCCTTGGTTTGCAAATCAAGCAAACGAGAGAAGGAACTTTCATCTCTCAAACCAAGTATACCAAGGAATTGATCAAGAAGTTCAACATGCAAGAGTGTAAAGGTATGAAAACTCCTATGCCTACTTGTCGTGGTTTTGTCACGGCAGATGTCCTCGTGAAAGGACTTAGGTTCGAGGCCATCGCTAAGGTGAGCTCGAAGGGGTTGATCGGAACCGAGAGACAAGAGTTACCCAGGTTTGGCCCCTTGGAAAGAGGTAAAAGCCTACGTCCTGCTTTGTGTTGTATTGATTGGGTATCGATTACCAAGGAGCGAGTTCGCTTGACCTAGCTATCGATCAGTTGTTTCGTGCCTAAGCCGCCCAGGTAACCCGCCCTTATATACAAGGGTCAAGGCCCTGGGCTTACAAGAGTCCGGGCCGGGTTATACTTTGACAACCGACCTCACCTCTAATTATACATGCCTTATCTAACAAGTCGCCCCCGGCGGCTCAAGCCCGCCGGGTTACATCCTGTCTTCTGGCTCTGGGCCTCCTGGCCCATTGGATATGCTTACTCCTAATCTTGTCGTAAGCCGCCAACCGCATGACCCGGCCCCACCTGGACGGGTCTCACCCTGGGGTTATATCCCCAACATTAGGCCCCAGATTGATTTGAACCGGTTCATGTCAATCTTCAAATCTTCTGGTTGGCGAGTCTTGCTCTCTCTTATAATCTTCATGACCCGCCGAAAATGGGCGATCGTTGCGTCTGATAAGCTTTCAGGACCCGCCGTGACGTCATCAGTAAAATCGAAAAAGATTCCTCTGACGTCAGAGCGGATCTTTCGTCATTAATATGACCAGCCCGAAAATCGAGGTGTCTTCTTAGTTTAATCATCACCGTGCTCCCTCGATTCCCGCACCGGACCGTTTGAAAGACCATCATGCCCTTATAAATAGGCACGGGGGGTTATCATTTTCATTTTCCCCCGCCTCCAGCTTCTTCTTCTTCCTCCGAACGCCCGCGCCGCTCGATCCTCGTCGTCTTCATCAACATTGGCCGCTGCATCAACCTGAAACGAACCAGAGTTCCCGCGTAGCCGCCGCACCCTTAAGGTTCCAATCCTACCCCCTGCAGATCCGCACTAGGGTTTCCTTGAATCCATGGAGTTCTTCGGTGTTCATCACCATTTGCGGGAGTGCTCTTCATCGATTGCTGGAAAACACCTTCTTTGAAGCCTCGCGACGCTGCCGGAATCCCGCGGCCGTTCGCTCCGCACTTATGCCGCACTCATTGTAGATCTGTAGTTTGTTTGAATCGGAGTAACGGCCACCTGTTCTTCCGCTAGTTCTTTTAGGCCTAGAATATTTTTCTTTTTTCCTCGTCCATAGATCTTGAATCCGTAGCTGTAGTTGCGGAAATTATTTCTCAACACTTAGTCATTTTCTCAATCTGCGTGGATAAATTTGACCCGCCCAAAATGCTGCTGACTCACTTTGTTTCGTCACAAGTAGCTTCGGCGGCTAACAATTCTTACTGACCCGCCCGATGTTATCATCATTTATAGCTGTAGCAATCTTGGTCAAAATGTATTTTTAAGCCGCCAAATACTCATGCCTTCCCGCAGCTTCCTAAGCCGCCACCATGTCGAAGACTCCATCTACTTGCAATTGGGTAAAGTCCGGGGTGACAGAAGAGTCTCTCCAAGAATTCGCCACTATGGGGGTTCTGCCGGCTCAGGACGTCATCCATTGGCGGGTTCCAGGAAGTGAAACCACCCCTAAGCCTAAAGACGGGGAGGTCGTTATCTTTACAGATCACCTTCTTTGAGGCTTTTCCCCGTCCGGGTTGAAGTTCTTCCGGGACGTCTTACACGCGTTCAATCTGCACCCCCAAGATATCGGCCCAAATTCTGTGACCAACATGTGTCAATTCCAAACCTTCTGCGAAGCCTACCTTCAGGAAGAGCCGTCGGTTGACCTTTTCAAGGAGTACTTTTACATTAACCGCCAGACGGAAATGGCAGACGGGTTAAGCCTTGAGCTCGGGGGTGTCACCCTTCAGAGGCGGAGAGACATACTCTTCCTAGCGGCGACTCTGCCAAGTCACCCCAAGGAATGGAACAAGACTTGGTTTTATTGCCGAGACACTTCACCACAGGGGGAGAATCCACTGCCGGGTTACCGCCCTTATCGGCTTAGCACAGATACAGAGCTTCCAGACAGAATGTCAGCCGCCGGGCATGCTCAGTATGCTACCACCTTCTCAAAGGTCAGGGCCCTACTGGCCAACGGATTGACGGGTGTTGATCTAACCCGCTGCTGGGTCTCCTGCAGGATTCTGCCGCTGAGCCGCCATGGCGCTTTAATGCGCCAGTACACCGGCAAATTGGATGACCCTCAACGCTTCACCCGGACCCCTCTGAAGGACCAGGATCTAAACACCATCGTCACGTCTCTGCTGGGGGAAACATTAGCCGCCTGCAGCAAGACTAGTCTAAATCCCTTTTCTGCGCTTAACCCGGCTCCGGATGTAAGTTATTTCATCCTAACCTTCATCCATTCTTTTGCTGTTGTATTTTTCATACTTATTGAACCTTTTCTGCCAATATGCTTTTTCATACATAGGTCGGCTCTTCCTTCTGGAAAAAGCTGTTGCCTCCGACTCTCAAGAAGAAAAGCAAGGTCCCAAAGGCGTCAAAGCCTAAGGCGTAGACCCGCAAGAGGAAACAGTCAACAGAAGAGCTATTTGACTTGGATGATTCAGAGGTAGAACTTGACTCCCTTGGCCTTCTCTTTATGCAACTTATTGACGGCAATCACTCACAGGAAGAAGCTGAAACAAGTCATGCCGACGTTGCCGAGGTAACCATTGTCTCCTCTGACTCGGATCTTTCACCAATAAAGAGATTACGGCGAGCTGTACGGAAGGTAAAGAGTTCCCGTCCTTTTGCTTACTTGAGTCATAACTTTCTTTTGAAGAAACAGCAAGATGATAGCAGACGTCAGACCTGGAGCGCCGGCTCTGGAGACCTGTTAACCGGCTTACCAAATGAGCCGGCCCCTCGGAAACAGCGCACCGAGGTACTTCCTTGTCTTTAAACTTATCTGGTCTGCACATTATCCTTGCAGCTGATTGATTATCTAAAAATGCTAAACTTTCCAGCACTCGCCTCCTTCTTCTGGCGATTCAACCGCCTCAAAGATGCCCCCTCTCATTATTAACCCGGGGTAAGTATTTCTATATCCCGAAATGTATTTTGATGTCTTATACCTTATCCTGACATATCCAACATTGTCTTTGTTCACAGGGCTCAAGCCAAACGAAGGAAGGGGGCCGGGTCATCCTCGACCCCTGATGTCCAAGACCCGGAGATCCCAACGCCCAATATTCCTGACTCTCGTATTGAGCCTTCTGAGGCCGCCAAAGATGCCCCTGAAGATGTTCCACCACAGGCTGAGTCGGCTGCCATGGATACTGAAGCTCCTGAAGCTCATGCAGACTCTGCTCCTAAGCCGCCCAGCCCCCGGCCGTCGACTGAAGACGTGGCGACTCATGAAGAAGTCACTATCACCGGGGCGGCTTACAAACCTCCGACTCCTTCGTGTGCGCTATCCAAGCATATTAAGGCCGACGAGGCGGATCCCTCCAAAGAAGAGAAGACTCCCACTGATCTTTCCAATTTGGACAAACTCAGTGCTGATGAATTACACTCCGGCTATCTGGGCCGTCTGTTTGCCAGCCGAGACATGGAGGCCAGCCTGATTGCCAAGATGAAGGCAAAATATGAGGTACTTCACCTCCCTTGTTTCTTCATATATATATACTTATGTAGCCCCCAAGGGCCGGGTCATTACCTAAGTAATGAGCCGGTACTCAATCAATAGAGTATGAGCCAAATGTAGCCCCGAAGGGCCGGGCCATTACCTAAGTAATGTTCCGGCACTCAATCATAAAGTAAGCGCCGATCGTAGCCCCCAAGGGCCGGGTCATTACCTAAGTAATGAGCCGGCACTCAATCATAGAGTAAGCGCCGATCGTAGCCCCCAAGGGCCGGGTCATTACCTAAGTAATGAGCCGGCACTCAATCATAGAGTAAGCGCCGATCGTAGCCCCCAAGGGCCGGGTCATTACCTAAGTAATGAATCGGTTCTTGAAAAAAGAGCTGAGGCACATTAGCCCCCAAGTGTCAAGTGAATTGCTTGCAATATGCTTGGGACTTGTAATCATTGCACCAGGTTTTGCTGTAAACTGTGTGAGCCGGACTGGCGACTTAAAGCTGACAAAACTTGCTCTGTTATGACTTGTCTTATGCAGGAATCTGTGAACACCGCGGAGTTGATCGTGACAGACCTGAAGAAGAGCCTTGCACAACAACAGAAAGGCCGAGCAGAGACGGAAGAAAAATGGCGGCTCTGCTCCATAGAACTTGAAAAGATCAAGACAAAGTTTGAGACTTTCAAATAGACTGCTGAGTCAAGCCAAACCGCCCTGGTCAAGCGCGCTGAGGACGCAGAAAACCGGCTCAAAGTGGTTACTGATGAACTGAACACTCTGAAGGGCCACATTTCCCGTATGATTGGAGCTGTGTTTGGTAAGTACTTTTATCCGTCAACTATATACGAACACTGCTTAATATTCTTTCCCGGTGGGTTATAAAACTTTTTGACTTGGCTGTAGGTGAACGGAGCCGCCAGTTGCCCAGCAACAGCCTGCTGAAGCTCAAGGCCTTGTATTCTCTAACAGAACAACTGTACGCCGGGTCTCTTATCACTATCAAGGCTGTCATGTCTGAGAGGGGCATCCCAAAATTCATGAAGGGTGTACTGGAGACCATGTCGACTATCCCAATGCAGCTTCAAGAGTTAAAGAAATCAGCCACCCGTAAGGGCGCAATTGCTGCTTTGAGCCAGTCTCTGGCGTATGCCCCAGAACTTAACCCGGATGAAATGATGGACGGCTTCCCGCAGCTGAAGGACGACGGCTCAGAGTTTTCGCAAGAAGACTACAGTCGCTGTCATAAGGCGTCTCGGGTCCTGTCAAGCCGGCTGGCTGCAGAAGCTGATCTATTAGTATACCAGGCGGCTTACGATGAAGATAACAAACGGATTTGAGGGCCAACTTTTGAAGCAAAGAGCCTGGTTCCTCAACGCCGTAAGCATCTCTTCGCTCCCGATGTTGACCCATCTCCAATCATGCACGATGAAGCTATGTTTGAAGCTTTGACCAATTGCAATTGGGATGTGGACAACCTCCATATCGAAGAAATCGACGACCCGACGGCGAGTTAAAAATTGTTCATCCTGTAACCCAGCCTTTACCTGAGTCGCCGGGTTAAAATTTGTTGAAAAACTTGAAGTCTGCAATGCTTGGGGCTTTTGAATAGCCTTGTAATAGTTGTAGAAAACTCTTAACCGCATGTTCTTGCACCTTTGATGTCATGCTTAAAAGCCCTGCTGGCGACTCAGCAAACTCATCTTTTGATATACGATCACTTTGCTTATACTGACTCGCCGGGCGGGTTATACTCCATGGACCAAGCCGGAAATTTTCCAAAACTTAAAATCTTATCATGAGAGCACCTGCAAGAACAAGCAACTATATGTCTCATCCTATAAGCCGGCTTTAAAGGCACGGCAGGACAAGATAACTTGTTTTTATGAAAATATTTTGTTTCCGAAGAAACTAGGCGGAAAGCCTAAAAAACTTGTAAACCGGGCCTCACGTGACATAAATCCGTTGTTTAAACCTTAGCAAGTTCAGGGTCTTTAAAAGATTGACATTGCTAAGAGTACAACGGGCCACATAGCGGAGGGGGTACGGTAAACAAGACGAGTTTGTCCTCGCTCACTGTAAGCCGGCTCTCTCATGACAAAAGCCGCCGTTTAAACCTTGACCAGTTCAGTGTCTTTGTGCGAGAATAACTTAGAAAAGTTCAGGGTCTCTTATCAAGAATAACTGTCAAGAGTTCGGCGGGTCACATGGCGGAGTAGCAAGTTGCAAACAGGCAGGTTTAACTCGGACATGGCGGAAAGCCGGGTCAAGAGGGTAAGTAAGCTAAACCCATAGGGTAGGAAGCCCCCAAGTTACCAATTTAAGGATCAACTCCTTTATATTTAATTTCATGGCGGAAAGCCGGGTCAAGAGGGTTTAAAAGCCCCAGGCGACCTGATGGAAAGGATCAACTCCTTTGTATGACACTCAGTGTGGAGAAAAAAAACGGCAGAGGCCCCTAGTCATGGGGATGCCAACTTTATTATATCATAAAAGATGGTTTATACAATGACAGGGATATGTACATTGATGAGAGCCAGCTGGCGGCTTAAGTATAGTATGGCCGAAGATGAGCAATATTCCACGGCCTCTTGGTCTCCTCACCAGAAGTGCGGGACTTGTCACTTTCCTGTATATCCATGAGATAATAAGAGCCATTGTTGAGATTTCTGCTGATCACAAACGGCCCTTCCCAGGGAGGTGACATCTTATGCATATCTGACTGGTCTTGAATCAGCCGGAGTACTAAGTCGCCTTCTTGGAACGTCCGGGTCTTGACCCTGCGGCTATGATAGCGACGCAGGTCTTGTTGATAAATCGCCGATCGAGCAGCAGCGAGATCACGCGCCTCGTCTAAGGCGTCTAAAGCATCCTGACGCGCCGCCTCATTATCAGTTTCCACATAAGCCGCCACTCTGGGCGAGTCATGACGTATGTCACTAGGGAGAACAACTTCTGCGCCATAAACCATGAAGAAAGGCGTGTAGCCTGTAGACCTGTTGGGGGTGGTCCTTATGCTCCAAAGAACAGACGGCAACTCCTCCACCCAACAACCCGGTGTGCGCTCCAAAGGGACCATAAGCCGGGGTTTGATACCTCTCAAAATTTCCTGGTTAGCACGCTCAGCTTGACCATTAGACTGTGGATGAGCTACCGAAGATACATCAAGATGTATATGCTCCTCATCACAGAAATCCTTCATAGCCCCCTTGGACAGATTTGTACCATTATCAGTTATGATACTATGCGGATAGCCAAAATGAAAGATCAGCTTTTTGATGAACTGAACTGTTGTTGCTGCATCACACTTGCTGACCGGCTCAGCCTCAATCCACTTAGTAAATTTATCAACCGCAACCATAAGGTGGGTCTTCTTGTCCTTAGACCTCTTAAAAGGTCCTACCATATCAAACCCCCAGACCGCGAACGGCCAGGTGATTGGAATCATCCGTAGTTCTTGAGCCGGCACATGAGCACGTCGCCCAAATTTTTGACACCCGCCGCATTTAGTGACCAGATCTTCCGCATCCTTATGAGCTGTTAACCAGTAAAACCCGTGTCGAAAGGCTTTGGCCACCAATGATTTTGACCCGGCGTGATGACCACAATCACCAGCATGAATTTCTTGCAAGATCTCACGTCCCTCATCAGGAGAAACACAGCGCTGGAAAACACCAGTCACACTGCGTCGATGTAACTCGCCGTTGATAATAATCATAGACTTAGACCGCCTTGTGATCTACCGTGCCAAAGTCTCGTCTGGAGGTAACTCGCCACGAGTCAGGTATGTTAAATAAGGCAACGTCCAGTCAGGAATCGCGCGAAGAGCCGCCACCAATTGCTCCTCCGGGTCAGGTATAGCCAAGTTCTCCTCCGACGGTAACTTGACTGACGGGTGATGTAAGACGTCCAAGAACACATTAGGCGGCACCGGCTTACGCTGAGACCCCAGCCTTGATAAAGCATCAGCCGCCTCATTCTTCCGGCGGTCAATATGGTCCAGCTGATAACCTTTAAAGTGGCCAGCAATAACATCAACCGCCTGACGATAAGCCGCCATGCGAGGATTATTAGAATCCCAGGTGCCAGAGACTTGCTGAGCCACCAGGTCTGAGTCACCAAGACATCTGACCCGGCTCAAGTTCATCTCCTTGGCCACCCAGAGCCCATGAAGCAAAGCCTCATACTCTGCTGCATTGTTAGTACAAGGAAACATTAGCCTTAAAACATAACAGAACTTATCACCTCACGGGGAAGTTAAAACAACTCCAGCCCCCGAGCCTTCCAATTGCCTGGATCCATCGAAGTGAATCGTCCAATAAGTATTGTCCGGCTTCTCCTCAGGAATCTGACACTCTGTCCAATCATTGATGAAATCCACCAAGGCTTGAGATTTGATAGCCGTCCGGGGCACATATTTCAGATTGAGAGGCCCAAGTTCAATTGCCCACTTAGCAATCCTTCCAGTGGCTTCTCTGTTTTGGATTATATCTCCCAAAGGAGCAGAACTAACCACCGTGATCGGGTGACCAAGGAAATAATGCTTCAGCTTGCGATTGGCCATGAACACCCCAAGCACCAGTTTTTGCCAATGAGGGTATCTTTGCTTAGACTCCGTCAGGACCTCACTGACATAATAAACCGGCCGCTGAAATGGATACTCCTTACCCTCCTCCTTGCGCTCCACCACAACTGCAGCACTGACAACCTTGTTATTAGCCGCCACATATAAAAGCAGAGGTTCTTTTTCCATGGGAGCAGCCAGAACAGGCGGCTCAACCAGCTGCCTTTTGAGCGCCTCAAACGCCTCCTTAGCTGCATCACTCCAGACGAAGTCGTTTGTCTTCTTCATCATCTGATACAGAGGAATAGCCTTCTCACCCAGGCGGCTTATGAACCGGCTTAATGCTGCAATGCGACCCGCCAGGCGCTGAACATCGTTGATGCACGCCGGCTCAGACAAGGAAGTAATAGCTTTTATCTTGTCCGGGTTAGCTTCAATGCCATGCTCAGAGACTAAGAATCCCAAGAGCTTGCCTGCAGGCACACCAAAAACACACTTTGCCGGGTTAAGCATCATCTTGTAAACCCGCAAATTGTCAAAGGTTTCCTTCAAATCAGCCAGCAGAGTTTCCTTCTTCCTTGACTTAACCACAATATCATCAACATAAGCATGAACATTGCGCCCAATTTGACCATGAAGACAGTTCTGCACACAACGCTGGTAAGTCGCCTGGGCACTCTTGAGCCCGAAAGGTATAAACACATAGCAGAAAGCACCAAAAGGCGTAATGAAAGCCGTCTTCTCTTGGTCTTTAACTGCCATCTTGATCTGATGATACCCTGAATAAGCATCCAGGAAGCACAGACTCTCACAACCCGTCGTCGCATCAATGATTTGATCAATGCGGGGGAGAGCAAACGGGTCAATCAGACATGCCTTGTTAAGATCCGTGTAATCCACGCACATACGCCACGTGCCATTCTTCTTGAGTACCAACATCGGATTAGCGAGCCATTCCGGGTGAAAAACTTCAACGATGAACCCTGCTGCCAAGAGCCAGGCCACCTCTTCCCCAATAGCCTTGCGTCTCTCCTCATTAAACCGACGGAGGAACTGTTTATCTGGCTTAAACTTAGGATCCACATTAAGGTGGTGCTCAGCGAATTCTCTCGGTACACCCGGCATGTCAGAAGGTTTCCATGCAAAGATGTCCCGATTCTCACTGATGAATTCGATGAGCGCGCTTTCCTATTTGGGATCCATATTAGCCCCAATAGTGAACTGCTGTGACGAATCGCCCGGCGTAAAGTCCACCATCTTGGTATCTTCTGCCACAAACTTGAGGGGCGGCTCAGATTCCGTGTTAGGCTTCTTCAATGGAGTCATATCTGCCGGGTCAACATTTTCTTTATAAAACTTGAGCTCCGCCTCAGCACAACTTGACTCTACGTAGGCTGCATCACCTTCCTCACACTCAAGAGCCATCTTCCGATCACCATGCACAGTGATCGTCCCATTTAACCCGGGCATCTTGAGCTGTAAGTAAACATAGCAAGGCCTAGCCATGAATTTTGCGTAAGCCGGTCGACCGAACAGAGCGTGGTATGGGCTCTTGATTTTGACCACCTCAAACCACAAAGACTCCACCATGTAATTGAATTCATCGCCAAAAGCTACCTCCAAGGAAATCTTTCCCACTGGATAAGCCGACTTTCCGGGTACCAAACCATGAAAAACTGTTGAAGAGGGCTTAAGATCCTTGTCAAGCAAATTCATCCGGCGAAAAGTGTCATAGTACAGGATGTTGATGTTGCTGCCACCGTCCATAAGTACTTTAGTGAACACGTATCCTCCCACTTGGGGGCAACTACCAAAGCCAGCTGCCCCGGGTTATCAACACGCGGCGGGTGATCCTCCCTGCTCCAAGTTATGTCATACTCAGACCACTTCAAATATTGCGGGAGAGCCGGCATGACTGCATTAACCGCCCGCTTGCGCACCTTCCGGTCTCGCTTGTCGAGGCTGGTTGTGAAAACATGGTACTACCCTCCATTGAGTTGCTTAGGGTTACTATGATACCCGGACTGGTTATTTTGTTGCTGACCTCCACCGCCAGACTATTGATGATTACCTCCATGGTTTCCTTGGCCCTGATGACTAGAGCCTGAGCCGCCCGGACCAAAGCCAGACCCGGAAGGACCGGACCCTGACCCGCCGGAAGGTCCACCGCCGCCGCCTTGTTGCTGGTTAGCGTTGAGGTTTCGATACTCATGCATAATCCAACAATCCCTCCAAGCATGAGCAGACAGTTGACCCGGAAGGCTATGTTTCGGGCAAGGAGCATTCAGTATTGCCTCCATATCGGCCGGCTTCCGCTTAAAAGGCGGCTTGTCGTTCCCCTCGCCACGGTTATTCCCAGTATTGGTGTTGGCCACTAGATCTGACCGGCCGTCCTGGTGTTTCCGCTTTCCGCCATTGCCATTGTTGTTGTTTCCTCCCCCGTTCTGCGATTGACCCTTGCCATTGTTATTCCTCTTACCCTTGGCCGATTTCTCATCATCGGAACCAGGGTCTTTCGTGCTATCGGAGTCCGCATACTTGGTGAGAGCCGCCATGAGTTCCCCCATGTCTTGGCATGAGCGTTTGAGCCGGCCGAGCTTCTGCTTCAAGGGAGTAAAGTGGCAATTCTTCTCTAGAATCAAGACCGCTTGAGCCGCCGTAATGTGTTCAGAGGAGTGGATGATGGTTGAGACCCGCCGGACCCAGTGATGAGCCGACTCATCCTCACGCTGTACACAATGGTCCAAATCCACAATCGTCATAGGCTGCTTGCACGTTCCCTGGAAATTTTTGATGAACTTCGCTTTTAACTCGGCCCAGGAATTAATGGTGTTGGGTGGCAAACCCTTCAACCACGTGCGAGCCGGCCCTTCTAGCATCATGATGAAATACTTGGCACATACTGCATCGCTGACGTCTAACATCTCCATGGCCAGCTCATAGCTTTCAATCCAAGCTTCTGGAGGCAGGTCAGCAGTATAATTGGGCACCTTGCGAGGACCTTTAAAATCCTTCGGCAGACGCTCATTCCGCAAAGCCGGTGCCAAGCACGGCACTCCCACAGCCCTGGAGGTTACTCCGGCTCGTACCGAAATGGAAGGTGCGACTGTAGGTTCCTGATAAGCCGCCGCAGCTGCCAAAGCCGCCGTCTCTCGCTTTGCTCTTGCCCGATCCACCAGTGCCTGAGCATCCAGAGCCGCCCGATCATCTCGTGGCGGGTTTCGATATCGGTCACTATTGGAAACCGCCGGCGACTCATAACGCCGGCTGTAGCTGCGGCTGGGGATGGGGGTTGAATGCACGCGGCTCCGGCTGTAAGTATATTTTTCCTGCTGGGCCACCGCCGTCTGCAGGTATCCAATGGCGTTCCGCACCTCCTCTGCGAAAGGTGCCTCATCGGGGATGGGGATTGTACCAAGCCTGGTTGCCGATGAATACGTGAATTCCGCCGAAGGGGACCCGGTACCCGTACTCGATTGAGTCGGCCTCGGGGCCCCAGCCGGCGTCGTCGATGTAGAGCTTGCCGCGGCGATTCTTGGTCATCCTGCCAACGGCGTATCCCTCGATCCCTGGGAGAGAGCCCTTCGAGAACTCCACACCATCGAGCGCTAGCCCCACGGTGGGCGCCAACTGTCGTGGTTTTGTCACGGCAGATGTCCTCGTGAAAGGACTTAGGTTCGAGGCCATCGCTAAGGTGAGCTCGAAGGGGTTGATCGGAACCGAGAGACAAGAGTTACCCAGGTTCGGCCCCTCGGAAAGAGGTAAAAGCCTACGTCCTTCTTTGTGTTGTATTGATTGGGTATCGATTACCAGGGAGCGAGTTCGCTTGACCTAGCTATCGATCAGTTGTTTCGTGCCTAAGCCGCCCAGGTAACCCGCCCTTATATACATGGGTCAAGGCCCTGGGCTTACAAGAGTCCGGGCCAGGTTATACTTTGACAACCGACCTCACCTCTAATTATACATGCCTTATCTAACAAGTCGCCCCCGGTGGCTCAAGCCCGCCGGGTTACATCCTGTCTTCTGGCTCTGGGCCTCCTGGCCCATTGGATATGCTTACTCCTAATCTTGTCGTAAGCCGCCAACTGCATGACCCGGCCCCACCGGGGCGGGTCTCACCCTGGGGTTATATCCCCAACACTACTAGTGGACATGTTGGCCTCACCAAGGAGGACAAACCGGTTGATCAAAAGGTTTATCGATCAATGATTGGTTCATTGTTATATCTATGTGCCTCCCGTCCCGATATTATGCTTAGTGTGTGCATGTGTGCTAGATATCAAGTCGCTCCTAAAGAGTGTCATCTTAAGGCCGTGAAAAGAATTGTGAGATACTTGATACAAACACCAAACTTTGGCATATGGTATCCCAAGGGATCTTCTTTTAACCTTGTTGGCTATTCCGACTCGGACTATGCCGGAGATAAGGTTGATAGAAAATCCACCTCGGGTATATGTAAATTTTTGGTAGATCTCTTGTGTCTTAGTCATCCAAGAAACAAAACTCGATATCTCTATCTACCACTGATACGTCTCCAACGTATCTATAATTTATGAAGTATTCATGCCATGTTTACAATAATTCTATATGATTTTGGTATGATTTTATTAGAACTAACCCGGACTGATGCTATTTTCAGCAGAACTACCGTGGTGTTGTTTTTCTGCAGAAATAAAAGTTCTCGGAATGAGCTGAAAATTTACGGAGAATATTTTTGGAAAATACAAAAAAATACTGGAGCAAAAAGCTGGTCCAGGAAGTGACCGAGGAGGCCACAAGCCTGGGGGGCGTGCCCCCCTGGCTTGTGACTTCCTCGAGCACCGCCTTGACGTGAAACCGACGCCAAAAACTCCTATAAATATAGAAACCTCCGAAAAGAAACCTAGATTGGGAGTTCCGCCGCCGCAAGCCTCTAGAGCCACGAAAAACCAATCGGGAGCCCGTTCCGGCACCCTGCCGGAGGGGGAAACCATCACCGGAGGCCATCTTCATCATCCCGGCGGTCTCCATGACGAGGAGGGAGTAGTTCACCCTCGGGGCTGAGGGTATGTACCAGTAGCTATGTGTTTGATCTCTCTCTCTCTCGTGTTCTTGAGATGGCACGATCTTGATGTACCGCGAGCTTTATTAATATAGATGAATCATATGGAGTGTTTCCCCTCTCTATCTAGTTGTGATGAATTGAGTTTTCCCTTTGAAGTTTACTTATCGGATTGAGTCTTTAAGGATTTGAGAACACTTGATGTATGTCTTGCGATGGGATATCCGTGGTGACAATGGGATGTTCTATTGATCCACTTGATGTATGTTTTGGTGATCAACTTGTGGGTTCTGTGACCTAGGGAATCTATGCATAGGGGTTGGCACACGTTTTCGTCTTGACTCTCCGGTAGAAACTTTGGGGCACTCTTTGAAGTTCTTTGTGTTGGATTGAATAGATGAATCTGAAATTATGTGATGCATATCGTATAATCAAACCCACGGGTACTCGAGGTGACATTGGGGTATGTAGGTGACATTAGGGTTTTGGTTGATGTGTATCTTAAGGTGTTATTTTAGTACGAACTCTAGGGCTGTTCGTGACACTTATAGGGATAGCTCATAAGATTGATCGGAAAAGATAACTTTGAGGTGGTTTCGTACCCTACAATAATTTCTTCGTTTGTTCTCCGCTATTTGTGACTTTGGAGAGAACTCTTTGTCGCGTGTGAGAGATTTACATATGATTCAACTATGTTAGTATTGTTGAGAGAAATTGCACTAGTGAAAGTATGAACCCTAGGCCTTGTTTTCAAGCATTGCAATACCGTTTGTGCTCACTTTTGTTACTTGCTACCTTGCTGTTTTTATATTTTCAGATTACAAAAACCTATATCTACCATCCATATTACGCTTGTATCACCATCTCTTCGCCGAACTAGTGCACCTATACAATTTACCATTGTATTGGGTGTGTTGGGGACACAAGAGACTCTTTGTTATTTGGTTGCAGGGTTGTTCGAGAGAGACCATCTTCATCCTATGCCTCCCACGGATTGATAAACCTTAGGTCATCCACTTGAGGGAAATTTGCTACTGTCCTACAAAACTCTGCGCTTGGAGGCCCAACACGAGTCTACAAGAATAAAGTTGTGTAGTAGACATCAAGCTCTTTTCTGGCGCCGTTGCCGGGGAGGTGAGTGCTTGAAGGTATATCTTTAGATCTTGCAATTGAATCTTTTAGTTTCTTGTTTTATCACTAGCTTGGTCTATAAAAGAAAACTACAAAAAAAATATGGAATTGAGGTTGCCTCATATGCTTCATCTTTTTAATGTCTTTCGTGAAAATGATGGAAAGGAAAATTGTGCTCAAGTGTTAAAAGAAGAAGTTATTAAAATGTTTGGCACTAAATCTTTGAGTGATGAGCATGATAGAAATATTGTTAGTATGAATTCTCTGAATATTCATGATGCTAATGATATACAAAGCCACAAGCTTGGGGATGCTATGTTTGATGAATATGATATTTTTAGTCCCCAAGGTTTTGATGAGCAAAACTATTATGATGAAAGCATGCCTCCTATTTATGATGATTATTGTGATAACATGTATGCTATAAAGAATAATGATAACCATGAAACTTGTCATAATGATTTTAATTTTCAATTGGATTATGCCTCACATGATAGTTATTTTGTTGAGCTTGCTCCCACTACTATGAATGAGAAGAAAATTGCTTATGTGGAGAGTGACAATTTTCTATGCTTGTGGATCATGAAGAGAATGCTTTATGTGATAGTTATATTGTGAAATTCCTTCATGATTCTACTGAAAATTATTATGAGGGAGGAACATATGCTTGTAGGAATTGCAATAATATCAAGTTTCCTCCCTATGTGTTCAAAGTTTTGAAGTTATGCTTGTTTTGCCTTCCTATGCTAGTTGATTCTTGCTCCCATAAATTGTTTGCTCACAAAATCCCTATGCATAGGAAGTGGGTTAGACTTAAATGTGCTTGTCATGAGATTCATGATGCTCTTTTGCATGCTTCAATTATTATTCCTATGTGAGCATCATTGAAATCATCATGCCTAGCTAAAAGGCATTAAAGAAAAGCGCTTGTTGGGAGACAACCCAACACTTTTACCTTCTGTTTTGGTGTGTTCACATGATTAAGATACTGTAGTAATCATGTTTTATAGCTTTTGTTTCAATAAAGTGCCAAGTAAAGCCTTTGGGATAGTGTGGATGATAGTTGACTCGATTCTGTGCAAAAACAGAAACTTTTGCTCTCAGTCCAGGAATTTTGTAAATTTACTGGAACGTTCTTTTGGTCTGAATTTTTTACACATGATTGATATACAAATTTCCTAGATTTTCCTAATTATTTAGAATTTTTAGAGACAGGGAAGTATGGTTACACCACAGATCTTCATAGACTGTTCTGTTTTTGACAGATTCTGTTTTGCATGCATAGTTTGCTTGTTTTAGTGTTCCCATAGCTTATATTCAGTGATATAAATTATGGGAATGATATAATACAGTAGTTATTATGTGAGAACAATTATGAATCTTGTCTTGACAGTAATTAAGTGAATGACCTATTTTTATTATACTAACCCATCTCACGAAGTTCCGTTAAGTTTTGTGTGATTGAAGTTTTCAAGTTTTGGGCGAGACACCGATATGAGGAGAATAAGGAGTGAAAAGAACCTAAGCTTGGGGATTCCCAAGGCACCCCCAAGGTAATATCCAAGGAAGACTCAAGCGCCTAAGCTTGGGGATGCCCCGGAAGGCATCCCCTCTTTCGTCTTCAACACTATCGGTATATCTTACTTAGAGCTATATTTTTATTCGTCACATATTATGTGCTTTGCTTGGATCGTCATTATATTTTGTTATTTTATGTTAGGTGTTATTTATAATCTTGTTTTTCAATAAAAAGTTCCAAGAATTGCATTAGGATGCTTGCATTGCATGTTTTGATATGTGCTGTGTAAAAACAGAAACTTTTTCTGTAGTGTTTGAATTTTCATATTTTACTGGAACGTGGAAAGTTCCTGAAATTTTTACAACGTGTTGTCATATAAATTTTATATCATGTCCTAAATTTTCATAATTTTTTGAGTCACAGAAGTACACTGTTTTCATAAATTGCTACAGACTGTTCTGTTTGGACAGATTGCTGTCATAGTTTTGTTATCTACTTATCCTATAGTTTCCATAGCCTATATTGGTAGATATAAATTGTGGAAATGATAGTATACTGTACCTAATGTTTGAAAATTATTATGCAACTTGTCTTGGCAGTACATAAAGAGTTGATCTATTATTATGTGTACTAACCTATCTCACGAGTTCTTTTCGAGTTTTGTGTGGATGAAGTTTTTGAGAACAGGTGAAACCATGATATGAGAGGATTGAACGAGATACAAAAGCTCAAGCTTGGGGATGCCCAAGGCACCCCAAGTAAACATTTCAAGAAGTCTCAAGCATCTAAGCTTGGGGATGCTACGCATCCCATCTCTCTTCGTCAACTATCGGTTAGCCTATGTTGAGCCTAAATTTTTATTCGTTCACATTATGCATGCTATTCTTGGAGTTCTATTTTTGTTTAGTTTGCTGTTTGAATAAAATACTTCAGATCTGAAAATATTTATTGAGAGAGAGAGAGAGTCCTCACATATCTACTTAATTGTTTGACTACTCATTGATCTTCACTTATATCTTTTGAGAGTAGCTTGTCATTTCCTCTCATGCTTCACTTATACCTTTTTGAGGGATGAAATCTTTATGCTCATGTGCTTCATTTAAATTTGTTTGAGCTTGTCAAAAAAAGCAATGGCAATATATGAAACTAGTCCCAAAGTGATAGATATCCAAGGAGGATATAATAAAAACTTTCATGAAGATCATGGGACAAATTAAACTTGATTCTTTGTAATAGTTTTGAAACATGATGATAGTAATATGTGAGTCATGTTAGTGAGTAATTATGCTTTAGTAGGAATATTGGTGTTAAGGTTTGTGATTCCCTATGCAAGTACGAAAGTCAATAGTTATGCAATGAAGTTATATCCTACTTGTGGTGCATTATTCGGTGTTAGTTATGTTCAATGCTCACTTATGTGAATTTTCGTTTCTTGGTTTGGTTGCTTCCCAATCTATTTGCTAGCCTCCATTTGTACTAAGTAGAAATACTACGTGTGCATCCAAAATCCTTAAACCAAGTTTTGCCTTATGAGTCCACCATACCTACCTATATGCGGTATTTCCATGCCGTTCCAAGCAAATTTGTATGTGCCATCTCTAAATTTTCAAAATAAACTTTCTCTTTTGTATGCCCATACCGCTCATGAAACGGTGGGGAGTATCCAATATTTTTCCATGCTAGGTGGGTTATTCTCATGATATGTGTTGATTCACTATCATTCATGAGAAAGTGGCTGGTATTCGGGATGCCCAGTTCCATGCTAAAAATTCAAATCAAAATATAATGAAACAAAACTCCCCTAGGATTGTTGTTTGTATGGACGGTACCTGTGGATTCGGCTCACCGTGGAGTGTGATTGATTGGTGGAGGGGGAGTAAAAACTTTACCATTCTGTTTGGGAACCGCCTATAATGTATCTAGCATGGAAAGTATTGTGAGCTACTTTGTCGTTTTCGTTGACAGGAAAAGCATGCCACTCAAAATATTTTTCTCTCTCAATTTAAACCTTGAGCTCTGGCACCTCTACAAATCCCTACTTCCCTCTGCGAAGGTCCTATCTATTTACTTTATGCAATTTTTATTTTTGCTTTGAGTCTCCATCTTCTCTTATAAGCACCAACTAGGGGGAACTATGATCGTACTTGAGCATTGGACATAGCTAATATTTGTGTGTGTTTCATGAATGGATCAATGATTGAGCATGATGGGCTAGGGATAACTTCCTTTAGTGTTGATATTTTGAAAGACATGGTTGCTTGTTGACATGCTTGAGTATTGAAGTCATTGTGTTAAAACTAGACTATTGCTTTGAATCATTTACAAGTCCAAATGTCCATGCTATACAAAGAAGAAAAGAATATGATGAAAATGTTTGCTAGCATTCACACTTCATAAATTATTTCTTTTATCATTTACCTACTCGAGGACGAGCAGGAATTAAGCTTGGGGATGCTGATACGTCTCCAACGTATCTATAATGTATGAAGTATTCATGCCATGTTTACAATAATTCTATATGATTTTGGTATGATTTTATTAGAACTAACCCGGACTGACGCTGTTTTCAGCAGAACTACCGTGGTGTTGTTTTGGTGCAGAAATAAAAGTTCTCGGAATGAGCTGAAAATTTACGGAGAATATTTTTGGAAAATATAAAAAATATTGGAGCAAAAAGCTGGGCCAGGAAGTGACCGAGGAGGCCACAAGCCTGGGGGGCGTGCCCCTCCCCCTAGGGCGCGCCCCCCTGGCTTGTGACTTCCTCGGGCACCGCCTTGACGTGAAACCGACGCCAAAAACTCCTATAAATATAGAAACCTCCGAAAAGAAACATAGATCGGGAGTTCCGCCGCTACAAGCCTCCAGAGCCACGAAAAACCAATCGGGAGCCCGTTCCGACACCCTGCCGGAGGGGGAAACCATCACCGGAGGCCATCTTCATCATCCCGGCGGTCTCCATGACGAGGAGGGAGTAGTTCACCCTCGGAGCCGAGGGTATGTACCAGTAGCTATGTGTTTGATCTCTCTCTCTCGTGTTCTTGAGATGGCACGATCTTGATGTACCGCGAGCTTTATTAATATAGATGAATCATATGGAGTTTTCCCCTCTCTATCTTCTTGTGATGAATTGAGTTTTCCCTTTGAAGTTTACTTATCGGATTGAGTCTTTAAGGATTTGAGAACACTTGATGTATGTCTTGCGATGGGATATCTGTGGTGACAATGGGATGTTCTATTGATCCACTTGATGTATGTTTTGGTGATCAACTTGCGGGTTCCGTGACCTTGGGAATCTATGCATAGGGGTTGGCACATGTTTTTGTCTTGACTCTCCGGTAGAAACTTTGGGGCACTCTTTGAAGTTCTTTGTGTTGGATTGATCATGATGAATCTGAAATTGTGTGATGCATATCGTATAATCATGCCCATGGGTACTTGTGGTGACATTGGAGTATCTAGGTGACATTAGGGTTTTTGGTTGATGTGTATCTTAAGGTGTTATTTTAGTACGAACTCTAGGGCTGTTCGTGACACTTATAGGGATAGCTCAGAAGATTGATCAGAAAAGATAACTTTGAGGTGGTTTCGTACCCTACAATAATTTCTTCGTTTGTTCTCCGCTATTTGTGACTTTGGAGTGAACTCTTCGTCGCATGTGAGGGATTTATATATGATTCAACTATGTTAGTATTGTTGAGAGAACTTGCACTAGTGAAAGTATGAACCCTAGGCCTTGTTTCTAAGCATTGCAATACCGTTTGTGCTCACTTTTATCATTAGTTACCTTGCTGTTTTTATATTTTCAGCTTACAAAAACTTATATCTTCCATCCATATTACGCTTGTATCACCATCTCTTCGCCGAACTAGTGCACCTATACAATTTACCATTGTATTGGGTGTGTTGGGGACACAAGAGACTCTTTGTTATTTGGTTGCAGGGTTGTTCGAGAGAGACCATCTTCATCCTACGCCTCCCACGGATTGATAAACCTTAGGTCATCCACTTGAGGGAAATTTGCTACTGTCCTACAAAACTCTGCGCTTGGAGGCCCAACACGAGTCTACAAGAATAAAGTTGTGTAGTAGACATCAACCACCGAACCGGAATACATTGCCGCCGGATCATGTTGTGCTCAATTGCTATGGATGACTCAAACTCTTAAGGATTATGGAATCCATGTGAGACATGTTCCATTGTTGTGTGAAAATGAGAGTGCTATTAAGATTGCTCATAATCCTGTGCAACATTCTTGAACTAAGCATATTTAAGTTCGTCATCATTTCATTCGTGATCATGTTGCCAAAGGGGACATTAATCTCAAACATGTTCTCACTAACAAGCAATTGGCCGATATCTTTACTAAGCCACTTGATGAGAAAGTGTTTTGTCACTTGAGGAGTGAGTTGAACATCATTGATGCTTCAAACTTGAGCTAGACTCACTCGGATGCATGCAAGGGCATGAGCTTACATGACTATTCCATGTTACACTTGATATGGCACCATCATATATCTTGGAAATCTATGCTCCCTTGTATTGCATCTAACCTTTTGTAGGTACTTGGAAGAACTACATTCCACAAGATTGCCATCAACTCAAATAACAAGCAATCTTGTCATGGCCAAGTATCCATGGCCCTTCTTTGATGATGGAAGGAAGAAGACAACTCAAACTATATCCTTGACAACCACCTGATAAACAAATTTCATTCTTGTCATTTGGATATGTCTTGTTCTTCCTTGCATGACTGACCCATTTAGGTGAAAAGAGAACCAAAACGATCAAGGATAGCTCCCAGCGCAAGATGATCTTCATCAACTTCGAGCATCCACAAGAAGTTCTCCTACATACCACGTCATCAACATCACTCAAAGGTATGTGATCATATCCTTGAAATAGCTTTACTCCAAGTCATGAGATAAAGCAACTCAAGTGATATGAAAACATTAAAATGCTTAATCAAAAAATGGTAACCCCATTATGAGCTTAACATAGAGTATGACCTATGATCAAGTATTCTTGCTTGGCTCCTTAAGTCAATATACTCTAATATAGGTGACCTTGTCATCGACCATCATCTAGATGAAGTATCTTGGTTGGTTCATTTAATAGTTGCATGCTCTCTTGGAACCACTCAATTTCCATCTTGTTGAAAATTTCTTGCAAATTCTTTTTCAAATTCTCTGCAATCATTTTTATTCTATTTGAGGCTTTCTGAAAAATTACCTTTGACAAACTTTGCCAAGTTTCTGTTTCGATTATGCAGATAAGCTGCACATACACAATTCGGTTCCACCGACTTATTTGCCTCAGAGTCACCGATTTTGCTATATTCTGTGTTCTTTGTCAAATTTAGCAAATCTCCATTTCTTCAAGGATCCCTTTGTAAAAAATATATATACTTGAAGGGGGAGAAATTTTCTTCGAGGATTCCTATATCAAAGGAGGAGAAATCTTAAAGAGCATTTTTAGATACTAAAAGGGGGAGAAAAAGTCGTCAAGGATCCCTAAAGTCTCAATTGTTCTCTATGACCCTGATTCTCAAGGATCCCTTCCCTCCCAATGATCCCTTTCCTCTGACTATTTGTGTCACCCTTTTTGGAAATTCATGCCAAAGGGGGAGAAATATCAAAGCTTCAAAGCTTATGCTCGTACCAAAGGGGGAGACATATATTAAGGGGACAAATATCAAAGCTTATGCTTGTATATAGGGGGAGAATATATCAAGGGGGAGAACATGCTTACCCAAAGAGGGAGAAATTTTTGATTTGATTGCCTATCAGTGCTAAACTTGTCTCACCCTACCTACTCCCAATATCTACATGCTAAGATTCAGGGGGGAGGAAGATTTACAAATCCATACTTAGGGGAGAAAGTTCTACATATTCCATTGGGGGAGACGTATCAATCTTAAGAAACTCTATTCTTCATGCGTCTTCCATATCTTGGTACTCTTGAATCTTTTTGCATTTGGATAAGTAGAATACTCTTGTGTTTCCTAACATTGTTTTCTCAAGTGTGTTCCTACTGTTAGAATGCTCAAGAACTTCAAGGTAAGTATATGCATCATATCCTTGGTCAATATGATATCTTGCTTCTTGCACATATTGTTTGCAAGGGTGAAGTTTTGAACATGGAAACACCTCATTCACATATATTCGATGCATATAGCCAAGATATACATGACTTCTCATGTCCTTTCTACTATGCATGTGTTCATGCATTCAAAAGCAACTATATTTCAAAATGGATTGCACACATTTAGGGGGAGCTTGTATTAGTCATGTATCCTTCAAAGCTATCACATATTCCTGCATATCTTAATTTGAAGCTTTGATTGTATGTTGTCATCAATTACCAAAAAGGCGGAGATTGAAAGCACATATGCTCCCTTGGTGGTTTTGATAATTCATGACAACATACATTGTCTCTTGGACTAGTAGTTCTATCTAGTTTATTTCAGTTTTAGTCCACAGAGAGGATTGGCTAAAGGATTGTGTGGAGAACCTCTCCAAGGAAAGGAAGGAATAGGATTGGACATGCTTCAAGATCTAGGACTCTATATTTTACATTTTGTGAGAAATCACTTTGTGTCCATAGGAAAGACAGTACTATTAAAAGGGGATGAGGTAAATATGATGATCTGGTTGCTCAAGTGCTTAGAGGTAGCCACCAAAAATACTTACCCACTTTCCCACACATATACTCTGTCCAAAACCAAAAGTCAAAATTTGGTGCCACCAATTTCCCATTCGGATACACCGAATTTAACCAAGACAGAAGCCAAACCAAACCCTAGCATCTCGGTACTACCAACTTTCCATTCGGTGCCACCAAAAACAGTGACCAACTTCCTGGTTAGCCATTTTCTAGAATCAGTCCCACCAAGTTCTGAGAATCGGTCTCACCGAGAAGTTGGACCAACTTTCTGTTAGCCCATTTCTTGAAATCGGTCCCACCGAGTTTGAGGAATCGGTCTCACCGAGATTTGGTAACTGCCTAGGTCACCCATATCGGTACCACCGAGATTCATATATCGGTCTCACGGAAAACACCAAAGTTGCCACATTTTGAACTAGTCGATGCCACCGAGTTTCACTTTGGTTTCACCGAGTTGGGCAATAATGTTGTAACGGTTGGATTTTGGAGAAGCTGACGGGGGGATAACCCCGGGGTAGCCTCAAGCGGACCGGTGCCTACCTCTCTTGAAAACAACCATGGGCCAGCCTGCGCCCCTCCCGTGGGCCGGCTCCCCAAGGCCGCCTGCACGGCACGGTCCAGCTCGACGCGGAGCCCGCAACCATCCGGCTCCAAGGCGATCCTCCAGCCAACGGGTCAGCGCCTTTCACATCAACACGACGAGGCTACATCAACTCTGGTACCACTGACCAGGGCTCGTACGGCCACAGTGCTATCAGCCATGCCGCCAGTCAGCACGCGCATGGATACAGTGGAGGCACCCGTACTGCTGACCACAGCCGACTGCGACTAGGCGAGGCGACACTGTGATGGCATGCCTCCGACCATTCTGTTACCTGCCCCCGCATGGCTACAGTGCGGCTGGCCATACCGAAGACTGTGGCTGGCTACCGCAAGACGACGCCGCTCGGCGCAGCCCATCCCTCGATGGGACCCCACAGCCGGCGGGCCCTACGTGCTTCGGACCACGTAGCCGGCGGGCCCTACAGACGACAAGACTGCTCAGCCGGAGGGGCCCCCAGGCCGGCTAGGGAGACTGCCAGCCGGGTCCCCCCAGCACTATCTGTGAATATTGTAAGCCAGGGGGTTGGCCTATAAAACCCCCTGGAATCCCCTCATGCAAGGGGGACTGACACACACATACCGGAGAGGAAAGAGAGCCAGCAGCTTCCTCTTCCTCCTCCGTCGAACATCTCAAGGAGCACCATTGTAGCCCTCTTGGTTCTTTAACCAGACCGGCAGGACTAGGGGTATTACCTCCCGCGGAGGGACCCGAACCTGGGTACATCACGCGTCTCGCACCGCTTGTCCCCGATCCCGTCTCCGGAGCCCGCCGGCGTCCTTTCAGCCCCAACCACTCTCGATAAGCCACCCCATGGCATCTATCGTGAGAAAACAACTACAGTTGGCACCCACCGTGGGGCCGTCCGCGGTGCCGTCCGGAGTCATGCTCGGGGCGGGACCCTTCGCCGACTCCGCCGGACGCCTCGCGTCCGGACCAATCTGCATGCCCATGGAGCCCGCCCCCGCGGAAGCTTCCGCGGCACCAAGCCTCGGTTCCGCCTGCTCCGCAGGCATCGCCATCGACTCTCCCGTCGAGCCGTGCCACGACGACGTCTCGCTCGGCGTCGACGGCCTCTGCACGCTCCTTGGTGGGCTACGCCTCGGCAACGCGCCAGCCCCCGACGAATACCCCAGCGAGGTGCTCGACTGCAGCGATCCACCACGGTTCGCAGGTATGGCCGCCTCGAGTGGCGCTGACAGCCTCCGCGCCCTTGTGGAGGTGATGGCCACCGTCCCCTCGACGAGCTCCGGTCGCGCCAGAGATGAGGTGAGCGCAAACGCCGCTATGGCTCGCGCTAGGGCGGAGGCAGACGCGGCAGCTGCCGCAGCCCGCCCAGCACCTCTGACCTCCTCCGCTCCACCCTCCAGGGGTTGAGCACCCCTATCGCTCTAACGGCCAACCCAAGCACCGCCACGGCTGAGCTGGAGGCGGCCCGCAAACAGTTGTTTGCTGAGGCCATCTCCCTCGCGTCCGCTCGGCGTCGGATGGAGGCTGCACAACGGGAATACAGCTCTGCCTACGGCCTCAACCTGACGGGCGTTGAGCCCAGCCGGTGTGGGGACGTCCGCAACCACGGCAGAAATCCTTGGCGGCAGGCTGCCCACCTACAACACTCCTCTGGCCAACATGAGAGCCGCCCAGGTGGCCTACAATGATATGGCCACCATGGAGGGCGAGGAACGCGCGCAGCAGGAGCGGCACATCCAGGACCTCATCGCCGCTGCCAACTCGCAGCAGGCCCGCCTTGACATGGCCTGCGCCGGCTCCGAGCCCCCCCCCCCCACCCACCTCGAGGGTGAGGGCCAGCGGGCTGCTAGCGGCCGCCTGCAGGCCCAGCACTCTTCCACCCCTCGCGGCTCCGGCAGGCGAGCCGGAGGAAGCCGCAGCCGGCGTTCTCAACACGGGAACGAGCAGCCGGCAGTCACCAGCCACCGCGACGATGCCCCGGAGGGCGGCGGCCTGCGATCGCGCTTACACCCCGCCTCCACGGCAGGAACGTGCGTGCTCGCCCGCTCCGGCCATCCACACCAAGCTCGCGGCCTGGCTTGGGCCGCGCGTCCCGCACAACGAGAACGACGCATGCCTCCGTATCGACCGGCTGGCGCAGTCGGCCCTCCTGGAGGAGGGCCCGATCGGGCCGGCATGTTTCGGCCCCCGGATCCGCAACGAGCCGTTCCCCACCGGTTTCTCGTTCCCCCGCGACACTCTGAAGTACAAAAGCACATCCAAGCCACAAGAGTGGTTGATAGACTACACCACCGCAGTTGGCATCGCCAGGGGAAACAAGCGCGTGGTTGTGTGCTACGTCCCCCTCATGTTGGTTGGCTCGGCCCGGACATGGCTGAACAGCCTGCCGGTCGGTAGCATCAACGCCTGGGTAGACTTCGAAGAGGCGTTCGTCCGCAACTTCACCGGCACCTACAAGCGCCGTGGCCGCCCCCGCGAGCTTGCCATGTGCGTCCAGGGGCAGAAGGAATCCCTTCGCGACTACCTCACGCGCTGGACCGAGCTGCGCAACTCCTGCGAAGGGGTGCATGAGGTGCAGGCCATCCTATACTTCTCCGAAGGCTGCCGGGATGGCACCCTGCTCAAGCACAAGCTCATGTGCTCGGAGCTGGCCGACCTGGCGGAGCTCATGGCAAAGGCGGATAAGTACACCATGGCCGACTCCGCGATGCGGATCAAGGTCAGCGCGACCGGCAAAGCCATTCAGCCGCCTGCCGCCACGCGGCCGGCCGGCGACAACCGGCAGCAGCAGAACAACAAGCGGAAGGCCGACTAGCTGGAACCCCGTTACGGGAGCAAGCAAGTCACCACCGTCGAGGAGGAGCTGCCGGCTGCCCAGGCCTCTAGCCAGCGCCAGCGGACCGGCAAGGCCACCTGGCGGCCCAAGCTCACCTTCGAGCAAATGCTCGACGCTCCCTGCAAGATGCACTCCGGGGCGAAGCCGGCCACGCACATGCTCAGGCAATGCAGCTTCTCCCAGTGGCTAGCCCGGGGCGAGGGCCTTCCGGCTCCTCCGCCATCGGCTCCCCGCGCTCCAGCGCCTCCGCCGGCTCCGACACAACCACCGACTCAGGCTCCCAACGACGGCCGCCTCCACGACCAGTTCCCCGACCAGGACGGGGCCTACGTCGTCTTCACCAGTGAGGGCACCGACAAGCATAGCCAGCGTCAGCGCCGGCACGAGGTGAACGCCACTGTGCCCTCGGTCCCCCAGTTCATGCACTGGTCCGAGAAGCCGATCACCTGGAGCCGGGCAGCCACACTCTTGTTCTTGACCCCACCATTGCCTCGGAGGGGCTCACCTGCCGGTTCTCGCAGGTGCTGATCGACGGGGGCAGCAACATCAACATCCTCTACCGCGACACGCTGCTCAAGCTAGGGCTCAAGGAGAAAGATCTGCAGCCGAGCCGGACGACTTTCCACGGCATCGTGCCGGGGCAATCCTGCTCCCCCATCGGCAAGATCCGGCTGGACGTCCTCTTTGGCAACAAGAGCCACTTCCGCCGTGAGCCGGTATGGTTCGAGGTGGTGGATCTCGACAGTCCCTACCACGCGTTGCTGGGCAGGACAGTGCTCGTCAAGTTCATGGCGGTCCCCCACTATGCCTACCTCAAGCTGAAGATGCCGGGTCCCAAGGGCATCATCACCGTCGACGGCGACTACAAAAAGTTGATCGAGTGCGCGCGCGACAGCAGCTGGCTGGCCGAGGCACTGGTGATCGCGGAGGAGAAACGCCAGCTCGACCGGCTCATGACCCTCGCCACCAAGCAGCCGCCGTGCCGACTCCTACGTCCCAACCGGCCAGCGAGGCGACGTTCCAGCCGTCCAAGGACGCCAAGCAGGTGCCACTCGACCCGGCCGACCCCAAGCAGTGCATCACCATTGGCGCCAACCTCAGCAGCAAATAGGAAGGCGAGCTCGTCGACTTCCTCTGTGAGAATCGGGACATCTTTGTGTGGTCTCCCAAAGACATGCCGGGTGTTCCGAGGAAGTACGCCGAGCACAAACTTCACGTACGGCCGGATGCGAAACCCGTTAAGCAGCCCCTGCGCCGTTTCTCCGAGGAGAAGCGGTGCGCTATAGGAGAAGAGATCCCAACTTCTCGCAGCCGACTTCATCATGGAAGTTTTCCACCCGGACTGGTTAGCCAACCCAGTCCTGGTGCTGAAGAAAAACAAGACTTAGCGCATGTGCATCGACTACACCAACCTTAACATGGCGTGTCCCAAGGACCCTTTCGCCCCGCCCCGGATAGATCAAGTGATCGACTCCACGGCCGGCTGCGATCTGCTGTCTTTCCTGGACGCCTACTCCGGCTACCACCAGATCAAGCTGGACCCGGCCGACCGGCTGAAGGCCTCCTCATCACCCCCTTCGGGGCCTACTGCTACATCACCATGTCGTTCGGCTTGAAGAACGCAGGCGCCGCCTTCCAGCGTTGCATGCAGAAATGCCTCCTGCCCCAAATCGGCAGAAATGTCCACGTCTATGTGGACAACATCGTCGTCAAGACCAAGAAGCACTTCATCACTGACAACGGTACCAACTTCGCCAAGGGCGCGATGGCGATCTTCTGCTCCAAGGAAGGCATCCGGCTCGACCTCGCGTCAGTGGCCCACCCACAGTCGAACGGCCAGGCGGAGAGGGCAAACGGCCTGATCCTGGCCGGCATCAAGCCCCGACTCGTGGCGCCACTCGTGCGTTCATCCGGCTGCTGGATCGAAGAGGTGCCGGCCGTCCTGTGGAGCCTCAGAACCACGCCCAACCGCTCAATCGGCTTCACCCCTTTCTTCCTCGTGTACGGGTCCGAGGCGGTCATCCCCACGAACATTGAGTTCGACTCGCCTCGCGTCACCTTGTACACGGAGGCGGACGCAAAAGAAGCAACAGAAGACGGCATCGACCTACTCAAAGAGGCACGTGAGCTGGCCCTGAGCCGGACGGCCATCTACCAGCAGAAGCTCCGGCACTACCATAGCAAGCGGATCCGCCCCCTTTCCTTCCGCGAAGGAGACCTGGTCCTCAGGCGGATCTAGCCAATTGCCGGCCAGCACAAGCTGTCCTCCCCATGGGAGGGCCCGTTCATCGTCAGCAAGGCGCTGCACAACAACGCGTACTACCTGATAGACGCCCAGAAGTCACAGAAGCGCAAGAGAGACGCCTCCGGCGAGGAGACGGAGCGCCCGTGGAACGCGGCGCTCCTCCGTCCATTTTACTGCTAAAACAACGAGTGTATGTATGTATCCCCCACCCTTTTGGGCCTAATGAATGTGGCGGGTGTCCCAAACAAGCACTTGGGGCATGCCTTTTCAATTCCGCCAAATCATATCGCTCCTCGAGCAGGCTCCCGGGTCCGAATCCTCGGACCCGGGGGCTCGCCGGCTAGCCTAACCGCCCCTCCCCGAAGCCGGTCAAGTAATGTGGGCTAAGTCAACCCCTCCCTTCCCGCCTAGCTACAGACCGGCTCCCGGCTGTCTGGCTAGCGGGATCCTAGGACAGGAAACTTACCACACACGAACGCCTCCTGCAAGGGGGTGGCCGGCTCAGTCTAGCCGGATCATTTACCGCTTTTAGCCGGCCTCTACCGTACTCACCCTAGCTAAGCGTCCCCCAAACCCCAAACCCCACGACTGACTCCCCTAAGGCAGATGCCCCGTCCCAGCCACAGACCGGCTCCCGGCTGTCCGGCTGGCGGGGTCAAAACCGAAGGGGACAAAGTTTTGGCAACGCAAGGGTCAAAGGGACGAAGAGCCATGGACGAGTCAGCACGCACAACTTTTTCGTTTTAACAATATGCAAAGCATGAGTTTATACACAAAAGCATAAAGGCCCACGACCACTTGTTCATTGCATTACACCCCCAGTGGGTGGAACTGCAAACTAACCAAAAGAGAAGCAGGAAAGCAAAAGCAAGCCCTAGCTAGTGGAGGCCCCATACCGGGAATCCACATGCCCCCAGCGGCTGAAGTGGAGGCTCCGTCCTTGGCGCCGGCTCATCCCGCGTCAGCCTTCGCGCCCGTGTCTTCCTCTGGCCTGAGGTCGGCGTAGGCGTCGGTGCTAGAGGCGGTATCCTCGTCACCCATCTCGCCGGCGCTACCGTCCGGGTCGTCAAAGGCCAGTACGTACTGGTCCTCCGGGACCACCTGACCATCTGCCGTCCGCTCCGGAAAGTACTCGTCCCACAGAGCGAAAGACGCTAGGTCGCTGGCCTGAATAGCCAGCGCATCGGCGACGGCCTCCAGCTCCGCATCCGTGCCGTCTCGCTGGGTCGCAAGCAGCCCCAGGTCCAACCCGGAGTACCAAGATTTCGCGACGCGGAGCGCCATGGCCGCGCCGGCCCGCGCCCCGGAAGCCCTCCAGGCGTTCACCCGCGCAGTCCCGGCCTTCAGCCACCGTGACAGCCGGCTCATGGAGCTCGGCTCCACTGCGCCCGGCCAGAGGGTGCGAACCAGCGCCAAGCCGGCCCTCTGAAGCCGCTCCATGGCCCGGACCACCTTGTTCAGACGAACCTTGGCGGTGATCCCCACCTCGTCCACGATCCAGGCAGCAAGCATCCCGATATGGACGCCCAACGCCCGCTGCTCCTCACGGTGGGCCTCCACGACCGCCGCCGCGCTCTCTTGTGTATCAGGGAAGAGCCCTGAGAAAGAGGAGAAGAATGCGCGACGTGAGACGAAAGAAAAGGCGGCCCCGAGACGGCACGAGGAGAAAAGCAAGGCGGAGAAAACTTACGGGCTAAGAGCTGATCCACCGCGTGCGCCTCCTCCTGCAGCTCCGTTTCCCTGGCTGACCAAGCCTGGACCTGGCGGTCGTGCTTAGCCTGCGCCTTCCGCGCATCCTCCGCCGCCTTCTCCAGCAGGTCGTCCTTGGCCTTCAACGCCTCGCGGTGGCTTGCCTCCCGCCGCTCCAGCTCCGCACAGTGGGCCACCTCGCACTCCTCCGTTCCTGCCCACAGGCGGTCCGCCTCCCGGCGCAGCCGATCACACTCCACCTCCAGAAGATCCCGCTGCTGGCCGGCTCTCGCCAGCCGGCATCGGACGTCGGCCGACTCGTCGGCGGAGGCTACACAATCCGGAAACAACGACCATCAAAATAAACACAGAAGCAAAAGTGAATGGATTCGACCCGCCTGCACACTACTAGGAGAAAGGCTAGTAGTAGCGCTGGAAATATTTATAGCAGTAGCGCGGGTGCCAGTGCTACTAGTATGGCGCTACTGCTAAAGGTTAGCAGTAGCGCCATTTGCCCAGTGCTACAGCTAAAGTTTAGCAGTAGCGCCTGTTATCCAGCGCTACTGCTAACTTAGTTAGCAGTAGCGTTCTTTCCTAACTTGCGCCACTAGTAAACGCACATATTTCTTTTTTTATATTTATGTTGTATTTACACACGGTTATACATATTAATATACAACATCAATAATTATTGTGCCAGCAACAACATTTAGATTAAAGTGGATGGATGCAAGTGATCATGTTGAATTAGAGGAAAATATGATATTTTCCTCTAATTCAACATGATCACTTGCATCCATCCACTTTAATCAAATATATGTCATATAACTCATCATCATCTTACTCATCTAACAACTCATCATCATCTTAATCATACCAAGTTAAAATCTCATAAAACAGGAAAACATCATAATAATAATCATCCTAATCGATCATGCAAGTTAATATAAACTAGAAAAACCTCTCTCTCATAGGACCTAGTCCTCCCTCCTAGGTAAAATGACATAAAACAGAATAACACCTATGTCTCCATGATGAAGCAAAGAGATCCAACGGTCTCCAACTTGTGGATTGCGATCCTTCTTTATTTCTCCCCATGCTTCAATTTGGAGCCGTCTTTGTGGTTTGCGCTCAGTCGAGTATGGAAAAGAGAACTCGGGCCTCATAGGGCTTTTAATTGTCATATAGCCTTCGCCATGCATCAATGGAGGCACAACATCATTTGGTAGTTTCTGTTGAAGAACATAATAGTAGCCTAGTTAGCAATGTAATCAACACCATTTACGCAATAGTAGTGTACTTAATTAGCAACTCTTACCAAGATATTTCGGCGAATGTCATCCGCCCTCAACCTATGCACTAGTGGCATGTAAAATGTATAATTTGGGCCAGTTCCCAAATTATATGGGAAGTTGTCCCTACCAACCAGGACACCAATAACGAAGTTGATAAGAACATCCTTGTCCTCCCAAGTTAGATGGATCCATAAGTGTAGTGTGTCATGTCAATTAATTTCCGTGTTTCACTCGAAGAAACGAAATAAGCTATAAATTATAAATTAACAAATTTAGTATGGATGAACACCAACTATTTTGAAATATAGAATGCAAATTACTTGACAAATATGGTTGACAAACTCACATGGAGGTAAAACAGGAAGCATATCGACATCCACCCAAATGTCGATGTTACCTTCAATATGATCTTCAGGACGAAGATCGAAGGTTATTTCCATATCCTCTTGAAATCCATATGCCTTGCAAAGAGCTTCCCAATTTGAGCACCCTAATTCCGTGTTATTAACTGCATCCATTACTTTGACCAGAAATGTGTGATCATGTTTAGTCCTCATGTTATCTCTCCTCGTCTCCATACTCTCGTGGTCCTCGAAACCGAGCCTCTTCAAGACATACCGTCTTGCATGGCAGGGGATGAACTAGTCGAATTGTATAAAACAGAAATTACACGTTGAAGCAAAGAAACAGAAGTCATGCTTAATTACAGAAAAACACTTGTCATTGTTGCGTACCGTAGAAACAATGAAGGTCTCGTCAAGCTTGATGGTGAAGAACCTGTCGTCTCGCAGGTGAGGCCCGTCGCACAAACCCCGATCATCGCCGCGGTAATCACACTCAGGGATCTTATCGTCGTCAGACATTTCCTGTGTTCACGATTCAAAAATTTGGCATGACCATTATTAAAATAAGACATATTGAGCGCCTAAAATTTGCCGGAACGGAAATGAATCAACATTCCGACAAAACATAGGCACTAGGAGGTGTTCCCTGCAATAACATACACACATGTCCAAATAGACCTAATTCAATATCGGTTGACTTTCGGTCTATCGAGGCTTTCCTTAAATAACTCTCATATCTCATGGTGTGTTGGTGCGCAATCTCTCACACTGATATGGTGGTGTATATATGTTGGTGGACACTCTCTCACAGTAATAGTTCGACCGTCGGTGATGGACGCACCCCCTCTCCTCTCCTTGCGCATTATACCAAGGTATATATCGCAAGAAGAGAAGAGGAGGAAGCGCCCCCCACGACAACAGTCGGGATTCCTCCATCAAGAACACACATGAAAGTCACACAAGGAGCAACGACAAACCGAAAGTATTTGATTTTTGTACTAAAAATTTATAACTAATACATCTCGAATACATTTATAATGAACACGAATATAATATCACTAATACATCTTCTCGAATAATCCAGTTAATGCATCATTGAATATTATAACTAATACATCTCGAATATTATCATATAATATCACTAATACAGATCGAATATTATCGAATAATCTAGTTGACTAGCGGTTCCTGAGTCGCGGGTGGTGGACACCCAAAGAGAAGGAACCATCACAAGATCATAACTCGGGTGAGATCCCTGAAGAACCTGCCAGGTATTGGAGAACCAGGCGTCCAATGCATCCATGTAGCGACGGACGTGCTCGTCCTCCTCCCTGACACGGCGACGTACCACCTCCGCGGGGGCGCGCTCCCTCTGCACCGATAGTGGCCCACGCGATCGCCACCAAAGAAGCTCTCGGTCGACGACGAGACCCGGATTCCTCACCAAGCTGCGCGCCCCGGAAGGTAGCACCTCCCAGTGCCAGCCCGGCGGAGCCCAGTCCCGGACATGGCGCCTCTCAAGGATGTCGCCGCCAAGTCGACAACGAGGATGCGGGCCGGGCATCGTCGACGTTTAGAACAAATTCCTATGAGAACACATTCTTATCGTTTAATGTTTTACTTTCTGGTTTCCTACGATTAAGTCTCCTCGTTTAATTCTTAAACTATAATAAAATGAGTAATGACATAAAAAAAGGTCTATGGACATATCGAGCGCCTGAATTTTTGACTCATTTTTACGATTAAAACTCATTTTGACTCATTTTTACCAAGTTTTCCTATTAACTATCTAATTTCATTAACAATTTAACCCTAGCAATCCTAGCAAGAACCCTAGAAATCAGTCCTAGCAATGTCCTAGCCACAATCAGCTCTAGCAAGAACCCTAGAAATCAGCCCTAGCAATCCTAGAAACTAGCAATCAAATGGACGGAGGAGGCTGGGGAAGTCTCACCTGAGAAGGAGACGGCCGACGCGTGGAGGAGACGGCCGGAGGAGAAGAAGAGGGCGCCGGGGGCGCGGGTCGGGGTCGGGGTCGGGGTCGGGGTGGACGTCGCCGTGGCAGGAGATTGGTCGGCGGTGGGGTCGGGGTCGCCGGGGTCTTCGCCGGGGTCGGGGTCGGGGGCAGCAGCCGGTGGGAGGACCGGCGGCGGAGTCTAGAGGGAGGGCGAGGAGGGAGAGAGGGAGAGAGTGAGGGGCGTGCATGGGGGATGGATAGCTACATACGGGTCCGAGTAGCAGTAGCGCGGGCCGCAGAAAAGCGCTACTGCTAGGGCTTTAGCAGTAGCGTTGCCTTCTAGCAAACACTACTACTACCGGTCGCCCCCGTCAGTCGGGATGGGACCAGTTAGCCGTAGCGCCGGTTGAATTACCAGTGCTACTGCTAACTGCATAGTAGTAGCGGCTTCAACCGGCCGCGCTACTACTGATTAGCCGTAGCGCTGCCAATTTAACCCGCGCTACTGCTAAAGTCCTATCTATAAGCATTATCCTAGTAGTGGCAGCGCGGCCGGCTGTAATCCCGGGGGCTACACCCAGTGGGTGCGCTCGCGCGCCCCCACTGGAAAAAGCACAACGGCACCATACCTTGCAGATCCGCTCCAAGGCTGGTTAGCCGGCCTTCGGCTTCCCGGAACCGGCCCAGCAATGCGTTAAACACAACCGCCCGGCGATCATGGTGGGCCTGCAAAAAGACAAGGTTAAAGGCCGTCGCAATTAGACTCGACCCGGCTGCCCCACAGCCGGCCCGACTCTCTGGGGCTACGCCCAGTGGGTGCGCTCGGGCGCCCCCACTGGAGAAGCTCAGAAGAAATTAGGGGAAAGTTCGGAGCCTACCGCGATGGACTGCTCGATGTGGATCAGCCGATCCCGGGCCGCCTGTGTCGCCTGCTGCTCCTTGTCGCGACAGTGGGCGAACTCCGCGATGAGGGCGTTCACGCCAGCTCCTAGAGAGCCAGAGCCCCGCCCCCCACCGGGGGCTCCGCCAGCCATGGCCCAACTCTCCTGTGGGCGGGTTCTAGAGCTGGAGCCGGTCCTAGTCGCGGCAGGGCCCCGTGCCGGCACGACGATATCGCCGGCTCCCCCCGACGGCGCGCCCCCAGGCGGCGTGGCGGCACTCCCAGCTGTCTCCTTCGATGAGTCGGTGAAAGTGCTAGTTATCGACTAGAGGGGGGGGTGAACAGGCGATTTTTATGAAAGTCTTCGAAACAGGGAATGTATTCGAATAGAGTAGAAATGTAAACAAGATCAGGTAGGGATATAATCAAGAATCTACTCTAGGCATGCATCACCGTGAAGACATACTAGCAGGTTAAGCTTGAACATCATGCACAATACGATGAGTCGAAGATAAACTTAGACAGTACGAAGATAAACAGCAGGCATGAATGTCTTCAAGGCAAGTCTTCAGTGATAAACAAGGAAAGGCTTCACGATACAGAGCAGGAATGTAAAGAAGTGAAGGATAGAACCAGTAGCTTGACAAAGACACAGTATTTGTTGGACCAGTTCCAGTTGCTGTGACAACTGTACGTCTGGTTAGGGAGGCTGAGATTGAACTCAGAAGACCTCGTCTTCACCTTATTCCCCTTGAGCCGAAGTCACTTAGACAACGCCCAATCACTCTGGTAAGTCTTCAGGGGAGACTTCCGAAACCCGTACAAACTTGGTCACCCGGCGATCCACAATGACTCTTGGATTGCTCTAGACCCAAGCGCCTAACCGTCTGGAAGATCACAGTCTTCAAGTGTAATAAGTCTTCAGTTCTCTCAGAACAGAATGACTTCGGTGATGCTCAAACACACTAGCTCTAGGTGTTTAGGTGTATCCTCGCAGGATGTGTCTCTCTCAATGTCTTCGAGGTGGGTTGCTCCAAAACGACAACAACCGTATCTCTCTCTGAGCAGCCACCTACTTATGGTGGAGGGGGTGGGCTATTTATAGCCAGCGGGCAACCCGACCTGATATGACCGAAATGACCCTGGGTCAATGGCCAACCGACACGTGTCACAACGGTCGGATTTCAAACACACGCGGCAGCTTTACTTGGGCTACAAGTAAAGCTGACTCAACCAACTCTGGAAGAGATTTTCTCTCATTGTCTTCGCTCGAAGACATAGGTATGGGTTGAGCATCATGTCAGCATCTGACTTCGATCACATCGACCCCACTTAACAGTACGGTGGTTCCTATGACTCAGGAAAGAAGAAACAAAACTACCAAAAGACTTCGTCTTCGCGTTTCATTGTCTTCAGATGAATGTCTTCGCTTACCACCAATGGCTTCAGCCGTCATCAATGTCTTCGGACATTTTTGGGGGTCGTCTTCGACGACTAAACCGAAACTCCAGGGACTTCTCTCTATGTTAACCTGTGAACTCTCACAAACACATTAGTCCCTCAACCACATTTGTCTTCAATACTCCAAAACCAAACAAGGGTGGCACTAGATGCACTTACAATCTCCCCCTTTTTGGTGATTGATGACAAACTGGTTGAAGTTTTCAACGTGGATAAAAATATGTGAAGATAAGGTTTTGAAGATTTTGATTACAAGATATAGAGAGCTCCCCCTGAAGATGTGCATATGAAAATTTTGCTTTGAATGCAAGTGCACATGGCAGGTTGTAGTTTGTGGAGATCTCCCCCTATACCTTGTAATCCAATCACTATGCATTAATAGATGTCGAAGACAATGAAATGCATAATGAAAAATGGTCGTCTGCAGAATGACTTCGAGCGCATAAAATAACTGGTAAGAAGCGCCAAAGAGTACGGTAAACATGAAGTGCAGACGTCCATCAGAACTTTAAGTTTTACAACCCAAAACAGCAAATGTTCAGAAATGAGAGTTGTAAACTTAGCAAAAATAGCATCCAGCCCTTATTAGTAGACCCGCTTGAAGACTATCATCCAATGCTTCTCCCCCTTTGTCATCGAATGACCAAAAAGGGACGAAGACATGGAAGAACTAAACGTTCCCAGCAGGTGTCGATGAAGACGGTGCAGCAGGGTCGCGAGGAGCGGGTGCAGTGCCGCGACGTCGAGTCGATGGAGGCAGAGAAGTGGCATCATCAGCTTCATCGGCGAGCCTGACGATGACGAAGGGAGTTGAAGAGGAGTAATCACTGTCTTCGAGGGATGGAGTCTTGCGCCATTTCTTCGCACTGGGAGGTGGTGCACCAAACCTATAGCGGGGGTGAAAGCCATCTTCTCGAAGCTCATCTTCAGGAGCCAGCATAGTCAAAGTCCTCCATGAGCGGCGACTGGTTTCATAGGCCACAAAGGCATTCTTGGTGGCGAGGTTGCGAACATGATTGACATCTTGCATCATGGCATGCATCTGGCGTCGATTCCACTCATGGTGCTTGTCTTGCCTTTGAATCAGTGAAACAAGAAGTTCATGATCAGTGAGTGCATGCTCTCTTCTTGGCAGGCATTGACGAGGCAGAGTGCTAGCAGTGGCTTCGGTGTTGGTAGCACCGGATCTGGGCTGGCGAAATGCACCAATGAGTCTTGCCCTTGATGGATCGGAAGGAATGTGAAGACCTTCCACATCAGCAGTGCCACTAGTGCCTTCAACAATAGGATTCTTGCTCTTGGATGGATACAGATATGCTGGCACAACTTCAATATCGGGAAGATAAACGCCATGGTTGCGAGCAGAAGGAAAAAACCTGGTGTTGGTTCTATACTTGATGAAGCGCATGATCCACGGAGCGTATATCTTCAGCTCGAGGACATTGAAACCATTTGCAGCAAGGTTGCGAAGAAATAAGTCTTGAAGATTGAACCTGATGCCATATACAATGTTGTAGAGCAATGTCTTCAGAGGCCCTTCAATCTTGCGAGATGAGTTGTGCCCTTTAATCGGCTAGATAGTGTGCCGAAGAATGTGATAGATAGTCCTGGGCAAGTACTGAAGATCATCCACAAAGAATGAGGTGGGCAATTCTTCATCTCGAGCCAAAGGCTTCATCATGGTTAGCATCTCAGTCATGTTGGGTTCTCGCATATGGAAGAGGCTTCGAGTGGCAATCGCATAGGCTTCAGAGCGAGGATCCAACTCTTCACCAGAGGCAGCAAGTGGTGTTGCAGGAAAGAAATCCAGTGGTGAAGCAGTAATGTGTTCATCCCTTATCATAAACTCTAGCTGCCATGTGTTCAAGTCACGACCGAAGCCAGAGATGTGGAGAGTGGCGTAGAACTGGAGGATGAGATCTTCATTCCAGTCTTCATGGTCAGTGCAGAAAGGCAGGAGACCCACATCACGAAGACAATCCAATGCTTGATCAAAACAGGGAAGACCTTTCATAGCTTCAAAGCTGAGATGTTTGTGGGGAAAGATCCTGTTTTGACCGTAAAGCACACACATATAGTACTGACGCTGTGGTGCACTCCAGAACCTGTCAGACTGAATCTTGGCATGCTTGTAAGGATTGCGTTCAGAGTTGAAGAAGGTGTTGTTCAGCCTGAACCTTTCCAACTCGAAGACTAAGGGTCTTGCTGGGCCTGACTGACGAAGACATGGAAGACGCGGCATGGGATTCATGACGTTGGGGCGCCGATCAAGATGGAATTCATACTGTGGTCCCATCCTTGGTGGTGCAACAAGACGAGGCCATCTAACAGGAGCCATCTCTCCTTCCCTATTGCGGGCCATCACAATGTTGTCCTCATTGTCTTCAGTTGATGGCGTGGCAGGAACAGAAGCCCCATCTGGGGAGGGGGCATTGGCTTCACCCATAGTGGCATCGGCAGCAATGTCTTCGGCTGCCGTATTGTCTGTTGCAGGTTGACTTGGAGGTGCATCTTCAATCATCAGCACTCCTTCGACTGGTGCAGTCGATGAAACTCGTACTTCGTCTTCGGGAATAGGAGACATGAGAGCACGAGGCCCTCGACGAAGACGTTTGAGTGGGGAAGTTCGAGTGGTGGCGTCAATCTCCTCTGGAGCAAATGGAGATTCTGGCGAGGCGGACACTGGTGGGAAGAAGGGTGGTGATGGTGTACCGGGTTCAGCTTCAGTAGCTTCTGGCCGGAGGGGAGTCCCAATATCCACAAAATCACTTGTTGGCTGTGGAGAGGAATCCAGTGGCATGTCCACCTGTGGAACATGTTCTGGCTCAACATGGGCTTCAGGACCAATGTCGTCATGAGCTGGGGTATCTTCTGGAATCTGAGTCTCTATGGAAGCAGACTCATGCAAAACAACTCTTCTTTCTAAGTTCTCTGAGGCGGGAGGTGCCACAGAGATTGGCTTGATGACCAGGGGTTCTTGCTGAGGAGTGGTGGTTGATGTCGGAGCAGGAGGAGGAACTGATGGTTCTGAAGACTTTTTTAATTTTCTTGTCTTCAACCACTACACCACGACACTCAAAGCAACGTCAAACAATCTGTCGGCATAGGTCACCTAAGGCGACACATTTAGTGTCGGCAAAGACCTTTGGCGACAGAAAGGAGCCGTCGCCTATAGTCCTGCCGGGAAAGGTCTTTACCGACAGATAAATCTATGCCGACGGATAGTATGACCGGGTTAGTGAGGGTTGTAGCGACGGACATTTCTACGCCGACAGACTGTTCTATGCCGACAGATGGTTTGACAGTGTGCTACGCCGACAGATAGTGCACCGGCCATTGCTACCCCGACAGTTTGTATGTCAGTATGCTATGCCAACAGTCTTTGCGACCTCCAATACTTCTGCCGACACATTTTTTGCCAACGTTATACATTTTAGCACAAATGCAAATGCACCATATATTAACATGAAACTAAATTCAAAATATTCAATTGATGTTCACTTTGCAGTACATATTCCAACAATTGGACTCTTCTATTCATCACAAGATGCCATTGATTAATGCATTTATTCAACACATATAGAAGATTCATTAGTTTTCTTCTCTCACTTTTGCTACAACCATTAAAGAAATACATACATCAAAATACAAGTCGTGGCATGTTACAAAATATGGGCCAAGTTCATCAGAGACTAAGTGTTCGATCACTCTACAAAACACTCTGGAATAGACCAAGTCTTCGATCACCAAACCGACATCAACTTCCATTTGAAGAAAATAGGTTGACCATGCATTCCATTAACAAAAGATATAATATCTTCGACTTGATACTTTCCACCATTTGACCCTGCAAAAACACTCACATGTTTGAGCAATATTATCATAGTAGCATTTGTTCAAACTTCTGACTTACTGTTGAGTCCAAAGAACCAAAAAAACAGAAGATGTACAACAAACTGGCTTGATAGTGTTGCTATATGTATAGGTCAAAGCCCAAAACATACTAATTATTTAAATGAAGTGAAGAAACCCAATTGCATGCACCGTTATCATGAATCAGCCATGAACATATAGCCGAACTTTGTAGAAAATAAAGCATCAGACCAGCATTGAACTTCTTACAAACACATGCGTCCAAGTACTTACAAACGCATGCGTACATATCCATGAGAGTATGCATGTTACATGAGAGTTGTCATATGCTGATAAAGTAGTGCCAAACAAGGGTGAGGAATACAAAGAAGGGAAATTTTTTGTAGCATTATAGTGGAAATCATCTACATCGTTCAAAGATAGCTAGAGTTTTAATGAAACATACAACTCTAAACTACAGCAATTGAGAACCAATAGGTCATTGTGAAAATTGATTAGTTAGATTGCTAGACCCGGCAGTGCCTTGTAAACACTGATAACGTGTTCTTGCTTTTCTAGTATGGAAGTCATAGAGTTATTTTTCTCAAAACGGTTAAAGTTATTTTTTAACTACCACAGCTACATTCAATGTAACACTACACGTCAACATATGTGAATGATCAACTATTGTATATTGCTATAGTGGAAAGTCTGCAGGATATTGCTATACTGTTTTCTTTTATGCTGACTAGTCACTTCTCAAAAAACTGAATCTGAAAGCACCTCCTTACTTGGTTTTCAACTACTGGAGAAGTCGTTCTGCATTGGTCACGTGCAAGCCTTCTAGGTTCTCCTGCAGTACAAGCAGAAAAAACCCTGAGCAACTAACCACCACATATACATTGTCAGACCATGCAACTCTCTAATTATTGTAACTGCAAAAGAGCAAGCAATTCCTATTTTGTCAATGGACTAGATCTTACAGAACATGATAGCAACTTGACTCTTGAGCTCAATTTAGGAACTAATAATTCCTTAATATAAGCAGATCTTTCATCTAGCAGACATATGCACTCTAGTTAGGTATTTAGGACCTCTCACTTCATCCATAGTCCATTTAATTACTACATGCTCTTAGTTCATCTATAGGCCAAGTTCAAAGCATATGCTCATTTAAAACTTGGGCATGATCATCTAATGTAGTACTGCTACAAAAAAAATTGCACACTTATGGTCGATTGTACCACTCACATTATATGAAAAAACATACACGTAAAACAATCACAAAGAGAGAAGCACCACACATGTTCTAAGGGTGGTACAATAAACATTAGCACAAGCGAGAAAAGTAAACATTTTTTTGCATGGTCACTTTTTCTTATCAGTAACAAAGATATATATTAACCCACGCAAATATATATATTAAAATGAAAGCAAAATTAAAACATACATACTCTAAGGTAGAATGAATGAAGGGCGTTGCTATGATCCAAAAGTAGAAATAAAACTTAAAGCTATTGATGAAAAAACTTGAACACATTGTGTAGAACTTGCATTTTTTAACAATATGGAAGAACAAGTATATAGCACTGTAATTTTCAGAGAACGATATGATTTGGAAACACACCATTCTGTGAATTTAACTGCAGATCTCCCTCTAAAATCTCTGTTTTCCTTAAGCCCTCTACATGAGTCATGCAGCTCCAGCATTGCCATTTGTGTGTAATGTTGTTGTCTGCATTCATGAGGACAAGCAAGAGTGGTACAATAAACATGGTGACGTTGACAAGAGTAATACCTGAACTCTGCGATGACGGCAATCGTGAATTGCTACAAGGTTGGATCTATAGAAATAGCCACTGATTAGCATCAGGTCATAGTTTACACTAGAACAGGAAGATGAATAAAATATATTTTACCCTATCAAGTAATACGTATGTTACTGAATTACACGTACTGCATGTGACCACTTTATCCCTCAAGTGCAGCAAAGCCCCATACACCCAGCCCATCAGTCATGTGAATAATTCCAAACAGGCAATTCGTATTCCTCCAGCAAAAACACCTTGGTTCATGCAAGCACTAGACTACTAGTGCATCGGAATGGAAAGTAATTAACATAGGGCTCACATTGCGCTTAATTAATTCAGTTCTATTTTCAATATAATAGTTATCAAATGAATGTTGCTCAATTACGGTAGTATATCTTGATTTAGAGGCATCAGAATATTTATCAGTACATATTCTAAAAAAAGAATATTGATCCGTGCATAAAATTTTATGCTAAAGTTGGGAGCTATAGTATGTTACAGAGCAAATAACAATTGGCTACGAGGCTGCTACTAGTGAAACTTGGACCCCGAATATCAATGTCGCTGCAAAAATCGGTATTCACTATGCAACATACATATCAAATAGACAAAAAATTAAAATAATGAGGTACCAAGGAAGAATATAGAGAGATGTGAATTACTGGAAGAGAACAAGAAACAATAAATGGCATGCACGTTTAGGGACAAACAAGATGAGAGAGGGGAGATGGGCAAGCAGACGAGCTAACTGAACCATTACAACCTACAGTATTCTTCATAAGAGTGCAAACAACAGGCAACATATACGTAATCATGTGACTACATGAGAGATATCTATCTGTGATGAACTAACAGTTTGCTAAGCTTAACAAATAACATTAAGTGAAGTTCATACAAGCATATCTGCACGTCCTTAAAATGTAAATGAACAACAAATTGTACATAATGCTCGCTGATACAGAAAGAAAAATAGATAGCTAATGATCTGAAGGCATCATGTGAAAATTTGAGGATTAAATTTAATGAAACCAAGGCACAGTTGTGTGCTTAGATTCAGAAAACAGGGGAGGCACATAAAAAGGCCAAAGTAGAGAAGCAGAATGCTGCCAGAGAAAAGAAATGTGCTAATTCTGAAAATTTGTTAGAAGAGAAGAACAAAAAACTAATTGAAATTTAGAGTAAAAAAGGAAAGGAAGATAAGAGAAGTTCTAACCATTTGCTTGCACAGTTAGAGTAACAGACCAAACTGAATGAAAGTGTACAAGTTAGCACTAAGGCTCAAAGAAAGAATGCTATGTGTGAGAAGAACCTTACAGACCACCCGTTGTAGAAGTTGCAAGAGGGCTGGATGGTTAGAACGGATGAATTAGGGGAACATGATTGGATGCACCTGTTACAGACCACCCGTTAAGAAAAAAGATTCAGATCCAAAAAAGGACTGGGTGCACTTAATCATGTGACTAAAAGAGAGATCAATCTGTGAAGACGTACCAATTAACTAAGCATTAACATATCACACTAGTAAGGCTCATACAATCAAATCTGCAACTCCTTCAAAATAAAAGAATGAACAACATAATACAGAAACTGAAAAAATATCACGCGAGGTATTCAATCAGGACATAAGCCATTCAATAAGGAAAACGTTTAGAACCGGCACGCCGGCCGAACTTTCCGCCGGCTCGTGTGCCACGCTGGCTCACGCGCTACGAAATAACCATCCTGCGAGAGACGCGTGTATAAGGTGGGTCCCGTGTGACAATTTCTCATCTTCTTCTACCTTCAGCCATCGCAGCTCTGCTCCTTCATGGCCTCCCTCACGCTGCTCGCAACCTCCAAAAAGCTCTCACCGGCGGCGAAGTGCTAACGGCGCCCAACATCGCCTCTCCTTCATGGCCGGCAAGCCCCTCTCCCATCCCTCCTCCTCAATCCGCATGAGGGCGCTGTAGCCGGAGCTGCAAGCCATGCTTCAACAGGCATATATTTTGCTACAACCGGCATAGAATTTTGTTACAACCGACGTCACGTTTTGCTACAACACACAGCCGTCGTCACGGTTTTACTACAACTAGCATCACGTTTTGCTACAACCGGCATAACGTTTTGCTACATCCATCACGGCTGAGATGCGACCCGTGACGGCGACGACTAATTTTTGCTACGTCCGGCAACGGCTTTTGTTACATCCGTTCATTTTTAGATGCAACGGCGAGCTACAACCAGCGACGACGGCGTCGTCTTTTTTTGCTGCAACCGTGTCTCCGTTTTGCTACGACCGGCAACGAAAAATGCTACAACGGGAAATTCTTTTTGCTGGAACCAATCAATCGTCGGCGAGGCGGAGCTGCATCCATAGCGTGCGCGGATGGCGAGGGCAGGATCCATCCATGGCGAGCGCGTGCGGCGAAGCTGCATCAATGACGAGTGCGGGCGGCTGAGCTGCATCCATAGCGAGCGTGGATCTCCGACGAGCGCGGGCGGCGGAGTTGCATCCATGGCGAGCGCAGATCTCCGGCAAGCGTGGCCGGCCGGCGAGCGCAGGATCTCCGGGGAGTGCAGGCCGCCGGCGAGCGCGGTTCTCCGGCGGGGGGCGATGAGGAAGCAGGCACTAGGGGAGAGAGGAAGAATACTGCTCCGAAAAAGAACACGAACACTGGAATGGCTTAATCGTGCGGTTTAGGGACGCCGCATCGTACGGCTGCTAGGCGGCCGGCCCAAACTTTCGGCCAGCGCACCGGCGCCCAGTACTGCCCATTCAATAATAATGTTAACTATAGAACATACCAGAAGATAGTTATTAAAAGGAATAATTGAAGCTTACCTGTTGAGTTCTGGAGGCGGGGCAGGGCAAGGGGAATCAGCCGGGACAGGCTTTGCCTGTGGAGGAAGGAGAACGGCCAGTGACTCCTCTGAACCAGCCGGCGCTCTGGATCCTCAATGGCGGACGGCGCTGCTGCTCCTTGCCAGTGGCCGGTGCTGCTACCTCACTCGTCAGCACGGCGGGCGGCGCTGCTGCTCCTCGGCGGATGTTGCTGCTCCTCCTTGACTGCGGGATAAGGGAAGGGAGGCCGGGGTCCGAGATGCCGTGGAGCGAGGGGAACGACGCGCAGATCCGCGGCGGCGGCGGCGGCGGCGCCGTGGAAGGGTTAGGTTTAGGTTATGTGTTGTGTGTGGGCGGCGAGAGAGAGGGATGAGATTGGGAACGAGTATTTGGAAATTGGGTGTTTTGCGTGGCGCGCGCTTCGCTCTCTTTCGGCGCCTTATTTTTTCGTGTGGGTCTAACCAAACAATGCCGACACTTTCCGTGTTCCTACGAATCAGCGACACACAGACTATCACTGAAGGTTGTATCTGCCGATAGAAATTACGTCGGTGGTCTGGTGATGCTTTGCCGACAGATAGTGTGTAACCAGCTTACGTAACACTGACAACCTGTGTGTCGGTATAGTTTGGGACAAAAAAAGTGTCGGCGATGCACACTTATACCAACAGATGCATGTCGTGGTGTAGTGAACCTCTTCGGAAGTTGGGATTCAGAGGTAGCTGCCTTGCGTTTCTTGGCTTCAGCTTCAGCTTTCTTGGTCTTCTTGCTATTAGCAGCAGAGGAAGACGGAGGTGCACGAGGACTAGAGAAGCCAGCAGGAAACTCAATGCCACGGCGCACAGACGGTGTAGGGGAAGACACATCCGAAGAAATCGAAGCTTGCCTGGAGCGTGCAATGACTTCGGGAGCAAGTGCAGGCTGGCCAAGTGTTTTTCGCTTCAGCATGTCATTGTGAGCCTGGACCATGATTGTAGTCTTCCGCTTGAGGCGCGCAAGGGCGCCCTTGACAGCTTCACATCGCTTCTCGAAGGCTGCCTTGAGATCTGTCATCATCAGCTGATATCCCTTGATCTGCTCGGCATTGAGTCTGTGCACATTTTGCTTGAAGAGCTCCTTTTCATGGCTAATCTTGGCCTTCATTTGCTTCGCCTTCTGAGCCACAGTCAATTCCTCGTTCACAAGACCTTGGAACATGACACTCAGGCCAATTGGGAGCTGAAGTGCATCAATGCTGAGAGAGGGATTGGCAAACCATTCATCAATGAAGTGTTCAAAGATGACATGATCAAGCAGAGGTAAGTCTTTGAGCTTCTTGTCTTCCTCTTCTTTCTGCTGGATGAGCCTTGCTAAGGCTTCATCTTCAAACTCATCGTCAGACAGTTCAATCATGTTTGATGCGTCCATTAGTGACAAGGCAGGCTTCGGACCTCTGGATGCAACAGCTTTCCTTTTCATACGCCTATGAAGGCGATCTTCGTCCTCGGGCTCTTCTGGATTATCAGTGGGAGAGCGTGAAGCCTGAGGTGAGTGGTCAGATGGCTTGGGAGGCTTTAAAGCCTTGGTCTTTGAAGCTTTTGACCTCTTCAGAGGCTTCGGCCTTGGGGCTTGTGGACGTTCATCATCATCATCATCATCATCATCAGAGTCAGACTGTGTAGGATCGGAGCCACGAATGCTCGATGGATGAGGATTGCTGGGCATTGGGGGCCTGAGCATGCATGGATAGAAGCCCATATTGATGGCTTCTGCCTTTGTCTTCGGATGAAGATTTCTGTATACAATATCTGTCCAGGGTGCCTTCTTAGCACAATTTGCAGCATACTCAGCAGTCACAAAGTGGTAATTGAACCATTCCTCACTCCAATATCTTCGAATCCATTGGATTCGATTCTTGCGCTGTGTATATGTTTCTCCCTCATCTGACTTGTATTGCTCATAAAGAGCAGGAGGAAGATCTTTGGCAGTATTTTTGCGTCTCTGCTTCCCTCCCTTCTTGACTGGATTGTTATATATCATTGGCTTCGACAAAGGCTTCACAGGATTGTGCAAGTGTGAGCACGCACCAGAGGATTCCAGATGAATCTACAAGTAGTCTGCAAATGAATTCAGACTATGAGATCCAAGTGATTCTGCTGCGGACATGTACCTGTGAAAGAGTTAGAGACGCGAGGGAAGAGGAGAGGTCATATGCATTCTCAGAAGATTTGGAATATAGCATAGTGTTTAGAAGACATTGACCTTATACCGAAGACATTCACTTCAATAGAGAATATGGTGATTTCAGATTTGTACAAGTCCAAGGATTCGTACAAGTGAGGAATCAAACCAATTTTCTGACCGCAAAGTGAACATATTTGGCAAGAATGGATCTAGATCTAGATGCGGTTGAGTGGAAGGTGAAGAAACAACAACCGACAAATTTCAGTAAGAATTTTAGATCAAAGCACGTGGTGAAAAATAGATATTTATTTACCGCGATGACGAACGAGACGAACAACTCGACAAGGCGGAGAAGCCGAGCAGTTCGATCTGCCTCACCCTAACTTGGTGGAGGCAGATAGCTACGGCGGCGGCGAGCGGAGGATGAACGCGGCCGGCGTGAGTACGTCATCGGAGAAGGCGTGGCAGCTAAGCACTTCGTCTCCGGCGGCGATGGAATCCAGCGACGGCGCTAGGGTTTTGAGCACGTGGGTGGCGGAGGAAGGGGAAAGTAATAATGGAAGGGGGTTAGCTTGTACTTATAGGGTGTGGATACCTCCGAACAAGTTGGACGGATATGCCCCTGACTCCTCGGTTTATGTGGGCACGTGGCATACATGCAAACCACCTAACAACCCACTACCATAATCGAAGTGGCGGCGCGGGAGTTGTTTGCCAATTTAATGGAGACAGTTGAGATTTGAGAATTAAATATGTGGTTGATTTGTCTTCAGCTGTCAAGGACACAGAGAAGACAGTCAACACGTGTCAATATAGAATGCATATGACTGGATTAGAACAGATTGGACGAGGAAGAATAGAAGAGAATGTCGGGTCCGATCACATTTTCCTAGGAAAAAGTTGAAGACAAAGCTATAGGACAAATGTTGTATAGGACAAAGTTCCAATCCAAATGTAGATCTGCAAAATATTTTTCAACTGAAATGCATATAAACTTTGTTCCGAAGACATTCAAATCTCGAAGACATGTGAAGGATATGAGATAAAAGACAATTAGATGAAAAGAAGCAATGTCGTCGAGTTTGGTTGGTGGCGTTACCCACCGTATAAGAATGTTTGACTCAGACACGGCGCACAATTATCGTGGCGCTCTGAAGTCATATTCTTCGTTAATGTATTCACACTCAGATTGTAAGTCTTCATGAGTTGAAGACATACGTTACATCGTGTGTTGTGCATCAAAGTCATCAACATGCATAAGCGTTAGGATGTATTCCCATTCAAAGGACATTTGAGGATTCTAAGATATTTAGCTCACACCACAACTTGCAAAACCTCTTCTCATCCAAAGGCTTCGTGAAGATATCTGCCAGTTGATCTTCGGTGTCAGCATGCTTGATGTTGATGTCGCCCTTCATCACGTGATCCCGGAGAAAATGATGTCGTATCTGAATGTGTTTTGTCTTCGAATGCTGTACGGGGTTGTGGGAGATCTTGATAGCACTCTCATTGTCGCAGTAGAGAGGTACATGCTTCAGGTTGATGCCGTAGTCCTTGAGTGTCTGCTTCATCCAGAGAAGCTGAGTGCAGCATGCGCCAGCAACAATGTATTCGGCTTCGGCAGTGGAGAGTGAAACACAGTTCTGCTTCTTCGAAGACCAACACACTAAAGATCGTCCCAGAAAGTGACAAGTGCCTGATGTAGACTTGTGATCAACTCTGTCGCCAGCGAAGTCAGAATCTGAATAGCCAATCAGCTCAAACTTCAAACCCTTTGGATACCATAATCCTAGTGTTGGGGTGTGAGCCAGATATCTAAGTATTCGCTTCACAGCAAGGTGATGCGACTCCTTTGGTGCCGCTTGAAATCGGGCGCACATGCAAACGCTGAGCATTATATCTGGCCTAGATGCACATAAGTACAATAAAGATCCAATCATGGAGCGATATACCTTCTGATCGAAATCTTTACCATTTTCGTCACTGCAGAGGTGTCCATTGGTAGGCATTGGCGTCTTGTAACCTTTGGCTTCATTCATGCCAAACTTCTTGAGGCAGTCTTTGAGGTACTTCTCCTGGGATATGAAGATGCCATTTGGTTGTTGTCGAATTTGAAGCCCTAGGAAGAATTTTAGTTCTCCCAGCATCGACATTTGATATTTTTCTTGCATCATATAAGCAAACTCATCACTGTATTTATTGTTAGTACAGCCGAAGATAATGTCGTCCACATATATTTGGCATACAAACAATTCATCATCATAGGATTTAGTGAAGAGAGTGGGATCGAGTGAACCAGGTTTGAAGCCTTTCTTCTTGAGGAATTCCTTGAGTGTGTCATACCAAGCTCTTGGTGCTTGCTTGAGGCCATAGAGTGCCTTGTTGAGTTTGAAGACTTTGTCTGGATTCTTTGGATCTTCAAACCCTGGGGGCTGAGCAACATATACTTCTTCCTCAATCTTACCATTGAGGAATGCACTTTTGACATCCATTTGATATAAGCATATGTCATGATGGTTAGCATAAGCAAGCAGTATACGAATGGCTTCGAGTCTAGCGACAGGTGCAAAGGTTTCACCGAAGTCAATACCCTCAACCTGTGTGTAACCTTGGGCCACAAGTCTGGCCTTGTTTCTGACGACTTGACCGGACTCATCTTGCTTGTTGCGGAAGATCCACTTGGTACCGATGATGTTGTGCTTCCTTGGATCAGGACGTTTTATGAGCCCCCACACTTTGTTCAGCTCAAACTGGTGAAGCTCTTCCTGCATGGCTTGAATCCATTTCGGTTCCTTGAAGGCTTCATCTACTTTGATGGGTTCTGTGATAGATACAAAACCAAAGTGCCCACAAAAGTTAGCCAGTTGAGTAGCTCTTGAGCGAGTAATTGGACCTGGTGCATTTATGCTGTCAAGCATTCTCTCAATTTGGACTTCATTTGCCACGCGCGGATGTGCAGGGCGAAGACTTTGTTCAGGCTGCTGAGTATTGTCTTCATCAGTAGCATTGTCTTCGGGATCGGCGTTGTCTTCGCGCTGAGTAGATGGAGGAATGATGACTTCTTCTACAACCACCGGTTCTTCAGGCACAATTTCTCCAGTGCCCATCAGTCGAATAGCTTCATCAGAGGGTAGTTCATCTAGCACAGGAGGCAGGTGCTCTCTTTGCGAGCCATTAGTTTCATCGAATCGCACATCTATAGTTTCAACAACCTTGTTGTGAAGGATGTTGAAGACTCTGTAGGTGTGCGAATCCTTTTCATAACCAAGCATGAAACCCTCATGTGCTTTCGGTGCAAATTTAGAAGTGTGGTGTGGATCCCTTATCCAGCATCTAGCACCGAAGACTTTGAAATAACTTACATTGGGTTTCTTACCAGTGAGAAGCTCATATGATGTTTTCTTGAAGAACTTGTGAAGATAAACTCTGTTGATGATGTGACATGCAGTATCAATGGCTTCAGGCCACATCTTCCGTGGTGTCTTGTATTCATCAAGCATGGTGCGAGCCATCTCAATAAGAGTCCTATTCTTGTGCTACACAACACCATTCTGCTGGGGAGTATATGGAGCAGAGAACTCATGAGTGATGCCAAGGGTATCAAGAAAGGTGTCCAGGCCTATGTTCTTGAATTCAGTGCCATTGTCACTCCTGATGTGCTTGATCTTGATGTTGTAGTTGTTCATACACCTATTTGCGAAGCGCCTGAAGACATCCTGCACTATGATATGCACCCAAGTGAATCGAGAATAGTCATCAACGATCACGAAGCCATATAGATTTGAAGTGGTAGAGAAGGTGGAGTAGTGAGTAGGGTCAAATAAGTCCATGTGTAGCAGCTCGAAGGGACGTGAGGTCGTCATGATAGTCTTCGAGGGGTGTTTGGCCCTGGTCATTTTCCCGGCTTCACAGGCACCACAGAGGTGGTCTTTCTTGAACTTGACACCCTCGACGTCAATGATCAGCTTCTTCTTGGCGAGTGTGTGCGAGTTCCTCATCCCAGCATGCCCTAGCCTTCTGTGCCATAGCCAGCACTCCGAAGCTTTTGCTAGAAGACATGAGGCAACCTGTGGTCCTGCAGAGAAGTCTACCATGTACAAGTCACCTCTTTGAAAACCCTCGAAGACTTTGGTTTTGTCAGAGGCCATTAGTACCACACATCGAAATTTGCCGAAGATGACAAGCATATCTAAGTCACAGAGCTTTGAGACAGACATCAAGTTGTAACCAAGGGATTCGACAAGCATGATGTTTTCCATGTGCCGGTCCCTTGAGATAGTAACTCTACCTAGCCCCAGCACTTTGCTGCTGCTCTTGTCAGCAAAGACGATGTGATCTTTTGTTGGAGGTCGTAGAGTTTGCTCCATCAATAGGCTTCGATCACCATTCATATGACTTGTGCATCCACTGTCCATAATCCATTCGGTGGCATTGGATTTGTCTTCCTGCATTGAGAATTAGTCGAGTTCACCAAAGCATGTAAGAGTAACATGCTATGATGAAGATGTAGTAGAAGACAGTGGTAGGTATTCTGAACGAGGTATGCATTAATTTTCTTGCGTTCATACAAGAATATTTTCGGGTCCCCAGAGATGATCTTCGGGATAGGCTTCGTCCTATTTGGAGACCCGATGCTGCATAGAAGATATTAGTTCTTCTTAACCACCCACATGCGAAGGGGTGGCTTAGAAGCAATGAGACGTAAGGCAGCATCAGAGAATTTAGGCAAAGATGCCCTAATAGCACGTTTCACAGGAGGGTTAGTGTACTCAAATGAATAAGCTGAGAAATTCTTTGTTGGATGAACGTAGCGGTTCAAGCCATTGTATACATATTCATGAGTCATCTGAGTCTTTTCCTGCGAAACAGAATGGTTAGTGCCATTGTATGAAGACTTATGTCTTCTCAAAGACATTGGTCTAGGGTTTGTCTTCTTCATGGGAGATGTCGTCAAGACATTCACGCGAAGCTTCTCTAGAAGACATTTGGGGACCCAGATCTTCTTCATAGGTGAGCCATTCCTGCAGTTAGTTCCAATAAATCTGGTAAACACTTCACCATTTTGACATTTGAACAGTTTATAATTGGAATCAAAGGATTCATCAATAATGAGAGGATTCACACAGTTGAAGCCTGATAATGTAGAAGGTTCAACTGAAGGACCTTTTGCAGCAACCCATGTGGTTTAGGGGTACTGCTCAGGTGTCCAGTAGGATCCATCAACATTGAGGTTTCTTTCGAACCCAACACCCTCTTTCCTAGGGTTTTTGTTCAGTATAGTCTTCTTCAGGACATCACAAAGAATCTGATGCCCTTTCAGACTCTTGTACATGCCAGTTTCAAGCAATGTCTTCAACCTATCATTGTCATCAGTGATAGCAGTGGCTTCCTCAGATGAGGGGTTAGGTGCCACAGATACAGTTGAAGATAAAGCATTTTTAGAAGCATTTGAACATTCTGCAGTTGAGTCATTTGCTTCACGTGCAATACACTTTAAGCATGGAGCATCAAATTCATCCTGAGCGGTACTCATCTGCTCTGCTAGGAGTGAGTCGTTTTCCTTCCGTAGGTCATCAAGTGCTTCCCTCAACTTTTCTAGATCAATCTTCTTCTGAAGATATTCAAGAGAAAGCTTTTCATGATTAGTTGAGAGGGCATCATGACGACTTTGGAGATCCTCAAACCTTGAACGAAGACTACGCATGTCTTCAACCATAGTTTCGTTCAGACTCATCTCTTCGCGTAGCAGGTCATCGCTTTTCTCTAGAGTAGTTTGCATTTTCTCCATGGCATGTTGCTGCTTGGTGGCAATTTTTACAAGTTTAGCATAGCTGGGTTTCTTGTCATTATCAGATTCAGCTTCAGATTCAGAGTCATGACGTGAGGATTTTGAGGATACCTTGGAGGCTTTTGCCATGAAGCAGTAGGCTGGAGTAGCATCATCATCATTAGCTTCGTTGTTGAAGACGGAATCATTGTCTTCGGGTTCGAAGACAGAGGTGGAGAGATGTTCCGAAGCCATTGCTAATCCAGCAACTTCATCGTCAGATTCCTCCCCAGATGCTTCCTCAACTTCTGAACCAGATTCATACTGTGAATGCATCTCCTTTCCAATGAACGCATGTGCCTTGCCAGATGAACTCTTCTTGTGTGATGAAGACTTTGCATACTTCTTCTTCTTGTCATCGGAGTCATAGTCCTTGCTCTTCTTCTTGGATTCCTTCTCCCATTGAGGACAATCAGTGATGAAATGGCCAACTTTCTTGCACTTATGACAGGTTTGCTTCTTGCTGTCTCTAGAAGACATTTCACCAGACCTCTTGGAATCGCGTTTTGAAGATTTTGCATAGCGCTTTGACTTGGCAAACTTCCGAAACTTTCTGACAAGCAAAGCGAGTTCTTTTCCAAAGTCTTCAGCACCATCAGAACTGCATTCAGAGTTGTCTTCAGACGAAGATACAGCTTTGGCCTTCAATGCACGGGAGCGACTGTAGCTTGGTCCGTAGATATCTCTCTTCTCAGCTTGTTGGAACTCGTGAGTGTTTAATCTCTCGAGGATATCGGCGGGATCCAAACTCTTGAAGTCAGGGCGCTCTTGGATCATGAGTGCGAGAGTATCAAAGGAACTGTAAAGTGATCTAAGTAGCTTCTTCACGACTTCATGTTTGGTGATATCAGTGGCGCCAAGTGCATTCAACTCATTTGAGATGTCAGTGAGTCGATCAAATGTGAGCTGAACGTTTTCGTTGTCAAGTCTCTTGAAGCGGTTGAACATGTTGCGAAGCACATCAACACGAGAGTCTCTTTGAGATGAGACACCTTCATTCACCTTGGACAGCCATTCCTAGATTTGCTTAGCAGTGTTGAGTGCACTCACACGACCATACTATCCTTTGGTCAGATGGCCACAGATGATGTTCTTGGCGGTGGAGTCGAGTTGAGCGAACCTCTTCACATCGGCAGCAGTAACACCTTCGCCAACATCAGGAATGCCCGCCATGACGACATACCATAGGTCGTTGTCAATGGCTTCGAGATGCATGCGCATCTTGTTCTTCCAGTAGGGGTAGTCAGTGCCATCGAAGACTGGGCACGCAGCGGAGACCTTGATTATCCCTGCAGTCGACATAGCTAAAACTCCACGGTGGTTAAACCGAAACACAGAACAAGGGAGTACCTTGCTCTGATAACAATTGAAAGTGCTAGTTATCGACTAGAGGGGGGTGAACAGGCGATTTTTATGAAAGTCTTCAAAACAGGGAATGTATTCGAATAGAGCGGAAACGTAAATAGGATCAGGTAGGGATATAATCAAGAATCTACTCTAGGCATGCATCACAGTGAAGACATACTAGCAGGTTAAGCTTGAACATCATGCACAATACGATGAGTCGAAGATAAACTTAGACAGTACGAAGATAAACAGCAGGCATGAATGTCTTCAGGGCAAGTCTTCAGTGATAAACAAGGAAAGGCTTCACGATACAGAGCAGGAATGTAAAGAAGTGAAGGATAGAACCAGTAGCTTGATGAAGACACGGTATTTGTTGGACCAGTTCCAGTTGCTGTGACAACTGTACGTCTGGTTAGGGAGGCTGAGATTGAACTCAGAAGACCTCGTCTTCACCTTATTCCCCTTGAGCCAAAGTCACTTAGACAGCGCCCAATCACTCTGGTAAGTCTTTAGGGGAGACTTCCGAAACCCGTACAAACTTGGTCACCCGGCGATCCACAATGACTCTTGGATTGATCTAGACCCAAACGCCTAACCGTCTGGAAGATCACAGTCTTCAAGTGTAATAAGTCTTCAGTTCTCTCAGAACAGAATGACTTCGGTGATGCTCAAACACACTAGCTCTAGGTGTTTAGGTGTATCCTCGCAGGATGTGTCTCTCTCAATGTCTTCGAGGTGGGTTGCTCCAAAACGACAACAACCGTATCTCTCTCTGAGCAGCCACCTACTTATGGTGGAGGGGGTGGGCTATTTATAGCCAGCGGGCAACCCGACCTGATATGACCGAAATGACCCTGGGTCAATGGCCAACCGACACGTGTCACAACGGTCGGATTTCAAACACACGCGGCAGCTTTACTTGGGCTACAAGTAAAGCTGACTCAACCAACTCTGGAAGAGATTTTCTCTCATTGTCTTCGCTCGAAGACATAGGTATGGGTTGAGCATCACGTCAGCATCTGACTTCGATCACATCGACCCCACTTAACAGTACGGTGGTTCCTATGACTCAGGAAAGAAGAAACAAAACTACCAAAAGACTTCGTCTTCGCGTTTCATTGTCTTCAGATGAATGTCTTCGCTTACCACCAATGGCTTCAGCCGTCATCAATGTCTTCGGACATTTTTGGGGGTCGTCTTCGACGACTAAACCGAAACTCCAGGGACTTCTCTCTGTGTTAACCTGTGAACTCTCACAAACACATTAGTCCCTCAACCACATTTGTCTTCAATACTCCAAAACCAAACAAGGGTGGCACTAGATGCACTTACATTCGGCCTCAAGAGGGCCCTTCGGGGCTGGGACCTCAGTCTCCGACGCCCCGCCACCTGCTGCCGCATCCATGCTGGACCTCCCGTCGGCCGGATCGTTGGCACCTCCCTCCTTGCCCTTCAAGGCTGTCGACTCTGGCGGCGGTCCGTGGACCTCAGGCGGCGCGACGTCGTGCCCCATCGGCACGTCGTCGGCCCTCTGCGTCATCTCCTTCACCGTCGCCTCCGCGCTCGCGGCTGTGCGTGCGTCCTCCGCGGCCTGGGCGACTGCCTCCGCCCGCCACGCGGGGTCGTGCACCCCCTTGGACCTCTTCTCCTGGACCGGCAGGTCCGGAGTCGAGCTGTCCCCTTGGGTGTCCGGCTCGCCGCCCCTGCGCGGGCTTCTTCCGACGACCGCTTCTTAGCGGCCTTCTCCCATGGGCGGCGCTCCTGCTCGTCTAGCCCCCTCTGCGCCGCTTCCAGCTCGCTCCACCCGACACGCTCCTTCTCAGTGCTCCCGCTTGCCCCCGGAGTCGTCTTCGCCAGGGCGCGCGGGGCCCTGCTCAGCGCAACCATGAAAACGCGACTAAGAAGCATTGAAAGCAAAGAAAAAAGGAAAGCGATCACGAGACTTACCTGACGCTGGTGGGAACCGCCCGCCTGACGGGTCCCGCCGGAGTAACCCCCGGCTTTTTACCGCCGCCTCCGCGCCCGCCGCCCGGCTGCCCTCCAGCCGCTCGCTTGGGAGTCGACCGAGAGACGACCGGCTGCTTCCCCCTTCTCGCCGCCTCCGCTTCGTCCTGCGCCGGGTCATGGCCGGCCTTACGGAGGCGTCTCCGGGGTGCCGTCGCATCGTCCCCCAAAGCCTCGAGGTCTTCCACAACCACTACATAGGGCGCCCCTTTCGACTCAGCATCGTCATCAGTCTAGTCCCGCAGCGGGGATTTGGAAGGAAACTCACCAGCCGACTCGGAACCCTCCGCCTCCGTGCCGCCGGCTCCAGATCCTCCGGCCCCGTCCGCCGGCTCCACGTCGTCGGCATCCTCAATCTCCTCGGCATCCGACTCCTCCAGGTCGGCTGCCGGCGGGCCGTAAGCCTACAGTAGAGGAAACAACTGCGGCCGGGAAAGGCCGCGGGTCAGCAGGGGCAGGAGGGGAGTCTGCGCAGCAAAAGGGAGGAGAGAAATCAAAATGCGTACCGGTGGAGCCGGATGCTCCCGGTCGTAGGGGGCCTTGCCCCATTGCCAGTCTCCTTCGTCGAGCTTGGCGGCGGAGATCAGGTTCACCCACCTCGCCACGTGCACCGCCTTCAGCTCCTTCGTGGACAGCCGACACAAGTCGTGCCGCCCGCCCATCTGACAGATCAAGTGCGGGCGGCGCTGCAGCGGCTCCACTCGGCGCGCCACCATGGTCGTCAGAAGGTCGGCGGCTGTGAGTGTAACGCCCAAGATGCGATCCTATCCTTATTTTGGCTCGAGGGCCTCGACAGGGATAGAAGCGCATCTCGTCGTTTTGCAAGAATGGATATCATTACAAGTACATGTAAAGAAGAGATGAGTATATGGAATTGGCTTATACTCGCCACAAGCTACATCAATATCACATCAATACAACAACATATCCAAACATCATACAGAAGAGCAGGGTCCGACTACGGACGAAAACAAATGATAAAATGACATCCATCCTTGCTATCCCAGCGTGACGCCTGGAACCCATCCTAGATCGACGACGACGAAGAAGAAGAACTCCAAATCAAACAAGAATCGCTCTCACGTCAAATCATCGCATTACCTGTACCTGCAACTGTTGTTTTAGTAATCTGTGAGCCACAGGGACTCAGCAATCTCATTTCCAAGGGTATCAAGACTATTAAAGCTTAATGGGTGAGGTATGGTTAAGTGGTGAGGCTGCAGCAAGCACTAAGCATTTATTTCAGTGGCTAACTTACAAGTACAAGAATAAAGGGGGATGATCATCGCATAAACGGACGTGAACTAGTAATGATCTCTAAGAGATCCTGAACACCTACTTACGAACAAACATAACCCCACCGTGTTCTCTCTCGGGTCAGAAATTCACGAGAAGAGAAAGTCACGGTTACACACACAGTTGGTGTATTTTATTTGAGTTTACTTCAAGTTTGCTATGATCGGGTGTTAAACAAAGTTTCCAAGTTGCCACGTAACCGCGGGCACGGCTTTCCGAAAGATTTAACCCTGCAGGGGTGCTCCAACTCATCCATCACAAACTAACCACACGCCGCGGGAATAACCTCGACCATGAATCCCGTGATTTCCTAGGAAATTCCATTGGAAAACCTCAACCTCGAGATAGCCCACAGTATTTTCGGAATTCCTCGCACAAGACGTTCGAGAAAGGTAAAACAAATCAAGCAAGGCCGCCCGTCATGTCGACGATCCTGATAGGAGCCGTGTATCTCGTTCTCAGGACACGACGGATAAGCTACGCGTACGGTGTCCTGATAGAAATCACCCAAGTTGCCCTGGGTTGGCCCCGCACAGTGCTCTAGTTTGGACCAACACTCATGAGGAGCACTGGCCCGGGTTGTTGATTAAAGATCCTCGGGTTAATTACTCCCTATGCAGGTTTATTAGTTATTAGGCAAATGTAGTACCAATGTTGGGCCTTGCCAGACAAGTTTTATCCTAAAATGAAAATCAAGGGGGTCCCCATAACAACCCCGAGCATCTTAGGAGCGCTCAATTATGGAACATAACACTGGTACACAAGTAACTAGGGCGGCAAGAGTGGAACAAAACACCGAGCAAAAGGCCAAGCCTTCCACCCTTTACAAAGTATATATGTGCATTAAATTAAATAGCAATAATATTGTGATATATCAAAAATATCCATGTTGGCACATGGAAACATTGCACCTGCAACTAGCAACGCTATAAGAAGGGCTGAGCAAGCAGTAACATAGCCAAACAATGTTTTGCTGGGATGTGGAGAGGTTAGAGGCTTTCATGGCAATTTGGGAGGCTTGACATACAAGTGGTAGGTAGCGAGACAAGCGATAGCAACGAGACATCTAGCATGGCAATGATAGTAATGGTATCCAGCGAAATGATCATCTTGCCTGAGATCCCGCTTGGAAGAAGAACGAGTCCATGAAGAAGACGAGCCACGTAGTCGAACGGATCCTCACACTCCGAACGCTTTCGGAACTCTATCGAGAGGAAGCAATCCGGAAACAACAATCAACACATGATAAACACCACAACAAATGCATGACATGATGCACATCAAATATGATGCATGTTATGCATGACATGGCAAAGCACAACAATCTACTCCTACACATTAAGTGAAGCTCAATATGCAACAAGTCGCATATTGACGAAACTCCATGTTCGAACCATTTAGTTCACTCTCGTTTATTTACACATCAAGTTTAAATGTTGTTAACATGGCAAGAGGTGAAGCATAAGTAAACTACACTAGCTAGGCATCTTAAATGAGGCCGACAGCAACATATAGCATTTCCGACACGACCTCATATGCAGGTTTTGAATTTGATCCAGATCTGTCCTAAACATATTTTATGTTTAATAAAAAGCAAAATAAAGTGCTCCATGTGATTCTACACATTTTTCTGGTCAAGTTACATATGTGAATCATTTTAACCGGAGCTACGGTAATTTAGTTATGACATAAACCGTTCTAACATGGCATTTACGCAAATTTAATCAAACAGCAAGTTTAAATATTTTAAACATGGATGAAAGTTGAATATTGAGAAACTAGACAAAATTCTAAGCATTTTTCATATATAACACACTTTGATCCGATGCACGATTAATTATTTGTGAGCAATGCAAATTGATGACATTTTGTGTAAAATATGCATGCACTAATAAATGCTAAATCTACGGAGCTGGAAAAAAAAACTTGGGCCTGAAGCATCACGGTGCAGAGGCCCAAGAATAGATCAGGCCCAAATGGACATGAGTGTGTGTGGCAAAATAAAATAATTACTGCGGCAAAAAAAATGGGGCTAGTTGGGTTTCGATCCCAGGACCCCGTGGATTTGCAGCGGAAGCGCGAGTCATCTCAGCTGTGTTCATTGGTGTGACATAAAAGCAGGTGATCTACTTACAATAAAATAAGACCGCACGCCAACTTTCGATACAATTCGAGAAAGTTTTATACGCACTTTAAAAAACATTTTTTACGATGCCGCGGGCGCGTGCGAGTGTGGTTGGTCTCGAAACGGTCAACGAGGAGAACCGGCAACTACTAACGGATGCAAGTTTGAAAAATGAATGACGATGCTATGCAGATGATGCGAATGCTGCGATGATGAATGCGACAACCAAACAAAACACACGACTAGAATGAAAAACAACGGGAATCTTCTGGAGCATCGGTCTCGGGCTGTTACAGTGAGGCCCTCCGAGCCGGTTAGCACGGCCATCCGGGTGCAGAGCCGGTCCGCCATCTCAGCCGGCTGCGGTAGAGCCGTCCGCCAGTCCAGCATGGTGTTCGGTGGCTGGTTGAAAAAGGCGGGCAGATTGACGCAGTCGTAATCCGCCTCCACGTTCCTCACGTAGAAGAAGCCCTTCTGCCAGCTCTTCACCGAGTCCTGCAGTGGGAGCTTCGGGAAGCCGGCTCCCATGCGGTAGTAGAACAAGGCGGCTCCGCAGGCGGTCATCTCCTTCTGACCGGTCCTTTTATTCAACACTATCTGCTGCTTGAGGTAGAAGAGCCGGCACCACATGTCCAGGCGCGGCTCAACCCCCAAGTATCCCTCGCATAGGGAGACGAAGGCGGCGAGTTGGAGGACGGCGTTGGCACTGAGGTGGTGGGGTTGAAGGACAAAGTGCGTCAGGAACCGCCGGAAGAATGTGCTCGCCGGCAGCCCGAACCCGCGAGTGAAGTGCTCGGCGAAGACCACCACCTCACCCTCTTGCGGGGCCGGAGCGTTCTCCGCCCCCGCAATGCGCGCTGTGACAAGCCCCGCCGGAGGAAGCTTCTGGCGTTGGCGGAGATGCTCGATGTATTCTTCGTCCACGTCGCTGCCATCCCAGGCGCCCTTGCTCCCCATCTGGCTCGAGGCTGGCTCGGATGCGGGAGCAGAGCGGACAGGCGTCGGCGGGGCGCGGCTAACGGCGACGGTGAGCGGCGGCGCGGCGGTCGCGTGGCACGTGCCCTTTCTCTCCCTCTCTCTCTGCACGGGAAGGGGAACGGCGAGGACAGAAATGGGCGAGGGGAGGGGCATTTGGGCTCTCTCCGCCCCTCCCTCTCCCCATTTAAACCCCGCGTGGGGTAGTGGGGAGGGGATCGGGCGCGCACGATCCCCACGGCCCCGCCCCGTGCGGGGGGCGTTACTGCCCCTAGGGAACCCCAACCGACGGCCTCTGGCCATAGAGGATCCGCGCACATGGGCTGAGGCCGCGGCCTCGCGGGCCCTGCCTCGAGGCCCGGTCTTGTCGCCCACGTGGCATGTCAGGCACGGCCTGCCGCGCGTCGCGCGGGGCGGCCCTCGAGCCCGCGGCTCGGCAGTCTCGGAACCACCTGGGGGTTGTCCTCCGGCTGCGCTGACTGGCCGCCTCCGGCGTCGTCGACTCGGCTCCACCCACAAGGACCCTGGCGCGAAATTTAAGCCGGTGTGTCCCGCCGCGGTGAACCGGCGGGTAAACCCCGGCTTCGGGGGCTACTGACGGGGGGATAACCCCGGGGTAGCCTCAATCGGACCGGTGCCTACCTCTCTTGAAAACAACCATGGGCCAGCCTGCACCCCTCCCGTGGGCCGGCTCCTCAAGGCCGCCTGCGCGACACGGTCCAGCTCGACACGGAGCCCGCAGCCATCCGGCTCCAAGGCGATCCGCCAGCCGGTGGGTCAGCGCCTTTCACATCAACACGACGAGGCTACATCGACTCTGGTACCGCTGACCAGGGCTCGTACGGCCACAATGCTATCAGCCATGCCGCCGGTTAGCACGCGCATGACTACAGTGGAGGCGCCCGTACCGCTGACCACAGCCGATGGCGACTAGGCAAGGCGCCACTATGACGGCATGCCTCTGACCACTCTACCTGCCCCCGCGTGGCTACAGTGCGGCCTGCCGTACCGAAGACTGTGTCCGGCTGCCGCAAGACGACGCTGCTCGGTGCAGCCCATCCCGCTGCGTGACAAGCACGCGCCAATGGCAGCAGCTAGTCGTCGGGTCCCAACCCTCTATGGGACCCTGCAGCCAGCGGGCCCTACGTGCGACGGACCATGCAGCCGGCGGGCCCTATAGACGACAAGACTGATCAGCCAGAGGGCCCCCCAGGCCGGCTAGGGAGACTGCCAGTCGGGTCTCCCCTAGCACTATCTGTGAATATTGTAAGCCAGGGGGTTGGTCTATAAAAACCCCTGGAATCCCCTCATGCAGGGGGGACTGACACACACATACCAAAGCGAAAGAGAGCCAACAGCTTCCTCTTCCTCCTCCGTCGAACAGCTCAAGGAGCACCATTGTAGCCCTCTTGGTTCTTCAACGAGACCAGTAGGACTAGGGGTATTACCTCCCGCGGAGGGCCCCGAACCTGGGTACATCGCGCGTCTCGCACCGCTTGTCCCCGATCCCGTCTCTGGAGCCCGCCGACGTCCTTTCGGCCCCAACCACTCTCGATAAGCCACCCCATGGCATCTGTCATGAGAAAATGATGACAGAAGCCTATATATACCCCTCCACCACCACTCACTCGCAAGAGAAGCACTCAGAACACACAGCCACTTGCCATATCCAATTTTCTGAGAGAGAGCCACCTACCCTTGTGTTGAGGTCAAGATCATCCACTCCAACCATATGGATCTTGATTTCTAGCCTCCCCAAGTTGCTTTCTATCAAATCAATCTCTTCTACCCATGCCAAACCTGTGAGAGACTGATTGAGTGTTGAGGAGACTATCTTTTGAAGCACAAGAGCAAGGAGTTCATCATACTACCACATCTATTACCTTTTGGAGGGTGGTGCCTCCTAGATTGGTTAGGTGTCGCTTGGGAGCCTCCTTCTTCATGATTGTGGAGTTGAACCAAGAGTTTGTAAGGGCAAGGAGATCGCCTACTTCGTGAAGATCTACCCCAAATAAGGCTAGTCCTCCGTGGACGTAGGCCATCATGAAATAGACGAGGTTGCTACTTCGTGGACCCTTCATGGGTGGAGCCCTCCATGGACTCTCGCGACCGTTACCCTCCGTGGGTTGAAGTCTCCATAAACGTGGACGTACGATAGCACCACCTTTCGGAACCACGGGAAGAATCTTCGTGTCTCCATATTGCGTTTGATATTCCTATCTCTACTCTCTTACATATGCTTGTCTTTACTTTTCGCTGCCATACTCGTTGACTAGCATGTGTAGGGTGCACTAGACTTGTTAGAATTGCTAAAATCTGCCAACCAATTAACTTGGGAAAATGTTAGTTTTTTAATTTGTCATGTAGTCTATTCACACCCCTCTAGACATCCCTTCTAGTGACCCCACAGTTTGGTAGACAACCACATGAGAAAGATTTATCTAGTAAAGATGAAATAATTGGTCTTGCTTCTATTGTTGTGCCTCCTGCTGATCCATTAGAACAATAATTTGTAGACCATGAAAATGATATGCATATGGGCGAAAGACATGAAATAGATAAAAAAATTGATTAACCACCTCTTCTTAAACATAATATGCCTGTTGACACTCTAGGGGATCATCTTCCACCTAAGAGTGACCCCGTGTTTGAATTAAAGACATTACCTGATGACGATGTCCTAGAATAGGGGGCCCTAACCTAGTCGGCCCAGGCTTCTCGGATTGGGCCAATGGGTCCTCCTCCTTCTCAAGATGGTATTCGGAAGCTGTACGATGGAGCGTGATCGGGACTGTGTCTGCCGAAGGCTTGTCATGTACTCCAAGACTTCTCGTACTGCCTCTACGCCAAGATACCGACCTTGTAACCCTAGATACCGGCCCTACCTGGCGTGTATATAAGCCATATGGTTTAGCCCGTATAGAGAACATCAACACAATATCATTCACCTAGCCCTAGAGTTAGAACACATCTGATGATCTGAAGGTATATCAAGTCTGTACTTGATACTTCTCCATTGATATAAACAAGAGCAGGACGTAGGGTATTACCTCCATCAAGAGGGCCCGAACCTGGGTAAATATCGTCTCCTTGCTCCTGTTACCATCCGTCCGAGATCCACAGCTCAGAACCGCCCACCCCGAGGTCTCTGGTTTTCACACCGACACTGGTGCTTTCATTGAGAGGTCCGACGTGATATCGACAGAAGGATCGATGGAATCGTCGGTTAATGACTCCAAACTCACGGGCATGATTCACATGCCCAAAATTTCTATCATGAAAATGCCTTGTCTCCTTTGTGGGATCAAGGCGGCCCATGACTCCTCTCCGGCCTTAGCCGAACCCTCCTTCAAAGACGAAGGGCTGAGGTATTTTTTGGAAAGCAACTCACACAGCGGCCGACTAGAGGCAGCTGATGAAACCGACTTTCAAATAAGTCCAGCTGATCCGATGGCTACAGATCTGACACGGGATGAGGATGCTAGAGCTTCGGACCCGCGGTCCTTAGAGACCGAAACTCACCCACCCACCTCCCACATCGAGTATCGCCCCGATAACTTGGGCCCACCAGATGTTTGGGATCTAGCCTACGTGCAACAACTTCCTGATGAGTCAATCAGGCAGCTCTGGGCTAGGTTTTTGTCTATCAAAAACAAGATACCGAGCTACCAGGACTTAGATATAATAACGGCCTTCCAGGACTGATGCGAGGATAAAGGCGTTTCGAATGCCCTCGCTCGCCGTTGTGTTCAAACACTCTCGGAATTGTCCAATCTGGTGTCCAGATTTTGCACCATCGAAGATGCCTGACTGGCCGAGGAAAGCACAAATCCGATCTGTGAATACAATCCGAAATGCGATGTACCCGCACCTCAATGCGAGCCCTGCAAGCAGACCACCCCGGTCGAAATACCTCAAAAGAAGAAGAAAAAAAATCCTCCGGCCACCTCGGAACAACACTCTAAGACCTCCTGAATAAACCATGCCCAATACATGCTATTTTGCTTAATTCCTGCCCGATTCGCAGCCTTTGCGACCGTTGGGTTGTGAGATAGGTGGCTAAGGAAGGACCCGCCCTTCTGGCAGGCGCCCCCATCACGCAGAACCGTCCTCGGACAAAGACGAAGTCATGATGATTTACGAGACCTTCGCATCCAACAAGCAGTGCAAGCGAGCCCTACGGGAAATCAATTCTATCCGACAGGTGCCAACCCAGGGCACATGGATAGAGACACCAATCACCTTTGATCATAAAGATCAACCGAGGTCGACCCCGAACAGTTGCCCTGCCGTGCTGGTCCTCAACCCAATTATGGGCAGCTGCCGACTTCGGAAGGTGCTCATGGATGGAGGCAATAGCCTAAATCTGATATATGCACACACTTTTGACAAAATGCACGTTGACAAATCACGCATAGAACAGAGCGGCACCACCTTTAAAGGTATAATAGCTAGGCGAGAGGCACACTGCAGCAGAAAAATAACCCTGTATGTAGTCTTTGAAACACCGGACAATTATCGCTCCGAAGAGGTGACGTTCCACATCGCCCCTTTTAAGAGTGGATATCATGCCCTCTTGGGGTGGGACGCCTTCTCCAAATTCCAAGCAGTACCGCATTACAGCTACATGAAGCTCAAAATGTCGGGCCCAAACGGGGTCATTACTATCTCGAGCGACCCCGACAGAGCACTCAGAGCCGAGAATAAAATGGCATCACTCGCCCTCGAATCCTTGTCCGAAGCCCTCGTGGCCGAGGAGATGACGTCCATACTATGCGCCGAAGTTGATCGAGATGATGTCATCCTTGACAAACGGTCGAAGTCTACTTCATTCAAGACGGCTGATGAAGTAGTCAAGTTCCATGTACACCCCACAGACCCAGCTAAAACGGTGTCCATTGGGGCGAACCTCGATCCCGAGACTGGCGAGGCTCTATGCACTTTCCTTAAGGAAAACTGGGATATATTCGCCTGGCATCCTTCCGATATGCCAGGGATACCCCGCAGGCTCGCAGAGCATAACCTAAACATATTAAAAAGCTACAAGCCTTTCAAACAAACACTTCAACGTTTCTCTGAACCCAAGCGTCAAGCAATGGGCGAGGAATTGGCTAAACTACTGGAGGCCAAGTTCATCCAAGATATAAAGCACCCTGACTAGCTTGCCATCTTTGTCATGGTACCAAAGAAGGACCAGTCCCAGCGCTTGTGCGTCAATTTTAAAGAACTCAATAAAGCCTGCCCCAAGGACCCCTTCCCATTACCACGCATCGACCAAATCATGGACTCCACAGCAGGGCACGAGTCACTGTGCTTCCTGGACGCCTATTCAGGATATCATCAAATAAAGATGAAAGAATCTGACCAGACAGCAACAACATTCGTCACACCTTATGGGCCGTTCTGTTTTGACACAATGCCCTTCGAACTAAAGAACGTCGGAGCAACATACCAACGCATGATTCAATCATGCCTGGAGAAACACATCGGGAAGACCGTCGAGGGCTACATTGACGATGTGGTTGTCAAAACTAAACACGTTGGACAGTTGGTAAACAACCTCCATGATACATCGCCAGCCTACGGGAATATCAAATTAAGCTCAATCCGGAGAAATGCGTCTTCGGAGTCCCATCAGGCAAACTCCTCGGCTTTATCGTATCCAGCCGAGGAATCGAGGCCAATCCAGCAAAAATATGAGCCTTGGACTGTTTGGAGGTACCAACAGAGCTCAAACACATACAAAAACTAGCAGGATGTGTGGTGGCATTAAGCCGCTTCATATCAAGACTCGGGGAGAAGGCCTTGCCTCTATATAGGCTATTAAAGCAAACAAAGACATTGGTGTGGACCAAGGAGGCCGCGGCGGCCCTAGAAGACATCAAAACTCTCCTCGCCACTAATTCTATCCTGACGGCCCCAGGTGTATGTGAGCAGATGATATTATACATCTCGGCCACAAACCAGGTGGTTAGCGCAGTGCTCATGGTTGAACGAGACATGGAGGGACACAAGTTTGAGGTCCAGAAGCCCGCTTATTACGTCTCCGAAGTCTTAATCCCTTGCAAAACGTGTTACCCTCACTATCAAAAGATAGCCTACGCCGTCTTCATGGCATCACGAAAACTCCGACACTACTTTCAAGAGTGCTCATCGACCGTGGAATCCGATGACCCATTAAGTGACATAATTAACAACAGGGATGCAACGGGGAGTATTGCCAAATGGGCCATAGAGCTTCTACCTTTTGAAATCACCCATCGGCCGCGCCGAGCTATTAAATCTGAGGTGCTGGCTGACTTCATGGACGGAAGCCAAACTCCCTTGAGAGTATAGCACCTATTTGCATTGGACCATGTACTTCGACGGTTCCAAAATGCTTGCTGGCCTAGGGGTTGACGTCATACTCATGTCACCCACGGACGACAATATTCAATATGTGTTACAAATTATGTACACGGATTCCAACAACGCGGCCAAATGCGAAGCTCTCTTACGCGGACTCCGGATAGCAGTCTCCATGGGTGTCAAACGCCTGGAGGTCCGAGGTGATTCCAACCTCACCATCTCGCAAGTCAATGGCAAATTCGATGCCAAGGACCCAAAGATGACAGCATACCAGAATGTCGTCTTAAAAATCTCGGGCAGGTTCGAGGGGCTGGAATTTCACCACATACCCCAAGATAGCAACCAAGCCGTAGATATACTCACCCGAATGGACGCAAAGCGGGATAAAGTCCCAGACACTACCTTCCTCGAACGGCTCTTTAAGCCATCCGTAGTCTGACAAGATGACAAAAGAATGTCGGAGTCAAGTGACGTAGGGAAACACGCCCCGCCTGAAGATGACAAAGGACAGGGTGTAATGGGCGGCTCGGCTATTCAGGAAACATCTCCCGCACACGAAGTTATGGCGGTCATCGCACCATGGACAGAGCCGCTCCTTGCATACCTGCTCCATAAAGTGCTCCCCGATGACCAAACTGACGCACGACAGATCATACGACAATCTAAAGCCTATAAGGTTCATGAAGGAGAGCTCTATAAGATAGCACCACGAGCATCCTCCAGCGATGCATATCCGAAGAGGAAGGAAGAAAAATACTTCAGGAGATACACTCCGAAATGAGCGGACATCGCACCACTGCTCAGACCTTGGTCAGCAAGGCCTTTCGAGCTAGTTTCTAGTGGACAACTGCGGGCGTCGATGCCTCGGCGTTAGTAAAGTGTTGTCCGGGCTGTCAAGTATTCGCCAAACAAAGCCACATGCCTCCCGCGGTTCTCTGCACTATCCCCATCACCTGGCTTTTCGCAATTTGGGGGCTAGATATGGTCGGCCCACTCAAGGGCGGATCAAGAAAAAATAAATACTTGCTTGTCATGGTTGACAAATTCACTAAGTGGATCGAAGCAAAGCCAGTCAACTCGGCTGACGCTACCCAAGTAATTGAGTTCATCTCCGGGGTAGTACACCGTTACGGTATCCCACACAGTCTGATTACAGACAACAAGTGAAACTTCATGGCCAAAACGGTTAAAGATTGGTGCGCAAAAATAGGCATCAAGCTTGACTACGCGTTCGTATACCACCCATAGACAAATGGGCAAGTGGAGCGCGCCAACAGACTAATTCTTAGTGGCATCAAGCCAAGGCTTGTATGTTCCCTTAAAAAAGCCGACTGCAAATGGGTCGAGGAACTCGATTACGTCTTATGGGGTTTGCGCACCACACCGAACAGATCCACTGGATACACATCGTTTTTTATGGTGTACGACGCCGAGGCCGTACTCCCTTGCGACATCATACATGATGCACCTCGGGTACGGATGTATGAAGAGCGGGAGGCCAAGCTCGATCGACATGACGCCTTGGATGCTCTCGAAGAAGAGCGCAACGTCGCTCGGACACGATCTGCTATCTACCAACAGCAAGCCCGACGCTACCACAGCAGGGAGGTCCATGCTAAGGACTTCAACGCCGGGGACCTAGTCTTGAGGCTACATCTAGAGAAGCAGAAGCACAAACTCTCCCTAGATGGTACTAGCCATTCATTATTGACCAAGTACTAATCGGGAGGAGCTTACCAAATTCAGGATCTGGAGGACGGTCGTCTAGAGCCCAATCCCTGGAACGCGGCGCTGCTCCGATGCTTCTACGATTGACACCCCCAAACACTGCCTATGTATATAACTCACCCCCCTTTTTTATTTTCTTTTTCTACACCTCAGATCATCTTTCGAATGACTTCGAGAGATAATATAACTTGTTCTTTTCAAAACACGCATCGTTCCACCTCTTATACACAATTGTCTTTCAAGCCATAATATGCATCAATTTGAGCACTAACCTATTGACCCAATATATTATCATTCTAGGATACTTTTTGGGTCTTTATTTACCAATTTATAATATTTTTGAGCACTAACCTATTGACCCAGTGCCCAGTGCCAGTTGCTGTTTTCTACATGTTTTTCACTTTTCAGGGTATAGTACCAAACGAAGTCCAATTGCCACGAAACTTTTTGATGATTTTTTCTGGACCAAAAGAAGACCTGGAAGCTTCGGAAGGAGGCCGGGAGCCGCACGAGGGCCGCACAAGCCAACAGGGCGCGCCCTGGGGGGGCGCCCTGATGGCTTGTGCCTCCCTCGGGCGTCTCCCGATGCCCCTCTCTGGCCTATAAATTCTAATATATCCTAAAAACCCTAGAGGCAGTCCCGAAACTCTTTTTACGCCGCCGCAAGTCTCTGTTCCATCGCGAGGCCATCTGGAGCTCCGTTCGGGCACCCTGCCGGAGGGGGGATCGATCACGGAGGGCCTCTACATCAACCTTGTTGCCCTCATGATGATGTGTGAGTAGTTCACCACAGACCTATGGGTCCATAGCTAGTACCTAGATGGCAATCTCTCTATCTCTTGATCTTCAATACAATGATCATCGCATCTTCGCTTTGATTTATCCGAGGTAATCCTGTTGTGCGGTGTGTTTGTTGGGATCCTATGAATTGTGGGTTTATGTTCAGATTATTCATGAAAAGTATTTGAGTCACCTCTGAATATTAAGATTCTATTTGCATGATCATTATAGCTTCGTAATGCTCTCTGATTTATTGATGTGCTTTGGCCTGGTAGGTTAATCTATCTTCAGTGGGAGTGATGCGTTGTGGTAGGTTCAACCTGGCGAGTTTCTATATCCCAGTGACAAAGTAGGGGACAAGAGGCGTCTTTGTGTTGCTGCTACTAAGGATAACGCGATGGGGTTCATTCATATTTCTTGAGTTTACTTTGTCTACATAATGTCATCGTTCTCCATGCATTACTCTGTTTTACTTAATACTCTAGATGCATGCTGGATAGCGGTCGATGAGTGGAGTAATAGTAATAGGTGCAGGCAGGAGTCGGCCTATTTGTTTATGGACGTGATGCCTATATACACATGATTATTGCCGTGAAAATCGCATAACTATCCGCTTTTCTACCAATTGCCCAAGGGTAATTTGTTACCCACCGCATGCTGCCTACATGAGAGATGCCGCTAGGGAAAACTATGGCCCCCCCGGGTCTATTCACTTATATATTTACAGACGCTATTATTACCTTTCTGCCTTTATTTACCTTTTATTTTATTTTGCAATTTAAAATTATCTACAATTATCTACACAACTCATTTGCTTGCAAATAACGAGATCAAGGGGATTGACAACCCTCTTGCCCGCGTTGGGTGCAAGTTGTTTGTTCTCTTATGTGCAGTTGCTGAAGACAGTTGAGGATTGATATTCCTATTAGTTCGATAAACCTTAGTTTCATAACTGAGGGAAATACTTACCCACTTTGTGCTGCGATAACCCGTTCCTCTTCACGGAAAACCCAACGCAGATCACGAGTATCAGGAAGGATTTCTGGCGCCGTTGCCGGGGAATATCATCATCAACTATCAAGTAACTTCACATAAATTTTGATTCGCTTGGTTTTCTTTTTATTTGCTGTTATATTTAGTTTGTCTCATAAAAATCAAAAATACAAAAATATTTATCTTTGCTTGTTACTACTTTTCTTGTTTGAAGTCATGGCTAGTTCCCCTCCGGACATGTCTCAATCTCCCTACTTGGGAGAGGGTTCCCCAATCTTAGATTTTAAGCAAGTGGGTGATGAGTCCCTTAAAGAAGCATGTGATATATTGCTAGTAATACAAGTTAGATCTAATCCCAAGAGTCATATTAAATTGCTCCTTAGAAGTTTTATGTTGGTCTATCTCTTTCCCATAGACGTGTTTTGGATTCTATGTTTGAAAAGGATTTCCTTGGGAACAATGCTTTTGACACCTATGATAAGATGAAAAACATATTTGTACAACCCAAAATAGAAACCATTTAACCAACCATATTGGTGTGCTTCCGTCAAACTGAGTTAATAAAAGAAACCAAGACCATTATGGAAACCAATTTTAAGGGGTTATACAACATGTCTACTAAAACCAATGGGAACGTGGTAATGCAAAATAAGAAATATGAAATTATGGACCAAAATATTGATGCCCTTAGAATGTTGAAGGATGAAATTAAGACTCCCAATTGCAAGCTTGAACAATACGTTATTAGGGTCAAGGATGACAATACTTGAAACTATGCATTATGCCTAGCTAGGGGCATAAAACAATAGCGCTTGTTGGGAGGCAACCCAATAGTTATCTTTAATTTTTTGCTTTTAACTTTCTGTTTGTTTTTGATAACATGATTATTTCCTATGTAATGATTATGTTTTTATGTTTAAATTAGTGTTTGTGCCAAGTAAAGCCTTTGGGATGACTCACAAGATGAGTAGAATCGATGCTGAAACAAAACAGAAACTTTTGACTCCAGTACAGGAATTTTCATTTTTACTGGAGCGTGATAACAATCTGAAATTTTTACAAAGTATTTCTATGCAAATTTTCGAAACTTCCCTATTTTTTCCGATTTTTTAGAGTTACAGAAGTATAGGTTCTCTACAGGTTGCTACTGACTGTTCTGTTTTAGACAGATTCTGTTTTTGCTTGCATAGTTGCTTGTTTTGATTATGCTATGGATTGTATCGAGGGGTATAAGCCATGGAGAAGTTAGAATACAGTACCTATTATGCAATTATTAAATAATAATCAATTTGCAACAGTGCTTAAAGTATGCAATATGTATCTTATACTAACGGATCTCACGAGGTTTTGTTGAGTTTTGTGTGATTGAAGTTTTCAAGTTTTGGGTGTTATCACGATGGACAAAGGAATGAGGAGTGGCAAGAGCCTAAGCTTGGGGATGCCCAAGGCACCCCAAGGTAATATTTTAAGGAATACTCAAGCATCTAAGCTTGGGGATGCCCCGGAAGGCATCCCCTCTTTCGTCTCAATCCATCGGTATGTCACTTGAAGCTATATTTTTATTTGTCACATGATATGAGTTTTGCTTGGAGCGTCATTTGCTTTTGTTTGCTTTTACTTTCATTTTGCCACAATCATTGTTTGCTGCACACACCTATTTAAGAGAGACACACCTTCATCATAATTTGTTAGAATACTCTATGTGCTTCACTTATATCTTTTGATCTTAGCAGTTGCTCTAGTACTTCACTTATATCTTTTTGAGCATGGTGGCGTGTAGATTTTATAGAAATAATTTCACTCTTGTTCTTCACTTATATTTGTTTGAGAGTTAATAAATAGTGATGGTAATTTGCATGGGTCATATGACTAGTCCAAAAATATTAGGTATTCAATGAGTGATAATCAAAACCATCAAGTAGCACATATATTGAAATTGTGGGTTAATGATATTGATGTGGTAATACGAAAAAGGTATGAGTTCATAATTGTTGGTCCGTAGAAGTGTTGATATTAAGGGAGGTTAACTTCTTGTTCATCTAAAAATTAAAGAGGCATGGTGATGATGTGTGAGCATTTCTATTCCTCGTTGAAATCCTAGTGTTGTTTCGGGTCGGAAGCGCGCGATGGTTTACTCCTACCAACCTCTTCCCTCGGGGCATGCGAGTAGTACTTTGATCTATAATAAAACTAATAAAACTTTGCAATAAGTATATGAGTTCTTTATGACTAATGTGAAACCATGGACATACGCAATATCACCTTCTCATATTTGCTAGCCTCTTCGGTACCGTGCATAGCCCATTCTCACCTCGAGGATCGGTGCAACTTTAGCCGGTGCATCCAAACCCCGTGACATGGTACGCTCTATTGCACATAATCCTCGTTATATCTTCCTCAAAATAGCCACCATACCTACCTATCATGGCATTTCCATAGCCATTCCAAGATATATTGCCATGCAAATTCCATCGTCACTTCACATGACTAGTTCGTTCATCATAATATTGCTTTGCATGATCATATAGAGCTGACATAGTATTTGTGGAAAAGCCACCGTTCATCATATTTATGATACATGTCACGCTAGATCATTGCACATCCTGGTACACTACCAAAGGCATTCATATAGAGTCATATCTTCATATCGGTTCTCCATATCAAGCTGTAAGTAAATAAAAGTGTGATGATCATCATTGCTAGAGCATTGTTCCAGTGAGGAAAGGATGATGGAGACTATGATTCCCCCACAAGTCGGGATGAGACTCTGGACGAAAAATAAAGATGGGGGAGGACAAATGAGCCCACCATTCTGAAAAAATAGAAAAAGAGAGAAGGGACTTTGCTACTATCTTTTACCACACTTGTGCCTCAAAGTGGCACTTTGCTCCTCATGTAGAGAGTCTCATGATATGTCATTTTCATATGCTAGTGGGAATTACCTTTTCATGATTACAAACTTGGCTTGTATATTCCTATGACGGGCTTCCTCAAATGCCCGAGGTATTCATGAGAAAGCAAGTTGGATGCACACCCCACTTAGCTTCATTTGAGCTTTCATACACTTATAGCTCTAGTGCATCATTTGCATGGCAATCCCTACTCCTTGCATTGACATCTATCGATGGGCATCTCCATAGCCCGTTGGTACGCCTAGTTGATGTGAGACTATCTTCTCCACCTTTTGCCTCTTTGATATCTACCACCATACTCTATTCCACTTAAATGCGATGTCCAATGGCTTACGCTCATGTATTGTGTGAAGACTAAAAAGTTGATGCATATTGAAAATGTACTATCCAATTGCCTGACTTGAACACCATGGTGCTTGAAATTTGTATTAATGTGGTGAAGATGGAGCCATGCCTTGCTAATATAATAAGATGAATGGGGGGTAAACATTCTTTTGAGGACCGTATACTTTGAAAGATTAATGATTTTATTTCTTATACTTTAATTATTGCTATATTAATATTAGTTGATTCATCATTTCTCAGTGAGTTTACATGCATAAGATTACATAATGGATAGCATGTCACATCAAAAAATGTGTTTTTATCATTTACCTACTCGAGGACGAGCAGGAATTAAGCTTGGGGATGCTTGATACGTCTCCAACGTATATATAATTTTTTATTGTTCCATGATGATATATTATCATTCTAGGATACTTTTTGGGTCTTTATTTACCAATTTATAATATTTTTGAGCACTAACCTATTGACCCAATGCCCAGTGCCAGTTGTTGTTTTCTACATGTTTTTCACTTTTCAGGTTATAGTACCAAACGAAGTCCAATTGCCACAAAACTTTTTGAAGTTTTTTTCTGGACCAAAAGAAGACATGGAAGCTTTGGAAGGAGGCCGAGAGCTGCACGAGGGCCGCACAAGCCAACAGGGCGCGCCCTGATGGCTTGTGCCTCCCTCGGGCGTCTCCCGACGCTCTCTGGCCTATAAATTCTAATATATCCTAAAAACCCTAGAGGCTGTCCCGAAACTCTTTTTACGCCGCCGCAAGTCTCTGTTCCGTCGCAAGGCCATCTGGAGCTCCGTTCCGGCACCCTGCCGGAGGGGGGATCGATCACGGAGGGCCTCTACATCAACCTTGTTGCCCTCATGATGATGTGTGAGTAGTTCACCACAGACCTACGGGGCCATAGCTAGTACCTAGATGGCAATATCTCTATCTCTTGATCTTCAATACAATGATCATCGCATCTTTGCTTTGATCTATCTGATGTAATCCTATTGTGCGGTGTGTTTGTTGGGATCCGATGAATTGTGGGTTATGTTCAGATTATTCATGAAAAGTATTTGAGTCACCTCTGAATATTAAGATTATATTTGCATGATCATTATAGCTTCGGGTGCAAGTTATGTGTTATTTTGTGTGCATCCGCTGAATACGGTTGAGGATTGATATTCCTATTGGTTCGATAAACCTTGGTTTCATAACTGAGGGAAATAGTTACCCACATTGTGCTACGATAACCCGTTCCTCTTCACGGAAAACCCAACACAGATCACGAGTATCAAGGGTTAATGTGGAAGGGGTCTTTCAAACCCCGACCAGGGGCTTACCCCCGAGGTCACCCGTATAAGGACACATGTGCTCAGTACAATCACCCAAGGAAAGGAACTGTTGGAAGAACTATTTTCCTCGGAAGATGTTTCTTACATTAAAAAGTAATATAACATAACTCTCCACCTCCCTCTTGTCTCTCGAGCCGTATAGCCGGATTGCCTTGTCACCTGAAGCGCCTGGTCTGATTACTTCGACCAGTAGCATGGGTACCCCTCGGCCATTGGCCGGGGAGGTGGAAGCTGATGGTAGGCTGACAGAGTTCGGAAGTGTGGTTTGAAGATTGACATAAAGTACTTCGATACATAAAGTCACACATACTTATTACACCCGGTCTAGTCCATCTATTAAGGTGTCTAGAGCGCAGTCCTTCTGCGAAATCGAGCAGCAGGCATAACACTCTCGTACACGAGACTAGTGGGTATCTCCTCACCATCCGGCCCCATAGGTCCTACCTTGACTAGATTCGTCATATTAAGACATGTATACTGGGTCTTCACCATGGCCCAGTCCTCCCTTGATGTAAAGGACCGAACCTCAAGACGATATCCAATCTGTTGTTGCAGCCCGATCTTCCATGACACTTCACCTTCAATAGCAGCAACCTCTCGCCCGCACACGCGATGTACACAAAGTAGAGGGTTTGAACCTTATGGCTCGGTACGAGAAAACCAATCTCGACGACGGTACTCATGCACAAAACAATTTCCTCGCAGAAATCGCAACACAGAGGTTTTCTAAAGCTTCCTCCAAAACTTAGGGATTTTTAAATAGCTTTCCCCAAAACTCAATATGGTTATTTACCCTAAAAACACATTGTGTCTACTCATAAAATATCACCTCCCCCTTACATTGAACGTAATATGTCTATTTATACTAGTACATAGCCGGCCCATCTAACAAGAATTAGAGACACGCAAGCTTTCCAAACATACTGGACTCTTACTAAATTTAAACTGATTTGCCTTTTACATCTCGGCATACTACAAATAAAGTTTGACTCTCCTTTTTTTGTGTGCACTAGGTAATTTAGTTTTGCCAGCAGGTGGCCCCCATCCCGATTCCTTTAAACACATTTGACCCCACGTGAAAGACTTCCTGATGCTCGAATCTTCTGGTGGAATTCGTCGTCCAAAGAAATACCAATAGATTAGATGTTTCCTTTTGATTGTTTGCACCTGATGCATCGTATGGAAATAGAACATCTGGTTGGGCCTAATTATAGCTGGATATGATGGTCGTGTATACGAATAATAATAGCATGGTTGTTCTTTTATGGTTCACACGATCAGCACAAAGTCCAAACTGGCTCAGCACATCAGCTTGCATGCATCTTGACGTCCATGCATGCTCAAACGTGGTGCTTCTTGACTCTAACATGTTTGTCTCTCTATGCCGTGTAGCATGCACAACAACTAATGTTTGTTCTCCTTCATACTTCCCACCAAAACAAAAGTATTTTTTCACGTGCACATTTTCGATCTGTATACCCTCAACGTGCGGAAAAGTTTCATGAACCCTGAAAACACTAATGTTAGTTGTGGCCATATCATCCCTCGCTCCTTCCCGACAGGCAGGCACCTTCCAAGCCTGGATCCGGCGCCAATCTCTTTTTAAGTGTTCGGCTAGGATGGACATGTCTTTGGGCACATGTACCACTTCGGGCCATAAAGCTTGGAAAACGTCCTTCATCGATTTCCACGCACTCTCGTGCACCACGGACGTATGAGCCGTCATGTCTTCGGACACTAGACCTCGTGTGTCAGGGGGTAGGCTGGACAGAGAAGCCGCCAAAGAAGAAAAGTCAGCCTGCTAATTACCTTGACTATACCTCATAACAGATTTTCGAAATCACAACTTACCAAAAATCATATCACCTGTTTGACGATTCTTCAATTCGGCAGCATCCAGTTGAGCTTTTAAGCTCTCAATCTCCTGGGCTTGGCGGGTGTTTTCGACCCTTAGCACATTGACGTTATCCGTCTTCTGGGTCACCACATGTTGGTCTGCTTGGCGCCGCGACTCCATGTACATCAAATCCTCGCGGGCTTGCCTAAGATCTCTCTCGAGATGACCTAGGGCTTCCGCTGTTACATGGAATTATGTCATCAGGGCATCTCCTAAAATCCCAATGGCGCTAATAATATATGCGATACAAGTGCTTACCGTGTGCCTCCATGGTGAACTTCTTCACCTGCTCCACCTCGGCTAAGGCGGCATCTAACTTCGCCTTCGTTTGGGTGAGCGCCTGGGTCAGTTGACCTTTCTTTGCCCGAGCTTCCTGTCAAAGGACGACATGCGGTATTAGATATTCAAGCCTTGCTACGGCCGCATTTCTCCCATATCAAGCCTTACGGGCTACTACCATACTTGGTAGTTGATACTTGTGATCTGCGTTGGGTTTTTTATGAAGAAGAATGGGTGATGCAGCACAATACGGATAAGTATTTCCCTTAGTTAAGAACCAAGGTTTATCAAACCAATAGGAGTAACATGCAACCCCCATCTTGAGTGACTGCACACAAAGAAGCAAACACTTGCACCCAACGCGGGCAAGAGGGTTGTCAATCCCCTTGGACTCGTTATTTGCAAGCTAGTGAAGTATATGGATGATAGATGAATATTATAAATTGCAAATTAAAATAAAAACAAATAAATGGCAACAAGGTAATTAAGGCTTTTGTAAATTTAAAAGCGAATAGACCCGGGGGCCGTAGTGTTCTCTAGTGGCTTCTCTCATGTAGTAGGCATAAAGTGGGTAAACAAATTAAAGTTGGGCAATTGATAGAAAAGTGCATACTTATGCAATCTTTATTCACGGCAATGTTCATGTATATATAGGCATCACGTCCATAAGCAAATAGGGTGACTCCTGTCTGCACCTATTACTATTACTCCACCCATCGACCGCTACCCATCATGCATCTAGATTATTAAGTAAAACAGAGTAATGCTTGTAGAACAATGACATGATGTAGACAAAGAGAATTCAATCAATTTGAATTAATCCCGTTGGTTTATCCTTAGTAACAACAACACTAAGACGTATCCTGTCCCCTACTTTGTCATTGGGATATAGAAATCCTCCAGGTTGAACCCACTACAACGCACCATCCTCACTGAAGAAATATCAATCTAGTTGGACAAACTATTTCAATAGATCGGAGAGATTTACGAAGCTATAATAATCATACAAATAAGAATCATAATAGAAATTAGAGAAGACTCAAATATTTTTCATGAATAATATGAACATATACCCACAATTCATTGGATCCCAACAAACGCACCGCACAAAGTGATTACATCGAATAGATCACCGCGAAGATGCGGTGAACTTTCTATTGAAAATCAAGAGAGAGAGAGAGAGAGAGAGAAAGATAGCCATCTAGGTACTAACTACGGACCCATAGGTCTGTAGGGAACTACTCACACATCACCATGGGAGTAGCAAGGTTGATGTAGAGGCCCTCCGTGATCGATCCCCCCTTCGACATGGCACTGGAACAGGGCTCCAGATGGGCACACGGCAGAATAGAGACTTGCGGCGGTGGAAAAAGTGTTTTGGGAGGCTCTCTAGGGGTTTTGGGAATAATAAGAATTTATGGGCGAGAGAGGGGCGTCGGGGGCCACCCGAGAGGGCCAGCACACATGAGGACGCGGCCACCTCCCTGGGCATGCCATGTTGTGTGCTGCCTCCCTCGTACAGCCTCCGGTCTCCTCCCGAAGCTTCTAGGTCTTCTTTTGGTCCATAAAAAATCATAAAAAAGTTTCGTGGCAATTGGACTTTGTTTGCTACTGTAAACCTGAAAAGTCAAAAACATGCAGAAAACAACAACTGGCACTGGGCACTGGGTTAATAGGTTAGTGCAAAAAAATAATATTAATTGGTATATAAACACCCGAAAACATCCTGGAATGATAATATTATTGCATGGAATAATAAAAAAATATAGATACGTTGGAGAAATCATCCCCAAGCTTAATTCCTACTCGTCCTCGAGTAGGTAAATGATAAAAATAGAATTTTTGATGTGACATGCTACCCAACATGTAATCCATTGCAGGTATGATCATTGAGAAACGATGAATTAACAAAAATTAACATAGTAATACTTATAAACATAAGCAACATAATCATCAAGTTTCAAAGTATACGATCCTTAAAGAATGTTCACCCCCTATTCATTTTGTCATATAAGAATAGCATGGCTCCGTCTTCACCCCATAAATACAAATGTCAAGCACCACGGTGTCAAGTCAGGCAATTGGATCGTACTTCTTACGCGCTCCAGCTTTTTATTACTTACGCAATATATGAGCGTGAACCATGGATATAGCATAAAGGTGGAATAGAATATGGTGGTAGGTTTCAAAGGGGTAAAAGTGGAGAAGAAAGTCTCGCATCAACTAGGCATATCACCGGGCTATGGAGACGCCCATCAATAGATATCAATGCGAGGAGTAGGGATTGCCATGCAACGGATGCACTAGAGCTATAAGTGTATGAAAGCTCAAATGAAGCTAAGTGGGTGTGCATCCAACTTGCTTGCTCATGAAGACCTCGGACAATTGAGGAAGCCCATCATCGTAATATACAAGCCAAGTTCTATAATGAAAAAATTCCCACTAGCATATGAAAGTGATAAAACAAGAGACTCTCTATATGAAGAACATGGTGCCACTTTGAGGCACAAGTGTGGAAAAAGAAGTAGTAGCACTGTCCCTTCTCTCTTTTCTCTCATTTATTATTTATTATTTTTATTTTTATTTTTCTTTTTGTTTTTCTTTGTTTCTTTTTTTCTTTCTTTTTCTTTCTTTTTCTTTCTTTCTTTCTTTATTTTTCTTTTTCTTTTTTAGGAGTCTCATCTCGACTTGTGGGGGAATCATTGTCTCCATCATCCTTTCCTCACTGAGACAGTGCCCTAATAATGATGATCATCACACTTTTATTTACTTACAACTGAACATGAAAAACTAAAATATGACTCTATATGAATGCCTCTGGTAGTGTACCAGGATGTGCAATGATGTAGCGTAACATGTATAAAAATGATAAACGGTGGCTGTGCCACAAATACTATGTCAGCTTATATGATCATGCAAAGATATATGACAATGGAAGTAATAGTCATATGATGTAACAGTGGAAGTTGCATGGAAATATATCTCGGAATGTCTATGGAAATGCCATGATAGGTAGGTATGGTGGCTGTTTTGAGGAAGATGTAATAAGGCTTATGTGCAACAGAGCGTATCATATCACGGGGTTTGGATGCACCAGCGAAGGTTGCACCGATCCTCGAGGTGAGAATGGGCAATGCACGATACCGAAGAGGCTAGCAAATATGAGGTGGTGAGAGTGCATACATCCATGGATTCACATTAGTCATAAAGAACTGACATACTTATTGCAAGATTTTATTAGCTCTCTCGAAGTAAAGTACTACTTGCATGCCCCTAGGGAGGAGGTTGGGAGGAGTTAACCATCGCGCGCCTCTGACTTAAACAACACTAGGATTTCAACGAGGAATAAGTATGCTCACACATCATCACCATGCTATAAAAAATATTTAGATGACTAGCAAGTTAACACCCTCTAATTCACAATACTTTTACTAACCAATGATCATGCACTCATGGCCTTTCATATTACCACATCAATATCATTAACCCACAATTTCTCTATTATGTGCTACATGTGGTTTTGATTATACACTCATTGGATACCTATTATTTTTGGACTACTCTTATAACCCATGCAAATTACCGTCACTGTTTATTAACTCTCAAACAAATATAAGTGAGGAACTAGAGTGCAATTATTTGTAGAAAATCTATATGCCACCATGCTCTAAAAGATATAAGTGAAGTACTAGAGCAACCGCTAAGCTCAAAAGATATAAGTGAAGCACAAAGAGTATTCTAACAAATCATGGTGATATTTTGTATCTCTCAAGTGGGTGTGTCCAGCAAACAATGATTGTGGAAAAGAAAAAACAAACAACAAACTAAAGCAAACGATGCTCCAAGCAAAACTCATATCATGTGATGAATAAAAATATAGCTCCAAGTGACATACAGATGGATTGAGACGAAAGAGGGGATGCCTTCCGGGGAATCCCCAAGCTTAGATGCTTGAGTCTTCCTTGAATATTACCTTGGGGTGCCTTGGGCATACCCAAGCTTAGGCTCTTGCCGCTCCTTATTCCTTCATCCATCGTGATAGCACCCAAAACTTGAAAACTTCAGCACACAAAACTCAACAAAACCTTCATGAGATCCGTTAGTATAGAAAACATATCAAATACTTTAGGTAATGTTATAAATTGATTATTATTTTATTATTGCATAAGTTACTGTATTCTAAATTTTCCATGGCTTATACCCCCCGATACAATCAATAGCATCATCAAAACAAGCAAACTATGCAAGCAAAAACAGAATCTGTCTAAAACAGAGTAGTCTGTAAAGATATGTAGAGAACCTATACTTCCGTAAATCGAACAATTCTTAAAAATTAGGAAAACCTGAAGAATTTGTATGGAAATATTGTGTAAAAAGTTCAGATGAAAAAGACATTCCAGTAAAATCATAGAAATTCTGCACTGGACGCTAAAGTTTCGGTTTTTGCACCATATAAATTCTACTTATCTTGTGAGTCATACTAAAGGATTTACTTGGCACAAACACTAATTTAAACATAAAAACACAGTCATTACAGAGGCAATACTCATGTTATCAAAAACAAACAGAAAGTAAAAAAGCAAAATATAAAGATAACTAGTGGGTTGCCTTCCAACTAGCGCTGTTGTTTTACGCCCCTAGCTAGGCATAATGCATAGTTTCAAGTATAGTCATAATAATGAGAAAGATTCATCATGCTATAATCATATTCACTTCTCTCAGCAGAAAATTTTCTAATGGTAAAGCAAAAATAGTTGAAGGGACTAAACTTCACAACACAAGGATCCGTGAGATCTATCTTCAGAGGAGAAGGAGGCTCCTCCTTAGACTTTTCATAGGTTATAGTAAATTCTTCATTGTATAGGTTCCGATAAAGATATTTCCTTAATTTCATCTCAATCTCATAATCCAATTCAATATTTGTAACAATAATTTGGTCATTGAATTTGTAAATTTTATCAATCAAGAGATTAGGTGGAACCTTTTTCCTAAGGTTTTCATTATAAGCAACGTAGTCTGTTGATCTTAATCTCCTTATTTCTTCCAACTCATAAAGGATTCCCTCTATTGGTGGGCACTCACCATTGATCCTATAATGAGAAAATATTTCTATTTCTTTCTGCATAATGTGATTAAATTCATGAACGAGAAATATTGTAGCCAACCGTTTAGTCGCAGCATGTTGAATGTTAGAGAGCTCTAGAAACAACCATTGTATGGAGGGATGCATATGAATGAATTGTCTTTCCAATTCAACTCTGAGCAAAGATAAGGCATCTGCATAACTAGTGGTTCTAGCAAGAATATATCCTCCTATCGAGGGTAGAGATCCCGCACAAGTGAAAAAGTCTTGGATCACACTTTTTCCAATGATATTACCACTACCAATACTGAATTTCTTAGTTTGCCTCATAGGTTCTACTTTAGAAGGATCATCATCCGCAAGGTTATCAAGTTTTTCCTTAGCAACTTCATTGAAATTTCTTTTAGCATTATCATTGAGAGGTGAAGTTGAATGTTCTAATGCTTCCGCACTAGAGGCGGAAGTATTACTAGTTTCAAACTTAGACATCATAGCAACTTTCAAGCAAGCGAAACAAGCAAACAAGTAAACTAGCAAAGATAAATATTTTTGTAATTTTCTTTTTTATGAAACAAACTAAATATAATAGCAAATAAAACGTAGAACAAGTGAATGATAATTTGTGCGAAGTTACTTGATAGTAGGTTGGTGATACTCCCCGGCAACGGCGCCAGAAATCCTTCCTGATACTTGTGATCTGCGTTGGATTTTCCATGAAGAGGAACGGGTGATGCAACACAATACGGATTAGTATTTCCCTCAGTTAAGAAGTAAGGTTTATCGAACCAATAGGAGTAACACATAACCCCCGTCTTAAGCGACTGCACACAAAGAAGCAAACACTTGCACCCAACGCGGGCAAGAGGGTTGTCAATCCCTTTGGACTCGTTATTTGCAAGCTAGTGAAGTATATGGATGATAGATGAACATTGTAAATTGCAAAATAAAATAAAAATAAATAAATGGCAGCAAGGTAATGAAGGCTTTTGTAAATTTATAAGTGAATAGACCCGGGGGGCATAGTGTTCTCTAGTGGCTTCTCTCATGTAGTAGGCATACGATGGGTAAACAAATTACTGTTGGGCAATTGATAGAAAAGCGCATAGTTATGCAATCTTTATTCACGGCAATGATCATGTATATATAGGCATCACATCCATAAGCAAATAGGCCAACTCCTGCCTGCACCTATTACTATTACTCCACCCATCGATCGCTATCCAGCATGCATCTAGAGTATTAATTAAAACAAAGTAATGCTTGGAGAACGATGACATGATGTAGACAAAGAGAATTCAATCAATATGAATTAACCCCATCGTTTTATCCTTAGTGGAAACAACACAAAGACATATCTTTTCCCCTACTTTGTCACTGGGATATAAAAATCCGTCAGGTTGAACCCACTAGAACACACCCCTCTCACTGAAGAAATATTGATCTAGTTGGCCAAATTATTTCAATAGATCGGAGAGATTTATGAAGATATAATAATCATGCAAATAAGAATCATAACAGAAATCAGATAAGACTCAAATCTTTTTCATGAATAATCTGAACATAAACCCACAATTCATCGGATCCTAACAAACGCACCGCATAAAGTGATTACATCTTGATCACCACGAAATGCGGTGAACTTTGTATTGAAGATCAAGAGAGAGAGAGAGATAGCAATCTAGGTACTAACTACGGAACCGTAGGTCTATAGGAACTACTGACACATCACCATGGGATCAGTAAGGTTGATATAGAGGCCCTCCGTGATCGATCCCCCCCTCCGACAGGGCACCGAAATAGGGCTCCAGATGGGCACATGGCGAAACAGAGACTTGAGGCGGCAGAAAAAGTGTTTCGGGGGGCTCACTATGGTTTTTGGGAATAATAAGATTTATAAGCCAGAGAGGGGCGTCGGGGGCCACCCGAGGGGGCCAGCACACATCAGGGTGTGGCCACCCCCCGGGCGCGCCCTGTTGTGTGTTGTGTCCCTCGTGCAGCCTCCGGTCTCCTGTCGAAGCTTCCATGTCTTCTTTTGGTCCAGCAAATATCATAAAAAAGTTTCGTGGCAATTGGACTTCGTTTGGTACTGTAAACCGGAAAAGTCAAAAACATGCAAAAAACAACAACTGGCACTGGGCACTGGGTTAATAGGTTAGTGCTCAAAAATAATATTAATTGGTATATAGACACCCAAACTAGAATGATAATATTATAGCATGGAACAATAAAAAATTATAAATACGTTGGAGACGTATCAGTAGTCTTGTTTGCCTTCAAGCAAATAAAGAAATACACAAAGAACTCAAAGGAACATGAACTTGGGTGAAGCCTCACCTGTAACCTTGCGACAAGACGTCCAGTGACTGATCAAAAGCACCTCGGGTCGCCCCAAGATATGCATCCACTGTACTTAGGGCATTGAACTCCCGATCCGAGAAGGCTGAATTCCTTAGGGAAGCCTTTCACCGCCGATAATTCGCGGCACATTGGACCTTGGAAGGAGTAGCCAAACTGGTCGACGAGTCCTCGGGCTGGGGAACCTCGGGAGTAACTCCCGTAGTAGGGCATGCCTCCGCTTCCCTATGCGCGGCTGCCGTTCCCTCGACCCTCGCACTCATTGCTATAGAAGAAGGCGAGGGTTGCCTATGAATAATCAAAAGGGTTAGGGCCTAACATAGTACCTTTAACACATGCAACAATTGAGAGGTTACCTGGTAACTGAGGGGGCACTTTCGCCTGTCCCCATGACCTCAGCCTGTGCGTCTTGCACCTCTCGCGGAGACCCCCCTTGTAGAGCCGCCTCTCTGTGTTGACATTTGGAACGTTGTCCCTTTGGAGGAGGAGTCAGGCGGCTAGGGGCAGGAGGGCGAGAACTCGCTTTCTATTAGAGGGAGGGAGTGTTATCGATGAAGCTGGCCTCATCCGAGGAACGTCGGGGGCAATGGCCACCCTTGAGCCATCAAGGCTCTCGAAGAAAAAATTCGCCCTTCATAAATAAGGGCTAGGTCCTCATCTTCGTTAAAGAGAGGATCCTCAGCTCGGCGGTGCGACTCTCGCTCGGATGCCGGACTGCTTATGGCCTCAACCCAATGCATCCATATCTCTTAAAAACAAGTGCATGGATGGTTAGATTAATTATCGAATACTTTAGATGGACGAGGGAAGAAGGAGAAACTCACTATGTTGGCGGGATTGTAGTAAGACAAGCCATCCCGAAATTGCCGTTTGGCAAAGTCCTCCGCCGTCCCCTAATAAATACTAGCCAGCGCCAATCCGAAGACTGCTTTGTCAAAGAAGTCCTCCCGGACTATTCGTGAGGCGTGTTCGGTCCCATTGAAGTCTCACAACAGACGAGGACGCTGCCAAAGTGGATGGACTCTTTGGATCATTGCCATGGCGATTACATCTATTATAGTAAGGCCGGTGATCATCAATTGCCTCACTCGAGTTGCTAGCGTAGTAACCTCATCACTTTACTCGTGAGAGGAGCTCTCTGGCCTCCAGCTATAACGCCTCTTCGGGGGCTCCATGGAAAATGAAGGGAGTCCAGGCCGAACTGGGTCGAGGAGAGGAACGTCGTCTACATAGAACCACTCGGTTGGCCGACAGTATCCTCCCGAGGTGTGCCTGATGGATACTCGGTCCCCTCGATCCGACAGACTTCGACTGCCCCAACCTCATACAACTTCTCGGCTGGAGAACAGGGAACTGCACAGAAATACCTTCTCTATAGCCCTAAGTGTGCCTCGCATCTGAGGTGCATCTCGCGATATGTAAAATAGAGTTCGGGGTGAAGTGGTGAAGTTGCAGCCCATAGAACTCCAACATGTTGGAAATATGCCCTAGAGGCAATAATAAATTGGTTATTATCATATTTCCCTGTTCATGATAAACATCTATTATCCATTCTAGAATTGTATTGATCGGAAACTCAGATACATGTGTGGATACATAGACAACACCGTGTCCCTAGTGAGCCTCTACTAGACTAGCTCGTTGATCAAAGATGGTTAAGGTTTCCTAACCATAGGCATGAGTTGTCATTTGATAACGGGGTCACATCATTAGGAGAATGAGGTGATGGACAAGACCCAACCGTAAGCATAGCATTTGATCGTATTAGTTTATTGCTAGTGCTTTCTTCATGTCAAGTATATGTTCCTAAGACCATGAGATCATGCAACTCCCTGGCACCGGAGGAATGCCTTGTGTGTATCAAACGTCACTTCGTAACTGGGTGATCATAAAGGTACTCTACAACTATCTTCAAGGGTGACTATTGGGTTGGCATGGATCGAACTGGGATTTGTCACTCCGTATGACACATAGGTATCTCTGGGCCCTCTTGGTAATACAACATCACAAGAAGCTTGCAAGCAATGTGACTAAGGAGTTAGTCATGAGATCTTTTATTACGGAACGAGTAAAGAGACTTGCTGGTAACGAGATTAAACTAGGTATGGAGATATCGACGATCGAATCTCGGGCAAGTAACATACCGCTGGACAAAGGGAACTGCATACGGGATTGATTGAATCCTTGGCATCGTGGTTCGACCGATAAAGACCTTCGTGGAATATGTGGGAACCAATATGGGCATCCAGGTCCCGCTATTGGTTATTAACCGGAGAGGTGTCTCGGTCATGTCCACATGATTCTCGAACCCATAGGGTCCGCACGCTTAACGTTTGATGACGATATAGTATTATTGGGTTATGTATGTTGGTGACCGAATGTTGTTCGGAGTCCCAGATGAGACACCGAACATCACGAGGAGCTCCGGAATGGTCCAGAGGTAAAGATTTATATATGGGAAGTCATATTTTGGCTACCGGAAAAGTTTCGGGTTTTTCCGGTATTGTACCGGGAAGCTTCTAGAAGGTTCCAGAAACTTCCGGAGGAGTCTGGAAGTCCACCAAGGGTTCCACCACATCCCACGGGTTTGCATGGGCTGAGGGGAGGCACCCTGGCCTTATTGGGCCGGGCGCACAAGTCCCTCAAGGCCCATGTGGCTTGGGAGAGGTGGAAAGTCCACCTATGTATGGAAAGGGAGGGAATTGGACTAGGAGTCCAACTCCTCCCCCTTGGCGGCTCCCTAGGGCTTGGAGGGGCTGTTCCCCATGCCCCTCCACCTATATATAGAGGGGAGGGGGCGCCCCAAGAGGACACACCAAGCCCTTGGCGCCCCTCTCTCTCCCTAGATCGTTTTCTCCTCCGTTCGCGGTTTCGGTAGCGCTCGGCGTAGCCCTGTCGGGATTGCTCCACCATCATCTCCACCATGCCGACATGCTGGTTGTGAACCCATCTACTACTCCACCCTCGCTCGCTGGATCGAGGAGGCAGAGACGTCATCGAGACGAACGTGTGCTGAACACGGAGGTGCCGTCCGTTCGGCGCTAGATCGGGACGGATCGCGATTGGATCGTGAAGATGTACGACTACAACAACCGTGTTATATACACTTCCTCTTAGCAATCTACAAGGGTATGTAGATACACTCCCCCTCTCGTAGCTATGCATCTCCATGGACAGATCTTGCGTGTGCGTAGGAATTTTTTTGTTTCCCATGCAACATTCCCCAACAGTGGCATCATGAGCTATGTCTATGCGTAGATGATATGCACGAGTAGAACACAAAGAGTTTGTGGGCGTTGATGTTCAGATTGCTTACCTCCTTAGTCTCTTTGGCAGTATTGTGGGATGAAGCGGCCCGGACCAACCTTAATTGTCCACGTACAAGAGATGGTTCCCCCGTCTGACATGTAACTTAGTTGCATAAAGGTGGCTGGCGGGTGTCTATCTCTCCCACTTTAGTTGAATCGGATTCGACAGAGGCGGTCCTTGTAGAAGGTTAAAAGGCAACTTGATTTTCACCGTTGTGGCTTTGCGTAGGTAAGAACGGTTCTTACTAGTTGCCCATAGCAGCCAAGTAAAACTTGCAACAACAAAGTAGAGGACGTCTAACTTGTTTTTGCAGGGCATGTTGTGATGTGATATGGCCAAGACGTGATATGATATGTGTGATGTATGAGATGACCATGTTTTGTATACTTATCACGACTTGCATGTCGATGAGTACGGCAACTGGCAGGAGCCATAGGGTCATCTTTAATTTAATTGTGCTATTTGCTTTACTTTATCGCTATGAGTTAGCAATAGTCGTAGAAGCAATAGTTGGCGCGACAACCACATGATGACATGATGATGGAGATCATGGTGTCATGCCGGTGACGATGGAGATCATGCCGATGCATTGGAGATGGAGATCAAAAGCACAAGATGATGATGGCCATATCATGTCACTTATATGATTTGCATGTGATGTTTATCCTTTTATGCATCTTATTTTGCTTAGGACGATAGTAGCATTATAAGATGATCCCTCACTAAAATTTCAAGATAAATTGTGTTCTCCCTGAGTATGCACCATTGCGAAGGATTGTTGTTTCGAAGCACCTCGTGATGATCGGGTGTGATAGACTCTACGTTCGCATACAACGGGTGTAAGCCAGATTTACACACGCAGAATACTTTGGTTAAACTTGACGAGCCTAGCATGTATAGACATGGCCTCGGAACACAGGAGACCGAAAGGTCGAACATGAGTCATATAGTAGATATGATCAACATGGAGATGTTCACCATTGAAACCACCTCATCTGACGCGATGATCGGACTTCGGTTGGTGGATTTGGATCATGTCACACTTAGACAACCCGAGGGATGTTGATTTGAGTGGGAGTTCTTTAGTAATATGATTAATTGAACTCATTATCATGAACATAGTCTAAAGTTGTCTTTGCAAAATTATGTTGTAGATCAATAGATCGCCCTGTAGCTCCCCTATATTTTGATACGTTCCTAGAGAAAACTAAGTTGAAAGATGATGGTAGCAATTATGCGGACTAGGTCCGTGATATGAGGATTGTCCTCATTGCTGCACAGAAGGCTTATGTCCTTGATGCACCGCTCGGTGCGCCACCCCCTCAAGTGTCGTCTGTGGATGTTGTGAACAGCTGACAGACACGTTCAGATGACTACTCGATAGTTTAGTGCGCCATGCTTTACGGCTTAGAATCGGGGCTTCAAAGACGTTTTGAACGCCATGGAGCATATGAGATGTTCCAAGAGCTGAAATTGGAATTTCAGGCTCATGCCCTTGTTGAGAAGTATGAGACCTCTGACAAGTTCTTTGCCTGCATGATGGAGGAGAATAGCTCAATTGGTGAGCATGTGCTCAGAATGTCTGGGTGCTACAGTCGCTTGAATCAAGTGGGAGTTAATCTTCCTAGATAAGATAGTGATTGACAGAGTTCTCCAAGTCACTGCCACCAAGCTACTAGAGCTTCGTGATGAACTATAACATGCAAGGGATAGAGAAGATGATCCCTGAGGTATTCGTGATGTTTTACGCCGCGAAGGTAGAAATCAAGAAGGAGCATCAAGTGTTGATGGTAAGACCACTAGTTTCAAGAAGGGCAAGGGCAAGAAGGGAAACTTCAAGAATGGCAAACCAGTTGCCGCTCCAGTGAAGAAACCCAATGTTGAACCCAAACCCGAGACTAGTGCTTCTATTATGAGGGGAACGGTCACTCAAGCAGAACTGCCCCAAATATTTGGCAGATAAGAAGGCAGGCAACGTCGACAAAGGTATATTTGATATACATGTTATTGATGTGTACCTTATTAGCTCTCGTAGTAGTGCCTAGGTATGAGATACCGGTTCAGTTGCTAATATTGGTAACTCGAAACAAAAGCTACAGAATAAACGGAGACTAGCTAAGGGCGAGGTGACGATGTGTGTTGGAAGTGTTTCCAAGGTTGATGTGATCACCATCGCAGGCTCCCTCTACCTTCGGGATTAGTGTTGAACCTAAATAAATGTTATTTGGTGTTTGCGTTGAGCATGAACATGATTAGACCGTGTTTATTGCAATACGGTTATTCATTTAAGTCAGAGAATAATGGTTGTTCTATTTACATGAATAATACCTTCTATGGTCATGCACCTAATGTGAATGGTTTATTGAATCTCGATCGTAGTGATACACATGTTCATAGCATTGATGCCAAAATATGCAAAGTTAATAATGATAGTACCACTTTCTTGTGGCACTGCCGCTAAGGTCATATTGATGTAAAGCACATGAAGAAACTCCATGCTGATGGATCTTTGGACTCGCTCGATTTCAAATCGCTTGAGACATGCGGACCATGCCTCATGGGCAAGATGACTAAGACCCCGTTTTCCGGAACATTGGAGCGGGCAAGTGACTTGTTGGAAATCATACATACTGATGTGTGCGGTTCGATGAGTGTTGAAGCGTGATGTCTACTACGCAACCTTCTTCTTGTAGACTCGTGTTGGGCCTCCAAGCGCAGAGTTTTATAGGACAGTAGCAAATTTCCCTCAAGTGGATGACCTAAGGTTTATCAATCCATGGGAGGTGTAGGATGAAGATGGTCTCTCTCAAACAACCCTGCAACCAAATAACAAAGAGTCTCTTGTGTCCCCAACACACCCAATACAATGGTAAATTCTATAGGTGCACTAGTTCGGCGAAGAGATGGTGATACAAGTGTAATATGGATGGTAGATATAGGTTTTTGTAATCTGAAAATATAAAAACAGCAAGGTAGCAAGTAACAAAAGTGAGCAAAAACGGTATTGCAATGCTTGGAAACAAGGCCTAGGGTTCATACTTTCAGTAGTGCAAGTTTTCTCAACATTACTAACATAGTTGAATCATATATAAATCCCTCACGTGCGACAAAGAGTTCACTCCAAAGTCACAAATAGCGGAGAACAAACGAAGAAATTATTGTAGGGTACTAAACCACCTCAAAGTTATCTTTTCCGATCAATCATATGAGCTATCCCTATAAGTGTCACGAACAACCCTAGACTTCGTACTAAAATAACACCTTAAGATACACATCAACCAAAACCCTAATGTCACCTAGATACCCCAATGTCACCTCGAGTACCCGTGGGTTTGATTATACGATATGCATCACACAATTTTAGATTCATCATGTTCAATCCAACACAAAGAACTTCAAAGAGTGCCCCAAAGTTTCTACCGGAGAGTCAAGACGAAAACGTGTGCCAACCCCTATGCATAGATTCCCAAGGTCACGGAACCCGCAAGTTGATCACCAAAACATACATCAAGTGGATCAATTGAACATCCCATTGTCACCACGGACATCCCATCGCAAGACATACATCAAGTGTTCTCAAATCCTTAAAGATTCAATCCGATAAGAAAACTTCAAAGGGAAAACTCAATTCATCACAAGAAGATAGAGAGGGGAAAACTCCATATGATTCATCTATATTAATAAAGCTCGCGGTACATCAAGATCGTGCCATCTCAAGAACACGAGAGAGAGAGAGAGATCAAACACACAGCTACTGGTACATACCCTCAGCCCCGAGGGTGAACTACTCCCTCCTCGTCATGGAGACCGCCGGGATGATGAAGATGGCCTCCGGTGATGGTTTCCCCCTCCGGCAGGGTGCCAGAACGGGCTCTCGATTTGTTTTTCGTGGCTACAGAGGCTTCTGGCGGCGGAACTCCCGATCTAGGTTTCTTTTCGGAGATTTCTATATTGATAAGAGGTTTTGGCGTTGGTCCCACGTCCAGAAGGTTCCCGAGGAGGTGACAAGACAGGGAGGCGCGCCCCCCAGGCTTGTGGCCTCCTCGGTCACTTCCTGGCCCAGCTTTTTGCTCCAGTATTTTTTATATTTTCCAAAAATATTCTCCGTAAATTTTCAGCCGATTCCGAGAACTTTTATTTCTGCACAAAAACAACACCACGGTAGTTCTGCTAAAAACAGCGTTAGTCCGGGTTAGTTCTAATAAAATCATACCAAAATCATATAGAATCATTGTAAACATGGCATGAATACTTCATAAATTATAGATACGTTGGAGACGTATCAGCATCCCCAAGCTTAATTCCTGCTCGTCCTCGAGTAGGTAAATGATAAAAGAAATAATTTATGAAGTGTGAATGCTACCCAACATGTTCATCATATTCTTTTCTTCTTTGTATAGCATGGACATTTGGACTTGTAAATGATTCAAATCAGTAGTCTAGTTTTAACATAATGACTTCAATACTCAAGCATGTCAACAAGCAACCATGTCTTTCAAAATATCAACACTAAAGAAAGTTATCCCTAGCCCATCATGCTCAATCATTGATCCATTCATGAAACACACTCAAATATTAGCTATGCCCAATGCTCGAGTACGATCATAGTGCCCCCTAGTTGGTGCTTCTAAGAGAAGATGGAGACTCAAAGCAAAAATAAAAATTGCATAAAGTAAATAGATAGGCCCTTCGCAGAGGGAAGTAGGGATTTGTAGAGGTGCCAGAGCTCAAGGTTTAAATTGAGAGAGAAAAATATTTTGAGTGGCATGCTTTTCCTGTCAACGAAAACGACAAAGTAGCTCACAATACTTTCCATGCTAGATACATTATAGGCGGTTCCCAAACAGAATGGTAAAGTTTTTACTCCCCCTCCACCAATCAATCACACTCCACGGCGAGCCGAATCCACGGGTACCGTCCATACAAACAACAATCCTGGGGGAGTTTTGTTTCATTATATTTTGATTTGATTTTTGAGCATGGAACTGGGCATCCCGAATACCAGCCACTTTCTCATGAATGATAGTGAATCAACACATATCGTGAGAATAACACACCTAGCATGGAAAAATATTGGATACTCCCCACCGTTTCATGAGCGGTACGGGCACACAAAAGAGAAAATTTATTTTGAAAATTTAGAGATGGCACATACAAATTTGCTTGGAACGGCATGGAAATACCGCATATAGGTAGGTATGGTGGACTCATGAGGCAAACCTTGGTTTAAGGATTTTGGATGCACAAGTAGTATTTCTACTTAGTACAAATGAAGGCTAGCAAATAGATTGGGAAGCAACCAAACCAAGAAACAAAAATTCACATAAGTGAGCATTGAGTCATAACTAACACCAAATAATGCACCACAAGTAGGATGTAACTTTATTGCATAACTATTGACTTTCGTGCATGCATAGGGAATCACAAACCTTAACACCAATATTCCTACTAAGCATAATTACTCGCTAACATGACTCACATATTACTACCATCATGTTTCAAAACTATTACAAAGAATCAAGTTTAATTTTTCCAATGATCTTCATGAAATTTTATTATATCCTCCTTGGATATCTATCACTTTGGGACTAGTTTCATATGTTGCCATTGCTTTTTGGCAAGCTCAAACAAATTTAAGTGAAGTACAAGAGCATAAATATTTCATCTCTCAAAAAGATATAAGTGAAGCATGAGAGGATTTCTACAAAAGTTTCCAAGCACACCGTGCTCAAAAAGATATAAGTGAAGCACTAGAGCAAATGACAAGCTACTCTTAAAAGATATAAGTGAAGATCAATGAGTAGTCAAACAATTAAGTAGCTATGTGAGGACTCTCTATCTCTCTCAATAAATATTTTCAGATCTTAAGTATTTTATTAAACAGCAAGCAAAAGAAAAAATAGCACTCCAAGAATAGCACGCATCATGTGAACGAATAAAAATTTAGGCTCAACATAGGCTAACCGATAATTGTTGATGAAGAGAGGTGGGATGCGTAGCATCCCCAAGCTTAGATGCATGAGACTTCTTGAAATATTTACTTGGGGTGCCTTGGGAATCCCCAAGCTTGAGCTTTTGTATCTCGTTCAATCCTCTCATACCACGGTTTCACCTATTCTCAAAAACTTCATCCACACAAAACTCGAAAAGAACTCGTGAGATAGGTTAGTACACATAAGAACAAACCAACACTTCATGTACTGCCAAGACATGGTGCACAATAATTTCCAAACATCATCTACTGTTTACTATTGTTTCCACAATTTATATCTACCAATATAGGCTATGGAAACTATAGGATAAGTGGATAACAAAACTATGACAGCAATCTGTCCAAACAGAACAGTCTGTAGCAATTTATGCAAACAGTGTACTTCTGTAACTCAAAAAAATTATGAAAATTTAGGACATGCTATAAAATTTATATTAAAATATTGTGTAAAAATTTCAGAAACTTTCCACGTTCTAGTAAAATATGAAAATTCAAACAGTACAGCAAAAGTTTATGTTTTCACACAGCAGACATCAAAACATGCAATGCAAGCATCCTAAGGCAATTCTTGGAACTTTTTCTTGAAAAACAATATTATAAATAACTCCTAACAGAGAACAACAAAATAATATGACGCTCCAAGCAAAACTCATATTATGTGACGAATAAAAATATAGCTCCAAGTAAGATATACCGATAGTGTTGAAGATGAAAGAGGGAATGCCTTCCGGGGCATCCCCAAGCTTAGGCGCTTGAGTCTTCCTTGGATATTACCTTGGGGGTGCCTTGGGCATCCCCAAGCTTAGGTTCTTGTCACTCCTTATTCTCCTTATATCGGTGTCTCACCAAAAACTTGAAAACTTCAATCACACAAAACTTAACGGAACTTCGTGAGATGGGTTAGTATAATAAACAAAGATCATTCACTTAGGTAATGTCAAGACAAGATTAATAATTTTTTCCACATGATACCTACTGTATTATATTATTCCCATAATTTATACCGCTAAATATAAGCTATGGAAACACTAAAACAAGCAAACTATGCATGCAAAACAGAATCTGTCAAAAACAGAACAGTCTGTGAATATCTGTAGTGTAACCGTACTTCCCTGTCTCTAAAAATTCTGAAAAATTAGGACAATCTAGTAAATTTGTATATCAATCATTTGTAAAAAATTCAGATCAAAATCATGTTCCAGTGAATTTACAAAATTCTTGGACTGAGAGCAAAAAGTTTCTGTTTTTGCACAGAATCAAGTCAACTATCATCCACACTATCCCAAAGGCTTTACTTGGCACTTTATTGAAACAGAAGCTATAAAACATGATTATACAGTAGCCTAAACAAGTGGACTCACTAAAACAGTAAGGATAAATATTGGGTTGTCTCCCAACAAGCGCTTTTCTTTAATGCCTTTTAGCTAGGCATGATGATTTCAACGATGCTCACATAAAAAGTAGTAATTGAAACATGCAAGAGAGAATCATGAATCTCATGACAAGAACATTTAAGTCTAACCCACTTACTATGCATAGGGATTTTGTGATCAAACAATTTATGGGAGCAAGAATCAACTAGCATAGGAAGGCAAAACAAGCATAACTTCAAAACTTTGAACACATAGAGAGGAAACTTGATATTATTGCAATTCCTACAAGCATATGTTCCTCCCATATAATAATTTTCAGTAGCATCATGAAGGAATTTCACAATATAACCAGCACATAAAGCATTCTTTTCATGATCTACAAGTATAGAAATTTTGTCACTCTCCACATAAGCAATTTTCTTCTCATTCATAATAGTGGGAGCAAACTTAACAAAATAACTATCATGAGATACTTGATTGACATAACCACTTTGAATATTGAAATCATGATGACAAGTTTCATGGTTACTATCACTCTTTATAGCATACATGTCATCATCATAATCATCATAGATAGGAGGCATGCCATCATCATAATAGTTTTGCTCATCAAAACTTGGGGGACTAAAAATATCATATTCATCAAACATAGCATCCCCAAGCTTGTGGATTTGCATATCATTAGCATCATGAATATACAGAGAATTCATACTAACAATATTTCTATCATGCTCATCATTCAAGGAATTCTCATAAAGTATTTTCATAAATTCTTCCTCTACCAATTGAGCATAATTTTCCAAACCATCATTTTCACGAAAGACATTAAAAAGACGAACCAATTGATGCAACCTAAACTCCATTTTTTTTGTAGTTTTATTTTATAAAACCAAACTAGTGAAAAACAAGAAACTAAAAGATTCAATTGCAAGATCTAAAGATATACCTTCAAGCACTCACCTCCCCGGCAACGGCGCCAGAAAAGAGCTTGATGTCTACTACGCAACCTTCTTCTTGTAGACTCGTGTTGGGCCTCCAAGCGTAGAGTTTTGTAGGACAGTAGCAAATTTCCCTCAAGTGGATGACCTAAGGTTTATCAATCCGTGGGAGGCGTAGGATGAAGATGGTCTCTCTCAAACAACCCTGCAACCAAATAACAAAGAGTCTCTTGTGTCCCCAACACACACAATACAATGGTAAATTGTATAGGTGCACTAGTTCGGCGAAGAGATGGTGATACAAGTGTAATATGGATGGTAGATATAGGTTTTTGTAATCTGAAAATATAAAAACAGCAAGGTAGCAAGTAACAAAAGTGAGCAAAAACGGTATTGCAATGCTTGGAAACAAGGCCTAGGGTTCATACTTTCAGTAGTGCAAGTTTTCTCAACATTACTAACATAGTTGAATCATATATAAATCCCTCACGTGCGACAAAGAGTTCACTCCAAAGTCACAAATAGCGGAGAACAAACGAAGAAATTATTGTAGGGTACTAAACCACCTCAAAGTTATCTTTTCCGATCAATCATATGAGCTATCCCTATAAGTGTCACGAACAGCCCTAGAGTTCGTACTAAAATAACACCTTAAGATACACATCAACCAAAACCCTAATGTCACCTAGATACCCCAATGTCACCTCGAGTACCCGTGGGTTTGATTATACGATATGCACCACACAATTTCAGATTCATCATGTTCAATCCAACACAAAGAACTTCAAAGAGTGCCCCAAAGTTTCTACCGGAGAGTCAAGACGAAAACATGTGCCAACCCCTATGCATAGATTCCCAAGGTCACGGAACCCACAAGTTGATCACCAAAACATACATCAAGTGGATCAATAGAACATCCCATTGTCACCACGGATATCCCATCGCAAGACATACATCAAGTGTTCTCAAATCCTTAAAGATTCAATCCGATAAGAAAACTTCAAAGGGAAAACTCAATTCATCACAAGAAGATAGAGAGGGGAAAACTCCATATGATTCATCTATATTAATAAAGCTCGCGGTACATCAAGATCGTGCCATCTCAAGAACACGAGAGAGAGAGATCAAACACACAACTACTGGTACATACCCTCGGCCCTGAGGGTGAACTACTCCCTCCTCGTCATGGAGACTGCCGGGATGATGAAGATGGCCTCCGGTGATGGTTTCCCCCTCCGGCAGGGTGCCAGAACGGGCTCCCGATTGGTTTTTCGTGGCTACAGAGGCTTCTGGCGGCGGAACTCCTGATCTAGGTTTATTTTCGGAGATTTCTATATTTATAAGAGGTTTTGGCATTGGTCCCACGTCCGGAAGGTTCCCGAGGAGGTGACAAGCCAGGGGGCGCGCCCTAGTGGTGGCGCCCCCCAGGCTTGTGGCCTCCTCGGTCACTTCCTGGCCCAGCTTTTTGCTCCAGTATTTTTTATATTTTCCAAAAATATTCTCCGTAAATTTTCAGCCGATTCCGAGAACTTTTATTTCTGCACAAAAACAACACCACGGTAGTTCTGCTGAAAACAACGTCAGTCCGGGTTAGTTCTAATAAAATCATACCAAAATCATATAGAATCATTGTAAACGTGGCATGAATACTTCATAAATTATAGATACGTTGGAGACGTATCAAAGCGCGCGGTGGATATTGTTATTTTCTTACCTTCACGGATGACTTGAGTAGATATTGGGATATTTACTTAATGAAATACAAGTCTGAAACTTTTGAATAGTTCAAAGCAAATTTCAGAGTGAAGTTGAAGATCATCGCGACAAGAGGATAAAATGTCTGCAATGTGATCATGGAGATGAATATCCGAGTTACGAGTTTGGTATGCATTTAAGACAGTGTGGAATTGTTTCACAGCTCACGCCACCTGGAACACCACAGTGTAATGGTGTGTCCGAACATCGTAACCGTACTCTATTGGATATGGTGCGTTCTATGATGTGTCTTATCGTTTTGCCACTATCGTTTTGGGGTTATGCATTGGAGACAAGTACATTCACTTTAAATAGGGCACCATCTAAATCCGTTGAGATGACACCGTTTGAATTATGGTTTGGCAAGAAACCTAAGCTGTCGTTTCTTAAGGTTTGGGGTTGCAACGCTTATGTGAAAAGGCTTCAGCCTGATATGCTCGAACCCAAAGCGGAGAAGTGCATCTTCATAGGATACCCTAAGGAAACAATTGGGTACACCTTCTATCTCAGATCCGAAGGCAAGGTCTTTGTTGCCAAGAATGGATCCTTTCTAGAGAAGGAGGTTCTCTCGAAAGAAGTGAGTGAGAGGAAGGTAGAACTTGATAAGGTTATCGAACCTTCACTTGAATTGGAAAGTAGCGCAACGCAGAAAAGTGTTCCTGTGATGCGTACACCAATTGAAGAGGAAGCTAATGATAGTGATCATGAAACTTCGGATCAAGTTACTACCGAGCCTCATAGGTCGACAAGGACTCATACCGCCCCTGAGTGGTACGACAATCATGTCTTGGAGGTCATGTTGTTAGACAACAGTGAACCTACGAGCTATGAAGAAGCGATGGTGGGCCTGGATTCCAACAAATGGATAGGAGCCATGAAAATCTGAGATAGGATCCATGTATGAAAACCAAGTATGGACTTTGGTAGACTTGCCCGATGACCGGCAGGCCATTAAGTACAAATGGATCTTTAAGAAGAAGACATACGCTGATGGTAATGTCACCATTCATAAAGCTCGACTTTTTGCAAAGAGGTTTCCGACAAGTTCAAGGAGTTGACTACGATGTGACTTTCTCACCCGTAGCGATGCTAAAGTCTATTGGGATTATGTTAGCAGTTGCTGCATTTTTCGATTACGAAATCTGGCAGATGGATGTCAAAAACAGAGTTTCCTTAACGGTTTTCGTGAGGATAGGTTGTATGTGATACAACTGGAAGGTTTTGTCGATCCTAAGGATGCTAAAAGGCATGCAAGCTCCAGCGATCCTTCTATGGACTGGTGCAAGCATCTCGGAGTTGGAATATACACTTTGATGAGGTGATCAAAGCTTTTGGGTTTATACAAAGTGTATGAAGAAACTTGTATTTGCAAGAAAGTGAGTGGGAGCACTATAGAATTTCTTATAAGTATATGTGGATGACATATTGTTGATCGAAAATGATGTAGAATTTATGGAAAGCATAAAGGGTTGTTTGAAAGGAGTTTTTCAAAGGAAGCCCTGAGTAAAGCTGCTTACATATTGAGCATCAAAATCTATAGAGATAGATCAAGACGCTTGATAAGACTTTCACAGAGCACACACCTTGACAAGATTTTGAAGGAGTTCAAAATGGATCATTCAAAGAAGGAGTTCTTGCATGTATTGTAAGGTGTGAAGTTGAGTAAGAGTCAAAGCTTGACCACGACAGAAGAAAGAGAAAGGACGAAGGTCGTCCCCTATGCCTCGGCCATAGGCTCTATACTATATGCCATGTTTGTACCTGATGTGATATGTGCTTTGCCATAAGTCTGGAAGGGGGGGTACAAGAGTGATCCAGGAGTGGATCACTGGACAGCGGTCAAAAATATCCTTAGGTACCTAAAGAGTACTAAGGAAATATTTTCTCGGTTATGGAGGTGATAAAGAGTTCGTCGTAAAGGGTTACATTGATGCAAGCTTTGACACTGATCCGGATGACCCTGAGTCGTAAACCGGATACGTATAGTGGAGCGGTCATTTGGAATAGCTCCAAGTGGAGCGAGGTAGTAGCATCTACAGTATGACATATAGATTTACAAAGTACACACGGATCTGAATGTTGCAGACCCGTTGACTAAAACCTCTCTCACAAGCAAAACATGATCAAACCCCAGAACTCATTGGATGTGAATCACATGGCGATGTGAACTAGATTATTGACTCGAGTACAAGTGGGAGACTGTTGGAAATATGCCCTAGAGGCAATAATAAATTCGTTATTATCATATTTCCCTGTTCATGATAAACGTCTATTATCCATTCTAGAATTATATTGATCGGAAACTCAGATACATGTGTGGATACATAGACAACACCGTGTCCCTAGTGAGCCTCTACTAGACTAGCTCGTTGATCAAAGATGGTTAAGGTTTCCTAACCATAGAGATGAGTTGTCATTTGATAATGGGGTCACATCATTAGGAGAATGATGTGATGGACAAGACCCAACCGTAAGCATAGCATTTGATCGTATTAGTTTATTGCTAGTGCTTTCTTCATGTCAAGTATATGTTCCTAAGACCATGAGATCATGAAACTCCCTGGCACCAGAGGAATGCCTTGTGTGTATCAAACGTTGCTTCATAACTTGGTGATCATAAAGGTACTCTACAGGTATCTCCAAGGATGACTGTTGGGTTGGCATGGCTCGAGACTGGGATTTGTCACTCCGTATGACGGGGAGGTAACTCTGGGCCCTCTCAGTAATACAACATCACAAGAAGCTTGCAAGAAATGTGACTAAGGAGTTAGTCACGGGATCTTGTATTACGGAACGAGTAAAGAGACTTACCGGTAATGAGATTGAACTAGGTATGTTATACGTCTCCAACGTATCTATAATTTTTGATTGTTCCATGCTGATATATTATCATTCTAGGATACCTTTTGGGTCTTTATTTACCAATTTATAATATTTCTTAGCACTAACCTATTGACCCAGTGCCCAGTGCCAGTTGCTGTTTTCTGCATGTTTTTGCCTTTCCAGGTTTACAGTACCAAACAAAGTCCAATTGTCGCGAACCTTTTTGATGATTTTTTTCTGGACCAAAACAAGACCGAGAAGCTTCAGAAGGAGGTCAGGAGGAACACGAGGGCCTCACCACACATCAGGGCATGCCCTGGGGGGGCACCCTGATATGTGGTGGCCCCTCGTGGCTCTCCTGACGTCCCTCTTTGGCCTATAAATTCTCTAATATCGCAAAAATCCTGAAGGAAGTCCCGAAACCCTTTTTCCGCTGCCGCAAGTCTCTATTCCGTCGCGAGGCCATCTGGAGCTCCATTCCGGCACCCTGCCGGAGGGGGGATCGATCATGGAGGGCCTCTTCATCAACCTTGCTGCCCTCATGATGATGTGTGAGTAGTTCACCATAGACCTACGGGTCCATATCTAGTACCTAGATGGCAATCTCTCTCTCTCTCTTATGATCTTCAATACAATGATCATCGCATCTTCGCTTTGATCTATCCGATGTAATCTTATTGTGCGGTGTGTTTGTTGGGATCCGATGAATTGTGGGTTTATGTTTAGGTTATTCATGAAAAGTATTTGAGATACCTCTAATATATATTGTCTCTTAATTGCATGATCATTATAGCTTCGTAATGCTCTTCGATCTATTGATGTGCTTTGGCCAAGTATATTTATATTTCATCGGTGGGAGTGGTGCGTTGTGGTAGGTTCAACCTGGCAAGTTTCTATATCCCAGTGACAAAGTAGGGGACAAGATGCGTCTTTGTGTTGTTGCTACTAAGGATAAAATGACGGGGTTCATTCATATTATTTGAGTTTACTTTGTCTACATCATGTCATCGTTCTCGAAGCATTATTATGTTTTACTTAATACTCTAGATGCATGCTGGATAGCGGTCGATGAGTGGAGTAATAGTAATAGGTGTAGGCAGGAGTCAGCCTATTTTCTTATGGACGTGATGCCTATGTATACATGATCATTACTGTGAACATCGCATAACTATCCGCTTTTCTATCAATTGCCCAATAGTAATTTGTTACCCACCGTATGCTGCCTACATGAGAGATGCCGCTAGGGAAAACTATGGCCCCCGGGTCTATTCACCTATATATTTACAAACGTTACAATTACCTTGCTGCCTTTATTTACCTTTTATTTTATTTTGCAATTTATATTTATCAACAATTATCTACACAATTCATTTGCTTGCAAATAACGAGATCAAGGGGATTGACAACCCTCTTGCCCGCGTTAGGTGCAAGTTGTTTGTTCATTTGTGTGCAGCCGCTGAAGACGGTTGAGGATTGATATTCCTATTGGTTCGATAACCTTTTGTTTCATAACTGAGGGAAATACTTACCCACTTTATGCTGCAGTTACCCGTTCCTCTTCACGAAAAACCCAATGCAGATAACAAAAATCAGTATGGAGATACCGACGATCGAATCTCGGGCAAGTAACATACCGCTGGACAAAGGGAACTGCATACAAGATTGATTGAATCCTTGGCATCGTGGTTCGACCGATAGAGATCTTCATGGAATATGTGGGAACCAATATGGGCATCCAGGTCCCGCTATTCGTTATTGACCGGAGAGGTGTCTTGGTCATGTCCACATGATTCTCGAACCCGTAGGGTCCGCACGCTTAATGTTCGATGACGATATAATATTATTGGGTTATGCTTGTTGGTGACCGAATGTTGTTCGGAGTCCCGGATGAGATCCTGGACGTCACGAGGAGCTCCAGAATGGTCCGGAGGTAAAGATTTATATATGGGAAGTCATATTTTGGCTACCGGAAAAGTTTCGTGTTTTTCCGGTATTGTACCGGGAAGCTTCTAGAAGGTTCCGGAAACTTCTAGAGTAGTCCAGAAGTCCACCAAGGGTTCCACCATGTCCCAAGGGTTTGCATGGGCCGAGGGGAGGTGCCCTAGCCTTATTTTGCCAGACGCACAAGTCCCTCAAGGCCCATGTGGCTTGGGAGAGGTGGAAAGTCCACCTATGTATTGAAAGGGAGGGAATTGGACTAGGAGTCCAACTCCTCCCCCTTGGCTGCGCCCTAGGGCTTGGAGGGGCTGTTCCCCATGCCCCTCCACCTATATATAGAGGGGAGGGGCGCCCCAAGAGGACACACCAAGCCCTTGGTGCCCCTCTCTCTCCCTAGATCGTTTTCTCCTCCGTTCGCGGTTTCGGTAGCGTTCGGCGTAGCCCTGCTGAGATTGCTCCACCACCATCTCCACCACGTTGTCGTGCTGGTTGTGAACCCATCTACTACTCCGCCCTTGCTCACTGGATCGAGGAGGCGGAGACATCATCGAGCCGCACGTGTGGTGAACGCGAAGGTGCCGTCCGTTCGGCGCTAGATCGGGACGGATCGCGATTGGATCGTGAAGACGTACGACTACATCAACCGCGTTATATACGCTTCTGTTTAGGAATCTACAAGGGTATGTAGATACACTCCCCCTCTTGTAGCTATGCATCTTCATGGATAGATCTTGCATGTGCGTAGGAAAAAAATTGTTTCCCATGCAACGTTCCCCAACACAACAGGCCCCGAAGGAAGGGGTGAATGGGAAACCCTAAGCCGCGTAATAAGAAGGAAACTAAGCATACCCTTTCGCCCTCTTGAGGAGAAGGGTGATTCTCTGCGTGCACTTGCCCGCTCACGGATGTCAAGGTGGAGCGGGTCGTTGTCAAATCTGAATCTAGCAAATATCCTTGCTTGGCCAGGCGCTCCAGTTGTAGGCGCAAAACGGCGCAACTGCCCCAGTCGCCTCTAACAGGACCATGAGGGTCCCTCTAAGAGCCAGTGTCACTCGCCATGAAGAACGCTCGAGGGTGGACATGGGAAAAGGGGAGCGCTTGCGTGATTTTCTTAAAAAAGGAGTCAGGGGTACGTGGTAAATTGATACTTGTGATGTGCGTTGGGTTTTTCCGTGAAGAGGAACGGGTGATGCAGCACAATATTGTCGGTGTACTAAAGTTTGGGTCTTTTAGCACCCCATACTTGTGCACGGGCGGTTGCAGCCACACCAGCGGCAAGGCCTGCCGGGGGACAACTGAATACAAGCACAAAGCTACCAAGAAAGCATTCAAGTCAACAGTCAGAAGACAGAAGACCGAAGGTTTAGCTCCCGGCAAGGTCTTGCCGGGATGGCTTGAGGAGCTCCGGCAAGACTCGCACCCGGCAAGACCTCGCCACCCTGTCACCGCTCTAGCGCAGCAACCAGCTTGTCTCTTAGCTGTTGTCCTCCTGGGTGCGTGTCAGGCGTTAACAGCGGATGAGCTTAAGCGGTGCTGATGGGACGGCCCCTTTTTCCGTCCCCAAGAAGCTAAGGGACACCTCAACGGAGCATTTAATGCATTTGTCCTAAGTCGTCGGTATTAGGTATGATAATACTGTGGCAGCTTTACACCTCTTGTACTTCGCCACTGTTGGTGTCCCCTTTGGCGTATAAAAGGAGGCCCAAGGCATAGCTATAGGGGAAGAGGACCTTCTGGCCCATTCTGCATGCGTAGCAGCTATGTACTGTTCATCACAAGCGCTCCTAGGCTAGAGTTCGAAGACATCTAATACAACCAACGCAGGAGTAGGGTTTTACGCTTCTCAGCGGCCCGAACCTGGGTAAAAATCTCTCGTGTTGATCGTTGGATCTGCTCTTCGTGCAATCCTTTCTCCCTGCCGAACCGTAAAGGGATCCACGCGATCCCATAGGTGTCATACGCTGACATCTTTGGCGCGCCAGGTAGGGGGAGAGGGTTGCGTGAACCTGATCTGGCGGTCAGCGCGCCAGTTTCTTCATCATCGTCATCGCCATGGCTCCCAAGAAGAAGGGTTTCACGGCGGTTGGTCCATCCGCATCCGCTACGCCTGTAGCTACACAGACGGGCGACGGTGTGGACGTAGGCAGAGGTTCTGAGCTTCCACGATGTTCTGGTGATCATAGCCAGGCAAGCGGCGTTGTTCACGCCGCTAGATCTAGGGACAGAGCTGTGCTGCCTGCGGGCGGCGTAGCGAACTCCAGGGACGGAAGGGCGCCTTCTAAGACACCCACGCCAGCGCATGCACCGCGGCCTTCTCAGGTCGCGCGCGATGAACAGCGCCGTGACGTCGGTGGTCCCAAGCGTCCTCATGGAAAGACTCCTGAGCATCACTCTCGAGATGCGCGGGACCAGCATGCACGTCAAAATGCCGGTGGAAGTGGCGCGTGGTCGCGGGACCGTGATGGAGCTCCTTCTAACACGGTTAGGAGTCAGAGCACCTCACGTTTCTCGCACCTTTCGCCGCCACCTACACCAGCAGAAGCGCTGGCACGAGCACAGCTGCTCCTGAATTTTCCTCCTGCTGCAGACAAGCTCGAAGAGTGGAGAGCTTCTATTCAGAGCCTTGTTGGCCTCGCTAATGAAGATAGGCCACAGCAGGCGGAGCCTTCGCGGCGGCAGTCCATCAAGCCGGCACGCGCCCATGGCGAGAAGACTGGAGGTGGTATGACCACGGTGCACTCTCCTCCACGGCGGCAACAGCGGTCGCCGACTCGATGGGTCGATGCCCATGATGACGATTCAACGGCGTCGTCTGATCCGCGAACTCGCCGCGATCAACGTCAAGTTCTTCGGGAACGAAGCAAAGAAGACGCTCGGACTACCATCGAGCGGCGGCGGGAAGCACGCCATCAATCTGATAAGCGTGCAGGACCCATTGTAGACAAGCCTGCGCCAGGGTATCCTGGCGAACTACCTTATGAGGTGGGTTGTCCAGCTTTTACCCGTGAGCTGCAGCGAGTCCAATGGCCCAATTCCCGCACGTTCAAACCAGAGGTCCCGGAGAAGTGTGATGGCAAGACTCACCCGTCAGAGTTCCTGAGCATCTACACCATTGCGGTGCGGGCTGCCGGGGCTCGCGATGACAAGATACTCGCCAACTACTTCCCATTGGTACTCAAGCCCAACGTCAGGTCGTGGTTGATGCATCTGCCGGAGAATTCCATTTCTTCCTGGGCAGATCTGTGCCATGAGTTTGTTGGCGCCTATACCGGAGGCCACCAAGCTCCTGGCCAGGAAAGTGATTTGCATCTCATCCCCCAGAAGGAGGGCGAAACTTTGCGCAGGTACATACAGAGATTCAGCCGTGTACATCACAACATCCTGGACGTTCATCCTGCCGCTGTTGTCAGCGCGTTCCATCAGAACGTGCGCAACCGTAGGATGCGCAAAGAGCTGGCGATGAACAAAGTCAGGGATGTTGCCGAGCTCTATGCTCTGGCCGATAAGTGTGCTCGAGTTGAAGAAGGGAGGTGATTCCCTGGCGAGGATGTTGGCGCAGGGGTCGACTCTGAAGACGAAGACGCCGCCGCCCCGGCAAAGAAAGGCCGACGGCGTAACAGGAAGTGCAAGGGCAAGGCCGTGCTTGCCGTTGAGGGATCCGGCAATCCCGACACCGCCAAGAAGGCCAAGGTTGATGGCCCCGGCAAGGATGTTGCTGGGTGTGCCTCCTGTCAGGCCTTGGCGGCTGCCGACAAGCCGGAGGGCTCCGACAAACAGTACTGCAAGATCCATCACACCAAGGGCCATGATCTCCAAGACTGCCGGCAAGTTGAGCAGCTTGTCAAGAAGCAGAAAGCTGAGTATGAAAGGCGAGATAAGGAGAGGGCCTAGGATGGTGCAGAGGGGTCGGGCAAGAAACGCGGTGGCCAAGGAGGTCGCCGCGGCAAGGCCAAGCAACAGAAGGAGAGGCCCGCTCGAGGCCGCGACAAGCAAGAGGGGGGTGACGATGACAACGAAGAGGACGACGAGTCCAGTGAGCAAGAGTTTCAGAAAGCTACAGACACCATGTGCGTTGACGGGGGCGCCTCGTTGCATTCTTCCCACCACCGACTCAAACAGTGGGCGCATGAGGTTAATGCGACAGAGCCATCTGTCGATGCCCGCAAACCATTGAAATGGTCCAACACGCCCATCATTTTTGACGCTGAGGATCACCCTGATCGCATAATTGCGGTCGGGTGAAAGATCGTGGATGTCGCCTAGAGGGGGGGGGGTGAATAGGCGCTTTAAAATAATTACGGTTTAGGCTTGAACAAATGCGGAATAAAACTAGCGTTTAATTTGTCAAGCACAAAACCTAAATCGACTAGGCTCACCTATGTGCACCAACAACTTATGCTAAGCAAGATAAACAACTAAGTGATAGCAAGATATATAACAAGAAACAATATGGCTATCACAAAGTAAAGTGCATATGTAAAGGGCTCGGGTAAGAGATAACCGAGGCACGCGGAGACGACGATGTATCCCGAAGTTCACACTCTTGCGGATGCTAATCTCCGTTAGAGCGGTGTGGAGGCACAATGCTCCCCAACAATGCCACTAGGGCCACCGTATTCTCCTCACGCCCTCGCACAATGCAAGGTGCCGTGATTCCACTAAGGGACCCTTGAGGGCGGTCACCAAACCCGTACAAATGGCAACCCTTGAGGGCGGTCACCGAACCCGTACACTTTGGCAACCCTTGGGGGCGGTCACCGGTACCCGTCAAATTGCTCGGGGCGATCTCCACAACCTAATTGGAGACCCCGACGCTTGCCCGGAGCTTTACACCACAATGATTGAGCTCCGAGGCACCACCAACCGTCTAGGGCGCCCAAGCACCCAAGAGGAACAAGCTCAAGGGTACCAAGTAGCCAAGAGTAACAAGCTCTAGGGTGCTCAAACACCCAAGAGTAATAAGCTTCTCAACTACTAACTTCCACGTATCACCGTGGAGAACTCAAACCGATGCAACTAATGCAATGGCAAGAACACACGAAGTGCTCAAGTCCCTCTCTCTCAAATCCCACCAAAGCAACAAAAGCTATGGAGGAAAGTGAGAGGAAGAACAAGGAGAACACCAAGAACTCCAAGATCTAGATCCACAAGGTTTCCCTCACATAGAGGAGAAAGTGATTGGTGGAAAGATGGATCTAGATCTCCTCTCTCTATTCCCTCAAGAAGGAGCAAGAATCATTGGAGGGATGGAGAGATAGCAAAGCTCTAGAAGGTCAACAATGGAGGAGAGAGAGCTGCAAGGGGATAAAAGAACCGTTGGGGGCAAAGGGGAAGAAGACCCCCTTTTATAGCCCCCACCAAATCGAACCGTTACCTTTGCTGGACGCACTCAAGCGGTACTACCGCTCCAAGGAGCGGTACTACCGCTTAGAGCAGTACTACCAGCCGAAGCCAGTGAGTATAGCAAGCACAGGAGCGCGGTAGTGCCGCACAAAGCGGTACTACCGCCCCCACATGCGGTACTACCGCAAAGGTTCGTAGAACAGCCCAGAAACGAGGTAGTGGAGTGGTACTGGAGTGGTACTACCGCCGCAAGCGGTACTACCGCCCAACATCCGCTCTACTACCGCTAAGGAAAAATAGGGCAGCAGAAGAATTTCAGCAAGCGGTACTGGAAGCGGTAGTAGAAAGCGGAAGTACCGCATAAGCGGTACTACCGTGCTACTACCGCTCACCAAGAATGGGCAACAGAAGAAATTCCCACAAGCGGTACTCGCTGCGGTAGACCACAGCGGTACTACCGCATAAGCGGTACTACCATGGTACCGAGCGGTACTACCGCTTGGGTGACAACAAAACTGCCCAGAGACTGAAACTGCCATAACTTCTGCAAATGAGCTCCGAATTGAGCAAACTCAAGCTTGTTGGATAGAAGACAACGAATTGAGCAAACTCAAGCTTGTTATAATAAGAAGTGGCAGGGGAGATATGCCTAACATATAGAGATGAGAACCTCTATGAATGAAGAACCGGCATAAACTCCAACATTGAAAACATCATAGAAGATGCATATATGAACTCCGTTTTCGATGAACTCGAGCTTGTCATGAAGATGACCATAAGCTCAAAAACTCACAAAGAGAAACACCAAACAAGAACCAAGTAAGATGATGCAATGATGCAATGGTTTGAGCTCTCTACGAACGATACGATCAAGCTACTCACTTGAGAGCCCCCCTTGATAGTACGGCTATCGATCCTATAACCCGATCTCCTACCACCATGAGACCGGTAAAATAGAAAACCTATCAAGGGCAAACCTTTGCCTTGCGCATAGTCCACTTGAGCTAGATGATGACGATCTTGACCTCCTCAAGTTGGACCACCTTTCTTGATTGCGCCGGCTCGATGAAGACTAGTTGATTGCTCCCCCATACTCCACTATGGGTGAGCCACTCTTCGGCACATCTTCACAAGTCCATTGTCACCACAATGGACGGCAAGCTTCAATCAGTGATCTCTTCGTGATGCTCCACTTGAACTTGCACACCGCAATCTTGATGACGATCACCACTTGATGTCATCCTCCATGGGTTGAATGAGATCTTCCTCTTGATGCAAGCCCATGGAAACATACCTAACCCCACATAGAACTCTCGCATAGAACATGGGTTAGTACACAAAGCGTAATGGACAATGCTTACCATACCGTGAGATCACTTGATCCCACTCGGTACATCTTCTACGCTTTGTGTGTTGATCAACTTGAATCACTCTTCATATTTAGTCTTGATCAACCTTGAATCTTTCCAACTCTCTTCATTAGGATGATGTCTTGAATCTTCTTCTTCAAGACATGCTTTGCACTAGGCTCAACACTCACATGACCAATCGTTGGATAAGTCCTTGAATAGTACCTTGGTCAACACATATTCTTCTTCAAATCACCTTGATACCAACAAATGGTCTACAAGCAAAGCCTATGGACAAACCCTTCAAATATAACTCAAGGCAACCATTAGTCCATAGAGATTGTCATCAATTACCAAAACCAAACATGGGGGCAGCATATGTTCTTTCATCGGGTGTCTGCCATTGTTGGTTTCACCAACGATTCGCAACCTCAAAGTGACGAAAATGTTAGTTGACGGTGGGGCCGGTTTGAATTTGATCTCGCCCGAGGTGATCAAAAGGTTGCAAATTCCTGATGAAGACCTCGAGGAAACGGGCACGTTTCAGGGGGTCAATCCAGGAAGGAGCCAGCCCAAGGGTAAGATCACGCTACCTGTAACATTTGGTAGTGACCTGAACTTCAGAACAGAGAAGATTGTTTTCGACGTCGCCAAGATTCCATTGCCATATAATGGGATCCTCGGCCGTCCAGCATTGGCCAAGTTTATGGCGGCATCGCACTAGGCTTATAATGTATTGAAGATGCCCGGGCCGATGAGCGTCATTACTGTCAACTCCGACAAGAAGGATGCGCTTATCTGCGCCGACCAACTTTACCGGGAGGCAGTTGCAGCATCTGCCGCCAAAGCACTTGCTCCTGCCGCTGAAGCTCCCGGGGGGAAGAAGACCGGCAAGACCTCTCGCACACACTCCGGCAAGCGCACCTCCTCGGAGTGCTGCGCTCCCGTTGAGGATGTACCAGAGAGCTCCACCGGCAAGAGCAAGAAATCCAAGGCAGCTCCACCAGAAACTAAGAAGGTGCCCGCCAAGGAGGATGGTACGGGAGGAACTTTCACCATAAGTTCCACCCTTGACGACAAATAGGAAAGCGCGCTCATTGCTTTCCTGCGGGCGAATATCGATGTGTTTGCATGGCAACCATCTGATATCCCCGGTGTTCCTAGGGAAGTAATTGAGCACCACCTTGCTGTCTGTCCTCACGCATGGCCCGTCAAGCAGAAGGTCAGGAAGCAGGCTTTGGAACGGTAACAATTTATTGCCGAGGAAATCAAGAAATTGGAAGCGGCAGGTTTGGTAAGAGGAGTGCTCCATCCAACGTGGTTGGCCAATCCAGTTGTAGTGCGCAAGGCGAATGGAAAATGAAGGCTGTGTATTGATTATACAGATATCAATAAAGCCTGTCCAAAAGATCCTTTTCCCTTGCCGCGCATCGACCAGATTGTGGACTCCACTGCCGGCTGCGATTTGCTTTCATTTCTTGACGCCTATTCAGGATATCATCAGATCTTTATGGCAAAGGAAGACGAAGAGAAAACCGCATTTATCACCCCATGTGGTACGTACTGCTTTTTACGTATGCCTTTCGGGTTGAAAAGTGCAGGTTCAACGTTTGCAAGGGCGGTCCAGATTGGTTTTCAGCCCCAGCTACATAAAAATATGGATGCTTATATGGATGACATAGTGGTTAAAACCAAAGACAAGGCGACGCTCATACAAGATCTAGAAGAGACATTTACAAATCTGCGCAAGATCAATTTGAAGCTCAATCCTGAGAAGTGTGTGTTTGGCGTTCCGTCTGGCAAGCTTCTCGGGTTCTTTGTATCTCAACGTGGAATCGAGGCAAATCCCGACAAGATCAAGGCAATTGAGCAGATTGAGGTGCCAAGACGTGTCAAAGATGTACGCCGTCTTGCTGGCTGCGTTGTTGCTCTGAGTAGGTTCTTCTCCAAGTCTGCTGAGCGCACCCTGCCCTTTTTCAAAATCTTGAAAAAGGCAGGTCGCATGAAGTGGACTCCGGAAGCGGAGGCAGCGCTGCAGGACTTGAAAAGGTACCTCTCCTCTCCGCCAGTACTAGTCGCGCCAAAACCACAGGAGCCGTTGCTGCTATATTTAGCGGCAACGAATCAAGTGGTGAGTGCTGCGTTAGTGGCAGAGAGAGAAGTCGATGAGCAAGCAGCGACAGTGGCAAGACCGTCAAGCGACGAGCTGGGATCTTCCCCGGCAGAGTCTGGTGCTGGTCAAGTAAGGTCTGCGCAGTCAAATGAAGCAATACAGAAGAAGATGGTGCAGCGCCCAGTTTATTTTGTCAGCTCCCTTTTGCAGGGGGCTAGGTCAAGATATTCTAGTGTGCAGAAGTTGCTCTTCGGCCTCCTTATGGCCTCGAGGAAGCTACGCCATTATTTTCAGGCTCATGAGATCACCGTCGTCACTCGCTTTCCGTTGCAGCGGATTTTGCGAAATCCAGATGCAACCGGCAGGATTATGGAGTGGGCTTTGGAACTGTCAAGTTTTGGTCTCAAGTTTGAAAGAACTTCAACCATTCAGAGCAGAGCTTTGGCGGAATTCATTGTGGAATGGACCCCAACGCCAGACGAAGAGATTCCGAGACAACTCTCCCCGGCAAGGAAACGAATCAAGAGTGGATTATGTATTTTGATGGGGCTTTCTCGCTGCAAGGCGCCGGTGCTGGCGTGCTGTTTGTCGCACCCACCGGAGAGCACCTCAAATACGTGATTCAGATGCATTTTCCCTGGGAGAGATCGACAAACAACACTGCAGAGTATGAAGGGCTGCTTGCCGGTCTCAGGATCGCGGCAGACCTTGGAATTAGGAAGCTCATCGTCAGAGGTGATTCGCAGCTTGTCGTCAAGCAGGTGAATAAGGATTATCAGAGTCCTTTAATGGAAGCTTATGTCGATGAGGTGAGGAAATTGGAAGAGTGTTTTGACGGTCTGCAAATGGAGCACGTTCCTCATGCGGAAAACAGCATTGCTGATGACTTGTCAAAGCGCGCTGCCCTTAAGTTACCTGTGGAACCAGGAACTTTTGTGCTCCGATTGACTCAACCATCCGTAGCACCATCGATGGGACAAGAAAAAAGGAGGAAGTCGAGTTCCGACAAGTATTTTCCGGCAGAGCTCCCAGAAGCCGCCGGCAAAGAAGTTGCCGGGAACGACACCAAGCTTGCCGGTGAGCGATAGGCTCCAGCAGGGCCTCAAGCTCTTGCCGTAGAGACAAACGCTCGCGACAAGCTTGCCGGGGAACAACAGGCTCCGGCAGGGCCTCGAGCCCTTGCTGTAGAGACAAATGCCCCACGGCGGAGGACATGCCTTTAGTCCTTGTTGTCGAGCCCCAGGCTCCAGCCTGGGCACAGCACATCGTCCATTTCCTTCAAACAGGAGAGCTCCCTGAAGAGCAGGAAGAAGCAGAGAAAGTAGCCCGTTGGTCTAACATGTACCAGTTTGTGGACAATGTCCTGTACAGAAAGAGACCGAACGGTGTGAAATTGAAGTGCATTCCTCGGGAGGATGGACTTGAGCTGTTGGCAGAGATACATGGAGGCATATGTGGTTCCCACATAGGTTCAAGAGCTCTTGTTGGTAAGGCATTCTGGCAAGGTTTCTTTTGGCCCACTACTCTCCAGGATGCAACTGCACTAGTAACCAAGTGTGAAGCGTGACAGTTCTATTCAAAGAAATTGCATCAACCAGCTCAAGCTCTTCAGACAATCCCTCTTTCCTGGCCATTTTTGGTCTGGGGGCTCGACATATTGGGCCCCTTTCCCCGTGCTACCGGGGGCTTTGAGTACTTGTACGTCGCAATCGACAAGTTAACAAAGTGGCCGGAAGTGGAAGCAGTGAGAAAGGTGACAGCACAATCAGCCGTCAAGTTCTTCAAAGGACTAGTTTGCCGTTTTGGTGTGCCTAATAGGATCATCACCGACAACGAGCCACACCTTCATGCAGTACGTCCAAGACCTTGGCGGAAAGATCTGTTTTGCTTCTGTTGCTCATCCAAGGAGTAACGGCCAGGCGGAAAGGGCAAATGCTGAAGTGTTGCGAGGTCTCAAGACAAGAACTTTCGACAAGCTGCGCAAGTGCGGAAGACGCTGGATTGATGAGTTGCCGGTGGTTCTTTGGTCAATCAAAACGACACCAAATCGAGCTACCGGCCAGACACCCTTCTCCCTAGTATACGGGGCAGAAGCAGTTCTCCCCACGGAACTCACATACGGGTCACCTCGAGTGCTCGCCTATGATGAGCTTGAGCAAGAGCAGTTGCGGCAAGATGACGTTACGCTCCTTGAGGAAGATCGTCTTCAGGCTGTTGTGCGAGCCGCACGCTACCAGCAAGCCTTGTGCCGCTACCATAGCCGCAAGGTTCATGCCCGAAGTCTTGAGGAAGGCGACCTTGTTCTTCGGCGCATTCAGTCGGCCAAGAATTCCAACAAGTTGACGCCGAAGTGGGAAGGCCCTTATCGGGTAGTATGAGTCACCAGGCCTAGCGCAGTCCGCCTGGAGACCGAAGATGGAGTGCCAGTGAGTAATTCCTGGAATATCGAACATCTTCGTAAGTTCTATCCATAAGGCGCGGTTGCCGGGTCCCCCGGCAACCAGCTTTTGTACAAGTCTCGCTGCCAAGGCATATAATCCCTTGTACAAAGCCAGGCGCAGACTCTGTGCATAGTTGAATAAGATTAAGTGTTTTACAATTCTTGTCGATTTTCATGTTAATCTATATGCATGCTTGTCTGAGATATTGTATTACACCTGCTTCCGGTAAGCATTAACGAACCGCCAAGGTTCCATATCTCTATTTTCTCTTCTTTCTTTTTCTCAAAGGACAGAAGGTTCCCTCGCGTGCAAGTTTGCCGGGGGGGGGAATGATGGTATGGATACCGACAGGCGACGTTCAAGGTTGACATCTTGCCGGAAGGAGTACAGCAACAAAAAGCTAAGTTGCAGAAACTTTAAACAAATTTTTGTTTGTAAGGTTATTTTCCTGGAACGATTTCGACTTTTGTATGGAAAACCTGCACGCGAAGGAACCTTGTCATGATCGGTTGCGCCCTTGCTCTGTTTCGAGTCCACTCAACAGTTTAAGTGGCTGCACTCAGAACGTCAAGGTTTCTTGCCGGTAGCGGCACCTACAGTAGGCTGCTAAAGTCCCGCACCTAGTGCTCGCGACAAGGGTGCGCGCGCCGGCAAGTTTCCAGTAAAGTGTAGGGCGTGTACCATACAGAAAGAAATCAAACAAGGGAAATAGCATACATTCATCTAAAGCATAGCAAGTTATATTACAATAATAGTTGCCGCGATTCTAACTTAAGATAAAATTGTCTTTGGCATGGAACGGCGGCGACAAAAAGAAGTAAAGCAGCTAGTCCCTGCGCTGGCCTTCGACCCTCTTGACTTGGTTCACCTTGTCGACGATGGGCGCGACAAGTTCTTCGAGTGCCTTGAGGTCCACGTCCTTCGGCAGGCGGTCAAGAACGTTGGTGAGGTTGATGCCGGGGTTCTTGTGCACCACCTTGATGAGCACCTTGAGGAGGACGGCCCGACAGAGTTTGTGGGATTCGTTGGCCAGATGGGTTGCTCGATCAGAATGAAGCTGCTTCAGGGCGTCGATCAAGCCTTCGAAGAACATGGTCAAGTTGGCGCTCGTAGACACTCTTTCATCGGAAGAATAGTTGAAGCCTTGCATGCCCATGGTAGACAGTTGTGCTGCAAGTCTCTCCACGGTGTCGATAAGGCGCTCAGTCCAGATCTGCACACCTGCCACATAGTCGTTATGGGTGACGACAGCGCTCTTGAGCAGGTCCTTCTCATTCTGGAAATCTTTGATCAAGACCTTCTCACAAGCCCTGCTGCCCTCAAGAGTCTCCTCCAGCGTGGCCAGCTTCAGCTTCAGATCGGTGATGGATTCATTGGCTGAGGAAAGCAGCTTGGTCTTGTCGGACATGGCGACCTGTATCTCCGTCAGGCTGTAGAGAGTCTTCTCTCTTTCGGTTTCGAGCGTCGAGATCTTCTTGCCGTGATCCTCAAGATCCGCCTCCAGCCTCTTCACCTTATCGGCAAGCCCGTTCTTGGCGGCCTCTGCAGCTTCGGCAGCATTGACGGCCTCCTTCAGCTTGCCGGCATGGTCTGTGGTCAGAGCTTCGAGTGCTTCCTTGTGCCTCTGCTCTAGCTCTTGGGTCCGCTGCGTGACAAGCTTTTCAATTTCTTCATCCTTGCTACGAAGCTTGTCGGCAAGCGTCTTCTCGCGGGCAGCAAGTTCTTCCTCGTGAGCGTCGAGCCCGACACGGCGCTCTATCAGGCGAGCTTCCTCTGCAGCGGCCTGTTGCTTGGCCTCCTCTTGTGCCTTTTCAACATCGGACTGCTTCATGAGGAGCTCGTTCCAGCTTTGACTCAGCTGCTCTTGGCTCGTCCTCAGCTCCTGAAAGGCCTCAGCATACCAGGTTTGGGTTTCCTCGATGCGCCTCTGGAAATCTGCCTCCGCTTCTTCGACAACTGCTGCCCTGGAGTCCAGCTTCTCTTTCCGGACGCGGTGAAGTGCTTGGAGCTTCTGAAAGTTGCTGCTCATGGCCTGGAGGAGCTTTTCTTCTTCAGATTTGCTGCTGCTGGTGCATGGCTCGTCGACAATCTCGAGCCCAGTAGCGGCGATGACGTCCTCGTCAAGGATTTCCCCTTCAGCCGGACCCCAATGTTTGCCGTCCTTGGGAGGTTGACGAACAGGTTGTCGCCAACCTTGAGGTATCTGCTTGAAGAGGGGGCTTCGGATGTTGACGGCTGATCCTCAACAGCCGTCTCACCGGCGGCTGGGGGCGCCGTAGCCGGCGTAGCGCCTGGCGCTCCTGCGGCAGGAATGCCGTCAGTATGGTCACCGGTCTCCTTGCCAGCCCTCTCAGCAGACTCCTTGGTGGCCCTTTCCTGTGCGGCCTTGGCGGCCTCGGCAGCAGCATCCTTGGCGGCCTCGGCGGCAGCATTTCTGGTGGCCTCGGTGGCAGCATCCCTGGCGGTCTCCTCGATAACAGCATCAACATCCATGTGTTCCGTCGAAGGAAGATCTGAAGTCCAAGAAAACAAACAAAATACGGCTGAGGTGGAAGTTCAAGAAGACAAAAAGAAAAGACAAAGCGACGAGTATCCTGAGGCAAGTGGTTTACCTGCATCGAGTTGTTGAGAGGTGGCTTCTCCCTTCCCGGCAACGCCAGTTGCCGAAGTAGGACCACCAGAGCCCACGCTTGTCGGCTCCTCTTCATTGCGATAGAGCTCGCTAGAGGAAACCCTTGCCGAAGATTCATCTCTGGGCGGCATGGTTGACGGAGGCGGCACGTTAGAGGTTGCTCCTGATGGTGCTCCCTATTGCCGCTCCTCTCCTACAAGCCTGGCGATGTTAGCACTGAAGATGCACACCCCGGCACTTGCCAACGGAAAGTGAGTAGTGAACTCACGCCGGGGGCTGCGTCGGGGACTGCGTCGTGGGCTGGACTCCGGGCTGATGTTAATCAGCTCTGGCGCACCTGAAGTGCTTGCCGGTGGCTCATCGCCCGTTGAAGTCTTCGCTCTCTTCGCCATCCTTTGCGCCAACGTTTCTGTATCCCTGCGGAGACAAGCCAAAGCAAGGCAGATTAGTTAAGCAAACCGGAAATTCAGAAGATAAAGGATATGACAGGACCCTTACTCTTCTTCTTCCGAGCTGAAGGCAGAGAGGTCGAAGTCGACCTCCGCCACAGTGTCTATGCGAGGAGGTGAGGGAGTGGTCCGGGGTCGCTTGGCTGCGGCAGGAGAAGAAGGTTGCTGGGTCGAGGCGCTGGAGGTGGCTTTCCGAAGAACGCGCTTCTTCTTCTTCTCGGGAGCTGGGGGCTCCTCCTGCGGCTGTTCCTCGGCTGTATCTTCGGCAGAAGGGCCCCCGGCAGATGTGCCACTCTGCTCTCCGGCAACCTCGCCCTGCCCGGCAAGTTTTTCCTCTGACACCACTTCTTCTTCGCTGGCTTCCTCTTCTATGAAGCCAGCGCTGCCGGCCTCCGCGGCAAGATCCGCCTCTTCTGCCCTGCTGGCGATGTACGCCACTTCTTCCTCAGTGGTGGGGCGGATGAGGATCGCTTCTTCCCGGATGGCCTTCTCCGATAAGTTATCGAAGAATTCTTGTGCCTGCTCTGCGGATGGCTCTTCCCAAGTTCTGTCAAGGCCGTGAGCATTGCATGCTGGCATCATGGCGATGATTGAAGCCAAGGCAGAGTTGTTGCACAGAGGAATTACGCCCGCCGGCAACTTGTATCTGGCGTCAGTCCTGAACAGCTTGTGGCAGAGGGCTGTGTGCTGCATGACCGTCAGGTTGTTGTTCAAGCCAGGGCGCAGCCTCATGATATCTGCCGCATTCCGGAACTCCCAGGCTGGTCTCCCCTTGTTCTGCAGAGGGGCGATGCGCCGGCGAAGGAAGTCAGCGCCAACCATCTCTATTGTGAGCCCGGCAGCTTTGAGACGGTGGATCCTGGTAATTGCGATTGTGAGCTTCTCATCTTGAGGATCGAGGTTGCTGCAATCCTTACCATGCGCCATCTTTGTTTGTCGGGGCAAGCAGAAGGGCTGGGGATCTGTCTCCTGAATCCAACACCATTTCCCCCGCCATTCCTCCCACTTCTTGCGGTAGACCCCGTCTGGATATACCTCCTTGTTCCATGTCCTTGGAATCCAGGTGATGGAACCAGAAAGGGCCTCTCCTGCTTGAATACGGGGAATGAAGTAGTGGCGGAAGAGGGCTGTGTTGGGGACTACTCCGGCAAAGTTTTCGCAAAGATGCGCAAAGACAGACATGAATGTCACGGCATTCGGCGTAAAATCCAAGAGTTGGAAGCCGTATGTGTACATGATGTCGTTGAAGAAATCGGAGAAAGGGGGATAGAGCCCGCAGTAAAAGTAGTCAACAAAGAAAGGGAATTTATCCGGGCCACCCTTGGAGGAACCTGGACTCACGCGAGTGGCAGGATGAGCCTTCGTCTCCTTCGCCCACATGCACAGGTATCGATCCTTCAGGGCGTTCGCATCGAGCGCCGAAGGGAAGACGGCGTGCTTCTTCCGCATCTTCGCCAGTTCGTTCTCCGGGACGGCGGCTTTCACCACCTTGCCCTTGCTCGCTTTGGGCGGCATGGCGGCTGTGGAGCAAAGACCGCGGACGGAGAGATGGTGGAGGCGGCGGATGAATGGAAGAGACTCTGTTTCGGGCTAGAGGAAGGAGACGGCGGCGGTTCCCAGATTGGAAAAGACAAGAGGTAAATGAGCAGCGCCTCTGCGGATTCCTTTTTATGGGGAAGGCGCGGGGCTGCCTCTTTACTAGTCAATATGAAAACGTTTTTGCGAGCGCGCTACCGTAACGGCCGCTCCGCGCACGTCTCCCACATCGCGCATTCAACGCGCGCAGTGGGGGGGGGGGCGCAGTAAGCGGAATGATTACAACAGTTAACTCCTGCCACGCGTGCCCGTGCACTGTTTGGGCCTAGCCCAACAACGCCTCGCACCCGTGTATGGCCTAGGCCCGGGGGCTCTTGTCAGTGTACTAAAGTTTGGGTCTTTTAGCACCCCATACTTGTGCACGGGCGGTTGCAGCCACACCAGCGGCAAGGCCTGCCGGGGGACAACTGAATACAAGCGCAAAGCTACCAAGAAAGCATTCAAGTCAATAGTCCGAAGACAGAAGACCAAAGGTTGAGCTCCCGGCAAGGTCTTGCCGGGATGGCTTGAGGAGCTCCAGCAAGACTCGCACCCGGCAAGACCTCGCCACCCTGTCACCGCTCCAGCGCAGCGACCAGCTTGTCTCTTAGCTGTTGTCCTCCTGGGTGCGTGTCGGGCGTTAACAGCGGATGAGCTTAAGCGGTGCTGATGGGACGGCCCCTTTTTCCGTTCCCAAGAAGCTAAGGGACACCTCAACGGAGCATTTAATGCATTTGTCCTAAGTCGTCAGTATTAGGTATGATAATACTGTGGCAGCTTTACACCTCTTGTACTTCGCCACTGTTGGTGTCCCCTTTGGCGTATAAAAGGAGGCCCAAGGCGTAGCTACAGGGGAAGAGGACCTTCTGGCCCATTCTGCATGCGTAGCAGCTGTGTACTGTTCATCACAAGTGCTCCTGGGCTAGAGTTCGAAGACATCTAATACAACCAACGTAGGAGTAGAGTTTTACGCTTCTCAGCGGCCCGAACCTGGGTAAAAATCTCTCGTGTTGATCGTTGGATCTGCTCTTCGTGCAATCCTTCCTCCCTGCCGAACCGTAAAGGGATCCACGCGATCCCATAGGTGTCATACGTCGACAAATATAGGTAAGTATTTCCCTCAGTAGAGAACCAAGATTTATCGAACCAATAGGAGTAACAACCAACCAAAGTCTTCAGCGGCTACACACAAAGAAACAAACACTTGCACCCAACGCGGGCAAGAGGGTTGTCAATCCCCTTAGCGTCGTTATTTGCAAGCTTATGAGTAGTGTGGTTGGCAGTAGATAATTATGAATTGGAAAATATAATAAAAGACAAATAATAGCAGCAAGTACATAGTAGCGTTTGTAAACTTATAAGTGGATAGACCCGGGGGACATAGTTTTCCCTAGAGGCATCTCTCATGAAAATAAGCATACGATGGGTAGACAAATTACTGTTGGGCAATTGATAGAAAAGCGGATAGTTATGCGATGTTCACGGCAATGATCATGTGTATATAGGCATCACGTCCAAAACAAATAGGCCGACTCCTGCCTGCACCTATTACTATTACTCTATTTCAGGAGCGCTTATATGCTTCCCTCTCTATGTATTAAGTTCATGACAAACAGAGTAATGCATGGAGAACGATGACATGATGTAGACAAAGCAAACTCAATTAATATGAATGAACCCCATCGTTTTATCCTTAGTGGCAACAACACAAAGACGTGTCTTGTCCCTTTCTGTCACTCGGATATAGAGCACCGGCAAATTGAACCCACTACAACGCACCCCTCTCACTGAAGAAATATCAATCTAGTAGGCCAAACTATTTCTATAGATCGAAGAGATTTACGAAGCTATAATGATCATGCAAATAAGAATATTAATATTCAGAGGTGACTCAAATACATTTCATGAATAATCTGAAACATAAACCCACAATTCATCGGATCCCAACAAATGCACCGCACAAAAGAGTTACATCGGAAAGATCAAAGCGAAGATGCGATGATCATTGTATTGAAGATCAAGAGAGAGAGAGAGAGATAGCCATCTAGGTACTAACTACGGACCCGTAGGTCTGTGGTGAACTGCTCAGATATCACCATGGGAGCAGCAAGGATGATGAACAGGCCCTCCGTGAATGATCCCCCCCTCTGGCAGGGCACCGGAACAGGGCTCCAGATGGGCACACGGCGGAACAAGGACTTGCGGCAGCGGAAAAAGTGTTTCCGGAGCTCCCCGAGGGGTTTTGGGATTAATGTGAATTTATAAGACGATGAGGTACGCCAGGAGGCAACGGAGGGGGGGAGCCAACCAGGCACGCCCTACCCCCCTGGCCGTGCCTGGTTGCCTCGGGCTCCTCTCGAGTGGCTTCTGGCCTCCTCCTGAAGCTTCCAGGTCTTCTTTTGGTCCAGAAAAAATCACCAAAATGTTTCGTGGCAATTGGACTTCGTTTGGTACTGTAAACCTGAAAAGCCAAAAACACACAGAAAACAACAACTAGCACTGGGCACTAGGTTAATAGGTTAGTGCTCAAAAATAATAATAATTGGTAAATAAACACCCAAAAAGTATCCTAGAATGATAATATAGTAGCATGGAACAATACAAAAATTATTGATACGTTGGAGACGTATCAGCATCCCCAAGATTAATTCATACTCGTCCTCGAGTAGGTAAATGCCACATATAATCTTTTGCATGTTTGATCATTGAGAAACGATGAATTAATAAACATCAACATAGTAATACTTATAAACATAAGCAACATAATCATAAAGTTTCAAAGCATACGATCCAGAAAGAATTTTCACCCCCTATTCATTTTATCATATAAGAATAGCATGGCTTCGTCCTCACCACATAAATAGAAATGTTAAGCATCACAGTGTCAAGTCAAGCAATTGGATCGTACTTTTTAACACGCTTCAGCTTTTTATTACTTGCGCAATAGATGAGCGTGAACCATGGATATAACATAAAGGTGGAATGGAATATGGTGGTAGGTTTCAGAGGGGTGAAAGCGGAGAAGAATGCCTCGCATCAACTAGGCGTATGAATGGGCTGTGGAGATGCCCATTAATAGATGTAATGACTCGGATTAGGTATAATCCAAGTCTCTGTGCTTACTGTGCTATCCCTGGATCGAAGCTAGCACACACAGTAACAAGAATGAATATCAACAAGACATACATCATTTTACTACAACGATAGATCCAGAGTTAGGCAAATACATACCATTGGCACATCTCAATGCTGGCACATAATACAACGGAATAATACGTAGTCCCTAAGTTAGGGCTCCATCAATGCCACTGGGCTCGTTGAGTGTAGACCGTAACCCTATCGTCTCTTAATTTGTTGAGATCTGCACATGACAGGTGCAGATGAGTACATGGAATGTACTCGCAAGTTGCAAAGGAAAGTATAATAGATTATATATGCAGGATAAGTATTGGTGGAGATTTTGTTTGGGTAAAGCCAATTTTGTCCTACACTGGATTTTGTAAACTTCTTTTGAAATAATAATAGTTTTTTAGTATAAAAGGTAGGAGTGAAACACTTGGATATACGCACCAGTGCTCATTCTCCAAATTAGTTGTAAAACACACATAAGATTGAAGTGAAACACATTCACCGTGCTCAATCCTCAACTTTAACCCTTAAAACAGACTTTTAGAAAAGAGAGGGGAGATTCTTCTTCAGTCCAAGTCTTCAGTTGCTCAAAATTGCCCGTAACCGGGGGCACGGCTAATCGATTAGGTTTAACCCTCTGCAGAGGTCGTACACGTTCCCCACATGACACAATAAACCCTTTTTGTTGTGACACCACTTGGGTGTGTGACCGGGAGGAGATTGTGGCGACGCCTTTCCATAACACCCCCCTATACCTGACCAAGCCGCCCGCAACTTAGGCAATTAAAGCCCCTCTCTGATGGCGGTCCTGAGGTAAGGGTTTCCCGTTAGTACTAAGCTAAGCCAGAGCCATAATAGCATGCAGTTGTACTGGAAGCTACATCAAACTGTACTTGGAAGATCTCGGTCTCCTGGGCGGCGGTCCTCACCAAAAACATGTGTGCAAGACCCCAATCGGGCGCATTCACTGCAAGACCCCGATGGGCGCAATCACTTGTAGACGCTCCCGTCAATACCATTCCGTCCAGAGAGTAGAAGTAAAATATTATATAATTTTGTTTTTCAAAAGTTTTCACAAAACATTGACCCAAAAGAGGGCAAGTTTATTCGTTTAAAACTTGTTTGATTCCCAACCCCTTTCTTTGTAAGCATGGCTAAGCATAGCTACAAGTTCCTAGGGCTTTAGCTAGCAATAATACTTTGCAAAACTTTTTAGTAAAACATGCTTAATAATAAAAGAGTTCATGCATATTCCAAAATCATAGGAGAAAGTTTGATCAAATTGCAACTTGCCTGTGTCTCTTGAAGATGAAATATTCTACTTCGAGTTGTCTCTCCTTCCCGTTACGGTATATCTAACGTTATAAGAAAGTACTTTAACACATAACAACATCCAAATAGAAGATTCAAACAAAAGGTACAAGGTTTACAATACAACTATCAGATTATTATTAAATTGATTATTATGGTATGGCTATAGGTTCTAGTATGATCAAACTTGGCTCAAACGGGTTTGTGATATAAGTCCATCCTAAAGTTTTAATCTACTTGATTCGGACAACGTCATGGTTAATGGGTCAAATTGGTTCAAGTGAAGATCATGGTGTGAATATATAGAATGATTGAGAGACAAGGTTGGAACGAACCAAATTTCCATGAAGAAACTATTTAGAATATTAGACTTATGATCGACTATGGGAATTGAAGTTAATAATTTACTAGCTCCAAATTTTTGTGGTGGCAACACATGAACATAGAGGGTTTCTAGGGATCTTCTAGGAAGATTTATCTAAGAATAAAAATTTAACTGAATGAGGGTAATGAATTATTACTAAAGAGAGTCAATGTCGGCGTATGACACCTATGGGATCGCGTGGATCCCTTTACGGTTCGGCAGGGAGAAAGGATTGCACGAAGAACAGATCCAACGATCAACACGAGAGATTTTTACCCAGGTTCGGGCCGCTGAGAAGCGTAAAACCCTACTCCTGCGTTGGTTGTATTAGATGTCTTCGAACTCTAGCCCAGGAGCGCTTGTGATGAACAGTACACAGCTGCTACGCATGCAGAATGGGCCAGAAGGTCCTCCTCCCCTGTAGCTACGCCTTGGGCCTCCTTTTATACGCCAAAGGGGACACCAACAGTGGCGAAGTACAAGAGGTGTAAAGCTGCCACAGTATTATCATACCTAATATTAACCACTTAGGACAAATGCATTAAATGCTCCATTGAGGTGTCCCTTAGCTTCTTGGGGACGGAAGAAGGGGCCGTCCCATCAACACCGCTTAAGCTCATCCGCCGTTAACGCCTGACACGCACCCAGGAGGACAACGGGTAAGAGACAAGCTGGTCGCTGCGCTGGAGCGGTGACAGGGTGGCGAGGTCTTGCCGGGTGCGAGTCTTGCCGGAGCTCCTCAAGCCATCCCGGCAAGATCTTGCCGGGAGCTCAACCTTCGGTCTTCTGTCTTCTGACTGTTGACTTGAATGCTTTCTTGGTAGCTTTGCGCTTGTATTCAGTTGTCCCCCGGCAGGCCTTGCCGCTGGTGTGACTGCAACCGCCCGTGCACAAGTATGTGGTGCTAAAAGACCCAAACTTTAGTACACCGACAGTCAATTTAGAGTGTTGAAGCTAAAATAGTATCTAAACATAGTTGATAAATTATTACATGGGTTCCAACAGAGAGGTGAGGTCCTAAGGTCCAACTTTAATATTTAAAACATTTTTATATGGTTTACAGAATAAAACATATAGCAAAATTTCCCAGATTAGTATTTAAATCAAAACTAAATTTTAGTTTGCCCAAAAGTCAAATTATATAATTTTATCATAAACTACAGGTTCTAACGAATCTGTGGATATCTTATTTGTTAAAATCGGACATACGGTTTAGGAGATATGAATTTCCGAAGTTTGGATATTTTTCTGAAAAATGAATTACGGGATTTAGAGAAGGCTTACCGGAGTTGGTCGCCGGAGTTGGGGAAGAAGGTCGTCGGAGTTGGGCAAGAAGGTCCCCGGCGTCAAATAGCAGTAGAATGGCGAAGAGTTCGACGAAGGAAGTCCGCTGGGCAAGGTCCGGGGCTCGGCCTCGCCCTGTGGCGGCGTGGAACGACCGCCGGAGCTGCCGAACTCCGACGAGCAATTCACGAAGGTGTGGAGCATGGAAGAGCTACCAGAGAAGGAGAATCGGACGAGGGGTGAGAGAGGCTCGCGGGGAAGCTCTTTATAGGGCTCGGGGAGGCTAGAATGCGAGCAGATGGTGGTGCTTAATGGTGGCTGTTCCTCTGCCTTGTAATGGCCACTATGGGTGACTCCAAGACGCACTGAGGAGGGGAAAGGGTTGAGGGAGGTGAGGGGGTTCCATTTAGAGGAGTTTCTGGGCGAGGGATAGGAGGGGAGGGGGTGGGGCGCCGGGTGAGGTGTGATGCGTACGTTTCATGTGACTCCTGCCATGAGCGAACATGAGGAAAAAGAGGAACAGGGTAGTGGGAAGGCTGGGCCTTACTGGGCCTTGGCTGCACGTTTAGTATTTTTTCTACACAATATGGTTAGCCTAGTAAACTACGAATAGTTGTTTCGTTAATTTAGGATTTTCGTGAACAAAATGTTTAATCAAAAGAATTATTAAAAATGTTGATAAGCACGATAGTAATATGTTTACTCTGGTAAAAATAATGTTATCTTAGGAACAACTAATATTAATCGGGTATTTGGTTTAAAGGCTCTATGTACATATGTATTTTTATTAAAACTCATTTTTAGGAGAGCGGCGTTTCTGCACCCGGGCTCATCTGCACCCGCGCCGACGGAAAAATCAAAACAAATACTAAAAAATTCAAAAAATTCCATTTTTTTGTGTGGTAGGTAATTTGATGCGTGAGGAACGCTCCAAAATTCAACTTATTTGGAGATCTGAGCATCTCTCGGCAAAAAAGACAAATCGGGGTCTGTAAAAAAGGTTTACTGTTCACGAACTTTTCTGACCCGATTTGTCTTTTTTGCCGAGAGCTGCTCAGATGTCTAAATAAGTTGAAATTTTGAGCGAACCTCACGCATCCAAATATCTACCACACAAAAAAATTGGATTTTTTTGAATTTTTCTAGTATTTTCTTTGATTTTTTTCGTTAGCGAGAGCAGCTGAGCCCGTGCTCAAAGTTGGATTTTCGCATTTTTAGGCTATAATACTTATGTAATTTCGTTTTAAGAAATTAACCAGAAAAAAATAAATGTCAAAAAGATAGTTATGCTATATTAAATATTTCCAAGTATATTTTTGGAGAAGTCCCATTATCTCCTCTCATTAAATGTTCATTCGAATAGCTGGAAATATTTAAGTGGCATGAAAACTCCAAATAAGATCCAATTACAAATGGAACACAAAAAAAAATTCAAAGAACTTCAAATTGGCAAGTAGATCCTATATGAAATATTTATCCACCGTATTTGAGAAAGTCATTTTATTCACACTCCATAATTTGAATATGGTTTCAAAATAATTCAAATGAGTCAAAATAAATGAATGCCCTTTCAATTGTTGAATAAAATTTTCAAGCAATAGTTTTCTTTATTGGATGAAAATGTTATCCAACTTTTATAACATAGCTTGAAAAAAATTAAACAAGGACTCAAAATAAATTTTAGTTTCCCTTGAAAATCAAAGCAACTCAATCAATATATCTATTTATTAACATTCCAAAATTTGGAAAATTTTGGGATGTTACAATAGATATCAATGCGAGGAGTAGGGATTGCCATGCAACGGATGCACTAGAGCTATAAGTATATGAAAGCTCAACCGAAGATAAGTAGGTGTGTATCTAACTTGCTTGCTCATGAAGACCTCAGGCATTTGAGGAAGCCCGTCATCGGAATATACAAGCCAAGTTCTATAACGAATAATTTTCACTAGCATATGCAAGTGACAAAACAAGAAACTCTTTATATGAAGAACACGGTGCCACTTTGAGGCACAAGTGTGGAATAATAGGTAGTAGCACTGCCCCTTCTCTCTTTTCTCTCATTTATTCATCATTTTTCTCTCTTTTTTCCCTTTTTTCCTTTTTTTATTTTCTACTTCTTTTTTTCTTTTTTTTCCGTCTAGAGTCTCTTCCCGACTTGTGGGGGAATCGTTGACTCCATCATCCTTTCCTCACTGAGACAGTGCCCTAAATATTGATGATCATCACACTTTTATTAACTTACAACTCGATATGACAAAACTGATAAGATGATATGACTCTCTATGAATGCCTCTTGCAGTGTACCAGGATGTGCAATAATCAAGCGTAATATGTATGATAATGATGAACGGTGGCTTTGCCACAAATACCATGTCAGCTTATATGATCATGCAAAGCAATATGACAACGAAAGTACAAGTCATATGATGTGACGGTGGAAGTTGCATGGCAATATATCTCGGAATGGCTATGAAAATGCCATGATAGGTAGGTATGGTGGCTGTTTTGAGGAGGATATAATGAGGCTTGTGTGCAACAGAGCGTATCATGTCACGGGTTTTGGATGTACCGGCGAAAGTTGCACCGATCCTGGAGCAGAGAATGGGTGATGCACAATACCAAAGAGGCTAGCAAATATGTGGAGGTGAGAGTGCGTATATCCATGGATGCACATTAGTCATAAATAAATCACATACTTATTGCAAGATTTTATTAGCTCTCTCGAAGCAAAGCACTACTCGCATGCCCCTAGGGATGAGGTTGGTAGGAGTTAACCATCACGCGCCCCCGACTTAAACAGCACTAGGATTTCAACGAGGAATAAGTATGCTCACACATCGTCACCATGCTATAAAAATATTTGGATGAACAGGAAGTTAACAACCTCTAATTCACGATACTTTTATTAACCAATGATCATGCACTCATGCTCTTTCACATTACCACATTAATATCATTAACCATGATTTCTCTTTTATGTGCTACATGTGGTTTTGATTATGCACTCATTGAATACCTATTATTTTTCGACTAGTCTTATAACCCATGCAAATTACTGTCGCTGCTTATTAACTCTCAAACAAATATAAGTGAAGAACGAGAATGCAATTATTTCTATAAAATCTATACGCCAACGTGCTCTACAAGATATAAGTGAAGTACTAGAGCAACTGCTAAGCTCAAATGATATAAGTGAAGCACATAGAGTATTCTAACAAATCATGGTGATTGTGTGTCTCTCTCGAATAGGTGCATCCAGCAAACAATGAATGTGGAAAACCAAAAACAAAAAGCAAACTAAAACAAAAGACGCTCCAAGAAAAACTCATAAAATGTGATGAATAAAAATATAACTCCAAGTGACATACCGATGGATTGAGATGAAAGAGGGGATGCCTTCCGGGGCATCCCCAAGCTTAGACGCTTGAGTCTTCCTAGAATATTACCTTGGGGTGCCTTGGGCATCCCCAAGCTTAGGCTCTTGTCGCTCCTTATTCCTTCATCCATCGTGATAACACCCAATACTTGAAAACTTCAATCACACAAAACTCAACAAAACTTCGTGAGATTCGTTAGTATAAGAAACATATCAAATACTTTAGGTACTGTTATAAGTTGATTGATATTTCATTATTGCATAATAGGTACTGTATTGTAACTTGTCCATGGATTATACCCCCCCCCCCCCGGGACAATCCATAGTTTCATCAAAACAAGCAAACTATGCAAGCAAAAACAAAATCTGTCTAAAACAGAACAGTCTATAAAGATATGTAAAGAACCAATACTTTTGTAACTCTAAAAATTCTGAACAATTAGGACATCCTGAATAATTTATATGGAAATATTGTGTAAAAATTGCAGATCAAAAAGACGTTCCAGTGAAATCAGAGAATTCTGCACTAAACGCTAAAGTTTCTATTTTTGCACCGTATCAATTCTACTCATCTTGTGAGTCATCCCAAAGGCTTTACATGGCACAAACACTAATTAAAACATAAAAACACAATCATTACAAAGGCAATAATCATGTTATCACACACAAACATAAAGTAAAAAGTAAAAATAAAGATAACTATTGGGTTGCCTCCCAACTAGCGCTATTGTTTTATTCCCCTAGCTAGGCATAATGCACAGCTTCAAGTGTTGTCATCTTTGAAACTCCACCAATAAGTAGCTCTCATGATTGATTCATAAGGTGGTTTAGTTCTCTTCCTAGGGAATTGTTCCATCCCTTTCTTTAATGGGAATTGGAACCTTATGTTTCCCTCTTTCATATCTATAATTGCACCTATAGTTCGTAAGAATGGTCTTCCAAGTATTATTGGACAAGTAGGATTGCAATCAATGTCAAGCACAATGAAATCTACATGCAAATAATTCTTATTTTCAACAATAATAACATCATTTATTCTACCTAAAGGTTTTTTAATGGTAGAATCCGCATGATGCAAGTATAGGGAACAATCTTGAATATTGGTGAGACCAAGCACATCACAAAGAGTTTTAGGTATAGTTGAAACACTAGCACCAAGGTCACACAAAGCATTGCATTCATATTTATTTAACCTTATTTTAATAGTAGTTTCCCACTCATCATGCAATTTTCTAGGAATAGAAACTCCAAGCTCAAGTTTCTCATCATAAGCTTTTATTATTGCTTCCACTATATGATTAGTGAAAGCCTTGTTTTGTTCATAAGCATTGGGTGAGCTAATAATAGAGTGCAACAAGGAAATGCATTCTACTAAATAGAAAATTTCATAATTAAAGTCCTTGTAATCCAAGATAGTGGGCACATCACTAGTTAAAGTTTTAACCTCTCCTAACCCACTTTTTCCAGTTTCATCATTAAAACCATCACCCTCCAAGCAAACCGGACGCTCTCTAGCTAGAGTTGACTCATCTCCAGTCCCTTTATCATTTATATTCAGATAAGTAAACCAAGATTCAATAGGAGAAGTACCAATCATTTTAAGATCTTCATCATGATTCCGGTAGAAACCGGGTGGGAGAGCCTTTTCTAGGAATTCCTGCTTAGCTTTCAACTTAGCGGTCCTCTCCTTACTTTAATTAATAGATATTTGGATAGATTTAATAGTCTCATTAAAATCATGCTTGGGTGGCAAAGTTTTACTTTTGAGAGTTTCTACATCAAGAGCAATTATATCCATGTTCTTAGCCAAAGTATCAATCGTATGCAACTTTTCCTCTACCATAGTATTGAAAACTTTTTAAGAACTAATAAATTCTTTAATTGGGTTCTCAAGATCAGAGGGTACCCTATTATTATTGGTAAAAGGATTTATATAAGAATTTCCATAAGAGTTGCCATAATTAGTAGAGGAGTTACCGGGATACGGTCTAGCATTGAAATTTCCTCTATAAGCATTGTTGTTGAAATTGTTTCGCGAGATAAAGTTCACATCAATAGCATCATTATTTTTCTCAATCAAAGTAGACAAAGGCATATCATTTCCATTAACATGAGTATTTTTGCTAGCAACCATATTCATAAGAGCATCCACTTTTTCACTCAAGGTAGTGATTTCTTCGACAAAATTTACCTTCTTACCAGTTGGAGCTCTTTCAGTGTGCCATTGAGAGTAGTTTGTCATGATGTTGTCTAGAAGTTTGGTGGCCTCTCCTAAGGTCACCTCCATGAAGGTACCACCTGCAGCAGAATCTAGAAGATTTCTAGACACAAAGTTTAGTCCATCATAGAAATTTTGGACAATCATCCACAAGTTTAAACCATGAGTAGGACAATTCCTAATCATTAATTTCATCCTCTCCGAAGCTTGGGAAACATGTTCATGATCATGCTGTTAAAATTCATTATTTTATTCCTAAGGGAGATGATCTTAGCAGCAGGAAAATACTTGGCAATAAAAGCATCTTTACACTTATCCCATGTTCCAATACTATTACGTGGTAAAGATGAGAACCAAGATTTAGCTTTATCTCTTAGTGAAAAAGGAAATAACTTTAATTTCACAACATCATTATCCATGTCCTTTTTCTTTTGCATATCACAAAGTTCAACAAAGGTATTGAGATGAGTAGCGGGATCCTCATTAGGACTTCCCGAAAACTGTTCTTTCGTGACAAGATTCAGCAATGCATCATTAATATCAAAAGCCTCCACACTGGTGGCGGGTGGTATAGGAGTACTAATAAAATCATTGTTATTAGTATTTGAAAAATCACATAAGTTAGTAGTATCTCGAGACATGGTGACCGAGCAAGAAAACTAACAAGCGAGACAAGCAAACTAACAAGTAAAGAAGTAAACTAGTGACAAGCAAATATAAATATTTTTGTATTTTTGATTTTTATGAATCAAGCTAAATATAACAGCAAATAAAAAGTAGAACAAGTGAATGAAAATTTGTGTGAAGATACTTGATAGTAGGTTGGTGATACTCCCTGACAACGGCGCCAGAAATCCTTCCTGATACTTGTGATTTGCGTTGGGTTTTTCCGTGAAGAGGAACGAGTGATGCAACACAATATAGGTAAGTATTTCCCTCAGTGGCGAACCAAGGTTTATCGAACCAATAGGAGTAACAACCAACCCCCGTCTTCAACGGTTACACACAAAGAAACAAACACTTGCACCCAACGCTGGCAAGACGATTGTAAATCCCCTTGGACTCGTTATTTGCAAGCTTATGAGTAGTGTGGAGTAGTGTGGTTGGTAGTAGATAATTATGAATTGCAAAATATAATAAAAGACAAATAATAGCAGCAAGTAAATAGTAGCATTTTTAAACTTATAAGTGGATAGACCTGGGGGCCATAGTTTTCCCTATAGGCATCTCTCATGAAAATAAGCATACTGTGGGTAGACAAATTACTGTTGGGCAATTGATAGAAAAGTGGATAGTTATGCGATGTTCACAGCAATGATCATGTGTATATAGGCATCACATCCAAAATAAATAGTTGACTCCTGCCTGCACCTATTACTATTACTCCACTTCAAGAGAGCTTCTATGCTTGCTCTCTACATATTAAGTTCATGACAAACAGAGTAATGCATGGAGATAGATGACATGATGTCGACAAAGTAAATTCAATTAATATGAATGAACCCCATAGTTTTATCCTGAGGGGCAACAACACAAATACATGTCTTGTCCCTTTCTGTCACTGGGATATAGAGCGCCGCCAGATTGAACCCAGTACAACGCACCCCTCTCACTGAAGAAATATCAATCTAGTTGGCCAAACTATTTCAATAGATCGGAGAGATTTATGAAGCTATAATGATCATGCAAATAAGAATCTTAATATTCAGAGGTGACGCAAATACTTTTCATGAATAATCTGAAACATAAACCCACAATTCATCAGATCCTAACAAACGCACCGCACAAAAGAGTTACATCGGATAGATCAAAGCGAAGATGCAATGATAATTGTATTGAAGATCAAGAGAGAGAGAGAGATAGCCATCTAGGTACTAACTACAGACCCGTAGGTCTGTGGTGAACTACTCACACATCACCATGGGAGCAACAAGGATGATGAAGAGGCCCTCCGTGATCGAACCCCCCCTCCGGCAGGGCACCGAAACAGGGCTCCAGATGGGCACACGGCGGAACAGGGACTTGTGGCGGCGGAAAAAGTGTTTCGGGAGATCCCCTAGGGTTTTTGGGATTAATGTGAATTTATAGGAGGAAGAGGTATGGCAGGAGGCAACCGAGGGGGGCCAGAGCCAACCAGGCGTGCCCTACCCCCCTGGCCACGCCTGGTTGCCTCGAGCTCCTCTCGTGTGGCTTTTGGCCTCCTCCCGAAGCTTCCAAGTCTTCTTTTGGTCCAGAAAAAATCACCAAAAAGTTTCGTGGCAATTGGACTTGATTTGGTACTGTAAACCTGAAAAGCCAAAAACACGCAGAAAACAGCAAGTGGCACTGGGCTCTGGGTTAATAGGTTAGTGCTCAATAATAATAATAATTGGTAAATAAACACCCAAAAAGTATTCTAAAATGATAATATAATAGCATGGAACAATAAAAAATTATAGGTACGTTGGTGACGTATCAGCATCCCCAAGCTTAATTCTTGCTCATCCTTGAGTAGGTAAATGATAAAAACAGAATTTTTGATGTGACATGCTACCCAACATGTAATCTTTTGCAGGTTTGATCATTGAGAAACGATGAATTAGTAAACATCAACATAGTAATACTTATAAACATAAGCAACATAATCATAAAGTTTCAAAACATACGATCCAAAAAGAATGTTCACCCCCTATTCATTTTATCATATAAGAATAGCATGGCTCCGTCCTCACCACATAAATACAAATGTTATAAGCACCACGGTGTCAAGTCAAGCAATTGGATCGTACTTTTTAACACGCTTCAGCTTTTTATTACTTGCGCAATAGATGAGCGTGAACCATGGATATAGCATAAAGGAGGAATAGAATATGGTGGTAGGTTTCAGAGGGGTAAAAGTGGAGAAGAAAGTCTCGCATCAACTAGGCATATCAACAGGCTATGGAGATGCCCATCAATAGATATCAATGCGAGGAGTAGGGATTGCCATGCAACAGATGCACTAGAGCTATAAGTGTATGAAAGCTCACATGAAGCTAAGTGGGTGTGCATCTAACTTGCTTGCTCATGAAGACCTCGGACATTTGAGGAAGCCCATCATCGGAATATACAGCCAAGTTCTATAACGAATAATTCCCACTAGCATATGGAAGTGACAAAACAAAAGATTCTCTATATGAAGAACATGGTGCCACTTTGAGGTACAAGTGTGGAATAATACGTAGTAGCATTGTCCTTTCTCTCTTTTCTCTCATTTATTCATCATTTTTTTTCAGTTTTTTCCTTTATTTTTTTTTCTTTTTTTTCATTTATTTTTCGTCCGGGGTCTCTTTTCGACTTGTGGGGGAATCATTGACTCCATCATCCTTTCGTCACCGAGACAGTGCCCTAAATAATGATGATCATCACACTTTTATTTACTTACAACTCGAGATGAAAATTAGATAGGATGATATGACTATATGAATGCCTCTGGCAGTGTACCAGGATGTGCAATGATAAAGCCTAACATGTATGATAATGATGAATGGTGGCTTTGCCACAAATACCATGTCAGCTTATATGATCATGCAAAGCAATATGACAACCGAAGTATAAGTCATATGATGTGACTGTGGAAGTTGCATGGCAATATATCTCGGAATAGCTATGGAAATGCCATGATAGGTAGGTATGGTGGCTGTTTTGAGGAAGATATAATGAGGCTTATGTGCAATAGAGCATATCATGTCACGGGTTTTGGATGCACCGGCGAAAGTTGCACCGATCCTCGAGGTGAGAATGGACGATGCACGATACCGAAGAGGCTAGCAAATATGTGGAGATGAGAGTGCGTATATCCATGGATTCACATTACTCATAAAGAACTCACATACTTATTGCAAGATTTTATTACCTCTCTCGAAGCAAAGCACTACTCGCATGCCCCTAGGGAGTTCAGTAATTAGATGCCACGTGCGACGGAGTCGGTCCGCCGGGCAGAATCACTAACTTAGCCGAAGACTTTCTGAAACCAAGCTAGAGGAATCAAGGAAACTTGCCTATCGAGCCAAAGACTACGGGAACCGAAGTCCGGGAGCGTTATCCTCGGCATTGAAGACCAGTTCAGGGGCTACTGACGGTGTCCTGGAATAGGGGGCCCTAACCTACTCGGCCCAGGCTCCCTAGATTGGGCCGATGGGTCCTCCTCCTTCTCAAGATGGGCTCCGGTAGCTGTACGATGGAGCATGATCGGGACTGCATATGCCGAAGGCTTGTCGTGTACTCCAAGACTTCTCCTATCGCCTCTACGCCAAGATACCAACCTTGTAACCCTAGATACACTACCTGGTGCGTATATAAGCCATATGATTTAGCCGTATGGAGAACATCAACGCAATATCATTCACCTAGCCCTAGAGTTAGAACACATCTGACGATCTCGAGGTAGATCAAATCTGTACTTGATACTTCTCCATTGATATAAACAAGAGCAAGACGTAGGGTAGTACTCCATCAAGAGGGCCCGAACCTGGGTAAACATCATCTCCTTGCTCCTGTTACCATCCGTGTGAGATCCACAGCTTGGGACCCCCTACCCTGAGGTCCGCCGGTTTTCACACCGACACATGATACGTTAAAGTATGCTTATCTTGAAAATAATATATATCCTATTATTATTGGTGCTAACCTTTCGGGGCATGAGGAAAAGAGATTACTTAAAACTCTGAAGAAGCACCGAGCTTCTCTTGGATATACTCTTGATGATCTTAAGGGCATCAACCCTATGTTATGCCAACACAAAATTAATATGGAGCCAAATGTTAAACCTGTTGTCGATCATCAACGTCGCCTTCATCCGAAAATGAAAGAGGTGGTAAGAACTGAAATATTGAAGCTTCTGGAGGCAGATATTATTTATCCCATAACTAATAGTAGATGGATAAGTCATGTTCATTGTGTGCCTAAGAAAGGAGGTATAACCGTTGTTCCTAATGATAATAATGAGCTTATTCCACAGAGAGTCGTAACTGGTTATATGATGGTAATTGATTTCAAAAAATTAAACAAAGCTACTAGAAAAGATCATTACCCCTTGCCTTTTATTGATAAAATGTTAGAAAGATTATCTAAGCACACACACTTTTGTTTCGTTGATGGATATTCTGGTTTTTCTCAAATACCCGTGCCAAAAGAAGACCAAGAGAAACTTTTACTTATACTTTTAGAACTTATGCTTATAGATGTTGGTTTATGTAATGCACCTGCCACCTCTCAAATATGCATGATGGCTATATTCTCTGATTTTTGTGAAAACATTGTTTAGGTTTTCATGGATGATTTTTTGGTTTACTGTACTTCCTTTGATGATTACTTGAGCAACCTTGATCGAGTTTTGCAGAGATGTGAGGAAACTAATCTTGTCTTGAATTGGGAGAAGTGCCACTTTATGGTTAATGAAGGTATAATACTTGGTCATAAAATCTCCGAACGAGGTATTGAAGTGGATAAAGCTAAAGTTGATGCAATTGAGAAAATTGCATGTCCTACAGATATTAAAGGTATAAGAAGTTTCCCTGGTCATGCTGGTTTGTATAGACACTTTATTACACTGGTGCAGCGACGTGCTATACAAACAGATTTTAACCCCTTTCCGCGACGTAGATTTAAACCGCCGCCTAGCCTGTGTGTGTCGGAAATCGGGGCTTCGCAGACCCAAGAAGGTTCGAACTCTGGGGCGTGTGCGAAGATCTCAACCCACCCTAGCCTCAAGCTCGTCGCCCCACGGCCAAGCCTCGTCGAATGCGTGTGAGCGAACAAGAGGATGGACACAGAGATTTACCTAGGTTCGGGCCACCTTGCGGTGTAAAACCCTTCTCCTGCTTTTGGTGGATTGGCCTCCCGAGGAGGTTTGGGGATGAACTAGTACAGTGGCTGAGCGGCCTCACGAGGGCCCTTGGGTGAGGATGGATCGATCCATCTCTATGGTGGGTGCTAGTCCCTATTTATAGTGGCCTTGGTCCTCTTCCCTTATCGCACAGGTGGGAAGGGATGCCATAACGGCCAATTTTGAAAGGGGACAGGAAGTACATCTTATCTTGACTAAAGGTGGTGTTCGCCTGCAAAGCTTCTAGGCGTGACGCAGAGGTGGGCTTGGCGATGACATCCGTCCTGCCGAGCCCGTGGTCTTGGCCTTGTTGCACCGGAAAGGAAACCTTTGGGGGATTCCTTGGGAACTCGCGTACGTCCTTGCCTCCTTAGCACCAAAGAGGAAACTGTCCCCTCTGCGCCCGCTGGAGCCCGCCTGGTCTTGGTCGTCATGGCTCATGTCATCCCAACCTCATGAGGCCGGGCACTGCCTAGGAATCTCCACTCCTCGCGAGGCAGCCTGGGGGCGCTCCCCTGGAGGTCTTGGCGTTGCTCGCCTCACGAGGCTGGGGCTCTCACGAGGGTCTCGTCTTGAGGGGCCTGCTGCCAGGCTGTACTGGGCCATCAATTGCGGGCCACGCGCTGGGCCACAGGCAGGCAGGTCTGGGTACCCCCGATCCCAGAACGCCGACAGTAGCCCCCGGGCCCAAGGCGTGCCTGTCCAGGCTTCGAGGCGAAAACACGGGGCGAAGGGCGAAACGCCGCGGGCCCTCAATCGCCTGTGGGCCAGGCTCGCCACGTGGCGCGTGGCAGGACGCGGACGCCCCCGCTCCCATGTCGCCTCGGCAACTACCCAGGCCGACAAAAGCCTGGCGCCCGCTGCCGAGCCATCATTGCTCTTCTTCCTTGCGCCTTTGCTTCCTTGCTCAGATCCCCTTTCCTTCGCGGGAGCCTCCTCCAGATCTTGGCATAGTGCCGTCCGTCCTCTTGCTTCTTGAATCCAAAGGATTCTTCAGATGGCGTTCGCCGGGAAGTCGAAGCCTGAGGCTCAGGCCTCGGCCTCCTCTTCTCCCTTGCCGGCGCTTACGGAATACACTATCGCCAAGGAGGGGGACCTCGCCCCCGCACTCCCGTTGACTGGGGGTGACTCCAACGAGTGGGGGCAGACCTTGATCTGGTGCGGCTCTGCAGAGCAGCGCACCTTGGCGAAAATGGTTTATCCCTTCTTCCTCCACATCGTCTTCTTCGGGCTTGTCCCGCCTTTCTCGGGGTTCTTCTCCGCCATCCTTGAGCATTATGGGATCCAGGCCCTCCATCTTCAGCCCAACTCCATCCTGCTCCTGTCTGTCTTTGCCTTCTACCGTGAGGCCTTCGTAGGCGTGAGGCCCTCAGTGGCCCTCTTCCGCCACTACTTCAGCCTGTGGCTCCATGGCGGTGCGCACCAGTCGGCGTGCCCCTCCTTCGTCATGGTTCAAAGTGGGAATATGCTCCTGAAGGCTGGGAAGAAGGTGGAAGGCTTCAGGCACCGCTGGGTCTTCTTGGATGCCCGGGGCCTTGACCCACGCATGGAGCTCCCGACGGAGCTGCCCGAGAAGACCCTCGCGTGGGGCTCCGCGAAGTTCACTGATCCCCGGGTGAAGCCCGTCTTGAAGCGGATCTCTCAGGACATGGAGGCCAAGCAACTGACCGAGGCGATGATAGTGAAGGAGTTCCTGACACAGCGCCTGGTGCCGCTGTAGTCGCACTCGAAGCCCATGTGGGAGTACGAGGGTGCGAGGGACACCATCAGGCTTCGATCCGCCATCCTGACAGGCGAGGAGCTGGGCAGGTGATGTCTACTACGCAACCTTCTTCTTGTAGACTCGTGTTGGGCCTCCAAGCGCAGAGTTTTGTAGGACAGTAGCAAATTTCCCTCAAGTGGATGACCTAAGGTTTATCAATCCGTGGGAGGCGTAGGATGAAGATGGTCTCTCTCAAACAACCCTGCAACCAAATAACAAAAAGTCTCTTGTGTCCCCAACACACCCAATACAATGGTGAATCGTATAGGTGCACTAGTTCGGCGAAGAGATGGTGATACAAGTGTAATATGGATGGTAGATATAGGTTTTTGTAATCTGAAAATATAAAAACAGCAAGGTAGCAAGTAACAAAAGTGAGAAAAAACGGTATTGCAATGCTTGGAAACAAGGCCTAGGGTTCATACTTTCACTAGTGCAAGTTCTCTCAACAATACTGACATAGTTGAATCATAAGTAAATCCCTCTCGTGCGACAAAGAGTTCACTCCAAAGTCACAAATAGCGGAGAACAAACGAAGAAATTATTGTAGGGTACGAAACCACCTCAAAGTTATCTTTTCCGATCAATCTTATGAGCTATCCCTATAAGTGTCACGAACAGCCCTAGAGTTCGTACTAAAATAACACCTTAAGATACACATCAACCAAAACCCTAATGTCACCTAGATACTCCAATGTCACCACGAGTACCCATGGGCTTGATTATACGATATGCATCACACAATTTCAGATTCATCATGTTCAATCCAACACAAAGAACTTCAAAGAGTGCCCCAAAGTTTCTACCGGAGAGTCAAGACGAAAACGTGTGCCAACCCCTATGCATAGATTCCCAAGGTCACGGAACCCACAAGTTGATCACCAAAACATACATCAAGTGGATCAATAGAACATCCCATTGTCACCACTAATATCCCATCGCAAGACATACATCAAGTGTTCTCAAATCCTTAAAGACTCAATCCGATAAGAAAACTTCAAAGGGAAAACTCAATTCATCACAAGAAGATAGAGAGGGGAAAACTCCATATGATTCATCTATATTAATAAAGCTCGCGGTACATCAAGATCGTGCCATCTCAAGAACACGAGAGAGAGAGATCAAACACATAGCTACTGGTACATACCCTCAGCCCCGAGGGTGAACTACTCCCTCCTCGTCATCGAGACCGCCGGGATGATGAAGATGGCCTCCGGTGATGGTTTCCCCTTCCGGCATGGTGCCGGAATGGGCTCCCGATTGGTTTTTCGTGGCTATAGAGGCTTGCTGCGGCGGAACTCCCGATCTAGGTTTCTTTCTGGGGGTTTTGGTATTTATAGGAATTTTTGGCGTCGGTCTCACGTCAAGGGGACTCCCGAGGGGCCCACAAGCCAGGGGGGCGCGCCCTAGGGGGGGGGCGCCCCCTAGGCTTGTGGCTGCCTCGGGACTCCTCTCCGGTATCTTTTTGGTCCAGTATTTTTTATATTTTCCAAAAATATTCTCCGTAAATTTTCATCCCATTCCGAGAACTTTTATTTCTGCACAAAAAACGACACCATGGTAGTTCTGCTGAAAACAACGTCAGTCCGGGTTAGTTCTAATAAAATCATAGCAAAATCATATAAAATTATTGTAAACATAGCGTGAATACTTCATAAATTATAGATACGTTGGAGACGTATTAGCATCCCCAAGCTTAATTCCTGCTCGTCCTCGAGTAGGTAAATGATAAAATAAATAATTTATGAAGTGTTAATGCTAGCAAGTGCACAAGTTTGATCAATGATAATTCCAATCACTTTTTCTAGCATCAATATAAACCATAAACAGTAGCTCATCTCATAAAACTTCTCATGATCAAGTAACAAGCTATTCACATGTTAATGTATAGACCAGAAAGTTTCTTGAAAACTAACAAACCATATTCCTAGTCATCGAACAATTGCAATTCATCTTCTTTTCAGGAAGGGTCTATGTAAGAGCTTTGATTTAGGAAATTCCACATACTCAACTATCATATAGTCTTCCATGATTATTGACACTCAAAGCATATTTTTATAACAAATAGCATCCATCGAACACAGAGAAAGATAGGGGCTTAATGTTTTGCCTCCCAACTTATTTATCATATAGATAATTGTCAACAATAATAATTCATGATCAATTATATTTGTGTGGATATATATGTCTAGATCATTCCCCAACACATGACGCTTGCCAAGAGAAAAAGGCGAAATATAGGAAGTGGTGAAGATCACCATGACTCTTGCATAAAGGTAAGTACTAGAAAGTAAAAGATAGGCCCTTCGCAGAGGGAAGCAGAGGTTGTCATGCGCTTTTTGTTTTTGGATGTGCAAACCCTTAATGCAAAGGAACGTCACGTTGTATTGCCCTTTGTGATAGCAACCTTTATTATGCAGTCCGTCGCTTTTATTTCTTTACCATCACAAGTTCGTACAACGCTTATTTTCCCTTACAATAAAAGATCATACATATTTAGGAGCAATTTTTATTGCTTTTTGCACCGATGACAACTTACTTGAAGGATCTTACTCGATCCATAGGTAGGTATAGTGGACTCTCATGGCAAAACTGGTTTAAGGGTGTTTGGATGCACAAGTAGTATTTCTACTTGGTGCGGAAGTTTTGGCTAGTATGAGGTGGAAGCAAGCACCACATGTTGGAGGATCCATAACAATATAACTTCTATACAAATATACCTAAACATAACTCATTAAGTTGTCTTCCTTGTCCAATATTAACTAATTTTCTCGAGTTTGAAAATAATTAATGAGCTCACAATCATAGAAGATGTCCAAGATAGTATATTTATATGTGGAATCTCTCTTCCTTCAATATTCTTTCATGAATTGTTCAAGTGACCAATGCGGTGTTTGCTAACTTTCAATAAATTTTACCACCTATAATTATTATGTGTGAAGTCATTACTCCCCATGGGATAAGTATATGAAGCATATTTAATTTCAGATTTATGATATTCAATTCATTCAACCTTTTACTCATAGGATATAAGTGAAGCACGAGAGTGAATGACAAACTACTCCAAAAAGATATATGTGAAGATCAATGCGTAGTTAATTAGTTAAATAGCCATGTGAGGACTCTCTCTCTTATTCAAAATTTCAGATCCAATGCTTTTATTCAAACAGCAAAACAAAATAATATGATATTCCAAGGATAGCACGCATCATGTGAACGAATAAAAATTTAGGCTCAACATAGGCTAACCGATAATTGTTGATGAAGAGAGGTGGGATGCGTAGCATCCCCAAGCTTAGATGCTTGAGACTTCTTGAAATATTTACTTGGGGTGCCTTGGGCATGCCCAAGCTTGAGCTTTTGTATCTTGTTCAATCCTCTCATATCATGGTTTCACCTATTCTCAAAAACTTCATCCACACAAAACTCGAAAAGAACTCGTGAGATAGGTTAGTACACATAATAATAAATCAACTCTTTATGTACTACCAAGACAAGTTACATAATAATTTCCAAACATCATCTACTATTTACTACCGTTTCCACAATTTATATCTACCAATATAGGCTATGGAAACTATAGGATAAGTAGATAACAAAACTATGACAACAATCTGTCCAAATAGAACAGTCTGTAGTAATTTATGAAAACAGTGTACTTCTGTAACTCAAAAAATTATGAAAACTTAGGAAAATCTAACTAATTTATATGAAAACACTATGTAAAAATTTCAGTAACTTTCCATGTTCCAGCAAAATATGAAAATTCAAACATTACAGAGAAAGTTTCTGTTTTTACACAGCACACATCAAACATGCAATGCAAGCATCCTACGGCAATTCTTTGAACTTTTTATTGAAAAACAAGATTATAAATGACACATAACAGAGAAAAAGCAAATAAAATGACGCTCCAAGCAAAACTCATATTATGTGACGAATAAAAATATAGCTCCAAGTAAGATATACCGATAGTGTTGAAGACAAAAGAGGGGATGCCTTCCGGGGCATCCCCAAGCTTAGGCACTTGAGTCTTCCTTGGATATTGCCTTGGGGGTGCCTTGGGAATCCCCAAGCTTAGGTTCTTGTCACTCCTTATTCTCTTCATGTCGGTGTCTCACCCAAAACTTGAAAACTTCAATCACACAAAACTTAACGGAACTTCGTGAGATGGGTTAGTATAATAAACAAAGATCATTCAGTTAGGTACTGTCAAGACAAGATTCAGAATTGTTCCCACATGATACCTACTGTATTCTATTATTCCCATAATTTATACCACTAAATATAAGCTATGGAAACACTAAAACAAGCAAACTATGCATGCAAAACAGAATCTGTCACAAACGGAACAGTCTGTGAAGCTCTGTAGTATAGCCATACTTCCCCGTCTCTAACAATTCTGAAAAAATAGGAAAACCTGAAGAATTTGTATATAAAGACTGTGTAAAAATTTCAGATCATTATCACGCTCCAGTAAAAAATGAAAATTCCTGTACTGGAGTCAAAAGTTTCTGTTTTGGTTCAGCATCAATTCTACTCATCTTGTGAGTCATCCCAAAGGTTTTACTTGGCACTTTATTGAAATAAAAGGCACAAAACATGATTACTACAGTAGATTAATCATGTGAACACAGAAAAACAGAAAGTAAAAGTATTGGGTTGTCTCCCAACAAGAGCTTTTCTTTAATGCCTTTTAGCTAGGCATGATGATTTCAATGATGCTCACATAGGAATAATAATTGAAACATGCAAAAGAGCATCATGAATCTCATGACAAGCACATTTAAGTCTAACCCACTTTCTATGCATAGGGATTTTTTGAGCAAACAATTTGTGGGAGCAAGAATCAACTAGCATAGGAAGGGAAAACAAGCATAACTTCAAAACTTTGAACACATAGAGAGGAAACTTGATATTATTGCAATTCCTACAAGCATATGTTCCTCCCTCATAATAGTTTTCAGTAGCATCATGAAGGAATTTCACAACATAACTATCACATAAAGCATTATTTTCATGATCTACAAGCATAGAAATTTTACTACTCTCCACACAAGAAAATTTCTTCTCATGACTAATAGTGGGAGTAAACTCAACAAATAACTATCATGAGATACTTGATTGACATAACCACTTTGAATATCATGATGACAAGTTTCATGATTACTATCACTCTTTATAGCATTCGTGTCATCACAATAATCATCATAGATAGGAGGCATGCCATCATCATAATAGTTTTGCTCATCAAAACTTGGGGGAGTAAAAATATCATATTCATCAAACATAGCATCCCCAAGCTTGTGGCTTTGTATATCATTAGCATCATGAATATTCAGAGAATTAATACTAGCAATATTGCAATCATGCTCATCATTCAAGGAATTCTCATTAAGTATTTTCATAAATTCTTCCTCTACCAATTGAGCACAATTTTCCAAACCATCATTTTCACGAAAGACATTAAAAAGACGAACCAATTGATGCAACCTAAACTCCATTTTTTGTAGTTTTCTTTTATAAAACCAAACTAGTGAAAAACAAGAAACTAAAAGATTTAATTGCAACATCTAAAGATATACCTTCAAGCACTCACCTCCCCGGCAACGGCGCCAGAAAAGAGCTTGATGTCTACTACGCAACCTTCTTCTTGTAGACTCGTGTTGGGCCTCCAAGCGCAGAGTTTTGTAGGACCGTAGCAAATTTCCCTCAAGTGGATGACCTAAGGTTTATCAATCCGTGGGAGGCGTAGGATGAAGATGGTCTCTCTCAAACAACCCTGCAACCAAATAACAAAAAGTCTCTTGTGTCCCCAACACACCCAATACAATGGTAAATTGTATAGGTGCACTAGTTCGGCGAAGAGATGGTGATACAAGTGTAATATGGATGGTAGATATAGGTTTTTGTAATCTGAAAATATGAAAACAGCAAGGTAGCAAGTAACAAAAGTGAGCAAAAACGGTATTGCAATGCTTGGAAACAAGACCTAGGGTTCATGCTTTCACTAGTGCAAGTTCTCTCAACAATACTGACATAGTTGAATCATATGTAAATCCCTCTCGTGCAACAAAGAGTTCACTCCAAAGTCACAAATAGCGGAGAACAAACGAAGAAATGTTTGTAGGGTACGAAACCACCTCAAAGTTATCTTTTTCGATTAATCTTATGAGCTATCCCTATAAGTGTCACGAACAGCCCTAGAGTTCGTACTAAAATAACACCTTAAGATACACATCAACCAAAACCCTAATGTCACCTAGATACTCCAATGTCACCATGAGTACCCGTGGGCTTGATTATACGATATGCATCACACAATTTCAGATTCATCATGTTCAGTCCAACACAAAGAACTTCAAAGAGTGCCCCAAAGTTTCTACCGGAGAGTCAAGACGAAAACGTGTGCCAAACCCTATGCATAGATTTCCAAGGTCACGGAACTCGCAAGTTGATCACCAAAACATACATCAAGTGGATCAATAGAACATCCCATTGTCACCACGGATATCCCATCGCAAGACATACATCAAGTGTTCTCAAATCCTTAAAGACTCAATCCGATAAGAAAACTTCAAAGGGAAAACTCAATTCATCACAAGAAGATAGAGAGGGGAAAACTCCATATGATTCATCTATATTAATAAAGCTCGCGGTACATCAAGATCGTGCCATCTCAAGAACACGAGAGAGAGAGAGATCAAACACATAGCTACTGGTACATACCCTCAGCCCCGAGGGTGAACTACTCCCTCCTCGTCATGGAGACCGCAGGGATGATGAAGATGGCCTCCGGTGATGGTTTCCCCTTCCGGCAGGGTGCCGGAACGGGCTCCCGATTGGTTTTTCATGGCTACAGAGGCTTGCGGCGGCGGAACTCCCGATCTAGGTTTCTTTCTGGGGGTTTTGGTATTTATAGGAATTTTTGGCGTCGGTCTCACGTCAAGGGGACTCCCGAGGGGCCCACAAGCCAGGTGGGCGCACCCTAGGGGGGGCGCCCCCTAGGCTTGTGGCTGCCTCGGGACTCCTCTCCGGTATCTTTTTGCTCCAGTATTTTTTATATTTTCCAAAAATATTCTCCGTAAATTTTCAGCCCATTCCGAGAAATTTTATTTCTGCACAAAAAACGACACCATGGTAGTTCTGCTGAAAACAGCATCAGTCCGGGTTAGTTCTAATAAAATCATACCAAAATCATATAAAATTATTGTAAACATGGCATGAATACTTCATAAATTATAGATACGTTGCAGACGTATTAGCATGGCCATGGCTACCCTGCTCCACAGCGATCCTGGGGACCTCCTCGAGGCCTACGCCCCGCTGTACCGCCGTGACGACAAGGAGGAACTGGTTGCCGCCATGCCTGTCTTTGACGAGCGGGGGCTCATGCCCCCTGAGTGCCCCAATCCCCCGGTACGGGTGTCTTCCGGCGATGCCAGCGGCGAGGAAGACTCGGAGGAGACTGAGGACGACGACCCGGTAGAGGTGTTCCCCCCGTCACAGAGCGAGCTCCTCCACGATCTTGAGGATGATGACAACACCGATGAGCCCCTGGTCGCGGACTCCTCGCGCTTCGCCATGGTCCTCAGGAGGCCAAGGCCTGCCCTTCAGGCCACCCAGGCATCTGGCCGGGCGCCCCTGAAGAAACGCGCGGCCACGCCTCCTCCGGCGGACTCCCCACGCCCCAGCAGGGCGATTGAGACGCCGGTCTCATCCCCGTCTGAGCCGCAGCCGAAAGATGGGGCGGCCGCCGCTGGGGCAGACGTGGCCTCTCCGGCCGTGGCCCCTCAGGGTGATCTCGCCACCCCTCCAGGCGGCAGCGCCACGCCAAAGAAGGGCGGGAGCGTCCGGACCATCGCCGACGTGGAGAGGAAGAGGAAGTGGATCGCGCGCGAGGAGTAAGTAACCTGCCTTGCCTTTGGTCGATTGTAGATTGCATGCGTGCTCACGGCCCCTTCTCCTCTCGATGGCCAGGAGCGACGATGTGTCAAAGAAGAAGAAGGCGAGCATCGAGCCAAAGGAGCCCCCTGCCCGGAGGGCGCCGCCAGCCCCCGGCCGCGGCCGCGGCGGGGGCGGAAGCGCATCACGCCAGCCCAGCGCAACCCCCAGGCGTCCCAGCAGCTCCATACCCTGGCACACGGGGGTGACGCCTGCTCCTGGCACCTTGCCAGCGCCGCTTGGGAGGTCCGGCATCGGGAGTGCTGAGGCTCACGAGGTAGCTCTCCTTGCTGCGGCCGTGGCGACCCCAGCGCCGGTGGAGGGGGTGATTTCCCGCCCCTTCTGACGGAATCCGCCCCTGAGGACGCAACGACGTGGCCTCAGGAGGTGCCAGCCCCCGTGGGCAAGCAGGTCGTGAAGTCGTCAGCCCTTGTCGTGCCTGAGGAGAAACTGGAGCCTCCAGCGCCCCAAGTTTGCTACTCCGCTACCCCTTTGGACACAACACCCGCCGAAGTGCTGGTGCCGCCTCCTCGTCAGGCCCTTGCGCTTGCGAGCCGTGGCCCTCTAGTCGAGCCCGGTGCTCTGGATGAGGCCTACACCGTGCTCGGTCGGATCAGGGCCGACCTCCAAGATGCCGACAGGAGCTCCCTCGCGAGGGAACGCCTGGGGCTTATTTCTGGGTGGCTCCAGGCTGACGCGGCCACCAAGACGGCCTGGGGTCGGGCTGAGGCTGCCGTCGCGAAGAGCAGGAAGGAGGCCATTGAAGCCAAGATGGCTCACGACGCGGCACTGGCCGAAGCAGCGTCTGCCGTGGAGCGCTGCGGCGAGGTGGAGGCCAAACTGAAGGCCCTTCAGGAGGAGCAGGCCGCGCACGCACAGCGGCTCCACCAGCGGGAGGAGGACCACAAGGCCCGCGAGGCGAAGTTCGCCAATCGCGACTCCGTGCTGTCCCAGGCGGCCGCTGAGCAAGCCGCGGAGCACGAGCGTCTGGCCAGTCTGAAGGACGAGGTAGCAGAAGCCCAGACGTCCCATGCCCAGCATGTCTCCGATGTGACGGCCCAGCTGGATGCCAGGGAGAAGACCCTTGCTGCTGCTAAGAACAAGACGGCCACGGAGCGCAATGCCTTCCCCTCCATCGAGCTCAGGCTTCACCAGGCGCTGCGCTTCATCTGTAGGGGAGGATTCGAGGAGCCACTGGCGACTCCTGAGGGCGGCTACACAGGGCTCTCCTCCAAGCTCGCTGAGGTGCTCGAAGGTGCGGTCGCCAGGGTGGACGCCATCCTGGAGGGCGAGTGCCGCGACCTTTTCTCCAAGGCCGCGACGCGTGTCTTCTGCCACCTCTACCTCCACGAGCCCGGCTTCGATTTCAATGTGGTGATGGCCTTGGTTTCCCCTGAGTCTCGCGCCGCTGCGGCGGCAGCCGTGAAGGATTCCGTGGACGCGCTGGTGAAGAAGTTCGCCTGCGTCCCCGACACCGAGCCCCCTGTGGTGGAGGCGAGCGGTGGCGATGAAGGCGTCGGCAGCGACGTTGACGATGAGCTTGCCGTGACTGGGACTGGCGGAGGCGGCGTCCGTGGCGATGACGGCTCCTCCTCCTAAATTTTGACCTGCGACATTTATCATGCCTCGTGGAGGCGTAAGACTTGTTTGAATTCGCAAAATATTCAGTGCTTGTAATAACTATTTGAACTCTGTGATTTCCTTCGTGCCTTGTTTCCTTCCTGCTTGCTTTTGTGCTCTGCGTCAGCAGGGCCCAATCCTGCGCATACCTCGACCGCCGTTGGGGCGTCCGTATCGCCAGGACGAGGCAAAGGGGCGAGGTGCTACGTGACTAGTGAGGCTCCTGAGTCGCGATGCTCAGGAGTCCCCCTTGACGTGCGAGCAGCCCTCATGAAGGAAACATGGCGACGACGAGGTTAATATGGAGCGTCTTAGTACTCTGCGTCGGCAGGGCCCAATCTCGCGCATACCTCGACCGCCGTTGGGGCGTCCGGATCACCAGGACGAGACCAAGGGGTGAGGGGCTACGTGACTAGTGAGGCCCCTGAGTCGCGATGCTCAGGGGTCCCCCTTGACGTGCGAGCGGCACCCATACCTTTCCTCGCCTGCTTTTGCCTGGGAGGGATGTGAGAAGACTAGTTGCCAGGAACCTGGTGAGGCGGCGCACGCCAAGCATGGCCTGGGGTAGCCCCTGTCCATCCCCCTCGCGCATGCATCCTAGGGGAACACTATGTGACGGGGCCATTTGAAGAGCCGAAAGGCCATCCTGAGGTTGGTCCAGCTGCTAGGGCGCCCTCGGTTGTTTATCCACTAGCGCAGAGCATGGGGCTTCCACTCGGCGTGGGCATAGCCGTTGAGGGACCGTGTTGTCCGCCAGCGCGGAGCATTGAGCTTCCACTTGGGTGTGGGTATAGCCACTGAGCGACCGTGTTGTCCGCCAGCGCGGAGCATGGGGCTTCCACTTGGGCGTGGGAAGGGAGCTCTGTGTTAGAGTCTCTGGGCGTGTACAGCCCAATTTCGTTCATACGCGTGACTGGCACGGCAGAACTGGAGGAGGTGTATCTGGGCACCCGTGAGCCAGCGCGGGTCTCACGAGGCCCTACCTCAAGGCGGGTTGCGCCTGAGTCTTCTGGCGCGGGGCGCGCTTATAAAACCTGTGTGATGGGGACAACCTGCAATGAACGAATCTCCGGAGGCCATCACATGAGAAGGCCAAACACCAAGGACCCCAGGAGGTGACATGAACGGGGCCGGCCTGCCAGACAGAGCTCAGCCGTTGGGTTTATCGACGCTGCAGGGACAGACCCGATCACAGACGCTGTGTCCAGTCTTCTCATGAGACAAACCCGAGGAAAAAACATCCGACGCGCAGCTCCCGTGACGGCGAGGTGCCGAATTGCGGTTATATGAACCGGGTCGCGCGCCCTGACTCACCCACTCTCGATTAGCTCACGCGAGGACTAGGCACCAAGGACCCCGGGAGGTGACGTGCACGGGACTGGCCCGCGAGACAGAGCTCGGTCGCTTGGATTTATCAACGCTGCAGCGACATACCCGAGCACAGACGCCGTGCTAGCCCTTAATCATGAGGCGGTCGAGGGCGGGGTTGTTAGGGCGCACGACATTCATGGTGACGAAGCACTGGGCATGTAGTTTGGAATACTTAAAAACTCATCAAACACAGAACCAGTTCTGATACATGCGCAAAGCGATACAGCTGCAGGGGTGGGCCCTAACAGCTTGAGGATGATGCAGCCCGAGGGGCGCCCTCAAATGAACAAACCAAAAGGTCAACTGGTAATGATGCTGCTGAAGCGCCGAGGTAGTTGTTGAAGCTTGATCCTCATGAGCCCGAGGGCTCCGGAGGCTCGTGGGGCCCACGAGGCTCAGGGGGCTCGTGAGGGTCCGGGACCTCTTGAAGGACCGCACGGCGTCGGGCCTCATGAGACGCGAGCAAGGCCTGCGCGAGGCGCTGGTATGTGGCGCCCACGTTCACGAGGCCAAAGGGCATACAGACGTAGTTGCAGGGGTAGCCCCCACTGCGGTCGATGCGCGATGGCCAAAAGAGGCCCTGGGACGCGGCCCTGTTGAGGCCCGGGATGTTGACGCAGACGCACAGCCCGCCGCCCACGTCAGGGGCGGCAGCTGCACCGGGTGGTGCGGGGCGAAGCTTGTCGCGCATGGCCCGCGCCTCCTCAAGCTCCTCGATAGCGTTGGTGATGAACTCTCGTGAACCTGGCGCCTCGCGCCTGATGACCCACAAGTATAGGGGATCTATCGTAGTCCTTTCGATAAGTAAGAGTGTCGAACCCAACAAGGAGCAGAAGGAAATGACAAGCGGTTCTCAGTAAGGTATTCTCTGCAAGCACTGAAATTATCGGTAACAAATAGTTTTGTGATAAGGTAATTCGTAACGGGTAGCAAGTAACAATTGTAACAAAGGTGCAGCAAGGTGGCCCAATCCTTTTTGTAGAAAAGGACAAGCCTGGACAAACTCTTATATAAAGCAAAGTGCTCCCGAGGACACATGGGAATTTCTGTCAAGCTAGTTTTCATCATGCACATATGATTCGCGTTCGTTACTTTGATAATTTGATATGTGGGTGGACCGGTGCTTGGGTGCTGCCCTTACTTGGACAAGCCTCCCACTTATGATTAACCCCTCTCGCAAGCATCCGCAACTATGAAAGAAGAATTAAGATAAATCTAACCATAGCATGAAACATGTGGATCCAAATCAGCCCCTTACGAAGCAACGCATAAACTAGGGTTTAAGCTTCTGTCACTCTAGCAACCCATCATCTACTTATTACTTCCCAATGCCTTCCTCTAGGCCCAAATAATGGTGAAGTGTCATGTAGTCGATGTTCACATAACACCACTAGAGGAGAGACACCATACATCTCATCAAAATATCGAACGAATACCAAATTCACATGATTACTTATAACAAGACTTATCCCATGTCCTCAGGAACAAACGTAACTACTCACAAAGCATATTCATGTTCATAATCAGAGGAGTATTAATTATCACTAAGGATCTGAACATATGATCTTCCACCAAGTAAACCAACTAGCATCAACTACAAGGAGTAATCAACACTACTAGCAACCCACAGGTACCAATCTGAGGTTTTGAGACAAAGATCGGATACAAGAGATGAACTAGGGTTTGAGAAGAGATGGTGCTGGTGAAGATGTTGATGGAGATTGACCCCCTCTCGATGAGAGGATCGTTGCTGATGACGATGGCTTCGATTTCCCCCTCCGGGAGGGAAGTTTCTCCGACAGAACAGCTCTGCCGGAGCCCTAGATTGGTTCTGTCCAAGTTCCGCCTCGAGACGGCGGCGCTTCATCCCGAAAGCTCCCTTATCATTTTTTCCAGGTCAAAACCCTCCATATAGCAGAAGATGGGCACCGGAGGCCTGCCAGGTGGGCCACAAGCCACAGGGGCGCGCCCAGGGGGGTAGGGCGCGCCCCCTAGCTTGTGACTGCCTGGTGGGTCCCCCGATGTATTTATTTAGCCCAGTATTTTTTATATATTCCAAAATACTTCTCCGTAGATTTTCAGGACTTTTGGAGTTGTGCAGAATAGGTATCTCAGATTTGCTTCTTTTCCAGTCCAGAATTCCAGCTGCCGGCATTCTCCCTCTTCATGTAAACCTTGTAGAATAAGAGAGAAAAGGCATAAGTATTGTACCATAATGTGTAATAACAGCCCATAATGCAATAAATATCGATATAAAAGCATGATGCAAAATGGACGTATCAGTGCCGTGCTCCTTGCTTGTGGGGGCGCGCATCGAACCACGCCTCCAAGTGGTGCCCGAGCACCTCCCTCATCGCACCGGTCAGGTCGGAAGCTCTCCAGATGGAAGCCCCCTAAGCCCGTCCTGAGGGAAGCACTGGGCGCGCCTTCCTATGCTGGAGGGAGAGGCGCCCCAGCAGTGGACACGGGGCCTGAGGCGCCGTCCTTGGGAATCTTTGTCCCCTGACGGCTCTTGGGGAGGAACTGCTTCTTCTTCTTGGGTGTGTCCTCGGGAGGCAGGATGCCGCCCTCATCGTTAGAATTTTCAGCCGCCGCAGGCTGGTAAGCGCACTCGAGGGAGAAGAGTGCATCCTTCTCATCACAGGCGACCGTGATGACACTGCCGCTCCCTGGCATCTTGACGATGTTGTAGCCATGGTGGGTTGCCGCCATGAACTTGGTGAGCGCGTGGTACCGGAGGATGGCATTGTACGGGAGGTGGATGTGGGCGACGTCGAAGTCGATGAGCTCAGTGTGGTAGTTATCGTGCTTGCTGAAGGTGACCGGGAGGCGCACCTGCCCTAGGGGAGTGGTGGAGCCATCAGTCACTCCTGAGAAGGGCTTGGTCGGCATGAGCTGATCATAGGGCACCTGAAGCGTCTCGAACGTCTCGATGGAGAGGACATTGAGCCCAGCGCCACCGCCGATGAGGGTCTTAGTGACAAGGACATTGCTGATGGTGGGCATGCAGAGCATGGGGAGCACGCCTGTGGCGGCCGAGCACTTGAGGTGATCCTTGGAGTCGAAGGTGATGGCGACCTGCGACCACTTGAGGGGACGCGCGACCTCGAGCTTCGGGAGGGCTGCGTTCACCTCACAAGAGAACTTCTTGAAGATGCGGTTGGAGGTAGGGGCCTGTGCACAGCCCAGGATGCAGGCGATCGCACGGGGCTCCTGGAATCCCCCAGCCCCATCATCCTGCCTATTATCGTCATTCCTCCTTGGCGGTGGCGGCAGCGGAGGGAGGCGTGCATTGCCCTGAGGACGGGACTCGCAAGGCTGATCGTGCCGGGGTCCGTCGCGAGGCTTGTCATGCCAGCGGTCCTCGCGAGGCTAGTCGTGCCAGTCCTGACGTGGGTCGCGGTTGTACCAGCGACCTCCGCCGCGGCCCCCTCCACGGCCATAGCCGCGGTCGTAGCACTCGGGGCGGTGGCCGAGGCACTCGTCGCAGAGCGTCCTGAGCTCCTGGCAGTCTTTGGTGTTGTGGCTACAGGTGTAGTGGAAGATGCAGAACGAGCGGTTGCCCTTGGGGGGCTCATCTTGGTCACGACCGCGCTTCATCTCAGGCTCTGCCGCCAGCACGGCGGGGCCCTTGTGCTTCGCCTCCTTAGCCTTGGCCTTCTTGTCTTCAGGGTCTGCCTTCGGAAGCTCTAGGAGGGAGAGGCGGCCCTCTTCGGCCCTTGCGCACTTGTTCGCCAGGTTGAACATCTCCAGGGACGAGCACAGCTCGTCATGGATGGCGAGCTCCTCTTTCATCTTGACGTCCCTGCGCCATCGGTAAACGCTGAGATGATGGCCTCGTCTGACGCCTTCGGGATTTTGAGGCGAACGCTAGTGAAGCGCTGTATGTACTTGTGCAGGGTCTCGCCCGGCTGCTGTTTCACGCGCCGCAGGTCGTTAACCGCAAGGGCGCGGTCGCGGGTGCCCTGGAAGTTGGCGATGAAGCGCTCGCGGAGCTCGTCCCAGGAGGAGATCGATCCCTCCGGGAGGTTAAGGAGCCAGGAGATTGCACCGCCCTTGAGGGCCATGGGGAACCAGTTCGCCATGACTTTGTCATCACCGCTCGCTGCCTCGATGCTCAGCTCGTAGCGCTGGAGGAACTCCGAGTGGTCGGGGGTGCCATCGTAGTGTGGAGGCAGGTCCGGCTTGAACTTGCCGGGCTAGGTGACACGGTGCGGCTCCAGGGTGAAGGCGCGGTGGCCTGCTCCGCTCACAGGCGCGACGCGTACGAGGGGAGCTTGGTCTTGACGTCCGTGTGCGGCGGCCTCCAGCGGCGCACGGTCCTGGTGACGGTGCGATGGTGCGGGGAGCACACGCGCGTCACCTTGTGGCCGCGGCACCACCCGGCAGCTTACTTTATCCCGTGCCTGCGCCGGCGCCTCATGTGGCAGGTCGCGCGGGCGCGCTTCGCGCCTGGGCTCCGGGTCGGCGCCGTGCAGAGAAGGAGGAGGAGGTGCGCCGTGAGCCATGTCGCCCGCTTGGGAGGGGGGGGGGGGACAGAGCGAGTGGGTGGGCGCCGGGACCTCGCCGGCGACGCTGACGAGCTCGGCGATGCGATCAAGCCAGTCGTCGTAGCGATCGTGAGCAGGGCGGTAGCGCAGCAGCTCGCGCGCCATGAACAGTGCGGCATGTGCGTTCGCCGGCCAGTGATAATCCCCAAGTGCAAGGAATCATCGTAGCAATTTCCAAAGGTGGAAGTGATAAGTATGGAGTGTCGAACCCACAAGGAGCTAAAGGTAAAATCAATATTCTCTCAAGTCCTATCTGCCACTGAGACGACTCTACGTACGCCGAACGTTTGCTTCCAACTAGAAACGAGAAATAAAACTACGTTGTGGGTAAGAAGAGAATAGCTTTGCATGATATCGGAGAACTAAAATATAAAAATAGGTGATGTTATCATAAAGTTAGAATATATTACAATATATTACAAATAGCGAGTGTGAAATAATGATGGGTCGGTGTGCGGAATTGTCCTAGGTAATTGTTAACAAGACCGGTAATCATTATTGCAATTTTATATGAGGGAGAGGCATAAGCTAACATACTTTCTCTACTTGGATCATATGCACTTATGATTGGAACTCTAGCAAGCATCCGCAACTACTAGAGATCATTAAGGTAAAACCCAACCATAGCATTAAAGCATCAAGTCCCCTTTACCCCATACGCAACAACCCACCTACTTGGGTTTATGCTTCTGTCACTCAAGCAACCCACTATAGGCGAATCATGCACGTATTGCAACACCCTACAATGGAATCCTTCACGTGTGCGCGACACGGAAGGCACCATAGGACAGCACCAAAATAAACATACAACTCAAACCAATCTAGATCATCAATCAACCCATAAGAGAAAAGAAATCTACTCAAAACATCATAGGATGGCAACACATCATTGGATCATAATATGTGGCATAAAGCACCATGTTCAAGTAGGGGATTACAGCGGGATGCGGGAGAGTGGACCGCTGAAAAGATATGAGGACGGTGATGAAGAAGGTGATGTTGATGAAGACGATCACCGCGGCGATGGTTCCCCCGATGGCACTCCAGCGCCACCGAGAGAGAGGGGGAGAGGGTCTCCCCCTTGTGCTTCCTCCTCCATGGCCTCCCCCTGGGTGGGGAGAGGTTCTCCCTCTGGTCCTTGGCCTCCATGGTGATGATGGCCCCTCCGTCTTCCTCCTCCATGGTCTCCGGTGATGGTGACCCCCTCCGGCAGGGTGCCGGAGAGGGCCAACATTGATTTTTCGTGGCTACAGAGACTTCCGGCGGCGGAACTTCTGATCTAGGGTTCTTTACGGGGACTTGGGTAATTATAGGAATATTTGGCGTTGGTCCCACGTCCAGAAGGTTCCCGAGGAGGTGACAAGCCAGGGGGCGCACCCTAGGGGGGGGCGCCCCCCACCCTTGTGGCTGCCTCGGGCTTCCTCTCCAGTATCTTTTCGCTCCCGTATTTTTTATATTTTCCAAAAATATTCTCCGTAAATTTTCAGCCCATTCCGAGAACTTTTATTTCTGCACAAAAACAACACCACGGTAGTTCTGCTGAAAACAGCGTCAGTCCGGGTTAGTTCTAATCAAATCATAAAAAATTATTGTATACATGGCATGAATACTTCATAAATTATAGATACGTTGGAGACGTATCAGCATCCCCAAGCTTAATTCCTGCTCGTCCTCGAGTAGGTAAATGATAAAAGAAATAATTTATGAAGTGTGAATGCTAGCAAGTGCACAAGTTTGATCAATAATAATTCCAATCACTTTTTCTAGCATCAATATAAACCATAAACAGTAGCTCATCTCATAAAACTTCTCATGATCAAGTAACAAGCTATTCACATGTTAAAGTACAGACCAGAAAGATTCTTGAAAACTAACAAACCATGTTCCTAGTCATCGAACAATTGCAATTCATCTAATTTTCAGGAAGGGTCTATATAAGAGTTTTGATTTAGCAAATTCCACATACTCAACTATTATATAGTCTTCCATGATTATTGACACTCAAGGCATATTTTTAGAACAAATAGCACCCATCGAACACAGAGAAAGATAGGGGCTTAATGTGTCGCCTCCCAACTTATTTATCATATAGATAATTGTCAACAATAATAATTCATGATCAAATATATTTGTATGGATATATATGTCTAGATCATTCCCTAACACATGACGCTTGCCAAGAGAAAAAGGCGAAATATAGGAAGTGGTGAAGATCACCATGACTCTTGCATAAAGGTAAGTACTAGAAAGTAAAAGATAGGCCCTTCGCAGAGGGAGGCAAAGGTTGTCATGCGCTTTTTGTTTTTGGATGTGCAAACCCTTAATGCAAAGGAACGTCACGTTGTATTGCCCTTTGTGATAGCAACCTTTAATATGTAGTCCGTCGCTTTTGTTTCTTTACCATCATAAGTTCGTACAACGCTTATTTTCCTTTACAATAAAAGATCATACATATTTAGGAGCAATTTTTATTGCTTTTTTTGCACCGATGACAACTTATTTGAATGATGTTACTCAATCCATAGGTAGGTATAGTGGACTCTCATGGCAATACTGGTTTAAGGGTGTTTGGATGCACAAGTAGTATTTCTACTTGGTGCGGAAGTTTTGGCTAGTATGAGGTGGAAGCAAGCACCACATGTTGGAGGATCCATAACAATATAACTTCTATACAAATATACCCAAACATAACTCATTACGTTGTCTTCCTTGTCCAATTTCAACTAATTTGCTCAAGTTTGAAAATAATTAATGAGCTCACAATCATATAAGATGTCCAAGATAGTATATTTATATGTGGAATCTCTCTTCCTTCAATATTCTTTCATGAATTGTTCAAGTGACCAATGCGGTGTTTGCTAACTTTCAATAAATTTTACCACCTATACTTATTAGGTGTGAAGTCATTACTCCCCATGGGATAGGTATATGAAGCATATTTAATTTCAGATTTATGATATTCAATTCATTCAACCATTTACTCATAGGGTATAAGTGAAGCACGAGAGTGAATGACAAACTACTCCCGAAACATATAAGTGAAGATCAATGTGTAGTCAATTAGTTTAAATAGCCATGTGAGGACTCTCTCTTATTCAAAATTTCATATCCAATGATTTTATTGAAACAGCAAACAAAATAAAATGGCATTCCAAGGATAGCACACATCATGTGAACGAATAAAAATTTAGGCTTAACATAGGCTAACCGATAATTGTTGATGAAGAGAGGTGGGATGCGTAGCATCCCCAAGCTTAGATACTTGAGACTTCTTGAAATATTTACTTGGGGTGCCTTTGGCGTCCCCAAGCTTGAGCTTTATTATCTCGTTCAATCCTCTCATATCATGGTTTCACCTATTCTCAAAAACTTCATCCACACAAAACTCGAAAAGAACTCGTGAGATAGGTTAGTATACATAATAGTAAATCAACTCTTTATGTACTGCCAAGACAAGTTGCATAATAATTTCAAACATCATCTACTTTTTACTATCATCTCCACAATTTATATCTACCAATATAGGCTATGGAAACTATAGGATAAATAGATAACGAAACTACGACAGCAATCTGTCCAAACAGAACAGTCTGTAGAAATTTATGAAAACAGTGTACTTCTGTAACTCAAAAAATTATGAAAATTTAGGACATGCTAAATAATTTATATGAAAATACTGTGTAAAACTTTCAGAAACTTTCCACGTTCCAGTAAAATATGAAAATTCAAAAACTACAGAAAAAGTTTCTGTTTTTACACAGCACACATCAAACATGCAATGCAAGCATCCTAAAGCAATTCATGGAACTTTTTATTGAAAACCAAGATTATAAATGACACCTAACAGAGAACATGAAAATAAAATGACGCTCCAAGCAAAACTCATATTATGTGACGAATAAAAATATAGCTCCAAGTGAGGTTACCGATAATGTTGAAGACGAAAGAGGGGATGCCTTCCGGGGCATCCCCAAGCTTAGTTGCTTGGATATTCCTTGAATATTACCTTGGGGTGCCTTGGGAATCCGCAAGCTTAGTGTCTTGCCACTCCTTATTCTACTCCTATCGATATCTCACCCAAAACTTGAAAACTTCAATCACGTAAAACTTAACGGAACTTCGTGAGATGGGTTAGTATGATAAAGAGAAAATCATCCACTTAGGTACTGTCAAATACAAGATACATAATTTTTCTCACATAATTTCTACTGTAACTTATCATTTCCACAATTTATATCACTTAATATAAGCCATGGAAATGCTAGAACAAGCAAACTATGCAAACAAGGCAGATTCTGTCAAAAACAGAACAGTCTGTAATGATCTGAACAATGAACATAATTCTGCAGCCCCAAAAATTCTGAAAACTTAGGACAACCTAGGAAATTTGTAAATAAATCATGTCTAAAAAATTCATAAGCTTTTGACTCTCTGGTGAATTTATAAAAATTCTGGACTGGGCACCAAAGTTTCTGTTTTTGCACAGAATCAAGTCAACTATCAACCACATCATCCCAAAGGCATTACTTGGCACTTTATTGAAAGAAAACATATAAAACATAGTTACTAAAGTAGCATAATCATTATAACACACAAAAACAGTAGGGGTAAATATTGGGTTGTCTCCCAACAAGCGCTTTTGTTTAATGCCTTTTTAGCTAGGCATGACTTTTTAATGATACTCTTCCAAGCCTAATTCCGATGATAATTTTATTCATACTCTAAAAGATATAAGTGAAGTTCATAGAGCATTCTAAAATTAATATAGATTAACCAATATCCAAGCTCAAAATATATAAGTGAAGCACACGAAGCATTCTATAAATCCATACTCAAAAGATTTAAGTGAAGCACAAAGAGCATTCTACAAAGCCATACTCAAAAGATTTAAGTGAAGTGCATGAAGCATTCTACAAATCAATTAAGGACTATCTCATACTAGAAGTGTGCATAAAAGGAAAAGAAAAACACTAAAGACGCATATCATGTGAACAAAACAAAAACCGAGGTATACCGATAATTATTGAAGAATAAAGATGGGATGCCTTCCGGGGCATCCCCAAGCTTAGATGCTTGAGTCTCCTTGAAATATTTACTTGGGGTGCCTTGGGCATCCCCAAGCTTGAACTCTTGTATCTCCGTATTCTTCTTATATCGATACCTCCTCGATCTTCGAACACTTCATTCACACAAAACTTAACAAAACCCTCGTGAGATCCGTTAGTATAATAAAGAAAAATACTACTTTAAGTACTGTTGTGAACTCATTCCAAATTCATATTAGCATTATATATACTGTAGTGCAACTTCACCATGGTTCATACCCCCCGATACTACCCATAGATTCATCAAAATAAGAGAACAATGCATAGAAAACAGAATCTGTCAAAAACAGGACAGTCTGTAGCAATCTGGAAACTTCGTATACTTATGTAAATCAAAAAATTCTGAAAATTTAGGACAAATTAAAAAATTTGTATAGAAGTACTGTGTCAAAATTTCAGAAACTTTTGATGTTCCAGTAAGAAATGTAAATTCATGCACTACAGTCAAAGTTTCTGTTTTTGCACCGCACAAAGCAAACAAGCAATCTAATCATCCTAAAAGCAAATCTTGGCACATTATTTTTATAATACAATGGATATATACAAGGGGATAATTATTTTTGAGAAGCTTCCATGAAAAATTCTACATTTTTTCCATGAGCATGAACACAAGTGTTCAAGGTCGACCCTCACTTCTACAAAGCACAACCTTCCAATCACTTCTCTTTTTGAAAAACTTCTTAGGCATAAGAGGCAAGTAATTCTTTTTGTATTTTTCATTATTTAATTTTTTTTGTTTGTTTCACCCACAACTAAAGAAAGCAAAAAGGGAAAACAAAATCTACTTAGTGAAGAAAGCAAACAAGCACACACGAGAATATCAACCCCACGCTATTGCTCACCGGCAACGGCGCCAGAAAAGAGCTTGATAATCCCCAAGTGCAAGGAATCATCGTAGCAATTTCCAAAGGTGGAAGTGATAAGTATGGAGTGTTGAACCCACAAGGAGCTAAAGGTAAAATCAATATTCTCTCAAGTCCTATCTGCCACTGATACGACTCTACGTACGCCGAACGTTTGCTTCCAACTAGAAACGAGAAATAAAACTACGTTGTGGGTAAGAAGAGAATAGCTTTGCATGATATCGGAGAACTAAAATATAAAAATAGGTGATCTTATCATAAAGTTAGAATATATTACAATATATTACAAATAGCGAGTGTGAAATAATGATGGGTCGGTGTGCGGAATTGTCCTAGGTAATTGTTAACAAGATCGGTAATCATTATTGCAATTTTATATGAGGGAGAGGCATAAGCTAACATACTTTCTATACTTGGATCATATGCACTTATGATTGGAACTCTAGCAAGCATCCGCAACTACTAGAGATCATTAAGGTAAAACCCAACCATATCATTAAAGCATCAAGTCCCCTTTACCCCATACGCAACAACCCACCTACTCGGGTTTATGCTTCTGTCACTCAAGCAACCCACTATAGGCGAATCATGAACGTATTGCAACACCCTACAGCGGGAATCCTTCACGTGTGCGCGGCACGGAAGGCACCATAGGACAGCACCAAAATAAACATACAACTCAAACCAATCTAGATCATCAATCAACCCATAAGACAAAAGAAATCTACTCAAAACATCATAGGATGGCAACACATCATTGGATCATAATATGTGGCATAAAGCACCATGTTCAAGTAGGGGATTACAACGGGATGTGGGAGAGTGGACCGCTGAAAAGATATGAGGACGGTGATGAAGAAGGTGATGTTGATGAAGACGATCACCGCGGCGATGGTTCCCCCGATGGCACTCCGGCGCCACCGAGAGAGAGGGGGAGAGGGTCTCCCCCTTGTGCTTCCTCCTCCATGGCCTCCCCCCTGGGTGGGGAGAGGTTCTCCCTCTGGTCCTTGGCCTCCATGGTGATGATGGCCCCTCCGTCTTCCTCCTCCATGGTCTCCGGTGATGGTGACCCCCTACGGCAGGGTGCCGGAGAGGGCCAAGATTGATTTTTCATGGCTACAGACACTTGCGGCGGTAGAACTTCTGATCTAGGGTTCTTTACGGGGACTTGGGTATTTATAGCAGTATTTGGCGTTGGTCCCACGTCCAGAAGGTTCCCGAGGAGGTGACAAGCCAGGGGGCGCGCCCTAGGGGGGGGCGCCCCCCACCCTTGTGGCTGCCTCGGGCTTCCTCTCCGGTATCTTTTCGCTCCAGTATTTTTTATATTTTCCAAAAATATTCTCCGTAAATTTTCAGCCCGTTCCGAGAACTTTTATTTCTGCACAAAAACAACACCACGGTAGTTCTGCTGAAAACAGCATCAGTCCGGGTTAGTTCTAATCAAATCATACCAAAATCATAAAAAAATATTGTAAACATGGCATGAATACTTCATAAATTATAGATACATTGGAGACGTATCAGCCAGTAGCGGGTGTGGGAGGATGACGCCGAGGGACGGAGTAGCGGTGCGGCCATCGCGCCGCGCGGTGGGTGGCTGCGACGAGTCCTGCTGCTCGTGAGTGGCCGGGTCGGTGGCAGAATTAGCTACAGGAGAGGAGGAGCGGCGCGGAACGCCACGGCCGACGGTCACCGTCTGGGCGACGCGGGCAGCCCGGCGCTCGGCGCGAACTCGGCGGGCATCGTCCATGGGAGCGACGAAGCGGGGACGAAGCAGAACTAGGGGGGGGGAGGATTCCGACACGCCCCCTACCTGGCGCGCCAAATGTCGGAAATCGGTGCTCCGCAGACCCAAGAAGGTTTGAACTCTGGGGCGTGTGCGAAGATCTCAACCCACCCTAGCCTCAAGCTCATCGCCCCACGGTCAAGCCTCGTCGAATGCGTGTGAGCAAACACGAAGACGGACACAGAGATTTACCCAGGTTCGGGCCACCTTGCAGTGTAAAACCCTACTCCTGCTTTTGGTGGATTGGCCTCACGAGGAGGTTTGGGGATGAACTAGTACAGTGGTTGAGCGGCCTCGCGAGGGCTCTTGGGTGAGGATGGTTCGATCCGTCTCTACGGTGGGTGCTAGTCCCTATTTATAGTGGCCTTGGTCCTCTTCCCTTATCACACAGGCGGGAAGGGATCCCACAACGGACAATTTTGAAAGGGGACAGGAAGTACTTCTTATCCTGACTAAAGGTGGTCTTCGCCTACAAAGCTTCTGGGCGTGACGCAGAGCTGGGCTCGGCGATGACATCCATCCTGCCGAGCCCGTGGTCTTGGCCTTGTTGCACCGGAACGGAAACCTTTGGGGGAATCCTCGGGAACCCGCGTACGTCCTTGCCTCCTTAGCACCAAAGAGGAAACTGTCCCCTATGCGCCCGCTGGCGCCCGCCTGGCCTTGGTCGTCATGGCTCACGTCATCCTACTAGCCTCATGAGGCTGGGAACTGCATAGGAATCTTCGTTCCTCGGGAGGCAGCCTGGGGGGGGGGGGGCGCTCCCCTGGAGGTCTTGGCGTTGCTCGCCTCACGAGGCTGGGCTCTCGCGAGGGTCTCGTCTTGAGGGGCCTGCTGCCAGGCCGTACTGGGCCGTCAATTGCGGGCCATGTGCTGGGCCGCAGGCTGGCAGGTCTGGATACCCCCGATCCCAGAACGCCGACAGTGTGGGCGATAGGGGGGTCCATATCCCACACGACACGGAAAAATCATCGGCGATAGTGACCTATGAACACAAATGTTTGACAAAACTAAGCATATGAGATGTCCACACCTATCACAAACGAGAGTTAACCGACAACCATTTGAGATATGTCATATTTCCTATACGGCCCATCTTTGCTACTCGTTTGAGATCGCATTACCATTGCACCTGCTACTATGTGTTGCACCGTTTACGATGTGCGCCGCATCACAAATAGTTCATAACTATAACCCGTGTATGATAAGCAGACTATCCCACACATTTTGTCCTACGACGTTGTTTCCGATATACCAAGATTCTCAAATGATCGAACTGTCGTAATCGTGTAGGAGGCATACGACATAACATACAGTGGATCATTATAAAGCGTGTATGATAAGGATACCATCACAAACATTTAGGTCAGTTTAACCATTTATGATATTGTCTAACATCACACACGGTTTTCAGACGATAATTGTCTGCGTTGTCACACACAGTTTCTCTTTCTGAAACATGTCGAATCATGAGGTATATCACACACGTTCTGATTTATAAACCGTGTGCGGTGTAATGATGTGCAGAGCATATTTTTGTATTAATTTAATCGCTGCAATTTAAAATTCTACATAATTTGAATTTGAAAGAGTCTATAAATTTTTTCATATCCATCTTATATATATGTATATAGGTTCAACAACCAATGCATTATTCCATTCACAGGTACATGTGTTCAAGAATTACATCAAGAAATAATAATTACATGAGGACCAAATAATGAATGATGAACCTTGGTTGCATACTTGTATTAAATACGGTAAAGAAAGAGGCGAAAGACATCCTGGGAGCTGTACAAGGTGAAGCGGAATGCCCATATTGTGTCCTCCTCCATGCAGAATATGCACGCACCACTCGAGGCCAGCCTCTTGTGATGGTGGACCGCCCATCCTTCTCTGTATTGATGAAGACATCTAGATAGTCATCGTGGCCTGGTAGATATACTTTAACATTTGCACATCCACTAATCATGTAGCTTGATAGGTAATCTTGAGTAAACTGCTTTGCGAACCACTACAAACAAAAAAGATCCAGACATTGTAAATTTGTAAGCTAACAACTCATTATGGACAGTAAAAGAAGGGAGAGAGTTCTTAGTTACCATCATGCCGTTCACTGTTGTCTTGGATAAGGTGTAAAGAAATAGTTTAATTGGCATATTTTGTCCCATTTTATTAACAATCCTTATTAGCTTCCTCACTTGATGTTGATTCATGAATATCTCATTTCCCCATAAGCAAAAAGGGTCGACGCACGGATCTTTACCAGTGACATATTTACCTACAAGCAACAAGTTAGTATTAGAAGGTAAACTGAAATTGCACAATGACGTAGTACAGTATTCCATGTCCCAGTATATAAGATCTTATTACATCCAAAATACTCACATATTTGATGTATTAACATCTTATAGTATGGGGTGGAGGGAGTATATATAAGCCATGTGATGAAACTAACCTCGATGGAAAACAACAGCCGTTCCCAACATTGTCATGGGTAAGTACATCGAAAGGCATGTTAAGTATGACATGCTAAACATCAACCAAATATATGCATGGTAAACAACATGATCACAAAGTGATAGCTTCAGTGTGCAGGTTTAAGTATGGTAGCTAAGAAAATAAGAAGTGGAGAGGTGTGTTAACTGCAATAGGCTTAACATTTAACAACAACAAAATATAGTCATTCAAACTGGGAAGCACACTAGTTATTGTTACATAAAAATGGAAAGGCATACACTCACTACAACATGCTTAACTCATTCCTTTTGAAAAAAGTGACGCTCACTACAACATGCTTAACAACAACCAAATATAGTCATTCATACTGGTACTATTGAAATTGCATAGAACATAGCTGGCGAGAATATCTAGTACTCCCAGCCAGTGGAGGAGCTTGAGCTAAAATCATGGGGGCGGGGCGGGGATCATTGGTGCTTAAACATCAAATTGTGTAACTAAACATCACATTGTGAAAAAACTAAAATAAACAGTGGGGGTGTTAACTACACCAGCCTTAACAGGAACCACATATGGCTGTTGAAACTGGTATGATGAAATAGAACTGGAAAGTACATACTTGCACATATAGAACTTCACAATGTGAATAACTGAAATAAACATGGCATACTATATAGCAATTGAATCTGGACATATGCCCACTACAAACAACCGAGCAAGGAAAAACATTAAACAAGACATGTGCTCACTACAACAGGCTTAATAGCAACCAAAAATAGGCCTTCATAGTGTAATGTTGAAATTGAATAGAACGTAGCTGGTGCTTAAACATCAAATTGTATAACTGAACATCACATGTGATAGAACTGAAATAAACAGTGGACGTGTTAACTACACCAGGTTTAACAGGAACCACATACTGCTGTTGAAACATGTATTGATGAAATTCAGCTGCACAGTCCATTGACGTGGCTTGAGACTGCGTCGGTACTTCCCCAAAGAGGAAGGGATGATGCAGCACAATGACGGTAAGTATTTCCCTCAGTTATGAAACCAAGGTTATCGAACCAGTAGGAGGATCACCACCACCCAATAAGTAGCACCTGCACACAAATAACAAATACTTGCAACCCGACGCGAAATAGAGGTTGTCAATCTCTCTAGGGTAAAAAGATAGATTAGGTAGTGATAGATAGGAGAGATAGATCTCTCAAGAACACAAAATAAAAGGGGCAAATAAAAAGTGCAACAATATATTTTTGGGTTTTTGGTTTTGTAGAACTGAAAACAAAGAGGCAAAAAGATAGATCAGAAAGCAATATGTTGGTAAAGTAGACCCGGGGGCCGTAGGATTCACTAGTGGCTTCTCTCATGAGTATAGCACATGGTGGGTGAACAAATTACTGTTGGGCAATTGATAGAAGATCAAATAATCATGACGATATCCAAGGCGATGATCATTATATAGGCATCACCTCCAAGATAAGTTGACCGACTCCTGCCTGCATCTACCGCTATTACTCCACACATCGACCGCTGTCCAACATGCATCTAGTGTATTAAGTTCATGGAAAAACGGAGTAATGCAATAAGAATGATGACATGATCATGACAAGATCTATTTATGTAGGAATAGACCCCATCTTGTTATCCTTCATGGCAATGATACATGCGTGCCTTGCTGCCCCTTCTGTCACTGGGAAAGGACACCGCAAGATCGAACCCATCACAAAGCACCTCTTCCCATGGCAATAAAAAATGATCTAGTTGGCCTAACTAAACCAAAGATTCGAAGAAGAAATACGAGGCTATAAGTAATCATGCATATAAGAGATCAAAGAAGACTCAAATAATATTCATGGATGGAAACTGATCATAAACTCAAAATTCATCGGATCCCAACAAACACACCACAAAAGTTTACATCAAATAGATCTCCAAGAGACCATTGTATTGAGAATCATAAGAGAGAGAGGAAGTCATATAGCTACTGCCTACGGACCCGTAGGTCTATGGTGGACTACTCACGCATCATCGGAGAGGCACCTATGAAGAAGATGAACCCCTCTGTGATGGTGTTTAGATTGGATCTCAAGGTTCTGGAACTTGCGGCGACTGGAATTGTGTTTCATCGACTCCCCTAGGGTTTTCTGAATATTTCGGAATTTATAAGCGTCATAGGCGGTGGAGGGGGACCCATGGAGGACACAACCCATCAGGGCGCGCCGGGGGCCCCCTGGCGCGCCCTGGTGGGTTGTGGCCTCCACAGCCCACCTCTCTGGCCCTTCTTTGGCCCACTGGGTGTCTTCTGGTACAAAAAAAATCTCCAAAAAGTTTCATCGCGATTAGACTCAATTTGGTACTGACATTCTACGAAGTAAAAAACAAGCAAAAACAGCAACTGGCACATTGGCACTATGTGAATAGGTTAGTCCCAAAAAATGATATAAAGTTGTTATAAAATGATTGTAAAACATCCAAGAATGATAATATAACAGCATGGAACAAGCAAAAAATTATAGATATGTTGGAGACGTAGCAGCATCCCCAAGCTTAATTCCTACTCGTCCTCGAGTAGGTAAATGATAAAAACAGGATTTTTGATGTGGAATGCTGCCTAACATGTTCATCTCATATTCTTTTCTTTTGTATAGCATGGACATTTGAACTTGTAAATGATTCAAAGCAATAGTCTAGTTTTAACATAATGACTTCAATACTCAAGCATGTCAACAAGCAACCATGTCTTTCAAAATATCAACACTTAAGAAAGTTATCCCTAGCCCATCATGCTCAATCATTGATCCATTCATGAAACACACTCAAATATTAGCTATGCCCAATGCTCAAGTACGATCATAGTGCCCCCTAGTTGGTGCTTTATAAGAGAAGATGGAGAATCAAAGTAAAAATAAAAATTGCATAAAGTAAATAGATAGGCCCTTCGCAGAGGGAAGTAGGGATTTGTAGAGGTGCCAGAGCTCAAAGTTTTAAATTGAGAGAGAAAAATATGTTGGGTGGCATGCTTTTCCTTTCAACGAAAATGACATAGTAGCTCACAATACTTTCCATGCTAGATATATCATAGGTGGTTCCCAAACAGAAAATAAAGTTTATTCCTTTTTCCACCAAACTTTCACTTTCCATGGCGGGCCGTATCCACGGTTGCCTTCCATACCAACACTTTCCAAGGAATTTATTATTTGACAACAAAAACTATTTTTTTCTTTTTCATTTCGGGAATGGGCATCCCTATTACCATCGCACTCTCGTGCGATGACAAGTGAATAAACACTCATCTTGGGAATAAAACATCTAGCATGTAAAAATATTGGACACTCCCCACCGTTTCATGAGTGGTATGAGAACACAAAAGAGAAACTTTATTTTGAAATTCTACATAATTTGAATTTGAAAGAGTCTATAAATTTTTTCATATCCATCTTATATATATGAATATAGGTTCAACAACCAATGCATTATTCCATTCACAGGTACATGTGTTCAAGAATTACATCAAAAAATAATAATTACATGAGGACCAAATAATGAATGATGAACCTTGGTTGCATACTTGTATTAAATACGGTAAAGAAAGAGGCGAAACACATCCTGGGAGCTGTACAAGGTGAAGCGGAATGCCCATAGTGTGTCCTCCTCCATGCAGAATATGCACGCACCACTCGAGGCCAGCCTCTTGTGATGGTGGACCGCCCATCCTTCTCTGTATTGATGAAGACATCTAGATAGTCATCGTGGCCTGGTAGATATACTTTAACATTTGCACATCCACTAATCATGTAGCTTGATAGGTAATCTTGAGTAAACTGCTTTGCGAACCACTACAAACAAAAAAGATCCAGACATTGTAAATTTGGAAGCTAACAACTCATTATGGATAGTAAAAGAAGGGAGAGAGTTCTTAGTTACCATCCTGCCGTTCACTGTTGTCTTGGATAAGGTGTAAAGAAATAGTTTAATTGGCATATTTTGTCCCATTTTATTAACAATCTTTATTAGTTTCCTCACTTGATGCTGGTTCATGAATATCTCATTTCCCCATATGCAAAAAGGGTCGACGCACGGATCTTTACCAGTGACATATGTACCTACAAGCAACAATTTAGTATTAGAAGGTAAACTGAAATTGCACAATGACGTAGTACAATATTCCATGTCCCAATATATAAGATCTTATTACATCCAAAATACTCACATATTTGATGTATTAACATCTTATAGTATGGGGTGGAGGGAGTATATATAACCCATGTGATGAAACTAACCTCGATGGAAAACAGCATCCGTTCCCAACATTGTCATGGGTAAGTACATCGAAAGGCATGTTAAGTATGACAGACTAAACATCAACCAAATATATGCATGGTAAACAACATGATCACAAAGTGATAGCTTCAGTGTGCAGGTTTAAGTATGGTAGCTAAGAAAATAAGAAGTGGAGAGGTGTGTTAACTGCAATAGGCTTAACATTTAACAACAACAAAATATAGTCATTCAAACTGGGAAGCACACTAGTTATTGTTACATAAAAATGGAAAGGCATACGCTCACTACAACATGCTTAACTCATTCCTTTTGAAAAAAGTGACGCTCACTACAACATGCTTAACAACAACCAAATATAGTCATTCATACCGGTACTGTTGAAATTGCATAGAACATAGCTGGGGAGAATATCTAGTACTCCCACCCAGTGGCGGAGCTTGAGCTAAAATCATGGGGGCGGGACGGGGATCATTGGTGCTTAAACATCAAATTGTGTAACTGAACATCACATTGTGAAAAAACTGAAATAAACAGTGGGGGTGTTAACTACACCAGCCTTAACAGGAGCCACATATGGGTGTTGAAACTGGTATGATGAAATAGAACTGGAAAGTACATACTTGCACATATAGAACTTCACAATGTGAATAACTGAAATAAACATGGCATACTATATAGCAATTGAATCTGGACATATGCCCACTACAAACAACCGAGCAAGGAAAAACATTAAACAAGACATGTGCTCACTACAACAGGCTTAATAGCAACCAAAAATAGGCCTTCATAGTGTAATGTTGAAATTGAATAGAACGTAGCTGGTGCTTAAACATCAAATTGTATAACTGAACATCACATGTGATAGAACTGAAATAAACAGTGGACGTGTTAACTACACCATGTTTAACAGGAACCACATACTGCTGTTGAAACATGTATTGATGAAATTCAGCTGCACAGTCCATTGACGTGGCTTGAGACTGCGTCGGTACTTCCCCAAAGAGGAAGGGATGATGCAGCACAATGACGGTAAGTATTTCCCTCAGTTATGAAACCAAGGTTATCGAACCAGTAGGAGGATCACCACCACCCGATAAGCAGCACCTGCACACAAATAACAAATACTTGCAACCTGACACGAAAGAGAGGTTGTCAATCTCTCTAGGGTAAAAAGATAGATTAGGTAGTGATAGATAGGAGAGATAGATTTCTCAAGAACACAAAATAAAAGGAGCAAATAAAAAGTGCAACAATATATTTTTGGGTTTTTGGTTTTGTAGATCTGAAAACAAAGAGGCAAAAAAGATAGATCAGAAAGCAATATGTTGGAAAAGTAGACCCGGGGGCCATAGGATTCACTAGTGGCTTCTCTCATGAGTATAGCACACGGTGGGTGAACAAATTACTGTTGGGCAATTGATAGAAGATCAAATAATCATGACGATATCCAAGGCGATGATCATTATATAGGCATCACGTCCAAGATAAGTTGACCGACTCCTGCCTGTATCTACCACTATTACTCCACACATCGACCGCTATCCAGCATTCATCTAGTGTATTAAGTTCATGGAAAAACGGAGTAATGCAATAAGAACGATGACATGATCATGACAAGATCTATTCATGTAGGAATAGACCCCATCTTGTTATCCTTAATGGCATCGATAAATGCGTGCCTTGCTGCCCCTTCTGTCACTGGGAAAGGACATCGCAAGATCGAACCCATCACAAAGCACCTCTTCCCATGGCAAGAAAAAATGATCTAATTGGCCTAACTAAACCAAAGATTCGAAGAAGAAATACGAGGCTATTAGTAATCATGCATATAAGAGATCAAAGAAGACTCAAATAATATTCATGGATAGAAACTGATCATGAACTCAAAATTCATCGGATCCCAACAAACACACCGCAAAAGTTTACATCAAATAGATCTCCAAGAGACCATTGTATTGAGAATCATAAGAGAGAGAGGAAGCCATATAGCTACTGCCTACGGAGCCGTAGGTCTATGGTGGACTACTCACGCATCATCGGAGAGGCACCTATGAAGAAGATGAACCCCTCCGTGATGGTGTTTAGATTGGATCTCGAGGTTCTGGAACTTGCGGCGGCTGGAATTGTGTTTCGTCGACTCCCCTAGGGTTTTCTGAATATTTGGGAATTTATAGGCATCATAGGCGGTGGAGGGGACCCGTGGAGGACACAACCCATCAGGGCGCGCCGGGGGCCCCCTGGCGCGCCCTGGTGGGTTGTGGCCTCCACAGCCCACCTCTCTGGCCCATCTTTGGCCCACTGAGTGTCTTCTGGTCCAAAAAAAATCTCCAAATAGTTTCATCGCGATTAGACTCAATTTGGTACTGACATTCTACGAAGTAAAAACCAAGCAAAAACATCAACTGGCACTTTGGCACTATGTCATTAGGTTAGTCCCAAAAAATGATATAAAGTTGTTATAAAATGATTGTAAAACATCCAAGAATGATAATATAACAGCATGGAACAAGCAAGAATTATAGATATGTTGGAGACGTAGCAGCATCCCCAAGCTTAATTCCTACTCGTCCTCGAGTAGGTAAATGATAAAAACAGGATTTTTGATGTGGAATGCTGCCTAACATGTTCATCTCATATTCTTTTCTTTTGTATAGCATGGACATTTGAACATGTAAATGATTCAAAGCAATAGTCTAGTTTTAACATAATGACTTCAATACTCAAGCATGTCAACAAGCAACCATGTCTTTCAAAATATCAACACTTAAGAAAGTTATCCCTAGCCCATCATGCTCAATCATTGATCCATTCATGAAAAACACTCAAATATAGCTATGCCCAATGCTCAAGTACGATCATAGTGCCCCCTAGTTGGTGCTTTATAAGAGAAGATGGAGAATCAAAGTAAAAATAAAAATTGCATAAAGTAAATAGATAGGCCCTTCGCAGAGGGAAGTAGGGATTTGTAGAGATGCCAGAGCTCAAAGTTTTAAATTGAGAGAGAAAAATATGTTGGGTGGCATGCTTTTCCTTTCAACGAAAACAACATAGTAGCTCACAATACTTTCCATGCTAGATATATCATAGGTGGTTCCCAAACAGAAAATAAAGTTTATTCCTTTTTCCTCCAAACTTTCACTTTCCATGGCGGGCCGTATCCACGGTTGCCTTCCATACCAACACTTTCCAAGGAATTTATTATTTGACAACATAAAGTAATTTTTTTATTTTTCATTTCGGGAATGGGCATCCCTATTACCATCGCACTCTCGTGCGATGACAAGTGAATAAACACTCATCTTGGGAATAACACATCTAGCATGTAAAAATATTGGACACTCCCCACCGTTTCATGAGATGTACGAGCACACAAAAGAGAAACTTTATTTTGAAAATTTGAGATGGCACATACAAATTTGCTTGGAACGGCATGGAAATACCGCATATAGGTAGGTATGGTGGACTCATAAGGCAAAACTTGGTGTAAGGATTTTTGATGCACAAGTAGTATTTCTACTTAGTACAAATGGAGGCTAGCAAATAGATTGAGGAGCAACCAAACCAAGAAACGAAAATTCACATAAGCGAGCATTGAGCATAACTAACACCGAATAATGCACCATAAGTAGGATGTAACTTCATTGCATAACTATTGACTTTCGTGCATGCATAGGGAATCACAAACCTTAACACCAATATTCCTACTAAAACATAATTACTCACTAGCATGACTCACATATTGCTATCATCATGTTTCAAAACTATTACAAGGAATCAAGTTTAATTTGTCCAATGATCTTCATGAAAGTTTTTATTATATCCTCCTTGTATATCTATCACTTTGGGACTAGTTTCATATATTGCCATTGCTTTTTGACAAGCTCAAACAAATTTAAGTGAAGCACATGTGCATAAAGATTTCATCTCTCAAAAAGGTATAAGTGAAGCATGAGAGTATTTCTTAAAAATTTACTAACTCTCAAATTAATCTAAGTGAAGCATGAGAGTATTTCTACAAAAATTTCCAAGCACACCGTGCTCAAAAAGATATAAGTGAAGCACTAGAGCAATTCTATAGCTCAAAAAGTTTAAGTGAAGCATATAGAGCAATTCTAACAAATCATAGAATAATTTTGGCTTTCTCAAATAGGTGTGTCCAGCAAGGATACAAGTGACAAACTAACAAGCAAAGCAAGCAAAGACTCAAATGATACAAGATGCTCCAAGCAAAACTCATGATATGTGACGACTAAAAATATAGCTCCAAGTAAACTACCGATGGTTGTTAGAAGAAAGAGGGGATGCCACTCGGGGGCATCCCCAAGCTTAGTTGATTGTTTCTCTTTGGATATATCTTGGGGGTGCTGTAGCGTCCCCAAGCTTAGGCTCTTTCCACTCCTTATTCCTTCATCCATCGTGATCTCACCCAAAACTTGAAAACTTCAATCACACAAAACTCAACAAAATCTTCGTGAGATCCGTTAGTATAATAAAGCAAATCACTACTTTAGGTGGTGTTGCAAACCCATTCATATTTTATTATTGCATTATACCTACTGTATTTTAACTTTACCATGGCTCATACCCTTCAATATATCCCATAGATTCATCAAAACAAGCACACAATGCAACGAAAACAGAATCTGTCTTAAACAGAACAGTCTGTAGTAATCTGTACTCTAACCATACTTCTGTAACTCTAAAAATTCTGAAAACTTATAAAAACGTAAATAATTTGTATAGCAACACTGTTTTCAAATTTCAGCTCAAGATCACATTCCAGTAAAAAATGAAAATTCAAATACTGGACGCAAAGTTTCTGTTTCAGATTCAGCATCGCTTCTACTCATCTTATGAATCATCCTAAAGGCTCTACTTGGCACAATCACTAAATAAACCATAAAAACACAATCATAACAGAGGCATAATTGCATCAACACTCAAAAACAGCAAGGAAAAAACAAAAAATTATTTATTCATTGGGTTGCCTCCCAACAAGCGCTATTGTTTTACGCCCCTAGCTAGGCATAACGCATAGATTCAAGTATTGTCATACTTGGTTTTGGATCCATAGGATGCCCTCATGATTGATTCATATGGTGGCTTAATTCTTGTTCTAGGGAAGTGTTCCATACCCTTTCTTAATGGAAATTGAAAACGAATATTGCCTTCTTTCATATCAATCACGACACCTATAATGCGTAAAAACGTTCTACCAAGTATAATGGGACAAGACGGATTGCAATCAATATCAAGCGCAATAAAATATATGGGCACATAGTTCCTACTTGAAAGAATAAGAACATCATTAATTCTTCCCAAAGGTTTTTTAATAGTAGATTCTGCCAAGTGCAAATTAAGAGAACATTCTTCAGTATTGGTGAGACCAAGCACATCACATAAAGATTTCGGAATCGTAGAAACACTAACACCCAAATCACATAAAGCAAAGCACTCATAATTTTTTATCTTGACTTTAATAGTAGGTTCCCAGTCATCATGTAATCTTCTAGGAATAGAAATCTCCAACTCCAACTTTTCTTCAAAAGATTTCATCATGGCAACAACAATATGTTTAGTAAAAGCTTTATTTTGCTCATAAGCATGGGGTGAATTCAACATGGATTGCAGCAAAGAAATACATTCAATCAAAGAGCAACTAACATAATTAAAGTCTTTGCAATCCAAAATAGTGGGCACATCACTAGTTAAAGTTTTGACCTCTTCAAACCCACTTTTATCAAAAATTTCATCAACATTTTCACCCTCCAAATTATTGGGACGCCTTCTAGCTAAAGTTGACTCTACTTCAGTCCCTTTATCATCAATCTTAATATTACTAAACAAGGAATCAATAGAAGAAACAACAATCACTTTAAGATCTTCATCATTTTTATGAAGGCAATCACTAGAAAACGATTTTTCTAAGATTTCTCTTTTAGCTCTAAGCATAGCGGTTCTTTTCTTACTTTCATCCATAAAGATTTAATTGATTCATCAATCTTAGGCACAAAAGCTTTCAACTTGAGATTTTCAACATCATGAGAAATTCTACCAATGCTTCTAGACATATCATCAATCTTATTCAACTTTTCTTCTATCGTAGTATTGAAAGCCTTTTGCGCATTGATAAATTCTTTAATATTACTCTCAAGATCAGAGGTGTTTCTATTATTATTGTAAGAATAATTACCATAGGAATTACCATAATTATTAGAGGAATTTCCAGGAAAAACCCTAGGATTAAAATTACCTCTATAAGCATTGTTATTGAAATTGTTTCGCTAGACAAAGTTCACATCTACGGAATCATTATTTTGCTCAATCAAAGTAGACAAAGGCACATCATTAAGATCAATAGGAGCATTTTTACTAGCAACCAATTTTATCAAAGCATCAACCTTATCACTCAACGTACTAATTTCTTCAACCGAATTAAATTTTTTACTAGTAGGTGCTCTTTCGGTATGCCATTGTGAATAATTTGCCATGATATTATCAAACAATTTAGTAGCTTCACCCAAAGTAATTTCCATAAAAGTACCACCCGCGGCGGAATCTAAAATATTTCTAGAGAAAAAATTCAATCCCGCATAATTTTTTTGTGTGATCATCCAAAGATTTAAACCATGAGTAGGACAATTTCTTAGCATCAATTTCATTCTTTCCCAAGATTGTGCAACATGTTCATGCTCAAGTTGCTTAAAATTCATGATTTGTGTCCTAAGGGAAATAATTTTCGCGGGCGGAAAATACTTAGTAATAAAAGCATCCTTGCACTTATTCCAAGACTCGATACTATTGCGAGGCAAAGAGGAAAACCAAATTTTTGCACGATCCCGCAAGGAAAAAGGAAATAATTTCAACTTCACTATATCATTGTCCACATCCTTTTTCTTTTGCATATCACACAATTGTATGAACATATTTAGATGGGACGCGGCATCCTCATTAGGAGTACCGGCAAATTGATCTTTCATGACAAGATTCAGCAAAGCGGCATTAATATCACAAGACTCCGCACTAGTGGAGGGAGGAGCAATAGGCGTACTAATAAAATCATTGTTATTAGTATTGGAAAAATCACACAACTTGGTGTTTTCTTGAGTCATCGTGACTATGCAAACAAGATTGCAAGCAAGGAAGAGATCTGAACAGAAAAAGGCAAACGGAAAAGAGGGCGAATAAAACGGCAAATTGGTGAAGTGGGGGAGAGGAAAATGAGAGGCAAATGGAAAATAATGTAATTGCAAGGAGATGAGATTTGTGATTAGGAACTTGGTAGATGATGATGGAGTCTCCTCGGTGCCTGAGATTGGCACGTAGAAGAGACCGCTTTGTCCCCGGCAACGGCGACAGAAATTCCTTTGACGTGGCTTGAGACTGCATCGGTATTTCCCCAAAGAGGAAGGGATGATGCAGCACAGCGACGGTAAGTATTTCCCTCTGTTATGAAACCAAGGTTATCAAACCAGTAGGAGGATCACCACCACCCAATAAGAAGCACCTGCACACAAATAACAAATACTTGCAACCCGACGCGAAAGAGTGGTTGTCAATGTCTCTACGGTAAAAAGATAGATTAGGTAGTGATAGATAGGAGAGATAGATCTCTCAAGAACACAAAATAAAAGGGGCAAATAAAAAGTGCAGCAATATATCTTTGGATTTTTGGTTTTGTAGATGTGAAAACAAAGAGACAAAAAAGATAGATCGGAAAGCAATATGTTGGAAAAGTAGACCCGGGGGTCGTAGGATTCACTAGTGGCTTCTCTCATGAGTATAGTACACGGTGGGTGAACAAATTACTGTTGGGCAATTGATAAAAGATCAAATAATCATGATGATATCCAAAGCGATGATCATTATATAGGCATCACGTCCAAGATAGGTAGACCGACTCCTGCCTGCATCTACCACTATTACTCCACACATCGACCGCTATCCAGCATGCATTTAGTGTATTAAGTTCATGGAAAAACGGAGTAATGCAATAAGAACGATGACATGATCATGACAAGATCTATTCATGTAGGAATAGACCCCATCTTGTTATCCTTAATGGCAACGATACATGCGTGCCTTGCTGCCCCTTCTGTCACTGGGAAAGGACACCGCAAGATCGAACCCATCACAAAGCACCTCTTCCCATGGCAAGAAAAATCGATCTAGTTGGCCTAACTAAACCAAAGATTCGAAGAAGAAATACGAGGCTATAAGTAATCATGCATATAAGAGATCAAAGAAGACTCAAATAATATTCATGGATAGAAACTGATCATGAACTCAAAATTCATCGGATCCCAACAAACACACCGCAAAAGTTTACATCAAATAGATCTCCAAGAGACAATTGTATTGAGAATCATAAGAGAGAGAGGAAGCCATCTCGCTACTGCCTACGGACCCGTATGTCTATGGTGGACTACTCACGCGTCATCGGAGAGGCACCTATGAAGAAGATGAACCCCTCCGTGATGGTGTTTAGATTGGATCTCGAGGTTCTGGAACTTGCGAAGGCTGGAATTGTGTTTGGTCGACTCCCCTAGGGTTTTCTGAATATTTGGGAATTTATAGGCGTCAGAGGCGGTGGAGGGGGGCCCCGTGGAGGGCACAACCCATCGGGGCGCGCCGGGGCCCCCCTAGCATGCCTTGATGGGTTGTGGCCTCCACAGACCACCTCTCTGGCACTTCTTTGGCCCACTGGGTGTCTTCTCGTAAAAAAAACTCCAAAAAGTTTTGTCGCGATTGGACTTCGTTTGTACAGATATTCTGCGAAGTAAAAAACAAGCAAAACCAGCAACTGGCACTTTGGCACTATGTCAATAGCTTATTCCCAAAAAATGATATAAAGTTGTTATAAAATGATTGTAAAACATCCAAGAATGATAATATAACAGCATGGAACAAGCAAAAATTATAGATACATGACATGAGTGAAATAATTAAACATGACATGGGCTTCCTCACCTGTTACAGATGGGCTCCTTCCCATTAGAAGAATACGAATTCTGGGTGTGCTCCCTATTGTCGCAGATGTGCTGCTTCCCCTTGGAAGAGCAATGATACGTCTCCAATGTATCTATAATTTTTTATTGTTCCATGCTGATATATTATTATTCTAGGATAATTTTTAGGTCTTTATTTACCAATTTATTAAAATTTTGAGCACTAACTTATTGACCCAGTGCCCAGTGCTAGTTGCTGTTTTCTTCATGTTTTTCCCTTTTCAGGTTAACTGTACCAAACGAAGTCCAATTGCCACGAAACTTTTTGATGATTTTTTCTGGACTATATGAAGACCTAGAAGCTTCAGAAGGAAGCCCGGAGGTGCACGAGGGCCCCACCACACATCAGGGCACGCCCTGGGGAGCCACGCCCTGATATGTGGTGGCCCCCTCAGCCGCCTCCCGACGTCCCTCTTCGGCCTATAAATTAGCTAATATTGCAAAAACCCTGAAGGCAGTCCTGAAACCCTTTTTCCGCCGCCGCAAGTCTCTGTTCCGTCGCGAGGCCATCTGGAGCTCCATTCCGGCACCCTGCCGGAGGGGGATCGATCACGGAGGGCCTCTTCATCAACCTTGCTGCCCTCATGATGATGTGTGAGTAGTTCACCATAGACCTATGGGTCTATAGCTAGTACCTAGATGACAATCTCTTTCTCTTATGATCTTCAATACAATGATCATCACATCTTCGCTTTGATCTATCCGATGTAATCCTATTGTGCGGTGTGTTTGTTGGGATTTGATGAATTGTGGGTTTATGTTCAGATTATTCATGAAAAGTATTTGAGATACATCTAATATATATTGTCTCTTAATTGCATGATCATTATAGCTTCATAATGCTCTCCGATCTATTGATGTGCTTTGGCCTAGTAGATTGATATTTCATCGGTGGGAGTGGTGCGTTGTGGTAGGTTCAACCTGGCGAGTTTCTATATCCCAGTGACAAAGTAGGGGACAAGATGCGTCTTTGTGTTGTTGCTACTAAGGATAAAACGATGGGGTTCATTCAAATTGTTTGAGTTTACTTTGTCTTGATCATGTCATCGTTCTCCAAGCATTACTCTGTTTTACTTAATACTCTAGATGCATGCTGGATAGCGGTCGATGAGTGGAGTAATAGTAATAGGTGTAGGCAGGAGTCGGCCTATTTTCTAATGGATGTGATGCCTATGTATACATGATCATTATTGTGAACATCGCATAACTATCCGCTTTTCTATCAATTGCCCAACAGTAATTTGTTACCCACCGTATGCTGCCTACATGAGAGATGCCGCTAGGGAAAACTATGGCCCCCGGGTCTATTCACTTATATATTTACAAACTCTACAATTACCTCGCTGCCTTTATTTACTTTTTATTTATTTTGCAATTTATATTTATCAACAAATATCTACACAATTCATTTGCTTGCAAATAACGAGATCAAGGGGATTGACAACCCTCTTGCCCGCGTTGGGTGCAAGTTGTTTGTTCATTTGTGTGTAGCCGCTGAAGATGATTGAGGATTGATATTCCTATTGGTTCGATAAACCTTGGTTTCATAACTAAGGGAAATACTTATCCGCTTTGTGTTGCAATTACCCGTTCCTCTTCATGGAAAACCCAACGCAGATCACAAGTATCAGGAAGGATTTCTGGCGCCGTTGTCAAGGAATATTATCATTAACTAGCAAGTGGTACCTTTATGTATGTGACCTTAGGATAGGCTACAAAACTTCTGGACAACATTATGACAAATTATTCTCAATGGCATATCGAAAGGGCTCCAACCGGTAAGAAGGTAAATTCTGTTGAAGAAATCGCTACTTTGAGTGAAAAAGTGGATGCTCTTATGAATATGGTTGCTAGTAAAAATGCTCATGTTGATCCCAATGATGTTCCCTTGTCTACTTTGATTGAGAAAAATAATGATGCTATTGATGTGAACTTTGTCTCGCGAAATAATTTCAATAACAATGCTTATAGAGGAAATTTCAATTCTAGACCGTATCCCGGTAATTCCTCTAACAACTATGGAAATTCTTATGGCAATTCTTCTACAAATTCTAATAGGATGCCCTCTGATCTTGACAACACAATCAAAGAATTTATTAATTCCCAAAAGGTTTTCAACACTATGGTAGAAGAAAAATTGCATGTAGCACACACTTTGGCTAAAAACATGGATATAATTGCTCTTGATGTGGAAACTCTTAAAAATATATCTTTGCCACCCAAGCATGATTTCAATGATGCTATTAAATCTATCCAAACATCTATCAATGAAAGTAAGGAGAGGATCGCTAAGTTGAGAGCTAAGCGAGAATTCTTAGAAAAGGCTCTTCCACCCGATTTTTACCAGAATCATGATGAAGATCTTAAAATGATTGGTGTTTCTCCTATTGAATATTTATTTACCTCTATGAATATAAATGATAAAGGGACTGGATATGAGTCAACTTTAGTAGAGAAGCGTCCCGTTTGCTTGGAGGGTGATGATTTTGATGCTAAAACTGAAAAATGTGGGTTTGGAGAGGTCAAAACTTTAACTAGTGATGCACCCACTATCTTGGATTTCAAGCACTTTAATTATGATAATTTCTCTTTAGTAGAATGTATTTCCTTGTTGCAATCCATTATTAGCTCACCCAATGCTTATGAACAAAACAAAGCTTTTACCGAACATATAGTAGAAGCTATGATAAAAGCTTATGATGAGAAACTTGAGCCTGGAGTTTCTATTCCTAGAAACTTGCATGATGAGTGGGAAACTACTATCAAAATAAAGATCAATAAATATGAATTCAATGCTTTGTGTGACCTTGGTGCTAGTGTTTCAACTATTCCTAAAACTCTTTCTGATGTGCTCGGTCTCACTAATATTGAAGATTGTTCCCTCAACTTGCATCTTGAGAATTCTAGCATCAAGAAACCTTTAGGTAGAATTAATGATGTGCTTATTATTGCAAATAAAAATTATTTGCCTGTATATTTCATTGTTCTTGATATTGATTACAATCCTTCTTGTCCCATAATACTTGGAAGGCCTTTCTTACGAACTATAGGTGCAATCATTGACATGAAAGTGGGAAACATAAGATTCCAATTCCCATTAAAGAAAGGGCTGGAACACATCCCTAGAAAGAGAATTAAACAACCTTATGAATCAATAATGAGAGCCACTTATGGGTGGAGTGTCAAAGATGACAACACTTGAAACTATGCATTATGCCTAGCTAGGGGCATAAAACAATAGCGCTTGTTGGGAGGCAACCCAATAGTTATCTTTAAATTTTTGCTTTAAACTTTCTGTTCATTTTTAATAGCATGATTATTTCCTCTGTAATTATTGTGTTTTTGTGTTTAATTAGTGTTTGTGCCAAGTAAAGCCTTTGGGATGACTCACAAGATGAGTCGAATCGATGCTGAAACAAAACATAAACTTTTGACTCCAGTACAGAAGTTTTCATTGTTTACTGTAGCGTGATAATGATCTGAAATTTCTACAGAGTGTTGCTATACAAATTTTTGAGGTTTTCACAGTTTGTAAGAATTTTTAGAGTTATAGAAGTATAGGATCTCTACAGATTGCTACAGACTGTTCTGTTTTAAACAGATTCTGTTTTTTCCTTGCATAGTTGCTTGTTTTGATTATGCTATGGATTGTATCTGGGGGTATAAGCCATGGAGAAGTTAGAATACAGTACCTATTATTCATTTATGAAATTTGAATCAATTTATAACAGTACTTAAAGTATGCCATATGTTTCTTATACTAATGGATCTCACGAGGTTTTGTTGAGTTTTGTGTGATTGAAGTTTTCATGTTTTGGGTGTTATCTTGATGGACAAAGGAATAAGGAGTAGCAAGAGACTAAGCTTGGGGATGCCCAAGTCACCCCAAGGTAATATTTTAAAGGATACTCAAGCGTCTAAGCTTGGGGATGCCCCTGAAGGCATCCCCTCTTTCGTCTCAAATCCATTGGTATGTCACTTGAAGCTGTATTTTTATTCGTCACATGATATGAGTTTTGCTTGGAGCGTCGTTTGATTTTGTTTGCTTTTAATTTCAGTTTGACACAATCATTGTTTGCTGGACACACCTATTTAATAGAGACACACCTTCATCATAATTTGTTCGAATACTCTATGTGCTTCACTTATATCTTTTGAGCTTAGCAGTTGCTCTAGTACTTCACTTATATCTTTTTGAGCACGGTGGCGTGTAGATATTATAGAAATGATTTCACTCTCATTCTTCACTTATATTTGTGTGAGAGTTAATAAATAGTTACGGTAATTTGCATGGGCTATAAGACTAGTCCAAAAATATTAGGTATTCAATGAGTGATAATCAAAACCATCATGTAGCACATATAAAGAAATTGTGGGTCAATGATATTGATGTAGCAATATGAGATAGGTGTGAGTTCATAATTGTTAAACCATAGAAGTGTCGCTATTTATAAAGGTTGAACTTTTTTTTCATCAAAAAATTAAAGAGGCATGGTGATGATGTGTGAGCATTTCTATTCCTCGTTGAAATCCTAGTGTTGTTTCAGGTCGGAAGCGCGCGATGGTTAACTCCTACCAACCTCTTCCCTCGGGGCATGCGACTAGTACTTTGATTTATGATAAACTAATAAAAGTTTGCAATAAGTATATGAGTTCTTTATGACTAATGTGAAACCATGGACATACGCAATCTCACCTTTTTCATAATTTGCTAGCCTCGTCGGTACAGTGCATAGCCCGTTCTCACCTCGAGGATCGGTGCAGGTTTCGCCGGTGCATCCAAACCCCGTGACATGATACGCTCTGTTGCACATAAGCCTTATTACATCTTTCTCAAAACAGCCACCATACCTACCTATCATGGCATTTCCATAGCCATTCCGAGATATATTGCCATGCAAATTCCATCGTCACTTCACATGACTAGTTCGTTCATCGTCATATTGCTTTGCATGATCATATAGAGTTGACATAGTATTTGTGGCAAAGCCACCTTTCATCATGTTTTTGATACATGTCAAGCTAGATCATTGTACATCCTGGTACACTGCCAGAGGCATTCATACAGAGTCATATCTTCATACCAGTTCTCCATATTGAGTTGTAAGTAAATAAAAGTGTGATGATCATCATTAGAGCATTATCCCAGTGAGGAAAGAATGATGGAGACGATGATTCTCCCATAAGTCGAGATGAGACTCCAGACAAAAATAAAGATGGGGGAGGCCAAATGAGCCCACCATCCATTAAAAAAATGAGAGAAAATGAGAGAAGGGACTTTGCTACTATCCTTTACCACACTTGTGCATCAAAGTGGCACCATGTTCCTCATGTAGAGATTCTCATGATATATCACTTTCATATGCTAGTGGGAATTCCCTATTCATTATTACAAACTTGGCTTGTATATTCCTATGACAGGCTTCCTCAAATGCCCGAGGTCTTCATGAGCAAGCAAGTTGGATGCAGACCCCACTTAGCTTCATTTGAGCTTTCATACACTTATAGCTCTAGTGCATCATTTGCATGGCAATCCCTACTCCTTGCATTGACATCTATCGATAGGTATCTCCATAGCCCGTTGGAACGCCTAGTCGATGTGAGACTATCTTCTCCACTTCCTACGCCTTTGATATCTACCACCATACTCTATTCTACTTAAATGCTATGTCTAATGGCTCACGCTCATGTATTGCGTGAAGAATAAAAAGTTGATACATATTGTAAAAGTACAAACCAATTGCCTGACTTGGACACCGTGGTGCTTAACATTTGTATTAATGTGGTGAAGATGGAGCCATGCCTTGCTAATACAATAAGATGAATGGGGGGGGGGGTAAACATTTCTTAAGGATCGTATACCTTTAAGAATTAACAATTCTGGTTCGTACATTTAAATTATTGCTATGTTAATATTTGATTGATTCATCTTTTCTCAATGAGCATACATGCACAAGATTACATAGTGGAAATCATGTCACATCAAAAATTCTATTTTTATCATTTACCTACTCGAGGACAAGCATCAATTAAGCTTGGGGATGCTTGATACGTTTCCAACATATCTATAATTTTCGATAGTTCCATGCTGATATATTAAGATTCTAGGATACTTTTTGGGTATTTATTTATAAATTTATAATATTTTTGAGCACTAACCTATTGACCCAGTGCCCAGTGCCACTTGCTGTTTTCTGCATGTTTTTGCCTTTTCAGGTTTACTATACCAAACGAAGTCCAATTGCCACGAAACTTTTTGATGATTTTTTCTAGACTATATGAAGACCTAGAAGCTTCGGAAGGAAGCCAGGAGGTGCACGAAAGGCCCCACCACACATCAAGGCGCGCCCTCGGGGGGCCGCGCCCTGATATGTGGTGGCCCCCTCAGCCGCCTCCCGACGTCCCTCTTCGGCCTATAAATTCTCTAATATTGCAAAAACCTTGAAGGCAGTCACAAAACCCTTTTTTCTGCCGCCGCAAGTCTCTGTTCCGTCGCGAGGCCATCTGGAGCTCTGTTCCGGCACCCTGCCGGAGGGGGGATCAATCACGGAGGGCCTCTTCATCAACCTTGCTGCCCTCATGATGATGTGTGAGTAGTTCACCATAGACCTACGGGTCCATAGCAAGTACCTAGATGGTAATCTCTCTCTCTCTTATGATCTTCAATACAATGATCATCGCATCTTTGCTTTGATCTATCCGATGTAATCCTATTGTGCGGTGTGTTTGTTGGGATCCGATGAATTCTGGGTTTATGTTCAGATTATTCATGAAAAGTATTTGAGATACCTCTGATATATATTGTCTTTTAATTGCATGATCATTATAGCTTCATAATTCTCTGCAATCTATTGATGTGCTTTGGCCAAGTAGATTGATATTTGATCGGTGGGAGTGGTGCGTTGTGGTAGGTTCAACTTGGCGAGTTTCAATATCCCAGTGACAAAGTAGGGGACAAGATGCGTCTTTGTGTTGTTGCTACAAAGGATAAAATGATGGGGTTCATTCATATTGTTTGAGTTTACTTTGTCTACATCATGTCATCGTTCTCCAAGCACTACTCTGTTTTAATTAATACTCTAGATGCATGCTAGATAGCGGTCGATGAGTGGAGTAATAGTAATAGGTGCAGGCAGGAGTCGGCCTATTTTCTTATGGACGTGATGCCTATATATACATGATCATGGCCGTGAACATCGCATAACTATCCACTTTTCTATCAATTGCCCAACAGTAATTTGTTACCCACCGTATGCTGCCTACATGAGAGATGCCGCTTGGGAAAACTATGCCCCCCGGGTCTATTCACTTATATATTTACAAACGCTACAATTACCTCACTACCTTTATTTACCTTTTATTTTATTTTGAAATTTAAGTTTATCAACAATTATCTACACAATTCATTTGCTTGCAAATAACGAGATCAAGGGGATTGACAACCCTCTTGCCCACGTTGGGTGCAAGTTGTTTGTTCTTTTGTGTGCAGCCGCTGAAGACGGTTGAGGATTGATATTCCTATTGGTTCGATAAACCTTGGTTTCATAACCGAGGGAAATACTTATCCGCTTCGTGCTGCAATTACTTGTTCCTCTTCATGGAAAACCCAACGCAAATCACAAGTATCAAGCATGGATGCAGGGTGCCTTCCCTGATGTCTCGGATGGGCTCCTTCGCCTTGGAAGAGAACGGCTGCAGGGTGCCCTCCCTGTCATGGATGGGCTCTTTCCCCTTGGACGAGACGGATATGGTGCCTTTGTCGGCATAGTTGATGAGGTATGACTTGTCAGCTGACCGTGCCGAGCCATCGCCATAGAACGTGTGCTTCAGAAATGACAAAAGAGGCTCCATGGCGATGAAGGAAGGCAAATTTTTGAGAGAGAAGCAGAGTAGATCAGCGGCTGGGCCTTGCATGAGGTCGACAGGGGTTGAACCCGAGGGGTTGTCAGTGGGCCACTTAACCTGTGAGATAGCCCGCGTCAAGCCATCACGATCGACGAGCTCGATGTCGTAGTCGACTTCGTCGATATGGATCCATACGGGAACCCGCTGTCTTGCAGCCTTGACGTCATCAGATTCCCCGGAGGCATCGGATTTCACCTCGTCAACGTAGGCAGCTTCCCCGACGGCCTCGGCAGTCACCTCGTCATCATAGTCATCTTCCCCGGCGACCTCGGCGGCCACCTCGCCATCGTCCAGTGGCCAGGCCACGATATACCTCCTTTTGTCCATTCGATCCTCGAGCTCCCCTGGAAGCATAACTGGGATTAGGCTGCGATGGTCTGTGGTGGGGGATGGGGATCTGTGAGGAAGGGGGTGTTTAGCGGTCGTCATTTAAGAAATTCAGGGCGGCGAGGGTGCAAAGATGGGTTGGTAACCTGTACGGGGAGAGCATGAGAGGTTGACTGTGGAAGCGGGGCGGGGGCGGCGGCGGTGAGGTACCTAGGGCTCGAGTGAGGGAGGAGTTGTGTGTGTGTATGGGGGGGGTTGGGGGTATAGGAGGGGCCTAGGTGGTGTTTGGGGAAATGCCACAGCCACTAGTAAATTTTACTTTGAGGGAGTGAAAAGCCGGGACAACTAAAATTTATATGAAGGTTTTGAAGTGGCGCGGGCGGAACAAACATCGCACACGGCCCAAACATAATACTTGTGTGCAATTCAAAAAAACCCGCGAAACCACCAATTTTTAAATTGATCAAGGCGGGTAGCTATTTTTAAGAGTTCTCTTGGCGGGGTTTGTTGCAAAGGTAGACTTTACATGGGCATGGGACACGGTTAGAACGCGGGAATCGTGTCTACTGGCTCCACAATCGCACACAATTGTCTCGTTCGACTCGTCTGCTATTTAAGTTTTAAAAAAGGACTCGTCTGCCATTTATATAGCAAAATTGGGAAATAAACGTGAGAAAGCTAGGGTCAGAGCACAAACACACCTGCATGTGGACCAAATGTACGTATGGAAAGGTTGTTGTGATGTTCAAACAGAATGCACAACTTCCATGTGACACACATGTCTCGTAGAGCGCATGGTATTGTTGGTCGGTGCGCCCCCACTTCGAGTCGCCGGGAGGGAATGGTAGGTACACTATATGAACGTATGCAAAATAGGTCTCCAATCTCACCCAACCATAACACAAAACCAATAGGAATACATCATGATCACCCCCCCCCCCCGTGATTTATGTGGGAGGTATACACTGCGTGGGCCCACGGATGGGCGCGCCTCGAAAACTTCACGAGATGGGTGAGACCGCAACCACCCGCGTGTGGCCCAAGTAACTAAGGTGGTGTGATATTTCAATACCATATGCATAACTTTTTTATGTGGCACATGCCTCTATCACAACTCGGACATTACATGACCTCTCTAAGGTTTTGTCCCCTCCGGCCCACACCCTCACCCCACACACACACGCTTTGAGCCGCCGGGAGGGCATATATATCAACACGACCTAGCTATATCGTAACACATACCAAGACCTAGATAGCTTGGTCAAATTACTCATTCCCCCACCGGCTTCGATTGGCCATCAATCGAGAGGCCACATATATGTGATGTATATATAGTATACTACCCTCTTGATGACAACTAAAGTGACATGCCATGTGGCACACAGATGGTGTGTCGTCCATAACAACACATCATTTCCATTTCAAAATATCTAGAGGGTGTAATTATGAATGTGGTGTGGGATGTTTAAATACCAAATATACACAACTTTGATGTGACACATGCACACATACATCCTCGCAAGCCAGAAAGTACAAGTACACACGTAAACGACATGTATTATGCGTCGGTTTAAGTGGGAGGGTCGACGGTTCATCTATGTGTGTGTGTGTGTGTGTGTGTTTGTGTCTATATATATATATGTGTGTGTGTGTGTGTGTGTGTGTGTGTGTGTGTGTGTGTGTGTGTGTGTGAGTGTGTGTGTGTGTGTGTCTGCACTCAAACTTTGGTCTGGAATCTCACCATTAATATATCGTAACAAATATCGAGAAGACTATATCCACCTTGGTCAAATTAACACGTGGTATATATGCGTCGGTTTAAGTGATAGACCACACAGGCCCACAAATTGGCATGTCGTCCATAACCACACGAGGGAGAGACAACATCAACGCATGCATATGGCCCCAAACACACACATATATGTATGAAAGCGTTGTGCGATGTTTTCAAATACCAAACGCATAACTTTTGTCACATGTGTCTCGCAAACGAGAATGTCCCCCATACGGAGGTTCACGACTCATAGTATGCCCCCACCCACACTTCGAGCCGGTGGGAGCGATTCAGTGTGTACGCACGCGTTCGAATTTTTGTCAGGAATCTCAATGCATGTCAACTACGTACATTAACATACCAACAATAAGAATCCACCTTGCTCAAATTAACATCTCTCTACTAACGCCGGTCAAAGTGACGTCCCACGTGAGCATGGATGGGTGTGACGCCGATAACCACGTGAGAGGGTGTTTGACAAAAAACAACGACTGCGTGAGGCATAGACATATATATGTATATATGTAATTAAGTGATTGAATAATTTGTCCCCAATGGACAACTTAAATGTCACCTGCTTACGAAGGATCACACAACACGTATAGTATATATATATATATATATATATGCCCCGCCCATTTCGAGACGGTGGGATGGGTTCATGGGTTCATGGGTATGCATGATCTCAAACATTTGTCTTGGCATGGGATAACCCACAAGTATAGGGGATCGCAACAGTTTTCGAGGGTAGAGTATTCAACCCAAATTTATAGATTCGACACAAGGGGAGCCAAAGAATATTTGAGAGTATTAGCAGCAGAGTTTTCAATTCAACCACACCTGGAGATTAAATATCTGCAACAAAGTGATCAGTAGCACAATAGTATGATAGTTTGGATAGCAGTAGTGACAGTAACAGTAACGGTAACAGTACTAGTAATAGTTTTGTAGCAGTAGGAACAGTAGCAGCAGCAATAGTAACTTAGCAGGAACAATAAGTGGAAAACTCGTAGGCACTGCATCGGTGAACTCGTTGGATGATATTCGTCATGTAACAGTCATAACCTAGGGCGATACAAAACTAGCTCCAGTTCATAAATGTAATGTAGGCATGTATTCCGTAAATAGTCATACATGCTTATGGAAAAGAACTTGCATGACATCTTTTGTCCTACCCTCCAGTGGTAGTGGGGTCCATAAGGAAACTAAGGGATATTAAGGCCTCCTTTTAATAGAGAACCGGAACAAAGCATTAACACACGGTGAATACATGAACTCCTCAAACTACGGTCATCACCGGAAAGTATCCCAAATATTGTCACTGTGGGGTTTACAGATCATAACACGTAATAGGTGCATATGACTAGGCAAGATCGGATCAAGAACATAGATATAATGGTGATAACATAAACGGTTCAGATCTGAAATCAGGGCACTCATGCCCTAGTGACAAGCATTAGGCATAGCAAAGTCATAGCAACATGAATCTCAAAACATAATGGATACTAGGGATCAAGCCCTAACAAAACTTACTCGATTACATGATGAATCTCATCCAACTCCTCACCGACCAGCAAGCCTGTGAAGGAATTACTCACTCCCAGTGGGGAGCATCATGGAATTGGCGATGGAGAAGGGTTGGTGATGACGAAGACCGAAGATTCCCCTCTCCGGAGCCCCAAACGGGCTCCAGATCTGGCCTCCCGATGAAGAACAGGAGGTGGCGGTGGCTCCGTATCGTAAAACGCGATTAAACTTTCTCCTTTATTTTTTTCTCTGAAAATAGGAATTTATAGTGGCGGAATTAGGGTCAGTGGGGCCATGAGGTGGGCACAACCAACCAGGGCGCGCCTAGGGGGCCTGGCACGCCCTGGTGGGTGCTGGCCACCCTGGCCCCCTTCTCCGGTAGTTTTTGGCTCCAATAATTCTTATATACTCTGAAATAATTCTCCAAAAAGTTTCGTTCCATTCCGAGAACTTTTATTTCTGGACAAAAACAACACCATGGTAGTTCTGCTGAAAACAGGGTCAGTCCGGGTTAGTTTCATTCAAATCATGCAAATTAAAGTCCAAAACAAGGGCAAAAGTGTGAGGAAAAGTAGATACATTGGAGATGTATCAACTCCCCCAAGCTTAAACCTTTGCTTGTCCTCTAGAAATTCAGTTGACAAACTGAAAGTGATAAAGAAAAACTTTTACGATCTCTTTTGTTCTTGTTTACATATATATGCTTAAGTAGCACCCAGGTTTTCAGCAAAGATTATGACTAACCATGCCAACAATAACTCGTAGAAATTATATTAACTCATATCAACAACATAAGCAACTAGCAAGCAATAATAACATATCTCAAATACCACTACTTTATCAAAACAATCATGATACAATATGACAATAGTGGTATCTCGCTAGCCCTTTCTGAGACCGCAAAACATAAATGCAGACCACCTCCAAAGTTCAAGCAGCGACTAAACATTGTAATTCATGGTAGAAAAGATTTAGTCATGCTGCACCCAAGATCGACTATACATAATGCATGAGGATGACAATAGTGCTCTCAGATCTGGCGCTTATTTGAGAAGGTGATGACTCAACATAAAAGTAAATAAATAGTCCATTCGCAGAGGGAAGCATGGATTTGCAGCGGTGCTAGAGCTCAAGCTTTAAAACAGAGATAGATATAATTTTGGGAGGTACACCCTTCCTGTCAACGTCACGACCAAGAGTTATCAATATCTTCCATGCTAAACAAATTAGCGGCTGTTCCCAAACGGTAAAAGTAAAGGTTTACTCCCCCTCCACCAACAATCACACTCCACGGCTAGCCGCATCCACGGGTACCATCCAAACCAACAACATTCCTCGGGGAGTTTTGTTTAATTATTTTTGATTTCGGGACTGGGAATCCCTATTACCGCCCCTCTCGTGTAAGGACGAGTGAATAAACACTCATTATGAGAATAACTCGCTTAGCATGGAAGATACTGACCGCCCCCTGTCGCTCCATGAGCGGTCCAGGCACACAGAATAGATGTTCATTTGAATTTTTAGAGATGGCACATGCAAATTTACTTTGGAACGACATGGTAATACCGCATATAGGTAGATATAGTGAACTCATCTGGCATAACTTTGTTTAAGGGTTTTGATGCACAAGCAGTATTCCCGCTTAGTATAGGCGAAGGCTAGCACATAGATTGAGAAGCGGCCAGCTAGAGAGCGAAAACGGTCATGAACATGCATTATATATAATAAACATTGACTACTAGCATGCGTAGGATATGGACACCATGAACATAAATATCATGAAGGCTATGTTGGTTTTGATTCAACTACATGCGTGAACATGTGCCAAGTCAAGCCACTTGAAACATTCGGAGGAGGATACCATATCATCATACCGCATCACAACCATCTTAATGCATGTTGACACCCAAGATAAATCATTATCCACTCCTAGCTACTTAAGCATGGCATGAACAACTATAATCTCCAATGGTCATTGCAAACATGTTTGATCATAATATGCCGAATCAAGGATACTAGGTTAAACATATTTACAAAAAACACAAACAAGTTGAGTTCATACCCGCTTTTCTCTGCCACAGTCAATTCATCAAATATCGTCATTATTGCCTTTCACTTGCATGACCGAATGATAAGAAGATAATAATAGTGCAAGAGTGCCATGGACTAAGCTGGAATCTGCAAACCATTTATTCAAGAGGAGAAGACAAGGTAATATGGGCTCTTTGTTAGATTATCAATGATGCATATGAGAGCCACTCAACATTTTCATCGTGGTCTTCTCCTTGGTACAACTCAAACAAAAAGAAAAGAATTTCAGAGAAACACACTGAAATATTTTTGGAGTTTTTGTTTTTTCTTGAAGTAAGCTAATTAAAGAGGAAAAACAAAAACGAGAAAAACTATTTACACGGGAAAGCTCCCAACAAGTAAAAGATGAAACGAGAAATCTTTTGGGGTTTTCTTTTGATACTACAACTAAACTAAGCTAGAAAGAAAAACTAAAAAGAAGTAGGAAATATTTTTGAGTTTTCTCAAAGTTTTTCAAACACACCAGAAGAAAGCGAGAAAACAAATTTACCATGGATATTACAATGAAAAAGTGTGAACACCGACAACTAGAATGAAATGTGTGAACATGAATGTAATGTCGGTGGAAATATGTACTCCCCCAAGCTTAAGCTTTTGGCCTAGCTTGGTAATCACCATCCATAGAAACCATCCGGTCCCAAGTTGAAGTGATGTGGAGGCGACACTTGAGCGTCCCACCCCTGGGGCTCCTCCTCAGCAGCTGCTAGGTTGTTCCGGTAGGCTGTAATGTCATCTGGCATAATCCTGTATCCGTTCCTGGTAATAGAATCAAACAAAGCAGGTGCAGGCAACGGAATAACATCACGGGTTTCTTTGCTGAATACTAGGTTGTAATGAATGTCGCGGGGAGAATCAGTTACATCAAGAAATTGGTGATCTTGCAATGACTTCTGATCCGGATAAACTCGGGACAAGAGATAATCATGAGGGCAAATCTGAACATTATAGTGTCTCGCTAAGCGAGTAGCATAAATACCACCATGTATTTTTCCCTTAGTTTTGTTAAGGTGTAAGCGACGAGCAATAATAGCCCCCATACTAAAGGTGTGGTCATCATACAGTGCACGGCGTAAAATAGCAAGGCCAGGGGCACTGAGTGCGCCGACCTTCTCCCTAGCGGTTAAACACTTAGCGATGACCAAAGCAAAGTAATGCACTGACAGAAACTGCAAGCTGGTAGCAGTAGCGTTTGACATGCCTCTATCTTCACCCACTGTTAAAGTGAGGAGAAAATCTTCAAACTCTGATGGTCTAGGTTCTCTCAATTCCCCAGAAGAGGGAATCAAGCATATATCACAAAATGAGTCATCGGCATTTTGTAAGTTTCAGCATAAAGGTTAAACTGCACCTCAGGGGGATTATTCTTTCTCAGAAAATGAAAACCTTGCACAAAGGAATCTGTAAGGATGTGATATTTGTCACACTTAGCTGCGAGGAACTCGGTCAGCCCAGCGTTTGCAACAAATTGAGCGAACTCTTGGTGAAACCCGGCCTCCTCCATGAAGGCATCATGCGGCCATTCACACGGCCGCACCTCCGCCCTTCTTGGGGTGTGAAGGTCATTGTCCGATGATTCCCCAATGACTCATTTGGCATTTTTCTTGGAGGAGAACTTCCTAAACAAATCCATCTTATTCCTATAAAAATTCTGAAAAAATTTAGTCCACAAAAATTTTGTCAACAAAACTTCGTGAAATTGATAGCAACTACTCCTAAGCAAGCATAGAGGCTACATTGAGCATTCAAACTACTTAGAATTCAAAGAATTCAACATGCAAGCTCATCTACAGCAACACCAAGAGTAGCTAATTACTCTAAAAATAACCCATTAAATCAAAAACTAATTGGAGCAATGGAGGGGTCACATAGCAAGTAGCAATCCCTCCAAACAGTTTTAGAAACGGAGCTTCGAGCTAAGAGATCGAAATCCGCGGGTTTGAGAGCAAGAACACGGGAATGGTGGCTGTGATGAATTTTTTCTGGAGGTAGGTGATGATGTGGGCTAAAGAGATAAGTGAGGGGCCCACAACCCACCATGGCGCGCCTGGGGGTGCTGGCGCGCCCTGGTGTCTTGTAGGCACCAGGTGCACCCCCCCCTCTGGTATTATTTGCACCAAAAATTCAGAAATATTCAGAAAAAAATCATATCAAATTTTCAGGACATTCTGAGAACTTTTATTTTTGGGACATTTTTTATTGCACGGAGAAAACAGAAAACATGATAATCATGGAATTTTATTTTATGTCACTAACTAAAATAGAAAATAAAAGGTGGGAGCAGAGAGTTGTGCTTACTAAATTCATCGACTTCATACCTCTCAAAAATGATTCATTAATAAGGTTGATCAAGTCTTATTAACAACCACTTTCGATTAGCATGAAACCGAAGAACTTTCGTAAAACACTAAGTTACCTCAATGGGGATGTGCATCTCCCCAACAATAAGTATATCATATTTCTTTTTGGCAGTAGGTAGAGGTAATTGAAAGCTTCCAATAGTGATGGTCGGAGATTCTTTAATAACATTTATACCATTAACTCGGAATTGCTTCTTCGGAAAGTGCACCGTATGCTCATTACCATTGATTTGAAAAGTGACTTTGCTTTTATTGCAATCAATAACAGCCCCTATAGTATTCAAAAAGTGTCTACCAAGGATAATCGACATGTTGTCGTCCTCGGGCATCTCAAGAATAACAAAGTCCGTTAAGATAGTAACATTTGCAACAACGACGGGCACGTCCTCACAAATACCGATAGGTATGGCAGTTGATTTGTCAGCCATTTGCAATGATATCTCGGTAGGTGTGAGTTTATTCAAATCAAGTCTTTTATATAAGGAGAAAGGCATAACACTAACACCGGCTCCCAAGTCACACAAAGCAGTTTTGACATAATTTCTTTTAATGGAGCAAGGTATAGTTGGTATTCCCGGGTCTTCAAGTTTTTTAGGTACTCCATCCTTAAAAGAATAGTTAGCACATGGTGCAGATTTCAGCTTAAGGTAATTTTATTTTATTAGTGATGATGTCTTTCATATACTTTGCATAGGGGGCCATCTTCAAAATATCAGTTAAGCGGGTACGCAAAAAGACTGGCCTAATCATTTCAGCAAAGCGCTCAAATTCTTCATCATCCTTTTTCTTAGATGGCTTAGGTGGGAATGACATGGGTTTCAGAACCCATGGCTCTCTTTCTTTACCATGTTTCCTAGCCACAAAGTCTCTTTTATCATAATGTTTATTTTTAGGTTGTGGGTTATCAAGATCAGCAGCAGGTTCTATTTCAACATCATTATCTGGTTCTTTATAATGGATAGGTTGAGCATCTTCATGAACATCATCATTATCATTTTCATTATCACTAGGTGAATGTTCATTACCAAACTGAGTTTCAGCATCGGAAATAGAGACATCATTATAATCAGGAGGTTTTTGTATCTCAGGTTCACTAGAGGTATGCAGAGTCCTATCATTTTTCTTTTTCTTTTTCTTTTTAGAAGGACTAGGTGCACCAGTGTTAATTCTCTGAGAGTCTTGTTCAATTCTTTTAGGATGACCCTCAGGATAAAGTGGTTCTTGGGTCATTCTACCTCCTCTAGTTACTACTCTAGCAGCAAAATCATTCATATTATTATTCATTTCATCAAGAAATTCTTTTTGAGATTTAGCAACTTGTTCTAACTGAGTTTGAACCATAGAGGCATGCTTTCCTACACCTCTAACATCATTACTGATTCTAAATAGCAAGTCACTCAAGCGAGCAATCATATCAGAATTATATTTCAATTGTTTCAGAACATGTGCATTGAAATGGTCTTGCTTCATAATGTAGTTGTCAAACTCATATAAGCATTGACTAGGATGTTTATTGTGAGGGATATCACCTTCATTGAACTTTAATAAAGAATTTACCTTTACCACTTGTGGAGGAGGTGGTGTGTCAAGGCCATGTATTTCTTCAATAGGTGGTAAATTCTTAACATCCTCAGCTTTAATACCTTTTTCCTTCATAGATTTCTTTGCCTCTTGCACATCTTCAGGACTGACAAATAAGATACCCCTCTTCTTCAGAGTGGGTTTAGGCGGTGGTTCAGGAAGAGTCCAATCATCATAATTCTTCAATATGTTATTCAATAATTCCTCAGCTTGTTCAACAGTTCGTTCCCTGAAAACACAACCAGCACAACTATCTAGGAAGTCCCTAGAAGCATCGGTTAGTCCATTATAGAAGATATCAAGTATTTCATTTTCTTAAGAGGATGATCAGGCAAAGCATTAAGAAATTGGAGAAGCCTCCCCCAAGCTTGTGGGAGACTCTCTTCTTCAATTTGCACAAAGTTAAATATTTGCTGTAAGGCAGCTTGTTTCTTGTGAGCAGGAAAATATTTTTCAGAGAAGTAGTAAATCATATCCTGGGTACTACGCACACAACCAGGAGCAAGAGTATTGTACCATGTCTTAGCATTACCCTTTAATGAGAATGGAAATAACTTAAGGATATAATAGTAGTGAATCTTCTCATCATAAGCAAAGAGGGTGGCTATATCATTCAGCTTAGTAAGGTGTGCCACTATAGTTTCAGTTTCATAGCCATGGAAAGGATCAGATTCAACTAAAGTAATCAACTCTGGGTTGACAGAGAATTCATAATCCTTATCGGTAACACAGATAGGTGAAGTAGCAAACTTAGGAACACATTTCATTCTAGCATTCAAAGTCTTTTCCTTATACTTGTGTAGCAATTTCTTAAGATCGTTTCTATCCTTGCAAGAAAGAATTTCTCTAGTTACCTCCTCGTCCATAACATAAACTTCAGGTATCTTAGGCATTTAAAATTTAGGAGAGCTAGGACTAATGGGTGTTTCATAGTCATCATCAGTTTCATAGGTTTCATCAGTTTCAACAATCTCATCAGTTTCATTCTCTTTAGCTCTAGCAATTTGTTCATCGGGAAATTTTCCTAGTGGCACATTATCATCAAGCATGGTACTAGCATCATCATAAGCATCATTCATAGCATAGGTAGACTCATCAATCACTTGTGACATATCAGGATTACTAGCATGTGGTGGTGTTGCAAGCTTACTCATAACAGAAGGTGAATCAAGTGCAGAGCTAGATGGCAGTTCCTTACCTCCCCTCGTCTTAGAGGGAAAAATCTTAGTCTTTGGATCCTTCAGATTCTTCATAGTGATCAATTGATATAAATCCCAAGTGACTCAACAAATATACCTATGCTCCCCGGCAACGGCGCCAGAAAAAGGTCTTGATAACCCACAAGTATAGGGGATCGCAACAGTTTTCGAGGGTAGAGTATTCAACCCAAATTTATAGATTTGATTTAAGGGGAGCCAAAGAATATTTGAGAGTATTAGCAGTTGAGTTGTCAATTCAACCACACCTGGAGATTAAATATCTGCAGCAAAGTGATCAGTAGCACAATAGTATGATAGTTTGGATATCAGTAGTGACAGTAACAATAACGGTAACAGTAGTAGCAATAGTTTTGTAGCAGTTGGAACAGTAGCAGCAGCAATAGTAACTTAGCAGGAACAATAAATGGAAAACTCGTAGGCACTGCATCGGTGAACTTGTTGGATGATATTCGTCATGTAAAAGTCATAACCTAGGGCGATACAAAACTAGCTCCAGCTCATAAATGTAATGTAGGCATGTATTCCGTAAATAGTCATACGTGCTTATGGAAAAGAACTTGCATGACATCTTTTGTCCTACCCTCCCGTGGCAGCGGGGTCCATAAGGAAACTAAGGGATATTAAGGCCTCCTTTTAATAGAGAACTGGAACAAAGCATTAACACACGGTGAATACATGAACTCCTCAAACTATGGTCATCACCGGAAAGTATCCCAAATATTGTCACTATGGGGTTTACGGATCATAACACGTAATAGGTGCATATGACTAGGCAAGATCGGATCAAGAACATAGATATAATGGTGATAACATAAACGGTTCAGATCTGAAATCATGGCACTCGGGCCCTAGTGACAAGCATTAGGCATAGCAAAGTCTTAGCAACATCAATCTCAGAACATAATGGATACTAGGGATCAAGCCCTAACAAAACTAACTCGATTACATGATGAATCTCATCCAACTCCTCACCGACCAGCAAGCCTACGAAGGAATTACTCACTCCCGGTGGGGAGCATCATGGAATTGGCGATGGAGAAGGGTTGGTGATGACGAAGACTGAAGATTCCCCTCTCCGGAGCCCCAAACGGGCTCTAGATCTGGCCTCCTGATGAAGAACAGGTGGTGGCGGCGGCGGCTCCGTATCGTAAAACGCGATGAAACTTTCTCCTTTATTTTTTTCTCTGAAAATAGGAATTTACAGTGGCGGAATTAGGGTCACTGGGGCCACGAGGTGGGCACAACCCACCAGGGCGCGCCCAGGGGGCCGGGCATGCCCTAGCGGGTGCTGGCCACCCTGGCCCCCTTCTCCGGTAGTTTTTGGCTCCAATAATTCTTATATATATTCTGAAATAATTCTCCAAAAAGTTTCGTTCCGTTCGGAGAACTTTTATTTCTGCACAAAAACAACACCATGGTAGTTCTGCTGAAAACAACATTAGTCCGGGTTAGTTTCATTCAAATCATGCAAATTAGAGTCCAAAACAAGGGAAAAAGTGTGAGGAAAAGTAGATACGTTGGAGACGTATCAGCATATCATAACACATACTAAAAAGGACCCACCTTGGTCAAAACCATAATAGGTCACAAGTGATTGACCAGATGTGCCCCATAGATGGACGCGTCACCGATGACCATGCATGCATGTGAGGGAGCCACTGAGGACCACCACCAGTTATATGTGACCCAAGCATATGTATGGGTGTGTTTTTGGTGTCAAAATGCCCACTGCACGACTTTGATGCGATGCCTGCTTCACAAATTGGAAAGTCTCCCCACACTAAAGTTAACTACGTGCAACATGTCTCCTCCCACCGCCTCAACTTTGAGCAGCAGGGAGGGAGTCATGAGTACGCACGCGTCAAACTTTGGTGTGGAATCTCACCAAGATCTACCGCAACACCGACCAAAATGAATCCACCTTGGTCAAACCCCTCTCGCTGCTGTTCGAAGTGATAAACCACGTGGGCCCACAAATATGTGCATCACTAATAACACATGAGGGATTGTCTGAGGGATGACCACCACCGCGTGCATATGTGTCCCAAACATATGTATGACGTTAGTGGTGTGTCGTGTTTTAAATATTCAATGCATGACTTTGATACTTTGGTGTGGCAACTGCGTCACCAAACTGGCAATCCCACACACAGAGGCTCATGCCACGAAGTGTGCCAGAACGACCCCCCCCCCCCCCGACCACCACCCAACACCCACCCCTTCGAGGCACCTCAAACTATTTTTATGTAGTAAACATGGGACATATGAGTGTGTGTTAAACTTAGAAAAAGTTCATATATAATTCGAAAAAATATACATCAATTGAGTTCCTAGGAATTCATAGGTGAAATCATATGTGCCATAAAATGGGGTTCACAATTAGTCCCCATGCAATAAATGGTAAGAAATCACAAACATCTAGGTGTTGCGGAAAACATTGAAATTTTTGGGTTTTAGACAGCTCGGACGCACACATTGAAAATATTCATTTTTAAACTAAAGTAAATTCAAAACTCAGCTGAAATTCATGATAAATATGTTGTGATATTTTTTGGCCAATTTTGAGACAAGTTTTTGATATACTTTTCTTACAAACGGGACCTTGTAAAAGGTTGGGACACACAGTTGTCACGTTACCATCGCAAACGATTCAAGTATTCATGCTGTGTGCGTTAGCCCAACAATTTAGTACATACTACCACGAGCCCCGCGTGTCATGCCAGTGGACGTGAGTTGACGGGACGCCAGTCCGCTGCTCAGGCTGACCGGGAGGCGTGCGAGCAGGTCTATAAATTGACGGGGTGCATGCAAGCAGGGCGATGGGCCGGCTCACCGGAAGACGTGCGAGCATGTGAGTGAATTGATGGGATGGGTGCGAGCAGTCCTCTGTGCATGCTCACCAGGAGACATGCGAGTAGTGGTGTGAAATAACGGGAGGCATGCGAGAAGACCGTTGCGCAGGCTCACCGGGAGGCGAGCCGTATAACCCCCCTCTCGCCTAGCTCCCAACCACTCCATATTAATCGCGCGTGTGCCGCTGGTTATAAAAGACGGCCACACTCCCCACTCTCTGCGCACACCGCCTTCATCCTCGCCGCCGTTCCTAGTCGTAAACGCTCTCGGAAGTGTATCAGATGGCGACCAAGCGCACCATCGGAGGGAGTGGTGACGCGGGGTTCGAAGCCAAGGCCGGCAAAGCACCTAAGCATCTCTTGATGCTGGGTGACGAGGTTGCCCTCCCCGCCGATGAGGTCTCGGGCGGACAGAAGCGCGACCACAATGTCGCAAGCCTCGTCATGCCTTCCCAACAGGAGGCGGTACTGCACATAGACTACTACAACCTCTTTGATGACCACTCCAGCAACGACGACTCCGACAGCGACAACTCCGACGACGACGGAGAACTGGCTAGGTGTACTAATAATCTGTCTATGGTTATAGTGATTTAATGATTGACCTGTACGAATGATAATGTTCTAATAATCTGTCTAGGATTACTAATTGTGCTAATAATTCACTGATAGATTTTAGAATCGATATGAATGGTGTACATAGATGATTATACATGTACCCCCTCTGTAAATAAATAATGTATAAGAGCATTTAAATCACTACTTTAGTGATATAGGGAGTAGTACTTGAAAGCTACTACTCCTAGTTTGTTTGACAATAATCAGTTCATGCATTTATAGTCATTAGTTAATAAATTTTTTGCACTATAAGTTATTTGTGATATCATTTTATGCATTTCATTTATCAATGTCATGATTTTTTATTATATGTATAGGTGCTATCTGACGACGTTGACAACGATAAATATTACTAGAGGAGGTACAAGAAACAAAAGCTCAAGGAGCTCTATGCAGGAAAGCATAATCGTCGTATCAGGACCCGGAATGGGGGCTTCGGATGCCCGTTCCGCGCCCAAAGGCTTAACCCCACATTTACAAGTGTTCTGGCGCATACTAGAGGACTAGCCTTTGGATCCTTCAGGCAGAAGTATTCTCGCAGGGTGGCGCACGCCACATACGCGGAGTACCTGGAGAAATTTTACGTTGTTGGTGGGTACGATCAGTATTGAGTAATATGTACATGTCCAGCACTACCCTAGCTATCTAATTTGTGCGTCTTATATATATGCTTGAGTACTTTTATTATGTGTTGATCTAGATGTTGGTGAGACTTTGATTTATAAACTAGTAATACATCGAGCAATGTAGTTACAATCTTGAGCTGCAATCAGTTTGGTTGATGGAATATTTATATACTAGCAACCGTGGGCCCACAACACGCACATCTACCTGTGAGTGTTGGCATTTTTTAACACTATGCATATTACGGTAAAAAAATGCTAGACTTACCTTGAAACAAATTGTGATTTCATTCCCGGACTCTGTTAAATCTGTTCCTACCTAGTAACTTCTAATCAACAATACACTATTCTTCTACCTTGTTCTAACTAAATAATACTAGTCCTCCCACTCCTCCACTCCTATCAGAAAGCACCATATTGACATAAATATTTCTGCCATTTGTGATACAATCAGTGAACCGGCATCGTATGAGGCTGGCCATAGTGGGGGTATCCACTAATGCAGTCGCCTGCTATACAAACGGTTTTTAACCCCTTTCCGTGACGTACTTTGAAACCGTCGCCTTGCATGTGTGGGCGATAGGGGGGGGGGTCCATCCCACACGACACAGAAAAAAACGTCGGCGATGCCTGCACCCGGTCACACATGATGGCCAAAAATATATCGCGTGCGATTGGAAGGGCCATCACAAACAGATATATTGGTGAAGTCGTGTGAGATTTGCTTAGCATCCCACAAAGTGAATGCCAAACGTACGTTTCCATTCGTATTGTACATGACACACAATTTTCTGCATAACATCGTCTGTCTTAGGGGTGGCCATCACGCATGGTGCCTAGAAGAAACTGTTTGTCATAGGGCTTGATACGTCTCCAACGTATCTATAATTTTTGATTGTTCCATGCTGATATATTATCATTCTAGGATACTTTTTGGGTCTTTATTTACCAATTTATAATATTTTTGAGCACTAACCTATTGACCCAGTGCCAAGTGCTAGTTGTTGTTTTCTGCATGTTTTTGTCTTTTCAGGTTTACAGTACCAAACGAAGTCCAATTGCCACGAAACTTTTTGATGATTTTTTCTAGACCAAAAGAAGACCTAGAAGTCTTAGAAGGAGGTCGGGAGGTGCACGAGGGCCCCACCACACATCAGGGCGCGCCCTGGGGGGGGGGCGCCCTGATATCTGGTGGCCCCCTCGTGGCTCTCCGGACGTCCCTCTTCGGCCTATAAATTCTCTAATATTGCAAAAACTCTGAACCGCCACCGCAAGTCTCTGTTCCGTCGTGAGGCCATCAGGAGCTCCGATCCGGCACCCTGCCGGTGGGGGGATCAATCACGGCGGGCCTCTTAATCAACCTTGTTGCCCTCATGATGATGTGTGAGTAGTTCACCACAGACCTACGGGCCCATAGCTAGTACCTAGATGGCAATCTCTCTCTTATGATCTTCAATACAATGATCATCACATCTTTGCTTTGATCTATCCGATGTAATCCTATTGTGCGGTGTGTTTGTTGGGATCTGATGAATTGTGAGTTTATGTTCAGATTATTCATGAAAAGTATTTGAGATACCTCTGATATATATTGTATCTTAATTGCATGATCATTATAGCTTCGTAATGCTCTCCGATCTATTGATGTGCTTTGGCCAAGTAGATTGATATTTCATCGGTGGAAGTTGTGCGTTGTGGTAGGTTCAACCTGGTGAGTTTCTATATCCCAGTGACAAAGTAGGGGAAAAGATGCATCTTTGTGTTGTTGCTACTAAGGATAAAACGATGGGGTTCATTCATATTGCTTGAGTTTACTTTGTCTACATCATGTCATCGTTCTCCATGCATTACTTTGTTTTACTTAATACTCTAGATGCATGCTGGATAGCGGTCGATGAGCGAAGTAATAGTAATAGGTGCAGGCAGTAGTCGGCCTATTTGTTTATGGACGTGATGCCTATATACACATGATCATTGCCGTGAAAATTGCATAACTATCCGCTTTTCTATCAATTGCCCAACAGTAATTTGTTACCCACCGTATGCTGCCTACATGAGAGATGCCGCTAGGGAAAACTATGGCCCCCGGGTCTATTCACTTATATATTTACAAATGCTACAACTACCTTCCTGCATTTATTTACCTTTTATTTTATTTTGCAATTTATATTTATCAAAAATTATCTACACAACTCATTTGCTTGCAAATAACGAGATCAAGGGGGTTTACAACCCTCTTGCGCGCGTTGGGTGCAAGTTGTTTGTTCATTTGTGTGCAGCCGCTGAAGACGGTTGAGGATTGATATTCTATTGGTTCAATAAACCTTGGTTTCATAACTGAGGGAAATACTTACCCGCTTTGTGCTGCAATTACCCGTTCCTCTTCATGGAAAACCAACGCAGATCACAAGTATCAGGAAGGATTTCTAGCGCAGTTGCAGGGGAATATCATCATCAACTACCAAGTAACTTCACACAAATTTTCATTCACTTGTTCTTCTTTTTATTTGCTGTTATATTTAGGTTATCTCATAAAAATCAAAAATACAAAAATATTTATCTTTGCTCGTTACTAGTTTGCTCGTCGTCATGGCTAGTTCTTCTTCCGCTCGCTTTACTCCCAATGATGATGTAGTAAAATTCAAACAAAGGGGAGGAGAAAGCTTAAAAGATGCATGGTATAGGATTTGCTTTGCTCAAAATAAAGCTACTAAAAATTTATCCACCACTACCTTGCTTCACAATTTTTATGTTGGTGTGACCACTTGGTATAGGTTTGTACTTAACACCATCACCGGTGGAAATATTTTAATGTGTCACACCTTGGATGCTTACACCACAATTGAAAATCTTGTAGGGACACCACCCATTATTGTTAATGAAACAAATTTGACCTTGGAACATGTTATGCAAAGGCTTGATTCTATTTAAAAGAATATGATCACAAACAAACCAATTGAGGAGTTGGATAAAAAACTTCATAATCATATCACTCAACTTGGGTCACGGGTAAGAATGACTTTGAAAACCTTAAAGGAAAAAGACGCTACTATTGATGAGAGGATAGAACAAGGTTTGAATAGAATTGATAAAATGGAAGAGGTCATTGACAAACTAGGTTCTGCCTTCACACCTTCTAAAGCTAATGCTAGTACCTCTCACATAAAAAATCCCAAGTTCATATACATTCCCAAGAACATTAGTACACCTCCTACCAAAAGGAACAAGGATCTAAAGATGATTACTGTTTATCCCAACTTTATAAATTTGATAAAGGATCCTATTACCAAGCCTCCTATTTCCCCTATTATCCATGGTTGTGTTATTAAGGAGCTCGATGTCAAAGATGACAATACTTGAAACCATGCATTATACCTAGCTAGGGGCATAAAACAATAGCGCTTGTTGGGAGGCAACCCAGTATTTATCTTTAAATTTTTGCTTTAAACTTTCTATTTATTTTTAATAGAATGGTTATTGCCTCTGTAATTATTATGTTTTTGTGTTTAAATTAGTGTTTGTGCCAAGTAAAGCCTTTGGGATGACTCACAAGATGATTAGAATCGATGCTGAAACAAAATATAAACTTTTGACTCAAGTACAGGAATTTTATTTTTTCACTGGAACGTGATAATTATCTGAAATTTTTACACAGTGTTTCTATTCAAATTGTATAGGTTTTCATATTTTTTTAGAATTTTTAGAGTTACATAAGTATAGGTTCTCTACAGATTGCTACAGACTGTTCTGTTTTAAACAGATTCTGTTTTTGCTTGCATAGTTGCTTGTTTTGATTATGTTATGGATTGTATCCGGGGATATAAGCCATGGAGAATTTAGAATATAGTACCTATTATGCATTTATGAAATTAGAATCAATTTATAATAGTACTTAAAGTATGCAATATGTTTCTTATACTAACGGATCTCACGAAGTTTTGTTGAGTTCTGTGTGATTGAAGTTTTCATGTTTTGGGTGTTATCGTGATGGACAAAGGAATAACGAGTAGAAAGAGCCTAAGATTGGGGATGCCCAAGGAAACCCAAGGTAATATTTATAAGGAGACTCAAGCGTCTAAGCTTGGGGATGCCCCGGAAGGCATCCCCTCTTTCGTCTCAAATCCATTGGTATGTCACTTGAAGCTATGTTTTTATTCGTCACATGATATGAGTTTTGCTTGGAGCATCGTTTGCTTTTGTTTGCTTTTAATTCAGTTTGCCACAATCATTGTTTGCTGGACACACCTATTTAAGAGGGACACACCTTCATCATAATTTGTTAGAATACTCTATGTGCTTCACTTATATCTTTTGAGCTTAGCAGTTGCTCTAGTACTTCACTTATATCTTTTTGAGCACGGTGACATGTAGATTTTATAGAAATAATTTCACTCTCATTCTTCACTTATATTTGTTTGAGAGTTAATAAATAGTGACGGTAATTTGCATGGGTCATAAGACTAGTCCAAAAATATTAGGTATTCAATGAGTGATAATCAAAACCATCATGTAGCACATATAAAGAAATTGTGGGTCAATGATATTGATGTAGTAATATGAAATAGGTGTGAGTTCATAATTGTTAAACCATAGAAGTGTCGATATTAAGAAAGGTTGACCCTTTTGTTTATCTAAAAATTAAAGAGTCATGGTGATGATGTGTGAGCATTTCTATTCCTCGTTGAAATCCTAGTGTTGTTTCGGGTCGGAAGCGTGCGATGGTTAACTCCTCCCAACATCTTCCCTCGGGGCATGCGAATAGTACTTTGATCTATGATAAACCAATAAAACTTTGAAATAATTATATGAGTTCTTTATAACTAATGTGAAACCATGAACATACGCAATCTCACCTTTTCGTAATTTGCTAGCCTCTTCGGTACCGTGCATAGCCCGTTCTCACCTCGAGGATCGGTGCAACTTTCGCCGGTGCATCCAAACCCCGTGACATGACACGCTCTGTTGCACATAAGCCTTATTATATCTTCCTCAAAACAGCCACCATACTTACCTATGATGGCATTTCCATAGCCATTCCGAGATATATTGCCATGCAAATTCCATCGTCACTTCACATGACTAGTTCGTTCATCATCATATTGCTTTGCATGATCATATAGAGCTGACATAGTATTTGTGGCAAAGCCACCATTCATCATATTTTTTATACATGTCACGCTAGATCATTGCACATCCTGGTACACTGCCAGAGGCATTCATACAGAGTCATATCTTCATATCAGTTCTCCATATTGAGTTGTAAGTAAATAAAAGTGTGATGATCATCATTATTAGACCATTGTCCCAGTGAGGAAAGAATGATGGAGACGATGATTCTCCCATAAGTCGAGATGAGACTCCGGATGAAAAAAAATATGGGGGAGGCCAAATGAGCCCACCATCCATTCAAAAAAATGAGAGAAAATGAGAGAAGGGACTTTGCTACTATCTTTTACCATACTTGTGCCTCAAAGTGGCACCATGCTCCTCATGTAGAGAGTCTCATGATATATCACTTTCATATGCTAGTGGGAATCACTTATTCATTATTACAAACTTGGCTTGTATATTCCTATGACGGGCTTCCTCAAATGCCCGAGGTCTTCATGAGCAAGAAAGTTGGATGCACACCCCACTTAGCTTCATTTGAGCTTTCATACACTTATAGCTCTAGTGCATCATTTGCATGGCAATCCCTACTCCTTGCATTGACATCTATGGATGGGCATCTCCATAGCCTGTTGGTACGCCTAGTTGATGTGAGACTATCTTCTCCACTTTTTACCCCTTTGATATCTACCACCATACTCTATTCCACCTAAATGCTATGTCCAATGGCTCACGCTCATGTATTGCGTGAAGAATAAAAAGTTGATGCATATTGAAAAAGTACGATCCAATTGCCCGACTTGGACACTGTGGTGCCTGACTTTTGTATTAATGTGGTGAAGATGGAGCCATGCCTTGCTAATATAATAAGATGAATTGGGGGGGGGGGTAAACATTTCTTAAGGATCATATACTTTTAAGGATTAATAATTCTGTTTCTTACATTTTAATTATTGCTATGTTAATATTTGTTGATTCATCTTTTCTCAATGAGCATACATGCATAAGATTACATAATGGATAGCATGTCACATCAAGAATTCTGTTTTTATCATTTACCTACTCGATGACGAGCAGGAATTAAGCTTGGGGATGATTGATACGTCTCCAACGTATCCATAATTTTTGATTGTTCTATGTTGATATATTATCATTCTGGGATACTTTTTGGGTCTTTATTTAACAATTTATAATATTTTTGAGCACTAACCTATTGACCCAGTGCCAGTGTCAGTTGCTGTTTTCTGCATGTTTTTGCCTTTACAGGTTTACAGTACCAAACGAAGTCCAATTGCCACGAAACTTTTTGATGATTTTTTCTATACCAAAATAAGACCTAGAAGCTTCAGAAGGAGGTCGGGAGGCGCACGAGGGCCCCAACACACATCAGGGCGCGCCCTGATATGTGGTGGCCTCCTCGTGGCTCTCCCGACGTCCCTCTTCAGCCTATAATTTCTCTAATATTGCAAAAACACTGAAGGCAGTCCCGAAACCCTTTTTCCGCTGCCGCAAGTCTCTGTTCTATCATGAGACCATCTGGAGCTCCGTTCTGGCACCCTGCCGGAGGGGGGATCGATCACGGAGGGCCTCTTCATCAACCTTGCTGCCCTCATGATGATGTGTGAGTAGTTCACCATCGACCTACGGGCCCATAGCGAGTACCTAGATGGCAATCTATCTCTCTCTTATGATCTTCAATACAATGATCATCGCATCTGCACTTTGATCTATCTGATGTAATCCTATTATGCGTTGTGTTTGTTGGGATCCGATGAATTGTGGGTTTATGCTCAGATTATTCACGAAAAGTATTTGAGATACCTCTGATATATATTGGCTCTTAATTGCATGATCATTATAGATTCTTAATGCTCTCCGATCTATTGATGTGCTTTGGCCAAGTAGATTGATATTTCATCGGTGGGAGTGGTGCGTTGTGGTAGGTTCAACCTGGCGAGTTTCTATATCCCAGTGACAAAGTAGGGGACAAGATGCATCTTTGTGTTATTGCTACTAAGGATGAAACGACGGGGTTCATTCATATTGCTTGATTTTATTTGTCTACATCATGTCATCGTTCTCCATGCATTACTCTGTTTTCATTAATACTCTAGATGCATGCTGGATAGCGGTCGATGAGTGGAGTAATAGTAATAGGTGCAGGCAGGAGTCGGCCTATTTGTTTATGGACGTGATGCCTATATACATATGTTCATTGCCGTGAAAATCGCATAACTATCCGCTTTTCTATCAATTGCCCAATAGTAATTTGTTACCCACCGTATGCTGCCTACATGAGAGATGCCGCTAGGGAAAACTATACCCCCGGGTCTATTCACTTATATATTTACAAACGCTACAATTACCTTGCTGCCTTTATATACCTTTTATTTTATTTTGCAATTTATATTTATCAACAATTATCTACACAACTCATTTGGTTGCAAATAACGAGATAAAGGGGATTGACAACTCTCTTGCCCGTATTGGGTGCAAGTTGTTTGTTCATTTGTATGCAGCCACTGAAGACGGTTGAGGATTGATATTCCTATTGGTTCGATAAATCTCGGTTTCATAACTGAGGGAAATACTTACCCGCTTTGTGCTCCAATTACCCGTTCCTCTTCACGGAAAACCAACACAGATCACAATTATCAGGGTTGTCCATCACACACGCGTTTTATGTGAAAACGTTTGTGAATGGGTGTTCTAACGCACACAACTGTCGGCCGGAAGTCGTGTGTGATTTTTCACTGATCCAACACGCCAACTTTCCAGAAACCGTGTGGGTTTGTTGAGGTCATCGCTCACGGTGTTCTATGAAAAATCGTCTGCAATAGGAAACCCCAATAATCAGGCTAATTGCTATATTATTTATAATCGAGCTAGTAATTTAATCGACACTTCATATGAAGCACACAATATATTTCATTTTGTATTATGGCAGCCATGATTTCATAATTGAAATACATCAGAGTACAACATCATATAGGCACATACTACCTAGCTACCCAATTACACGACAGGACCAAGTTTCACATGCAACATCTAAAACCTTTGGAAAGTAGCATCATATGCGGTAAATAGACAGATGAATCTCGTCTAGAAAACTGTTGAAGCAGAAGGCAAATATTGAGCCTTCACTGATGTCGAAGGTCATTGCAACTTTATGCTAGTGCATGTGGATGGTTGCCCGCCCATCCTTCATCCTCTTGAGGAAGACTTCAAGATTATACCGTGGGTGCTCTATGAATACCTTCCTCGCCTCTTGAGCATACAGGTGGTTTGAGACGTACTCATCGATGAACTATTTTGGAAAGAACTGGAAACAAATATATGCATAAATTTCATTTAGGAAAATTGAAATGTCGCAAAGGGACAAAAAGACAAGGTAAAACAGATAGTACCATCCTATACTTGACTGATGTCTTCTTCATTGTGCAGACAAACAGCTTGTTGTTTTCGCCGCTAGTTTCTTTATCTTAACAATCTTTCTGAGTTTCTTGATTTGATTGATATTCATGAACACATCATTTCCCCACATGCAAAATGGGTCGAATAGTGGGTCTAAACCTCTTACAGCAGGACCTACATGTGCAAGACCAAATTATTAAAAACCTAAATATTAGAATGGTTCCTGCAATTGCACAATAATGTGCTATTAGCCAAAGGATCATGAAAGTGCAAACCTCGATGGTAAACTTCAGTGTCTCCCATTGTTCCCCCCTATAACGTATTTAAGATAGATATTGATCAGGTTATAAGTGGGATTTGGCATGCTATCAGTAAAATAAGTTAATGAAAAATAAACACATTGCAGATCCAACATATTAATTCAAGCCACATGGAAAAGTCAAGCGCGCTAAGAAATATGAGATATAACAATTGTATGTTTCACATGCATAACAATACAAAATTGTACCAACAACAGTCGAACACCATATTGCAGATGATCACCAAAACAAATGAACCAAACAGTTAACTGAGCATCACATTGCACAATAGAACATACTAGACGGTCATATTGCACAGTAGGTACATTGCATATTTCACTAGAATTTCTTAAGGAAAGGCAGGAGCAGCACATGCAACAGGTAAAGCAAACATGCTTAACATGCATAGCTAGCCGAACACAGGTCATTAGTAATTAAGCTAAAAAAAGCTATTCCTCATCATCGGAGATATCGAGAATGATGGGCTTGGATGAGGGAGAGGCCTCCACATCGTGGGTGCCCTCCTCGTAGTGGTTAGTGGCCTCAGCCTGTCCGGGCACCAACCTGCCGGCTCTGGAGTTGACGAAAGCACGGGCACGCTAAGAGGCGTCGACGGTGGCCTCGACGGCGAGGTGCTGCTCCAAGATCCGGGGGTCGGCATGCATGGCAGCCATCGCGGCCTCATCCGCGCGTGCGACGATGATTTGCTTCTCCGTTGCCAGATGCTCCTTGAGGTCCTGGCTATACTGCGTGCGCCATGTCTTCCAGCGGTGATTATGTGGGGGTGGGCCGGTGATTTTGGTGGAAGGTGTCGCGCCGGCGGTCGGGGCATGTGGAATGGAGGAGGAGGGGTGGAGGGGGAGGGGGTATGGGGAAGGTGTGGATTACCTGACTAGATGGAGGAGGCCGAGCAGCAGGAAGGAGCGTCGCCGGCGAGGAGGCGGCGCTGCAAGCAAGTAGTGAAGGTTTGAACTTAGGAAAGGAAGGGGGAAGCAGGGGAAAATGTGGGTTTTGGTTGGTACGAGGGGCGGGGGAGGTAGATATTTGCGCGGCAGCCCGAAATTTCGTTTGGTGTGGCGAAAAACTAGCGCGCACAGTCACATCGGACACAGTCCCTTTACCTTAACTGTGTGTGATATTCAACAACACAAACAAACCCTATAGTTTATCCCATGCGTGATGGGACTGAACGTGGAAACTTTAGTCTCCAAGCTTCTGGCATAAGATATCGGATACTACATTGCACACGGTACTTGAATTTCATTTCCATTTGGAAGAGAAAATGGGGATACGGTGACAAATTTTGGTCCGAATTTCCCTCGTTACATTGGTCATCGACGTCATTGCTTAATTTAACAACAATTGCAAATTTGAGTACTACAAAAAAGAGCCTATAACACTGCCCGCACTTACTTAATCGAGCAACTAAACATTAGTTAGTTGACCTAAACATTACTCTAACAAAAGACCATCGCTCTGAACAGAGACTAATATTCCGCCTGGCATTCATCGATCTCCGCCACCTCCTCGATGCCCAGCTCTCGCTCGATGACCTCCGGTGTAAGCAGATGCATGGCATCCATTGGCACATACTCCACCAGCATCTCGTAGTCCTCGTCCACCATCTCTTTGGATAAGGCCGCCATGAGCCGGGCGTGGGCGGCATTGGTCCTGGCATGGACGGCCACAATCTTGGCTAGGGAGACCGCCGACGACCGAAAGCCTGCTCGAGTGTAGGATCGCAAGTAGGTCAAGAGGGGGGGGTGATTAGACTACTTGACCAAATAAAAATTCTACCTTTTTCCCAATTTTAGTTGTGGGCGGATTTTAGCAATGATAACAAGTCAAGCACACCCTACACATGCAAGTCAAAGAGTATTGCTGCGGAAAGTAAAGACAAGCACATGTAATAGAGGTAAGGGTTAGAAGATCAAACGCAATTGTAGACATGAAGATTTTTTTCCGTGGTTCCGATAGGTGGCGCTATCGTACATCCACGTTTATGGAGTCTTCAATCCACGGAGGGTAACGGTCGCGAGAGTCCACGGAGGGCTCCACTCATAAGGTTCCATGAAGTAGCAACCTTGACTATTCCATAACGGCTTCCGTCCACGAAGGACTAGCGTCACTATGGGTAGATCTTCACAAAGTATGCGATCTCCTTGCCCGTACAAACTTCTTGGTTCAACTCCACAACACGAAGTAGGAGGCTCCCAAGCAACACGTAACCAATCTAGGAGGCACCACCCTCCAAAAGGTAATAGGCTTGATAATGGTGATGAACTCCTTGCTCTTGTGCTTCAAGATGATAGACTCCTCAACACTCAATCACTCTCTCACAGATTTAGCTTGGTAGAAGAGATTGATTGGGTGGAAAGCAACTTGGGGAGGCTAGAAATCAAGATCCATATGGTTGGAGTGAATGATCTTGATCTCAACACAAGGGTAGGTGGTTCTCTCTCAGAAATTTGGATATGGGAAGTGGGGAACTGTTCTGTGTGCTTCTCTTACGAGTGGGATGTGGTGGAGGGGTATATATAGGCATCTACAAAAATCCAACCGTTACAACATTATTGGCCATCTCGGTGAAACCGAAGCAAAACTCTGTTCTACCGATATGTCAAAAATGTGGACACTTTCGGAATCTCGGTGAGACCGATATAGGAATCTCGGTGGTACCGAAACGAGTGGCCGAGGGAAGTTTCCAAAACTCGGTGAGACCGAAGCATAAACTCGGAAATCCCGATTTTATAAATTGGGTCACCAGAAAGCTGGTCACTGAAACTCGGTTGCACCGATGCAGTTTCGGTTGTACCGAAATGTTAGGGTTTGGCTAGGGTTCTGTCTTGGGTAGAAAATCGGTAGAGCCGGATGAAAACTTGGTGGCACTGATTTTGTGAAGTTGGGTTTAGACAGAGTATTTGTGGGAGAGCTTGTGGGTGTTTTTGGTGGCTAGCAATTGTGCACGTGGAGCAATTTGTTCACCAACAGTACCTTACTATCGGATTTTGGGCTCCGCAAAACCCTAAGGAATTCGAACCCAAGGGCGTGTGCGAAGATTCCCCAACAGCTTCGCCCCCTCAAAGCTCACAACACAATAGCCCGCTCGATGGCGAGGAAGACGATGGCACACGAGAGTTTACCCAGGTTCGGGCCGCTGCGAAGCATAAAACCCTACTCCTGCCTTTTGGTGGATTGCCTCGCGAGGAGGTTTGTGGATGAAGTGGTACAGCGGTGTGTTTGCGGGGTCGTTCCTCTCTCTACCGGGCTACCTAGCCTCTACTTATAGCGGCCCAGGTCCTCTTCCCTTATCGCAATGGCGGGAAGGGATACCACAATGGCCAAATTCGAAGAGGGACAAGAGGTACATCCTATCCTGACGAAAGGTGGTCTTCGCCTGCAAAGTAGTCGACGGTGATGCAGTGCTGGGCTCGGTGATGACGCCCGTCCTGCGGGGCTCGGGGTCTTGGTCTTGTTGCACCGAAGTGTAAACCTTTGGGGGCGCCTTGGGAACCCGCGTGCGCCCCTGCCTCCTTTGCACCAAAGGGGAAACTGTCCCCTCTGGCGTGCTGGCGCCCGCCTGGCCTGGCTGGCGTCACCCTCGACGTCCTGAGGTTATGTGTTGCATAGGAGTCTCCGCCGCTCAGGAGGGGGCCTGGGGAGGCCTACATCCCCGCGGGTCTTGGCGCTGCTTCCCTCGCGAGAACGGGGTCTCGCGAGGGCCTTGTGTTGTGAGAGGCCGCGCCGGGCCATAATTAGACATTGAGGTGGGCCACGCCTGGGACCGCAGGGAGGCAAGTCTGGGTACCCTGGTATCCAGAACGCCGACAGTAGCTCCCGGGCTTGAGGCGCGCTCAAGTTAGCTTCGGGGCGAAGCCACGGTGGATGGGCCGGAGCGCCATGGGCCCCAATTGCCTGCGGGTCCGACTCGACGCGTGGTGCACCACGAGACGTGGGCGTCTCGGCTCCCCGAGGACATCGGGAACCGCCTTGAGCCGAGTTGACGCCTGGCCTGCACGCCTCCTTGGTCAGCATTATCCTCCCTTGAATGTTGTTTGACCCCTTGAGTTCTCTCTCTTCTCGGGCCACGCAGATGTGACCCGACGGGGGCAGACGAAGCGACGTGAGGTAGGACAGCACGCCGGGCGTTCCTGGCACGCACCGCTCGAGGTGCATGCCGACCCCACTTCCCACATCGCCTCGGCAACCGCTTAAGTTGGCCTTCAACCGTCGCATGTTGCGGGGCCATCAATGCCCGGGGCTGGGAAGACTCCGGTTGGCCTCCATCCAGCTATAAATTGGCGGGGAGGACTGAGCCCCCAGCCCATTCCTTCTTCTTGTCCCCCGCCTTTGTCTTCCATCTACTCCGTCATGACGCCGGTGAGGAGGTTCTCCGCCGCCGAGAAGGGAAAGGCCAGCCAGGGGACGCTGGGCCAGCAACCTCCCAAGAGGGGTAGGGGTCGCCCCCGCAAGTATGTCGGGATGCCCTTGGCGGCACCCCGTGGGCGCGAGCGCCTTTCCGCGGGGCCCGGCGCTTCCGCTGGCGCAGCTGGAGGTGGTGGGCACAATGGCCATGGCAGGGGGGAGAGACTCGCAGTCGGTGCTCGTCCACCACGTCCGCAAGCCCGCACGGCCAACGCGGGCCCGGATTTCCTGTTGCCGGTGGAGAGGGCGGCGAGCTCCTGATTGCAGCTCCCACTCGCCTTTGCAGAGGCGTTGCTGACGGGTGCTGCAGCGGCGCGTTATGGGTGGAAGTCGAGGTCACCCCCGCGGGCAACGCCTTCTTGGGCCGCGGGTGGCATACCTTCGCCCGCGTCCATGACCTGAAGGGGAGGCCCACGCTTCACTTCAAGCACGACGGTGCCGCGGCGCTGTTCGTCAAGATCTTTGGTGAGGACGGGAGGCGTTTGGAGTGCTGCCCGGTGGGTGGCGGCAGCGGCGATCTTGGAGATGAGCTTGCCCTTGGCGACGGCTGCCATGTCTCCAGCAGCAGCGATACATCCTCCGAAGGGAGCCCGAGCAACGACAACTATGACGCCCCGCCACGCCGTCGCGCCCAGACTTCGGGGGGAAGCCAGCCGTGGCGGCGCCGCTCCCTCACCCGGGAAGCGACCACGCCGACGTGCCACCACGGCGCCATCAAGGAGGAGGAAGACTCTGACTGAGCGCCGGTGCACCAAGGCCGGGGCCTCAGGAGTGGCGCCCCCCCCCCCCCGGAACGGGGGCCTCTTCGCCTTCTTTTCTTTTCTTCTGCCTGTAATCAAAATCATGTGGTACCCTTTCGGGTGTATGACGAACCTTGGCGCTTGCGCCCTCTTATTAGCACCCTTGTTACGCTTTATGGTCGTTGTGTTGCTGTTAACTGAGGCCTCCCTTCGATTATAATTAGAGTGCTTAGCTTGATGCGTCCGTGATGGGCCTCCTCATCATGAGGTTTTAGCAGTGGTGTCCCGCGAGCTGATGGCGCTTGGAGAACTTGGGGAGGTCCTTCTTTCCTGCGAATGAGGCGGCTTGGGGGGAGCCCCTTTCGGCGCTCTATGTCTGCAGGGCCCGATCCCGTGCATGCCCCACCACCGTTGGGGCCATCCGGATCGCCAGGACGAGACCAAACAAGGCGGGGCCTCGATCGCCACTGGGGCCGTCCGGATCACCAGGACGAGACCAACAACGAGCGAGTAGCCACGCGACCAGTGAGGCTCCTGAGGCGCACTGCTCAGGAGCCCCCTTTGACGCTCAAGCGGCACTCTACGTCGGCGGGGCCTGATCCCGTGCATGCCCCTTCTCCGTTGGGGCCGTCCAGATCGCCAGGACAAGACCAAAGAAGGCGGGGCCTCGATCGCCACTGGGGCCGTCCGGATCACCGGGACGAGACCAATGGCGAGCGAGTAGCCACGCGATCAGTGAGACTCCCGAGGCGCAGTGCTCGGGAGCCTCCCTTGACGTTCAAGTGGCGACCAATCCTTTCTGCCGGTTCTTGTCCGCAGGGAGCGTGAGCCTCCAGGGGTTTTTAAAGGCAGCGCACAGGGCCGCGGCGGAGTCCCCGAGTGAGGGTGAGACGGCGCGCGCCTGCTAGCTTGCTCGAGAGTGCCACGCGAGGACCAGGATGCCAAGGCCACGGGAGGAATAGGACGCCAAGGCCTTGGTGAGGTGTGCGCACCGTGCCAGCAGCAGCCCCCGCTCGCGGGGCGCGAGAGGGAGAAGCTGGCAGGCGTTATCCCGAAGAAAGAAATTTCAAGAGAGAGAGCTGCAAGAAGAAAAATTCCCGCCCCTTTTCCTTTAAACAGAGTCAACAAAAAGCCTCGGACTTCTTTCCAGGGAAAAAGGTAAATTCGAACACAAGAAAGGCAGAGAAAAGCCGCGTCCGGCACCTAGGCTAGTCTTCGTCTTCCCCCAGCGCGGAACATAGGGCATCCACGTTGCGTGGGCATAGCCATTGGAGGGCAGTGTTGTCCGCCAGCGCGGAGCATGGGGCTTCCACTTGGGCGTGGGAGGGAACCCCTCCGCGTCCTCGGGGGGCTCCAGGCGTATACAACCCACTCATTATTACGTGAGAGTGTCACAGCCGAAGATAGTTGGGCAAGCCCCCAGGCGCACGGCCTAGGTGCTCCCAACTCAGTTTAGAGCCATCCCACGGATTACTGCGCGGTTGCGCGCCTCTGCAGGCCAAACCTGTGTGCATTGCTCCCCGCGTAGCCATGGGATTGCGCTCCCGCGGCCCAAACATGAGCGCAATACACCTAGAGCAGCTGCAGAGGTGTTGTGTCGGTGAAGCCGCCTCGTGAAGTGTCGCGGCGCCGGCCGGACCCCGGCCCGCGGGCCTCATGAGGACCCGCCTCCCGAGGGCCGCTCCGGCGCCTCTGTTGCCGCGGGTGGCCCGCGTTGCTTGTATCCTGCCGATTCCCCAGGCGGCCGCTCCTGAGGCCCTCGGTTCGACTGTGCGCTCCTTGCTCGTGGGGGCGGAGGCTGCGTCCCGCCCCCACGCTTCCCGGGACGCTCCCCCCTCTTCCTCGCTCGCGTAAACCTGGCCTGGTGCCCCCTCTGTGGAAGCTGATACATCTCCAACGTATCTATAATTTATGAAGTATTCATGCCATGTTTACAATAATTTTATATGATTTTGGTATGATTTTATTAGAACTAACCCGGACTGACGCTGTTTTCAGCAGAACTACCATGGTGTCGTTTTTTGTGCAGAAATAAAAGTTCTCGGAATGGGCTGAAAATTTACGGAGAATATTTTTGGAAAATATAAAAAATACTGGAGCAAAAAGATACCGGGGAGGAGTCCCGAGGCAGTCACAAGCCTAGGGGGCGCGCCCCCCCTAGGGCGCGCCCCCCTGCTTGTCGGCCCCTCGGGAACCCCCTTGACGTGAGACCGATGCCAAAAATTCCTATAAATACCAAAACCCCCAGAAAGAAACCTAGATCAGGAGTTCCGCCGCCGCAAGCCTCTGTAGCCACGAAAAACCAATCGGGAGCCCGTTCCGGCACCCTGCCGGAGGGGGAAACCATCACCGGAGGCCATCTTCATCCTACCGGCGGTCTCCATGACGAGGAGGGAGTAGTTCACCCTCGGGGCTGAGGGTATGTACCAGTAGCTATGTGTTTGATCTCTCTCTCGTGTTCTTGAGATGACACGATCTTGATGTACCGCGAGCTTTATTAATATAGATGAATCATATGGAGTTTTCCCCTCTCTATCTTCTTGTGATGAATTGAGTTTTCCCTTTGAAGTTTTCTTATCGGATTGAGTCTTTAAGGATTTGAGAACACTTGATGTATGTCTTGCGATGGGATATCCGTGGTGACAATGGGATGTTCTATTGATCCACTTGATGTATGTTTTGGTGATCAACTTGCGGGTTCCGTGAACTTGGGAATCTATGCATAGGGGTTGGCACACGTTTTCGTCTTGACTCTCATGTAGAATCTTTGGGGCACTCTTTGAAGTTCTTTGTGTTGGATTGAACATGATGAATCTGAAATTGTGTGTTGCATATCGTATAATCAAGCCCATGGGTACTCGTGGTGACATTGGAGTATCTAGGTGACATTAGGGTTTTGGTTGATGTGTATCTTAAGGTGTTATTTTAGTACGAACTCTAGGGCTGTTCGTGACACTTATAGGGGTAGTTTGTCATTCACTCTAGGGATTTACATATGATTCAACTATGTTAATATTGTTGAGAGAACTTGCACTAGTGAATGTATGAACCCTAGGCCTTGTTTCTAAGCATTGCAATACCGTTTTTGCTCACTTTTGTTACTTGCCACCTTGCTATTTTTATATTTTCAGATTACAAAAACCTATATCTATCATCCATATTACACTTGTATCACCATCTCTTCGCCGAACTAGTGCACCTATACAATTTACCATTGTATTGGGTGTGTTGGGGACACAAGAGACTCTTTGTTATTTGGTTGCAGGGTTGTTTGAGAGAGACCATCTTCATCCTACGCCTCCCACGGATTGATAAACCTTAGGTCATCCACTTGAGGGAAAATTGCCACTGTCCTACAAAACTCTGCGCTTGGAGGCCCAACACGTGTCTACAAGAAGAAGGTTGCGTAGTAGATATCAAGCTCTTTTCTGGCGCCGTTGCCGGGGAGGTGAGTGCTTGAAGGTATATCTTTAGATCTTGCAATTAAATATTTTAGTTTCTTGTTTTTCACTAGTTTAGTCTATAAAAGAAAACTACAAAAAAATGGAATTGAGGTTGCCTCATATACTTCATCTTTATAATGTCTTTCGTGAAAATGATGGAAAGGAAAATTGTGCCAAAGTGTTAGGAGAAGAAGTCAATTAAATGTTTGGCACTAAATCTTTGTATGATGAGCATGATTACAATATTGCAAGTATGAATTCCTTGAATATTCATGATGCTAATGATATGCAAAGCTACAAGCTTGGGGATGCTATGTTTGATGAAGATGATATGTTTAGTCCCCCAAGTTTTGATGAGCAAATTTATTATGATGAAATCATGCCTCCTATTTATGATGATTATTGTGATGACATGTATGCTATAAAGAATAATGATAACCATGAAACTTGTCATCATGATTTTAATTTTCAATTGTATTATGCTTCACATGATAGTTATTTTGTTGAGTTTGCTCCCACTACTATTGATGAGAAGAAAATTGCTTATGTGGAGAGTGACAAATTTTCTATGCTTGTAGATCATGAAAAGGATGCTTTATGTGATAATTATATTGTGAAATTCCTTCATGATTCTACTAAAATTTATTATGAGGGGGGAACATATGCTTGTAGGAATTGCAATAATATCAAGTTTCCTCTCTATGTGTTCAAAGTTTTGAAGTTATGCTTGTTTTGCCTTCCTATGCTAGTTGATTCTTGCTCCCATAAAATGTTTTCTCACAAAATCCCTATGCATAGGAAGTGGGTTATACTTAAATGTGCTTTTCATGAGATTCACAATGCTCTCTTTATGTTTTAATTCTTTACTTTTATGTGAGCATCATTGAAATCATCATGCCTAGCTAAAAAGGCATTAAAGAAAAGCGCTTGTTGGGAGACAACCCATCATTTTTCATTTCTGTTTTTATGTGTTCACATGATTAAGCTACTGTAGTAATCATGTTTTGTGCCTTTTATTTCAATAAAGTGCCAAGTAAAGCCTTTGGGATGACTCACAAGATGAGTAGAATTGATGCTGAACCAAAACAGAAACTTTTGATGCTAGTACAGGAATTTTCATTTTTTACTGGAGCGTGATAATGATCTGAAATTTTTACACAGTCTTGATATACAAATTCTTCAGGTTTTACTAATTTTTCAGAATATTTAGAGACAAGGAAGTATGGTTACACTACAGATCTTCACAGACTGTTCTGTTTTTGACAGATTCTGTTTTGCATCCATAGTTTGCTTGTTTTAGTGTTTCAATAGCTTATATTTAGTGGTATAAATTATGGGAATGATAGAATACAGTAGGTATCATGTGGGAACAATTCTGAATCTTGTCTTGACAGTACCTATGTGAATGATCTTTGTTTATTATACTAACCCATCTCACGAAGCTCCGTTAAGTTTTGTGTGATTGAAGTTTTCAAGTTTTGGGTGAGACACCGATATGAGGAGAATAAGGAGTGACAAGAACCTAAGCTTGGGGATGCCCAAGGCACCCCCAAGGTAATATCCAAGGAATACTCAAGCGCCAATGCTTGGGGATGCCCCGGAAGGCATCCCCTCTTTCGTCTTCAACACTATCGGTATATCTTACTTGGAGCTATATTTTTATTCGTCACATAATATGAGTTTTGCTTGGAGCGTCATTTTATTTTCTTGTTCTCTGTTAGGTGTCATTTATAATCTTGTTTTTCAATAAAAAGTTCCAAGAATTGCCTTTAGGATGCTTACATTGCATGTTTTGATGTGTGCTGTGTAAAAACAGAAACTTTTGCTGTAGTGTTTGAATTTTCATATTTTACTGGAACGTGGAACGTTCCTGAAATTTTTACACAGTATTGTCATATAAATTATTTACCATGTCCTAAATTTTCATAATTTTTTAAGTTACAGAAGTACACTGGTTTAATAGATTGCTACAGACTGTTCTGTTTAGACAGATTGCTGTCATAGTTTTGTTATCTACTTATCCTATAGTTTCCATAGCCTATATTGGTAGATATAAATTGTGGAAATGATAGTATGAAGTACCTAATGTTTGAAAATCATTATGCAACTTGTCTTGGCAGTACATAAAGTGTTGATTTATTAATATGAGTACTAACCTATCTCACGAGTTCTTTTCAAGTTTTGTGTGGATGAAGTTTTTGAGAATAGGTGAAACCATGATATGAGAGGATTGAACGAGATACAAAAGATCAAGCTTGGGGATGCCCAAGGCACCCCAAGTAAATATTTCAAGAAGTATCAAGCCTCTAAGCTTGGGGATGCTACGCATCCCACCTCTCTTCACCAACAATTATCGGTTAGCCTATGCTGAGCCTAAATTTTTATTCGTTCACATGATGCGTGCTATTCTTGGAGTGCTATTTTTCTTTTGCTTGCTGTTTAATAAAATACTTAAGATCTAAAATTCTTAGATGAGAGAGTCTTCACATAGTTATTGAATTGTTGACTATGCATTGATCTTCACTTATATCTTTTTGGAGTAGTTTGTCATTCACTCTCGTGCTTCACTAATATCCTATGAGTAAATGGTTGAATGAATTGAATATCATAAATCTGAAATTAAATATGCTTCATATACTTATCCCATGGGGAGTAATGACTTCACACATAATAAGTATAGGTGGTAAAATTTATTGAAAGTTTGCAAACACCGCATTGGTCACTTGAACAATTCATGAAAGAATATTGAAGGAAGAGAGATTCCACATATAAATATACTATCTTGGACATCTTCTATGATTGTGAGCTCATTAATTATTTTCAAACTTGAGAAAATTAGCTGAAATTGGACAAGGAAGACAACGTAATGAGTTATGTTTGGGTATATTTGTATAGAAGTTATATTGTTATGGATCCTCCAACATGTGGTGCTTGCTTCCACCTCATACTAGCCAAAACTTCCGCACCAAGTAGAAATACTACTTGTGTATCCAAACACCCTTAAACCCAAAGTTGTTCCATATGAGTCCACCATACCTACCTATATGCGTTATTTACCTGCCGTTCCAAGTAAATTGCATGTGCCAAAATCTAAACCTTCAAATAATATTCTGTTTTGTATGCCCGAATCACTCATATAGTGACTAGGGGTTGTCAGTATCTTCCATGCTAGGTGGGTTATTCTCACGATATGTGTTGATTCACTATCATTCACGAGAAAGTGGCTGGTATTCGGGATGCCCCGTTCCATGCTAAAAAATTAAATCAAAATATAATGAAACAAAACTCCCCCAGGATTGTTGTTTGTATGGACGGTACCCGTGGATTCGGCTCGCCGTGGAGTGTGATTGATTGGTGGAGGGGGAGTAAAAACTTTACCATTCTGTTTGGGAACCGTCTATAATGTATCTAGCATGGAAGATACTGAGATCTCTCGGTTGTTATGTTGACAATGAAAGCATACCGCTCAAAATTAGTATTCATCCCTGTTTTAAAAGCTCGAGCTCTGGCACCTCTGCAAATCAATGCTTCCCTCTACGAAGGGCCTATCTTTTACTTTCTAGTACTTACCTTTATGCAAGAGTCATGGTGATCTTCACCACTTCCTATATTTCGCCTTTTTCTCTTGGCAAGCGTCATGTGTTGGGGAATGATCTAGACATATATATCCACACAAATATATTTGATCATGAATTATTATTGTTGACAATTATCTATATGATAAATAAGTTGGGAGGCGAAACATTAAGCCCCTATCTTTCTCTGTGTTCGATGGATGCTATTTGTTCTAAAAATATGCTTTGAGTGTCAATAATCATGGAAGACTATATGATAGTTGAGTATGTGGAATTTGCTAAATCAAAGCTCTTACATAGACCCTTCCTGAAAATAAGATGAATTGCAATTGTTCGATGACTAGGAATATGGTTTGTTAGTTTTCAAGAAACTTTCTGGTCTATACTTTAACATGTGAATAGCTTGTTACTTGATCATGAGAAGTTTTTTGAGATGAGCTACTGTTTATGGTTTATATTGATGCTAGAAAAAGTGATCGGAATTATCATTGATCAAACTTGTGCACTTGCTAGCATTCACACTTCATAAATTATTTCTTTTATCATTTACCTACTTGAGGACGAGCAGGAATTAAGCTTGGGGATGCTGATACGTCTCCAACATATCTATAATTTATGAAGTATTCATGCCATGTTTACAATAATTTTATATGATTTTGGTATGATTTTATTAGAACTAACCCGGACTGACGCTATTTTCAGTAGAACTACCATGGTGTTGTTTTTTGTGCAGAAATAAAAGTTCTCGGAATGGGCTGAAAATTTACGGAGAATATTTTTGGAAAATATAAAAAATACTGGAGCAAAAAGATACCGGAGAGGAGTCCCGAGGCAGTCACAAGCCTAGGGGGCGCCCCCCCTAGGGCGCGCCCCCTGGCTTGTGGGCCCCTCGGGAACCCCCTTAACGTGAGACCGATGCCAAAAATTCCTATAAATACCAAAACCCCCAGAAAGAAACCTAGATCGGGAGTTCCGCCGCCGCAAGCCTCTGTAGCCACGAAAAACGAATTGGGAGCCCGTTCCAGCACCCTGCCGGAGGGGAAACCATCACCGGAGGCCATCTTCATCCTACCGATGGTCTCCATGACGAGGAGGGAGTAGTTCACCCTCGGGGCTGAGGGTATGTACCAGTAGCTATGTGTTTGATCTCTCTCTCGTGTTCTTGAGATGACACGATCTTGATGTACCGCGAGCTTTATTAATATTGATGAATCATATGGAGTTTTCCCCTCTCTATCTTCTTGTGATGAATTGAGTTTTCCCTTTGAAGTTTTCTTATCGGATTGAGTCTTTAAGGATTTGAGAACACTTGATGTATCTCTTGCGATGGGATATCCGTGGTGACAATGGGATGTTCTATTGATCCACTTGATGTATGTTTTGGTGATCAACTTGCGGGTTCTGTGACCTTGGGAATCTATGCATAGGGGTTGGCACACGTTTTCGTCTTGACTCTCCGGTAGAAACTTTGGGGCACTCTTTGAAGTTCTTTGTGTTGGATTGAACATGATGAATCTGAAATTGTGTGATGCATATCGTATAATCAAGCCCATGGGTACTCGTGGTGACATTGGAGTATCTAGGTGACATTAGGGTTTTGGTTGATGTGTATCTTAAGGTGTTATTTTAGTACGAACTCTAGGGCTGTTCGTGACACTTATAGGGATAGCTCATAAGATTGATCGGAAAAGATAACTTTGAGGTGGTTTCGTACCCTACAATAATTTCTTCGTTTGTTCTCCGCTATTTGTGACTTTGGAGTGAACTCTTTGTCGCACGAGAGGGATTTACATATGATTCAACTATGTTAGTATTGTTGAGAGAACTTGCACTAGTGAAAGTATGAACCCTAGGCCTTGTTTCTAAGCATTGCAATACCGTTTTTGCTCACTTTTGTTACTTGCCACCTTGCTGTTTTTATATTTTCAGATTACAAAAACCTATATCTATCATCCATATTACACTTGTATCACCATCTCTTCGCCGAACTAGTGCACCTATACAATTTACCATTGTATTGGGTGTGTTGGGGACACAAGAGACTCTTTGTTATTTGGTTGCAGGGTTGTTTGAGAGAGACCATCTTCATCCTATGCCTCCCACGGATTGATAAACCGTAGGTCATCCACTTGAGGGAAAATTGCCACTGTCCTACAAAACTCTGCGCTTGGAGGCCCAACACGAGTCTACAAGAAGAAGGTTGCGTAGTAGACATCAGAAGCCCCCTGCCCGGCTTGGGGGAGAGCGCCCGGGGCACCTCCTCATCCCGGGAGGGTGCCAGCGTCCGTAGAGGGCGCCTGATCCTCCGCGCCTTCCGCAGGTATGACGTAGCTCGGAATGTAGGGCTTCGTATAGAGGCTTTGGCCCCCTCCTGAGTCTTCCCCGCGCGCTCCCAGGGCAGTCTCCCCGGGCGGAGGGATGACTCCATCCTGGGCGCGCGGGCCACAGACCCTCCTGCGACGGGCCTCCGCCCGAAGTTGCCTGGCTCTGCCGCCGCCGTTGGGTGGGTCGCGCGTTTCTTGCCGTGAGTTGCCTCCCTGATCTTCCATTGCGCCTCCATTACGGTTACCTGCCTGGCCGGAAGCCTGAGCTGCCTTCCCCCCTGCGTTGGCTGGCGTGCTCCCGCCGGGATAGGCCAGGCTGTTGATGATCCAGTTGGGCGTGGGCGGACGCATCGGGGTGCGCGTGGAGCGTCCCGTCGCCTTCCTCAAGGGTGCCGCCGACGTGGCCGTGCGGCGCTCCAACGCCTGTCACCGGGATCCGGAGGAGAAGGAGCACGGCATGCGGTGGGCCCTGTTCGGGTTCGCCCGGGGGTGGAGCGGGCGCGCCGTCCGCAGGCGAGGCGATGGGCATGGTGAGTGAGACCCGGGCGGCCAGTGCCGGTGGTCTCGAAGAGGGGTGGGGAAGCCAGGCCCTCCTCATGACGTTGACCAACTTGGCGATGTGGTCAGCCCAGGCGTCAAAGCCCCCGTGCGTTGTGCGGTGGCGAAGCATCTCACTCGCCATCAGGAGTGAATCATGTGCGTTGAGGCCTCCCACGTTGGTACGGTGCGACACCGATCCCGTGGGCGCCGCTCGTCCGCCCCGCGCCTGGTCGGCACGAGCGGCGGCTGTGGTGGAGACGACACTGGTGGCCTGGTAATGGCCACCCTGCACCGCACTGTTGTGGCGTGGGTCTTGGATGGCAGCGGCGAGGTTGGTGGAGGAAGAACCGCCTAGACCGAAAGGAGCTTGACGGGCGTCGGCCATTGACGCATCGGGGGCGGAGGAAGAGCGAGGCTTGAGAAGACTCCGACACGCCCCCTACCTAGCGCGCCAAATGTCAGATTTCGGGCTCTGCAAAATCCTAAGGAATTCGAACCCAGGAGCGTGTGCGAAGATTCCCCAACAGCTTCGCCCCCTCAAAGCTCACAACACAATACCCCGCTCGATGGCGAGGAAGACGATGGCACACGAGAGTTTACCCAGGTTCGGGCCACTGCAAAGCGTAAAACCCTACTCCTGCTTTTGGTGGATTGCCTCGCGAGGAGGTTTGTGGATGAACTGGTACAGCGGTGTGTTTGCGGGGTCGTTCCTCTCTCTACCGGGCTACCTAGCCTCTACTTATAGTGGCCCGGGTCCTCTTCCCTTATCGCAATGGCGGGAAGGGATCCCACAACGGCCAAATTTGAAGGGGGACAAGAGGTACACCCTATCCTGACGAAAGGTGGTCTTCACCTGCAAAGTAGTCGACGGTGATGCAGTGGTGGGCTCGGTGATGATGCCCGTCCTGCGGGGCTCAGGGTCTTGGTCTTGTTGCACCAAAGTGGAAACCTTTGGGGGGCGCTTTGGGAACCCGCGTGCGCCCCTGCCTCCTTTGCACCAAAGGGGAAACTGTCCCCTCTGGCGTGCTGGCGCCCGCCTGGCCTGGCTGGCGTCACCCTCGGCCTCCTGAGGTTATGTGTTGCATAGGAGTCTACGCTGCTCAGGAGGGGGCCTGGGGAGGCCTACATCCCCGCGGGTCTTGGCGCTACTTCCCTCGCGAGAACGGGGTCTCGCGAGGGCCTTGTGTCGAGAGAGGCCGCGCCGGGCCGTAATTGGTCGTTGAGGTGGGCCACGCCTGGGACCGCAGGCAGGCAAGTCTGGGTACCCTGGTATCCAGAATGCCGACACTTACCCCCTTTTAATAGTATTGGCTTTCCTATGGACTCAAAGTGATTTCTCACAAAGTAAAAAGAGAGTCTTCTAGCTTGAAGCTTTGCCAATCCATTCCTTGCATCTTGGGGTATCTCCTCACAACTTATAGCCATCCCATCATTGGACTTTTCCTGAAGTATACTTAGTGGAAACAGGAGTCCAATGACATATATGTTGTTATTAATTACCAAAACCACCAAGGGAGCAAATGTGCTTTCAATCTCCCCCTTTTTGGTAATTGATGACAACATATAGATCAAAGCTTCGACATATGATATAATCAATGAATAGAGTCATCGCTTTGAGAAGTATGTGATAAGCAAGAGCTCCCCCTAAATTTGTGCACTATTTTGAATTTGCGTTTGAATGCAAATGCACAATCGATTAGGTTCATGGGGCACTCTTCCATGTCACATACAGCTTGGTGGTGTGCGAGAATAATATGAATGAATAACATAGCACAACACATCAAGCAAGAAGTGAATGGTCATTTCATAAGCATCTCAAAAGATAAGACGTAGTAGAAACACATAAGAAGTGCATGATCAAACACCAACAAGTTTAACACAAAAAAATCATACAAAAGATTTTAAAGTTTTGGAGAGCAATAAAAAGCAACACTCTCTCTCTCGAAGCCCTATTTATCTATACAACTTCTCCCCCTTTGGCAACAAGTTACCAAAAAGTTCAAAGGTATAGGACTAATCGTCTCTCTAGGGCCGATCTCCTCCGGTTGTTGATGTAGGAGTCGAGAGAACCGCATCCGCGAACACTTCTGCCGATGTCATGGAAGGGGTTGGAGTAGACACTCGAGGTGCTGATGGCGCTGGTGGTACTGAAGGAGCTGCAGCAGGAGCTGATGTAGATGGTCTCAACTCTGAAGCTGGCACTGTCGCAGATCTAGCTTGGGTCTTGAATTGAGTGCTGGGCCTGAGAGGTTGACTGTCATCATCATCATCATCTGAGGTGTGGGGAAGGGGTACTGAGTCCACCTCCTTCTTGAGCTCATCAACTGTCTTAGTCAGCCCATCCACCTTGTTGTTCAAAGTATGATGCTTGTCTTCAACAATCCTTTCCAGACTCTTTTGGTTCTTGAGAATCTCTGTGATGTCATTCTGCATGCCTTGGATAGAGCTAAGAATGAGATCCATCTGCTCATTCCTTGTCCTTGGCACTAGAGCACTCGTGGCTCTGGCTGCCTCAGCTGCTGCCTGTGCAGTAGATGAAGTGGGATGATCTGGATCCATCACCACAACATTGTCCTCAAACTCAGGCTGGAGAGGCATGTGGGGTCTATCAAGAGCATATACATTCTTTTCAAGTTTGGAGTTGATAAGCATCTGAATATATGGTGCATATCCACATGACCTCTTTTGGTCAGCAGCTGTCCTCTTCACAGTCTCTACAATCAAATCCATGACCCTGAATCTGGTGTGAAGGTCAATGTGATGCAGCATGTTGATGGAGAATCCTCTGATCATCTTCTCATCTCCTGACTTAGGCATCAAAGTGTACCTCAGAATGGTGTTGGAGGTTGGCAAGCCTACCTGCAGATAGTACACTGAGCCAAGCTTATGTGAATGCACATAGTCAGCAGGGATCTCCTTGTACATATTAGCCATGGAATTATGATTCATCTTGGCCTCTGAGTACACATCCAAGTCACCATCCTGTACTTGTGGAGCTCCTAAGATGGTAGCCCACTCTTCCACTGAAGATTCATATCTGGTGCCCTCAGTCATCCACACTATCATGCCATCTGGATAGAAGTGTGCAGTGGAATAGAACTGCATGATCATCTCGTCATTCCAGGGGGTCATCTCCCTACCAACAAAAGCATCAATACCAATAGCCTTGAAGTTATCTTGCACATGGGGGAAGTTGTCCTCATTTTCCTTGATGTAGCCCCAGTCTACATACCTCATGTCACTGAAATCTGGGCTCTTATCAAGCAGAACAGTCTCATAGAAATCCTGCTGCTCCTTGGTGTGGAATCTATAGTCAACAACAGTCTTTCTCCTCTGAGAATAAGGATCTATAGCTCTCCATTCTCTCAGCCCTGAATCCTTCCTCTTCTTCATATCCTCAGCAAGTGGATAGTTGTCATTGTGTTGTGGGAGGTGAGGTCTAAGCTTCCTCAAATCTGAAACTTATTCCTCTTCATCCATATTGGTAGATCTCTTGTTCTTGGCAGCAAGAGGGATATCTCTGGTGGTCCTCTTGGGCTTCTTGGGTGTTGAAGGTTCTTGGTAGTAGATTTGGTGCTCTTAGCTGGTGCATCCTTGGGCATAGCATCTGCTAGAAGCTTCTTCTTCTTAGGAGGAGCCTTGGCAGCTGCCTCTTCCTCTTCTTCTGCTTCTGCTGGATCTTCATACATGGAAGTAGGTCTTCCAACAGCATGAACAATTCTCTTCCTGCTTCTCTTCTTCTCAGCTGGCTTCTTGGGCATAGAGCTTCTGGCTGGCTCTATAGACATGGAAGCCCTAGCACTCTCTGGTGCTTTCATAGCCTGAGAACTGGCATACTCCTTCCTGACAGGTCTTCTAGATGAGGTTGCCTCAGATGCAGACTTCTTGGCAGCTTTGTCTGCTTTGTCCTGCCTTTGCTTGGCAAGGACCTCCTCTGGCACAAAATCAGAGTCCTCTTCATCTGAGTTTAACTTTCTCCTGGCTCTAGTTGCAGCCTTGGGCAAACCATGGGACCTAGGTGTGCCTGGATCTTCTGAAGAAGATGAGCTGGCCTCAGGACTAGTGCCTGAATCTGCATCAATGCTAAGCTCTCTGGAGTCATTCTGACTATCACCTGAAGCTAACATACTGTCCCTGTGAATGGAGTATAGAAGAGCAAAAAAGTTGAGTATCACAAAAACACAGACATTTTTCAAAAACCAAACTCAGAAACTAAGGGTATGAACTACTGCAATATAAATTTTGGTAGCACTGGGTTGATGTTTTCGGAGTCACCGAGACTGACCACTGCCTTAACAGAAACTTGATAGCCAAATTCGGTGTGACCGAAAAGGACTACTCGGTCTCTCCTAAGTGCTTCTCAGTAACCCTAAACACAGAATCGGTGGAACCGATTCTTCCAACTCGGTGTCACCGAGATGTATATTGCGGGAGTTCAGATCCAAAATTCCATCGTTTTCTGTTCTATGGATTGTTTTTGTTGGATAGGAAGATTGCCCATGGTGGAACATAGACGAAATCATCCAAATACGTTAAAATCAGACATGGAACACATGAGGAAATCGGAGCCATACCCTAACTTGGCGGTGGTCCGACTACGGCGGCGACGGCGATGAAGATTTCCGTCGGCGGTGTGAATCCCAACGGCGAAGGCGCTCGGGGCGACAAAGGCGACGACCAAGGGGTCCAGTTTCGATAGCTTAGGGATGGGGACTTGGCGTTTGAAGATTGAATTTCAAAACGTCAGGTCCGCCGGCTTAAGTACCCTTTGCTGTCGGTGTCACCGATACTAAAATTTCGGTATCACCGAGTTCCTCTACTGTCAGTTGACAGGGAAACTCGGTGCAACTGAGATTATGGTATCGGTGGTACCGAGGTGCAAATTCAGATCAACCCTAGGCATTCGGTGGAACCGAGATTTTCTGGTTGGTTACACCGAGTTGCACTATAGGGAGGTTTTGGAGGTCAGCCTTGACGAAACGATACTCCGAGTGCTCCTCACACAAAGGGTTCGTCAAGTGCTTGTTCAAGTTTTTGTGATATAGCATGAATATAACTAGAGGTGAGAAAGCATAGATAGTTAGAGGGGGGTCCTAGGCATTCTTGTATATCCAATTGGCAAAAGAAAAACAAAAACCAAATAGCTACAATTGGATATCCTCGAATGAGTAAAGATATGCAGACCAACATGCTCACACAATAAGATATCAAATGAAATCATGGCAAACATGCGCAAACATTCTAGCATCTATCAACCACTTTGGCAATGACGTAGTCATCTATATATGAGTATTTGACTTAGGAGACAAGTAAGAATACTTGATCATAGGTCATACTCATCGTTTAAGCACTAGTGGGGTTACCACTTTTACATAAAGCTTGTTATTGTTGTCACATTCCAAGAGATACTTTGACTCAAGTCTTAGAGTAAAGCTCCCCCTTGATGTGACATCCCCCCTAAGAGGGATAAACTAACCTTGGGTTTGGTCATAGAAGACTTCATGTGGGTCATGTAGTGGTGGATGCTCATAGTTGATGAAGATCATCTTGAGTTGGGTGCAATCCCTTTTGTTTCTTATTCTCGTCACCTACATGGGTTAGTCCCAAACACAAGAGACAAACACAAGGACATCTATGGACATGGAGTGCAAAGCATACATGATGATGTCCATTGATTCATTAATTACCTTGTCCCTTGCTTACCTTTGAGGGAATGTGTGACTCCTTGAACTATTGCATAATGTTGATGTTGATTGCAACTAGTCCTTGCCAATAATGAATATGAGTGAATTTCATTGGCGGAGTCACCCCTCAAGAACCTCTCTAGTTGTTCTTCTTGGGGACCCACATCAAGTTGATGGGGATCCTCGGTGTTGAAGTGGCACTTGTAGAAGTTGAGCTTGTAGAAGCCTTGGGAACCCACTTGACCAAATCTTGGGATTCATCTTCATATGAGTCATTCTCCTCTTGAAGCTTGTCCTTGACCTTGAGCTTGTGATCTTGTAGTGGAAGGTCATCTTGAGCTTTTGTTCCCTTGGGAAGAGTATGTTCATACTTCTCCCTTTTAGGAACAAACTTGGGCTTGGGGTATTAACCTTCTTCCCATTCAACTCCATTTGCGTTGAAGTAGCCAATGCCATGGTTCTTCCGGTATCCTCCGTGCTTGCGTACAATTTTCTCAAATTGTTTACATCCGGCAAGAGTTTTGTAGATACCTTTCTCTATAATCCCTTTCAATAAATCATTTTCTTTCTCAAGTGTAACTTGGCTAAGAGAATCGTTAGTGGAATCAATAGAACTACTAGAAGCAATATCATTGGATTTATCATTTTAATTGCTACTAGTTGAAGAACCTTTCTTGCCTTGTTACTAGATTGCTTAGTCTTTACTTATGGAATAAATGTAGACAAGAGTAGTCGTTTGGCTAGATAAGAAGAAGTCTTATTTCGGAGATCGTCATTGATTGCTTTAAGAAACTCATGTTCTTGCTCCAAATTGAGCTTCTCAAAGCATAGCTTCTCATGACTCCTTACAAGCTCTCTATGACCTTCTAAAGTAGATTCATGAGATAACTTAAGAGTGCTTAATTCTTTAGTTAGTCATTCTATTTCCTTCTTATCGTCATCACACGACTTATCTTGATTAACATGATCATCATCTAGCACATTTTGACTAATATCACTAGCTTTATCACATAGCAAGTCATTATCTCCAAGTAAGTCATCCTCATCACTATCGAAATCAAGATATTTGGGGTGTGATACCTTGGGGCCTTTAGCCATGAAGCAACTTCCACTCCCTTCATTTGGTGAATCAAATATTGTATGATGATGGAATTGCAGGATATATTGATCAGGTGCAATCGCACGTATATATGATGTACAAGGTGGGCCATGACCTCAACTATACAAGGAACTAGGAGGTGGGCCAGATACAAAATATGCACATAACATATATACTCAACACCCCCTGCAGTCGAAGCGGCATCATTGCTGATGCAAAGACTGGATCGGAACTCCTCGAAGGACGCCGTGGGTAAGCCTTTGGTCATGATATCGGCAAATTGTTGGGAAGTCAAAACGTGTAAGACAAGAACGTGGCCAAGGGCCACCTGATCCCGAACAAAATGAATATCAAGCTCAATGTGCTTGGTACGGCGATGATGAACCGGGTTGGCGGAGAGGTAGACAGCCGAGACGTTGTCGCAGTAGACCACCGTCGCCTTGTCGACTGGGCACGAGAGCTCAAGGAGAAGCTGACGAAGCCACGAGCACTCGGCGACGATATTAGCCACGGCAAGATACTCAGCCTCAGCGCTGGACCGGGAGACCATTGGCTGCCGCTTGGACGAGCACGAAACAAGTGATGGACCAAAGAAGACACAGTAACCCGAGGTGGATTGACGGGTGTCAGGGCAGCCGGCCCAATCAGCGTCGGTGTAGGCGGTGAGCTCGGTGGAGGCGGAGGCGTGCAATGTGAGGCCAAGATCCACAGAGCCATGGATGTAGCGGAGGATCCGCTTAACGAAGGTCCAATGAGCATACCGAGGGGCATGCATATGAAGGCACGCCTGCTGCACAGCATACTGGAGCTCCGGTCGAGTGAGAGTGAGGTACTGAAGAGCACCAACGATAGACCGGTAGAAAGCAGCATCTGGAGCAGGAGAACCATCAGCAGCAGAGATCTTGGCCTTCGTGTCAACAGGTGTGGCCGCGGTTTTGCAATTAAGCATTCCAGCGCGGTCAAGAAGCTCAAGAGCGTACTTCCGCTGGTCGAGGAAGAAACCATCAGGACGGCGCACCACCTTGACACCGAGGAAGTAGTGCAACGGACCCAAATCCTTGATGGCAAACTCAGCGCGAAGACGATCAGTAAGCTGACTGAGAAGTCCAGGCGTGCATGCGGTCAAAATGATGTCGTCGACGTAGAGGAGCAGATACGCAGTAGCGGCGCCCTAGTGATAGACAAACAACGAAGCATCGGAGCGTGTAGAGCAAAAGCCGAGCTGATGCAAAAACGCCACGATGCGCTGGTACCAGGCGCGAGGAGCCTGCTTGAGCCCATATAATGAGCGCGAGAGCAGGCACACATGATCTGGATGCGCCGGATCAACGAACCCGGTGGGTTGCTGACAAAAGACCTGCTCCTGGAGATGACCATGAAACAAGGCGTTGGAGACGTCCATCTGGTGTACCGGCCAGGCACGGGAGACCGCAAGCTATAAGACAGTGCGAATCGTCCCGGGCTTAACCACTAGAGCGAAAGTGTCGGTGAAGTCGACGCCAGCGTGTTGGCGAAAGACACGAACAACCCAACGTGCCTTGTAGCGGTCAAGTGTACCATCAGGACGGACTTTGTTCTTGAAAACCCACTTCCCGGTAATCACGTTAGCGTGCCGAGGACGAGGGACAAGATGCCAAGTCCGGTTGCGCTGCAATGCGTCAAACTCCTCCTGCATCGCCACAACCTAGAGGGGATCGCGTAGAGCAGCTCGAACGGAGGACGGCAGGGGTGACGGCGCAGAGGTGGATGCCGTGCAGACATACTCATCTGAAGCATACCGCGAGCTCGGACGGAAAATGCCTACCCGAGCGCGAGTGACCGGATCAGCCAGCGGACCAGCCGCGGGTGGCGGGGGTGACGCGCCAGAAGGCGACGAAGCCGCGGGCAAGGCCGGCTCAGCAGTCGATGGCAGCGCCGCGGGTGAGGCCGGCTCGGCAGGCGTCGGCGGCGCCGCGGAGGACGCCGTGGGCGAGGGCAGACCAGAGGAAGTCGACGCCGATGAAGAGCTTGCGGCGGTGCTAGAGAGCACAATGCCCGAGCCAGGGGAAGCCGCGGCGGGGTGGCGGTGGCGGGCCTCAAAGTCGGGGGGCGGGCCGATGGCCGAACGCGAGCGCCCGGGGTGAGGAATCAGTGACTCGGCGACGTCGGAAGCCGGTGACGAAGGAGCAGCCGGAGGCACCTGCTGAAAGGGAAATACACACTCGTCAAAGTAAACATGCCGGGAGGTGAAGACGCGATGGGAGACTGGATCATAGCATCGATATCCTTTGGAGTTGGGAGGGTAACCGATGAAGACGCATGCAACAGAGCGCGGTGCGAGTTTGTGGGGAGCGGTGTCGGCGATGCTAGGATAACAGAGGCACCCAAAAATACGAAGACCATCATAGGAAGGTAGCGTACCGAAGAGTAAGTGGTGAGGTGCATAATTCCATCGCGGCCGACATGGCCGGAGATTGAGGAGAAGCGACGCGATAGCGAGGGCATCCGGCCAAACTGCGAGGAGGCACGTTTGCATGAAACATAAGGGTGCAAACGCAGTCATTGAGAGTGCGTAGGACACATTCGGCGCGACCATTTTGCTGTGATGTATACGGGCATGTGAGACGAAAAACGGTGCCATGGTGTGCGAGAAAAGTGCGGAATGCAAGATTGTCAAACTCTTTTCCATTGTCAGTCTGGAGAGCAAGAATGGGACGCCCAAACTGCGTGTTGACGTAGGAGTAAAAAGCCGTCAAGGTGGAAAGTGCATCCGATTTTCGTCGCAAAGGAAAAGTCCACACATAATGAGAGTAATCATCAAGAATAACGAGATAATAGACATAGCCCGAATTACTAGGAACTGGAGAGGTCCACACATCACTATGGATCAACTAAAAAGGAAAAGACGCAATGGTGGCGGAATTATGAAATGGAAGGCGAACGTTTTTGCCAACACAACATGCATGACAAGTGTGATCCTCAATCTTATTACAATGGAAACTGAAACTCCTAAGAATAGGACGAAGAGTGGCGGGGTTGGGATGACCCAGACGGGCGTGCTAGAGGTCGACGCCGGCAGAGAGAGCAACTGGAGCGGTGGTGGTGGAGGACTTCGGGTGGACCGAGTAGAGATCATCGTCGGGACTATCACATCGGTGGAGTACCATCCTGGTTCGAGCGTCCTTGACACGAAAACCAAATTTGTCAAACTCAACAGTTACAGGATTTTCACGAGCGAGATAACGAACGGAAACAAGGCTTTTAATGAGGTCAGGTGAAACAAGAATGTTAGATAAAGTGATTGGCATGGAAGTAGAAGGAAACGAGGTGCGCCCGACATGTGTTATCGGAAGAGTGGAGCCATCACCGACCGTGATGCGGGTGGTGGTGTTGACGGGAGAGAAGGACGTGAGGTTACCTGGATGAGCGAACATGTGGGCAGTAGCACCGGTGTCCATATACCAGTCACCGCCACCAGGATAGTTGTTTGGCGAAGGAGCGGTGTGCAGCGCGGCGAGAAGCGCCAGGTCCCATGGCGGTGGTGTTGGGGAACGTTGCATGGGAAACAAAAAATTTCCTACGCACATGCAAGATCTATCCATGGTGATGAGCATCTACGAGAGGGAGAGTGGATCTACATACCCTTGTAGATCGCTAAGCGGGAAGTGTTAAGAAACGCGATTGATGTAGTCGAACGTCTTCGCGATCCAAATCGCCGAGCGTCCCGCGATCCAATCACGATCTAGTGCCGAACAGACTGCACCTCCGCGTTCAGCACACGTACAGCTCGATGACGATCTCTGCCTTCTTGATCCAGCAAGAGGGAGGAAAGAGGTAGGTGAGTTCTCCGGCAGCGCGACGGCGCAGCGGCGGCGGTGGTGGAACTATTATAGCAGGGCTTCACCTAAACACTGCTGAAAACTAGAGGAACTAATCTATCGGGAGAGAGGGCTGCACCGTGGCCTTTTTGGGTTGAAGTGCTTTGGCCCTCTCTCCCTCTAGTATATAGGAGGGAGGGGAGGGGCCAGCGCCCTAGGGATCCTCCCCTAGGGTCGGCCGAAGTGGGGAGGTGGAGGAGTCCAACTCCAATCCTACTAGGAGTAGGATTCCTCCCCCACTTAGTTTTCCTTTCCTTCACTTGGGCTTTCCCACCCCTAGCCGCATGGGCCTTGTTGGGGGAGTTCGGCCAGCCCACTAGGGGCTGGTTTACCTCCTCCCACAGCCCATGAGGCCCTTTGGGGCGACAGGCCCCTCCCGATGGTCCCCCGGTACCCTCTCAGCACTCCCGGTACACTACCGAAGTACCCGAAACTTTTCCGGTGACCAAAACGGGACTTCCTATATATCAATCTTTACCTCCGGACCATTACGGAGCTCCTCGTGACGTTCGGGATCTCATCCGGGACTCCGAACAACCTTCGGTCACCACCATACATAACTCTATACTACCGAAACGTCACCGAACGTTAAGTGTGCAGACCCTGCGGGTTCGAGAACTATTGGAGACATGACCGAGACACCTCTACGGTCAATAACCAATAGCGGGACCTGGATGCCCATATTGGTTCCTACATAATCTATGAAGATCTTTTATCGTTTGAACCTCTATGTTGTCTATGTATCCACACATGCATCAGTGTTTCTAATTAATACATTTATAGCATGGATAATAAACGATTATCATGAACAAGGAAATATAATAATAACTACTTTTATTATTGCCTCTAGGGCATATTTCCAACAGTCTCCCACTTGCACTAGAGTCAATAATCTAGCTCACATCACTATGTGATTTACATTGTAATGAATCTAACACCCATACAGTTCTGGTGTTGATCATGTTTAGCCCTTGGAAGAGGTTTAGTCATCGGATCTGCAACATTCAGATCCGTGTGTACTTTGCAAATATTTATGTCGTCCTCCTTGATGTAATCGCGGATGGAATTGAAACGTCGCTTTATGTGTCTGGTCCTCTTTTGAAACCTTGGTTCCTTGGCTAGAGCAATGGCACCAGTGTTGTCACAGAACAGAGTCATTGGGTTTAGTGCACTAGGCACTACTCCAAGATCTGTCATGAACTCCTTCATCCAGACACCTTCCTTCGCCGCCTCCGAGGCAGCGATGTACTCCGCTTCGCATGTAGAATCAGCTACCACGCTTTGCTTGGAACTGCACCAGCTTACCGCAACCCCATTAAGAATAAATACGTATCCAGTTTGAGACTTAGAGTCATCCGGATCAGTGTCAAAGCTTGCATCGACGTAACCCTTTACGACGAGCTCTTGATCACCTCCATAAACGAGAAACATGTCCTTAGTCCTTTTCAGGTACTTCAGGATATTCTCGACCGCCGTCCAGTGTTCCATTCCTGGATCACTTTGAAACCTTCCCGCCATACTTATGGCAAGGCTGACATCGGGTCTTGTGCACAGCATTGCATACATGATAGAGCCTATGGCTGAAGCATAGGGGACGACACTCATCTTTTCTCTATCTTCTACAGTCACTGGGCATTGAGTCTTACTCAACTTCACACCTTACAATACAGGCAAGAACCCCTTCTTGGACTGATCTATTTTGAACTTCTTCAAAACTTTGTCAAGGTATGTGCTCTGTGAAAGTCCTATTAAGCGTCTCGATCTATCTCTATAGATCTTGATGCCGAATATGAAAGCAGCTTCTCCTAGGTCCTTCATTGAAAAACTCTTGTGGAAATATTCCTTCAAGCTTTCCAACATTTCTATATTGTTTCCAATCAGCAATATGTCATCCACATATAATATTAGAAACGCTATAGAGCTCTCACTCACTTTCTTGTAAATACAAGCTTCTCCGTAAACTTGTATAAACCCGAATGCTTTGATCACCTCATCAAAGCGAAGATTCCAACTCCGAGATGCTTGCACCAGTCCATAAATGGATCGCTGGAGTTTGCAAACTTTGTCAGCATTCTCTGGATCGACAAAACCTTCTGGTTGCACCATATACAACTCTTCCTTAAGGAAACCGTTAAGGAACGCTGTTTTGACATCCATCTGCCAAATTTCATAATCGAAAAAGGAAGCTATTGCTAACATGATTCTGACGGACTTAAGCATCGCTACGGGTGAGAAGGTCTCATCGTAGTCAACTCCTTGAACTTGTGAAAAGCCCTTTGCCACTAGTCGAGCTTTATAGACAGTGACATTACCGTCCGTGTCCGTCTTCCTCTTAAAGATCCATTTGTTCTGAATGGCCTTTCGCCCTTCAGGTAATACTTCCAAAGCCCATACTTTGTTTTCATACATGGATCCCATCTCGGATTTCATGGCCTCTAACCATTTCTCAGAATCCGGGCCCATCATCGCTTCTCCATAGCTCGTAGGTTCATCATTGTCCAACAACATGACCTCTAAGACAGGGTTTCCATACCACTCAGGAGCAGTACGCGTCCTTGTCGACCTACGAGGTTCGATAGCAACTTGATCTGAAGCTTCATGATCATCATCATTAACTTCCTCTTCAACTGATGTAGGCTCTATAGAAACATCTTCCTGCGCTGCGCTACTCTCTGGTTGAAGTAAAGGTTCAACAACCTCATCAAGTTCTATCTTCCTCCCACTCAATTCTTTCGAGAGAAACTCTTTCTCAAGAAATGTTCCGTTTTTAGCGACAAACACTTTGCCTTCAGATCTAAGATAGAAGGTATACCCACCTGTCTCTTTTGGGTATCCTATGAAGACGCATTTCTCCGCTTTGGGTTCCATCTTTTCGAGCTGAAGCTTTTTGACATAAGCATCACATCCCAAACTTTAAGAAAAGACAACTTTGGCTTCTTGCCAAACCACAGTTCATATGGCGTCGTCTCAACGGATTTCGATGGTGCCCTATTTAAAGTGAATGCAGCTGTCTCTAATGCATAAACCCAAAACGATAGTGGCAAATCGGCAAGAGACATCATAGATCGCACTATATCCAATAAGGTTCGATTACGACGTTCGGACACACCATTACGCTGTGGTGTTCCAGGCGGTGTCAACTATGAAACAATTCCACACTGTCTCAAGTGACTGCCAAACTCATAACTCAGATATTCTACTCCTCGATCAGATCGTAGGAATTTAATCTTCTTGTTACGATGATTCTCAACTTCACTCTGAAATTGCTTGAACTTTTCAAACGTTTCAGACTTGTGTTTCATTAAGTAAATATACCCATATCTACTTAAGTCATCAGTGAAGGTGAGAAAGTAACGATAACCGCCGCATGCCTCAATGCTCATCGGACCGCATACATCAGTATGTATGATTTCCAACAAGTCACTTGCCCGTTCCATTGTTCCAGAGAATGGGGTTTTAGTCATCTTGCCCATGAGGCATGGTTCACATGTGTCAAGTGATTCAAAATCAAGTGACTCCAAAAGTCCATCAGCATGGAGCTTCTTCATGCGTTGTACACCAATATGACCTAAATGGCAGTGCCACAAGAAAGTGGTATTATCATTATCAATTCTACATCTTTTGGCATCAATGTTATGAACATGTGTATCATCACTATCGAGATTCAATAAGAATAAACCCCTCACATTGGGTGCATGACAATTAAAGATATTACTCATATAAATAGAACAACCATTATTCTCTGATTTAAATGAGTAACCGTCTCGCAATAAACAAGATCCAGATATAATGTTCATGCTTAACGCAGGCACTAAATAACAATTATTCAGGTTCATCACTAATCCCGATGGTAATCGAAGAGCGAGCGTGCCGACGACGATCACATCAACCTTGGAACCATTTCCCACACGCATCGTCACTTCGTCCTTTGCCAGCCTCTGTCTATTCCGCAGTTTCTGTTTTGAGTTGCAAATGTGAGCAACCGCACCGGTATCAAATACCCAGGCACTACAACGAGAGTTGGTAAGGTACACATCAATAACATGTATATCATATATACCTTGTTTGGTGTTGGCCGCCTTCTTGTCAGCTAGATACTTGGGGCAGTTCCGCTTCCAGTGACCAGTTCCCTTGCAATGAAAGCACTCAGTTTCTGGCTTGGGTCCAGCCTTGGATTTCTTCACGGGAGGGGCAACTGCTTTGCCACTCTTCTTGGAGTTACCCTTCTTACCCTTGCCATTCTTCTTGAAACTAGTGGTTTTATTGACCATCAACACTTGATGCTCCTTCTGAATCTCAGACTCAGCGATTTTCAACATCGCAAACAGCTCGGCGACTGACTTGTTCATCCCGTGCATGTTATAGTTCAACACGAAGCTCTTGTAGCTAGGTGGCAATGATTGAAGAACTCTGTCAGTGATCGCCTCTGCTGGAAGGGGCATTCCCAATTCAGCCAGACGAGTGGAATACCCAGACATTTTGAGTATGTGTTCACTGACAGACCCGTTCTCCTCCATCTTGCAAGCATAGAAGTTATCGAAGGTCTCATACCTCTCGATCCGGGCATTCTTCTGAAAGATAAACTTCAACTCCAGGAACATATCATATGCTCCATGACGTTCAAAACGTCTTTGAAGTCCCGGTTCTAAGCCATACAACATTACACATTGAACCATTGAGTAATCATCAGAACGAGCCTGCCAGGCGTTCGCAACGTCTGGAGATTCAACTGGAGCGGGTGGATCACCAAGCGGTGCATCAAGGACATAACCCTTTTGGGAAGCCGTAAGGATAATCCTTAGATTACGGGCCCAGTCCACAAAGTTACTTCCATCATCTTTCAACTTAGCTTTCTCTAGGAACGCATTAAAATTCAGGGGTGCTACTACGCGAGCCATTGATCTACAACATAAATTTTGCAAAGACAACTTAGACTATTGTTCAAGATAATGAGTTTAGTTAATCATATTACTTAAAAAAAACTCCCACTCAAATTGACACCCCTCTGGTCAATCGAGTGTCACATGATCCAAATTCACCAACTCAAGTCCGATCATCACGTGAGTTGAGGTGGTTTAAATGGTGAACATCTTCATGTTGATCATATCTACTATATGACTCATGTTTGACCTTTCGGTCTCTTGTGTTCCGACGCCATGTCTGTACATGCTAGGCTCGTCAAGTTTAACCCGAGTGTTCCGCACGTGCAACACTGGCTTGCACCCGTTGTATGCGAACGTAGAGTCTATCACACCCGATCATCACGTGGTGTCTCGAAATGACGAACTTTCGCAACGGTGCACACTCGGGGAGAACACAATTTTATCTTGAAATTTAATTGAGGGATCACCTTATAATGTTACCGTCGTCCTAAGCAAAATAAGATGCATAAAAAGATTAACATCACATGCAAATCATAAGTGACATGATATGGTCATGAACTTGTGCTTTTGATCTCCATCTCCAAAGCACCGGCATGATCTCCATCATCACCGGCATGACACCATGATCTCCATCATCTTGATCTCCATCAACGTGTCGCCATGAGGTTGTCGCGCCAACTGTTGCTTCTACGACTATTGCTAACTCATAGCGATAAAGTAAAGCAAAACGGCGAAAAGAAATTAAAGACAACCCTATGGCTCCTGCCGGTTCCGTACTCATCGACATGCAAGTCGTGATATTCTATACAACACATGATCATCTCATACATCACATATATCTCATCATGTAATTGGCCATATCACATCACAACATACCCTGCAAAAACAAGTTAGACGTCCTCTAATTGTTGTTGCATGTTTTACGTGGCTGCTACGGGTATCTAGCAAGAACAATTCTTACCTACGCAAAAACCACAACGGTGATACGCAAATTGCTACTCAACCTTCTCAAGGACCGCCTTTGTCGAGTCCGATCCAACTAAAGAGGGAGAAACAGACACCCGCCAGCCATCTTTATGCAACGAAGTTACATGTCAGGTGATGGAACCGGTCTCTCGTAAGCATACGAGTAATGTTGGTCCGGGCCGCTTCATCCCACAATACCGCTGAATCAAGAAAAGACCAAGCAAGGAAGCAATCTGAATATCAACGCCCAAAAACTTCTTTGTGTTCTACTCGTGATCTCATCTACACATAGACCTAGCTCATGATGCCACTGTTGGGGAACGTTGCATGGGAAACAAAAATTTTCCTACGCACACGCAAGATCTATCCATGGTGATGAGCATCTACGAGAGGGAGAGTGGATCTACATACCCTTGTAGATCGCTAAGTGGGAAGCGATAAGAAACACGGTTGATGTAGTCGAACGTCTTCGCGATCCAAATCGCCGAGCGTCCCGCGATCCAATTACGATCTAGCGCCGAACGGACGGCACCTCCGTGTTCAGCACACGTACAGCTCGATGACGATCTCTGCCTTCTTGATCCAGCAAGAGGGAGCGGAGAGGTAGGTGAGTTCTCCGGCAGCGCGATGGCGCGGCGGCGGTGGTGGTGGAACTATTCCAGCAGGGCTTCGCGTAAACACTGTTGAAAACTAGAGGAACTAATCTATCGGGAGAGAGGGCTGCACCGTGGCCTTTTTGTGTTGAAGTGCTTTGGCCCTCTATCACTCTAGTATATATAGGAGGGAGGGGAGGGACCGGCGCCCTAGGGATCCTCCCCTAGGGTCGGCCGAAGTGGGGAGGTGGAGGAGTCCAACTCCAATCCTACTAGGAGTAGGATTCCTCCCCCACTTGGTTTTCCTTTCCTCCACTTGGGCTTTCCCACCCCTAGCCGCATGGGCCTTGTTGGGGGGGGGGGTTTGGACAGCCCACTAGGGGCTGGTTTACCTCTTCCCACAGCACATGAGGCCCTTTGGGGCGAGAGGCCCCTCCCGATGGTCCCCCGGTACCCTCCCGGCACTCCCGGTACACTACCGAAGTACCCGAAACTTTTCCGGTGACCAAAACGGGACTTCCTAAATATCAATCTTTACCTCCGGACCATTCCGTAGCTCCTCGTGACATCCGGGATCTCATCCTGGACTCCGAACAACCTTCGGTAACCACCATACATAACTCTATACTACCAAAACGTCTCCGAACGTTAAGTGTGCAGACCCTACGGGTTCGAGCACTATTGTAGACATGACCGAGACACCTCTACGGTCAATAACCAATAGCGGGACCTAGATTCCCATATTGGTTCCTAAATAATCTACGAAGATCTTTTATCGGTTGAACCTCTATGTCAAGGATTCAGTTAATCCCGTACGTTGTTCCCTTTGTTCTTCGGTATGTTACTTGCCCGAGATTCGATCGTCAGTATCTCTATACCTAGTTCAATCTCATTACCGGCAAGTCTCTTTACTCGTTCTGTAACACAAGATCCCGTGGCTAACACTTTAGTCACATTGCTTGCAAGGCTTATTGTGATGTTGTATTACCGAGTGGGCCCCGAGTTACCTCTCCGTCATACGGAGTAACAAATCCCAGTCTCGATCCATGCCATCTCAACAGACACCTTCGGAGATACCTGTAGAGCATCTTTATAGTCACACATTTACGTTGTGACGTTTGATACACACAAGGTACTCCTCCGGTGTCAGTGAGTTGCATGATCTCATGGTCATAGGAACAGATACTTGACATGCAGAAAACAATAGCAATAAACTGACACGATCATATGCTACATTCATAGTTTGGGTCTTGTCCATCACATCATTCTCCTAATGATGCAATCCTGTTATCAAATGACATCTCATGTCTATGGCTAGGAAACCTTGACCATCTTTGATCAACAAGCTAGTCTACTAGAGGCATACTAGGGACTCAGTGTTGTCTATGTATCCACACATGCATCAGTGTTTCCAATTAATACATTTATAGCATGGATAATAAATGATTATCATGAACAAGGAAATATAATAATAACTACTTTTATTATTGCCTCTAGGGCATATTTCCAACAGGTGGAGGCAGTGCCGACGGGGACGCCATGGGAACGCCGTCAGCGCCGGTCATCTGCGGCGGTGGAGGAGCCAGGTACCCGCCGTATGGCTGCGGCCCGGCAAGATATGCCTGATGAGCGGGCGGATGAGGCACGGGGAGGGTCGATGCCGGGGCCCGAGGAACCGTCATGGTGTATGCATGGACAACACCCGTCCACGGGTTGTAACCACCAGCCCAAGGCGGAGGAGGCTACTGCACATGTTGCTGCTGAGGGGCACCGCCCTGCTGCTGCTGGCGACCGCCGCGCCGACCGCCCTATTTGCGGCCAGCAGGAGCGAGCGCGGGAGGCGGTTGGGGCGTGCCGAAGGGAGCCGCCAGCGTTGGGAGCAGCGGCGGATGTGGCAATGGGGAGGGCGCGGGGGCCCGCTGCTATTGGGGAGCGTCGGGTGGTGGGGGAGGGCCGCCGCGAGTGGTGCCAGTGGTGACGGCAACATGCATGGTCCGGCTTTCACCTGCTTCATCTGGCACTCCTCCAACCGGAGATAGGCCACAAACTTGGCGAAGGAGGGCTCGGTGATGATGGAGAGGTTTGCCGCAGCGTTGCCGAAATCCTCGTTGAGGCCGACGGTGAGCGTGCTGAGAAGGGTATCATCATCAATTTTCGCACCAATGTCGCGGAGCTCGTCAGCAAGGATCTTGAGACGAAGGCAATATTCGTCGACGGAAGAGTTATCTCTGTGGTACCCAAAGAACTCTTGCTGCAAGAAGACGCGGCGTTGAAGGCGATTGTCGGTGAAGAGCCCGTTCAGCTTGGTCCAAACAACCTGGGCATCATCGCCGTCTTGCACGATCGTATGGAATAGGTCGGGCGAGATGGTGAGGATGAACCAGCGGATGAGGGTGGCGTCAATGGTGGACCACTTGTGATGCGCAGGCACAAGGCTGGAGTCAACCGAGCCATCCACATGGTCGAGAAGATTGTACTCCCGGAACACAAGGGAGAACTAGGTCTTCCATGTGTAGTAGGAGGAGTCCGTCTGGCTAAGAGGGACCGGAACCCGGTCGTGGATGTTGAGGTTGCGGATATCGGCAGCGTCGGGAGGGTTGGCATCGGCCAACGGGTTGGAGCCGGAGGACGTGACGGAAGACATGGCAACAGCGGCGGTGCTGGGGAGCACGGCGGCTACGGGTGGGGGAAGGAACGGCGACGGCGGCGCTAGAGGGCACAGCGGCAGCGGCTAGGGGTTGTGGCAGCGGTGCAAGAGAGCACGGCGGCGGCGACTAGGTTTTGTGGCGGCGGCAACGCTGGGAAGGCGTGGCGGCGGCGACGGGGTTGGGCGGTGGCGGCATGAGAAAGGTGTGGCGGCGGCGGGTGGGAGATGCGACGGCTGCGCGGGTGAGAAGTGGGCGCGGCAGCGGTTGGCGGAAGCTAGGGTTTAGAACCCGGAAACTGATACCATGTATGATGATGAAATTGCACGATATATTGATCAGGTGAAATCGCACGTATATATGATGTACAAGGTGGGCCACGACCTCAACTATACAAGGAACTAGGAGGTGGGCCAGATACACAATATGCACATAACATATATACTCAACAAATATGTCGTAGGAGTTGGAGGAAACGAGTGCAAGTCCGGAAACACCTTCATCTTGACTATAGTCGGAGTCGGAGTGATAGCTTCTCTCGGAGTGGTTGTCGGAATCGCAGCCGGAAACCCATTCACCAGCATGAGTTTGATGTCTTCTTATTGAGTAGCTCTTGGTGTACTTGTCCTTCTTCTCCGAATACCTACTTCTCCTTGAGGGTCTTCGTTCATAACGATCATCTCTACTCCTTCTCTCTCTTTGAGGTGACTCATCTCTTGAGCTCTTTCTTCTAGGTGGCTCTTCCCTTCTTTTGTGGGGGGCCGTGCACTCATTTGAGTAGTGTCCGGGCCTTCCACAACTGTAACAATTTCGGTCACGACTAGATGGACGCTTTTCTACATATCTTGAGTTGGAGTTTCTTTCTTTGCCTCTACTCTTGTAGAACTTGTTGAATTTCTTGACCATGAGGCTTATCTCTTCATTGGTAACAAGGTTGTCACTTGAGGTATTGGGAGCATTACTTGTGGCTTTGTAAGCACCGCTTGACTTATTGTGAATTTCTTCCCTGTCTTTGAGTGACATCTCATGAGCAACAATTCTACCAATAGCTTCCGTAGGCTTGAGATCTTTGTAGTTGGGCATCATTTGGATCAATGTGCACATGGTGTCATACTTTCCATCCAAAGCTCTAAGTATCTTCTTGATGATGAATTTGTCAGTCATTTCTTCACTTCCTAAGCCCACAATCTCATTGGTAATGAGAGCTAGCCTAGAGTACATCTCCGCAACTCCTTCACCATCCTCCATCTTGAACTTGTCAAGTTGACTTTGAAGCACATCCAACTTAGATTCTCTGACGGAATCAGTACCTTCGTGCATATCAACCAAAGCATCCCAAATATCCTTTGCATTCTCAAGACGGCTGATTTTGTTGAATTCTTCGGGGCATAGGCAGTTGAAAAGAATGTCACATGTTTGAGCATTGTATTGCAACATCTTCAATTCTTCCGCAGTCGCTTCATGATCCGGTTCCTTTCCATCGCCAAAGAATTCACCTTGTAAGCCAACACGAACAACAGCCCAAACGGCGGGGTTATGACCAAGAATATGCATTTTCATCTTATGCTTCCAACTAGCAAAATTAGTTCCATCAAAGTACGGACCTCTACGGTGATAATTTCCCTCACTAGACGCCATACTCTCCTACGTTGTGAAACCAATGGAATGGAGACCAAAGCTCTGATACCACTTATAGGATCACAAGTAGGTCTAGGGGAGGGGTGATTAGACTACTTGACCAAATAAAAGTTCTACCTTTTCCCCAATTTTAGTTGTGGGCAGATTTTAGCAATGATAGCAAGTCAAGCACACCCTACACATGCAAGTCTAAGAGTATTGCAGCGGAAAGTAAAGACAAGTACATGTAATAGAGGTAAGGGTTAGAAGATCAAACACAATTGTAGACATGAAGATTTTTCCTGTAGTTTCGATAGGCGGCGCTATCGTACATCCACGTTTATGGAGTCTTCAACTCACGGAGGGTAACGGTCGTGAGAGTCAATGGAGAGCTCCACTCATAAGGGTCCACGAAGTAGCAACCTTGACTATTCCATAACGGCTTCCGTCCACGAAGGACTAGCCTCACTATGGGTAGATCTTCACGAAGTAGGCGATCTCCTGGCCCGTACAAACTTCTTGGTTCAACTCCACAACACGAAGTAGGAGGCTCCCAAGCAACTCCTAACCAATCTAGGAGGCACCACCCTCCAAAAGGTAATAGGCTTGATAATGGTGATGAACTCCTTGCGCTTGTGCTTCGAGATGATAGACTCCTCAATACTCAATCACTCTCTCACAGATTGGCTTGGTAGAAGAGATTGATTGGGTGGAAAGCAACTTGGGGAGGCTAGAAATCAAGATCCATATGGTTGGAGTGGATGATCTTGATCTCAACACAAGGGTAGGTGGTTCTCTCTCAGATATTTGGATATGGGAAGTGGGGAACTGTTCTGTGTGCTTCTCTTACGAGTGGGATGTGGTGGAGGGGTATATATATGCATCTCCAAAAATCCAACCGTTACAACATTATTGGCCATCTCGGTGAAACTGAAGAAAAACTCGGTTCTACCGATATGTCAAAAATGTGGCAACTTTCGGAATCTCGGTGAGACCGATATAGGAATCTCGGTGGTACCGAAACGAGTGGCCGAGGGCAGTTTCCAAAACTCGGTGAGACCAAAGCATAAACTCAGAAATTCCGATTTTATAAATTGGTTCACCAGAAAGTTGGTCACTGAAACTCAGTTGCACCGATGCAGTTTCGGTTGTACCGAAATGTTAGGGTTTGGCTAGGGTTCTGTCTTGGGTAGAAAATTGGTAGAGCCGGATGAAAACTTGGTGGCACTGATTTTGTGAAGTTGGGTTTAGACAAAGTATTTGTGGGAGAGCTTGTGGGTGTTTTTGGTGGCTAGCACTTGTGCACGTGGAGCAATTTGTTCACCAACAATACCTTACCCCCTTTTAATAGTATTGGCTTTCCTATGGACTCAAAGTGATTTCTCACAAAGTAAAAAATGAGTCTTCTAGCCTGAAGCTTTGCCAATCCATTCCTTGCATCTTGGGGTATCTCCTCACAACTTATAGCCATCCCATCATTGGACTTTTCCTGAAATATACTTAGTGGAAACATGAGTGCAATGAGATATATGTTGTTATTAATTACCAAAACCACCAAGGGAGCAAATGTGCTTTCATCGAGCACACTCAGCGATTACGAACTCATCGGACGTGGGTTGTCGACCGGTGTTGGAGATGGCAGCTGTGATTTGTGCAGTGACCGACACGAGATGGGCATGGGCGGCCTCGAGATGGGACTGGGCGTCCGCCATCAGGGCTACGGCGACCGCCGAGAAACTGACAACTGATGTGCCGTTCTCGCCATTTTCAATCCCCGTCGCGGTTGTTGCTTCCACCCTCTCAGCTGCAGCAGCTGACCTTTCGGTTGCTGCAGCCGCCCTGTCGGAGGTAGCGTCTGCGTTCAAGAATGTTAAAAGCACCACAGGGGCAGCGATGTGCTACAGAATGGTCCAAAGACGACACATCAATCAGAGACCCTTCGTGGAAACTGTGTGCGATCCATCAATCGCAAACGGTATAGTTCAAGCTCCATCGCTAATGACACGAACTGTGTGTGATGGCGGATCCATCAAATACGATTCAGAAAATAGTTTCGTGTGTGATGCTGGGCATACAGTTGGTGCTTATGAATTTTTTGCGATTAGACAAGATAACACAAATGGTTCTCAAAATACATATGTGTGTGAAGTATGGCATACAATTCATTCAGACAAACTATTTGCGTTGATCGAGATAGAACACAAACGAGTTACCCTAACAAGGTGTGTGTGATACCAGGCAAACAGTTCATTCATCAGAATTGTGTGGGAAGACCAATAATAACCCGAACGATTCATACTGACAAGCTGTGTGGGTTGGTGGCAGACGGTTGTTGCCAAACAATTGTCAGCGATGGATGAAATCATTACCGATGCTTCGTTGGGAAGTGCCGTTTGCCTGTATTAATATCGCAGACATTTTATTATTATGACCCGTGTGCCTGCGCATCATCCCGTCCTCCTCTCTCGCGTCTTGTCACCGCGTTGCCGCCCGAGGATTCCAGTGCATGCTTCGGCGCCGCTTTTGGCCACGCGTCCGCTCGATAAGCCCGTTCCCGCGCACAACCACGCAGGTTCCCGCGCACAAAACCGTCCTACGGCTGTAGCCTCCCATCCGTCTCGGTGAAATCCCTAATGCTTGCCAGCCTGCTATATAAACCCTCACGACCGGCAACTCCACATTGCCTTCATCCCCTCCCTCCCCGTAGCTTGTCTAGTAAGATTCTCCCCCAATCGCCAATGGCACCGGCCGTTCGTCGTCGCCCAACCACTTCGCCAGAGGACAGCTCCGGCTGGGAGGCTTCACCGCGTTGGCGCGGTAGTCCTTTGAAGCGTGTGGTGCACGTGGTGTCCCTAGAGGGTGTGCACATGCCACCAACTACACGCTCCACCACCACTTCCCGAAGGCAGCTGCTGCCGGTGGCCGCCGTGGCCGCCAACACGCCGGCAGCCGCAGGGGCCGCCACCCCACCGCCGTCCGTCTTTGCCACGACCCCGCCGTCAGGCGGCGGGGTCATCACCCGCTCCGCCACCAAGGCCTAAATGCAGGAGGTGGAGGCCGCCAAAGGCCCGCCGCCGGGCTTCTGCGTCGCAAACCTTGCACGCTACATCTACTTCCTAGAGAAGGAGGTGGAGCGTCAGGTCGCGCACGCGAAGAAGCTCACCGACGCCGTGGCCATAGGAGAAGCCGCAGCGGCGGCGCGGAATGTGGAGATCTACGTCGAGTCCCGTCGCTTCGAGGAGGGGCGTCTTGAGCGCCGGAGGGCAGCACTGGCAGGCAATGGACACGACTCCAGCAACTCGTTGGCAGGTTCCTCCTCCACTTGCCCTTACTGAGCACGCTCGATTCTGCTGGAAGTGGTACAATGCCCCTCCGTAGTACTAGTATTTAGGGGCTATTTTGTTCAGTTCATCTAACTATAGATATGGTTGAACTGTACCATGTACTTTAAATTAGCTAGTATATATAGTTGAACAAGCTATTTCAGTACGTGGTTGGCAACAATTGGGGAAAAGTTTGTTCAATTCATCTGTCGAGTTGAACTATTTTGTACAAAGACCAATGGTTAATCTATGAATGAAATCCATGTTTGCTCAATTTCAGTTGCAAAAGTGCACCGTAATAGTGATTTTGTTCCTGCGAAATTCGACAAATGCCAGTGCTATAATGTTGACAAATGCCAATGTTACTAGATCGACATATGCCAATGCTTTCGATTTGACACATGGCAATTTACCCAATATGACAAATGCAAATCTTCCCGGATTGTATGTACTAGGCACACGAGTCATATTAGAGAAACGTTTGCGATGACGCGTTGCACCAATGCTTCACCCAATATTTTCACTTGGCTTACGCGCGAAGGAAAGATAGCTGTCGATCTGTATACGGGTCGTCAACCTGAACCATTTGTGATGAGTGTTTATTCAGAGAAAACGATGATGGTTTTTTGTTTGCTATGTGAATTCAGAGATAAATACTTAGTTCATCAAACCATAGATTTCATTCAGTCAAGCTTTGACTTTACATTCATACAATTGAGATACAATATAAAGAAAACTAGTTGCGGTAGCGGCAGCGTCCTGCGGCGGTGTTCTCATGCTCCGGGGCGAAGTTGTACAGTTCTTCAAACGAGACCAGAAAGTTATGGACTTCACAATCAAAGAGCCGGTCGTCGCGCGATCGACGAGCGCGGGGCCGTGGGGCGGCGACTAGCAGCGCTGCGAGGAAGCTGTCGACGGCGACTTCCCAATCCGCTGAGGGTCCCGTGACGGGTGCAGACGCGCGCACGGGGTCAGGCGCCATAGGTACGGGCATGCGCACTGGTATTGGTGTGGCATGTGCAGGGGCGCACACGAGCACGGGCGAGGGTGGAGGCGCTGGCGCTTGCACATACACGAGCTCGCGCGGGTCCGCGGGGACCTCCCTGACGCCCGCGGTTTCCAGCGCTGCGATGATGCTCGGCGACCAGCCCGTCAATGCCACGGGGATGGTTGATGGCGCGGGCGTGGGGATGGTTGCTGGCGAGTGCGTCGGGGCAGCATCCGCTGCGGCATGCAGCTCTTCCAAGGCCATGTCCATGGCGTCCCATTCGTCTTTATGTTCTATCTCTTCCGGCTCGGTGTCAACTTCACCAAACCGGAAGACTAGTGGCATATGATCCTTGTGCACGATGGCGTAGGTCACCGTGGAGGTCTAAATGATGGAGGGGAATGGGAGGCGAAGATGTAGAGAGGATTGTGAGTGAGTGGGCAGTAAAGCCTCCTATTAAACAGCGGCTCGGGTGCCATTGATGGACAGGTTGGAAGCGAGGAGGGTGGATACGGAGGTCAAAGGGCTCGCTTCCCGGTGAGCCTGCGGCGTACAACCCGCACGCCTCCCGGTGAGCCTGCGCAGCTGAGGCTAGCTCGCACGCCTCCTGTCAACTCTAGCAGCTGCTCGCACGACACCTCCTAAGCCCTAGCCAATAGAAGAGTGGGATGCTTGGCAGCACGTAAGGGCAGTAGAACGCCCACGGTTTGAAAATAATGCAACTGTTTTCGTGGAAACGTGACAGTTCTTTGTTCCAAAAAGCTTTTGTTAGCTATTAATGTGTCCGTCTTTTTCCAAAATGGACACGAAAAATACCACAGCATATTTGTGCTATATCATGACGCCATGGCCAATTTCTTGAATTTTGTGTCAGTTCTAGATTTACTACGATTTAACGTAAGGTTCTCAATGTTGGCCCTAAAAGAAAAAATATATTAAAAACGAGTCTCAAATAGGAAAACAAAATGATATGACGCCTTTATGTGCCATGTTCATGACAGCAAGCCAAGTTTCATGAATCTTCTCATGAGTTTTTTTATTTACATGATTTAAAACCCGAGTTTCTCAATGTTTCTCTCGCCTAGCCAAGACCCCGAGATGATTGAAATTCATTCCCATATCTTGCATGGGACCTAAAGATGCATGCACACTAATACGGTTTTCTAACCATTTTGATGCACCGGACCTTGTGTTAGTAGTTCAAATTTGAATTATGCATATTAAATAATGCATATAAAAGTCAATTAATGTATAAAAAGTCCAAACGAACCATGTATAATTTCATATTTAGGCACGACACTCATTTTGGTACATGTTGCCTCTGGAAATATATAGTTCAAGATGAGAAGGTGCAGTGGATGTCGATTCGCCCACATAAGGTGACGTGTTCCATATCGAAACCACAAAAGCTTCCCGTGAGAAGCTTAAGTTTGTTAGAGGCTTGTGCCAAAACTTGTCCCAAATTGGATATTATTTTACTAGGGCACATATGAGCCATGCATGTCATGACACCATGCCAAGTTTCATGACTTTTCTCACGAGTTTCTGATTTATACATGATTTAAAACCAGAGTTTCTCAATGTATGTGTGCCCGAGCCAAGACCGTGAGATGTTTGAAATTCATTCCCATATCTTGCATGGGATCCTAAAGATGCATGTACACTTATATTATTTTCAACCCATTTTGATGCACCAGACCTTGTGATTGTAGTTCAAATTTGAATTATGCACGTTAAATAATGCATATAAAAGTCAATTAATGTATAAAAAGGCCAAACAAACCATGTATATTTTTCATATTTTTGGAACGACACAAATTTTGGTATATGTTGCCTCTAGAAATATATACTTGAAGACGAGAAGATGCAACGGATGTCGATTCGCCCACATAATGTGACACGTTCCATTTCAAAACCACAAAAGCTTCCCACGAGAAGCTCAGGTTTGTAAGGGGCTTGTTGCAAAACTTGTCCCAAATCGGACATTTTTTCACTAGGGCACGTTTGAGCCATGTCATGACACCATGCCAAGTTTCATGAAATTATGACAAGTTTTTGATTTATACATGAATGTAAAACCAAGCTTCTCAATGTATGTGGCCGAGCCAAGACCCCGAGATGTTTGAAATCCATTCACATATCTTGCATGGGGCCCAAAGTAGCCATGGACACTTATATGTTTTTTCAACCCATTTTGATGCACCAGACCTTGTGATTTTAGTTCAGATTTTAATTATCCACATTAAATGACTAGAGAACTCAATTAACGTATAAAAATGCAAAAAGAACCTTGAATAATTCCATATTTTAGCAAGACACTCTTACTGGTCTATGTTGCCTCTAACAAAAGTTCAAGGCGAGAAGATGAGTGGATGTCATTTTGCCCACGTAATTATGGTGACGTGTTCCTTATCGGAACCACAAAGCTTGCACTGAGAAGCTCTGGTTTGTAAGGGACTTGTGCCTATAATTGTCCCAAGTTGGACAATTTTTTTCAATGGCACATATGTGCCATGTCATGACAACATGCCAAGTTTTTAGAATTTCTGACGCGTTTTGGATTTACAGTAATTTAAAAACCAAATTTCTCAACGTTTGAGGCCGAGCCAAGACCCCGACATGTTTGAAATTCATTCCCATTTCTTGCCCGTGACCTAAAGATGAAGCCATGGACACTAATATGATTTTCATCCCATTTTGATGCACCGGACATTGGGACGATAGTTCAAATTTGAATTATACACATTAAATGCTTAGAAAACTCAATTAATGCATAAAAATGCCAAACATACCCTGAATAATTCCATATTTTAGCACGACCCAGCTATTGGTAAGTGTTCACTGCAGATAAATTTTATTGCAATCCAAACACCGTCCTTTGTCGAAGTAACCTCATTTTTTGTTTTAAAAACATTTTGAAAATCAAGTCTTCCACAAACAGTTCAAGTTCATGAATCGTGTGTGATGCAGTACAAAAGATCTTGGGCCAATCCTCATAAATTCATAATGCATGGCTTAGGACAAAAGCTTTGTCGGCTACAGTACACCGCCGGCCAGTTTACCACACGGACTCCCCAGAGCATTTTAGTTTTCAATCGTCACCGATGAAAGATGGGGACGTGGATCCCCGTCGTGAGGGCAACTTCGGCAACCCACTCCGGCCCCAGCGCGGCTGCATCAGCCATGAGCGTGCTCTCAAGATGCTTGAACGCGGCCGCTACCTCCGACAGGGCGGCTACAACAACCGAAAGGGCAGCTGCTGCAGCTGAGAGGGCGGCAGCAACAACTACGACGGGGATAGCAAATGGCGAGAATGACACGTCCGCTGTCAGTTTATCGGTGGTCGCCATAGCCCGGATGGTGGACGCCCAGTCCCATCTCAAGGCCGCCCACGCCCATCTCGTATCGGTCACTACACAAATCACATCTGCCTTCTCCGACACCGGTCGACAACCCACGTCCGATGAGTTGGTAATCACTGAGTGTGCTCGAGCAGGCGTCCGTTCATCGGCGGCTTCCCTAGCCAAGATTGTGTCCGTCCATGCCCGGAGCAAGGCCGCCCACGCCCGGCTCATGGCGGCCTTATCCAAAGAGATGGCGGAGGAAGACAGCGAGGTGCTGGAGTATGTGGTGACGGATCCAATGGATCTCCTTACCCCGGAGGTCGTCGAGCGGGAGCTGGTCATCGAGGAGGCGGTGGAGATCGACGAATGCCATGCGGAATATTAGTCTCTGTCTAGCGTGATGGTCTTTTGTTAGAGTAATGTTTAGATCAACTAACTAATGTTTATTAGTTGCTCGATTAAGTAAGTGCGTGCAGTGTTGTAGGCTCTTTTGTGTAGTACTCAAATTTGCAAGTGTTGTTAAATTAAGCAATGACGTCGATGACCAATGTAACAAGGGAAATTCGGACCACAATTTGCCGCCGTATCCCCATTTTCTGTTCCAAATGATAATGAAATGCAAGTACCGTGTGCAATGTAGTATCCGATATCTTACGCCGGAAGCTTGGAGACCAAAATTTCCACGTTCAGTCTCATCACACACGGGATCAACTATAGGATTCGTTTCTGTTGTTGAATATCTCACACAGTAATGGTAAAGGGATTGTGTCCGATGTGACTGTGCGCGCTACTTTTTCGCCGCACCGAATGAAATTTTGGGCTACCGCGCAAATATCTACCTCCCCCGCCCCTCGTACCAACCGAAAGCCACACCCCCTACTTCTCCCTTCCTTTCTTAAGTTCAAACCTGCACAGCTTGCTTGCAGCGCCGCCTCCTCGCCGGCAACGCTCCTTCCTGCTGCTCGCCCTCCTCCGTCTAGTCAGGTAATCCACACCTTCCCCACACCCCTCCCCCTCCTCCCCTCCTCCTCCATTCCACATGCCCCGACCGCCGGCGCGACACATTCCACCAAAATCACCGGCCCACCCCCCACATAATCGCCGCTGAAAGACATGGTGCACGCAGTATAGCCAGGATCTCAAGGAGCACCTGGCAGCGGAGAAGCAAATCGCGACAGCACGCCCGGATGAGGCCGCGATGGATCTTGGAGCAGCACATCGCCGTCGAGTTCACCGTCGACGCCTCGCGCGTGGTTGTCTGCTTTGAACAACAACTCATTGTATTTTCTTGAGAGATCCGCTTTTTCCTTCGACGACGACTACAAGTTGTTTTCTCAGCGTGCCCGTGCTTTCCTCAACTCCAGAGCCGGCAGGTTGGTGCCCGAACAGGCTGAGGCCACTCACCACTACGAGGAGGGCACCCACGATGTGGAAGCCTCGCCCTCTTCTAAGCCCATCGTTATCGATATCTCCGACAATGAGGAATAGCTTGTTTTTTAGCTTAATTACTAATGACCTGTGTTCAGGTAGCTACGCCTATTAAGCATGTTTGCTTGACCTGTTGCATGTGCTGCTCCTGCCTTTCCTTAAGAAATTCTAGTGAAATATGCAAGTAATGCTACTATGCAATCTGACCTTCTAGTATGTACTATTGTCCAATGTGATGCTCAGTTAACTGTTTGGTTCATTTGTTTTGGTGATCATCTGCAATGTGATGTTCGATTATTGTTGGTACAATTTTGTATTGTTATGCATGTGAAACATACAATTGCAATAGTTCATGGTTCTTAGCACGCTTGGCTTTTCCATGTGGCTTGAATTAATATGTTGGATCTGCAATGCGTTTATTTTTCATTAACATATTTTACTGATACCATGCCAAATCTCACTTAAAACTTGATCAATATCTATCTTAAATGCGTTACAGGGGGAACAATGGGAGACACTGAAGTTTACCACCGAGGTTTGCACTTTCATGATCCTTTGGCTAATAGCACATTATTGTGCAATTGCAGGAACCATTCTAATATTTAGGTTTCTAATAATAATTTGGTCTTGCACATGTAGGTCCTGCTGTAAGAGGTTTAGACCCACTGTTCGACCCATTTTGCATGTGCGGAAATGATGTGTTCATGAATATCAGTCAAATCAAGAAACTCAGGAAGATTGTTAAGATAAAGAAACATGCGATGAAAAACAACAAGTTGTTTGTCTTCACAATGAAGAAGACCTCAGTGAACTATAGGATGGTACATTCGCTTTTACCTTGTCTTTTTTCCCTTTGTGAAATTACTATTTTTCAAAACGAAATTTATGCATATCTTTGTTTGCAGTCCTTTCCAAAGCAGTTCATCGATGAGTACGTCTCAAACCACCTCTATGGTCCAGAGGCGAGGAAGGTATTCATACAACACCCACGGTATAATCTTGAAGTCTTCCTCAAGAGGATGAAGGATGGGCGGGCAACCATCCACAGGCACTGGCATAAAGTTGCAAGGACCTTCGACATCAGCGAAGGTTCAATATTTGCCTTCCGCTTCAACAGTTTTCTAGACGAGATTCATCTGTCTATTTACTGTATATGATGCTATTTTCCAAAGGTTTTAGATGTTTCATGTGAAACTCGGTCCCGTCGTGTAATTGGGTAGCTAGGTAGTATATGCCTATATGATGTTGTACTCTGATGTATTCCAATTATGAAATCCTGGTTTCTGTAATACAAAATGAAATATATTGTGTGCTTGATATGAAGTGTCAATTTATTTACTAGCTGGATTATAAATAATTGAGCAATTAGCCTGATTATTGTGGTCTCATATTGCAGACGGTTTGTCATAGAATACCGTGGGCGATTACCTCACCAAACCCACACGGTTCCTGGAAATTTGGCGTGTTGGATCGGTGAAAAATCACACACGACTTTCGGCCATAAACTGTGTGCGTTAGAAGACACATTCGCAAACATTTTCACATAAAACGTGTGTGTGATGGACAGCCCTATGCCCAATAGTTTCTTGTAGGAACCGTGCGTGATGGCCACCCCTAACACAAACGATGTTATGCAGAAAATTGTGTGTGATGTAGAATGCGAATGGAAATGTACGTTTGGGATTCACTGTGTGGGATGCTAAGCACATCTCACACGACTTCCCAAAAATATCTGTTTGTGATGGCCCTTCCAATCGCACACGACATATTTTTGCTCATCGTGTGTGATCGGGCGCAGCCATCGCCGACGGGTTTTCCGTGTCGTGTGGGATAGCCCCCTATCACCCACACATGCAAGGCGACGGTTTGAGACTACGTCATGGAAAGGGGTTAAAAATAAGGTGCTATCGCAAATGATTGAGGAGCTCCTAAGCACACGTACAAGTGCTGCAAATCATTTGTTATTTCTTATGTATCACCAACGTTTCAGTTTATATCTCGTGTGCTTTTCCTCTAAATCACAGGCGGTTGCGCTATGAGTTGCGTGTGCTTTTACTGTTGATCACATGTGGTTCCTCTATGAGTTACGTGTGCTTTTCCTATAGATCACATGCGGTTGCGCTATGAGTTGCATGTGCTTTCCTTTTTGAATCGCAGACGCTTAGTTGCTTGAACCGTGTGCGTTGAAAAAGCCAGCTTATTGTAATATATCGCATTTGAATCATCCTGCAAATAGCAAATTCGCCACAATATGCAATCGACGAATAGTGTCCACATGAAGAACATTCATGATAATTCGGCACAATATGCAATTGAACGAATAGTGTCCACAGGAAGAACATTCATCATAATTCGTGACAATATGCAATTGAGCAAATGCTAGCTAAATTCCACATATGTAATGTTGGGGAACATTTCATCGGAAACAAAAATTTTCCTACGCACACGCAAGATCTATCCATGGTGATGAGCATCTATGAGAGTGAGAGTGGATCTACATACCCTTGTAGATCGCTAAGCGGGAAGCGTTAAGAAACACGGTTGATGTAGTCGAACGTCTTCACGATCCAAGTCGCCGAGCGTCCCGCGATCCAATCACGATCTAGTACCGAATGGACGGCACCTCCGCGTTCAGCACACGTACAGCTCGATGACGATCTCCGCATTCTTGATCCAGCAAGAGGAAGTGGAGAGGTAGACGAGTTCTCCGGCAGCGCGACGGCGCGGCGGCGGCGGAGGTGGAACTACTCCAGCAGTGCTTCGCCTAAGCACTGCTGAAAACTAGAGGACTTGATCTATCGGGAGAGAGGGTTGCACTATGGCCTTTTGGGTTGAAGTGCTTTTGCCCTCTCTCCCTCTAGTATATATAGGAGGGAGGGGAGGGAGGCCGGCGCCCTAGGGCTGCCCCTTTGGTGCGGCCGCAAGGAGGAGGAGGTGGAGGAGTCCACCTCCAATCCTACTCCTAGTAGGATTCCTTCCCTTCCCCCACTTGGACTTTCCTTTCCCTCAAGCCCAGCCGCATAGGCCTTCTTGGGCCGGCCGCCCAGCCCACCAGGGGCTGGTGTGCCACCCTTAGGTCCATGTGACCCACTTGGGGTGTGGTGGGTCCACTCGGTGTCCCCCGAAACCCATTCATCACTCCCGGTACCCTGCGGGAAATGCCCGAAACCTTTCCGGAGTTCAAACACCACCTTCCTATATATCAATCTTTACCTCCGGACCATTTCGGAGCTCCTTGTGACGTCCGGGATCTCATATGGGACTCCGAACAACCTTCGGTCACCAACATACATAACTCAACTATACCGAAACGTCACCGAACCTTAAGTGTGCTGACCCTGCGGGTTGGAGAACTATGTAGACATGACCGAGGCACCTCTACGGTCAATAACCAATAGCGGGACCTAGATGCCCATATTGGTTCCTACATATTCTACGAAGATCTTAATCGGTTGAACCTCTATGTCAAGGATTCAGTTAATCCCGTATACTGTTCCCTTTGTTCTTCGGTATGTTACTTGCCCAAGATTCGATCGTCGGTATCTCTATACCTAGTTCAATCTCGTTACCGGCAAGTCTCTTTACTCGTTCCGTAATACAAGATCCCGTGGCTAACTCCTTAGTCACATTGCTTGCAAGGCTTAGTGTGATGTTGTATTACCGAGTGGGCCTCGAGATACCTCTCCATCACACGGAGTAACAAATCCCAGTCTTGATCCATGTCCACTCAACAGACACCGTCGGAGATACCTGTAGAGCATCTTTATAGTCACCCAATTACGTTGCGACGTTTGATACACACAAGGTACTCCTCTGGTGTCAGTGAGTTGCATGATCTCATTGTCATAGGAACAGATACTTGACATGCAGAAAACTATAGCAATAAACTGACACGATCATATGCTACGTTCATAGTTTGGGTCTTGTCCATCACATCATTCTCCCAATGATGTGATCCTGTTATCAAATGACATCTCATGTCTATGGCTAGGTAACCTTGACCATCTTTGATCAACAAGCTAGTCTACTAGAGGCATACTAGGGACACAGTGTTGTCTATGTACCCACACATGTATCGGTGTTTCCAATCAATACAATTATAGCATGGATAATAAACGATTATCATGAACAAGGAAATATAATAATAACTACTTTTATTATTGCCTCTAGGGCATATTTCCAACATGTAAGACCGACATATGCAGTACATAATCATAGTGTACGAAATACGAAGACATGATCACATGGAAAACAATGCATCCATGCGTATATGTTTAGCTGATAACACTATACGAATGCATACTTATTTTTGGGGGATACGAACCCTAAAATTTTAGACGTCTTTAGAGGGCTCGATATAGTGTTTCACAAATAAGGTGCTGATAAATTTCCTAAGAGAGAACAATTCATCTGTGGCGAGCGATTTAGAAATCATCGGTCCGAAGATCAACTGCAGGACTTTTAGATCAGAATGTGACATACGTGTGGAGTAAAAGATAGTAATTAAGAAGCAGACTTACTGGTTCTATTTTTTTAGCATCAGCACCACATTCAACATGTTTTCATAGGCTAATCATGTGTGAGTAAATGTAGTATCCACATAGGCTGGTCTCTTGTTGTTGTTGAGGACACTGTAAATTTTTGTACAATATTAGTCATGTATTTGCCTTGTTAGGAACAACCTAACCGGTGTAAGTTGTTTCTTTTTTCTTTGGAGAGAAATAGAAAGAGGTTTACTTAGAAACTTGAACTATGAGTAGCATTTTCTAAAAATAACGGATTTCGTTGTCTTACCGGAGAAAAGATCACGTGCTGCAGAGGTAGTTGGGCGTCGAACCATCTCCCCTCTAAAGTTATGGTCTTACACAATGCACTGCGAATGAAGATGAATTTTCACATACTCAATTCTTGAACCAGATATGAACACAACATATTAACATCAAAGAATTCAATACGTATCCATGAAATCCTAAAAATGACTCAGATCCTGAGGCGCATTTGACTCTGTGAGAAAATCCAGGTAGTCAACTGTGTTGCGTTTTGGAACAATGACCACCAAGATCCAGTGATCTCTACAGTTTAAGAAAACCTTGAACTTACGAACTATGTCGAAAACTGAAAGACGATCAATGTATGCGTGGCTGTATATTTAACTTACCCTTCATGATATGGCCACATGAACAATTCTCCTATCTGTAAATCCCACAAGATCGTGGTGACATGCCCGATGGAAGCCTCGCGTGTGTCATTTTTACTTAACAAAATGTTGTTTGCTAAATTAGGATCTATGAAATGCGCATGCACCCTTATTGATCTCTACGCTGTCAATCCACTGAGAGGAATACAATACATTTAGCTTTTCTTCATGTACAACCTTTTATGGAGAAGTTGATCAGAGTTTGTGAAGTACTTACAACATCAAGCATTTGACAAGAGTGGCAGCAAGCTTATCGAAGTTGAAGAAGAGATGAAAGTCCTTGAATTCCACACTGATGGTACCTGCATCGTGAGAGAAATGATGATGGTCGTAGTGCAATTCCACAATGTTATGATCTTCTCCTGTTGACATTATGTCCATGCAATATTTATGTAACTTGCGACAACTGGAACTGCACTCCTCAAAGTATTCACCAACAAGAAATGGCTGGCCATGCTTATACTTGCGTGCTTCAAATGGGTCTACTTTCTGACTAGAAAGCAGCTTTTCAACTTCTGCTTCAGACATTTCGTCAGAACCGGGATTACCCATCCCTTCGAAAAACTTGTTGTTAATTTGGTTATGGGCGATGGCTCTTTCTAGTAGGAGGCTCTTGGTCCCATCCCTCCTTGGTTTTGGGGGTCCCATCTTACTTTGTGCAACTATGCCCACTTTCCTCTTTTTAGCTGAAGAACTTCTTGTTTGACGTCCGGTTTCATGAACGACGTGCTACTGAGAAGCCTGTGAAAGTACAATGGACTGCTGAACAGATGATGGCACTGTGACGGACAGCTGAGCTGTAGTACAAGAGGCGACGGATAGCTGACTAGCCGTTGAAGCTATGCCGGGGTTCTAAGCAGCTGGTGCCAACATGTCGGTGTGTTGATGTGGCTGGGACAACGCGTTGGTTTGTTGAGCAGGAAGTGCCGACACATCGGTATGCTTATCTGGCGGCTGTGAACCGCTGGACTGTTGAGCAGGTGGTTCCTGACTTTCGGACTGCTTAGCAGGTGGTTCCGGACTTTCAGACTGCTTAGCAGGTGGTTCGACCGGGTTTGTCTGCTGAGCATGGAGTGCTAATGTGTCTGCACTATCTGCTTCAGTGGCCGACATCTGAACCGATGATTCGTCTTTAGAAGTTGTAGGCCTTGCCACATGCTGCTCAGGAGCGGACGATGACCTGACCTGTACGGCAGGAAGTCGGGTGGGCTGATCATAGGTTGATGCCTCAGGCATCGGATTCCCAAGAGTATGTTCATCAGGGGAGTCACACAAGATATGCTGTGGTGAGAAGACAGTCACCTGTTCGAGGGCGACATTGGTTGCTTTTGGGGGGGTGGAGGGATCTCATCCAGGAAGTCTATTTCTTTCCGTGGCCACTGGATATGATTTAACCATGTTTCTTCCAAGGTCCTCTACTGATCAGGGTCCCCAAGATAATTCTTGAGGGTAAAATTACTAAATCCAGGCTTTATTCAGTCACGTAGCACTTCACACAACCCGGCTTCAATGGAACATTGTCCAACAAGAGTCCCCCGTCAAAGTCAGGGTTGTAAACCCACGCTGTTGCACATTTTAAAGTACCTTCATAATGTCTAAGCACGGCCTTCACTCTCCCCCCTGTCCATATAGATCAAGTATAGCACCATCATGTCCAGCTGCAGCATCATTGTTGCTGGGGTCAGCTGATGCACATCTACTCTTGTGCGGTGTTGTCATACAATAAGTGGCATCATCCATGCCGACATCCCCTTGCGTCTCCTGGCAATCTCTCACCATTAGTGTCTTCTCCTGCATATATGACTCCTCAACTTCCTTTCGAACTCCAGAATACATCTCCCTCTTAATTGTTTCGTACATTGCTCTTTGCTTACATCACTCCTAGCTTTTTTCATGTTGAGCCTCTCTTCTTTGCTTAGTGAGAAAGCCCTCTTGTGTGGGACATTGACCCCAATACCCTTTGCATGGCCAGGGGGCTCTTTGGTAGTCAGAGCCTCGGACAGAATGTCACATGGCCCTGAGTTCCTGTAGAACCTTCCAGTGTTTTTGGAAGCCTTTGCCATCACATTAAACAGTTCTGGGTCTGCTGAGTTTTCAAAGTAATAAGAACCGTCTCCATGCCTCTTTGCACGTGCCCGCAAGTAGTCCCTAGCGCGAGTGCCACTAATTTCACTAAAGGCCAGGTTGCCATATCGGTTTCGTGTCGTAGTATCCTGCCACAACCATACGATGGGTGTGTGTGTTCTTCTTCTTATGTTCCGATTGCATGGCACTCTTCTTAATAAACTCTTCACTGGCCCTGACCCTTTTGAATTCTGTCCAGTCTTCCTTTGTAATTTGGGGGTATGAGGGGATTGGGTCCTTGCCTTGACTCAAGAACTTCTTGTACAACACATGCTTCCAGTTTCTCCAAGCATCCCTGGCCTTCTTCAGTGCAGCGTGTTGCACCTGCTCTCTCCACTCCTTAGGAACATTGAAGTGTGCCATGATCTCCCGGACTATCCTCTGCCGTGTTTCTGTACCATCCTTCGGAAAACCCAACAGATTAATGTTGAGCCTTGCCCTGCCAACAAATCCACACACACTCCAGAACCTCGTGTGTGATTTATCTGGTTTAGTTGGAGCCCAAGACTTAAAATCGATGCCAGTTACTTCATATACACCTTTAGGCTGGTGTGTGGGCTTTCTTGGAGCGCTCTTCCGGCTCTTGACCAGAAGGGTGATTGTGGCAGCTCTATCCCGTTCATCATTTCTTGATACACGATCATCTATTGCAGACATGTTGGCTTCGGACTCAGATGAAGATACATCGGCAGAAGTATGACTGTCGTCGCTGCTAATAGACATCTACAGAGGACACATGCGAAATTTAGATAAGGGGGATAATCATAAATAAAATGTAACAGCTTGGCAGCTAGCTGTCTAAACATGGCATTTGATCATTTGGAAATGAACGGCTAATCTGTTCATTTTGTGTGACTCGTGCACACATGATATGTAACTCAACAATAACAAATTGGAACAAATACAACTTATATGTTAGAAGGAAGATGATGAACATAAATACGATCTCCATTATTTTATAATCATTTTGGGGACAAACCGAACCAAATAGGAAAAGGGATCGCGAGATAATAGACCTCACCGTGATGGAGGGCAGCAACTGACCGTGTTTTTTTGTGCAAATCCGGCAGGAGAGGCGAGGGTATAGGATCGATATGCTCGAGGGCGGATGGCGAGCAAATGAAGATGGCGAGGCATGGGCAACCGCATGTTTGGAGCAGCAGTGAAGGGTAGGGTTGACGCAGGGAAGCGGGTACACGGCCGGGTTGAGCACGATGGCGCCGGAAAGGGTTTTGGTGTGGATCTGGGGGACGGGAGGGGGAGGGAGCTAGCTGTCGATGGAGTTTGGGTAGAATACGTGGACAGTTGAGCGAAACGGGGGAGGGCATGGGTTTGGGGGGAGGGCAGGGGCATGTTGGCGGCTTTGGTGAAAAGGGTGAAAAAAGATCGCCGTGAGCCCCACGGAAAGGCCTATGCAAACGGTTTCATATAGTAACCCGTGTGCACAAGCAGCATAAATTTGTTCGAAATGAAAACCTGACAACTTTGAAATATAGACGTGACCTCATCGTTTTGTCTCGAAATTTTTCCCAAGGTACGCAACTATCGTTGTACCCTAGTATTGATTTTGTGCCGCATTACTGGGCTCGCTTGATATTTTTCAGCATTTTTTATAATTTACGGGGCATTTAGTGCATATAAATCAAATCCCAACTTCGACAACGCGTGTTGACGAGAGGTATAAGGATTGCCGTTCGATCTGGGTGAATCCTACGGTGCAGACGTACGATCCGTGTGGTTTGGGTTTTGGCCAATCCGAACGCACGACTCACTTTGCGCACATTAGGTGTCATCGGCCATGATTTAGAAAGCACATAGTTTTAGTGAATGAACCGTGTGCTATTTGTTTATGCAAAACAATCATGTTTTCATTTCAAATGAATTTGTGACTTCATCATTTCGCCTCGAATTATTTTCATCGGCAGAACATCACCTATTAACCGCTGTATTGATTTTCGGCCGCATTTCATGACTTGTTTGCTAATTTTAAGACATTTTTTCCACCAACATTGGGCTTGTTAGTAATTGAATTGGAGGAAATGCAAATGTATTCCGAAAATCATGAAAATGGGTATGTCACCATGGCATGATATGTGAATACCCCGTGGAAAAAAATTGGTAATGTCTGGCGGAAGTTGTGACGTACGGCCCTTCACTGGTACCGTTATGTGCTATATAAATGGTTTTTAACCCCTCTCCGCGACGTAGTTCCGAACCGTCGCCTTGCATGTGTGGGCGATAGGGGTGGGGTCATCCCACACGACACCGAAACATCGTCTGCGATGGTGCGAGCGCCTGCTGACGTTTTGCCTAATGTAAACGTATGCGAAGTCGTAGCCTATCCCACACGCCACACTTTGATGCTGCGTTTGTGGTGAAGCACACATCCGAGACAATGGCACAGATATATTCGTGTGCGATACTTATTCGAATCGCACACGCGAAACGTATGTCAACCGTCTCTTGATCGTCCTACATTACACACGCACGCAGGTTCGTAACCGTTTGTGCTATTAACGGAAAGCGCACATAGTTATGGTGTGCAAACGCGTGTGTGACAGTGCGCGCATCCCACACGCACAAAATATGCGCCCGTGTGTTGTAAAGCTGATAATCGCACACACTATTATTCAAACAATCGTGTGTGACATATGACACCATCGCACACGGTTTAATCGTTCTAGCTGTGTGCGCTGTAATTTATTACCTAATAGCTTATTTTCGTTAATTTATAATTAGAATTGGAAATTTCAAATTTTTAGTTATGAAATGTGGATTTCACATCCATCAATACATACCCTAATTACAATGGTTCAACAGCCAATGCATAAATCAAAAGCTCAGTACGTGTTCCATGGTTACATAGTTCGGTAGAAGATTAAATATGATGAACCACAATATATAGTACTAGAGGCGGTAAAGGTGAAGAGAGAATTGTAAATGCTTTTGACTGTCGATGGTGTTGAAGAAACGGAATACCCATAATGTGCCCTCCTCCATGCCAAAGGTGCGCACAACTTTTGTCCAACCCCTTGTGATGATCGCCCGTCCATCCTTCACCGCCTTCAGGAAGACTTCTAGACCGTTATCATGGTAGCATGAATTATATACTATAACCTTCGTTGCCTCCACATCGGTCAGGTAGTTTGCTAGGTAATCTTGAGTAAATTCCTTCGGAAACCACTAAAAGGAGACAACTTTCAGGTATTCATGTCTAATAGAGTAACTTGTTCTGGGCTGGAAAAGAAGGCAACAGATTACTTACCATCCTAAAGTTCACTGATGTCTTGGATAAATTATAAATAAAGAGTTTAATTCCAATCAGATGTCTCTTCTGCCTAACAATTTTTCTTAGTTTCCTCACTTGATGCTTGTTCATGTTTATCTCATTGCCCCATATGCAAAGGGGGTCGAAGCGTGAATCAGTACCGCTGATATATGTACCTACAAGCAACAAATAAATGTTAGAACATAAGCTGCAATTGCACAAATGATGTAAAATATTATAACAAAATGGGAGGTGACTAACCTCGATCGTAAACAACAGCATCACACATCGTAGCCCTACATAAGCACATATAAAGGCGTGTTAAATACAACAGGGTTAACATCCACCAAAAATAGCAAATGTTAACTAAATCACAATATCTCCGGTGATATTTTCATTACGAGGAGTAGCACGGTAACAAAGGGACAGGTATTGGTGAAATTAAACTGGATGTGTTAACTTCAGAGTTCAGACAACCTAACATAGTCATTAAAACTTGTACCAGTGAAACAGAAATTGACACAGTTAAACATCACGAGTCAGTTCATACTTGGTAAATCCCGAGGGGTAGTTGCTGGGGTACTTCAACTCGGCCAGAGCCCGCACAAAGTCGGTGGCTAGGTGTTCTTGCTGGTCGCAGCATGGATCAGTACCACTAACATATGTACCTACAAGCAACAAGTAAATGTTAGAAGCTAAACTGCAACTGAACAAATGATGTAAAATACTATAAGATATTGGGATGTGACTAACCTCGACGGTAAACAACATCGTCGTGCATTATGAAACTGTGTAAGTACAAGGAAAGGCATGTCAACTACAACAGGGTTAACTTACACCAAAAATATCTAATGGTAATTGAAGGACATCATCTCCAGTGATATCTTCTTTGCGAAGAGTAGCACATTACCGAATGGACAGCGTAAATAATGGATATAACTGTTCACTACAGCAGGCTTAATAGCAACCTAGCATAGGCATTGTAAGTTTGTAACAAGTATTGGTAAAATTGAACTGTACAGTTCATACTTGAACAACACACTGCGCATAACTGAAATGAACAACGGACGTGTTGACTACAGAGTACAGACAACCTAACATGGCAATTTAAACGTGTACCGTTGATACTAAAATTCACACGGTTAAACATTGCTATACTGGTATTCGTAAAAACGAACTAGAGAATTCATACTTGGTAAGTCCTGGGGGGTCGTTGCTTGGGGATTTCATTAAGGCCAGAGCCCGCACCAAGTTAGCGGCGTCGGCGACGAGGTGTTCCTCCGGGTCGGCACGCATAGTGTTAACCACGTCATCGACCACCATGACTAGCTCCTGGACATCCGCGTGATATGTGGTTGGGCTTACGCGGGGATGCTCGGCGATAGGGGGTGGGGATGTGGAGGCATGAGGGTGGTTCGCATGCTCCATCTGAGCTATTGGGCCGGGGCCGTGATGGAGATCGGAGGTTACCTCACTCGATCGACGAGCGAGACTGGTGCAGAACGTAGATTTGGTTGCGGCGGCGGCAGTGGTTTGGGCTGCAGTTAGAGCGGGGGGAGAGGGGGGGCGGTGCGGATAGGGGGGAAATGTGATGGGTGGGTATGGGGTGGGAGGAATAACTACTGAAATTGCACGCCTATTGAAAATTTGGCGGCAAAACTCGAACCTTACGGTGGGGAACACGCAACGCAGACGAAGCGCATCAAATACCCGTGTGCGAGAAAAGAGAAAATTGGTGATCCCGCGTCGGAAAAAATTCAAGTCTTCTCTCTCTCTCGTGACATCGGACGCTTTGCAAACAGTTTGTTGTAAGAAAACGTTTGTCATTAAAGATGTAATGTAAACACAAAAGGCCTAGAAAATACACAAAAGGGACTAAATACGATAAACGAGCCTGAAAATTGTGAAATTTGGACATGGTGCATTCTAGTGGGTATGTTGATCGTAGAAAATAAATCAAGTTGAAAGGACCAAGGAAATATGGGTTCCCCTTGAAAACATGGCGATTTTCGCTCCCCGAACCATGAAACTCCATAGGTGATGGTCCGCTTTATGAAGAGTGTCTATCAAGACATTATCCATACCTCCTCAATTTTTTACCGAATCATATTGAGGTCATGCCCGGGCACCACACGAGATAACATGTTCTTCTAGCATGTTTTCCATTTTTCTAGACTTACAAAATAAATAAACGACACATCTCTGGTTGCCTCTTCCCACACATATCCTTTAAAATTGTTTTAGTTTCCTATAAAATACATAAAAACTTATTCAATGACACAATTACGAATTTTCGAGTCCTTTTTTAACGCATTTTCATGTACATAACGTTCTAACCTGAATTATAAGCACAAAGGACCTAGAAAGTACACAAAAGGGACCAAATACGATAAACGAGCCTGAAGATTGTGAAATCTGTATATGGTGCATTCTAGTGGGTATGTTTATCGTAAAAAATAAATCTAGTTGAAAGGACCAAGGAAATATGAGTTCCCCTTCAAAACATGGCGATTTTCGCTCTCCGGGCCATGAAACTCCATAGGTGATGGTCTGGTATATGAAGGGTGTCTATCACGACATTATCCATATATACCTCCTCAAATTTTTACCGAATCGTATTGAGGTCATCCCCGGGCACCACACGAGATAACATGTTCTTCAAGCATGTTTTCCATTTTTCTAGAGTTACAAAATAAATAAACGACACATCTCTAGTTGCCTCTTCCCACAAATATATATCCTTTCAAATTGTATTAGTTTCCTATAAAATACATGAAAACTTATGCAACGACACAATTACAAATTTTCTAGTCCTTTTTGAACGCCTTTTCATGTACAAAACAATCTAACCTGAATTATAAGCACAAAGGACCTAGAAAGTACACAAAAGGGACCAAATACGATAAACGAGCCTGAAAATTGTGAAATTTGGAAATGCTGCATTATTCTAGTGGGCATGTTGATCGTAGAAAATAAATCTAGTTGAAAGGACCAAGGAAAAATATGGGTTCCCCTTGAAAACCTGGCGATTTTCGCTCCCCGAACCATGAAACACCATAGGTGATGGTCCGGTTAATGAAGAGTGTCTATCACGACATTATCCATACCTCCTGAATTTTTTACCAAATCATATTGAGGTCATGCCCGGGCACCACACGAGATAACATGTTCTTCAAGCATGATTTCCATTTTTCTAGAGTTACAAAAATAAATAAACGCCACATCTCTGGTTGCCTCTTCCCACACATATCCATTAAAATTGTATTAGTTTCCTATAAAATACATGAAAACTTTTTCAACGACACAATTATGAATTTTCGAGTCCTTTTTGAACGCCTTTTCATGTACAGAACGTTCTAACCTGAATTATAAGCACAAAGGACCTAGAAAGTACACGAAAGGGACCGAATACGATAAACGAGCCTGAAAATTGTGAAATTTGGACATGGTGCATTATTCTAGTGGGCATGTTGATCATATAAAATAAATCTAGTTGAAAACACCAAGGAAAAATATGGGTTCCCCTAGAAAACATGGCGATTTTCGCTCCCCGAACCATGAAACTCCATAGGTGATGGTCCGGTTTATGAAGAGTGTCTATCACGACATTATCCATACCTCCTCAAATTTTTACCGGATCATATTGATGTCATGCCCGGGCACCACACGAGATAGCATGTTCTTTAGGCATGTTTTCCATTTTTTCTATGGTTACAAAACAAATAAACGACACATCTCTAGTTGCCTCTCCCCACACATATCCTGTAAAATTGTATTAGTTTCCTATAAAATACATGAAAACTTATTCAACGACACAATTACGAATTTTCGAGTCCTTTTTGAACGCCTTTTCATGTACAGAGCGTTCTAACCAGAATTATATGCACAAAGGACCTAGAAAGTACACAAAAGGGACCAAATACGATAAATGAGCCTGCAAATTGTGAATTTTGGACATGGTGTATTCTAGTGGGTATGTTGATCGTAGAAAATAAATAAGGTTGAAAGGACCAAGGAAATATGGGTTCCCGTTGAAAACATGGCGATTTTCGCTCTCCGAGCCATGAAACTCCATAGGTGATGGTCCGGTATATGAAGAGTGTCTATCACGACATTATCCATATATACCTCCTCAAATTTTTACCGAATCGTATTGAGGTCATGCCTGGGCACCACACGAGATTACATGTTTTGAACACCTTTTCATGAATAAAACGTTCGAACTTGAATTATAATCAGTAAATGCCTAGAAAAGTGCACAAAAAAGACTTAAGTATGGTAAACGAGCATGAAAGAATGTGAATTTTGGACACGTTGCATTCTAGTGGGTATGTTGATAGTAGAAAAATAATAATGGAGAAACGACAAAGGAAATATGGGTTTTCCTTGAAACTTTGTGATTTGTTTGGGCAAACAGTTACTTTGCGAATGCCGTGTGCGTTCACCCCATTCTACGGTGTGTTCTGATTGGCCAGAACACCAGCCACACGGATCGCGCATGCGCACCGTAGGATGCACCGCGATCGAACGTCAATCCAAACTTCTCCCGTCACACCCGTATACTGTAGTTGGGATTTTAGTTCGTACATGCACTAAATTAAGGTCCCAACAAAATCTTTAATGGCAGTAATCAAACACGGTTCATGTTTATGAACCGTTTCCTACGTGGACCCCTACCCCGAGTCCCCGACCCTCTCCCCCTTCTTCCTCATTCGCATTGTTGTATACTTGCTCGTTATCGACCTCGGCCCGACCAAATCCTCGAGCTCGACGATGCATGTCGCAGCCGGCTGCCGCCGACGAACGCAATCGTTGTGTCCACAGTGCAAGCACAAATCAGGCATTAGCAATTCAATCGAGCATTTACCAGCTCAAATTGGTATAGTGCATAGTTGGTGGAGGAATTTACAAAACATTAGATCGCTATTAATTTTACATCAATATAATACATATGAACTGCGCGCGCACAAAAGTGCTACTGCCCCTAACGCCGACCCAGCACGCACAGCTGCCATCTTCCATCGATATCGTGTCGTTCCTTGGCTCAGGTGGACAGGAGGTCACCAAGTCGATGACCTACACCTTGATCGACCGAGGAAGGGTCAGCCTCAACGATGGCGGCCGACGAGACCCTAACCATCGCCAATTCTATAGCAACGGCCGCAAGTCCTCCCCCGGTGTCCGGAGCTGTGTCCTCGTCCATCTGGGACATAAGCCGGCGCCTCGTGCGGCGGCCATTGATGCAGTTGTCCTTGCGGCGTCGCGATTCCTGCTCCGCCGCTAGCACCATCCGGCGCACTCTGCGCCGAGCCCGCAATATCGCCCGCTGGCGATCGCTAGCTGCTTTCAAGATGACCCTGGCTAACTTCTTGGCTTGCTCATGTCGTGAGTCCTACCTCCTCTGGCTATCGTTGGGAGAGGTAGCGGCATGGTCGTCGATCCTCAAGCTGACCATCGCGCAAGCAGCCTCGATTCCGCCGTCGCCCAACTCCATCCCGTCGTCGGCCATTGGGGGTGTGATGGTGTGTGTGGCAACTAGCCAGGGGATCATTGACTCGCCGCCGCCGGCCATCGCTGTGGTTATTTATAGCTAGCTGCTGCCAAGGGGGTTGGGGATTTTATCATTTTATAATTTACCGCTGTGGCTGGCGCGTGCGCTTGCGCGGGAAGCATTTTCACAGTCTTTGAGTTCTTTTCCGTGCACACATAATCGCACACGGAACACATATACCAACTGTCTGCAATTGTGTATAGGGTCATAAATAAATATCACCACTCTTCGCTCTCCACCGTCTCTTTCCCCTCTCGCACCGCCCAAATATGTCCTTCTCCCCACTGTCCTCGCCTCCACAAAATCCTCAACATTAGACATGTCATCCGCGTGGAGGACCCTGCTGCGAAGGAGCGCGCGGTTGAGGAGAGTATGCGCTGCTGAGGGTCCGGAGGCCTTGGCGGAGGTACGCGCTGCGGAGGGTCCGGAGGCCTTGGCGGCGGTACGCGCCGCCGAGGGCCCGGAGGCCTTGGCGGCAATAGTGGAAGAGATGAAGGTTACATCAGATCGGTTGCGGGCAAGCGCGGTTCTGTACGCGGAACGCGCGGCTCTGGCCTTCGAAAGGGCATCATCCGCCAACCAGTTTGTCGTTGCCTTGCCGGCTTGCGTGGATTTGGCCTCGATAAGGGTAGCAACCTCCTTACTGCAATCTCCTACCTCTCTAGCACAGTGCACAGCTCTTGACTATGTTGTTTACGACTACTTTGAATATCTCCATCGTAAGTGGGCCGTACGCAGGCATTTGGCTGTGGACGGGATTTTCCATGAGACCGGAGCTACCGTGATGGGGTATGAGCAGAGGAAAGTCCGGGCCTATGAAGCGTTCAAGAATATGGTCATCGCCAACCCGAAAGCGGATCCTACTTCCATAGAGAGGATGTTGCATGAGTGCAGAAGCTATTTCTACATTGGCAAACCAACAGACCAGCCCCGCAACAACGACGACGAGTAGCTGTTTCCATTTTGCTATTTTCTGAACCTTGCTGATATGTAATGGCGCTATTATGTTCTTTAGTCGATTATGTAGGAGTGCGAACGAAAATTTGTGCTATCACTTTCTGAATCACGTGCTTATTACCACAAATCGTCTGTGTTATTATCTGTCTGTGTTATTTTCTGTCTTTCCACACAATTTAGATTACTGGCCTGTTTGCTGGGCATCACACACATCTTGTTACGCCCAATTGTTTGTGTTATTTTGGCTCGCACATTTCCTCCGAGCGCATGGTATGCCGTCTGTCGCACACATCTTGATCTGTGCAACCGTTTGTGTAGGCAGCATAGATGTTGTGCAGACAGAGCAAATCACAGTACACAAGGACAAAACTACGAAACCCGTTGTTGATGATTTCATCAATCGCTGACAAATTGTATACCAGCAACCATTTGCCCACAACACACATAGGTTATTAACACCAATCGTTTGTGTTATTTCTTGTGTTCGCACACGATTGTGATTACTGACCTGTTTGCCCTCTATTGCACACATCTTGTTATGCCGAATCGTTTGTGTTCTGCTATATCATCGCACGTAGTTTATGTAGTGAACTGTGTGCCCTATATCGCACACATCTTGTTATACTGAATCGTTTGTGTTCTGCTATATTATCGCACATAGTTTGTAGTGATGAACTGTGTGCCCACTATCGCACACATCTGGATCTGTGCAACCATTTCTGTTATCTTCGCTAATCACAAACGGTTCATAAGAACAAACTGTCTGCGGTAGATCGCACACGTAACAACTTTCTGAATCGTATTTGATGGATCCGCCTTCTCACACAGTTCGTGCCATTAGCGATGGAGCTTGAACTATACCGTTTGCGATTCATGCATCGCACACAGTTTTGTCGAAGGGTCTCTAATTGATGTGTCGCATTAGCAGCATCCTGCAGTAGTGCTTTGAAAACCAAGACATCTCAAACGAAGGATCATAGTTTCCAAATGTAGAGTTGGCATTTCGGACTCTCCAATCGGTGTCAACCTCATCCTTTTGCCTTGATTTTTCCCATTGTATGCAAATATCATAGTACTCCTATTATTGATCTTCTGGTGGATTACATGGCTCGTTTGCTATATCTAAGGCATTTTTTGCATTTACCATGCATTAGTGCATAAATAAAATCCCAACATCAATTAAGTCTGGATGCTGGCAAAGAATCTCTTACAAATCATTTGTGTGTCACTTTTACGTGATTTTCGTCATCGTGCAAGGAATGAGAAGAATTTTCAAACATTTCGGATGGGAGATGCGTAAATGTCTTTAATTTAATTACAGGAAATGCAAATGGACATGGAAAATCACGAAAATCGCTCTGTCATCGTGGTGTGATCTCGAGACACAAGTTACGATGATCGCTCCTTGGAAACCATAGCATCTCACTACAAGGATCATAGTTCCAAAGGGAGAAGTGGCAAATCAAACTCCAATCGACGGTGTCTTGATCGCCTCTCCTTCAATTTTTATCCCACGGTAGTCAATCATCATTGTATGCGAGGTTTGATTTTCTGGCGCATTTATGGGCTCGTTTGATATTTTTCATCATTTTTTATCATTTACGGGGCATTTAGTGTATATAAATCAAATCCCAACTTCAACAACGTCTGTTGACGAGAGGTATAAGGACTGTCGTTCGATCTGGGTGAATCCTACGGTGCAGACGTACGATCCGTGTGGTTTGGCTTTTGGCCAATCAGAACGCACGAATCACTTTGCGCGCATTTGGTGTCATCGGCCATGGTTTAGAAAGCACACGGTTTTAGTGACTTAACCGTGTGCTATTTGTTTATACACAACAATCATATTTTCATTTCAAATGAATTTGTGACTTCATCATTTCGCCTCGAATTATTTTCATCAGCAGACAATCACCTATCACCCCTTGTATTGATTTCCAACCGCATTTCATCACTTGTTTGCTAATGTTAAGACATTTTTTCCACCAACATGGGTCTTTTTTAGTAATTTAATTGGAGGAAATGCATATGTATTACGAAAATCACAAAAATAGGTGTGTCATTGTGGCATGATGTGAAGACCCCATGGAAAAAATTGGTAATGTCTGGCGGAAGTTGTGATGGCCTGCCCTTTGAAAACCAATGCATCTCACACAAAGGATCATAGTTTACGAAAGTAGAGTTGGCATTTTGGACTCCAATCGGTGTCCACCTCATCCTTTCGCCTTGGTTTTTCCCATGGATGCAAACATCATTGTACTCCTATTATTGATCTTCTGGTGGATTACATGTCTCGTTTGCTTTATCCAAGGCATTTTTTGCATTTACCATGCATTAGTGCATAAATAAAATATCCCAACATGAATTACGTGTGGATGCTGGCAAATAATCTCTTACAAATCATTTGTGTGTCACTTTTGCGTAATTTTCGTCATTGTGCAAGGAATGAGAAGAATTGTCAAGCATTTCAGATGGGAGATGCATAAATGTCAGTAATTAAATTACAGGAAATGCAAATGGACTCAAAATCATGAAAATTGGTGTGTCATCGTGGTGTGATCTCGAGACACCGTGGAAATTTTTTGGTAAATTTTGGTACAAGTTACGATGATTGCTCCTTGGAAACCGTAGCATCTCACTAGAAGGATCATAGTTCCAAAGGGAGAAGTGGTAAATCGAACTCCAATCGATGGTGTCTTCATCGCCTCTCCTCCAATTTTTATGCCACGGTTGTCAATCATCATTATACACCAGGTTTGATTTTCTGGCGCATTTATGGGCTCGTTTGATATTTTTTAGCATTTTTTTTATTATTTACGGGGAATTTAGTGCATATAAATCAAATCCCATATTCAACAACATGTGTTGACGAGGGTATTAGGACTGCCGTTCGATCTGGGTGAATCCTACGGTGCAGACGTACAATCCGTGTGGTTTGGGTTTTGGCCAGTTAGAACGCACGACTCACTTTGCGCGCATTAGGTGTCACCGGCCACGGTTTAGAAAGCACACGGTTTTAGTGAATGAACCATGTGCTTTTTTGTTTATGCACAACAATCATATTCTCATTTCAAATGAATTTGTGACTTCAACCTTTCGCCTTGAATTATTTTCATCGGCAGCCAATCACCTATTAGCCCCTATATTGATTTTTGGCCGCATTTCATGACTTGTTTGCTAATTTTAAGACATTTTTTCCACCAACATGGGGCTTTTAGTAATTTAATTGGAGGAAATGCAGATGTATTACGAAAAGCACAAAAATGGGTGTGTCACCGTGGCATGATGTAAAGACCCCATGGAAAAAATTGGTAATGTCTGGCGGAAGTTGAAATGGCCTGCCCTTTGAAAACCAATGCATCTTACACAAAGGATCATAGTTTACGAAAGTAGAGTTGGCATTTCGGACTCCAATCGGTGTCAACCTCATTTTTTCGCCTTGGTTTTTCCCATGGTATGCAAACATCATTGTACTCCTATTATTGATCTTCTGGTGGATTACAAGTCTCGTTTGCTATATCTAAGGCATTTTTTTGCATTTACCATGCATTAGTGCATAAATAAAATATCCCAACATGAATTACATGTGGATGCTGGCAAATAATCTCTTACAAATCATTTGTGTGTCACTTTGTGTGATTTGCGTCATTGTGCAAGGAATGAGAAGAATTGTCAAGCATTTCGGATGGGAGATGTGTCCGCCTAAATAAATGTCGGTAATTTAATTACAAGAAATGCAGATGGACTCAGAAAATCATGAAAATTGGTGAGTCATCGTGGCGTGAGCTCTAGACACCGTGGAATTATTTTTCGTAAATTTTGGCACCGTCGGATTTCCGGCTCCGCAAAACCCTCAAGATTCGAACACAGGGGCGTGTGCGAAGATCCCCTGCAGACTTGCCCTACCTAGCCCACTACTCGATCGTAGGGATGATGAACTCGCACGAAGACGAGGAAGAAGATGCACACAGTGATTTACCCAGGTTCGGGCCGCTGCGAAGCGTAATACCCTACTCCTGCTTTGGTGGATTGCCTCACGAGGAGGTGTGGTGGATGAACTAGTACAGTGGCGAGGAGCCTCGTGAGGGCGCTCGAGTGGTGTTCTTGGCTCTCTGCCTTGTCTGTGGTTCTCTCTACTTCCGTCCTTCTCCCACCCGTCCGTCTCTACGGTGCGACCTATCCTCTACTTATAGCAGCGACCCGGGTCCTCTTCCCTTATCGCAATGGAGGGAAGGGATCCCACAATGGCCAAATTCGAAGGGGGACAGGAGTACATCCCCGCCCTGTCCAAAGGTGGTCTTCTCCTGCAAATTAGCTGTCAATGAAGCAGAGGTGGGCTCGGCGATGACATCCGTCCTGCTGGGCTCGTGGTCGTGGTCTTGTTGCACCGGAATAGAAACCTTTGGGGGGCGCTTTGGGAACCCGCGTACGTCCTTGCTCCCTTTGCACCAAAGGGGAAACTGCACCGCCTGGCGCGCTGGCGCCCGCCTGTCCTTCCTTGCGTCATCCTTGACTCCTGAGGCGGGGTTCTGCATAGAGATCTCTGCCGCTCCAGAGGGGGCCTGAGGAGGCCCACTCCTTGGCTGGTCTTGGTGCTGCTCTTCCTCGCGAGCTTAGGGCCCTCACGAGGGCCTTGTCTTGAGTGGGGCCGCGCCAGGCCGTGCTTGGCTCGTGAGGTGGGCCATGCCCTGGGCCGCAGGCAGGCAGGTTTGGGTACCCCCGTTCCCAGAACGCCGACAGTAGCCCCGGGCCCAAGGCGCGCTCGAGGTGGCTTCCGGGCGAATCCCTTGAGGACGGCCCGAAGCGCCGCGGGCCCAAAACGCATGCGGGCCAGGCCTTACATGCGTCGAGCGCCTGGGCGGCGATGCCCCCGGTCCCCGAGGGCGTCAGGAATCGCCCCAAGTCAAACTGATACGACACCCGTGTGCTGCGCCGGCCATCATTGCCCTTCCTTGAATGCTGCGGCTCCCTCGGGCTTCCACTCCACGGGCCACGCGGATGTGACCCGACAATCGGCAGGCGAGGCGACGTGGACGGCAACGCGCTGATCGAACCGCCCCGCGGCGCCCGAGGGGCGCAAGTCGCCTGATCTCCCACGACGCTTCGCGGCTTCAGTCACGCCCATAAATCCACCCCGCCCCTGGTGGAAGGGGGCACTGCAGTCTCGACGTGTCTTCTTGCTTCCATTGTTCCACAGAAGAAAAACCCTCTCTTCTTCCCATCTTCTCCTCTCCCATGGCGTCCGGAGGAAGTGCTACAGGCGTTGGGGAGCGAGCGGGACCGTCGGCTCCCCCGCCCTCTTCCGGAGGCAGCGGCGGAGGGCCCCCGGGGTCGGCACAAGTCCGCCATGGTCGACGAGTGAGTACTACGCCGCCTCCTTCTTTCTCCGTTTTCTTGTCCAATGCTCTGGACTTGATCCCCTCCATCTTCCAGGGCGCTTGCGACCAAGAAGCGCAAGCTGGGCGAACTCCAGGAGGAGGTGGACGCGCTGCGGGCCCAGCTGACGACCGCCGAGGCCGCCTTCCAGGCCACCCTCAGGGGCGAAGCGGAAGCGAGGGCGGAGCTGGTGTCCCTCCAGGCCCAGGTGAAGAAGGCAGCCAACGCCATGCAGGCCGCCCAGGACGAGGCGGCGCATGCCAAGATGATGGAGTCCCAGCGCGCCAAGCAGTACCTTGGCATTGGCTGCCGCGCGGCCGGCGCGGTGAGCCGGTTCGTCGGGGAAGCCCCCGCGCTGCCGTGCGTGCGCGGCGAATGGGGCTATCTTGATTTCTTCCAAAAGGTGGTGGAGGCGCTGGAGACCGGCGTTTCCCGCGCGAACGCGGACAACGAGTCCGACGCGCGTGACCTCCTCGACCTCGCCCTGACGGGCGTCTTCTCCAACCTGCGTCGCCATGCCCCGGAGCTTGACCTCCGGCGCGTTGCGGAGCGGGTGCCCGACGAGCTCCAGAGGCCCCTCCGGGATGAGGTGCGCCCGTACGTGGAGTCCCTGGTGGAGCGGTTCATCCAGGTGCCCGCCTCCAGCGGGGAGGACGACTCCGACGTCGGGGCGGCCGGCGGCGCGGGCGGCAACAACGACTCCTCCCTCTAGGCATCCCCTATTTCCCTTTCATGGTTCCTGTAATACTTTAAGAAGAACTCGGCCCCGGAGGGCGTTAGCCTTTTGCGTATTACCTTTGTCTCCATCCTTCCCTTTCTTAAATCGACGGTCGCCTACTTGCCGTGACGTGACTTAGTTTCTTCGCGTGGGGCTCGGCGTCGCTGCTGATGTGGCTCGGTGATGACGGCCGGCGGGGCCCTTGCGAGGTTCTCCCTCGTGAGTGGAAGGTCGTGGCCGCCGCCCCCTGGGTTCGTGGCCTTGCTGCTCGTCGTGGCCGGGTCCCTCCCCTCACGCCGTTTTTCCTGGCGCCTTAGGCCTCAGGGGTCTCGGTAGCCGCGCGTGGTGGCCCGCGGTTTCTGCATCCTCACATTAGTGCGCATAACCCTTATCCCGTCCTCGGGTCGTCATTAGATTAGGAAACTCTTGCTTGGTTCGGTAATGTACATAGCTTGTAGGGCGGTGACAATCTCGTGCGTTGCAAGGCGTGGCCGGGTAGTCCAGGTAGCCCGCGATTCCGCCTGGGACGCTTCCTCCTTTCGGCACTCTGTGTCGGCAAGTCCCAGTCCCTCACATTTCTCGACCACCGTAATGTACGTCCGAATCACCAGGACGCAACTACGAGGTGAGGCCTCGACACCCTTGATGCCGACCGGATCACCAAGGATGACATCAAGGGGCGAGTGGCTGTATGACCGGTAAGGCTCCTGAGGCGCGTTGCTCAAGAGCCCCCTTTGACGCTCAAGCAGCTCTACGTCGGCAGGTCCCAGTCCCGCACATTCCTCGACCACCGTAATGTACGTCCGGATCGCCTGGACGCAACTACGAGGTGAGGCCTCGACACCCTCGATGCCGACCGGATCACCAAGGACGACATCAAGGGGCGAGTGGCTATATGACCGGTAAGGCTCCTGAGGCGCGTTGCTCAGGAGCCCCCTTTGACGCCCGAGCGACCCCCATTCCATCCTGCTGGCTGCCGCCTCAGGAGGCACTGGGACCTCCCGAGGTCCCATGTTGCGGTGCCGCGCCGTGGTCGGAGCCCCCGAGCGGGGATCGTCTGCCAAAGAAGCAAGTCCCTGAGGCGACAGGGCCTTGCTATCCAGTTCCGAGGCTCCTCGGGGAGGGCCGGAGCGCGCGGGCCCTTGCGAAACACCAATTCAGAGAAAGAGACTCCAAGATCGGAAAAAGGAGAGAATGATGAGAGAAAAGTCCCTGCCCCTTTTTTCATTTAAAGATAGAATTCCGAAATTCTCAAACTTCATTCCAAAAAGTGGAAACTCGTACACCAAAAAGAAGCAAGCAACTGCCGCGTCCGGCACCTAGGCTAGTCTTCGCCTTCGTCTTCCCCCAGCGTGGAGCGTAGGGCATCAACGTTGCGTGGGCATAGCCATTGGTGGGCAGTGTTGTCCGCCAGCGCGGAGCATGGGGCTTCCACATTGCGAGGGAAGGAACCCCTCCGCATCCTCGGGGGGCTCCGGGCGTATACAGCCCACTCATTATTACGTGAGAGTGTCACGGGTTGGTCCTGGGGGTGTACAGGGAGCTCCATGCCCCGCGGACACGAAGCTCACTCACAGCCCCTAGGCTTGGCGTGGCGAAGTAGGGTCGGCTCCGGGCGGTCCCTCGAGCGTAGGGGGAGGCCCTCGCGTTCTCCGATGGGAGGGCCCACCCCGGGAGAGGGCCTTGGGCGCACCAGGGCCCGCGGCCGGGTGCCGTCGTCGTGGTGATGGCGCAGGCCCCCGCGCCGAGGGTCGGGCCCGACGAGGCCCTTCCGTTGCGCGCGAGGCCGGCACCCTGGGCGGTGCCCCAGCGCGCCTCGTTGGGGTGCCCGGGGTCCCCACGCAAGTACTCGAGACCCTGCCCCCAAGCTGGGCGAGCTGGGCCTAGGGACATGGGTGAGTACGCGATCGCCTGCTGGTGATCGAACGAAATCCGACCCGGAGACATGGGCGTATGTTCCACCCTCCGTCTCCAAGCGGGCGTCGCGCGCCCTGGAGACATGGGCGTGTGCTCCACCCTCCGTCTCCAGGTTGGGATCATCTGGCCTGAAGACATGGCGTGTGTTCCACCCTCCGTCTCCAAGCTGGGGCCATCCGACACGGGGACATGGGCGTGTGTTCCACCCTCCGTTCCCAGGAAAGCGGCCCCCGGCCCCCAGACCCAGATGCCTGCTCAAGGAAGCTCCCTACCAGCGGGCACGCCTCTCGAAGGTGCCTACGCCGGGCATCCTTGCGAGGCCAACCCCGCAAGCCGCCCTCGCGAGGCTGTGCATACCAGCCCGGACGAGAGCTGCTCGCGAGGTCGCACATGCGCCTCCGGTCGCCGTGGTAGCCGGCGTTGCTTCCTTCGCGGCCCGGGCGCTCGTCAACATGGTCGTTGTAGAGTTGCTCGAGCCCCCAGGCGCCGGCGTAGTCGAGCGTCTGGTCCTTCTCCCTGGTCCCGGTGGGCGTACTGAGGGGCGCGAGGCGACGCCCCTCTCGCGCGGCCAGCGCTCCCCACCGGTCTTGGCCGGCGCTTGCAGCCAGCTCCCGCGTCCCCGGCGACTCGTGCCAGGCCCCCAGCGAGCGCGGGTCGCAACGGACGTCCCGAGCGCGCCCATGCGACCCAGGCGCTGCGCCAGTCAGTTGAGCGAGTTCGCGGGCATGAGCCCCGCTGAGACACGCCTGGGTCCCGCTGTTGGTGGTGACGCGCCTGGGGGCACGCTTGGCCTAGTCGTTGCGGTGGTCGCGCGCAGCGCGGTGGCACTGTAGCTCATGCGCCACGAGGAGCGCGACATGTCTGTGCGTCAGGTCGTGGCAGACCCGAAAGGGCGATGGTGTGGCCCGGATGCGGGGAAGGGCCTAGGCGGCAAGGGCGTGCCGTGCGGTTGGTGAAGGCGGCAACCCCTGGTGCCTGCTGAGGGCCCTGCCGGTGATGGCGCCCACCGACGGGGAGGCCGGACGACGCAAGGTGCCGAGGCCCGTCGGCACCATCCGCGCCACGCGGGCCGCCCGCCGCTTAGCATGGGCTCGACGTCCTTTTGCCATGAGTGCGGCGAGCGGAGGCGAGGCGAGGCTTGCGCGTGGGTTCCGACACGCCCCCTACCTGGAGCGCCAAATGTCGGATTTCGGGCTCCGCAAAACCCTCAAGATTCGAACACAGGGGCGTGTGGGAAGATCCCCTGCAGCCTCGCCCTACCTACCTCACTACTCGATGGTAGGGATGATGAACTCGCACAAAGACGAGGAAGAAGATGCACACAGTGATTTACCCAGGTTCGGGCCGCTGCGAAGCGTAATACCCTACTCCTGCTTTGGTGGATTGCCTCACGAGGAGGTGTGGTGGATGAACTAGTACAGTGGCGAGGAGCCTCGTGAGGGCGCTTGAGTGGTGTTCTTGGCGATGACATCCGTCCTGCTGGGCTCGTGGTCGTGGTCTTGTTGCACCGGAATGGAAACCTTTGGGGGGCGCTTTGGGAACCCGCGTACGTCCTTGCTCCCTTTGCACCAAAGGGGAAACTGCACCGCCTGGCGCGCTGGCCCCCGCCTGTCCTTCCTTGCGTCATCCTTGACTCCTGAGGCCGGGTTCTGCATAGAGTTCTCCACTGCTCCGGAGGGGGCCTGAGGAGGCCCACTCCTTGGCTGGTCTTGGTGCTGCTCTTCCTCGCGAGCTTAGGGCCCTCACGAGGGCCTTGTTTTGAGTGGGGCCGCGGCAGGCCGTGCTTGGCTCGTGAGGTGGGCCATGCCCTGGGCCGCAGGCAGGCAGGTCTGGGTACCCCCGTTCCCAGAACGCCGACAGGCACAAGCTACGATGATCGCTAATTGGAAACCATAGCATCTCAGTAGAAGGATCATAGTTCCAAAGGAAGAAGCGGCAAATCGAACTCCAATGGACGGTGTCTTCATCGCTTCTCCTCCAAATTTTTCCGATGGTAGTCAATAATCATTATACGCCATGTTTGATTTTCTGGCGCATTTCTGGGCTCACTTGCTATATTTAAGCCATTTTTTGCATTTACTGGTCATTTAATGCATATAAATCAAATCCTAACTTCAACAACGTGTGTTGGCGAGAGGGATAAGGACCGTTGTTCGATCTGGGTGCATCCTACGGTGCAGACGTATGATCCATGTGGTTTGGGTTTTGACCAATCAGAACGCACGACTCACGTTGCGCGCATTAGGTGTCATCGGCCATAGTTTACCAAGCAAACGGCTTTAGTGAATGAATCATGTGCGATTGGTAAACCAAACTGCACATGTTCAGTTCATACATACCGGAGTGAGATCAACTGAGCGTTCTAGCTATAGGGTAAATTATCATAAATATTTAAAATTCATTGCTACGGTTGACAACATATTAATCTAGATCAACATAAGGCATGGCATACCTCGCAATAAAGTACATGCGAAACTTCTAACAGAACGAACTCAGTACACATCGCTCATGATTCAGTACATGCAACAATTCAGTACAGTAGACATAATGATTAGTTTTTTGAATCAATTCCCATGTACATGGGGTGATCGCTATCATTAGGTTGACCCCTAATGAACTTAGGATTTCTGATGATTTTATGCTTCTCCTCTTTTATGTTGTGTGGCCCCTCAGGTGGCAATTCATCATATTGATTGTACTCCTCCTCATCACCAACATGCTCGACACCTAGTACCCTCCTCTTCCCATACATCACTACATGGCAGTGCATATGCAAGAGGTCTGGCACAAAGAAAATCTGGGTAGCATCGCTGGCAAGAATAAATGGGTCCTTGTGATATACCATAACTCTGCGGTCAACATATGTCTTCCTGATGTAAGCATCAACCTTTACGCTACTAAGAGGGACCCATCTGCAACCTTCATTGGCACATAGTTAAGCTCCCAAAACTCTTTGATGGTTCCATAGTACACCTGTTTATCATCTTCCTCTACAGTTAGGCATTCTATTCGAAAAGAGCTATTCTGATACGAGGTCTTAACATCACGTTCCTCAGTGTAGAACGTGTTGCCATTTATGTCGTACGCTTGGTACTTCATAATCGTCGTTGATGGCTTTTGTGCAACCACGTTGCAAGGTCTTGATCGGATCCACTTGCCAAACATCCTTCAGCCATCTTACATAGTCCTTATTGTGTGCATTTGACTTGGCAGCTGGTGACAACACATTGGGTAAGTTTCTTTGTCGTATCTCCTCCATGTGTTATGCAGCATAAGCGTCGAGTATCAGGCTGTTAAGTAGTACCGTCAAATGGGCTTGATCGGCCATTTCTCTAGGTGCACAAAACTGCATGCTAGCAAGGACCGGCTTACCAGCCAGCCTTCCCTCATGGTGATAGAGGGGCACACTTATAGGTCTAAGTTTCATGTATTCGGTGCAAAACTCAACCACCTCCTCCGCGGTATAACCTTGTAGGATGCTTGCCTCTGGATGACATCGGTTCCGACAATAGCGCTTCAATATTCCCATGTACCACTCGAAAGGATACATGTTGTGAAGAAACACAGGACCACAATACTTTATCTCGTCCACAAGGAGCACGGTGAGATGGACCATGCCATCAAAGAATGACGGTGGGAAGAACCTCTCTAAGTTTGACAATATTCTTGCAATATCAGCCTGCATATTATCCAGCTCTTCAATATCTACCACCTTCTGCCATAGTTTGTTGAAGAAATCACAAAGATCAATCAATGTGTTTCTTATGTCTCTATCCATCATATTCCTTATGGACACCGAGAGGATTTGTGTCAACATTACGTGGCAATCATGTGACTTCATGTGAGACAACTTCTTTTTAGCCAAGCTGTCATCCACGAGACTTCTGATGTTTGTAGAGTAGGAAGAGGGTGTCTTAATTGACAACAAAAATTCAAAGAACTCTTTTACTTCTGCTGCAGTGAAATTGTAACTCTGGTGTTGGTGGAGCAATTGCTCATCACTTTTTGCTTCATTCATGCATTCTGATTGATCACCAAGCATATCGAGTCATGCACCGTCACCATTCTTTCTTTTGCCATTAATCTTGAGCAGAGTACCAAGGATGCTTTCATAGACATTCTTCTCTACGTGCAAGACATCAATGCAGTGACGTACACTTAGGAACTCCCAGTAAGGTAATTCCCAGAACACTGATTTTTTCTTAAACACTTGGTCCTTGGGTGTTATTTTTAACGTCGAACCGGATCCCCTGCCAAGCACAACTTCAATTTCTTAACCATGTTGTGGACTACTTTCCCATCATAGGTTCTTGGGCCCGTTCCTTTCTAAACCATACCATCAAATTCAGCTGTCATTTTTCGGTAAGGGTGACTTTTCCTTAAGAACCTACGATGACGCAAATACACGGTTTTGTGCGAGTTGGAAAGAAATCTACTTGTTGTCCTATCCATGCATGTGACACATCCTACTGGTCCCTTTGTTTTCTGCCCCAAACTGTTGCCTAATGCCAACATATCTTGAATGGTGTACAACAGCAACACATGTAGGCGGAAAAACTCCTTTGCGCATGCATCATAACAGTTCACATCAGGCTCCCACAATGTCTGCAGTTCTTCTACCAGTAGCTGAAAGTAAATGTCGATATCATTTCCAGGTTACTTCGGGCCCTGGATAATCATCTACATCATGATGTATTTTTTCTTCATACACAACCAAGGAGGAAGGTTATATATGCACAAAAGCACCGGCCAAGTGCTGTGTTTGGTGTTCATATCGCCAAATGGATTAAATCCATCAGTACACTCCCCTAGCCATATATTTCTAGGATCCTTTCCAAAATCTTTAAACCTGTCCGCGATTTGTTCCCACTGAGCCCCATCTTTCGGGTGCCTCATATATTTATCTAAAGTTCTCTCATCATGATGCCATCGCAACCTATTTGCCTATCTAGGGTTTGCAAACAAACGCTTCAACCTTGGAATTATAGGCAAGTACCAAACAACCTTGAACGGGATTCCTATCTCGATCTCTTCATTCTTTTTGTACTTGTCCTTTGCTCTCCTGCGCTTGTATCGTGCGTGCTTGCATATGGGACATGAACGCAAATCTTTGTAGTCACCGCGGTACAACATACAATCATTCACACAAGCGTGTATCTTCTAGACTTCAAGTTCCAATGGACAAACAACTTTCTTCGCTTCATTCGTGCTTTTGGGGAGCACATTATCTTCTGGAAGAATGTCTTTGAAAAGAGTCAACAACTGTGTGAAGGCCTTGTTTGATAGACCGCTTTCTGCTTTAAATTTGAGAAGCCTCAGTGTGACACTCAACTTGGAATATTTCTTTTTGCAACCTGCATCTAAATCTTTCTTGGAGGCCGCATCAATGCTTAGCAGCTCCTTGTACCCGGCTATATCTTTATCTGGGCCCTGGAAATCTGTAATCATAGCAGCAAAATCTGGCATATCATCAAGGTCGGTGTTGTTTGCTTCACACTCTTGGGTTTTCTTTGAGTTTTTTTGGCATGCCAGTCTTCTGTCTGTAGTTTGACATCTGAGCCCCGAGGTTAAACTCAACACCATGTGACTCTGATCGGGGTTTGGCACCTCGCCGACATGTAGGTTATTACCTTCATCCATAACCGGCTCTTCGCCGTGTTTAGTCCATCTTGTGTATCCACCCATGAATCCCCTTTTGTATAAGTGCAACTCGACCTTATCAATTGGAAATGACACCATATTGGTACAATCCTTGCATGGATAGAGGACGTAATATTCTTTGCAAATTCTCTTCTTTGTCTGTTCAGCCAAAGCCATGAACTCCTTCACCCCATCCCTATACCTTGAGCTTGTCCGATCCCCTTCCATTCAGATCGTTCCATCTGCACATGTTGCATCCTTAATGGATGCACAAACATGGGTGAATAAATCACAAGATTTTATTTTCAAAGTTTATGGAGGGCGCTGCATAATGTTATCCAGCCGTGCAATGACACTAATCAACCAGTCAATTTAAACGCATCATCAGTAGTGCCCTTATATGAATTTAATACCTTAATTAGGCCACTCAAGGAAAATAATACCTTAATTAATTAGCAGCGTCACGGCGAGACAACAGGGTCGAGGAGCTGAGCTTAGCGGGGCACCTACCTGAAGTCTGGACTCCAGTATCCCGCCTACGATCGCGAGGGACGTGCTCCAGTCACGCCGGTGCCGACCACGAGGATTGAGCTCCTCCTATATCTCCTGCCGCCGATCGAAGATTGAACTCCTATCACGCCGCCACCGCCGACCGACCGAGGATGGACTTCCTATAATGCCGACACCACTGACCGACTGGGGATTGACCTCCTATCCGGCAGCCGCTGCCTCGGTCGCCGCCGACATTTCTATTAGCATAACGCTTTTTTTGCGTTTCCTGAGAGCGGCTGTTTACCGCACCCATATGTACCAGGAAGCACATCACAAACGGTCATGTTACGGAAACCGTGTATCACGAACCATCTCACACGATTTGGTTAGGAGAACTGTGTGCCGTATACAACAGAATGAGATAATTAGTTCCCTGCCCGTTATCATCAGATCCCCATAGTTTCCCCATCTTCCCCAAATCCCTAAATAGCTTCCAAATCCCTAGCGCCCAAATTTCCTAGCGTGGCGCTGGCATTGGGGGAATGCGGACGAGTGGTGCTGATGGTTTCAGTGCGGCTGCACCGGTTCATACAGTCGTTCTTGGCAGCGCCATTGGCAGCGCCACCACGATGGCGGTCACCGCCGAGCACTTTCCTAAGGTCACCAGGAGGCCGGTGTACTACAGATCCGAATCGTCTTGTCAGGTCCCAATCATTCCTCATCTTTTTAGCATGTCCAAAGCAAGCAGCTCACTTAGTCCGTCCTGAATTGGACCCCCCCCCCCCACACACACATGAAAGCGATCAAATGCGGATCCAGAGTATGACTCCAGCAGACTCCCGCAACATGAGTTCGATTTCGAGTTTTGCACCACCGAGAAGTACCAAAAGCTGAGTTGTGTGCATGGACACACTCCCGCCCGACGAGTATGCATGGAGGGATTCGACATTGGCAGACGGTTTCTCGGTTGCCCCTTAGAGGTTCGTGATAAGTTCATCCCTTATGGTCAGTTAATGCCCCCTCTCATCCTGATTATTTAACATTCGCAGGGATATGAGGCTTGTGCCTTTGTTAATTGATTGGATGATGAATGGCATGGCGGGGCTCAGAGTGTTATCACCAAGCTTGCAGAAGATAACATAAAGCTGAAGAAGAAAGTGACTAATCTGGAGTGTACAATCACTACGATGAAGCAAGAAAGAATCAATCACAGGCAACATATGAAAGCAAGAGACAAGAAGGAACTAGCATGTGTAGTTATAGTTGCCGCATTAGCCATCTTCTATGCGCTGTTTGCAATGATCATTAGGGGTTTCGTTTGATTATTAATGGCTACATCAATAAGCAGAGCTCATCTATAGCTTACCAACTATGCTATGTAAAATGCTTGTTTCACACCCGTTGTGTTTCATATAAGCGTGTGGGTAGTTAAACAATGCATCTAGTGAACTGTGTGAACTGCTAAAATGTACACATGTGAAACAGTTGGCATATTGCACACATTTGGACACTCCAATCCGTGCGCATAATTATCACATTGAGAACTGCACAATAGCGGGAATTTAGAGCGACGGGCCGGGTACACACATATGCGGTTGATTATATCAGAATTCTAACCGTCTGCCAAGGAGCCAATAGAATCCGTCAATCCCCCGCTTCAGTTGCCAATCCTCTTTTCTTTACACCACGCTTCAGTTGCCACCATCTTCATCGTCCCGGCCTGCCACGCTACACTTCCACACACTCTGCAATCTCGCTTTCTCGCCGGTTGTTTAGGTAGCGCAACAATGTCGAGCGAAAGCAAGGACGATAGTTCCGCCAGTCTGGTCCCCGATCTGGGGTCAACCTTAGAATCATCACGCTCGTCTTCCAGCATGAGTCCGGTGTCGAGCCCTGACCTCCATTTTATCCGTCTCATGGAAGGGACTCCGCCACCGGAGTCATCGGACGACAACCAGACTGACGAGGAGCCCCCGAAGGACGAAGAAGACGATCACGATGAGGAGGAGGAGGAATGGTCGAACAAGGAGGGCAACGACGAGGAGCCGCCTAAGGACGAAGAAGACGACGACGATGAGGAGCAAGAGGAATGGTCGAACAAAGAGGACGACGACGAGGAGGCGCCGAAGGAGGAAGAAGATGACGATGATGACAAGGAGGAGGAATGGTCGAACAAGGAATACGACGACGAGGACATCGACGAGGACATCAACAACTATGGTGACAATGATGGCGATGAAAAGCCAGCGGTCAGCGGCAAGAAGCGTTCATGTCAAGACAATGGCGCGGGGCCATCCAACAACAACAAGAAGAAGTAAAACAGACTGTTCTCCTTAAGTCTGTTGTCGTTTGCTCATATTTATTCCTTAACTCTGTCTACACTATCGATATCCTCGCAAACGGTTAAGAATACAGATTTGATAATGATCATTGCAAAAATCGCACACAGTTGGTTTCATGAAATGTGTGCCCTGTCGAGCACACAATTCAGAACAACAAATCGTATGTGATGTCCAGAATTATAGCACACAATTCTGATTATCGAACTGTTTGTAGCGTATCATACACACCTTGTTACACCAAAACGTTTGTGTTCTTCCATACCATCACAAACAGTTCATCCGAGGGACCTGTATGCCGTACAACACACAAATCCGGATCTGCTTAACCGTTTGCATTATATTATGTCTTCGCAAGCAGTTCTACACTTTGAACTGTATGTCGTACATCAAACACATCTCTGTTTGATTAACCATTTGTGCCGTTTCGCCTCATCACAAACAGTTCGTAAAAGTCAACTGTCTGCTGTAGATCCCACACGTAACTATTTTCTGAATCGTATTTGATGGATCCACCATCGCACACAGTTCGTGTCATTGGCGACGGAGCTTGAACTATATCGTTTCCGATTCATGCATCGCACACAGTTTTGGCAAAGGGTCTCTGATTGCAGTGTCGTCTTTGGACCTTCCTGCAGTAGTGCGTGCTCATGGCTGATGCGGCCACGCTCGGGCCGGAGTGGGTTGCCGAAGTTGCCCTCACGACGGGGCTCCATGTCCCCATCTTTCACCGGTGACGATTGAACAGTAAAATGGTCTGAGGAGTCAGTGCGGTAAACTGGCCAATGGTGGACTGTAGCCGACGAAGCTTCCGGCCTAAGCCGTGCGTGTATGAGGATTGGCCCAAGATATTTTGTACTACATCTCACACGATTCGTGATCATGAACTGTTTGTGAAAGACTTGATTTTCTAAATGTTTTTAAAACAAAAAATGAGGTTAATTCGACAAAGGACGGTATTTGGATTGCAATAAGATTCATCTGTAGTGAACATTGACCAATAGTAGTGTCATGCTAAAATATGGAATTATTCAGGGTTTGTTTGGCATTTTTATACATGAATTGAGTTTTCTAGACATTTAATGTGTATAATTCAAATTTGAACTATCGTCCCAATGTCCGGTGCATCAAAATGGGTTGAAAAACATATTAGTGTCCATGGCTTCATCTTTAGGTCACGGGCAAGAAATGGCAATGAATTTCAAACATCTCGTCATCTTGGCTCGGCCACAAATGTTGAGAAACTTAGTTTTTAAAATACTGTAAGTCCAAAACGCGTCAGAAGTTCAAAAAACATGGCATGTTGTCATGACATGGCTCATATGTGCCATGTTAACAAAAACTATCCAATTTGGGACATGTTTAGGCACAAGTCCCTTACAAACTGGAGCTTCTCACGACAAGCTTTGTGGTGCCGATAGGGAACACGTCATCTTACGTGGGCAAAACGACATCCGCTCATCTTCTTGCCTTGACCTTTTTTTAGAGGCAACATAGACCAGTAGGAGTGTCTTGCTAAAATATGGAATTATTCAGGGTTCTTTTTGCAATTTTTTATACATTAATTAAGTTTTTCTAGGCATTTATTGTGGATAATTAAAATTTGAGCTAAAATCACAAGGTTCGGTGCATCAAAATGGGTTGAAAATCATTTAAGTGTCCATGGCTGCATTCTTTGGGCCCCATGCAAGATACGGGAATGAATTTCAAACATCTCGGGGTCTTGGCTCGGCCACAAACATTGAGAAACTTGGTTTTAAATTCATGTATGAATCAAAAACTCGTTCGAAATTCGTGAAACTTGTCATGGTGTCATGACATGACTCATATGTGCCCTGGTAAAAAAATGTCCAATTTGGGACAAGTTTTTGCACAAGCTCCTTACAAAACAAACATTCTCATGGGAAGATTTGTGGTTTCGATATGGAATGCATCATCTTTCGTGGGTGAATCGACATCCGCTGCCTCTTCTCATCTTGAACTATTTCTAGAGACAACATATACAAAGATGAGTGTCGTGCCAAAATATGAAATTATACATGGTTCGTTTGGCCCATTTATACATTAATTGACTTTATATGGATTATTTAACATGCATAATTCAAATTTAAACTACAATCACAAGGTCTGGTGCATCTGATGATTGGGTTGAAAAATCATATAAGTGTACATGCATCTTTAGGTCCCATGTAAGATATGGGAATGAATTTCAAACATCTCTGGGTCTTGGCTCGGCCACACATACATTGACAAACTCTCGTTTTAAATCATGTAAATCAAAAACTCGTCAGAAGATTCATGAAACTTGGCATGGTGTCATGAACATGGCACATATGTGTCGTGGTAAAAAAATTGACCAATTTGGGACAAGTATTGGCACAAGTCCCTTACAACCCGGAGTTTCTTATGGGGAGCTTTGTGGTTCCGATATGAAACACATCACCTTATGTGCACGAAACGACATCCGCTGCCTCTTCTCACCTGAACCAATTCTAGAGGCAACATAGACCAATATGAGTGTCGTGCTAAAATACAGAATTAGTTAGGGTTTGTTTGGCCTTTTTATACATTAATTAATGAATCTCGGCATGGTGTCATGACATAACACATAAAGGCGTCATAGCATTTTGTTTTCCTATTTGAGACTCGTTTTTAATATATTTTTTCTTCTAGAGGCAACATTGATAATATTACTTTAAAGTATAGTAAATCTAGACCTCATACAAAATTCAAGAAATTGGGCATGGCGTCATGATATAGCACAAATATGATGTGGTATTTTTTGTGTCCACTTTGGGAAAAGGCGCACACATTAATAGCGAACAAAAGCTTTTTGGAACAAAGAACTGTCATGTTTCCACGCAAACGGTTGCATTATTTTCAAACCGTGGCCATTCTACCGCCCTTACCTGCTGCCAAGGGTCGCACTCTTTTATTGGATATTGCCTACGAGGTGCCATGCGAGTGACTGCTTGAATTGACACGAGGCATGTGAGCTGGCCTCCGCTGCGCAGGCTCAGTGGGAGTCGTGCGGGCAGTAAGCCGCAGGCTCACCGGGAAGCGAGCCCTTTGACCTCCATATCCGCCCTCCTTGCTTCCAACCTGTCCATCAATGGCGCACGAGCCGCTGTTTAATAGGCGGCTTTATTGCCCACTCACTCAAAATCCTCTATATATCTTCGCCTCCCATTCCCCTCCATCAGACCTCCACGGTGACCTACGCCATGGCGCACAAGGATCATATGCCACTAGTCTTCCGGTTTGGTGAAGTCGACACCGAGCCGGAGGAGATAGAACATAAAGACGAATGGGATGCCATGGACATGGCCTTGGAAGAGATGGATGCCGTAGCGGATGCTGCCCCGGCGCACTCGCCAGCAACCATCCCCGTGCCCTCACCAGCAACCATCCCCGTGGCCTTGACGGGCTGGTCGCCGAGCATCATCGCAGTGTTGGAAACCGCGGGCGTCAGGGAGGTCCCCACGGACCCATGATACGACCATTTTGCATCATGATTTCCTATTGTTATTTTGTTTTGTTGAATAATAATGCTTTGGGGAGTGATTCTAATGCCTTTTCTCTCATAATATGCAAGGTTTACACAAGGAGGGAGAATACCGGCAGCTGGAATTCTGTACCCAAGAAAAGCACGTTAGAGATACCTATTCTCCACAACTCCAATGAAGCTAAAATTTTATGGAGATTATTTTTACATTTAATAAAAAATACTGGAGTTGGAAACTACCGGAGGAGGCCACCCAGGTGGGCACACTGGCGCGCCCTGATGAGTTGTGCTCAGCCTGGCCCACTTCCGGTGCCTATCTTCTGGTATAAGGTCTCTCTTGACCTAGAAAAAATAAGAGGAGGACTTTCGGGACGAAGTGCCGCAGCCTTGAGGCGGAACTTGGGCAGGAGCACTTTTGCCCTCCGGCGGAGCGATTCCACCGGGGGAACTTCCCTCCCGGAGGGGGAAATCGAAGCTATCGTCATCACCAACACCCCTCTCATCTTTGGGAGGCCAATCTTCATCAACATCTGCAACAGCACCATCTCCTCTCAAACCCTAGTTCATCTCTTTTGTTCAATCTTTGTACCGGAACCTTAGATTGGTACATGTGGGTGACTAGTAGTGTTGATTACCTTGCGTAGTTGATTACTATATGGTTTATTTGGTGGAAGATTATATGTTCAGATCCAATATGCTATTCAATACCTCTCTGATCTTGAGCATGTTTATTATTTGTGAGTAGTTATCTTTGTTCTTGAGGTCATGGGAGAAGTCATGTTGCGAGTAATCATGTGAATTTGATATGTGTTCGATATTTTGATGATATGTATGTTGTGATTCCCTTAGTGGTGTCATGTGAACGTCGACTACATGACACTTCACCATTCATGGGCCTAAGGGAATGCATTGTGGAGTAGTTATTAGATGATGGGTTGCTAGAGTGACAGAAGCTTAAACCCTAGCTTATGCGCTACTTCGTAAGGGGCTGATTTGGATCCACATGTTTAATGCTATGGTTAGACTTTGTCTTAATACTTTTCTCGTAGTTGCGGATGCTTGCGAGGGGGTTAATCATAAGTAGGTTGCTAGTTCAAGTAAGAACAGCACCTTAGAACCGGTCCACCCACATATCAAATTATCAAAGTAGCGAACATGAATCAAATCAACATCATAAAAGTGACTAGATGAAATTCCCGTGTACCCTCAGGAACACTTTCCCTATTACTATTGATTGTTCTTGACTGTCCTTTGCCTCAAAAAGGATTGGGCTACCTTGCTGCACCTTGTTTACCGTTGCTGTTACTTGCTTGTTAAAAATTATGTTGCTATCAAACTATCTGTTACCTACAATTTCAGTGCTTGCAGAAATTACCTTGCTGAAAACCGCTTGTCATTTCCTTCTGCTCCTCGTTGGGTTCGACACTCTTACTTATCGAAAGGACTACAATTGATCCCCTATACTTGTGGGTCATCATGACTCTTTTCTGGCGCCGTTGCCGGGGAGTGAAGCGCTCTTTGTAAGTGGAAATCGGTAAGGAAAAACTTATGCTACGTGCTAAAATTTATTGCTACTTGCGACTATGGAGAACAATCCTTTGAGGGGTTTGTTCGGGGTATCTTCACCTCGATCAGAACCACAATTAGTTACCCCTCAACCTACAACACCTACTGAAAATGTTACTTGTGAAATTCCTTCGGGTATGCAAGAACAACTGCTTGCTAAACCTTATGCAGGAGATGTGACTGAACATCCTGATATGCACCTTTTATGTGTGAACGAGATTTACGGGTTATTTAAGCTTGCAGGTTTACCCGGAGATGAAGTTAAGAAGAAGGTTTTCCCTTTATCTTTGGAGGGAAAAGCATTGACATGGTATAGGCTATGTGATGATCTTGGATCGTGGAATTGGAATCGTTTGCAATTGGAATTTCACCAAAAGTTTTATCCCATGCATCTAGTTCATCGTGATCGGAATTATATATATAATTTTTGGCCTCGTGAAGGAGAAAGTATCGCTCTAGCTTGGGGGAGGCTTAAGTCAATGTTATATTCATGCCCCAATCATGACATTCTGAGGGAAGTTATCATTCAGAATTTTTATGCTCGACTTTCTCATAATGATCAATCCATGCTCGATACTTCTTGTGCTGGCTCTTATATGATGAATACTATTGAATTCAAGTGGGATCTCTTAGAAAGAATTAAACGCAACTCTGAAGATTGGGAACTCGACGAAGGTAATGAGTCAGGTAAAAGCTTGAATTTGATTATGTTAAATCTTTTATGAGTACCGATACTTTTCACAAGTTTAGCGCAAAATATGGACTTGACTCGGAGATAGTAGCCTCTTTCTGTGAAGCATTTGCTACTCACATTGATCTCCCTAAGGAGAAGTGGTTTAAATATCATCCCCCTATTAAGGAAGAAATTAAACAACCAGTCATAGCTAAAGAAGAAACCATCTTTTACAATGTTGATCCAGTTGTGCCTACTGCTTATATTGAAAAACCACCTTTTCCTGTTAAGAAAAAGGAACATGCTAAGGTATCAACTGTGGTTCGTAAGAGTAATACAAGAGCACCTAAACCCCCTGAGCAAATTAAAGTAGAACCTAGTGTGGTTATTGTTAAACATCTCTTGGTAGAAAATATTGATGGGCATGTTGTCTACTTCTGTGATGAAGCTGCTAGAATTGCTAAACCTGATGAAAAGGATAAACATAGACCCATAGAAGGCTTGCCTGTTGTCTCAGTCAAAATAGGATATCATTGCTATCATGGTTTATGTGATATAGGTGCTAGTGTGAGTGCTATCCCTTTTACCTTATACCAAGAAATTATGGATGAAATAGCACCTGCTGAAATGGAAGACATTGATGTCACTATTAAACTTGCTAATAGAGACACTATCACACCACTTGGGATTGTTAGAGATGTTGAAGTCTTGTGTGGGAAAGTAAAATATCCTACTGATTCTCTAGTCCTTGGTTCCCCACAAGATGACTTTTGTCCCATTATCTTTGGTAGACCTTTCTTGAGCACCGTTAATGCTAAGATGGATTGTGAAAAACAAACTGTCGGTGTCAGTTTTGGTAATGTGTCTCATGAGTTTAATTTTTCCAAGTTTAGTAGACAACCTCGTGATAAAGCGTTACCTAATAAGGATGAAATAATTGGTCTTGCTTCTATTGTCGTGCCTCCTACTGATCCATTAGAACAATATTTGCTCGACCATGAAAATGATATGCATTTGCGTGAAAGAAACGAAATAGATCAAATGTTCTTCGAACAACAACCTCTCTTGAAACACAATTTGCCTATTGAAACTCTTGGAGGTCCTCCTCCACCTAAAGGTGATCCGGTGTTTGAATTGATACAATTGCCTGACACTTTGAAGTATGCTTATCTTGATGAGAAAAAGATATATCCTGTTATTATTAGTGCTAACCTTTCAGAACATGAAAAAAAAAGATTATTAAAAGTTCTAAGGAAGCATCGGGCTGCTATTGGATATACTATTGATGATCTTAAGGGCATTAGTCCCACTCTATGTCAGCACAAGATCAATATGGAACCTGATGCTAAAACCGTTGTTGATCACCAACGGCGATTGAATCCGAAGATGAAAGAAGTAGTAAGAACTGAAATATTAAAGCTTCTGGAAGCAGGTATAATTTATCCCATAGCTAATAGTAGATGGGTAAGTCCCGTTCATTGTGTCCCTAAGAAAGGAGGTATTACCGTTGTTCCTAATGATAAGGATGAACTCATTCCACAAAGAATTGTTACTGGCTATAGAATGGTAATTGATTTTAGAAAATTAAATATAGCTACTAGAAAAGATCATTACCCTCTACCGTTCATTGATCAAATGTTAGAGAGACTATCTAAGCACACACACTTTTGCTTTTTAGATGGATATTCGGGTTTCTCTCAAATACCTGTGTCACAATCTGATCAAGAGAAAACTACCTTTACTTGCCCTTTTGGAACCTATGCTTATAGACGTATGCCTTTTGGTTTATGCAATGCACCTGCTACCTTTCAAAGATGTATGACTGCTATATTCTCTAACTTTTGTGAAAAGATTGTGGAGGTTTTCATGGATGATTTTTCCGTTTACGGAACTTCTTTTGATGATTGCTTAAGCAACGTTGATCGAGTTTTGCAGAGATGTGACCAAAATAATCTTGTCTTGAATTGGGAGAAGTGCCACTTTATGGTTAATGAAGGCATTGTCTTGGGGCATAAAATATCTGAACGAGGTATTGAGGTGGACAAAGCTAAAGTTGATGCAATTGAGAAAATGCCATGTCCTAAAGACGTTAAAGGTATTCGAAGTTTCCTTGGTCATGCTGGTTTTTATAGGAGGTTCATTAAAGACTTCTCTAAAATTTCTAGGCCTCTTACTAATCTTTTGCAAAAGGATATTCCTTTTGTTTTTTATGATGATTGTGTGGAAGCCTTTGAAACACTCAAGAAAGCCTTAACCTCTGCACCTATCGTTCAACCAACTGAGTGGAACTTGCCTTTTCAAATTATGTGTGATGCTAGCGATTATGCTATTGGTGCTGTTCTAGGACAAAGAGTTGATAAGAAATTGAATGTTATCCATTATGCTAGTAAAACTCTAGACAGTGCCCAACGAAACTATGCTACTACTAAAAAAGAATTTTTAGCAGTTATGTTTGCTTGTGATAAATTTAGATCCTATATTGTTGATTCCAAGGTCATTGTTCACACCGATCATGCTGCTATAAAATACCTTATGGAAAAGAAAGATGCTAAACCTAGACTCATTAGGTGGGTTCTCTTGCTCCAAGAATTTGTCTTACACATCGTTGATAGGAAAGGAGCTGAGAACCCCGTAGTTGACAACTTGTATAGGTTAGAAAATATTCTTGATGACCCACTACCTATTGATGATAGTTTCCCTGATGAACAGCTAGCTGCAATAAGTGTCTCACAACGCACACCTTGGTATGCTGATTATGCCAACTACATTGTCGCTAAATATATACCACCTAGCTTTACCTATCAACAAAAGAGAAAAAAAATTCTATGACTTGAGACATTACTTTTGGGATGACCCACATCTTTATAAAGAAGGAGTAGATGGTATTATTAGACGTTATGTACCTGAGCATGAACAGGAACAAATCATATGGAAATGTCATTCCGAAGCTTATGGAGGACATCATGCAGGAGATAGAACTGCTCATAAGGTATTGCAATCTGGTTTTTATTGGCCTACTCTCTTCAAGGATGCCCGAAAGTTTGTCTTGTCTTGTGATGAATGTCAAAGAATTGGTAATATCGGTAAGCGTCAGGAAATGCCTATCAATTATTCACTTGTTGTTGAACCATTTGACGTTTGGGGTTTTGATTATATGGGGCCTTTTCCTTCCTCCAATGGGTACACTCATATTCTGGTTGCGGTTGATTATGTCACTAAATGGGTAGAAGCTATTCCAACTAGTAGTGCCGATCACCACACCTCCATTAAAATGCTTAAAGAGGTTATCTTCCCGGGGTTTGGAGTCCCTAGATATTTAATGATCGATGGTGGTTCACATTTTATTCATGGTGCCTTCCGTAAGATGCTTGCTAAATATGATGTTAACCATAGAATTGCATCACCCTATCATCCTCAATCTAGTGGTCAAGTTGAACTTAGCAATAGAGAAATAAAATTAATATTACAAAAAACTGTCAATAGGTCTCGTAAGAATTGGTGTAAGACATTAGATGATGCACTTTGGGCCTATAGAACAGCTTATAAAAATCCTATGGGTATGTCTCCATATAAAATGGTGTATGGGAAAGCTTGTCATTTGCCTCTAGAACTAGAACACAAAGCATTTTGGGCAATTAAAGAACTTAACTATGATTTCAAACTTGCCGGTGAGAAGAGGCTATTTGATATTAGCTCACTAGATGAATGGAGAACCCAAGCCTATGAAAATGCCATGCTATTCAAAGAAAAGGTAAAAAGATGGCATGACAAAAGAATTCAAAAGCGGGAATTCAAAATAGGAGAATATGTTCTTTTGTTCAACTCTCGTTTAAGATTTTTTGCAGGAAAGCTTCTCTCAAAATGGGAAGGACTATATATTATTGAAGAGGTTTATCGTTCTGGAGCTATCAAGATTAGTAATGCCGAAGGTACAAACCCGAAGGTATTCAATGGGCAAAGAATTAAGCATTATATCTCAGGTACGCCCATTAACGTTCAAAGCAATGTTATCCAAACCATGACACCAGAGGAACACATAAAAGAAACCTTCCGAAACACTACAAATTATTTAAAAATAGGAGGTACGTGATACAGTAAGTAAACGGACTCCGAAAAATCCGCAAACATATTTTTTGTCAGTTTTGGAATATTTTAGAATTTTGGAAATAAAAAAATAAACCGAAAGGTGATCGAGGTGAGCACGATACACCAGGGCGCGCCAGGCACCCCTGGGCGCGCCTTGGTGGGTTGTGCCCACCTCGGATGCCTTCCCGACTCCGTTTTCCTTCCAAATACTTGTTTCCCAAGAATAACAATTCTCTGTATACCCCCGACTGTTTTGACGACCGCATCGCAGAAAAATCCTCTGTTCTTGTTTCTTGCTGTTTCCCTGACAGATCTGAAAATATGTCGTCTCAAGATTCGAAAGGAGAGAGCCATGCTGATCCCTATGTTCCAGACCCGAAGATCTTTAGGGAAATTTACCCCTACCTATGGACCTCGGAGGAGGAAGAAGATGCTACCATGCAGGAAACAAAAGATGACAGCTCTGAGGAAGAGGATGATCCATTGCCTCAACCTGGAGATGTGCATGTGGAATTCAAGAAATCAAGCCTCCCTAGAAGATACAAACCTAATATCCAATTTATCCCGTCTCGTTTTCTGCAAGAAAGCAAGAATGCCCTATGCCAAAGGATATTAAAGCTTGAGTTGGAGAATGATGATCTAAGGGAGGAAAACTTTATGCTTAAATATAAGTTGAAGAAGAAGGCTTCCTCTACACCTCCACCATCTTCGTCACCACCACCAAAGGAGACTTGAGCTCACGGGTATGGGCACTCCCCTTGGCTTGAACCAAGCTTGGGGGAGGTGCCCCGGTATCGTATCACCACCACTTTTATTCACCTTTACCTATTTTAGTTCCATCTTTAGTTTCCCTTTGCTTTAGTTGAATAAAAGTTTTAGTATGATCTATTTTCATGTGTTAGTCCCGTGGCCTATCTATCTATGCAATCGAGTGAAAGTTATATAATAAAGTTTAGTTTGAGTTTTTGCCTCTCTACTTTCTTGTTGCAATCAAATAAAGGAAAAGAAAAAAATGAAAAAAAATCATATGCTAATCTTATGGTGAGTAGTGACATCACATAAGGAAAAGTATAAGTAGTAAAATTTATTGGAGATTGACAAACATAGCATTGGTCAATGATGCAATTCATGAGAGAAATTAATAAGGGAAGAGAAGATTCACATGCAAATACACTATCTTGGACATCTTTTATGATTGTGAGCCCTCATCAAATATTATATGTCAAAATTGTTACCGTTGGACGAGGAAGACAACGTAATGATTTATGTATGTTCATATCCACATAGAAGTTATATTGTCATAGATCCTTTAACATGTGGTGCTTGACCAATATCTTTGCTAAGCCAAAACAATTCCACACTAAGTAGAGATACTACTTGTGCATCCAAAAACCCAAACCAAATTCTTTCTTTGAGTGTCCACCATACCTACCTATGGATCAAGAAAGATCCTTCAAGTAAGTTGTCATCGGTGCAATAAGGCAATAAAAATTGCTTCTAAAAGTGTTTTGATCAATTAGTGTAAGAAAAAATTGAGCGTTATATGAACTTATGATGGCAAAGTAATAAAAGCGACGGACTGCATAATAAAGGTTGCTATCATAGGGGGCAATATAGCGTGACGTTCTTTTACATTAAAGGATTGGGCATACAAACCAATAAGCGCATGACAACCTCTGCTTCCCTCTGCAAAGGTCCTATCTTTTACTTTTATGCACTTATTTTTATGCAAGAGTCAAAGTATTCTTCCCTATTCCCTTTTACCTTTTTTCTTTTGCAAGCATCATGTGGTGAGGAAAGATCTAGGCACATATATCCAGTTGGATATGGGTGAGCATGAGTTATTATTATTGACATCACCCTTGAGGTGAGTAAGTTGGGAGGCGAAAATATAAGCCCCTATCTTCCTACGTGTTTGGTTTTAACTTTTTGTTCATGGGTATGCTGTGAGCGTTAGCAATCATAGAAGACTAAATGATGGTTGAGTATGTGGACTTGCCAAAAGGCTCCGACATGAGACCCGTCCTGAAAAGATGATGAACTGTAGTTGCAAAGTTGACTAAGAACATAGTTTGTTGGTTCCCAGTAAGGTTTATGCTTCATAATTCTATGCTGTGATGAATTGTTACTTATTCATGAGAAGCTATATGATAGAAATGTATTGAAATAAGTTCTTATGATAGAGTTTGTTGCTGTTATGTTCTGTTAATAAGCATGATGCTTCTATGTCCGTATTTTGTTTTTATCGACACCTCTCTCTCAAACCACGTGGGCATGCTTTTCAATATCGGCTTTCGTGCCGGGACCGGTTTTCCAGGATATTAATTTCCCAGCAAATGGTCCTTGTGCTCACCAGCCCCAGGATTCCTGTTAGCTGATGAGACACATTCTTGATACAGAAATTCCAAGCAAAATTACAAAATCTGAAGTACAAGACCATTATGGTCTATGAGTACAACAAAAGGTTTCTAGTGTTTGGTGGCGGAAGCGGTTCGGGGTCACCAGCGTCTATGGGACTCCATTTCCCACAGGAACAGTTGACCTGGATAACTCCTATCTTCCCATGGCTGCTATCTTCGATGCCTAGGCTCCGGGGCTGTCGACATTTCGCTTCTCTCCAAGCAGGAAATCTGGCCAAGACAATAGCCAGGGACAAGCCAGTGAGTACTTTGAATGTACTCGCAAACATAATGAAAACAGGTATAACATAGCAGGTGGTATTCATGCACTGAAATAATCCACGATTACTTAACAAGTCACAAAATAAAATTCATGATGCACGCAAGCAGGTCATTCATATTAAACATGACTAAGTAATCAGAGAATAAAAAAATAAACCGATCGAGTGTCTGAAGCGACGCCTCGAAAGGATAATAATATAAAGCATGCCTCGGCCGGGCGTCTGAGCAACGCCACATAAAGGGCTTAGAAAAAAATAACATGCATGCCACAGTCGGGCGTCTGAGTGATGCCACATAAAGGGCTTAGAAGAAAAATAAATAACATGCATGCCACAGTCGGGCGTCTGAGCGACGCCACATAAAGGGTTTATAAGGGAATTAAATAACATACATGTTGTAGTCGGGCGTCTGTGTGACGCCACATAAAGGGCTTATAAGGAAAATAAACACAAGCGTGCCACAGTCGGGCGTCTGAGCGACGCCACATAAAGGGCTTATATGGAAAATAATAACATACATGCCGCAGTCGGGCGTCTGTGCGACGCCACATAAAGGGCTTATATAATAATAATCACGATGAGTATCCAGGAGGTAGAACCATCCCAGGGATACTCAATAATCCAAATAATGTAAATGGTTAGTCCACAATAATAATAATCATTATCATCATTCGTCATACGTCATGATCAATATTCTGGTTTGAGAAGTTTTCCCCCGAAGATCGACACTAAGACCGACACTTGACCCATCCCAGACTGTAGTCCTTAACCGTGGACACGACTATTCGAATAGATACAAACTCTGCAGAGGGTTTACTCTTTACCCACAAGTAACGGATTCCTTTAGTCCACCGGGACTAATTCCGCTTACGGTCTTTGAATTGAAAACACACCTTACCCGCACACACCAGCTTAACTTACCGGTGCCTGGAATCACCCACGACACTGGTTAAGCAAAACTCTAAGTGGGGAGGCTACAACCTCGACTAGCATGGCATCACAAAATTTATATTGCGCGCAAAACAGGGGAGCTACCCCCTCGGACTCACCGGAACACCCATGCCCCGGACCAAGTGACATGCCTACCAGGGGCCACTGGTATCTATCACTATGGCCTCTCTGTATGGTGTGTGCTAAGAAAGGGGTTGACAACTTACTGAACTGTACCCTACCTGCGGCAGGGACAAGTGGTAGTACGAAGCAAGCATGGGGGCTACTGGCACAAGACTCAATCTACGGTCGACTTAGGAGGTTATGTGTTCTCTGCATGATTAGCACAACAAATATATTCCACATCATCGAACAGAATCACCACTCATCATACCTCCCCATGCCTTATTGATCATACTCGTCCCAACGAAATGTCAGTATCAAGCTTGTGTCTACCCGAGACATAAACTTCTCCGGATTCCTTCCGGTAGGCATGAAAGGCATAAGAGGATGAATACTGTCACAAGCATTTCAATTCCAACAGCAAGGAATTCTCATCATGCACTTGCAAATATGATCACATCATCACATGAAATAATGCATACTTCAAGTCAACTTGGTGTTGTAGTCACACTAAACAACACACAACAAATATTATACCAGGGTTCAGAATGCTTGCCTTCAATGTGTAAGTAGGAAGGAGCAGTCCAGAAACTTTTGAAAGTTTTTATCTTCCCTCCAAATCCCTATTTTTGAAAATATTCAAATCAACATACATTCACAACAGTACTGAAACGTTGTTGGAATATTTTTCAAATAAATATGAAAATAAACTAGATGAAATTTGAGTGACAATAGAAAAAGAGTCAGTTCATTTGAAGTTGTGGTTTAAAAGATATGACCAGTCAAAGTCTGGGTCAAAGCTGATTTTTAATAAATAACAGAAAACGAAAACGTTTCAGAACACAATACGCTTTCGCCGTAGAGAGACGTACCGTGGGATAATATGGTTTCACTAAAAACACTTCGGTGGGCTCGGCCAGACACTCACAGTGGGGGTCCTCGGGCCCACTGGTCAGGTTTGACCAGTCGCCCGCGCCTCCTTCCTCCTCTGGCCAAGCGGAGGCGGGGCTCCGGCCGTCCTCGCCGGCGGACGGCGACTCCTAGGGGCCTTCCGCGGGTGGGAATGGATCCACCACTTAGAGGTGGTCCTCCAGGTGGTCTCCACGACCAGAGGGGTGGACGGAATCGCCGGCAGCGAGCTTCGAGGCGGGCGGCAGTTTTCTGGTCAGTTGGGGCTTCGGTCTACGGTGACTCCCGGTCGAGCTGCGAGGTGGGGTGGCTCTGTGGGGTCGAGGGGGAGTGGGTGGTGGCGTGGGAGAGGCTAGGGGCTCTGGCTAGGCCGGATTTTAACCGGGGTGTTGCGGCGGCCGAAGCTACCGAAGGTGGGGAAGATGACGGCGCCCGGTTAAATTGGAGCAAGAGGGGGCTCTCTACGGCTTGCCTGAGGATGCTTACGAGCTCAAGCGAGGCTTGGGGGATATTTATAGCCAAGGTATGGCGGTTCCGCGGCAGCTGCGGATAACTCCGGCGACAGTACCCAGCTGGCGACGTGGCGGCGACTGGCGCTAGAGGACGAGCTCATGGATGAGCTCGAGCTATTCCTGGGCTAGCTGGCGCGCTGCGGCTGCTTGGGCGGCGCTGCTTTGGTAGGGGCCGGCTACAGCCGACGGCTAGCCACCATGGCATCTTTGACGGCGGCACTGCGGAGCTCCAGGGGGCGGCCAGAGCGGCTCTGCGGCACTAGAGAGGTCGGGGGTGCCCCTACGAGCGAGCTAGGGCCAGTGGTTGCGTGGTAGGTGGGATGCGGGGGCTCGGGCGCACGGCTGCAATACATGCGCTCTGGGCGCGCTCTGGGCATACACGGCAGGCGCTCGGCGAAATGCCAGAGCGTGCTAGGTGGCTTGGGAGAGGCTCGCACTTAACAGATCCACTAATGGGATTTCCAGGGGTTTGGTGGACATGGCTATTTGGCAAGGACAGCAAGTCCACAATGCAAACCAGAAACTATGCCAAATCTGTCCATGCACCTAACCTGTTTGTCAAAATGCCAGGGGCATCTAGTGCATCTTTCTGGCCACCAAAATTTCCAGGTTGAAGTCTCTTTGGATGCTAAGAGTTATGGCATGGTTGGTTTGGGCAAAACAAAAATTTCCTAGTGTAAGTTTTGCAAAACTACAGTTCTGGACAGAAACTACATGGGTTTATTTTATGAACATAAAATACCCTAATGATGCTGATCTCCTGGACTTAAGGGTTTGGTAGGGTTAGCTACAAGCAGTAAAAATCCCAAGGGCATTAGGGCAAAATAAAGATGGGTTGCAGTTCAAATCCTTAAACTGGTCCAGAATAGAAAATAGGATGCTTTGCTCAAATTTTACAAAACACGTGGCTGGGATTTTGCATGAAAGTGATCCAGGGACATCACATGACATCTCAAATTTTTGTGGAATTTATAATTGAGTTTATGAAAGGGTTGCAGTGCAACAGGAGACTTTAAAGGGGTGAAAATGCTATTAAAGGAATTAAAACTTGGCAAATTTTATTATAAAAGTTATTCCACTGGTTTTACTAAATGAAATAAAATTATTTAATGAAACAATCAAGCCACATAACATTATTCAAAAGTTTCAGATAGGAGAGGAGAATTTTTGAAATTCAGAAAAACGGAGAGGAAAATTATTTAATGAAACAATCAAGCCACATAACAATCAAGCCAAATTTTTGAAGTCAATAGAAAATCCATAAAATAGAAAATAATTATTTCTGGCAACATTTTATTTAATAAAACAATGATTAAATTTTTGGGGTGTTACATTTCGCTTGAGGACAAGCGAGGTCTAAGCTTGGGGGAGTTGATACGTCCATTTTGCATCATGATTTCCTACTGTTATTTACTTTGTTTTGTTGAATAATAATGCTTTGGGGAGTGATTCTATTGCCTTTTCTCTCATAATATGCAAGGTTTACACAAGGAGCGAGAATACCGGCAACTGGAATTCTGGACCCAAGAAAAGCACGTCAGAGATACCTATTCTACACAACTCCAATGAAGCTGAAATTTTACGGAGATTATTTTTACATTTAATAAAAAATACTGGAGCTGGAAACTACCGGAGGAGGCCACCCAGGTGGGCACAACCCACTAGGGCGCGCCAGGCCTCCCTGGGCGCGCCCTGATGGGTTGTGCTCAGCCTGGCCCACTTCTGGTGCCCATCTTCTAGTATAAGGTCTCTCTTGACCCAGAAAAAATTAGAGGAGGACTTTCGGGATGAAGCGTTGTCGCCTCGAGGCGGAAGTTGGGCAGGAGCACTTTTGCCCTCTGGCGGAGCAATTCCGTCGGGGGAATTTCCCTCCCAGAGGGGGAAATCGAAGCTATCGTCATCACCAACACCCCTCTCATCTTTGGGAGGCCAATCTTCATCAACATCTTCAACAGCACCATCTCCTCTCAAACCCTAGTTCATCTCTTGTGTTCAATCATTGTTCCGGAACCTCAGATTGGTACCTGTGGGTGACTAGTAGTGTTGATTACCTTGCGTAGTTGATTATATATGGTTTATTTGGAGGAAGATTATATGTTCAGATCCAATATGCTATTCAATACCTCTCTGATCTTGAGCATGTTTATTATTTGTGAGTAGTTACCTTTGTTCTTGAGGTCACGGGAGAAGTCATGTTGCGAGTAATCATGTGAATTTGATATGTGTTCGATATTTTGATGATATGTATGTTGTTATTCCCTTAGTGGTGTCATGTGAACATCGACTACATGACACTTCACCATTCATGGGCCTAAGGGAATGCATTGTGGAGTAGTTATTAGATGATGGGTTGCTAGAGTGACATAAGCTTAAACCCTAGTTTATGCGCTACATCGTAAGGGGCTGATTTGGATCCACATGTTTAATGCTATGGTTAGACTTTGTCTTAATACTTTTCTCGTAGTTGCGGATGCTTGCGAGGGGGTTAATCATAAGTAGGTTGTTAGTTCAAGTAAGAACAACACCTTAGCACCGGTCCACCCACATATCAAATTATCAAAGTAGCGAACTCGAATCAAACCAACATGATAAAAGTAACTAGACGAAATTCCCATGTACCCTCAAGAACACTTTGCCTATTACTAGTGATTGTTCTGGCCTGTCCTTTGCCTCAAAAAGGATTGGGCTACCTTGCTGCACCTTGTTTAATGTTATTGTTACTTGCTTGTTACAAATTATCTTGCTATCAAACTATCTGTTACCTACAATTTCAGTGCTTGCAGAAATTACCTTGCTGAAAACCGCTTGTCATTTCCTTCTGCACCTCGTTGGGTTCGACACTCTTACTTATCGAAAGGACTACGATTGATCCCCTATACTTGTGGGTCATCAACCCGCGCGAGCTCGTGTACGTGCAAGCGCCAGCGCCTCCTCCTGCGCTTGTGCTCGTGCGCGCCCCTGCACACACCGCGCAGGTTGATACGTCTCCAACGCATCTACTTTTCCTCACCGTTTTCCCTTGTTTTGGACTCTAATTTGCATGATTGAATGGAACTAACCCGGACTGACGCTGTTTTCAGCAGAACTACCATGGTGTTGTTTTTGTGCAGAAATAAAAGTTGTCGGAATGGAACGACACTTTTTGGAGAATTATTTCAGAATATATGTGAATTATTGGAGCCAAAATCCACCGAAGAGCGGGGCCAGGGTGGCCAGCACCCACCAGGGCGCGCCAGGCCCCCTGGGCGCGCCCTGGTTGGTAGTGCCCACCTCGTGGCCCCACTGACCCTAATTCTGCCACTATAAATTCCTATTTTCGGAGAAAAAAATCAGAGAGAATGTTTCATCGCGTTTTACAATATGGAGCCGCCGCCACCTCCTGTTCTTCATCGGGAGGCCAGATCTGGAGCCCGTTTGGGGCTCCGGAGAGGGGAATCTTTGTTCTTCGTCATCACCAACCTTTCTCCATCGCCAATTCCATGATGCTCCCCATCGGGAGTGAGTAATTCCTTCATAGGTTTGCTGGTCGGCGAGGAGTTGGATGAGATTCATCATGTAATCGAGTTAGTTTGGTTAGCGCTTGATCCCTAGTATCCACTATGTTCTGAGATTGATGTTGCTATGACTTTGCTATGCCTAATGCTTGTCACTAGGGCCCGAGTGCCATGATTTCAGATCTGAACCGTTTGTGTTATCATATCTATATCTATGTTCTTGATCCGATCTTGCCTAGTCATATGCACCTATTACGTGTTATGATCCGTCAACCCCATAGTGACAATATTTGGGATACTTCACGGTGACGACCGTAGTTTGAGGAGTTCATGTATTCACCATGTGTTAATGCTTTGTTCCGGTTCTCTATTAAAAGGAGGCCTTAATATCCCTTAGTTTCCTTATGGACCCCGCTGCCACGGGAGGGTAGGACAAAAGATGTCATGCAAGTTCTTTTCCATAAGCATGTATGACTATTTACGGAATACATGCCTACATTACATGGATGAACTGGAGCTAGTTCTGTATCGCCCTAGATTATGACTGTTACATGCCAAATATCATCCAACGAGTTACCGATCCAGTGCCTATGAGCTTTCCACTTATTGTTCTTGCTAAGTTACTATTGCTGCTGCTGCTGTTACAACTACTACAAAACTACTGCTACTACTGTTACCGCTACTGTTACTGTCACTACTGCTATCAAACTATCATATTACTGTGCTACTAATCACTTTGCTGCAGATATTTAATCTCTAGGTGTGGTTGAATTGACAACTCAACTGCTAATACTCTCAAGTATTCTTTGGCTCCCCTTGTGTCGAATCTATAAATTTGGGTTGAAAACTCTACCCTCGAAAACTGTTGCGATCCCCTATACTTGTGGGTTATCAAGACCTTTTTCTGGCGCCGTTGCCGGGGAGCATAGCAATATTTGTTGAGTCACTTGGGATTTATATCAATTGATCTCTATGAATAATCTGAAGGATCCAAAGACTAAGATTTTTCCCTCTAAGACGAGGGGAGGTAAGGAACGGCCATCTAGCTCTGCACTTGATTCACCTTCTGTTATGAGTAAGCTTGCAACACCACCACATGCTAGTAATCCTGATATGTCGCAAGTTATTGAAAATGCTACCTCTGCTATGAATTATGCTTATGATGACGCTAGTACCATGCTTGATGATAATGTGCCACTAGGAGAATTTCTTGATGAACAAATTGCTAGAGCTAAAGAGAATGAAACTACTGAAACTGATGAAACCTATGAAACTGATGATGACTATGAAACACCTACTAGTCCTAGCTCTCATAAGTTTGAAATGCCTAAGATACCTGAAGGTTATGTTATGGACGAAGAGATAACTAGAGAAATTCTTTCTTGCAAGGATAGAAATGATCTTAAGAATTTGCTACGCAAGTATAAGGAAAAGACTTTGAATGCTAGAATGAAATGTGATCCTAAGTTTGCTACTTCACCTATGTTTGTTACCGATAAGGATTATGAGTTCTCTGTCGATCTAGAGTTAATTACTTTAGTTGAATCTGATCCTTTCCATGGCTATGAAACTGAAACTGTAGTGGCACACCTTACTAAGCTGAATGATATAGCCACCCTCTTTGCTCATGATGAGAAGATTCGCTACTATTATATCCTTAAGTTATTTCCATTCTCATTAAAGGGTGATGCTAAGACATGGTACAATACTCTTGCTCCTGGTTGTGTGCGTAATCCCCAGGATATGATCTACTACTTCTCTGAAAAATATTTTCCTGCTCATAAGAAACAAGCTGCCTTACAGGAAATATTTATATTTGTGCAAATTGAAGAAGAGAGTCTCCCACAAGCTTGGCGGAGGCTTCTCCAATTGCTTAATGCATTGCCTGATCATCCTCTCAAGAAAAATCAAATACTTGATATCTTCTATAATGGACTAACCGATACTTCTAGGGACTTCCTAGATAGTTGTGCTGGTTGTGTTTTCAGGGAACGAACTGTTGAACAAGCTGAGGAATTATTGAATAACATATTAAAGAATTATGATGATTGGACTCTTCCTGAACCACCGCCTAAACCCACTCCAAAGAAGAGGGGTATCTTATTTCTCAGTCCTGAAGATATGCAGGAGGCAAAGAAATCTATGAAGGAAAAAGGTATTAAAGCTGAGGATGTTAAGAATTTGCCACCTATTGAAGAAATACACGGCCTTCACACACCACCACCTCCACAGGTGGTAGAGGTAAATTCTTTATTAAAGTTTAATGAAAGTGACATTCCTCACAATAAACATCCTAGTCAATGCTTATATGAGTTTGATAACTATATTATGAAGCAAGATCATTTCAATGCTCATGTTCTGAAACAATTGAAATACAATTCCGATATGATTGCTCGCTTGAGTGACTTGCTATTTAGTATCATTAATGATGTTAGAGGTGTAGGAAAGCAAGCCTCTATGGTTCAAACTCAGTTAGAACAAGTTGCTAAATCTCAAAAAGAATTGCTTGATGAAATGAATAATAATATGCATGATTTTGCTGCTAGAGTAGTAACCAGAGGAGGTAGAATGACCCAAGAACCACTTTATCCTGAGGGTCATCCTAAAAGAATTAAACAAGATACTCAGAGAATTAATACTGATGCACCTGGTCCTTCTAAGAAGAAAAAGAAAAAGAAAAATGATAGGACTTTGCATACCTCTAGTGAACCTGAGACACAAAAACCTCCTGATAATAATGATGTCTCTATTCCCGATGCTGAAACTCAATCTGGTAGTGAACATTCACCTAGTGATAATGAAAATGATAATGATGATGTTCATGATGATGCTCAACCTAGTAATGATGTAGAACCAGATAATGATGTTGAAATAGAGCCTGCTCCTGATCTTGATAACCCACAACCTAAAAATAAACGGTATGATAAAAGAGACTTTGTGGCTAGGAAACATGGTAAAGAAAGAGAGCCGTGGGTTCAGAAACCCATGCCATTTTCACCTAAGGCATCTAAGAAAAAGGATGATGAAGAATTTGAGCGCTTTGCTGAAATGATTTGGCCAGTCTTTTTGCGTACCCGCTTAACTGATATTTTGAAGATGGCCCCTTGTGCAAAGTATATGAAAGACATCATCACAAATAAAAGAAAGATACCGGAAGCTGAAATCTCCACCATGCTTGCTAATTATTCTTTTAAGGATGGAGTACCTAAAAAACTCGAAGATCCTGGAATACCAACTATACCTTGCTCCATTAAGAGAAACTATGTCAAAACTGCTTTGTGTGATTTGGGAGCCGGTGTTAGTGTTATGCCTTTCTCCTTATATAAAAGACTTGATTTGAATAAACTCACACCTACCGAGATATCATTGCAAATGGCTGACAAATTAACAGCCATACCTATCGGTATTTGTGAAGATGTGCCCGTTGTTGTTGCAAATGTTACTATCTGAACGGACTTTGTTATTCTTGAGATGCCCGAGGACGACAACATGTCGATTATCCTTGGTAGACCCTTTTTGAATACTGCAGGGGCTGTTATTGATTGCAATAAAAGCAAAGTCACTTTTCATATTAATAGTAATGAGCATACGGTGCACTTTCCGAAAAAGCAATTTCAAGTGAATGGTATAAATATTATTGAAGAATCTCCGACCATCACTATTGGAAGTTTTAAATTACCTCTTCCTACTGCCAAAAAGAAATGTGATATACTTATTGTCAGGGATATGCACATCCCCATTGAGGTAACTTAGTGTTTTACGAAAGTTCTTCGGTTTCATGCTAATCGGAAGTGGTTGTTAATAAGACTTGATCAACCTTATTAATGAATCATTTTTGAGAGGTATGAAGTCGATGAATCTAGTAAGCACAACTTTCTGCTCCCACTTTTTATTTTCTGTTTTAGTTAGTTGAATGAAATAAAATGCCATGTTTATCCTGTTTTCCGTTTTCTCCGTGCAATAAAAAAATGACCCAAAAATAAAAATCTCAGAATGCCCTGAAAATTAAACACGATTTTTTTCCAAATATTTATGAATTTTTGGTGCAAATAATACCAGAGGGGGTGCACCTGGTGCCCACAAGACACTAGGGCACGCCAGCACCCCCAGGCGTGCCCTGGTGGGTTATGGCCCCCACGTGGGCCCCCTCACTTATATCTTTAGCCCACATCATCCCCTACCTCCAGAAAAAAATCACCATAGCCACCATTCTCGTGTTCTTGCTCTCAAACCCGCGGATTTCGATCTCTTTGCTCGAAGCTCCATTTCTAAAACTATTTGGAGGGATTGCTACTTGGTATGTGACTCATCCATTGCTCCAATTTGTTTTTGTTTTAGTGGGTTATTTTTAGAGTAATTAGCTACTCTTGGTGCTGTTGTAGGTGGGCTTGCATGTTGAATTCTTAGAGTTCTAAGTAGTTTGAATGCTCAATATGGCCTCTATGCATGCTTGGGAGTACTTGCTAACAATCTTACAAAGTTTTGTTGACAATTTTTTTTGTGGACTAAAAATTTTCAGAATTTTTATAGGAATAAAATGCAAATCTTTAGGAAGTTCTCCTCCAAGAAAAATGCCAAGGGAGTCATTGGGGAATCATCGGACAATGACCTTCGCACCGCAAGAAAGGTGGAGGTGCGGCCGTGTGAATGGCCGCATGATGCCTTCATGGAGGAGGCCGGGTTCCATCAAGAGTTCGCTCAGTTTGTTGCAAACGCTGGGTTAACCGAGTTCCTTGCAGCTAAGTGTGACCAATATCACATCCTTACAAATTCCTTTGTGCAAAGCTTTCATTATCTAGGGAGAAACAACCCTCCTGAAGTGCAGTTTAATCTTTATGCTGAAACTTACACAATGCCGCTAACTGACTTCTGCAACATATGCTTGATTCCTTCTGATGGGGACTTGAGAGAACCTAGGCCATCCAAGTTTGAGGATTTTCTCCTCACGTTAACCGTGGGTGAGGATAGAGGCGTGTCGAGCGCCACTGCTACCAGCTTGCAGTTTCCCTCAGTACATTATTTCGCTTTGGTCATCGGTAAGTGTTTAACCGCTAGGGAGAAGGTCGGCGCACTCAGTGCCCCTGACCTTGCTATTTTACATCGTGCACTTTATGATGATCACACCTTTAGTATGGGGGCTATTATTGCTCGACGCTTACATCTTAACAAAACTAAGTGAAAGATACATGGTGGTATTTATGCTACTCATCTAGCGAGGCACTTTAGAGTCCAGTTTTGCCCACATGATTATCTCTTATCCTGAGTTTACCTTGATCACAAGTTAGTGCAGGCTCACCAATTCCTAGATGTAACCGATTCTCCCCGTGACATTCATTATAACCTAGTATTTAGCAAGGAAACGCGTGATGTTATTCCGTTGCCTGCACCTGCTTTGTTTGATTCTATTGCCAGGAAAGGATACAGGATCATGCCAGATGACATTATAGCTTACCGGAACAACCTAGCAGCTGCTCAGGAGGAGCCCCAGGGGTGGGATGCTCAGGTGCCGCCTCCGCCTCACTACGACTTGGGACCGGACGGTTACTACGGATGGTGATTACCAAGCTAGGACAAAAGCCTAAGCTTGGGGGAGTACGTATTTCCACCGACATTACATTCATGTTCACACATTTCATTCCAGTTGTCGGTGTTCACACTTTTGCATTGTAATATCCATGCTAGAATTGTTTTCTCGCTTTCTTCTTGTGTGTTTGAAAAACTTTAAGAAAATCCAAAAATATTTCTTACTTCTTTTTAGCTTTTCTTCCTAGTTTAGTTTAATTGTAGCATCAAAAAGAAAACCCAAAAAGATTTCTCGCTTCTCCTTTTACTCGTTGGGAGCTTTCCCGTGTAAATAGTTTTTCTCGTTTTTGTTTTTCCTCTTTAATTTGCTTGCTTCAAGAAAAACCAAAAACTCCAAAAATATTTAAGTGTGTTTCTCTGAAATTCTCTTGTTTTACTCGAGTCGTACCTAGCAGAAGACCACAATGAAATTGTTGAGTGGCTCTCATCCGCATTATTGTTTATCTAACAAAGAGCCCATATTACTTTGTCTTATCCTCTTGAATAAAATGTTTGCAGATTCCAGCTTAGTCCACGTCACTCTTGCACTATTATTATCTTCTTATCATTCGGTCGTGCAAGTGAAAGGCAATAATGACGACATTTGATGAATTGACTGTGGCAGAGAAAGGCGGGTATGAACTCAACTTGTTTTTGTTTTTGTAAATATGTTTAACCTAGTATCCCTTGATTCAACTCATTATGATCAAACATGTTTGCAATGACCATTAGAGATTATAGTTGCTCATGCTATGCTTAAGTAGCTAGGTGTGGATAATGATTTATCTTGGGTGTCAACATGCATTAAAATGGTTGTGATGCGGTATGATGAAATGGTATCCTCCTCTGAATGTTTCAAGTGGCTTGACTTGGCACATGTTCACGCATGTAGTTGAATCAAAACAAACATAGCCTTCATGATATTTATGTTCATGGTGTCCATATCCCACTCATGCTAGTATTCAATGTTGATTATATGTAATGCATGTTCATGACCGTTTTCGCTCTCTAGCTGGCCGCTTCTCAATCTAATTGCTAGCCTTCGCCTGTACTAAGCGGGAATACTGCTTGTGCATCAAAACCCTTAAACCAAGTATTGCCAGATGAGTCCACTATATCTACCTATATACGGTATTACCCTGCCGTTCCAAGTAAATTTGCATGTGCCACCTCTAAAAATTCAAATGAACATCTATTTTGTGTGCCTGGACCGCTCATGGAGCGACAGGGGGCGGCCAGTATCTTCCATGCTAAGCGGGTTATTCTCATGGTGAGTGTTTATTCACTTGTCCTGACACGAGAGGGGCGGTAATAGGGATTCCCAGTCCCAAAATCAAAAATCAAAAATAATTAAACAAAACTCCGCCAGGAAAGTTGTTGGTTTGGACGGTACCCGTGGATGCGGCCCGCCGTGGAGTGTGATTGTTGGTGGAGGGGGAGTAAACCTTTACTTTTCCCGCTTGGGAACCGCCGCTAATTTGTTTAGCATGGAAGATATCGATAACTCTTGGTCGTGACGTTGACAGGAAGGGTGTACCTCCCAAAATTATATCTATATCTGTTTTAAACTTTGAGCTCTGGCACCGCTGCAAATCCATGCTTCCCTCTGCGAAGGGACTATCTATTTACTTTTATGTTAAGTCATCACCTTCTCAAATAAGCGCCAGACCTGAGAGCACTATTGTCATCCTCATGCATTGTGTATAGTTGATGCTGGGTGCAGCATTACTGGATCTTTTCTACCATGAATTACAATGTTTAGTCGCTGCTTGAACTTTGGAGGTGCTCTGCATTTATGTTTTGCGGTCTCAGAAAGGGCCAGCAAGATACCACTATTGTCATATTGTATCATGATTGTTTTGACAAAATGTTGGCGCTTGAGATGTCTTATTATTGCTCGCTAGTTGCTTATGTTATTGATATGAGTTAATATAATTTCTAAGAGTTATTGTTGACATGGTTAGTCACTTAAGCATATATATGTAAACAAGAACAAAAGAGTTCATAAAAGTTTTTCTTTATCACTTTCAGTTTGTCAACTGAATTGCTTGAGGACAAGCAAAGGTTTAAGCTTGGGGGAGTTGATACGTCTCCAACGTATCTACTTTTCCTCACCCTTTTGCCCTTGTTTTGGACTCTAATTTTCATGATTTGAATGGAACTAACCCAGACTGACGATGTTTTCAGCAGAACTACCATGGTGTTGTTTTTGTGCAGAAATAAAAGTTCTCGGGATGGAACGAAACTTTTTGGAGAATTATCTCAGAATATATGTGAATTATTGGAGCCAAAATCCACCGAAGAGGGGGGCCTGGGTGGCCAGCAACCACCAGGGCGCGCCAGGCCCCCTGGGCGCGCCCTGGTGGGTTGTGCCCACCTCGTGGCCCCACTGACCCTAATTCTGCCACTATAACTTCCTATTTTCGGGGAGAAAAATCAGAGAGAAAGTTTCATCGCGTTTTACGATACGGAGCTGCCGCCACCTCCTGTTCTTCATCGGGAGGCCAGATCTGGAGCCCGTTTGGGGCTCCGGAGAGGGGAATCTTCGGTCTTCGTCATCACCAACCTTTCTCCATCGCCAATTCCATGATGCTCCCCACCGGGAGTGAGTAATTCCTTCGTAGGCTTGCTGGTCGGTGAGGAGTTGGATGAGATTCATCATGTAATCGAGTTAGTTTTGTTAGGGCTTGATCCCTAGTATCCACTATGTTCTGAGATTGATGTTGCTATGACTTTGCTATGCCTAATGCTTGTCACTAGGGCCCGAGTGCCATGATTTCAGATCTGGACCATTTATGTTATCATATCTATATCTATGTTCTTGATCCGATCTTGCCTAGTCATATGCACCTATTACGTGTTATGATCCGTCAACCCCATAGTGACAATATTTGGGATACTTCGCCGTGATGACCGTAGTTTGAGGAGTTCATGTATTCATCATGTGTTAATGCTTTGTTCAGGTTCTCTATTAAACGGAGGCCTTAATATCCCTTAGTTTCCTTATGGACCCCGCTGCCACGGGAGGGTAGGACAAAAGATGTCATGTAAGATCTTTTCCATAATCACGTATGACTATTTACGGAATACATGCCTACATTACATTGATGAACTGGAGCTAGTTCTGTATCGCCCTAGGTTATGATTGTTACATGACAAATATCATCCAACGAGTTACCGATCCAGTGCCTATGAGCTTTCCACTTATTACTCTTGCTAAGTTACTATTGTTGCTGCTGCTGTTCCAACTACTACAAAACTACTACTACTACTAATACCGCTACTGTTACTGTCACTACTGCTATCGAACTATCATATTACTGTGCTACTGATCACTTTGCTGCAGATATTTAATCTCCAGGTGTGGTTGAATTGAAAATCCAACTGCTAATACTCTCAAGTATTCTTTGGCTCCCCTTGTGTCGAATCTATAAATTTGGGTTGAATACTCTACCCTCGAAAACTATTGCGATCCCCTATACTTGTGGGTTATCACCGGTCCCCGTGCACGTGCCCGCACCCACGGCGCATGTCCCCGCGCACGCGCCTGTACCCCCTGCGCTCGTGCCCGTGCACGCGCCTGCACCCGTCACGCCCCCCTCAGCGGATTGGGCCGCCACCGTCGACAGCTTCCTCGCAGCGCCGCTAGTCGCCGCCCCCCGGGCCCGCACCCGTCGATTGCGCGACGACCGGCTCTTTGATTGGGAAGTCCATAACATTCTGGTCTCCTTTGATGAACTGAACAACTGCGCCCCAGAGCATGACAACGCCGGCGCAGGACGCTGCTACCGCCGCCACCGCAACTAGTTTTCTTTATATTGTATCTCCATCGTATGAATGTATAGTCAAAGCTTGACTGAATGAAATCTATGGTTTGATGAACTAAGTATTTATCTCTGAATTCACATAGTAAACAAAAACCATCGTTGTTTTCTCTGAATAAACACTCGTCACAAATGGTTCAAGTTGAATAGCCATTTGTAGATCGACATCTATCTTTCCTTCGCCCGTAAGCCAAGTGAAAAATTGGTGCCAAGAATTGGTGCAATGTGTCATCCCAAACATTTCTCTAATATGACCTGTGTGCCTAGTACAGACAATCCGGGAAGATTTGCATCTATCATATTGGGTAAATTGCCATTTGTCAAATCGGAAACATTGGCATTTGTCGATCTAGTAACATTGGCATTTGTCAACATTGTAGCACTGGCATTTGTCAAATTTTGCAGGAATAAAATGACAATTAGGGTGCAATTTTGCAACTAAAAATCACTAAACATGGATTTCATTCATACATGAAGCAATGGTCTTTGTACAAAATAGTTCAACTCGAGAGCTGAACCGAACAAACTTTTCCCCAATTGTTGTCAACCACGTACTGAAATAGCTAGTTCAACTATATATACTAGCTAATTTAAAGTATGTGGTACAGTTCAACCATATCTATAATTAGATGAACTGAACAAAATAGCCCCTAAATACTAGTAGTACTATATGGAGGGGTTTTGTACTACTTCCAACAGAATCGAGCGCGCTCAGTAAGAGCCAATGCAGGAGGAGCCTGTCGACGAGTTATGTCCGTTGGTTTAGTCATGTCCATTGCCTGCCAATGCTGCCCTCCGGCGCTCAAGACGCCCCTCCTCGAAGCAGTGGGACTCATTGTATATCTCCGCATTCCGCGCCGCTGTTGCGGCTTCTTCTGCGGCCACGGCGTCGGTGAGCTTCTTCGCGTGCGCGACCTGGCGCTCCACCTTCTTCTCTAGGAAGTAGATGTAGCGCGCAAGGTATGCGACGCAGAAGCCCGGCGGCAGGCCTTTGGTGACCTCCACCTCCCGTATTCGGGCCCCGGGGGCGGGTGATGACCCTGCCACCTGACGGCGGGGTCGTGGCCAAGACGGACGACGGTGTGGTGGCGGCCCCGGCGGCTACCGGCGTGGTGGTGGCGACGGCGGCAACCAGCAGCAGCTGCCTTTGGGCAGTGGTGGTGGAGCGTGTAGTTGGTGATATGCGCGCACCCACCAGGGATGCCACGTGCACTACACGCTTCAGAGGACTGCCTCGCCTATGCGGTGAAGCCTCCCAGCTAGAGCTGTTCTCTGGCAGAGTGGCTGAGCGACGACGAACAACCAGTGCCAATGGCGTTTGGGGGAGAAGCAAACTAGACAAGCTACTGGGAGGGAGGGGATGAAGGCAATGTGGAGTTGTCGGCCATGAGGGTTTAAGTAGGAGGCCGGCAAGCATTGGGGGTTTGGGGATTTCGCCAAGATGGGCGGAAAGCTAGAGCCGTAGCACGGTTTTGTGCGCGGGAACCTGCGCGGTTGTGCGCAGGAACGGGATCATCGGGCCGACGCGTGGCCAAAAGCGGTGCCGAACCGTGCACTGGAATCCTCAGGCAGCAACGCGGTGACAAGACGTGAGAGAGGAGTACGGGGTGATGCGCAGGAAGACGGGTCATAATAATAAAACGACTGCGATATTAATACAGGCAAACGACACTTCTCAACGTAGCGTCGGTAATGATTTCATCCATCTCTGACAATTGTTTGGCAGCAACCGTCTGCCCACAACACACACAGCTTGTCAGTATGAATTTTTTGGGTTAATATTTGTCTTCCCACACAATTCTGATGAATGAACTATTTACCGAGTATCACACACACCTTGTTATGGTAACTTGTTTGTGTTCTAGTTGTATCAACACAAATGGTTTCTCCAAGCGAATTGTATGCCGTACTTCGCTCACATATGTATTTTGTGAACCGTTTGCGTTATCTTGTCTAATCGCAAACAATTCATAAGAACCAACTGTATGCCCTGCATCACACACGAGAGTCTAATCTCAAACGTGCCTAATGGACCAGTCATTGCACAAAGTTTTGTTTATTGGCGACGGAGCTATAACTATACCGTTTGTGATGTCTCGACCGCACACAGTTTCAGCGAAGGGTCTCTGATTGATGTGTCATCTTTGGACCTTCCTGCAGTAGAGATCTTAGCTAGTATGTATCAAGCACTTGGGACTAGCAAACATGCTGATGTGGCAGACAATTAAAGAAGAGAGAGGGGGTTAGAGTAACATAGGTAGATACCTTATCATGTTAAATGTTGTACTACTACTAAATGAGATCATCTACTATAATACTAATTTATGATACTATGCATTATGAAGGTAGTATCACACAATAGTATCATATGCATGATACTACTATATGATACTCCCCACTATGAGTAGCCTAAGAGTCGTATTTTGGCAATACCATTTTGCCTTAAATATGCAATGGACGATTGATATCTGCACCTTAACATGTAACTGATACGTCTCCAACGTATCTATAATTTTTTTATTGTTCCATGCTGTTATATTATCATTCTTGGATGTTTTATAATCATTTTATAGCAACTTTATATCATTTTTGGGACTAACCTATTGACATAGTGCCCAGTGCCAGTTGCTATTTTTTTGCTTGTTTTTTACTTCGCAGAATATCAGTACCAAGCGGAGTCCAATTGCCATGAAACTTTTTGGGGATTTCCTTGTACCAGAAGACAACTTGGGAGCCAAGGAAGCACCTAGGGGGAGGCCCGTGGGGCCCACGATACACTAGGGCGCGCTAGCACACCGTGATGTATCGTGGGGCCCATGGAGGTCTTTTCCATCGCCTTTGAGCTCTATAAATCCTCAGAAATTCCAGAAACCCTTGAGGGGGATACGAAACATAATTCCAGCCGCCGCAAGTTCCAGAAGCACGAGATCCAATCTAACACCATCACGGAGGGGTTCATCATCCTCATTGGTGCCTCTCCGTTGATGCGTGAGTACTCCACCATAGACCTACGGGTCCGTAGGAAGTAGCTAGATGGCTTCCTCTCTCTCTCTCTCTCTTTTGATTCTCAATACAATGGTCTCTTGGAGATCTATTTGATGTAATGACTTTTTGCGGTGTGTTTGTTGGGATCCGATGAAGTTTGAGTTCATAATCAGTTTCTATCCATGAATATTATTTGAGTCTTCTTTGATCTCTTATATGCATGATTCGAATCTTTGGTTTAGTTAGGCCAACTAGATCAATTTTTCTTGCCATGGGAAGAGGTGCTTTGTGATGGGTTCGATCTTGCGGTGTCCTCTCCCAGTGACAGAAGGGGCAGTGAGGCACGCATGTATCGTTGCTATTAAGGATAAAAAGATGGGGTCTATTCCTACATGAATAGATCTTGTCTACATCATGTCATCGTTCTTATTACATTAATCCGTTTCTCCATGAACTTAATACACTAGATGCATGCTGGATAGCGGTCGATGTGTGGAGTAATAGTAGTAGAAGCAGAATCGTTTCGGTCTACTAAACTTGGACGTGATGCCTATATATTGATCATTGCCTTCTATCAACTGCCCAACAGTAATTTGTTTACCCACCGTGTGCTATTTTCAGATCTATTAGTCCAAAAACCCCAAAATACCTTACTGTAGTTTTATTGCACTACTGCAGGATGGTCCAAAGACGACACATCAATTAGAGACCCTTCGAAAAAACTGTTTGCGATGTACACCATAGCGTGTGTGATGTAACATCAGGAAAAAAAGCGTTTGTGATGTCGTAACATCACACATATTTGAAAATATAATTGTCTGCGATGTCGAGCAAACAGTTTTTGCAAAAAATGTGTGTGATGTTGTCTATTATTGCACACGGTATGAAAAAACGTAAACGTGTGTGATGCTTTGCACACAATTTTTAAAAATTATGTGTGTGTGATGTACTATATCATTGCACACAGTTATTATAATGCAACCGTGTGTGATGCCATGCACACAGTTTTTGCAAACAGTGTGTGTGTGTGTGATGTAGGATATCACTGCACACAGTGTTAAAAATGCAAACGTGTGTTATGCCTTGCACACGTTTTTTGCATACATTGTGTGTGCGATGTATCCTGTCATCGCACACACTTTCGTAAATGGAACCGTGTGTGATTCCTAAAATTATTATTTTTCCAAAGAATAATGGTTTCCGCGATATGTTTAAAGGCAAACTGAAATTTTCCTTGGTCGTTTATCTTGTAATTTTTTTCTACACTTAACATGCACCATAGAATCCTCCCTATTGAAATTTGGCACTTTTCAGAGCTCATTTGCTATATTTGAGTCATTAACTGCATTTCCAGTCATTTAATGGATATAATTCAAATTTGAACAACGAATGCATGAAACAGTATGCAAAAATGATTTGAAAAATCATATTTAGGGTATTGAGTTGTTTTGTATGCCTCATACAAGAAATGAATATAAATTTATTAGACATATGTGGCAAGAATCAACTTCGAACATGGAGTTTATTGTTATTGACATTATAAAAACTGTAAATGAAGTCTGAAAAATATGAAACTTGACATAGTATCATGATATGACCTCACAATGATGTGGTAAAATTTTGAGAAGGTTTCACATTTTTTTGATGTACATCCTTTAGAAATCTGACAACCTCTAAGGAACGATCATGGTTTCGAGAGTGAATGCACCAAATTGGTGGCGAACTTATGTTTTCCTTTATCATTTGACCTTAAATTTTTTTTGTACAGTTAAGATACACCATATAATCTTCCACATTAAATTTTGGCACTTTTCGGAGCTTATTTGCTATATTTGAGTCATTAACTACATTTCTAGTCATTTAACGGATACATTCAAATTTGAACTACGAGTACAGAAAAAAATTATACAAAAATGATTTGAAAAATCATAATTAGGGCAGTGAGTATATGTCTATGCCTCATACAAGAAATAAATATAAAATTCAAATATCTATGTGGCAAGAATCAGCCGTGAACATGAAGTTTATTAGTATTTTATTTCTAGAAAATGTAAATAATGTCTAATAAATACGAAACTTGGCATTGTGTCAATATAAGACCTCAACATACTGTAATAAAAATTTGAGAAGGATTCACAATTATTTTGATGGTGTAAGGGCAAAAATCAAATGGCAAGAAAGCACACATATGTGTACTGAATTCTTATTGGTGGAGAGATTGAAGCCTTGGATCGATAACATGGCATGAATCTATCCGTCCATACTTCACAGCCAAGAAAAATATCTAGCCTTATCTCCTCACCACGTACTCTACCACATCCACACATATATCTAACTAGCATCAATCCAACCTCTTGTAGAACCACGAACATAACACACACTTCTACCATGCCATGGCCGGCGAGGCAGACAACGCTTGCTCCAAGCTCCGACTAGGAGTAGGACACGGTGGGGTTGCTCGTCGTCGGGCGGCCATGCATGAAGCGGGTGCCATGGAAGCCATGAGGCTCGCCGTCTGCCGTAGACGCGAGCACAAGCATGAAGCGGTCGTACAACTCCGAGATCTCTATCTGGTGGCACAACTGCTTCAACAAGTTGTGCATCCCGAGAGGCAGCGTCATGGAGGTGCAGTTCGTGGCCATGTAAGCTAGCTTCCCGTGCATCTCTTTCCAAGAATCCATCCACCAGGCTGGCTGCTAGCTAGCTTGCCGGATAGTACTAATCTAATCTTGTTTTTTGTATGTCTAAGTATGATATATCTAGCCATCTAATCGATTCTTGATTCTTCTCATCCATCAAGATTCTCCATGACATCAAACTAATCACAAAATCTCTCTTGTGAAGTCCTGAACTCTCTCCTGCTATACTTTTTGAAAAAACAATTATGCATAACTAGTGTAAGTACTAATTTCAAGTAGGATATTTGAGTATGTAAGGTAAAAAATCATTAAAAATAGAAATAAAATTCAAAAAAATCCAAGCTTTTTTGCATGTTAGATAATTTAGTGCGTGAGGTACGCTCCAAATTCAGCTTATTTGGACATTTGAGTCGCTGTCAGCAAAAAGACAAATTGGGTCAAAACAATACATGAACATAAACTTTTTTATAGACCCCAAATTTGTCTTTTTTGCCGAGGGACACTCAGACGTTCAACTGATGTGAAATTTGGAGCGAACCTCACGCACCAAATTCTCTACCATGCAAAAAATGGAATTTTTTGAATTTTTCTAGAATTTCTTTTGATTTTTTTATGATCGAAGGTGCAGATGATCGGCACTGAATCCTGCTCTGTGTAAGGATTTACTTTTTTTGACCTTGTAACCCTTTTCTCTTGATTTTTCAGGATGAGATAAAATAAGAAAACAAGAAAGGTTTGGGAGTTGATGTCATCGATGAACAAGAGACTGATGAAGCTTTACGACGTAATTAAATGTGATTGCTAGTTGTATGTGTTGGCTGTCATGTGATGTGAGATGGTATGTTTGTACTTTTGTATCTTGTATGACAAAGCTTGAAAAGAAATCATATAGTGGATTTTGAATGTGCATTTTTGCGTTATGTTTGATTGTCAAAAGATGATCATAGTAAATTCATTATGTCTAGCTGATTTTAGGACTAATTAATACGTCGTTAAGATCACACATTGCACACAGTTTTTTGGATCCAATTGTGTGTGATGGCATTTTACATCACACACAGTTTTTTATTTTTAATAGTGTGCAATGAATCGCACATTACATACAATTTTTGTGAAATAACCGTGTGTGGTGCCAATCCAAATTGCAAACAGTTTTGTGTTGGACTGTGTGGGATGTATAGAGTGTGCGATGGAACCCCCCTATCGCCCACACTAGCAAGGTGACGGTTTGAAACTGCGTCACTGAAAGGGGTTAAAAACTGTTTGTATAGCACGTCGCTGCACCAGTATTGGCATCTTTTATTTTGTGTTCTTGTGCGATCTATTTATCCAATCTAATATAAACCAATCTATCTTTTTACCGTGGAGAGATTGACAACCTCTCTTACGCGTCGGGTTGCAAGTATTTGTTCTTTGTGCAGGTACCGTTTACATAGTGTTGCTTGGTTCTCCTACTGGTTCGATAACCTTGGTTTCATAAATGAGGGAAATACTTACCGTAGTTGTGATGCATCATCCCTTCCTCCTCTTTGGGGAAATACCGACGCAGTCTCAATCCACGTCAAAGGAAATTCTAGCGCCGTTGCCTGGGAGACATCATCAACATCTATCAGGTTCCTAATCACAAACCTCATCTCCTTGCAAATTACATTATTTGCCATTTGCCTCTCGTTTTCCTCTCCCCCACTTCTAAAAAGGTTTTACAAAAATACCAAAATATTTTCCATGAGCCTTTTTGCTTGTTTGCGATCTTTGCTTGTGTTGCCATGTGCCTTCTATTTGCTTGCATATTCGCTTGCTAAAAATCTATTGATATGGATCCTCATCCACTTGCTAATCTTTTCAAAAGATCAAATTATGATGAACCAATTGCTAATGAGTTGAGTGCACTTGATTATCTCTATGAAGTTTTGTTTGAAAATCATGAATCTGAAAATTTTGATGAAGTGTTGAAAGAAGAAATTTATAAGGTGATTCATGATAGCTGCTTGATTGAAAAGCATGATTGCAATGATGTTACTATAAATTCTATTAATGTCAATTATGTTAATGATATGCAAAACTACAAGCTTGGGGAAGATAATTTTGTCATGTCCACTTCTTATTGCAATGATAATGATTCGGGTGATAATGCTTCTTATGTTGAAAATTTATTTAAGCCTCATGTTGAATATGTTATTGTAATAATGTTTGCAATAGTATCGAAAGTGGGTTTGGGAGAGCGTCAACTTTAGGTAAAAAGAATCCCACATATTTGGAGAGTATTCAATCTTATGAATTTTTTGATAAAAGTGGGTTTGGAGAGGTCATAACTTTAGTTGATGACAATCCCACTATTTTGGAAGATGATAAAAACTTTATGCATGTTGATCATAAAGAGAGTATTGTTTATGATAGCTTTATTGTTGACTTTGATTATGATCCTACATGTAATTATTATGAGAGAGGAAATTATGGTTGTAGAAATTTTCATGATACTAAATTACCTCTCTTCATGTTGAGATTGCTATTGTCTCTTTCTTGTTCCTTCCATATGCTAGTTTTTGCTTGCCTTGATAATTTCTTTGCTTGCCTTCCATAGCATAGGAAGTATGTTAGACTTAAGTTTGTTTTACTATCGGGACCCCGATCCTAAGCCACATGAATCCAGCCTGTAACATGTCACACCACTTTGCGGCCTCACGCACGGTAACCCACGGCTGCCACCTTACCTTGGCCGGGACCGTTTGCGCCTTTTGGCTCATGGATATGAACATGTCGCTAGCATTCACACGTCAAAGAACCCGGGTCGACGTGACTAGTCGTAGAACCCAAGTGGCACATCCGTACAGGGACAGGCATACGTAACCCAACAATGCAGGTGTCGGTCTCAGCGTGTGTAGACGAGTCATAGCAAGCTACAGGGACTCCATTACGCCGTGGGACATAAATGTCATCAACTGCGCATAGACGAGTCACAGCAGGCTACATGGACTCCATTACACAGCGAGACATTTCCCTGAAGGGACAGACACAGCAGCAAAGAAGGATACACGCCGGTCAATCAATGTGTCCGGAGCAGTAGCAAGCTACCAAGGCTCGGTGGAAGCACAAAGAGGCATTTCCCCATAAAGAGTACTACTAAAGGCACACAACTAGGTGTCGAATTCCACACATATCAATGCATTTCAAACATATACGCAATATGCACGATATGCATAGATACAACATGGCATGACAACATAACTCTATGACTCAAGTATTCATTAATGACTCATAAGAGCCAACATAGTGTGATATTACAAACAGGGGTCACATGACCCAACACTCAAGTCATACAATCAACAAGCTGAAGCAAGACATGTCTGGGTACAGACATCTACTAAAAGTGGTTGGTGGAGCCTGAGAAGCTACAACGACCCTACCAAAGGAACCAGACCTCTGACTAGGATTCCCAAGCTAATCCGGTCAACATCGAACTTCCCATCGTAAGAATCACTAATGAGACTGACGTCTCCTCTGCAAAAACATAAATTAAGCAACCGTGAGTACAAAGGTACTCAGCAAGACTTACATCAGAACTATCTACATATGCATCAGTATCAATAAAGAGGGTTATGGAGTTTATGGCAGCAAGCCAGCTTTGACTCTTGGATAACCTGTACTACGACTACAAGTACTTTCTTTGAGGTGGGGTAGCGCACACGAGTCCACATATTCACCATATCAATACACCACTACGGATCCACTCCTGTCTCCCTACGAGAAGGCCATCCATAGCACTCACGCTTATCTTGCGCATTTTAAAGTATCCATGTCAAATTGTCTATGAACCACATAAGTTCTCCAAGTAGTCCATATCCGAGGACGCGGCTATTCGAACAGATTGATAACCATGCAGGGGTGCACTTCAGCACACACGCTCTCCACTTATCGCCATGTGCATGTAAAAAGGCACCTCGGCAACCTTCAAGCGGAAGCCCGGCGAGGGAGTCGGCCACGACCGTCAATCACACAAGACCCTAGTCCAGGTTTATCGCCTATTTGAGATTGAACCCGCACGGAAGTCTGGTCGAAGTTTCCTCTATGGCCTCAAACGATGTGCCTAGGGTTCCCAAGCCCACCGTTCGGGTGCCACTTGGTACACCGTGCCACTGTGTATCTACCGCATCACAGCCCACCCCGTCGGGCAGCGCTATGCACGGCCGCCAACACTTTTCCTACAAACACCAGAAACTAGTTGCAACTCCTGGACAGAGATCAAGGCGATTAATAGGTCGAGAGGGGTCGAGTTACTGGAACCCAATGTGTGGTAGTATCTTGTCTTGGATAACAAACACATAACTCAGTTCTTAAGGACGGTCCCAATGAGACAACCCGCCATGTACTCCTACATGGCCTCTCATCGCTACCTTTACAAAATCGTGTTCACACACTTAACTCTCACACAGTAGGACATGAACACTGCCATTCCGATTCATCGCCCAGATGGATCAGACCCGACACAACACGACTCTAAGCATAGCAGGCACAGTAAGCAAGCATGGATGAGTAAGCACAACAAGGCTCAAGCAGTTGCTACTCATGCTAAGTGGTTTCAACTATTTACTGTGGCAAAGACAGGTCATGCAAAGGAATGGATTCAACTACCGAGAACAGGTAACAGTTGAATCGTTGTTGTCCTAATGCAGTAAAAGAGAGCAGGAGCGAGAGGGTAGGATATTATCGGGATGCTCAAGGAGGGGTTGCTTGCCTGACACTTCTGAAGATAACAATGAGTCTTCATCGGTGACAACGATCTCAATGTCGGAACAACGTCTACTGAGGAAGAACAACCACCGGCAAACAAGAAGGAACACATTCAATGTGATGCAGCAAACATGATGTATGATATGGCATCTTAAACCATTGAATTGACCTAGTGCAATAGATAAACACGTTAGTTGAAGTGGAATTCAAACCTAGTTCAAATTCCAACTCCAATGCTATTTCATATATTATCCTAATCATGAAATTTCCTACTTGGTGTTGTTAACTTGCTCAAACATGCATGAACATGGCATAAACAGATTCTTCATATTTTTCTGATCATTTTTCATATATAAATTATTTCAATCTGAGTTACGGTTGAATTACTATGATTTTTAGAAGTTTTGGATATTTTCTAAAGTATAATAAATCATTTCTGATTTATTTTAATTCCAGAATTATTTTATTACACCAACTTTACGTCAGGGTGACGTCACTGGTCAACAGACCAGTCTGGGTCAAACCTGACCAGTGGAACCAACTGGTTAGTGACTCAGTCACTAACATGGTTTAGTTTAACTCTTAACACTAATTAGCACGGCCAGGCCCACTAGTCAGTGGCCCATTTGTTAATTAATTAGGTTAATTAAGTTAGTGCTTAACTTAAACATAACCAAAGACTGGCCCCACCTGTAGGTCACTCAGGGGGGTCAAATCCTGGTCAACCGGGGTTAAAATCGCCGGAGTTGACCCGTGGCTCGTCGCCGGCGAAGCCAGAGACGGCGGAGGGCGTCGGAATTGACCCTCCGGTGACCAAAACGACGGCTGAGACGCTCGGCGTGGAGCTGGGACTCACCCGCGTCCATTTGAGCTATCGGGAGCGGCTACAACGGCTTGCAGTGTCGACGGTGAGCATCCGAGCGGCGGCCGGAGCACGGGGTCGACGGAGCCGAGGCTGCGGTGCGGGGCAGGAGGAGCTGGGCAGTGGGTTATGCTCCTGGGGATGCCAGGGGGATGCCTAAGTGCTTGGTTCGGCCAGGGAGGCTTCTTAGCGACGACAAGCTACGCGGCAGCGACGGCGAGCTTCCGGCCATGGCGGGGATGACGGCTACGGCATGGGAGATGGCGTGGGGAGAGAGGAGAAAGAAACAGAGGCTCACAGGGAACTCATAGAGACGCCAGCCGTGCTCGGGGACGTCCTGGAGGAAGCGAATCGACGGTGAAGCTCCGGCGACCGAGGTGGAGTTGATGAGCTCGATGGCGACGATGGGAGGCGCCTCGGCTTGATTCCTGCGGCGGAAAGGACCAGGGCGTCGCGGCGGATCGGCTGTGCTCGCTAGAGGGGCTGGAGGAGGCCGGTGGCCGCGGTGGTTGCGAGCGGCAGCGGCAGTGGCGCTTGGGCGGGCAAGGAGGAGCAGAGGGAGAGGGAGGGAGATTGGCGAGGGAGATGGCCCGATCCAGACGGCTCTAGGGAGCCCTATCCCCTCGCACAGGCAGGCAGACGGGCAGGAGGTGGCGCGGACGCGTGCTCGCGCGCTCCGGCCACGCGCTCGTCCTCCTGGCGCGAGCTAGGAGACGACTGGCACGTTGCTGGTGGGCTAGGCCGCCTGCAACAGTGTTGGGCCAACAGGTAAGTTCTTCCTTTCTTTTCTATTTCTATTTTTCTGTTATTTCAAACATTTGCCACTGTTTTGCAATTTCAAAAGAATTCAAAACCAGTGTCAACTTCCCTCTGAATATTTTTATGTTGCGGAATGGAATATTCCAGATGCCCATAAAATGTTTCAGGGTTTTTGAAAATATATTCCATATATTAGGAATATAGATCCAAATTCAAATAGAATAGTGATTTAATTTCAATGCCCAAAATATTCCTTAGAAATGTTCACAAATTTTGGTTTGAATTATAGTTCTTGTCAAAATTCTCAAAACAATTAAAGGAACAATTTGGAGCCATTGAATGAGATTTCCAGGGTTCTTTGTCCCTTTTATTTAATTTTGAGGCTTTCACAAATCCTCAATTCAATTTTCAGAAAATAAATATGATGACATGATGATGTTGATGCAATTAACCACACCAAACAACTATTGACACTAAAAATTCTAGGGCTATGACAACTCACCCCCACTAAACAAGAATTTCGTCCCGAGATTCAAGCGTAGGGTAAGAGGACTGAGGAACACAAGCTAGCACAATCTTCATGATCCTATTGCCCTTCTCGAAGATGTTGATTCATTGCATCATGTTGATCTTGACATTTTGCTCTTGAGATCTTCATCCAACATGACAACAAAAGAATGAAAAGCTCTACTAGAATCGATCTCCTTGAGATCGAGCAACTCATAATCAACTCATGGATTGAAACGTAAGAACGTCTCTTGAGCTGGGACACCAAACACATCGAGAGTGATGGAATGAGGCAGATGACGGAGGTCCAATTGGTAGGCAACAATTCCACGCTAAAGCAGATGATGATGAGGTTTCAAAGTAGCAAGGAGTTAGTTGCCCTTCATACCATAACGGGCACCTTAGGGAAGGTGACTCGTAGGATTATCCCTAAAGTGGCAAAAAGAATTACTTTTGATCCAGAGATCATTGAAACTCTTCATGACAGCCTAAGGCAATTCACAAGCGATCGTTTGAAGGAATTCGAGTGAATGGCATACTCAGTTTGGAAAAGAAACAATGGTTATAGAACAACTCGGCAAACGGAAGGCACATTCCAATTGATACCGAGGATATAACCTAGTGTCTGAGCGTGCTCTCAAGAACTTGAGCATTTCCATATTCATCAAGGTTTTACAAACATCCATGCCAAGGATCTTGGCCACATCATACTACCATGATGAATGATGATGGAGGATGCAGATGCAAAGGAGGACACCACTTTCTCAGATTTCACCTTAGCTATGCCAAGGGAGCGAAATCTGGATGATCGACCGAGAGACATTTAGCACTCCGCTTCTAATGTTCTCCTTGTTGTACTAGCATAACTTGATTATAGATAATGCTTGATATCTAGCACATCAGGTATAGGTCGGACTTCGGGGTTGAAGGGGTCCATGAGGAACAATTTATAAAATAAGTCATACAGAGTCCTCATGGGGAAAGTGGCCAAGTTGCTGAATGAAGAAACTATAATAATAGGTCTTCTGGCTAGGCGTCTTGGCCATGACATCACTTTATCGGGTTATAGAGAGATCAATATTATAATTCTTGGGAAATGTTCCAACCATTTATATCTGCGTGAGATTCAGATCTGGTTGGTATCAGGGTATTCCAGACTCGGCACGTCTAGGAAGGAAGTTTTGCAACACAAATCGAAGAGATGACGTTGCAAGATTCTCGGGAAATGAACCACGGAAGCCAACTCCAAAACATGAGCTGGATTGCAAGACCCACATGAAAACAGTGTCCAAGACTATTGTGGTCATATGGAGAACTTACAACAAAACACTACCGAGTTCTGGGTGGAAACCATCATTGCGGATAACGAAGCCGGGTGCAAATCCATCTGGTACCTTCAGGAATAGCACATAACTTCTTTTCCTTAACAAGTCAATCAGTGGCTTGGTGTGCTAGGAGATACATATGGAATGGAGATGATCAGTCTATCAAACCATAGAATACTTCGCACATGCATGACAGACTTGAGATGATTCCGAAGGAGGCAAAACAACTCTTCTCAATTCATGGCGGCAACTTGCACCAAATGCACATGAACTGAGAGTAAGTCACTTCGTTCACCAAGCATATGCTTCATGTACGAGACATGAAGATATTGCCTATGAAAGTTTCCAACACTAGCGTTATGTTCATCATGAATTATGAAGAGTATAAACAATGTTGTTAATGGGCTCAACAACGGTTCCTCAAGGTTTCCATGAAGATGGAAGTCCATAACTATGTGAACAAGGTGATAGCATTGGTCAGACTGAAAGAATATAACAGGGTATGCTCGAGGATACATCCACGAGTAAAAACAACATTATGAGGATCTTTGGTTCTGATTTTGATTTGATGATAGCCCATACTCAAATCAAAGATTGGACAAGACAATAGATGCAACAATTGATCACAGGGATCAACCGACGAAGGTATCATCTTTCTTCGACACACACAAACACATACGAGGATATCCCTTTGGAATGAACTAGGTCAGGTGAAGCATTTATCTTCCAACTCTCCAAGTTCTTGTTTAGCTTAACCAACTAGCTCAAGGGTATCTAACACAGGGTCTTGGAGAAGGGGTGGTTTATAGAAAAACCAACTTGATCACGAACTCAACATAACGGTCAGGGAACAACCTGGTGATACTTCCGAAAAGACATTCGGAAAATCACGAACCACCAATATGTTATTAAGCTCGAGAAGGATCTTGCTTTTCAAGGCAAGATGATATGATCAAAAGAGCGAGGGATTGACACAATCCTAACTCATTGATCAAGAGTGCACCATGGAAGATGGACTAGGTAGCACGATCAATCTTAGAATGGTGATTCGATAACCAACACGCTAAGAATGAGTTTATTGTCCATTAACTACCAAGCAACAAAGTTGCTAGGAGTATTGATTTCACACACCACGATTCACTTGTCGGTATCCTGGTTACAACAACACAGAGACCGGGGAATGAATGATGATGGCGAGAAGTATCACTACATCAAGAGTTCATAAGAGGGAGTGCAATTCTCATGACAATCTTGACATGAAGAGGGTAATACCTCAGGGTAGAATAGAACAAAAGATGGATTGGCATTTTGATATGCGGAATACAACTGCTTTGACCCAATACAGGAATTGGACAAGGTACCGGAGTTTGTTTATCCTAGTCATTCTAAGATAGAATGGCTTGACAGACCACAAGAGTAATAAGCATCGATGAACATGAACGCACAACTACTCTTGACTATCCAGTGATGGATGAAGGTCGGAATACAATTGAAGAGGGGCAACTCAAGAGAACATAATTTTCTGAGTTGTAGATGCATAGATTGAATACGTCGAACAACGTTCAACATGTTTCTTCCAGATAATCCATGCAAAAAGGAAAGAATTGGCAGGCTCACAACTATAGAATGGAGGACTCATGAAGAGCACTTTTGTTGTGATCTTCAGTTCACGAGGAACTTCTGCCATAACTGGTTCATGGTATTGGAAGAACGATGTACCACGACCTTGAAAACTATCACAAAGGTTACTAATATCCTAAAGGGGCGAGCAAATACTATCACGGGAGTGAGCAAAATGATTCTTGGGTTCAAGAACCCAGAAATAGAATACCTACTGACTAAGTAGCATCTTAGGATGCTCTTGATAACTATGGCCAGAATTATCACACTGAAACACAAAACACACCTAGACTATTGGGTGGCTCACTTGAATAACATGGTTTCCTACAAACCTTTAACATATACGTCGAGGTAATAGAGTACCTCAACTCAATAATTTGTGTGCTTTGTTTGGCCAAAAGACATTGAATCGGGATGAAAGAATTTGCAATTGCATCAGATTATTTATAAACCTTGGATAACTCGGACAGCATAACGGATGTACGGGCATGAAATATGAGGCAACCTGCATGAAACTGACAACAAAACAACTGAATTCTTATAGAGACATTGATCCAGGAAGACAACAACTTTCCTATAAGTCTTCAGCATAGTAACTCGTCATCCTGATAGATAGGTGAGAAGCCTCATTCTTAACCCCGTAGAATAAAGAAGAGGGCGACTCAGAATTAGAATGACATGAGGAAAGGAGTAAAAAGAATCCTACGTTCCCTTCCACAATCAATTCCCTTATATAACTAAAGCAGTTCTAGACTCAACATCGACCAGTTTGGCTTGGTAATCCTACAGGCAGTCAAGCTCTGATACCAACGCTGTCGGGACCCCGATCCTAAGCCACATGAATCCAGCCTGTAACATGTCACACCACTTTGCGGCCTCACGCACGGTAACCCATGGCTGCCACCTTACCTTGGCCGGGACCGTTTGCGCCTTTTGGCTCACGGATATGAACATGTCGCTAGCATTCACACGTCAAAGAACCCGGGTCGACATGACTAGTCGTAGAACCCAAGTGGCACATCCGTACAGGGACAGGCATACATAACCCAACAATGTAGGTGTCGGTCTCAGCGTGTGTAGACGAGTCATAGCAAGCTACAGGGACTCCATTACGCTGTGGGACATAAATGTCATCAACTGCGCGTAGACGAGTCATAGCAGGCTACATGGACTCCATTACACTGCGAGACATTTCCCCGAAGGGACAGACACAGCAGCAAAGAAGGATACACGCCAGTCAATCAATGTGTCCGGAGCAGTAGAAAGCTACCAAGGTTTGGTGGAAGCACAAAGAGGCATTTCCCCATAAAGAGTACTACTAAAGGCACACAACTAGGTGTCGAATCCCACACATATCAATGCATTTCAAACAAACATGCAATATGCACGATATGCGTAGATACAACATGGCATCACAACATAACTCTATGACTCAAGTATTCATTAATGACTCATAAGAGCCAACATAGTGTGATATTACAAACAGGGGTCACATGACCCAACACTCAAGTCATACAATCAACAAGCGGAAGCAAGACATGTCTGGGTACAGACATCTACTAAAAGTGGCTGGAGGAGCCCGAGAAGCTACAATGACCCTACCAAAGGAACCAGACCTCTGTCTGGGATTCCCAAGCTAATCCGGTCAACATCGAACTTCACGTCATCAGAATCACTAATGAGACTGACGTCTCCTCTGCAAAAACATAAATTAAGCAACCGTGAGTACAAAGGTACTCAGCAAGACTTACATCAGAACTATCTACATATGCATCAGTATCAATAAAGAGGGTTATGGAGTTTATGGCAGCAAGCCAGCTTTGACTCTTGGATAACCTGTACTACGACTGCAAGTATTTTCTTTGAGGTGGGGTAGCGCACACGAGTCCACATATTCACCATATCAATACACCACTACGGATCCACTCCCATCTCCCTACGAGAAGGCCATCCATAGCACTCACGCTTATCTTGCGCATTTTAAAGTATCCATGTCAAATTGTCTATGAACCACATAAGTTCTCCAAGTAGTCCATATCCGAGGACGCGGCTATTCGAACAGATTGATAACCCTGCAGGGGTGCACTTCTTCACACACGCTCTCGCCACTTATCGCCATGTGCACATGAAAAGGCACCTCGGCAACCTTCAAGCGGAAGCCCGGCGAGGGAGTCGGCCACGACCGTCAATCACACAAGACCCTAGTCCAGGTTTATCGCCTATTTGAGACTGAATTAACCCGCACGGAAGTCCGGCCGAAGTTTCCACTATGGCCTCAAACGATGTGCGCAGGGTTCCCAAGCCCACCGTTCGGGTGTCACTTGGTACACCGTGCCACTGTGTATCTACCGCATCACAGCCCACCCCGTCTGGCAGCGCTATGCACGGCCGCCAACACTTTTCCTACAAACACCAGAAACTAGTTGCAACTCCTGGATAGAGATCAAGGCGATTAATAGGTCGAGAGGGGTCGAGTTAACGGAACCCAATGTGTGTTAGTATCATGTCTTGGATAACAAACACAGAACTCAGTTCTTAAGGACAGTCCCAATGAGACAACCCGCCATGTACTCCTACATGGCCTCTCATCGCTACCTTTACCAAATCGTGTTCACACACTTAGCTCTCACACAGTAGGACATGAACACTGCCATTCTGATTCATCGCCTAGATGGATCAGACCCGACACGACACGACTCTAAGCATAGCAGGCACAGTAAGCAAGCATGGATGAGTAAGCACAACAAGGCTCAAGCAGTTGCTACTCATGCTAAGTGGTTTCAACTATTTACAATGGCAAAGATAGGTCATGCAAAGGAATGGGTTCAACTACCGAGAACAGGTAACAGTTGAATCGTTGTTGTCCTAATGCAGTAAAAGAGAGCAGGAGCGAGAGGGTTGGATATTATCGGGATGCTCAAGGAGGGGTTGATTGCCTGACACTTCTGAAGATAACAATGAGTCTTAATCGGTGACAACGATCTCAATGTCGGAACAACGTCTACTGAGGAAGAACAACCACTGGCAAACAAGAAGAACACATTCAATGTGATGCAGCAAACATGATGTATGATATGGCATCTTAAAGCATTGAATTGACCTAGTGCAATAGATAAACATATTAGTTGAAGTGGAATTCAAACCTAGTTCAAATTCCAACTCCAATGCTATTTCATATATTATCCTAATCATGAAATCTCCTACTTGGTGTTGTTAACTTGCTCAAACATGCATGAACATTGCATAAACAGATTCTTCATATTTTTTGATCATTTTTCATATATAAATTATTTCAATCTGAGTTACGGTTGAATTACTATGATTTTTAGAAGTTTTGGATATTTTCTAAAATATAATAAATCATTTCTGATTTATTTTAATTCCAGAATTATTTTATTACATCAGCTTTACGTCAGGGTGACGTCACTGGTCAACAGACCAGTCTGGGTCAAACCTGACTAGTGGAACCCACTGGTCAGTGAATCAGTCACTAACATGGTTTAGTTTAACTCTTAATACTAATTAGCACGGCCGGGCCCACTAGTCAGTGGCCCATTGGTTAATTAATTAGGTTAATTAAGTTAGTGCTTAACTTAAACATAACCAGAGACTGGCCCCACCTGTAGGTCACTCAGGGGGGGTCAAATCTTGGTCAACCGGGGTCAAACACGCCGGAGTTAACCCGCGGCTCGTCGCCGGCAAAGCCAGAGACAGCGGAGGGCATCGGAATTGACCCTCCGGTGACCAAAACGACGGCTGAGATGCTCGGCGTGGACCTGGGACTCACCCGCGTCCATTTGAGCTATCGGGAGCGGCTCCAACGGCTTGCAGTGTCGACAGCGAGCATCCGAGCGGCGGCCGGAGCACGGGGTCGACGGAGCCGAGGCTACGGTGCGGGGTAGGAGGAGTTGGGCAGCGGGTTGTGCTCCTGGGGATGCCAGGGGGACGCCTAAGTGCTTGGTTCGGCCAGGGAGGCTTCTTAGCGACGACAAGCTACGCGGCGGCGACGGCGAGCTTTCGGCCATGGCGGGGACGACAGCTATGGCATGGGAGATGGCGTGGGGAGAGAGGAGAAAGAAATAGAGGCTCATAGGGAACTCGTGGAGACGCCAGGCGTGCTCGGGGACGTCCTGGAGGAAGCGAATCGATGGTGAAGCTCCGGCGACCGAGGCAGAGATGATGAGCTCGATGGCGACGATGGGAGGCGCCTCGGCTTGATTCCTGCGGCGGAAAGGACCAGGGCGTCACGGCGGATCGGCTGGGCTCGCTAGAGGGGCTGGAGGAGGCCGGTGGCCGCGATGGTTGCGAGCGGCGGCGGCCGTGGCGCTCGGGCGGGCGAGGAGGAGCAAAGGGAGAGGGAGGGAGACTGGCGAGGGAGATGGCCCGATCCAGATGGCTCTGGGGAGCCCTATCCCCTCGCACAGGCAGGCAGACGGGCAGGAGGTGGCGCGAACGCGTGCTCGCGCGCTCCGGCCACGCGCTCGTCCTCCTGGTGCGAGCTAGGAGACGACTGGCACGTTGCTGGTGGGCTTGGCCGCCAGCAACAGTGCTGGGCTAAGAGGTAAGTTCTTCCTTTCTTTTCTATTTCTGTTTTTCTGTTATTTCAAACATTTGCCACTGTTTTGCAATTTCAAAAGAATTCAAAACCAGTGTCAACTTCCCTCTGAATATTTTTATGTTGTAGAATGGATTATTCCATATGCCCATAAAATGTTTCAGGGTTTTTGAAATATATTCCATATATTAGGAATATAGATGCAAATTCAAATACAATAGTGATTTAATTTCAATGCCCAAAATATTCCTTAGAAATGTTCACAAATTTTGGTTTGGATTATAGTTCTTGTCAAAATTCTCAAAACAATTAAAGGAACAATTTGGAGCCATTGAATGAGATTTACAGGGTTCTTTGTCCCTTTTATTTAATTTTGAGGCTTTCACAAATCCTCAATTCAATTTTCAGAAAATAAATATGATGGCATGATGATGTTAATGCAATTAACCACACCAAACAACTAATGACACTAAAAATTCTAGGGCTGTGACATTTACATATGCTTCATAATGCTCTCTTTGTGTTGCTATTATTATCTTTCATGAGGGCATCATTGAAATCTCAAGCCTATCTTAATGGCTATAAAGAAAGAGCTTGTTGGGAGGCAACCCAATGAATAAAATATTTTTTTTTGCTTTTTTGCTTCTGTTCTTTGTTTATATTTTATTTGCCTCTGTTATGATTGTTTTTTTATATTTCAATTAGTGTTTGTGCCAAGTAAAGCCTTTAGGATCATGCTGGGTGATACTTGATTTGATCTTGTTGGAAAACAGAAACTTTTGCGTCCAGTATCAGAATTGTCAAAAATCACAGAAGTGACGAAAAATTCTGAATTTTTTACACAAGATTGATATACAAATTTATTACGTTGTCCTAATGTTTTAGTATTTTTTGAGTTACAGAAGTATGGTTAGAGTACAGATTACTACAGACTGTTCTGTTTTTGACAGATTCTGTTTTCGTTGCATTGTGTGCTTATTTTGATGAATCTATGGTTTGTATTGGAGGGTACTAGCCATGGTAAAGTTAGAATAAAGTAGATATAATGCAATAATAAAATATGAATGGGTTTGCAACAGTACTTAGAGTGGTGATTTGTTTTATTATACTAACGGATCTCACGAAGGTTTTCCTAAGTTTTATGTGATTGAAGTTTTCAAGTTTTGGATGAGATCACGATGGGTGAAGGAATAAGGAGTGAAAAGAGCCTAAGATTGGGGATGCTATGGCACCCCAAGATAATATCCAAGGAGAAACAAGCAACTAAGCTTGGGGATGCCCTGAGTGGCACCCCCTCTTTCTTCTAACGACCATCGGTATTTTACTTGGAGCTATATTTTTATTCGTCACATATCATGAGTTTTGCTTGGAGCGTCTTGTAGCATTTGAGTCTTTGCTTGCTTTGCTTGTTAGTTTGTCACTTGTATCCTTGCTGGACACACCTATTTGAGAGAGCCAAAATTATTCTATGATTTGTTAGAATTTCTCTATATGCTTCACTTAAATTTTTTGAGCTATGGAATTGCTCTAGTGCTTCACTTATATCTTTTTGAGCATGGTGTGCTTTAATTTTTGAAGAAATACTCTCATGCTTCACTTAGATTAATTTGAGAGTTAGTAAATTTTGAAGAACTTCTCTCATGCTTCACTTATATTATTTTGACAGATGAATTTTTATGCTCATGTTCTTCACTTAAATTTATTTGAGCTTGTCAAAAGCAATGGCAATATATGAAACTAGTCCCAAAGTGATAGATATTCAAGAGGGATATAATAAAAACTTTCATGAAGATCATTAGACAAATTAAACTTGATTCCTTGTAATAGTCTTGAGACATGATAATAGTAATATGTGAGTCATGTTGGTGAGTAATTATGCTTTAGTAAGAATATTGGTGTTAAGGTTTGTGATTCCCTATGCAAGCACGAAAGTTAATAGTTATGCAATGAAATTACGTCCTACTTGTGGTGCATTATTCGGTGTTAGTTATACTTAATGCCCGTTTATGTGAATTTTCGTTTCTTGGTTGGTTGCTTCTCAATCTATTTGCTAGCATCCACTTGTACTAAGTAGAAATACTGCTTGTGCATCCAAAATCCTTAAACCAAGTTTTGCCATATGAGCCCACCATACCAACCTATATGCGGTATTTTCGTGCCGTTCTAAGCAAATTTATATGTGCCATCTCTAATTTTCAAAATGAATTTCCATTTTTGTGTGCTCGTACCGCTCATGAAGGGCATGGGGTGGCCTATATTTTTCCATGCTAGATGTGTTATTCAGTGTTTATTCACTTGTCATTGCATGAGAGTATGGCGGTAATAGGGATGCCCAGTCCCGAAATGAAAAAGAAATTTACTTTAGGTTATGAAATAGTAAATTCCTTGGAAAGTGTTGGTATGGAAGGCATCCGTGGATACGGCTAAGCCATGGATTGTGAAAGAATGATGGAAAAAGGAATAAACTTTATTTTCTGTTTGGGAACCGCCTATGATATATCTAGCATGGAAAGTATTGAGAACTACTCGGTCGTTTTCATTGACAGGAAAAGCATGCCTCTCAATTTTTTTCTCTCAATTTAAGCTTTGAGCTCTGGCACCTCTACAAATCCCTACTTCCCTCTGCGAAGGGCATATCTATTACTTTATGCAATTTTTACTTTTATTTGAGTCTCCATCTTCTCTTATAAAGCACCAACTAGGGGGCACTATGATCATACTTGTGCATTCGGTGTAGCTAATATTCGAGTGTGTTTCATGAATGGATCAATGATTGAGCATGATGGGATAGGGATAACTTTCTTTAGTGTTGATATTTTGAAAGACATGGTTGCTTGTTGGTATGCTTGAGTATTAAAGTCTTCATGTCAAAACTAGACTATTGCTTTGAACCATCTAAAAGTCCAAATGTCCATGCTACAAAAGAAAAGAATATGTGATGAACATGTTAGGCAGCATTCCACATCAAAAAAATTATTTTTATCATTTACCTACTCGAGGACGAGCATGAATTAAACTTGGGGATGCTGATACGTCTCCAACATATCTATAATTTTTTATTGTTCCATGCTGTTATATTATCATTCTTGGATGTTTTGTAATCTTTTGATAGCAACTTTATATCATTTTTGGGGACTAACCTATTGACATAGTGCCCAGTGTCAGTTGCTGTTTTTTTCCTTGTTTTTTACTTCGCAGAATATGAGTACCAAACGGAGTCCAATTGCCATGAAACTTTTTGGAGATTTTTTTGGACCAGAAGACAACTTGGGACCCAAGGAAGCACCTGGGAGGAGGCCCGTGGGGCCCACGATACACCAGGGCGTGCTGGCGTGCCCTGATGTATCGTGGGACCCACGGAGGTCTTTTTCACTGCCTCTTAGCTCTATAAATCCTCAGAAATTCCAGAAACCCTAGAGGGGGAGACGAAACACAATTCCAGCCGCCGCAAGTTCCAGAACCACGAGATCCAATCTAACACCATCACGGAGGGGTTCATCATCCTCATTGGTGCCTCTCTGATGATGCGTGAGTATTCCACCATAGACCTACGGGTCCGTAGGCAGTAGCTAGGTGGCTTCGTCTCTCTCTTTTGATTCTCAATACAATGGTCTCTTGGAGATCTATTTGATGTAATGACTTTTTATGGTGTGTTTGTTGGGATCCGATGAAGTTTGAGTTCATGATCAGTTTCTATCCATGAATATTATTTGAGTCTTCTTTGATCTCTTATATGCATGATTATTTATAGCCTCGTATTTTTTCTTCGAATCTTTGGTTTAGTTAGGCCAACTAGATCGATTTTTCTTGCCATCAGAAGAGGTGCTTTGTGATGGGTTCGATCTTGCGGTGTCCTCTCCCAGTGACACAAGGGGCAGCGAGACACGCATGTATCGTTGCTATTAAGGATAACAAGATGTGGTCTATTCCTACATGAATAGATCTTGTCTACATCATGTCATCGTTCTTATTGTATTACTCCGTTTCTCCATGAACTTAATACACTAGATGCATGCTGGATAGCGGTCGATGTGTGGAGTAATAGTAGTAGATGCAGAATCATTTCGGTCTACTAATCTTGGACGTGATGCCTATATATTGATCATTGCCTTGGATATCGTCATGATTATTTCATCCTATATCAATTGCCCAACAGTAATTTGTTTACCCACTGTGTGCTATTTTCTAGAGAGAAGCCACTAGTGAATTCTACGGCCCCAGGGTCTATTCTTTTAATATATTGCTTTCCGACCTATCTTTTTCCGCATTTGTTTTCAGATCTATTATTCCAAAAGCCCAAAAATACCTTGCTGCACTTTTTATTTGCATCTTTTATTTTGTGTTCCTGTGCGCTCTATTTATCCAATCTAATATAAACCAATCTATCTTTTTACCGTGGAGAGATTGACAACCTCTCTTACGCGTCGGGTTGCAAGTATTTGTTCTTTGTGTGTAGGTACCATTTACATAGTGTTGCTTGGTTCTCCTAATTGTTTGATAACCATGGTTTCATAACTAAGGGAAATACTTACCATAGCTGTGCTGCATCATCCCTTCCTCTTTGGGGAAATACCGACGCATTGTCAAGCCACGTCAGTAACTGACTTGATTTAATTACCATTCTGGCTTGTGTTTCCCTTCCCGGTCTCATCGCGAACGAACTATATTATGCAACCGACAGTGATCATTCACATCGTCACACCCACTGCTTAGCGTTGAACGTCTGTAATGCTTTAAGTCATTGCACACACTTCGTTTTCCCCAACCGTTGGCCATTTAACGCCCACAATAATGGGAGCTTCTTCCAGCCGACGTGTGCCCAACCGAGCCAGGCGGGGAAGCTTTGCGTGGTTGCACGCGGGAATCTGCGTGGTTGCGCGGGAATGGGCACACCAACGATACGTTGGCGGCACTTCGAGCCGCCGCGTGGCCAAACGAACCGCGAGTTCACGCGCTGGTAAAGCTTGCACATCAATCCTCCACCGGGAACGCGGTGACAAGACGTGCCAATTACAGCCCGTCCTGCCCCCATTTACTGCACCGCTCATTTAACCCATTGTCTGTCTTCAACCTTTCCCCACAACGCAAGCAGCACACCCACGACTCCAAATACAGAGAGGATATCCTTCTCGGCTCCAATGGCGGCGCTCCCTGCGACTGTCGACGATGAGCAGCAGTTCACCATTCGTGCCTAAGTGGACACCCACGTAAGGTTCAATGACCTCTTGGTGGTGTACACGAACGACCCGGTCTAGGTGGAGAACTCCATCCACACCATGGAGCAATTACTTGCCGATGACAAGTACAAAGTGGTCGGCTTTGACCTCGAGTACACTGGCGGTCATGTCGGGCATGATCAGAAGGTTGCCGTCGCCCAGCTATGTGTGGGCCATTACGTCCTCATCTACCACTACTGCCTGGCCACAAGGCCTTGCGAGCGTTTTGCTAGGTTTGTCAACAACCCTGACTACATATTCGGTACGGTGGACACCATCAACGATGAAAAGGTGCTCAAGACCACAGGCTTGGCCTACCGGAATCTTGTGGACATCCAATGCCAGTACAAGATCTTGGGCGAGGAGGAGAAGCATACGGACTCCCTGGTTGACCTCGCCATGGCCATCATCGACCCCTACTACAGAGGCATGAAGGATGCTGCAAGAAGAAGAAGGTTGCCTGGCACCGCACATGGGTCAGAAGACTGGAGGAAGATCACGTCATGTACGCGGCCAAGGACGCGTACGCAAGCTACGAGATGTGCAGGCGGATCATTGACATGAGGAAGTGCCTCCGTCCTGCGCCAACCGGCACCCGTCGTCACAAGAAGTATAGATGATTTGATGATCGTTACTACTAGTTTAGTATGCATGTACTTGTTAATTGAGGTGTGCAAATGTTATATGTAGTCAGTAATGTAATTGGATGTTTATTTAAGTTATGCGATCATGTTGTTGTTCTGTAGACAGAGCATAGATGGTATGCAGACCAAGCAAATCACATCGCTTATGATTAAAGAAAGGAACACGTCGGTGACGATTTCAACAACCACACACAATTGGGTGCTAGCAAGTGTTTGCCCACAGCACACACAACTTATTATCAGGAATCGTCAGTCTTTTTATCTGTCTTCCCACACAATTCCAATTACTGACCTGTTTGCCGGGTATCACACACATCTTGTTACGCTGAATCGTTTGTGTTACTTTTGTCATCGCAAATAGTTCATCCGAGGGACCTGTTTGCCTAGAAACACACACAACTTTAGACGCCGAATCGGTTGTGTTATTTTGCCTCATCGCAAACAGTTCATCCGGATGAACTGTATGCCGTACATCACACACCTTTATCTGGTTAAGCGTTTGCGTAATTCTGGCTCATCGCAAGCAGTTTGTCTGGAACAACCGTATGCCACGTATCGCACAGGTAATTGTTTTTCGAATCATATTTGATGGGTCCTCCATCGCACACAGTTCTCGTCATTGGCGACGGAGCTAGAACTATACCGTTTGCGATTCATGAATCGCACACAGTTTCATCAAAGGGTCTCTGATTGATGTGTCGTCTTTGGACCTTCCTGCAGTAGTGTTAAGGATTTCTCTAAGATTTCTAGGCCCCTTACCAATCTTTTGTAAAAATATGTTCCATTTGTTTTTTATGATGATTGTGCATAAGCCTTTGAAATACTTAAGCAAGCTTTGATTTATGCACCTATTGTTCAACCACCTGATTGGAATTTACCTTTTGAAATAATGTGTGATGCAAGTGATTATGCTATCGGCGCTGTTTTAGGACAAAGTGTTGATAATAAATTAAATGTTATCCATTATGCTAGCAAGACCTTAGACAATGCTCAAAGAAATTATGCTGCTACTGAGAAAGAGTTTTTAGCAGTTGTGTTTGCATGCGATAAGTTTAGACCTTACATTGTTGATTCTAAAGTCATTATTCATACCTATCATGGTGCAATTAAATATCTCATGGAAAAGAAAGACACTAAACCTAGGTTCATTAAGTGGGTTCTTTTACTTTAGGAGTTTGATTTTCATATTATTGATAGAAAGGGAGGTGAAAATCCAGTTGCAGATAACTTGTCTAGAATGGAAAATGTTCTTGATGACTCACTGCCTATTGATAATAGCTTTCCCGATGAGCAATTATCTATTACAATTGCTTCTCATAATACTCCTTGGTATGCAGACTATGCTAGTTACATTGTTGCTAAATATATACCACCTAATTTCACATACCAACAAAAGAAAAAGTTCTTCTTTGATTTAAGACATTACTTTTGGGATGACCCACACCTATATAAAGAAGGAGTAGATAGTATTATTAGATGTTGTGTACCTGAGCATGAACAGGAACAAATTCTACGGAAGTGTCATTCCGAGGCACATGTAGGACACCATGCAGAAGACATAACTGGACATAAGGTATTACAATCTGGTTTTTATTGGCCTACTCTCTTCAAGGATGCACGTAATTTTGTCCTTTCTTGTAATGAATGTCAAAGAGTTGGTAATATCGGTAGACGTCAGGAAATGCCAATGAACTATTCACTTGTTATTGAACCATTTGATGTTTGGGGATTTGATTATATGGGGCCTTTTCCTTCCTCTAATGGATACACTCATATTCTAGTTGCTGTTGAGTATGTTACTAAGTTGGTAGAAGCTATTCCAACTAGAGGGCTGATCATAACACCTCTATTAGAATGCTTAAAGAAGTTATCTTTTTGAGGTTTGGAGTCCCTAGATATTTATTAACTGATGGTGGTTCACATTTTATTCATGATGCTTTTCGTAGACTTCTAGCTAAATACGATGTCAACCATAGAATTGCATCACCTTATCACCCTCAATCTAGTGGTCAAGTTGAATTGAGTAATAGAGAAATAAAGTTAATTCTGCAAAAGACCGTTAATAGATCTAGAAAGAATTGGTCTAAGAAACTTGACGATGCATTGTGGGCATACAAAACTTCTTATAAAATCCTATGGGTATGTCCCCATATAAAATGTTCTATGGTAAGGCTTGTCATTTACCTCTTGAGTTAGAGCATAAAGCATATTGGGCAATTAAAGAATTTAACTATGATTTCAACTTGCCGGTGAAAATAGGTTATTTGATATTAGCTCTCTATATGAGTGGAGAACACAAGCTTATGAAAATGCCAAGTTGTTTAAATAAAAATTTAAAAGATGGTAGGACAAAAGAATACAAAAACGAGAATTTAATGTTGGTGAACATGTTCTATTATACAATGCTCGTTTTAGATTCTTTGCAGGGAAACTCCTCTCCAAATGGGATGGACCCTACATTGTCGAGGAGCTTTATCGCTCTGAAGCCATCAAAATATATAATGCGGAAGAAATAAATCCTAAGGTGGTTAATGGGCCAAGAATTAAACCGGAGGAGCACATAAAAGAGACCCTCTAGGACACTTTGGAACCCTGAAAAGGGGTAGGTATGTGATACGGTAAGTAAACCGAGTCCAAAAATTCCATCAAAATTATTTCTGTCCGTTCTGGAATATTAGAAAAAAAATACCAAAATAAGAACCAGCTGAGGAGACCCACGTGGAGGCCACAAGCCTGGTGGGCGCGCCTAGGTGCCTTGTGGAACCCTCGTGTGCCTTCCCAACTCCACTTTATTTTTGTTTGCTTGTCCCGCATGTAGAAAAATTCATTATATATATTCCCCGATATTTTGAGCACCCTATCGCAAGTTCTCCTCTGTTCTCGTTTCGGGCTATTTTTCTGGCAGAACTAGACCGTGATGTCTTTGTCAAGTTCTTCCAAGGACAAGTTCTTCGAGAAGGTCATCAACCCCTACTTCCTGGAGGTGACGAAGTACCCTCAAGCCATTGATATGCATGAGGGGGTGCTCCACATCTGGGATGTCCAAGGTCTGAAGAAGGAGGGAAGCAAGAAGGCCTAGCTTCAAGTGGTGGAGCATGAAATCTTCAAGTGTCAAGGGATGGTTGAACGTGGTTTGAGTTCTAATCACTCTATGACCACAGAGTTCATCCGAGAGAACAAGTTGGGCACTAGGAACGTGGGGGAGGCTCTCTTCAAGCTTCAAGAGTGGATCGAGCATCTTCAAGCTCAAATCTATGACCTGCAAAACCAAAACTGTGACTATGAATTCAGGTTTAAAAGGATGAGCATCGCTGCCGATTTCAAGATTTCGGAGACGAGATCTTCTTTCTATGATGGGGAGCCTAGCCTTGGATGATGGAGGACAAGCCTACCACTTCATCACCACCATCACCCAAGAAGGAAATTTGGGTACATGGGTATGGGCACCACCCTTAGCTTGTTCTAAGCTTGTGGGAGGTGCCTCGGTATCATATCACCATCACTTTTATTATCATCATCTATCTTAGTTCGATCCTTAGCTATTTCATGATTTAGAAGAGCAACGTTTTAGTGTGATTTAGTTTCTAGTGTTTGCTTTGCAATCTATCTATCTATGTAATCATATGCTTGAGTTATATAATAAAGATTAGTTTGAGTTTGTTTGCTTTGCTTTCTTGAATCAATCATAGCAATGAAAAGAATGAAAAATGATCATGTGCGAATCCCATGGGGAGTATTGACTTCACATAGAAGGAGTATAATTGGTAAAATTTGTTGGAGGTTAGCAAACATAGCATTAGTCATTGATGCAATTCATGAAAAGGTAATAATGAAAGAGAGGTCTCACATATAAATATACTATCTTGGGCATATTTTATGATTGTGAGCCCTCATTAAATATTCTATGCAAGATCAATTAGTTGATGTTAGACAAGGAAGACAACATAATGAGTTATGTTTGCTTATATTCACATAGAACTTACATTGTCATGGATCCTCCAACATGTGGTGCTTGCTCATATCCTTTGCTAGCCAAAATCTTCGCAGCATGTAGATATACTACTTGTGCATCCATAAACCATTAAACCCAGTTTCTTGCCACGAGAGTCCACCATATCTACCTATAGATTGGATAAGATCCTTCAAGTAAGTTGTCATCGGTGCAAAAGCAACACAAATTTCTCCTAAATATGTATGATTTTTTATTGGAAGGGAAAACAAGCTTTGTAAGATCTTGTGATGGCAAAGAAATAAGCGATGGGCTACATAATAAAGGTTGCTATCATAAGGGGCAATATAAAGTGATGTTCCTCTCCATTAAGAGCTTGCACATCCAACTAATAATAAGCGCATGACAACCTCTGCTTCCCTCTGCAAAGGGCCTATCTTTTAGTTTTCTGTATTTACTTTTATGCAAATGTTCATCCTTATTCAATTCTTATTAGTCTCTGCCTTGCAAGCATTATTTGGTGGTCAAAGATCTAGGCACATATATCTAGTTGGATATAGGTGATCGTGCGTTATTATTGTTGATGTTATCCCTGAGATAAATTGTTGGGTGGTGACAAATTATAAACCCCTATTTTCTTATGTGTCTGATGGAAACTTTTTACTTCATAAATATCACGTGAGCGTCAGCAATCATAGAAGGCTAAATGATAGTTGAGTATGTGAACTTGCTAAACAAAGCTCTGACATAGACTCTTTCTGAAATATGATGAATTGTAATTGTTTCAATGACTAAGAACATAGTTTGCTAGTTTTCAATAAGGTTTATGATTCATACTTGAGCATGTGGATAGATTGTTACTTGTGCATGGGAAGTTTTATTATATTAAGTTGTTGTTATGATAATGATCATGATGCTTTCATAGTAGTATTTATTTTATCGACACCTCTCTCTCTAAGCATGTGGTCATGAGTATCGAGTTTGGATTTTGCTTGAGAACAAGCGAGGTGTATGCTTGGGAGGAGTTGATACGTCTATTTTGCATGATGATTTTCTACTGTTATTATTATTGTTTTTGGTCATTATTCCACTTTGTGATACAATTTTAATGCCTTTTCTCTCTGAGTTTACAAGGAATACATGGAGGGGGACATTACCAACAGCTGGAATTCTGGACCTGAAAAAGCTACATCAGAGATACCTATTCTGCTGGACTCCAAATGACCTGAAATTTTACGGAGAATATTTTTGGAATATATAAAAATACTGGAGCCAAGAAGTACCAGAGGGGGCCACCTGTCGCTCACAAGGAAGGTGGGCGCGCCCACCCCCCTTGGGCGCGTCTAGGTGCCTTGTGGGCCCCACAGGGTTTTGACCTAGAAAAAATCAAGAGGAGGCTTTCAGGACAAAGCACCACCATCTCAAGGCGGAACCTGGATAGGAGCACTTTTGATCTCCATCAAAGCGATTCTGCTGGGGAAACTTCCCTCTGGGAGGGGGAAATCGAAGCCATCGTCATCACCAACCTTGCCTCCATCGTGGGAGGACCAATCTTCATCAACATCTTCACGAGCACCATCTCATCTCAAACCCTAGTTCATCTTTCGTATTCAATCTTTGTCTCAAAACCTCAATTTGGTACCTGTGGGTTACTAGTAGTGTTGACATCTAGTAGTTGATGCTTGTTGGTTTGTTTGGTGGAAGATTATATGTTCAGACCCTTAATGATATTCAACACCACTCTGATCTTGAACATGAATATGATTTGTGAGTAGTTACTTTTGTTCTCGAGGACATGGGTGAAGTCTAGTTATAAAAAATCATATGAAGTTGCTATTCGTTTGATATTTTGATGATATATATGTTGCTCTTCCTTTAGTGGTGTCATGTGAACATCGACTTCATGACACTTCACAATACTTGGGCCTAAGGGAATACATTGTGGAGTAATAAGTAGATGATGGGTTGCGAGAGTGATAGAAGCTGAAACCCTAGTTTATGAGTTATTCCGTAAGGGGCTGATTTGGATCCATATGTTTCAGCTATGGTTAGATTTATCTTAATCCTTCTTTCGTAGTTGCGGATGCTTGCGAGAGTGGATAATCATAAGTGGGTTGTTTGGTCAAGTAAGATCACCATCTTAGCACGGGTCCACCCACCTATTAAATTATCAAAGTAGAGAAGGCGAATCAAATAAACATCATGAACGTGACTAGATAGAAATTCCCATATGTCCTCGAGAGCACTTTGCTTTATATAAGAGAACTTTCAGGCCTGTCCTTTTCTGTAAAAAGGATTGGGCTACCTTGTTGCACACTTGCTACTATTGTTACTTGTTACTTGTTACGGATTATCTTGCTACAAAACTATTTATTACTTCTACTTACAGCACTTGCAGAGAATACCTTGCTGAAAACCGCTTGTCATTTCCTTCTGCTCCTCGTTGGGTCTGACACTCTTACTTATTGAAAGGACTACATTTGCTCCCCTATACTTGTGGGTCATTAGCCTCTAGCAGGAAGTAGGATGTGGCGTGCTTGGAGCCGTCTGCTTCTCACCTCTGCCTACTGGCAGAGGTTGAAGACGACTGGCACACGGCCAGTTGGGCCTGCTCGGCTTCCAGGTGAGTTTGAGGTATACTCTTTCCCCCTTTTTTATTTGTTTCTGTTTTCTATTTTTTCTTTTCTGTTTTGATTTAGTTTCTAAACCAAATCATTTTATAAAATCCTGTAAATTTTTGTGGGAACTAGGTGGTGTCACATCCCAGATTTTTCCCAAATCTGGTATGTTGAAAAATTCACAGGGAATTAAAAATTTCCAAAAGAAAACCCTTGTTTGATTGATTGCTAGCCAGAATTGTTTGATTGTTTGATCAAAAGGGTTGAAACCCAGAGCCCATAGTGAACACCTAGCTAGCCATTAGGTGGAACCCCTACCATTTGAAATGTTGTTGGGCAAGATCATCCAAATAAGCACCAAGAATAATCAAGCTAAATAAAGAATCTCCGTGATAGGAAATTGATTGATTTCTTGAAAATCAAATCAACCCAAAGGGAAGAATTTCCAAATTTGGTTTTGCAAACCACTTGGCAGGAAGTGGAAGTCCACACGACCAAATGATGACTTAGACCCTCTGCCATTTTCTAAAAGTGGATATGAAACAAATTTGGTTTTGGAATCAGCAAATTCAAATACAAATAGGAAAAACAAGTGCAGAAAATATATACCAAATTTGCCCAAAATAAATGTTCAAACATTTCTAAATATTCCATTTGAAATTTAGGACAAGTTTGTTTTTTAAAGGAAATTTAAATTCAAACCACTTTGAAGTTACAAGAAAACGGAAAAGGAAAAAGAAGAAAACAGAAACATATAACAAAAGAAAAAGAAAAGGGCCCAGCCAACCAGGCCGGCCTAGCTAGCACCAAGCCTGCCCAGCCAGCCCAGCGCCGTGCTCTCCCTCCATCTCTCCCGCTAACTAACGGGCCGCACCCGTCAGGTCATCGCCCATCTCCTATGCGCCCATGATCTGCATGCAACCACGCACCCCGAGCACGTCGCCGCACACGCCCCATGCTCTCTGGCCGTGCCACCCTCTACCGCCGCGCCTATAAGAAACCCACGAGCCCCTCTACAAAACCCCTCTGCTCTCCTCAGGGATCACCGGCAAGCTGCTCCGCCGCGAGCTCATCTCAGCCGCGGTAACCTAGAAGATGCCACCGACAATTCCGGCCACCACCGACCCCCACCCAACAACCCACCAGCACCAGCCGACCTAGCGCGCCTCGGCGAGCCCATGGACACCTCTGTCACGCCTGGGACTCCTTGGAGCACCAGGACCACCATGGACCGAAGTTTGCCGCCACCCCGTGCTCAACTCCGATGAGGTGAGGCACCGTCCGAGCGTACCACTTCGTCCACCAACCTTGTGGCGACTTTGCGCGTATCCTGGCCCAGCCATTTGTCCCCAGACATCGTATTTGGAGCACTTCGACCATGCCCGACGCCCTGTCGTTGTGTTCGAACTCCTGCGAGCTCGCAGTTGTCGCCTCCCTCGTCCCTGAGGCCAGCCGTCGCTACTAGGAGCTCCAGCTCGACGCCCCTAGCCCGTTCATGACCTCCGCCATCGCCCAGACCCGCTGGAGCGTCATCCCCATCAACTCCCGAGCCGCGCATCGTCGTGGACCTCGACACCGGCAAGTTTTTTGATGAGGACCGAAACCCTAGCCCCCTCCTCTTAATATCAGTCATCGGATCTTGAGCGCACGCACCATGGTCACCTACTTAAACTGCGAACCGTTATCCACTACGGTTCGGTCGACCGTTGTAGCACCACTAGCGCATAGCCCTGCCAGCCAATAGGGAGTTGCCACGTAGCTCCTGTCCGATCTGCTTAGTTCAAAGAAAATCAATTTAAATGCAATTTTACAAAAAAGACCATGGATTTGAAATGATCATATATAATTAACTACAAGTCCAAATTATGTGATTATTTTAGCAAAAATGTCCCTTTTGAAATATAATTTCACCCTGCCCAAAAATATTTCATGATTGAATAATTTAAAATTCAAATTCAACAGATTGAATTCAAAATTGAATAGGCCATAACTTGTAATTTATAAATCCCAATTAAATGATTCTTTTTTAAAATGGGATCAAATTAAATATACTTTCATCTTAGAACACTTTAGTTCAAATTTAAATAGATTTAAATCATATCTGAAACAAAATACAAAATAGGACAAAAATTCAAATAGAAATTAAACCTAATTAGGTTTCACTACTGGAATCAGGTACTTTGCCATCAGCCATAGCGGACGGCAAAGGGTAGGACCACTGGCGGCAAAGGCTTTGTCGTCCGGCAGCAGACGGCCAAATTTCCGGCACTGTGAACTCCGGTAAAGGAGTACTTTGCCGTCTGCCTTTACTCAGCGTACGGCAAAGTGTTTTTGCCGTCAGGCAGCAGACGGCAAAGCGGCTGGACGGCCTAAACTGGAGTAAGCCTCGTTAGTGGCTAACGGCAGCCTTTGCCGTCTGCCACCGACGGCAAAGCTGTAAATAATTTGCCGTCTGCCCCCGGACAGCCATGCCCCGCGCGCCTTTGCCGTCTGCCCCCGGACGGCCATGCCCCCCAAATGGGCCGAGGCCTGGCACTCCCAGTTTACACAGGTGAGGGACACATGTCCCCTTTGCCGTCGGGGGCAGACGGCAAAGGTGCTTTGCCGTCAGTGGCAGACGGCAAAGTGGCAATAATACCACTGTTTTTTCTATTTTTTCTTAGATCCAACAATTTTCCCAGGCAAAATATGCTATATATGTATATATTTCACAATAACAATATTCTTGCCATGCTGATGATCATCCAACAAGCACAAATTAATATCATCCAACAACAAGCACAAATATCATCCTATCATCCAACAACAAGCACAATTCATCCAACAACAAGCACAAATATCATCCAACAACAAGTAGCAAGTTTCACATATGTAGCAAGTTTAAAATTATTCATCAATACAAAATCATAAGCACTCCATGAACCACAAGCACTCCATCAATGCAAGCTTCCGTGAAGTGACTCTAATCTGCAAAATGGGAAATACGAAAGTTAGATGAAGAAGACTAGAAGAAGAAGAAGAAGAAGAAGATGCAGAAGCGTTTTTCTTCTCTCTCTCTTTCTCCTCTTGTTTTCTTCTTCTTATTGCTTATTTGTGTCATTCGGGCAAAATTGGAAGAAGGATAGTGTTGGGGAACATCGCATGGGAAACAAAAAATTTCCTACGCACACGCAAGATCTATCCATGGTGATGAGCATCTATGAGAGTGAGAGTGAATCTACATACCCTTGTAGATGGCTAAGCGGAAGCGTTAAGAAACGCGGTTGATGTAGTCGAGCGTCTTCGCGATCCAAATCGCAAGTCGTCCCTCGATCCAAACACGATCTAGCGCCGAACGGACGGCACCTCCGCGTTCAACACACGTACGGCTTGATGACGCCTTCACCTCCTCGATCCAGCGAGCGATGGTGAAGTAGTGGATGAGTTCCGGCAGCACGACGGCGTGGTGATGGTGGTGAGGAACAATCTCTGCAGGGCTTCGCCAAGCACTACGGAGATTATGACGGGAGGAACTAGAGGGTTAGGGTTGCCGGCACACGGCTTGGGAAATCTTGATGTGTCCCGTCTGCTAGCCCTGCCCCTCTATTTATATGTTGAGCCCTGGGGTCTAAACTTGGAGAGAAAGCCTCCACAAGGTCAGTTTTGCCCGCACAAGGTCGGTTTGGCCCGCACGGAAAGAGTCCCACTCGGATTCCAGCAGTACCGCGTACAAGCGGTAGTACCGCTCACGAGCGGTAGTACCGCTTGAGCGGTAGTACCGCTTCACACAAGCGGTAGTACCGCTTACACGGTAGTACCGCTTACACGGTAGTACCGCTTCACACAAGCGGTAGTACCGCTTACGCGGTAGTACTGCCTTACCAGCGGGAGTACCGCTTAAGGCAGCAGCAAAACTTCCTTTTGCACTTTCCAATACCTCGTGGGCTTTACCCCTTTGGCCCATATAAAGTGTTGCTGCACCCGAACACTTCGGTAAACACCCGGAACCCCTTCTGGTGAATTCCGAAACCCTTCCGGAGATCAAAACACTATTATCACATATATCAATCTTTACCTCCGGACTCTTCCGGAGATCCTTGTCATGTCCGGGATCTAATCCGGGACTCCGAACAACCTTCGGTCACCAACACAATAACTCAACTATACTAATCGTCACCAAACGTTAAGTGTGTAGACCCTGCGGGTTCGAGAACGATGTAGACATGACCGAGACACCTCTACAGTCAATAACCAATAGCGGGACCTGGATGCCCATATTGGTTCCTACATATTCTACGAAGATCTATATCGGTCGAACCTCTATGTCAAGGATTCAGTTAATCCCGTATGATGTTCCCTTTGTTCTTCGGTATGTTACTTGCCCGAGATTCGGTCGTCGGTATCTCTATACCTAGTTCAATCTCGTTATCGGCAAGTCTCTTTACTCGTTCCGTAATACAAGATCTCGTGGCTAACACTTTAGTCACATTGCTTGCAAGGCTCATTGTGATGTTGTATTACCGAGTGGGCCCTGAGATACCTCTCCGTCAGACAGAGTAACAAATCCCAGTCTTGATCCATGCCAATCCAACAGACACCCTCGGAGATACCTATAGAGCACCTTTATAGTCACCCAGTTACGTTGTGACGTTTGATACACACAAGGCACTCCTACGGTGTCAGTGAATTGCATGATCTCATGGTCATAGGAACAGATACTTGACATGCAGAAAACAATAGCAATAAACTGACACGATCATATGCTATGTTTATAGTTTGGGTCTTGTCCATCACATCATTCTCCTAATGATGTGATCCCGTTATCAAATGACATCTCATGTCCATGGCTAGGAAACCTTCACCATCTTTTGATCAACGAGCTAGTTAACTAGAGCCTTACTAGGGACACAGTGTTGTCTATGTACCCACACATGTATTTGAGTTTCCAATCAATACAATTATAGCATGGATAATAAACGATCATCATGAACAAGGAAATATAATAATAACCAATTTATTATTGCCTCTAGGGCATATTTCCAACAGATAGGTCTTTTAAGGTTTGCCTCATGGTGTGTATGGTGCGCACTCACTCACACTTAGATGGTGGTGTATGTTGGTGGACACTACCTAACACTAATATTTCGACCGTCGGTGATGGTCGTTTCCCCTTCTCCTCTCCCGCAATATACGAAGTTATATATCGAGAGAAGAAGAAGAAACGACCCCCGCGACAACAGTCGGGATTCCTCCATCAAGAAGAGACATGAAACTCTCACAAGGAGCTAAGTTTGTCTAAGTGCTAAGTTTGTCTTTCTTTGAGAAAATGAGCCAAGTAAGTGGCATATTGGGGCTTACCGTCCTCGTCATCATGGAGGTGAGGCACCGGGGTTGCTCGGGCCGGTTTCACCTGGAGAAGGATGCCCTGGATAAGGGTCGTGCGATGCGTTTCGGGAGATATTCTGCACCAAAGATGATTTGCAATGTCTCGTTAGCATGATGACACTGAAAAGATCATTGCATTCAAATGAAACTCACCATTCCAGCCGTGGTAATGACTGGCATCGACGGAGGGGTCTGGCCGGTCTTCTCGCACATAGACTGCACATTTGGTTTTCACAAGTCAATGATATTAGTTATTAATGAAACGAACATTAAATGCAAGATTTGACAACTATGAAGAAGAAACTTACCACTAAGAGCTCGTAGATGGCCCGGTGAGACGCATCGTTCCGTGCTCTCTCCTCCTCCAACAACCTAACCGTCCTCTCCTCCATCTCCTTCTCCTTCGCCGCCATAAGCGCCTATGTTGCCTCTCTTTCTTTCTGAATAGCAGCCTGCAACACAACTCCTCGTTAGCATTGTAATCATCTTTGTTCGTATAACTAACCTCGATGGCGAGCTCGACTGGCCGTGGACGAGGCCTTATCTCAGGACAGGAGCTCGTTTGGCGCGCCTTGATCTGCCGGAGGTTGCTAGGACAACGTATAAGGCCATCTCCAATGGCAATCGAGCCATGGGGCCTCCCGCCGCCAGCTATCATCACCAGCTCTGGATCAACAGGCTCCTGGCTCGGGTTAAAGTCCTCCCCTTTACTCGCCTTCCCCTCATCTCTGTACCTCACGAGCTTGTTGTGGGAGGAGATGTTGTTGAACTTCAAGGGATCATCGAGGTCAGACTCAGAGAATGCCTTGACCTTCTTGTACGAGGCAGTATGGGCCATCGCATAGAGGTCGTACATCTGTGGCACCTCCGTTTTATTGTGATGCGCCTAAAAGAGAGAGAGAGGAACAAAGTATTAGTAAAGGGCTCAAGCTAGAATCAAGAATGAATTGCATGAATCATGAAGCTAACCACATACCCAGTTCTGACCAAACTGATTTAAGTTGGCGCTCCCTTGATGGTGTGGCACACCAACCATTTTGTTATGCCGGTCCTTGGCATTGTTGTGGACGGCTAGCCATTGTTCTGAGCACCACCCATCCACCAACGCCTCCCAACAATCCATCTTATCTGCACACCATCTCGGGGGCACCTAAGTTAATAAAGAGATATTTGAGCGCTACGCGTAGGAATCAAATGAAGGAAACTAAGTACAAGGCCTTAAGAATACGTAATTACCTTCATGTAATGCTCCTTCTCCAACTTCTTTCCGCGGCACGTCGACTTCTCCTTCCTAATACGCCGCGAGGCGTAGTAGTCTCGAACAGCCTGCACCCGAGCCTCGTGCCGAAAGTTTTGCAGTAGGTGCTTGCATTGCTGATCGATAACCTTTGCCGTGGCCTCCTCGTATCCCTCCTGACACCTGTAGAAGGTCTGCAATCAAACGAGACAACACTTATTAGTACAATAACTAGCTATTGTTGATTTTTAATTGTGTAAAGGAGAAATTACCCAAAATTGTCTGATCACCATCTCCGCCCTCGTGTGGCACAAAACACCATCGATCCTCTCCTCAGGCGGGGCCGGTGCAGCCAAGTAGTGCTCCCAGGTCAGTCCTAACTCTGGAACCTGACCCTCACCGGGCAACGTGACAAACCCCGGGAAGTTTTGCCTGACAAGGACACCAAGGATGTTGTTGGGCCTGCGGGCATCCTTGGGTTGATGCCAATCCCTGCAGTATGACAAAGCCAACACATTAGATATTTGAAAAAACGTGAAGGCAAAAGGTTAAAAAAGAGTACATGCACTTACCTCTCCACATCAGGCCTAATCAACCACCTCAGCTCACGGGTCGCCGGCACGGGCGGGAGCCGTGTCATACCACGCTGGTAGACGGTGGCCCCCTCAGCCACCTCCTTGTCGCTATCAGAAAAACGATCCCCGCCACCATCAGCATGGCCACTAGGCTCCTCCGGCCAGGTATCCCATGGGGTCTGCCAGGACGTGCCCTCATCCCTACTCTGCTCTGGAGTCTCATGGGACGAAGCCTCTGGGACAGGAGTCTCGTAGGTTGAAGGCTCATCGAACCGAGGGTCGTGGACCGGAGTCCGCGTAGCCTCGTCCTCAGACGGGTCCACCCTAGCAGTCCTGTGCTCGGGTGAATCAGCTGGGGGTGGCGGCGAGGAAGGCGTAGCAGCCACCCTACCTTTGCCGCGGCCTCCTCTCCCACCTCTACTACCTCTCTTCTTCCCCCGACCTCCTCTCACGGGGGTCGACGAAGAAGCGGCCACCGGTGTATGCAGACTAGAGAGCAACGCTCTCCAGAGAGACTCGGCAGGAATGGAAGTACCCATCCCACCACCCTCCGACGAAGGAGCCGCGGAGTGCTCTCGACCCTTTCGCACCATCTTTCAACAACTGCCATGAAAAATAGTAAACGAAATTAGTACAACATAAAATTGAATACCGACATGAATAATAAAATGTATATAATTTAAGTGTATCATCATATACCTAACATGAACTAAAAGTTGATTACCTGACATGAATTAATAATAATCTTGATCGTCTATATATTCTCCGGGATCAATAAATGCATCATCATCATCACTATCATCAATAAATGCATGATCATCATCACTATCAGGAACAACGTGTGGAAGGCCTCCTTCATGTAATCGGTTAAGCATTGACAGGTCATCCGCATCAGTAACCTCTTCTTGTTCCGGCTCTTCCTATTCTGGCTCAGGGGTTAAGTCGGATTCATTGTCGCTGTCTACTTCAATGTTCCGGGGTGAAGTAGAGCGGTTCTTGAAACGTTTTTTGGAAATACATGTTTCTTGGAAGAATTCTCCTTCATATGTGTCTTGGTTAATGTGAGGTTCATAATCCTCTTCATTGAGGGGAGGTGGTCTAAAATGTGGCGGCACTTCATAAACGACATCCCAACCTTTCAGATTTGGATCAGTTTGGCAGGCCCACGGTAGATAGAAAACTTGGGTCGCCTATTGAGCCGTAATATAGACATCGGGCACATCCAAATGGCTGCTTTGTTTGATTTCGACTAGCCCTATATGTTCATGAGTCCTTCTAGTCTCCTTCGGCTGGAACCAATGACATTTGAAGACTACGACGTTCGGTGGGTTTTCACCATAGAATAGAAGTTCATAAATTGCTTCAACTCTTCCATAGTACTCTATACCTCCTTCGCCGATAGCAGAGACACAACAATTTGTAGTCTTTAGGTCGGGCATAGATAGCTCTTTGCCAAAGGTACGAAAGCGATACCCGTTGATGTTGTATCTGTCAAATGAACGGACCTTATAGTCAAAACCATTAGCGACTTGTCTCAGCTCGGCGTCCATAGACTCTGAATTAGCCTACAAGTTTAATACGAAAGGATTGTTGCATTAGCCGCAAATAAGACGAAGAAATGAAATGGTCCATTAATGGTAATTACCATTTGTTTGAACCAAGAGATGAAACCGGGATAGCCGCCTCCACGCTTCGCCAGGAGCTCATACTCTTCGACGGAATCCTTTTGGATGACCACTCCATCCGAGAATTTTGGCGACGTATCGACTATATCAAATATCCGGGAATAAGAGCAGTTCTAAGGAATTACAAGTTGCGAAACAATAATGTACCGACAACTTACTCGATGTACGGCCGCACTTCTGTTAGGTTGTTGAAGATATACAACGAAATGGTCCGCCATTCATCGACATCCAACGCTTTTGCTTTAGAATCACCGGCTGGTGCGAGCTTCCCTTTGAATAGGCTGAGGTTGGATCGACTTTTTTTTGGGTCGCCATCATTGTACCGAGGCTTCGGATTATGCAAATGATGATTTTTGGCTTCGTAGTGTGCTGTCACGAAGTTTGCCGGCTCCTCAGTAATGAATGCCTCGGCCATCAATGCTTCAATTCTACGTTTATTTTCACATTTTGCTCGAAGCGTCTTCTGCATCCTCTCAGTTGCGAAGCACCAACGATTTTGCACGGGCCCCCTCAATCTTGCCTCGGTCGCGACATGCAAAATAAAATGCTGCATTGGATTAAAGAAGCCCGGTGGAAAGATCTTCTCTAATTTGCATATCAACTCCGACACCAACTCTTCCATTTCATCTAGCACGCCAGGCGATAGTTCTTTCGCACAAAGAGAACGGAAGAAATAGCTCAGCTCTGCCAGTACTAGCCATTCATCCTCAGGGATAAAGCCACGCAGCATCACCGGCATTACCCACTCAAGCCATATGTGCCAATCATGACTCTTGAGACAAAATATCTTCAGTTTGTCAAGACTCGCTCCCCTCTTTAGATTCGCTGCATAACCATCGGGGAACATCAACTGCATTTTCACCCACAAGATCATTTCCCTCATAGCCGGCCTTCCAAGATTGAACCATGCCTTTGGCTTTGTCCAGTTCTGCTTTCCTTTCGCTTGTCGCATGTTTTGTAACGATCTGTCACCTAGAGCCTCCTGATCGATTCTAGCCTTAGGATTATCCTTTGACTTCCCCTCTATGTCGAACAATGTACCAAAAATGTCCTCGGCGATATTCTTTTCAGTGTGCATCACGTCGATGTTGTGTGGGCAAAGGAGGTCTTTGAAGTAAGGCAGATCCCATAAGCATGACTTGTGAGTCCATGCGTGTTCCGTATTATACCCTTTGAAATACCCAGGACGATTTGGATCCGGCTCGAGACCGTTTAACTGATCCAGGAGCTGTTGGCCTGTCAACGCGGGTGGTGCAGAGTTTTTGACAACTCTACCTTTGATGAAATTCTTCTTGTCTTTTCTGAGCTTATGGCGGATCCAGTAACTGTCTATGCATGTCGAAGCAAGAATACTTGCGACCCGCCTGCAGCCAACGGAACTGAAGAGCTGCCTTGCATGTGGGGCACAGGAACCTTCCATGCACACACCAGCCAACGAATAGGGCATACGTCGGCAAGTCATGCGTCGAGTACATGTACCACACATGCTTTTTGAAGGTTTTTTTGGTAGCGGCGTCGTATGTCTTGATCCCATTATCCCAAGCTTGTTGCAATTCATCCTTAAGCGGCTGCATATACACATTCATATTCTTCCCCGGATAGTTGGGCCCTGGAATTATCAACGTCAGGAAAATGTTCTTTCTTTTCATAATCTCTCCGGGGGGTAGATTGAGTGGAATGACAAATACAGGCCAACAACTGTATTGGGTTGCCGTCATACCAAATACATTGAACCCATCCGTGCTGATGGCGACTCAAGGATGCCCTGGATCTGCCGCTTTATCGTTATGTAATGCATCGAAGTGCTTCCACGCAAAAGCGTCTGAAGTGTGTACCAACATTTGATTCCCATCTGCATCTAGTTCGGTTCTTTTGCCCAATTTGTGCCATGTCATCTGTCTGGCCGTCTCTTCGACCATGAAAAGACGTTGAAGTCTTGGTACGATTGGCATATAGCGAAGAACGTTAACAGGAATTTTTGTCTGCATCTTCTCACCCATATCGTTGTCTACGACAACATACCTGGAAGACTTGCAAATGGGACAATAGTTCAAGTCCGCATACTGAAGCCTAAATAAGGCACATCCACTCTCACAGGCATCTATCTTCTCATAGGGCATCTTAAGTACACGAAGGATTTTGTCTGACTGGTACATGTTTGCAGGCAGTACATGGCCTTTGGGTAGAAAGCGTCCAAATATTGTCATCATAGCGTCGTAGCATTCTCTGCCCAGGTTGAATTGAGCCTTCAGAGCCATTACTTGCGCGATGGCATCCAGCTGACAAAGCTCAGTGTGCTCATAGAGAGGACGTTTTGAAGACTCCAACATTTCATAGAATGCCTTTGCAGATTCCTCCATCTCATCGTCTGAATCCCGAGCATCATCAAAGTCCTGCACCATGTCTTCGATCTCGGTACCATGCTCGTCGGTGCGACGACGAACCACCTCAGCTCTGGCACGTTGGGCAGACTCACCATGAAAAGTCCACACCGCATAGTTAGGCCTAAAACCCTACTTCTGTAGGTGTTTAACCATTTCACCCTCTGTCTGCCTTTTAAAGTTATCACACCGGGGACAGGGACACCATGTTTTTTCCTGGCCATTTGCAAATGCGGCTCTCACAACCCCCTTGGCATTTGTTAACCAGTCTTTGGTCATGTCTTTCTGACTGGTGTGACCGGTGTACATCCACACACGATCAGTCATCTTGCCTAGCTACTGGACACACAAGAAATATATATAATTCAGCATATATATTCATCAGTTAATCAAGTTTGTCAGTTTTATTACGTCCATGCAACCTACACGCTAATAGGTTAAGATAGGTCCTAATCACACCCGAGTATGTGTAGATTGGGTTCGTTTTCCCATGCACTGCTCCGGATCCGACGCAGAATTTTGATAGCACCTCCCCGCTGTTCTCCTGATACACGTCTCGGCAATAAGCAGAGAGGATGTGTACCCGGAGAACAACAGGGAGGCACTGACGAAATTTTGCATAGGATCCGGAGCAGAGTATACGGGAAAACGAACCCAATCTACCCATACTCGGGTTGTCCATGGATAACGTTGGACAATTTGAAAGGACGGCGGTTATAAATATGCAAAGACATGCATATTTATAGATGTCGCCCTTTTGAACGGGAGACGCATACTGGTCACGCATACTGATGATTGAAGACACCTATAGCTAGCACATTTCATCGGCACGAAGACCGGAACAGAGCAAATTAAGGGGGGAGGAGAAGAAGTCATTTGTGCTCACCCACGAACGCAGGGGCGGAGCTCGTCCAACGCACGGGGAGGTCATCGAACAACTGCACATTGAAATCCACCCGGTCAACACAAATATGATGTTTTTTATAACAAAATCGGAAAATATGTGACCTAACTCATAATTTACAAAACTATGACCCCGTCGGCCTCTGGAAGGCCGAAAAGCACCTTCCCGGTCAACATGAGGCAGAAGAGGTGTTGGGGGTCGGGAGTCAGTGCCGTCAAGGGTCAGTGGCATCGGGGGTCAGTGGCGTCGGGGGTCGGTGGCGTCGGGGATCGGGGGTCAGTGGCGTCATGTCGGGGTGTCGGGGTGTCGTGTCTGGGCGTCGTGTCGGGGTATCGGGGCATCGTGTCGGGGTGTCGGGGTGTCGGGGTGTCGTGTCGGGGCGTCGTGTCGGGGTGTCGTGTCGGGGTGTCGTGTCGGGGCGTCGTGTCGGGGTGTCGGGGCGTCGTGTCGGTTTTTTTTCTTCTAGGTTTTTTCTTTTCTAATAAATAAACCAACTAACCTAAACCTAAACTAACCTAATAAACCAACCTAAACCTAAACCTAAACTAACCTAAAACTAAACCTAAACTAACCTAAAAAAACAAAAAAAACTCACCTTGGAGGGGCCGGGGGAGGAGGGGGCCGGTGGAGGAGGGTGCCGGTGGAGGACGAGGCCGGTGGAGGACCGCCGCCGTAGGGAGGACGCCGGCGCGGCGGTGCTGGAGAAGGTCCGCGGGGAGGGGGCGCCGCGAGGAGGGGGAGGCGGTGCGGCGTCGCGGGGAGGGGGCGACGGGGAGGGGGCGGTGCGGCGCGCGGGCACAGGGTCCGGGGGCGGGGCGGTAGGAGGGGCCGGCGGCGGTGCTGAGCGTAGGGGCCGGCGGTGGGGCTCGGCGGCGTCGGGTGGGGCTGGGGAGGCGGTGCGGCGTCGCGGGGAGCGGGCGGCGGGGAGGGAGCGGCTGTGCGGCGTCGCGGGTGAGGGAGTCCTGGTTTAAGGGGTCCTCGGGAGGTCGACCTATTTCTTATGGGCCGGACTATATGGGCCGCTTGCCGAGCATTGGATTGATCGAAGACCCTGTCTCCAGGACGGAAGCTTCGAGAATCGTGGCGTATCCACCACGTTTGGAGTAGTGAATAGGCATGTTTATCCCTTCGACGTGTAACCGACCATGTGTAAATCCTAGTACCCTCGGCGTCTATATAAGCTGGAGGGTTTTAGGTTGTAGGACACAGGAACTCATCTAGGGTCTTAGCTATTCGATCTCGAGGTAGATCAACTCTGTAACCCATATACCATCAATATAATCAAGCAGGGCGTAGGGTATTACCTCCATAGGAGGGCCCGAACCTGGGTAAACATCGCCTCCCTCGTCTCCTGTTACCATCGATTCTAGCCTCACAGCTCGGGACCCCCTACCCGAGATCCACCGGTTTTGACACCGACATTGGTGCTTTCATTGAGAGTTCCGCTGTGATCGCCAAAGGAGTCGATGGCTCGCCTCGTCATCAACGAAGAGGTCCGCAATACGGACACTTTCGTCCCCCGACAGATCTTCACTTTCGGCAGCATTGTGCTGCACGCCGACCCGACCGGCCATCTAGGCCGTGTCGGAAGTTTCGCCCCTGATCAAGAGGTCAGATTCGGGAACCTGGAGTTCTTCGTAGACTCTCGGGGCGACCTGTCACTAACCGGGCTCGCGGTCTCGCCTGCCACGCCCGAAGACTCTGAGGCTTTAACCTCAGATCCATCTTTCGGTCCCGCCCACGGGATCTACCCCGGCGAGGACACGAATGTCAGTCCGGACCCGGTCATAGTGCTAGACGTCCAGACACCTGTTCTTGTCGAACACTCCCCCCGCGCGGACGCATCGGAGGATAACTCCGGAAGCTCTGAGCAGGCCGACCCGATCGAGCTCTCGATACTCAACGAGGCCCTAGATCAGATCTCGTCGATAAAGATTACCGACGACCCAACCCCGATCTGTGCTCAGATCGGGCTCAAGGCGGGTCAGGACGAATTTTTCGTCCCACCCACCACCCACTTGGTAGCCACTGTCGAGGATTTAACCGACATGTTGGACTATGCCTCTGAGGAGGCAGAATACATGGATGAGGAGGATCGCGCCCTCACCCCCGTTAACACCGGGCGGTGGACTGCCACCTCCACACACGACGTCTACATGGTGGACACTCCGAAAAACGATGGCGACAAATCGGGTGAAGCGCCGTCAAGACGCTGAAAGCCGCATAAACGGTCAAAAGGAAAAAAGGGAAGAAAAGCCATCGACGGCACCGGGGACGGAGACACCCCGGAAGACCTCGGCGATCCTGAAATCCCCGAACAGCCGTTAGAGGGCCAGGAGAGGCCGGAAGACCGGCGCAACCCCGACGATCTAAATGATTCCGAGGACAACAATTACCTCCCCCTGTCGAGGAGGACATCTCGGAAGCCGATGACTTCGCCATCCCCGAAAATCTTGAAGATCAGGAACTGTTCAGGCAACAGCTTATAGCCACGGCCCGCAGCCTGAAAGCAAAAGAACGGCAGCTTAAAGCCGAACAAGACGACCTCAACGATCGATGGACGAGAGTCCTCTCAGCTGAGGAAGGATACAGTGTCGGTCTATCGGACCAACCTAAGAGTTATCCGCGCAGAAGGCTGCTGTCACAATTCGATGACGAGCTCACTGATACGCCGTCCCCCAAACATACCCCATATGACAAGCCAGACCGCCCTCCTCGAGGGCGAGACAGGACGGCTGACGACACCGGCTATAGGCCGACGATAGCCCGTAGACGGGGAAAAGAGCCACTAGAGCCCGATGACAGGTTCGACCTGCGACACGACCTGGACTACAGAGCAGGTCGTATGCGATCCATCTACGGATCTAGAGGATACTCACCCGATAGACGGGAAGGGTACCGGCCTTGTTTCGACCGCAACAATAAAGGTCGGGAACTAAACCGGGCTAGGACAGATGCCGATCACCGGCGCGACATAGCTCGGGTCAGAGGCACTGCCCACCCACTGTGCTTCACGGACGAGGTGATGGAGCATCAGTTCCCGGAAGGGTTTAAACCCGTAAACATAGAACAATATGATGGGACAACTGACCCAACCGTATGGATCGAGGATTTCCTCCTCCACATCCACATGGCGCGAGGAGATGACCTCCACGCCATCAAGTACCTACCCTTGAAGCTTAAGGGGCCAGCTCGGCACTGGCTAAATAGCCTCCCCGAAAACTCCATTGGGTGCTGGGAGGATCTAGAACATGCATTCCGATCTAACTTCCAGGGCACTTATGTTCGGCCGCCGGACTCTTCCGACCTAAGCAACGTCGTCCAGAAGCCAGGAGAATCCGCGCGGCTATTCTGGAATTGGTTCTTGACCAAGAAAAACCAGATCGTTGACTGCCCGGACGCCGAAGCAATAGCCTCTTTCAAGCACAATATTCGGGATGAGTTGCTGGCTCGTCAGCTCGGCCAGGATAAACCAAGGACAATGTCCGCCCTTACATCACTCATGACTCGCTTTTGCGCGGGCGAGGATAACTGGCTAGCAAGACGTAGTCACAACCCCGAAGACCCCGGAACCTCCGAAGTTCGGGATGGAAACGGGAAACCAAATCGCAACAAGAATAAGCGCCGGCATAACAATAGTGATGCCGATGACACGGCCGTTAACGCCGGCTTCCGCAACTCCTGGCCTGGGCAGCGGAAGAAGCCTCCTAAAGGGAATCGCGACGGACCCACCCCGCTGGACAAGATCATGGAGAGGCCTTGCCAGATCCATGGCACTCAAGAGAAGCCCGCCAACCACACCAACCGTAATTGTTGGGTGTTCAAACAGGCCGGCAAGCTCGCATCCGAGGACCAAGGCAAGAGCCCACGCAGCGAGGACGAGGATGAGCCCCACGGTCCGATCGATGGTGGACAAAAGAAATTCCCTCCAGAAGTAAAAACGGTGAACATGATATACGCCACTCATATACCTAAAAAGGAGAGGAAGGGCGCCCTTCGAGATGTCTATGCCGTAGAGCCTGTAGCCCCGAAGTTTAACCCATGGTCGGCCTACCCGATCACTTTTGATCGACGAGATCACCCGACCAGTATCCGTCACGGAGGTTCGGCGGTCCTCGTCCTAGACCCCATTATCGATGGGTACCACCTCACTAAAGTCCTAATGGACGGAGGAAGTAGCCTCAATCTGATCTTCTCAGATACGGTGAAGAAGATGGGCATAGACCCGTCAAGGATAAAGCCTAGCAACACTACCTTTAAAGGAGTGATCCCAGGTGTCGAAGCCCGGTGCACGGGCTCTGTAAGCCTGTAAGTAGTGTTCGGCTCGCCTGATAACTTTCGAAGCGAGGACTTGATCTTCGACATCGTACCTTTCCGCAGCGGCTATCATGCCCTGCTCGGCCGTACAGCGTTCGCTCGCTTTAATGTCGTCCCACACTACGCATACCTCAAGCTCAAAATGCCCGGCCCCAAGGGGGTCATTACTGTCGATGGCAACACAGAGCACTCCCTCCGAACTGAGGAACATGCCTTGGCCCTGGTGGCCGAATTCCATTACACCAATGATCGGCAAACGCCGACATCTGCTGTAAAAGCACGTAAGGCTGGGAAGCGAGCTCGGTTTCGACCTGAAGTACCAGAACCTTCTTCTCCCCACAAATAGGGACTCGCCCCTGTAACACCCCAAAAATGTAACCACATTTTTATTAAGTAAAATTTGGCCAGAAATAAAATTTTGAATTATAATAGGTTCTTTCATAATTTTAGAGCCTTTTCTGCTTCTGTCTTTCAAAATTCTTCCCTCCATATAGAAAATTGTTTGGAAATAATATTGTGGCTTTGGTAGTTTTCCTAAACCATTTCATTATTACTTTAATAACTGTAAGAATTATTTTCATAATAAAATTTGCCCCAAAATAATTCTTTTAATAGCATTTTCAATACTTTAAATGCCTCTGTTGCACTACAACTACTTTAAATTATTCTTTAAAAATTCCACAAAAATTATGGGAGGTCATGTGATGCCTATATATCACTTTTATGCAAAAACCTAACTTTGTGTTTTGAAAATTTTGAATGTAACTCCCTCTTTTCAATTCTGTCCAGTTTCTAGGTTATAACTACAACCCCAATTTTCCTTGCCCAAACAATTCCCAAAATTTTCCCACTTATAGTCCTTCCAACCAAAACCTTAAGTACATAAGATTAGATTCATTTGCATCTTGGAAGTCCACCAAATACCCCTCTGTAATTTCTGTCCAGAAATAAATTTCAGTAAAACTTGCACTAGCAAGTATTTCTTTTTGCCAAATTAACTCAACCATCATCTCTATCATCTAAAGAGACCCCATTCTGCCAAGTTTCAAATCAAAAAAAGCTCTCTGGCTAGCCCTAGCATTTTATCAAACAGGTTGTGAGCACGGCAGAAATTTGCATCCTCATGAACCTGCATTGTAAACTTGATCATCTGGCCAAGACATTATGTCCATCACTCCTACCAGGCTCAATATTGCCACCCAGCCAAAAATTGGCTCATCTGGACCACCCTAGGACCCTCTAGCATTTGATCGAGCACTCTGTGGGCGTGCACTAGGCGTGGCCAAAGCGCCCGCGCAGCACCCGACGGCGCTCGAGCCACTGCCGTACCCTGCTACCCCGCTGCTGCCTCCCTGGCTTGCCCCGCACGCCCAGCTAGAGCCGCAAACCGCTCGCACCACGCCGACACCTCCCCCTGTCCTATAGCGCCGCCTCTCACCGGCCGGAGCCACCGCCCGACGAGTCCCGCTCGGCCACGTGTCCCCTCGCTTAATTCCCAACTGCCCAAACTCATCCGCAGCCCACCCAAACCCTCCACCGACCACGCCGACCTCCCCACCGACCTTAACGGCCTCAGCCACCGCAGTAATGGCCGTCCGCCACCGTGGCTTTTCCTGGAAGCCACGGGAGGAGCTTCTCCGTGCTATAAAAAGCATCCTCGAGCCCGCATACACACACGGCGTCACTCCCTCCTCCCCTGCACACCTCACGGAGCTTTCAAATGACCCGAACATGGTCTTCTTCTCCATTCCCGGTGAAAACACCAGCCGCCACTCTCCGGCCAGATTCGACGCCTCCGGAGCCCCCTTCCTTAACTTCCTCCTCCAGTAGCCTCCCATGGATCCCACGAATCCATCCTCATACTCATTTTTGCTCGGGGTCAATCAAGGGCGAAATCCCCAACTTGGCTCCGCCAGAGCTCTATGGGTTATACCACCACCGGCGATTCCGTTCCTCCCTCCGATCATGGCGAGTACCGGGAAGACCGCCGTGAACTCCTGGTCACGCGGGTGCCCTCATCTCCTCAGATGGTGCCGCCGTTCGCCGGCACCGGTCGCTGGAGTGCCGCCCTATTCTGCCGTGGGAGGACGACACGGGCGCCGGTCAAGCATGACAGGTGGGAGCCGGAGGAACCCACTGTCAGATTCCCAGCCCCGCTGACTTGACCATAAGTGGAGGCGTACTCGGCGAGTACGCCATCGACGTCGTCGGTTCCCCCGCAGATGATCGACTAGGCTCGGCCCAACAGAACTTTTCGGCTAAGCAACGCTCAGGGCGCTCCTCTGTCCTTTCGTTTGTTTTTTCTTTTACCAGTGAGATTCAAATAATTCCACAGCAGTCATTTTACACCCAAATTCGATGATTTAAATTTCTATCTATTCCTAAAATCATGCTCTATTATTATAGCTAGGGTGAACATTTTTCCTTAGCTTAGTTTTTGTTGGGTCTATTAAATAGTCCTTTTAATCATTTATTCCATCTTAGAAATTCCATAAATAATCCATATGAACAACAAATGAATTGATTCGTTTTCTGGTATTCCTTATATTTCATCTAGTCTATTTTAGTATTCATTTCAAAAATTTCTAGACAACTTTTTAGCACTGTTATGGCTTTATGTGGTAATTTAAATACTTTTGAAAATAGGAAATGGAGGGGAGATAAATATTTCAAACTTCTGGAGTGCACCCAATAATTCTGCATGCTCAAGGCAAGCATTTTTGAACTCTTGATATGGTGGATGTTTGATAATAGCTAGCTAGAATATTTGAAGCATGGTTTTGATAATAGAAATTGCATATGGGTAGTAATATTGCATGAATGCATGGTCATGTATATATTTTCTCTTGCATGCATTCCACTCAAGTTCTGACATGTATAAGTTGTGAGAATCCAGGAGTGTGCTCCTGCCTTGGACGTGCCGGTGGGCACGGGACATCTTTGACACGGTGGTGTCACGGGATATATGTGGAACATACCGGTGATAATAAGTAACACCTCCTGAGTCGACCGTAGATCGAGTCTTGTCACCGGTAACCCCCATACTTGATTGGTGCTGCCACTTGTCCCTGCCTCAGGTGGGGTATGGTTCAGTAAGTTGTTAACCCCTTTCCTTGCACACACCGCATAGAGGCCCACGATGAGGGTTTCCGCGGCCATGGACTAAATCCTGTCATCGGGTCAGGGGGCATGGGTGTTTCCGACTGGTAGCCGAGAGGGGGTCCCCCCTTGTAATCCACGCATATAAATAGTGATCCCATGCTAATCGAGACGATGGTCTCCCCGACTTAGAGTTTTTCTGGAAAGATGCGTGGGGTGATTCCTGGCATCCGGACAGTTAAGCTGGTGTGTGCTGGTTAGGTGTGTTTCAACCTAAAGACCGTAATAGGAATTAGTCAGCGTCTCGGTGTTGGCTAAAGAAATCCTTTACTTGTGGGTCAAGAGTACACCCTCTGCAGAGTTATATCTATTCGAATAGCCGTGTCCGCGGTTAAGGACTACAGTCTGGGTTGGTCAAGTGTCGGTCTTAGAGTCGGTCTCCGGAGGAAATAATTAAAATTGTGCATGGTTTATTTTGCAGAATAATTACTACTACTACTGATGCTATCATGAATATTATTGATGCTATGATTATTATTTTGGACTAACCCGTTTCTCTTAGTTTTATTTTCTAAGCGTCTCAGGGGCTGGCTAGACTACCCCGGGCATTCAGTTTTATTTTCAAGACCTCTCGTGGCGTCCCTCGAGTTTAACACGCGGTATGTCTCGCCACTACTCTTGTGGACACCCGACTGGCATTTCTTTTGAAGACCTCTCGTGGCGTCGCTCGAGTTCTCGGATGGTTCTGTCTTGTCCGATTTCTCTTTTAGACACCCGTTTGGCATTTCTCTTCAAGACCTACCGTGGTGTCACTTGACATCCAACCTGCATTTCTTTTATATTTTCTTTGGATTCTCGGATGGTTCTGTCTCGTCCGATTTTCCATCAACCTTCTTTGTTTGTCGCTAACACGTTACTTCTGCACATGCTAATATGTCATCATGCCATGATTTAATTCCTGTCAGCATGCATATAATATAGTCCAGCATGAGAATAAGCAAATAGTTAGTTCATCATGATCATATATTATCTGCTGCATTCGGTATATCATTTATTCATAATGTTTGCGAGAACATTCAAACGTACTCACTGGCTTGTCCCTGGTTATTTCATTGGCCAGGTCAGAAGAGTATTATAACGACGACCATGCGGAGCCTAGGATAGTAGCCACGCGGGATAGGAGTTATCCAGGCCAGCCATTCCTGTGGAAATGGAGCCTCATCGACGTTGGAGAATTCTCGAATCGCTTCCATCATCCACCACCAGAAATCATTATTGTATCATTAGACCTTTACAGTCTTGTATCCAATTCATGTAATTGCTTGGAATTCTGTATCGAGGAAGTGTCCACCAGCAAACAGAAATCCTGGGGTTGCTGACGACACGAGGGGTTAATTTCTGGGATATTGTGCCCCGGAAATCTGGCCCCGACAGCCTTGGTATCAGAGCCAGGCTGACCACTGGCTAATCCTATCTTAGCCTGGTCATTATCCTTAGGTTCCCACACCGTCCAAAATCTTCTCTGTCCGTAGCCAAGCCCATCTCATCCGATAAGCCTGCACAGTGGCAGCCGGCATCTTTTGACAGTCGGTGCCCAACCTAGCAGCCGGTCCATAGGCCGTGTACCTGTGGCCGACACCTGAGTTGTCCCATCCGCAAGCGTGCGATGGAAGACTCCGATGGCTTAAAAAGGAAGCCTTGCCCCAAACACAACACATCACAGCCTCACTCCCAGTTCGATATCCAATCACCAAGATGCCAGGCCCCATTGTTCACAACGAGACCACCGCAGTCGAGCTTGAAGGCTTTGTAGCCGTCCTTGCCAATCTCACCCGTCGTGCTTTCGGCAACGAAGAGCCGCCAGACTATGTCGTGTACCAGGAGCACGCGAGTCATTCCATCCATCACTTCTGGGCCACGGTGCACATCTACGGGAGGAGCATCACATCGGAGCACCCCTACCGGTTCACCGGGAGAACAACCTCCGACGAACCCCAAGCCATCCAGCTTGCAGCCCGAGAGGCTGTAGTTCACCTTTGGCATTTGTCACCGAGGGTTAACTGCCGCTCTTTCTACTACTACCCTAGTCGTGAAGGCTATGGTAGACCGACCCAAGTCGCCAATGGAGACCAAGAGTCGGCTCCTGCCCTGGTGCATTTGGTGTGCTACCTGAGAGCGCAAGAGGCACTTTTCGATCAGGTCACCAATGATCTGATCGCAACCCGTAGGACGCTTGCTCTCCTGACCCCAGCAAGAAGAGAAGCCACACCCACCCCGACTGTGCTGTTCGGGAGACCGATCGAGCCCTCGGAACCTGCCCCTGTTGTCCACTCGGGCAATGCGTTTGTCACCCCAGGGCAACTCCGTCGTCTCTTGGAGATCTACTCCAACGGGACGGTGACCTCGACACCCCGTGAAGGACACCACCGCTACTCCAGCCCTGTAGCTCCCCATCCGACCCCGGCCAGCTCCGATGCAGAAGCCCACGAGGAGGACTCGGCATCCACAAGACGCGCCCGGCTGGATGTCAACGAGGTGGACTGAGTCCACTGGATCCGTGTCAAGCCCTAGTGGCTCTGTCACCCTGTAATTTTTGGTAGTAGCAGCCGTATGATGTAGCAGGTTTGTGATTTACTGGTGTACCACTGTTTTAATAGTACCATTTGTGAACCAGCGTAATTTAATTAACGTATGGTTGCACAGTGAATTCTAGACGTAACTACTATAGTCACCCTGGCTGACACGCACAGTAACACGTCGCATTCCTTTTGGGGATTGAGGACCGAGACTTTAATCCCACGACAGAACCAATACACAAGTCGTATTGGCGCCGCATCATGTCTCATAACCCAGGCACTCTATAAGAAGCCATATCCAGCACTAGCCCCCGTCAGACTAGAACACCACTCCTTCCCGACCTGCACTCCATGTCTCACCCCGGTTTCCACCTGAGAACTCCGGATGCAAGTCCTGGCAGTTTTGTTAAAGTTTTGTGCGATTTTGCCCGCAACACTTTTGGTTCCAGCCAACCACCCCAGTATGAGTTGTTCAAATTGAGGATCACCTCTGACTCCTCGAAATACTGGGCAGTTGTGCACATCCCACCAGCAGACCCAGACCAAGGCCCTCCATATGTTGTCTATATCGGGAGATCCATGCCAACCCCAGGCATGGCCATTGAAGCTGCTGCTTATGAAGTAGTTACCCGTCTCCGATTCGCGGTACCCACTGCCAGCGAAAGGAGATACTGCTATTTTCCGAGCCGTGCAGCATCAGGGGCAAATGCAACGTTCTGCTGTGAACGTATAGAAAGGGATCCAGCTCTGGCCAATCTCATTCAATATGTGATAGCTCAAGAGCGTCTGACCCAGCAACTAATGGATTACCTCTCTTATATTGCTTTTCTGAACCCTCAGATAGCCATTGGCGGGCCACCTTTGCCAACCTTGGAAGGGCACGTACTACGCCTGCTTCCACCACTCTCCCCAGAAGAAGAAGAAGGTGCTCCAGCACCCGGAACTTTTCCGCAAGACCCTGTAGATCTCACTTTCGGACCATAGGCGGTCATGAGTGCGTTTGTAGTGCTTGTTTGCATGGTGTGACCTTTGTATTGTTCTTAGGGTGTATGTCACGAATATATTGCCCTGATTGCATTTTGCATATGAGTGTTTTAATTGTTGTGATATGCATTTAATTCTTCCGTCCTTAACAAATCTCGAGGACGAGATTTTCTTAAGGGGGGTAGAGTTTGTAACACCCCAAAAATTTAACCACATTTTTATTAAGTAAAATTTGGCCAGAAATAAAATTTTGAATTATAATAGGTTCTTTCATAATTTTAGAGCCTTTTCTGCTTCTGTCTTTCAAAATTCTTCCCTCCATATAGAAAATTATTTGGAAATAATATTGTGGCTTTGGTAGTTTTCATAAACCATTTCATTATTACTTTAATAACTGTAAGAATTATTTTCATAATAAATTTTGGCCCAAAATAATTCTTTTAATAGCATTTTCAATACTTTAAATGCCTCTGTTGCACTACAATTACTTTAAATAATTCTTTAAAAATTCCACAAAAATTATGGGAGGTCATGTGATGCCTATATATCACTTTTATGCAAAAAAACCTAACTTGGTGTTTTGAAAATTTTGAATTAGGGATGGCACCCACAGGGTTTGGGTACGGGTGGAGCCACCCCATACCCTTACCCGTCCCCTCTGAGCTTACCCATCACCCTTACCCGTACCCGCCAATGGGTACAATTTTTTCCCATACCCGTTGCCCGACAGGGTAGATGGGTACCGCGGGTAAAATTACCCATGTTTGCAAAGTATTAGTTTGAAAAACTCATAGTCATAACAACACCATATAATTATAATTAATAAACATAATAGATTATAACAAACAACACACAGTATTAAACAACAACACATCCTGAACAACAACATATTTAATAAACAACATCACTTTCTCGTAAACAACAACACATCAAAACATCATCACATAGTCATGCATTTTCAGTTCACTAATTCATGACAAAATGAAGAGATAATTTTGAGTTTATATATATATTATATGGGTACATGGGTATGTGGGTATGGGTTATATGATCCCATACCCGTACCCGCTCTACCCGATGGGTTTAACATTACCCTATTTATATACCCATGGGTAATTTTTTGTCCCATACCCTTACCCTAATAGGGTTTTTACCCGCAGGGTACGTGGGTAATGGGTACCCATTGCCATCCCTATTTTGAATGTAACTCCCTCTTTTCAATTATGTCCAGTTTCTAGGTTATAACTACAACCCCAATTTTCCTTGCCCAAACAATTCCCAAATTTTTCCCACTTATAGTCCTTCCAACCAAAACCTTAAGTACATAAGATCAGATTCATTTGCATCTTGGAAGTCCACCAAATACCCCTCCGTAATTTTTGTCCAGAAATAAATTTCAATAAAACTTGCACTAGCAAGTATTTCTTTTTGCCAAATTAACTCAACCATCATCTCTATCATCTAAAGAGACCCCATTCTGCCAAGTTTCAAATCCAACAAAGCTCTCTGGCTAGCCCTAGCATTTTATCAAACAGGTTGTGAGCATGGCAGAAATTTGCATCCTCATGAACCTGCATTGTAAACTTGATCATCTGGCCAAGACATTATGTCCATCACTCCTACCAGGCTAAATATTGCCACCCAGCCAAAAATTGGCTCATCTGGACCACCCTAGGACCCTCTAGCATTTGATCGAGCACTCTGTGGGCGTGCACTAGGCGTGGCCAGAGCGCCCGCGCTGCACCCGACGGCGCTCAAGCCACTGCCTTACCCTGCTAACCCGCTGCTGCCTCCCTGGCTTGCCCCGCACGCCCAGCTAGAGCCGCAAACCGCTCGCACCACGCCGACACCTCCCCCTGTCATATAGCGCCGCCTCTCACCGGCCGGAGCCACCGCCCGACGAGTCTCGCTCGGCCACGTCTCCCCTCGCTTAATTGCCAACTGCGCAAACTCATCCGCAGCCCACCCAAACCCTCCATCGACCACGCCGACCTCCCCACTGACCTTAACGGCCTCAGCCACCGCAGTAATGGCCGTCCGCCACCGTGGCTTTTCCTGGAAGCCACGGGAGGAGCTTCTCCGTGCTATAAAAAGCATCCCCGAGCCCGCATACACCCACGGCATCACTCCCTCCTCCCCTGCACACCTCACGGAGCTCTCAAATGACCCGAACATGGTCTTCTTCTCCATTCCCGGTGAAAACACCCGCCGCCACTCTCTGGCCAGATTCGACGCCTCCGGAGCCCCCTCCCTTAACTTCCTCCTCCAGTAGCCTCCCATGGATCCCACGAATCCATCCTCATACTCATTTTTGCTCGGGGTCAATCAAGGGCGAAATCCCCAACTTGGCTCCGCCGGAGCTCTATGGGTTATCCCACCGCCGGCGATTCCGTTCCTCCCTCCGATCATGGCGAGTACCGGGAAGACCGCTGTGATCTCCTGGTCACGCGGGTGCCCTCATCTCCTCAGATGGTGTCGCTGTTCGCCGGCACTGGTCACCGGAGCGCCACCCCTGTTCTGCCGTGGGAGGACGACACGGGCGCCGGTCAAGCATGACAGGTGGGACCCGGAGGAACCCACTGTCAGATTCCCAGCCCCACTGACTTGACCATAAGTGGAGGCGTACTCGGCGAGTACGCCATCGACGTCGTCGGTTCCCCCGCAGCTGATCGACTGGGCTCGGCCCAACAGAACTTTCCGGCTAAGAAATGCTCAGGGCGCTCCTCTGTCCTTTCGTTTGTCTTTTCTTTTACCAGTGAGATTCAAATAATTCCACAGCAGTCATTTTACACCCAAATTCGATGATTTGAATTTCTATCTATTCCTAAAATCATGCTCTATTATTATAGCTAGGGTGAACATTTTTCCTTAGCTTAGTTTTTGTTGAGTCTATTAAATAGTCCTTTTAATCATTTATTCCATCTTAGAAATTCCATAAATTATCCATATGAACTCCAAATGAATTGATTCATTTTCTGGTATTCCTTATATTTCATCTAGTCTATTTTAGTATTCATTTCAAAATTTTCTAAACAACTTTTTAGCACTGTTATGGCTTTATGTGGTAATTTAAATACTTTTGAAAATATGAAATGGAGGGGAGATAAATATTTCAAACTTTTGGAGTGCACCCAATATTTCTGCATGCTCAAGGCAAGCATTTTTGAACTCTTGATATGGTGGATGTTTGATAATAGCTAGCTAGAATATTTGAAGCATGGTTTTGATAATAGAAATTGCATATGGGTAGTAATATTGCATGAATGCATGGTCATGTATATATTTTCTCTTGCATGCATTCCACTCAAGTTCTGACATGTATAAGTTGTGAGAATCCAGGAGTGTGCTCCAGCCTTGGACATGCCGGTGGGCATGGGACATATTTGACACGGTGGTGTCACGGGATATATGTGGAACATACAAGTGATAATAAGTAGCACCTCCTGAGTCGACCGTAGATCGAGTCTTGTCACCGGTAACCCCCATACTTGATTTGTGCTACCACTTGTCCCTGCCTCAGGTGGGGTATGGTTCAGTAAGTTGTTAACCCCTTTCCTTGCACACACCGCATAGAGGGCCACGATGAGGGTTTCCGCGGCCGTGGACTAAATCCTGTCATCGGGTCAGGGGGCATGGGTGTTTCCGGCTGGTAGCCGAGAGGGGGTCCCCCCTTGTAATCCGCGCATATAAATAGTGATCCCATGCTACTCGAGACGATGGTCTCCCCGACTTAGAGTTTTTCTGGAAAGATGCGTGGGGTGATTCCTGGCATCCGGACAGTTAAGCTGGTGTGTGCTGGTTAGGTGTGTTTCAACCTAAAGACCGTAATAGGAATTAGTCAGCGTCTCGGTGTTGGCTAAAGAAATCCTTTACTTGTGGGTAAAGAGTACACCCTCTGCAGAGTTATATCTATTCGAATAGCCGTGTCCGCGGTTAAGGACTACAGTCTGGGTTGGTCAAGTGTCGGTCTTAGAGTCGGTCTTCGGAGGAAATAATTAAAAGTGTGCATGGTTTATTTTGCAGAATAATTACTACTACTACTGATGTTATCATGAATATTATTGATGCTATGATTATTATTGTGGACTAACCCGTTTCTCTTAGTTTTATTTTCTGAGTGTCTCAGGGGCTGGCTAGACTACCCCGGGCATTCAGTTTTATTTTCAAGACCTCTCGTGGCGTCCCTCGAGTTTAACAGGCGGTATGTCTCGCCACTACTCTTGTGGACACCCGACTGGCATTTCTTTTCAAGACCTCTCGTGGCGTCGCTTGAGTTCTCGGATGGTTCTGTCTCGTCCGATTTCTCTTTTAGACACCCGTTTGGCATTTCTCTTCAAGACCTACCGTGGTGTCACTTGACATCCAACCGGCATTTCTTTTATATTTTCTTTGGATTCTCGGATGGTTCTGTCTCGTACGATTTTCCATCAACCTTCTTTGTTTGTCGCTAACACGTTACTTCTGCACATGCTAATATGTCATCATGCCATGATTTAATTCCTGTCAGCATGCATATAATATAGTCCAGCATGAGAATAAGCAAATAGTTTAGTTCATCATGATCATATATTATCTACAGCATTCGGTATATCATTTGTTCATAATGTTTGCGAGTACATTCAAACGTACTCACTGGCTTGTCCCTGGTAATTTCATTGGCCAGGTTAGAAGAGTATTATGACGACGACTATGAGGAGCCTAGGATAGTAGCCACGTGGGATTGGAGTTATCCAGGTCAGCCATTCCTGTGGAAATGGAGCCTCATCGACGTTGGAGAATTCTCGAATCGCTTCCATCATCCACCACCAGAAATCATTATTGTATCATTAGACCTTTACGGTCTTGTATCCAATTCATGTAATTGCTTGGAATTCTGTATCGAGGAAGTGTCCACCAGCAAACAGAAATCCTAGTGCTGGTGATAACACGAGGGGTTAATTTCTGGGATATTCTACCCCGGAAATCTGGCCCCGACAGCCCCCCATCGCACAGTCCTAGAACCAGCAAAGTACATGCCGAGGAGGCACAACTTCGCGCTCAAAATTCCATGGGCAGCAGTGGGGAAAAACTATCAAAGGGTAAGTGTTCGGCTGGACCGAACTATCACCATCGAAACGTCTTCGGACACACTATAGTTACCATAAAGTACCTGTTAAGGCGTAAAGCTCATTGACACTTCGGCGACTTCTCGAGATTTTTCTCCAAAGTCCGCTCGCCGAACAGCAAAACCCATAGCGGTGTACAACTCCTTAGGAGACGCAGGAGCGGACAAACGACAGGGCACATCGAGGACGTCAGGTCACCCATTGAAGACCCCTGGTACAACCCCTCCTGTAAGGTTTATATTTCATTTTTAAATACCTGTAAACAGTTGCATCAGCAATTTGAATAATAAGAGTTGTTGAGTAAAATACAGATATATCATACATGATCGCTTCGCTGTCTTTTTTGGCACACTCTCTATTTTCCACCTCTTCTTGCGAACCTGTTTGGTATACTTTACGATGCAACCGGCTAATAGACCGGGGGCTCGAACCTAAAACTCGCCCTAAGCACAACTGATTTTGCGTTCGGCGTCTTGGAATTCCGCTTTATATGCATTGGTTCTGAACTATGTCTTGGGTCAATAGTTGGGTTGCCCGGCTCCTGTGCTTTCCCCTTTACATTCCGCTCGTTCGGCTAAAAGGGCAAAGGGAGAACCACTGCGATTGTGCTTCCGGCTAGCCTGGTCAAGCACCTCAGCGGAGAAAGCCGAAAACTGACTGTCATAGTATGCGAGAACCGGTCTGTGAATCCGAGCTTAAATAAACCTCGTTAGAGGTTATTCCGTGTCATGCGATGGGTTTGGTATTAGTACAAACCATGTGATATCGGTTTTGACCGCGGTTCATCCGAACATCACAAACCCCTGGGGGCTAGTCATCAGCCCCCCGCACTCCTTTCTCGCGCCCCTACGGCTAAGTGAAAGCAATAAAGCATTTATGGTCCAATTGCCTTGTCTGCCCCACACTACCGCCTTCAGGTACCGATAGCTCGGCTAAGGGTCACAGTGCGTTGGCATAGACACCCCGCGTAGTATCTACATGGGGGCTGAAGCAGACGACTCGCAACTTTCAGTTTCAACGGCCACACAGGAGTTATAAAGGATGCAAAACACGAAAGACATGATAAACCATGCATCTTAAATATAAACGCGTTAAAAGGCCTTCGGACATATTACAACGCATTTACTCATAAATGTTTTCTCTCGAACATTGAGCCTCTATTGCCCGAGCACCCTCCATAACTACGGAGAAGTATCGCTCAGGGCACCTATGCTCCTTTCCAGGGGGCGGCGAAGCAGTGGCTATCTTCGTCGGATCAAGACTCGGCCAGTGCACCTTGGCCCTTGCGAAGGCCATCCGAGCTCCCTCGATATAGGAGGACCGCCTTAGTGCGTCGATCCGAGGTGAGGCGTTGCTCAGCTTCTACACCAGGCCAAAGTAGCTACCCGGCAACGGCTCATCGGGCCATACACGGACACAGAGATCCTTCATGGCTGGCTCCGCCATCCGGTGTAGCTCCATCAGCTGCTTCAGCTGCTCAACTTGGAGAGGAGAACGCTCGGAGACAGCCGAGCTTCATCTCCCTCTCCCCGCGAAGCATAGAACTGGTTCGCGTCCGCTGTGCTCTTCTGGAGGTCTGAACAGGCGCCTGAGGAACGCCACACTTGGGTAAGCAATGCGAACTTGCTATCCCCGAAGACACACTCCTGTAAATACGGCTTACCATCCGTGATAGCCTTGACCTGGCTGACTTGCTCTTCAAAGAACCGCCGGTCCACCCGCTCCTGCTGGAGAACGGATTTCAGAGTGGATAGTTCGGCGGCCTGCTCCTTGCCTTTCTGCTCGAGATCCTCGCACTTTTGACCGGCATCTTTGAGCTCCTGCTGGATTTCCTCCACCCGAGCCTCATATTTAGCACCGGTGGATTTTAAATCGGAGAGCACGGCAGCCACTCGTTCGGCCGTCGTCTTCTTGCTCGTGGCCTCCCGTTTCACCTTCTGAAGCTCAGCCTTGAGCGTCTCAATTTCCTTTGCCAAGGCTGCGTAAGCATCAAACATATAAAAATACTGCGTCGACAGTACGGTGATGAATAATTCGGATATTATAATCCGGCTTACCTTGCGCCTCGTCGAATCTCTTATTCAGAGCGCCGAGCTCATCTTCGGAGCTCTTGAGCTTCCGATTCAGCTCGTCTAGCTCGGCGGCATTAATAGAAGTCACCAATGACGAAGCCTACACATAACAAACCATTATCAGCTTACATGGATTCAAACATGCGAACTATCATAAACATGATCACATGTTCGGTCCTCTTAGGGACTATTGGAACATTCCGAACAAATATTGTCTCATGCATTGTCCGGTTAATGGTCTATGATTGACCCCCAGGTGAGTTTTTCCAAACTCACCTAGGGCTCGGGGGCTGCTATATATATGACAATGGCACAAAAATAGTAAATTAACAAAACATTATGTAGCTTACCTGGAAGCCCGTCAGGAGACCCTTGAAGGCCTCCTCCAGTCCGATATCAACGGACTGAATGCTTTGTAAAACCGCACCCATAAGGGTGCGGTGCTCCTCGGAGATGGAGGCGCTTGACAGAGCCTCCCCCATAGCCGGCCACCCATTGGTCGGTGGCGCCGGTGGAGATCGGTTAACCCGATCTCCAACCGGGCATTGAACCGGTGCCTCCGGAGGCATGGTGCGCTCCGGAGACGACCTCGGAAGGGACTGGACATCCCCTCGTCCGATCTCCTTAGTATCCGGGAGGGGTTTTTCCCCCCGGTCTTCGGCGGCCGAGGCGTTAGCCTCGACCATGACGTTGTCGCCCCCACCGCTGGTGTCCGGCTCCAAAGGAGCCTGTTGGGATGACACCTCCACGGCATCCTTCGCGGCGCCCGGAGGAGAGGGATGCGACGCGGTCCCGCTCTCCGCTAGCTCGGCGGGCGGGGTCTCCCCGTCCGAGACTTGATCGGTGGGGAGAACACGTGGTGGGCTGCAAGTCAATAGGCGCTCACATGTTAATAACATTCAAAACTTAGCACTAATAAGCTCAGGAAGTCTTCAGATCTTTACCTTCGAGCTGGGGGCTTGACTCTGAGGTTCCTTCATGGAACCTTCTCAAAGTCCTCGGACTCGGTATCCGAGTCCAAACTGTCGTCAGACAGAAGTGACTGTGGCCGACGCGCTTTCTTCACGGCGGGAGGAGGTACATCCTCTGTGGCGTCCGATGACGCCGCCCTCTTTCTTGCGAGGGGGGAATCGCCTTCCCCCTCGCCCTCGTGCTCCTCCTCTTGATTCGAGGAAGCATGGGATTCCTCGGACGCAGCCTCCGGCTGGTCCCTGATGCGCAGGCCTTCTCGGCCTGGTTTCTTCTTCTTCTCTTTCTTCTCTGGTGCCTTGTAAGGCACCACGATAAGCATCTCCGACAGCAGCTGGGACCTAGGGTCTTCGGGCCGTGGAGCCGGGCATTTGATGCCCGTGGCCTTACTCAACCATTCCTGCGGAAGTGATCGGAAAGTGCTTAGATTTTCTTCAGGAAAACAAAGCCGATCAAGTGAAACTATGTTATACCTAGGAAGGGGGTTTATCGGCGCGCAGGCCCTGGTCCTCCTTCTTGGCTGGCCAGTTTTCCTGCGCCTTGAACAGCGACTTCCACAGCTTCTCCCGAGTGGTGCGGAAGAGCCGATGAATCGTAGGCTCATCGTCAAGCCGATAAGTCCACATAGGAGAGCCTCGGCGCTGGCAGGGGAGGATGCGCCGCCGGAGCATAACCTGGACCACGTTGACCAGCTCGATCTTGTCCTTGATCATGGAGGTGATGCGCCTCTGCAGGTCATCCACCTCTATATCCGACCCCAGTCAAGGCCCTTTCGGACCCATGAGGTCAATCTGGTCGGAGGACCAGATCTGAATTTGGCAGGAATAGTTCCGCCCTCCTCCCTTGGCTCGGTAATGTAAACCCACTCTTTTTGCCAAGTCTTGATGGTGTCGATGAAGGTGCCGGATGGCCATCCTACGCGGGGAAGCTTGCTCATGACCGCCCCGCCGCAGTCTACGTGTTCGCCTGCGACACACTTCGGCTTGATATTGAATATCTTGAGCCATAGTCCGAAGTGTGGTTCGACCCGCAAGAAGGCCTCGCATACGATGATGAAGGCCGATATGTGCATGAAGGAGTTCGGCGGGAGGTCATGGAAGTCGAGTCCGTAGAAGAACACGAGGCCCCTAACGAAGGGGTGGAGCGGGAAGCTTAGTCCTCGGATGAAGTGAGGAATGAAAACCACCCTCTCACCTGGTTTGGGGGTGGGGATCACCTGGCCCTACTCCGGGGCGCGATGGAAGATGTTGGCGGGGAGGTAGCCGGCGTCCTTGAGGTCCCGGATGTCCTGGTCTGTGACCGTGGAAGCCTCCCACTTGCCGTTGGAGCCTGAGCCGGCCATGGCTGAGCTCAGAGGAGGAAGGGTGGAGAACCTAGATCTGAGCTCTGAAGGCTCCGGAGATTGGGGAAGCGGGGATGCGAATGGGAAGCGCGGTTAAGCCTTGGGGTTTTCTTTCCCTTTTATTGGGCTGGTCGCCGGTTAGCCTCCCTTCACTGCGCCGTGAATCCCTCCGCTTCCCAAGACGTGCATGCCGATATACGCGCATGATTAAACATATCCCTTGTGAAACGGAGCATGATCTGTGCATTGATGGATCGTGCTGATGAAAACAGCCTCGAACCGCGAACCGAGTTTTTGCGACTGGTTCAGCGGTCATGGTGGGCCGTGACCTTTCATCTAAAAGGTTGTCGGGGAGCACTATTTACTCCTTGACGTTTGGCCTTCAGGGCCGAGTTATTCATGGTGTTCGGACAATTCATGATCAGGAAAACTACACGTCGTTGGAGGCCGAACTAAACTCGGCCGATCACTATTCGGAGAAAGGAGCTCGCCTCGCAAGCCGAAGACTCTGATCATATGAAGCAGCTGGAGCTAGGACCCTTGGCGTTGGAGGCTAGTTCGGGGGCTATTGAGGGAGTCCTGGTTTAAGGGGTCCTCGGGAGGTCGGCCTATTTCTTATGGGCCGGACTATATGGGCCGCTTCCCGAGCATTGGATTGATCAAAGACCCTGTCTCCAGGAAGGAAGCTTCGAGAATCGTGGCATATCCACCACGTTTGGAGTAGTGAATAGGCATGTTTATCCCTTCGACGTGTAACCGACCATGTGTAAATCCTAGTACCCTCGGCGTCTATATAAGCCGGAGGGTTTTAGGTTGTAGGACACAGGAACTCATCTAGGGTTTTAGCTATTTGATCTCGAGGTAGATCAACTCTGTAACCCATATACCATCAATATAATCAAGCAGGACGTAGGGTATTACCTCCGTAGGAGGGCCCGAACCTGGGTAAACATCGTCTCCCTCGTCTCCTGTTACCATCGATTCTAGCCTCACAGCTCGGGACCCCCTACTCGAGATCCGCAGGTTTTGACACCGACAACGGGCAGAGGGGCCGGCGGCAGTGCTGGATCGACGGCGGGGCTAGGGCGGCGGGTGGGGCTGTGCTGGATCGACGGCGGGGCTGGGGCGGATTTGGTGGGGGGAGAGAGATCGAGGGGGAGAGAGAGGGGGAAACGGTCACTTAGGGCCGTTGGGGACGGCCGTTAGTTAGCCAGCTCTTTGTCGTCCGCTAGCGGACGGCAAAGAGTGCGCAAGCAGACGGCAAAGTAGCAGCGGACGGCATCCAGGCCGCCCACCTGACCTAGCCCGCTCCACGGTCTAGTGGGGCTCATCTGGGCTCTTTGCCGTCTGCCTTCGGGCCCTTTGCCGTCGGCTGGCGGACGGCAAAGACTTGGCTGATGGCAAACTGTGTGTTTGCCGTCCGCCACTCCTGTGCCGTCTGCTTTTGCTAAGCTGACGGCAAAGACCTTCTTTGCCGTCAGCCAGCTGACGGCAAAGAAATGGCAGACGGCAAACGTCCTGATCCCAGTAGTGTTTATTTGAATGAAGGAATTGTTTAATAAAACAAGTATTAAACAAATGTTTCAAAAAACTTAAATGGAACTTTTAGTAAATAATTTTTGCATTATTATTTGATTTTAGGTAATTCAAGTACCATTTGAATATCAACTCAAACTTAGTTTGAAACTAAATTGAAACCAAAGTTTAGTTTGAACTAAACCAAATCAAGTAGATTGTTTAAAGCAAATTGAACTTAGTAGTTGTGTTGGATTTTATATTTGACTTTAGGGAAAGATGAAGTCAAATTAATTTAGGTCCAAACTCGAACTAGTTTATAAACTACGGAACCATAGTAATCCTTTTGGATTTGTACTTGACTCCAGTTGAACCAAATCAAATGAAACAAAAACAATAGGATACAACCAACTCAGTTGAAATACCTAGTTGATGTTGGTTTGTGAATGACTTTAGGTTGGCAAGAAATGGAGATCTAGGTGAAACCAACTTAAATACTTTATGAAGGTTCATAATCCAAATTGAACTTGTAAAATCAAATCCAATTGCATTTCAATTCAAATTAAACTCATTAGGATGAACCCCAACTCATTTTCGAATTAAATTGCAAACCCTTCCAAATGAAACTAAGAAGGTTGAAACCTAGTTCAAAACCAACTAAGAATGGAAGCCAGACCAAGTCATCATTTCCATACCTGAATGTATTCAAGCTCATGAAAGGTCAACAAGTTTGAATTGTCGTTCGAACTTGAACATGAACTTGGCTACGAAAGATTCATAGACCATGACTCTGTTGCAATGATCCATTGTCTGGATCATACAACCACCATTGACATCACATACTCCTTATGTGAAGAACCATAACTGAACCTTTCATGTGAACCCTTATGTCGCATGCATTCCAAAGACAATCGCTATGTTTTCAACCCAACTCTTATGAGTTAAGGCTTGACACACTTGATCACACAACACAATGGCCGACACCGTACACACCACTGACCATTGATTGATTGTTTGTATGGTCGTTCATGAATGCTCTTTATTTACATTAGATTGTTAAAGCGAGCTAAGTGTGTTGATCAAGGACTGTGAAGTGAAGAATCGTCAATACAGGCAAGTGGAACCTTTGATCATAACCTACATTTTATGCATTGTAGTGTTTTTTCAACTAGGAATCCCTATAGGATTTTTCCTTTATGCTTGGCAAGCCCGGTAGTATGGATAGGACCATTATACCCTCACCTTGTAACCCACGAGTAGAAGCATAGCTGCTATAACATGGATTGGGAAACACCATTATTAATTCCACCATACAACTACATGGTTGACTACTTAACTAATACCACCTAATCAATGAAATGATGTGGGTGGACTGGTTTTGTTTGGGTCATCGGAGTGTAGTCATTGGTGGGGAATGCCACCCAATCACCAGAGATTTAATGAGTTCAAAAGTTGAGTAGCTTCCATGTATGACCGTGAGGTGATACATCTCCAACGTATCGATAATTTAAGAAGTATTCATGCCATACCCATGTTTACAATACTTTTATATGGTTTTGATGCACTTTATATGATTTAATTGGAACTAACCCGGACTGACGCTCATTTCAGCAGAAATACCGTGGTGTTGTTTTTGTGCAGAAAATAAAAGTTCTTGGAATCGCTCGAAATTTTTTGATGATTTTTTCCTGAACAAATAATAAATACTGGAGCAAAGAACCACCAGAGGGGGCCATCAGGGCGTGCCCAGGGGGGTGGCCGCGCCCTGATGGCTCGGGACCATCCCGTGGCTCCATTTGGAGTGATTCCAATGCCGAAAAGTGCTATAAATATAGAAACCCTCAGAAATAAACCTAGAACTTCCGCTCCGTCGCCGCAAGCTTCTATACCGCAAAAATACCATCTGAAGCCCTATTCCGGCACTCTGCAGGAGGGGGGAATCATCATCGAAGGCCATCTTCATCATCCCGGCGGTCTCCATGACGAAGAGGGAGTAGTTCACCCTCGGGGCTGAGGTTATGTACCAGTAGCTATGTGTTTGATCTCTCTCTCTCTCTTGTTCTTGAGGTGGCACGATCTTGATGTATCATGGGCTTTGTTAATATAGTTGAATCATATGGTGTTCTTCCCTCTCTATCTTGATGTGATGAATTGAGTCTTTCCCTTTGAGGTTTTGTTATGTCAGATTGAATATTGGATTTGAGATCACTTGATGTATGTCCCATGATTGGATACCCCTGGTGACAATGGGGTGTTCTATTGATTCACTTGATATATGTTTTGGTACTCAACTTGCGGATTCCCGTGGTGACAATGGGGTAATCTATGCACATGGGTCGATACACATTGTTGTCCTACTTTCTCTGATAGAAATCTTGGGGTACTCTTTGAAGTTATTTTGCCTGGATTGAATATGATGAATCTAAAATTGTTTGATGCATATCGTATAATTGACTCACGGATACTTGTGGTGACATTGGAGTATCTAGGTGACATTAGAGTTGATTGATGCGTGTCATATGTTGTTATTTTAGTACGAACTCTAGGGCTGTTTGTGACACTTATAGAAATATCTCAATAGATTGATCGGAAATGATAATTTTGAGGTGATTCTACTACCTAAAGCAATTTCATCTAATGTTCTCCGCTAGATATGAACTTTGGAGTGACTCTTTGTCGCATGTTGTGGGATGATCATATGATTCTATTATGTTAGCATTGTTGAGAGATTGCACTAGTGAAAGTATGAATCCTAGGCATTATTTCCAAGCATTAATATACCATTTTTCTCGCTGTTTACTACTTTTTACCTTGCTGTTTTTATTTATACAGATTAACAAAAACTATTTCTACTATACATACTACACTTTTATCACCATCTCTTCACCGAACTAGTGAACCTATACAATTTGCCATTGTATTGGGTCTGTTGGGGACACAAGAGATTTCTTGTATTTGATTGAAGGGTTGTTTGAGAGAGACCATCTTCATCCTACACCTCCCATGGATTGATAAACCTTATGTCATCCACTTGAGGGAAAATTGCTACTTTCCTACAAAACTCTACACTTGGACGCCCAACACGAGTCTACAAGAATAAAGTTGTGTAGTAGACATCAAGCACTTTTCTAGCGACGTTGCCGGGGAGGTGATTGCTTGAAGGTATATCTTTAGATCTTGCAATTGAATCTTTTAGTTTCTTGTTTATCACTAGTTTGGTTTATAAAAGAAAACTACAAAAATGGAGTTTAGGTTGCGTCAATTACTTCATCTTTATAATGTCTTTTGTGAAAATGATGGATCAGAAAATTGTGCCAAAGTGTTAGAAGAAGAGTTCAATAAAATGTTTGTCCTTAAATCCTTGAATGATGAGCCTGATTGCAATGTTGTTACTATGAATTCAATGAATATCCATGATGCTAATGATATGCCAAGCCACAAGCTTGGGGATGCTATATTTGAAGAAGATGATATTTTTAGTGCCCTGATACGTCTCCAACGTATCTATAATTTTTGATTGTTCCATGCTGATATATTATCATTCTAGGATAATTTTAGGGTCTTTATTTACCAATTTATAATATATTTGAGCACTAACCTATTGACCCAGTGCCCAGTGCCAGTTGCTGTTTTCTGCATGTTTTTCACTTTTTAGGTTTATAGTACCAAACGAGGTCCAATTGCCACGAAACTTTTTGATGATTTTTTATGGATGAAAAGAATACCTGCGAACCTTGAGGGGAGACCGGAGGTCGCACGAGGGCACCAGCACACAATAGGGCGCGCCCTGGGGGGCGCCCTGATGTGTGCTGCCCCCCTCGGGCGTCTCTCGGCGTCCCCCTCTGGCCTATCAATTCTCTAATATTCCCAAAACCCTAGAGGCAGTCCTGAAACCCATTTTTACACTGCTGCAAGTCTCTGTTCCATCGCGATGCCATCTGGAGCTCCGTTCCAGCAACCTTCCGGAGGGCGGATCGATCACGGAGGGCCTCTTCATCAACCTTGCTGCCCTCATGATGATGTGTGAGTAGTTCACCATAGACCTACGGGTCCATAGCTAGTACCTAGATGGCAATATTTCTATCTCTTGATCTTCAAAACAATGACCATCGCATCTTCGCTTTGATCTATCCGATGTAATCCTATTGTGCGGTGTGTTTGTTGGGATCCGATGAATTGTGGGTTTATGTTCAGATTATTCATTAAAAGTATTTGAGTCACTTCTGAATATTTAGATTCTTATTTGCATGATCATTATAGCTTCGTAATTCTCTCTGATCTATCGATGTGCTTTGGCCAAGTAGATTGATCTATCTTCAGTGAGAGAGGTGCGTTGTGGTAGGTTCAACCTAACGAATTTCTATATCCCAGTGACTAAGTAGGGGACAAGAACGTCTTTGCGTTGTTGCTACTAAGGATAACACAATGGGGTTTATTCATATTGCTTGAGTTTACTTTGTCTACATCATGTCATCGTTCTCCATACATTACTCTGTTTTACTTAATACTCTAGATGCATGTTGGATAGCGATCGATGAGTGGAGTAATATTAATAGGTGCAGACAGGAGTCGGCCTATTTGTTTATGGATATGATGCCTATATACACATGATCATTGCCGTGAAAATCGCATAACTATCCGCTTTTCTATCAATTGCCCAACAATAATTTGTTACCCACCGTATGCTGCCTACATGAGAGATGCCGCTAGGGAAAACTATGGCCCCTGGGTCTATTCACTTATAAATTCACAAATGCTACTATTACCTTGCTGCCTTTATTTACTTTTTATTTTATTTTGCAATTTACAATTATCTACAATTATCTACACAACTCACTTGCTTGCAAATAACGAGATCAAGGGGATTGACAACACTCTTGCCTACGTTGGTTGCAAGTTGTTTGATCTTTTGTGTGCAGCCGCTGAAGACGTTTGAGGATTGATATTCCTATTGGTTTGATAAACCTTGGTTTCATAACTGAGGCAAATACTTACCCACTTTGTGCTGCAATTACCCATTCCTCTTCACGGAAAACCCAACACAGATCACAAGTATCAGACATAGAGCCCGGAGTGACGCTTAGCTCTATACCTTCGAGCTTTTTGGTAACTTGTTGCAAAAGGGGGAGAAGTGTTATAGATCATAGGGATTCGAGAGAGAGTGTTGCATTTTGTTTCCTCTCTTTGTTTTAAAAACATTTGGTTTATCGTGTGGTTGTCCTAAAACTCCATCATGTTTGATCATGCGTTCTGTTTGATGATGCAACTATCTCTTATCTTTGTGATGTTTATATGATGATCATTCACTCATGTTTGGTTTTATGTGCATTGTAATCCATTCATATCTTTTATGCGCACCACCAAGTTGTATGTTAAATGGAAGAGTTACCCATGATCCTAATCGATTGTGCATTTGCATTCAAACACAAAATTAAAATAGTGCACAAATTTAGGGGGAGCTCTTGCTTATCACATACTTCTCAAAGCGACCTATTCATTGATTATATCCCTATCAAACCTTTGATCTATATGTTGTCATCAATTACCGAAAATGGGGAGATTGAAAGCACAACTGCTCCCTAGGTGGTTTTGGTAATTAATAACAACATATATTTCATTGGACTAATGATTCTAGCAAGTATATTTCAGCAAAAGTTCAATGAATGGATTGGCAAAGGCTTGTGTGGAGATCCCCTAGATGCAAGGAACATCTATTGGCAACAAGCTTCAAGACTCTACATTTTGCATTTTGTGAGAAATCACATTTGAGAAAGCCAATACTATTAAAAGGGGATGAGGTATCCATGATGATCTGGTTGCTCAAGTGCTTAGAGTTAGCCACCAAAAACACCCATGAAATTCTCCCACAAAACACTCTGTCTAAACCCTACCACTCAAATACAGTGGCACCAATATTTCCAAATCGGCCCTACCGAGTTTCACCCCAGACAGATCCTAAGCCAAACCCTAGTGTCTCGGTGACACTCGATGACACCAAGTCCATTTTCGGTGACACCAAAATCAGTGACCAACTCTATGGTATCCTATTTCTAAAAATTGGAATTTCCGATTTTTTCAAATCGGTCTCACCGAGTTTGGGTAACTGTCTAGGTCAGCCAAATCGGACCCACCAAGATTTATATATCGGTCTCACCAAAATGCCAAAAGTTGCCACATTTTGAACTGGTCAGTGCAATCGAGTTTTTGCTTCGGTTTCACCAAGTTGGGCAATAATGTTGTAACGGTTGGATTTTCGGACATGCATATATATACCCCTCCATCTACCTCTCACTCATAGAGGAAGCACTCAGAACAGACCAACACTTGCCCCATCCATTTTCTGAGAGAGAACCACCTTCTCATGTGTTGAGATCAAGATCTTCCACTCCAACCATATGAATCTTGATTGCTAGCCTCCCCAAGTTGTTTTCCACCCAATCAACCTCTTCTACCAAGCCAAATCTGTGAGAGAGTGATTGTGTGTTGAGGAGACTATCTTTTAAAGCACAAGAGTGTCGGGGCACGGATGCACACGATCATCTATGGGACCAGAGGCCCCTTTGTGGTTCGGCAAGGGGAGGTCATGTTGCACAAAGAGCGGAGACCATGAGACGACGATCGGGACGCTGGTGTTTTTACCCAGGTTCGGGCCGCTGTGGAGCGTAAAACCCTACTCCTGCTTTTGGTGGATTGATCAGAGGAACACGAAGAACACGCAGCACTCAATCCCGTCAAAGGTTGCCATCGGGGAGAGCCACTACGTGAGTACAAGTGTCCAAAAGTCCGAATCTTGAGCTAGGTTGCCTTGGGCCTCCTTTCATAGTGCAAGGGGAAACCACAGTGGCAAAACAGTCTTTATCTAGCGATTAGATAGCTAATAGTGCTATCATACCTAACTCTGGCATTTAGGACAAAATACCATGATTGCTAGACTAGGTGGCGCTCGGGGATGCATCCCCGGCAAGCTCTTGGCACCGCTTAGCTGGCTATTGCTTAGGGTCTTGACACGCTTCTGAACGGGTGTCAACTGGGTATAATCTGTCTTCCGGTGCGTCGCCACGTGCTTAACGGGAGCCACTTAGCCACCTGCAGGCTCGACACTGCATCAACAAGTGACTGGCGTCGTGATGCGGTGGAGGGGTGGCCGATCGGCTCGCGCTTGCCGGGGGATGTGCGCGCCTTGGTCCCCGGCAGGCTCCGGGGACGTGGCTGGCGCGCCTTGGGCCCCTCCTGGGCTGTTGCGTTGGTCTTGTCGGCGTTGCTTGGCCTTCTGTAGATTGCTATTGCCAGAGTCTGGGTCGCGAATGCCTGCTTGGTGGCGCAGTAGCCTTTGTTTGACGAGTTTTGCTACTACTGCTTGTGCATAAGTCAGGGGCACTAGATACCCTTGTCCTAGTGCACCGACAGGAATCCCCAGGTCTGGCCCACACAAGCTTGCCAGGTGCCGTTGGGTCAGGCCCAAAATTTATGCACATGCGCGCAATATGAGGGAGTAACCGCCAATTTACTAGTCAGCACTGACCCACTACCTCAGGCCATTTCTGCCAGTCGCGCTGCATGCATAGCAGGAAGCTTGCGGTGGACGCTCGTGACTTAAAGGCCTGGTCGTGGTAGAAACTGCAGTGCCATGGATTGGAGCAATGGGGCGGTTACCTGTTAGCCCGTGAGTTGTGGGTAGTGGGATTGGTGGAGACGGGCGGCCGCTCTGGAGCGGGAGAGAGCCAGCCCCTGTGTCGTCCCCTATAAATTAGGGGGTCACGGTGGTGATGCTCATCCATCTCCATCTCCTCCTTGTTCCCAAGCCCACATTACTTGTCCTCCTCTTCTGGTTCGTCTTCGAGCCGCACCTCCCCTTCTGATGTTCAGAGAGGAGGGCCTGGTGAACGTGCTTGCCATCCCAAGGTCTTCTCCTTGCTTCCATGCTCAGCTCCCGCCCCGGATCGACGGCCTTGGGGTGAGAGCTGGCCGAAGGAGTCTCGGATGGAGGAGCGGGCGGCACGACGGTCGCGCTAGGGACAACTGCGGCGTCACACCAGCCGCTGCGTTGCCCGCTGCTTCAGTCCCGACGGAGCACCGTGCGGCCGACACCGCGCTGGAGTCTATTATGGAAACGCAGCACTGTGGTCGACTGCGGTCCCTGCGCTCCTTCTTCAAGGTGATGGAGAAAAATCGTCCGTACGGCCGCCGATCACGTGCGTGTGGTTGCAGCCGTGGTTCGCCATCCATCGTGGTAGAGTTCTCCACCCATGGGGCTATGTATAGCACGCATGGGTGGGAGTCCTTTGCTTGCATGTACTTCTTTAGGGCGAGGGGAATTCCCCGCCTTTGGCCACCAGGGACGACCATGCTCTCTGTGGGGTTCCTCGGTTGCCGCGTCAGGAGCTCCCACGAGTGGTGACGATGAGGAAGATGATGACGGCTGGCGACCCACGACGCTTCAGGAGTGAGGGTGACGGCTTCGACGCATCACGCTCGCCGGCAGCACCATCATCACCAGCTGGGTCCCGGCAGCACCACCATCTGCACCTGCCCTCCGCCTTCTTCCCCCTTGTCGGCCTTGTCCGCTCCATTGGCTTCGTCCACCCTGCCTAGGGACAGGGGCCTCCCGCTCTTCGCACGTGTCCCTCTGGTCCAGGCGGGGAAGGGCCGAATCCCAGCCAGGCACTCCTTTTGCCCTCTATTTCTTCTTCACCTAACTCCTAGGAGGAGAGGGACAAGAAAAGCATTACGGGGCACTTATCTTTTTATAAGTCAAAAGATGTAGGCGTTTGCCAAGTTTTAGCTAATCACAATGTAATTTTTATCCACTTTGTATCAACAAATGAATGAATGCTATTTCTCTTCCCTGAGTACCATCCTTTTCTCTCTTTGTTTCTACTGTGTTAGTGTGTTTGTCCTTGCCGCACGGAACCGCTTGTCGGGTCACTATTAACCATGAGCGCCAAAAGGGGAGCGAGCCTCTGGCAGCAGGCTGGTGTTGTTCCCCGGCAGGGCTCTTTATCGGTATCGGCGTGGCCCCCCAGAGCCGATAAGTATCAGGAGCTGGGGAACGGCTTGTCCCGACAAGGGTTTGCACCACGTGGGGGACTCCACCGAACACATTCGAAAAGAGAGCAAGGATTTCCTTTAAGGGAGAAAACAATCATAAAACTTGGGATATGCGATTAGACTTATCTCTTTTTAGGCAGTATCCCTTTCTAGAGTACGATGGGCCACTGTCCTTGTTCCTTTGCTCTCCTTCTATGTTTTTCTGACGGCAAAACACGCAGGGCAAGAGGCATCTATCCTTGGAGGAGAGAATGCGGCAACAAGGATTATAGGCTCAACAAGCACTCTAGCAAATCTCTAGAACTTAAAAAGCTGATGACATCGCAATCATAAAAATGCATAATGAGCATGCAATGCAATGATATGATGCAATGCCTAGCTTTATTATTGTTGCACGGGGTCAGCGCATGGCTTTGTACAAAGGGTTACATGCAGCTTCGGCAAAGCTTGTACAAAAGGTGGCTGTCGGGGACTGAGCCCGGCAGCCGCGCCTCACGGGTAGAACTTACAAAGATGCTCATTATTCCATGAGTTAAGCACCTTGGTGCCATCTTCGGTCTCTAGACGGACTGCGCCGGGTCTGGTGACTCATGCTACCCGGTAAGGGCCTTCCCACTTTGGCGTCAACTCGTTGGTACCCTTGGCGGACTGAACGCGCCTAAGGACAAGGTCGCCTTCCTCAAGGCTCCGGGCGTGGACCCTACGGCTATGATAGCGGCGCAGGGCTTGCTTGTAGCATGCAGCACGCACAGCGGCCCGGAGACGATCCTCCTCGAGGAGCATGGCATCGTCATGTCGTAGCTGCTTTTGCTCTACTTCATCGTAGGCAAGTACTCGAGGTGACCCGTATATGAGTTCCGTGGGAGCATTGCTTCCGCCCCATACACTAGGGAGAAGGGCGTCTGGCCGGTAGCTCGATTTGGTGTCGTTCTGAGGGATCAAAGAACCACCGGCAGCTCATCTATCCAGCGCTTGCCGCATCTCCGCAGTCTATCGAAAGTCCTTGTCTTGAGACCTCACAACACTTCAGCATTCATCCTCTCGACTTGCCCATTGCTTCTTGGATTGGCAACAGAGGCGAAGGAGACCTTGCTTCCAAGGCTTTGGATGTATTGCATGAAGGCACGGCTCGTGAACTGGGTGCCGTTGTTGGTGATCACTCTGTTGGGCACCCCAAAACGGCACACCAGTCCTTTTATTAACTTGATAGCTGACTGCGCGGTCACCTTCCTCATTGGCTCTACCTCAGGCCACTTTGTGAACTTGTTGATTGCTACGAACAAGAACTCAAAGCCCCCGACAGCGTGGGGGAAGGGGCCCAAAATATCGAGCCCCCAGACCGAGAACGGCCAGGACAAAGGGATCGTCTAGAGAGCTTGCGCTGGTTGATGTATGTTCTTGGAATGGAACTGGCAGGCTTCACACTTGGTGACCAACTCAGTTGCATCTTGGAGGGCGGTGGGCCAATAGAAACCCTGTCGGAAGGCTTTCCCAGTAACGGCTCTTGATCTGATGTGAGACCCACACACACCTCCGTGAATCTCTGCCAACATCTTCAGTCTGTCTTCCCATCAAAGGCACTTCAATTTCACACCGTTAGGCCTTTTTCTATACAAAGTGTCATCGACAAACTGGTACATACTTGACTGACGGGCTACTTTTTCAGCTTCTTCTTGCTCTTCAGGAAGTTCTCCTGTTTGAAGGAAACGGACTATATGTTGTGCCCAAGCTGGAGCCTGGGGCTCGACAACTAGGACTAAAGGCATCTCCTCGTCCATGGGAGAGCTTGTCTCGACCGCGAGAACCTGGGGTTCCGCAGGAGAGAGCTGCTCACCAGGCGAAACGAAACTGTCCCCGGCAGCTTCTCTACAGTGGCTTCGGGAAGCTCTGTCGGGAAATGCCTGCCGGAGTTCAGCTTTCTTCTTTTCCTTGCCATTGCTGATGGGGATACAGATGGTTGGGTGAGGCGTAGGATAAAGGTTCTTGGTTCCACAGGGAGCTTTGGCGCAGCGCACTTTGACAGATGATCAATAATACTGTTTTCCGCACGCGGCACGTGCTCTGTTTGTAACCCGTCAAAGTGCTCCTCCAGTTTCCTCACTTCTTCCACGTATGCCTCCATCAATGGGCTCTGATAATCCTTGTTGACTTGCTTCACCACGAGCTGAGAATCTCCTCGGATGATCAGTTTCTTGATACCTAACTCCACCGCGATTCTGAGTCCGGCAAGGAGTCCCTCATATTCAGCGGTGTTGTTGGTGGCTTCCTCCCGGGGAAAGTACATTTGGACTACATACTTGAGGTGCTCTCCGGTGGGGGCGATGAGGAGCACACCTGCTCTGGTGCCCTGGAGTGAGAAAGCACCGTCAAAGTACATGATCCATTCTTTAGGTGCTTCCTTGCCGGGGAGGACTGTCTTCGGAACTTCTTCATCTGGCGTAGGCGTCCATTCTGCAATGAACTCCGCCAGCACCCTGCTCTGGATTGTGGAAGTGCTCTCATACTTCAATCCGAAACTTGACAGTTCAAGTGCCCACTCAACTATCCTGCCAGTGGCTTCGGGGTTCCTCAATATGCGCTGCAGCGAAAAGCGAGTGACAAGTGTGATCTCATGGGCTTGGAAGTAGTGGCGCAACTTCCTCGAGGCCATGATGAGGCCCGAGATTAGCTTTTGCACTCCAGAGTACCTTGACCTAGCCCCCTGCAACAAGGAGCTAACAAAGTACACCGGCCGCTGTACCACTTTCTTCTTCGTCACTTCCTTGGAACTGCCTTCGCTACCTTGCTGAGATTCCCTTGGGTCTGCATTGGGTCCTGCCGCAGATACTTCGGTTTTGTCCCCGGCAGCATCAGCCGCAGCGGCTGCACCTTCATCTACTTCTTGCTGCGCCACCAGCGCTGCACTAACCAAGTATAGCAGCAACGGTTCTTGCGATTTAGGAGCGACCAAGCTGGAAGCAGAAGAAAGGTAAGTTTTTAGATCCTGCAGTGCTGCATCTGCTTCCGGGGTCCACTTTACCGGGCCCGCCTTCTTTAGGATCTTGAAGAATGGCAGGGCGCGTTCAGCGGATTTGGAGATAACCCTGCTTAGCGCGGCAACGCATCCGGTCAAACGTCTGATGTCCTTGATGGTCTTGGGTGCTTGTATCTGCTCAATCGCCTTGATCTTGTCGGGATTGGCTTCTATTCCTCGCTGAGATACGAAGAACCCGAGTAGCTTGCCGGATGGGACACCAAACACACGCTTCTCAGGGTTGAGTTTCAAAATGATCTTGCGCAAGTTTGCAAAGGTTTCTTCCAAGTCTTGTATGAGAGTTGCTTCATCCTTGGTCTTGACGACTATATCATCCATGTAAGCTTCTACGTTCCTGTGCAACTGTGGTCCAAATCCAGTCTGCACGGCTCTGGCAAAGGTAGAAGTAGCACTCTTTAACCCGAAGGGCATCCGTACAAAGCAGTACGTGCCGCACGGAGTTATGAATGCGGTCTTTTCCTCATCTTCCTTAGCCATGAAAATCTGGTGCTATCCGGAGTATGCATCCAAGAAGGAAAGCAAGTCACACCCGGAAGTGGAATCAATAATCTGGTCGATGCGCGGCAAGGGGAAAGGGTCTTTTGGGCATGCTTTGTTCAGGTTAGTGAAATCTATGCAGAGCCTCCACTTCCCATTCGCCTTGCGCACCACCACCAGGTTGGCTAGCCATGTTGGGTGCAACACTCCTCTGACCAAATCATCTGCTTCGAGTTTCTTGATTTCTTCGGCAATGAACTGTTGCCGCTCCAAGGCTTGCTTCCTAACCTTCTGCTTGACGGGCCTGGCATGAGGGCAGACAGCAATGTGGTGCTCAATTACCTCCCTGGGAACACCGGGGATGTCAGATGGTTGCCAAGCAAACACATCGACATTCGCCCGCAGGAAGGCAACGAGCGCGCTTTCCTATTTGTCAGTAAGGGTGGCGCTGATTGTGAACGTACCACCAGTGCCATCCAGCCTTGCCAGGATCTTCTTCGTCTCAGGATAGGTGACCTTGGTCTTCTTGCTAGCGGAACTCTCCGGCAAGTCGTCATCAGGTGCAGCACACTCCGAAGAGGCACGCTTCCCGAAGTCCTTACCGGTGTTCATGCTAGGCTTCTTGGCTTTCTTTGATTCCTTGGCGGGAGCTGGGATTTCTTCAGCCTCAGCTGCTACTGCATCCTGATACATATTGTCCACGCATATGACTGCGTCCTTCTTGTCAGATGGGATGGAGATGATTCCAATGGGGCCCGACATCTTCAAAGTGTTGTAAGCATAGTGGGATGCTGCCATGAACTTTGTCAGGGTTGGGCGACCAAGAATTCCGTTGTAAGGCAGGGGTAGCTCAACCACGTCAAACACCACCTTCTCGGTCCAGTAATTTAACTCCCCGCCAAACGTCACAGGCAAGGTGATCTTTCCCTTAGGTCGGCTCCTGCCGGGGTTGACTCCTTGGAATGTACGTGTGGCTTTGAGCTCTCCGTCAGGAATCTGCAGCCTTTCAACCACTTTCGGGGAGATTAAGTTCAATCCCGCCCCGCGGTCAACTAGCATCTTGGTGACCTTGAGGTTGCGGATTGTTGGGGAGACCAACAGCGGCAACCATCCGACCGCAGAGGTGCGATCAGCATGGTCCTCTTCATCAAAGATGATAGGCGTGCGGGGCCATTTGAGTGGCCTTTTGGACTCTGCAACAAGGTCCATGGCATTGACCTCACGTGCCCACTGTTTAAGCTTGCGGTGAGAGGAATGCAAAGATGCACCCCCGTCAACACACATGGCTTCGGTCGCCTTCTGGAATTCTCGATCATTGGAATCCTCCTCGTCATCCTCATCCTCACTCATGTCCGCTGCTTCTTTCTTCTCACGGCCTCTGGCTGGCCTTTCCTTTTGCTACGGAGCTTTGCCGCGGCGGCCTCCTCTGCCGCCACGGCCCTTCCCGACAACACCATCTTGGCCTTTCTCTTTGTCACGCTTCTCGTACTCGGCCTTCTGCTTCTCGACAAGATGCTCAACTTGGTGGCACTCTTGGAGATCATGGCCTTTAGTGCGGTGGATTTTGCAGTATGGTCCGTCGGACTTTCCAGTTTTCTCAGCGGCAGCGGCCTCCCGGCAATCAGCGCATGCGGCAGCTCCCTTGCCGGGAGCCTCGGCTTTGGCCTTTTTGCCGATACTGAGGTCACCGGAGCCCTCAACAGCCAACACTGCTTTTCCCTTATGCTTCTTGTTGCGCTTCCGGCTCTTCCCCTTTGGGCCAGGGGCATTGTCGTCGTCATCTGAATCGACTTCGACGCCAGCCTCCTCTCCGGGTAGTCACCTTCCTTCCTCAGCACGAGCACACTTGTCTGCCAACGTGTACAGCTCGTTGACGGTGTTGGGGAGTCTGACATTCATCTTGGCCCGCATCCTCCTGTTGCGCACGTTCGAATGGAACGCGGCAATCATGGCAGCGGGGTGTATCTGTGGAATGTTGCGGTGCACTCGACTGAATCTTTGGATGTACTTCGGCAAAGTCTCTCCCTCCTTTTGTGGAAGGACTTGCAGGTCGCTGGGCTGCCCCGGCTCCTGGTGGCCGCCTGTGAAGGCGCCAACGAACTCGTTGCACAAGTCAGCCCATGATGAAATGGAGTTCTCCGGCAGGTGCATCATCCACGACCTCACGTTTGGCTTGAGCGCCAAAGGCAAGTAGTTGGCCAGCACCTTCTCATCTCTCCCTCCGGCACCTTGAACGGCTATCGTGTAGATGCCCAGGAATTCTGCCGGGTTTAGCTTTCCGTCGTACTTCTCCGTCAGCTCTGGCTTGAAAGCTCGGGCCGATGGTCAGCGGACCTGCCGCAGCTCGCGAGTGAAAGCAGGGCACCCAACCTCGTAAGGCAGGTACCCGCCAGCACTGGGCGCGGGGTCGCCAGCACCTGGGCCATTGCGCCTGTCAGACTGACGGTGTGCTTCTTGGCGCTGCTCGATGGTGATGCGTGCGTCTTCTTTCCGCCGATCCTCCAGGGCACGCCGCTGGTCCCGGTGATCGCTCGGGCCGGACGAGGCCATGGATTCCTCGTCGAACTCATCAGCATGTGAAGCTTGTCGTGGCTGCTCCTGGGTTTGTTGGCGCGGAGGGGACTGCACCGTTGGTGTGGCCCCGTCGACACGATCGTCGGCCCGGGCCGCCGTAGCCGTTCGCGTGCGTCGCGATGGCTCTGCATGCTGAGATTTGTTGGCTTCGACGAAGGATATCAAACTCTGGATGGTAGCTCTCCACTCATCCATCTTATCAGCCGGCGGCGGGAAGTTTAACAGCAGCTGGGCTCGCGCCATTGCTTCCGATGCCGTGTCCGGCATGGCGAAAGAGGCGGACTGCGATGTTGCCCAGCTCCTGGTGGAACCAATAGGGGCATCGCCGCATCCCTGACGCCGTGCGCCGCTCGCCGGGGCGGTCTGTTGTGGGGAGGCCGATCCCACGGGTTCGCGGCTCCACTCGGCACTCTGTCTTGTTCTGGACGAGGCGTGTGTCCAGTAGCCGCGCTAGTGACGGGCGCAGATGGGGGATCACGGCTTGCGCCGGATTGAGTGCCGCCGTGGCGGCCACGGCCATCCACGTGAGGAGGAGGTGGAGACTGGTCGTTCCCTCTGCCCGCGGTACCAGGGCGTGCTCGCCAGGATGTTGCTGCTATTGCTCGTCTCCGTCGTTCCCCGCTCCAACCTCGGCTGCAGGGGACATGAAGGTGGCGTTGCCTGCGCCAGCCGCGTCGCCCACGATGCCCGCCTCACTCGCAGCCGTCGTAGCGCCAATGGCATGCGCGGATGCATGCGAGGGAGCCTTCAAGGTGGAGGGATGCACGGTCGCGCCAGACTTCTTCTTGGGAGCCATGGATGAAGAAGATGATGATGAAGATCAACTCGCTGCTCCCGAACTCGGGTTCGCACAAATGACGCTGCTCCCCTACCTGGAGCGCCAAAGATGTCAGGGCACGGATGCACACGATCACCTATGGGACCCGAGGCCCCTTTGTGGTTCATCAAGGGGAGGTCACATTGCACAAAGAGCGGAGAACATGAAACAACACGACGATCGGGAGGCTGGTGTTTTTACCCAAGTTCGGGCCGCTGTGGAGCGTAAAACCCTACTCCTACTTTTGGTGGATTGATCAGAGGAACACGAAGAACACGCAACGCTCAATCCCGGCAAAGGTTTCCGTCGGGGAGAGCCACTACGTGAGTACAAGTGTCCAAAAGTCCGAATCTTGAGCTAGGTTGCCTTGGGCCTCCTTTTATAGTGCAAGGGGCAACCACAGTGGCAAAACAGTCTTTATCTAGCGATTAGATAGCTAACAGTGCTATCATACCTAACTCTGGCATTTAGGACAAAATACCATGATTGCTAGACTAGGTGGCGCTCGGGGATGCATCCCCGGCAAGCTCTTGCCACCGCTTAGCTGGCTATTGCTTGGGGTCTTGACACGCTTCTGGACGGCTGTCAACTGGGTATAATCTGTCTTCTGGTGCATCGCCACGTGCTTAGCGGGAGCCACTTAGCCACCTGCGGGCTCGACACCGCATCGACAAGTGACTGGCGTCGTGATGCGGTGGAGCGGTGGCCGATCGGCTCGCGCTTGCCAGGGGATGGCTTGCCGGGTCTTCCTGAGGATGTGCTCACCTTGGTCCCTGGCAGGCTCCGGGGACGTGGCTGGCGCACCTTGGGCCCCTCCTGGGCTGTTGCGTTGGCCTTGCCGGCATTGCTTGGCCTTGTGAAGGTTGCTATTGCCGGAGTCTGGGTCTCGAATGCCTGCTTGGTGGCACGGTTGCCTGTGTTTAACAAGTTTTGCTACTACTGCCTGTGCATAAGTCAGGGGCACTGGATACCCCTATCCTAGTGCACCGACAAAGAGAAAGGAGTTCATCATTCTTACCACATCTATTACCTTTTGGAGAGTGGTGTCTCCTAGATTGGTTTGGTGTCGCTTGGGAGCCTCCGTCTTCGTGTGTGGAGTTGAACCAAGAAGTTTGTAAGGGCAAGGAGATCGCCTACTTAGTGAAGATCTACCCCGAGTGAGGCTAGTCCTTCATGGACGTAAGCCGTGATGGAATAGACGAGGTTTCTACTTCATGGACCCTTTCGGGTGGAGCCCTCCATGGACTCTCGCGACCGTTACCCTCCATGGGTTGAAGTCTCCATCAACGTGGACGTACGATAGCACCACCTATTGGAACCATGGGAAAAATCTTCGTGTCTCCAATTGCGTTTGATCCTCCTATCCCTTCCCTCTACTTATATGTGCATGTCTTTACTCTCCACTGCTATACTCTTAGATTTGCATGTGTAGGGTGTACTTGACATGATATAATTGCTAAAACTTGCCAACATCTAAAATTGGGAAAAGGCTAGATTTTTATTTGGTCAAGTAGTCTAATCACCCCCTCTAGATATACTTTGGATCCTACAACCACCGACGACCGCGCTGCCGCTGCTAGTGGTGTACCACGCATCAGTGAAATGGCCAACCATCTACGAGTGCACCCCGCTGACAGACCGCTCCCGCGCGCCTGTAACAACGCCCACCATTGCTGACCGCGCTGCCGCTGCCAGGGGTGTCCCACGCGTCAGTGACACCACCAACCATCTACGGGCATGCCCCACTGACACAGGTATCCCACAAGTCAGTATATGCGCCCACCACCAATGACCACAATACCGCTGCCAGGGGTGTCCCAGGCGTCACTGACACCGCCAACCATCTACGAGTGTGCCCCGAGGACAGAGGTGTCCCAAAAGTCACTATATGCGCCCACCACCGACGACCGCGCTGCCGCTGCCAAGGGTGTCCCATGCGCCAGTGACACCACCAACCATCTACAAGCACGCCCCGCTGACAGAGGTGTCCCACAAGCCAGTATATGTGCCCACCACCGACGACCGCACTGTTGTTGCCAGGGGAGGGGTGTCCCACACGTCACTAACCGCGCCAAGTAATGGTCAAAGGCTTTGACCCAACGGCAAACCCCCGTTTGGGCTTTTGTGAAGGTGGGTCGTGTGGTGGAGGGGAAAAGTGAGGAGTGCCAAAGAGCGTGGGCAAAACTGAGGAGAACTAAGCAACAAGGGGCACGAAAATAGAAAGCCCTTGAATTAAATTGATGCTAGTGTTTGATCATCCCCATTTCAGCTTTAGTTGAAATTTAACCATGATGCGTGGATGCTCACTCGTGCAACTAATTCCAATTATTTTTCTGGGGTTGTGACAAAAATATGGTCTGATTTTCCTCGGTCTGATGTAATATCATGGGCAAGGAGGGAGCAATAGGTCCTGATTTGTCGCGTTCAACATATCAGCGAGGGGTTTATTTTCCCTAACTGGCCGGTTGAGCTGGAGTGAGGCAGTTCTGCCGTTCAAACTACACCGTTACCGACCTGATTGTCGGCCACATACACCATCGCACTGCCTCGACTACTCAAAGGGACCTGCATGGGCCACCAATGATGGAGTCAAATCTAGCAGATCTTGGGTAGGGGGGTCCCTGAAAGTGCAATCATGCCCTTATATTATATTTTGATGTTGATGACAATGTACATGTAGAGGACTAATGATGTTTGTCAAGTAAATCTCAGGTATTAGTTCTCAAATCTCAATATGCGAGGATCACGGACGCGTGGAATTATTATGAGTTGAGAAGGAAGGAACAAAGAGGTTTATGGATCTCGTTTTCTTTTCTTCTTGAGTATAGGGATCCTGCACTATTAAGAGGGGATTGATTGGGTTAGCAAAAGAAATGCTCAAGTCAATTCAAACTCCTTCCTTCGGTTAAAAACTGCACCATGTATAAATTACAAACTGATGCTTCTCTGTGATGGTCGGATGTCCGGGCACTATGCCGGAAGTCCGGGAGTCCATTCAGTCGCCGGATTTCCGGGAAGTGCCCCGAATATTTGGCCCCTCTGCTATCCAGAATGCATCAGTTTCACCAGATATGGGCCGGATATCCGGCACACCGCTGGATGTCCGGGACCCCGGATATCCGAGTCTTCTGTCGGATTTCCGACCCACACAATGCCAGTACTGCGGTTATCTGATGGTGTGCTATGCCGGATGTCCGGGCATAAGCCAGATGTCAGGGTGTTCACATACTGGCCGGATGTCCGGGACATCCCCGGATGTTTGGCTCCCCTGTTTTTCTCTCTGGCTCAGTGTATCATGTGCACACCTCACAGACGCCGGATGTCCGGCCCTTGGCCCGGATGTCCGGCCCGACACAGCCACTTACACTACAACGGCCATATTAGCACCCACACTATAAATACCTCTTCACCACTTCGTGGAGAGGTTGACCATTCACTTTGAGCTAACCCTAGAACACACATTTCTCTCTCTCACACATCCTCATACACCAAATCCAAGATCCCAAGAGCATTTGAGAGTATTTGTGAGAAGTTCTCCAATCAAGTGATAGATCCACTCCTTCTCCTTCTTTTCACCAAAGGAATTTGTGATTTGATCAAGTCTTGAGCTTTTCCCCATCGTTCTTGTTACTCTTGGAGGTTGGAGACTTCTAGGCGGTAGGAGTTCTTCGGTGAGGAATCAACCATTGTGATTTCCCCCGGAAAGTTTGTGAGGGTTTGGAGACCACCCCAAGGTCTACCACTAGTGGTTGAGAAACGCCTTCGTGGTGTTGTCTCAAGGAGAGAATAGGGTGAGCCTTCGTGGTGTTGGTGTGCCTTTGTGGTAACATCCACCTCTCTAAACTGTGACATAGCTTCCCTCCAAGGAAGTGAACATCGGCATACATCCTCGTCTCTCGGAGTTGCGGTTATCCCTAACCCTAACTCCCTACTAGTGGTTATTTATCTTTGTGGTATTACTTGTATTACTTGTGCTTGCCTATCTACTTACTTGTTGCTTTGCTTAGTACACATAGCACAACTATCATCAGGCTCACTTTCATATTCCGCAATATTGCCTAAAATTGCTAAGTAACAATTAAAATTTGTAACTGTACCTATTCACCCCCCCCCCCTCTAGGTCCATCTCGATCCTTTCAATTGGTATCAGAGCCTCGTGCTCTAATCTTGTGGCTTAACCGCCCTAGAGCGAGATGGATAAGGATGGGAATCCTTTTGTTGCACTCCCTATCGAGAAAGGGACATCCTCTTCGGATGAGTGTAGATCTTTCACCTCTGAGGATCTTGAAAGGGCCCTCGCCAAGAAAAAGGAGGGGCATGATGCTTCTATTGAGGCCTTGGTCAAAATGATGTTGGATGCATTAGCTGCAAGAACTCCACCACTGGAAAACCCAGGGGGTGTGATAAAGCAACCAAATGCATCCCTTCCTAATTTGGGCCAACAACCTCAAGCTGGTGACCACACCGGTGTCCCATGGTTGTGTGCAAAATCTAGAGTTGAGAAACCTTGGTATAATGCAGCGGGAAACCCTCCTTTACTTGATAACACTGCCGATTTTTCTTTGTGGAGGGCTGGTATGCAGGATCATCTCAGGTTTGTCAACGATGAAATGCTGGAGGTCATGGAGAAAGGTTACAACCCTGTGAATCCCAAGGATCTCACACCAGGTGAAGAATATGACAAACACCTCAATGACACCGCAATCATGCTCATAAGAAAGGGCATGTCTGACAAGCAGAAAAGGCCCTACATTCACCTCACAAATGCAAAAGAACTATGGGATAGCCTTGTGATGACCAAGACTGGAACTTCCTCCCTCCGTCTTGCACAATATGAGAATGCAAAAGGGGCATTACAATATTTCTGCATGGAGAAAGGTGAAAACCCCAAGCAACTTCATGAGCGATTGATGACACTTGCCGCTGACATTGTATCATATGATTGTGACAAGAGCCAAGATGGATTCAACTTGACCAAGCGTTTTCCTGTGGACAAATTGCTTAATGCCCTTGCTCCATATCACCATCAAATGGTGTGGGACATAAGAAGAGAACATGGATTCAAGGACATGTCTCCCGATGATGTCATTTCAACCTTCCAACTATTTGAAGAATCAAAGGCAAATGCTACAAGACACCTTGCCATGCATGGTTCCTCATCACCCAAGACAAACCTAGCCTTGAAGGCCAAGCACGCAAAGGATGATGATGTGAGTGAAGAAGAAGAAGATGTTGAAGAAGAAGGCTATGAAGTTGACTCGGATGAGGGGCCCTCAAATGAAGACATGGCTCTCTTTGTGAAGAAGTTCAGTGCAGGAAAATTCAAGGGAAGATTTCAAAAGAAGAAAGTAAGGACTTGCTACAATTGTGAAGAAACCAACCAATTCTCAAATGAGTGCCCTATGAAAAGAGAGAAGATAAACCAAGATTTACAAAGACATTTGTGAAGAAGAAGTTGCCCAACCCATTGAACTCCAAGTTCAAGAAGAGAGATGGGAAGGCTATGGTTGCCCAAGACGAGTCTGACCCCGATGATGTTAGAGGTGTTGCAGGTGTAGCCCAAGACACTCAAACCACATTGAGACTTGTAAACAAGACCGGTGATGTTGTCACATACAACTATATGAAAGACTACGAAGGCAACGCACACAAATGTCTCATGGCAAAGGCCACGGTAGATGATGATGAGGGTCAAGCCTCTCCGGACAAGGTGAAGGTAACTCCACGTCCAAACCCTCCTCTATTTATTCCTACCACACCTAGTGATGAATATCTTGATGTTGAGGATCATGATCATGAATATGAAATAAGTGATGCTATGTTTGCTAAAATGGAGAAAGTCATGTGCTCTCTCAAAGGAAAGAAGCTCGTTATGTTTCGTATGCTTATGGAGATGGTGAGTAAGCACACCATCTCCATCAAGGAACTCGAAACCCTCGTTACTGAGGAAAAGGAAAAATGTGAAATCCTTGAGCAGAAAGTCCTATATGAGGAAGCACTTAATGATGAATTGTGCTTTAAAATAGGTGCAAACATTGATAGACACACTAAAGATTGTGAGCTCCTACATTTGTCTCTCAAGACAAAGGAAGAAGAGCTCAATCTCCTTACTAAGAAGTTTGACGAACTCAAGCTCACTTATCTTAACACACTTGGGAAAGCCTATTCCTCTCCTATTATAAATGTTGATGCTTATGCTACTAACCCCAGTGGTGACCTAGCTAGCTTACTTGAGGAGAATCGGGTGTTAAAGGCTCAAATTGAAAAAGGGCTCATGTCATGTGCCCAAGGACAAAAGAACCTCAATGAAGTGTTGAGTCAACACAAGGAGGTAGTGGCCAAGGAAGGGCTTGGATTTGATCCAATCACAAGCAAGAATAAGGTAGCGACGCATAAGTCTACAACTCCCCTCAAGGAGACATTTGTGCGAGAAGGGCACAAGGAGAAAGGAAAGGGTAAGGTTGACAAGGCTGTGAGTAGGAAGGCCACTAGGGGCAAGCCTACTTCCAACAAGCCAAAAGAATTTATGCCTCCTTCATATGTGCTTCGCAAGGGAAAAGATGGAGATGCTTATGCTCAGTTTGTTGGTCCTAGAAATGCTTTTCGGTTTTATGCAATTTGGGTTCCTAAGACCCTTGTTACTAACTTGAGAGGTCCCATTGTAAAATTTGTGCCTCTAACCAAGACTTGAATTATGTGTAGGTTGCTGTCTCCGGTGGAGTCAAATGGGTGATTGATAGCGGTTGCTCAAATCATATGACCGGAGATGACACACTGCTCATGGACTTCATGGAAGCTATTCAACCATTTATGATCATTGTCTTTGGTGGAGGGTCTAAAGGACATGTACTTGGTTTGGGCAAGGTTGCTATCACCAATGACATGTCACTTACAAATGTCATGCTTGTCCAATGCCTGAAATATCATTTGCTTTCTATTCGTCAATTGGCTTCTGTTGGTTATGATACACTATTTGGACTAACGGATGTGACAGTCTTTAAGAGAGATACTCTTGAAGTTGCCTTTGTGGGGGAGTTGGATGGCAACCTTTACACGGTTGATTTCTCGAAAGAGAGCACATTCCATGCAACTTGCCTCATGGCCAAGGCCGACAAGGGATGGCTATGGCATCGCCGACTAGCCCATGTCGGCATGAGAAATCTTCAAGATCTCTTAAAGGGCGAACACATCCTTGGACTAACCAATGTATCTTTTGAGAAAGATCGTTTGTGTAGTGCATGCATAGCAGGGAAGCAACATCAATCAAAGCATCCCCCAAGAACATAGTATCAACTTCAAGACCTTTGGAGCTCCTTCACGTGGATCTCTTTGGGCCTCCTTCATGGGACAGTCTTGGTGGGAAGAAGTATGGGTTTGTTATTGTTGATGAGTACTCTAGATACACATGGGTGTTCTTTCTCAAGTCCAAGGATGAGACAAAAATCACCTTCATTGATTTTGCCAAGCAAGCTCAATGCAAGTTTGACAAAGAAATCTTGGCAATAAGAAGTGGCAATGGTTCCGAATTCAAGAACTACACTTTGGAATAGTTTCTTACTGATGAAGGAATTGAGCATCAATACTCCGCACCATATACCCCACAACAAAATGGGGTAGCGGAGAGGAAGAACTGCACACTTGTGGAAATGGCGAGGTCCATGTTGGATGAGTAAATCACCTCATAGCTTTTGGGCAGAGGCTGTCAACACAGCATGTCATGCATCAAATCGTCTTTTCCTTCGCAAGATCTTGGAGAAGACCCCATATGAACTCATAACCGGAAACAAACCAAATGTCAAATATTTCCGGGTCTTTGGTTGCAAATGCTTCATTCTCAACAAGAGAGAACGGTTAGGAAAATTTCAATCTAAAACAACCGAAGGAATATTTGTTGGTTATGGATCAAACTCCCATGCCTATAGGGTCTACAACAAATCCACCGGATGTGTTGTAGAAACTTGTGACGTGGTGTTTGATGAATTTAATGGCTCCCATGGGGAGCAAGTTGATCTAAGTGATGCAGGTGATGAAGATCCTTCACAAGACATTTTGACCATGGGTGTAGGTGCTCTCCTTCCAATGGAACATGTTCCTTGTGAAGGTGCAAATGAGTACACAAGCACCACTCATGTTCAAACTACTACTACACCAATGTCACCACAAGATCCCATACCCCAAGAGGAGTTCATGATCCAAGATCAAGACTCTACACAAGAACAAGTTCATCATCAAGTACAAGAACACGAACAAATTCATCATCAAAAATAAGAACAAGAACATGCACATGTCGATGATGACGAACCATATGATGATGGTGAACCTCAACAAATGATGCATGAAGACAAAGATCTTCCACCACACATTGTAGATCCATATGTTGAAGATGTTGACGATGGGAACGAAATTGAACCTCATGAAACCTTAACCTCCATCATGCCTCGTGTGGCCCGTCGTGTTGATGTTAAGCAAATCCATACCGGCATATCGGAAGGTAGAGTCACTCGTAAACAATTAACAAACGTTTGTGCTCACTTTTCGTTTGTCTCTAGTGTTGTGCCACTCAAGGCACAAGATGCGTTGACGGACAACGACTGGCTTGTTGCAATGCAACAAGAGTTGAACAGCTTCGAGAGCAACAAAGTATGGTCTTTAGTAAAAAGGCCAACTAAGGAACACAATGTTATTGGAACAAAATGGATCTTCAAGAACAAGCAAGATGAGCATGGTGTAATCATCAGAAACAAGGCAAGGTTAGTGGCACAAGGGTACTCACAAGTTGAAGGTTTGGACTTTGATGAGACCTTTGCTCCCGTTGCCCGTCTTGGATCAATTCGCATCTTACTTGCTTATGCTGCTTTCAATGGTTTTACTTTACATCAAATGGATGTGAAGAGTGCATTTCTTAATGGTCCTCTACAAGAAGAGGTCTATGTATCACAACCACCCGGTTTCGTTGACCCCGATCACAAAGACTATGTGTACAAACTTCACAAGGCTCTGTATGGCCTCAAACAAGCACCTCGTGCTTGGTATGATCATCTTAAGAAGTTTTTACTCGATGATGGTTTTGTGAGAGGGGTGATTGACCCTATTCTTTTTACTAAAAGGGAAAAGGGTGATTTGATCTTATGCCAAATTTACGTAGATGATATCATTTTTGGTTCTCCTAACATTCATTTATGCAAGAAGTTTGCGGAATCCATGACGAAGACCTTTGAGATGTCACTCAATGCAGACTTGAAGTTCTTTCTCGGTTTTAAAATTCAACAATTTCAAGAAGGAATTTTCTTATCTCAAACCAAGTATCTCAAGGACATTCTTGCGAAGTTCGGAATGACAGACGCCAGCCCATGCAAGACGCCCATGCCAACCAAAAAATTTCTTAACGAAGACACAAATGGTATCCCGTTTGACCCATCTCTTTACCGCTCTATGATTGGTTCATTGCTTTACCTTTGTGCATCTAGACCAGACATCATGTTAAGTGTAGGCATTTGTGCAAGATTTCAAGCTTCCCCTAGGGAAAGTCATCATAAGGCGGTTAAGCATATTCTTAGATACCTTGTTCACACCCCAAAGTTGGGTCTATGGTACCCCAAGGATGCCAAGTTTGATCTCATTGGGTACACGGATGCGGATTGGGCTGAAGGCAAGGTGGGAAGAAAATCCACCTCCGGGGCATGTTACTTTCTTGGACGCTCCTTGGTAAGTTGGTCCTCGAAGAAGCAAAATTGTGTCTCCCTATCCACCACTGAAGCCGAATATATTGCAACTGCAAGTTGTGCAACACAATTGCTATGGATGAGGCAAACTTTGATGGACTATGGTATAACTTACAGACATGTGCCTCTACGATGTGACAATGAAAGTGCCATCAAGATTGCTGAAAACCCTATTGATCACCCTCGCACCAAGCACATTGACATTCGGTATCACTTATTAAGAGAACATGTGCAAAAGGGTGACATTGCTCTTGCTCATGTTGGTACGGATATACAACTTGCTGACATCTTCACCAAACTACTGGATGAAGCTAGGTTCTGTCAACTTAGGCGTGAACTTGGTATCTTGGAGCTTGACATCATTATGTGAAATTTTTGCACACCTGCAAACATTTACTTCATGTCTTGTCTAGGTGTAGGCATGTATTTAGGGGGAGACATTCAACTCATGAGTACTCTCACCCTATATGATGCATAAATAAACAAAACACTCTCAAAGTTACTTTGCTCATTTTTGTGACTTGGTACTTTAAATGATGGAGTAATGATCTTGGGCCCAAGGTTCAAATCTTCGCGGTGCCAAATCACTTATGCCCACACATGGTAGCTTCGATCATTATCATCTTGCGAAATAGAGCTTGTCTTCATTATTTTAAGTCATGTGCATTCCTATATATGTGTGTTATAGCTTCATCTATATCTCACGTATAAATCTCCTTGGCGGAATCTTAGATATGGCCTCTATATATATTTTACTCTGAAAAGTGGTCTCAGCCTCCGGACATCCGGCCCCATCACCGGATTTCTGGCCTGCCCAGTATCCAGAATGTCAAAAATGACAACCTCACGCGCCGGACATCTGGCGTAGACGCCGGATTTCCGGGATGGCTTGGTTCCAGAAAGCAAAAATTCCTGTCTCCAGGCGCCGGACATCCGGCGGGTCTAGGGTTCTGCTTTTTCTCAAGCCCCGGATATCTAGCTCATACCGCCGGATATCCGACCCCCCTGCTTACCAGAGATCCTCTAATCGGCTGGCTCTGACCCCGGATGTCCGGAACCTATCCCGGATGTCCGGCCCGTCGGGTGCGCATAAAAACTGAATCTGGAGGGGGTCGGGGCAGTTCTTCCCCAAACCCCCACTCGCCCCTCCCCAACCCATTCAGCCGCCGGAGCTGCCACTATTCCTCCGCCGCCGCCCCGGTCTCCCTTGTCCCTCCCGGCCCCCGATCTCCTCGCTTCATGTCCTCCTCCCCTCGATCTACCTCCCCACCCACTCCATTGGTGTGTTGGTGGTACGATTCATCCGGAAAGTGGACCTCTTGGTGCCGGAGTTCTGTGTTGCTTCATGATGGCTCGGACTAAGAATGTCGGCAAGGACCCCGCAGGGGGACAGCCGTCCCATGGTATGCTCATCCTTGCTTCGGTTCATCTCTATATAGATGTGCCTTGGTATGTGCTTCATGCGTGCATATGTTCCTCTCTCAAATATGTGATTGCCATGGTTCGTCTTGTCCTAATGTAGTGTCCCTACTATCATTCCACTCTATGTCGTTGGTCATGCCATTCACCTTGGTCATGTTGAGTGTCCTATGGCTATTTCTACCTTATCTTCCTCTCATCGGTGTCCTCTCCTTCTGTTGTTTTCAGTCGCTCGCCGATAGGGCTCCACCGATTCCGACAAGAATGTCCGACCTAAGAAAAAGCCGACCACTAAGAAGACCTCTGCCGGGCCTAGTCGCAACCGTCAGTCTCGACCATCCTCTGACTCTGATCTGGATGATGAGGACTATGTTATGGAAGAAGACGAAGAATTCAGGCGCCCTGCTGGTCAGTCTAAGCCTGGAACTCGCCGGGCTCCGGAGACACCTGTGCCTCCTGTTCGGGGCTCTCCTCTGCCGGTAACTCATGGTCGCCCCATTTCCATGGACATGCCTGTCTGTGGAAATCGCCCCGTCCATAACTTCAAGACCACGGGGACGGGCCCTTATCTCGAGTCCAGGCGCGATATCAATCAATTTGAGATGGTTGCTGATGGTGAAGACCATCGGTTCTGTACTCGCATGCAGCATGACATCTATGCGAGCATGGTTCGTGGGCATGTCCTGGCTACCCAATCCTATTTGGACTTGACTTGAAAATGATGTGCATTTCCCGGACAATACTGTCAAGATCATTGATGACATGCATCTTGGTCTGGCCATGACCTTCAAGTGTGACTGGAATGAAGGTTCTATTCTTCAGTTCTACGCCACCTATTTCTTTGGGCCTGACAACACCCTCGCCTGGATGACCGATGATGTTCAGATGTGTATCTCTTATAGTCGGTTTGTCCAGATTTTGTGTCTTTCCGAAAATGGCCATCGGATTCATAGTGAGGATCATAATCATACACACATGAAGATTGATGCTTGTATGCCGCTTCTCCAGCCTGCAAGTCAGCTCACTGCTGAGGAGATCAAGTATCCACCAAATGAGGTCTCTATCTTTCGGTCTCCCTACTACATTCTCTTTCAGTGTGTGCTTCGCACTCTTTATCCAAAGAAGGGAGATCGCTCGCGGGCACGCAGCTACTGCATTGACCTCATGGTGCGCATGCACACTCATCCTACGGAGCCACTTGACACTGCTCACTTTATCTGGCATGAGATCCGTCTGACGAGTTTCCAGCAGACGCGTCTGTTTCCTTATGCTCCATACATTCAGTCGCTGATTGACCACACTGCTCCCTTTGCGGTTGCCAAGACTGTTGTGCATACCAAGTGGAAGCCTGCTAATCACATGTACGAGTCTGCCCCTGTTCAGCCCACTCCTCCTTCTCAGTCCAGGAGGAAACTTGCAGCCCAGGGCAAGGCTCTTGCTCAGTCCCAGAGGGCTTCTGGTGCTTCCTCTTCCTCTGTGAGGGACCCATTTGGCCGCCTTGCCTCCTTCATGGGAAAAGTGCAGTCTGCTATCACGAAGGCTAGCACTTTCAACTGTCAGCAGAATCATGATGTCCAGCAGAGCCTCATCCTCTCCAAGAATCGGCTCAAGCAGCGTCTCCGCACTCGTGGCAGTCCGGTGAGCGATGATGATGATCCTCTCCCGCCTGCTCCATCTTCCTCCGCCTTTGGGTTTCCGACCCGTGCCGAGTTCGCCAGGTTCTTCGATGGGGTAGTTGATGATGATGTCATCCGCCAGGAGTGATTCCTCTCTATGAACTAGTGCCTTCGCCCCTTTTTGTGTGTTCCTGACAAAGGGGGAGAAGTAGTATCTCTATGATATGCTATCGTGTGAACCATATATTTGTGTTAAGTTTATTAGGTTGTAAGACTTTAATTGTGAGATTATGGTATGATGTATCCCAAGTACTATCTTATATGCTATCATTTCTCTCTATCATATGAGCTTGTGTTCATGGGTTGTCTACGGCTTGCATATGTTTCAAACACTCTCCCATGTGCAAACATAACACATGTGCATTGAATTATTGTTAATCCAAAGTTGCACACATTAAGGGGGAGCTCAGTCATAATTATCATATGACTTGTGCTTTTATGAAATACATTGCAATATCTTTTATACTACATGTATGATTGTCATCAACAAACAAAAAGGGGGAGATTGAAAGTGCAATCATGCCCTTATATTATATTTTGATGTTGATGACAATGTACATGTAGAGGACTAATGATGTTTGTCAAGTAAATCTCAGGTATTAGTTCTCAAATCTCAATATGCAAGGATCACGGACGCGTGGAATTATTATGAGTTGAGAAGGAAGGAACAAAGTGGTTTACGGATCTCGTTTTCTTTTCTTCTTGAGTATAGGGATCCCGCACTATTAAGAGGGGATCGATTGGGTTAGCAAAAGACATGCTCAAGTCAATTCAAACTCCATCCTTCGGTTAAAAACTGCACCATGTATAAATTACAAAGTGATGCTTCTCTGTGATGGCCGGATGTTCAGGCACTGTGCCGGATGTCCGGAAGTCCATTCAGTCGCCGGATTTCCGGGAAGTGCCCCGGATATCTGGCCCCTCTGCTATCCAGAATCCATCAGTTTCACCAGATATGGGCCGGATGTCCGGCACACCGCCGGATGTCCGGGACCCCGGATATCCGAGTCTTCTGCCGGATTTCTGACCCACACAATGCCAGTACCGCGGTAATCTGATGGTGTGGTATGCCGGATGTCCGGGCATAAGCCGGATGTCCGGGTGTTCACATACTGGCCGGATGTCCGGGACATCCCCGGATGTCCGGCTCCCCTGTTTTTCTCTCTGGCTCAGTGTATCGTGTGCACACCTCACAGATGCCGGATGTCCGGCCCTTGGCCCGGATGTCTGGCCCGACACAGCCACTTACACTACAACGGACATATTTTCACCCACACTATAAATACCTCTTCACCACTTCGTGGAGAGGTTGACCATTCACTTTGAGCTAACCCTAGAACACACATTTCTCTCTCTCACATCCTCATACACCAAATCCAAGATCCCAAGAGCATTTGAGAGTATTTGTGAGAAGTTCTCCAATCAAGTGATAGATCCACTCCTTCCCCTTCTCTTCACCAAAGGAATTTGTGATTTGAGCAAGTCTTGAGCTTTTCGCCATCGTTCTTGTTACTCTTGGAGGTTGGAGACTCCTAGGCGGTAGGAGTTCTTTGGTGAGGAATCAACCATTGTGATTTCCCCCGGAAAGTTTGTGAAGGTTTGGAGACCACCCCAAGGTCTACCACTAGTGGTTGAGAAACGCCTTCGTGGTGTTGTCTCAAGGAGAGAATAGGGTGAGCCTTCGTGGCGTTGGTGTGCCTTTGTGGTAACATCCACCTCTCTAAACTGTGACGTAGCTTCCCTCCAAGGAAGTGAACATCGGCATACATCCTCGTCTCTCGGAGTTGCGGTTATCCCTAACCCTAACTCCCTACTTGTGGTTATTTGTCTTTGTGGTATTACTTGTATTACTTGTGCTTGCCTATCTACTTACTTGTTGCTTTGCTTAGTACACATAGCACAACTATCATCTTTGCAATTGTTAGGCTCACTTTCATATTCTGCAATATTGCCTAAAATTGCTAAGTAACAATTAAAATTTGTAACTGTACCTATTCACCCCCCCCCCCTCTAGGTCCATCTCGATCCTTTCAGTCCCGATATGGTAGCCTTGGCACAATGGTAGACACATGGATTATCAAGGTTCGGGATCTCGAAGAGATAACACCCTATGACCTTGTTGATTGTATTGATTTTGAGGGAGTACAAGTTATAAGTTGATCTATCGCAAGATCGTGTGTATGAGGTTGCCATTTATGGCCCTTACCCCTCGGTTTATATAGATACCGGGGGTGCCTGGGGTTATACATAGGTTGGTTACATCTAGGGTAATCGTGACGAAGATGACCTCTTAGTCTTGGAGAATGCTCCACGTCTTCGGAAGATATCCATCTTGGCACTCTTGGACCCAACGAACATGACCCACTGGTTAATTGTCATAGGGGTCCTTGGTCTGGCCCACACGACCGCAAACAACATGGCAAGCACCCCCTAGTCTAGGACACCATCAAGTATTTCCCTCAGTTAGACAACAAAGTATATCAATCCAGCAGGAGTCTTCCAAGCTAGCAACATGAGCAGCACATGCGGACAACACACACACACTTGTACCCAACACGTTAAGAGGGTTGTCTATCCCCTTATCTTGCTAGTTACAAGACTAACGCAAAAGATAGAGATAAATAGTAGCAAAGTAGTATGAAAAATAAAAGGAGAAATTGTGTAGAACAATTTAGTAATGGAGGACTATAGGTTCACTAGTGGCATTTCTCTCGAAGACGGACGAATGGCATAGTAAACAAATTACAGTTGGGCAATTGACCGAATGGCAATATTTATAACTATGATCATTCATGCCATAGCCTCATATAGGCATTATGACCATGATAAGTAGACCGTTAATCCAACTGCATCTACTACTAATACTCCACCCCAAAACCGCTATCCAGCATGCATCTCCAGGTATTAAGTTTGCAAGAAATAGAGTGTCACAATAAGCAAGATGTCATAGTGTAGACATGAAGATGTCAATCAATATGACGAAAACCCATCGTTTTCCTTAGTGGCAACAATACAATACATGCCTTAGCCCTTATTATCACTGGGTTAGATCACCACAAGATTGAACCCACTACAAGCACCACTCCCTCTGAAGAAAAACCCGTCGAACTTGGCCAAAGAAGATAGATAGTTGGAGAGCATGTCAAGCTATTTAATTATACGCAAAGAAAACCTCAAAAGATTCAATTAATTTCAATGAACAATCTTATCATAAAGTGACAACTCATCATCTTCGCCAAACATACCACCGATAACATCGAATTCATCCCCATCATGTGAGAAGGCTCACATGAACATGGCATTAAAGATCCAAAAGGTGAGAGAGCCATCTAGCCACTACTATGGACCCTAAGGTCCTAATGGAACTAGTCACACATCATCATGGAGGTAGCAAGGTCGATGAAGAAGGCTCCGTCAATGGACTCCCCCTCCGGCAGAGCTCCAGAACACGCCTCCAGATTGGATCTTTGCGAAACAGGAACTTGCGACCAAGATAAAATTCTTCTAAAAATATGGTAGAGGGTTTCGGTATTTATAGGGATTAATGGCGGTGGCATCAACATAAGGAGGTGCAGGTCGGCCCCAACAGCCTAGGGGCGCGCCCTACCCCCTAGGTCGTGCCGGGTGGCCTTGTGTCCCCCCTGCATATCCTCTCGGTCTGCCCCGAAGCTTCGAGGGTCCCTTATTACCCAAAACATCGTATAATCGGCAAGTGATTTTTACCTTCATAGATATTGATTTTTCTGCGGAACCAAAAGCAAGCAGAAATAGGAACTAACACTGAACACTAAATTGATAGGTTAATCCGAAAAAATTATAAGTTTCTACATAAAGTATATAAAAGTGATAATATAATAGTATGAAACAATCAAAAATTATAGATACGTTTGAGACAGATCACCTATTCCCTATGCACGTTTGGGGATAGCGGTCAAGGAAATGTTTGGTTACCTACATCGTTTTTGCCTCTTTGCATATGTAACTCAGTTTGACCTGGCTGAGTAAATACTAGTAAAGAACCATGTTCTGGATGTAGTTTGGTAGGTGCATATAGGTTGACTGCATTAGGTAAGCAATTTTTTGCTGGCTTTTGGTTGCCTACATTGGTTGTGTTGATGACTACACAGTGTTTGGTCGCATTCATTAGACATGATGAAGAGTTAAGAGCTACACATGACAAACATAGTTACAATAGAGTGCGTCAGTGGCTCGGGTGGGCGGTGACCGTGGCACCGCGTCTGATGTGACGAGTACAGAGTCTCAGACGAGCGATCCCATCAACGGTGTGGCAAACCAGTTGCTAGCACCATCTCCTCACGGGAATTCTGTGAGAAGGGATGGGGAAGAGGGCACCGAGGCAGAGGAAGGGGAGGACAAGTGCAGTGTGCATGCGATGGCGACATTAGTGTAGTTGGTCACGGGCGAGGAGGCTGAGAGGGATGATCCCAACGACAACGGGGGCACCACATGGCGCCCATGGGCAAGGTTGACGATGATGAGTGAGAACAGAAAGAAGTCACTCCGAATTTCATCTAAACCATCACATGAACACCTTAGTACGGTACAATAAGGAGATACACATACACTCGTCTACAACCATTGAAACCGAAAACTTACACCACAAAAGTCATGTGAAACAATGAGATTAAGCTACTAGTCAAAGGAGATTTCGAACGGCCGACCGTGCGCAACGATTTTAATAAAATTCTTCCAAAATATGTCCAAACATAAATACAAAGTTGAACATCTACGATCCACGAAACTACAAACCGATCACCTGAATAAAAGCACAACGTCAATATGCATCTTTGTTGTGTAGTGCTTACCTCAAATCGAAGCACCGTTGTGTACATTAGAAGGGACCGGATGAAGGAGATTAAGGAGTGTCATTAAAATAGATCACACATGTATGGATTTGTACAGTTCACTAGGTAGATGTAGATCTACTCGTCAATGACCGTCGAAACAGAGAACGTACAACACGAAAGTCGTGTGAAACGTCAAGATGAAGCAACTAGTCAAATAATCAACCGAGTGTGAAGATTTTGTCGAAATTCGTCCAAAAAACCTCCAAACATTAGCACGAAACTAAAGATTTACACTCCATGAAATTGGAAACCGATTGTATGAATGGAATCACAACATTTATGTCCATCTTTTTCGTGTAGATCTTATCTCGGATTGAAACAACATTGTGCAGATTAGAAGGGGTGAGGTGAAAAAGATTAAGGAAGGATACTGCAGCAGAACACGTGCACAACTCGCAAGTAACTGCACCATGAGAGCCACCTATGTCTTTTCGATTGCATCGCTCGGGCCTCGCGGGCAAAAAAACGCTCGATTAAACCGTTCTTTTAGAGTCTAGGCCGGTTATGCTTTATGGTTCGTGCGAGCCAAAAATCCGGTGCAACATATATAGGCTACGAAATGGGCCAAAATTGCATCGCAGGTTGGACCTAATGCGGGTTACCAAACGCGCTACAAAGACGCACCCCACCCGTGGTTTATTCTGTTTGTTTTCTTTCGCGTTTTTTAATATTTTATATATTTAGCATTTTTTCCTTTTTTATAAAAAATCTGAACTTTTTAAAAATGATGAGTTTTGGAAAAATCACACACAATTTTTAAATTCATGATCTTTTTCAAAAATCACAAAACACTTTCAAATCTGTAAATTGTGTTGAAAACCGAGAAGATTTCAAATTTGTGAACCTTTTCTAACATGCAAACATTTTTTAAATTCGTGAACAGTTTTAACACTCATGAACCTTTTTTTATGTATTCGCGAATATTCTTTGAAAGTTAAAATATATTTGCAAATTCACAAACATTTGTTGAATTTGTAACCTTTTTGAAGTTCGTGAATTTTTTGAAAATTTGAGATATTTTTTAAAATTCCTGAAATTTGCGAAACTCGCAAGCATTTTTTGAATTCATGGATATTTTTGAAATTCATGAACATTTTACAAAACTACAATTTTAAGTTACATAAATATTTTTCTAAAATTTTGGGCATATTTTAGGAGTATAAAACCAGGCGAAATAAATAAATTATTCTTAAAAACCGGCCCAAAAAATAACAACGCAAAAATCTGCCATTCGGTGTCCATCTCCATCCTGCCCATGTCAGGCTTATTTGCACTTTTGCAGCATACCAGCAGTGAAGGCAAAACAAGGTCTACATCTCCCCAATTACTCCATGCATGATACTTCTGCAGTTCTGCTTCAAACCCATTCGCAATGCAGCTTCTAGGCCGGTCCGAAACCAACACTTCCTGACGAAATAATTCCAGTTCTGGAGCATTTCCCTGGCACTCGTGCGGATCGAAAATGTCATGCACCTCGTAGTACTGAAACTCGCAACCATGCATCGAGCTTAGTAGCTAGCCGAGCTTGCTTTACCTGCTCGGTTGCTCTGCAGCAACTGCAAAGCAATGCAGCCATAAGCTTATATGATGCCGGCACATGCATCAGCTTGTCGCGTACGAAAGCTGCTCGGTGCTCACCGGCAGTCCCTAGCTAGCTAGTTCGCCCGTGCAAGCTATCCTTGACGCAGAAGAGAGGCGCCATTGCTGGCTAATGGACAAGCAAGGACCGTATCTATTTTGGACAGAATACTTCCATTTTTTCCAAGCCAACGCCTAATATCTTCCTCTAACTCTAATCCAAGATGCTTCCTGCCGCTGCCGTGTTTGCTGTGTTCCTGCACTCCTGCAGGCTAGCAGTACTCACCTGTATCTGTTCCAGATTGGGACTAACCTTCCGTTTGAGCCAAGGTGCAGTTATGCTTAGCAGTACTTGCTCGTGGGCTACCATCTTTCCAACTGCATGCTACAGCCTACAGAGAGACGAAAACCTGGCACGCGTGCACATTTTACTATCCTCGATCTAGCCACTACATTACATGCTGGCTTCAATAAGTAAAAACTGAAAGAAAAAAAAAGAGGCAAAACTGGTACTACTACATTACATGTGGCTGCACAGCATGCAATGTGTGAGTAGTAGGCTAGTAGCACACTTGGAGATGAAGTACTACACGTCTACACATATGAAAATGAGCACGTAACTTATGAGTCGTTAACTAAAGAGACCTTTAAGAAAGAAACGATGCAGCTTAGCTATACTCTACTTGCATCCATGCTCGTTGCTGGTTTGGTCCTAGCCAGCTACCAGATTCGAGGTGTGTATGGATGAATATGATGTGTTAATTACAAGCCAAGTTTGTCCCTTCTCTTTCTAGACCAGACCCCACGAGTGACTCCACGGGAGATGTGTTTTCTCGACAAGGCAATCACACAAATCTCCCCGGCCGGCCTGCAAGATAGCCGACTCGTCAACAATCCAGCAACGCGATGTTGGTTCCTCGTCAGGATCTGCACCTTGCAAGTTGCAACTGCAACGTCGCCATCACGTGGCCGTTGGAGTACACACAGCCGAGCTCAGATCCGAAGTTTAACCAGCAAGTTACAAGAAGTATTTCTTCTTCTTTGGGCGTATAAACGTACTGGCCGCCCGTCTCCTAGCAGTAAAATTAGGTGACGTACTGACGGGAAAGTGAAGAGAGGGGGCATGGGTGGCAAGCGAGCGAGCGAGCGGGCTAGCTAGCTATCGGTGCTTGCTTGCTCTCGTGGAATGTGGACCTGCTCCGCGCGCGTGCCGTGCCGTGCCGTTTCCAGCGGCGAGCGAGGCACAGCACAGCACAGCACAGCGTAAAGCGTGACAAGGTACAGTACGCCTCCCCTTCGCCTTCACGGCTTGCTTGTTCGTGACCCCAGCCCCGGCCACCAACCATGCATGTGAGCCAGCAGCGAACGACTGCTCTGTGCGCGCGCGATCGAGAGGAATTCAACCACACCAGAGTTTAATGGCCACACACACGTCGCGGCGATCTGCTGTCGAGTGTCAACTGACCAACCATGCATGCATGCATGCATGTTCAGAATCACCCATTTTCCACCGTGAGGCCGCGCAAAATAGTGGCAGAAAGCTGATATTGCTGCTCCAGTTGATACTAGTACTTGGTAGTAGTAGTAATGGCCATGCATGGACGGATGGCATGAGCATGCCATCCAGTTGGCTGGCTATGCTACTCCTATAAGCCAACCGGCATGCACGCACTGGACCGATCAATCCACCCATCGGCCTCCGGTCCATGCGACTCGTGTGACCAACTTTACTGAACCAAGCCGCAGAATCATGAGTCGTGCATGCGTGGAGCTTGCTGGGCACCTACATTTGTTTGGGCCATAGGAAAAAAGAGCAAGCAGAGGTTTGGTGCTAAGTTGGTTGCTGGCTAGCTCGAGCGAGCTAGCTAGCTCGCTAGCTACTCAAGAGCATTTCGCTTTCAGTGTCGCCATATACTAGTCCGGACGAAGAAGAATTTCCAAGCTTCCACCAGGAGGCAGGAATGGGACAGCAAACTAGTAGTAGTACATATATGGCGTGCACCGCGGTGTAGGCATGTATGCATCTGCTTCCACTCGCAAGGAACCCTGACACACGCTAAAGGAAAAAAAAGATTTCGCCTAAAGCGATGCATCTTCACGCCAGCAGAACGAGAGCACCACGCCTTTCAGTATCCAGTGCACCATCGTACTACCCATTAAACATACCGGAAAATGCAGCGGTGACAGTAGCGGCACGCAGTAATTAGGCAGCAAACGCCCAGAGTGCCTGGTGGAAGCTCATGATTTCGTGCGATTAATGTGGGGATCGAATCCGGGTGTGCTGTATCAGTACGGGGATTAGGCAAGCTAGCCCACCAGGAGAAGCGACTAGGTGATGATGGACGGCCTGACACGGACGTGATCTAAAAGGCCCTGGCAGACAGGCGCTACCAGGCACGACCGATCGGCAGGCGTCCAGCCTTGATCGGACGGCCACGGCAGCGGCTACCACGTAGCCCCACCGGCCCCTCCTTGATGCGCTTTATCGCGGCCCCACACGCCCGTCCCTCGCACGGGGTACGACCTACTGCATCCAACTGGCGCGGCGCGGGCCCCACGCGTCATTCTGACGCTCGTGTGCACCAGCCATTTCGCGGTCGAGATCCGCTTCGGGCTCCGCGCCCACCGGCTTCCCCCAGATACGGCAAGGCAGGCCAGGGGCAGGGGAGGAGTCAAATTGCTACGCGCACATTAAACCGCGCGATTAATTCCGTGTTAATTCCTTCCCCCCGGAATCAGCGGGGGCCCTGAATGACCGGCCGGATTCGCACCACCACCACCACACACCAACTTCCAACAAGGGTGGGGCGGGGCGACACGTGGACGCCACCGGTGGGGGCGAGATGCTAACCGCCTGCCTCCAAACGTGGAGCCCCAGTCCTACAAAAACGACTGCCGTTTCTCCATAAACAAAGAATGGCTGGCTGGCTGTGGCTGTTATCATCCGTATACGATTTCGATCAATGGCCATGACCTCTTCAATTCTGCAACCTAGTACGCGTAGTATGTGCTTGGGGCCCACGCTCAGAGAGACATCGTTGGTTAATGAAGAAATAGTGGCAGGGAACAAACAAACAGAAACACAAGGGACGCGCAGGGTACGAGCAACTGCTGTTCATACCGCCGCAGCAGCAGCAATTGAAGGAGCGAACGCAGCATGCAGTGTGTATGCGCTCTCTGCACCGGGCAGCGGCAGCAGGAGCGAAGGAAAGAAAGAAAGGAAGAAACATGGATGCAGAGCAAAGCACAAGTACTCGAATCGACATTGTTTGCCATTGTGACTTTGGACAGTAGGCAAAAGCTAGCTTGTCTCTCTACTCTACTCTACTCCACTGCCATCCTTTTGTGCTTTGGTCTCTAGCACTGGTTCTCAACTACTTGGTCAGCAATGTAATGCGTGTGCTCTGGGCTATGCAAACATGGGGGAGAGATGGTTCAGCTTAAAAAACGTTCCTTTTTAACCCCAATTCTGATGCTACCTGGCTAGATTCAGATCATCGGATAAATAACCAACCAGAGCTTATCTACATCAGTTCCATAGCTTTGAAACGAACAGTAACAAAACGAACATCAACAGTTTATAATTCTATGAAAACAGATCAACGGAATCGAATGTAGGATCGAGCAAATTGACTGCCATCGACAACTACCAAAGATGGTTCTTTCTTATGTCTGTTTCTCCTCCTCACTTTTTTTTTACCTTTTGGTTGCTTGGATGGATTTATCTCCCTAATGCTCACCTCGGATCACCTCCTGGATTGGAATTAACCGGAATGGCGGCAGTCTGCTTGCTTCAGGGAGCTGGATTGGAGGAGAAACGGGGATCTGACACGGCAGAGAGCTCCACATCCTCGAACGGCAGCGCGATGTTCAGATCGATCATGCCGAAGGCTTTGATCGGGTCCGGAGGAGCGGCGGCTGCATGTGCCTGTGCTGCAGCGGCGGCGGCGGAGCAAACATGGGACCTCTTGTGCCCACCGAGTGCTTGCCCGGAGGGAAACACGCGGTAGCAGTAGGGGCACTCCCGTGGCGACCCCTTCCCGTCCATGTCCTCGTCCCCGTCGCGTTCCATCAATGGCAGCGGCTGCGGAGCAGGAGGAGGAGGAGCGACGGGAGGCGCGCAGCAGCCGCCCCTGCCGCCGCGCACGTGGCTGGCGCGGTGGCCGCCGAGAGCCTGGTAGGAACGGAATACCTTCTTGCACGCGCCGCACTGGAACCGCGCACGCTTCTCCACCGGCGCCGGGTCAGGAGCGGGGAGCGTGTAACCGCCCTCGCTCCCGTCGTCCGAGTAGTCGCCATCGCCGCGCCCCACCGACGGCCAGGAGTCGCGGGAGAGCATCATGAGGGACAGCGCCACGTCCTCCTCCGGCGTGGCTGCGTCCGACACCGAGCTCAGCGGCTCGGTCTCGCCCCCTGCAGCGGTGGGGTGCGCGCGCTTGGCGCGGGGCGGGGTGGACTCGGCCTCGCTCTCGCGATCCGAGAAGGCAACATCGGTGACACGCAGGCTGCGCTTGGGATTCTCCCGGAGCGCGTAGATTGGAAGGGGCTTCTTGAAGCTGATGTCGTCATCGGCGGCGGCGGTGAAGGAGGTGGACGCGGAGGACGCCGAGGAGATCTGCTGCTTCGCTGCCGGGTTGCGGACGGAGTGGGAGCGCATGTGCCCTGCGAGGGCGCGGGGGCTAGCGAAGCGGCGGAAGCAGAGCTTGCATGTGTTCTTTGCCATGGCGAGAGCTTGGGGAGCTCGGGGAAAGCGTGGCAGGAGCTTGAATGGCGAGGAGAGAGGACGGGGAGCAAACGAGAGAGCTGCGGGGGAAGTTAGAATATAGCGGAACAGCCAAGCTTCTCCTTCCTATTTATTTTCCAATTCTTAATTTCCTTTTTCTTCGTTTTCTTTTTAATTTCGCGTTGACACTTTCCATTGCTGGGCCTGGGGGCTTTTGTATGCTCCCTGGCTCTTGCGCAGCATATCAAAATCACAGATGTGCTGCTTGATATTTTCCAGCCTTAACTCCTTGTGTGCAAATCGCTTTCTATTTTTGTGGGATATATAGATATCAGTTTTCCTGTTATAAATAAAAATAAATAACCCGTATGGTACTCAGTAAACACTATTATAAGTATATTGGGCAAATATTTGAATGGCAGTAAATATTTTTCCGACAAAAACAAGGCTATCACAACTGAAACACCATTGTTAAGATAGTGAACAGTCGAATCCAAGTGTTAGCCGGTTTACACCCACCAGAAACAACGATTATTGTCATGTGTTCCCCTTTACACCCACACTCGCCCCTCACCCCGTACACACACACGCTACATAGCTTCCATGTCAGTTGGTGCACACTGTCCATATTCCCTGACTTTCGCCCCTTTCTCCCGACTCATCATGTGATGCCTTTTAGAACCGAGTGTGGTCCGTTATACAAACTGTTCATGATCAGCGTGCCACAAGTTGAGCATGACCCCGTTTCCTCAGACCCTTCACGGTGTTCTTGCGGGTGAACGTGTCAGATCCTCGACTTTGTGGTGTGCATGTCACGAGGTGAGTGGGCCTCCCGTTTCCTCAACTCTTCACAGCGTAGCTACCACATACCTAGCATGAACCCCCTTTTCCACGTTTTTTCATGACGTGTCAACCAAAAGACGAGTGTAAACCCTCGCCCCTCCCACCAACTACATGTGCACGTTACAGGTTGTCCCAATTTGTTATGTTGTGTATTCTTTTAGTTTTGCTCATTTCGTAAACCACCCCTCCCCTCCCACCTACCATGGAGGCTTGGGTTGGGTGTCACCAACCACTCGCGGAGCTGGAGCCACATCTTTGGATGGTGGAGCTGGTTGGGGGGCAGGGGTACCAAAATAAGTTTTGGGTCTATGTTAATGGATATACAGGGCTCTTGCTTAGGGGTATTTACGAAACATTCATGGGTTGGGCACAGTGGCCCATGTTCGCCTTGCTAAAGCTCTCTCTCTCTCTATATATATATATATAGGTCTTGGAACTAGTACTTGCTTGAAGCTAAATACCCTTGTTGGAATACCCGTAAAACTCCAAACACAAATGAAACTTGTTTGAAACCAACACATAAATTTGTTTTGTGATAAGGACATGCCACATATTAAAGTTGTGAATCCTTAGAAGACCATCCTTAAAAATTTGGAATACAATAGATAGGTCATTGCGTATATCGGTGGCATCGCCTTTGAAAGGGTTTAATGGTCGACTAGAGGAGGGGGTAGTATAGGAGACTACAATTTTTTAGCTTAACTTCCGAATCTTATGGGCAATGTGGATAAAATAAGTTCCCCAGGTATGCAATCTATGTTGAGAACAACCTATATGGCAAGCAAGCTATTGCTAATGCGGTAATGCCTAGCAGTAGCGGGCGCAAAAAGCCCAGCAGTGGCGGGCCAGGATCCCAGGGGTGCCCACCATTGCTAACACCGCATCAGTGGCGGGCGTGCGCCCACCAATGGTAGTGACTTTGCAGTGGCGGGATTATATAGAAGCCTGCCACTAGGGGTATTGTTAGTTGTGGCGGGTCATCTGGGGCACCTGCCACAACTATATGTCCAGCCGGCAACGCTTCCAGTGCAAAACCAGTCATTAAACAATAGCTTGCATTAAACAACAACTAACATATTCGATCATATGCATTACAAAAGATGTATCACATATTATCAGAAGCACATTTTACCATAACAATAATCAAAATGCAATACAACAGAGGTACACATTAGAGTACAACTCACATAATATCATAAGTAAGTACACATAGCCTTCTCGGCGAAGCATCTGACATGTTGCATGCATGTTACATACATATACGACCTCATGATAATAACAACACCATAATGACAATGGACTGGATAAAGATTATCAAATTCTTTACTCGTCCACTTTTCCACACAGTCGTACATACTTCATAGTTGATTTTCTCTATGCGTACGAAGTTGTAGTAAGCTTCATAGTTGATTTTCTTTGTGTGGACGAAGTAGGACTAACGATCCTTTGCTTCTTTTTTAGTCTTATATCCTTTATATGAGTTGTTTGCTTAACTGCCCACTTGTTCATTGCATTTCTCCCATGAATCATAGACTCCTGGATTCTTCCCATAGTACACCACATACCACTTCATCTATGAAGATAAATAAACAAGCGAACATCAAGTCATATAGCAATCTACATAGCAACATATAAATTACGCACAAGCATCGACCATACAAATCACATAAAGGAAGTGCACAAGTAGTTCACAAACAAAAGTTCAGCTCCATCATAGCAACATGAAATTAAGTTCACACGCATTGATCGTATAGATCACATAAAGGCAGTTCACCAGTAGTTCACAAGCAAAAGCTTAGCTATGTCACGAGATCTCCTTGCCTCCAAACATCTTCGTGATTCAGCTAGGGCGTTCGTCGCAGCTTCGATGGATGATCACGCACTCTTGGCGGATATCCGCGCACTCTTGGGGGATGCTTGTGCACCCTTAGCAGCTGATATCGCACTGTTAGAACATGTTGAAGTGCTCTCGGCATTCGCTTGAGTGCGCTCTATGGCTGGTCGAGTGCTCCCCGCATAGGAGAGACCATCTGTGTGTAATGAGCCACCCTCGAGACGGAGTCTACGGTTATAGGAGTCCTAACGAGGCATCTCGGATTCTCCATCCAAATCGCATTAAGAAACTTGACATTTATATAAAACATAGTTTTCATGAAAGCAACCATATAACAAGATAAAACTGTGTATAACAAGAGTCGATGTCTTTCTTTAGGTGGACACTTCTCGCTCTTAAGTGGTTGTACATATGTTGGACACTCACTCACTGTAACTTCGACTATCGGTGATAGTAGTTCTTCACCCTCTCCTCCTGTTTAAACAAGGTCTCAGAGGAGGAGCATGGAGAAGAACGACCCCCTACGACAACATTTGGTTTATCTCTCAAGTGGTTGTATATATGGTGTACACTCACTCACTGTAATTTGGACTGTCGGTGATGGTCGTTCTTCACCCTCTCTTCCTGCTTTGCCAAGGTCTTAGAGGAGGAAGAGAGAGAGAGAAGAACGATTAGGAGTGCCAAAAATAATTAAGTAGCTCGTCCATAAAGAGTTAAAAATTTATGAAAAAATCGGCATGATCTTTGCTAGAAATTGGACATATTAAGTGCCACAATTTAAGTGAAACGGAACTATTAAGTGCCCGAGAGGTAATAGTTGGAAATATGTACAACCACTTAAGAGCCACATAGTTGGACATATGCCCGAGAGGTAATAATATTGGACATATTAAGTGCCACATAGTTGGAAATATGCTCGAGCGGTAATAATATTATATTATTATATTTCCATATTCATAATTAAGAGTTTATATTTTATGCTATAACTTCTATGATCCTGGAATATGTGATTCAATGGAAACTCATATTCATGTGTGGAATGATAAACGGTAAATTAGGTTCCTAATCTTGCCTCTAAGACTGGCTCAAGTGTTGTTGGTGATCATGTTTTTCGGATCTTAGGATATCATTAAGTGTAATGATAGTCCAAAACAACATTGGGACTATGACGTTAGAAGAACGATCATATTGAATCGACCCAAACTTGTTTGTTATACTTTGAGATAATATCGTCTGAAATCAATTGTTACACCACGAAATGTTAATATATGTTTTTTGTTCCTTAGACCATGAGAGTATCGTAGTCACTTCTTACCGTACAATGGACTTTGGGGTTGCTCAAACGTCACCTGTAACTAGGTGATCATAACGACAACTTATAGGTTCATCGGAAAATTTGACAAGGGACTAGATAGGTCGAGAGTGGGGTTTGCTCCTAAGAACGATGGAGAGATATTCTTAGGTCCCTCTCGGTGTGATGGCATATGTCGTCATCTGGCCAGACACAGGTGACTGTGTCACAGGTAATGAGGACAATGGTATAGTGAGCATGTGAATGACTCGAGAGGATACCGATGCATCTCGGGTTTCTAAAGTATCGCGAAGCAAAGAGAATGTCAGATCATAACCAATGGTTCACTCGAATTAATATCCTTTGTGTACTCATAGGGATCGATATGGACGTCAACGGTTCTTCTATCGGTCATTGAACGAAGGGGTTTCACTCATGTCTATGATTTACCGAACCTACGGGGCCACAAGCTTAAGTTAATCACGATCTTCTGAGTGTTAGTAGTGCGGGAGTAATGAGAAAATATTTTTGAATTTTTTTCATTAATATTCAGAATAGTTCCGGAGGATCCGAAAGCGTTTCGGGTTCACCGGAAGGGTTTTAGAGACTATTGGGCAATACCGAGTATTATCGATAAATAATATATAGGTGAAAAATGTTTTCAAAGATGTCAAATTAATAATAAAGGGATGTTATAATAGTTAGAAGGCTTTTATATTTAATTTAATATCAATGGGCCTCAAAAGGCCAAGAGGTGGAAGGCAACTTGGGCCACAAGGGCCCAAGTGGAGATGGCTTCCCCTATTTGGAAGGGGACGACCGAATTGGAGGGGGAGTCCCCCTCATCTTTGCCGGCCAAGGGAGAGGGACTTTCCGTACCCTTGTTGCGCCTCTCCTCCTCCCCTCCACCTATATATACTAGAGGTTTTGCACCCTTTTGGATACACAATGTTTGAAGACTCCTCTAGTCGTCTAGTTCTAGTTCTAGTTGATCCTAGTTGGTCAATTATATCTAGACTAAGATCCTCTAATCCTCATAATTAGAAGCCTAGTGTGGTTCTAATCTCCTCCCTCTAATTATCTGGCGAAGATTAGCTTTGGATGATGAAGCGCCGCCGGATCGTCAAGATCGTACACTTGCAACCAAGTAGAGAGGCCCTGCTTTCGGTCTTCTGTTCGAGGGATCATTCGTGGGCGGTTCACATGATCGTTCATCTATGGTTTGAGGGACTTCATAAACGATCTACACCGACTCATCTTCTTCCGCTGCAACTCGGAGTTGGTAACGATCCGATCCCAACAGTGTAATGTATCTTCATAGTGTTCCTGGTTAATCGTATGGTGTTTTATTTTGTTTTCCACTATGTTTCCCAACACTGCCATCACATTCTATGAGTAGATACATGTTGTGATCTGGATCACATGTGGATGTGAGAGTTTTATGTTCTTGCTATGTTTCCTGTCGTATTTCTGCGGTAGATGCCATGGGCTGGCTTAAGTCGTGGTTTGGGGCTAACGGGCGCCCACGACGTTCGGAGACGGGTGTGGGCGCGAAGCACCTGTGGACTAAGTCGTACCCAGGTTGAGGGACTTTTGATGGAGGTAAAACCCCTAGTCCTGCTGGAGTAACTATCCATGCACACGAGTACAGGGTTGCTCCATGAGCTGTTCGTGAGGAGGAAGAAGGATGATCCTCCATTATTAGGATAAGGAAGTTTAGGAGCATAACCATTATTTTTCCAAATGGGATTATAGCTATTACGAGAAATAAAATTCACATCACTAGTATCTTCTTTAGTGATGGCATTGTCATTTACCTCTTCTTTACCTTTCATCAAAGAGATAAGTTCTTCTAGCTTGGTTGTCAACTCTGAGCTATTTTATTCTATGACATTCACTTTCTTGTTGGTGGTTCTCTCAACATGCCATTGGGCATGGTTCACTTGCATATCATCTAGTATCTTCTTGACATCTTCTATGGGATTTCCCATGATTGTTCCTCCTGTAGCTGTATCAAGCATAGTTTTTGACATGTGATTCAAGCCATTATAAAACATATGAAGGATTAACCACTCCTCCATTCCATGATTGGGGCAGTTTCTTATAGCTTCTTTCATTCTATCCCACGCAAGTGCTAGTGGCTCACGTTCCTCTTGTTTTAAACCTGTAATCTGAGGATGTAATTGCATAATTTTTGCAGGTAGACAAAACTTAAATAAAAATTTACTGCAACAAGTAGCCCAAGAAGTAATACTGCCTTTAGGCAAATCAAAAAGCCATTCCTTAGCTTTTCCTCTCAAAGAGAAAGGAAATAAGCGAAGCTTCAGAGCATCTGGGTCATAATCCTTTATGCATGTCATGTTGTATAATTAACTAAAATTATGTAAATGCATGCCTGCATCTTCAGAAGCAGAGCCTCCAAATTGGTCCTGTTGAACCATGGAAACTAGGTCGGTTTGATCTCATATTCTGCAGCTGCAACATCAGGTTGTGCTATTGGTTCACGCATGAAATTGTTGCTAGGAGTAGCAAAACCCCCAAGATTACGAGACATAGTAGCTTTTTGGTATTTTCCACTAAAAGAGTTGCAACAAAATAAGACTTAAACTAAAAACTGAAAAGTAAACGCAAAAACTGAAAATTAACTTTAACGAAAACTCTAAACACAAAGACTAGGAATACTAAACTCCTCCTCGTCAACAGCACGAGAAAAAGGGCTTGATATCTCCTTTTTATTGATCCGTTATTGGAACAAGAAAGGGTATCCCGCACCTATTTCCCAGAGGTGACCCTGGGTATCAAACCCAGGAGAGGAAGATTCCCTTGAAGCAATGGCCTCTAGCAAGCATTTTCTATAGTATTAATCCATCTTTTGACCGGATCAACAAGCAAAGTATGATTCAACACTTATAATAAAAAGAAGGTACGTGGATGAGGTCTTAATGCTTACAACCATGTATTGGTGTTGGGATAAAAAATGATATTAGTTTGTGCTCGGGAAGTCACCCATCAAGAGGTGCTTGCTTCGTATCGGAGTGGGGGATGTGTCGAAATAACATCTTGACCGACACAAGTCCTTCATCAAGAATCAGTTGTCCTACCAAAGGCCCTATCTCTCTCACGGGGTTGCCCCGATAATTAAGCCGATAATACCAGACAAAAGCATTGGGTGTTTAATGACTACACCTCATGAATCCCCGAGGTTATGATCCATGTTACCCTACTAAACCTTACTGTCAGTGGTGTTTGGTATAACACTTCACGGTCCCCTTGTTCCTAGCCTCACCTGTGCTTGATCTCCATGATCTTGGGTACCTGCAGGGATGAAGATCGCGGACAAGACAAGAGGAACTTCAAGAAACAATTTTATTTCACACATACAAGACGTTATGTCAAAGACTTCCATTGATCCCTTCACCAAATACCTGGGGTTGCAAGGCTCATGCCTCACCCCATACCTTACTGAACTACTCACACATGGAGATGAGATCACAAGAATAAATCATTGAAGAACACATCTTGGGATCGATTGATTATAATATTTCTTACAATATATGCCCCGTGTGATGCACAATTACAAGTATGAACTAGATGAGAGAGTACTATGGTGGTGGAGATGGCTATGGAGATGAAAATGGAGGCAGCTAGGGTTTGTGGATGGAGATGACGATGAAGGGGTTGTGGCTATGCTCGACGATGTTCTGTTGACATTTCAATGGGTCCCCTTTATGAAAGTTGTTCAGGTGGATGACCTGCCTCGGTTTCCATGCCAAACGACCGTTCATGCGAGCGCGTGCGGTAGCATGGAACGCCGTCTTTGACTCTGGTGACCTTCTGGCGCCTCCTGGTGACTTGTTTCTTCTCCATTTTCCTTCTTTTCCTTTCTCCCACGTGATTTCTTCCCTTTTTAGTCGATTTCTTGTGGAAAAATATCAAAGAGAGGATTTGTGGAATCCTTTGCATTCATTAGTCATTAGTGGCAATATCGGAGCGATTATCCCTCTTTTAATGAAATCTCATGATTTAGACATGGTTGAAATGAGTGTAAAAATATCACTCATCAGCTTCCCCAAGCGTAAGCTTGATTGTGCTCGAGCAACATAGAGAGACATCCGAAGCATAAGGAACTCAATTGTTTAAACCGAAATAAAGATAAGGTCTTTGGTTCACTTACGATCTGTATGCCTAGATAGCCCTCCGCTTCTTGACCTGAAAACTTGTCATAGATATAGCGGTGGCATGGTTATAGTACAAGTGTTAGTGAAGCAAATATAATCAACACAAATTTTCTGATCTACTAGATAAAAAACTTTGCAACACTTCATTTCATCTAATCTAGACAACACTTGCTTGCTAGGAATGAATGGAAGAGTTTATTAAGATAGAGCCATGAAAACATAAGTTAGGGAGTAGAAAGATGTAGTAAAATATGATGTTCAAGTGCTCATGAACACACCCACAATTTTCTCCTCCTCTAGGCTCTTAAACACTTTGTTTCAATCATTGTTTGCTGGAACTCTCATTGTCACGTGAAGAAGATAATGCCAAATAAGTGATCATGTATAGGTTTTCGTTGTGGCTTCATGTTTGGGAACTATGGACCTTTAGCAATAATGTCTCTTTCGAGCTATTTTGACTAGACCCCTTTATATACCACATACACACCCACTCAAGAGAAAGCCGAATAATATTCGTTTGTAGTGTTGCCACTACGTACGGTAACAAACACATAGCCGAAATCCAAGCTATCGCTCTTGGTGGATCGTTCATTGGCCAGCGGAGTCCTCAACATAACATCAAGAAGGCTAGCCCATAGTGATGTCCACCCGCCCATCCTTCTCGATACTCATTGTAGTCTTGATGATATACTTTAACCTTCATTGCATTTCCACCAATCATGTACTTTGCAAGGTAATCTTGAGTAAACTGCTTTGGGAACCACTGTAAAAGAAAAAGATTCAGACATTGTTGTGTGACAACTCATTATGGGTAGTAGTAATAGAAGGCTACACAGTTTTTAGTTACCATCCTACATCTCACTGTTGTGTTGGATAGAGCGTAAACAAATAGTCTAATTGGCATCGTTCGTCTCTTTTCCCTAATAATCCTTACCAGTTTCCTCACTTGATGCTGGTTCATGAATATTTCATTGCCCCACATGCAAAAAGGCTCCCGTGGATCTTTACAAGGGACATATGTACCTACAAGCAACAAGTCAATATTAGAAGCTAAAATGCAGTTGCAGAATGTTGTAATATATTACTCCATCAATTTCACAATGTGTTGCGTATAAACATTTTGGGAAGTCAACATTTACTAACTTTGACCAAGTTTGTAGAGGAAAACATATACATCTACAATTCCAATTCCATTTCATTAGATACACCACAAAACTTACTTTCACATTGTATACATTTTGGTGTGGTATATATAAATATTATTCTCTATAAATTTGTTCACAGTTTGCAAAGTTTGACTATTCAAAAAATCTATATGCACTACGTTATGGAACAGATGGAGTATAAGCAGAGGGATGAAAAAACCCTCGGTGGAAAACGTCGGCCACTCCCATTGTTGTCTTGTGCAAGTACATGGAAAGTCATGATAAGTACAATAGGCTTAACATCAACCAAATATACAAGGTATCTGCTTGAAATAAACAAGGCATATATGCTCACATAACAACCAAATATAGCCATTGGAAACTGGACAAATGCTCAATGCAACCAACCTAACAATCAGATACAGAAAAGCAAGGCATCTGATGGAAAACTAGACAAATGCTCACTGCAATCAACCTAACAACCAGAGACAGAAAAGCAAGGCATCTGCTTGAAAACTAGACAAATGGTCACCGGAACCAACCTAACAACCAAATACAGAGACACGAGGCATACATGTTTAAAGCGGGAGTTAAGGGCACTGGTTAACAACACCAGGCATAACATGTGGTATTGATGAAATTGAACTGCACAGTTCATACTTGCACATAATGAACATCACATTGTGAATAACTAAAAGAAATAAGGCATATATGCTCACTGGAACAACCAAATATAGCTATTGAAAACTGGACAAATACTCAATGCAACCAACCTAATAACCAGATACAGAAAAGCAAGGCATTTGCTTGAATACTGGATGAATGCTCAATTAAACAGTGCATGGTTATCGCATGGCAAAAGCTACTACAACAATGGGTATGAGAGGGCTAGCTAGAAAAAGTATGATTTGCTCACAGGGTGTTGCCTCACTTGTCATGGATGGGCTCCTTCCACTTGGAATTTGTGGTGCCCATGGTGCGCTCCCTGATGTTGCAGATGGGATGTTTCCCCTCGTAATAGACGCAGTGTGTGCCCTTCTCTTGGTCGATGGGATCTGACTTTGGAGCTAAGGATCCTAAGCCACTGCCGTAGAACATTTCCTTCAGAAATGACAAAAATGGGCTCGATGGCATACAAGGATCGCAATTCCATGACCGCGAGGCGGATGAGATTAGCGGCGGGGCCCTTGAAGAGATCGACGGTGGTTGAACCAGAGGCGTTGCCGGTGGACCACTTAACTTGTGACATGGCCCGGGTGAAGCCGTCGATGTTGACGAGCTTGATGTCATAGCCAACTCTCCTGAGATATAGGAATACGTGAGCCCACAGACTTGAAGCCTTAGGCATGGCAATGTAATCAACGTCCTCATCGGCTTCTGCGGCGAGGTGTTCCTTCGGGATCGACGGGTTGACACGAACGGCGCTCACCTCGCCAGCATACGATAGAGAGGCCATGACAGACCTCTTTTTGCTCATACGCTCCTTGAGCTCCACAGGATATGAGGTCGGGCCAATTAGGCAGCGACTCTCTAGAGTACGGGATGGGGATCTGGGGGAAAGGGACACCATCGGCCTCATCTAAAAACTCATGGCGGCGATGGTGTATGTGGATCAGTGGGTAACCTTAACTTGTTTAGCTAGGAGGCACGGGCAAACCGGCTAGGGTTCGAGCGGGGGAGGAAGGGGAGGGAGGGTTGGTGTTATGTGGACTGTGGGGGCGGGGTGGGGGTGGGTTTTTGTGGATGTGCTGCTACTACTGAAATTTTACTATAGGGTCAGTGGTGGACGAGGGATGTCGACGGTTCAAATGCCTCGGCAGCTAAAATTTTACTATAGGGTCAGTGGTGGACGAGGGAGGGCGGCAGTTGAAATACTGCTTCCACTTAAATTTTGGTAAAGGAACTAAAGCGGGGCAGAAAAACCAAGATCGTACACGGTCCAGACATAATAAAGTGTGTACGCTGTAACGAAATGTTCCAAAACCATGAATTTTTGCATCACTCAAGGCGGGTAGCTTTTTTTGAGATTTCTCAAGGCGGGTTCATCTCACATGGTTCATCCTCATTTTCAGACGCAGACGTGAAATTCATCCTAAATTTCCACATGCCCACAAACACATGACACAAACATTGGCTAATTTTCACCACAAAATGTCTTACTTTGCAGCGGATTAGTTGACATTAGTTCATACACTCACTAATTTACAAACAGTTCGTCAATTTACAAGTGGATGAACTGCACAAAATATTCACTACGCCATGGATGCATACAAACGCCGCGCCTCCACCGTCGTCATGACCTTCCTCGGCTCAGAAGGAGTTTTCAGAGGAGCTCAGCAGGTTCCACGGCGGTGACCAGCGGAGCTACCTCGGCCGGAGCGACCGCGCCGCCTCTCGCCAGGTCTGCCGCTGTCGGTGAAGCTACCTTCGCTTCGATGGCATTCCCCAGGTCAGCCACTAATACGTCCATTTTGCATCATGATTTCCTACTGTTATTTATAATGTTTTGATGCATAATAATGCTTTAGGGAGTGATTCTAATGCCTTTTCTCTCATAATATGCAAGGTTTACACAAAGAGGGAGAATACTGGCAGCTAGAATTCTTGACCTGAAAAAGCACATCAGAGATACCTATTCCGCACATCTCCAAATAAGCTAAAACTTTATGGAGAATTATTTTGGAATATATAAAAGATAATGGAGCAAATAACTACCGGAGGGGCCCCACCTGGTGAGCACAAGACACCAGGGCACGCCAGGCCCCCCAGGCGCGCCCTGGTGGGTTTTGCCCAGCACGGCCCACCTCCGGTGCCCATCTTCTGGTATTTAAGGTCTTTTGACCTAGAAAAATTAAGGAGAGGACTTTCGGGATGGAATGCCGCCGTCTCGAGGCGGAACTTGGGGAGAAGCACTTTTGCCCTCCGACGGAGCGATTCCACCGGGGGAACTTCCCTCCCGGAGGGGGAAATCGAAGCCATCGTCATCACCAACACCCCTCTCATCTTTGGGAGGCCAATCTTCATCAACATCTTCAACAGCACCATCTCCTCTCAAACCTTAGTTCATCTCTTGTGTTCAATCTTCGTACCGGAACCTCAGATTGGTACCTGTGGGTGACTAGTAGTGTCGATTACATCTTGTAGTTGATTACTATATGGTCTATTTGGTGGAAGATTATATGTTCAGATCCATTATGCTATTCAATACCCCTCTGATCTTGAGCATGAATATTATTTGTGAGTAGTTACCTTTGTTCTTGAGATCATGGGAGAAGTCATGTTGTAAGTAATCATGTGAATTTGATATGTGTTCGATATTTTGATGATATGTATGTTGTGATTCCCTTAGTGGTGTCATGTGAACGTCGACTACATGACTTTTAACCATCCTTGGGCCTAAGGGAATGCATTGTGGAATAGTAATTAGATGATGGGTTGTTAGAGTGACAGAAGCTTAAACCCTAGTTTATGCGCTACTTTGTAAGGGGCTGATTTGGATCCAAACGTTTAATGCTATGGTTAGATTTTATATTAATACTTTTCTCGTAGTTGCGGATGCTTGTGAGGGGGTTAATCATAAGTGGGAGGCTTGTTCAAGTAATAAAAACACCCAAGCACTGGTCCACCCACATATCAAATTATCAAAGTAGCGAACACAAATCAAACCAACATGATAAAAGTGACTAAATGAAATTCCCGTGTACCCTCAAGAACACTTTGCCTATTATAAGAGTTTGTTCTGGTCTGTCCTTTGCCACAAAAGGATTGAGCTAGCTTGCTGCACTTTATTTACCGTTACCTTTACTTGCTCGTTACCAATTATCTTGCTATCAAACTATCTATTACCTACAATTTCAGTGCTTGCAGAAATTACCTTGCTGAAAACCACTTGTCATTTCCTTCTGCTCCTCGTTGGGTTCGACACTCTTATTTATCGAAAGGACCACGATTGATCCCCTATACTAGTGGGTCATCAAGACTCTTTTCTGGCACCGTTGCCGGGGAGTGAAGCTCTCTTGGTAAGTGGAAATCGGTAAGGAAAAATTTATTCTATGTGCTGAAATTTATTGTCACTTGCTACTATGGAAAACAAATCTTTGAGGGATTTGTTCGGGGTATCTTCACCTCGACCGGAACCATAATTAGTTGCCCCTAAACCTACTGTACCTACTGAAAATATTGGTTATGAAATTCTTTCGGGTATGGTAGAACAACTGCTAGCCAATCCTTATGCAGGAGATGGAACTGAATACCCTGATATGCACCTAATACATGTGAATGAAGTTTGTGGATTATTTAAGCTTGCAGGTTTACCCGGAGATGAAGTTAAGAAGAAGGTTTTCCCTTTATCTTTGAAGGGAAAAGCATTGACATGGTATAGGCTATGTGATGATATTGGATCATGGAACTGGAATCGATTGCAATTAGAATTCCATCAAAAGTTTATCCCATGCATCTAGTTCATCGTGATTGGAATTATATATATAATTTTTGGCCTCGTGAAGGAGAAAGAATCGCTCTAGCTTGGGGGAGGCTTAAGTCAATGTTATATTCATGCCCCAATCATGATATCCCAAGAGAAGTTATTATCCAGAATTTTTATGCTTGGCTTTCTCATAATGATCAATCCATGCTCGATACTTCTTGCACTGGTTCTTTTATGAAGAAGACTATTGAATTCAAGTGGGATCTCTTAGTAAGAATTAAACGCAGTTCTAAAGATTGGGAACTCGACGAAGGTAATGAGTCAGGTATAAAGCTTAAGTTTGATTGTGTTAAATCTTTTATGAATACCGATGCTTTTCACAAGTTTAGCACTAAATATGGACTTGACTTTGAGATAGTAGCCTCTTTCTGTGAATCATTTGCTACTCATGTTGATCTCCCTAAAGAGAAGTGGTTTAAATATCACCCCCCTATTAAATAAGAAATTAAAAAACCGGTAAAAGCTAAAGATGAAACCATCATTTACAATGTTGATCCAGTTGTGCCTACTGCTTATATTGAAAAACCACCTTTCCCTGTTAGGATAAAGGAACATGCTAAGGTATCAACTGTGATTCGCAAGAGTAATATTAGAGCACCTAAGCCCTCTGAGCAAATTAAAGTAGAACCTAGTTTTGCTATGGTTAAAGATCTCTTGGTAGAAAATATTGATGGGCATGTTATTTACTTCTGTGATGAAGCTGCTAGAATTGCCAAACCTGATGAAAAAGATAAACATAGACCCGTAGTGGGCATGCCTGTTATCTCGTTCAAAATAGGAGATCATTTCTATCATGGTTTATGTTACTTGGGTGCTAGTGTGAGTGCTATCCCTTTTACCTTATACCAAGAAATTATAAATGATATAGCACCTGCTGAAATAGAAGACATTGATGTTACTATTAAACTTGCTAATAGAGACACCATCACACCACTTGGGATTGTTAGAGATGTTGAAGTCTTGTGTGGGAAAGTAAAATATCCTACTAATTTTCTAGTTCTTGGTTCCCCACAAGATGACTTTTGTCCCATTATCTTTGGTAGACCTTTCTTGAGCACCGTCAATGCTAAGATAGATTGTGAAAAACAAACTGTCGGTGTTAGTTTTGGTGATGTGTCTCACGAATTTAATTTTTCCAAGTTTAGTAGACAACCTCGTGATAGAGAATCATCTAGTAAGGACGAAACAATTGGTCTTGCTTCTATTGCCGTACCTCCTACTGATCCATTAGAACAATATTTGCTAGACCATGAAAATTATATGCACTTGCGTGAAAGAAGTGAAATAGATAAAATTTTCTTTGAACAACAACCTCTCCTAAAACACAACTTGCCTATTGAAACCCTTGGAGGTCCTCCTCCACCTAAAGGTGATCCTGTGTTTGAATTAAAGCAATTGCCTAATACTTTGAAGTATGCTTATATCGATGAGAAAACGATATATCCTGTTATTATTAGTGCTAACCTTTCAGAACATGAAGAAGAAAGATTATTAAAAATTCCGAGGAAGCACCGAGCTGCTATTGGATATACTCTTGATGATCTTAAGGGCATTAGTCCCACTCTATGTCAGCACAAGATCAATATGGAACCTGATGCTAAACCCGTTGTTGATCACCAAAGACGATTGAATCCTAAGATGAAGGAAGTGGTATGAACTAAAATATTAAAGCTTCTGGAAGCAGGTATAATCTATCCCATAGCTGATAGTAGGTGGGTAAGTCCCATTCATTGTTTCCCTAAGAAAGGAGGTATTACCATTGTTCCTAATGATAAAAATGAACTCATTCCACAAAGAATCGTCACTGGCTATAGAATGGTAATTGATTTTAGAAAATTAAATAAAGCTACTAGAAAAGATCATTACCCTCTGCCTTTCATTAATCAAATGCTAGAAAGATTATCTAAGCACACACACTTTTGTTTTCTGGATGGATATTCTGGTTTCTCTCAAATACCTGTATCACAATCTGATCAAGAGAAAACCACCTTTACTTGTCCTTTTGGAACCTATGCTCATAGACATATGCCTTTTGGTTTATGCAATGCACCTGCTACCTTTCAAAGATGTATGACTGCTATGTTCTCTGATTTTTGTGAAAAGATTGTGGAGGTTTTCATGGATGATTTCTCCGTTTACGGAACTTCTTTTGATGATTGCTTAGGCAACCTTGATCGAGTTTTGCAGAGATGTAAACAAAGTAATCTTGTCTTGAATTGGGAGAAGTGCCACTTTATGGTTAATGAAGGTATTGTCTTGGGGCATAAAATATCTGAACGAGGTATTGAGGTGGATAAAACTAAAGTTGATGCAATTGAGAAAATGCCATGTCCTAAAGATATTAAAGGTATTCGGAGTTTCCTTGGTCTTGCTGGTTTCTATAGGAGGTTTATTAAAGACTTCTCTAAAATTTCTAGGCCTCTTACTAATCTTTTACAAAAGGATATTCCATTTGTTTTTTATGATGATTGTGTAGAAGCCTTTGAAACACTCAAGAAAACCTTAACTTCTGCACCTATCGTTCAACCACCTGATTGGAACTTACCTTTTGAAATTATGTGTGATGCTAGTGATTATGCTGTTGGTGCTGTTCTAGGACAAAGAGTTGATAAGAAATTAAATGTTATACATTATGCTAGCAAGACTCTAGACAATGCCCAACGAAATTATGCTACTACTGAAAAAAAAATTTAGCAGTTGTGTTTGCTTGTGATAAATTTAGATCCTACATTGTTGACTCCAAATTTATTGTTCACATCGATCATGCTGCTATAGAATATCTTATGGAAATGAAAGATGCTAAACCTAGACTCTTTAGGTGGGTTCTCTTGCTTCAAGAATTTGACTTACATATCGTTGATAGGAAGGGAGCTGAGAACCCCGTAGCTGACAACTTGTCTAGGTTAGAAAATATCCTTGATGACCCACTAACCATTGATGATAGTTTTCGGGATGAATAGTTAGCTGCAATAAATGTTTCTCAAAACACTCCTTGGTATGCTGTTTATGCTAACTACAGTCTCGCTAAATATATACCACCTAGCTTCACATACCAACAAAAGAAAAAATTCTTCTATAATTTAAGACATTACTTTTGGGATGACCCACATCTTTATAAGGAAGGGGTAGATGGTATTATTAGACGTTGTGTACCTGAGCATGAACAGGAACAAATCCTACGGAAATGTCATTCCGAAGCTTATGGAGGACATCATGCGGGAGATAGAACTGCTCACAAGGTATTGCAATCTGGTTTTTATTGGCCTACTCTCTTCAAGGATGCCCGTAAGTTTTTCTTGTCTTGTGATGGATGTCAAAGAATTGGTAATATCGGTAAGCGTCAGGAAATGCCAATGAATTATTCACTTGTTGTTAATCCATTTGATGTTTCGGGTTTTGATTACATGGGACCTTTTCCCTCCTCTAATGGATACACTCATATTTTGGTTGCTGTTGATTATGTCACTAAGTGGGTAGAAGCTATTCCAACTAGTAGTGCTGATCACAACACCTCCGTTAAAATGCTTAAAGAAGTTATCTTCCCGAGGTTTGGAGTCCCTAGATATTTAATGACTGATGGTGGTTCACACTTTATTCATTGTGCTTTCCGTAAGATGCTTGCTAAATACGATGTTAACCATAGAATTGTATCACCCTATCATCCTCAATCTAGTGGTCAAGTTGAACTTAGCAATAGAGAAATAAAACTAATATTACAAAAAAATGTCAATAGGTCTCGAAAGAATTGGTCTAAGAAACTAGATGATGCACTTTGGGCCTACAGAACAGCTTATAAAAATCATATGGGCATGTCTCCATACAAAATGGTATGGAAAAGCTTGTCATTTGCCTCTAGAGTTAGAACATAAAGCATTTTGGGCAATTAAAGAACTCAACTATGATTTCAAACTTGCCGGCGAGAAGAGGTTATTTGATATTAGCTCACTAGATGAATGGAGAACCCAAGCTTATGAAAATGCCAAACTATTCAAAGAAAAAGTAAAAAGATGGCATGACAAAAGAATCCAAAAGCGGGAATTCAAAGTAGGAAACTATGTTCTTTTGTACAACTCTCGTTTAAGATTTTTTGCAAGTAAGCTTCTCTCCAAATGGGAAGGACCTTATGTTATCGAAGAGGTTTATCATTTTGGAGCTATCAAGATTAATAATGCCGAAGGTACTAACCCGAAGGTGGTCAATGGACAAAGAATTAAACACTATATCTCAGGTACGCCTATTAATGTTGAAAGCAATGTTATCCAAACCATGACACCAGAGGAACACATAAAAGTTTAGTATGATCTATTTTCGTGTGTTAGTTTTGTGATCTATCTATCTATGTAATCGAGTGAGAGTTATATAATAAAGTTTAGTTTGAGCTCTTGCTTCTTTACTTTCTTGTTGCAATCAAAATAAAAAGGAAATAAATGAAAAGAATCATATGCTAATCTTATGGTAAGTAATGACATCACATAAAGAAAAGTATAAGTGGTAAAATTTATTGGAGATTTACAAACATAGCATTGGTCAATGATGCAATTCATGAAAGAATTAATAAGGGAAGAGAATATTCACATGCAAATACACTATCTTGGACATCTTTTATGATTGTGAGCCCCCATTAAATATTATATGTCAAAATTGTTGACGTTGGACAAGGAAGACAACATAATGATTTATGTTTGTTCACATTCACATAGAACTTATATTGTCATAGATCCTTCAACATGTGGTACTTGCTCAATATCTTTGCTAGCCAAAAATTCCGCACTAAGTAGAGATACTACTTGTGCATCCAAAAACTCAAAACCCAAATTCATGTTTTGAGAGTCCCCCATACCTACCTACGGATCGAGTAAGATCCTTCAAGTAAGTTGTCATCGGTGCAATAAGGCAATAAAAATTGCTTCTAAATGTGTTTGATCAATTAGTGAAAGAGAAAATTGAGCGTTGTACGAACTTATGATGGCAAAGTAATAAAGGCGACGAACTGCATAATAAAGGTTGCTATCATAGGGGGCAATATAGCGTGACGTTCTTTTACATTAAGGGATTGGGCATACAAACCAAAAGCGCATGACAACCTCTGCTTCCCTCTGCGAAGGGCCTATCTTTTACTTTTATGTATTTACTTTTATGCAAGAGTCAAAGTATTCTTCCCTATCCCTTTTTTCTTTTTCTTTTTGCAAGCATCATGTGGTGAGGAAAGATCTAGGCACATATATCCAACTCGATGTGAGTGAGTATGAGTTATTATTGTTGACATCACCCTTGAGGTGAGTCGTTGAGAGGCGAAACTATAAGCCCCTATCTTTCTATGTGTCCGGTTGAAACATTTTGTTCTTGGGTATGCTGTGAGTGTTAGAAATCATAGAAGACTAAATGATGGTTGAGTATGTGGACTTGCGAAAAGGCTCCTACACAAGACCCTTCCTGAAAATATGATGAATTGTAGTTGCAAAGTTGACTAAGAACATAGTTTGTTGGTATTCAATAAGGTTTATGCTTTATACTTCTATGTTGTGATGAATTGTAACTTGTTCATGAGAATTTATATGATCAAGTTATATAATAAAAGTTATATGAATAAGTTCTATGATAAAGTTGTTGTTGTTATAATAATAAGCATGATGCTACTATGTCCGTATTTTGTTATTATCGACACTTCTCTCAAACCATGTGGACATGCTTTTCAATATCGACTTTCGCTTGAGGACAAGCGAGGTCTAAGCTTGGGGGAGTTGATACGTCCATTTTGCATCATGATTTCCTACTGTTATTTATAATGTTTTGATGCATAATAATGCTTTAGGGAGTGATTCTAATGCCTTTTCTCTCATAATATGCAAGGTTTACACAAAGAGGGAGAATACCGGCAGCTAGAATTCTGGACCTGAAAAAGCACATCAGAGATACCTATTCTGCACATCTCCAAATAAGCTAGAACTTTATGGAGAATTTTTTTGGAATATATAAAAGATAATGGAGCAAATAACTACCGGAGGGGGCCCACCTGGTGAGCACAACACACCAGGGCACGCCAGGCCCCCCAGGCGCGCCCTGGTGAGTTGTGCCCAACACGGCCCACCTCCGGTGCCCATCTTCTGGTATTTAAGGTCATTTGACCTAGAAAAATTAAGGAGAGGACTTTCGAGACGGAATGCCGCTGTCTCGAGGCGGAACTTGGGCAGGAGCACTTTTGCCCTCCGGCGGAGCGATTCCGCCGGGGGAACTTCCCTCCCGGAGGGGGAAATCGAAGCCATCGTCATCACCAACACCCCTCTCATCTTTGGGAGGCCAATCTTCATCAACATCTTCAACAGCACCATCTCCTCTCAAACCCTAGTTCATCTCTTGTGTTCAATCTTTGTACCGGAACCTCAGATTGGTACCTGTGGGTGACTAGTAGTGTTGATTACATCTTGTAGTTGATTACTATATGGTTTATTTGTTGGAAGATTATATGTTCAGATCCATTATGCTATTCAATACCCCTCTGATCTTGAGCATGAATATTATTTTTGAGTAGTTACCTTTGTTCTTGAGGTCACGGGAGAAGTCATGTTGCAAGTAATCATGTGAATTTGATATGTGTTCGATATTTTGATGATATGTATGTTGTGATTCCCTTAGTGGTGTCATGTGAACATTGACTACATGACACTTCACCATCCTTGGGCCTAAGGGAATGCATTGTGGAGTAGTTATTAGATGATGGCTTGCTAGAGTGACGGAAGCTTAAACCCTAGTTTATGCGCTACTTCGTAAGGGGCTGATTTGGATCCAAACGTTTAATGCTATGGTTAGATTTTATCTTAATACTTTTCTCGTAGTTGCGGATGCTTGCGAGGAGGTTAATCATAAGTGGGAGGGTTGTTCAAGTAAGAACAACACCCAAGCACCGGTCCACCCACATATCATATTATCAAAGTAGCAAACGCAAATCAAACCAACATGATAAAAGTGACTAGATGAAATTCCTGTGTACCCTCCAGAACACTTTGCCTATTATAAGAGTTTGTTCTGGCTTGTCCTTTGCCACAAAAGGATTGGGCTACCTTGCTGCACTTTATTTACCGTTACCGTTACTTGTTCGTTACCAATTATCTTGCTATCAAACTATCTATTACCTACAATTTCAGTGCTTGCAGAAATTACCTTGCTGAAAACCGCTTGTCATTTCCTCTGCTCCTTGTTGGGTTCGACACTCTTACTTATCGAAAGGACTACGATTGATCCCTATACTTGTGGGTCATCAGCCACCGTCGTTGACGAAGCTGTCGTGGTGTCTGCGTGGACCATCGGGACACAGACGGGCACTGCTCTCGCAAGAGCTACGTCCCTGGTCGCCGTGCCCGCCGCAGTTGCAAGGCTTGCACCGGCCTCCAACGTGGCTGAGAGGCATGTGCCAGCCGGCTTCGTCTCCTTCTCGTCGTGCTCCCGCCTCTTTTTCCCCGCTGCATTGGCATCTGAGTTCTTCCTCAGCCACTTCCTCTTCGCACTCTCCCGCCATTTCTACCGCTTCAAATCACTAGCCGCGTTGCGGATGGCATCTGCAGATGCGATAGATTGTTCCACACCAAAACTGAGACGACGCTCGTCCTCGTCGCGCAGGAACGCATCGAAGCGCGATTCCTGGATGGACAGAGCGATGGCCATCTGCATCTAACCCTGAAACTCGGGGCCATCGTCGTAGTCCGCGGTAGATGGTAGTTGACCGTTGACGAACATGGAGGCCAGCACGTCGGAATCCTCTATCCCATCGTCGTCGGCCGCGGCAGTTGGCTGTTTGCCGTTGCCCGCCATGACGGCCAACGCATCGGAATCCTCTATCACGTCGTCGTCCAACACTATCAGGACGACGCCATACACATCCTCATGGTTGAGCACCGGTTCCATTTGTTGTGTGTGGTGGTGGTGTTGGCAAGCTATCAACAGAAAAAATTAGTTGTTAGCCGCCGTTGGCGGGATCTTTTATAGGTCGCTGTCGGGTTTGGGTTTTTACTGTGCACATTACCCGTTTGCCCTGGCCGACACTTGCTGCTGCCACCAATACGCGGAGCTAATTTTGAAGTGTACAGACATCACACACGGTTAGAGTAGCACACTCATGTTTTTTGGGGATACAATCGCATACGGTTTTTTGTCAGATTTGTTTGCTATTTTAGATGATAGATCTTTTGGGGAAAACGGCAAAAAAACGCGAGAGAGGGTCAAATATATACTCCCTCCATTCCTAAATGTAAGTCTTTTTAGGGATTCCACTACGGACTACATAAAGAGCAAAATAAGTGAATCTACACTCTGAAGTATGTCTATATATACATATGTATCTAGTTCGTAGTGAAATCTCTAAAAAAGACTTGTATTTAGGAATGGATGAAGTATATATGTACGAACAAGGTGTTGTCATGTTCAAATTCCCAATGCACAACTTTGATGCGGCACATGATATGCATATGCATGCCTAAAAGTGTTCAGTGTGACAGAAAAGGGTTCATGACATAAACATAGGGTGTTGGTCCCTACCCTATGTGACGGAGGAGGGAAGCCTATGAACACATGACATGGCTCAAACTTTATCACACATTTAGCCATGCCTGACTTGTCGTAAGACAACCAAGAGAATCAACACCTTAATTTGGACAAACCATCACCTTTTGTTGTCGGTCAAGAGGGATATAGACAGTGTGGGCCCACGAGTTGGCGCGTCGTCGAAGAACGGTTGAGCGGGACTATAAGAACACCATCGCCCTACATGTGGCCAAATGTATATAGGAAAAGGGTGTGGTCTGGTGTTTAAATACACAATGCACAACACTATAATGTGGCATGCACCTGGCTTAGAAAACTAGACATACCACCCCCTGGTTATATATGTATACTACCTATGTTACAGCCATATGGTGCCCCCTCCCCCCACCCACCAACACACACACACGACACACGTAGCTAGGGTGGAATTCCAGCATTATCGGTCAAAGGGATGACATATATATACCCTATCTAGGGGGCCATCGATAGATGTGTCGTCGAGAACCGCATAATGAAGGCATGGTCGACACACACACACACACACACACACAAAGAGAGAGAGAGAGAGAGAGATACCACACACACACACACACACACACACACACACACAGAGAGAGAGAGACGCACACGCACACACACCACACAACGGAGAAGTCATAGAAGATACACACACACACACCACACATAGGGTGGCATTCCAGCATTGTCAGTCAAAGGGATGATAGACCCTAGGGGCCCACTGATAGGTGTGTTGTTGAAAACTGCACAATGGAGGCATGGTCCACACACACACAAACATGGGTTGGCACACACACACAAATTTTCAAAATAGCAAAAGAAAATCACTCTAAATATTTTCAACACAACGATCTCAAGATTTATTTAACCAGATTGATAGATCACTACAGACATTTACTGCTAAATGCCTGTAGTGATCGTATCACACCGCCTAAATGAAGCTTGAGATCTAGCAACTTCCCAGCCGGTCACCCATCCTTGGACTACTCCAGCCACCGCACGCTAAGTTCCAAGTTCCATTCAAATCGGTTAGGGGCTGGGAAGCTGCAACTTGCTGATAAGGGTTGCCTCCAAGCATTTATAAGGTGTCGGGTCACGATGCACACGATCACCTATGGGGCCATTAGCCCCTTTGTGGTTTAGCGGGGGCGAGATCACGTTGCACAAAGAGCAGAGGTAATGAGATAGCGCGACGATGAGGCATGGGTGTTTTACCCAGGTTTGGGCCGCTGGGAAGTGTAAAACCCTACTCCTTCTTTGGTGGATTGATCGGGGGAGCACGAAGCACACACAGAGCTCAAACCCAGCAAGATCGCCTTTGGGAGAGCTACTACGCGCGTACAAGTGTCCAAAAGTCCGAATCTTTAGCTAGGTTGCCTTGGGCCTCCTTTTATAGCTCAAGGGGTGACCACAGTGGCAAAACAGACATTATCTAGTGATTAGATAGCTAACAGTGCTATCATACCTAACTCTGGCATTCAAGACAAAATACCATGATTGCTAGTCGAGGTGGCGTGCGGGGGTGCATCCCTAGCAAGCTCCTACCACCGCTTTGGCTAACTGTTGCTTAGTATCTTGACACACCTCTGGATGGGTGTCAAACGGGCGTAATCTGCCTTCCGGTGCACCACCACATACTTAGCGAGAGCCACTTAGCCACCTGAGGGCTCGACACCGCATCGACAAATGACTAGCGTTGCGATGCGGTGGAGCGGTGGCCGATCGGCTCGCTCCTGTCGGGGGATGGCTTGCCGGGTCTTCCTGAAGATGCGTGCGCCTCAGTCCCCGGCAGGCACCAGGGATGTGATTGGCGTGGTTCGGGATCGTCCTAGGCCATTGCATTGGCCTTGCCGGCGTTGCTTGGCCAGCGTAGGTTGCTTCTGCCGGAGTCTTGGTCTCGTGGAGCGGCCTCATTGAGGGGTTCTGCTACTACTGCCTGTGCATAAGTCAGGGGCACTGGGTACGCCAGTCCTAGTGCACCGACATAAGGCGTGCCCGATGGGGACCTCGTGGGACCAGCTACGTATCGCAGACGTTTCTGGTAGTATTAGAAACTGTGTGCGATGCTGGCATGGTGGCGCTTGATAACCCACAAGTATAGGGGATCGCAACAGTTTTCGAGGGTAGAGTATTGAACCCAAATTTATAGATTCGACACAAGAGGAGCCAAAAAATATTTGCGAGTATTAGCAGTTGAGTTGTCAATTCAACCACACCTGGAGATTAAATATCTGCAGCAGAGTGATCAGTAGCATAGTAGTACGATAGTTTTGATAGCAGTAGTAACAGTAACAGCAACGGTAGCGGTGATAGCAATAGTTTTGTAGCAGTTGGAACAGTAGCAGTAGCAATGGTAACTTAGCAAGAACAATATGTAGAAAACTCGTAGGCACTGGATCAGTGAACTCGTTGGATGATATTCATCATATAACAGTCATAATCTAGGGCAACACAGAACTAGATCTAGTTCATAAATGTAATGTAGGCATGTATTCCGTAAATAGTCATACGTGCTTATGGAAAAGAACTTGCATGACATCTTTTGTCCTACCCTCCCGTGGCAGCGGGGTCCATAAGGAAACTAAGGGATATTAAGGTCTCCTTTTAATAGAGAACCGGAACAAAGCATTAACATATTGTGAATACATGAACTCCTCAAACTACGGTCATCATCGGAAAGTATCCCGACTATTGTCACTCCGGGGTTTACGGATCAGAACACGTAATAGGTGCGTATGACTAGCAAGGTCGGATCAAGAACATAGATATAATGGTGATAACATAAACGGTTCAGATCTGAAATCATGGCACTCGGGTCCTAGTGACAAGCATTAAGCATGGCAAAGTCATAGCAACATCAATCTCAGAACATAGTGGATACTAGGGATCACGCCCTAACAAAACTAACTCGATTACATGATGAATCTCATCCAACTCCTCACCTACCAACAAGCCTACGAAGGAATTACTCACTCCCGACGGGGAGCATCATGGAATTGGCGATGGAGAAGGGTTGATGATGATGAAGACCGAAGATTCCCCTCTCCGGAGCCCCAAACGGGCTCCAGATCTGGCCTCCCGATGAAGAACAGGAGGTGGCGGCGGCTCCGTATCGTAAAATGCGATGAAACTTTTTCTCTGATTTTTTTCTCCAAAAATAGGATTTTATAGCGTCAGAATTAGGGTCAGTGGGGCCACGTGGTGGGCACAACCCACCAGGGCGCGCCGGGCGGCTGACACACCCTGGTGTCTTGTGCCCAGCTAGCCCCCCCCCCCTCCGGTGGTTCTTGGCTCCAGCATTTTTTATTTATTGTAAAATAAATCTCCAAAAAGTTTCGTCAAGTTCCGAGAACTTCTATTTCTTCACAAAAAACAACAACATGGTAGTTCTGCTGAAAACAGCGTCAGCCCGGGTTAGTTTCATTCAAATCATGCAAATTAGAGTCCAAAACAAGGGCAAAAGTGTGAGGAAAAGTAGATACGGCGGAGACGTATCAGCGCTACCAACACCTACACGGACAACTAATGACGTGTCGCTCATGCTCGATGGCGTGATGCCACTCTTGCTCTCAGGCCTGCTCCGTCTCGTCCTCCTCGTCGAGGAGGTTGATGACGTGGCCGATGCTTCGACGGGAAACCGATTGGGGGAGTGGCGGGAGAAGCGTGTTTGGATAGAACACCATTTTAATATAAAATGTATAACTTATGAAAGAAGGAAGCTCGAGCTAGCATGACACGTGCGCACACATTGCTTACACATGCACGAGCTCCAGGCGGCTGTATAGAATTGCTTTAAATTATCCGTGCTTCGTTTGGCCATTTTTATACTACATTAATTATGTTTTCTAGGCATTTAATGTGCATAATTCAAGTTTGAACTAAAAGCACATGCTCCATGTTACCAAAATGGATTGAAAATCATATTTGTGTCCTTGGGTTCCTTGTTTAGGTCCCATGCAATGAATGTGAATGGATTACAAACATCGCTGCGTCGTGACTAGGCCGCAAACATTGAGAAACTTTGCTTTTAAAACCCCATAAATTCAAAACTCATCTGAAATTCTTGAAACTTACCCCGGTGTCATGACACGACGCTTATACGACATGGTAAATTTTTTGACCGATTTGGGACAAGTTTTGGGACAAGTCTCTTGCACACCGGAACTTCTCTCAAGAAGCATCGTGGTTTCCATAGGGAACATGTCACCTCTGTGGGCGGAATGTCATTCAATGCCTCTTCTTGCCTTGATTTTTTTTTCTACATGCAACATAGACTAATACAAGTGTAGTGCTAAATGTGGAATTATTCACGGCTCGTTTGCCCCCCTTTATACATTAATTGAGTTTTCTAGCCATTTAATGCGCATAATTCAAATTTGAACTACAAGCACATGCTCCAGAGCACCAAAATGGGTTAGAAAATCATTTTTGTGTCCTTGCACTACTATAGAATGGTCCAAAGACGACACATCAATCAGAGACCCTTCGACGAAACTGTGTGCAATCCACCAATCGCAAACGGTATTGTTCAAGCTCCGTCGCAAATGGCACGAACTATGTGCGATGGTGGATCCATCAAATACAATTTAGAAAATAGTTGCGTGTGTGATCCACGGTAGATAGTTTATTCTTATGAACTGTTTGGAATTAGCTAAGATAACAGAAATAGTTAACAAAACTTTGTACGTGTGTGAAGTACGGCACACAGTTCACTTAGATAAACTGTTTGCGATGATCCATCAGAACACAAACGGGTTAGCGTAAGAAGGTGTGTGTGATACGCATCAATCGGTTCATTCATCAGAATTGTGTGGGAAGACCAATGATAACCGAAACGATTCATCCGGACAAGTTGTGTGTGTGCTAGGCAGACGGTTGTTGCCAAACAATTGTCAGCAATTGATGAAAACATTACCGACGGTACGTACGGAAGTGTCATTTGCCCGTATTAATATTGCAGTCGTTTTATTATTATTACCAGTCTGACTGCGCATCACCTCTTCTTCCTCTCTCACGTCTTGTCACCGCGTTTTCGCCGGAGGATTCCAGTGCACGCTTCGGCTGCGCACCGGCGTTTCTTTTGGCCACGTTCCTGCCCGGAACCGCGCATGTTCCCGCGCAAGCTTCCTCATCGGTTTCCCGCCAGAAGCGAATGAGCATAAGATCATGCGCGCGTCTCACGCGGATGCACACCTAGTGCAGCCTAGCCCATCTATGAAGCATGCCAATCCGACCAAGTGCCGCCTCTGCCATCAACCTCCTCGACGACGAAAACGATCCGGTGCAGGCGCAACGGCCTGTTGAGGCCGATGGCGTGTCCGCCGACGCGTCAGACAACGTTGTGCTGCGCGTCATCTCAAGGGTTGAGCAGACCCTTGGCGCAGGGCGCGACAGTGCTGCCGAGCAACATAGCCGCCTCACCGCCGAGAGGCTACAGCGCGCCGCACAAGAAGATCATTGGTGGTGCTCCGTAGAGCAAAACATGCGTGTCCGCGCCGAGAGGGGAAGGCGCGCCGCACAACAAGACCGATGGAGGGCCGCAGAGCGAGAGGCGCGATGCGCGGCAGAGCAAGAGCGGTTCCATCCCCGCTTGCCTGCTATCCCACCCGACATGACGTTGGAGCTGTGTCCAAGGCACGTGAGTAGCCCTATTTCTCGCCAGGAATTGGCAGCGGCCGTCTGCGCCGTACTTGCACCAGAGCCCGGCCGCACCATCCTTGCACCGGACGTCGGCCGCGCTGTTCGCATGGGTCGCGCCGTTCGCCTTGTCCGTGGCCCCCCTCGATGCTAACGGGCTCGTCGGTAGGCTCGAGCGCCTCCTTGGCCCAGGTGTCCAGCGGGGAGCAGTAGAAGAAAATGGCCGTCGCATCCTCGAGATGGTAATCTCCGACGAAATAGCCAGCTTGGAGCTCGAGATCGCGCTACAGCTGTACCGCGAGCGTTTAAACCGCATGGACGAACGCCTGACCGAGTTCATGCACAACCAAGAGCTTCCGTAGGTTAGGGTGTAGTCATGGACGCATTTTATTTTGTTGAATCCTTTAGATGTCGATCCCAATGTCTGGACAATAATCACAATATTGATATATTTCGATGTATGAATGATTTATGTTCTATTGTTATGTTTCAATATGTGTAAAAGGCTAACAGTTAGAGCCAGAAAATCAGTATGAAAACAGATAGAAATGTGAAACTAATAATATATATTAATTGTTGAATAGCTCATTGAAGACATGATACATATACAGCATATATCATCACATATACGTGATAATAGTACTTAACTAATACGTACAATGAATAAAAACTAAACTAATAATAACCCCTCCTGGAGCGGGGAGCAGTAAAATGGAAGCCTCTTGCCAGCAGCTCCCTGGTGCGCAGTGGCTTCCCAACGCGGAGGGAGTTCGCCGCCTCCTCCGCCTCGCAGCGCTCGACGTGCCGATCAGCCTCTTGCTGGCGGAGGCGCGCGACCATGCAGGACAGTTCAGTGGGAGCCCACTGGATATCTTTGGCGGTGGCACGCTCGAGCTTATCGGCCCACGCCCACACAGCGGTGAGGCGCCTAGCGCCTCTGGCTTTCATTGTGTGGTACCGGCCGTCTTCATACACCTCCACCGCTCGTCGACTCGCCCGCCGCCAAAGCTCCAGCTCCTCCTTTTCCCTTGCGGCACTAAGGGCATTCCATGCCGCGAGGTTCCTGGCACGCTCCTCAGCCATCTCCTTCTTGAACGCCACCTGCCTGGCTCCCTCAGCCGGCGGCAGCGCCTTCCACAAAGCCAGATCGTACTTGCCCCAAAACCAATCTTCAGTTGGGGGGTCTGGCGCGACCTCGTCTGGGGGCGCGAAGGGGTCCTCCTCGTCGCTGCATTTTGCCATGTCCTCGCGGGGTGGCGCCTCCTCCTTTGCTTGTGCACAGACCGGCCGCGCCATGGCAAAGTTTTGTGCGAGGGGTGGGATAGAGAGACGAGAGAATGCAGGCGGGATGACGTCTCAAGGGACAGCATTTATAGGCGGCTAGAATCTTGATCGACGCGAGCAGTGATTGCACACGATTTCCTAGTCAACAACCCTGTGTGAATTAACATCACCGACGGTTCCCAATGCATGACCGTGTGCGATTAATAGCCCGCGAAAATTGGCTTCCAAAACTTGAAACGCAAAACACGGCGCCAATCGTGTGCGACCCGTTTGTTTTGCCAAATATTTACATTTTCTATCCAAATGTAATGCATGCGTGCCATTTGTGTTACGGAAGCAAGTCCGAGAGCAGTAACCACGACTTCTTGGCCCCATGGCGGGAAATCATGCATATTTTCATGTACTTCAGAATTCAAAGCATTTTTTCATATATTTTTGAATTTACAACCTATATTCTCAATGCTTTTGTGTCCAAACCGTCACTCAAGAAGTTTGGAACTCGTTCAAATTTATTGCAAGCGGCATATATAGGGAAGCAAGTAGTACATAAATATGATTTTCCAGCGGTTTTTGCTTCATCTAGCCTGTTCATGTATTTCAGTTTTGAACTATGGCCATTAAATTTCTATAAACTAACTAAATGTATAAAAATGCCAATAGAACGCCCTTTTTTTTAAAAAAAAATAGGATGACGGTCATATTCGTGCATTGTATCGATAAAAAAACTAGGTCGAATGACAAAGCGATTGGCGGTTCATCATCACACATGGCCCCACGTTCCCTCTCGGAACCACGCACCTTCGTGTGATGCTCCGGTTTGTGAGAGGCTTGTGTCTAAAGCTGGGGATTTCGTAGGAAATTATTGGAGTCCCATCTCCGTCCCAATCACCGCCCTCCCATCCCCGTCCCCGTCTACGTACCCATGCGCGGGGATAAAAAGTTTCCCATCCATGTCCCCACCGAGTTCTTTATCACTGTGGGGAAACTCACACATTCATTTAAGAACAACCTTCACGTATTTCAGTACAAAAAATAGTATTTCAACGCAATAAACAATATGTTGTGGCTAGGTTTGGGATTTCTTAGGGAATTTTGGACCAAAGGGGTGGGATGTGTGTAAATTTGGGAGACCGGGGCCCCAAATTACGTGGGGTCTACTAATTTCATAGCCCACATGTAAGTACTTCAATTCGTGTGTAAGGCGGGTAATGCTATCCCATCCTCATCCCCGTCCTGCACGCTCGGTACATAAGGTATTTGACCCACCAACTTCCAGATGGGCATTCAAGCTTGCACCCGTGCCCTAATAGAGTAATTGCCCATGGGGACGCGGGTAACAGTTAACCATGCATGCATTGCCAGCTTTTCCATGTGTCAAAGCTTATTTTGAACAAGCCGTTACTTTGATCACGACATCTTGGCCCCATGTCGGGAAATCATGCATATTTTCATGTACTTCGGCGCATTTTTCAACTTTTGACTTAAAAACCTAGATTCCCAATGCTTTTGTGTCAAAACCGTCACTCAAGATGTTTGGAACTCCTTCAAATTTATTGCATGTGGTATATATACGAAAGCAAGTAGTACATAAATATGATTTTCCAGCCGTTCTTGCTTTATCTTGCTTGTTCATCTGTTTCAGTTTTGAACTATGGCCATTAAATTTCTGGAAACTAACTTCATGTATAAAAATGCCAATTGAATGCCGTAATTTTTTTCAGATTTTAGGATGACGGTCGTATTCGTACATTGCATCGATGAAAAAAAAACTCGGCCAAATGAGGCAGCGATCCGTTTCGTCATCACACAACACCCCACGTCCCCTCTTGGAACTATATATACGAGCCTGCGCGTGGGGCTCCGGTTTGTGAGAGGCATGTGTCAAAGCTTATATCGAACAAGCCGTCACTTTGACCACGACATCTTGGCCCCATGTCGAGAAATCATGCTGATTTTCATGTACTTCATAGCATTTTTATTTATTTTTTGAATTTAAAAACCTAGATTATTCTCAATGCTTGTGTCCAAACCGTTACTCAAGATGTCTAGAACTCCTTCAAATTTATTGCACGTGGCATATAGACGGAAGCACTAGTACATATATAAAAATGATTTTTTCCTGCAGTTTTTGCTTCATCTTGAACATGTCCATGTGTTTTAGTTTTGAATTATGGCCACTAGATATCTACAAACTAACTTCATGTACAAAAATGCTCATGGAACCCCGAAAATGTCCAAATTTCAGGTTGCCGGACGTATTCGTGCATTGTAACGAATTCAAAAAAGGTAGGCCAAATGAGACAACGACTAGCGGCTCGTCATCAAACAAGGCTCCTCTTGGAACCACGACCCTTCGTGTGATGCTACGTTTTGTGAGAGGCATGTCTCAAAGCTTATCTCGAACAAGCCGTTACTTTGACCATGACATCTTGGCCCCATGTCGGGAAATCATGCAGATTATTATCATGTACTTCAGAGCATTTTTTCATTTTTTGAATTTTAAAACCTAGATTCCCAATGCGTGCACGTGTGTCCAAACCGTTACCCAAGATGTTTGGAACTCCTTAAAATTTATTGCAAGCGGCATATATTGGGAAGCAAGTAGTACATAAATATGATTTTTCCAGCAGTTTTTGCTTCATCTTGCATGTTCGTGTGTTACAATTTTGAATTATGGCCGTAAAGTTTGTACAAACTAACTTAATGTATAAAAATGCGAATTGTACCCCAAATATTTCCTAATTTTAAGGATTTCGTTAGTGGATTTTGACGGTAGGGATCTTTTTCTTACAAATAAAACAATATCCGTTACCGTTGTACGCAAAAATTGTTTTACAATTCGATACAAAAAGTGAACCGCGTACACACGGTTCCATACGGAAACCGTTTGCGATGAAAATTCATGGATCTATTTATGTCTTACGAAGGAAGCTTCGTCGGCTTCGTCTAGCTCGTATTCCGTTCACCCTCGACCCCCATTCCCCAACAAACCCTCTGTGCAAAGAATGACGCCGTGGGAACGCTTCGTAAGGGCACGTACGACTGCCCCCTCGGCCCCGAGCGCTCCCGCCTCTACCGAGAATGCGGCCGCCTCAGCCGAGAGGGCAGCCGCGTCCGCCTTAAGCGCGGCCGCATCCGCCGAAAGGGCCTCTGCAGCGGCCGACATGGCTTCTACGGCGGCCCAAAGGGCGTCTGTAGCCGCGGAGACGGCAGCTGCAGCTGCTACGACGGCGGCTGCAAACGCCAAGAGCGCTCGAGCAGCATGCCGTGCCGCGGAGGCCGCCTTGGCCCGGGTTGAGGCCATCCAGGCCTATATCATCGAGAACGCCCACGCCAAGATACTCCAAGCTTTGCTGGAATCGAGCATGCACCACACGTCCGAAGAGGCGGCTGCTGCGGATGCCGAGATGAATGCCGACGATGCAGCGGCGGAGGCCATGGAGCCCCTTCCGCACGAGATCTCCGAGCGAGAGCTGGAGATGCGGGATCCGTTCGAGAGCGCCGAGTGCTGGGAGGAGTTGCTCGTGGCTCAGGAGGAGGTCGAGAAGCGCATGTCCTTCGAGGAATCAGCGATGGAGTACCAACGCGAGCTATGGCGGTGCCACTACTACAAGTACTACAAAGATGAGGGCGACGCCGATGGCGAGGACAACGTCGAGGATGAGCACTTCGCCGCGGTCGAAGTCAGCCTGGGGGACGTGGAGTCCAGCACCGGCGGAATGTCGCCCAGACAAGTCGTCGACATCTCATCGAACAGCGGCGAGGCATAGGGCAGCTGCTCGTCGGCATCTTTGTTAAAAATTATGCGTAGTACTAATAGCCTTTGTTCAGAGAGCCAGTGTTTTGTAAGAGCTATGTCGAGTTCAAGCAGCTTGATTATTTAGTAAACTTGCTCGGTTTAGTAACTGTGAGCTATGTGTGTCCGCTATTTTTATACCCAAGTTACCAGTTGATGTTACATTATGCAATGACGTGGATGTGCCCTATAACCAGGGAATACGTGGGGAGTGGCGAATTTTTGTATGTTCTGTATCATCGCACACGATAAAAGCTGAAAGACCGTGTCTGGTGAATCTTTGCGCGCCAAGATTCCCTGCAACGAGTGAAAAATTTCGCCGACCGCCGAAATATCTGCCCCCCCCCCCCCCCGCCAAAGGGCCACATTTCCTCTGCAACCCCTCCACCCCCTCCGCCCCCCCGGTGCACCGCCGCCCACATCTCTCCCTCTAGCATCTGACTCCGCGGACATGCCATGGTCTCCTTGAGTGAACCCTCAAGCGGTATCTCCGACGACGACGAATCTCTCACCAGCCAGGTATTCGTCTCTCTTCTCTCTGTCTCAACTAGGCTTAGGGTTTTGTTTTGGAATTGGGGATTTTAAAATGGCAGGTCCATTTGCGCCATTTCTTTCTCTTTTACCTCCCTAGGACAATCACTTCCAACGAATGGAGAGGGGTAGCTGAAGACCTGCCTGTTCATGGTCAACATAAATTTCAATCCGTGAAGTTGCGAGCTTTTGAATCTGGGTACAGTGGGAGGAAGTTTCTGCGACGTGCAAAGAAGGTAAGCCTAACTCTCGTTGTTAGAAATCATTTGTTATATTAGGTGTGATTCAGACTTCCCGTGTGCTATTTGATTCTGGATGTGATTAAGACATTGTCATAGTTTTAACCTGAAGGCATATTGACAGCAAGAAAACTATATGCGACATGAGTTATCATTGCATGAAAATTTACTGCAAGGTAGTACACATGAAGCACTTCATTTCATTCAGCACGAGAAAGGTCTGATTATGCACAGAAACATGGCTAGCATCAACACCACATGGCAATCTGAAATAAATAGATTCTCAGACTTAGTGAAAAAAATGGTGCAAGACAGTAGTTTTTAACAGATTGGAATGTTTGACAGCAGAATGTACATAGCTGTCACTATTAATTTGTTTTCATTCAAACACTGCCGATGTGCGTCCTGTACTACAAAGACTGTTGCATTTATGTTTAGCTTCCTGGTAAAATTGGCAATTTGTTATTACACATGACAGAAACAGAGGAGGGTCGAGTACCAGAGCATCCTACTACAAAGACTATTTGAGCAGAAAAGACTCTTCGAGCAGAACCATGGCATGGCCGATGAAGACCAATGTAATCCCGGTACTGATGAAGACCCATTTGAAGCACACAAGTAAAAGCATGGCCAGCCATTTCTTGTTGGCGAATACTTTGAAGAGTGCAGTTCCAGTTGTCGCAAGTTACATAAATATTGCATGGACATAATGTCAAAAGGAGAAGATCATAACATTGTGGAATTGCAGTACGACAACTGGCATTTCTCTCATGTTCTAGGTACCATCAGTGTGGAATTCGAGGACTTTCATCTCTTCTTCAACTTCGATGAGCTTGCTGCCACTCTTGTCAAATGCTTGATGTTGTAAGTACTCCACAAACTCTGATCAACTTCTCCATACAAGGTTGTAAATGACAAAAAGCTAATTGTACTGTATTCCTCTCAGGGGATTGACGACGCAGAGAACATCAAGGGTGCATGCGTATTTCATAGATCCTCATTTAGCAAACGGCATTTTGTTACAAGATAATGACTCATGCACGGCTTCCATTGATTATGTGGCCAAGATCTTGTTCGACTTACAGATAGGAGAATTCTTCATGTGGCCATATTATGAAGAGTAAATATACAACCACGCATACATTGATCGTCTTTCAGTTTTAGACTTAGTTCGTAGGTTCATGGTTTTCTTAAACTGTAGAGGTCACTGGATCTTGGTGGTCATTGTTCCAAAACGCAACACAATTTACTACATGGCTTCTCTCAGAGAGTCAAATGCGCCTCAGGATCTAAGTCATCTTCAGGATTTCATGGATAGGTATTGAATCCTTTGATGTTAATGCGTTGTGTTCATATCTGGTTCCAGAATTGAGTGTGCGAAAATTCATCTTCATTTCCAGTGTATTGTCAAAGAACATAACTTTAGGAGAGAATCGGTTCGACTGCCAACTACCTCTGTAGCACGTGATCGTTTCTCAGGTAAGACAACGAAATCCGTTATTTTCAGAAAATGCTAGTCAGATGTTCAAGTTTCTAAGTAAACCTCTTTCTATTTCTCTCCATAGAAAATAGAAGAAACAACTTACACCGGTTAGGTTGTTCCTAACAGGGAAATGTCACGCCCAAGATGCGATCCTATCCTTATTTTGGCACGGGGGCCTCGACAGGGATAGAAGCGCATCTCGTCGTTTCACAAGAATGGATATCATTACAAGTACATGTAAAGAAGAGATGAGTATATGGAATTGGCTTACACTCGCCACAAGCTACATCAATATCACATCAATACATCAACATATCCAAACAACATACAGAAGAGCAGGGTCCGACTACGGACGAAATCAAACGATAAAATGACATCCATCCTTGCTATCCCAGGCTGCCGCTTGGAACCCATCCTATGATCGATGAGGAAGAAGAAGAAGAACTCCAAATCAAATAAGCATCGCGCTCACGTCAAATCATCGCATTACCTGTACCTGCAACTGTTGTTGTAGTAATCTGTGAGCCACAGGGACTCAGCAATCTCATTTCCAAGGGTATCAAGACTATTAAAGCTTAATGGGTGAGGTATGGTTAAGTGGTGAGGCTGCAGCAAGCACTAAGCATTTATTTGAGTGGCTAACTTACGAGTACGAGAATAAAGGGGGATGATTGTCGAATAAGCGGACGTGATCTAGTAATGATCTCTAAGAGATCCTGAACACCTACTTACGAACAAACATAACCCCACCGTGTTTTCTTTCGGAAAAGGACTCACGAGAAGAGATAGTCACGGTTACGCACACAGTTGGTGTATTTTATTTGAGTTTACTTCAAGTTTGCTATGACCGGGTGTTAAACAAAGTTTCCAAGTTGCCACGTAACCGTGGGCATGGCTTTCCGAAAGATTTAACCCTGCAGGGGTGCTCCAACTCATCCATCACAAACTAACCACACGCCGCGGGAATAACCTCGACCACGAATCTCGTGATCTTCCTAGGCAATTCCATTGGAAAACCTCAACCTCGAGATAGCCCAAAGTATCGAAATTCCTCGCACAAGACGTTCGAGAAAGGTAAAACAAATCCAGCAAGGCCGCCCGACGTGTCGACGCACCCGATAGGAGCCGCGTACCTCGTTCTCAGGACACGACGGATAAGCGAAGCGTACGGTGGCCTGATAGACATCTCCCGAGTTGCCCCGAGTTGGCCCCGCACGGTGCTCTAGTTTGGACCAGCACCAGCAGCACTGGCCCCCTTGTTTTAGGTTGAATAACGAACCTCGGGTAGCGCTAACTCCCTATGCGTCAAATTAATTATCAGTATTATTATGTTGGGCAAATGTAGTACCAATGTTGGGCCTTGCCAGACAAGTTTTATCCTAAAACGAAAATCAAGGGGGTCCCCATAACAACCCCGAGCATGTTAGGAGCGCTCAATTATGGAACATAACACCGGTACACAAGTAACTACGGGCGGCAAGAGTGGAACAAAACACCGAGCAAAAGGCCAAGCCTTCCACCCTTTACCAAGTATATATGTGCATTAAATTAAATAGCAATAATATTGTGATATAGCAAAATATCCATGTTGGCACATGGAAACAATTTGCACCTGCAACTAGCAACGCTATAAGAAGGGTTGAGCAAGCGGTAACATAGCCAAACAATGTTTGCTGGGACGTGGAGGGGTTAGAGGCTTTTCATGGCAATTTGGGAGGCTTGACATACAAGTGGCAGGTAGCGAGACAGCGATAGAAACGAGGCATCTAGCATGGCAATGATAGTAATGGTATCCAGGGAAATGGTCATCTTGACTGAGATCCCGCTTGGAAGAAGAACGAATCCATGAAGAAGACAAGCCAACGTGGTCGAACGAATCCTCACACTCCGAACGCTTTCGTAACTCTATCGATAAGAAGCAATCTGAAAACAACAATCAACACATGCTCAACACCACAACATATTCATGATATGATGCACAACAAGGATGATGCATGTTATGCATGACATGAAAAGCACAACAATCAACTTCTACACATTAAGTGAAGCTCAATATGCAACGAGTTGCATATTGACGAAACTCCACATTCGAATATTTAGTTCACTCTCATTTAGGTACACGACAATATTAAATGTTATTAAACATGGCAAGAGGTGAAGCATAAGTAAACTACACATCTAGGCAAGTTTAAATGAGGCCGGAACAACATATAGCATTTCCGAAACGACCCCATATGTTAATTTCGAAATTGGTCCAGATCTGAACTAATCATGTTTTATATTTGTTAAACAGCAAAAAAAAATGTACCATGTGATTCTACTCGTCATTCTAGTCGATTTACATATATAGATCATATAAAACGGAGCTACGACCTAAAAGATATGACCATCACAAGATAATATGCCATGAATGCAAAATGTATGCAAACATCAACCGTAAACATTTCAAATCATGAATGCAGCAAGATATTATGAAACTACATGAGATTCTAAGCAAGTTTCATATGCAACATGTTCACAACGGAGCTACGGTTCAACCACAACACCCAACACAAGTTTTAGTGCAAATCTGTCCAAAACAGCAACATGGCATAATGCACACATGAAAACAACCATCTACAAGATTCTAAAATGCACAAATTAAGCATGGGGCAGTAGCATATAACACACACTTCATTTCATCTCCACATATCATACTCAAAATAGTCATGGATCACATGGTAGGAAGCTCACAACATGGCAATAAAATATAGCAGATTAAGACTTCGTGAAAATAACAGTTTTTAGCATAGCAGATTTTTACGAAGGCATATTGGTAGCAATAAAACTATATGCTACAGGTCATGTATTGGCATGAAAATTAACAGCATGGTAGTAGACATGATGTACTACAATTCATACCATGGTGGCAAGGTCTAATTATGCATAGAAACGTAGCTAGCATCATCAGAACATGGCATTATGAAGAAAACAGATTCTCAGACTTAGTGAAAATAAGAGTAGACATGTGCAGCAGTTTTTAACAGATTGACATATTGGACAACAGAATTAATTATGACGCTAAACCTATTCATGCAAACTATTGGCACAACATGATAGACAACAACATGCTTAACAAAAGACTCCTTGGTGGCAACCACAAAAGACTCCTAGATCAATAGCAAATCACATGGCAACACAACAACAAAATATTCCAGATTCAAGACTTAGAAATATTTTGGACCCTCAAAACAGCAGTATTTTATAGCATGTTGGCAACAAGAAAATAACACCTAAACATGCATTTCTATAGCAACCAAAAATACCAGGGCCTAGCACACATGTCCAAGGGCATATCTCATGTTCAAAATTATTTCATATCATGCATGGATTAAATCACACGAAAATAACAAAAGGGCATCATAGCAAAATAACATGCACACAAAAAGTGCTCACATGACAACTAATTGCACAGATAAATTCAATGGATTTTTTTTACCCCAAAATCATATATAATATGTGGGTTTTTACTATAAAATAAATGACACCACATATATGTGAGATTAGGACATAAACCGTTTTTAGCAAGCCATGTATGCAAAATAAATGCAACCAACACCTCAAATATTTTTAGCATGCATGAAAAATGCATATAACAATGCTACACATTTTACATATTAGGTTTGTTTAATTCGGATGCACGCTTAATTAATTATGCGCAATGCAAAAACACGACATTTATGCAAATTTAAACAAACAGCAAGTTAAGTATTTTTATCATGGATGAAAGTGTGATATTAATAATCTACAGAAAATTTTACACATTTTTCATATATAAAACATTTGGATTCGATGCACGGTTATTAAGTTATTAGCAATTTTAAAACGTGACTTTACCGAAAATTAAATGTCCAGTGTTAATTAGAGAAATTCGCATGCATTAAAAAAAGACTACGCGCCGAATCTGACTCTAATGGGCTGCACAATAGTGGCCGACAAATACAATAGAGCGCACGTGGCGCGGAATAGCAGCAAGACGCACGGGTGGGCTGGATGGGAGGCCTGCTCACCTTGGGCTGCTGCTTGGGCCGGGGAGGCGCGCTGGGAAGCCACGTCCTCGTCTCCCCGTTCTGCCTCACGAACAGGAGGCACAGGACGGCGCTAGAAGGTCAACGGCGGCAACGGCGGACTCCGGCAAGGGATGGGATGGGCGAGAGCAGCCGGATCCGAGCGGGGGCCTTCAGATCCGGACATGGCGAGTCCGTTTCCGACAGCGAACCTCGAATTCCTGAGGCGGCCATGATGGATGCGAACCTGCAGGGGAGAGAGAGAGCGTTGAGAGGGAGAGAGAAGTGAGATCGGGGAGAGGAGAGGGCGAGGCGGCGGGCCAGTGACTCACCTGCGACGGTAGGCTCTCCGGCGAGGGCGCTAGCCGACGGCAAGGGGCACGACGGGGCGAGCTTGGGGCCGCAGGGTCGGAGACGGGGGCTCGGGCGCGGGGACGGGGAGCTCGGGAACGAACTCCCTCGCTCGGGCGCGGGGTGCGCATGCTTCGCGGGCGAGCGGTGACGGCGGTTCGGGCTCGGGCGGGCTTCCCGTGGGCACGGCTGGCCTGCGGCGACTGGTGGGAAGGACAGGGCGACGTGGCACCGCTGGGTTGGCCCGGGAGGCGGCTGCGGCGGCGGTTTGACTGCTTGGCGGCGCCAAGTGGCGGCGGGGGGAGGTGGCCTGCACGGAAATTGAGGAGGAGGAGGGGCTAGAGGTTGGTGGAGGCTAGGGAGGCCATTTTTGGACGTGGGGAACATCCATATATAGCAGTTTTGGCTAGGGTTTGAGGGTTTTGGGGCGGTTCGAGCCGTTCGATCGCAATCGGACGGCTCCGGTCGCGGGGGAGGTTTAGGTGGGCTACTGTGGGCTGCGATGGCCTGTGTAGAGGGGCTTGGTGGGGATGAGAGGGAATGGATGGTAGCCCGTGACAAGTTTTAAAACACCGAAAACGTCCGATAATAAACCGATGACGGTGTCGCTACGGTCAACCGTTCGGGTATCAAACGAACTCTGATTTGGACGAAATTTGGCAGGCGGTCTACCTACAATAACAAGACCGCTCGCCAACTTTCGACCCAATCCGAGAATATTTTTCGCGCGCTTTTAAAAACATTTTTTTTAAACGATGCCGCGGGCGCGTGTGTGTGGTTGGTCTCAAAACGGTCAACGACAAGAACGGAGAGAACCGGCGACTACGAACGGATGCGGTTTTGAAAAATTGATGGCATGATGCGAATGATGCGATGATGAATGCGACAACCAAACGAGTCACACGATGACAACGGAATAAAAGGGGAATCTTCTGGAGCATCGGTCCCGGGCTGTTACAGGAAAATATATGACTAATACTGTACAAAAAATTTCAGTGTTCTTAGCAACAACAAGGTACCAGCCTATGTGGATACCACGTTTATGCACACATGATGAACCTATGCGGACATGCTGAATATGGTGTCGATGCTGACAGGATAAGACCAGTAAGTCTGCTTCTTAATTACTATCTTCTACTCCACACGTATGTCACATTCTGATCTAAAAGTCATGCAACTGATCTTGGCACCGATGACTTCTGAACCGCTCGCCGCCGATGAATTGTTGTCTGTTAGGAAATTTATCAGCACCTTCTTTGTGAAACACTATATCAAGCCCTCTAAAGACATCGAAGATTTCCGGATTCAAATCTCCTAAAAATAAGTACGCATTCATATAGTGTTATCAGCTAAACATATACACATGGATGCATTATTTTCCATGTGATCATGTCTTCGTATTTTGTACACTATGATTATGTACTGGATATGTTGGTTTAACAGCTATGGAATTTAGCTAGCATTTTCTCAATTGCATATTGTCGTGAATTATGATGAATCCTCTGCTTGTGGATACTATTTGTTCAATTGCATATTGTGGCGAATTATCATGAATGTTCTTCATTTGGACACTATTTGTCGATTGCATATTGTGGCGAATTTGCTATTTGCAGGGTGGATTAAATGCCATATTTTACAATAACCTGGCAATTTCAGCGCACACGGTTCAAGCAACTAAGCGTGTGCGGTCCAGAACGAAAAGCACACGCAACTCATAGCGCAACCGCCTGTGATCCACAGGAAAAGCACACGAGATATAATGTAAAACGTCAGTGATACATAAGAAATCACAAACGGTTTGCAACACTTGTACGTGTGCGTAGGAGCTACTCAATCGTTTGCGATAGCACTGTATCTCACACGTGAGCCAACAGGAAACCGTGCCCGATGCAAAGACGATCCGACGCGTACATTTTTCGGGAAACGTGTCCGATGATGTTATACATGGTACACGGTTCCTAGAGAAATCTCGTGTGCGATGATGAAGATATCACACACAGTGTCTACAATGGCCCGTGTGGATTAGGTAACGTTTCGCAAACGGTCAAACGTCAAACTCCGTTTGTTTTCCATGAGCAATTAGACGCGTTTCACTCGTCTTGGACGTGTGTGATTGATCCCAAATCCCACACGTAGGCTGAAAAGATTATGTGTGCAATCTGTTCCTGCACCGCACACGATTATATTTGCAGATCGTTTGAGTTCGTTGGCCACCATCGCCGATGGGTTTACAGTGTCGTGTGGGATGGACCCCCCTATTGCCCACACATGCAAGGCGACGGTTTGGAACTACGTCGCGGAAAGGGGTTAAAAACCGTTTGTATAGCACGTCGCTGCACCAGTGTTGGGTCCCTGTTTAGGTCCCATGCAATGAATGTGAATGGATTACAAACATCTCGGTGTCATGAGTAGGCCGCAAATATTGAGAAACTTGGCTTTTAAATCCTCATAAATCCAAAACTCGTCTGAAATTATTGAAACTTACCTCGGTGTCATGGCACGGCAGTTATACGACATGGTAATTTTTTTGACCAATTTGGGACAAGTTTTGGGATAAACCTCTTACAAATCAGAACATCCCACGAGAAGCCTCGTGGTTTCGATAGGGATCATGTCACCTTTGTGGTCGAAACGACATTGAGTTTTCTAGGCACTTAATGTGAAGAACTCAAATTTGAAATACAAGCACATGCTCTAGGGCACCAAAATGGATTAAAAACCATTTTTGTGTCCTTGAGTCCCTGTTTAGATCCCATGCACTGAAGGTGAATGAATTACAAACATCTTGGCGTCGTGGCTAGGTCGCCAACATTCAGAATCTTGGTTTTTAAATCCTCAAAAATCCAAAGCTCGTCTAAAATTCATGAAACTTACCCAATTTAGACCTTTCTATACATTAATTGAGTTTTCTAGGGATTTAACATGCGTAATTCAAATTGTGAACTAGAAACACATGCTCTAGTGCGCCAAAATTTGTTGAAAATCATTTTTGTGTCCTTGGGTGCTTGCTTAGGTCCCATGCAATGGATGTGAATGAATTAGAAACATTTAGGCATGATAACTCGGCCGCAATCATTGACAATCTTGGTTTTTGAATTCCCGTAAATACAAAACCCGTATGAAATTCATGAAACTTATCCCGGTGTCATGACACGGCACATATAGGCCTTGACACCATACGTTTTCCAATTTGAGAAGGCTCACACAATAACAGGCAACGTAGACATTTTGGAACAAACAGTTGCCATGTTATTATCACAAACTGTTGCATTACGTGAATCGTGTGCTTCCCGTTAACCATTTGGTGCCACGCGTCCAACTTTTTTTACTTGATATGGGGGTGCCCTCTGTGCAGCTGTTTGTTGACAGGACGCGTGCGAGCTTTCCGCCGTGCAGGCTCGACGGGACGCGTGAGAGTTGTCCGCCACGCATGCTCGACGGGATGCATGAGAGCAGTCTGTTGCACAGGCTCACCGGGAAGCGAGAATTTGACTTCCACCCCCCGCTCGCCTCGCTCCCAACTTCTGAATTAATGGCATCCAACCCGCTGTTTATCATGCGGTTAATGTGCCTGGACGAAGGGACTAGTAGTTTGCTTGTGATCCCATTGTCCCGCTCAACGTAAGCATTGTTTTGTTCGTGCCTCGCTGAGAACTCGACTTTTCGCCTGTTTTCCACTCGCATACATTTTCCCACGAACAAAATAATACAACAACAAATTTGCACCGCCAAAGGATAATAATGGTCTCATATATTCAGGATAATAAAAAATGCCACATGCGGCAACTCCCCAAAGATACATGGGCAAAAGAAGAAAAGGCTGAAGAAGGAAGACACAACAAACGATCTGGGCCGCTGCTATCGAATTCTTGATGGATTGCTGGGCGCGGAGTTCCTCAATATCCTTTTTCATCGCCTCCATGATCTCCATCTCCTCTTGCCTCTCCTCTGCCATCTTCCGGATTGCGGCCATGGCGTAGGATTTTTGCTCGAGAGTGTCGGTGCTCTCCTTCACGTACGCATGAAGTTCCTCGCCACACGCCAGACATTCCTTCGTCAACCCCTCATGCTCGATGTGGAGCTTCGCCAAGTCTTCCAAAAGTTCCTCGACGAGATCCTTCAGCTTCTCCTTGGAGGCACTTTTCTTCTCGAGCCACTTCTTCCAGGCGGCGCTCTACTCCTTTTGCTCATCACGCTCGTTGCGGAGCCTCGCCTTCTCGCTCGTAAGTTTCACGATGAAGCCGGTTGCCATGTTAAGCGAGGCGTTGCTCTTCTCTAGCAGCTTCACCAAGGCATCGATCACCTCCTCCTTCTTATTGAGCTCAGCGCACATGTCGTCGTTGGCTGAGGAATCCAACACTACCAGCTCATCGAGTTCGCCTCCGAGGCGAATGCACTTTGATTGTGAGAGCCCTCGCTTCTCCGCGAAAGATCCTCTGAGGCCTCTGCGGCACCGCCGGACATCTCTGCCGCGGAAAACGCGGCATGGCTGGAGCTCTCTGGCGCTTCCCCGGCGTGGCAGGGAGATCTCTCTGTTGCTTCCATGGCCTTGGTATTTCTTCCCTACTTATATCTCGACCCAAAACCCCCCCTCCTACCGGCCATGGAAGACGGAAGGAACAACTAACAAGAAAGGCCTGTTTTTTTGTGATGAGGAGAGGAATTTGCGGTAATTTTCGAGATGGTGTTTTTATAGCCTACTAGTAAACAACTGCTAACTGGGAACATGTTTAGGTTTACTAGGTTTGAACTGATTTGCAATAAATTAAAGCGTGGTAATTTGGAATGTGACGGGAAACGACATCAAAATTTATTGATGGTTTTGGTTCCAAAGCCCGAAACGGTTTATGGTTTTTAGAAGCGGTGCGGGATGGCGTACGTGGGCCTGCGTTCTCGAATGTGTGGACGTGTCTGCCCACTATCACACACGGTCTACACATCCTTATCGTTCCCGATGGATGGGCCGACACGCCTCCCATGTGTGCCAGACGACGGTTGACAAGAACTGGCGCCCTGTATGCTGTATATGACACAGTTCACCTGAGTGACATGTATGCTGTATATCACACACAACTTGATCTGAGAAACCATTTGTTTTATTTTGGCTCGTCGCAAACAGTTCATCTGGGTAACGTGTTTGCCGTCTATCGCACACATCTTGATCTGGGTGATCGTGTGTGTTATTTTATGTCATTGCAAACAGTTCATCCGGATGACCTGTATGTCGTCTATCGCACACATAATCATATTGATAATCGTTTGTGTTGTGCTTAATCAGCGCAAGCAGTTTATCTGGGTGAAGTGAACTGTATGCCGTACATCGCACACACTTGTACATAGTTAACCGTTTGCGTTATTTTGGCTCATCACAAACAGTTTGCCTGGGTCAACTGTATGCCGCAGATCACACACGCAACTCTTTTTTGAATCGTATTTGATGGATCTGCCATCGAACACAGTTCGTGTTATTGGCGATGGACCTTGAACTATATCGTTTGCGATTCATGCATCACGCACAGTTTCGTCGAAGGTTCTCTGATTGATGTGTCGTCTTAGGACCTTCTGGAGTAGTGAAGCCTACTAGTGAAACACTCTTCTTCCTGGTCTATGGGGCAGAAACAGTCCTCCCTACTAAGCTCAAGCACAGGTCCCCGCTGGTCCTAGCCTTCGACGAAGCCCGCCAGGATGGCCTGCGAGAAGCTGGTCTGCTCCTGCTATAGGAAGCCTGCTTCCAGGCCGCCATCCGCACTGCCCGGTATCAGCAGGCGCTGCGTCACTACCACAGCCGCAACATACACACCCTTACCCTTGAAGCTGGTGGCCTTGTCTTGTGAAGGATCCTCTTCAGGGAAGGACTCCACAAGCTCTTGCCCATGTGGGAAGGCCTGTTCATGGTTATTCAACACCTCCGCAAGTTCTACCCGTGACCTCACGGGCGCGAACGAAATGGAGTTGTACACGCTCCGGGAGCCTCTCTTTCTGCGTCGCCACGAGGTCGCAAGAGCTCCCCGCCCACAGCCTAGTGGGAACCCATGCTCCGTCATGGCAGACTGTTTCCTTGAGGGCGCCGCCTGGGCGCTACATCCTCAAGCTGCTCTGTGCGCATCATGGCAGCATTACCTTTTTTGGTTGTGTAATCATGACTCTTATGTAGTAGTAAAGTGTTATTTCCCTAAGTTTTGAGTGTCCTCGGTAAGCATTTTACTTCAGGAGTTGTACGCGCTCGCAATTTCCCTCCTGTGTTTCACGCGAGCGGGGCCTGGACACGGTGCATGCGCTTGGGTCAGTACCAATAATGCCGCTAAACCCAAGTGACTGAGCTCTGGCTCGCGGGCCTGCATGTGTGACACCCACGAGCGAACTGGCGAGCGCGTGCCGCTATAGTACTTGGAAACTTGTGGACATACCATTGTCGCAGATGCAGGGCACATGAGGCTTCACAAGCACTAAAACGCGAGGCAGCCGCGATGCATAGCCTCCTCAAGAGGGCCACAAAAGGCCTTTTGAGCACTGCCTTGTGAGGCAGCCTATGTCACCTGTCTTCGCCAAGTGCCAGCGGGAGGTCTCACGAGAGGTACCTCGTGATGTGCTTCCCGCAGGCGGCAGTGTGCCAAGACCCGCACTCTGCGAAAAAGCTAAGTCCAAGCACCTCGTGAACCCACCCTAGCGTCTCTCAAGCTCTCCTTTCCTCGCGATCTTGCTGAGCGTCATCGGTTTTTCACTTGCGCAAGCCGCCTACATGTCAAAGGGGGTCTTGTTGAGCATCACGCCTCGGGATCCCTTGCCGCCTCGGGGAGCACTACACCCTCTGGCCTTGTTAGGCACGCATCCTAACATACCAGCGACAGTCGTAGCACGCTCGAGGGCTGGTACCTAGCGACGTAGGGCATAAAGGCATGCAAAAAAGAGAAAGGCAGGCCTCACGAGGGAACAAGGAAATGGCGGCAAACATTAAGACTTAGCGTTGCTACAAAACAAAACAATGTCTTTACGCCTCCACATGGCTAGACCTACTCGAATGCAGAATACAAGAGGAGAAAAGGGCCTAAGCAGACGAGGCGCTGTCGCCGTCATGTCCCCGCCCTCGTCAGCGCCCTCCTCCTTGTGTACAAACTACTGGATAAGGGCATCCACATGCTCCTTCACCTGCTTCTCGATCTCATCGCAAAGCTCCTCCGGAACAAAGCTAATCACCTTGTCAAAGTCAAAGTTGGCATCGGAGCGGAAGATGTTGGAGAAGACGCGCGTCGTCGCCTGGCTCAGGACATCGCAACATTCATCCACGACGATGTCGTCCATCTTCGCGTCTCCCCTCCTCCAACCTCTCCACGAGCTTGGTGAAGAAGTCTAGGTAGCCGGCGTCGTCATCCACGAGGGCCCCCCTGGGGTGCTCGCTGGAGAACCTGGAGACGGTGCACCAGGCACGCTGTGAGAGGGCGTGGAACATCGTGGCGCGCTCGTGCTATCGCGCCTGCGCCTAGGCTGAGTCATCCTTAGCCTTCTTGACGACCTTGGAGATGCCACCCACTTGGGAATGGAGGGACTCCAACTCCCCTTCGGCGTTCGCCTTAGTTGCCAGCATCAGCTTCTGAGCAGCCTCTGCCTCACACAGCTCCTTCTTGAGGCGGGAGACTTCAGCTTGGAGCTTGTTCTTCTTCTTGGTGAAGCGGTCCTCGTGAAGCATCAGCTTCTGGCTGTGATCTTTGGCGAGCGTCACACAATCCTGCTTGGCCATCGCCTCAGCGTCCACCTTGATCTTCTCCTCTTTCTCTGTGAGCTGGGCGTTGGCATTCTTGAGGCGAGTGTTGTAGGAGGCTTGGGTGGCTGCCACCTCGTGCTCCAGCATCCCCAAGCGCTCGCGCTTGGCCTCCTGCTCGGTCATGGTCCTCGCGAGCTCACGCTGCCGGATCCTGACGCCCCCCTCGCGGCCCGCGAGCTCCTCCTCGTGCCTGGCAAGATCCTCCTCGCGGGAGGCAAGATGCCCTTCGCGAGCTACAGCGGCGTCCTCCCGTGCCTGGAGCATTTTTTCCCTGGAGGCAGCCTCCTCGAGGAGGGACCTCTCGCGGTCCTCCGTCGCTTCGCGGCACAGTTTGACCTCCTCGGCGTCCTAGACAGCTCCCTCGAAGAGCTCCTTGGCGTCCTCGGCGGCCTTCTCGCGCCGCTCCCGCGCGGCGTTCTCCATCGTGCGAGCGAGCTTGACGGCCACATTAAGCAGGCGCTACCCCTCCGCGAGGTGCAGGCGCTCGTCGGTGAGGTGTGCCTCCTTTGCTTGGAGGTTCTCCTCGAGCGCGCCGAGGGTAGCCCTGGCGCCCCGAAAGGCCTCATGCTGGAGCACGACGCTATGGCTCACCAGCCGCAGGGACCAGCCGGTGCACGACTGTAACGCCCAAGATGCGGTACTATCCTCATCCGGGCACAAGGCCTTGATAGGATAGAAGCGCATCTCGTCGTTTCGCAAGAATAGATATCATCGCAAATACATGTAAATAGAAGAGGTGAGTATGTGGATTGTCTAAACTCGCCACATGCTACAAGTACATTATTCAATACATTCATCCATACAAACATCTAGAAGAGCAGGGTCCCACTACGGACGAAATCAAACGGAAAAAGATGATGACATCTATCTCGCTATCCCAGGCTACCGACCAAGTATCCCTCCTACTCGCCTGGATAGGTGACGTGGATGCGCCCACTCTCCACGTCATACTCCCACTGGAGTCGGGAAGCATCCTCTGGATCGATCTCATCTGTACCTGTACCTGTTGTGTTGTAGAATCTGTGAGCCACAGGGACTCAGAAATCTCATTAACCCAGGTACCGAGACTATCTAAGTTTATAGGTGATGCATTGTTAAGTGGTGAGGTTGCAGCAGCACTAAGCATATATTTGAGTGGCTAACTTACGAGTACAAGAATAAGATGAGTTTCTATGCATGTCGGACGAGTACTAGTTATGATCAAGAAGTGATCCTGAACCCCTACTTATGAGTCAAACATGACCCCGCCGTGTTCTCTTCCTGAACTCCATCGAAAAGAGACGATCATGGTTACACACACAGTTGGTGTGCCTTAATTGAGTTTACTTCAAGTTTTCTATAACCGGGTGTTAAACAATTTCCAAGTTGCCACATAACCGCGGGCACGGCTTTCTGAAAGATATAACCTTGCAGGGGTGCTCCAACTCATCCATCACGAACTAACCACAAGCTGTTGTGGAAAACCTCAACCTCGAGATATCCCAAAGTATCATCGGAATCCCGGTGCACAAGACATTTGAGAAGGGTAAAACAAATCTAGCAAGACCGCCCGACAGGCCACATCCCAATAGGAGCCGCGCATATCTCTTACTCAGGGCACTACCAGATGGGCTAGTCGTCCGGTTGGCTGAGACCCCGGGTGAACAGGGGGCGCCGGACATCGCCCAGGTTGGACCAACACTCATGAGGAGCACTGGCCCGGGTTGTTGATTATTATCCACGGGGTAGCTAAGCCCTATGCATTTTTATTAAGTTGTTAAGCTAATGTGGTACCAATGGTGGGCCTTGCCAAAAGAGTTTTATCCCAACGAATAATCAAGGGGGTCCCCATAACAACCCTAAGCATGTTAGGAGCACTCAATATGGAAGATAACATAGGTAAACGGAAACTAGGGCGGCAAAGGTGTAACAAAACACCGAGAAAAAGGCTAGCCTTCCACCTTGTACCAAGTATATAGGTGTATTTAATTAAATAGCAATAATAATGTGATATCCCAAGATATCCATGTTATCACATGGAACAACCTGCACCTGCAACTAGCAACGCTATAAGAAGGGGCTGAGAAAACGGTAACTTAGCCAAACAACGGTTTGCTAGGATGTGGAGGGGTTAGAATCTTATCATGGCAATGTTGGGAGGATTGACATTCAAGTGGTAGGTAATGAGACATAACGATAGAAGCGAGACCACTAGCATAGCAAAGGTAGTAACTGTATCTAGGGTAATGATCATCTTGCCTTGAGGGTCTTTAGTGGGGTAAAGAGCTTGCTCATCGTAGGCGTTCTCGATAGGATCCTCGAACTTAGACTCGTCAACTACCCACAAGAAGAAATAATAGCCAATAAACATACAACCAAGGCATAGTGCACAATCAAGAATGATTCATGACCAATTTAATATATTAAGCATGGCATTCCTAGACTAGTCATATTAAAGGAAGTTTTGATCCATGTGGAGCATGGATCGAGTGACACTTCATATGCAAGTTATTAGTTTTTATCATTCTGTACAGAACAGCAACATTGGTTATTTTGACATGCATGAACATGTAAAAAATGGATACTATGCATGAAATCGATCCAAATGCATATAAAGATCGTTGCAATCGGACTTACAGATCTCTCGGGGCACTCACAACAAGATACTGAAGGAATCAGTGACAAATCAGGATTTCAGAGAGGCTAGGGGCAATTCCTTGGTGTCCCAAGTATGCCACTAGACTGGAAATGAAATTCTAGATGAAATGGGTATAAATATCATGAAAAACCAATGCATAGAACTCACACAAAGCCCAAAACAAATATGCAATGCAATCTGTCCAAAACAGTAACATAGCATTTGTACACATCAAAACAACAATCTACATGAACTTAAAATGCACAAACAAAGCATGGGGCAGTAGAATGTAACATACACTTCATTTCATCAAAAGGAATCATACTGAAAAGAGTCATGGATCAATTGGTAGGATGCTCACAACATGACTATAAAACATAGCATTTAAGGACTTGGTGGAAATCACAGATTTTCACAAACAATTTTAACCTGAAGGTATATTCACATCCAAAAATATATATGCTACAAAATTTTAATGGAATGAAAATGTCGAGCATGCTAGTTTATATAATGGACTTCATTTCATTCAACATGAGCATGATAAAAATATGCACAGAAACATGGCTAGCATCAACACAAAAAGGCTACCTGAAACAAACAGATTCCCAGACTTAGTGAAAATAACAGGGTGCAAAGAGCAGGGTTTTTTTAACAGGTAGGCATGTTTGATAGTAGAAACAACTATGATTCAAAACCTATTCATGACAGCTAATGGCACCACGTGATAGTTGATACTTGTGATCTGCGTTGGGTTTTCCGTGAAGAGGAACGGGTAATTGCAGCACAAAGTGGGTAAGTATTTCCCTCAGTTATGAAACCAAGGTTTATCGAACCAGTAGGAATATCAATCCTCAACCATCTTTAGCGGCTGCACACAAATGAACAAACGACTTGCACCCAACGAGGGCAAGAGGGTTGTCAAGCCCCTTGATCTCGTTATTTACAAGCAAATGAGTTGTGTAGATAATTGTTGATAAATATAAATTGCATAATAAATAAAAAGTAAATAAAGGCAGCGAGGTAATAATAGCGTTCATAAATATATAAGTGAATAGACCGGGGGGCCATAGTGTTCCCTAGCGGCATCTCTCATGTAGGCAGCATACGGTGGGTAACAAATTACTGTAGGGCAATTGATAGAAAAGCGGATAGCTATGCGATTTTCACGGCAATGATCATGTGTATATAGGCATCACGTCCATAAACAAATAGGCCGACTCCTTCCCGCACCTATTACTATTACTCCACTCATCGACCGCTATCCAGCATGCATCTGGAGCATTAAGTAAAACAGAGTAATGCTTGGAGAACGATGACATGATGTAGACAAAGTAAACTCAATCAATATGAATAAACCCCATCGTTTTATCCTTAATAGCAACAACACTAAGACACATCTTGTCCCCTACTTTGTCACTGGGATATAGAAACTCGCCAGGTTGAACCTACCACAACGCACCACTCCCACCGATGAAATATCAATCTACTTGGCCAAAGCACATCAATAGATCGGAGAGCATTACGAAGCTATAATGATCATGCAATTAAGAGATAATATATATCAGAGGTATCTCAAATACTTTTCATGAATAATTCGAACATAAACCCATAGTTCATCGGATCCCAACAAACACACCGCACAATAGGATTACATCGGATAGATCAAAGCGAAGATGCGATGATCATTGTATTGGAGATCAAGAGATAGAGATATTGCCATATAGGTACTAGCTATGGACCCGTTGTCTATGGTGAAGTACTCACACATCATCATGAGGGCAGCAAGGTTGATGAAGAGGCCCTTCGTGATCGATCCCCCCTCCGGCAGGGTGCCGGAACGGAGCTCCAGATGGCCTCGTGATGGAACAGAGACTTGTGGTGGCGAAAAAAGGGTTTCGAGACTGCCTCCAGGGTTTTTGCAATATTAGAGAATTTATAGGCCAGAGAGGGACGTCGGGAGAGCCAAGAGGGGGCCACCACATATCAGGGCACGCCCCCCTAGGGCGCGCCCTGATGTGTGGTGGGGCCCTCGTGCGCCTCCCGACCTCCTTTCGAAGCTTCTAGGTCTTCTTTTGGTCCAGAAAAAATCATCAAAAAGTTTCGTGGCAATTGGACTTCGTTTGGTACTGTAAACCTAAAAAGAATAAAACATGCAGGAAATAGCAACTGGCACTGGGCACTGGGTCAATAGGTTAGTGCTCAAAAATATTATAATTTGGTAAATAAAGACCCAAAAAGTATCCTAGAATGGTAATATATCAGCATGGAACAATCAAAAATTATAGATACGTTGGATACGTATCAAGCATCCCCAAGCTTAATTCCTGCTCGTCCTCAAGTAGGTAAATGATAAAAACAGAATTTTTGATGTTACATGCTATCCATTATGTAATCTTATGCATGTATGCTCATTGATAAAAGATGAATCAACAATTTAACATAGCAATACTAAAGTGTGGGAAACAAAATTATCAATCCTTGAAAGTATACGATCCTTAAGAAATGTTTACCCCCCATTCATCTCATTATAATAGCAATGCATGGCTCCATCTTCACCACATTAATACAAATGTTAAGCACCACAGTGTCCAAGTCAGGCAATTGGATCATACTTTTTCAATATGCATCAACTTTTTATTCTTCACGCAATACATGAGCGTGATCCATTGGACATAGCATTTAGGTGGAATAGAATATGGTGGTAGATATCAAAGGGGTAGAAAGTGGAGAAGATAGTCTCACATCCACTAGGCATACCAACGGGCTCTGGAGATGCCCATCGATAGATGTCAATGCAAGGAGTAGGGATTTCCATGCAAATGATGCACTAGAGCTATAAGTGTATGAAAGCTCAAATGAAGCTAAGTGGGGTGTGCATCCAACTTGCTTTCTCATGAAGACCTTGGGCATTTGAGGAAGCCCGTCATAGGAATATACAAGCCAAGTTTGTTATAATGAATAGGTAATTCCCACTAGCATATGAAAGTGATATATCACGAGACTCTCTACATGAGGAACATGGTGCCACTTTCAGGCACACGTGTGGTAAAAGATAGTAGCAAAGTCCCTTCTCTCATTTTCTCTCATTTCTTTTGAATGGATGGTGGGCTCATTTGGCCTCCCCCATCTTTATGTTTTTTCGTCCGGAATCTCATCTTGACTTGTGGGAGAATCATCGTCTCCATCATTCTTTCCTCACTGGGACAAAGCTCTAATAATGATGATCATCACACTTTTAGTTACTTACAACTCGATATGGAGAACTACTATGACTCTGTATGAATGCCTCTGGCAGTGTACCAGGATGTGCAATGATCTAGCGTGAAATGTATCAAAAATATGATGAACAGTGGCTTTGCCATAAATACTATGTCAGCTCTATATGATCATGCAAAGCAATATGATGATGATTAAACTAGTGATGTGAAGTGACGATGGAATTTGCATGGCAATATATCTCGGAATGGCTATGGAAATGCCATGATAGGTAGGTATGGTGGCTGTTTTGATGAAGATATAATAAGGCTTATGTGCAACAGAGCGTGTCATGTCACGGGGTTTGGATGCACCGGTGAAAGTTGCTCCAATCCTCGAGGTGAGAACGGGCTATGCACGGTACCGAAGAGGCTAGCAAATATGAGAAGGTGACATTGCGTATGTCCATGGTTTTACATTAGTCATAAAGAACTCATATACTTATTGCAAAGTTTATTAGTTTATCAAAAATCAAAGTACTACTCACATGCCCCGAGGGAAGAGGTTGGTAGGAGTTAACCATCGCACGCTTCTGACCAGAAACAACAGTAGGATTTCAACGAGGAATAGAAATGCTCACACATCATCACCATGCCTCTTTAATTTTTAGATGAACAAAAGGGTCAACCTCTCTTAATATTGACACTTCTACGGTTTAACAATTATGAACTCACACCTATTTCATATTACCACATCAATATCATTGACCCACAATTTCTCTATATGTTCTACATGATGGTTTTGATTATCACTCATTGAACACCTAATATTTCTGGACTAGTCTTATGACCCATGCAAATTACCGTCACTATTTATTAACTCTCAAACAAATATAAGTGAAGAACAAGAGTGAAATCATTTCTATAAAATCTACACGCGACCGTGCTAAAAAAGATATAAGTGAAGTACTAAAGCAACTTCTAAGCTCAAAAGATATAAGTGAAGCACATAGAGTATTCTAACAAATTATGATGAAGGTGTGTCTCTCTTAAATAGGTGTGTCCAGCAAACAATGATTATGGCAAACTGAAAGTAAAAGCAAATAAAAGAAAACGACGCTCCAAGCAAAACTCATATCATGTGACGAATAAAATTATAGCTTCAAGTGACATACCGATGGATTTGAGACGAAAGAGGGGATGCCTTACGGGGCATCCCCAAGCTTAGACGCTTGCTACACATTATTCCTTTGTCCATCACGATAACACCCAAAACTTGAAAACTTCAATCACACAAAACTCAACAAAACTTCGTGAGATCCGTTAGTATAAGAAACATATTGCATACTTTAGGTACTGTTATAAATTGATTCCAATTTCATAAATGCATAATAGGTATTGTATTCTAACTTCTCCATGGCTTATAACCCACGATACAATCCATAGCATAATCAAAACAAGCAACTATGCAAGCAAAAACAGAATCTGTCTAAAACAGAATAGTCTGTGGCAATATGTAGAGAACCTATACTTATGTAACTCTTAAAATTCTGAAAATATGGGAAAACCTCGAAAACTTGTATCAAAACACTGTGCAAAAATTTCAGATTATTATCACGCTCCAGTAAAAAAACTAAAAATCCTGTACTGGAGTCAAAAGTTTCTATTCTGTTTCAGCATCGATTCTACTCATCTTGTGAGTCATCCCAAAGGAGCAAGTTCATATGAAAATGACCATATCTCATGTTCAAATATAATTCATAGGGAGCGTGGATTAAATCACACAACAATGAAAAAATGTATATTCCTACAAAAATGTCATGCACACAAACTTGCTCAAAAGTCAAAAATAATGCACTGGATGGATTCATTGAATTTTGCTACCCCATTTTCATATATAATATGCATATGTTGATGTAATAACAATGCCACACTTTCAAAATCAAGAAAAATGCCAAAACTAAAAACATGGGATATGCCAGATTTGGCATATTCCGAATCTAGCTTAAAACGAAAGAAAAACAAGCAAAAAAATAAAAGGAGGGGGCTGGGGATCAAACCCAGGACCTCCTGGCTGGGTTTGGGCGAGCTGGCCAGTCGGGCTAGGTGTGGGTGCTCGATTAATGAGGGGAATCATGGAAGTTAAAGAGCAGCAACGCAGAACGAGAAAATTCCATGAACAGGAGCTCGCTGGCATCGACGCGAGGAGCAGGGTTGCGACCATGGTGGCTACCGATCTATGGCGAGGCTACGGAATTAGGTTACGGGAGCATCTATAGGAAGCGCACATGCTTAAGCTTGCTAGGTGGGGAAGCACGCATGCTTAAAGCCTTCGGCCAACGCGAGCCCGACTTGATGCAGGTGTGCAAATGCTACTGGCAAGGAGGGGTGCGTGCAGAGGAGCTAGGTGTGGCGCAACAAAGCAGTGGGCATGCGTGCACTCGGTTCCCAGGGTGCGGTGAGCGCGGAGGTAGCTGCTAGGTCGATCTCACTCGAAACAATATAGGAAAAAAATGCATCTATGTAGAGCGCGGAGAACAAGGACTTGGCATGGATGCTACATTGTCTACAGGTCATCATAGGCGAGGGGAAGTTGCGGGACGGAGCGAAGGCTCACCTAGTGTCCATCGGACATGGAGACGAGGTAGGAGGGGTGATGGAGACGACATGACAGTCGACAGAAAACCGGCATTCTCTGGTTTGCGTAGAAGAAGGAGAGGTCGGGAATGTCTGTTCTAGCGGCCATGGTGAAGCGTGCCTCGTGGCGGTGGAGGATTCCTTGAAGGTCATCTTCACTGAGGCCGAGGGGTCGGAGACGCGGCGAGGAGCTACCCCAAGATCGAGCTCATGCTCAGTCGGAGCATGGTGGACATGGCGACGCCGTGGTGTGGGTGATTTACCTGAGCAGGCGGCGAAGGAGGTAGAAGGAGGAATGGAGAGGCTAGGGCCAGGGCGAGCGGCTGGGCATGTTTTTAAGGGCTCTAGGGGTCTCTCCGGCCATCAAATCAGCCATCAGGTTGACGTGGAGCACCTGGATGCGCTGCTGTACAGGAGAACGGAGCTCATGTCGCTTGCGGGGCTACGTGGGCGGCGAGAGGCCGGTTGGGCCGCTGGTTCCTGGGCTGCTGCTGTGACTCTCTCTCCCTCAGACTTTATACATTAAATAAAACAATAACCACAAAAGAAAATGTTCATAGAGTTTTACAAAGAATTTGAGATGAATTCAATTTTTTATGGAAAGCTAGGAATATCTTCAGTTTTATTAAAATTGGTTTGGGCATTTTAAGAGACATAAAAATAATAGTCGTTTGAATTTAATTCAAACAAGAATAATTCTTCTGTCTCAAATGAGCTGAAACTTAGAGGAGGGGTATTTGGCATGGTGTAGGATTTATAGAAAAATATAGAACATTTTCTGGACAGTAAAAATACCACAAGAGAATTAAATGCAATAAAGAAGAAATGAGAAGTTTGGATGTGATAGAAACTTGGGAGAACTTGATGAACGGTTGCTGGTTTGTGCAGGATGCATAAGTGAGGTGGAGAAAAGAAGAAGAGGGGGGTGGGGGTTTCACACAAGATCACACAACAAAACTTGAAATGCCAACGAAGGCACAATGATCATAATGCAATGCAACACAATAGCAAGAGGCACATCAAAATCATATGGCATATACAAAGTGAGATGATCATGGCAACAACGAGGATGGCATAAGGCAATAATCAATGATGAACATGATGCAAGGAGCAGAATATGATATGGCACATAACATGATCATGACACTTAAAGGAAGGCAAGCACATCACCACAATTCACACACACAATGATGCAAAAATACAATGGATGCCATGATGCAATAAATTGACATGAACCAAATATTTATCAACCCAACCAAACATGGAATGTCATACATAGGAGATCACATGGAAATGGTGCCAATTATGGAATGTTACATCAGGATTGTTACAGTGACTCCGTGCCGCGGTCCGCCGTCATGGCCCGCGAGGGTCCGGGGTAAGGCCCCCTCGTGGGCTCCTCTCCCTCGCCCTCGCTCCTCGCGTGGGCCGCCTCCCTCGTCGAGCGCTGGGGGATCCTCGCTACCTCCTCTGTGGCCTCCAGCTCCGGCAAATGTTGCTGGTTCCCCATGGCTGGGTCTGGAGCCTGATGCGCCGGCGTGGCCTGGGGGCTCGCTGTAGCCCCCTCGTTGGTGCCCGCCTCCATGGCGGGCGTTGACTGCTCGAGAGGGTTGGGCTTTGAGGGAGTCCAGGATTAAGGGGTCCTCGGGCTGTTGGCTTAGCTTATGTGGACCAGCCCGGTGGGCCGCCTTGTGGCATCTTTGGGAAGGCCGGACTACAGAATGACCCCATGCTTAGGGGGGAAGGTTCCGAAGACTTGGTGTGTTCTCCAAGTAAGAATGGGCGTATCTATGCCCGGATGGAAACCAACCATGTGTAACCCTAGGTATCCCTGGTGTCTATATAAACCAGGGGGCTTAGTTTGTAGAGGGACAAGTCGACTCATCTAGGGTTTAGCTCATTTGATCTCGAGGTAGATCAACTCTGTAACCTTCATACTCATTAATACAATCAAGCAGGACGTAGGGTTTTACCTCCTCACGAGGGCCCGAACCTGGGTAAACATCGTCTCCTTCGTCTCATGTTAACCATCGATCCTAGATTCATAGTTCGGGACCCCCTACCCGAGATCCGCCGGTTTTGACACCGACAGGCTCCTCGGTCCCCTCCATCGCCGTGTCACCTCCTGCGCCAGGTGCCTCCAACGGCACTGCCCCTCCTCCGGAGGCCTCCTCGCGAGCCTCGGGAGGCAAGTCCTCGCACAGCTAAGGAGGAACCGAGCGCTCTTCTTCCATCGTCGCACCCTGTCTCAGTCTCAGGGCAGCGGGCGGCCTCCTCGCGCCCCTCAGAGCCTCCAGGGCGTGCGCGGGTCTCCTTTGCATGCTGCGCTGCCCGTGGGGGCACAGTGGGCGTCGCGATCGCCCCCCTCGAGTCGGGGGCTTTCTTCTTCTTCTACACCCCCCTGCATAGCATGCAGGCTCAGCCGCAAGTCTCGGGAGGTAGGAAGCGGAACTCTAAAGCAAAGGAACAGGATGTGGAAACTTACTCCTCGGTAGGGGCCCAACACCTTTTCCTTAGCTTCGGAAGGGGGCGGCTGCCGCTGCCGCTCCCACGAGGCTCGCTCGAGCTCCCTCCTGAGGGCTCGGCACAAGGCCTGCGAGAGCCTTCTCTCGTCAGGCCGCTACGTGTTTCCTCTGCGAGGATCGCTAGCCCCCGCACTAGTTCCTCTATTGCCCCCATGCTCACGGGCCGGGAGGGCGTGACCACGAACTGGTCTTTGTTGTCATCGTCGTCATCGTCGCTGGCGGCGGCTTGGCGGGGGCGCTCCTCCCCCGCTCTCCTTATCAGCATCCGGCGAGGCCTCGGAGTCCTCGCAACCGCCAGAGCCTGGCACCACCACAAGGGGGTTATCACGAGGCCCCCCGTGGCCCTCGTGGACCAGCCTCCACTAGTTCTCTCGAGTCCTATACAAACATTTTTTACACCCATTATGCGACGTAGTTTTAAACCGTTGCCTTGCATGTATGTGCGATCGAGGTGGCCTATCCCACACGATACAGATAAATCATTGGCGATGCCTCCTCAGGTCACACACGCTGAGCAGATAGAGCATGTGTGCGATTGGGAGGCCCATCACAAATAGGTATAATTGAGGAGTCGTGTGAGATACACTAGGCATCCCACACAGTGAATCCCAAAGGTACGTTTCTGTTCGTATGGTACATCACTGATACGTTTGTGCACCATGATTTCTTATTGATAATTGTAGTATTTTTGGTCATTATTCCACTTTATGATACAATTTGTATGCCTTTTCTCTCTTAATTTACAAGGTACAACACAAAGAGGAAAATTGCCGGAAACCGGAATTCTGGACCTGAAAACCAAGAAAAATGCTGAAAATTCTCTGGACTCCAAATGACCTCAAACTTCACGAGGAATTTTTGTGGAATATATGTGAATTTATGGAGCAAACATATACCAGAGGGGGGCACCTGTTGGTGCCAAGCCATCAGGGCGCGCCCAACCCTCTGGGTGCACCCTGATAGCTTGGTAGGCCCACAGGCGGCCTCCGGCCCCCCTCTTCTGCTATGATGGGTTTTGACCTAGAAAAAATCAAGAGGATACTTTTGAGACAAAGCACCGCCGTCTCAAGGCGGAAACATGGGCAGAGGCCCTTTTGATCTCCAGCAGATTCTGCGTGGGAAACTTCCCTCTAGGAAGGGGGAATCGAAGCCATCGTCATCACCAACGCTTCCTCCTTCGTGGGAGGATCAATCTTCATCAACATCTTCACCAGCACCATCTCATGTCAAACCTAGTTCATCTCTTGTATTCAATCTTTGTCTCAAAACCTCAGACTGGTACCTGGGGGCTACTAGTAGTGTTGATTACATCTTGTAGTTGATGCTTGTTAGTTTACTTGGTGGAAGATAATATTTTCAGATCCTTAATCATATTTATTATACCTCTGATATTGAACATGGTGATGAGTTGTGAGTAGTTACTTTTGTTCCCAAGGACATGGTAGAAGTCTTGTTATAAGTAATCATGTGAAGTTGGTATTCCTTCGATATTTTGATGATATGTATGTTGTTGCTTCCTTTAGTGGTGTCGTGTGAACGTCGACTACATGACACTTCACCATATTTGGGCCTAATGGAAGGAATTGTGGAGTAATAAGTAGATGATGGGTTGCTAGATTGATAGAAGCTTAAACCCCAGTTTATGCGTTATTTCATAAGGGGCTGATTTGGATCCACATGTTTCATGCTATGGTGATATCTCTTAATTCTTATTTTGTAGTTGTGGATGCTTGCGAGAGGGGGTAATCATTGATGACCCACAAGTATAGGGGATCAATCGTAGTCCTTTCGATAAGTAAGAGTGTCGAACCCAACGAGGAGCAGAAGGAAATGATTAGCAGTTTTCAGCAAGGTATTCTGTGCAAGTGCTGTAAGTTATGATAGTAGATAGTTTTATAGCAAGATAAATCGTAACAAGTGACAAGTCACAATAGTAGCAAAGGTGCAGCAAGGCAACCCAATCCTTTTTGTAGCAAAGGACAGGCCTGAAAGTACTATTATATTATGCAAGAACTCCCGAGGACACATGGGAATTATGTCTAGTCATGTTCATCATGTTGAGTTGATTCGCGTTCGCTACTTTGATAATTTCAGCATCGAATATAACTCAGGAATGGACTTCTCCATCCCTTGCATATTTAAGTTCATCACAAAGCTCTTGTAGTTAGATGGAAGCGACTGGAGGATTCTGTCAATAACCAAGTCATCCGGAAGATTAACTCCCAGCTGAGACAAGCGGTTGTGCAACCCAGACATTTTGAGTATGTGCTCGCTGACAAAACTATTTTCCTCCATCTTACAACTGAAGAACTTGTCGGAGACTTCATATCTCTCGACCCGGGCATGAGCTTGGAAAACCATTCTCAGCTCTTGGAACATCTCATATGCTCCGTGTTGCTCAAAACGCTTTTGGAGCCCCGGTTCTAAGCTGTAAAGCATGCCGCACTGAACCAGGGAGTAATCATCACTACGCGACTGCCAGGCGTTCATAACGTCTTGAGTTGCTGGGAAAATGGGTGTGTCACCTAGCGGTGCATCAAGGACATATGCTTTCTTGGAAGCTATGAGGATGATCCTCAAGTTACGGACCCAGTCCGTATAGTCTCTTCCATCATCTTTCAACTTGGTTTTCTCTAGGAACGCGTTGAAGTTGAGGGCAACATTAGCGTGGGCCATTGGATCTACAAGATAGATTGTAAAGACAATTTTAGACTAAGTTCATGATAATTAAGTTCATATAATCAAATTATTTAATGAACTCCCACTCAGATAGACATCCCTCTAGTCATCTAAGTGATACATGATCCATATCGACTAGGCCGTGTCCGATCATCACGTGAGACGGACTAGTCATCAATGGTGAACATCTCCATGTTGATCACATCTACTATACGACTCGTGTTCGACCTTTCGGTCTCTCGTGTTCCGAGGCCATGTCTGTACATGCTAGGCTCGTCAAGTCAACCTAAGTGTTTCGCGCGTGTAAATCTGGCTTACACCCGTTGTATGTGAACGTTAGAATCTATCACACCCGATCATCACGTGGTGCTTCGAAACAACGATCCTTCGCAATGGTGCACACTTAGGGGGAACACATTTCTTGAAATTTTAGTGAGGGATCATCTTATTTATGCTACCGTCGTTCTAAGCAAATAAGATGTAAAAACATGACAAACATCACATGCAAATCATAAAGTGACATGATATGGCCAATATCATCTTGCGCCTTTGATCTCCATCTTCGGGGCGCGGCATGATCACCATCGTCACCGGCACGACACCATGATCTCCATCATCATGATCTCCATCATCGTGTCTTCATGAAGTTGTCTCGCCAACTATTACTTCTATTACTATGGCTAACGGTTAGCAATAAAGTAAAGTAATTACATGGCGTTTTTGATTGACACGCAGGTCATACAATAAATTAAGACAACTCCTATGGCTCCTGCCGGTTGTCATACTCCTCGACATGCAAGTCGTGATTCCTATTACAAGAACATGATCATTCTCATACATCACATGTATTTCATCACATCCTTTTGGCCATATCACATCACATAGCATACCCTGCAAAAACAAGTTAGACGTCCTCTAATTGTTGTTGCAAGTTTTACGTGGCTGCTATGGGTTTATAGCAAGAACGTTTCTTACCTACGCAAAAGCCACAATGGTGATATGCCAATTGCTATTTACCCTTCATAAGGACCCTCTTCATCGAATCCGATCCGACTAAAGTGGGAGAGACAGACACCCGCTAGCCACCTTATGCAACAAGTGCATGTCAGGCGGTGGAACCAGTCTCACGTAAGTGTACGTGTAAAGTCGGTCCGGGCCGCTTCATCCCACAATGCCGCCGAATCAAGATAGGACTAGTAACGGCAAGCAAATTGACCAAATCATCGCCCACAACTACTTGTGTTCTACTCGTGCATAGAATCTACGCATATACCTAGCTCTGATGCCACTGTTGGGGAACGTAGTAATAATTCAAAATTTTCCTACGTGTCACCAAGATCAATCTGGGAGATGCTAGCAATGAGAGAGAGGGAGTGCATCTTCATACCCTTGAAGATCGCTAAGCGGAAGCGTTGCAAAGAACGCGGTTGATGGAGTCGTACTCGCGGCGATTCAAATCGTGGAAGATCCGATCCAAGCACCAAACGGACGGCGCCTCCGCGTTCAACACACGTACAGCCCGGGGACGTCTCCTCCTTCTTCATCCAGCAAGGGGGGAGCAGAAGTTGAGGGAGAGCTCCGGCAGCACGACGGCGTGGTGGCGGTGGAGCTCGTGGTTCTCCGGCAGAGCTTCGCTAAGCACTACGGAGGAGGAGGAGGTGTAGGAGGGGGGAGGGATGCGCCAGGGAAGGGGTGCAGCTCCCATGCGCCTCCCCACTATATATAGGGGTGGAGGGGGCTGGATTCTTGCCCTCCAAGTCCATTGGGGCGTTGGCAAAGGTGGGAGGAAAGAAATCCCATCCTTTCCCTTCCCCACTGATTGTTATCCCCCCTTTTTAGGGATCTTGATCTTATCCCTTCGGGATATGATCTTATTCCTTCTAAGGGGGGGGATCTTGGTGCGCCTTGACCAGGGGTGTGGGGCCTTGCCCCCACTACCCACGTTCATGTGGGTCCCCCCATGCAGGTGGGCCCCACTCCGGAACCTTGTAGAACCTTCCCGGTACAATACCGAAAAATCCCGAACATTTTCCGGTGGCCAAAATAGGACTTCCCATATATAAATCTTCACTTCCGAACCATTCCGGAACTCCTCGTGACGTCCGGGATCTCATCCGGGACTCTGAACAACTTTCGGTAACCACATACAATTCCCTTTACAACTCTAGCGTCACCGAACCTTAAGTGTGTAGACCGTAAGGGTTCGGGAACCATGCAGACATGACCAAGACACCTCTCCGGCCAATAACCAATAGCGGGATCTGGATACCCATATTGGCTCCCACATGTTCCACGATGATCTCATCGGATGAACCACGATGTCGGGGATTCAATTAATCCCGTATACAATTCCCTTTGTCCATCGGTATGTTACTTGCCCGAGATTCGATCGTCGGTATCCCTATACCTTGTTCAATCTCGTTACCGGCAAGTCTCTTTACTCGTTCCGTAACACATGATCCTGTGACTAACTCCTTAGTCACATTGAGCTCATTATGATGATGTATTACCGAGTGGGCCCAGAGATACCACTCCGTCACACGGAGTGACAAATCCCAGTCTCGATTCGTGCCAACCCAACAGACACTTTCGGAGATACCTGTAGTGCACCTTTATAGTCACCCAGTTACGTTGTGACGTTTGATACACCCAAAGCATTCCTACGGTATCCGGGAGTTGCACAATCTCATGGTCTAAGGAAATGATACTTGACATTAGAAAAGCTCTAGCAGACGAACTACACGATCTTATGCTATGCTTAGGATTGGGTCTTGTCCATCACATCATTCTCCTAATGATGTGATCCCGTTATCAACGACATCCAATGTCCATGGTCAGGAAACCATGACCATCTATTGATCAACGAGCTAGTCAACTAGAGGCTCACTAGGGACATGGTGTGGTCTATGTATTCACACATGTATTACGGTTTCCGGTTAATACAATTATAGCATGAACAATAGACAATTATCATGAACAAGGAAATATAATAATAACCATTTTATTATTGCCTCTAGGGCATATTTCCAACAGTCTCCCACTTGCACTAGAGTCAATAATCTAGTTACATTGTGATGAATCGAACACCCATAGAGTTCTGGTGCTGATCATGTTTCGCTCGTGGAAGAGGTTTAGTCAATGGATCTGCGACATTCAGATCCGTATGTAGTTTACAAATATCTATATCTCCATCCTGAATGTAACCACGAATGGAGTTGAAGTGGCGCTTGATGTGCTTGGTCTTCTTGTGAAACCTGGGCTCCTTGGCAATGGCAATAGCTCCAGTGTTGTCACAGAAGAGAGTCATCGGGCCCGACGCATTGGGAATCACTCCTAGGTCGGTGATGAACTCCTTCATCCAGACTCCTTCCTGCGCTGCTTCCGAAGCAGCTATGTACTCCGCTTCACATGTAGATGCCACCACGACGCTTTGCTTGCAACTGCACCAGCTGACTGCCCCACCATTCAAAATATACATGTATCCGGTTTGTGACTTGGAGTCATCCGGATCTGTGTCGAAGCTAGCATCGACGTAACCCTTTATGACGAGCTCTTCGGCACCTCCATAAACGAGAAACATATCCTTAGTCCTTTTCAGGTACTTAAGGATATTCTTGACCGCTGTCCAGTGTTCCATTCCGGGATCACTTTGGTACCTCCCTACCAAACTTATGGCAAGGTTCACATCAGGTCTGGTACACAGCATGCCATACATAATAGAGCCTACGGCTGAGGCATAGGGGATGACACTCATCTTTTCTCTATCTTCTGCCGAGGTCGGGCATTGAGCTGTGCTCAATCTCACACCTTGCAATACAGGCAACAACCCCTTCTTGGACTGATCCATATTGAACTTATTCAATATCTTGTCAAGGTATGTGCTTTGTGAAAGACCAATGAGGTGTCTCGATCTATCTCTATAGATCTTGATGCCTAATATGTATGCAACTTCTCCAAGGTCCTTCATTGAAAAACACTTATTCAAGTAGGCCTTTATGCTTTCCAAAAGTTCTATATCATTTCCCATCAACAATATGTCATCCACATATAAAATGAGAAATGCTACAGAGCTCCCACTCACTTTCTTGTAAATACAGACTTCTCCATAAGTCTGTATAAACCCAAACGCTTTGATCACCTCATCAAAGCGAATGTTCCAACTCCAAGATGCTTGCACCAGCCCATAGATGGAGCGCTGGAGCTTGCATACCTTGTCAGCATTCTTAGGATCGACAAAACCTTCCAGCTGCATCATATACAATTCTTCCTTAAGGAAACCGTTAAGGAATGCCGTTTTGACGTCCATTTGCCAGATCTCATAATCATAAAATGCGGCAACTACTAACATGATTCGGACGGACTTCAGCATCGCTACGGGTGAGAAAGTCTCATCGTAGTCAACTCCTTGAACTTGTCGATAACCCTTAGCAACAAGCCGAGCCTTATAGACGGTCACATTACCATCCGCGTCAGTCTTCTTCTTAAAGATCCATTTATTTTCTATGGCTTGCCGATCATCGGGCAAGTCCACCAAAGTCCATACTTTGTTCTCATACATGGATCCTATCTTGGATTTCATGGCTTCAAGCCATTTGTTGGAATCCGGGCCCGCCATGGTTTCTTCATAGTTCGAAGGTTCACCGTTGTCTAACAACATGATTTCCAGGACAGGGTTGCCGTACCACTCTGGTGCGGAACGTGTCCTCGTGGACCTACGAAGTTCAGTAGTAACTTGATCCAAAGTTTCATGATCATCATCATTAACTTCCTCTCTAGTCGGTACAGGCACCACAGAAACATTTTCCTGCGTTGTGCTACTCTCCGGTTCGAGAGGGGGTACAATTACCTCATCAAGTTCTACTTTCCTCTCACTTACTTATTTCGAGAGAAACTCTTTCTCTAGAAAGGATCCATTCTTGGCAACAAAGATCTTGCCTTCGGATCTGAGGTAGAAGGTATACCCAATAGTTTCCTTAGGTTATCCTATGAAAATGCACTTTTCCGATTTGGGTTCGAGCTTTTCAGGTTGAAGTTTCTTGACATAAGCATCGCATCCCCAAACTTTCAGAAATGACAACTTAGGTTTCTTCCCAAACCATAATTCATACGGTGTCGTCTCAATGGATTTAGACGGTGCCCTATTTAAAGTGAATGCGGCAGTCTCTAATGCATATCCCCAAAATGATAGCGGTAAATCAGTAAGAGACATCATAGATCGCACCATATCCAATAGAGTGCGATTACGACGTTAGGACACACCATTACGCTGAGGTGTGCCAGGCGGCGTGAGTTGTGAAACAAATCCACATTTCCTTAAGTGCGTGCCAAACTCGTGACTCAAATATTCTCCTCCACGATCAGATCGTAAGAACTTTATTTTCTTGTCACGTTGATTCTCTACCTGACTCTGAAATTCCTTGAACTTTTCGAAGGTCTCAGACTTGTGTTTCATTAAGTAGACATACCCATATCTGCTTAAGTCATCAGTGAGGGTGAGAACATAACGATAGCCACCGCGAGCCTCAACGCTCATTGGACCGCATACATAGGTATGTATTATTTCCAACAAGTTGGTTGCTCGCTCCATTGTTCCGGAGAACGGAGTCTTAGTCATCTTGCCCATGAGGCATGGTTCGCACATGTCAAATGATTCATAATCAAGAGACTCCAAAAGTCCATCTGCATGGAGTTTCTTCATGCGTTTGACACCAATATGACCAAGGCGACAATGCCACAAGTATGTGGGACTATCATTATCAACCTTACATCGTTTGGTATTCACACTATGAATATGTGTAACATCACATTCGAGATTCAATAAAAAATAAACCATTGACCAGCGGGGCATGACCATAAAACATATCTCTCATATAAATAGAACAACCATTATTCTCGGATTTAAATGAGTAGCCATCTCGCATCAAACGAGATCCAGATACAATGTTCATGCTCAAAGCTGGTACTAAATAACAATTATTGAGGTTTAAAACTAATCCCGAAGGTAGATGTAGAGGTAGCGTGCCGACGGCGATCACATCGACCTTGGAACCATTCCCGACGCGCATCGTCACCTCGTCCTTCGCCGGTCTCCGCTTATTCCACAGCTCCTGTTTTGAGTTACAAATGTGAGCAACCGCACCGGTATCAAATACCAAGGAGCTACTATGAGCGCTGGTAAGGTACACATCAATAACATGTATATCATATATACCTTTGATGTTGCCGGCCTTCTTATCCGCTAAGTACTTGGGGCAGTTTCGCTTCCAGTGACCGGTTCCCTTGCAATAAAAGCACTCAGTCTCAGGCTTGGGTCCATTCTTCGACTTCTTCCCGGCAACTGATTTACCGGGCGCGGCAATTGCTTTGCCGTCCTTCTTGAAGTTCTTCTTACCCTTGCCTTTCTTGAAACTGGTGGTCTTATTCACCATCAACACTTGATGTTCCTTTTTGATCTCCACCTCCGCTGATTTCAGCATCGAATATAACTCAGGAATGGACTTCTCCATCCCTTGCATATTGAAGTTCGTCACAAAGCTCTTGTAGCTAGGTGGAAGCGACTGGAGGATTTTGTCAATAACCGAGTCATCCGGAAGATTAACTCCCAGCTGAGACAAGCGGTTGTGCAACCCAGACATTTTGAGTATGTGCTCGCTGACAGAACTATTTTCCTCCATCTTACAACTGAAGAACTTGTCGGAGACTTCATATCTCTCGACCCGGGCATGAGCTTGGAAAACCATTCTCAGCTCTTGGAACATCTCATATGCTCCGTGTTGCTCAAAACGCTTTTGGAGCCCCGGTTCTAAGCTGTAAAGCATGCCACACTGAACCAGGGAGTAATCATCACTACGCGACTGCCAGGCGTTCATAACGTCTTGAGTTGCTGGGAAAATGGGTGCGTCACCTAGCGGTGCATCAAGGACATATGCTTTCTTGGAAGCTATGAGGATGATCCTCAAGTTACGGACCCAGTCCGTATAGTTTCTTCCATCGTCTTTCAGCTTGGTTTTCTCTAGGAACGCGTTGAAGTTGAGGGCAACATTAGCGTGGGCCATTGGATCTACAAGGTAGATTGTAAAGACAATTTTAGACTAAGTTCATGATAATTAAGTTCATATAATCAAATTATTTAATGAACTCCCACTCTGATAGACATCCCTCTAGTCATCTAAGTGATACATGATCCATATCGACTAGGCCGTGTCTGATCATCACGTGAGACGGACAAGTCATCAATGGTGAACATCTCCATGTTGATCGCATCTACTATACGACTCATGTTCGAACTTTCGGTCTCTCGTGTTCCGAGGCCATGTCTGTACATGCTAGGCTTGTCAAGTCAACCGAAGTGTTTCGCGCATGTAAATCTGGCTTACACCCGTTGTATGCGAACGTTAGAATCTATCACACCCGATCATCACGTGGTGCTTCGAAACAACGATCCTTCTCAACGGTGCACACTTAGGGAGAACACATTTCTTGAAATTTTAGTGAGGGATCATCTTATTTATGCTACCGTCGTTCTAAGCAAATAAGATGTAAAAAACATGACAAACATCACATGCAAATCATAAAGTGACATGATATGGCCAATATCATCTTGTGCCTTTGATCTCCATCTTCGGGGCGCGGCATGATCACCATCGTCACCGGCATGACACCATGATCTCCATCATCGTGTCTTCATGAAGTTGTCTCGCCAATTATTACTTCTACTACTATGGCTAACGGTTAGCAATAAAGTAAAGTAATTACATGGCGTTTTTGATTGACACGCAGGTCATACAATAAATTAAGACAACTCCTATGGCTCCTGCCGGTTGTCATACTCATCGACATGCAAGTCGTGATTCCTATTACAAGAACATGATCGTTCTCATACATCACATATATTTCATCACATCCTTTTGGCCATATCACATCACATAGCATACCCTGGAAAAACAAGTTAGACGTCCTCTAATTGTTGTTGCAAGTTTTATGTGGCTGCTATGGGTTTCTAGCAAGAACGTTTCTTACCAACACAAAAGCCACAATGGTGATATGCCAATTACTATTTACCCTTCATAAGGACCCTCTTCATCGAATCCGATCCGACTAAAGTGGGAGAGACAGACACCCGCTAGCCACCTTATGCAACAAGTGCATGTCAGGCGGTGGAACCAGTCTCACGTAAGTGTACGTGTAAAGTCGGTCCGTTCCGCTTCTTCCCACAATGCCGCCGAATCAAGATAGGACTAGTAACGGCAAGCAAATTGACCAAATCATTGCCCACAACTACTTGTGTTCTACTCGTGCATAGAATCTACGCATAGACCTAGCTCTGATGCCACTGTTGGGGAACGTAGTAATAATTCAAAATTTTCCTACGTGTCACCAAGATCAATCTAGGAGATACTAGCAACGAGAGAGAGGGAGTGCATCTTCATACCCTTGAAGATCTCTAAGTGGAAGCGTTGCAAAGAACGCGGTTGATGGAGTCGTACTCGCGGCGATTCAAATCGCGGAAGATCCGATCCAAGCGCCGAACGGACGGCGCCTCCGCGTTCAACACACGTACAGCCCGGGGACGTCTCCTCCTTATTGATCCAGCAAGGGGGGAGAAGAAGTTGAGGGAGAGCTTCGGCAGCACGACGGCGTGGTGGCGGTGGAGCTCGTGGTTCTCCGGCAGAGCTTCGCTAAGCACTACGGAGGAGGAGGAGGTGTAGGAGGGGGGAGGGCTGCGCCAGGGAAGGGGTGCAGCTCCCATGCGCCTCCCCACTATATATAGGGGTGGAGGGGGCTGGATTCTTGCCCTCCAAGTCCATTGGGGCGTTGGCAAAGGTGGGAGGAAAGAAATCCCATCCTTTCCCTTCCCCACCGATTGTTATCCCCCCTTTTTAGGGATCTTGATCTTATCCCTTCGGGATATGATCTTATTCCTTCTAAGGGGGGATCTTGGTGCTCCTTGACCAGGGGTGTGGGGCCTTGACACCACTACCCACGTTCATGTGGGTCCCCCCATGCAGGTGGGCCCCACTCCGGAACCTTCTAGAACCTTCCCGGTACAATACCGAAAAATCCCGAACATTTTCCGGTGGCCAAAATAGGACTTCCCATATATAAATCTTCACCTCCGGACCATTCCGGAACTCCTCGTGATGTCCGGGATCTCATCCGGGACTTCAAACAACTTTCGGTAACCACATACAATTCCCATTACAACTCTAGCGTCACCGAACCTTAAGTGTGTAGACCCTACGGGATCGGGAACCATGCAGACATGACCGAGACACCTCTCCGGCCAATAACCAATAGCGGGATCTGGATACCCATATTGGCTCCCACATCTTCCACGATGATCTCATCGGATGAACCATGATGTTGGGGATTCAATTAATCCCGTATATAATTCCCTTTGTCCATCGGTATGTTACTTGCCCGAGATTCGATCGTCGGTATCCCTATACCTTGTTCAATATCGTTACCGGCAAGTCTCTTTACTCGTTCCGTAACACATGATCCCGTGACTAACTCCTTAGTCACATTGAGCTCATTATGATGATGTATTACCGAGTGGGCCCAGAGATACCTCTCCGTCACACGGAGTGACAAATCCCAGTCTCGATTCGTGCCAACCCAACAGACACTTTCGGAGATACCTGTAGTGCACCTTTATAGTCACCCAGTTATGTTGTGGCGTTTGATACACCCAAAGCATTCCTACGGTATCCGGGAGTTGCACAATCTCATGGTCTAAGGAAATGATACTTGACATTAGAAAAGCTCTAGCAGACGAACTACACGATCTTATTGTTGACACACGAACACGTCACCGTGTACCCTCGACGCCGGGGGTGATGCACCGCAGCTCACGTCGAAGGAGGTCCGACCGGCAGCGCGATACGCAAGACAGCCGGCAGACGCTTTTGAAGACCCGAAGCCCCGCACGCCCGGGAGGGACCCCGTCAGGGAGTGCGGCAGCAATGGGCTGCCCTAGGTCGATTCGCTCGCCCCTAGATCCTCTGTAGTCGCAGCTCTCCAACACGAAGAACGACGAAGAACGAGAGAGAAAAACGATGGAAAGATAGAACGTAGATGAAAAAGTAGTATAATGATTGTTCAATTGTGTGTTGTTTCAATCGGCCATCACCCCCAACATATATAAGAGGCGGCTGGACTTCCCGTACAAGCAAAGGATTCACCTAGGCTTTCCTTACAAGAAAATTACACTAATTCACGTCCTAGAGTCCTAGTTTTGGTCCCACTCGGATTCAGCCCGAATCTGGTCCAATCTTCTGCCTTGCTCCTTGCGTGGGCCGTGGAATATGCATATGACTTCCGATGGAGACGGTTGAAATACCAATTTTGTGCGCTTTGATGAGGCCAACAATCCGTATGTTGATCACTTTTCCAAATAAGGCCATCTTGAATACCCCACGGGGTCATCCTTAATTTCGAGTCGGACTCGTTCATATAGCTAACTGGACCGTCCGACTCTTGTATCGTCTCTGCAGGTCATATACTACGTCGGATGACTATGACTCCAAAAGCAAAGTTGACCGTTTCGACGAGACGAACAACTTTCATGTTGAACACTTTTTCATCCGAGGCCATTTAGATAAGTATTTGAGCCCATCTTCAGCATCTGGTCGGATTGGCCTTGACAGTTTTTACTGTTCACGACGGCAAGCTTTCCCCCGGCATGTTCACGGCGGCAAGGTACTGTTCACGCGACAAGGTTACTGTTCATCGCGGGGGGGGGGGGGGGCAAGGTCACTGGTTACTGCGGCAAGCTTTTCCCCGGCAAGGTTACTGTTCACGCGGCAAGGTTACTGTTCACTGTTCACCGCGACAAGGTTACTGTTCGCTGTGGCAAGCTTTTCCCCGACAAGGTTACTGTTCACGGCGGCAAGCTTTTCCCCCGGCAAGGTACTGTTCACGGCGGCAAGCCTTTCCCCCCGGCAAGGTTACTGTTCACCGCGGCAAGCCTTTCCCCCGGCAAGTTTACTGTTCACCGCGGCAAGCCTTTCCCCCGGCAAGGTTACTGTTCACCGCGGCAAGCTTTTCCCCCGGCAAGGTTACTGTTCACGGCGGCAAGCCTTTCCCCCGGCAAGGTTACTGTTCACGGCGGCAAGCCTTTCCACCGGCAAGGTTACTGTTCACCGTGACAAGCCTTTCCCCCGGCAAGGTTACTGTTCACGGCGGCAAGCCTTTCCCCCGGCAAGGTTACTGTTCACCGCGGCAAGCCTTTCCCCCGGCAAGGTTACTGTTCACGGCGGCAAGCCTTTCCCCCCCGGCAGGTTACTGTTCACGGCGGCAAGCCTTTTCCCCCGGCAAGGTTACTGTTCACCGCGGCAAGCCTTTCCCCCGGCAAGGTTACTGTTCACCGCGGCAAGCCTTTCCCCCGGCAAGGCTACTGTTCACCGTGGCAAGGTACTGTTCACTGTTCACCGCGGCAAGGTTACTGTTCACGCATTGCATCAGACACCCATCAGACATGTGTCTGATGGGGCGCGCCGTATTTTGCCTCTTGACAGGGCTGCATTCAAATAGCTCTAACTTTTGCATACGAACCCGGTTTGAGACGATTTTTATATGAAAATCAACCGATTCGACGAGACGAAGATAATTCATGTAGAGCATTTCTTCATCCGAGATTGTCTTGGAGGCGTAATCGACCAAAAAGCACTCAGAACACCTAAATATGACAATCCGAGTGTAGTTTTGGTCTTTGATATGATGCCGAATGATTATGGTCCAAACATCAAAGTTGTTCCACTCGGCAATGTGAAGTTTCTCATGTAGAATATTTTGTCATTTGAGGTCATCTCTATTGCATTTTGTATTGTGCCAAAATCAGGCGTCAACACATGCCCCCCTGTTTTTCGGCAAAGCTTGCATGCCGAAAAATAATTTGCACCATGTTTGTTCTAAGGACGATGTCAACACTCCATCGGCCATTCATATTTCTCAGGGCGATAATTATGTATCGGTCATGTTTTTGCTAAGGGCGATAATCATATATCGGCCATTGCCTAATCAGGCTTCTTGCCACACACTCGGGTGGTACTTTTTCAGATATCTGCCATTGAGAGCTCGAGGTAATAATACTCCTTGCATGGATTCCACCAAATATGAATTTCCAGGAACTACCCTTGCAATCCTAAAAGGACCTTCCCAGTTTGGAGACCACTTCCCGAATTTTCTATCTCTAGAACCAATCGGCAGAATCACTTTCCACACAAGATTGCCAACCTGAAAATTCTTCAACTTGACCTTTTTATTGTAAGCTCTTGCTACCCTCAGCTTGTCATTCTCTATAGCCTTCAGAGCAGCCAAACGTTTATCGGCAACTTCATCAATGTTGTCCATCATCAAATTGTAAAAGTCCACTGCCGATAAATCATTCTGTTTGGCTATTCTCAAAGCATTCAAATTCACTTCCACTGGTAAAACAGCCTCTTGACCGTATACTAGCTCATACGGAGTTACCTTTGTAGCACCATGCCTTGAGATTCTATGTGCCCATAAAGCTTCAGACAATTACTCATGCCATTTTCTTGGATTATCCTCAATCTTCTTTTTGATGAGCTTGATCAATATCTTATTGCTAGATTCAGCTTGTCCATTAGCTTGGGCATAATACGGAGATGAATTGAGCAACTTTATGTTATATGATTCGGCAAATTCTCTAACTTGATGTGACATGAAAGATGAACCTTGATCTGTAGTCAATGTCTGAGGAACGCCGAATCTATGAATAATGTGCTCAGTTATGAATTGAATTACTTCCGTATGTGTCATGTTCTTGAGAGGTACTGCTTCAGACCATTTGGTGAAATAATCGGTTGCCACCAACACGAACCGATGCCCCTTCGAGGAAGATGGATGAATTTGCCCAATGAAATCTAAACCCCATCCTCTAAAAGGCCACGGCTTGATAATAGGATGTAACATAGCAGCAGGAGCTAATTGAATATCACCAAATTTTTGACAAGCTTCACACCCTTTATAATATCTGAAGCAATCATTGATCATAGTCGGCCAATAAAATCCAACACGTCGTAATAACCACTTCATCTTGGGAGCCGACTGATGAGTACCACAAATGCCTTCATGTACCTCTCCCATAGCAATTCTTGCTTGGTCCTCGTCCAAACATTTCAAAAGAACATCTTCAACCGTTCGGCGATAAAGACCACCATCTCTTATTGTATATTTGAAAGCCATACGCCGAACAGTCCTGTCCACCCTTTCACTTGGATCACGCAAGTAATCCATAATGGGCTTCCTCCAGTCATGATTTTCACCTGTACTAGATTTTTTGTTAGTGGCCGAATCAGTGGGCTCTGGTTCGGCCTCTCCCATATTAGCAAGACAAGACATCGGCTTCTGAGAAATATGAAACATGCCATGATCAACATGATAACCGGATGCTTGCTGTGCCAACTGATTTGCTCTCCAATTGTCATGTCTAGATATATGAGCAATGCTAAAATAATCCAAAGTAGAAATTGTATCTAGACACTTATCAAGATAAACATTAAGTGATTCGTCTAAACATTGAAAGACTTTGGACACTTGCTGCACTACTAATAACGAATCACCAAAAGCCTGAACATGTGTAGCACCTATAGCAAGTAACATCTCCAGGCCGAATAACAATGCCTCATATTCGGCCTGATTGTTTGTGCAAAAATATTCTAAGCGGCATGAAGCTTCAAAAATAGCACCATGAGGAGATATATAAACAATACCAACACCTTGGCCATTGCTACAAACTGAACCATCAAAATATAATCTCCATGGTACTAACGAGACAAGGTTTATATCAATATCATGCTTGTCATCAATTCGATGTTCAACAATAAAATCAGCAACAATTTGGCCTTTCATGGATTTTAGAGATTCATAAGCCAAATCATATTCAATTAAAGCATAAGCCCACTTGCCAATTCTACCACTAAGAATTGGCCTATGCAGCATGTATTTGATGACATCGGTTTGACAAGCTATTATGCAAGTACTAGGCACTAGATAATGTCTCAATTTTGTGCAAGCATAATATAAACAGAGGCATAATTTTTCAATAAATGTATACCTTGTCTCGGCGTCCAATAAGCGTCGGCTCAGATATGTAATAGTATGCTCTTTCCCTTCGGTTTCTTGAGTTAAAACAGCACCAATAACACCTTCCTCTGCTGCAATATAAAGCCTAAAGGGTTCTTTGTGCCTGGGTGCTTTCATCACCGGAGGAGTGCACAAATAATTTTTGATCATATCAAATGCTTCTTGCTGTTTTGCCCCCCAAGTCAAATCAGTATCATTCTTTAACCGAAAGATAGGAGTAAATGCATCGACTTTCCCTGACAGATTAGCTATGAACCTTCTCAAATAATTGACCTTGCCAAGGAACTTTTGCATATCTCTCTTGCACGTTGGAGCCTCCACTTTCTGTATGGCCTCTATCTTTTTGGGATCAATCTCTATGCCATCTTCATGAATAATGAAACCCAAAAACTTGCCAGCCGACACGCCGAATGCACACTTCAAAGGATTCATCTTTAGTCCATATTTTTTCATTCTTTCAAAAGCTAAGCGCAAATCGGCTAGATGAGATTCGAAAGCATCCGATTTGACAACAATATCATCAATATAGACTTCAAGTATAATGCCGAGCAGATCATGGAAAATTAAATTCATAGCCCTTTGATATGTGGCACCAGCATTTTTTAATCCGAACGTCATTACTGTCCACTCGAATAAACCAAGAAAACCAGGGCAACGAAAAGCTGTCTTGGACATGTCCTCTTCGGCCATAAAGATCTGATTGTATCCAGCATTACCATCAAGAAAACTAATAACCTTATGTCTAGAAGCATCATTAATAAGCATGTCGGCTATAGGCATAGGATACTCATCTTTGGGTGTAGCTCTATTCAAATCTCTGAAATCAATGCACACCCTTAACTTGCCGGAGCCTTTCTTCTCCACTGGTACAATGTTAGAAATCCACTCGGCATACCGGCAAGGTCTAATAAAATTAGATTTAAGCAAACGACCGATCTCTTCCTTGATCCGGTCATATGTTTTTGGATTAAATTTTCTAGCCGATTGTTTGTAAGGTCTAAAACCGGCCTTTATAGGCAACCGATGCTCCACTAGCTCTCGGCTTAAACCTGGCATCTCATGATATTCCCATGCAAAGCAACAAACATATTCTTTCAATAGCTCGATCAACTTACCCTTATGATCGGCTCTTAAATTTTTGTTTACAAATGTCGGCCTAGGAATTGAACCATCTCCTATGTCTATCTCTTCTAATGGATCGGCCGACGTAAAACCTTGTCCTAATTTATCCATATCAACTAACTCCTCTATAGATTCATATATATCGCTCTCATTGGACCGATATTCAACAAGACGCTTTTGCAACCAATCTGAGTTAGAATCCATTTAAATACATCATACCTTGGAGCTGATTACCACCAACCGGCTTTAAAGAAACGGACACAAAACCACTTTTTGTGGCGCTAAGAAAATCAAATTCTGACAAGTCGCGTCCCGTAAAGCAAGTAGCATTGGGATGTTGCCAATCCACCGATGCATCGGCCAAAGCAACACAAGCCGAGTTATCCGCATGAATGACTTCCACTTCATCATCAACCCACTGGATCAAAAACTGGTGCATAGTAGATGGCACGCACTGGTTTGCATGAACCCAATCACGGCCTAGTATGACGTTGTAGTTACCTTGCACCTCAGCAACAAAGAATGCAGTAGCCAAAGTTTTGCTCCCGACCGTAAGCTCCACATACATCACACCTTTGGCTTCAGTTTTCTCTTTGCCTTCAAACCCATTAAGCACCATATTGGTCTTGATTAGTTCTTCATCTGGCAGACCCAATTTTTTTGAAGACCGAATAGGGCATAAGATTCACCACAGCACCACCATCAACAAGCATCCGAGCGAGTGGTGATCCGTTGATATGACCTCGGAGGTACAATGGTTTCAAGTGTGTCACTGGTTCTTTTGGCTTCTCAAATATTGCATTCTTAGGGCTAAAATCCAGCTGAGCCACTTCCCCTTCTTCATCTACAACACGAAACTCAGCGGGTAAGTAAAACACCATATTGATATCCATACCTTCGTGGACCGGTGTAGGCTCATAATCCACCATATCTTCCTCCTCCTCGGGCGTGCTCATTGGTTCTGAAACCTGTTCGGGCGGAGCGCAATCGATAGGTGTTGCGGACGATGTAATAGCAATGGCATCGTCCTCCTTTGGCGGTATAGATGCTGATGTGACAGATGTAGAAACCACCGCACTCTGTACTTGCTTAGGCACCCACACTTGTTTTGTAGGTACCATGGGCCGAATGTCATTAAACCACTTATCTCTTTGCTTTTCGGCCTCCTGTTCTGCCAGCTCGTTACTCCTTAGCCTTTGTAGCTTCCTCTTTTGCGTTTTTGTTAGCCCTGGAGGACACCACTTAGGTTGCATATATTTTGGATCTTTGGGCTTGGCATTGCTCGTGCTAGCTTCATGATCATTAGCCGAGTGCTTTGGCGCGATAGCAAGTATCGGCTCAGTAGGGTTGTTACGCACCATCGGCTGTTGTATGGCGATTGTTTCAGTGCCCAAGACAAGTGTTTCAGCATCAACCTTTTCTTTGCCCTTTTTAGACTCAACCGCTGCACTTGGTGATTTGACACGCCACACCTGTTTGTTGACCTTTTCTTGATTATTTTGCATCGGCCGATTGACACCATTGTTCAACGGCCTCGTGCAGGATAAGAAAGCCTCTCACGCATAGGCCTCCTTGGTTCTGCCCATCCTGGATGAAAAGCATAAGGGGCCATTGGGGGCTGCCCCCATCCTCCATTGAATCCTCCCATGAAGTAGGGTGCATAGGGAGGTGGCGCCATCCACGGTCCTGGCGCCCATGGCCCGTATGGCCTTGTGTGATGCTGCAATTCTTGCCTCGGAGGTGATCTTGGGCGCTTCAAATTTGATGACCGATTAGAGCTAGAACCGGCCGCTTGATTAGCATACTTGGACAGCAACATATCAAAAGTTGGCTTGGCTCTCTTGCGCTGCACTTTGGCTTCATTCAGCTTCCACTTGCCAACTTCCGGACTCTTGGGCTTGACAAATTTGACACGGGTACTCTCTTGCTCTTGTGGTTGCCCCCCGAGTGCAGGATTCTTGACAGTGATTTTGATTATCTCCCCGCCATCGGGTTGCTTGTCGAGCACCACTTGCCTTCCCAAGACCTTGTCGCCATCTCTGTTTTTCCTGGGCTCACCAATGGCAATATTAGTTTTATTAGCGGATTCGGCCACTTCCGGCCGAATGAGCACCTTTTTCCCCTCCAAATCCAGAGTATTCATTGGGAAGGGCTGCTTATCAACTTGCATCTCAGAAAAGTTCAATCGTCCGTCATTAATGGCCGATTGTATCTGTCGTCGAAAAACATTGCAATCATTAATCGCATGAGAAAAAGAATTATGATACTTGCAATAAGCACGCCATTTCAGCTCTTCAAACGGCGGTAAAGTATGAGATATTCTAATAATCTTAGCTTGTAGCAAAGCATCAAATATTCTATCACATTTAGCAATATTAAAAGTAAACTTCATCTCATCATCACGATTCTTATGAATCGGCTTTAAATCATTGCAAGTAAATGGTTTGGCCTTCGAGGGCCAAACAAATTCAGCAACATAAATATCACCCTCATCGTCCGAACGATCACTATCATATTCAACCATATTCATCTTTGGACGATCAGTTTTATATCTATGCACTTCTTTAAGCTCATTGCTTCGGCTTTCATGAGCCAAAGCCCTCTGTAAGACTTGGTTGATACTTATAAATTCATAGCCTTCTAGTTTCTCTCTAATATGAGCTCTCAAACCATTAAGCACAAGATCAGCCAAGTCTCTCTCAGTTATCACTAAACTATAGCACCGGTTTTTTGTTTCCCTAAATCTCTTGACGTAATCAGAGACCGATTCGTCATGCTTCTGCTTAACCGATGTAAGATGTGACAACTTAAGTTCATTATCGCCGCTATAAAAATGATCATGAAATTTTTGCTCTAGCTGCAACCATGCACGAATAGAGCCATGCGGCAAAGAAGAAAACCATGAAAATGCGGTACCAGTTAATGACAAAGGAAATAAACGCACTTTCAATTCATTTATCGAACCTGCTTCACCCAATTGTGCTAGGTATTGGCTAACATGCTCCCATGTGGTTTTTGTGCCCTCTCCATTAAACTTAACAAAATCTGGAATTTTATACCCTTGAGGGCACGGAATTGCATCAAAGTACTCAGGATACGGCTTTTGATAAATCCGATTCCTAGGTAGTTCAACACCAAAATTCTCTCGAAGTGTTTTAGCCATCTCCTCTCTAAACCTAGCTAGAGCATCGTCCGTAGTAGACGATGAAGCTTGTGGCACTGGCATAGGAGGATTGGGGTTAGCAATCATGGGTGTAAATTGTGACATGTTTGCCGAACCATAGTTCGGCAATGATCTAGCAGTGTTTCCACCTATTTGGTTCGGCGTTGCCACCGAACTCTGCATAAAAGGATTAAGTGGTGCAGCCACAATTTGATTGGTATGGGTAGGAAAATAATTCATCGGCATGGGAGGCGCCGATGAAATAGGCAAAGCTGAATCAGGGTTTCCCATACTAGCAGGCATGTTAGGCATATTCTTCTGAGCATTAGTATTGTCTAAGAAAGCTTGATAGATCAGATTATTGCTATCAGTAATACGACTCTCAATTTCAGCCCATTGCTCAGGAGAAAAGGTAGTACTTACAGAAGGTTTAACCTGCTCAGTTTGAAGGGGAGGAAACTTGATTTCTCCAACCGGAGTGATATTGCCTTGGCGGTCCTTCTTGAAGTTTCCAAGGAACTCCTGCAACTCCTTCTCTTCACGCGCCTTCTTGTACTCCTCATAAGCTTGACGATGCTCGGCCGATAACTCCTCCAGATTGGGCTTGATAATGTTATCGGCGTCAACTTCCGAGGGATTGGGAAGATTGGACATGATGGATGATGATGATGGATCAAAGTTCCCCAGCGGAGTCGCCAAAAAGTGTGTTGACACACGAACACGTCACCGTATACCCTCGACGCCGGGGGTGATGCACCGCAGCTCACGTCGAAGGAGGTCCGACTGGCAGCGCGATACGCAAGACAGCCGGCAGACGCTTTTGAAGACCCGAAGCCCCGCACGCCCGGGAGGGACCCCGTCAGGGAGTGCGGCAGCAATGGGCTGCCCTAGGTCGATTCGCTCGCCCCTAGAGGCTCTGTACTCGCAGCTCTCCAACACGAAGAACGACGAAGAACGAGAGAGAAAAACGATGGAAAGATAGAACGTAGATGAAAAAGTAGTATAATGATTGTTCGATTGTGTGTTGTTTCAATCGGCCATCACCCCCAACATATATAAGAGGCGGCTGGACTTCCCGTACAAGCAAAGGATTCACCTAGGCTTTCCTTACAAGAAAATTACATCAATTCACGTCCTAGAGTCCTAGTTCTGGTCCCACTCGGATTAAGCCCGAATCTGGTCCAATCTTCTGCCTTGCTCCTTGCGTGGGCCGTGGAATCTGCATATGACTTCCGATGGAGACGGTTCAAATACCAATTTTGTGCGCTTTGACGAGACCAACAATCCGTATGTTGATCACTTTTCCAAATAAGGCCATCTTGAATACCCCACGGGGTCATCCTTAATTTCGAGTCGGACTCGTTCATATAGCTGACTGGACCGTCCGACTCTTGTATCGTCGCTGCAGGTCATATACTACGTCGGATGACGATGACTCCAAAAGCAAAGTTGACCGTTTCGACGAGACGAACAACTTTCATGTTGAACACTTTTTCATCCGAGGCCATCTAGATAAGCATTTGAGCCCATCTTCAGCATCTGGTCGGATTGGCATTGACAGTTTTTACTGTTCACGACGGCAAGCTTTCCCCCGGCATGTTCATGGCGGCAAGGTACTGTTCACGTGACAAGGTTACTGTTCGTCGCGTGGGGGGGGGGGGGCAAGGTCACTGTTTACTGCGGCAAGCTTTTCCCCGGCAAGGTTACTGTTCACGCGGCAAGGTTACTGTTCACTGTTCACAGCGACAAGGTTACTGTTCACTGTGGCAAGATTTTCCCCGACAAGGTTACTGTTCACCGCGGCAAGGTTACTGTTCACGGCGCCAAGCTTTTCGCCCCAGCAAGGTTACTGTTCACGGCGGCAAGCCTTTCCCCCCGGCAAGGTTACTATTCACTGCGGCAAGCCTTTCCCCCGGCCAGGTTACTGTTCACCGCGGCAAAGCCTTTCCCCCGGCAAGGTTACTGTTCACCGCGGCAAGCCTTTCCCCCGGCAAGGTTACTGTTCACGGCGGCAAGCCTTTCCCCCGGCAAGGTTACTGTTCACGGCGGCAAGCCTTTCCCCCGGCAAGGTTACTGTTCACGGCGGCAAGCCTTTCCCCCGGCAAGGTTACTGTTCACGGCGGCAAGCCTTTCTCCCCCGGCAAGGTTACTGTTCACGGCGGCAAGCCTTTCCCCCGGCAAGGTTACTGTTCACCGCGGCAAGCCTTTTCCCCCGGCAAGGTTACTGTTCATCGTGGCAAGGTACTGTTCACTGTTCACCGCGACAAGGTTACTGTTCACGCATTGCATCAGACACCCATCAGACATGTGTCTGATGGGGCGCGCCGTATTTTGCCTCTTGACAGGGCTGCATTCAAATAGCTCTCACTTTTGCATACGAACTCGGTTTGAGACGATTTTTATATGAAAATCAACCGATTCGACGAGACGAAGATAATTCATGTAGAGCATTCCTTCATCCGAGATTGTCTTGGAGGCGTAATCGACCAAAAAGCACTCAGAACACCTAAATATGACAATCCGAGTGTAGTTTTGGTCTTTGATATGATGCCGAATGATTATGGTCCAAACATCAAAGTTGTTCCACTCGGCAATGTGAAGTTTCTCATGTAGAATATCTTGTCATTTGAGGTCATCTCTATTGCATTTTGTATTGTGCCAAAATCAGGCATCAACACTTATGCTATGCTTAGGATTGGGTCTTGTCCATCACATCATTCTCCTAATGATGTGATCCCGTTATCAACGACATCCAATGTCCATGGTCAGGAAACCATGACCATCTATTGATCAACGAGCTAGTCAACTAGAGGCTCACTAGGGACATGGTGTGGTCTATGTATTCACACATGTATTATGGTTTCCGGTTAATACAATTATAGCATGAACAATAGACAATTATCATGAACAAGGAAATATAATAATAACCATTTTATTATTGCCTCTAGGGCATATTTCCAACAACCATAACATGAAACATGTGGATCCAAATCAGCCCCTTATGAAGCAACACATAAACTGGGGTTTAAGCTTCTGTCACTCTAGCAACCCATCATCTACTTGTTACTCCACAATGACTTCCCTTAGGACCATTGGATGGTGAAGTGTCATGTAGTCGACATTCACATAACACCACTAAGAGAAGTAACAACATTCATATCATCAAGATATTGAACAAAGACCAACTTCACATGATTACTTATAACAAGACTTCTCCCATGTCCTCAGGAACAATAGTAAATACTCACACCTCATCAACAAGTTCAAGATCAGAGGTGCAATAATAATAATTAAGGATCTGAACATAATTTCTTCCATCAAGAAATCCAACAAGCATCAACTACAAGATGTAATCAACACAACTAGTAAACCATAGGTACCAATCTGATGTTTTGAGACAAAGACTAAATACAAGAGATGAACTAGGGTTGGAGATGATATGGTGCTGGTGAATATGTTGATGAAGATTGGTCCTCCCACGAAGGAGGAAGTGTTGGTGATGACGATGGCTTCGATCTCCCCCTCCCGGAGAGGGATTTCCCCGGCAGAATCTGACTGCCGGAGTGCAAAAGGGCATGTTCCTAGGTTTCCGCTTCGAGACGGTGGCTCTTCGTCCTGAAAGGTTGGTTATGCTTTTTTTTAGGGTAAAACACACCATATAGGAGAAGATGGGCGTCGGAAGGCCAGCCAGGGCCCCACCACACATCAGGGCGCAGCCTGGGGGCGCCCTGATGGCTTTTGCCTGGCTGGTGGTCCCCCTCTGATATATTTTTGGCCCATAAATTCACATATATTCAATAAAAAATCCTCGTGAAGTTTCTGGTCATTTGGAGTCTGGCGATTTTTCTGCCTTTTTCTCGATTTTCCGGGCCAGAATTCCAGTGTCCAGATAATTCCCTCTTTGTGATGTACCTTGCATATTCAGAGAGAGAGGGCATAAGAATTGTATGTTAATAGGGAATAATGGACAAGAATAACGTAAATATGAATAGGAAATCATGATGCAAAATGGACGTATCAACTCCTCCAATTTTAGACCTCGCTTGTCCTCAAGCGAAAGCTGAATTCGAGAGTAATGACCACATGATTTGAGAGAGAGTTGTCGATAAAAACAGAATACGGACATGAGAGCATTATGCATATCATTATAGCAGCAAGCATGTCATCATATAACTTCTCATAATCAAGTAAAGATCTATTCACAATTATCGAAGTATGAAGCATAAACCCTATTGACAACAAACAAACAATGCTTTTAGTCGTGGTGATAATCCTCATTCATCATATTCAAGAGAAGAGTCTATATAAGAGCTTTCATTGTAGCAAACACACATACTCAACTATCATTTAGTCATCTATGATTGTTGACACTCATTGCATATTTTTGGAGCTTATGCTTTTGCCGGACACATAGGAAGATAGGGGCTTCATTTGCCACCCAACTCATTTACCTCAAGGATAGTGTCAACAATAATGAATCATGGTTTCTTACATTCAACTGGATATATATACCTGGATTTACCTCAACATGTGATGCTTGCCACTAAGATAGTTTATAACTTGGAAGAAGATAAGATATTGATACTCTTGAATAAAGGCAAGAACTTTATGAAAGTGAAAGATAGGCCCTTCGCAAAGGGTAGCAGAGGTTGTCATGCACTTTTATTTGGTTCGATGTGCAATCTCTTAATGCAAAGGAACTTCACTTTGTATTGCCCCATGTGATAGCAAACTTTATTATGCACTCCATCGCTTTTATTTCTTCACCATCACCAGATCGTACAAAGCTTATTTTCCTTTTCAATAAAAGATCATACATTATTAGAGGCAATTTTTATTGCTTATGCACCGATGACAACTTACTTGAAGGATCTTATTCAATCCCTAGGTAGGTAAGGTGGACTCTTACACAAAGAAACTGGGTTCAAGGGGTTATGGATGCACAAGTAGTATCTCTACTTGGTGCGGAAATTTTGGCTAGCAAAAGTTCTAAGGGAAGCATCACATATTAAAGGATCCATGTCTATATAACTTTTATGCAAATGTAAGCAATCATGACCATTAGGCTGTCTTCCATGTCCAACTTCAACACTTGATCATTATTTAATATTTGGTGAGGGTTCATAATCATAGATGATGTCCAAGATAGTATATTTGTATGCGAATCTCCTCTCTATCATGATCTTGCATAGATTATAACAATGACTAAGGCTATGCTTGTTCTATTCCCAACAATTTTCATAGTTCATACTTTATTTTTTTGTGAAGTCATTACTTCCCATGGGATAAGCATATGATCTTTACTATTATTTTTATTGTCTTGCTATGATCATTAGTGCAAGAGAGTAAAGCACACGAACTCAACTAATCTTTATTATATAACTCTCACACTCGATTACAAGGATAGGTAGAACTCAAAGCAAAATTCTAAGCAAAGCAAATCTGAAACTTTATTTCTCTAAACCACTAAATAGCTAAAGATCAAACTAAAATAAAAGGTGGCGGTGAAAAGTGATGGTGATACCATACCGGGGCACCTCCACTAAGCTTGGAACAAGCTAGGGGTTGTGCCCATACCCATGTACTCAAGTGTTCTTTGGTGATGGTGGTGGTGTGCGGAAATCCTCCATCTTCCAAGGTATAGGCTCCCCATCATGGAAAGAGACTCTTGTCTCGGGAATCCTGAAATCAGCAGCGAGGCTCATCCTTTTAAACCTAGATTCATACTCACAATTCTGGGTTTGGAGTTCATAGATTTGATCTTGAAGGTGCTCGATCCGCTCTTGAAGTTTGAAGAGAGCTTCTCCTACGCTCCTTGTGTCCAGCTTGTTCTCACGGATGAAGTCCGTGATCATAGAGTGATTAGCACTCAGACCACATTCAACTATCCCTTGGCACTTGAAGATCTCCTGCTCCACTTCTGCAAGCCTGGCCTTGCCGCTTCCCTCGTTCTTGGGGCCTTGAACATCCCGGATGTGGAGCACCCCCTCACGCATCTCAATAGCTTGAGGGTGCTTCATCACTTCCGGCAAGTAGGGGTTGATGACCCTCTCGAAGAACTTGTCTTTAGATGAACTTGGGGAAGTCATGGTGATCTAGATCTGTCAGAAAAACAGCCCGAAACAATAACAGAGGAGAAACTCGCGATGCGGTGGTCAAAACATCCGGGATTATATATAATGATTTTTTCTAGGTCAAAATACGTGTTTGGGAAGAAATCGGAGTCGGGAAGGCACACGAGGGCCGCACAAGCCATCAGGGCGCGCCCCAGGGGGGTCGCGCCCTGTTGGCTTGTGCCTCACTCGTGGGTCCCCCTGACTCCGTTTTATTGTTGGAATTTTTCTAAAATACTAAAACCAACAGAAAATATTTTTTTGGAATTTTTGGAGTCGGTTTACTTACCGTATCAGATACCTACCTCTTTTTCAGGTTTCTGGAGTGTTCCGGAGGGTCTCCCGTATGTGTTCTTCTGGTGTTATCACTTGAATGACATTAGTTTCTTCATTAATGGGTGTACCTAAAATTTAATGCTTGATTCTTTGCCCATTCACCACTCTCGGGTTTTTGCCTTCGAAGTTGTTAATTTTTATAGCACCAGAGTGGTAGACCTCTTCGATAACGTATCGACCTTCCCATTTGGATAAGAGTTTTCCTGCAAAAAATCTGAAACGAGAATTGTACAAAAGCACAAGATCTCCTACATTGAATTCCCATTTTTGGATCCTTTTGTCATGCCATCTCTTAACCTTTTCTTTAAACAACTTAGCATTATCATAAGCTTGTGTCCTCCATTCATCTAGTGAGCTAATATCAAATAACCTCTTTTCACCGACAAGTTTAAAATCATAATTCAATTCCTTAATTGCCCAATAAGCCTTATGTTTCTAGTTCAAGAGGTAAATGACAAGCTTTTCCATACACCATTTCATATGGGGACATCCCCATGGGGTTCTTATAAGCAGTTATGTAAGCCCATAGAGCATCATCTAGTTTCTTAGACCAATTCTTCCTGGATCTATTGACAGTCTTTTGCAAGATTAATTTTAGTTCTCGATTACTCAATTCAACTTGGCCACTAGACTGAGGATGATATGGCGATGCAATTCTATGGTTAACATCATATTTAGCTAGAAGTTTACGATAAGCACCATGAATAAAATGTGAACCGCCATCAGTCATTAAGTATCTAGGGACTCCAAACCTTGAAAAAATAGTTTCCTTAAGAATTTTAATAGAGGTGTTATGATCCGCGCTACTAGTTGGAATAGCCTCTACCCACTTAGTAACATAATTAACAACAACTAAAATATGAGTATACCCATTTGAGGAAGGAAAAGGTCCCATAAAGTTAAAACCCCAAACATCGAATGGTTCAATGGCAAGTCAATAATTCATAGGCATTTCCTGACGTTTACCAATGTTACCAACTCTTTGACATTCATTACATGAAAGGACATACTTACGAGCATCTTTGAAAAGAGTAGGCCAATAAAAACCAAATTGTAATACCTTGTGTGCAGTTCTATCTCCAACATGATGTCCTTCGTAAGGTTCAGAATGACACTTCCTTCAGATTTGTTCCTGTTCATGCTAATCCTTCTTTATAAAGATGTGGGTCATCCCAAAAGTAATGTCGTAGATCATAAAAGAATTTTTTCTTTTGTTGATAAGTGAAACTAGGTGGGATATATTTTGCAACGGTATAGTTAGCATAATCAAGATACCAAGGAGTACTACGTGAAGTATTTATAGCAGCAAGTTGTTCATCGGAAAAACTATCAGTGGGTCATCAAGAACATTTTCCATTCTAGACAGGTTATCTGCTACGGGGTTTTCAGCTCCCTTTCTATCAACAATATGCAAATCAAATTCTTGAAGCAAAAGCACCCACCAAATGAGTCTAGGCTTAGCATCTTTCTTTTCCATAAGGTATTTAATAGCAGCATGATCAGTGTGATTAGTTACTTTGGAATCAACAATATAAGGTCTAAACTTATCACATGCAAAGACAACTGCTAAAAATTTCTTTTCAGTGGTGGAATAATTTATTTGAGCAACATCTAGAGTTTTACTAGCACAATGGATAACATTCAATTTCTTGTCTACTCTTTGCCCTAGAACAACACCAACAGCATAATCACTACCATCACACATAATCTCGAATGGTAAGTTCCAGTCAGGTGGTTGAACAATAGGTGCAGAAATCAAAGCTTTCTTAAGTATTTCAAAAGCTTCTACACAATCATCATCAAAAACAAAAGGAATATCATTTTGAAGAAGATTAGTTAGCGGCCTAGAAATCTTTGAGAAATCTTTAATGAAACGCCTATAAAAACCAGCATGACCAAGGAAGCTTCTTATACCTTTGATATATTTGGGGCATTGCATCTTCTCAATGGCGTCAACTTTAGCTTTATTCACTTCAATACCCCGTTCAGAAATTTTGTGCCCAAGTACTATGCCTTCATTCACCATAAAATGGCACTTCTCCCAATTCAAAACAAGATTAGTTTCTTCACATCTCTGCAAAACTCGATCAGGGTTGCTCAAGCAATCATCAAAAGAAGTTACATAAATGGAAAAATCATCCATGAAAACCTCAACAATCTTTTCACAAAAATCCTAGAATATAGCCATCATACATCTTTGAAAGGTAACAGGTGCATTGCATAAACCAAAAGGCACAGATCTATAAGCATAAGTTAAGGGCAATTAAAAGTAGTTTTCTCTTGATCCTCTTTTGACACAGGTATTTGAGAAAAACCGGAATATCCATTAAGAAAGCAAAAGTGTGTGTGCTTAGATAATCTTTCTAGCATTTGATCGATAAAAGGTAAATGATAATGATCTTTCCTAGTAGCTTTGTTTAATTTCCTGAAATCAATCACCATTCTATAACCAGTTACTATTCTTTGTGGGATAAGTTCATTTTTATCATTAGGAACAAAAATTATACCTCCTTTCTTAGGAACACAATGAACAGGACTTACCCATCTACTATCAACAATAGGATAAATTATACCTGCCTCCAGAAGCTTTAATATTTCAGTTCTTACCACTTCCTTCATCTTAGGGTTTAAGCGGCGTTGGTGATCAACGACAGGTTTAGCATCCGGTTCCATATTAATCTTGTGCTGACATAGAGTGGGACTAATGCCCTTAAGATCATCGAAAGTATAGCCAATAGCAGCCCGGTGCTTCTTCAGAGTTTTAAGTAATGTTTTTTCTTCATGCTCTGAAAGGTTAGCACTGATAATAACAGGATATATCTTCTTTTCATCAATATAAGCATATTTCAAAGTATCGGGTAAAGTCTTTATCTCAAACACGGGATCTCCCTTGGGTGGAGGGGGATCACCTAAAATATCAACTGGTAAGTTGTGTTTAAGAACAGGCGTTGATACGTCTCCAACGTATCTATAATTTTTGCTTGTTCCATGCTGTTATATTATCATTCTTGGATGTTTTACAACCATTTTATAGCAACTTTATATCATTTTTTGGGACTAACCTATTGACATAGTGCCAAAGTGCTAGTTGCTGTTTTTGCTTGTTTTTGACTTTGTAGAATATAGTACCAAATGGAGTCCAATCATGACAAAACTTTTTGGAGAAATTTTTTGGACCAGAAGAAGGCCAGTGGGCCAAAGAAGTCACCAGGAGGGAGCCCAGGCCGCCCACAACCCACCAGGGCGCGCTAGGGGCCCCGGGCGCGCCTTGATGGGTTGTGGCCGCCTCGGGAACCCCCTCCACCGCCTCTAAGCTCTATAAATACCCAAATATTCCAGAAACACTAGGGGAGTCGAGGAAAAATACATCTAGCCGCCGCAAGTTCCAGAATCGCGAGATCCAATCTAAGACCATCACGGAGGGGTTCATCACCCTCATTGGTGCCTCTCCGATGATGCATGCGTAGTCCACCATAGACCTACGGGTCCGTAGGCTGTAGCTAGATGTCTTCCTCTCTCTCCATTGATTCTCAATACAATGGTCTCTTGGAGATCTATTTGATGTAAACTTTTTGCGGTGTGTTTGTTGGGATCTGATGAATTTTGAGTTCATGATCAGTTACTATCCATGAATATTATTTGAGTCTTCTTTGATCTCTTATATGCATGATTACTTATAGCCTCGTATTTATTCTTTGAATCTTTGGTTTAGTTAGGCCAACTAGATCGATTTTTCTTGCCATGGGAAGAAGTGCTTTGTGATGGGTTCGATCTTGCGGTGTCCTCTCCCAGTGACAGAAGGGGCAGTGAGGCATGCATGTATCGTTGCTATTAAAGAAAACAAGATGGGGTCTATTCCTACATGAATAGATCTTGTCTACATCATGTCACCGTTCTTATTACATTACTCCATTTTCCCATGAACTTAATACACTAGATGCATGCTGGATAGCGGTCGATGTGTGGAGTAATAGTAGTAGATGCAGAATCGTATCAGTCTACTAATCTTGGAAGTGATGCCTATATAATGATCATCGCCTTGGATATCGTCATGATTATTTGATCTTCTATCAATTGCCTAATAGTAATTTGTTCACCCACCGTGTGCTATACTCATGAGAGAAGCCACTAGTGAAACCTACGGCCCCCGGGTCTACTTTTCCAACATATTGCTTTCCGATGTATCTTTTTGCCGCTTTTGTTTTCAGATCTATTATTCCAAAAAACCCAAAAATACTTTGCTGCACCTTTTATTTGCCTCTTTTATTTTGTGTTCTTGCGAGATCTATCTATCCAATCTATCATTACCTAATCTATCTTTTTACCGTAGAGAGATTGAAAACCTCTCTTTCACGCCGGGTTGAAAGTATTTGTTCTTTGTGTGTAGGTGTTGTTTACATAGTGTTGGTGATCCTCCTACTGGTTCGATACCTTGGTTTTATAACTGAGGGAAATACTTACCGTCGCTGTGCTGCATCATTCCTTCCTCTTTATTGAAATACCGACACAGTCTCAAGCCACGTCAGGCGTTTGTTTCAAAAACATGCCATCTATCTCATTTCTCTCATTCATATGCATATCATTTTCATGGTCTAGAAAATATGGTTCTAATGGGTCGGTAGGAGGTACAACAATAGAAGCTAGACCAATAATCTCATCTTTGCTTGATAATTATTTCTCATGAGGTTGTTTACTAAACTTGGAGAAATTAAATTCATGAGACACATCGCTAAAGCTTACTTTAACCATATTAGTAACACAATTAATTTCAGCATTAATAGTATTCAAGAAAGGTCTACCAAATATAATGGGGCAAACGTTATCTTGTTCTGAACCAAGCACTAGAAAATCAGTGGGGTACTTGACCTTTCCACACAAGACCTCAACATCTCTGACAATCCCAAGTGGTGTAATAGTATCTCTATTTGCAAGTTTTATAGTAACATCAAGGTCCTCAAGTTTAGATGGTGCTATGTCATTCATAATTTCTTGATATAAGGTAAAAGGTATAGCACTAAAACTAGCACCAATATCACACAAGCCATGATAACAATGATCTCCAATTTTAATGGAAACCACATGCATGCCAACAACTGGTTTATTTTTATCTAGTTCGTCTCGCACATTTCTAGAAGGTTTTGCAATTCTAGCAGCTTCACCGCAGAAGTAAATGACTTGACCATCAATATTGTCAACTAGCAGATCTTTAACCATAGCAACTTTAGGTCAACATTTATTTGTTCAGGAGGTGTAGGTGTCCTAGCATGACTTTTATTAACCACAGTTGTAGCTTTAGCGTGTTCCTTAATTCTAACAGGGAAAGGTGGTTTCTCAATGTAAGCAGTAGGAACAATTGGATCAACATGGCTAACAATTATTTATTCCTTCTCAAGTTTAATAGGTTTCTCTAATTGTTCTTCAATGGGTGGATGGTACTTAAACCACTTCTCCTTATGGAGATCAACATGAGTAGCAAGTGTTTCATAGAAAGAAGCTACTATCTTAGAGTCAAAGCCATATTTATTACTCAACTTATAGTAGACATCGGTTTCCATAAAAGATTTTACACAATCGAACTTGAGCTTTGTCGAGTTCCCAATCTTCAGAGTTGCGCTTAATTCTTTCCAGGAGATCCCATTTGAATTCATTAGTTCTGTTCATGAAGGAACCAGTAGAGGAAGAATAGTGTAGGTTTTGATCATCATGAGAAAGCCAAGCGTAATTTTTTTTTGCATAATAGTATCTCTTGAGATATCATGGTTGGGAAAATTGTGAATCATATATTTAAGCCTCCCCCAAGCTTGAGTGGTACTTTCTCCTTCACGAGGTCAACAATTATAAATAAAATTCCGATCATGATGAACTAGATGCATAGGGTAAAACTTCTGATGAAATTCCAACTTCAAACGATTCCAGTCCCATGATCCGATATCACCCAATAACCAGTACCACATTAATGCCTTTCCCTCCAAAGATAAAGGGAAAACTTTCTTCTTAACTTTGTCTCTAGATAACCCTACAAGCTGAAATAATCCACAAACTTCATCGACAAATATCAAATGATAATCAGGATGAGTCGTTCCATCATATGGGTGTGATAAGAGTTTTTCAAGCATACCAGAAGGAATCTCATAACAAACATTTCCAGTAGGTTGAAGAGAAATTTCCTCATCTTCAGTTCGGGGCGAAGATGCCCTGAACAAGCCACTCAAAGGGTGACCGTTCATAGTGATAAGCAACAGTAAAATTCAACACGTATAGAAAATGTTACCTTACCAATTTCCACTTACCAAAGGCGCTTCACTCCCCGTCAACGGTGCCAGAAAAGAGTCTTGATGACCCACAAGTATAGGGGATCAATTGTAGTCCTTTCGATAAGTAAGAGTGTCAAACCCAATGAGGAGCAGAAGGAAATGATAAGCAATTTTCAGCAAGGTATTCTCTGCAAGTGCTGTAAGTAACGATAGTAGATAATTTTATAAGTAACGATAGTAGATAGTTTTATAGCAAGATAAATCGTAGCAAGTGACAAGTAAAAATAGTAGCAAAGGTGCATCAAGGTAGCTCAATCCTTTTTGTAGCAAAGGACAAGCCTGAAAGTACTCTTATTATATTTAGCAAGCTCTCCCGAGGACACATGGGAATTATGTCTAGTCATGTTCATCATGTTGAGTTGATTTGCGTTCGCTACTTTGATAATTTGATATGTGGGTGGACCGATGGTAAGGTGATGTTCTTACTTGAACTAACAACGTACTTATGATTACCTCCTCTCGCAAGCATCCGTAACTACGAAATAAGAATTAAGATAAATCTAACCATAGCATGAAACATGTGGATCCAAATCAGCCCATTATGAAGCAACACATAAACTGGGGTTTAAGCTTCTGTCACCCTAGCAACCCATCATCTACTTGTTACTCCACAATGACTTCCCTTAGGCCCATTGCATGGTGAAGTGTCATGTAGTCGACGTTCACATGACACCACTAAGAGAAGTAACAACATTCATATCATCAAAATATCGAACGAATACCAACTTCACATGATTACTTATAACAAGACTTCTCCCATGTCCTCAGGAACAATAGTAACTACTCACCTCATTAACATGTTCAAGATCAGAGGTGCAATAATAATAATTAAGGATCTGAACATAATTTCTTCCACCAAGTAATCCAACAAGCATCAACTACAAGATGTAATCAACACAACTAGTAACCCACAGGTACCAATCTGAGGTTTTGAGACAAAGATTGAATACAAGAGATGAACTAGGGTTGGAGATGAGATGGTGCTGGTGAAGATGTTGATGAAGATTGGTCCTCCCACGAAGGAGGAAGCATTGGTGATGACGATGGCTTCGATCTCCCCCTCCCGGAGAGGGATTTCCCCGGCAGAATCTCACTGTCGGAGTGCAAAAGGGCCTTTGCCCAGGTTTCCACGTTGAGACGGCGGCGCTTCGTCCCGAAAGATTGCTTATGATTTTCTTATGGTAAAACACACCATATAGGAGAAGATGGGCGTCAGAAGGCCAGCCAGGGCCCCACCACACATCAGGGCGCGGACTTGGGGCGTGCCCTGATGGTTTGTGCCTGGATGGTGGCTCCCCTCTGATATATTTTTGGCCCATAAATTCACATATATTCAATAAAAATTCCTCGTGAAGTTTCATGTCATTTGGAGTCTGGTGATTTTTCTCCCTTTTTCTCGATTTTCCGGTCCAGAATTCTAGTTTCCAGATAATTTGCTCTTTGTAATGTACCTTGCATATTAAGAGACAGAGAGAGAGGGCATAATAATTGTATGATAATAGGGAATAATGGACAAGAATAACATAAATATGAATAGGAAATCATGATGCAAAATGGACGTATTAATCATAAGTGGGTTGCTTGTTCAAGTAAGAACAACACCTTAGCACCGGTCCACCCACATATCAAATTATCAAAGTAACGAATGTGAATCAACTCAACATGATGAACATGACTAGATGGAAATTCCCATGTGTCCTCGGCAGCGCTTGCTTCATATAAGAGTACTTTCAGGCATGTCCTTTGCTATAAAAAAATCTTGGGCTATCTTGATGCACACTTTTTACTTTTGCTACTTGTCACTAGTTAAAAATTATCTTGCTACAAAACTATCTATCGTCGCTACTCACAACACTTGCAGGGAATACCTTGCTGAAAACTGCTTATCATTTCCTTGTGCTCCTCGTTGGGTTCGACACTCTTACTTATCGAAAGTACTACAATTCATCCCCTAAACTTGTGGGTCATCAAGACTCTTTTTTGACGCCTTTGCCGGGGAGTGAATCGCCTTTGGTGAGTGGAATTTGGTAAGGAAACATTTTCTGTACGTGCTGAAATTTACTGTTGCTTATCACTATGGATAGTAATCCTTTGAAGGGCTTGTTTGTGATATTTTCACCCCGACCAAAACTGGAAAATGTTGCCCCTCAACCTAATGAACCTACTAAAAATATTTATTATGATATTCCTTCGGTTATGTTAGATAAACTGCTAGCTAATCCTTATGCAGGAGATGGAAAAACTCATCCTGATTTGCACTTGATATATGTAGATGAGATTTGTGGATTATTTAATCTTGCATGTTTATCCGAGGACAGGGTTAAGAAGAAGGTTTTCCCTTTATCTTTGGAGGTAAAAGCATTGATTTTTTATAGGCTATTGGATGATGTTGGATCATGTGATTGGAATCGCTTGAAACTTCAATTTCATCAGAAGTTTTATCCTATGCATCTAGTTCATCGTGTTCAAAATTATATATATAATATTTGGCCTCGACAAGGAGAAAGCATCGCTCAAGCTTGGGGGAGGCTTAAATCTATGATGCACACTTGCCCCAACCATGATCTCTCAAGAGAAATGATTATACAAAACGTTTATGCTCGGCTTTCTCATGATGATCAATTAATACTTGATTCTTCTTCCACCGGTTCCTATATGACGAGAACTATTGAATTCAAATGGGATCTTCTGGAAAGAATTAAGCGCAACTCTGAAGATTGGGAACTCCACAAAGGTAAAGAGTCAGGTATAAAGCTTGAGTTTGATTGCGTTATTTTTTTATGGAAACTGATACTTTTCATAAGTTTAGAGCTAAAATATGGACATGACTCTGAGATAGTAGCTTCCTTTTGTGAAACCTTTGCTACTGATGTTGATCTCCCTAAGGAGAAATGGTTTAAAAATCGTCCACCCATTGAAGAATTGTTAGAGTAACCTACTATTGCTAAAGAAGAAACAATTATTTATAATATTGCTCCAGTTGTGCCTACTACTTATATTGAAAAACCACCTTTTCCTATTAGGATTAAGGAACTTGCTAAGGCTACGACTGTGGTTAATAAAAGCCATATTAGAACATCCAAACCTAACAAATAAATGTAGAACCTAATATTACAATGGTTAAGGATCTCTTGGTTGATAACATTGATGGTCAGGTTATTTACTTTTGTGATGAGGCTGCTAGATTTGCTAAACCTTCTAGAAACGAACATGATGTGCTAGATAAGAATAAACCCGTTGTTGGCATGCCTTCTATTTCTGTTAAAATTGAGATCATTATTACCATGGCTTGTGTGATATGGGTGCTACTGTGAGTGCTATTCCCTTTACATTATATCAAGAAATTATGAATGACATAGCAGCCACTGACATGGAAGACATTGATGTTACTATTAAACTTGCAAATAGAGACACTATTTCATCGCTTGGGATTGTTAGAGATGTTGAAGTCTTGTGTGGAAAGATTAAGTACTGCACTGATTTCTTAGTACTTGGTTCACTACAAGATATTTTTTGTCCCATTACATTTGGTAGACCTTTCTTAAATACCGTTAATGCCAAAATTAATTGTGTTACAGAGAAGGTTAAAGTAAGCTTTGTTGATGAGTCTCATGAATTTAACTTCTCTAAGTTTGGTAGACAACCACATGATAAAGAACTATCTGATAAAGATGAAATTATTGGTCTAGCCTCTATTGTTGTGCCTCCTACCGATCCATTAGAACTGTATCTGCTAGACCATGAAAATGATATGCATATGAATGCGAGAAATGAAATAGATGAGATATTCTTTAGAAAAACACCTATTCTTAAACACAACTTGCCTGTTGATGTTTTAGGGGATCCTCCCCCATCAAAGGGAGGTCCCGTCTTTGAGCTAAAGAAATTACCTGATACACTAAAATATGCTTATCTTGATGAAAAAAATATATATCCTTTTATTATTAGTGCTAACCTTTCAGAGCATGAAGAAAAGAGATTACTCAAAACTCTGAAGAAGCACCGAGCTGCTATTGGATATACTCTTGTTGATCTTAAGGGCATTAGTCGACCCTATGTTAGCACAAGATTAATACGGAACCGGATGCTAAACTTGTCATTGAGTACCAACGCCGCATGAATCCTAAAATTAAAGAAGTGGCAAGAACTGAAAATACTAAAGCTTCTGGAAGCAGGTATAATCTATCCCATAGCTGATAGTAGATGGGTAAGCCCCGTTCATTGTGTTCCTAAGAAAGGAGGAATAACTGTTGACCCTAATGATAAAAATGAACTCATTCCACAAAGGATAGTAACTGATATAGGATGGTAATTGATTTCAGGAAATTAAACAAAGCTACTAGGAAAGATCATTACTGCTTGCCTTTTATTGATCAAATGTTAGAAAAATTATCTAAGCATACACACTTTAGTTTCCTTGATGGATATTCTGGTTTCTCTCAGGAAACTACGCTTATAGACGTATGCATTTTGGTTTGTGCAATGCACCTGCTACCTTTCAAAGATATATGATTGCTATATTCTCTGATTTTTGTGAAAAGATTGTTGTGGTATTCATGGATGATTTTTTCGTCTACGAGACTTCGTTTGATGATTGCTTGAGCAACCTTGATCCAGTTTTGCAGATATGTGAACAAACTAATCTCGTCTTGAATTGGGAGAAGTGCCACTTTATTGTGAATGAAGGTATTATACTCGGGCATAAAATTTCCGAACGAGGTTTCGAGGTAGACAAAGCTAAAGTTGATGCAATAAATAAAATGCCATGTCCTAAAGATATTAAAGGTGTAAGAAGTTTCCTCGGTCATGTTGGTTTCTATAGGCGTTTTATTAAAGATTTCTTGAAGATTTCTAGGCCATTAACTAATCTTCTTCAAAAAGATATTCCATTTGTTTTTTATGGTGATTGTGTAGAAGCCTTTGAAATACTTAAGAAAGCCTTAATTTCTACACCTATTGTTCAATCACCTGATTGGAATCTACCATTTGAAATTATGTGTGATGCTAGTGATTATGTCGTTTGTGTTGTTCTAGGGCAAATAGTAGAAAAAAAATTGAATGTCATTCATTTTGCTAGTAAGACTCTAGACAATGCTCAACAAAATTATGCTACTACTGAAAAATAATTTTTAGCAGTTGTGTTTGCATGTGATAAGTTTAAACCTTATATTGTTGATTCCAAAATTACTATTCACACTGATCACGCTGCTATTAAATATCTGATGGAAAAGAAAGATGCCAAGAATAGATTACTTAGGTGGGTGCTTTTACTTCAAGAGTTTGATTTGCATATCGTTGATAGAAAAGGAGCTGAAAACCCAGTAGCAGATAACTTGTCTAGAATGGGAAATGTTCTTGATGACCCACTTCCTGTTGATGATAATTTTTCTGATGAGCAATTAGCTATTATAAATGCTTCCCGTAGCACTCCTTGGTATGCAAATTATGCTAATTACATCGTTGCTAAATATATACCACCTAATTTTACTTAGCAACAAAAGAAAAAGCTCTTCTTTGATTTAAGACATTACTTTTGGGATGACCCACATCTATATAAAGAAGGAGTAGATGGTGTTATTAGACGTTGTGTACCTGAGCATGAATAGGAGGAGATCCTATGGAAGTGTCATTTCGAGGCCTACGGAGGGTACCACGCAGGTGACAGAACTGCACACATGGTACTACAATCTGGTTTTTTATTGGCCTAATCTTTTTAAGGATGCTCATAATTATGTCCTTTTCTTGTGATGAATGTCAAAGCATTGGTAACATTGGTAGACGTCAGGAAATGCCTATGAATTATTCACTTGCAATTGAACCATTTGATGTTTGGGGTTTTGATTATATGGGACCTTTTCCTTCCTCTAATGGGTACACTCATATCTTAGTTGTTGTTGATTACGTTACTAAGTGGGTAGAAGCTATTCCCACTAGTAGTTCTGATCACAACACATCTATTAAAATGCTTAAAGAATTTATTTTCCCGAGGTTCGGAGTCCCTAGATACTTAATGAGTGATGGTGGTTCACACTTTATTCATGGTGCTTTCCGTAAACTTCTAGATAAATATGATGTTAACCATAGAATTGCATCACCTTATCACCCTTAGTCTACCGGTCAAGTTGAGTTGAGTAACCGAGAAATAAATTGATCTTGCAAACTAATGTTAATAGATCTAGCAAGAATTGGTCTAAGAAACTTGACGATGCATTATGGGCTTATTGAACTGCTTATAAAAATCCTATGGGAATGTCCCCATATAAAATGGTCTATGAAAAGTATGTCATTTACCTCTTGAGTTAGAACATAATGATTATTGGGCAATTAAACAACTTAATTATGATTTCAAACTTGGCGGTGAGAAGAGGTTATTCAACATTAGCTCTCTAGATGAATGGAGGACACAAGCCTATGGAAATGCCAAGTTATTTAAAGAAAAAATTAAAAGATGGCATGACAAAAGAATCCAATAGCGAGAATTTAATATTGGCGATCTAGTTCTTTTGTATAGTTCTCATTTCAGATTTTTTTGCAGGAAAACTTCTGTCCAAATGGGAAGGGCCCTATATGTCGAAGAAGTTTATCGCTCATGAGCCATTATGATCAATAATGCCAAGGGAACAAATCCAAGAGTGGTCAATGGGCAAAGAATTAAACATTATATGTTAGGTATGCCCATTAATATTGAACTAATGTTATTCAAGTAATGACACCAGAAGAACACATAAGAGAGACTTTCTGGAACGCTCCAGAATCCTGAAAAGGGGTAGGTATGTGATATTGTAAGTAAACCGAGTCCAAAATTTCCATAAAAATATTTTCTGGCAGTTTTGGATTATTAAAAAAATTACAAAAATAAAAACCAGCCAGGTGGACCCACGAGGGGGTCCCAAGCCAACAGGGCGCTGCCAACCCCTAGGTGCGCCTTGATGGCTTGGGAGAACCTCGTGTGCCTCTCGGACTCTGTTTTGTTCCTGGACAACTATTCTGACCTAGAAAAATTCATTATATATACTCCCATATGTTTTGACCACCGCATCGCAAGTTTCTCCTCTATTCTTGTTTCGGGTTGTTTTTTTGACAGAATTTTCAAGATATGGAAGCTATGTCGTCGTCCTCCTCCAATAGCATCAAGGACGAGGCTTGGCTGTTACATCGAGGATGAGGAACCTATGGACTCTATGGAAGTGCATCCCCCTACCTTGGAACATGGCACGGTAGCAGACATCTCCACATCTCCGAACCCTTATCCACCAATGGGTAGGAGAGCCTAGCTGGCTGAAGAAGCACAAGATGAATCCACTCTGAGGAGACCCCTCGGTAGGTTACAGGCAAATAACTTCCACAATTTGATCCATAATTTTGGAGTTGGGAATATTTCTCGCTCGCATATCCCGTCCAATTGGGACATCTCTCGGCCAAGTGCAACTGATGTAGGGAAAATCTCTTGGTGACCGGAGAATAACCACATTATGTTGGAAATACAAAAGAACTCCACAATGATTCAGAAATTGCTTCGTGAGATGAAGGAGCTAAAGGCTGCCCTGCTATCCATTATGGAGGACAAGCCTACCACTTCAACACCACCATCACCCAAGAAGGAAACTTGAGTACATGGGTATGGGCACCACCCTTGGCGTGTTCCAAGCTTGGGGGGTGCCCCGGTATCGTATCACCACCACTTTTGCTATTATTATTTATCTTAGTTTGATCCTTAGTTACTTTGCGATCTAGTGAAATAAAGGTTTAGTATTGCTTTGCTTAGAGCTCTTGCTTTGTGATCTATCTGTCCTTGTAATCGAGTTTGAGAGTTATATAATAAATATTAGTTGAGTTTGTTTGCTCTACTCTCATGCATCAATCATAGCAATGAAATAAAAGAAATAGAAAAATCATATGCTAATCCCATGGCGATTAATGACTTCACATAGAAATAAGTGTGTTTGATAAAAGTTATTGGGAGTTAATAAACATAGTGTTAGTCATTGATACAATCCATTCAAAATTATGAAAGGGGGAAGGAGATTCACATACAAATATACTATCTTGGACATCATTTATGATTGTGAGCCCCCATCAAATATTATATAATGATCGAATTGTTGATGTTGGACAAGCAAGACATCGTAATGAGTTATGTTTGTTTACATTCACATAGAAGTTATATTGTCATGGATCCTCTAACATGTGGTGCTTGCTTAGGATATTTTGCTAGCCAAAAATCCACACTAAGTAAAGATACTACTTGTGCATCCATAATCCTTAAACCCAGTATCTTGCCATGAGAGTCCACCATATCTACCTATGGATAAAATAAGATCCTTCAAGTAAGATGTCATCGGTGCGAAAAGCAATAAAAAGTGCTCCTAAATATGTATGATCTTTTACTGTAGGGGAAAATAAGCCTTGTACAATCTTGTGATGGCAAAGAAATAAAAGCGACAGACTGCATAATAAAGGTTCCTATCATAAGGGGCAATATAAAGTGATGCTCCTTTGCATTAAGGGATTGCACATCCAAAAATAAAAAGCGCATGACAACCTCTGCCTTCCTTTGTGAAGGTCCTATCTTTTACTTTCATGCAATTACTTTTATGGAAGAGTAAATAATGTTTATCCCTATTCCAACCTATTAATTCTTTAGTTGGTAAGCATCATGTGTTTGGGAAAGATCCAGGCACATATATCCAGTTAGATGTAGGTGATCATGAGTCATTATGTTTGACATTATCATTGAGGTAAATAACTTGGGTGGCGGAAATAATAAAGTCCCTATCTTCCAATGTGTCCGATGGAAATATTTGCTCCAAAACTATGCATTGAGTGTCAGCAAACATAGTAGACTAAATGATAGTTAAGTATGTGGACTTGCTAAAATGAAAAGCTCTTACATAGACTCTACTATGAAATATGATGAATTGTGATGGTCTCAATGGCTAAAAACATAGTTTGTTGATTGTGAATAAAGTTTATACTTCATACTTCAAAGTTGTGGATAGATTGTTACTTGTTTATGATAAGCTATATGATAAGAACTTGCTTCTATGATAATATTCATGATGCTCACATGTACATATTTTGTTTTTATCAACACCTCTCCCTCTAATTATGTGGTCATTATTATCGAGTTCAGCTTTCGTTTGAGGACAAGCGAGGTCTAAGCTTGGGGGAGTTGATACGTCCATTTTGTATCATGATTTCTTATTGATAATTATAGTATTCTTGGTCCTTATTCCACTTTAAGATACAATTCTTGTGCCTTTTCTCTCTTAATTTACAAGGTACACCACAAAGAGGGAAATTTCCGGAAACTGAAATTCTGGACCTGAAAACCAAGAAAAAGGCTAAAAATTCTCTGGACTCCAAATGACCTGAAACTACACTAGGATTTTTTCTGGAATATATGTGAATTTATGGAGAAAAAATATACTAGAGAGGGCCACTTGTTGGTGCCAAGCTATCATGACACGCCCACCCCCTGGGCGCGCTCTTACAGCTTGGCAGGCCCACAGGCGGCCTACGGCCCCCCTTTCTTCTATATGATGGGTTTTGACCTAGAAAAAATCAAGAGGATACTTTCGGGACGAAGCGTTGCCGTCTCAAGGCGGAAACCTGGGCAGAGGCCCATTTGATCTCCGGCAGAGAGATTCTGCCGGGGTAAGTCCCTCCGGGAGGAGGAAATCGAAGCCATCATCATCACCAACGCATCCTCCTTCGTGGGAGGATCAATCTTAACCAACATCTTCACAAGCACCATCTCATCTCAAACCCTAGTTCATCTCTTGTATTCAATCTGTGTCTCAAAACCTCAAATTGGTACCTAGGGGCTACTAGTAGTGTTGATTACATCTTGTAGTTGATGCTTGTTATTTTACTTGGTGGAAGATAATATGTTTAGATCCTTAATCATCTTTATTATATGTCTGATATTGAACATGGTGATGATTTGTGAGTATTTACTTTTGTTACCGAGGACATGGGAGAAGTCTTGTTATAACTAATCATGTGAAGTTGGTATTCGTTCGATATTTTGATGATATGTATGTTGCTGCTTCCTTTAGTGGTGTCGTGTGAACGTCGACTACATAACACTTCACCATATTTGGGCCTAAAGGAAGGCAATGTGGAGTAATAAGTAGATGATGTGTTGCTAGAGTGATAGAATCTTAAACCCTAGTTTACGCGTTATTTCATAAGGGGCTGATTTGGATCCACATGTTTCATGCTATGGTTAGATTTATCTTAATTATTCTTTCGTAGTTGAGGATGCACTAGTAGAGAAATGGCTAGCCACAACTCTTGTTGGTGGCGCGCCATTTTCAGCCGACGCCAGCACTAATATTTTCAAATAGTGCTGGTGTTGCCTAAATTTGTACGTTATTGGTACAGACTTAGTGGTGGCGTGCAAATTCTGCCGAATGTCATTTGTATGAGGACCCCAACGCTCTCGCCTTTCACCTATTATTGTTGGCGTGACTAAAGTTCCTACGCCATAGCTATTTTCGTAGGCCCGGCGTTGTACATTCTGGCCCATTAGGCCCACGCCAGCACTAGTTGGTTTTAACAGGTAAAATCCTTTCGTCCTCTCTCTCTCTCTCGATCCCCAACTCCACCCGTCCTCCTCTCGATCCCCGCTGCCCCCCCCCCCCCGCCGCTGCCCGACGCTGGCCGTCTCCGCCTCGCCCGACCCGGCCCATCTTCATCGGAGGAGGAGCGTGAGGCCACCCCCCCGCCGCCGCCCAACGCTGCCCGTCTCCACCCGACGCCGCCTCGACCCGCCCCGCCCGAGTCAAGCACAGGTAATTATGTTCTACGTGTCGGCGTTCTGGGATCGGGGGTACCCAGACCTGCCTACCTGCGGCCCAGCGTGTGGCCCACCACAAAGGCCCGGTACAGCCCTGCAACAAGCCCCCCGGGTCAAGGCCCTCGAGAGAGCCCCCGCCTCGCGAGGAGGACTACGCCAAGACCTCCGGAGGAGTGGCACCCCTTCAGGCCGCCTCCTAAGGAGCGGAGATTCCTATGCAAGCACCCGACCTCGTGAGGCCGGGGTGACATGGGTTCTGACGGCCGAGCCAGGCAGGTGCCAGAGGGCACAGAGGGAGGACAGTTTCCTCTTTCGTGCTAAGGAAACAGGTACGTACGCGGGTTCCCAAGGAACCCCCCAAAGGTTTCCTTCCCGGTGCAAGAGGACCGAGACCACGAGCTCAGAAGGACGGATGTCATCCCCAAGCCCACCGGTGCGTCACACCCAGAAGTTTGCAGGCAAAGACCACCTTTAGTCAGGATAGGGTGTACCTCTTGTCCCCTTTCAAATTTGGCCATTGTGGGATCCCTTCCGGCCTGTGCGATAAGAGAAGAGGACCGTGGCCCCTATAAATAGGGACGAGCTCCTATCTTAGAAGGCATGTGGGAAACGGGTCAAGTTCATGACCACCACGAGCCCTCATGAGGCCACCCAGCCATTGTACTAGTTCTTCCACATCCCCCTCGCGAGGCCAATCCACCACAAGCAGGAGTAGGGTTTTACACCGCAAGGTGGCCTGAACCTGGGTAAAGACCGCGTGCCTCCATTTGTTTTTCCCCAAGAGGATAGACGGAGAATCACTGAGAAGCCGTGAGGTTGAGCAGGACTGGAGAATGAGCGCACCCCAGTGTTCGAACCTTGTTGGGTTTTGCGGAGCCCTAATTCTGACATTTGGCGTGCCAGGTAGGGGTGCGCCGACGTCCTTCACTTCCGTCGACTCCTGCTTCGCCGACGGTCGGTCACCTCCCTCTCCTACTCCACCGACGCCATGGCCAGCTCCGGATGTGCGCGACATGGGGACTCCGCACTGGACAACCGCTATCGGGCCACCAGCGTCGTCGCCGTCACCACCGCCGCTCGTGCCGCTCGCAGGCGGCAAGGCCCCTCCCGCGACCCCTGTCCATGTGGGAGACCTGAACGCGCAGGACGCATTGCTCATGGCCAGCGAGCTCCTTCGCCATCGCCCGACGGAAGGGGGTTACGACGCCTGGGCCTACCACATCGCCGAGCTGGTTACTGTCGCAAGGAGGGCCCTGGCACCTTACCTTCCACTACGGGCCCCGGCGCAGGGAGCAGAAGGCTCGGCCAGCGAATCAGCTCCACAGCCGCGCGTCAACGTGCACGGACCCCAACTCGAGGAGCCCGAGCAAGGCCCGCCTCACGCTGTACTACTCCTCCTCAGGGTTCCGATGGCCAATTTCAGACCGCCGTCCGGCCCCAGCAGCGGCATGCCCGAGGGAAATGACAGAATGCCCTGCGCATGCAAAGGCACGCAAGCCCACAACATGGAGGACCACCACGCTCTCGCGCCCCCCTGATGCGAGCACACCAACCGGCGCAGGGGCCGGGCAGCTCGCACCGCCGCGCATGGAGGAGGTCACGGCGGGGGCGCGGGGAATGATCACGGCGACCAACCTTGCGGCGGCATAGGAGGCGGCCAACTTCGGGCTGAAGCTCGCGCACGCGCGCCCGTGGGATGCGCGCCCAGGACAGCATCACGCTGTTGCCCGGTGAGGTCAGCCTCGGGGCATCCAGTGAGGCACCGGGAGGGTACCCAGGCCCTCACGCCGCGGCCCGTGCTCCAGGCGACGCAGCGACAAACGCCAGCGTCGTGGGTCTGAAAGCACAACATGCTCCCTTGGTGGTTTTGATAATTCATGACAACATACATTGTCTCTTGGACTAATACCTTTACCTAGGGTATTTCAGATATAGTCCACAGAGAGGGCTGGCAACAGGATTGTGGAGATTGTGGAGATACCCCAAGATGCAAGGAAATGGATTGGCAAAGCTTCAAGCAAGAGGACTCTACATTTTACTTTGTGAGAAATCACTTTGAGTCCATAGGAAAGCCAATACTATTAAAAGGGGGTAAGGTTTTGTTGCTGAACAAAATGCTCATACGTGCACAAGTGATAGTCACCAAAAGCACCCACAAGCTCTTCCACAAAAGTCTGTCCAAAGTCAAATATCCAAAATCGGTGCAACCAACACTTTCCACTCGGTGCCACCGATTCCCATACTCAGACAGACCTAAGCCAAACCCTAGCCTCTCGGTGCAACCGATTCTGCTTCGGTGCCACCGAGTTTGGGTTGCCAACTTTCTGTTACGCAAATTCACAATATCGGTACCACCGAGATTGTTGGATCGGCGTCACCGAGAATGGGCAATCTGACCATTGGTCACCTTATCGGTGCAACCGAGTTTCATATATCGGTCTCACCGAGATTCAAAAGTTGCCACTTTTTGGTCACTTCGGTACCACCGAGATTAACACATCGGTGTCACCGAGTTGGTCATTTTGTGTGTAACGGTTGGATTTTTGGGGATGCCTATATATACCCCTTCACCACCACCCACTCGAAAGAGAAGCACTCAGAAGTATTCCATACTTGCCCCATCCAATTTTCTGAGAGAGAGCCACCTACTCATGTGTTGAGATCATGACATTCCATTCCAACCATATGAATCTTGATCTCTAGCCTCCCCAAGTTGCTTTCCACCAATCCCATCTCTTCCACCAAGCCAAATCTATGAGAGAGTGATTGTGTGTTGAGGAGTCTGTCATCTTGAAGCACAAGAAGAAGGAGTTCATCATCATTACCGAGCCTATTACCTTTTGGAGGGTGGTGCCTCCTAGATTGGTTAGGTGTCGCTTGGGAGCCTCCTACTTCGTGTTGTGGAGTTGAACCAAGAAGTTTGTAAGGGCAAGGAGATCGCCTACTTCGTGAAGATCTACCCATAGTGAGGCTAGTCCTTCGTGGACGGAAGCCGTTATGGAATAGTCAAGGTTGCTACTTCGTGGACCCTTATGGGTGGAGCCCTCCATGGACTCTCGCGACCGTTACCCTCCGTGGGTTGAAGACTCCATAAACGTGGACGTACGATAACACCACCTATCGGAACCACGGGAAAAATCTTTGCGTCTCCAATTGCGTTTGATCTACCCATCTCTACTCTTTACTTCATGTGCAATGTCTTTACATTCCGCTGCCATTTTTTATTGACATGCATGTGTAGGGCTGTTAGACTTGCTAGACTTGCTAAAACTGTTAAAATCTGCCAACCAATTAACTTGGGAAAAGGTTAGGCTTTAAATTCCTGCTAGTAGTCTATTCACCCCCCCCTCTAGAAACTCTTCTAGTGATCCCTCAATTGGTATCAGAGCATTGGTCTCCATTGCTTCGGTTTAATCACCGAGGAGGAAGATGGATGTGTCTAGTATAGGGAGTTTGAGTTGTAGAGTGCCTATTCTTGGTCTCCATTGTTCCATTACTATAGTCAATGGAAAACTTTAATGCTTGAGCTGTTTAATGAATTTCAATTGAACAAATATGTTAAGAGCCCTTATGTACCTCCCAATGATCCTTTACATCCCACACACGAAGAGGAAATTGATATGCTATGCAATCTTAGAACTGTTAATCTCATTGTTAGAGCATTGCCTAGAAATGTGCTTAATCAAATGAAGAATTTTGAATGTGCTTACACTTTGTGGAATGACTTGGAGAAACGATATCCAAGTTATTCATTGAGTAATCTTGGTGAAATTCTTCATAAAACTATTGCCTTCCACAAAATGACGCCTAGTGATCCCAAGTTTGATGATTGTCTATTTGAGCTTAGAGACCTCATGCGTGCTAAAGGAGATGTCACAACTATCAACAACATCATTGTAGAAGCCATTCTAATTCACAAGTTTGAACATTGTCATGATCACAATCCTAACGAATCGCTTGTTCTTTGTGACGAGGATTTCCCACTTGAAGATGACAATGTGGAACATGGCTACTATGATGAAGATGAGTTGTTCGACATCGAGTATGAGAAGATCATGAAGAATCTAAGTCTCATGGCAAACTTCAAGGATTACATGTCTGGAGGAAAAGAGTGGATTCTCGATAGCGGATGTACCGATCATATGACCGGAGATAGAGAAATGTTTGAAGAGATCACACCAAACCATGGACCGCGAAGGTACGTAATGTTTGGAGACAACTTCAAGGGTAAGGTACTTGGTCTTGGTAAGGTGGCCATATCCCATGATAGCTCTATTCAAAATGTTATGCTTGTTGAATCTCTTGGCTACAATCTTCTTTCCGTATCTAGACTTGTCGACTTTGGTTTTAATGTGCTATTCACGAAAGTAGATTGCCAAGTGTTTCGTCAAGATAATCATAAAATGGTCTTTACCGGTTTCCGTAGAGGTGATCTATATATTGTCGATTTCACTAAGAGATCCAAACCTCGTACTTGTCTTATTGCAAAATCTTCTAAAGGTTGGCTTTGGCATAGAAGACTAGGGCATGTTGGCATGCGTAATCTAGACAAGCTTATCAAAGGTGATCACATACTTGGTGTTAAAGATGTTATCTTTGACAAAGATAGACTTTGTAGTGCTTGTCAAGCTGGAAAGCAAGTAGGTGGAAGTCATCCCGTTAAGAATATCATGACTACTAGGAGACCACTCGAGTTACTTCACATGGATCTTTTTGGTCCCAATGCTTACAAGAGTCTCGGTGGAAATTCCTATGGTCTAGTTATAGTTGATGATTTTTCCAGATTTACGTGGGTATTCTTTCTTGATGATAAGTCGCAGGTTCAAAAGATCTTCAAGAACTTCGTTCGCAAAGCGCAAAATCAGTTTGAAGTGAAGATCAAGAAGGTTCGGAGCGATAACGGATCGGAGTACAAGAACACCCATGTGGATACCTTTCTTGACGAAGAAGGTGTCTCACATGAGTTCTCGGCTACGTACACGCCTCAAGAAAATGGAGTTGTTGAGAGGAAGAACCGGACGCTTATTGAGATGGCAAGAACGATGCTTGACGAATACAAGACGCCAAGACAATTTTGGGCAGAAGCCGTGGAAACAGCATGTCATGCCACAAACCGACTCTACTTGCACAAGCTTCTCGGTAAAACGGCATACGAGCTACTCACCGGTAACAAACCCCAAGTTGGATACTTTCGGGTATTCGGCTCAAAGTGCTACATTCTTGATAAGCATCGTCGTACTAAATTTGCTCCTAAATCCCATGAAGGATCCCTACTTGGTTACGGATCGAACTCTCACACTTACCGTGTCTACAACAACTTCACTCGAAAAGTTGAAGAGACGGTAGATGTGAAGTTTGATGAATCTAATGGTTCGCAAGTCGAACAATTGCCAAATGATGTAGGTGATAAGGACCCTTCGGAAGCTATCCAAGACTTGTCCATCGGCAAGATTCGTCCCATGGAGGTGAAGGAAAGTACTTCATCAACTCAAGTGGAAGCCCCTACTTCACGTCAAGGTGAACCACAACATGACATGGAGGCATCCACAAGCGGTACACGACAAGATGATGAAGAGGAGGAAGTGCATCATGAAGATCCACCACGACGTCCTTCACCACCACCTCAAGGAAACGACACCTTCAACAACAACGAAGATGAAGGAGATGATGATGAAGAAGAAGCTCCACCATCCAACAATCGGAAGCTGACCCGAGTTCGAGCACAAGTGACCAAGAACCATCCCCTAAACCAAATCTTTGGTGATATACAAACAGGGAGAATCACTCGCTCTAAAACTCGTCTAGCTAACTTTTGTGAGCATTATTCTTTCATCTCTAGCATTGAGCCCTTGAAGGTAGAACAAGCTCTTGAAGACGCAGATTGGGTGAACGCGATGCATGAAGAGCTTCACAACTTCGAGAGGAACGAAGTGTGGACACTCGTGGAAAAGCCCAAGGATGAGCAAAACATCATCGGAACAAAATGGGTGTTTCGGAACAAGCAAGACGAAGACGGTCAAGTCGTACGGAACAAGGCTCGTCTCGTAGCCCAAGGATATACGCAAGTCGAAGGTATGGACTACGGTGAGACCTACGCCCCCGTCGCTAGACTTGAAGCTATTCGCATTCTTCTTGCCTATGCTAATCAACATGATATCATGCTTTATCAAATGGACATTAAAAGTGCCTTTTTAAATGGTGAGATTGAAGAAGAAGTCTATGTTAAGCAACCACCTGGTTTTGTGAATCCTAAGAAACCTAATCACGTTTACAAGCTTCGTAAAGCCCTTTATGGTCTTAAGCAAGCCCCTCGTGCTTGGTACAAATGCTTAACGAAGTTTCTCATTGAAAAAGGTTTTGAAATTGGTAAAATTGACGCAACCTTATTCACTAAGAGAGTTAATGGTGAATTATTTGTGTGCCAAATCTATGTGGATGATATTATCTTTGGATCCACTAACCCACAATTTAGTGAAAGATTTGGAAGATTGATGTCCGAGAAGTATGAGATGTCCATGATGTGTGAGCTGAAATTCTTTCTTGGTTTGCAAATCAAGCAAACGAGAGAAGGAACTTTCATCTCTCAAACTAAGTATACCAAGGACTTGATCAAGAAGTTCAACATGCAAGAGTGCAAAGGTATGAAAACTCCTATGCCTACTAGTGGACATGTTGATCTTACCAAGGAGGATGAACCGGTGGATCAAAAGGTTTATCGATCTATGATTGGTTCATTGCTATATCTTTGTGCCTCTCGTCCCGATATTATGCTTAGTGTTTGCATGTGTGGTAGATATCAAGCTGCACCTAAAGAGTGTCATCTTTTGGCCGTGAAACGTATTGTGAGATATTTGATACAAACACCAAACTTTGGCATTTGGTATCCCAAGGGATCTTCCTTTAACCTTGTTGGCTATTCCGATTCAGACTATGCCAGTGACAAGGTTGATAGAAAATCCACCTCGGGTACTTGTCAATTTTTGGGTAGATCTCTTGTGTCTTGGTCCTCCAAGAAACAAAACTCGGTATCTCTATCTACTGCCGAAGCTGAGTATATTGCTGCTGGATCTTGTTGTGCACAATTACTATGGATGACACAAACGCTTAAGGATTATGGAATCCATGTTAGAAATGTTCCATTGCTTTGTGACAATGAAAGTGCTATTAAAATTGGTCATAATCCTGTGCAACATTCTCGAACTAAACATATTCAAGTTAGACATCATTTTATTCGTGATCATGTTGCCAAAGGAGATATTGATCTTAAGCATGTTCGCACTAACAAGCAATTGGCCGATATCTTTACTAAGCCACTTGATGAGAAAACGTTTTGTTATTTGAGGAGTGAGTTGAACATCATTGATGCTTCAAACTTGAGCTAGACTCACTCGGATGCATGCCAGGGCATGAGCTTTCTTGATATTTCCATGATACTCCTAACATGTTATCTTATGCCATGGAATTCTATGCTCCCTTGTATTGCATCTAACTTTTTGTAGGTACTTGGAAGAATTTCATTCCACAAGATTGCCATCAACTCAAATCATAAGCAATCTTGTCATGACCAAGTATCCACAACCCCTCTTGATGATGGAAGGAACAAGACAACTCAACCATATCCTTGACATACACTTGATGTGATCATATTTGCTAAATCTCTATTGGTATCATGTCAAAGGGATATACATATTGTTCTTCCTTGCTTGACTAACCTATGTAGGTGACAAGTGTACTAAAACAAGAAGGATTGCTCCCAACTCAAGATGACCTTCATCAACCTTGAGCATCCTCAACAAGTTCACCTACAAGCCACGTCATCAACATCACTCAAAGGTATGTACTCATATCCTTGAAAAGGCTTTACTCCAAGTCATGAGCTAAAGCAACTCAAGTGATATGAAGACATAAAAATGCTTAATCGAAAAATGGAAACCCCATTTTGAGCTTAACGTTGAGTATGACCTATGATCAAGTATCCTTGCTTGGCTCCTATGTCAATATACTCTAATATAGGTGACCTAGTCACCGCCCATCATCTAGTCAAGTATTTTGGATGGTTCATTCTCTATTTTGCAAGATTTCTTGGAACCACTCAAATCTTCGCTAGTTGATATCCTTATTTAAAAAAAAACTTTTGCATTTCTTTTGAAAATTTCTTTTAACTCTGTGTTTTTGGCAAAATTTGAGAAATCTCGATTTCAAATCCCACTGCCAAGTTTCTGTTTTAGCCTCAGAGTCGCCGATACATATATCTCGATTCTACCGAATTAGCAGATGAGCTGCACCACAAAATCTCGGTACCACCGATTTGTTTGTCTCAGAGTCACCAATTTGTTTTCTTCTCTTATTTGTGTTCTATTGCAAATCTATGTTTCTCCTGAGATCTTTCAAGTGATGATTTTGTTACTTCAATGATCCCTTCTTATTTAAAAAAAACCTTAGGGGAGAAATTCTTTATTCAAGGATCCCTATCTCAAAGGGAGAGAAATTATTTTCCATGATTCCCTTAGTTTTCATTTCTATGAACCCTACATTCAATGTCCCTTGTTCTCAAGGATCCCTTCTCAGTCAATGATCCCTGTATCTATCCCTGTGTATGACCTTTTTGGAAATTAATGCCAAAGGGGGAGAATAACAGAGCTTCATGCTAAAGGGGTGATACATGCTTATGCAAAGGGGGAGATATGATCAAGGGGGAGAGAGAATATCAGTGTTTATACTCATATAGACAAGGGGAGAACACCAAAGTACATACTTTCTGATGGTGATCATCTTAGATTTTTCTCACCATATCCAATCCCAATATCTACATGCTAAGATTTAGGGGGAGAGGATGATCTACTATTTTCATATTTAAGGGGAGAAAGTTCTAAATGATCTTGGAGACATATCAACCCTAAAGGATACTATCTTTTATATGTTCTCCATATCTTGGTACTTTTGAGTTCTATTGCCTTGTTGATTGGTAGAATACTCTTGTGTTTCCTAACATTGTTTTCTCAAGTGTGTTTCTACTACTAGAATGCTCAAGAACTCAAGGTAAGTATATGCATCATATCTTTGATCAAGATGATCTCTTGCTTCTTGCACATATTGTTTGCAAGAGTGAAGTCTTGTTCAAGGATACATCTCATTCATATACATTTGATGCATATAGCCAAGATACACATGACTCATTATATCCCTCATACTACTTGTGTGTCCATGCATTCCAAAGCAACTATCCTTTAAAGAGATTGCACACATTTAGGGGGAGCAAGTCTAAGTCATGTGTCTCTCAAGTCTTCATTATATCCATGCATATCTTTATTTGAAGCTTTGATTGTATGTTGTCATCAATTACCAAAAAGGGGGAGATTGAAAGCACAACATGCTCCCTTGGTGGTTTTGATAATTCACTAGATCATCGATGGCGCGCGTTGCCGCACCCGTCTATTTGTGCATTAAATATACGACCCCATGAAACATATTAAATTTCGCATAAACATAGATGCATACTAATTAGTAACCGAAGAAAATATCACAGGTACAAACTGGCTTTGGTATGACAAAATATGAAACAACATACACTTAGTAAATATAGAGTATTGTCAAGACAAATAATAAGCAGCAGCACAAACAAACATGTAGTTGTTGAGTTAAATTGTCATCGTAGATTTTATAGATGGTCCATTGATGAAATCCTCAATGCACGACAACCACGAAGAATTAGGCGAGCCTGATGCACCTGTCCATTTGTGAAAAGCGAGCATTAATTATCCATGGACTGCCACATGTATACAATGGGGGAAATACCTTCAAGAAAAAGTGAGCATGTAAAACTTAAATCAGATGTTGATGTAACTGAAGAATTAGGTTTAGCTGGAATGAGTTCTGAAGTAAACTCCATAGAGTTTGCATATAAAACGTATATCACTCAGATTTGGGATAAATTTTGAGGAAAGGATTGTACTATCAATATTGGCTAATGTAAGCAAACATCACATCTTACTACCATAAATTGGAGGTATTATAAAGGTTAGATAAACATAAGGTTCATTACCTATGAAAATAACTTAGATTCACATATGAATCATGCAATAAACAACCAAAATGTTTCCGTGAATAGCGCAAAAATATCCCGGAGAAGAGAAGAAATTCCTTCGGACCACTGTAGTTTTTTAGATAATTGAGATGTACCGGCAAATATCTGTTCTGGAGTTGCTGAACAAATCAAATAATTTAATTATTGATCCCTCTTCACTGCATAATTGGATTGATCACTCACAGCTACCAGTAGAACTGGATGGGGCAACCATGGGAGGCTTTCATGAAACATGAGAGATCAATAACAAGTGAGCCTCATAAGTAAATATAACCAATTTCAATATTAACAAACAAAGAAGGCCAACCATGAATCAATATCCCATACCATGTATGCACCAGCAGATTCTCTGGCCAGTTCTAAGCGAAAGTTGTGACAGGAGAGAACTGTGGGCTCAAGCATAGGAACTTCTGTGAATTTGTCCAACGATGGCCGTTGCATCCATAAGTGGAGCGGGCTGGTCTTGTAGCTTGCTTTCACCATTGTTGGTTGAGCGACTCTACATACACACCTCCGATGGACTCTATCTCCTTTTGTCCACACGCACAGCCGCCACATAATTTCAATTTTTTGCAACATAAAAAATTGAGATATGGTATGAAAAATAATAATTTCAAAAGTTAAACTAAATTTTGAAAATCTAACTAAGTAAATTTCCAAGTATGTTATTTTTTCTTGGATGAACATTTTAACATATACATGCCCAAGACGTAGTTAGATCCAAAACAGGGGCAAGAGACACATCCATAGAATTGAATTGAATAGTAAAGCATACATCCATTATGTCTTCAAACCAGCAAGCACATCACCAATAGGAGTACACGTATACATTTAGTGACCTGGCCATTAGGTATTGGAGATCGAAAACTATAGGATTCCTTCAGCCAATCGAGTAGAACCAGTCGCCAGTTCGTACACGGACACCACCTGCATCAAATTAGGGAGAAATTATAACAAAAGTCAGAACCTATAATTAACTGGGCGAAAGATGGAAGGTACGTAGGAAGAAGGGTGATCTGAGGCAAGGGAGATGCCAACCAAATTGAACTGAGCACGAATAATAACAATATCTAAGGCATTGATTCCGTATGTACAAGGGCCACCTTGTCATATTTGGTTTAGTTATAACAACATGTATGTCATGAGTGATTGAGTTGATAAGTATCAGCTACAAGCCTACAACCGAAACCAAAACTTCTGCAAAACTACGTGCAACCATACTCATTCCGGTTAACCATCTTGACTTAAACATGTCGCTACTTTCACAGATACAATTGTCGTATCATGAACTAATCGTGGGCAACCAACGCAACCCCCGAGACAATCCATGGTATATCCACGTCAGAACATCCAATTCATGTATGTAATCACAAGCCTGTAGCAGCAAGTCACGAAGAACTCAGTAACCCCCGTAAGCAGCAACTATGGTTGTCGGAGACTGTCGTGGAATTAAGGAGCCAAGGAGGGGAAAGGGGAACGAACAGCGAGACATCACACGACAGACACTATATAGACGCTCGTGGTGAAGTAAGAACACAGAGCGAGATGATAACTGACCTGTAATAATGGGCAGTCGGCGAGTTAGCGCATATCAATCACCGTTAAAGGCGTGTAGCAACGACAATTATTTTCTCAATATCCAGCGAGGGGACTTCGATCGAACAGAGATGATTTGTTGCAATCCCCGATACATCTCCTGAAGATCCCTTTTTGCCATCTTCAAACTTGTTGTCCCCATCTTGTCCATACACTGTATTTCTCGAATACTTGTCCATACGCTGTATTGCTCCACCATCTAATCATGTACATTTTGTTTTTACATACAAATGAGCACAACTCGTTTCGCTGATACTACAACAGATGAAACTAGTATTCGCAAAAAAATATGAACTTGTAATCGAGAAAAGCAATTAGAATTACAATAAGATGCCTGATGCAACATATAAAGCTAAAAAAGACTTTCAGAACCAATCTGTAGTATTGACCTTGCAGTGCAATCTATTTTTGATATCATAAAGCAAAAATACTTAAGTACTCTACATGATAGAGGCGTTCTCCTCCTGTCCTCCTGCTTTCTCCTCCTCACAGTCACATATCTAGGGGAAGGTACGATTGATGTAGGGCGGAAGCGCAGAGGCTGTCTGGAACAGCAGGGTGCCTGAGACACCGGCTGAATCGGCATGTAGCCGTCAAGCTGACAAGTTGAGTCACCCGAGGTCGAGGTTGTGCAAGGTCCCTATGCCTCAAGGACGAGATCAGGGGAGGCCTAATGCATGCGTGATATGGAGCAATAGATTGCAATTGTCAAGCTTTCTTTTTCTCCCAATTTCTGAAATCCGACCCTCTGGTCCTCGTCCTCTCATCTACTCTTCCACCAACACGGATACCAGATCGAGTAAGTGAACTCATCAAAAATAGGAGATGCACGGAAGGGGGAGAGACACATACCATCGCCATGATCTGTTTTTATGGTGCGAGATTTGGAATTTGTAGCGATCTGGGCGGCTCGATTTTGACGGAGATGTGCTAATTGGCGACTCACTCCAGCGTCCAGCCCATGGTTGCCATTTTCCATCGTCTCTCTCTCTCTCTCTCTCTCTTTGTACGGCGATGACCTCACCCGGCGATCTACATCTCAAGGCCTAGGCCAAGATTCGCAGGGGTCTGGGGGCATGCAGCAAGGTGGGAGGGACGCAGGGTTCGGAGAGAGCCGTATCGCGACTGTCCGTTTGGCATCGGACGCCAACCCGTATCAATGACCAAGAGACCTCCGATTTTGTTGCGAGAATAGCATCCCACTCCCACACAGGAGTAAGAGTTGCATCGCACGGCCAGTAACGACTAGTCTATGCTATCAGACGGCTAAAATCGATGGAGGCATGAGAGGGCTGGAAAAGTGCTCGGTTATAATGTATTTAAATGACAACATACATTGTCTCTTGGACTAATACCTTTACCTAGTGTATTTCAGATATAGTCCACAGAGAGGGCTAGCAAAAGGATTGTGGAGATTGTGGAGATACCCCGAGATGCAAGGAAATGGATTGGCAAAGCTTCAAGCAAGAGGACTCTACATTTTACTTTGTGAGAAATCACTTTGAGTCCATAGGAAAGCCAATACTATTAAAAGGGGGTAAGGTTTTGTTGGTGAACAAAATGCTCATACGTGCACAAGTGAAAGTCACCAAAAACACCCACAAGCTCTTCCACAAAAGTTTGTCCAAAGTCAAATATCCAAAATCGGTGCAACAAACACTTTCCACTCGGTGCCACCGATTCCCATACTCAGACAGACATAAGCCAAACCCTAGCCTTTCGGTGCAACCGATTCTGCTTCGGTGCCACCGAGTTTGGGTTGCCAACTTTCAGTTACGCAAATTCACAATATCGGTACCACCGAGATTGTTGGATCGGCGTCACCGAGAATGTGCAATCTGACTGTTGGTCACCTTATCGGTGCAACCGAGTTTCATATATCGGTCTCACCGAGATTCAAAAGTTGCCACTTTTTGGTCACTTCGGTACCACCGAGATTAACACATCGGTGTCACCGAGTTGGTCATTTTGTGTGTAACGGTTGGATTTTTGGGGATGCCTATATATACCCCTTCACCACCACCCACTCGAAAGAGAAGCACTCAGAACTATTCCATACTTGCCCCATCCAATTTTCTGAGAGAGAGCCACCTACTCATGTGTTGAGATCATGACATTCCATTCCAACCATATGAATCTTGATCTCTAGCCTCCCCAAGTTGCTTTCCACCAAGCCAAATCTGTGAGAGAGTGATTGTATGTTGAGGAGTCTATCATCTTGAAGCACAAGTGCAAGGAGTTCATCATCATTACCGAGCCTATTACCTTTTGGAGGGTGGTGCCTCCTAGATTGGTTAGGTGTCGCTTGGGAGCCTCCTACTTCGTGTTGTGGAGTTGAACCAAGAAGTTTGTAAGGGCAATGAGATCGCCTACTTCGTGAAGATCTACCCATAGCGAGGCTAGTCCTTCGTGGACGGAAGCCGTTATGGAATAGTCAAGGTTGCTACTTCGTGGACCCTTATGGGTGGAGCCCTCCGTGGACTCTCGCGACCGTTACCCTCCGTGGGTTGAAGACTCCATAAACGTGGACGTACGATAGCACCACCTATCAGAACCACGGGAAAAATCTTTGCGTCTCCAATTGCGTTTGATCTACCTATCTCTACATTTTACTTCATGTGCAATGTCTTTACATTCCGCTGCCATATTTGTTGACATGCATGTGTAGGGCTGTTAGACTTGCTAGACTTGCTAAAACTGTTAAAATCTGCCAACCAATTAACTTGGGAAAAGGTTAGGCTTTAAATTCCTGCTAGTAGTTTATTCACCCCCCTCTAGACACTCTTCTAGTGATCCCTCAGGGTCTCGCACCCGCCGCTGGCACCAATACCCTCCCGGCGTAGGAGGGCACACCCGGCGACCCACGTCAAGCCAGGACCAGGGGCTCCCACTGTGGGAGCACTTGGTCCAGTCGGCATGATGAAGGGGGCGCCCGGGGTCGCGTGGGGATGCGCCGCAACGGGCGCCCTCGCGAGCAGGCAACCCAGCACTGGGCGATGGGCTGCAGGGGCCCGTCGCCCAGAAGAACGGCAAGGCTCGAGCAGTGCGGGCTACCCGCGGCCGGCACCGCGAGGACGCTCCACTGGCAGGGCCACGCTCCACGGGGCCTCGCACGCCCCGCGGCTCGGGGGAGCCGGCGCCGTACCCGAGGGGCTACCGAGGCCTAGCGGGCCTGGGGCCTCGGAAGACCTCGTGGGCGTAGCTCGGCTGGCGCCGCAGCGCCTCCCGAGGCAAATGCACCAACACAATACTCCTACGGTCGCACGGGGTGTGTTGCGCTCATGTTTGGGCCGCGGAAGCGCAATTCCGTGGTCACGCGGGGAGCAATTCACCCATGTTTGGGCCGTAGGAGCGCGCAACAGTGCCGAAATGCGTGGGGTGACTCAAGAACCCGGTCGGGAACTCCAGGGCCTTGCGCCTGGAGTGCCCGTCCAACTATCTCCAACCGTGACACTCTCACGTAAGAATGAGTGGGCTGTACATGCCCGGAGCCCCCTGAGGACGCGGGGGGGTTCCCACCCACACCCAAGTGGAAGCCCCATGCTCCGCGCTGGCGGACGACACTGTCATTCAACGACTATGCCCACGCCCAGTGGATGCCCCATACTCCGCGCTGGGGGAAGACGAAGACTAGACTAGGCACCGGACGCGGCTGTTATTTGCTCTCTTTTGTAACCAAATTTGCCGCCTTTTTGAATGAAGTTTGAAGTTTTCGCGTCCTATTCGGAAATGGGGTGGGAACCTTCTTCTTGCAGCATTTTCTTGTTCTGAGTTCTTTCTAAAAGGGTTTGGCACCCGCCAGCTCTCCCTCGCGCACCCCGCGAGCGGGGGCTGGGCACGGTACGATATGCAGGCTCCGGGCCGCGCACGCACCTCGCCAAAACTTTGGCGTCCTAATCCTCTCGTGACGCTCTCGAGGCGAGCTAGCGCACAACGCCACCTCCGAACCCCGGCCTCAGGAGCGCCCACCTCCTAGCCTCGTCGGGCGTCATGACCCGACACACCGGCGGCAATCGACCCTCGCAAGGGGGCTCGGGGGCTCTAAGGCTAAAAAAGAAGCTCCGGAGGGACGCGCCCCCGCGACGCAGGAGCCTACTGCGGGCGAGTTAAGCTAAGTTATCATAATCACAAGTTACCCTAATCGCGGCGGGCAGTGACATTCCAATTTGCAGCGACATAAAAGCTGGGATCCAAGAAGAAAAATGCTAACATAAAGGCGCAAGTGCCGCAGTTCATTACCCCCCCCCCCCCCCGCGGGGCCCTCCATGGTTTTTTGTGCAGGAAACAAACAGCAAAAGATGGCCTCCCGAGGACCACCCCTCCCGAGGGCCTGGCCCGGGCACCGCTCATGCTCAGTCAGAGTCCTCCTCCTCCTTGACGGCAGCGCGGTGGCATGGCAGCTCGACGGCCTCCGGGGCAGGGGCACGGCGTCGCGGCGGCGAGGTCCGGGCCTGCCGGCGCGGCGGCTCGTCGTAATCGTCGTCGCCCGAGCTCCCCCCGGAGGAGGCGTCGCTGATGCTGGGGCCGCTGCGCCCGTCGCCAAGGGCAAGTTCACCGCCGAGGACGCCGCCACCGCGGTGGTCATCGTCAGCGGAGAAGTGGTCGCTGTCGCTGCCGTCACCCTCCGGACATCACCCCAAGCGCCTACCGTCTTCCCCGAAGATCTTGATGAAGAGCGTCGCCGCCCCGTCGTACTTGAAGTGGAGGGTACACCTCCCCTGCAGGCCGCGGGCGCGGGCGAATGTTTGCCACCCGCGGGTCAGGAACACGTAGCCCGCGGGGGTGACCTCGCCTCCACCCATGAGGCTCGGCTGCAGCACCCGTCGGCCTGCAGCCATAGGCCGGCGGGCCCTCCGGCTGGAAGCGCCCCCACGAAGAAGCGCGGGAGCTAGACCCAGGAGACGGCCGGCCTCTCCTCCCACACCACGAACTCCTGGACCACGTTGGCCGAGTGAGATTGCGAGCGGGGCGGCCGGGCGTCAGCTGCATACCTTCCTCCTCGACCGCAAGCGCCACGGCTACTCCTCCCGCGGCTGCCGGAGGCGGCGCCGGCCCGCGCTGGAGTGCGCCCGCGTCCTCGAGGGGCCACCACCGGCGTTGCGGTGTGCTTATGGGGACGGCCGCGACCCCTCTTGGGCAGTGGCGAGCCCAGTCCCTCCAGGCGGCCCCTCCCCTTCTCGGCAGCAGAAAACCTCCTCACTGGCATCACGGTCGTGGAAGTGGCGGACTGAAGAGAGGAGGCAAGAAGATGAAGATGGGCTAGGGGGGTCTACCCCCTCGCCTATTTATAGCCGATAGGAGGCCAACCGGCGTCTCTCCGCATGCCGGGCGATGATGACTCCACAGCACGGGCCAACCCTTGTCCATCAGGGCGGTCACCGAGGCGACGTGGGGAAGTGGAGGCGCCCATGCCTCGACGTGCGCCATGCGTCAAGCCAGACCCGTAGGCAATTGGGACCCGCGGCGCTTCGGCCTCCCTTTTCCAGCTTCACCCCGAAGCCAGCCCGTGCGCGCCTGTGACGCCCCCGACTTAATCGTGCACTAATCATACACGCAAACGTGCACGATCAAGCACAGGGACTCACGGGAAGATATCACAACACAACTCTAAACTCAAATAATAAGCATGAATCATCATATTACAAGCCAGGGGTCACGAGGACCCGAATACATAAGTCATACACACAAATGATATCTGAGTACAGACCTAGTTAGTCAAGTTTTGCCTTAAGAAGGCTAGCACAAACAACGATACAGATCGAAAAGGCGAAGGCCTCCTGCCTAGGGCCTCCTAACTACTCCTGGTCGGCTGGATCAACCCAGTAGTAAGTGCCGTCGGGACCCTCCTGGTAGTAAGCTTCGGCAGTGTCGTCTGGCTCCTGGGCTCCGTCGTCTGATGTATCATCATATAGGTATGGGGGAAAAGAATAGCAGAGCAACCGTGAGTACTCATCCAAAGTACTCGCAAGACTGACATCAGAACTATGCTAAATATGCATTGGTATCAAATGAAAAGGCTGTATCTGTGGACTATATAGCAGAAATGCCAGAAGAGAGAAAGGCCTAGCCTATCGAAGACTAGCATCTTCAAGTAGTCTTGCAGCATCAGAAGAGAGTAGATAATAGTAGCATACATGTGGATATACAACAGCAATGTCCTGAGATCCTTTCTCGACTCCCTGCGAGAAAGCGGTCCCGAGAGCATTATTAACAGTTTAATATGAATCATCATCAATTTGTAGTTGTCATAGATCCGGGCACAACTCCGAGCGTCCTGTTACCGTGGACACGGCTATTCGAATAGATAACTTCCCTGCAGGGGTGCACTACTGTTACCCAACACGCTCGATTATCTCCGGCCGGACACACTGGCTGGGTAATGCCCGACCTCGGCTGATCGACACATCGCAGCCCGACCTAGAGCTCAGCAGAGAGGTCAATACGCCGGTCTAAATCCTAAGCACAAAGGGGTCTTGGGCCATCGCCCTTTGCACTCCTGCACGTTGCGAGGGTAGCCGGGGCCCAGGCGCGACACTGAATACACCAGTGACGTAACCAGCCCACCCCAACCAGCCCGCATCTCTGAGCTGTGACGTCTGAAGAGCTTTCGGCTGATACTACGGTGTAGAGGGCCACATTAAACCATTATCCCACGTGGTGGTAGTGCGAAATGGGCACGACGACCCACTCAGATCAAATACCCAGTTCCGTTAGGCGTAATTAGTATCGCGCGGGTGCTCTTGGAACCGACCCGTCTTTAATGATATGCGCTCGCGGGCACCCTTGGGGCCAGCCCGACTTTACATTTCCCCGCGGGTACCTCTCGAGGTGGACCCGCCTGTAACAAAGGTCAAAGTAACCGTGTGTCCAAGTAACGAGGAGGAATCCGAGGAATCACCCTCGATGGATTTCCACTCGAGGAGTTGCGCGACGGTAGCCAAACGGAGGTGATGAAAGAGGAATCACCCTCCGTAACACACATCCGGGAAGCTATTCTACAGAGGTACCATCGAAAGTGAGCTAAGAGGTATCACCCTCGGCACTCGATGCCAGCTCTGCAGTGTCGAGCAATTTAGGGGGTGTGCGGTGATGTGCTGCTCTCAGCCCGTCGAACATTCGATCGGGGCGCAGATGCTAAAGCGGAGCAACTACAACAAGGGAGAGGGGCCACAGATGGTTTTCCATCCAACCTATACTAAGCAGTTTGGATAATAAGGCATGTATCAACAGCAGTTACAAGGACAGGCTATGCATCAGATTAGGATAAATCAAAATGCAGCAATTTCTAATGCAAGCAGGTGGGAGAAGGAATGGATGATATAGGCATGCGTCAAGGGGGTTTTCTTGCCTGGAAGCTCTACTGAGAGAGGCTGATCGTCAGACGGCTGCTCGTCGGGGGTGTAGTCGAACTCTGTTGGGACGGCGTCGGTCTCGGCGTCTATCAAGAGAGAAGGAGGGGGAAGAAACAATAAATTTCACGACAAAATGCAATCATTATGCATGACAAGCCTAAAATGATATGCAGATGTGTTTATTGCCTAACTAAATGATTTAGTTAATTTAGGAATTTATCTGGATTTATCTAATTAAAGTTGTGCACTATTCATTTATCGAAAACAGTCAAAATGTTCCATGTTCAGCTAGCTAGAAGTGTTGGACAGATGTTTTGATTACATATTTAGAATCTTCATATTTTTCTGATCATTTTGCATATATAAATTATTTTCATCTGACTTACGGTTTAAAAGATATGATTTTCTAAAGTTTTATTAATTTTCTGGAATTATTTTAAATATTTAATTCAACATTATCCGAAACAGTGTGGGGATGACGTCAGCATGACGCAATGCTGACGTCAGCGGTCAACAGAGACGCTGACCAGTCAATCTGACGGGTGGGTCCCACATGTCAGTGACCCAGGGGCTAATTAACTAACTAACAGACTAATTAACCAGGTGGGGCCTACCGGTCAGTGGCACATTAGCATTTAATTATCTAATTAACTTAATTAACAATTTAATTAATCATTTAGTTAATATTAAAAACGTTTTAACCGACCGGCAGCGCTGACTGGTCAACTGGGCCCACGGCCCCACCAGTCAGCGTCACTGGAGCTGGGCCAGGGCGCCCACGTCGGACGGCGGCCGGCGACTTGCCGGAATCTCGCCGGCAAGCGCGTTCGCGGCGGCGCAGCCACGGGAGGTGCTCGCAATTCGCGTAGGGGGCCTCATTCGACGCGCGACTGGTCGCATTCGAACGGCAGGACGACGCCGCGTCGAATGGCGGCGGTCTCGCGGGCTAAAACGACCGGAGACGAGCGCTAGGAGCTCGCCGGTGGTGAGGTGCTCGGGCGGTGGTGGCTAACGGTGATGCGGGGCGCTAACGAGCGAGCAAAGGGGCTAGGCGAGGTCAGTGCGATGCGGCGAAGCAGATGGGCAGCAGCAAACGACCAAATGGTCGCCGGAACGACGCCGGCGACGAGCTAGACGGCGGCGCGATCGGGCATCTCCAAATGTGGCGGCAACGGCGGCTAAATCGCGCAGGGGAGAGAGGGGAGAGGTGCGGCTGCTCACCGAGAGCCTGCAGGTGTGCGAGAGTAGGCTCGGGGGAGGGCGACGGCGGTGAATCGGCGCCGGAGACGAAGATGGCCGAGGAGGAAGAAGAGGTCGAGGCGGACGATGCAGTGGCGATGAGCTCCAATGGCGGGGCGGCGTCGACGTAGTCGAGGATGGCGGCGACGATGGGCTAGTCGGAACGGCAATCGGGGCACGGTGGCCGTGGGATCGAGCGACGGCGGCGATGAAGCTATCGGGTGAGGCGGGGGAGAGAGAGCAGCGCGAGGGAGAGAAAGATCTGGGGCACTAGGGTTTCGCCCAGGGGTCTGTGGCGATGCTCTTAACCTCCCCGCAGCGGCAGCGGTGCCGGGGGATGGCCGACAGCTGGCCATCGCCGGCCGGACGCGCGCGCGCGCTGACGCGTGCGGGAGGAGGGGGACGACCGCGGTGACGGGCTGGGCTGGCTACTGTGCACTTGCGGCCCAAGTGCACTGTAAGCCACTGCCCCTTTTCTTTTTCTTTCCTCTTTTCTCTTTTTCCTACTGTTCTGCAAATTGTTTTAGTACTAAATGAATTTTAATAAATGTGTGACTCGGCTCAAACATTACAGTGCATTATTCTCAACCACCAAAAATTGGTTTGGGTAAAACATGATTTCATTTGTAATTCTTATTAAATAAAATAATATTAAATGTTGCTGCTAGCTACTGTTTGAGGTTGATGGAGTCACTTAGGCATTTTTAGTAATGTTGTTTTACTGATCATAATTAGTTATGAATTATTTCCTATTTAATGAACATTTTAGTTTCTGGTTTTGAACAACTTTTATTTTCACTGTAGGTTTGAATTGCAATTTAAATTGGAATTTGAAATGAGATATGATGCAATGATGATCAAGCACTGATAATCATGATGACATGGCATTATCAAAGGGGTGATTACTGTAGCTATTACATGGGGGCGTTACAGCGCCTTGGGCCCGGGGGCTACTGTTGGCGTTCTGGGATCGGGGGTACCCAGACCTGCCTGCCTGCGGCCCAGCGCGTGGCCCACCATGAAGGCCCGGTACGGCCCTGCAACAAGCCCCCCGGGATCAAGGCCCTCGCGAGAGCCCCCGCCTCAAGAGGAGGACTACGCCAAGACCTCCGTAGGAGTGGCACCCCTTCAGGCCACCTCCTGAGGAGCGGAGATTCCTATGCAAGCACCCGGCCTTGTGTGGCCGGGGTGACGTGGGTTCTGACGGCCGAGCCAGGCGGGCGCCAGAGGGCACAGAGGGAGGAGAGTTCCCTCTTTCGAGCTATGGAAACAAGGACGTATGCGGGTTCCCGAGGAACCCCCCAAAGGTTTCCTTCCCGGTGCAAGAGGACCGAGACCACGAGCTCGGCAGGACGGATGTCATCGCCGAGACCAACGCAGCGTCACACCCAGAAGCTTTGCAGGCGAAGACCACCATTAGTCAGGATAGGGTGTACCTCTTATCCCCTTTCAAATTTGGCCGTTGTGGGATCCCTTCCCACCTGTGCGATAAGAGAAGAGGACCGTGGCCCCTATAAATAGGGACGAGCTCCCATCGTAGAAGGCAGGTGGGAAAGGGGTCAAGTTCATGACCACCACGAGCCCTCGTGAGGCCGCCCAGCCACTGTACTAGTTCTTCCACAGCCCCCTCGCGAGGCCAATCCACTACAAGCAGGAGTAGGGTTTTACACCGCAAGGTGGCCTGAACCTGGGTAATGACCGCGTGCCTCCGTTTGTTTTCCCCAAAGAGAATAGTCGGAGAATCACTGAGAAGCCGTGAGGTTGAGCGGGACTGGAGAACGAGCGCACCCCAGTGTTCGAACCTTGTTGGGTTTTGTGGAGCGCTGATTCCGACACTACTCCCTCCGTTTGGAAATACTGGACGATGCCCCACGCGTTGCGACGGGATTTTGTATGAAATAAAATTTTCTCTTGTAGTGAGATAAAAAAATTATCAGTATTTTACCAAATCTCAAGGTATAAGTTTAAAATTAGACGAAAACTAAATAAAATATGCATGCATGTCCCACTATTCAGTCATAGAGCACTCGATTGTAAGGCTATGAGCTAGTATATCCAACGGCTAAACTAATTTGGGTGATGTGGCTTAAGGAGAAGCGGGAGAATTCCCAATAGTGGGGTCTAGCTATTTACATATAGAAGATATGTAATGATAGATAATTTTGTTCCTTATGTTCTAGTTCTTTTTGAATTCTGCATGTTATTTTTAAATTCTTCATTGTATAAGATGGTGAGCTTTCATTACAGCACATATGGACAATTCATCAGCCAACAACGAATCGGTGGGCGACGTGCAGAACTGGAATCAGTGGCGATTAGAGTCTTTAGACTGGCGCATCAAAAATGTCGAAGAAGGCAATGCCGCACTGAAGAATGAGAGGGATAGTCTGCTCGCAGAGGGTGCTAATGCCCGAACTAAGTTAAACAAACTGAGGGATCTGAGGGATGAGTTGACGGAGAAGAGAGACAACTTGAAGATGGAGAAAAAGAAATACAGGCTAGAGAAGCATAACCTACAGACAGACGTTGATCACTTCAAAGAAGATGGAGAGAACAATCGGAAAAAGCTTCACCAGCTGGACTTAATCCTTGATGATGTTGAGTAGTTTTAAACTATTAAGTTTATGAGTATGTTTAGTTGTTGAGTACTAATTAGCTAAGTTATGAATTCTGAAGTTTATGAGTATGTTTAGTTCATTAGTACTAAGTTTTAAACTCTTATTAAGTTTATGAATATGTTTTGATTTGTACCTTTTGTGAAGTTTAAGCTCGTAGTTTCTGAAGGAGTTTTTTTATTATCCAAAAAAACAAATTGCTGGCGTTGGACAACAACACACGACAAAGGTAGTGTACATGTATAGCTGGCGCTGGCCAATTTCGACGCCAGCATCATGTAATATACTGCTGGCGTAGGATCCAACGCCACCACTATGTTTTAACTGTGGCGCCATATTGCTGGCGTCGGGTGTCTACGCCAGCAAGGCCATTTTAGCCACGCCATAGCTAGGCTTTTCTGCACTAGTGATGGTTGCGAGAGGGGGCAATCATAAGTGGGTTGCCTGTTCAAGCAAGAACAACACCTTAGTACCGGTCCACCCACATATAAAATTATCAAAGTAACGAACGCGAATGAACTCAACATGATGAACATGACTAGATGGAAATTCCCATGTCTCCTCGGGAGCGCTTGCTTCATATAAGAGTACTTTCAGGCCCGTCCTCTGCTATAAAAAGGATTGGGCTATCTTGCTGCACACTTGTTACTTTTGCTACTTGTCACTTGTTACGAATTATCTTGCTGCAAAACTATCTATCGTTGCTACTGACAGCACTTGCAGAGTATACCTTGCTGAAACCTGCTAATAATTTCCATCTGCTCCTCGTTGGGTTCGACACTCTTACTTATCGAAAGGACTACGATTGATCCCCTATACTTGTGGGTCATCAAGAATCTTTTCTTGCGTCGTTGCCGGGGAGTGAAGCGCCTTTGGTGAGTGGAATTTGGTAAGGAAACATTTTTTGTATGTGCTAAAATTTGCCGTTGCTAATCACTATGGATAGTAATCCTTTGAATGCACCGTGTTCAAATTTGACATTTTTTTGAGCTTGTTTACTATATTTAGGCTTCATGTGTACTTTCTAGGCATTTACTGCTTATAATTCAAGTTCGAACGTTCTATACATGAAAATGTGTTCAAAAAATGTTCAAAAAAATCATAATTGTGTCATTGAATAACTTTTCATGTATTTTTCAAGAATTAAATAGAATTTTAAAGGATATGTGTGGGAAGAGGCAACCATGGATGTGTCGTTTATTGGTTTTGTAACTCTAGAAAAATGGAAAACATGCCTGAAAAACATGATCCTCATGTGGTGCCTTGGCATGACCTCAATATGATGTGGTAAATATTTGAGGAGGTTAGGCTAATGTTGACATATACACTCTTCATATATCAAACCATAACCTTTGAAGTTTCATGGTTCGGGGAGCGAAGTCGCCATGTTTTGAAGGGGAACCCATATTTCCTTGGTCCTTTCAACTTGATTTATTTTCTACAACACACCGTGTCCAAATTTGACATTTTTTGGGCTTGTTTACTACATTTAGGCTTTCATGTGCACTTTTTTAGGCCTTTTGTCCTTATAATTCAATTTTCGGACAATCTATACATGACAAAATGTAAAAGAATGGTTCTAAAAATCATAATTGTGGTATTAAATAACATTTCATCTATTTTATAGGAAATTAATAGAAATTAAAATGATATGTGTGGGCAGAGGCAACCACAGATGTGTCCTTTATTGGTTTTTTTTACTCTAAGAAATGGAAAACATGCATGAAAAACATGATACCGTGTGTGTTTCCCTATCGGACCACTTGAGAAGGTATGGCTAATGTCGTCATACGCAGTCCTCATAAATCGGACCATCACCTATGAAGTTTCATGGTTTTGGGAGGGAGATCGCCTTGTTTTGAAGGGGAACCTATATTTCCTTTATCCTTTCTCCTTGATTTATTTTCTACGATCAACATACCCACTACAGTGCACCTTGTTGAAATTTGACATTTTTCCGGGCTCGTTTACTATATTTAAGCTTTTATGTGCACTCTCTAGGCATTTACTGCTCATAATTCAAGTTCGAACATTATATATATGGAAATGTGCAAAAAAATGGTTCGAAAAATCATAATTGTGACATTGAATAACTTTTCATGTATTCCATGGGAAAATTAAGTATGTTCATCTAGTGCACAATTTTTCCGATGTGGGATCACCAATTTTCTCTTTTCTCGCACACGGGTATTTGATGTGCTTCGTCTGCTTTGCGTGTTTCCTTCGCGTAAAGTTCGAGTTTCGCAGCGAAATTTTCAGTAGGCGTGCGATTTCAGAAGTTACTCCTCCCACCCCATACCCACCCGTCACATTTCCCCCTATCCCCCACCCCCCCTCTCCCTGCAACCCAAACCACCGCCGCCGCAATGATACTTGTGATCTACATTGGGTTTTCCATGAAGAGGAACGGGTAATTGCAGCACAAACTGGGTAAGTATTTCCCTTAGTTATGAAACCAAGGTTTATCGAACCAATATGAATATAAATCCTCAACCGTCTTCAGCGGCTGCACACAAAAGAGCAAACAACTTGCACCCAATGCGGGCAAGAGGGTTGTCAATCACCTTGATTTAGTTATTTGCATGCAAATGAGTTGTGTAGATAATTGTAAATTGCAAAACAAAATAAAAGGTAAATAAAGGCATCAAGGCAATAGTAGCGTTTGTAACTTTATAAGTGAATAGACCTGGGGGCCATAGTTTTCAGTAGCGGCATCTCTCATGTAGGCAACATACGGTGGGTAACAAATTACTGTTGGGCAATTGATAGAAAATAGGATAGTTATGCAATTTTCAGGGCAATGATCATGTGTATATAGGCATCACGTCCATAAACAAATAGGCCAACTCCTGCCTTCACCTATTACTATTACTCCACTCATCGACCGCTATCCAACATGCATCTAAAGTATTATGTAAAACAGAGTAATGCATGGAGAACGATTACATGATGTAGACAAAGTAAACTCAAGCAATATGAATAAACCCCCTTAGTAGCAACAACACAAAGACGTGTCTTGTCCCTTTCTGTCACTGGGATATAGAGCACCGCCAGATTGAACCTACTACAAAGCACCCCTTCCACTGAAGATAGATCAATCTACTTGGCCAAAGCACATCAATAGATCGGAGAGAATTACAAAGCTATAATGATGATGCAAATAAGAATCTTAATATTCAGAGGTGACTCAAATACTTTTCATGAATAATATGAAAATAAACCCACAATTCATCTGATCCCAACAAACACACCGCACAATAGGATTACATCGGATAGATCAAAGCGAAGATGCGATGATCATTGTATTCAAGATCTAGAGATAGAGAGATTGACATCTAGGTACTAGCTATGGACCCGTAGGTCTGTGGTGAACTACTCACACATCATCATGAGAACAGCAAGGTTGATGAAGAGGCCCTCCGTGCTCGATCCCCCCTCCGGCAGGGTGCCGGAACGGAGCTCCAGATGGCCTCGCAACGGAACAGAGACTCACGACGGCGTAAAAAGGGTTTCAGGACTGCCTCCAGTGTTTTTAGAGTATATGAGAATTTATAGGCCAGAGAATGAGGTTGGGAGAGCCGCCAGGGGCCCACAAGCCACCCCTTAGGGCACACCCTTTTGGCTTGTGGGGCCCTGGTGTGGCCCCTAGCCTTCTTCTGAATCTCCCAGGTTTTTTTATGGTGCATAAAACTCATCAAAAAGTTTCGTGGCAATTGGAATTTGTTTGGTACTATAAACCTGAGAAGTGAAAAATACGCAAAAAATAACAACTGACACTGGGCACTGGGTCAATAGGTTAGTGCTCAAAAATATTATAAATTGGTAAATAAAGACCCAAAACGTATCCTAGAATGATAATATATCAGCATGGAACAATCGAAAATTATAGATACGTTGGAGACGTATCAAGCATCCCCAAGCTTAATTCCTGCTCGTCCTCAAATAGGTAAATGATAAAAACAGAATTTTTGATGTGACATGCTACCCATTATGTAATCTTTTGCATGCATGCTCATTGAGAAACGATGAATCAACACATATTAACATAGCAATACTTATAAGTATAAGAAACAAAATCATCAATCTTTCAAAGTATACGATCCTCAAATAATGTTTACCCCCATTCATCTTATTATATTAGAAAGGCATGGCTCCATCTTCACCACATTAATACAAATGTCAAGCACCACGGTGTCCAAGTCAGGCAATTGGATCGTACTTTTCAATATGCATCAACTTTTTATTCTTCACGCAATACATCAGCGTGAGCCATTGGACATAGCATTTAGGTGGAATAGAATATGGTGGTAGATATCAAAGGGGTAAAAAGTGGAGAAGATTGTCTCACATCGACTAGGCGTACCAACGGGCTATGGAGATGTCCATCGATAGATGTCAATGCAAGGAGTAGGGATGGCCATGCAAATGATGCACTAGAGCTATAAGTGTATGAAAGCTCAAATGAAGCTAACTGGGGTGTGCATCCAACTTGCTTGCTTATGAAGACATCGGGCATTTGAGGAAGCCCTTCATAGGAATATACAAGCCAAGTTTATAATAATGAAAAAGTAATTCCCACTAGCATATGAAAGTGACATAACATGAGACTCTCTATATGAGGAACAAGGTGCCACTTTGAGGCACAAGTGTGGTAAAGGATAGTAGCAAAGTCCCTTCTCTCATTTTCTCTCATTCATTTTTTTTGTTTTTTTGTTATGGTGGGCTCATTTGGCCTCCCCCATTTTTATTTCCTCACTGAGACAATGCTCTAACAATGATGATCATCACACTTTTATTTACTTACAACTCGATATGAAGAACTGATAGAAAGATATGACTCTATATGAATGCCTCTGGCAGTGTACCAGGATGTGCAATGATCTAGCGTGACATGTATCAAAAATATGATGAACGGTTGCTTTGCCACAAATACTATGTCAGCTCTATATGATCATGCAAAGCAATATGATGATGAACGAACTAGTCATGTGAAGTGACGATGGAATTTGCATGGCAATATATCTCAGAAGGGCTATGAAAATGCCATGATTGGTTGGTATGTGGCTGTTTTGAGGAAGATATAATGAGCCTTATTTGCGACAGAGCGTATCATGTCACGGGGTTTGGATGCACTGGCGAATGTTGCACCGATCCTCAAGGTAAGAATAGGCTATGCACCGAAGAGGCTAGCAAATATGAGGTGGTGAGATTGCATATGTCCATGGTTTCACATTAGTTATAAAGAACGCATATACTTATTGCAAAGTTTTATTAGTTTTATCACAAACCAAAGTACTACTCGCATGCCCTGAGGGAAGAGGTTGGTAGGAGTTAACCATCGCGCGCCTCCGACCCGAAACAACACTAGGATTTCAACGAGGAATATAAATGCTCACACATCATCACCATGCCTTTTTAATTTTTAGACGAATGATACGTCTCCAACGTATCTATAATTTTTGCTTGTTCCATGCTGTTATATTATCATTCTTGGATGTTTTACAATCATTTTATAACAACTTTATATCATTTTTTGGGACTAACCTATTGACATAGTGCCAAAGTGCCAGTTGTTGTTTTTGCTTGTTTTTTACTTCATAGAAAATCAATACCAAACGGAGTCCAATCGCGACGAATCTTTTTGGAGATTTTTTCTGGACCAGAAGACACCCAGTGGGCCAAACAAGAGCCAGGAAGGTGGGCTGTGGAGAGCACAACCCACCAAGGCGCGCCAGGGGGCCCCGGCGTGCCCTGATGGGTTGTGCCCTCCACGGGGCCCCTCCGCACTGCCTCTGATGCCTATAAATTCCCAAATATTCCAAAATCCCTAGGGGAGTCGACGAAACACAATTCCAGCCGCCGCAAGTTCCAGAACCTCGAGATCCAATCTAAACACCATCACGGAGGGGTTCATCTTCCTCATAGGTGCCTCTCCGATGATGCGTGAGTAGTCCACCATAGACCTACGGGTCCATAGGCAGTAGCTAAATGGCTTATTCTCTCTCTCTCTCTCTTATGATTCTCAATACAATGGTCTCTTGGAGATCTATTTGATGTAAACTTTTGCGGTGTGTTTGTTGGGATCCGATGAATTTTGAGTTCATGATCAGTTTCTATCCATGAATATTATTTGAGTCTTCTTTGATCTTATATGCATGATTTCTTATAGCATCGTATTTCTTCTTCGAATCTTTGGTTTAGTTAGGCCGACTAGATCAATTTTTCTTGCCATGGGAAGAGGTGCTTTGTTGTGGGTTCATTCTTGCGATGTTCTTTCCCAGTGACAGAAGGGGCAGCAAGACACGCATGTATCGTTGCTATTAAGGATAACAAGATGGGGTCTATTCCTACATGAATAGATCTTGTCTACATCATGTCATCGTTCTTATTGCATTACTCCGTTTTTCCATGAACTTAATACACTAGATGCATGCTGGATAGCGGTCGATGTGTGGAGTAATAGAGGTAGATGCAGGCAGGAGTCGGTCTATCTATCTTGGACGTGATGCCTATATAATGATCATCGCCTTGGATATCGTCATGACTATTCGATTTTGTATCAATTGCCCAACAGTAATTTGTTCACCCACCGTGCGCTATACTCATAGAGAAGCCACTAGTGAACGCTACGGCCCCCGGGTCTACTTTTCCATCATATTGCTTTCCGATCTACGTTTTTGCAATCTTTGTTTTCAGATCTACAAAACCAAAAACCCAAAAATATATTGCTGCATATTTACTCTTTTTATTTGTGTTCTTGAGAGATCTATCTCTCCTATCTATCACTACCTAATCTATCTTATTACCGTAGAGAGATTGACAACCTCTCTTTCGCGTCGGGTTGCAAGTATTTGTTGTTTGTGTGCAGGTGCTGCTTATTGGGTGGTGGTGATCCTCCTACTGGTTCAATAATCTTGTTTTCATAACTGAGGGAAATACTTACCGTCGTTGTGCTGCATCATCCCTTCCTCTTTGGGGAAATACCGACGCAGTTTCAAGCCACGTCAAATGGAATTTCTGGCGCCGTTGTCGGGGAGGAAGCGGTCTCTTATACGTGCCTATCGTAGGCGCCGAGGGGACTCCACCATCATCTACCAGGTTCCTAATCACAAATCTCATCTCCTTGCAAATACATTATTTGCCATTTGCCTCTCGTTTTCCTCTCCCCCACTTCACCAATTTGCCGTTTAATTCGCCCTCTTTTGCGTTTGCCTTTCTCTCGACATTTCTCTTGTTTGCTTGTCACCATGAGTGATTTTGGTATGGAAGAAACGGATGATGGCATGACTCCTAAAATTGGACTTTCTGCTAATCTTGATTCTAAAACTTTTGTTTTGGGGCAAGGGAACGTTATAGGAAAAGAAACTATTCAAGAGTTTTTCAATTGCGTTAGGAATTTGACTCTCGATGATATCCCTATTCTTAAAAGAACTAAATCTTATGCGGAAGCCATCTCGACGCTAGTTCTAAAACTTGAAAATAGATTTGTTCGTACCCATCCTACGTTGCAAAGATTGTTTTATGAGCTACCCATTATAAAGAACCCTAAGGCTAGGAAGTTGGCTACACTTGCAAAGATTGTGATCACATAGTACGGGAAGCTAGGGATATCTTTGACTTTTATGGTATGAACCGTGAAAAACCAGTAATAGGAGAAATCCTATACAATAGTGATTACATGATGAGATATTTGCTTGGAAATAATCAAATTTTTGATGAGAAACTCAAAAAGGAAGTCCCCGTTTTAGATATGATCCAGCAAGTTTTCAATGACGTGAACCAACAATATTCTTGGATCGTAGCCGGTAATCAAAGGGGGTATGTAGAGGGACAACTTGATAGTGCTAAGGTTGCTATGGATTTTGTGTTTCAAGTTCTATTTGCAAAACCTCTTGACAAAAACTCCTCATTGAAAACCAAGGATGACAATACTTGAATCTATCCACTATGCCTAGCTAGGGGCGTAAAACGATAGCGCTTGTTGGGAGGCAACCCAATGAATAAATAATTTTTTTCTTTTTCCTTTCTTTATTTGAGTGTTGACACAATTATGCCTCTGTTATGATTGTGTTTTTATGGTTTATTTAGTGTTTGTGCCAAGTAAAGCCTTTAGGATGATTCATAGGATAAGTAGAAGTGATGCTGAATCTGAAACAGAAACTTTGCGTCCAGTATATGAATTTTCATTTTTTTCTGGAACGTGATCTTGAGCTGAAATTTTAACACAGTGTTCCTATACAAACTCCTTACGTTTTCCTAATATTTCAGAATTTTTAGAGTTACAGAAGTATGGCTAGAGTACAGATTACTACAGACTATTCTGTTTAAGACAGATTCTGTCTTCGTTGCATTGTGTGCTTGTTTTGATGAATCTATGGTTTGTATTGGGGGGTATAAGCCATGGTAAAGTTAAAATACAGTAGGTATAATGCAATAATAAAATATGAATGGGTTTGCAACACTACCTAAAGCAGTGATTTGCTTTATTATACTAACGGATCTCACAAAGATTTTGTTGAGTTTTGTGTGATTGAAGTTTTCAAGTTTTGGGTGAGATCACGATGGATGAAGGAATAAGGAGTTATAAAAGCCTAAGCTTGGGGATGCTACCACACCCCGAAGATATATCCAAAGAGAAACAAGCAACTAAGCTTGGGGATGCCCCCGAGTGGCATCCCCTCTTTCTTCTAACCACCATCGGTATTTTACTTGGAGCTATATTTTTTTTCGTCACATATCATGAGTTTTGCTTGGAGCGTCTTGTATATTTGCTTGATTTGTTTGTTAGTTTTTCCTTTCTGGACACACCTATTTGAGAAAGCCAAAATCATGCTATGATTTGTTAGAATTGATCTATGTGCTTCACTTATATCTTTTTGAGCACAGTGTGCTTGGAAATTTTTGTAGAAATACTCTCATGCTTCACTTAGATTAATTTGAGAGTTAGTAAATTTTGAAGAAATCCTCTCATGCTTCACTTATACCTTTTTGAGAGATGAAATCTTTATGCTCGTGTGCTTCACTTAAATTTGTTTGAGCTTGCCAGAAAGCAATGGCTATATATGAAACTAATCCCAAAGTGATAGATATCCAAGGAGGATATAATAAAAACTTTCATGAAGATCATTGGACAAATTAAACTTGATTCCTTGTAATAGTTTTGAAACATGATGATAAGTAATATGTGAGTCATGTTAGTGAGTAATTATGCTTAGTATGAATATTGGTGTTAAGGTTTGTGATTCCCTATGCATGCACGAAAGTCAATAGTTATGCAATGAAGTTACATCCTACTTGTGGTGCATTATTCGGTGTTAGTTATGTTCAATGCTCACTTAGGTGAATTTTTGTTTCTTGGTTTGGTTGCTTCCTAATCTATTTACTAGCCTGCATTTGTACTAAGTAGAAATACTACTTGTGCATCCAAAATCCTTAAACCAAGTTTTGCCTTATGAGTCCACCATACCTACCTATATGCGGTATTTCCATGCCGTTCCAAGAAAATTTGCATGTGCCATCTCCAAATTTTCAAAATAAATTTTCTCTTTTGTGTGCTCGTACCGCTCATGAAACGGTGGGGAGTGTCCAATATTTTTCCATGCTAGATGTGTTATTCTCAAAATGAGTGTTTATTCACTTGTCATTGCACGAGAGTGCGGCGGTAATAGGGATGCCCATTCCCGAAATGAAAAAGAATTTTTTTTTACTTTATGTTGTCAAGTAATAAATTCCTTGGAAAGTGTTGGTATGGAAGGCAACCGTGGATACGGCCCGCCATGGAAAGTGAAAGTTTCGTGGAAAAAGGAATAAACTTTATTTTCTGTTTGGGAACCGACTATGATATATCTAGCATGGAAAGTATTGTGAACTACTTTGTCGTTTTCCTTGACACGAAAAGCATGCCACCCAAAATATTTTCTCTCTCTCAATTTAAACCTTGAGCTCTGGCACCTCTACAAATCCCTACTTCCCTCCGCGAAGGGCCTATCTATTTACTTTATGCATTTTTTTATTTTTTCTTTGATTCTCCATCTTCTCTTATAAGCACCAACTAGGGGGCACTATGATCGTATTTGAGCATTGGGCATAGCTAATATTTGGGTGTGTTTCATGAATGGATCAATGATTGAGCATGATGGGCTAGGGATAACTTTCTTTAGTGTTGATATTTTGAAAGACATGGTTGCTTGTTGACATGCTTGAGTATTGAAGTCATTATGTTAAAACTAGACTATTGCTTTGAATCATTTACAAGTCCAAATGTCCATGCTATACAAAAGAAAAGAATGTGATGAACATGTTAGGAAGCATTCCACATCAAAAATTCTGTTTTTATCATTTACCTACTAGAGGACGAGTAGGAATTAAGCTTGGGGATGCTGATACGTCTCCAACGTATCTATAATTTTTGCTTGTTCCATGCTGTTATATTATCATTCTTGGATGTTTTAAAATAATTTTATAACAACTTTATATAATTTTTTGGGACTAACCTATTGACATAGTGCCAAAGTGCCAGTTACTGTTTTTGCTTGTTTTTAACTTCGGAGAAAATCTATACCAAAGGGAGTCCAATCGCGACGAAACTTTTTGGAGATTTTTTCTGGACCAGAAGGCACCCAGTGGGCCAAACAGGAGCCAGGAAGGTGGGCTGTGGAGAGCACAACCCAACAGGGCGCGCCAGGGGGCCCCCGGCGCGCCCTGATGGGTTGTGCCTTACACGGGGCTCCTCCGCACCGCCTCTGATGCCTATAAATTCCCAAATATTCCAAAAACCCTAGGGGAGTCGACGAAACACAATTCCAGCCGCCGCAAGTTCCAGAACCTCGAGATCCAATCTAAACACCATCACGGAGGGGTTCATCTTCCTCATAGGTGCCTCTCCGATGATGCTTGAGTAGTCCACCATAGACCTACGGGTCCGTAGGTAGTAGCTAGATGGCTTGTTCTCTCTCTCTTATGATTCTCAATACAATGGTCTCTTGGAGATCTATTTGATGTAAACTTTTGCGGTGTGTTTGTTGGGATCCGATGAATTTTGAGTTCATGATCAATTTCTATCCATGAATATTATTTGAGTCTTCTTTGATCTCTTATATGCATGATTGGTTATAGCATCGTATTTATTCTTTGAATCTTTGGTTTAGTTAGGCCGACTAGATTGATTTTTCTTGCCATGGGAAGAGGTGCTTTGTGATGGGTTCGATCTTGCGGTGTTCTTTCCCAGTGACAGAAGGGACACCAAGACATGCATGTATCATTGCTATTAAGGATAACAAGATGGGGTCTATTCCTACATGAATAGAACTTGTCTACATCATGTCATCTTTCTTATTGCATTACTCCATTTTTCCATGAACTTAATACACTAGATGCATGCTGGATAGCGGTCGATGTGTGGAGTAATAGAGGTAGATGTAGGCAGGAGTCGGTTTATCTATCTTGGACGTGATGCCTATATAATGATCATCGCCTTGGATATCGTCATGACTATTCGATTTTCTATCAATTGCCCAACAGTAATTTGTTCACCCATCGTGCGCTATACTCATAGAGAAGCCACTAGTGAACTCTACGGCCCTCGGGTCTACTTTTCCATCATATTGCTTACCGATCTACGTTTTTGCAATCTTTGTTTTCAGATCTACAAAACCAAAAACCCAAAAATATATTGCTGCATATTTACTCTTTTTATTTGTGTTCTTGAGAGATCTATCTCTCCTATATATCACTACCTAATCTATCTTATTACCATAGAGAGATTGACAACCTCTCTTTTGCGTCAGGTTGCAAGTATTTGTTGTTTGTGTGCAGGTGCTGCTTATTGGGTGGTGGTGATCCTCCTACTGGTTCGATAACCTTGGTTTTCATAACTGAGGGAAATACTTACCGTCGTTGTGCTGCATCATCCCTTCCTCTTTGGGGAAATACCGACGCAGTCTCAAGCCAGGTCAACGAACAAGTAGTTAACCTCTCTTAATATCGACACTTCTACGAATCAACAATTATGAACTCACACCTTTTTCATATTACCACATCAATATTATTAACCCACAATTTCTCAATATGTGCTACATGATGGTTTTAATTATCACTCATTGAATACCTAATATTTTTGGACTAGTCTTATGACCCATGCAAATTACCGTCACTATTTATTAACTCTCAAACAAATATATGTGAAGAGCGAGAGTGAAATTATTTCTATAAAATCTACACGCCGCCGTGCTCAAAAAGATATAAGTGAAGTACTAGAGCAACTGCTAAGCTCAAAAGATTTAAGTGAAGCACATAGAGTATTCTAACAAATTATGATGAAGGTGTTTATCTCTCAAATAGGTGTGTCCAGCAAACGATGATTGTGGTAAAATTTTAGTAAAAGCAAACAAAAAATTGACGCTCCAAGCAAAAATCATATCATGTGATGAATAAAAATATAGCTTCAAGTGACATACCGATGGATTGAGACGAAAGAGGGGATGCCGTCCGGGGCATCCCCAAACTTAGACGCTTGAGTCTTCCTTATAATATTACCTTGGGGTGCCTTGGTCATCCCCAAGCTTAGGCTCTTGCCACTCCTTATTCCTTTGTCCATCGTCATAACACCCAAAACTTGAAAACTTCAATCACACAAAACTCAAAAAAAAACTTCGTGAGATCCTTTAGTATAAGAAACATATTGAATACTTTAGGTACTGTTATAAATTGATTCTTATTTAATAATTGCATAATAGGTACTGTATTCTAACTTATCCATGGCTTATACCCCCCGATACAATCCATAGCAAAATCAAAACAAGCAAACTGTGCAAGCAAAAAGAGAATCTGTCTAAAACAGAATAGTCTGTAGCAATCTGTAGAGAACCTGTACTTATGTAACTCTAAAAATTCTGAAAAAATAGTAAATCCTCGAAAATGTGTATAGCAATACTGTGTAAAACATTCAGATCATTATCACGCTCCAGTAAGAAACGAAAATTCCTGTACTGGAGTCAAAAGTTTATGTTTTGTTTCAGCATCGATTCTACTCATCTTGTGAGTCATCCCAAAGGATTTACTTGGTACAAACACTAATTAAAACATCAAAACAAAATAATTACACAGGCAACAATAATTTTATAAAAAACAAACAGGAAGTAAAAAGCAAAAATAAAGATAACTATTGGGTTGCCTCCCAACAAGCGCTATAGTTTTATGCCTCTAGCTAGGCATAATGCATAGTTTCAAGTCTTGTCATCTTTGACACTCCACCCATAAGTAGCTATCATGGTTGATTCATAAGGTGGTTTAATTATCTTTCTAGGGAAGTGTTCCATCCCTTTCTTTAATGGGAATTGGAAACTTATGTTTCCCTCTTTCATGTCAATAATTGTACCTATAGTTCGTAGGAAGGGTCTTCCAAGTTTATGGGACAAGTAGGATTGCAATCAATGTCAAGCACAATAAAATATGCAGGAACATAATTTTATTTTCAATAATGAGCACAACATTAATCCTAACTAGAGGTTTCTTAATGGTAGAATCCGCAAGATACAATCTTCAATATTAGTGAGATTTAGGAATAGTTGAAACACTAGCACCAAGGTCACAAAAGGCATTGCATTCATATTTATTTATCTTTATTTTAATAGTAGGTTCCAACTCATCATGCAATTTTCTAGGAATAGAAACTTCAAGCTCAAGTTTCTCATCATAAGCTTTTATCATAGCTTCTACTATATGTTCGGTAAAAGCTTTTGTCGGTGTAATGAACAGGGGGTGCCCATTACCCCTGGACATGCACCGGCAAGTTGCAGCCTCTAGGCGGGAAGGGCATGGCTGAGAAGACATCCACTCATAGAGCACAGAAGAGTTTTACGGCAAGGACTACTTTCCGGGAACAACGCCAAGCCTGCCGGGGGGCAACAGGCTCCGGCAAGGGCCTCAAAGCCTTTGCCGTAGAGACAAACGTTCCCGCGGTAGGAGACATGCTTTTAGTCCTTGCTGTCGAGCCTCAAGCTCCAGCATGGGCACAACTCATTGCTGCGCATCACCGGCAAGCTCAAGGCCGGCAAGATCAGGACAGAGTTTCCGGGAAGCAAGCCTTCCTGGGAGGAGACCTCCAGGCAGGTCACCAAGAAGACCCGATGTTGGACTCCCGGCAAGATGCTTGCCGGAGGACAACTGGGAGCAAGCACAAGGATATCAAGAAGACATTCAAGTCGATAATCAGAAGACCGAAGGCTGGAGCCCCGGCAAGGTCTTGCCGGGATGGCTCGCAGCCCCGGCAAGGCTCGCACCCGGCAAGACCTCGCCACTGTTCTAGCGCACCGCCCCAGTGCAACGACCAGCTTGTCCGCTAGCTGTTGTCTTCCTGGGTGCGTGTCAGACGCTGACGGCGTGCGGGGTTAAGCGGTGCTGATGGGACGGCTTCTTTTCCCGTCCCCAAGAAGCTAAGGGACACCTGGACAGAGCATTTAATGCGTTTCTCCTGAGTCATCAGTGTTAGGTATGATAACACTGTAGATACTTTACACCTCATGTACGCACTGTACGCCACTGTTGGTGACCCCTTCGAACGTATAAAAGGAGGCCCAAGGTGTAGCTACAGGGGGGATCTTCTCTGGCCATTCTGCATGCGCAGCGCCTGAGTACTGTAGCGCTCCCAGAACTTGAGCTAGAACACATTTAATACAACCAAGCAGGAGTAGGGTTTTACGCATCTTTGCGGCCCGAACCTGGGTAAAATCCCCGCGTGTTGATTGCTTGATCTGCTCTTTGTGCAAACCTTCTCCCTGCCGAACCGTAAAGGGGTCTGCTCGATCCCATAGGTGTCGTTTCTCTGACATCTTTGGCGCGCCAGGTAGGCGCAGAGGTTGCGTGAACCTGATCTGGTGATCAGCGCGCTAGTTTCTTCATCAGCTTCATCGTCCATGGCAACTTCGCTCTACTTACAGAAAGCTAAGTTCTAAAACTTTGATTGCTATTTTTTGTTGTGTAGCCTTATCCTTGATGGCAGATTTGTATAACCTGTGCGCGAGGGAGCGCTCTGGAAACACCCTGCACTCCTGGTTGTTCTAGGTCCGCCCAACAACACAGATGCAGCTGCGGTTGTTTCTAGAAGCGTTAAGCTCCTGAAGAGGCGGCGTTCTCGATAGGCTGCTAGACAGGACCCGATCCTAAGCGCCATCGACCAGAACGTGCACATTCGAGGGGTATTCCAGCAAGTGTAGGGATTCATTGTACAAAAATGCATTTGTTCAAGGAAAAGGCTTGTTGAGTTTTATTTTCGGATTTGTGCGTAAACCCGTATGCTGAGGAGCCTCCCCGGGGCTAGTTGCGCTCCTAGTCGCCTCGAGTCCACTCGGCGATGTGAGCAGCTGCACTAAAGCCGGGAAGGTAAACCTTTTCGGGAGGCGGCGTTCCCGGCAAGCTGCTAAGGACCCGTTCCTCCAAGCGCTGCTGACTGGATCGTGCGTACCAGAAAGTGTTCCGGCAAGCAAGGGAACATTCGACAGAAATCAGATTTCAGCAGATTAATCATGAACCATGAGCTAATTAATTTGCTGTGCTGAAACGATGTCGTGGTATTGCAGGCCCCATCAGTGTTGCAGGAATATGCATGGAAGGCGGGCTCGGGGGCTGGCAGCGTCCTAGAGAGTAACCTTCTAGAGAGCTGCCGGTCATCACCACGAGCGCGGCTCGATATGCGAGATGCACAGCAGGAAAAGTTAAGTTGCAAAACTTGTGACAATTGCATTTATCTTGCTGTCCTCACTTGCTCCTTACACCAACATGCGGAGGAGCCTTCCCGGGGCCAATAGCGCCCCTAGTTGTCTCGAGTCCGCTCGACAACTTAGGCGGCTGCACAGATACCGGGAAGGTAAACCTTTTTGGGAGGCGGCGTTCCCGGCAAGCTGCTAAGGACCCGTTCCTCCAAGCGCTGCCGACTGGAGCGTGCGCACCGGAAAGCTTTCCGGCGAGCATGGGTTGTCTTGATTTATTTTTCGTCCTTGTACATCAATCTGCACGCGGAGGAACCTTGCCGTGGTGAGCCCGCGCTCTAGTTTCGCCTCGAGTCCACTCGGCAAGCTTAGTAGCCGCGTTCTGACCCGGCAAGTCGCCTTGCCGGCGGTGGCGTTTCCAGCAGGCTGCTAAAGTCCCGCACCTAGCGCTCGCGGAAAACGTGCGCACCGGCAAGGTTTCCAGATAGAGTAGGATATAAGATATATGCAAGGATGGAATTAATCAAGAGGGAGGCAACGTTCATTAGGCATAAAGAGACATGTCTTGCATACATAAAGATTGACATGACTGAGGTTAATTATTCCTTTACATGCGCCATTGCAGCAACAGCCGCCGAGAAAGCCAAGGACGCCGCGCTGGAGGCCGGCAAGACGACGGCGACAGCAGGAATGATTGTATGAATCGAGCACCGCACCCGCAGTACCCTTTGTGAGGAAGGCTCGAGGGCTGGCTCTTCATCACATGGTGTGGCACTCCCTTTCGGGCACACGATTCCTGCTGCCGTCCAGCTCTGTCTGCCCACGCTGCCGGCAAGCCCAAGGCCCGGCAAACTGCAAGCTCTCTTGCATCATCATCAGCGTGCAGTTAAAGTCATAAGTGACGGATACTTCTCGCCGCATGTGTGCCGGTGCATGTTTTTGGGCCTAGCCCGGACAGCACTGTGCGCGCTTGTCCGACCCAGGCCCGGGGGCTCCTGTCGGTGTAATGAACAGGGGGTGCCCATTACCCCTGGACATGCACCGGCAAGTTGCAGCCTCCAGGCGGGAAGGGCATGGCTGAGAAGACATCCACTCATAGAGCACAGAAGAGTTTTCCGGCAAGGACTAGTTTTCGGGAACAACGCCAAGCCTGCCGGGGGGCAACAGGCTCTGGCAAAGGCCTCAAAGCCTTTGCCGTAGAGACAAACGTTCCCGCGGCAGGAGACATGCTTTTAGTCCTTGCTGTCGAGCCTCAAGCTCCAGCATGGGCACAACTCATTGTTGCGCATCACCGGCAAGCTCAAGGCCGGCAAGATCAGGACAGAGTTTCCGGGAAGCAAGCCTTCCTGGGAGGAGACCTCCAGGCAGGTCACCAAGAAGACCCGATGTTGGACTCCCGGCAAGATGCTTGCCGGAGGACAACTGGGAGCAAGCACAAGGATATCAAGAAGACATTGAAGTCGATAATCAGAAGACCGAAGGCTGGAGCCCCGGCAAGGTCTTGCCGGGATGGCTCGCAGCCCCGGCAAGGCTCGCACCCGGCAAGACCTCGCCACTGTTCTAGCGCACCGCCCCAGTGCAACGACCAGCTTGTCCGCTAGCTGTTGTCTTCCTGGGTGCGTGTAAGACGCTGATGGCGTGCGGGGTAAAGCGGTGCTGATGGGACGGCTTCTTTTCGCATCCCCAAGAAGCTAAGGGACACCTGGACAGAGCATTTAATGCGTTTGTCCTGAGTCATCAGTGTTAGGTATGATAACACTGTAGATACTTTACACCTCATGTACGCACTATACGCCACTGTTGGTGACCCCTTCGAACGTATAAAAGGAGGCCCATGGTGTAGCTACAGGGGGGGTCTTCTCTGGCCATTCTGCATGCGCAGCGCCTGAGTACTGTAGCGCTCCCAGAACTTGAGCTAGAACACATTTAATACAACCAAGCAGGAGTAGGGTTTTACGCATCTTTGCAGCCCGAACCTGGGTAAAATCCCCGCGTGTTGATTGCTTGATCTGCTCTTTGTGCAAACCTTCTCCCTGCCGAACCGTAAAGGGGTCTGCTCGATCCCATAGGTGTCGTTTCTCCGACAGCTTTGTTTTGTTCATAAGCATTGGGTGAGCTAATAATGGTTTGTAACAAGAAATAAATTCTACTAAAGAGCAATTATCATAATTAAAGTCCCTGTAATCCAAAATAGTGGGCACATCACTAGTTAAAGTTTTGACCTCTCCAAACCCACATTTTTCAATTTTAGCATCAAAATCATCAGCCTCCAAGCAAACGGGACGCTTCTCAACTAGAGTTGACTCATCTCCATTCCCTTTATCATTTATATTATGATAAGTAAACAAATATTCAATAGGATAAGTACCAATCATTTTAAGATCGAGTCCAGTAAAAACCGGGTGGAAGAGCCTTTTCTAGGAATTCCCGCTTAGCTTTCAACGTAGCGGTCCTTTCCTTACTTTCATTAATGGATATTTGGATAGATTTAATAGTATCATTAAAATCATGCTTAGGTGGAAAAGCTTTACTTTTAAGAGTTTCTACGTCAAGAGCAGTTCTATCCATGTTTTTAGCCAAAGCATCAACTACATGCAATTTTTCTTCTACCATAGTGTTGAAAACCTTTTGAGAATTAATGAATTCTTTAATTGTGTTCTCAAGATCAGAGGGTATCCTATTAGAATTTTTAGAAGAATTTCCATGAGAATTACCATAAGAAGTTCCACAGTTGTTAGAGGAATTACCGGGGTACGGTCTAGAATTGAAATTTCCTCTATAAGCATTGTTGTTGAAATTATTTCGCGAGATAAAGTTCAAATCAATAGCATAATTATTTTGCTTAATCAAAGTAGACAAAGGCATATCACTGGGATCAACATGAGCATTTTTACTAGCAACCATATTCATAAGAGCATCCACTTTTTTACTCAAAGTAGCGATTTCTTCAACAGAATTTACCTTCTTACCGGTTGGAGCTCTTTCAGTATGCCATTGAGAATAATTTGTCATAATGTTGTCTGGAAGTTTTGTGACCTATCCTAAGGTCACATCCATAAAGGTAACACCTGCAGCAGAATCTAGAAGATTTCAAGACACAAAGATTAGTCCAGCATAGAAGTTTTGGATAATCATCCACAAATTCAAGCCATGAGTAGGACAATTTCTTATCATCAATTTCATTCTCTCCCAAGCTTGTGCAACATGCTCTTGATCTTGCTGTTTAAAATTCATTATTTGATTTCTAAGGGAGATGATTTTAGTAGGAGGAAAATACTTGGCAATAAAAGCATCTTTTGCATATCATTATCCATATCCTTTTTATTTTGCATATCACATAATTCAACAAAGGTATTACGATGATGTGACGCGGGATCCTCATTAGGACATCCCGAAAATTGATCCTTCATGACAAGATTTAGCAGTGCAAGATTAATATCAAAAGCCTCCGCACTAGTGGCGGGCGGTATAGGAGTACTAATAAAATCATTGTTATTAGTATTTGAGAAGTCACACAACTTAGTAGTATCTAGAGACATGGTGACCGAACAAGCAAAGTAACAAGCAAGACAAATAAACTAGCAAGCAAAGAAGTAAACTAGTGACAAGCAAAGATAAATATATTTGTATTTTTGATTTTTATGAAACAAACTAGATATAACAGCAAATAAAAATATGAACAAGTGAATGATAATATGTGTGAAGTTACTTGATAGTTGGTGATGATATTCCCTGGCAACGGCGCCAGAAATCCTTCCTGATACTTGCGATCTGCGTTGGGTTTTCAGTGAAGAGGAACGGGTAATTGCAGCATAAAGTGGATAAGTATTTCCCTCAGTTATGAAACCAAGGTTTATCGAACCAATAGGAATATCAATCCTCAATCGTCTTCAGCGGCTGCACACAAAAGAGCAAACAACTTGCACCCAACGCGGGCAAGAGGGTTGTCAATACCCTTGATGTCTTTATTTGCTAGCAAATGAGTTGTGTAGATAACCGTAGATAATTGTAAATTGTAAAATAAAATAAAAGGTAAATAAAGTTAGCAAGGTAGTAGTAGCGTTTGTAACTTTATAAATGAATAGACTCGGGGGCCATAGTTTTCCCTAGCGGCATCTCTCATGTTGGCAACATACGGTGTGTAACAAATTACATTTGGGCAATTGATAGAAAAGAGGATAGTTATGCGATTTTCACGGAAATGATCATGTGTATATAGGCATCACGTCTATAAACAAATAGGTCGACTCCTGCCTGCACCTATTACTATTACTCCACTCATCGACCGCTATCCAGCATGCATCTAGAGTATTACGTAAAATAGAGTAATGCATGGAGAACAATGACATGATGTAGACAAAGTAAACTCAAGCAATATGAATAAACCCCATCGTGTTGTCCTTAGTAGCAACAACACAAAGACATGTCTTGTCTCTTTTTGTCACTGGGATATAGAGCACTGCTAGATTGAACCTATTACAACGCACCCCTCCCACTGAAGATAGATCAATCTACTTGGCCAAAGCACATCGATAGATCAGAGAGAATTACGAAGCTATAATGATCATGCAAATAAGAATCTTAATATTCAGAGGTGACTCAAATACTTTTCATGAATAATCTGAACATAAACCCACAATTCATCGGATCCCAACAAACACACCGCACAATAGGATTACATCGGATAGATCAAAGCGGAGATGCGATGATCATGTATTTAAGATCAAGAGATAGAGAGATTTCCATCTAGGTACTAGCTATGGACCCGTAGGTCTGTGGTGAACTAGTCACACATCATCATGAGGGAAGCAAGGTTGATGAAGAGGCCCTCCGTGATCGATCCCCCCTCCGGTAAGGTACCAGAACGGAGCTCCAGATGGCCTCACGATGGAACAGAGACTTGCGGCGGTGTAAAAAGGGTTTCGGGACTACCTCCAGGGTTTTTAGAATATATGAGAATTTATAGGCCAGAGAACGAGGTCAGGAGAGCCGCCAGGGGCCCACAAGCCATCAAGGCACCCTCCCCAGGGCGCGCCCTATTGCCTTATGGTGCCTTGGTGTGGCCCCCGGCATTCTTTTGAATCTCTCAGGTTTTCTTATGGTCCAGAAAAAATCATCAAAAAGTTTCGTGGCAATTGGACTTCGTTTGGTACTATAAACCTGAGAAGTGAAAAACGTGCAGAAAACAGCAAGTGGCACTGGGCACTGGTTCACTAGGTTAGTGCTCAAAAATATTATAAATAGGTAAATAAAGACCCAAAAAGTATCCTAGAATGATAATATATCAGCATGGAACAATAAAAAATTATAGATTCATTGGAGACGTATCACACAACCAAATCTATGTTCTGCCCCAGCATTGCTCATCGATCTAGTGAGGTAACCACCGATCTCCATCACCGCCCCGCCCGATTGCTCAGATGGAGCCTGCGAACCATCCTCATTCCTCCACATCCCCAGCCCCTATCGCCGAGCATTCCCGCATAAGCCCAACCACTAATCACGCGGAGGTCGAGGAGCTCATGGCGGTCGATGGCGCGGTGGCAGCTGTGCGTGTCGACCCGGAGGAACACCTTGCCGCCGACGCCGCCAACTTGGTGTGGGCTCTGGCCAAGATGAAGTGCCACATGCTTCTAATATTTACTTGTTGCTTGTACACGTACATATGTTAGCGGTACTGATCCACGCTTCGACCCGCAAGAACACCTCGCCGCCGACTTTGGATGGGCTCTAGTTGAGATGAAATGCCCAAGCAACTACCCCTCGGGATTTACCAAGTATGAACTGTCCAGTTCAATTTTACCAATACCAGTTGCAATGTTTAACAATGTCAATTTCAGTTTCACCTGTACAAGTTTTAATCGCCATGTTGGGTTGTTTGTACTTTCTAGTTAACACGTCTGTTGTTTATTTTAGTTATGCGCACTGTGTTGTTCAAGTATGAACTGTCCAGTTCAATTCACCAATACCAGTTACAAACTTACAATGCCTATGCTAGGTTGTTGTTAAGCCTGATGTAGTGAACAGTTATATCCATTTCCTACTATGTCCATTCGGTACCGTGCTACTCTTCGCAATGAAGATATCACTGGAGTTCACGTCCTTCAATTTCCATTAGATATTTTTGGTGGAAGATAACCCTGTTGTAGTTGACATGCCTTTCCATGTACTTACGTAGGGTCACAATGCACGATGACGTTGTTTACCGTCGCGGTTAGTCACATCCCAATATCTGATAGTATTTTACATTATTTGTGCAATTACAGTTTAGCTTCTAACATTTACTGGTTGCTTGTAGGTACATATGTTAGAGGTATGGATCCGCGCTTCGACCCGCACAAGCACCTCGCCACCGACTTTGGGCGAGCTTCGGCCGAGATGAAGTGCCCCGGTAACTTCCCCTCGGGATTTACCAAGTATGAACTGTTGAGTTCAATTTTACCAATACCAGTTGCAATGGATATGTTTTGTACTCTTGATGTGTTAAGCCTTTTGTAGTAAACACGCCTAACACATCTTGCTATTTTCCCTACCTTTTTCTAGACAACTAGGCCATTTTCTGCTCTAGCAGCACCTAGCTCGCGATGTTTAACCGTGTCAATTTCAGTTTCGCCGGTACAAGTTTTAATGACTATGTTAGGTTGTTTGTACTCTATAGTTAACACGTCTATTGTTTATTTCGATAATGCACACTATTGTTCAAGTATGAACTGTCCTGTTTAATTTCACCAATACCAGTTACAATGTGACAATGCCTATGCAAGATTGTTGTTAAGCCTGTTGTAGCGAACAATTATATCCATTACTTTTCCTCTGTCCCTTTGCTACCGTGCTACTCCTCGCAATGAAAATATCACCGGAGATGTTGCCATTTAATTAACATTTGCTATGTTTGGTGGATGTTAACCTTGTTGTATTTAACACGCCTTTCTATGTACTTATGTTGGGCTACAATGCCCGATACTGTTGTTTACCATTGAGGTTAGTCACATCCCATTGTCTTATAGTATTTACATCATTTATGCAATTGCAACTTAGGTTCTAACATTTATTTGTTGCTTGTAGGTACATATGTCAACGGTACTGATCCACGCTTCGACCCCCTTTGCATATGGGGCAATGGAATAAACATGAACAAGCATCAAGTGAGGAAACTAAGAAAAATTGTTAGGCAAAAGAGACAGATGATTGGAATTAAACTCTTTATTTACACTTTATCCAAGGCATCACTGAACTTTAGGATGGTAAGTAATTTGTTGCCTTCTTTTCCTGCCCAGAACAAGTTACTCTATTAGACAAGAATACCTGAAAGTTGTCTATTTTTAGTGGTTTCCGAAGGAATTTATTCAAGATTACCTTGCAAGCTACCTGACCGGAGTGTAGGCAACGAAGGTTATGGTATATAATTCATGCTACCATGATAATGTTCTAGAAGTCTTCCTGAAGGCCATGAAGGATGGACGAGCGATCATCACAAGGGGTTGGACAAAAGTTGGGCGCACCTTTGGCATGGAGGAGGGCACATTATGGGTATCCCACTTCTTCAACATCATCGACAGCCAAAAGGATTTACAATTCTCTCTTCACCTTTACCGCCTCTAGTACTATATATTGTGGTTCATCATATTTAATCTTCTGCCGAACTATGTAACCATCGAACATGTACTGAGCTTTTGATTTATGTATTGGCTTTTGAACCATTGTAATTACGGTATGTATTGATGGATGTGAAATCCACATTTCATAATTAAAATTTTGAAATTTCCAATTCGAATAATAAATTAATAAAAATAAGCTATTAGGTAATAAATTACAGTGCACATAGTTAGAACGAATAAACCGTGTGCGATGGTGTCATATACTCCCTCCATTCCATAATATAGTGCGTCCTCATTTTCCGTGATCTAAGTTTGAACATAAATTTAACTAACGAGACCGACTGTGGCGGGAGCAAAAATTATACCACTGAATTCGTATCGAAAATACGAATTCAGTGGTATAATTTTTGCTTCCGCCGCAATTGGTCTCGTTGGTTAAATATATGGTCAAACTTAGATCTTAGGAAACGCGGGCGCACTACATTGTGGAATGGAGGGAGTATTACACATGATTGTTTGAAGAATAGCGTGTGTGATTATCAGCTTTACCACACACGGTCGCATATTTTGCGCATGTGGGATGTGCGCAATGTCACACACATGTTTGCACGCCGTAAGCGTGTGCGATTGGCATCAATAGAACAAACGGTTCCAGACCTGCATGCGTGTGTGATGTAGGACGATAAGAAGATGGTTAACATACGAAGCGCGTGCGTGATCGGAATAACTATCGCACACTATTATTAAATTGGCACGTTGGCGATAGTAGAGCCACCACACACAGTTAAAAGTTTTGGATTGTGTGTCATAGTTTACCCATTGCAAGTAGGTCATGGGATTCAGTGTTTGTGATATTCATATTCGCACACGAATATATCTACGCCATCATCTCAGTTGTGTGGTTGATCACAAACATAACGTCAAAGTGTGGCATGTGGGACAGGCTAAGACTTCTCATACGCTTACTTTAGGCGAATCGTCAGCAAGCACACGCCCCATCGCAGACTATGTTTGGGTGTCGTGTGGGATGGGGCCCCCTATCGCCCACACATGCAAGGCGACGGTTTGGAACTGCATGGTGGAAAGGGGTTAAAAACCGTTTGTATAGGACCTAACAGTACCAGTGCATGTTGTGATCTTCCGTTCACGAAGAACTTCTACCATGCTGGTTCATGGTATTGGAAGAATGATAAACCACGCACCTTGAAGACTATAATAAGGTTACCAATCATCCTAAAGGAACGAGAAAACACTACCAACGGGAGTGAGCAGAATGATCCTTGGGTTCAAGAACCTACCTAGTAACTAAATAACATCATGAGATGCTTTTCATAATGAGGGCCAGAATTATCACACTAGGATCACAATACATGGCTGAATCTCTGGGTGGTTCAACGGAAACATAGTTTCCTAACAACTTTAACAGATGCGTCAAGGAAATGGAGTGCCTCAACACAACAATTTGTGTGTCTAGTCTAGCCCAAATATGGGATGAAAGGATTTGCACATGCATCAGATTATTTATAAACCTTGGATAACTCGGACAACATAACGACTGTATGGGCATGAAATAAGGGACAACCTGCAAGACAACTGACAACAACACTGAATTCTTATAGGGACACCGATCCGAGAAGACATCAACTTTCCCATAAGTATCCAACTTAGTAACTCATCATCTTGATAGATAGATGAGAAAGCCTAGATCTTAAACCCCGTATAAAAGAAGAGAGTGACTCAGAATTATACTGACATAAGGAAAGGAGTAAAAAAATATTATGTTCCCTTCCACAATCAATTCCCTTATATTACTAAAACATTTCTAGACTCAACACCGACCAGTTTGGCTTGGTAATCCTACAGTCAGTCAGGCTCTGATACCAAGGCTGTCGGGACCCCGATCCTAAGACATACGAATCTAGCATGTAACACATCATATCACTTTGCGGCCTCACGCACGGTAAGCTCCATGACTGCCACCTTACCTTGGCCAGGACCGTTTGTGCCTTTTGGCTCACGTATATGAATATGTCGCTAGCAATCATATGTTAGAGAACTCGGGTCGACATGACTAGTTATAGACCCAAGTGGCCCAACCGTACAGGAACAAGCATACATAACCCAGCAATGCAGGTGTCGGTCATCAACATGTGTAGACGAGTTGTAGCAAAGAAGGATACATGTCGGTCTATCCATGTGTCTAGAGCAGTAGGAAGCTACCAAGGCTCGATGCAAGCACAAAGAGGCATTTCCCTATAAAGAAGGCTACCATAGGCAGACAACTAGGTGTCGATTCCCACACATACCAATGCATTTCAAACATACATGCAATATGCACGATATGCGTAGATACAACATGGCATCACAACAGCTCTATGACTCAAGTATTTATTAAAGACTCATAAGAGCCAGTTAGTGTGATATTACAAACAGGGGTCACATGACCCAACACTCAAATTCATACAAGCAATAAGCAGAAGCATAACAAGTATGGGTACATATATCTATTAAAAGTGGTTGGAGGAGCCTAAAAATCTACAACGACCCTCCCAAAGGAACCAGAACTCTTGTCGGCCTAGTGGATACCAGGATACCACGGCCCGTCTACCGCTGGCCCAGGTGTCGGTGCTTAGGGCGATCCCAAGGAGGTGGCCCTACCCATGCCGCTCCGAGGAAGTTACCTCGCGAGGGGCATGTCTCACAGGGCCCACTCGCATCCAGGGTCGGGCCACTCGGGGGTGTTCGAGTGTGGCGTCGCCTCGCGAGGCCACCTCCCTCACGGCTGCCTCACGAGGTTGGGCGTGCGGTGCCAACAGTAGGGTGACGCGCCTGTCACGTGGGCGGTTCGTCCTCACAGATGGGGACAGCGGAGACCATGTCAGGCGGCACAGATAGAGAGGCTTTCCCCTTTGGTGGTTAGGATGCAGCGCCAGCTGCCCCACCAAAGCGAGCTCTAAAAAACTTGCCATTTTTGTGTAAGAGGATCAGGACATATCGGCACTGTAGGGACAGAGGTCACCGTGGAGCTCACCAGCGCGTCACGAATACCACTTTAGCTGGCAGAGACCGCCTTTTGTCGAGATAGGACTGGGTTCCTGCCCCCCTTTAAATTGCCGCCCTGTGGCCAAGCTATCCGGCCGATATTTTCGGGGAAGAGGACCACGGAACTACAAAGGGGGAGGGACGCCTCCATGTAAGGGGATCGAGCCATTTTCTCTCCCCAGACCTCATGTACCTCGAGACAGCTCTTCTTGGGAGAGGAATCCAACACTAAGAAGGAGTAGGGTATTACACCGCACGGTGGCCCGAATGTTGGTAGCTCGTGTGTCCCTGTCGTGTCTGGCGAGTAGCAGTGAGCTCGTCATCAATCCTGTTACGTTAACCGTTAATTTGTAGTTAGCCAAGCCAATCCCCCCAATGTACGAATCTTATTCACGGAGAAGTTCTAGGGCCCAAATCCTAGACTCCGACATTTGGCACGCCAGGTAGGGGGACTTGTCGTCTTTGCGCCTTTAACCTCGACGTCAACCTCGACATGGACGAAGGCGCCGCTCGCCGTGAACGCGTTGCACGCTGAGCTGCTGCCAGGGTCCAGGCGGTGCCTGCCACCCGTGGCGCCCCGGGACGACGCCCTCGCGCCGCCACCGAGCCAGTGGGAGAGCTCGCCACCTCCTCCGCCGACCCGTCGGTGAACGAGTAGGCGCGCGGCCGCACCGACACCACCTCTTCGCTCGCATGCCGCGATGACCCCGCTCAGGCGCATCACCGAGCTCATCGATGTCGCGCGTGGCGGTCCGGCACCCTCGCGCTCCCTGCCCGCTCCGCCGTCGCATGCTGGCCGCACGGAACACAACGTTCCTCCTCCACCACCACCACCAGCTCACCGTGCGGCCAGCGGCGCCCCGAGACGCAGGTGCCGGCTAAGTCCCGCGAGTCGTCCGCACCGGTCGGCAATGATGACAGCTGCTAGATCATCTGCCACGCGACCCCAGACGCACGCGCGTCCCTCGAGAGGGCATCCAACCGCCAGGATGTCACTCCCACGGGGCGCCAGAGCCGCGCGGCCCCAGGCGCTGCTACCACCGGGGGCTACCTGGCTCTCATGCCCGCGCTGCGACACGTGGTGTGGCCTAACAAGTTCAAGCCGGAGCTCCTTCCCTGCTACGACTACAACACCAACCCCGCAGAGTTCCTCTTGCTCTACACGCTTAGCATCTAGGCCGCGAGGGGAGACGATCGGGTCATGGCGAACTGGTTCCCCATGGCCCTCTAGGACGCGGCGCACTCATGGCTCGTGAACCTCCCCGAGGCGTCCATCTCCTCGTGGGACGACCTGCGCAAGCAGTTAATCGCCAACTTTACGGGCACAAGCGACCACCCCCTCATGCTCAACGACTTGCGGGCCGTGCGCCAGCACCAAGGTGAGTCCCTTCATAAGTTTATCCAATGTTTCAGCCAGATGCACAATAGGATGCTGAAGGTCTCCGACGCCGCCACCGTCTCTGCCTTCACCAACGGCGTCACGGACGTGAAGATGTGCGAGAAGCTCTTCGTCAGGGACGAGCTCGACTCCGCGACAGAGTTGTTCTTCCTCGCCGACCGCTGCGCCAAGGCTAAGGTAGGGCACCTCTCCCTCCATGGTGGCCCTGACGCAGAGCCTGGCGCCATGAAGTCCAAGGGCAAGGATGTCAAATGCAAGGGCCCCGCTGTGCTTGCGGCAGAACCAGACCACAAGCGCGGGCGGCGGTAACGGAGATGCCAATGAGGATGGCCGCCCTTCTTGCGCATACCACAACGTGAACACCCACAACACAAAGAACTGCTACAAGCTTAGGCTGCTTCGGGAGGGCCGGGTTGACCACCCAGGCAGCCGCAAGACGCGTGGCAAGGGCCGCGGCGGAGGCAGCGGTGGCGGCCGCTAGGGTAACAACAACAACAACAACAACAACAACATCAGCGGCAACGGTCACCAGGGCTGGCAGGGCCAGCCGAGGCAGGCGGACCCTCGAGCCAATGTTGCACTGGCCCGCACTAACGACCCCCCTCCTGTTGAGAATGACGGGGGCTACCAGGAGCCCCGCAGGGTGGCCTGCATCTTAGGCGGTGCCCAAGCCCCTCCATCCAACCGCCGCTTCAAGCAGTTCTCCCATGAGGTGAATGCGGCCCTCCCGGTGCCTGAGTCCTCCAGCCGCCTCAGGTGGTCGGAGTTCCCCATCGCCTTCGAAGCCAGCGACCACCCCAAGTCCACCAAGGCCGTGGGTGTCATCCCTCTGTTGTGCACTCCCACCATCAGCAATGTGGCAGTCACCAAAACCCTCATCGATGGCGGGGCTGGACTCAACGTGCTCTCCATGGAGACCTTCGAGAAGCTCCAAGTGCCATACGAGCGTCTGATGCCAACAGGGCCCTTCTCGGGTGTCGCCGACGGCTCCACCCACCCCCTCGGTCAAGTGTGCCTTCCCGTCACCTTCGACACCCACAGGAACTACCGCACGGAGTTCATCGTCTTCGATGTGGCCCACATTGCCCTACCCTACAACGCCATCTTAGGCTATCCCGCGCTCGCCAAGTTCATGGTGGTGACCCACCATGCCCGGGGTGTAGTGGCACCCTCACCATCCGCTGCGACGAGAAGGACGCACTCCACACCCTCGAGCATGCCTACAAGGTTGACTCCGTCGAGCACCCTGCCGACGAGGACATCTCCAGGCTTGCTGAGGAGGCACCCACAAGGAAGAAGCCCCTGCTACCTGAAGATCAGGCCGAGTCCAAGAAGGCGTCGCCGGACGAGTGATGTGCCAGCACCTCCCTCGCCACCAGCAGTGCCTCTCTTCCAAATAGGAAGGCACGCTTGGCGCCTCCCTCCTGGCCAGCTGTGGTGCATCAGCTTGGATGACATCAGGCGAGCCCGACCTGCAAAGGGAGGTGATCGAGCATCACTCATCCACGTGCCAGCACGCGCGGCTCGTCAAAGTACCAGGAAGGGCCTCAACCGCCTCGGGAGCAGGAAGACGACAAGCTCCAGCATGCGGGAGGTGCCCACGAGGCTCACAGCCTCAAGCTGACAAACGATCCCACCCCCGTCTCCGAGTGGCGCATGTGCATCGACTACATCTCCATCAACCAGGCTCGCCTCGCGAGGCCCCCCTTCTCCATCTCCACTCATGCGCATGCCTTTCGTCCTGGAGGGTGCTGCAACCACCTTCGAGAGGTTGATGTGCATGACCCTGGAGTCCTGCGCCGCAAGGCACCCCTCATGATGGCGATGGGTGTTCTGGTGCCAAACGCATGGAACATCCAGCATCTCTGCAAGTTCTATCCGTGACCTCACGGATATGAGCGAGATGGAACTATACACGCTCCGGAGCTCCTTCTACCAGCGCTGCCTTCGACACGGGGGAGCTCCTTCCCACTCTCGTGGAAGCCCCATGCTCCGCGCTGGCGGATTCTCCTACCCACTCACATTTAAGACACATGCTTCGTGCTAGCGGAAGTCCCATGCCCAATGCTGGCGGATACCCCATGCTCAGACAGGGCAGATTTTTGACAATAAGGTCGCTTTTCAGCGGTACCAACGTCAGGCTGACCCGTGTCCAGCACGGCATCATTTTCCGTCATCTATTTTGTTTGTAATGAACCCGCTTCATGCATCAGTAAAACTTATTTCCTCCAGAACCCCTATGTGCTTGCAGCTAATCGGGCCTCAGAAAGGGCGCGCACTTGGGTCTCCCCCATGTCTATCATGCGAGCGGGGGCTGGGCACCGTGTCTGTGCTCGAGTCAGTCCCTGCAGCACTGCAAAACCCAAGCAACTAAGCTCTGGCTTGCGGGCCTGCTCCCGTGTATGTCATCTCACTAGGTCCTTGGTGCTATTATCTCCTCGCGTGACACCCATAGGCTCCCCGTGAACGTGCCCCCGCTACATTGCTTGGTGGTTCCTTGATGCAGGTAATTGATATGTCCATTTTGCATCATGATTTTCTTGCTGCTATTTATAATGTTTTTATGCATAATAAAGCTTTAGGGAGTGAATCTAATGCCTTTTCTCTCATAATTTGCAATGTTTACACAAAGAGGGAGAATACCGCCAGCTGGAATTCTGGACCTGAAAAGGCACATCAGAGATACCTCTTCTGCACATCTCCAAATAAGATGAAACTTCACGGAGAATTATTTTGGAATATATAAAAAATACTGGAGCAAATAACTACAGGAGGGGGGGGGCACCTGGTGAGCACAAGACACCAAAGCACGCCAGGCCCCCCCAGGCGCGCCCTAGTGGGTTGTGCTCATCACGGCCCACCTTCGATGCACATCTTCTAGTATTTAAGGTATTTTGACCTAGAAAAAATAAGGAGAGGACTTTTGGGACGGAACGCCACCGTCTCGAGGAGGAACTTGGGCAGGAGCACTTTTGCCCTCCGACGGAGCGATTCCGCCGGGGGAACTTCCCTCCCGGAGGGGGAAATCAAAGCCATCGTCATCACCAACACCCCTCTCATCTTTGGGAGGCCAATGTTCATCAACATATTTAACAGTACCATCTCCTCTCAAACCCTAGTTCATCTCTTGTGTTCAATCTTTGTACCGGAACCTCAGATTGGTACCTGTGGGTGACTAGTAGTGTTGATTACATCTTGTAGTTGATTACTATATGGTTTATTTGGTGGAAGATTATATGTTCAGATCCATTATGCTATTCAATACCCCTCTAATCTTGAGCATGAATATTATTTGTGAGTAGTTACCTTCGTTCTTGAGGTCACGGGAGAAGTCATGTTACAAGTAATCATGTGAATTTGATATGTGTTCGATATTTTGATGATATGTATGTTGTGATTCCCTTAGTGGTGTCATGTGAACGTCGACTACATGACACTTCACCATCCTTGGGCCTAAGGGACTACATTATGGGGTAGTTATTAGATGATGGGTTGATAGAGTGAAAGAAGCTTAAACCCTAGTTTATGCGCTACTTGGTAAGGGGCTGATTTGGATCCAAATGTTTAATGCTATGGTTAGATTTTATCTTAATACTTTTATCATAGTTGTGGATACTTGCGAGGGGGTTAATCATAAGTGGGAGGTTTGTTCAAGTAAGAACAGCACCCAAGCACCGGTCCACCCACATATCAAATTATCAAACTAGCGAACGCAAATCAAACCAACATGATAAAAGTGACTAGATGAAATTCTCGTGTACCCTCAATGTCGGGGGGATTACCCCCGGGTAGGCTCAAGGAGACGACTCAACATTTTAAAACATCGGGGGAGCCACCCCCGGTATGCCAAGCCCCGCGAATCAACGAGACAAACGAAGAAGTAAAGACAGAAGACAAAACTATGGCCCGGCTGGCTCCGCCCGGCTGGCTCCTCCCGGCTGGCTCCTCCTGGCTGGCTCCTCCCGGCTGGCTCCTCCCGGCTGGCTCCGCCCGGCCGGCTCCTCCTGGCCGGGTGCGCCCGGCTGGCTCCTCCTGGCTGGCTCCTCCCAGCTGGCTCCTCCTGGCCGGCTCCTCCTGGCCGGCTCCGCCCGGCTGGCTCCTCCCGGCTGGCTCCTCCCAGCTGGCTCTGCCCGGCTGGCTCCTCCTGGCCGGCTCCTCCTGGCCAGCTCCGCCCGGCTGGCTCCGCCCGGCTGGCTCCTCCCGGATGGCTCCGCCCGGCTGGCTCCTCCTGGCCGGCTGCGGCCCGATGAAGTCAGCTCCAGGCGTCCCGTTGGACACGAGCTGACGACACTGTAGCTGACGGACTGCAGAGCCTGCCACCCCGCTACAGTCAGGCACTATTGGCGAATAGTGCCCCGCTGTGCACCCGTCACTTCACTGCGCTCCAATAGTGGCGCACTGTAGCCTGCATCACTTGTCATCTCCAACAGTAGATAGTTGGCTGGTGGGCCACCCCTTGTCCGCTGGGCCTCCCTATATAAGAGGCACCAGGGGAGCCTCCAAAAGGCAGCCACACACACACCCACGGGAGGCCTCCTCTCATCCTCTCCCTCTCACTCATACTCACATATGCAGACATATGAGACCAAGGTAAGGAGCTCACAGCTCCCTCTTCCTCCTCAGATACAGCTCCAGGAGCAACCCTGTACTACATATACACCTCAAATACAGACATGCAGGAGTAGGGGTATTATCTCTCCGGAGAGCCCCGAACCTGGGTAAACCACCGCGTGCTATCCGCATACCCGTCCCGGATCTCCACGGCAGCCTTGCTCTCACCTCTCAAGCCATCCCATGGCATCTGCCGTCTCGGGGTACCCCCTGTGAGAAAACGACGACAGTTGGCGCCCACCGTGGGGCAAGCTGCTCGTCATCATCGCCGCGGCTTTGCCGCCGTCTCTCCGGTGGTGCTCGGGGGCCCAACATCAACACACACCCGGGCGTCCACGCCGTCGCCCGTCGCGTTCCCGCCGTCGGCCTCGGCATCGCCCGTCTCCACCGTCGACTCCGTCTTCGCTGAGCAGCGAATCAGGCCGGGTCGGCCGATGCGCTCGCCGTCATCGCCACCTTCGAGCTCGTCTGCCGCGGCGCCGGCCTCCGTGACCGCTCGCGTGTTCCTTCGCCCGTGCCGTCTCGTCCGCGCACGCACGGCCGCGAGCAACAAGATGCAGGCTCGCCACTGCCGCCCTTCTTCCCACGACGGCGCAGCACCGCCCCGCCTCCAACGTGCTCGGCGCCACCAAACGCGTCGCGCCTGGTCCTCCTAGTCCTCTGCGCACCCGTGACCTCCAGGGCGGCGCCGCTGCGCCCCGGCTCCCCTCTCCTGCGCGCATCCAGTCCGCGACGGCACCTCTGCTTCCCCCGGGAGCCTCGGCCCACGGCTGCTCCTCCGCGCGCCCCCACGCGTGGATGCCGGCGTCCTCCACATGCCCCGACTCGAGTTCGGCCTCCCTGCCGGCTCCACCTGGCGTGCCGCGGACCGCGCCGCCCCGGCAGGCCCCTTCGCTTCCCCCCGGACACAGTGGCTGCGCCGCCACTCCTCGCCGCCCCGACCGGCCGGCTCGCCGGCCACGGCCGCCTCGTCGCGCTGCCCCCTCCGCACTACAGCGCCCCTTCACCCTCGATCGGCTCCACGCCGCCTCGGCCGGCTCCCCGTCTGCCGCCGCCCTTGGCCGGCTCCGGCTCCACGCCGCCTCGGCCGGCTCCCCGCCTGCCGCCGCCCTTGGCCGGCTCCGGCTCCACGCCGCCTCGGCCGGCTCCCCGCCTGCCGCCGCCCTTGGCCGGCTCCGGCTCCACGCCGCCTCGGCCGGCTCCCCGCCTGCCGCCGCCCTTGGCCGGCTCCGGCTCCACGCCGCCTCGGCCGGCTCCCCGCCTGCCGCCGCCCTTGGCCGGCTCCGGCTCCACGCCGCCTCGGCCGGCTCCCCGCCTGTCGCCGCCCTTGGACGGCTCCGCCTCCACGCTGCCTCGGCCGGCTCCCCGCCTGCCGCCGCCCTTGGCCTGCTCCGGCTCCACGCCGCCTCGGCCGGCTCCCCGCCTGCCGCCGCCCCTGGAGCTACCGGCTCCGACTCCACGCGTGCCGCGCCCTTGGCCGGCTCCGGTTCCCGTCACGCCCGCCTACTCCGCCCACGCGCTCGCCGACTTCGCGCTCCACCTCTCCCCCGAGACCGCGCTGGGTCCGCCTGCCTGCTCGCCACCTTGCGCTGGCCGCCTCCCCACCGCGTCAGACCACTGCGCGCCGCTCCGGCATATCCGCGCCCAGCCACGCCCGCACCTCGAGCCGGCCGGCTCCGGCCGCTGTCACTGGCCCCGTGCCCTCGCGCCGCGTCGGCCCTTCCAGCCCGCCGGCTCCGGCCGCCTGTTGCCGCCCCCGGCACGCCCCCGCGCGGCGCCTCGCCGGGCCTCCTCCCGCGCCTCCAGCGGGGCCAGGCCGCCGGCTCGCTGCGGCCGTGTCGCGGCCGGCTGCGCCCGCCCCTCAGCCGACTCCGGCCGCGCCTGCCCAGTCCGCCTCCGCCTGCTCTGCGCGACAGGTTCGCCTGCGGCCCGCCTGCCGGCTCCTGCGCTGACCGGCTGGCTCCACCCCCGCTCCGGCTCCCGCAACTCCGCGACCCGCGCGCTGCCGGTCCTCCGCCTCAGCGCGCCCGCGCTCCCGCGTCGCCCGACCGCCTCGTCGCCTCTGCGCCGCGCCACTCCGGCCTAGCCCCGGTCGCGCCTCCTCCAAGCCGGCGGCGGCCCACCGCGCGGCGCCCACCCCGCCGCATGCCGCGTCCGGCACGGCTCCGCCGCGCTCCGTCCGTTTGTCGTAGGCCTCGCACGCAGCGGCCCACCGTGCGGCGCCCGCTCCGTCGCGGCTGCGGCCTCCTCCGCCCGCGCCGCCAGCCGCACAACCCCGCCGCCCCGCTGCTCCACGCGCCGGCCCCAGCTCGCCGCTCCGGCCCGCGGCGCCGGGTCGCCTCTCCGTCCGGCTGCCGCCCCGTACGCCCCGCCTGCCGGCTCCCGTGTCGCGCGCCACGGCCGGTTGCACCGCACCCCGCCGGTGGCCGGCTCCGGCTCGCCTTCGCCCGCCGGCTCTGCGCCCTATGCATCTCCCGGCCGGCTGCCGCAGGGGGCAGAGGGCCGGCTGCCCAAAAAAAAGGGAGAGAAAACGAAAAGACACATGCGTCCGTCTGCCCGCGTCCCCACTCGGACGGCCGACCTGCCTTGCCTCCTGGCCGGCTGGCCTGCCCGTCTACTTCGACACCGGGCCGGTTCCGGTTGCCCACCCGTTTCGGCGTCTGGCCGGCTGTCGCACCCGCCGACCACCAGGGGCTCGACGACTACACCCAGCGGGTGCGCCGGCACGCTCCGCTGGCGGGCAGCCACGCCGGCTGTCATCAACAACAACCGCCTCGCCGGCATCAAAAACTAACGAACCCCCTCGCTCGGAGGCTTGGAAGCCACTTTCTGCAGCGCCCCGCGCGCAATAGCCGGCGGACCCCGCGTCCGCCCTCGGCAGCGTCTCGCGCTCAACAGCCGGCGGATCCCGCGTCCGCCCTCGGCAGCGCCTCGCGCCCACTAGCCGGCGGACCCCGCGTCCGCCCTCGGCAGCGCCTCTTGCGCAACAGCCGGTGGACCCCGCGTCCGCCCTCGGCAGTGCCCCGCGTACACCGGCCGGCGGACTCGAAGTCCGCGCCCGGAGGCGCCTCGCGCGCATCAGTCGGACCACGTCGGCTGCAAGCCACGCTGGCCGACATTGACAAAAACCGCCTCGCCGGCACCAAAAAGCAATGTGAGCTCTCCACCCACATACCCTCGTGCCACGCACAAGCAGCGGACACCCCGAGCGTCCCTCGGGGGCAATCTCCGCATTTACTTCAGCAACTTTACTGTTCGCCCCGATGCCGGCCAGTCTCGGCCTGGAGGCTGGCCGCTCGGCCCCATTCGTTCATTCCCGTAGACGGCTTAGTAGCGTGCATGGGACCGAAGGCCCACTCTTCGTCTCAGCTACAGACCGCACCGCGGCTGTCCGGCTATCGAGAGCAATGGCTGGAGGTCACCACACGCGAAAAGCATCTGGGGAGAAAACGGCTTGGGCGATCTGGTCGTTCATTTATGAGTATCTGCTCGGTCGAGTCTGCTTCCAGAATCCGAGTACTGTACGCCCCACTTCGCCTCAGCCACAGACCGGCTCCTGGCTGTCCGGCTGGAAAGAGCAAAAGCCAAAGAGCGGAGAGCACACGAAAAAGATTGAAGGAGGCTCGGACGAAACCGAGTCGGCACCCTCTGCATAAACTTGCACTACCAAAATTAAATATTTGATATATCTGCGCCGACTAAACCTTGTCTTCTGCACGATCACTCCCATGAGGAACCTCCTCGCTCGGAGGCTCGGAGGCTATTCCCGGCAGCGCCTCGCGCTCTACAGCCGGCGGACCCCGTGTCCTCCCTCGGCAAGGCTCCGCCCCCACCAGCCGGCGGACCCCGCGTCCGCGACCGGCAGCGTCGCGCGCTCGTCAGCCGGCGGACCCCACGGCCGCCCTCGGCAGGGCTCCGCGCCCACCAGCCGGCGGACCCCGCGTCCGTGCCCGGCAGTGCCGATCGCTCGTCAGCCGGTGGACCCCACGTCCGCCCTCGGCAGGGCTTCGTGCCCATCAGCCCGCTGACCTCGCGTCCGCCCTCGGCAGGGCTCCGCGTCCACCAGCCGGCGGACCCCGCGTCCACGCCCGGCAGCGCCTCGCGCCCTACAGCCGGCGGACCCCGCGTCCTCCCTCGGCAAGGCTCCGCCTCCACCAGCCGGCGGACCCCGCGTCCGCGCCCGGCAGCGCCTCGCGCTCTACAGCTGGCGGACCCCGCGTCCTCCCTCGGCAAGGCTCCGCCCCCACCAGCCGGCGGACCCCGCGTCCGCGCCCAGCAGCGCCGCGCGCTCGTCAGCCGGCGGAACCCACGGCCGCCCTCGGCAGGGCTCCGCGCCCATCAGCCGGCGGACCCCACGTCCGCCCCCACCAGCCGGCGGACTCCGCGTCCGCGCCCGGCAGTGTCGCGCGCTCGTCAGCTGGTGGACCCCACGTCCGCCCTTGGCAGGGATCCGTGCCCTTCAGCCAGCGGACCCCGCGTCCGCCCTCGGCAGGGCTCCGCGCCCATCAGCCGGCGGACCCCGCGTCCGCCCTCGGCAGGGCTCCGCGCCCATCAGCCGGCGGACCCCGTGTCCGCCCTCGGCAGGGCTCCGCGCCCACCAGCCAGCGGACCCCACGTCCGTGCCCGTCAACGCCTCGCGCTCGACAGCCGGCGGACCCCGCGTCCGCCCCCGGCTGGGCTCCGTGCCCCTCAATTGGTGAACCCCGCGTCCGCGCTCGACGTCCTCGACGCCGCTATCCGCTTCATCAACAGCAAAGACACTCCGCCCGACTCTTCGAATCGCTCGGAGGCTCGGAGGCTACACCCAGCGGGTGCGCTGGCGCGCCCCCGCTGGATACAGCCAGCCGGCGGACCCCGCGTCCGCCCTCGGCAAGGCTCCGTGCCCATCAACCGGCGGACCCCGCATCCGTGCCCGGCAACGCCTCGCGCTCGACAGCCGGCGGACCCCGCGTCTGCCCCCGGCTGGGCTCTGCGCCCCTCAATTGGTGGACCCCGCGTCCGCGCTCGACGTCCTCGACGCCGCTATTCGCTTCAGCAACAGCAAAGACCCACCGCCCGACTCTTCGAGTCGCTCAGAGGCTACACCCAACGGGTGCGCTGGCGCGCCCCCGCTGGATACAGCCAGCCGGCGGACTCCGCGTCCGCCGTCGGCAGGGCTCCGCGCCCATCAACCGGCGGACCCCGCGTCCATGCCCGGCAACGCCTCGCGCTCGACAACCGGCGGACCCCGCGTCCGCCCCCGGCTGGGCTCCGCGCCCATCAATTGGTGGACCCCACGTCCGCGCTCGACGTCCTCGACACCACTATCTACTTCAGCAACAGCAAAGACCCTCCGCCCGACTCTTCGAGTCGCCCGGAGGCTCGGAGGCTACACCCAGCGGGTGCGCTGGCGCGCCCCCGCCGGAAACAGCCAGCCGGTGTTCTCCGCGTCCATGCCCGGCAGGCCCCCCGCGCCCATCAGCCGGCGGACTCCGCATCCGCCCTCGGCGGGGCCTCGCGCCCATCAGTTGGCGGACCCCGCGTCCTCGCCCGACAACCTCGACGCCACCGTCTGCTTCAGCAACAGCAAAGACCCTCCGCCCGGCTCTTCGAGTCACCCGGAGGCTCGGAGGCTACACCTAGCGGGTGCGCTGGCGCCCTCCCGCTGAAGCAAGCCGCGTCGTCCCCGACCCGCAATCGACCGTCATCAACAACTTTCGTAACAACAACTCCAAGGGAAAAAACCCTCCGCCCGACTCTCCAAGTCGCCCAGAGGCTCGGAGGCTACTGTCGGGGGGATTACCCCCGGGTAGGCTCAAGGAGACCACTCAACATTTTAAAACATCACGGGAGCCACCCCCGGTATGCCAAGCCCCGCGAATAAACGAGACAAACGAAGAAGTAAAGACAGAAGACAAAACTGCGAACCGGCTGGCTCCGCTCGGCTGGCTACTCCCGGCTGGCTCCGCCCGGCTGGCTCCTCCCTGTTGGCTCCTCCTGGCTGGCTCCTCCCGGCTGGCTCCGCCCGGCTGGCTCCTCCCGGCTGGCTCCACCCGGCCGGCTCCACCTGGCCGGCTCTGCCCGGCTGGCTCCTCCTGGTTGGCTCCTCCCAGCTGGCTCCTCCTGGCCGGCTCCGCCCGGCTGGCTCCTCCCGGCTGGCTCCTCCTGGCTGGCTCCTCCCGGCTGGCTCCGCCCGGCTGGCTCCTCCTGGCCGGCTCCTCCTGGCCGGCTCCGCCCGGCTGGCTCCTCCCGGCTGGCTCCTCCTGGCCGGCTGCGGCCCGACGAAGTCAGCTCCAGGCGTCCCGTCGGAAACGAGCTGACGACACTGTAGATGACGGACTGCAGAGCCTGCCACCCCGCTACAGTCGGGCACTATTGGCGAATAGTGCCCCGCTGTGCACCCATCACTTCACTGCGCTCCAATAGTGGCGCACTGTAGCCTGCATCACTTGTCATCTCCAACAGTAGATAGTTGGCTGGTGGGCCACCCCTTGTCCCCTGGGCCTCCCTATATAAGAGGCACCAGGGGAGCCTCCAAAAGGCAGCCACACACACACCCACGGGAGGCCTCCTCTCATCCTCTCCCTCTCACTCATACTCACATATGCAGACATATGAGGCCAAGGTAAGGAGCTCACAGCTCCCTCTTCCTCCTCAGATACAGCTCCAGGAGCAACCCTGTACTACATATACACCTTAAATACAGACATGCAGGAGTAGGGGTATTATCTCTCCGGAGAGCCCCGAACCTGGGTAAACCACCGCGTGCTATCCGCATACCCGTCCCGGATCTCCACGACAGCCTTGCTCTCACCTCTCAAGCCATCCCATGGCATCTGCTGTCTCGGGGTACCTCCTGTGAGCAAACGACGACACTCAAGAACACTTTGCTTATTATAAGGGACTGGTCTGGCCTGTCCTTTGCCACAAAAGGATTGTGCTACCTTGCTGCACTTTATTTACCGTTACCGTTACTTACTCGTTACCAAGTATCTTGCTATCAAACTATCTGTTGCCTACAATTTCAGTGCTTGCAGAAATTACCTTGCTGAAAACCGCTTGCCATTTCCTTCTGATCCTCGTTGGGTTCGACACTCTTACTTATCGAAAGGACTACGATTGACCCCCTCCATGAGTTCCGCACCTTGGTGCCATCTTCGGTCTCCAGACGGACTGCGCCAGGTCTGGTGACTTGTACTACCCGGTAAGGGCCTTCCCACTTCGGCGTCAACTTGTTTGTACACTTGGCGGACTGAACGCGGCGAAGGACAAGGTCACCTTCCTCAAGGCTCCGGGCATGAACTCTGCGGCTATGGTAGCGACGCAGATGAAAGCAAATTTGCTCCCTTGGTGGTTTTGGTAATTTATAACAACATATAAGTCATTGAACTAATGTTTCCACTAAGTATATTTCAGGAAAAGTTCAATGATAGGGATGGCAAAAGGATTGTGAAGATTGTGGAGATACCCCAAGATGCAAGGAAATGGATTGGCTAAGCTTCAAGGAAGAGGACTCTACATTTTACATTTGTGAGAAATCACTTTGAGTCCATAGGAAAGCCAATACTATTAAAAGGGGGTAAGGTTTTGTTGGTGAACAAAATTCTCATACGTGCACAACTGATAGTCACCAAAAACACCCACAAGCTCTTCCACAAAGTCTGTCCATAGCCAAATATTCAAAATCGGTGCAACCAACACTTTCCACTCGGTGCCACCGATTCTCAACCATAGACAGACTCAGCCAAACCCTAGCCACTTCGGTGCAACCGATTCCATACCGGTGCCACCGAGTTTAGGTTGCCAACTTTCTGTTACGCAAATTCACAATATCGGTACCACCGAGATTGTTGGATCGGCGTCACCGAGATTGGGAATCTGACCGTTGGTCACCTTATCGGTGCAACCGAGTTTCCTATATCGGTCTCACCGAGATTCAAAAGTTGCCACCTTTTGGTCACTTAGGTACCACCGAGATTAACACATCCGTGTCACCGAGTTGGTCATTTTGTGTGTAACGGTTGGATTTTTGGGGATGCCTATATATACCCCTTCACCACCACCTACTCGAAAGAGAAGCACTAAGAACTATTCCATACTTGCTCCATCCAGTTTTCTCAGAGAGAGCCACCTACCCTTGTGTTGAGGTGAAGATCTTCCACTCAAACCATATGGATCTTGATTTCTAGCCTCCCCAAGTTGCTTTCCACCAATCCCATCTCTTCCACCAAGCCAAATCTGTGAGAGAGTGATTGTGTGTTGAGGATTCTATCATCTTGAAGCACAAGAGCAAGGAGTTCATCGTCACTACCGAGCCTATTACCTTTTGGAGGGTGGTGCCTCCTAGATTGGTTAGGTGTCGCTTGGGAGCCTCCTACTTCGTGTTGTGGAGTGAACCAAGAAGTTTGTACGGGCAAGGAGATCGCCTACTTCATGAAGATCTACCCATAGTGAGGCTAGGCTTCGTGGACGGAAGCCGTTATGGAATAGTCAAGGTTGCTACTTCGTGGACCCTTATGGGTGGAGCCCTCCGTGGACTCTCGCGACCGTTACCCTCCGTGGGTTGAAGACTCCATAAACGTGGATGTACGATAGCACCACCTATCGAAACCACGGGAAAAATCATCGTGTCTACAATTGCGTTTGATCTTCCTACCCTATCCTTTCTACTCATGCTTGTTGTTACTTCCTGCTGCTATACTCTTAGACTTGCATGTGTAGGGTGTACCTGACTTGGCATTAAATGCTAAAATTGCCAACTCTAAAATTTGGGAAAAGGCAAAACTTTTATTTGGTCAAGTAGTCTAATCACCCCCCTCTAGACATACTTTCGGTCCTACAAGTGGTATCAGAGCTTTCGTCTCCATTGCATTGGTCTCACAACCTAGGAGAGTATGGTGTCTAGTGAGGGAAGTTATCACCGTAGAGGTCCGTACTTTGATGGCACTAATTTTGCTAGTTGGAAGCACAAAATGAAAATGCATATTCTTGGTCATAACCCCGCCGTTTGGCCTGTTGTTCGTGTTGGCTTGGAAGGTGAATTCTTTAGTGATGGGACGGAACCGGATCGTGAAGCGACCGCGGATGAATTGAAGATGTTGCAATACAACGCTCAAGCATGCGACATTTTATTCAACTGCCTATTTCCAGAAGAATTCAACAAAATCAGCCGTCTTGAGAATGCAAAAGAGATTTGGGATACTTTGGTTGATATGCACGAAGGAACCGAGTCCGTGAGAGAATCCAAGTTGGATGTTCTTCAAGGTCAGCTTGACAAGTTCAAGATGAAGGATGGTGAAGGAGTCGCAGAGATGTACTCTAGGCTAGCTCTCATCACAAATGGGATTGCCGGCTTAGGAAGCGAAGAAATGACCGACAAATTCATCATCAAGAAGATACTTCGAGCTTTGGATGAGAGATATGACACCATGTGCACATTGATCCAAATGATGCCCAACTACAAAGATCTCAAGCCTACGGAAGTCATTGGAAGAATTGTTGCTCATGAGATGACACTCAAAGACAAAGAAGAGCTTCACCACAAGTCTAGCGGTGCTTACAAAGCCACAAGTGATGCTCCCACAACTTCAAGCGACAACCTTGTCACCAATGAAGACATAAGCCTCATGGTCAAGAAATTCAACAAGTTCTACAAGAATAGAGGCAAAGAACGAAGCTCCAACTCAAGATATGAAGAGAAGCGTTCGTCAAGTCGTGACCGCAACTGCTACAATTGTGGGAAGCCCGGACACTACTCCAATGAGTGCACGGCTCCCTACAAACGAAGAGAAGAGTCACCTTGAAGACGAAGCTCAAGGAATGAATCACCTCAAAGAGAGAGAAAGTAGAGATGATCGTTATGAACGAAGACCCTCAAGGAGAAGTTGAGATTCGGAGAAGAAGGACAAGTACACCAAGAGCTATACAAGAAGAAAACATCAAGCTCATGTTGGTGAATGGGTTTCCTGCTCCGACTCCGACAACAACTCCGAGAGAAGCTATCACTCCGACTCCGACTATAGCCAAGATGATGTGTTGCTGGAATTGCTCTAGTGACTACCAACTCCTATGATCTATTTGATTCACCAAATGAAGGGAGTGGAAGTTGCTTCATGGCTAAAGGCCCCAAGGTAACACACCCCGAGTATCTTGATTTTGATAGTGATGAAGATGACTTGCTTTGTGATGATGACTTGCTATTTGATAAAACTAGTGATGTTAGTCAAAATGAACTTGATAATTATCATGCTAGTCAAGATAAGTCAATTGATGATGATAAGATGAAAATAGAAGAACTAACTAAAGAACTAAAAACTCTTAAGTTAGCTCATGAATCTACTCTTGAAGATCATAGAGAGCTTGTGAGAACTCATGAGAAGCTACGCTTCGAGAAGCTCAACTTGGAGCAAGAGCATGAGTTTCTTAAAGCTATCAATGACGATCTCCGAAAGAAGACTTCATCTTATCTAGCCAAATGACTAGTCTTGTCTACATTCATGCCTCAAGTTAAAACTAAGCAATCTAGTAACAAAGGCAAGAAAGGTTCTTCATCTAGTAGCAACAATAAAAATGCAAAACCCAATGATGTTGCTTCTAGTAGTTCTATTGATTCCACTAATGATGTTTCTCTTAGCCAAGTTACACTTGAGCAAGAAAATGCTTTATTGAAAGGAATTATAGAGAAAGGTATCTACAAGAGTCTTTCCGGGTGTAAGCAATTTGAGGAAATTGTACGCAAGCACGGAGGATACCGGAAGAATCGTGGTGTTGGCTATTTCAACGCAAATGGAGTTAAATGGGAAGAAGGTCAATACCCCGAGCCAAAGTTTGTTCCTCAAAAGGAGAAGTATGAAAATACTCTTCCCAAGAGAACAAGCACTCAAGATGACCTTCCACCACAAGACCACAAGCTCAAGGGCAAGAACAAGCTTCAAGAGGACATTGACTCATATGAAGATGAATCCCTAGCTATGGTGGAGTGGGTTCCCAAGGATACTTCAAGCTCAACTTCTACAAAGGCTACAACAACACCAAGGATCCCCATCAACTTGATGTGGGTTCCCAAGAAGAAGAACAAGAGAGTTCTTGAGGGGTGGCTCTGCCAATGAAATTCACTCACATTCATTATTGGCAAGAATTATTTGCAATCAACATCAACTCTATGCAATAGTTCAAGGAGTCACACATTCCCTCAAAGGTAAGCAAGGGACAAGGTAATCAACAAATCAATGGACATCATTACACATGCTTTGCACTCCATGTCCATAGATATCCTTGTATTTGTCTCTTGTGTGTTGGGACTAACCCATGTAGGTGAGAAGAGTAAGGAAACAACAAGGATGCTCCCAACTCTTGGTGATCTTCATCAACCTTGAGCATCCACCACTACCTCACCAACATGAAGTCTTCATCGACAAAACCCAAGGTTAGTTTATCCCTCTTATGGGGGGATGTCACATCAAGGGGGAGCTTTACTCTAAGACTTGAGTCTAAGCATCTCTTAGTATGTGACAACATTAAATGCTTTATGTAAAAGTGGTAACCCCACTTGTGCTTAAACGATGAGTATGACCTATGATCAAGTATTCTTACTTGGCTCCTAAGTCAATATACTCATATATAGATGACTTCGTCATCGCCCTAGTGCTTGTTAGATGCTAGTGTGTATGTGCATGTTTGTCATGATTTCATTTGACATCTTATTGTGTGAGCATGTTGGTCTACATTTATTCTTCCCATTCGAGGACATCCAATTGTTGCTATTTGGCTTTTGATTTATCTTTTGCCAATTGGATGGACAAGAATGCCTAGGACCACTCTTTAGCTATCTATGCTTTCTCACCTCATATTCCATTCATGCTGCATCACAAAATTTGAACAAGTACTTTTCGATCCCTCTGTGTGTGGAGCACTCGGAGTTCCGTATCGACAAGGACTGACCATTAAAACCTCCCAAGTGCATCTCGGTGGAACCAACCCACAATTCTCGGTCTCACCGAATGCCTAGGGTTGATCTGGTTTTCTATCTCGGTACTACCGATTCCATATTCTCGGTTACACCGAGTTTCCCTGTCAGCTGACAGTTGAGGAACTCGGTGACACCGAAAATTTAGAACTGGTATCACCGACAGTGAAGGGTATATAGCCTGTGGTCCCGACGGTTCGAAATGTCAATCTTCAATAGTCGCGCCCCAAACCCTAAGCTGTAGCAAAAGGACCCCCTGGTCATCGCCTTGCCTCCCCGTGTGTCTCCGCCGCTGGGAATCCTCGCCGTCGACGGGCATCTTTGCCGCCGTCGCCGCCGTAGCGGATCCGTCACCGAGGTAGGGTACAGATTCGATCTTTCTTGCGCTCCCCGTCTGATTCTTGCGCAATAAAGTTGATTTTCTCTATAAGCCACAGTTTGCACATCTTTCTATCCACGAGAAAACTCCGTAGATTAGAGAACCATCGATTTTCTAGGGTTTGCCTTCCGCCCGATGGAACTCGGTAGAACCGAAGTGAACTAATCGGTATCACCGATTGGCCTGTCTGTGTTGCTGAGAACTGTCTCGGTGAAGCCGAGTACTTCCTTTCGGTCTCACCGAAAGGAGTGCCAAGTTTCTGTTAATGAGATAGTCAGTCTCGGTAGCACCGAAAACTTTGCTTCGGCTGTACCGATTTTCATTTGACAGAATGTAAAACTTTGAAAATCTTTTGTTCAAAATTTCAAAAACCAGCCACATTTTGTGATGACTTATCCTTTTCTGCTCCTCTATACTCTATTCACAGGGTCAGTATGTCAAGTGCTGAGGACAGTGAGAACAACTTCAGAGAGCAGAGTGTTGAATTGGATTCTGGCACTAGTCCTGAGTCTAGTTCATCTTCAGATCCAGGCACTGCCAGTTCCCATGGGTTGGCCAAGGCTGCTACAAGGGCTAGGAAGAAGTTGAATTCAGATGAGGAGGATTCAGACTTCGTTCCAGAAGAGGTTCTTGCTAAGAAGCAAGAGAAGGCTGCCAAGAAAGCTGCAAATGAAGCTACCTCTTCAAGGAGAGCTGTCAGGAAAGAGTATGCTAGCTCTGCGGCAATGAGAGCACCAGAGGGTGCTAGGGCAAAAATGGCTCTTTAGCTTGAGTCACCCCCAAAGAAGTCATTGCCTAAGAAGGCAGGTGAGAAGAAGGGTGCCAGGAAAAGGATTGTCTATGTCACTGGCAGGCAGACCTCCATGTTTGAGGACCCTGAGGAAGCTGCTGGTGCTGCTGCTGAGGAGGAGGAAGAGCAAGTTGTCAAGGCCCCTCCCAAGAAGCCAAAGAAGCTTATGTCTGATGCTATGCCAAAGACTGGCACTTCCAAGAGCACCAAGTCTGCCCCCAAGAAGGCTGCTGCTGAGAAGCCCAAGAGGACTTCCAGGCAAATTCCAGCATCTGAGAAGAACAAAGGGACTGCCTCCAGAGTTGAGGATGAGGATGCTATGTCTACCTTAATGAAGCTTAGACCACACCTTCCAGTACATAATGCCAGCTACCCACTTGCTGAGGATATGAAGAAGAGGAAGGATTCTGGTTTGAGGGCTTGGAGAGCTGCTGATCCATATGCCCAAAGGAGGAAGACAGCTGTGGATTACAGATTTTACACCAAAGAGCAATAGGATTTCTATGAGACTGTGCTTTTTGACAAAACTCCAGCTGTGAGTGATATGAGGTATGTGGACTGGAAATTCATCAAGGAGAATGAAGACTATTTTCCAAGTGTCCAAGACAATTTCCACTGCATTGGTTTGGATGAGTTTGTTGGCAGAGAGTTCACAGCTTGGAATGATGAGATGATCATGCAATTCTACTCCATTGCACATTTCTATGGAGATGGTAGAATTGTATGGATGATAGAAGGAGCTAGATATGAGTCCACTTTTGAGGAGTGGGTTGCAATCTTAGGAGTCCCTGAGGCACAGGATGGAGATTTGGATGTCTACTCAGAATCCAAGGAGAGCCACAATGCTATGGCTAACATGTATAAAGAGATCCCTGCTGCTAACGTGAAGTCGCACAGGCTAGGATCTATTTACTTTCTTCAGGCTGGCCTCCGCACCATGAACACTATTCTGAGGCATACCTTAATGCCGAAGTCAGGAGATGACAAGATGATCCGAGGCTACTCCATCAACATGCTGATTCATCTTGACAGACACACCAGGATTAGAGTGATAGAGAACGGAGTTGGTTGCTCGCTCCATTGTTCCGGAGAACAGAACTTCGTCATCTTGCCCATGAGGCATGGTTCGCACGTGTCAAATGATTCATAATCAAGAGACTCCAAAAGTCCATCTGCGTGGAGTTTCTTCATGCGTTTGACACCAATATGACCAAGGCGGCAGTGCCACAAGTATGTGGGACTATCATTATCAACCTTACATCGTTTGGTATTCACACTATGAATATGTGTAACATCACATTCGAGATTCAATAAAAATAAATCATTGACCAGCGGGGCATGACCATAAAACATAGTTCTCATATAAATAGAACAACCATTATTCTCGGATTTAAATGAGTAGCCATCTCGCATCAAACGAGATCCAGATACAATGTTCATGCTCAAAGCTGGTACTAAATAACAATTATTGAGGTTTCAAACTAATCCCGAAGGTAGATGTAGAGGTAGCGTGCCGACGGTGATCACATCGACCTTGGAACCATTCCCGACGCGCATCATCACCTCGTCCTTCGCCAGTCTCCGCTTATTCCGCAGCTCCTGTTTTGAGTTACAAATGTGAGCAACCGCACCGGTATCAAATACCCAGGAGCTACTACGAGCGCTGGTAAGGTACACATCAATAACATGTATATCATATATACCTTTGATGTTGCCGGCCTTCTTATCCGCTAAGTACTTGGGGCAGTTCCGCTTCCAGTGACCGGTTCCCTTGCAATAAAAGCACTCAGTCTCAGGCTTGGGTCCATTCATGGGCTTCTTCCCGGCAACTGATTTACCGGGCGCGGCAACTACTTTGCCATCCTTCTTGAAGGTCTTCTTACCCTTGCCTTTCTTGAAACTGGTGGTCTTATTCACCATCAACACTTGATGTTCCTTTTTGATCTCCACCTCCGCTGATTTCAGCATCGAATATAACTCAGGAATGGACTTCTCCATCCCTTGCATATTGAAATTCATCACAAAGCTCTTGTAGCTAGGTGGAAGCGACTGGAAGATTCTGTCAATAACCGAGTCATCCGGAAGATTAACTCCCAACTGAGACAAGCGGTTGTGCAACCCAGACATTTTGAGTATGTGCTCGCCGACAGAGCTATTTTCCTCCATCTTACAACTGAAGAACTTGTCGGAGACTTCATATCTCTCGACCCGGGCATGAGCTTGGAAAACCATTCTCAGCTATTGGAACATCTCATATGCTCCGTGTTGCTCAATACGCTTTTGGAGCCACGGTTCTAAGCTGTAAAGCATGCCGCACTGAACCAGGCAGTAATCATCACTACGCGACTGCCAGGCGTTCATAACGTCTTGAGTTGCTGGGAAAATGGGTGCGTCACCTACCGGTGCATCAAGGACATATGCTTTCTTGGAAGCTATGAGGATGATCCTCAAGTTACGGACCCAGTCTGTATAGTTGCTTCCATCGTCTTTCAGCTTGGTTTTCTCTAGGAACGCGTTGAAGTTGAGGGAAACATTAGCGTGGGCCATTGGATCTACAAGATAGATTGTAAAGACAATTTTAGACTAAGTTCATGATAATTAAGTTCATCTAATCAAATTATTTAATGAACTCCCACTCAGATAGACATCCCTCTAATCATCTAAGTGATACATGATCCATATCGACTAGGCCATGTCCGATCATCACGTGAGACGGACTAGTCATCAATGGTGAACATCTCCATGTTGATCGCCACTACTATACGACTCATGTTCGACCTTTTAGTCTCTCGTGTTCCGAGGCCATGTCTGTACATGCTAGGCTCGTCAAGTCAACCTAAGTGTTTCGCGTGTGTAAATCTGGCCTACACCCGTTGTATGCGAACGTTAGAATCTATAACACCCGATCATCACGTGGTGCTTCGAAACAACGATCCTTCGCAACGGTGCACACTTAGGGGGAACACATTTCTTGATATTTTAGTGAGGGGTCATCTTATTTATGCTACCGTCGTTCTAAGCAAATAAGATGTAAAACCATGATAAACATCACATGCAAATCATAAAGTGACATGATATGGCCAATATCATCTTGTGCCTTTGATCTCCATCTTCGGGGCGCGGCATGATCACCATCGTCACCGGCATGACACCATGATCTCCATCATCATGATCTCTATCATCGTGTCTTCATTAAGTTGTCTCGCCAACTATTACTTCTACTACTATGGCTAACGGTTAGCAATAAAGTAAAGTAATTACATGGCGTTTTTGATTGACACGCAGGTCATACAATAAATTAAGACAACTCCTATGGCTCCTGCCGGTTGTCATACTCATCGACATGCAAGTCATGATTCCTATTACAAGAACATGATCAATCTGATACATCACATATATTTCATCACATCCTTTTAGCCATATCACATCACATAGCATACCCTGCAAAAACAAGTTAGACGTCCTCTAATTGTTGTTGCAAGTTTTACGTGGCTACTATGGGTTTCTAGCAAGAACATTTCTTACCTACGCAAAATCCACAACGGTGATATGCCAATTGCTATTTACCGTTCATAAGGACCCTCTTCATCGAATCCGATCCGACTAAAGTGGGAGAGATAGACACCCGCTAGCCACCTTATGCAACAAGTGCATGTCAGGCGGTGGAACTAGTCTCACGTAAGTGTACGTGTAAAGTTGGTCTGGGCCGCTTCATCCCACAATACCGCCGAATCAAGATAGGACTAGTAACGGCAAGCAAATTGACCAAATCATCGCCCACAACTACTTGTGTTCTACTCGTGCATAGAATCTACGCATAGACCTAGCTCATGATACCACTGTTGGGGAACGTAGTAATAATTCAAAAATTTCTTATGTGTCACCAAGATCAATCTAGGAGATGCTAGCAACGAGAGAGAGGGAATGAATCTTCATACCCTTGAAGATCGCTAAGCGGAAGCGTTGCAAAGAACGCGGTTGATGGAGTCGTACTCGTGGCGATTCAAATCGCGGAAGATCCGATCCAAGCGCCAAACGGACGGCGCCTCCGTGTTCAATACACGTACAGCCCAGGGACGTCTCCTCCTTCTTGATCCAGCAAGGGGAGAGGAGAAGTTGAGGGAGAGCTCTGGTAGCACGACGGCGTGGTGGTTGTGGAGCTCGTGGTTCTCCGGCAGAGCTTCGCTAAGCACTACGGAGGAGGAGGAGGTGTAGGAGGGGGGAGGGCTGCGCCAGGGAAGGGGTGCAGATCCCATGCGCCTCCCCACTATATATAGGGGTGGAGGGGGCTGGTTTCTTGCCCTCCAAGTCCATTGGGGCATTGGCAAAGGTGGGAGGAAAGAAATCCCATCCTTTCCCTTCCCCACCGATTGTTATCCTCCCCTTTTTTGGGATATGATCTTATTCCTTCTAAGGGGGGATCTTGGTGCGCCTTGACCAGGGGTGTGGGGCCTTGGCCCCACTACCCACGTTCATGTGGGTCCCCCCATGCAGGTGGGCCCCACTACGGAACCTTCTAGAACCTTCCCGGTACAATACCGAAAAATCCCGAACATTTTCCGGTGGCCAAAATAGGACTTCCCATATATAAATCTTTACCACCGGACCATTCCGGAACTCCTCGTGATGTCCGGGATCTCATCCGGGACTCCGAACAACTTTCGGTAACCACATACAATTCCCATTACAACTCTAGCGTCACCGAACCTTAAGTGTGTAGACCCTACGGGTTCGGGAACCATGCAGACATGACCGAGACACCTCTCCGGCCAATAACCAATAGCGGGATCTGGATACCCATATTGCCTCCCACATGTTCCACGATGATATCATCGGATGAACCACAATGTCGGGGATTCAATTAATCCCGTATACAATTCCATTTGTCCATCGGTATGTTACTTGCCCGAGATTCGATCGTCGGTATCCCTATACCTTGTTCAATCTCGTTACCGGCAAGTCTCTTTACTCGTTCCGTAACACATGATCCTGTGACTAACTCCTTAGTCACATTGAGCTCATTATGATGATGTATTACCGAGTGGGCCCAGAGATACCACTCTGTCACACGGAGTGACAAATCCCAGTCTCGATTCGTGCCAACCCAACAGACACTTTCAGAGATACCTGTAGTTCACCTTTATAGTCACCCAGTTACGTTGTGACGTTTGATACACCCAAAGCATTCCCACGGTATCCGGGATTTGCACAATCTCATGGTCTAAGGAAATGATACTTGACATTAGAAAAGCTCTAGCAGACGAACTACACGATCTTGTGCTATGCTTAGGATTGGGTCTTGTCCATCACATCATTCTCCTAATGATGTGATCCCGTTATCAATGACATCCAATGTCCATGGTCAGGAAACCATGACCATCTATTGATCCACGAGCTTGTCAACCAGAGGCTCACTAGGGACATGGTGTGGTCTATGTATTCACACATGTATTACGGTTTCCGGTTAATACAATTATAGCATGAACAATAGACAATTATCATGAACAAGAAATATAATAATAACCATTTTATTATTGCCTCTAGGGCATATTTCCAACAGTCTCCCACTTGCACTATAGTCAATAATCTAGTTACATTGTGATGAATCGAACACCCATAGAGTTCTGGTGCTGATCATGTTTCGCTCGTGGAAGAGGTTTAGTCAACGGATATGCGACATTCAGATCCGTATGTACTTTACAAATATCTATATCTCCATCCTGAATGTAACCACTAATGGAGTTGAAGCGGCACTTGATGTGCTTGGTCTTCATGTGAAACCTGGGCTCCTTGGCAATGGCAATAGCTCCAGTGTTGTCACAGAATAGAGTCATCGGGCCCGACGCATTGGGAATCACTCCTAGGTCGGTGATGAACTCCTTCATCCAGACTCCTTCCTGCGATGCTTCCGAAGCAGCTATGTACTCCGCTTCACCTGTAGATGGTGCCACGACGCTTTTCTTGCAACTGCACCAGCGGACTGCCCCACCATTCAAAATATACACGTATCCGGTTTGTGACTTGGAGTCATCCGGATCTGTGTCGAAGCTAGCATCGACGTAACCCTTTACGACGAGCTCTTCGGCACCTCCATAAACGAGAAAAATATCCTTAGTCCTTTTCAGGTACTTAAGGATATTCTTGACCGCTGTCCAGTGTTCCATTCCGGGATCACTTTGGTACCTCCCTACCAAACTTATGGCAAGGTTCACATCAGATCTGGTACACAGCATGGCATACATAATAGAGCCTATGGCTGAGACATAGGGGATGACACTCATCTTTTCTCTATCTTCTGCCGAGGTCGGGCATTGAGCTGTGCTCAATCTCACACCTTGCAATACAGGCAAGAACCCCTTCTTGGACTGATCCATATTGAACTTCTTCAATATCTTGTCAAGGTATGTGCTTTGTGAAAGACCAATGAGGCGTCTTGATCTATCTCTATAGATCTTGATGCCTAATATGTAAGCAGCTTCTCCAAGGTCCTTTATTGAAAAACACTTATTCAAGTAGGCCTTTATGCTTTCCAAAAGTTCTATATCATTTCCCATCAACAATATGTCATCCACATAAAAAATGAGAAATGCTACAGAACTCCCACTCACTTTCTTGTAAATACAGGCTTCTCCATAAGTCTGTATGAACCCAAACGCTTTGATCACCTCATCAAAGCGAATGTTCCAACTCCGAGATGCTTGCACCAGCACATAGATGGAGTGCTAGAGCTTGCATACCTTGTGAGCATTCTTAGGATCGACAAAACCTTCTAGCTGCATCATATACAATTCTTCCTTAAGGAAATCGTTAAGGAATGCCGTTTTGACGTCCATTTGCCAGATCTCATAATCATAAAATGCGGCAACTGCTAACATGATTCGGACGGACTTCGGCATCGCTACGGGTGAGAAAGTCTCATCGTAGTCAACTCCTTGAACTTGTCGATAACCCTTAGCGACAAGCCAAGCCTTGTAGACGGTCACATTACCATCTGCGTCAGTCTTCTTCTTAAAGATCCATTTATTTTCTATGGCTTGCCGATCATCGGGCAAGTCCACCAAAGTCCATACTTTGTTCTCATACATGGATCCTATCTCGGATTTCATGGCTTCAAGCCATTTGTTGGAATCCGGGCCCGCCATGGCTTCTTCATAGTTCGAAGGTTCACCGTTGTCTAACAACATGATTTCCAGGACAGGGTTGCCGTACCACTCTGGTGCGGAACGTGTCCTCGTGGACCTACGAAGTTCAGTAGTAACTTGATCCCAAGTTTCATGATCATCATCATTAACTTCCTCTCTAGTCAGTGCAGGCACCACAAAAACATTTTCCTGCGCTGCGCTACTCTCCGGTTCGAGAGGGGGTACCTCATCAAGTTCTACTTTCCTCCCACTTACTTCTTTTGAGAGAAACTCTTTCTCTAGAAAGAATCCATTCTTGGCAACAAAGATCTTGCCTTCGGATCTGAGGTTGAAAGTATACCCAATAGTTTCCTTAGGGTATCCTATGAAGACGCACTTTACCGATTTGGGTTCGAGCTTTTCAGGTTGAAGTTTCTTGACATAAGCATCGCATCCCCAAACTTTCAGAAACGACAGCTTAGGTTTCTTCCCAAACCATAATTCATACGGTGTCGTCTCAACGGCTTTAGACGGTGCCCTATTTAAAGTGAATGCGGCAGTCTCTAATGCATATCCCCAAAATGATAGCGGTAAATCAGTACGAGACATCATAGATCGCACCATATCCAATAGAGTGTGATTACGACGTTCAGACACACCATTACGCGTAGGTGTGACAGGCGGCGTGAGTTGTGAAACAATTCCACATTTCCTTAAGTGCGTGCCAAACTCGTGACTCAAATATTCTCCTCCACGATCAGATCGTAAGAACTTTATTTTCTTGTCACGTTGATTCTCTACCTCACTCTGAAATTCCTTGAACTTTTCAAAGGTCTCAGACTTGTGTTTCATTAAGTAGACATACCCATATCTACTTAAGTCATCAGTGAGGGTGAGAACATAATGATAGCCACCGCTAGCCTCAACGCTCATTGGACCGCATACATCGGTATGTATTATTTCCAACAAGTTGGTTGCTCGCTCCATTGTTCCGGAGAACGAAGTCTTGGTCATCTTGCCCATGAGGCATGGTTCGCACGTGTCAAATGATTCATAATCAAGAGACTCCAAAAGTCCATCTGCATGGAGTTTCTTCATGCGTTTGACACCAATATGACCAAGGCGGCAGTGCCACAAGTATGTGGGACTATCATTATCAACCTTACATCATTTGGTATTCACACTATGAATATGTGTAACATCACGTTTGAGATTCAATAAAAATAAACCATTGACCAGCGGGGCATGACCATAAAACATAGCTCTCATATAAATAGAACAACCATTATTCTCGGATTTAAATGAGTAGCCATCTCGCATCAAACGAGATCCAGATACAATGTTCATGCTCAAAGCTGGTACTAAATAACAATTATTGAGGTTTAAAACTAATCCCGAAGGTAGATGTAGAGGTAGCGTGCCGACGTCGATCACATCGACCTTGGAACCATTCCTGACGCGCATTGTCACCTCGTCCTTCGCCAGTTTCCGCTTATTCCGCAGCTCCTGTTTTGAGTTACAAATGTGAGCAACCGCACCGGTATCAAATACCCATGAGCTACTATGAGCGCTGGTAAGGTACACATCAATAACATGTATATCATATATACCTTTGACGTTGCCGGCCTTCTTATCCGCTAAGTACTTGGGGCAGTTCCGCTTCCAGTGACCGGTTCCCTTGCAATAAAAGCACTCAGTCTCAGGCTTGGGTCCATTCTTGGGCTTCTTCCTAGCAACTGATTTATCGGGCGCGGCAACTGCTTTGCCGTCCTTCTTGAAGTTCTTCTTACCCTTGCCTTTCTTGAAACTGGTGGTCTTATTCACCATCAACACTTGTTGTTCCTTTTTGATCTCCACCTCCGATGATTTTAGTATTGAATATAACTCAGGAATGGACTTCTCCATCCCTTACATATTGAAATACATCACAAAGCTCTTGTAGCTAGGTGGAAGCGACTGGAGGATTCTGTCAATAACCGAGTCATCCGGAAGATTAACTCCCAGCTGAGACAAGCGGTTGTGCAACCCAGACATTTTGAGTATGTGCTCGCTGACAGAACTATTTTCCTCCATCTTACAACTGAAGAACTTGTCGGAGACTTCATATCTCTTGACCCGGGCATGAGCTTGGAAAACCATTCTCAGCTCTTGGAACATCTCATATGCTCCGTTTTGCTCAAAACGCTTTTGGAGCCCCGGTTCTAAGCTGTAAAGCATGCCGCACTGAACCAGGGAGTAATCATCACTACGCGACTGCCAGGCGTTCATAACGTCTTGAGTTGCTGGGAAAATGGGTGCGTCACCTAGCGGTGCATCAAGGACATATGCTTTCTTGGAAGCTATGAGGATGATCCTCAAGTTATGGACCCAGTCTGTATAGTTGCTTCCATCGTCTTTCAGCTTGGTTTTCTCTAGGAACGCATTGAAGTTGAGGGCAACATTAGTGTGGGCCATTGGATCTACAAGATAGATTGTAAAGACAATTTTAGACTAAGTTCATGATAATTAAGTTCATCTAATCAAATTATTTAATGAACTCCCACTCAGATAGACATCCCTCTAGTCATCTAAGTGATACATGATCCATATCGACTAGGCCGTGTCCGATCATCACGTGAGACGGACTAGTCATCAATGGTGAACATCTCCATGTTGATCGCATCTACTATACGACTCATGTTCGACCTTTCGGTCTCTCATGTTCCGAGGCCATGTCTGTACATGCTAGGCTCGTCAAGTCAACCTAAGTGTTTCGCGTGTGTAAATCTGGCTTACACCCGTTGTATGCGAACGTTAGAATCTATCACACCCGATCATCACGTGGTGCTTCGAAACAACGATCCTTCGCAATGGTGCACACTTAGGGGGAACACATTTCTTGAAATTTTAGTGAGGTATCATATTATTTATGCTACCGTCGTTCTAAGCAAACAAGATGTAAAAACATGATAAACATCATCTTGCGCCTTTGATCTCCATCTTCGGGGCGCAGCATGATCACCATCGTCACCGGCACGACACCATGATCTCCGTCATCATGATCTCTATCATCATGTCTTCATGAAGTTGTCTCGCCAACTATTACTTCTACTACTATGGCTAATGGTTAGCAATAAAGTAAAGTAATTACATGGCGTTTTTGATTGACACGCAGGTCATACAATAAATTAAGACAACTCCTATGGCTCCTGCCGGTTGTCATACTCATCCACATGCAAGTCGTGATTCCTATTACAAGAACATGATCAATCTCATACATCACATATATTTCATCACATCCTTTTGGCCATATCACATCACATAGCATACCCTGCAAAAACAAGTTAGACGTCCTCTAATTGTTGTTGCAAGTTTTACGTGGCTACTATGGGTTTCTAGCAAGAACATTTCTTACCTATGCAAAATCCACAACGGTGATATGCCAATTGCTATTTACCCTTCATAAGGACCCTCTTCATCGAATCCGATCCGACTAAAGTGGGAGAGACAGACACCCGCTAGCCACCTTATGCAACAAGTGCATGTCAGGCGGTGGAACTAGTCTCACGTAAGTGTACGTGTAAAGTCGGTCTGGGCCGCTTCATCCCACAATACCGCCGAATCAAGATAGGACTAGTAACGGCAAGCAAATTGACCAAATCATTGCCCACAACTACTTGTGTTCTACTCGTGCATAGAATCTACGCATAGACATAGCTCATGATACCACTATTGGGGAACGTAGTAATAATTCAAAAATTTCTGATGTGTCACCAAGATCAATCTAGGAGATGCTAGCAACGAGAGAGGGAATGCATCTTCATACCCTTGAAGATCGCTAAGCGGAAGCGTTGCAAAGAACGCGGTTGATGGAGTCGTACTCGCGGCGATTCAAATCGCGGAAGATCCGATCCAAGCGCCGAACGGACGGCGCCTCCGCGTTCAACACATGTACAGCCTGGGGACGTCTCCTCCTTCTTGATCCAGCAAGGGGAGAGGAGAAGTTGAGGGAGAGCTCCGGCAGCACGACGGCGTGGTGGCGGTGGAGCTCGTGGTTCTCCGGCAGAGCTTCGCTAAGCACTACGGAGGAGGAGGAGGTGTAGGAGGGGGGAGGGCTGCGCCAGGGAAGGGGTGCAGATCCCATGCGCCTCCCCACTATATATAGGGGTGGAGGGGGCTGGTTTCTTGCCCTCCAAGTCCATTGGGGCATTGGCAAAGGTGGGAGGAAAGAAATCCCATCCTTTCCCTTCCCCACCGATTGTTATCCCCCCTTTTTCGGGATATGATCTTATTCCTTCTAAGGGGGGATCTTGGTGTGCCTTGACCAGGGGTGTGGGGCCTTGCCCCCACTACCCACGTTCATGTGGGTCCCCCCATGCAGGTGGGCCCCACTCCGGAACCTTCTAGAACCTTCCTGGTACAATACCGAAAAATCACGAACATTTTCCGGTGGCCAAAATAGGAATTCCCATATATAAATCTTTACCTCCGGACCATTCCGGCACTCCTCGTGACGTCCGTGATCTCATTCGGGACTCCGAACAACTTTCGGTAACCACATACAATTCCCATTACAACTCTAGCGTCACCGAACCTTAAGTGTGTAGACCCTACGGGTTCGGGAACCATGCAGACATGACCGAGACACCTCTCCGGCCAATAACCAATAGTGGGATCTGGATACCCATATTGGCTGCCACATGTTCCACGATGATCTCATCAGATGAACCACGATGTCGGGGATTCAATTAATCCCGTATACAATTCCCTTTGTCCATCGGTATGTTACTTGCCCGAGATTCGATCTTCGGTATCCCTATACCTTGTTCAATCTCGTTACCGGCAAGTCTCTTTACTCGTTCCTTAACACAAGATCCCGTGACTAACTCCTTAGTCACATTGAGCTCATTATGATGATGTATTACCGAGTGGGCCCAGAGATACCTCTCTGTCACACGGAGTGACAAATTCCAGTCTCGATTCGTGCCAACCCAACAGACACTTTCGGAGATACCTGTAGTGCACCTTTATAGTCACCCAGTTACGTTGTGACGTTTGATACACCCAAAGCATTCCTACGGTATCCGGGAGTTGCACAATCACATGGTCTAAGGAAATGATACTTGACATTAGAAAAGCTCTAGCAGACGAACTACACGATCTTGTGCTATGCTTAAGATTGGGTCTTGTCCATCACATCATTCTCCTAATGATGTGATCCCGTTATCAATGACATCCAATGTCCATGGTCAGGAAACCATGACCATCTATTGATCAACGAGCTTGTCAACCAGAGGCTCACTAGGGACATGGTGTGGTCTATGTATTCACACATGTATTACGGTTTCCGGTTAATACAATTATAGCATGAACAATAGACAATTATCATGAACAAGAAATATAATAATAACCATTTTATTATTGCCTCTAGGGAATATTTCCAACAGTCTCCCACTTGCACTAGAGTCAATAATCTAGTTACATTGTGATGAATCAAACACCCATAGAGTTCTGGTGCTGATCATGTTTCGCTCATGGAAGAGGTTTAGTCAACGGATCTACGACATTCAGATCCGTATGTACTTTACAAATATCTATATCTCCATCCTGAATGTAACCACGAATGGAGTTGAAGCGGCACTTGATGTGCTTGGTCTTCATGTGAAACCTGGGATCCTTGGCAATGGCAATAGCTCTAGTGTTGTCACAGAAGAGAGTCATCGGGCCCGACGCATTGGGAATCACTCCTAGGTCGGTGATGAACTCCTTCATCCAGACTCCTTCCTGCGATGCTTCCGAAGCAGCTATGTACTCCGCTTCACATGTAGATGCTGCCACGACGCTTTGCTTGCAACTGCACCAGCTGACTGCCCCACCATTCAAAATATACACGTATCCGGTTTGTGACTTGGAGTCATGCGGATCTGTGTCGAAGCTAGCATCGACGTAACCCTTTACGACGAGCTCTTCGGCACCTCCATAAACGAGAAAAATATCCTTAGTCCTTTTCAGGTACTTAAGGATATTCTTGACCGCTGTCCAGTGTTCCATTCCGGGATCACTTTGGTACCTCCCTACCAAACTTATGGCAAGGTTCACATCAGATCTGGTACACAGCATGGCATACATAATAGAGCCTATGGCTGAGGCATAGGGGATGACACTCATCTTTTCTCTATCTTCTGCCGAGGTCGGGCATTGAGCTGTGCTCAATCTCACACCTTGCAATACAGGCAAGAACCCCTTCTTGGACTGATCCATACTAAACTTCTTCAATATCTTGTCAAGGTATGTGCTTTGTGAAAGACCAATGAGGCGTCTCGATCTATCTCTATAGATCTTGATGCCTAATATGTAAGCTGCTTCTCCAAGGTCCTTCATTGAAAAACACTTATTCAAGTAGGCCTTTATGCTTTCCAAAAGTTCTATATCATTTCCCATCAACAATATGTCATCCACATATAAAATGAGAAATGCTACAGAGCTCCCACTCACTTTCTTGTAAATACATGCTTCTCCATAAGTCTGTATGAACCCAAACGCTTTGATCACCTCATCAAAGCGAATGTTCCAACTCCGAGATGCTTGCACCAGCCCATAGATGGAGCGCTAGAGCTTGCATACCTTGTCAGCATTCTTAGGATCGACAAAACCTTCCGGCTGCATCATATACAATTCTTCCTTAAGGAAACCGTTAAGGAATGCCGTTTTGACGTCCATTTTCCAGATCTCATAATCATAAAATGCGGCAACTGCTAACATGATTCGGACGGACTTCAGCATCGCTACGGGTGAGAAAGTCTCATCGTAGTAAACTCCTTGAACTTGTCGATAACCCTTAGCGACAAGCCGAGCCTTATAGACGGTCACATTACCATCCGCATCAGTCTTCTTCTTAAAGATCCATTTATTTCTATGGCTTGCCAATCATCGGGCTAGTCCACCAAAGTCCATACTTTGTTCTCATACATGGATCCTATCTCGGATTTCATGGCTTCAAGCTATTTGTTGGAATCCGGGCCCGCCATGGCTTCTTCATAGTTTGAAGGTTCACCGTTGTCTAACAACATAATTTCCAGGACAGGGTTGCCGTACCACTCTGGTGCGGAACGTGTCCTCGTGGACCTACAAAGTTCAGTAGTAACTTGATCCGAAGTTTCATGATCATCATCATTAACTTCCTCTCTAGTCAGTGCAGGCACCACAGAAACATTTTCCTGCGCTGCGCTACTCTCCGGTTCGAGAGGGGGTACCTCATCAAGTTCTACTTTCCTCCCACTTACTTCTTTCGAGAGAAACTCTTTCTCTAGAAAGGATCCATTCTTGGCAACAAAGATCTGGCCTTCGGATCTGAGGTAGAAAGTATACCCAATAGTTTCCTTAGGGTATCCTATGAAGACGCACTTTTTCGATTTGGGTTCGAGCTTTTCAGGTTGAAGTTTCTTGACATAAGCATCGCATCCCCAAACTTTCAGAAACGACAGCTTAGGTTTCTTCCCAAATCATAATTCATACGGTGTCGTCTCAACGGATTTAGACGGTGCCCTATTTAAAGTGTATGCGGCAGTCTCTAATGCATATCCCCAAAATGATAGCGGTAAATCAGTAAGAGACATCATAGATCGCACCATATCCAATAGAGTGCGATTATGACGTTCGGACACACCATTACGCTGAGGTGTGCCAGGTGGCGTGAGTTGTGAAACAATTCCACATTTCCTTAAGTGCGTGCCAAACTCGTGACTCAAATATTATCCTCCACGATCAGATCGTAAGAACTTTATTTTCTTGTCACGTTGATTCTCTACCTCACTCTGAAATTCCTTGAACTTTTCAAAGGTCTCAGACTTGTGTTTCATTAAGTAGACATACCCATATCTGCTTAAGTCATCAGTGAGGGTGAGAACATAACGATAGCTACCGCGAGCCTCAACGCTCATTGGACCGCATACATCGGTATGTATTATTTCCAACAAGTTGGTTGCTCGCTCCATTGTTCCGGAGAACGAAGTCTTGGTCATCTTGCCCATGAGGCATGGTTCGCACGTGTCAAATGATTCATAATCAAGAGACTCCAAAAGTCCATCTGCATGGAGTTTCTTCATGCGTTTGACACCAATATGACCAAGGCGGCAGTGCCACAAGTATGTGGGACTATCATTATCATCCTTACATCGTTTGGTATTCACACTACGAATATGTGTAACATCACGTTCGAGATTCAATAAAAATAAACCATTGACCAGCGGGGCATGACCATAAAACATAACTCCCATATAAATAGAACAACCATTATTCTCGGATTTAAATGAGTAGCCATCTCGCATCAAACGAGATCCAGATACAATGTTCATGCTCAAAGCTGGTACTAAATAACAATTATTGAGGTTTAAAACTAATCCCGATGGTAGATGTAGAGGTAGCGTGCCGACGGCGATCACATCAACCTTGGAACCATTCCTGACGCGCATCGTCACCTCGTCCTTCGCCAGTCTCCGCTTATTCCGCAGCTCCTGTTTTGAGTTACCAATGTGAGCAACCGCACTGGTATCAAATACCCAGGAGCTACTACGAGCGCTGGTAAGGTACACATCGATAACATGTATATCATATATACCTTTGACGTTGCCGGCCTTCTTATCCGCTAAGTACTTGGGGCAGTTCCGCTTCCAGTGACCGGTTCCCTTGCAATAAAAGCACTCAGTCTCAGGCTTGGGTCCATTCTTGGGCTTCTTCCCGGCAACTGATTTACTGGGCGCGGCAACTGCTTTGCCGTCCTTCTTGAAGTTCTTCTTACCCTTGCCTTTCTTGAAACTGGTGGTCTTATTCACCATCAACACATGATGTTCCTTTTTGATCTCCACCTCCGCTGATTTCAGCATCGAATATAACTCAGGAATGGACTTCTCCATCCCTTGGATATTGAAATTCATCACAAAGCTCTTGTAGCTAGGTGGAAGCGACTGGAGGATTCTGTCAATAACCGAGTCATCCGGAAGATTAACTCCCAGCTGAGACAAGCGGTTGTGCAACCCAGACATTTTGAGTATGTGCTCGCTGACAGAACTATTTTCCTCCATCTTACAACTGAAGAACTTGTCGGAGACTTCATATCTCTCGACCCGGGCATGAGCTTGGAAAACCATTCTCAGCTCTTGGAACATCTCATATGCTCCGTGTTGTCAAAACGCTTTTGGAGCCCCGGTTCTAAGCTGTAAAGCATGCCGCACTGAACCAGGGAGTAATCATCACTACGCGACTGCCAGGCGTTCATAACGTCTTGAGTTGCTGGGAAAATGGGTGCGTCACGTAGCGGTGCATCAAGGACATATGCTTTCTTGGAAGCTATGAGGATGATCCTCAAGTTACGGACCCAGTTTGTATAGTTGCTTCCATCGTCTTTCAGCTTGGTTTTCTCTAGGAACGCGTTGAAGTTGAGGGCAACATTAGTGTGGGCCATTGGATCTACAAGATAGATTGTAAAGACAATTTTAGACTAAATTCATGATAATTAAGTTCATCTAATCAAATTATTTAATGAACTCCGACTCAGATAGACATCCCTCTAGTCATCTAAGTGATACATGATCCATATCGACTAGGCCGTGTCCGATCATCACGTGAGACGGACTAGTCATCAATGGTGAACATCTCCATGTTGATCGCATCTACTATACGACTCATGTTCGACCTTTCGGTCTCTCGTGTTCCGAGGCCATGTCTGTACATGCTAGGCTCGTCAAGTCAACCTAAGTGTTTCGCGTGTGTAAATCTGGCTTACACCCGTTGTATGCGAACGTTAGAATCTATCACACCCGATCATCACGTGGTGCTTCGAAACAACTATCCTTCGCAATGGTGCACACTTAGGGGGAACACATTTCTTGAAATTTTAGTGAGGGATCATCTTATTTATGCTACCGTTGTTCTAAGCAAATAAGATGTAAAAACATGATAAACATCACATGCAAATCATAAAGTGACATGATATGGCCAATATCATCTTGCGCCTTTGATCTCCATCTTCGGGGCGCGGCATGATCACCATCGTCACCGGCACGACACCATGATCTCTATCATCGTGTCTGCATGAAGTTGTCTCGCCAACTATTACTTCTACTACCATGGCTAACGGTTAGCAATAAAGTAAAGTAATTACATGGCGTTTTTGATTGACACGCAGGTCATACAATAAATTAAGACAACTCCTATGGCTCCTGCCGGTTGTCATACTCATCCACGTACAAGTCGTGATTCCTATTACAAGAACATGATCAATCTCATACATCACATATATTTCATCACATCCTTTTGGCCATATCACATCACATAGCATACCCTGCAAAAACAAGTTAGACGTCCTCTAATTGTTGTTGCAAGTTTTACGTGGCTACTATGGGTTTCTAGCAAGAACATTTCTTACCTACGCAAAATCCACAACGGTGATATGCCAATTGCTATTTACCCTTCATAAGGACCCTCTTCATCGAATCCGATCCGACTAAAGTGGGAGAGACAGACACCCGCTAGCCACCTTATGCAACAAGTGCATGTCAGGCGGTGGAACCAGTCTCACGTAAGTGTACGTGTAAAGTCGGTCCAGGCCGCTTCATCCCACAATACCGCCGAATCAAGATAGGACTAGTAACAGCAAGCAAATTGACCAAATCATCGCCCACAACTACTTGTGTTCTACTCGTGCATAGAAACTACACATAGAGCTAGCTCATGATACCACTGTTGGGGAACATAGTAATAATTCAAAAATTTCCTAAGTGTCACCAAGATCAATCTAGGAGATGCTAGCAACGAGAGAGAGGGAGTGCATCTTCACACCCTTGAAGATCGCTAAGCGGAAGCGTTGCAAAGAACGCGGTTGATGGAGTCGTCTTCGCGGTGATTCAAATCGCGGAAGATCTGATCCAAGCGCCGAACGGACGGCGCCTCCGCGTTCAACACACGTACAGCCCGGGGACGTCTCCTCCTTCTTGATCCAGCAAGGAGAGGAGAAGTTGAGGGAGAGCTCCGGCAGCACGACGGCGTGGTGGCCGGTGGAGCTCGTGGTTCTCCGGCAGAGCTTCGCTAAGCAGTACGAAGGAGGAGGACGTGTAGGAGGGGGGAGGCCTGCGCCAGGGAAGGGGTGCAGATCCCATGCACCTCCCCACTATATATAGGGGTGGAGGGTGCTGGTTTCTTGCCCTCCTAGTCCATTGGGGCGTTGGCAAAGGTGGGAGGAAAGAAATCCCATCCTTTCCCTTCCCCACCGATTGTTATCCCCCCTTTTTCGGGATATGATCTTATTCCTTCTAAGGGGGGATCTTGGTGCGCCTTGACCAGGGGTGTGGGGCCTTGCCCCGACTACCCACGTTCATGTGGATCCCCCCATGCAGGTGGGCTCCACTCCGGAACCTTCTAGAACCTTCCCGGTACAATACCGAAAAATCCCAAACATTTTCCGGTGGCCAAAATAGGACTTCCCATATATAAATCTTTACCTCCGGACCATTCTGGAACTCCTCGTGACGTCCGGGATCTCATCCGGGACTCCGAACAACTTTCGGTAACCACATACAATTCCCATTACAATTCTAGCGTCACCGAACCTTAAGTGTGTAGACCCTACGGGTTCGGGAACCATGCAGACATGACCGAGACACCTCTCCGGCCAATAACCAATAGCGGGATCTGGATACCCATATTGCCTCCCACATGTTCCACGATGATCTCATCGGAAGAACCACTATGTCGGGGATTCAATTAATCCCGTATACAATTCCCTTTGTCCATCGGTAGGTTACTTGCCCGAGATTCGATCGTCGGTATCCCTATACCTTGTTCAATCTCGTTACCGGCAAGTCTCTTTACTCGTTCCTTAACACATGATCCCGTGACTAACTCCTTAGTCACATTGAGCTCATTATGATGATGTATTACCGAGTGGGCCCAGAGATACCTCTCCGTCACACGGAGTGACAAATCCTAGTCTTGATTCGTGCCAACCCAACAGACACTTTTGGAGATACCTGTAGTGCACCTTTATAGTCACCCAGTTACGTTGTGATGTTTGATACACCCAAAGCATTTCTACAGTATCCGGGAGTTGCACAATCTCATGGTCTAAGGAAATGATACTTGACATTAGAAAAGCTCTAGCAGACGAACTACACGATCTTGTGCTATGCTTAAGATTGGGTCTTGTCCATCACATCATTCTCCTAATGATGTGATCCCGTTATCAATGACATCCAATGTCCATGGTCAGGAAACCATGACCATCTATTGATCAACGAGCTTGTCAACCAGAGGCTCACTAGGGACATGGTGTGGTCTATGTATTCACACATGTATTACGGTTTCCGGTTAATACAATTATAGCATGAACAATAGACAATTATCATGAACAAGAAATATAATAATAACCATTTTATTATTGCCTCTAGGGCATATTTCCAACAGTCTCCCACTTGCACTAGAGTCAATAATCTAGTTACATTGTGATGAATCGAACACCCATAGAGTTCTGGTGCTGATCATGTTTCGCTCGTGGAAGAGGTTTAGTCAACGGATCTACGACATTCAGATCCGTATGTACTTTACAAATATCTATATCTCCATCCTGAATGTAACCAAGAATGGAGTTGAAGCGACACTTGATGTGCTTGGTCTTCTTGTGAAACCTGGGCTTCTTGGCAATGGCAATAGCTCCAGTGTTGTCACAGAAGAGAGTCATCAGGCCCGACGCATTGGGAATCACTCCTAGGTCGGTGATGAACTCCTTCATCCAGACTCCTTCCTGCGATGCTTCCGAAGCAGCTATGTACTCCGCTTCACATGTAGATGCCGCCACGAAGCTTTGCTTGCAACAGCACCAGCTGACTGCCCCACCATTCAAAATATACACGTATCCGGTTTGTGACTTGGAGTCATCCGGATCTGTGTCGAAGCTAGCATCGACGTAACCCTTTACGACGAGCTCTTCGGCACCTCCATAAACGAGAAACATATCCTTAGTCCTTTTCAGGTACTTAAGGATATTCTTGACCGCTGTCCAGTGTTCCATTCCGGGATCAGTTTGGTAGCTCCCTACCAAACTTATGGCAAGGTTCACATCAGGTCTGGTACACAGCATGGCATACATAATAGAGGCTATGGCTGAGGCACAGGGGATGACACTCATCTTTTCTCTATCTTCTGCCGAGGTCGGGCATTGAGCAGTGCTCAATCTCACACCTTGCAATACAGGCAAGAACCCCTTCTTGGACTGATCCATATTGAACTTCTTCAATATCTTGTCAAGGTATGTGCTTTGTGAAAGACCAATGAGGCGTCTCGATCTATCTCTATAGATCTTGATGCCTAATATGAAAGCAGCTTCTCCAAGGTCCTTCATTGAAAAACACTTATTCAAGTAGGCCTTTATGCTTTCCAAAAGTTCTATATCATTTCCCATCAACAATATGTCATCCACATATAAAATGAGAAATGCTACAGAGCTCCCACTCACTTTCTTGTAAATACATGCTTCTCCATAAGTCTGTATGAACCCAAACGCTTTGATCACCTCATCAAAGCGAATGTTCCAACTCCGAGATGCTTGCACCAGCCCATAGATGGAGCGCTGGAGCTTGCATACCTTGTCAGCATTCTTAGGATCGACAAAACCTTCCGGCTGCATCATATACAATTCTTCCTTAAGGAAACCGTTAAGGAATGCCGTTTTGACGTCCATTTGCCAGATCTCATAATCATAAAATGCGGCAACTGCTAACATGATTCGGACGGACTTCAGCATCGCTACGGGTGAGAAAGTCTCATCGTAGTCAACTCCTTGAACTTGTCGATAACCCTTAGCGACAAGACAAGCCTTATAGACGGTCACATTACCATCCGCATCAGTCTTCTTCTTAAAGATCCATTTATTTCTATGGCTTGCCGATCATCGGGCTAGTCCACCAAAGTCCATACTTTGTTCTCATACATGGATCCTATCTCGGATTTCATGGCTTCAAGCCATTTGTTGGAATCCGGGCCCGCCATGGCTTCTTCATAGTTCGAAGGTTCACCGTTGTCTAACAACATGATTTCCAGGACAGGGTTGCCGTACCACTCTGGTGCGGAACGTGTCCTCGTGGACCTACGAAGTTCAGTAGTAACTTGATCCGAAGTTTCATGATCATCATCATCAACTTCCTCTCTAGTCAGTGCAGGCACCACAGAAACATTTTCCTGCACTGCGCTACTCTCCGGTTCGAGAGGGGGTACCTCATCAAGTTCTACTTTCCTCCCACTTACTTCTTTCGAGAGAAACTCTTTCTCTAGAAAGGATCCATTCTTGGCAACAAAGATATTGCCTTCGGATCTGAGGTAGAAAGTATACCCAATCGTTTCCTTAGGGTATCCTATGAAGACGCACTTTTTCGATTTGGGTTCGAGCTTTTCAGGTTGAAGTTTCTTGACATAAGCATCGCATCCCCAAACTTTCAGAAACGACAGCTTAGGTTTCTTCCCAAACCATAATTCATACGGTGTCGTCTCAACGGATTTAGACGGTGCCCTATTTAAAGTGAATGCGGCAGTCTCTAATGCATATCCCCAAAATGATAGCGGTAAATCAGTAAGAGACATCATAGATCGCACCATATCCAATAGAGTGCGATTACGACGTTCGGACACACCATTACGCTGAGGTGTGCCAGGTGGCGTGAGTTGTGAAACAATTCCACATTTCCTTAAGAGCGTGCCAAACTCGTGACTCAAATATTATCCTCCACGATCAGATCGTAAGAACTATATTTTCTTGTCACGTTGATTCTCTACCTCACTCTGAAATTCCTTGAACTTTTCAAAGGTCTCAGACTTGTGTTTCATTAAGTAGACATACCCATATCTGCTTAAGTCATCAGTGAGGATGAGAACATAACGATAGCCACCGCGAGCCTCAACGCTCATTGGACCGTATACATCGGTATGTATTATTTCCAACAAGTTGGTTGCTCGCTCCATTGTTCCGGAGAACGAAGTCTTGGTCATCTTGCCCATGAGGCATGGTTCGTACGTGTCAAATGATTCATAAACAAGAGACTCCAAAAGTCCATCTGCATGGAGTTTCTTCATGCGTTTGACACCAATATGACCAAGGCGGCAGTGCCACAAGTATTTGGGACTATCATTATCAACCGTACATCGTTTGGTATTCACACTATGAATATGTGTAACATCACGTTCGAGATTCAATAAAAATAAACCATTGACCAGCGGGGCATGACCATAAAACATAGCTCTCATATAAATAGAACAACCATTATTCTCGGATTTAAATGAGTAGCCATCTCGCATCAAACGAGATCCAGATACAATGTTCATGCTCAAAGCTGGTACTAAATAACAATTATTGAGGTTTAAAACTAATCCCGAAGGTAGATGTAGAGGTAGCGTGCCGACGGCGATCACATCGACCTTGGAACCATTCCTGACGCGCATAGTCACCTCGTCCTTCGCCAGTCTCCGCTTATTCCGCAGCTCCTGTTTTGAGTTACGAATGTGAGCAACCGCACCGGTATCAAATACCCAGGAGCTACTACGAGTGCTGGTAAGGTACACATCAATAACATGTATATCATATATACCTTTGATGTTGCCGGCCTTCTTATCCGCTAAGTACTTGGGGCAGTTCCGCTTCCAGTGACCGGTTCCCTTGCAATAAAAGCACTCAGTCTCAGGCTTGGGTCCATTCTTGGGCTTCTTCCCGGCAACTGATTTACCGGGCGCGGCAACTACTTTGCCGTCCTTCTTGAAGTTCTTCTTACCCTTGCCTTTCTTGAAACTGGTGGTCTTATTCACCATCAACACTTGATGTTCGTTTTTGATATCCACCTCCGCTGATTTCAGCATCGAATATAACTCAGGAATGGACTTCTCCATCCCTTGCATATTGAAATTCATCACAAAGCTCTAGTAGCTAGGTGGAAGCGACTGGAGGATTCTGTCAATAACCGAGTCATCCGGAAGATTAACTCCCAGTTGAGACAAGCGGTTGTGCAACCCAGACATTTTGAGTATGTGCTCGCTGATAGAACTATTTTCCTCCATATTACAACTGAAGAACTTGTCGGAGACTTCATATCTCTCGACCCAGGATGAGCTTGGAAAACCATTCTCAGCTCTTGGAACATCTCATATGCTTCGTGTTCCTCAAAACGCTTTTGGAGCCCCGGTTCTAAGCTGTAAAGCATGCCGCACTGAACCAGGGAGTAATCACCACTACGCGACTGCCAGGCGTTCATAACGTCTTGAGTTGCTGGGAAAATGGGTGCGTCACCTAGCGGTGCATCAAGGACATATGCTTTCTTGGAAGCTATGAGGATGATCCTCAAGTTACGGACCTAGTCTGTATAGTTGCTTCCATCGTCTTTCAGCTTGGTTTTCTCTAGGAACGCATTGAAGTTGAGGGCAACATTAGTGTGGGCCATTGGATCTACAAGATAGATTGTAAAGACAATTTTAGACTAAGTTCATGATAATTAAGTTCATCTAATCAAATTATTTAATGAACTCCCACTCAGATAGACATCCCTCTAGTCATCTAAGTGATACATGATCCATATCGACTAGGCCGTGTCCGATCATCACGTGAGACGGACTAGTCATCAATGGTGAACATCTCCATGTTGATCGCATCTACTATACGACTCATGTTCGACCTTTCGGTCTCTCATGTTCCGAGGCCATGTCTGTACATGCTAGGCTCGTCAAGTCAACCTAAGTGTTTCGTGTGTGTAAATCTGGCTTACACCCATTGTATGCGAACGTTAGAATCTATCACACCTGATCATCACGTGGTGCTTCTAAACAACGATCCTTCGCAACGGTGCACACTTAGGGGGAACACATTTCTTGAAATTTTAGTGAGGGATCATCTTATTTATGCCACCGTCGTTCTAAGCAAATAAGATGTAAAAACATGATAAACATCACATGCAAATCATAAAGTGACATGATATGGCCAATATCATCTTGCGCCTTTGATCTCCATCTTCGGGGCGCGGCATGATCACCATCGTCACCGGCACGACACCATGATCTCCATCATCATGATCTCTTTCATTGTGTCTTCATGAAGTTGTCTCGTCAACTATTACTTCTACTACTATGGCTAACGGTTAGCAATAAAGTAAAGTAATTACATGGCGTTTTTGATTGACACGCAGGTCATACAATAAATTAAGACAACTCCTATGGCTCCTGCCGGTTGTCATACTCATCAACATGCAAGTCGTGATTCCTATTACAAGAGCCTGATCAATCTCATACATCACATCTATTTCATCACATCCTTTTGGCCATATCACATCACATAGCATACCCTGCAAAAACAAGTTAGACGTCCTCTAATTGTTGTTGCAAGTTTTACGTGGCTACTATGGGTTTCTAGCAAGAACATTTCTTACCTACGCAAAATCCACAACGGTGATATGCCAATTGCTATTTACCCTTCATAAGGACCCTCTTCATCGAATCCGATCCGACTAAAGTGGGAGAGACAGACACCCGCTAGCCACCTTATGCAACAAGTGCATGTCAGGCGGTGGAACCAGTCTCACGTAAGTGTACGTGTAAAGTCGGTCCAGGCCGCTTCATCCCACAATACCGCCGAATCAAGATAGGACTAGTAACGGCAAGCAAATTGACCAAATCATCGCCCACAACTACTTGTGTTCTACTCGTGCATAGAATCTACGCATAGACCTAGCTCATGATACCACAGTTGGGGAACGTAGTAATAATTCAAAAATTTCCTACGTGTCACCTAGATCAATCTAGGAGATGCTAGAAACGAGAGAGAGGGAGTGCATCTTCATACCCTTGAAGATCGCTAAGCGGAAGCGTTGCAAAGAACGCGGTTGATGGAGTCGTACTCGCGGTGATTCAAATCGCAAAAGATCCGATCCAAGCGCCGAACGGACGGCGCCTCCGCGTTCAACACACGTACAGCCCGGGGACGTCTCCTCCTTCTTGATCCAGCAAGGGGAGAGGAGAATTTGAGGGAGAGCTCCGGCAGCACGACGGCGTGGTGGCGGTGGAGCTCGTGGTTCTCCGGCAGAGCTTCGCTAAGCAGTACGGAGGAGGAGGAGGTGTAGGAGGGGGGAGGGCTGCGCCAGGGAAGGGGTGCAGATCCCATGCGCCTCCCCACTATATATAGGGGTGGAGGGGGCTTGTTTCTTGCCCTCCATGTCCATTGGGGCGATGGCAAAGGTGGGAGGAAAGAAATCCCATCCTTTCCCTTCCCCACCGATTGTTATCCCCCCTTTTTCGGGATATGATCTTATTCCTTCTAAGGGGGGATCTTGGTGCGCCTTAACCAGGGGTGTGGGGCCTTTCCCCCACTACCCACGTTCATGTGGGCCCCCCCATGCAGGTGGGCCCCACTCCGGAACCTTCTAGAACCTTCTCGGTACAATACCGAAAAATCCCGAACATTTTCCGGTGGCCAAAATAGGACTTCCCATATATAAATCTTTACCTCCGGACCATTCCGGAACTCCTCGTGACGTCCGGGATCTCATCTGGGACTCCGAACAACTTTTGGTAACCACATACAATTCCCATTACAACTCTAGCGTCACCGAACCTTAAGTGTGTAGACCCTGCGGGTTCGGGAACCATGCAGACATGACCGAGACACCTCTCCGGCCAATAACCAATAGCGGGATCTGGATACCCATATTGGCTCCCACATGTTCCACGATGATCTCATCGGATGAACCACGATGTCGGGGATTCAATTAATCCCGTATACAATTCCCTTTGTCCATCGGTATGTTACTTGCCCGAGATTCGATTGTCGGTATCCCTATACCTTGTTCAATCTCGTTACCGGCAAGTCTCTTTACTCGTTCCTTAACACATGATCCCATGACTAACTCCTTAGTCACATTGAGCTCATTATGATGATGTATTACCGAGTGGGACCAGAGATACCTCTCCGTCACACGGAGTGACAAATCCCAGTCTCGATTCGTGCCAACCCAACAGACACTTTCGAAGATACCTGTAGTGCACCTTTATAGTCACCCAGTTACATTGTGACGTTTGATACACCCAAAGCATTCCTACGGTATCTGGGAGTTGCACAATCTCATGGTCTAAGGAAATGATACTTGACATTAGAAAAGCTCTCGCAGACGAACTACACGATCTTGTGCTATGCTTAGGATTGGGTCTTGTCCATCACATGATTCTCCTAATGATGTGATCCCGTTATCAACGACATCCAATGTCCATGGTCAGGAAACCATGACCATCTATTGATCAACGAGCTAGTCAACCAGAGGCTCACTAGGGACATGGTGTGGTCTATGTATTCACACATGTATTACGGTTTCCGGTTAATACAATTATAGCATGAACAATATACAATTATCATGAACAAGGAAATATAATAATAACCATTTTTTTATTGCCTCTAGGGCATATTTCCAACACAGCTTCCTCGAGGCCATGATGAGGCCGAAGATCAGCTTTTGTACTCCGGAGTACCTTGACCTAGCCCCCTGTAGTAGGGAACTGACAAAGTACACGGGCCGCTGCACATTTTCTTCTTTGCCACTTGCTTGGATTCATTGTCAACCATTTGCTGAGACCCCCCTTGACTTGTGTCGAGCCCTACCACGGATGTTTCTTTCTCGTTCCCGGCAGCACCAGCAGCGGCTGCTAAATCTTCATCCACCCCCCGCTGCGCCACCAGCGCTGCACTAACCACTTGATTCGTTGCCGCTAAATATAGCAGCAACGGCTCTTGCGGTTTAGGAGCGACCAAGGTGGGAGCAGAGGATAGGTATTCCTTTAGGTCTCGCAGCGCTGCATCTGCCTCCGGGGTCCACTTCATCGGGCCAGCCTTCTTCAGGATTTTCAAGAACGGCAAGGCGTGCTCAGCGGACTTGGTGATGAATCTACTCAACGCAGCAACACATCCGGTCAGGCGTGTGATATCTTTGATGGTCTTGGGTGCCTGTATCTGCTCGATCACCTTGATCTTGTCGGGGTTGGTTTCTATTCCTCGCTGAGACACGAAGAATCCAAGCAGCTTGCCGGATGGGACACCGAACACACACTTTTCAGGGTTGAGCTTCAGGTTGATCTTAAGCAACTTTCGAAAGTTTCCTCCAGATCTTGTATGAGAGTGGCTTCATCCTTCGTTTTGACCACGATGTCATCCATGTAGGCTTCCACATTTCTGTGCAGCTGAGGTCCAAAACCAATTTGAATAGCCCTGGCGAAGGTCGAACCAGCACCCTTTAACCCAAAGGGCATTCGTACAAAGCAGTACGTGCCGTAGAGAGGTATAAATGCGGTCTTTTGCTCATCTTCCTTGCTCATAAATATCTGGTGGTAGCCGGAGTAGGCATCCAAAAAGGAGAGGAAGTCACATCCGGAGGTGGAATCAACAATTTGATCTATGCGCGGCAAGGGGAAAGGGTCCTTCGGGCAAGCCTTGTTCAAGTTAGTGAAGTCTATGCAAAGCCTCCATTTCCCATTTGCCTTTCGTACCACCACCGGGTTTGCCAGCCAAGTTGGATGTAGTACCCCTCTAACCAAACCAGCTGCTTCAATCTTCTTGATTTCCGCGGCAATGAACTGTTGTCACTCCAAGGCCTGCTTCCTAACCTTTTGCTTGATGGGTCGGGCATGAGGGCACACAGCAAGGTGGTGCTCAATTACCTCCCTAGGAACATCGGGGATGTCAGATGGTTGCCAGGCAAACACATCGACATTCTCCCACAGGAAGGTAACGAGCGCGCTTTCCTATTTGTTAGTAAGGGTAGCACTGATGGTGAAGGTACCACCAGTGCCATCATCCCTTGTCGGGACCTTCTTCGTCTCAGGATAGGTGACCCTGGTCTTCTTGCTGGCGGAGCTCTCCGGTAGGTCATCGTCAGGTGCGGCGCACTCCGAAGAGGTGCGCTTCCTGGAGTCCTTGCCGGTGTTCTTACCAATCTTCTTCATTCTCTTTGTGCTCTTGGCAGGAGCTGAGATATATGTGGCCTCAGCTGCTACCGCATCGCGATACATCTAATCTACGCAAAGAACTGCGTTCTTCTTGTCGGATGGGATGGAAATGACCCCAATGGGCCCTGGCATTTTCAAAGTATTATAGGCATAGTGGGATGCCACCATGAATTTTGCCAGCGCTGGGCGACCAAGGATTCCGTTGTAAGGCAGTGGGATCTCGGCGACGTCGAACACTATTGTGACGCCCCCATTCTCGACCGTACGCTAATCATGCACACAATGCGTACGACCAAGATTAGGGACTCACTGATTGATATCACAACACAACAAAAGACACAAATTAAAGTCATACAGCTCCATATTACAAGCCAGGGGCCTCGAGGGCTCGAATACAAAGCTCGACATAAACACGAGTCAGCGGAAGCAATAATATCTAAGTACAGACATAAGTTAGACAAGTTTTGCCTTAAGAAGGCTAGCACAAACATAAGCAACGGATCGAAAGAGGCGAGGCCTCCTGCCTGGGAACCTCCTAACTACTCCTGAGCGTCGGCATTCTCCACATAGTAGTAGGCTCCATCGGGGGTGTAGTAGTCATCTCCGGCGTAGTCCATCTCCTGGGCTCCGTCATCTGAACGCGGTAACGTATCGAAGGGGAAAAGGGAAAACAAAGCAGCGGTGAGTACTCATCCAAAGTACTCCCAAGACTGACATCAGAACTAAGCTAAATATGCATCAGTATCAATGAAGGGGGTATATCTGGACTGACTGCAGAAAGCAAGAATAGGGAGAAGGCCTAGTCCTATCGAAGACTAGCATCTTCAGCATCTTGCAGCATTAGAAGAGAGTAGACCTGTATCTCATATATAGTCATATTATTGTAGCAATTTTATTAAGTAATCACGCCCAGAGATTCTTCCTCGACTCCCTGCGAGGAAGCAATCCCGGAGCCACAATTCATTTCAATTTAAAGTCACAATTATAGTTGTATAAGGTCAAGGTACAACTCCAAGTCGTCCTGTTACCGTGCACACGGCTATTCGAATAGATTATTTATCCCTGCAGGGGTGCACCACATATTCCCAACATGCCTGAGTCACCTCCGGCCGGACACACTTTCCTGGGTCATGCCCGGCCTCGGGATATCAGCACGTCGTCGCCCCACCTAGACTCAACGAAGAGGCTAGCCCGCCGGTCTAAATCCTATGCGCGCAGGGGTCATGGGCCCAATCACCCTTTGCACACCTGCACGATGCGAGGGCGGCCGAGGTCAGTCCTAGCACCCCTTAGTAACAAGCGCGATGCCGTTGCGGACCACTCGGGCGCGCGCCGCTCCATTGCTGACGTCCGAAGAGCTTCGGCTGATACAATGACGCTGAGTGCCCATAACTTTCCCACGTGATGGTTAGTGCGTATTAAGGCCAACGACCCAACTCAGATCAAATACCCAACCCATTAGCAGTTTATTAATGCGGGGCAATCGTGACCCTCAAAGTGCGGTCCCGTCACCCCGTCTCGAGGATGTGTGGCAAAGGCCTCTCTCGCCAGTCCACGCCTCATCATCATCAACTCGTGGGTACCCCTCAGGGCCGACCCATCACCAACATATTTCAGTAACCCGGTCATCGTAACTGTGTGTATAAATCATCGAGGCGGAAACTGAGAAATCACCCTCAATGGTCCCCGCTCGATGAAACTGTCAAGGTGGACTTGGAGGAATCACCCTCGAGAGTCCCACACTTGAGGGGTCGCACGACAGAGTCAACGTCGGGAGTTGCGAAGGAGGAATCACCCTTGATAACCACGACCGACTAGCTTCACTACAGAACAAGCATCATGAGTACTTCACGAGGTGTCACCCACGGTACTCGATAGTAGCGCTGCAGAGTCATACAAATAAGGGGGGTGCGGTGATGTGAGGGGCCTGGCTTGTCGGTCGGTTGACCGAGTCTTCGAGTCTTCGAGTCGTCGAGTCGTCGATGAAGAAGCAGGGGCAACTGGGACTAAGGGGCCACTGGGGTTTCACTGATCAACCTATACTAAACAGTTGGTATGATTGCAGGTATAGTAACAGTTTATCAAAAACAGGCTATCCATCAGAATAGGAGTTAGCTAATACAGTAGCAAAATTCTAATGCAAGAATAAGAGGGAAGGAATAGGCGATATCGGAATGCTCAAGGGGGGTTTGCTTGCCTTGCCGCTCTGCGGCAAAGGCCTGATCGTCAGGGGCGTAGTCGTACCCGGCAGCAGCGTCGGTCTCGGGGTCTACCGGAGAGAAGAGGGGGAAGAAACAATAAATACAAGCAAACAGATGCAACACGATGCATGACATGGTATTATGCAGGGCTAGGCATGCACTAACGCAGTACTACGCGTTGCAGACGAAGCGGGAGAATATCTGACGATATTTCCCGGGTCTTTGGATTTATCGGACAGACGATCCGGAGGGGAAAGTTCCATGTTCATCATGCTAGGAGCATGTGACAGATGAATGGATGGCATATTTGGATTCGTGGGATTTTTCTGATCAACTTTCATGTATAAAGATTTTCCATCTGAGCTACAGATTATTTTCTATAATTTTTCAAAGATTTAATCAATTTCTGGAATTATATTATTTATTTAAATTCGAATTATCCAGAATAGTAAAAGATGACGTCACCATGACGTCAGCAGGTCAACTCTGGCTGACCAGAGTCAAATCTGACCAGTGGGTCCCACATGTCATAGACTCAGGGTTAATTCATTTTAATTTAAACTAAATAGAGATAAATTAGCAAGTGGGGCCCATCTGTCAGTGAGGGATTAGTGCTAATTAATTATTTTCAATTAGCCTAATTACTAATTAGTTAGCTGACACTGGTGGCCCACCTGTCATAGACACAGGGGCTTGGGGCCCCACATGTCAGTGACTGGGCTGTGCCCACTCAGCCAGTTGACCAAGTCAACTGGTCAACTGGGTCGCCCTGGCCCACTGGCCAGTGTCACTGAGGGTGGCCCCGACCAGGCCACGTCGGCGGCGGCGCCGTCCGGCCGCCGGAGGAGCTCCGGCGAGCCCCCGAAACGGTGGCGCGGCTCGGGTTTCGTCTACGGGGCACCAAATCGCGCGTTCTTGGGCGCGTTCGAAAGCTGGCGTTGCCGCCGTTCCATTCCGGCCATCATGGCGAGCTGGGACGGCCTAGGGCATCGCCGGCGACGAGGTTGGCGGAGGCAAGCTTCGGGCGAACTCTGGCGCATGCGTACAGGGAGCAAAAGGAGCGGGACTAGCGCGGGATTGGTCCTACACGACGCGGCGAGTCGAATGGTGGTGGCGGTAGGACCAAAAGGTCACCGGAGACCCATCGGCGACGAGCTCCGCGGCGGTTGCGTTCGGGCGCTCGTCAGTGACGGCGCTAGGGGGCACGAGCAGGCGCGTGCGTGTGCGCGTTGTGCTCCTGGGGGCACCAGGAGCACGGTGCTGCGCTCAGGAGAGCACGACGGCGACGGTGGCGACGACCACGAGCTCGCCGGCGGCAGCACGCTTCGGGCTCCGATGGAGTGACTAGCTAGGGGGCACAGGCGAGCTCATCTACGAGGGGGAAGAGGAGCTGGAGCTCACCGGGACCTGCAGATGTGCAACGGTGGGCTCGGGGAGGGGCGGCAGTGGCGAATCGACGGCGGCGATCTTCGGGTCCCGAGGAGGAAGACGACGGCGTGGGGGCGATGCAGGGCTCCTGGGGCTCGGGCTCGTGGTCGAGGAGGACGGGGCGGTCGTGGCAGAGCTTCTAGGCGCGACGGCGAGGCGCGGGAGGCACGGTGGCCGCGTCTAACCGACGGCCATGGCGGCGGCAGCGCTCGTGCGCGGCGGATCTGGAGGAGGGAGAGAGGGAGGAGAGCGAGCGAGGCGAGGGGAGAATGGCGAGGGTGTCCAGGGGGGACGGCTCGGGGCGAGGCTTATCCCCTCGCCCACCTGCTCCCGTCGGCGTGACGAACGGCGACGGTGAGGCGCGGCCTGTCCACGGCGGGGGCGACACGGAGAGGAGAAGGACTGTGGGCAGGTGGGAGTGGGCTGGGCCGGCGCTGTAGCTGATGGGCTCAAGTGCACAGGGCGTTTTCTCTTTTTCTTTCTTTTTTCTTTTCTGTTTTCTCCACAGCTCCTGTTTTATTTTCCTTTTGCATTATTCCTTCTCAGCAAAAATGTGCCATAGGGTCCAACAAATAGCTTGCAATATTCTGTAGGGCCACAATTATTTTGGCCATTTTTAGAAACTGTTTTCATTTTCCATAGAATTAAGGAGCTCTTTTAAAATGCAAAAATTGGCTCTGTTTTGATGGTGGGGTCCACACCAGCATTGAGGGTGATGTTGTTTTCCTCAACAACATTGGTTTTGTGATTTTTCACAAGTGTGCAACATTTTATCCTTGCTGTTTGAGGATTTAAATTAGCACAATGAAATTCAATGCCCTTTTTAGGTGAAATTCAAAATGAGATATGATTTTCAACTTGATCACATTCTACTTAGCAAAATGGTTAGGCACTATTCATGGTCATTACTGTGCTTAATTACAATGATCACTGTAGCCAAAACCCAGGGTGTCACAACTCTCCCCTACTAACAAGAATTCTCGTCCCGAGAATTAAGAAGTAGAAGGAAAGAGCCCGGGGTATTCTGCACGAAGATGATCTTCGCGTTCCCAAGTGGCTTCATCTTCAGAATGATTTGCCCACTGCACCTTGAAGAACTTGGTAACCTTCTGACGAGTCCGACGTTCAGTTTCATCGAGAATGCGGACTGGTTGCTCTTTGTAAGAAAGGTCTTGTTGCAGTTCAAGCATATCATGATCCACTGCTCGGATAGGATCCTTGAAGCAGCGACGAAGTTGTGACACGTGGAACACATCGTGAACCTGAGAAAGGTTTGGCGGTAGCTCCAGTTGATATGCCACTTTACCACGCCTTTCGAGAACAGTGAAAGGACCAATGTATCGAGGAGCCAGCTTGCCCTTGATCCCAAAATGGTGTGTACCTCTCATTGGCGTGACTCGAAGATAAACCTTTTCGCCAGGTTGATAGACCATATCTTTGTGATGAGGGTCATACTGACTCTTCTGGCGAGACTGAGCAGCCTTCAGATTTGCATGAATAATGCGGACTTGATCTTCGGCATGTTGGATAATATCCAGACCGATAAGTGCACGTTCCCCAGTTTCTGACCAATTCAGAGGAGTTCGACACTTACGTCCATATAATACTTTAAAAGGAGCCATCTTCAGACTAGCTTGATAGCTATTGTTGTAGGAGAACTCAGCATACGAGAGAGACTCCTCCCATTTCTTGCCGAAAGAAATGACACAAGCTCGAAGCATGTCTTCGAGAATCTGGTTGACTCTTTCCACTTGTCCCTAGGATTGAGGGTGAAAAGCAGTGCTGAAGGACAAACGAGTCCCCATAGCTTCCTGGAAGCTTGTCCAGAATCTTGAAGTGAATAAACTACCACGGTCTGAACTAATCACCAATGGAATACCGTGGAGTGAAACAACTCTGGACATGTATAGATCTGCCAGCTGACTAGCAGTAATAGTTTCCTTGACAGCCAGAAAATGTGCAACTTTGGACAACCGGTCAATGACGACAAGAATAGCATCATTACCTTTCTGCGATCTGGGAAAACCAGTAATGAAGTCCATTTCAACATGATCCCATTTCCATTCAGGAATAGAAATAGGTTGTAGAGTTCCAGCAGGCCTTTGATGTTCTGCTTTGATCCGACGGCAAATGTCACATTCTGAAACATAGCGTGCAATGTCTTGCTTCATGTTAGACCACCAGAATCTTTGCCGAATGTCTTGGTACATCTTGGTACTACCAGGATGAATAGACAGCGGAGTGTCATGTGCTTCCTTTATGACCTCTTGAGTCATATCCTGGTTTTTCTCCTTACTCGGTACCACTAGGCGGTCTTTGAAGTACAAAGCGCCATCCTCAGCATTAGTGAAGGGTGAGGGCTTTCCTTCTGCGAGATCGCGTTTAATCCTCTCGACTTCACTGTCACACTTCTGGATCCACTTGATGACGTCCACAAGATCTGGTTTAGCAACCAGGGTATTGAGAGAACCCTGGGAGACAACGTGGAGGTTCATTTTGTAGGATCCTTCAGGAGGGGGAGTGAGATAACCCTGAGGAACAATATGGAGGTTCAGCTTGCGAAATTCTTCTTGGAGCAGGGGGTGAACCTTATGAACCTGAAGGTGATTGCAGTACGACTTGTGGCTCAAAGCATCAGCCATTACGTTAGCCTTGCCTGGGGTATAAGAAATACCCACATTGTAATCTGCTATTCGTTCCATCCATCGTTGTTGACGGAGGTTCAGATCTGGCTGAGTAAACAGATACTTCAGACTTTGATGATCGGTGTAGATCTCGCAACGATTTCCAACAAGGTATTGCCGCCACTCTTTCAGTGCATGAATTACTGCAGCAAGTTCAAGGTCATGAACTGGGTAGTTCTCTTCATGAGGACGCAATTGATGAGATGCATAAGCAACCACTCTGCGCTCTTGCATTAGGACACAACCTATACCCTGACGCGAAGCGTCACAATAAATGGCGAAGTCCTTACGAGTGTCCGGAGGAGCAAGCACTGGAGCAGAGGTCAGCTTGTCCTTAAGTGCTTGAAAGCTCTCTTGACATTTTTCTGTCCACTCATATTTAACACCTTTGTGAAGCAAATTGGTTAAGGGCTTTGCAATCTTGGAGAAGTTCTCGACGAATCGACGGCAATAGCTGGCGAGTCCGAGAAAACTTCTGACTTGCTTGACATTCTTCGGGGGAGTCCAGTCCAGAATAGCCTGAACTCGTTCAAGGTTGACCGCAATACTATCCTTGGAGATCACATGACCAAGGTAGGTTACTTCGTCCATCCAGAACTCACACTTTGAGTACTTTGCATAAAGTTGATGTTCTCGAAGTCTCTCCAGTATAAGACGAAGATGTTCAGCATGCTCTTTTTTATTCTTGGAGAATACCAAAATATCATCCAGATAAACCACGACAAATTTATCGAGGCAGTCCATAAAAATATAATTCATCAAGCGAGAGAAGGTTGCTGGAGCATTGGTTAAGCCGAAGGACATGACGGTGTACTCGTATGAACCATAGCGAGTAACAAATGCAGTCTTGGGAATATCTTCTTCACGAACTCGGATTTGATGGTAACCCAACCTCAAGTCGAGTTTAGAAAATACTGATGATCCAGCAAGTTGATCATACAGATCGTTGATCCGTGGAAGCGGATATTTGTTTTGAATCGTTGCTTGGTTGATGGGGCGATAATCTTGGACCAATCGATTCGTACCATCTTTCTTCTTGACAAAGAGAGAAGGTGCTCCCCAAGCAGAGGAACTTGGACGAATGAAACCCAGACGAAGCGAGTTGTCAATTTCTTGCTTAAGTTCTAGGAGTTCATGTGGTGGCATCTTATATCGACGCTTTGCTATAGGAGTGGTACCAGGTACCAAGTCGATGACAAACTCGACAGCTCTAGCAGGGGGGATCCCTGGGAGTTCTTCCGGAAAAACATCTTGGAAATCCCGGACAACTGGAATGTTTTCAATCCCTTCAAGAGGTGATTCGTTTAATGCATTCATGGCATATAGTCTGGCTTCAGCATCTCGAACAAGATGAGCATGGTAGCTGACTATCTCATTCGAAGGATGCAGAAGGTGGACGGTTTTGGTGGCACAAACGACGGAAGCAGTATGTGCCTTCAACCAATCCATTCCCAGAATAAGGTCGATCTTGGAAGACTTCAATATAATTGGGGAAGCATGGAATTCCATTCCTTCTATTTCAATGGGGACATCTTGACAAACCATTGAGGTTCGACATTGGCCAGCGGGGGTGTTTACCACTATTGGAATGTTCATCTCCTCGTACTTAATGCCATGCATGTATGCAAAATCTTCAGACATGAAAGAATGCGATGCTCCTGTATCAAATAATACAGAAGCTGGTACCGAGTTAACGAGAAGAGTACCCATCACGGTAGCAGGCTGGTCTTGAGCTTCATTCAGTTCAGCATTGTTAGCTTGAGCACGACCCTGAGCAGGCCTGGCATTGTTGTTGCGGGGCTGGTTGTTAGGTAGTGCAAGTTGATTCTGACCCTGCCTGCAGTCTCTAGCACGGTGTCCTGGGTGACCACACTTGAAGAACAGCCCATCCTCAGGACGAGAAGGGGGAACAGGAGCTCGTGGTGGCGGAGCTGGTAGGCTCGGCTGCCTAGGTGGGGGTGGAGGCAGACGAGGTGCAGCATAGGACGGTCTCGGAGCAGGAGGCGGTGCATGGTACATGTTGTGGGGGATCCAGATCTTGCGCTTCTAAGCAGATGGACCTGAAGATGAGCCCATGTCACGGTTGCGCTTGCTGCTGTCCTTGCAGTCCTGCAGACCCGTCTCCACTATAATAGACTTGTTCACCAAGGTGGCAAAGTTACCGAAGTCTTGAGCAAGGAGTGCCAGCTTGATATCTGGGTGGAGGCCTTCACGGAACTTCTCCTGCCTACGAGCATCAGTTGCAACGTCTTCTTCAGCATAGCGAGACAAGTCCAGAAATTCCCGCTGATAAGCATCCACAGTCTTGTTGCCCTGGACTAGATTGCGGAACTCACGCTTCTTCTTGTCCATCATTCCTTGAGGAATGTGACGAGCACGGAATGCGGCTTGGAATTCCGGCCAGGTGATAATTGTTCCAACAGGCTGAGAGCGCCTGTGGCTGTCCCACCATTGAGCAGCGGGACCCTTCAGAAAGTACGAGGCGAAGGTGACATAGTTAGCCACGGGGGCGCCTGAAGACTCCAGCTCATAAGTGATGTCACGGAGCCAGTCATCTGCGTCAAGCGGCTGAGTTGAGTTGCGGTAGGCCGCAGGGTTGAGACACATGAAGTCTTGCAGAGTCATTGGGGCTGGCTGCTGGTTCATATTCGGCCTTGGGAACTGGTCCATAAGACCTTGCATAAACTGGCGATTCAGTTCAAACTGTTGCATCATACCAGCCATGTAGTCCGGTGGTGGTGGTGGTTCAGGTGCACCACGACCACGACCAGCTGGCCTAACCATTCTGTCAAATTTTAACAATGGTAGTTTAGCATTTGGTAATTGCAAAATCAATGAATCATTCATGAAGTAAATTGCACAAAGAAGGAAGTGCAATAATTACGACATAGTAGTTCACATTTCAACATACAGATCCACACATAGGTCTATTACAAACCATAAGTTCGTTACAAAATAGACGATAGGTCCGGCATGAAAATAACCTAGACAACTAGGCAGCACGCAGGCACGCGGTGGAGAGATACAACAACGAGACATAGCGATATGCTACATCAACGTCGGGGACAACGAAAGTAGCCACGGAACTGCAGATGACCCTGGTTGTGAAACCCGGTGGCAGGGTCCTGCATCCCGTGCACACTCCGATGCAGAACCTGCATACTAAGCGGGAGCGCAGGTCCACGTGCCGGAGTATGACTTCCAACCTCGGGCCATCCAAGACCTGGGGGAAACTCAGTCCGAGGCGGGTAAAGGATGTGCTCCGGATGTATCCTCGCACGGACTGCTGGCAACAAGTGCTCCATAGCCTGATACAGACGAGCTCGGGTTGCGTACAGCTCGACGTTAAGAGCCCTGACAGTGCGATCCAGAGCCTCGGTGTACTGAACCAGAACCTGTGGGTCGTAACGACGACTCACGTAGGGGGCGCAGATAGCAGTGTAGGACCGGTCGGTACGCTGTCGTGCGAAAGGGGTCAAGACCTCAGCATCGGCTGCTGTATCAACTCCAGCAGGGACATACGGGATGTATCGGTATGCTGTCTCCTCCAAACAAGGGTTCGCTGGACGGAGACGAACAATAGCAGCATAGGCAGCATCCTGTACTGCCATCTCAACAGTCACTCCAACGCCATGGAAGGTGTGCAGTTCAGTGATGGAGCGGTCCTGTCGATCCCAGATAACCATCTCAGCCTCATACTGTTCCTGGTTGAACTCGCGGTAGTCCTCGTAAACAGTGTACTCGGGGTACCAACGATATCCCAGCTTCTTCAAGAGACCGATCAGAATGGCCGGGAACCCAGTCGTATCGTGCGCGTGGGTCAGACGAACGATCTGCCTACCGGGACGCATCTGTAACAAGGAGATTCAAGATGTCAAATGACAACGTGTGCATCATAACTTCAAAGAAGACAACTTTCGACGAAGCAATTCTCCGGTGGAAGTGATCACGAGAACCTAATGTTAGATTTTAGCAAAATCTTTAACCCGAAAGAGAATAGAGATCAGAACCAAGAGTATAGACGAGGAGTAAAAGATCCTAATACCACCCGATTGAGATGTGGGCCCGTAAGCCACACAACTATGTTAGTAAAAGTTTTCTAATGACTAGACTCAACTTCGGCCAAGGAGTTGGAAAGGGGGCTACCTACAGGCAGTCGGCTCTGATACCAACTTGTGACGCCCCCATTCTCGACCGTACGCTAATCATGCACACAATGCGTATGACCAAGATTAGGGACTCACTGATTGATATCACAACACAACAAAAGACACAAATTAAAGTCATACAGCTCCATATTACAAGCCAGGGGCCTCAAGGGCTGGAATACAAAGCTCGACATAAACACGAGTCAGTGGAAGCAATAATATCTGAGTACAGACATAAGTTAGACAAGTTTTGCCTTAAGAAGGCTAGCACAAACATAAGCAATGGATCGAAAGAGGCGAGGCCTCCTGCCTGGGAACCTCCTAACTACTCCTGAGCGTCGGCATTCTCCACGTAGTAGTAGGCTCCATCGGGGGTGTAGTAGTCGTCTCTGGCGTAGTCCATCTCCTGGGCTCCGTCGTCTGAACGCGGTAACGTATCGAAGGGGAAAAGGGAAAACAAAGCAGCGGTGAGTACTCATCCAAAGTACTCGCAAGACTGACATCAGAACTATGCTAAATATGCATCAGTATCAATGAAGGGGGTATATCTGGACTGACTGCAGAAAGCAAGAATAGGGAGAAGGCCTAGTCCTATCGAAGACTAGCATCTTCAGCATCTTGCAGCATTAGAAGAGAGTAAACCTGTATCTCATATATAGTCATATTATTGTAGCAATTTTATTAAGTAATCACACCCAGAGATTCTTCCTCGACTCCCTGCGAGGAAGCAATCTTGGAGCCACAATTCATTTCAATTTAAAGTCACAATTATAGTTGTATAAGGTCAAGGTACAACTCCAAGTCGTCCTGTTACCGTGGACACGGCTATTCAAATAGATTATTCATCCCTGCAGGGGTGCACCACATATTCCCAACACGCCTGAGTCACCTCCGGCCGGACACAAAATCCTGGGTCATGCCCGGCCTCAGGATATCAGCACGTCGTCGCCCCACCTAGACTCAACGAAGAGGCCAGCCCGCCGGTCTAAATCCTATGCGCGCAGGGGTCATGGGCCCAATCACCCTTTGCACACCTGCACGATGCGAGGGCGGCCGAGGTCAGTCCTAGCACCCCTTAGTAACAAGCGCGATGCCGTTGCGGACCACTCGGGCGCACGCCGCTCCATTGCTGACGTCCGAAGAGCTTCGGCTGATACAACGACGCTGAGTGCCCATAAATTTCCCACGTGATGGTTAGTGCGTATTAAGGCCAATGACCCAACTCAGATCAAATACCCAACCCATTAGCAGTTTATTAATGCGGGGCAATCGCGACCCTCAAAGTGCGGTCCCGTCACCCCGTCTCGAGGATGTGTGGCAAAGGCCTCTCTTCGCAGTCCACGCCTCATCATCATCAACACGTGGGTACCCCTCAGGGCCGACCCATCACCAACATATTTCAGTAACCCGGTCATCGTAACTGTGTGTATAAATCATCGAGGCGGAAACTGAGGAATCACCCTCAATGGTCCCCGCTCGATGAAACCGTCAAGGTGGACTTGGAGGAATCACCCTCGAGAGTCCCACACTTGAGGGGTCGCATGACAGAGTCATCATCGAGAGTGGCAAAGGAGGAATCACCCTCGATAACCACGACCGACTAGCTTCACTACAGAACTAGCATAATGAGTACTTTACGAGGTGTCACCCTCGGTACTCGATAGTAGCGCTGCAGAGTCGTACAAATAAGGGGGGTGTGGTGATGTGAGGGGCCTGGCTTGTCGGTCGGTTGACCGAGTCTTCGAGTCTTCGAGTCGTCGATGAAGAAGCAGGGGCAACTGGGACTAAGGGGCCACTGGGGTTTCACTGATCAACCTATACTAAACAGTTGGTATGATTGCAGGTATAGTAACAGTTTATCAAAAACAGGCTATGCATCAGAATAGGAGCTAGCTAATACAGTAGCAAAATTCTAATGCAAGAATAAGAGGGAAGGAATAGGCGATATCGGAATGCTCAAGGGGGGTTTGCTTGCCTTGCTGCTCTGCGGCAAAGGCATGATCGTCAGGGGCGTAGTCGTACCCGGCAGCAGCGTCGGTCTCGGGGTCTACCGGAGAGAAGAGGGGGAAGAAACAATAAATACAAGCAAACAGATGCAACACGATGCATGACATGGTATTATGCAGGGCTAGCCATGCACTAACGCAGTACTACGCGTTGCAGACGAAGCGGGAGAATATCTGACGATATTTCCCGGGTCTTTGGATTTATCGGATAGACGATCCGGAGGGGAAAGTTCCATGTTCATCATGCTAGGAGCATGTGACAGATGAATGGATGGCATATTTGGATTCGTGGGATTTTTCTAATCAACTTTCATGTATAAAGTTTTTCCATCTGAGCTACAGATTATTTTCTATGATTTTTCAAAGATTTAATCAGTTTCTGAAATTATATTATTTATTTAAATTCGAATTATCCAGAATAGTAAAAGATGACGTCATCATGACGTCACCATGACGTCAGCAGGTCAACTCTGGCTGACCAGAGTCAAATCTGACCAGTGGGTCCCACATGTCATAGACTCAGGGTTAATTCATTTTAATTTAAACTAAATAGAGATTAATTAGCAAGTGGGGCCCATCTGTCAGTGAGGGATTAGTGCTAATTAATTATTTTCAATTAGCCTAATTACTAATTAGTTAGCTGACAGGGGTGGCCCACCTGTCATAGACACAGGGGCTTGGGGCCCCACATGTCAGTGACTGGGCTGTGCCCAGTCAGCCAGTTGACGAAGTCAACTGGTCAACTGGGTCGCCCTGGCCCACTGGTCAGTGTCACTGAGGGTGGCCCCGACCGGGCCACGTCGGCGGCGGCGCCGTCCGGCCGCCGGAGGAGCTCCGGCGAGCCCCCGAAACGGTGGCGCGGCTCGGGTTTCGTCTACGGGGCACCAAATCGCGCGTTCTTGGGCGCGTTCGAAAGCTGGCGTTGCCGCCGTTCCATTCCGGCCATCATGGCGAGCTGGGACGGCCTAGGGCGTCGCCGGCGACGAGGTTGGCGGAGGCAAGCTTCGGGCGAACTCCGGCGCGTGCGTACAGGGAGCAAAAGGAGCGGGACTAGCGCGGGATTGGTCCTACACGACGCGGCGAGTCGAATGGTGGCGGCGGTAGGACCAAAAGGTCACCGGAGACCCGTCGGCGACGAGCTCCGCGGAGGCTGCGTTCGGGCGCTCGTCAGAGATGGCGCTAGGGGGCACGAGCGGGCGCGTGCGTGTGCGTGTTGTGCTCCTGGGAGCACCAGGAGCACGTTGCTGCGCTCAGGCGAGCACGACGGCGATGGTGGCGATGACCACGAGCTCGCCGGCGGCAGCACGCTTCGGGCTCCGATGGAGCGACTAGCTAGGGGGCGCAGGCGAGCTCATCTACGAGGGGGAAGAGGAGCTGGAGCTCACCGGAACCTGCAGATGTGCAACGGTGGGCTCGGGGAGGGGCGGCGGCGGCGAATCAACGACGGCGATCTTCGGGTCCCGAGGAGGAAGACGACGGCGTGGGGGCGATGCAGGGCTCCTGGGGCTCGGGCTCGTGGTCGAGGAGGACGGGGCGGTCGTGGCGGAGCTTCTAGGCGTGACGGCGAGGCGCGGGAGGCACGGTGCCCGCGTCTAACCGACGGCCATGGCGGCGGCAGCTCTCGCGCGCGGCGGATCTGGAGGAGGGAGAGAGGGAGGAGAGCGAGCGAGGCGAGGGGAGAATGGCGAGGGCGTCCAGGGGGGACGGCTCGGGGCGAGGCTTATCCCCTCGCCCAGCTGCTCCCGTCGGCGTGGCGAACGGCGACGGTGCGGCGCGGCCTGTCCACGGCGGGGGCGACACAGAGAGGAGAAGGACGGTGGGCAGGTGGGAGTGGGCTGGGCCGGCGCTGTAGCTGATGGGCTCAAGTGCACCGGGCATTTTCTATTTTTCTTTCCTTTTTCTTTTCTGTTTTCTCCACAGCTCCTGTTTTATTTTCCTTTTGCATTATTCCTTCTCAGCAAAAATGTGCCATAGGGTCCAACAAATAGCTTGCAATATTCTGTAGGGCCACAACTATTTTGGCCATTTTTAGAAACTGTTTTCATTTTCCATAGAATTAAGGAGCTCTTTTAAAATGCAAAAATTGGCTCTGTTTTGATGGTGGGGTCCACACCAGCATTGAGGGTGATGTTGTTTTCCTCAACAACATTGGTTTTGTGATTTTTCACAAGTGTGCAACATTTTATCCTTGCTGTTTGAGGATTTAAATTAGCACAATGAAATTCAATGCCCTTTTTAGGTGAAATTCAAAATGAGATATGATTTTCAACTTGATCACATTCTACTTAGCAAAATGATTAGGCACTGTTCATGGTCATCACTGTGCTTAATTACAATGATCACTATAGCCAAAACCCAGGGTGTCACAACTATCCTCTCTGTTCGGAAGTTCAACTCCAGCCGAATGTCACAGGCAGAGTGATCTTTCCCTTGGTTCGGCTCCTTCCGGGGTTGATTCCTTGGAACGTACGCGTGGCCTCGAGCACCTCATCAAGGATCTGCAGTTTCTCAGCCAATCTAGGAGAGATCAAGTTCAATCCGGCCCCACCGTCAATTAACATCTTAGACACGTTGAGGTTGTGGATTGTTGGTGAAACCAACAATTGCAAACACCCAACCGTAATGGTACGGTCAGGGTGATCCTCTTCGTCAAAGATGATAGGCGCGCGGGACCATCTGAGTAGCTTCCTAGATTCTGCAGTCGGTTCCACAGCATTGACCTCGCGTGCCCATTGCTTGAGCTGGCGGTGAGAGGAGTGCAAGGACACACCCCCGTCAACGCGCATGGCTTCGGTTGCTTTCTGGAACTCCCTGTCGCTGGAATCCTCATCATCATCCTCATCTTCACTCATATCATATGTTTCCTTCTTCTCTCGGCCTCTGGCGGGTTGTTCCCTTTGCTGCGGGGTTTTGCCGCGGTGACCTCCTCTGCCGCCACGGCCTTTCCCGTTTCTCATACTCGGCCCTCTGTTTCTCAACAAGTTGCTCGACCTGTCGGCACTCTTGGAGATCATGGCCCTTGGTGCGGTGAATTTTGCAGTACGGCCCGTCGGACTTCTCGGTCTTCTCAACGACAGCAACATCCCGGCAACCAGCGCACACGGCAGCTCCCTTGCCGCGGGTTTCGGCTTTCTCCTTCTTGCCTACGCTAAGATCTCCGGAGCTCTCGACAGCCATCACCGCTTTTCCCTTACGCTTCTTGTTGTGTTTCCTGTTCCTTCCCTTCGGGTCGGGGGCATCGTCGTCATCATCAGAGTCTACTTCGACGCCCGCCTCCTCTCCGGGGAGTCGTCTCCCTTCTTCAACTCGAGCACATTTATCCGCCAGGGTGTAAAGCTATTGACAACTTTGGGGAGCTTAACATTCATCTTGGCACGCATCCTCCTATTGCGCACGTTTGAGTGGAACGCGACAATCACCGCTGCGGGATGGATCTCTGGGATGTTGCGGTGTACCCGGCTGAATCTCTGGATATACTTTCTCAAAGTTTCTCCCTCCTTTTGCGGGAGGACTTGGAGATCGTTAGGCTGGCCTGGTTCTTGGTGACCACCGGTGAAGGCGCCAATGAACTCGTTGCATAGATCATCCCAAGAAGAAATGGAATTTTCCGGCAGGTGCATCAGCCAGGATCTCACATTTGGCTTGAGCGCCAAAGGAAAATAATTGGCGAGCACCTTTTCATCCCTTCCTCCCACAGCTTGAACAACTATCGTGCCTAAGAACTCCGTAGGTTTCAGCTTCCCGTCGTATTTCTCTGGTAGATCAGGCTTTAAAGCTCGGGTCGACGGCCAGCGGACCCGTCGCAGCTCACTAGTGAAGGCAGGGCAACCAACCTCGTAAGGAAGGTACCCGCCAACACTGGGCGCGGGGTCGCCGACGTCCGGACCGTTGCGCTTATCGGATTGACGATGTGCTTCCCGGCGTCGCTCGATGGTGATGCGCGCGTCTTCCTTCCGCCGGTCTTCAAGGACACGCCGTTGATCCTGGTGGTCGTGCGGGCCAGACGAGACTATGGATGCCTCGTCGCGGTCATCAACATGTGAACCTTGCTGCGGCTGCCGCTGGGCTTGTTGTCGCGGAGGGAATTGTACCGTTGGGGTGGCCCCTTCAACATGCTCGCCGCCCGGGCTGCCGCTGCTGTTCGCGTAAATCGCGACGGGTCCACATGCTGGGCCTTGTTGGCTTCGACGAAAGAGATCATACTCTGAATGGTGGCTCTCCATTCATCCATCTTGTTAGCTGCTGGCATGAAGCTGAGCAGCATCTGGACCCGCGCCATGGCCTCCTCTGTGGTGCCCGGCATTGTGAAAGAAGTGGATCGTGACGTTGCTCGACTCTTGGTAGGACCAAGAGAAGCGTCACCGCGTCCTTGATGCCGTACACCACTCGCTGGAACTTTCTGGTGGGCAGCGGGCCAATCCTGCGGGGCTGCGGCCCCGCTGGGTGCCCCGTCTCGCTCCGCACGAGGCGTACGCCCAATGATCTCGCTGGAGACGGGTGCGGCCGGAAGGTCACGGCTCGCACCGAACTGGGCGCCAGTGAGGCGGCCTCAGCCATCCGCGCGGCGGGGAGGCAATGAACGGATGTTCCCTCCGCCCGCGGCGTTGGGGTCGAGCTCGCCATGTGGTTGCTGTAGTTGTTCCCCTCCGGCGCCTCCTGCTCCATCCTCGGCCATGAAGGGCTGGACGGGGGCGCCGCCTGCGCCGACCACATCGTTCACGATGCCCGCATCACCAGCAGCCGCCGCGGTGCCTACAGCACCGGCGGCCGCGTGTGAGGGAGCCTTTGAGGTGGAAGGATGCGCGGCCGCGCTGGATTTCTTCTTCGGAGCCATTGTTGAAGAGGATGATGATGAAGATTGATTCGCCGTTCACGAACTCGGGTTCGTGCAAATGATGCACACCCCCTACCTGGCGCGCCAAAGATGTCGGGGCACGGATGCTCACGATCACCTATGGGACCAGAGGTCCCTTGTGGTTCGGCAAGGGGGGTCATGTTGCACGAAGAGCGGATAGCATGAGACGGCGTCACGATCAAGGCTCAGGCATTTTACCCAGGTTCGGGCTGCTGCTAAGCGTAAAACCCTACTCCTGCTTTTTGGTGGATTGATTGGAGGAACACAAAGAATGAAGGGCGCCTAACCCCGGCAAGGACTGCTGTCGGGGAAAGAGCGGCTATGCAAGTACAAGCGTTCGGGGGTTCGAGTTGCCAACCTTGAGCTAGATTGCCTTGGGCCTCCTTTTATAGTGCAAGGGGTTACCACAATGGCAAAACAGACATTATCTATCGATTAGATAGCTAAGCAGAGATATCATACCTAACTATGGCACTTAGGACAAAATGCCATGATTACCTGCATTGGTGGCACTTGGGGTGCATCCCCGGCAAGCTCTTACCACTGCTTGGCCGGTCGTTGCTTAAGATCTTGACACGCTGCAGGGCGGGTATCAACCGAGCATAACTTGCCTTCCAGTGTGTCGCCACGTGCTTAGCGAGAGCTGATTAATCGCCTGCGAGCTCGACACCGCATCGATAAGTGACAAGCGTAGCAATGCGGTGGAGCGGTGGCTGGATGGCTCACGCCTGCCGAGGAGTGGCTTGCCGGGTCTTCTGGGAGGAGTGTACGTCTTGGTCCCCGGCAAGCGTCGGGGATGTGCTTGGCACGTCGCAAGCCAGGCTTGGGCTGCCATGTTGAGCTTGCTGGAGTCTTGGTCTTGATTGTTGGTGGAGTTCTTTGCTTCTACCGCCTGTGCATAAGTCAGGGGCACTGGGTACCCCTGTACTAGTGCACCGAGAGTCGGGATGGCATGCTTCGTAGATGGGCTAGGCTGCACTAGGTGTGCATCCGCTTGTGACACGCACAGGATCTTATGCTCATTCGCTTCTCACGGGAAACCGATGGGGAAGCTTGCGCGGGAACATGCACGGTTCCGCGCGGGAACGTGGCCAAAAGAAACGCCGGTGTGGTGCCGAAGCGTGCACTGGAATCCTCGGGCCAAAACGTGGTGACAAGACGTGAGAGAGGAAGAAGAGGTGATGCGCAGTCAGACTGGTAATAATAATAAAACATCAGCGATATTAATACAGGCAAACGGCACTTTCGTACGTACCGTCGGTAATGTTTTCATCAATTGCTGACAATTGTTTGGCAACAACCATCTGCCCACAACACACAGAACTTGTCCGGATGAATCATTTCAGTTATTATTGGTCTTCCCACACAATTCTGATCAATGAACTGATTGCTGCGTATCACACACACCTTCTTACGCTAACCCGTTTGTGTTCTGCTGGATCAGCGCAAACAGTTTATCCGAGTGAACTGTGTGTCGTACTTCGCACACATACGTAGTTTTGTTAACTATTTCTGTTATCTTCACTAATCCCAAATAGTTCATAAGAATAAACTATCTGTCATGGATCGCACACGCAACTATTTTCTGAATCGTATTTGATGGATCCACCATCGCACACAGTTCGTGCCATTTGCGACAGAGCTTGAACAATACCGTTTGCGATTGGTGAATCGCACATAGTTTCGGCGAAGGGTCTCTTATTGATGTGTCATCTTTGGACCATCCTGCAGTAGTGAATGTTGAAAGCAATGTTATCCAAACCATGACACCGGAGGAACACATAAAAGAAACCTTCTGGAACACCCTAGAATTCTAAAAAAGAGGAGGTACGTGATACGGTAAGTAAACGGACTCCGAAAAATCCGCAAAAATATTTTCTTTTAGTTTTGGAATATTACAAAAATTAGGAAAATAAGAAATAAACAGGAAAGCAACCGAGGTGAGCATGGTACACCAGGGCGCGCCAGCCCTGCCAGGCGTGCCCTGGTGGGTTGTGCCTACCTCGGACACCTTCCCGACTCCGTTTCCCTTCCATATCCTTGCTTCCCAAGATAAAAATTCTTTATATATACCCCCGATTGTTTTGACCACCACATCATAGAAAAATTCTCTGTTCTTGTTTCGTGTTGTTTTCTCATCAGATCTAGATCTCCATGGCTCCACCAAGCTCCTCCAAGGACAAGTTCTTCGAGAAGGTCATCAACCCGTACTTGCCGGAGGTGATGAAGCACCCTCAAACCATTGATATGCATGAGGGGGTGCTCCACATCCGCGATGTTCAGGGACCCAAGAGGATGGGAAGCATGGAGGCTAGGATCGAGGCGGTGGAACAAGACATATTCAAGTGCCAAAAGATGGTGGAGCGTGGACTTAGTGCCAATCATTCCTTGATCACGGAATTCACCTGTGATCAGATGGTGAATGGCCGGTCTATGAAGGACATCGTCTTCACCTTCAACGAGAAAATCAATTTTCTGCAAAGTCAAATCTATGATCTTCAAAACTAAGTTTTTGAATATGAAGCAAGATTTAAAGGTATGAGTTGAGCTATCGGTTGCAGGACTCGGGGGACTCGTGCGTCAACTTTTGATGGCGAGCCCTTGCCTTGGAAGCCGGAGGACAAACCTACCACCTCATCACCACCACCTTCATCATCTTCACCACCAAAGGAGACTTGAGTACACGGGTATGGGCACTCCCCTTGGCTTGAGCCAAGCTTGGGGGAGATGCCCCGGTATCGTATCACCATCACTTTTATTTACCTTTGCCTATTTTAGTTCGATCCTTAGCTCTTTCGTGATTGAGTTGAATAAAAGTTTAGTATGATCTATTTTCGAGTGTTAGTTTCTTGATCTATCTATCTATGTAATCGAGTGAGAGTTATATAATAAAGTTTAGTTTGAGCTTTTGCTTCTTTACTTTCTTGTTGCAATCAAAATAGAAAGGAAATAAATGAAAAGAATCATATGCTAATCTTATGGTAAGTAATAACATCACATAAGGAAAAGTATAAGTGGTAAAATTTATTGGAGATTAACAAACGTAGCATTGGTCAATGATGCAATTCATGAAAGAATTATTAAGGGAAGAGAAGATTCACATGCAAATACACCATCTTGGACATCTTTTATGATTGTGAGCCCCCATTAAATATTAGATGCCAAAATTGTTGCCGTTGGACAAGGAAGACAACGTAATGATTTATGTTTGTTCATATTCACATAGAAGTTATATTGTCACAGATCCTTTAACATGTGGTGCTTGCTCAATATCTTTGCTAGCCAAAAATTCCACACTAATAGAGATACTACTTGTGAATCCAAAAACCCAAAACCCAAATTCATGTTTTGAGAGTCCAGCATACCTACCTATGGATCGAGTAAGATCCTTCAAGTAATTTCTCATCAGTGCACCAAGGCAATAAAAATTGCTTCTAAATGTGTTTGATCAATTAGTGTAAGAGAAAATTTAGCGTTGTACGAACTTATGATGGCAAAGTAATAAAAGCAACGGACTGCATAATAAAGGTTGCTATCCTAGGGGGCAATATAGCGTGACGTTCATTTACATCAAGGGATTTGGCATACAAACCAATAAGCGCATGAAAACCTCTGCTTCCCTCTACGAAGGGCCTGTCTTTTACTTTTATGTATTTACTTTTATGCAAGAGTCAAAGTAATCCTCCCTATTCCTTTTTACGTTTTCTCTTTGCAAGAATCATGTGGTGAGGAAAGATCTAGGAACATATATCCAGTTGGATGTGAGTGAGCATGAGTTATTATTGTTGACATCACCCTTGAGGTGAATGCGTTGGGAGGCGAAACTATAAGCCCCTATCTTTCTATGTGTCCGGTTGAAACTTTTTGCTCATGGGTATGCTGTGAGTGTTAGCAATCATAGAAGACTAAATGATGGTTGAGTATGTGGACTTGCCAAAAGGCTCTGACACGAGACCCTTCCTGAAAATATGATGAATTGTAGTTGCAAAGTTTACTGAGAGCATAGTTTGTTGGTTCTCAATAAGGTTTATGCTTTATACTTCTATGTTGAGATGAATTGTTACTTGCTCTTGAGAACTTATATGATGAAGTTATATAATAAAAGTTATATGAATAAGTTCTATGATAAATTTGTTGTTGCTATGATAATAAGCATGATGCTACTATGTCCGTATTTTGTTTTTATCGACACCTCTCTCTCAAACCATGTGGACATGCTTTTCAATATCGGCTTTCGCTTGAGGACAAGCGAGGTCTAAGCTTGGGGGAGTTGATATGTCCATTTTGCATCATGATTTCCTAATGTTATTTATAATGTTTTTATGCATAATAAGGATTTAGGGAGTGATTCTAATGCCTTTTCTCTCATAATTTGCAAGGTTTACAAAAAGAGGGAGAATACCGGCAGCTGGAATTCTGGACCTGAAAAGGCACATTAGAGATACCTATTCTGCACATCTCCAAATAAGCTTAAACTTCACGGAGAATTATTTTGGAATATATAAAAAATACTGGAGCAAATAACTACCGGAGGGGGGCCACCTGGTGAGCATAAGACACCAGGGCGCGCCAGGCCCCCAGGCGCGCCCTGGTGGGTTGTGCTCAGCACGGCCCACCTCCAGTGCCCATCTTCTCGTATTTAAGGTCTTTTGACCTAGAAAAAATAAGGAGAGGACTTTTGGGACGGAACTTCGCCGTCTCGAGGCAGAACTTGGGCAGGAGCACTTTTGCCCTCCGGCGGAGCAATTCCGCCGGGGGAACTTCCCTCCCGAAGGGGGAAATCGAAGCCATCGTCATCACCAACACCCCTCTCATCTTTGGGAGGCCAATCTTCATCAACATCTTCAACAGCACCATCTCCTCTCAGACCCTAGTTCATCTCTTGTGTTCAATCTTTGTACCGGAACCTCAGATTGGTTCCTGTGGGTGACTTGTAGTGTTGATTACATCTTGTAGTTGATTACTATATGGTTTATTTGGTGGAAGATTATATGTTCAGATCCATTATGCTATTCAACACCCCTCTGATCTTGAGCGTGAATATTATTTGTGAGTAGTTACCTTTGTTCTTGAGGTCACGGGAGAAGTCATGTTACAAGTAATCATGTGAATTTGATATGTGTTCGATATTTTGATGATATGTATGTTGTGATTCCCTTAGTGGTGTCATGTGAACGTCGACTACATGAAACTGCACCATCCTTGGGCCTAAGGGAATGTATTGTGGAGTAGTTATTAGATGATGGGTTGCTAGAGTGACAAAAGCTTAAACCCTAGTTTATGCGCTACTTCGTAAGGGGCTGATTTGGATCTAAACGTTTAATGCTATGGTTAGATTTTATCTTAATACTTTTCTCGTAGTTGCGGATGCTTGCGAGGGGGTTAATCATAAGTGAGAGGTTTTTTCAAGTAAGAACAGCACCCAAGCACCGGTCCACCCACATATCAAATTATAAAAGTAGTGAACGCAAATCAAACCAACATGATAAAAGTGACTAGATAAAATTCCCGTGTAACCTCAACAACACTTTGCCTATTATAAGAGACTATTCTGGCCTGTCCTTTGCCACAAAAGGAATGGGCTACCTTGCTGCACTTTATTTACCGTTAACGTTACTTGCTCGTTACCAATTATCTTGCTATCAAACTATTTGTTGGCTACAATTTCAGTGCTTGCAGAAATTACCTTGCTGAAAACCGCTTGTCATTTCCTTCTGCTCCTCGTTGGGTTTGACACTCTTACTTATCGAAAGGACTACGATTGACCCCCTATACTTGTGGGTCATCAGTAATGAAGGGCCTCAGGAGCCTCCCTCGGGAAGGCCTCGCGGGCGGCACCCCACAGGCAGGAGGCCTCCCTAGTTAAGTCTAAGCAGACCCCTCGGTTACCTTCCCTCTCATTTTCCTCTCGAGGCATCCTGATTTCCCTGGCGCGGGCTGTCTGCGCATCAGGGGGGGCGGGAACTTGAGTATCGCGCCTCAGAACCTCTTACCGTCCGCAAGAGCCCTGCACCCTTTGGCCTTGCTGAGCCCTTGCTCCAGGCATACCAGCGATGGTGCAGTCCACCCCGGGGGTTAGGTCCCAGCGACGCAGGGCACAAGGGCAACGCAAAAGGGGGGAGAAGGTAACCAAAAAAAGAAGGCGTGCGGAAATAGCGAGTGCATGAAACATAACATTGCCACACAAATTATCTGCCACGCCCCACTGGGCAACATCGATTACACAGGAGTAGGAAGGAAAGAAGTCATCCCAAATCCGAGGTCCACCCTGGCGCCACCCGCGCCAAGTCGGAGTCCTCGCTCTTGATGAGCAGGGGGCTCCCGTTGCTTTTGCTCCATTCATCCTTGCTCCTGCTATACGAGTCGGAGCCGCTCCCGCTCTCGCTCTCCGCGCAACACTCCACGCGGTTGCCGAAGACACCGAAAAACTTCGCAAAGAGGGTCGCGGTTCCGTCGTAGCGGAACTCCACGACCTGCCCACACTTCAAGTCATGGGAGCTGCAAACGACTTCCACCCTCGTTCCAGGAGCATAGACCCGGTGGGGGAGAACTTCACCACCACCCAAGAGGGACCGTTGCAGTAGCCGTCCGCCCGCAGCCAAAGGCCCGCGGGCTCCTCACCCTCCATCGCCCTCCTGAAGGAGTCCGGGAGGCGGAGCCGGCTGCGAGGCCGGAGGTGCAGTCCAATGATAAACTCGTGGGTAAGCTCCGCCACGTGGGCTTCCGACGGAGGAGCCGAGGCGCGCACGCCATCGCGCCCCCGGCGGCCCCGGGCGTCGTGCCGGCCCTGGCCTCGGGTCGGCGTCGCCCCGGAGGTGCTGGGACTAGCCCCTGCCGTGGCGACTAAGGAGCGTGTGAGGCCTCCAGGATCGGCCCCGGACGCCGCGGCCCCTGCTCCTCGTCACTGCGGCTTCGATGGCTTCGCCTCCTCTGCCGCTTTCTTCCCCTTCTCCACCGCGGGGAGCTTCTGCTTTGGGGCCATGGCTGCAGAGGTTGCTGACAAGTGCTCAGGGACAAAAGAGCCAGAGGCTGAGAAGTTGGTTGCAAGGCAAGGGGGGCAATGTTGCCCCCGTGACCCGTGCAGGCTGGCTTTATAACCCTAGCAGTGGTTACCGAGGCATCGCAGGGACTAGAGGCATCGCGTTCGCACAGGCCGTCACACGTCGCCCCTGGGCCAGGCGGTCCGATGGCCCCATGTCGCTTCGCCCTTCTGGCAGAGCATGCATGCCTCGGGCTTGGGGTCTACTATTGGCCCAGTAGATACCAGGGTACCATGGCCCGTTTGCCACTGGCCCAGGTGTCGGTGCTCGGGGCGGTCCCAAGGAGGTGGTCCCGCCCATGCCACTCCGAGGAAGTTACCTCGCGAGGGCGTCTCTCGTAGGGCCCCCTCGCGTCCAAGGTCGGTGTAAGAGCACATTTCTCCATGTGTGGTTTTGGTAATTGATGACAATCCCTATGGACTAATGGTTGCCTTGAGTTATATTCAAAGGATTAGTCCATAGGCACTTCTTGAAGTCCATCTGTTGGTTTCAAGGAGTTTATATGGTGACCAAGGTGGTATTCAAGGTTTTACCAAAGATTGGTCATGTGAGAGTTGAGCTTACTGCAAGCATGTCTTGAAGAAGAAGATTGTGTGAGCATTCATGTTTACCTTCAAGACATCATCTTTATGAAGAGAGAAGATAAGATACAAGGTTGATCAAGACTAAGTGAAAGAGTGAATCAAGTTGATCAACACACAAAGCGTACAAGATGTACCAAGAGGGATCATGTGATCTCATGGTACAATAAGTATTGTCCATTACGCTTTGGGTACTAACCCATGGTCTACGTGAGAGTTCTATGTGGGGTTAGGTATGTTTCCATCGGCTTGTGTCAAGAGGGAGATCTCATACAACCCATGGAGGACGACATCAAGTGGTGAACGTCATCAAGATTGTGGTGTGCAAGTTCAAGTGGAGCATCACGAAGAGATCATGCTTGAAGCTTGCCGTCCATTGTGGTGACAATTGATGACCCACAAGTATAGGGGATCTATCGTAGTCCTTTCGATAAGTAAGAGTGTCGAACCCAACGAGGAGCAGAAGGAAATGACAAGCGGTTCTCAGTAAGGTATTCTCTGCAAGCACTGAAATTATCGGTAACAAATAGTTTTGTGATATGGTAATTCGTAACGGGTAGCAAGTAACAATTGTAAAAAAGGTGCAGCAAGGTGGCGCAATCCTTTTTGTAGCAAAGGACAAGCCTGGACAAACTCTTATATAAAGCAAAGCGCTCCCGAGGACACATGGGAATTTCTGTCAAGCTAGTTTTCATCATGCTCATATGATTCGCGTTCGTTACATTGATAATTTGATATGTGGGTGGACCGGTGCTTGGGTGCTGCCCTTGCTTGGACAAGCCTCCCACTTATGATTAACCCCTCTCGCAAGCATCCGCCACTACGAAAGAAGAATTAAGATAAATCTAATCATAGCATGAAACATGTGGATCCAAATCTGCCCCTTACGAAGCAACGCATAAACTAGGGTTTAAGCTTCTGTCACTCTAGCAACCCATCATCTACTTATTACTTCCCAATGCCTTCCTCTAGGCCCAAATAATGGTCAAGTGTCATGTAGTCGACGTTCACATAACACCACTAGAGGAGAGACAACATACATCTCATCAAAATATCGAACGAATACCAAATTCACATGATTACTTATAACAAGACTTATCCCATGTCCTCAGAAACAAATGTAACTACTCACAAAGCATATTCATGTTCATAATCAGAGGAGTATTAATTATCACTAAGGATCTGAACATATGATCTTCCACCAAGTAAACCAACTAGCATCAACTACAAGGAGTAATCAACACTACTAGCAACCCACAGGTACCAATCTGAGGTTTTGAGACAAAGATCGGATACAAGAGATGAACTAGGGTTTGAGAAGAGATGGTGCTGGTGAAGATGTTGATGGATATTGACCCCCTCTCGATGAGAGGATCGTTGGTGATGACGATGGATTCGATTTCCCCCTCCGGAAGGGAAGTTTCCCCGGCAGAACAGCTCCGCCGGAGCCCTAGATTGGTTATGTCCAAGTTCCGCCTCGAGACAGCGGCGCTTCATCCCGAAAGCTCCCTTATGATTTTTTCCAGGTCAAAACCCTCCATATAGCAGAAGATGGGCACCGGAGGCCTGCCAGGTGGGCCACAAGCCACAGGGGCGCGCCCAGGGAGGTAGCGCGCGCCCCCTGGCTTGTGACTGCCTGGTGGGTCCCCTGATGTATTTCTTTAGCCCAGTATTTTTTATATATTCCAAAATAATTCTCCATAGATTTTCAGGACTTTTGGAGTTGTGCAGAATAGGTATCTCAGAATTGCTCCTTTTCCAGTCCAGAATTCCAGCTGCCGGCATTCTCCCTCTTCAGGTAAACCTTGTAGAATAAGAGAGAAAAGGCATAAGTATTGTACCATAATGTGTAATAACAGCCCATAATGCAATAAATATCGATATAAAAGCATGATGCAAAATGGACGTATCATCTCCCCCAAGCTTAGACCTCGCTTGTCCTCAAGCGAAAGCCGAAATCGATAAATATGCCCACATGTTTAGAGAGAGAGGTGTCGATAAAATAAAATACGGACATGAGGGCATCATGATCATCTTTAAAACAGCAACACATATTGACATATAATTTCTTATGGTAGAGTAACAATTCATTCACAAGGTAAAGTATGAATCAAGAACTCTATTGAGAACCAACAAACTATGATCTCAGTCATTGAAGCAATTCCAATTTATCATAATGTAGGAAAGAGTCAATATAAGGGCTTGTAAAGAAAATCCACATACTCAATCATCTTATAATCTTTCATAATTGCTAACACTCACGCGGTACCTATTGGGTCAAAGCTTCAATCGGACACATAGAAAGATAGGGGCTTGTAGTTTTGCCACCCAACTATTTACCTCAAAGGTAATGTCAACAATAATAACTCATGATCACCCACATCCGAGTGGATATATGTGTCTAGATCATTCCCCAACACATGACGCTTGCCAAGAGATAAAGACGGAATAAAGGAAGTGGTGAAAATCACCATGACTCTTGCATAAAGGTAAGTACTACAAAAATAAAAGTAGCAGATAGGCCCTCCGCAGAGGGAAGCAGGGGTTGTCATGCGCTTTTATAGTTGGATGCACAATCCCTTAATGCAAAAGAACGTCAGTTTATATTGCCCCTTGTGATAAAGAACTTTATTATGCAGTCTGTCGCTTTTATTTCTTCCATATCACAAGTTCGTATAAAGTTTATTTTCCTCACACTAATAGATCACACATATTTAGAGAGCAATTCTTATTGCTTGCACCAATGACAACTTACTTGAAGGATCTTACTCAATCCATAGGTAGGTATGGTGGACTCTCATGGCAAAACTGGGTTAAAGGTGTTTGGATGCACAAAATAGTATCTCTACTTGGTGCGGAAGTTTTGGCTGATATGGGGTGGAAGCAAGCGACACATGTTGAAGGATCTAAAACAATATAACTTCTATTCGGAAATAAGCAAACATAACTCATTATGTTGTCTTCCTTGTCCAACATCAACTTCTTAACATATAATATTTTAATGAGTGCTCACAATCATAAAAGATGTCCAAGATAATATATTTATATGTGAACCTCTCTTTCTTTATTACTTCATTTTAATTGCCACAATGACCAATCGCTATGTTTGTCAACTCACAACAAAGTTCAATCGGCATACTTTTTATATGTGAAGTCATCACTCCCCATAAGATCATCATATATACTCTTTGCTTTTATTCTATAATTCTTTCTATTTCTTTTTCTCAAGATCATAGCAAACAAGCAAAGCCCTCAACTCAAAACTACTCTTTATTATATAACTCTCGGACTTGCTTACATAGGGGGAACATAAAGCAAAACTCAAAACAAGATCACACTAAAACTTTATTCTATTAGATCAAGATATAACCAAAAGGATCGAACTAAGAAAAACGATAAAAGTAAAAGATATGATGGTGATATGATACCGGGGCACCTCCCCCAAGCTTGGCACAAGCCAAGGGGAGTGCCCATACCCATGTGTTTAGTTGTCTTTCTTCGGAGGTGGTGATGTTGGAGTTGTTGATGAAGTTGGGAGCTTGTCCTCCGTCTTCCAAGGCATAGGCTCACCATCGTAAAAAGATGAACGAGTCTCTGGGATCCTCAAATCTGCAGCCAAACTCATTTTCTTAAATCTGTATTCATACTCACAGTTTTGGTTTTGTAGGTCATAGATCTGGGCTTGGAGATGCTCGATTTTCTCGTAAAGCTTGAAGATGTGCTCCCCGATGTCCTTGGCGTCCAGCTTATGCTTTTGGGTAAACTCCGCGATCATCATGTGATTGGCATTGAGTCCTCGTTCCACCATCCCTTAGCACTTGAAGACTTGTTGCTCCATTGCTTCGAGCCTTGTCTCCACGCCTCCGGTCTTCTTTGGCCCCTCAACATCACGGATGTGCAGCACCCCCTCACGCATATCAATGGTTTGAGGGTGTCGCAGCACCTCCGCAAGGTAGGGGTTGATGACCTTCTCGAAGAACTTGTCCTTCGAAGCACTTGGGGTCGTCATGTTAATCTAAATCTGTTGCAGAAACAGCTCAAAACGAAAACAGGAAGTATTGTCCTGATACAGGGGTCAAAACCTTCGGGAGATTATATAATGATTTTTTACCGACCAGAAGGAGTATACCACAAGAAAACAGAGTCCGGAGGGTACACGAGGTGGCCACAAGCCACAGGGGCACGCCCAGGGGGGTAGGGCGCTCCCCCCTGGCTTGTCGCCTCCCCATGCACTATTCGGACTACTTTAAATTTTCCTAATTTTTTTAAATATTCCAAAACGGAGAAAAATTGCCATTGGAAAAGTTTTGGAGTCGGTTTGCTTACCGTACCACATACCTATTCCTTTTCGGAGTCTGAAACGTTATGGTAGGTCTCTCTAATGTACTCCTCCGGAGTCACGGTATTGATAATATTGGTTTCAACATTTATGGGAGTACCTGAGATATAATGTTTGATTCTTTGCCCGTTTACCACCTTCGGATTTGTACCTTCGGCGTTGTTGATCTTGATGGCACCGGAACGATATACTTCCTCGATAATGTAAGGTCCTTCCCATTTAGAGAGAAGTTTTCCTGCAAAAAATCTTAAACGAGAATTCTATAGCAAGACATGATAACCTACATTGAATTCACGTTTTTGTATCCTTCTATCATGCCATCTCTTAACCTTTTCTTTAAACAACTTGGCATTCTCATAGGCCTGGGTTCTCCATTCATCAATTGAGCTAATGTCAAATAACCTCTTCTCACCAGCAAGTTTGAAATCATAATTGAGCTCTTTAATTGCCCAATAAGCTTTATGCTCTAGCTCTAGAGGTAAGTGACATGCTTTACCATAAACCATTTTATATGGAGACATACCCATAGGGTTTTTGTAAGAAGTTCTATAAGCCCATAATGCATCATCAAGTTTCTTAGACCAATTCTTTCTAGACCTATTAACAGTCTTCTGCAAGATCAATTTAATTTCTCTATTGCTCAATTCTACTTGACCACTAGACTGAGGATGATAAGGAGACGCAATTATATGATTAACATCATACTTAGCAAGCAATTTACGGAAAGCACCATGAATAAAGTGTGAACCACCATCAGTCATTAAATATCTAGGGACTCCAAATCTAGGGAAAATAACTTCTTTAAGCATTTTAATAGAAGTGTTATGATCAGCGCTACTAGTTGGAATAGCTTCTACCCACTTAGTAACATAATCAACAGCAACTAGAATATGAGTATACCCGTTAGATTGTGGAAAAGGTCCCATATAATCAAAACCCCAAACATCAAATGGTTCAATAACCAGAGAGTAATTCATAGGCATTTCCTGATGTCTACTAATATTACCAATTCTTTGACATTCATCACAAGACAAGACAAACTTACGAGCATCCTTGAAGAGAGTAGGCCAATAAAAACCAGATTGTAATACCTTGTGTGCAGTTCTATCTCCAGTGTGATGTCCCCCATAAGCCTCGGAGTGACACTTGCGTAGGATCTGTTCCTGTTCATGCTCAGGTACACACCGTCTAATAACACCATCTACTCCTTCTTTATAAAGGTGTGGATCATCCCAAAAGTAATGTCTTAAATCATAGAACTTTTTCTTTTGTTGGTATGTGAAACTAGGCGGTATAAATTTAGCAACAATGTAATTAGCATAATCAGCATACCATGGAGCGTTACGCGAAGCATTTATGACAGCTAATTGTTCATCAGGAAAGCTATCATCAATAGGTAGTGGGTCATCAAGAACATTTTCTAACCTAGACAAGTTATCTGCTACGGGGTTATCAGCACCCTTTCTATCAATAATATGCAGATCAAATTCTTGTAGCAGAAGAACCCATCTAATAAGTCTAGGTTTAGCATCCTTCTTTTCCATAAGATATTTAATAGCAGCATGATCGGTGTGAACAGTCACTTTAGAATCAACAATATAAGGTCTGAACTTATCACAAGCAAACACAACTGCTAAAAATTCCTTTTCAGTAGTAGCATAATTTCTTTGAGCACTGTCTAGAGTTTTACTAGCATAATGGATAACATTTAATTTCTTATCAACTCTTTGTCCTAGAACAGCACCAACAACATAGTCACTAGCATCGCACATAATTTCAAAGGGTAGGTTCCAATCAGGTGGTTGAACAATAGGTGCGGAAATCAAGGCCTTCTTAAGAATTTCAAATGCTTCTACACAATCATCATCAAAAACAAATGGAACATCTTTTTGCAAAAGATTAGTGAGAGGCCTAGAAATCTTAGAGAAGTCTTTAATAAACCTCCTATAGAAACCAGCATGACCAAGGAAACTTCTTATACCTCTGATATCCGTAGGACACGGCATTTTTTCAATAGCATCAACTTTAGCTTTATCAACTTCAATACCTCTTTCGGAGATTTTGTGCCCCAAGACAATGCCTTCATTAACCATAAAGTGGCACTTTTCCCAATTCAAGACAAGATTAGTTTCTTCGCATCTCTGCAAAACTCGATCAAGGTTTCTCAAGCAATCATCAAAAGAAGTTCCGTAAACGGAAAAGTCATCCATGAAAACCTCAAGAATCTTTTCACAAAAGTCAGAGAATATAGCCATCATACATCTTTGAAAGGTAGCAGGTGCATTGCATAAACCAAAAGGCATACGTCTATAAGAAAAGGTACCGAAAGGGCAAGTAAAAGTGGTCTTTTCTTGATCCTCTTTGGACACAGGTATTTGAGAGAAACCAGAATAACCATCTAGAAAGCAAAAATGTGTATGTTTGGATAGCGTTTCTAGCATTTGATCAATAAAAGGTAGAGGGTAATGATCTTTCCATGTAGCTTTATTCAATTTCCTAAAATCAATTACCATTCTATATCCTGTAACAATTCTTTGAGGGATCAATTCATTTTTATCATTAGGAACAACGGTGATACCTCCCTTTTTAGGGACACAATGAACGGGACTAACCCATCTACTATCAGCAACATGGTAAATTATACATGCCTCCAGAAGCTTTAGTATTTCATTTCTTACCACTTCTTTCATCTTAGGATTCAACCGTCATTGGTGATCAACAACTGGTTTAGCATCAGGCACCATATTAATTTTATGCTGACATAGAGTGGGACTAATGCCCTTAAGATCATCCAGAGTATATCCAATAGCAGCACGGTGCTTCCTCAGAGTTTTCAATAATCTCTTTTCTTCATGCTCTGAAAGGTTAGCACTAATAATAACAGGATATATCTCCTTTTCATCAAGATAAGCATATTTCAGAGTATTCGGTAAGTGTTTGAGCTCAAACACGGGATCACCCTTGGGTGGAGGAGGATCCCCAAGTATTTCAACAGACAAGTTGTGTTTCAAAATAGGTTGCTGATCAAAGAAAATCTTATCTATTTCATTCCTTTCATTCATATGCATATCATTTTCATGGTCTAGCAAATATTGTTCTAGAGGATCAGTAGGAGGCACAACAATAGAAGTAAGACCAATAATTTCATCTTTACTAGGCAATTCTTTGTCATGGGGTTGTCTACGAAATTTAGAGAAATTGAACTCATGAGACACATCCCCAAAACTTACAGTAACTGTTTCTTTCTCACAATCAATCCTAGCATTAACAGTATTCAAGAAGGGTCTACCAAATATAATGGGACAAAAATCATCTTGTGGGGAACCAAGAACAAGAAAATCAGTAGGATACTTTATCTTCCCACACAAGACTTCAACATCTCTAACAATCCCAATTGGTGCAATAGTATCTCTATTAGCAAGCTTAATGGTAACATCAATTTCTTCTAACTCAACTGGTGCAATATCATTCATAATTTCTTTGTATAAGGTAAAGGGAATTGCACTCACACTAGCACCCACATCACATAAGCCATGCTAACAATGATCTCCTATTTTAACAGAAACAACAGGCACACCAACAATTGGTCTATGTTTACCTTTAGTATCCGGTCTAGCAATTCTAGCAGCTTCATCACAGAAATGAATAACATGCCCATCAATATTATCAACCAAGAGATCTTTAACCATAGTAATATTAGGTTCAACTTTAATTTGTTCAGGAGGGGTAGGTGTTCTAGTACAACTCTTACGAACCACAGTTGAAGCTTTAGCATGTTCCTTTATTCTAACAGGGAAGGGTGGTTTCTCAATATAAGCAGTAGGAATAACAGGATCATCATTATAAATAATAGTTTCTTCCTCAACTTTAATTGGTTCTACTACTTTCACTTCTATGGGAGGATGATATTTAAACCACTTCTCCTTGGGGAGATCAACATGAGTAGCAAAAGATTCACAGAAAGAAGCTACTATCTCAGAGTCATGTCCATATTTAGTGCTAAAATTACGAAAAGCATCGGTGTCTATAAAGGATTTAACACAATCGAACTTAAGATTTATACCTGACTCCTTACCTTCGTCGAGTTCCCAATCTTCAGAGTTGCGTTTAATTCTTTCCAATAAGTCCCATTTGAATTCAATATCTTTCTTCATAAAGGAACCAGCACAAGAAGTATCGAGCATGGACCGATCATTATTAGAAAGCCGAGCATAAAAATTCTGAATAATAATTTCTCTTCGGAGCTCATGACTGGGGCATGAATATAACATTGACTTAAGCCTCCCCCAAGCTTGAGCGATACTTTCTCCTTCACGAGGCCAAAAATTATAAATATAATTCCGATCACGATGAACCAGATGCATAGGATAAAACTTCTGATGAAATTCCAATTTCAATCGGTTGTAGTTCCATGATCCAATATCATCACATAGGCTACACCATGTCAATGCCTTCTCCTTGAAAGATAAAGGAAAGACCTTCTTCTTGACATCATCCTCGGGCAAACCTGCAAGCTTAAATAATCCACAAACTTCATCCACATAGATTAGATGCAAATCAGGATGTAGTGTTCCATCTCCTGCATAAGGATTAGCTAGCAGTTTCTCCATCATACCCGAAGGAATTTCATAATAAATATTTTCAGTAGGTTCAGTAGGTTGAGGAGCATCTCTTTGTGCTTCCGGTCGAGGTGAAGATACCCCGAACAAACCTCTCAAAGGATTATTTTCCATAGTAACAAGTGACAGTAAATTTCAGCACACTATATAAATTTTTCCTTACCAAGTTCCACTCACCAAAGGCGCTTCACTCCCCGGCAACGGCGCCAGAAAAGAGTCTTGATGACCCACAAGTATAGGGGATCTATCGTAGTCCTTTCGATAAGTAAGAGTGTCGAACCCAACGAGGAGCAGAAGGAAATGACAAGCGGTTCTCAGTAAGGTATTCTCTGCAAGCACTGAAATTATCGGTAACAGATAGTTTTGTGATAAGGTAATTCGTAACGGGTAGCAAGTAACAATTATAACAAAGGTGCAGCAAGGTGGCCCAATCGTTTTTGTAGCAAAGGACAAGCCTGGACAAACTCTTATATAAAGCAAAGCGCTCCCGAGGACACATGGGAATTTCTGTCAAGCTAGTTTTCATCATGCTCATATGATTCACGTTCGTTACTTTGATAATTTGATATGTGGGTGGACCGGTGCTTGGGTGCTGCCCTTACTTGGACAAGCCTCCCACTTATGATTAACCCCTCTCGCAAGCATCCGCAACTACGAAAGAAGAATTAAGATAAATCTAATCATAGCATGAAACATGTGGATCCAAATCTGCCCCTTATGAAGCAACGCATAAACAAGGGTTTAAGCTTCTGTCACTCTAGCAACCCATCATCTACTTATTACTTCCCAATGCCTTCCTCTAGGCCCAAATAATGGTGAAGTGTCATGTAGTCGATGTTCACATAACACCACTAGAGGTGAGACAACATACATCTCATGAAAATATCGAACGAATACCAAATTCACATGATTACTTATAACAAGACTTATCCCATGTCCTCAGGAACAAACGTAACTACTCACAAAGCATATTCATGTTCATAATCAGAGGAGTATTAATTATCACTAAGGATCTGAACATATGATCTTCCACCAAGTAAACCAACTAGCATCAACTACAAGGAGTAATCAACACTACTAGCAACCCACAGGTACCAATCTGAGGTTTTGAGACAAAGATCGGATACAAGAGATGAACTAGGGTTTCACAAGAGATGGTGCTGTTGAAGATGTTGATGGAGATTGACCCCCTCTCGATGAGAGGATCGTTGGTGATGACGATGGCTTCGAATTCCCCCTCTGGGAGGGAAGTTTCCCCGGTAGAACAGCTCCGCCGGAGCCCTAGATTGGTTATGTCCAAGTTCCGCCTCGAGACGGCGGCGCTTCATCCCGAAAGCTCCCTTATGATTTTTTCCAGGTCAAAACCCTCCATATAGCAGAAGATGGGCACCGGAGGCCTGCCAGGTGGGCCACAAGCCACAGGGGCGCGCCCAGGGGGGTAGGGCGCTCCCCCTGGCTTCTGACTGCCTGGTGGGTCCCCTGATGTATTTATTTAGCCCAGTATTTTTATATATTCCAAAATAATTCTTCGTAGATTTTCAGGACTTTTGGAGTTGTGCAGAATAGGTATCTCAGATTTGCTCCTTTTCCAGTCCAGAATTCCAGCTTCCGGCTTTCTCCCTCTTCATGTAAACCTTGTAGAATAAGAGAGAAAAGGCATAAGTATTGTACCATAATGTGTAATAACAGCCCATAATGCAATAAATATCGACATAAAAGCATGATGCAAAATGGACGTATCAACAATGAACTTGTGAAGATGTGCTGAAGAGTGGCTCACCCATAGTGGAGCATGGGGGAGCAATCAACTAGTCTTCAACGAACCAACGCAGTCAAGAAAGGTGGTCCATCTTGAGGAAGTCAAGATCGTCATCATCTAGCTCAAGTGGACTATGTGCAAGGTATAGGTTTGCCCTTGATAGGTTTTCTATTTTACCGGTCTCATGATGGTAGTTGGGAGACCGGGTTATAGGATCGATTGCCATACTATCAAGGGGGGCTCTCAAGTGAGTAGCTTGATCGCATCGTTCGTTGAGATCTCAAACCATTTGCATCCTTGCATCATCTTTCTTGGTCCTTGTTTGGTGTTTCTCGTTGTGAGTTTTAGAGCTTATGGTCATCTTGATGACAAGCTCGAGTTCATCGAAAACGGAGTCCATATGCATCCTCTATGATGTTTTCGATGTTGGAGTTTTTGTCGGTTTTTCATTCATAGAGGTTTCACATCTCTATATCATTGGCATTTTCATACTGCCTCGTCTTAATATAACCAACAAGCTTGAGTTTGCTCAATTCAGAGCTCGAATACGAAAGTTATGGCAGTTTCTTTCCTAGGACAGTTTTCAGCACTCACGTGGTAGTACTGCTCAGGTGGTTCTGGCATCCACACCAGCCACCACACACCTATCTGATGCCCCGCGCAAGTCAAGCGGAAGTTGAGCGGCTGTAACAAGCGGTAGTACCACTAACTAGCGGTAGTACCGCTGGTAGGAGCGGTAGTACCGCTCCGGCAGCACTACCGCCTCGACATTTCTGCCGTTTGCTTGTTCTTTCCTGGAACTACCTCTTATAAGGGGTAGTACCGCTCTCCGGAGCGGTAGTACCGCTTGTGTGCGGGCTGTGGGGGTAACGGTTGGATTTTCCCCACCTATAAAAGGGGTCTTCTTCCCCAATGGATCTTATCCTTTGAGCTCGAGTTTGTCCTCCATTGTTGACCTTCTTCGAGCTTGCTATCTCTCAATCCCTCTGTCACACCCTGTGTTTTGCCTCATGACTAAGTTAACATGACTCAAAAATTAGGGCCAACAAAAAGTTTTTGTGTGCTTGTGATGCTTGACTTGATTGCTAATTGCTTGTTTGCTTGCTAGTGCTTTAATTCATAAAATTCCTCCTACTCTCCAGACTCACCTCCTTGATCCAAAGCTTTGCCCAATGATCATGCCATGTGTATAGGAAATAAAACTATTTTTATAAAAACTTATTTTGGCCAAAAAGCATTTATTTAATTTAGGTTTTCAAAAACCCCTAAGTTGAGGCTTGAACTACAAGTCCTTAAATTAGGGTATTTAAATTCTTTCAAAACTATATTTGAAACCTATTATATGTAAGACTTCCCAAAACCACTAAATATTATTTTTTAAACTAGCAAAGTGGCCCTCGCAAATGCGAGGGCAACTCCTTTACTTGGCGACGGGATAGAATTAAATTTACGTTTATGGATATTAATATTACATGAAACTAAATTATATGGTTGAACAACCATATCAAATGTTTCATTATATAAAATATCACATGTGCATGTAACATCTTTAATTTTTTGCGGACGATTGTTATGGCATTTGGAAAGTAAAATATTAATACCCACTCAGGAGATACCTTATAACCTTATGCGATGTTAGATCAGTACACGAACATTCATATTGGTAGCCATTCGTAATACATGTGATTTTGTGGTGCAAATAATGACGTAGGACCTTGTTAAGCAAAGTGTTAGAGGACGTTCAGGTGATCTTTCGAAGTGAATAAGAAAAATAAATTATCTTAATGCTGTGGGTAAGAGATAATTTATTCTCGTTAATAGATTGGACAACTAAATTAGTTAACAGCGCAAGATTTCATTTTATTTATTTTCCATTTATTTCTTCTACTCAGTGGGCTAATTAGTTTTACTTATATAACAATTTAGACATGGACATTATTTATGATGCAAACTTTGACCAGTATAAGTATGTGTATACACTTTTAATATTTTCCAATAATTGGAAGTATGAGTCCAAATTTTCCCTCAAACAACATCCACTTGGAAATGAAGGAAGTATCATACTTTCTAGCATATAGCATGCGTCCTATCCTAACACTTCATGGTATAAGTAGATATACGTCTTGAAGACCTACCCCATGTCAAACAAACTCTATCGATCAACTTTGCGAGTTGCTTTCCGCATTTGTATAATACACAAACTCCATCAGAGGAGGCCTATAAAATAGAATTATTTACACATTTATAATGATATGAATCTCTTGCTAAATTATAACCTAGAATTATGTAAACATATAACTACTATAATGGAATAATTTGGATGATTCAGATCATGCATAATTTCAACACTTTGAATGTGAAAAAATATATTGGAGTAAACGTACATACTACCTCAAAAAATTTGGTAGTTAAGATAACAAATTCCAAGTGCAAATATTGGTTCCCTGTAGTTAAAATAATAACTTCTAGGTGTAAATCTTGGGTGCGTGTAGTTAAAATGATAAAATAAGAGTGTTAAAATTAATTGATTCTTCACAATGCATGTCTCCATCCAAATGCATTGACTGAGCATACGTCATATGTTCATATTGACCATAATGGAATATCTATGTGATGTGCATGTGTTAACCAAAAAATTTCATCTTTAGATGATTAGTTCTGAGATATATTGGATTAACAAAGTTGTATTGGCTAGAATTATCACTGAATCAAAAAATTTGAAGAGTATGTTGTTGGATTTGATTATCACTGAAGTAGTTGGTTCGGTAGTACATGTACAGAGAGCATTAAATTTAGTTTGTTATAAGTGTGACCATGTGTGTCAAGAGTCAACCTTTTATGAAAAGTTGGAAGGCAAATCAACCAAACGTATAAAAGAGAATAAAAGGAACGGGTAAACAAAGAAGTGTAAGTAAGTAGTGAATAACTACCTACAATGTAATTAAGGTTAATAGGTCAATTAACTTGGTAAAAATAATACTTGAAATGGTTCCTCCTATAATGTTAGTGCGTATATAACATATATTTTTGCTTAATACTGGTAGAACTGCAATTGAAAATGTAACTAAAAAATTTACTTATGAAAATCGAACTATCTACTTTGAGTGAGTTTTGCTTTTAGTGAGTTATGCTAAATTAGTAATTACGACATTCGCTACATTGGATGGATTATGACGTTGGACATTTCCATAGGATAGTTTCAGATGAACTACCTACTGTAATATTGGCAAAATAGTTTTTGGGTTCACACAACAATATAGGAGATCCAACTTCTTGTTAAATAGCATTCGGTATATTATATCCATAGATACTAAACATATCAATGATGTCATACATTACTCAATACTCAAAAATGTTAGTTAAGAAATGCGTCAGTGGCTATTTGTGCTCGACTTATAACACTAATCTATTAAATCCGATGTTTCCGACCCCATGGCAAACTATTTTAAAAGATCAAATCACAGAAGTAAGTCAACAACTAACAAAATGCATGGCTTGATTACATTTCATTTGCAACAGCAACAACTTGTTGATAAAATTGGGGTTTGGGTAGTGGTCTACAGGACAGTAAGTTTGGCTCAACCTTAGAAACCAAATCATATCGTATCGCAGAAAGAAAAAACAAATTATCAAATTATGAAAACCTTAGGGCAGCAAATATAGGAATATAGGTCTACACTTGGTGTATTTTGTAACCAAACAAAATTGTTTTAATTAAAATAACGTTTATATGTACTCAGCTGATAGCAAAACCATGGCATAAAAGTAAATATCAAATTAACCTTTATAATTGCAGTTACGGAGAGTAATCAGAAAGAAAGAGAAAAATATATACAGTTAGTGTATTCGCTTATTAAAACTCAAAGGTTTTTTCTTATAAGCCTAGAGATAATGTACATATAACAACCTGATACTTGTGTAGTTTAAAGAAAACCATAAAATTTCAAGGTATATATGGTGTAACCGAACTAATAGGGAAGACCAAATAAAATATTTTGTTTAGTATCAAATACCCATACGAAAAAAGAAAAAAAACTGAAACTGCAGCTAAAATACCTCTACATCACTGCAGCCAACACAACCAATGCTTGTAGAGCAAGTTCACATTGAGAAGGATATGGAAATACCACTCCGTCTTGTCCTCGTCCCATGATGGCGCTGTCCGTCCCTGCGGTTGCTTCATAGGTGGCAGGGCGGGGAGCCAACGACGCACGAAGGCACCTGCTGACGTGATAGTAGGTCTTAAGGATCTCGGCCTGTGCTGCCGCTCGCGCTGAGCATGTCCGGTATCGTGGTGTTTGTCCTGGAGGAGCACGTCCGGTGTTGGATTGTCTTATGGATCTTTGGTCGGTGCTGCGGCTCATGTTGGACATGGCATCCTTGTCGTGCTCGTCCTCGCGGAGCATCAACATGTAGATTAGGCAGGAAAACATATTTTTTTTATGATTTTTAGATAATATTATTTTTATGTTACAACAACCAAGTCTAGAACCACGTGGGACATATTAAGTTGAGAGGTCCATTGGAGTTGAGCACAACGTACCTTACCTAGGCAAAGCGTCCCACGTACCCCTAAACAAAAGGCAAGAGTCCCTCGTATAGCTTACCTAGGCAAGAAAAAAAACTTGTCTATGTTACTATTACGCTCAAGCTGAGAGGTATGTGGAATCTAAAAAAAGTTAGATGTACGTGCTAGGCAAGAATCCCATGTACCCCTAAAAAAAGGCAAGAGTCCCACGTATATAGCTTACCTAGGCAAGACATTTTTTTTACTATTACGCTCACGTTCAGATGTACTTGCAATATAAACAAAAGTTAGATGTACGTGTCACGTTAAGTTGAGAGGCCCACTAAACTCTTTATGTTACGAAGATTGAACGGCTATGATTTCTTAATTTATTAAGGTCCACCTAATGGATGGTTTGTATTTTCTGATTAACGTGGGATTTTGTAGCATATTTCTCTAATTTTGACCCGTATTTTCCTTTTAGTAGATAATAGATATTATTTTCCTATTTTATTTAAAGGCTTTTTCTTAAGGCCAGAAATGGTCTTGTACAAGGAAAAATTATTTTTATGCTTTCAAAATATTTGAGAAAATATAGGGAAACTCAGTGGACATATATTTTCCATATATAAGAGTTTCAACACATGGTCATGTTCAAAATATTGGACAAAATCCTCCATAACCCTTTGTGCATATTTGAAGTATTTGAAATATTTTTGCAAGAAATATTCTCAAATAAATCCAAGAAAATTCTAGCATGTCACATATGCCATATGTGATCATCTTGCCAAGTTTCATCTCAATCCCAATAATTTTGGTTCACCAAAATGCCCCAAAACCTTCTTTGTCTAGATCCAAACTTGAGGAACTTTACATTGCCAAGTGCCTTCAATTGTGCCCAAACTCTATGGACATGTTCTAATCCTCTAATAATGCATCCACACCAAGTGGTGCATCAAGGAGAAGAGATCAACTTGTCCAAATCCCCCCAAACCCATTTCTGTTGATTTTTAGAATTGGGAACTTTTGCATTGTCAAGTTTCTTCTTCTGGTCTCAAACTTTGTGGGCATGCTCTAACCCCCAAATGATGCCACTACACTAAGTGGTGCATCAAGGAGAATAGATTTGCAATCGTAGATCTATAGAAACTTAATTCTGTTGATTTCTAGGGCTTACCAAGTTTGCATTGGAAACTTCCTCCAAATAAGCTCAAACTTGGTGATCAGCCCCATTTTTATCTACCATTTCATCCTCTTAAATCTCATGGCAAGCAAACTCTTTTTACTTGCCCAGACCAACAACAAACACCTTCTGGCAGAATATAGAAGTTACTATTTTGACCTCCTACACTATTCTGCTTAACCTAATTTTTTTATCACAACCCCACATTGTTACCTTCTAACCCTAGTGAGAAACTATTGGTCATATCTCAATGATTGGGGGGTAAAACCTCCATTTTTACCCCCAGGACAACACCTTTTCCCTCCCTCTTGGCTTTCCTTCTCAACCAGGGCAACCTTCAGAGAATCCTATGCCTCACCCGGCCTTGTTTACTCCCCCTAGACCCCCTAGACATGTGCGGCCGCGCCATACGCGCCAACAGCATGCCATGACATGCAATATGCGCGCTCTAGAGCGCGCTACAGTGCACCCCCGCACTGTTGCCGCCCCCAATCCGCTCCCCTGATAGACTTGTGCCTCCCGCTCGTGTCCCCCGAGACGGTCTCGGCGTCCGGGACACGCCTCCCTGTCGGCCCCCTCCTCTCTCCCCCTCTGCTGGCCTCTCCTCGCACGCGCGCCGACCGCCCGAGACCTCCAATCGGCGATCTCGCAGGCGCAGCCACTAGGGCCTCTCTCTCCCCCTCATGTCCTTCCCCACAAAGCAAACCATCCCCAGCACGCGCCCTCGACCGCTTCAGAGCCCCCAGTAGCCACCATGGCCGGTTCCGCGGACGCTCGTGAGCTCAACTCATGGTGCACCGTCGGCCGCCCATATAACACCCAACGGCCTCTTCTCTTCACCTCTCTAGCTCCCTCTCCCTACCAGAAACCTCCTGGACCGACCCCCTCGTCCTCCCGTGCCCTCCAACCGTCTCCATGGCTGAGGCCTCCCCGTCAGCCTCCGCTCAAATTCGTGCATCCCCGAGCTCCTCCTCCTACCTTAACCCCTCTGGTGCCCTCACACCACCGTCGCGAAGCCCCACAGCGCCGCCATTTCTTCCCGGAGACGCCATGCACTCAAGGGCAACGGTGGCCAAAGGTCTCCTCCATGGCCAGCCAGGCCATCGCCACTACAACCCTCCCCGGTGGGCGAACGGCATCCAGGTGAATGCGGTGCATCGCCCCGAGCTCACCGGTAGCTGGATCGCCGGGAACGGTGGCCGGTTGCGCCGGAAACCACCACCGGGACCTCCTCTATCGCCATCGGCGGGAGGAGGAAGACAAGCCTGCCAGCGGGCCCCGCCTATCAGCGGCACACCGGCCGGGCCCAGCTGTTTTGAGTGGACGCGGGTTCAGGCTGAAGTCGTTTTCGCGCGTAGAATCGTATCCCGCAAAGTACGCCTTTGACGTGGCATTCTGCGCGCGCGGCTGACTTGCTGGCCAGCGCACCTGCTGTTCTGCGCCCTGTACTGGATATAGCCATATATTTATGAACTTTCTCCTTTTCTTTTTCAGAGGGATACAAAAATTCATAGAGAATTCATATGACATCCAAATTTGATGATTCAAATTTCTGTAATCTCCTAAAAATGCCACCTATCATTTGGTGCAACTTTCATATTTTGCACCAGAAGTTTTTGCATTGTTCCAGTGTAAATTAAAAATTGAATTATTCAAAACCCAATTTGTAAAATCCCCAGAACATCCAAATCAACTACAAATGTAGTGATTCCAATTTCTAGGTGCTCTAAAAATCATCCCCTATTTATTTCATCTTCATCAAATAAAAGGCCCCACTTTCCATTCATTTCATCTTAAGAAATTCATAGGGAAACCATTCCAACACCAAATATAGTGAATCCACTTCCTAAATGTTTCTAAAATCATGCCCTATTTAATAGGTGCATTCACTCATTTTTTTTTAAAAAATCTGTAGACTCCTTATAGGATCAATAATTCCCCCCATTTCCACCTTTCAAAAATCCTCGTTGGTCTAGATCCAGTAGAACCCCTTTGGTTATTTTTCTTATAGCCACAGGTGTCCTATAAAAATATAACTCCTATTTTAAGAACACTTTTATTTTCTGCTTGTTGTATTGCTTATTATGGTTGTTTCCGACGGTAGTTGACGAAGTAGACGGAGTGCTCGAAGTTGGACCAGAAGCGTAAGAAGACATCAAAGACTTTGCTGAGCCAGGCAAGAAGCCCTTTGACCATGTCGATGAAACTATTTCTTGCATGGCATTATAGTACTCTGATTGTTGCATGAAAGAGCATATCGATGACTGTGGTGACAACCTTGCTGGGTTGGCCACGGATGCATTTCTCATTGATACTTGCAATGTGCATGACCCTACCTTCCTATGAGAGTTATGCGGGTGGGAAATAGATAGACTGCTAGTAGATGCTACGCAAGTGGGACGGGAATATGCATGGTGATGGTAACAAAAGAATTTTCAAAGACCTTTTGAAAACCCCGTTGGGTGCCACTAATGCCCGAGGGAGATGATATTCAGCTAGGTAACCACTTGATAAAGAAGTGGTTACCGAGGCAAGTGCGTGTGTTGTTTTCAAAAAGGGATGACCGTTACTCCAACCTTACATGTACAACCACTCTACCCCTATATGAGAAGGGGCTTTGTTGATTACTTTCGTCGATGCTAGCAGAGAGCCCGCATTACTAGTGGCGGGAGTGACGTGGTCACTCTCGATATGGGGTCGTGCCAGGTAGGGCGACCAAGGGATGTTTTCACAGACACCGGGCACACCTTTGTGTCCCTTCATGGATGGTACTATGTTGAGCAAGGCTCGTGTTTGTACATCATGAAGACGTGGGCCAACGAGTGGACTCTTTGTTTAGTGTCGTCAAGGGAAAGGCATTATTTGGGTGCTTACCTTGGGTATGTAATATACCGCAAGTCGTGTGTTGACACGGAAGTTCCTTGAGTCTTGTGGGTAAAGTGTGCAACCTCTGCAGAGTGTAAAACTATTAAAATAGCCGTGTCCACGGTTCAGGATAGTTGGATGAGCGTGTCATGGGAACGAGCCTGACAGTAGAGGTTAGGGGTACGTAAAGAGAGGGCAGAGTCCTAGCTACGGCGAGATTGTACACACGGATGTATGAGTTCAGGCCCCTCTCATGGAGGTAACAGCCCTACGTCTCAGGTGCTCGGGAGCTTTTCTGTCATGTGGAATGTAGGAGTTATAGGGTGCGAACCCCTGTGCCAGAGGGGAGGGGCGGCTTATATAGAGTGCGTTGCCCCTCATAATGTCCGGCATCTAAGGGTCAGATCGTGGCTATAAAGATGAACGTTACTGGTAACGTATGTAATAAATGCTACTTATGATCTAGACAAACGCCTGCCCGCTGGCCTCCCGGGGGTGGCTTCTGATCTTCTGTGGCCGACTGTCTTCTAGTTCTTGCCGAGTGAAATGTAGCCGTCGAGTGAATGAAGAAACCTCCGAGTGGATGTTGTCGAGTGACTTGTACGTCTTGGTGATTTCAGTCGGAGACTTCCTCTTAGTCCTTAAGTTTGATAGGGCAGTGTCCTTAGGTAAGGTATGTAGGTCAGGCCTATGACCCTACCCTAGGTACATAACCCCATCATTAGCCCCCGAATGGATCGGGGTTCGAGTGAAAAAGGGATCGACGCGCGTTCCGATAAGACACAAAAAATCCGAGTGCATTTTAGGGCTTCACTGAAATCCGCGTCGATTGGAATCTTTGTCAGTCATCCTAATCGATTCTGTCTTGAAATGTATCAGAGTGAATTTCAGCGCCAAATCCGGTCCGAGTGGCCAGCAGGGTCCTCTGATGCGACGGGTCGCTTCGTCAGGCCCGGATTTCACGGGATTCGAAAATTGGGTAAGCGTGCACCGCGCGACGATGACGCAACGACTGAGGCAAGTGGGAGCACGACGCCTCGATTTTTGCGCCGCCATCTCCGCCACGCATCGCTCTTCCTCTGAAATCGGGATACCCAGAGATCTGGCAGGTCCACAGGTCAGTGACCCACTCGGGCGAATATAAGAGGCGACGGCACCGGGGCCGGTACAGTGTTTCTCCCCCAAATCTTCACTTCTCCTCCGCCTCCCCTGCTCCACGCGCGCCGCTCGACTCCGCCTCGACGACCGCTGCCGCGATGACGCAGAGCAAGACGGAAAAGCTCGAGCGCACCAAGAAGGGAGGGGCCAAGGCGAAGAAGCCGTCGGGCGCCCGATTTACGACGCCATCGGGGTGGATCCAAGGAGATTTTCTCCCGTCGACCGTCAAGGCGGAGGACGTCCAGAACCTTGTCGACGACGGGCTGGTTGCTGCAGGGTCGTGGAGGCTGTCGGAGGGGGAGCCTGAGCCGGAGCCGCACGACGGCGAGCGAGTCCTCCTCCTCACCCACGTCGAGCGAGGTTTTTCTATGCCCCCCCATCCATTCATCCGCGGTTTCTTGAACTTTTTCGGAGCGCAACTCCACCACTTTCCTCCGAATGCCATCTCGTACCTAGCTGCGTTCATCACCATGTGCAAATGTTTCCTGGGTTGTCCTCCTCACTGGGGCTTATTCAAGCACATATTCACCATTCGGTCTCAATGTGTCAAAAAAGCCAATCCTAGTGATAGTAAGACCAATGTCATCCAGTTATGCGGTGGTCTGGGGCTTCAGAAGAGGGGTAGGAGTTCGTTTCCGTCAATGACTTTTCCTGATTCTGTTCGGGGCTGGCAGTCGACATGATTTTACTACAAAGATGTTGCATCCCCCAATATGTCGACTGGTCTTCCCCCTTTCACTTTGGATCGACCTACTACTCCCAGAACACTGAGTGTGGCTAAGGGAGAGAAAGTCCAGGTTGGGATTCTAGTGAATGCAGTAGTAGATCTGGTCCGTGGCGGAGTGACTGGTATGGATCTCTTAGAGACGTTTCTCAGTCGACGAATCCAGCCTCTTCAAGCCAGGGACCACACTATGTGGCATTATTCGGGCCCCGAGGATTCCACTCGGTCCCATCCAGAGGAAGTTTCCGATGAGACCGTTGCCCAGTGGCTCAGGAGCATCACCGGAGCCTTTGATAATCCTCTAGGAGCCAAGCGAATCGTGCCCTTCTCTGCTTTGAACCCACCGACGAACCTGGTGAGTTATATCTTTGTCGGGTACTTTCATATTTTGTCGAGTGACTGCGTCCTCAGTCGACTGACTTCACAGTTTGTATCTTGCAGGAGTTTACGAACATGTACTCGCCCATGCCAAATGGGGAGCAGCCTGAGGACGGAGAAGAGAGCGCAGGCGACAGCGCAGACGTCGACTACGCCGACGACAGTGAGGGCAGCGACGACGACCTGGAAGAGATTGAGGAAGGCGAAGTAGAGGCCCAGGCTCCTTCGCGTGTCGAGCGTCGAAGCAAGCTGCGTGAAGACCCGGAGGCCGCCCCAAGCAAGACTTTGGTGTCGAGCACCCGAAACCCGAAGCGCGACCGCGCCACGACATCAGGGTCGACTCAAAAAGCTGCGAAACAGCCCAAGCCGGACGCGCCAAAGCCTTGGAAGGCCCTGCCTCGTATCAAGATCGATGTGCCTGTCGCCTCAACGTGAGAGTTTATTTTCTTTTCCTGCTGTCGTGAACCTTCATGTCTTTGCTGACCGAGTGAAATTTATTCGCCAGAGCTGCTACCTCAGTGACGTCGCCTCCGCGGGATGAAGGGGATCACATGGAAGTGGACACTCCTGACGCGGCCACTTCTCAAAGAGGTATAATAAATCTTCACTGTAGACTGATTTTCTGAAGGTAATTTGTCGAATGAACCATCTGACGTTGTCGATTGATAGTTGAAGACATCATCCACTTGGAAGACGATGAGGAACCGCAACAGGGTACTGAGGGTGAAGTTGTGGCCTCAGACACTCCACGCGTACGCACTCGGAGAACATCATCATCCCAAGCACCACGTGGGTCGACTGCTGCGTCCTCTCAAGAGCTTGGTGATTCTTCCCGAGCCAGAACTGATCTTGTGGTTCCGCTGTCGAGTGCCCCACCAACGACTTCGACTCTTGTGACCTCGGTGCCGATTGGGCAGCCTCAAGCACTTCTCGTGACTTCAACTGCAGTACCGACTCATCTGCACCTGCATACCCTCTGTACCACATTCCCGAAGACCAGACCGGAGCTGCCAAAGAGGCCATGATCCAGGCTGGGCAAATGATGTTGCGAACGAAGGAGGCGTACGAGGCCAGCAAGTTAGCCTATGATGCCAGTTCAGCACTTCAAGCCAATGTCCGAGTAAGTTCGATTGTAAGTTTATTTCCGATTGAATTCCTGTCCATCTTGCTTTTACACCCACTGGGTGTTTTCTTCAGATGCATACTTGCTTGCTTTTTCCTCGAGTAGATCAGGTCTTATTCGAGTGGTTTTTTGGTCCAATGGGGGCACGCTGAGTGCACCCACTGGGTGTAGTCCCCGAGACCGTTGTCGAATGACGGAGACGTCGGTAGGGGTCTTAAAATGTGTTGATAGTTGCTTCTCACTCGACAGGACGGACCTGGTCGAGTGGTAATAGGTCCAGTGGGGGCACGCTGAGTGCACCCACTGGGTGTAGTCCCCGAGACCGCCGTCGAGTGCTTGCATCGGCGGGGGTCTGATAGAGACAATGTTCGCTTGATTGTTTTTTTTACTCGGACAGGGGGGACCTTGTCGAGTGGTTTCTTATCCAGTGGGGGCACGCTGAGTGCACCCACTGGGTGTAGTCCCCGAGACTACTGTCGATCGTTTACGATGGGCAGTAGTCTTAAGAACTATTCTGCAGGTTTCATGGACATCATTTCCATCAACCATGATATGACGCTTTGTAGGGGTGTGGGGTGGGGCGGCGGGCCGCCATCCAGTCGACCGGACACGTTCTTTTCCACTCGGGAGTGAAAAAACATTATCGTCCACTGAACTACATCTTTGCTGATTTCAGAAAGCCTGTGGGCTCGGGACCAAGTATGTCGAGCTGGAGAAGGAAAAGAATCGACTTCTGCTGGATCTGGAGCTGACGAATAACAACTTGGACTGTGCACAGACTGAACTGAAGACCTTGGGAGGTAAGCTTTGTCGATCAATTGCACTATTACTTTCATCTTCCATCCTTTGAACGGAGTGAATCCACTCGAACAGACTTACGTGATGAGAACCGCCGACTCCAAGCGCGACTCAACAATGCTATTTCTTTAGATACCATGAAGAAGGCGCTTGAAGACAAGGACAAGGCACTTGCCGACGCTCAGAAGGTGGCGAGGGAGAAAACTGAAGTTGCCGAGAAGAAACTTGCCGCGGCCAGCAAATTGGAAGAAGAGAATACCAAACTCAAGCAGGAACGGGCCGATTGGATCAAAAAGCTCGAACTGCAGACCAAGAGAAGGAGTGCTCTGGAGCAACACCTAGGAGACTTTGCAAAGAAGATGCTCGGCATGCTTGAAGGTAACTTTCTTCTGTCGTGTGAATTTCTTTGATTTCTTCAGAATGGCAATGTGATCATCTTTTCGCTTTCTCTTCGCGCAGAATTCTATCAAGATTTTGAGAAGGAAACTGAAGAGATCGAGCCAAATCTGGATCCCACCAAGTCACCTGTCGGGGACGCCGTGGCCATGGACATGTTTCGGCTTGAAGCTCATCTCAGGAATGTCCAAGGTTATGTCACTCGACTGAGGGCTGCGTTGGAGAAGTTCGACAAGGAATTGTGGCCTGAAGACTCCCTGCAGACTGACCTCGAGTCAATGATGACCCGCCTCAATGAGATCCCTGGTCGAGTGTAGGCATGGAAGAAATCCGCCGCTCACTGCGGTGCTGATGTGGCACTTTCACTCGTCCGGGTTCATTGCAAGGATGCTAGGGAGGACAAACTGAAGGCTCTTCGAGTGATCAACACAAAGAAACTCCAATTTGAAGACTTCATGGAAACCTTCATCGAAGCAGTCACTCGGATCGCCGATGGAATTGACTAGGACACCTTCGTCGAGCCCTTGAGCCCCACTGGTGCTTGAAAAAATACTTTGCTTGCAGCTAAAAACTTTATTTGCCTCGGTATGCCGAGTGATGGTGTAACCGATTTAAACTTCATTCGGGCCTTGGGCCTGAGTACTTTCCTTTGCGCGAGTAACTTTTAACCGCGCTAGAGACTCTGGATTTATCCGCATTTTGCTTTCTGATCTCTTGCTTGGTTAAATTGACACGTTACTCGGAAGGATTTTGGACTTAGGCGAAAACTGGTTCGCGGCTAAGTCTCCGAGTGAGAGAGTTGCTCGGCACTCGGAAAAGTTTTTAACTTAAGCGAAAGCTGGTTCGCAGCTAAGTCTCTGAGTGGATGGATCGCTCGTCACTCGGAGAAGTTTTGAACTTAGACGAAGACAGGTTCGCAGCTAAGTTTCCGAGTGAATGGAATGCGATCCACTCGGAAGGGTTTTTAACTTAGGCGAAAGCTGGTTCGCAGCTAAGCCCCCGAGTGAGAGGATCGCTCGTCATTCGGAGAAGTTTTGAACTTAGGCGAAGACTGGTTCACAGCTAAGTTTCTGAGTGAATGGAATACTATCCACTCAGAAGGGTTTTTAACTTAGGCGAAAACTGGTTCGCAGCTTAGCCCCCGAGTGTGAAGATCGCTCTTCACTCGGAGAAGTTTTGAACTTAGGCGAAGACTGGTTCGCAGCTAAGTTTCCGAGTGAATGGAATGCGATCCGCTCGGAAGGGTTTTTAACTTAGGTGAAAGCTGGTTCGCAGCTAAGCCCCCGAGTGAGAGGATCGCTCGTCACCCGGAGAAGTTTCGAACTTAGACGAAGACTGGTTCGCAGCTAAGTTTCCGAGTGAATGGAATGCGATCCACTCTGAAGGGTTTTTAACTTAGGCGAAAACTGGTTCGCAGCTAAGCCCCCGAGTGTGAAGATCGCCCTTCACTCAGAGAAGTTTTGAACTTAGGCGAAGACTGGTTCACAGCTAAGTTTCCGAGTGTATGGGATGCCATTCACTCGGAAGGATTTTTTAAATTAGGCGAAAACTGGTTCGCAGCTAAGCCCCCAAGTGTGAAGATCGCTCTTCACTCGGAGAAGTTGTGAACTTAGGCGAAGACTGGTTCGCAGCTAAGTTTCCGAGTGAATGGAATGCGATCCGCTCGGAAGGGTTTTTAACTTAGGCGAAAAGTGGTTCACAGCTAAGCCCCCGAGTGTGAAGATCGCTCTTCACTCGGAGAAGTTTTGAACTTAAGCGAAGACTGGTTCGCAGCTAAGTTTCCGAGTGAATGGAATGTGATCCGCTCGGAAGGGTTTTTAACTTAGGCGAAAACTGGATCGCAGGTAAGCCCCCGAGTGAGAGGATCGCTCATCACTCGGAGAAGTTTCGAACTTAGACGAAGACTGGTTCGCAGCTAAGTTTCCGAGTGAATGGAATGCGATCCACTCGGAAGGGTTTTTAACTTAGGCGAAAACTGGTTCGCAGCTAAGCCCCCGAGTGTGAAGATCGCTCTTCACTCAGAGAAGTTTTGAACTTAGGCGATGACTGGTTCGCAGCTAAGTTTCCGAGTGTACGGGATGCCATCCACTCGGAAGGTTTTTTAACTTAGGCGAAAACTGGTTCGCAACTAAGCCCCCGAGTGAGAGGATTGCTCGTCACTCGGAGTAATTTTCTTGAATGCGTAATTGTACGATCGGAATCGACAATAGACTGCGGAAGTCATAGCCTAACAAACGACATTGTCTGGAGTACTCTTATTACATCAAAACAACTCAGTCATCAAGTATAAAAGCGTCGAAGCAAATCCGCGTTCCAGGCACGTGGCTCGTCGATATTCTTCTTGAGGTTGAAGAGGTGGTAGGGTCCATTGTTCAGCACCTTGGTGACGACGAATGGGCCTTCCCACGCTGGGGCCAACTTGTGAGGTCGCTGCTGATCCACTCGGAGCACCAGATCACCTTCATGGAACGACCGACTCTTGACATGCCTCGCATGGAAGCGGCGAAGATCTTGTTGAGATACAGTCGACCGAATCAGAGCCATCTCGCGTTCTTCCTCTAGGAGATCCACCCCGTCTTGTCGTGCTTGTTCAGCTTCATCCTCGGAGTAAAGGTCCACTCGGGGAGAATTGTGAAGGACGTCGCTTGGCAAAACGGCTTCGGCTCCATACACCAAAAAGAAAGGAGTGCGCCCGGTCGATCGGTTAGGAGTCGTCCTCAAGCCCCACAGAACAGACGGCAATTCAGTGACCCAAGCTCCGGCTGCATGATCTAGATCTCGCATGAGTCGAGGCTTCAGCCCTTGAAGGATAAGGCCATTCGCTCGCTCAGCTTGACCATTGGTCTGGGGGTGCGCAACGGATGCGTAATCCACCCGAGTGCCTTGAGAGGAGCAAAAGTGTCTGAACTCTTCCGAGTCGAAGTTGGAGCCATTGTCTGTAATGATACTATGGGGGACTCCATACCGGAATGTTATCTCTTTTATGAATTTGATAGCAGTACGGGTGTTCAGCTTCTTTATGGGTTTAGCTTCAATCCATTTAGTGAACTTGTCGACTGCTACAAGCAAGTGAGTAAACCCACTCTGGCCTGTTCGAAGGGGACCAACCATATCCAAACCCCATACTGCAAATGGCCAGACGAGTGGAATAGTCTTCAAGGCAGACGCAGGCTTGTGCGATAGGTTCGAATAGAACTGGCATCCTTCACAGTGATCAACAATCTCTTTAGCCATCTCATTGGCGCGTGGCCAGAAGAAACCAGCTCGGTATGCTTTGGCAACAATTGTCTTAGAGGACGCATGATGACCACAAGTTCCCGAGTGAATCTCCTCCAAAATCAGTTGACCTTCTTCAGGAGAAATACACCACTGAATCACGCCAGTTACGCTTTCTCTGTAGAGTTGTCCATCCATAACAGTAAAGGCCTTGGATCTGCGGACTATCTGTCGAGCTTCATCTTCATCATCTGGGAGTTCTCGCCTCAGAATGTATGCAATATAAGGTACTGTCCAATCGGGTGTGATCACCAGAATCTCCATGACCAGATCTATGACCGCTGGTATATCGACTTCAGTCGGATCAGAGGCGCTCTTTGCTTGCGGGGGCTCTTTGGTGAAGGGGTCTTCCTGTACCGAAGGAGAATGTAGGTGCTCGAGAAACACGTTGTTGGGGACAGGCTTCCGAGTGGATCCAATCTTTGCTAGCTCATCAGCTGCCTGATTTTTCACTCGGGGAACATGATGGAGTTCCAAACCTTCAAACTTCTTCTCAAGCTTCCTTACTGCGTTGCAGTATCCAGTCATAGCAGGGTTCCTGACATCCCACTCTTTCATCACTTGATTGACCAACAAATCAGAGTCACCGTAAACCATCAGGCGCCAGACGCCGAGTGAGATGGCCATACGCAACCCGTACAGGAGTGCTTCATATTCAGCTTCATTATTGGAAGAATCAAAGTGAATCTGCAGGACATAACTGAGTTTGTCGACTTTTGGGGACACCAATACTACACCAGCACCAGACCCATTCAGCATCTTAGAGCCGTCAAAAAACATGGTCCAGTGTGCCGAGTGAATTTGGATCAGCTGCTGCTGTTCAATCCACTCGGCCAAGAAATCAGCGAGAGCTTGAGACTTGATTGCCTTTTTCGCTTCAAACTTGATGTCAAAATAAAGGAGCTCAATAGCCCATTTAGCCACTCGACCAGTCGCGTCTCGATTGTTGAGAATCTCAGACAACGGAGCATCACTGACGACTGAAATTGAGTGATCCTGGAAGTAGTGTGCCACCTTCTTCGCTGACAGATATATACCATATACGAGCTTCTGGTAATGTGGATACCTTTGCTTTGAAGGAGTCAACACTTCAGAAATGTAATAAACAGGACGCTGGACCTTGTAAGCTTTGCCTTCCTCTTCCCGCTCGACAGTGAGAACTGTACTGACGACCTGATTAGTGGCCGCAATGTACAGGAGCAAGGGCTCTTTGCTGTGCGGAGCAGCAAGCACCGGCTGGGTTGAAAGCAGGGCTTTGAGCTCAATAAACGCTGCTTCAGCTTCTGGAGTCCACTCGAATGTATCAGATTTCTTCATCAGTCGGTATAAAGGCAATGCCTTCTCACCAAGACGAGAAATAAACTGACTCAACGCTGCTAGGCAACCTGTGAGCTTCAGGACATCGTGCACACGCTCAGGGCTTTTCATTCGGGTGATGGCACTGATCTTTTCAGGATAGACGTCGATTCCTCGTTCGGAAACGAGAAAACCGAGTAACTTGCTACCAGGAACACCGAAAGTGCACTTAGTTGGATTTAACTTGATATCGTACCTCCTCAGGTTGGCGAATGTTTCGGCCAGGTCAGACAATAGGTCGGAACCTTTGCGAGACTTGACGACAATATCATCCATGTACGCTTTGACGTTCCGAGGGATCTGATCAAGCAAACACTTTTGGATCATGGGCATGAAAGTAGCGCCAGCATTTTTCAAACCAAAAGGCATGGTGATGTAACAAAAACACCCGAAAGGGGTGATGAAGGCTGTCTTTATTTCATCTGGACCAAACAGACGGATCTGATGGTAGCCAGAATAAGCATCAAGAAAAGATAGACGCTCGCACCCCGCAGTTGAGTCGACAATCTGATCAATGCGGGGGAGCGGAAAATGGTCTTTCGGGCAGACCCGATTGAAATGCTTGAAGTCAATTCACATGCGGAGTGACTTGTCCTTCTTAGGGACCATGACGACGTTCGATAACCACTCGGAGTGGTAAATCTCACGTATAAACTTAGCCGCCAAGAGACGAGCCACTTCCTCGCTGATTGCTTTCCGCTTCTCTGCTGCCAACCGACGCAAGTGCTCCTTCACAGGCTTGGCCTTCGGGTCGACTCTCAGTCTGTGCTCAGCCAGTTCCCTGGGTACACCCGGCATGTCAGCAGGCTTCCATGCGAAGATGTCCCAGTTCTCATGGAGGAACTGGATGAGCTCGGCTTCCTATTTGCTGTCGAGTGTCGTTGAGATGTTGGTCGGGGCAGCACTAGGATCTGTCGGGTTAATGTGCACTTGTTTCACTTTACCTGCCGACTGGAAAGCTGACTCGGAGGCAGGCTTCTTGGCACGCAGCAGGTCGGCAGGATCAACACTCTTCTTGTACTCTTCCAATTCGACCACAACCATATGATGATCAGCGATTTTGGAGCCCTGCTGAAGGCATTCCTCAGCCCTCTGTCGATTGCCAGTGACTGTGATCACACCCTTGGGCTCGGGCATCTTCAGCTTGAGATACACGTAACATGGACGGGCCATGAAACGAGCATAAGCCGAACGACCAAGGATGGCATGATACGCGCTCTGAAAGTCTACAACTTCAAAAGTCAATTTCTCTTTTCTAAAATTTTGTCCGTGCCGAATACCACATCCAATGCTATCTGGCCGAGTGACTTGGCCTTCTTTCTAGGGATGACTCCGTTGAACTGCATGTTGCTTTCACTGAGTCAGGACATCGGAATGCCCATCCCCTTTAGGGTATCCGCATACAAAATGTTCAGACCACTCCCACCATCCATCAAAACTTTGCGGAGTCGAGTGCCTTCCACAACCGGGTCTACCACCAACGCTTGCCGACCAGGGGTGGCGATATGAGCTGGGTGATCTGACTGGTCGAATGTGATGGCAGTCTGAGACCACTTGAGGTACGTGGGGGTAGCAGGAACAGCCATGTTGACTTCTCTGTTGATGACTTTCAGTCGACTCTTGCTTTCCACATCAGCAAAAATCAACAGAGTGGCATTGACTTTAGGGAACTCTTCTTTGTCTTCCTCATCCTCCTTTTCAGGATCTTTCTCACTCGACTGACTTTCCTTGAACTGTTGGATCAGCAAATGGCACTGTCGAGTGGTATGCTTCGGCAATATCAAATTGCCCTCTTCATCTTTCTTCGTGTGGATTGCACACGGTAAATCCATAACATCTGTACCCGACTGATTCTTTGACTTCTTTGGGGTAAACTTAGCTTTAGATTTTCCTTTGTTTTTGCCTTGTGCCGCTAAAGCAGCCGCTTCTGCCTGAGCAGGAGCATCAGCTTTGCGCTTCTGCTTCCGACTGGAATTGCCACCACCGGTTTCGTTGTCGACTACTTTTCCTTTGCCGCTACGGAGGCGGTCTTCTTCTTTGCCATTAGCATATCGAGTGGCAATCTCCATCATTTTACTCAGGGAAATGTCACCTGTCCGCCCAAACTTCAGGTAAAGCTCTCTGTACTTCACACCGGCCTTGAAAGCACAAACAGCCTGATGCTCGGAAACATTTTCCACTGTGTGATGCAAAGTGGACCAACGCTGTATGTAATCTCTCAAAGACTGATTGGGCTTCTGAACACAATGCTGCAAATCAATCAAACCCGCAAGACGCTTGCAAGTACCCTCGAAGGTACTGATGAACACTTGGGCAAGATCCTCCCAACAATAGATGCTAGAAGGAGCCAAGCGATTCAACCACGCCCGGGCCGAACCATCCAACATCAAGGACAAATGCTTCATGGCTACGTTGTCATTTCCTCCACCAATCTGCACAGCCACTCAGTAATCATCCAACCACGTTTCAGGCTTCGACTCGCCGGAGAACTTGCTTATTCCAGCCGCCAACCTGAAGTTGGGGGGAATCTCCGCAGAGCGAATGGCTCTGCTGAAACACTCGGGACCAGAAACAATGGTACCACTTCCACTCGGATAGACTCTGTCATTTCCATCTCTGTGGGCTCTGCCTCTGTCGATCCGCCTTTGGGTAAGGACATTCCTTGCATCGAACCCAGGATTCCGCTCATCGCCGAACAGGCGCCTATTCTCATAGTGTCGGGGCATATGCGATCCACTCCGCGGAGGAGTACGCACTCGACGGCGGTCATCATGGTGATAACGAGGAGAAAAATTGTCTCGCCCCTGATCTTGGTACTGATCTTCATGGTAACCCCCTCCTCTATGACGCAGAGGCGACCCCGGGCTGTGCACCGACTGAACTGTGTCTGCCCTGGGGGAGTTACTATGCAACCTGTTGCGCGACTGAGAAACAACCGAATTCTGCTGCTGCGCTGCATCTAGCAACACTCGGATCTGTTGCAAACCCCTCCCAGCCTCCGAACGGGACGGCTAAATGGAATCTGCTATCTTCGCAGCCGCTGCAACGTTCAGAATTGGAGTACGGAACACCTTGACATTGTTATGAAAACCAGTCGGAAACAGCTGTCGCTGACGTCGACTGGAAACGGGTGGACGCTGGCGGGCACGCTCGTCGAGTGCCTCCTGCATCTCTTTGAGTCGAAGACGAGTGGCCTCCATGGCCTGAGCCTCAGCAGTCGCACCGATGATAGGAGTATGGAGGATATCCTCATCTCGGCGATGTTGTTCATTCGACAGTCCTCCAGCTTCGTGTCTGTCGCGATTGAAGCCGGGCGGTAGACTCTGATGAGAGCCAGCCATGAGAACCTCCGCAGTAGGATCGCAGCTCTCGCACTCGGAGGGAACGTCAGATGGATCCGACGCCGAGTCGAACACGCCGTGAAGTGATTTAGCGGGCTCGATAGCCGCAATCTGCGAAGACGAAACTTGGTGAGCCGCCGCATGCCCAACCCAGCGCTGGAGCCGCGAACGACCAGATCGCTTGCGGCGACGACCAGCGGGAAGGACTGATAGGTACGGAGTCGACGGCTGTAGAAGAAGAACACCGCAGGAGCTCGCAGAGAAGTGCGTCGCCCCGCGGATCGGGTGCGCCTCAACATCTAGAGGCACTTCCTGGAGCCATGCCGAGTCGTCGGCGATGAAGGTGAGCGCTCCGAGACGGATCTCGTGGCCCAGGAAGAAATCACTGCCGGAAGACATGACGAAGGAGAAAAAATGCAACCTCGCAGGAAGTCGCTTAGACGCCTGCCCCACGGTGGGCGCCAACTGTCGTGGGAACGAGCCTGACAGTAGAGGTTAGGGGTACATAAGGAGAGGGCAGAGTCCTAGCTACGGCGAGATTGTACACACGAATGTATGAGTTCAGGCCCCTCTCGTGGAGGTAACAGCCCTACGTCTCAGGTGCTCGGGAGCTTTTCTGTCGTGTGGAATGTAGGAGTTACAGGGTGTGAACCCCTGTGCCAGAGGGGAGGGGCGGCTTATATAGAGTGCGCTGCCCCTCATAATGTCCGGCATCTAAGGGTCAGATCGTGGCTATAAAGAGGAACGTTACTGGTAACGTATGTAATAAATGCTACTTATGATCTAGACAAACGCCTGCCCGCTGGCCTCCCGGGGGTGGCTTCTGATCTTCTGTGGCCGACTGTCTTCTAGTTCTTGCCGAGTGAAATGTAGCCGTTGAGTGGATGAAGAAACCTCCGAGTGGATGTTGTCGAGTGACTTGTACGTCTTGGTGATTTCAGTCGGAGGCTTCCTTGTAGTCCGTAAGTCTGATAGGGCAGTGTCCTTAGGTAAGGTATGTAGGTCAGGCCTATGACCCTACCCTAGGTACATAACCCCATCAGAGCTCTCTTGGGCTACGTCCATTGTTTTCACAAAACTTGGTCCGTGTGTGACAAAGAGATACTTGAGCTAAGTCAGAAGACTTGATGAAATGATTGAACATGTGATGTTCAAACCCTACTTACATTGATATCTGTAACTTGTTCATATGGATATCTTCTCTTGTTGATGCATGCTTTACAAAAAAAATGGCAGGACATGATATTGCACCCAAAATCAGCTTTCCGCAAAATACCTGCTTTGGGTTACGCCATGCATTGTTTATCTTGTTCCAATCATGGGTTGCTTGCGAGTACATTCAAAGTACTCATTGGCTTGCCACTGGTTATTTTATTGTCTAGGCATGAAAGCACGGGATGTAATGAAGTGTACGTTGGTGATGAACTTGCGAGCTAGGACGCTTCCCAGTCAAAATGCCTGTAGGGTTAAGGCAGATGGCATGGGTTAATGCTATCGTCAAAGATTTCTACTGCGAGTGTATGAAGACTTGGCCATAAAGGTCATATTTGAGTAAAACGGTACGTAATGGATGTAAGACTCTTGTTATTTAGTTTTTGTGTGTTCAGTGAGCATTGATCTCTGGGATCACTGTGCACGTACATTCGGTCATCACGACTTATGAGTCGAGGTCCCCATAGAGCTGGTATCAGAGCCATCATGACTGTAGGAAGCCTTAGTTAGCATGGACGTTAGTAGGATAAACTATTTTTCTGGAACCTTCAAAATCACTTACAAAACCTCTATATTTCTCACCTCTTCTACGTTTTCAAAGGCAGCGAAGGTTTTTGCCTTACCACTTCCACCCTTTTTCTCTTGACTCTCCTCATCTGCTTTTTCAAAACTTCCAAACGGTCGCTAGCACCCTTATACACCTAACCACTGGATTCCTTGAAATCCTCGTGGGTAAATTGAAAGGAAGTGAGCTTGCCAAATGATCACCTACATATTTGGAAGACGAGGTTGGCAACACTACAACAAGATGACACCAATAGAAGATACCTTCTTGAGGAATGAGGACATCAAGACTCAGATGAAACTGACACCCTCGACACTGCCCCAGGGTGATGCAACCTTGGCCTATGATGATCAAGGTGTAATAAATGCAAGATCATGATATCCATCGCTAATAGAGCAACCCTGTCCTTACCGTTGTTGTATCGGCAACCACCGGTGGATGAGAACCTTGCCATTTGGTCCACCTCACCATAGTGAAAAGGAAAACGGTTCTCTTCATCCCCCGCTCTTGGTGTCGATACTATCGCCAACGTAACCGGTAGGTTATAACTCTACCATGCCTTGTCAATGTCATTGCATAAAAGATTGCCTACCTAGAACCCTCAATGACTTAGGAGACAAGAAGGTATTGGCACGATTACGAAGGCAACAGAAGGCCCTGTCAACAACAGCCATGAGGAACCACCTTCATCGTCAACTCACCAGATGCGAAGTTGTCAAGGACTCTTCAGGCACAACCCGGATTGTTTTGACGAACAACAACAAGAGACATGCGACACCTGAGGAAGACCCAGAAGACCGAGCGTCCTTCTCTCAGAGACACGAAGCAAAGCACAACTACTGAGTCCGAGAACCCCTAGGGTAGGATAGGTCGTGTATCCCCCATACGAAGTCGAGTCCGTGTGATGGTTTAAATGGAACCATGATGCATGTTGCTTTTTTTTGCTTGTTTGTGCTTTGGTGTAAGTCACACTTTTGCCCTAGGCAACGAGAACATGACTATATCACCCACCTTATCTTAATGAATGGTGTTTGGCCTTTTCGGCACTTGTTTGATTGCACTTGCACTATACCACCCCTTAAGCACCTCCCCTTTATGCGACTTTCCCTCTCCCCCCTCTCGTCAACTGAAGACCAGCAAGACAAGATGCACCAAGGATCCTACCTCAGCAAACAATTGGCGCTGAAGACTTTTGACGATAACCTATTCAACTACGTGAAACCCCGTAGAGATGTGCCTTTTCCTCAAGATTGGAAACCCTTGCCTAGACTAACCTAGAACTCTCAAGTTACCTGACCCAACCCTTAACCATGTGCTTAACATACGGGTTCGCAAGAGAACACCGGTTAAGCATCGATAACCTTGGTTTAATACTGGGTTCCATCATGGGAGTGATCATAGTGAACAGACACATTACATCCTGAAGCTAGCACTTGATATAATGATGCCATAGGGTAGATCATTTTGGGGATAAATGAACTTGGTGGATCAAGTTGATAGAGTAGCATAACTTACTTCTCCCTTGAGTAAATTGGATTTAGTAGGACAGTTATGACCATGAGTTGAAATTCTTGGTGGTATGATAACTTGATTTTGACAAGTAGTGGTCATGGATTGATGGTGTTACAATAATAACTTGGAGTAGCAAGTAGGAGCTCTCGTTGGACATGAGATTTGGATTTAATAGGTAAGGCTAATGGAGTGTTGTTCTTAAGAAATACTACATGGTTCAGAGTAATTTGGATTTAGTCCGATGATCTTGATCATGATACTATATTTATCGGCGGGAGATAAACTAGAAATATTAGATTGTTGAATGGATTGATTCAAGGATCTATATGCACCTAACATTGGAGTTTACTAGATCGTCATGATGGGAATTGGTGGATGTACCATGATGAGATAGTCCTTTCAAGGATTCGGCAATTATAGGAACTCTAGAAGATTATGTGGAACTCCATTAATGCTGGATTTGTAGAAGTGATAAATCATGTGATGCTTGATGAGATTAGTAGACCGATGGATTGGATTCGTAGGAAGGAAACAATATCTTGGATTGGTATACTACGTGTTTCCTTAGCATAGAGATGCAACAGCTTAGACCTTGGATACATTAGCTGAGCACTTGGATTTGTAGTGTCTTATCCAAGTTTTAGCAGCTTGTACACTTCTCCCGAGGATTTTTACATAGGGATATATATGAGTTAGCTATAGTACACATATGAGATTTTGGTTTAGTCCTTCTCTCAAAACCTTGGAGTTGAATAGCATGAGTGATGCTGGAGTTGACTTATATGAGATAATACCTTAGATGATATAGGATTATTTTGTTTGTAGTAATAGGTAGTACTATTGGCATCTAAGGACTATGCTCGAGGACAAGATGATATACGTTCACACGCATCCTGAGCCCCTTGAAACCCCGAAGCTTTACCAAGCCATAACTCGGCCGGAATATGACCATAGGCTCTGGCTCTAAGTCAAAAAGACTAAGGTCGATACTCCACCTTGACCACCACTCACCCTTTCCATAAGGAAGGTGGACGTGAAGAGCTAGAGTATCAGGGACCACAAACCCCTAGACAAGAAACCACCCAAAACAAATGCAGATCCCAGAAGATTAAGACTAACTGGCCAAAGATTGGTTACCGAGGTTTCTCTCGAGAGCAAACTGAATCAGAATGCTGTCAGTCTCAAAACCATTCTCGAGTCTTACCCCAAGACCACACCGTCCACACCTTACGGTTAATGGATATACCGTCAAGCCATTTTTTTAAGGTCGGCTTATGCCCGCTTCTCTCACACATCCCATGAACAATATGTTTGTGTGATACTTGGAGAAATATGGTGTTGTCCTCACGGATGGCATCCTTAATTACCCAATGAGAGAAAGGAACACATTATTCCTATTTGGATAAACCCCAGAAACACCGATTGCCATGTGATACGTCTCCAATGTATCTATAATTTTTTATTGTTCCATGCTGTTATATTATCATTCTTGGATATTTTACAATCATTTTATAGCAACTTTGTATCATTTTTTTGGGACTAACCTATTGACATAGTGCCAAGTGCCAGTTACTGTTTTTTGCTTGTTTTTTACTTCGCAGAATATCAGTACCAAACGGAGTCCAATCGCGATGAAACTTTTTGGAGATTTGTTTGGACCAAAAGGAAGCCAGTGGGCCAAAGAAGTACCCAGGAGGGAGCCCAGGCGGCCCACAAGACACCAGGGTGCGCCAGAGGCCCCGGGCGCGCCCTGGTGGGTTGTGGCTGCCTCGAGAGTACCCTCCACCGCCTCTGAGCACTATAAATACCCAAATATTCGAGAAACCCTAGAGGAGTCGACAAAAAATACTTCCAGCCGCCGCAAGTTCCAGAACCGCGAGATCCAATCTAACACCATCACGGAGGGGTTCATCATCCTCATTGGTGCCTCTCCGATGATGCGTGCGTAGTCCACCATAGACCTACGGGTCCGTAGGCAGTAGCTATATGGCTTTCTCTCTCTCTTTTGATTCTCAATACAATGGTCTCTTGGAGATCTATTTGATGTAATGACTTTTTGCGGTGTGTTTGTTGGGATCCGATGAATTTTGAGTTCACGATCAGCTTCTATCCATGAATATTATTTGAGTCTTCTTTGATCTCTTATATGCATGATTACTTATAGCCTCGTATTTCTTCTTCGAATCTTTGGTTTAGCTAGGCCAACTAGATCGATTTTTCTTCCCATGGGAAGAGGTGCTTTGTGATGGGTTCGATCTTGTGGTGTCCTCTCCCAGTGACAGAAGGGGCAGCGAGGCATGCATGTATTGTTGCTATTAAGGATAACAAGATGGGGTCTATTCCTACTTGAATAGATCTTGTCTACATCATGTCACCGTTCTTATTGCATTACTCTGTTTTTCCATGAACTTAATACACTAGATGCATGTTGGATAGCGGTCGATGTGTGGAGTAATAGTAGTAGATGCAGAATCATTTTGGTCTACTAATCTTGGACGTGATGCCTATATAATGATCATCGCCTTGGATATTGTCATGATTATTTGTTCTTCTATCAATTTCCCAACACTAATTTGTTCACCCACCGTGTGCTATACTCATGAGAGAAGCCACTAGTGAAACCTACGACCCCCGGGTCTACTTTTCCAACATATTGCTTTCTGATCTATCTTTTGCCGATTTTTGTTTTCAGATCTATTATTCCAAAAACCCAAAAAATACCTTGCTGCACTTTTTATTTGCCTCTTTTATTTTGTGTTCTTTTGCGATTTATCTATCCAATCTATTACAATCTAATCTATATTTTAAAGTGGAGAGATTGACAACCTCTCTTACGCGTTAGGTTGTAAGTATTTGTTCTTTGTGTGCAGGTACCATTTACATAGTGTTGCATGGTTCTCCTAATGGTTCAATAGCCTTGGTTTCATAACAGAGGGAAATACTTACCGTAGCTGTGCTGCATCATCCCTTCCTCTTTGGGGAAATACCGACGCGGTCTCAAGCCACGTCAAAAGGAATTTCTGGCGCCGTTGCCGGGGAGACATCATCAACATCTATCAGGTTCATAATCACAAATCCCATCTCCTTGCAATTACATTATTTGCCATTTGCCTATTTTTTTCCTCTCCCCTACTTCACAAATTTGCCGTTTTATTCGCCCTGTTTTTCTTTTGCCCTTTTTCTCGTCAGATCTATTATTTGCCTACCTTGTTGTTATGGCTAGTTCTTCCTCTATCGCCCGTACTGTCGAGAATGAAGTTCTAAATTTTAAGCAAAGGGGAGGGGAGAACCTAAAAGATGCTTGGTATAGGATTTGCAATACTCATAATAGATCTATTCATAAGCAATCTACCCTTGTTCATATTCGCATTTTTTATGTGGGCATCACCACTTGGTATAGATTCGTCCTTGATACGATTACCGGTGGGAATTTCTTGATGTGTCCATCTTTGGACGCTTTTAATGCTATGGGAAATTTAGTGGGTTCACCATCTCTCATGATTAATGAAATAACCTTAACTCTCGAACATGTTAAGGAAAGGCTAGATGCTATTGAAAAGAAGATGATTACCAAATAACATCTTGAAAATTTGGATAAGAAAATGCATAATCTTGCTTATAAAATTGGATCAAAAGCGGGGGATGTCTTTAAATTATTGAAGGAAAAGGAAACCGTAGTTAACGAAAGAATAGAAGAAAGTCCCTCCCGGATTGATAAGTTGGAAGAAATTTTTAGTAACTTGAGTTCGGCCTTTTCTTATATTAAAACTATTGAAAAAACTCCCGTAAAAATTTGCAAGACCACGCCAGTCACTAAGAACCAAGGTGCCACATTTAATAGCCACAAGGGAGATCTTAAAATGATTAGTGTTCATCCCAATTTTGTTGAAATAGTAAAAGACCCTACTTACAAGAATGAATTTTTTGGTCTTATTCCTAGAATTATTGTCATTGAAAGTGTGCATGATAAATTCTTGAAGAAATCTAGTTGTGTGATTGAGGATTTGAAAACTAAAGATGACAATACTTGAATCTATGCTTTATGCCTAGCTAGGGGCGTAAAACGATAGCGCTTGTTGGGAGGCAACCCAATGAATAAATTTATGTTCACATTTTTCTTTATGTTCTTGAGTGTTGACACAATTATGGGGTCTATTCCTACACGAATAAATCTTGTCTACATCATGTCACCGTTCTTATTGCATTACTCTGTTTTTCCATGAACTTAATACACTAGATGCATGCTGGATAGCGGTCGATGTGTGGAGTAATAGTAGTAGACGCAGAATCATTTCGGTCTACTAATCATGGACGTGATGCCTATATAATGATCATCGCCTTGGATATCGTCATGATTATTTGATCTTCTATCAATTGCCCAATAGTAATTTGTTCACCCACCTTGTGCTATACTCATGAGAGAAGCACTAGTGCAGGCACCTGCTATACAAACGGTTTTTAACCCCTTTTTGTGACGTAGTCTCAAACCGTCGCCTTGCATGTGTGGGCGATAGGGGGGTGGCTATCCCACACGATACGAAAAACCCGTCGACGATGGCTGCGCCCTGTCACACACGATGAGCAAAAATATGTTGTGTGCGATTGGAAGGGCCATCACAAACATATATTTTTGGGAAGTCGTGTGAGATGTGCTTAGCATCCCACACACTGAATTCCAAACGTACATTTCCGTTCGCATTCTACATCACACACAATTTTCTGCATAACATCGTCTATGTTAGGGGTGGCTATCACGCATGGTTCCTAGAAGAAACTGTTTGGCATAGGGTTGTTCATCACACACATGTTTTACGTGAAAACGTTTGCGAATGTGTCTTCTAACGCACACAGTTTACGGCCGGAAGTCGTGTGTGATTTTTCACTGATCCAACACGCCAAATTTCCAGGAACCGTGTGGGTTTGGTGAGGTAATCGCCGACGGTGTTCTATGACAAACCATCTGCAATATGAAACCACAATAATCAGGCTAATTGCTCTATTATTTATAATCCAGCTAGTAAACAAATTGACACTTCATATTAAGAACACAATATATTTCATTTCGTATTATGGCAACCAGGATTTCATAATTGGAATACATAAGAGTACAACATCATATAGGCATATACTACCTAGCTACCCAATTACACGACAGGACCGAGTTTCACATGCAACATTTAAAATCTTTGGAAAATAGCATCATATACGGTAAATAGACAGATGAATCTCGTCTAGAAAACTGTTGAAGAGGAAGGCAAATATTGAGCCTTCGCTGATGTCGAAGGTCCTTGCAACTTTATGCCAGAGCCTGTGGATGGTTGCCCACCCATCCTTCATTCTCTTGAGGAAGACTTCAAGATTATACCGTGGGTGCTGTATGAATACCTTCCTCGCCTCTTGATCATACAAGTGGTTTGAGACGTACTCATCGATGAACTAGTTTGGAAAGGACTGCAAAACAAAAATATGCATAAATTTCATTTCAAAAAATTGTAATGTCACAAAGGGAAAAAAGACAAGGTAAAAGCGATAGTACCATCCTATAGTTCACTGATGTCTTCTTCATTGTGCAGACAAACAGCTTGTTGTTTTTTGTCGCAAGTTTCTTTATCTTAACAATCTTTCTGAGTTTCTTGATTTGACTGATATTCATGAACACATCATTTCCCCACATGCAAAATGGGTCGAACAGTGGGTCTAAACCTCTTACAGCAGGACCTACATGCGCAAGACCAAATTATTATTAGAAACCTAAATATTAGAATGGTTCCTGCAATTGCACAATAATGTGCTATTATCCAAAGGATCATGAAAGTGCAAACCTCGATGGTAAACTTCAATGTCTCCCATTGTTCCCCCTGTAACACATTTAAGATAGATATTGATCAGGTTTTAAGTGAGATTTGGCGTGCTATCAGTAAGATATGTTAATGAAAATTAAACGCATTGCATATCCAACATATTAATTCAAGCCACATGGAAAAGCCAAGCGTGCTAAGAACTATGAAATATAGAAATTGTATGTTTCACATGCATAACAATACAAAATTGTACCAATAATAATCGAACATCACATTGCAAATGATCACCAAAACAAATGAACCAAACAGTTAACTGAGCATCACATTGGACAATAGAACATACTAGAAGGTCAGATTGCATAGTAGCATTACTTGCATATTTCACTAGAATTTCTTAAGGAAAGGCAGGAGCAGCACATGCAACAGGTAAAGCAAACATGTTTAACAGGCGTAGCTACCTGAACACAGGTCATTAGTAATTAAGCTAAAAACAAGCTATTCTCATTATCGGAGATATCGATAACGATGGGCTTGGAAGAGGGCAAGGCCTCCACATAGTGGGTGCCCTCCTCGTAGTGGTGAGTGGCCTCAGCCTGTCCGGGCACCAACCTGCCGGCTCTGGAGTTGAGGAAAGCATGGGCACGCTGAGAAAACAACTCGTAGTCGTCGTCGTCGAAGGCAAAATCGGATCTGTCAAGAAAACACAACGAGTTGTTGTTCAAAGCAGACAACCGCGCGGCGGCGTCTGTGCACGAGGCGTCGACGGTGGCCTCGACGGCGATGTGCTGCTCCAAGATCTGGGGGTCGGCATGCATGGCAGCCATCGCGGCCTCATCCGCGCGTGCGATCGCGATTTGCTTCTCTGCTGCCAGGTGCTCCTTGAGATCCTGGCTATACTGCGTGCACCATGTCTTTCAGCGGCGATTATGTGGGGGTGGGCCGGTGATTTTGGTGGAATGTGTCGCACCGGCGGTCGGGGCATGTGGAATGGAGGAGGGGGTGGAGGGGGAGGGGTGTGGGGAAGGTGTGGATTACCTGACTAGATGGAGGAGGGCGAGCAGCAGGAAGGAGCGTCGCCGGCGAGGATGCGGCGCTGCAAGCAAGCTGTGCAGGTTTGAACTTAGGAAAGGAAGGGGGAAGCAGGGGGTGTGGATTTAGTTGGTACGAGGGGCGAGGGAGGTAGATATTTGCGCGGCAGCCCAAAATTTTGTTCGGTGCGGCGAAAAAGTAGCGCGCACAATGACATCGGACACAGTCCCTTTACCATAATTGTGTGAGATATTCAACAACACAAACGAATCCTATAGTTGATCCCGAGTGTGATGAGACTGAACATTGAAATTTTGGTCTCCAAGCTTCCGGCATAAGATATCGGATACTACATTGCACACGGTACTTGCATTTCATTTTCATTTGGAAGAGAAAATGGGGATACGGCGGCAAATTTTGGTCCGAATTTCCCTCGTTACATTGGTCATCGACGTCATTGCTTAATTTAACAACACTTCCAAATTTGAGTACTACACAAAAGAGCCTACAGCACTGCCCGCACTTACTTAATCGAGCAACTAATAAACATTAGTTAGTTGACCTAAACAATACTCTAACAAAAGACCATTGCGCTAGACAGAGACTAATATTCCACCTGGCATTCGTCGATCTCCGCCGCCTGCTCGATGACCGGCTCCCGCTCGACGACCTCCGGGGTAAGGAGATCCATGGGATCCGTCGCCACATACTCCAGCACCTCGCAGTCTTCCTTCACCATCTCTTTGGATAAGGACGCCATGAGCCGGGCATGGGAGGCCTTGCTCCGGGCATGGGAAGCCAGAATCTTGGCTAGGGAGGCCGCCGACGAACGGACGCCTGCTCGAGCACACTCAGCATTTACCAACTCATTGGACGTGGGTTGTCGACCGGTGTCGGAGAAGGCAGATGTGATTTGTGCAGTGACCGACACAAGATGGGCGTGGGTGGCCTCGAGATGGGACTGGGCGTCCGCCCTCAGGGCTATGGCGACCGCCGAGAAACTGACAGCTGATGTGTCGTTCTCGCAATTTGCTATCCCCGTCGCGGTTGTTGCTGCCGCCCTCTCAGCTGCAGCAGCTGCCCTTTCGGTTGCTGCAGCCACCCTGTCGGAGGTAGCGGACATGTTCAAGCATCTTGAGAGCGCGCTCATGGCTGATGCGGCCACGCTCGGGCTGGAGTGGGTTGCCAAAGTTGCCGTCACGACGGGAATCCACGTCCCCATCTTTCACCGGCGACGATTGAAAAGTAAAATGCTCTAGGGAGTCCGTGCGGCAAACTGGCCGGCGGTGTACTGTAGTCGACGAAGCTTCCGTCCTAAGCCATGCATTATGACTTTATGAGGATTGGCCCAAGATGTTTTGTACTGCATCACACACGATTCATGAACTTGAACTGTTTGTGAAAGACTTGATATTCAAAATGTTTTTAAAACAAAAAATGAGGTTACTTCGACAAAGGACGGTGTTTGGATTGCAATAAGATTTATATGCAGTGAACACTTACCAATAGCTGGGTCGTGCTAAAATATGGAATTATTCAGGGTATGTTTGGCATTTTTATGCATTAATTGAGTTTTCTAGGCATTTCATGTGTATAATTCAAATTTGAACTATCGTCCCAATGTCCGGTGCGTTAAAATGGGATGAAAATCATATTAGTGTCCATGGCTTCATCTTTAGGTCACGGGCAAGAAATGGGAATGAATTTCAAACATATTGGGGTCTTGGCTCGGCCTCAAACGTTGAGAAACTTGGTTTTTAAATTACTGTAAATCCAAAACGCGTCAAAAATTCTAAAAACTAGGCCTGTTGTCATGACATGGCACATATGTGCCACTGAAAAAAATTCTCCAGCTTGGGACAATTATAGGCACAAGTCCGTTACAAACCAGAGCTTCTCACTGCAAGCTTTGTGATTCCGATAAGGAACACGTCACCTTAATTACGTGGGAAAAACGACGTTGGCTCATCTTCTCGCCTTGAACTTTTGTTAGAGGCAACATAGACCAGGAAGAGTGTCTTGATAAAATATGGCATTATTCAGGGTTCTTTTTGCATTTTCATACGTTAATTGAGTTCTCTAGGCATTTAATGTGGATAATTAAAATTTGAACTAAAATCACAATGTCTAGTGCATCAAAATGGGTTGAAAAATCATATAAGAACATCTAGGGGTCTTGGCTCGGCCACATACATTGAGAAGCTTGGTTTTACATTCATGTATAAATCAAAAACTCGTCATAATTTCATGAAACTTGGCATGGTGTCATGACATGGCTCAAACGCGCCCTGGTGAAAAAATGTCTGATTTGGGACAAGTTTTGCAACAAGCCCCTTACAAACCTGAGCTTCTCACGGGAAGCTTTTGTGGTTTTGATATGGAATGCGTCACATTATGTGGGCGAATCGACATCCGTTGCATCTTCTCGTCTTGAACTATATATTTCTAGAGGCAACATATACCAAAATGAGTGTTGTTCCAAAAATATGAAAAATATACATGGTTTATTTGGCCTTTTTATACATTAATTGACTTTTATATGCATTATTTAATGTGCATAATTCAAATTTGAACTACAATCACAAGGTCTGGTGCATCAAAATGGGTTGAAAATAATATAAGTGTACATGCATCTTTACGATCCCATGCAAGATATGGGAATGAATTTCAAACATCTCACGGTGTTGGCTCGGGCACACATACATTGAGAAACTCGGGTTTTAAATCATGTATAAATCAAACAATTGTGAGAAAAGTCATGAAACTTGGCATGGTGTCATGACATGCATGGCTCAGATGTGCCCTAGTAAAATAATATCCAATTTGGGACAAGTTTTGGCACAAGCTTCTAACAAACCTAACCTTCTCACATGAAGCTTTTGTGGTTTTGATATGGAACACGTCACCTTATGTGGGCGAATCGACATCCGCTACACCTTCTCATCTTGAACTATATATTTCTAGAGGCAACATATACCAAAATGAGTGTCGTGCCAAAATATGAAATTATACATGGTTCGTTTGGACTTTTTATACATTAATTGACTTTTATATGCATTATTTAATATGCATAATTCAAATTTGAACTACTAACACAAGGTCTGGTGCATCAAAATGGTTAGAAAACCATATTAGTGTGCATGCATCTGTAGGTCCCATGCAAGATATGGAAATGAATTTCAATAATCTCGGGGTCTTGGCTAGGCGAGAGAAACATTGAGAAACTCGGGTTTTAAATCATGTAAATCAAAAAACTAGTCAGAAGATTCATGAAACTTATCTCGCTGTCATGAACATGGCACATAAAGGCGTCATATCATTTTGTTTTCCTATTTGAGACTCCTCTTTTATATATTTTTTCTTTTAGAGACAACATTGAGAATATTACGTTAAATCATAGTAAATCTAGAACTTGCACAAAATTCAAGAAATTGGGCATGGCGTCATGATATAGCACAAATATGTTGTGGTATTTTTCGTGTCCATTTTGGAAAAAAGACGGACACATTAATAGCTAACGAAAGCTTTTTGGAACAAAGAACAGACACGTTTCCACGGAAACGGTTGCATTATTTTCAAACCGTGGGCGTTCTACTGCCCTTACGTGCTGCCAAGCGTCGCACTCTTCTATTGGCTAGGGCTTAGGAGGTGTCGTGCGAGCAGCTTCTAGAGTTGACAGGAGGCGTGCGAGCTGGCCTCCGCTGCGCAGGCTCACCGAGATGCGTGCGGGCTGTATGCCGCAGGCTCATCGAGAAGCGAGCCCTTTGACCTCCGTATCCGCCCTCCTCGCTTCCAACCTTTCCATCAATGGCGCCCGAGCTGTTGTTTAATAGGCGGTTTTACCGCCCACTCGCTCACAATCCTCTCTACATCTTCGCCTCCCATTCCCCTCCATCATTCAGACTTCCACGGCGACCTACGCCATGGTGCACAAGGATCATATGCCACTAGTCTTCCAGTTTGGTGAAGTTGACACCGAGCCGGAAGAGATAGAACATAAAGACGAATAGGACACCATGGACATGGCCCTGGAAGAGCTGCATGCCGCAGCGGATGCTGCCCCGACACACTTGCCAGCAACCATCCCCGTGGCATTGACGGGCTGGTCGCCGAGCATCATCGCAGCGCTGGAAACCGCGAGCGTCAGGGAGGTCCCCGCGAACCCGCGCGAGCTCATGTATGTGCAAGCATCAGCGCCTCCTCCTCGCCCGTGCTCATGCGCGCCCCTACAAACGCCACACCAGTACCAGTGCGCGTGCCCGCACCCACGACGCCCGTCCCTGTGCGCGCGCCTGCACCCATCACGGGCCCCTCAGCGGATTGGGATGCCACCGTCGACAGCTTCCTCACAACGCCGCTACTCGCCACCCCGTGCCCGTCGATCATGCGACGACCGGCTCTTTGATTGTGAAGTCCATAACATTCTGGTCTCGTTTGAAGAACTGTACAGCTTCACCCCGGAGCACGAGAATGCCGCCGTAGGACGCCGCAGCCGCCGCCGCCGCCACCACAACTAGTTTTCTTTATATTGTATCTTGATTGTATGAATGTGAAGTCAAAGCTTGACTGAATGAAACCTATGGTTTGATGAACTAAGTATTTATCTCTAAATTCACATAGCAAACAAAAAACCATCATCGTTTTCTCTGAATAAACACTCATCACAAACGGTTCAGGTTGAATACCCATATATAGATCGACAGCTATCTTTCCTTCGCCCGTAAGCCAAGTGAAAATATTGGCGCCAAGGATTTGTGCAATGCGTCATCACAAACGTTTCTCTAATATGACATGTGTGCCTAGTATAGATAATCCAGGAAGATTTGCATCTATCATATTGGGTAAATTGACATGTGTCAAATCAGAAGCATTGGCATCTGTCGATCTAGTAACATTGGCATTTGTCAACATTGTAGCACTGGCATTTGTCGAATTTCGCAGGAACAAAATCACTATTACGGTGCACTTTTGCAACTGAAATTCAGCAAACATGGATTTCATTCATAGATTAACCATTGGTCTTTGTACAAAATAGTTCAACTCGACAGCTGAATCGAACAAACTTTTCCCCAATTGTTGCCAACCACGTACTGAAATAGCTAGTTCAACTATATATACTAGCTAATTTAAAGTCCATGGTACAGTTCAACCATATCTATAGTTAGATGAACTGAAGAAAATAGCCCCTAAATACTAGTACTACGAAGGGGCTTTGTACCACTTCCAGCAGAATCGAGCGTGCTCAGTAAGAGAAACTGGTGGAGGAGCCTGCCGATGAGTTGCTGGAGTCGTGTCCGTTACCTGCCAGTGCTGCCCTCCGGCGCTCAAGACGCCCCTCCTCGAAGCGACGGGACTCGGCGTAGATCTCCGCATTCCGTGCCGCCGCTGCGGCTTCTCCTGCGGCCATGGTGTCGGTGAGCTTCTTCGCGTGTGCGACATGGCGCTCCACCTCCTTCTCTAGGAATTAGATGTAGCACGCAAGGGTTAAGACACAGAAGCAAGGCGGCAGGCCTTTGGCGGCCTCCACTTCCCGCATTCGGGCCTTGGTGGCGGAGCGGGTGATGACCCCGCCGCCTGACGGTGGGGTCGTGGCAAAGAAGGACGACGATGGGGCGGCGGCCCCAGCGGCTACCGACGTGTTGGCGGCCACGGCGGCCACCGGCAGCAGCTGCCTTCGGGCAGCGGTGGTGGAGCGTGTAGTTAGTGGCGTGCGCACAGCCACCAGGGACGCCATGTGCACCACACGCTTTAGAGGACTGCCGCGCTGACGCGGTGAAGCCTCCCAGCTGGAGCTGTCATCTGGCGGAGTGGCTGGGCGACGACGAACGGCCGGTACCATTGGCGATTGGGAGAGAATCAAACTAGACAACCTACGGGGAGGGAGGGGATGAAGGAAATGTGAAGTCGCCGGCCGTGAGGGTTTATATAGCAGGCCGGCAAGCATTGGGGATTTCACCAAGCCTGGCGAGAAGCTAGAGCCGTAGGACGGTTTTGTGCGTGGGAACATGCGCGGTTGTGCGCGGGAACGGGCTCATCGAGTGGACGCGTGGCCAAAAGCGGTGCCGAAGCGTGCACTGGAATCCTCGGGCAGCAACGTGGTGACAAGACGCGAGAGAGGAGGATGAGGTGATGCACATGCACACGGTCATAATAATAAAACATCTGTGATATTAATACAGGCAAACGGCACTTCCCAACGAAGCATCGGTAATGATTTCATCCATTGCTGACAATTGTTAGGGAGCAACCGTCTGCCAACAACCCACACAGCTTGTCATTATGAATCGTTTGGGTTATTATTGGTCTTCCCACACAATTCTGATGAATGAACTGTTTGCCTGGTATCACACACACCTTGTTATGGTAACTCGTTTGTGTTCTCGCTCCATCAACGCAAACAATTTGTCTGAATGAACTGTATGCCGTACTTCACACACATATGTATTTGAAGAACCGTTTGTGTTATCTTTTCTAATCGCAAACAGTTCATAAGCACCAACTGTATGCCCAGCATCACACACGCAACTATTTTCTGAATCGTATTTGATGGATCCGCCATCGCACACAGTTCGTGTCATTACCGACGGAGCTTGAACTATACAGTTTGCGATTGATGGATCGCAAAAAGTTTCCACGAAGGGTCTCTGATTGATGTGTCGTCTTTGGACCATTCTGTAGTAGTGAAGCCACTAGTGAAACCTACGGCCCCCGGGTCTACTTTTCCAACATATTGCTTTCCGATCTATCTTTTGCCGCTTTTTTGTTTTCAGATATATTACTCCAAAAACACAAAAATACCATGCTGCACTTTTTATTTGCCTCTTTTATTTTGTGTTCTTGTGCGATCTATCTATCCAATCTAATATATCTTTTTACAGTGGAGAGACTGACAACCTCTCTTATGCGTCAGGTTGCAAGTATTTGTTCTTTGTGTGCAGGTACAGTTTACATAGTGTTGCATGGTTCTCCTACTGGTTCGATAACCATGGTTTCATAACTGTGGGAAATACTTACCGTAGCTGTGCTACATCATCCCTTCCTCTTTGGGGAAATGCCGACGCAGTCTCAAGCCACGTCACCATGCTCCCCAAGTGTAAGGTTTTACCTTAAAGCAGTCGGACTCCTCGAAGCACCCTCCCTGCAGCAGAAGGCATTCTTGCCAAAGCAAGATGAAGAACCACTACGGTTGGGAAGCCACGACTAAGAATAAGAAGAAGCAAGAGAACTCAACCACCACTCCTCTTTCGGCTACATCAGCTAGGCTATGGTAAGAAGCACCGACGTTCAAGCACAATGAAGCCCTTGGACATCAAAAGAATTAAAAGAGCCCCTTATTTTAAGTAGCCACCTATCAGTTCCTGACTAGGAAGGAACCGAAAAGCTGATAGCACCCCTCACTCCACCACTTTGATGGTATACGAGGAAGCATGACGTCCCCACTCTCTCCAGATGCCTGGAATGGAGTGGAACGACTGTCGTGACTTCGTTAGTAGCCCTTTTTGGTCCAATCAAGGACGCGAATCCTGATTGAATCATGGCGAAACACCTGTCAAAGGTGGTTCACCCCTCTTGCCAAGCCTCAGGCCTTGGGGATTGGATGGCTGGTCTATACATTTGGGTATCCAGCTCATCTAGGACCCCCTCAAAAACTTTCCTAGGTGGTAGGAACCGTTTTCGCGTCAAATCTCTAAGCTTAGTCTTAGGGATGAGACTCAGCCCAAACCTTGCCACAAATGGCTACGGAGAGACAAGTAGACCAAACACTCGAGGGGCCGCCAGAGACGTGCGTCCGTGACGACAAAGACAATTGGCTGAGGATGAATGAAGAACATACCTAGTCAACTTACTCAAGCGGAAGATCTCGACAAGAAGCCTACGATGACGCGCTTCAACACTCACAAGGATGAAGACCACCTGCAACTGAAGATCACCTGCCTTAAGGGAGTCAAGGACTTCCCCGTCGACGGGAAACTACACCAAAACCTTGACCCTTCTATTCTAACACGAGACATCTAGTTTTCACTAACCAATGTGAGTAACCCCAGGACCAGCACGCAGATACACTACTTTGCCCGCGTTCCGACTTTGGAATACACACGCAAGCCAGACCTTTGCTCGAACCCCGTTCATCAGGCCCTTAACTTTTAGTCAGGCCTAGCTTACCACAAGGACCATGTTCACCTCTCAAACAAAGCCGAGCAACACACTCGAAGCTGTATCATAAAACACTTCAAGATCCACTGGAGCAATCACATCGAAGAAGAAACATCATGGGAACGTGAAGACTACCTCAAACCCGAATTTCCGTATCTTTTCAAACGCCTAGCCTGGGAATCTCGGGGACGAGATTCTTGTAAGGGGGGTAGGTCTGTCGCACCCTGTGTTTTGCCTCATGACTAAGTTAACATGACTCAAAAATTAGGGCCAACAAAAACTTTTTTGTGTGCTTGTGATGCTTGACTTGATTGCTAACTGCTTGTTTGCTTGCTAGTGCTTTAATTCATAAAATTCCTCCTACTCTCTAGACTCACCTCCTTGATCCAAAGCTTTGCCCAATGATCATGCCATGTGTAAAGGACATAAAACTATTTTTATAAAATCTTATTTTGGCCAAAAAGCATTTATTTAATTTAGGTTTTCAAAAACCCCTGAGTTGAGGCTTGAACTACAAGTCCTTAAATTAGGGTATTTACATTCTTTCAAAAACCCCTGAGTTGAGGCTTGAACTACAAGTCCTTAAATTAGGGTATTTACATTCTTTCAAAAACTATATTTGAGACTTCCCAAAACCACTTAATATTATTTTTTAAAGATTATTTTCCTATTTTATTTAAATATTTTTTCTTAAGGCCAAAAATGGTCTTTTATAAGGAAAAAATATTTTTATGCTTTCAAAATATTTGAGAAAAATTAGGGAAACTTAGTGGACATATATTTTCCATATATAAAGGTTTAAACACATGGCCATGATCAAAATATTGGACAAATCCCTCCAAAACCCTTTCTGCATATTTCATGTATTTGAAATATTTCTACAAGAAATATTCTCAAATAAATCCAAGAAACTTCTAGCTTGTCACATATGCCATATGTAATCGTCTTACCAAGGTTCATCTCAATCCCAATAATTTTGGTTCAACAAAATGCCCCCAAACCCTCTCTGTCTAGATCCAAACTTGAGCAACTTTACATTGCCAAGTTCCTTCAATTGTGCTAAAACTCCATGGACATGTTCCAATCCTCTAATAATGCATCCACACCAAGTGGTGCATCAAGGAGAACAGATCAACTTGTCCAAATCCCCCCAAACCCATTTCTGTTGATTTTTAAATTTGGAACTTTTAAATTGTCAATTTTCTTCTTTTGGTCTCAAACTTTGTGGGCATGTTCTAACCCCCAAATGATGCCACTACACCAAGTGGTGCATCAAGGAGAATAGATTTGCAAGCCTAGATCTATAGAAACTTAATTCTGTTGATTCTAGGGTTTACCAAGTTTGCATTGGAAACTTCCTCCAAATAAGCTCAAACTTGGTGATCAGCCCCATTTTTATCGACCATTTCATCCTGTTAAATATCATGGCTAGAAAATACTTTTTACTTGCCCAAACCAACAACAAACACCTTCTGGCAGAATATAGAAGTTATTGTTTTGACCTCCTACACTATTCCCCTTCACCTAATTTTTTTATCACAACCCCACATTGTTACCTTCTAACCCCAGTAAGAAACTCTTGGCCATATCTCAATGATTGGGGGTGAAACCTCCATTTTAACCCCCTGGACATCACCTTTTCCCTCCCTCTTGGCTTTCCTTCTCAACCAGGGCAACCTTCAGAGAATCATATGCCTCACCCGGCCTTGTTTACTCCCCGTAGACCCCCCCTAGACATGTGTGGCCGCGCCCTACGCACCAACATCATTCCATGACATGCAATATGCGCACTCTGGAGTGCGCTACAATGCAGTCCAGCACTATAGCCGCACCAATCCGCGCCCCCGACAGTCTTGTGCCTCCCGCTCGTGTCCCCCGAGACGGCCTCGCCGTCCGGGACACGCCTCCTGGTCGGGCCCCTCCTCTCTCTCCCTCTGCTGGCCTCTCCTCGCACGCGCGCCGACCACCCGAGACCTCCAATCGGCGATCACGCACGCGCAGCCACCAGGGCCTCTCTCTCCCCCTCTGGTCCTTCTCCACGAAGCAAGCCATCCCCAGCACGTGCCCTCGACCGCTTCAGAGCCCCCCAGTAGCCGCCATGGCCGGTTCCGCAGACGCCCGTGAGCTCAGCTCACGGTGCACCGCCGGCCGCCCATATAAACCCCCGGCCTCTTCTCTTGACCTCTCTCGTTCCCTCTCCATCCCAGAAACCTCCTGGACCGACCCCCTCGTCCTCCTGTGCCCTCCAACCCTCTCCATGGCTCAGGCCTCCCCGTCAGCCTCGGCTCAAATTCGTGCATACCCGAGCTCCTCCTCCTCCCTTAACCCAGCTGGTGCCCTCACACCACCGTCGCGAAGCCCCATAGCGCCGCCATTTCTTCCCGGAGACGCCATGCACTCAAGGGCAACGGTGGCCGAAGGTCTCCTCCGTGGCCAGCCAGGCCATCACCACTGGAACCCGCCCTGGCGGGCGAACGACATCTAGGTGAATGTGGCGCATTGCCCCGAGCTCACCGGTAGCCGGATCACCGAGAACGGTGGTCGGTAGCGCCAGAAACCACCGTCGGGACCTCCTCTGTCGTCGTCAGCGGGAGGAGGACGACAAGCCTGCCAGCAGGCCCCGCCTGTCAGCGGCACACCGGCCGAACCCAGCTGTTTTGCGTGGACGCGGGTTCAGGATGAAGTCGTTTTCGCGCATAGAAAGCCTATCCCGCAGAGTACGCCTTCGACATGGCATTCTGCGCGCGGCTGAGTTGTTGGGCCGGCCCACCTGCTGTTCTACGCCCTGTGCACGATATAGCCATTTAGGTATGAACTTTTTCCTTTTCTTTTTTAGAGGGATAGAAAAATTCATATAAAATTCATATGACATCCAAATTTGATGATTCAAATTTCTGTAATCTCCTAATAATGCCACCTATCATTTGGTGCAACTTTCATATTTTCCACCACAAGTTTTTGCATTGTTCCAGTGTAAATTAAAATTTGAAATTACTCAAAACCTAATTTGTAAAATCCCTAGAACATCCAAATCAACTCCAAATGGAGTGATTCCAATTTCTAGGTGTTCTAAAAATAATTCCCTATTTATCTAGCCATGGTTAACATTTTTCCTATGCTATGTTTCTGCTGGATCAAATAAAAGGCCCCACTTTCCATTCATTTCATCTTAAGAAATTCATAGGAAAACCATTCCAACTCCAAATATAGTGAATCCACTTCCTAAATGTTTCGAAAATCATGCCCTGTTTAATAGGTGCATTCAGTCATTTTTATAAAATAAAAAATTTGTAGACTCCTTATAGGATCAATAATTCCCCCCATTTCCGCCTTTCAAAAATCCTCGTTGGTCCAGATCCAGTAGAACCACTTTGGTTATTTTTCTTACAGCCAGAGGTGTCCTATAAAAATAAAACTCCTACTTTAAGAACACTTTTATTTTCTGTTTGTTGTATTACTTATTATGGTTGTTTCCGATGGTAGTTGATGAAGTAGACGGAGTGCTCGGAGTTGGACCAGAAGCGTGGGAGACCTCGAAGACTTTAATGAGCTAGGCAAGCAGCCCTTTGACCATGTCGATGAAACTATTTCTTGCGTGGCATTATAGTACTCTCATTGTTGCATGAAAGAGCATATCGATGATGTGTGGTGACAACCTTGCTGGGTTGGCCATGGATGCGTTTCTCGTTGATACTTGCAATGTGCATGAACCTACCTTCCTATGAGGGTTATGCGGGTGGGAAGTTGATAGATTGCTAGTAGTTGCGACCGTCACTCCAACCTTACATGTACAACCACTCTACCCCTATATGGGAAGGGGCTTTGTTGATTACTTTGGTCGATGCTAGCAGAGAGCCTGCATTACTAGTGGTGGGAGTGACATGGTCACTCTCGATACAGGGTCGTGCCAGGTAGGGCAACCATGGGCTGTTTTCACAGACACCGGGCACACCGTTGTGTCCCTTCATGGATGGTACTATGTTGAGCAAGGCTCCTGTTTGTACATCATGAAGACATGGGCCAACGAGTGGACTCTTTGTTTAGTGTCGTCAAGGGAAAGGCATTATTCGGGTGCTTACCTTGGGTATGTAATATACCGCGAGTCGTGGCTTGACACGGAAGTTCCCCGAGTCTTGTGGGTAAAGTGTGCAACCTCTGTAGAGTGTAAAACTATTCGAATAGCCATGTACATGATCAAGGACAATTGGATGACCGCTCTTGGGCTACGTCCATTGTTTTCACAAAACTTAGTGCGTGTGTGACAAAGAGATACTTGAGCTAAGTCGAAAGACTTGATGAAATGATTGAACATGTGATGTTCAAACCCTGCTTACATTGATATTTGTAACTTGTTCATATGGATATCTGCTCTTGTTGATGCATGCTTTACAAAAAAATGGTAGGACATGATATTGCACCCAAAATCAACTTTCCGCAAAATACTCGCTTTGGGTTACGCCATGCATTGTTTATCTTGTTCCAATCATGGTTTGCATGCGAGTACATTCAAAGTACTCATTGGTTTGCCACTGGTTATTTTATTGGCCAGGCATGAAAGCACAAGATGTAATGAAGAGTACGTTGTTGATGAACTTGCAAGCTAGGACGCTTCCCAGTCAGAATGCTTATAGGGTTAAGGCAGATGGCATGGGTTCACGCTATCGTTGAAGATTTCCGCTGCGAGTGTATGAAGACTTGGCCATAAAGGTCATATTTGAGTAAATCGATACGTAATGGATGTAAGACTCTTGTTATTCAGTTTATGTGTGTTCAGTGAGCATTGATCTCTGGGATCACTGTGCACGTACATTCGGTGATCACGACTTATGAGTCGGGGTCCCCACACCCTCCAATGATTCTTGCTAGTTCTTGAGGGAAAAGAGAGAGGAGATCTAGATCCATATTTCCACCAATCACTTTCTCCTCTTTTTGAGGGGAACCCCTTGGATCTAGATCTTGGAGTTCTTCGTGTTCTTCTTCATTCTTCCTCTCATTTTCCTCCATAGCATTAGTTGTTGTGGTGGGATTTGGGAGAGAAGGGCTTGGGCACTCCGTGTGCCCTTGCCATTGCATTTGGTGCATAGTTTTGAGTTATCCACGGTGATACGTGGAAGTAAGAAGTTGAGAAGCTTATTACTCTTGGGTGTTTGAGCACCCTAGAGCTTGTGCCTCCTGGGTGCTTTGGCGCCCTAGACGGTTGGTGGTTCCTCGAAGCTCAATCATTGTCTCCAATTAGGTTGTGGAGATCGCCCCGAGCATTTGAGGTCACCTCAGCGCCATAATCCATTGTGGTGAAGCTTCATGGTGTTGTTGCGAGCCTCCAATTAAGTTGTGGAGTTTGCCCCAACCTTGTTTGTACGGATTCGCTGACCACCCTCAAGCGTCCCTTAGTGGAATCACGGCATCTTGCATTGTGCGAGGGCGTGAGGAGATTACGGTGGCCTTAGTGGCATCTGTAGGATCACTAGAAGTATGTGTCTAGAGGGGGGGTGAATAGACTACTTGCAAGAATTAAAACCTAACCTTTTCCCAAGTTAATTGGTTGGTAGATTTTAGCAATTATGACAAGTCTAATGCACCCTACACATGCTAGTCAACAACTATGGCAGCGGAAAGTAAGACATGCACATGTAAGAGAGAGTAGAGATAGGAAGATCAAACGCAATTTGGAGACGCAAGGATTTTTCCCGTGGTTCCGATAGGTGGCGCTATCGTACATCCACGTTTATGGAGTCTTCAACCCACGGAGGGTAACGGTCGCGAGAGTCCAAGGAGGGCTCCACCCATAAGGGTCCACGAAGTAGCAACCTTGACTATTCCATAATGGCTTCCGTCCACGAAGGACTAGCCTCACTATGGGTAGATCTTCATGAAGTAGGCGACCACCTTGCCTGTACAAACTTCTTGGTTCAACTCCACAACACGAAGTAGGAGGCTCCCAAGCGACACCTAACCAATCTAGGAGGCACCACCCTCCAAAAGGTAATAGGCTCGATAGTAACGATGAACTCCTTGCTCTTGTGCTTCAAGATGATAGACTCCTCAACACTCAATCACTCTCTCACAGATTTGGCTTTGGTGGAACAGATTGATTGGGTGGAATGTAACTTGGGGAGGCTAGAAATCAAGATTCATGTGGCTGGAATGGAATGGCTTGATCTCAACACATGAGTAGGTGGCTCTCTCTCAGAAAATTGGATGGGGCAAGTATGGAATAGTTCCGAGTGCTTCTCTTGCGAGTGGGTGGTAGTGAAGGGGAATATATAGGCATCTCCAAAAATCCAACCGTTACACCTATAATGACCAACTCGGTGACACCAAAGTGTAAAACTCGATGGTACCGAGCTGCTCAAAAGGTAGCAACTTTTGAATCTCGGCGAGACCAATATATAAGTCTCGGCAGTACCGATCAGGTGACCAACGGTCAGATTGCAAAACTCGGTGGCACCGATCCAAACAACTCGAAAATTCCGAATTGAAGAAAAGGGGCAACAGAATGTTGGCAACCTAAACTCGGTGGCACCGATGCAGAATCGGCTGTACCGAAAACTTAGGGTTTCGCTGGGATCTGTCTGAAGTGAAAATCGGTAGGGCCGAGTGGGGAAAATCGGTGGCACCGATTTTGCATGATAGGCTTTTGACAGACTTTTGTGGAAGAGCTTGTGGGTGTTTTTGGTGACTATCACTTGTGCACATGGAGCATTTTGTTCACCAGCAATACCTTACCCCGTTTTAATAGTATTGGCTTTCCTAGAGACTCAAAGTGATTTCTCACAAAGTAAAATGTAGAGTCTTCTTGCTTGAAGCTTTGCCAATCCTATTCCTTGAATCTAGGGGTATCTCCACAATCCTTTTTGCCATCACTCTCTGTGGACCTTATCTGAAATGCACTAGATAAGAGTATTAGTCCAAGAGACAATGTATGTTGTCATGAATTAAAAAAAACCACCAAGGGAGCATACTGTGCTTTCAGCATCTTGGGGAGCATTGTGGCTCCACACCGCTCCAAACGGAGATTAGCATCTATAAGGGTGTGAACTTCGGGATACATCGTCATCTCCGCGTGCCTCGGTTATCTCTTACCCAAGCCCTTTACTTATGCCTTTACTTTGTCATAGCCATATTGTTTCATGCTATATATCTTGCTATCAATTAGTTGTTTATCTTGCTTAGCATAAGTTGTTGGTGCACTTAGGTGAGCCTGGTTGTTTTAGGCTTTGTGCTTGACATATTAAACGCTAGTTTTATTCCGCATTTGTTCAAGCCTAAACCGTAATTATTTTAAAGCGCCTATTCACCCCCGCTCTAGGCGACATCCACGTCCTTTTAGTCAGGCCCCTCGGGGGTGTCCGAGTGTGGCGTCGCCTCGTGAGGCCACCTCCCTTAGGGTTGCCTCGCAAGGCTAGGCGTGCAGTGCCAACGGTAGGGTGATGCGCCTGTCACGTGGGCGGTACGTCCTCGCAGATGGGGACGGCAGAGACCATGCCAGGCAGCACGGACAGGGAGGCTTTCCCCTTTAGTGGTTAGGATGCAGCACCAGCTGCCCCACCAAAGCAAGCTCTAAAAATCTTGCCATTTTTGTGTAAGAGGACTAGGACGGATCGGCGCTATAGGACGGAGGTCAACGCCGAGCCCACCAGCGTGTCACGAAGACAACTTTAGCTGGCGGAGACCACCTTTTGTCAGGATAGGACTGGGTTCCTGTCCCCCTTTGACTTGCCGCCCTGTGGCCATCCTTTCCGGCTGATGTTTTCGGGGAAGAGGACCAAGGCACTACAAAGGGGGAGGGACGCCTCCATGTAAGGGGATCGAACCATTTTATCCCCCAGACCTCGTGTACCTCAATACATCTCTTCTTGGCAGAGCAATCCAACACTAAGCAGGAGTAGCGTATTACGCCGCACAGTGGCCTGAACCTGGGTAGCTCGTGTGTCCCTGTCGTGTCCGGCGAGCAGCAGCAAGCTCGTCCTCGATCCTGTTACGTTAATTGTCGACTTGTAGGTAGCCAAGTCAAGCCCCCAAGTGTTCAAATCTTATTCATGGAGAAGTTCTAGGATGCAAATCCCAGACTCCGACACCTCTGTGTGGGATTCCCAAGCTAATCGGTCAACGTCGAACTTCGCGTAGAAACCAATAGTGAGACTAAGGTCTCCTCTGTAAAAACATAAATTAAGAAACCGTGAGTACAAAGGTACTCGGCAAGACTTACATCAGAACTATCTACATATGCATCATTATCAATAAGGGGGTGTGGAGTTTATTGCAGCAAGCTAACTTTGACTCTTGGCTAACCTGTACTATGACTACAAGTAGTATCTTTGGGGTAAGAGAGCGCACACGAGTCCACATATTCACCACATCAATACACCACTATGGATCCACTCCTGTCTCCCTACAAGAAGGCCATCCATAGCACTCACGCTTATCTTGCGCATTTTAAAGTATCCATTTCAAGTTGTCTATGAACCATACAAGCTTTCCAAGTAGTCCATATCCGCGGAGGCGACTATTCGAATAGATGAATTAACCATGCAGGGGTATACTTCTTCACACACGCTCCCACCACTTATCACCATATGCACGTCATGCATCTCGGCATCCTTCAAGCAGAAGTACTGGCATGGGTGTCGGCCACAACCGTTAACCGCGCAAGATTCTAGTCCAAGTTTATCGCCTATTTGAGACTAAACCCGCAAGGAAGTCCGACCGAAGTTTCCTCTACGGCCCCAAATGATGTGTACAGGGTTCCCAAGCCCACCGTTCGGGTGCCACTTGGTACACCGTGCCACTGTGCATCTACCGTACTGAAGCCCACCCCATGGGGCGGCGCTAAACATGGTCGCCAACACTTTTCCTACAAACACTAGAATCTAGTTGCAACTCTTGGACAAAGATCAAGGCAATTAATAAATCGAGAGAGCTTGGAGTACCCAGAGCCTAATGTGTTGTAGTATCTCGTCTTGGATAACATACACAGAACTCAGTTCTTAAGGACGGTCCCAATGAGACAACCCGCCATGTAGTCCTACATGGCATGTCATCGCTACCTTTACCAAATTGGATTCGCATAGTTAGCTCTCACACAGCAGGACATGAGCACATCCATTCTGATTCATCGCCAAGATGGATCATACCCGACACAACTATAAGCATGGCATGCACAGTAAGCAAGCAAGGATGAGTAGGCACAAGAAGGCTCAAGCAGTTGCTACTCATGCTAAGTGGTTTCAACTATTTACTATGAAAAAGACAAATCATGCAAAGGAATGGGTTCAACTACCGAGAACATGTAACAGTTGAATCGTTATTGTCCTAATGTAGTAAAAGAGAGCAGAAGCGAGAGACTGAGTTTATATCAGTATGCTCAAGGGGGGTTGCTTGCCTGACACTTCTGAAGATAACAATGAGTCTTCATCGGTGACATCGATCTCAGTGACGGAACAACATCTACCGAGAGGGAACAAACACCGACAAAAAAGAAGGAAAAACATTCAATTCATGTACTGCACAAACAAGTGAATGGTATGTCATGGTAAGGTACTGAATTGACCTAATGCAATAATAGTCCAACTTAATTGAAGTGGAATTCAAACAAGATAAATTCCAACTCCAAATGTTATTTCTTAAATTTCCCTAATCATGAAATGTCCTAGTTGGTGATGTTAACTTTCTCAAACATGCATGAACATGGCATAACAGATTCTTCATATTTTTCTGACCATTTTTCATATATAAATTATTTTCGTCCGAGTTATAGATTATTTTTTATGAATTTCAGGAGTTTGGAGCATTTTCTGAAATTCATAAATCATTTAGATTCATTTGAAATTCCAGAAAATAAATAACTGCATCAGCATGGCATAAGGATGATGTCAGTGATCAACCCAGGCCAGTCCAGGTCAAACCTGACCAGTGGAGCCCACTGGTCAGTGACCCGGTTAAATAACAGGGTTAGTTAATATTAACTTAAACCTAATCTAATCTCTGTTAGCGGCTGGGCCCACCTGTCATAGGCAGAGGCCCATAACTAAACGTGATTAACACATAATCTAACGACACCACGTCAGCCACCGGTTTTAACCGCCGGCGACCACGGACCACGGCGGTGTCCGCTTCGGGATCGCTCTACAGGCCACGGTTCGAGGCGCAGGATGGCACATTCGAACGAGGGGAGCAACATGCGTCCGTTGGTCGTCGTGGTTGGAGCGAGGGTGGACGGAGTCAACGTTGATGACTGAAATAGCGGCGCCCGGAGTTCGGGTTCACCAGAACCGACGCTACGAGGCATGGTTGGTTGAGCTAATGGATGTGTTCGCTTGCTGGGGGAATTATGAGCACGATTCACTCCTCGAGCGCGAGCTATGGCTTCTGTGGCCATGGCGGTGCCTTGACTGGCGGCGGGGAGCTCTCTGTGCTCATGGGGACGGCGGCTAGAGCACGTGTTCGGGGGAGTTAGGAGAGGGGAAGGAAGCGGGGCTCACATAGGGGTCGTAGGGACGCTTGGAGGGCTTGGGAAAGCTCATGCGACGGCAGCTCGACAGTGACGAGCTCGGGCATTCGAGGAAGAAGACGATGGTGGTGACGGCGTTTGAGGGCATCACGCGATGCGTGGCTCGGGGGAGAGGACGAGGGCGATGTTACAGAGCTGTTGGGCACGAATATGAGGCGAAGGGGTGGCTATGGCTACCGCGACGGTGGCGGTCGACCATGGCGATGGCTAGGTGAGGGAGCAAGCAGGGGGGAATGGGGATGTCCTCCTGATCCAGACGGCAACGGGGAGGTCACCCCCATCGTCACGCTGGCGAGGGAGGGGCCAGGCAGACAGCTGTGTGCCGACGCACGCGCGCGTCATGCATGGCTTCCGCTCTGCCTACTAGCGAGAGGAGGAAGATGCCCTTGCCCCTGGTGGGCTGGGCCGACAAGGTGGGCTGCGCCAGGTAAGTTTTCCATTTCTGCATTTCTTTCTTTTTTCTATATTTATTTTGTCTATTTGATTTAGTAAAAATACCAAATCATTTTTAAAACATTTGAAATAAATTGTGTACACTATTTGGATTATTCAAAAGCCCTCAAGTGTTTTCACAATTTTTGGAGCATTTAAAATATTTATAGCAAATAAATGTCACAATTCAAATAAAATATGGTTTAATTGAAAAATCCAAAATGTGTCCAAATAATATGAAACCAATTTTGTTGGGTGTTTCATATTATTCCAAAAATGTGGACATTTTTGGAGGGCATTTCGGGTTCATTGAAAAAGATTTTATTTGAGCCTATTTGAATTTCGTTTGGTGCTAGGGTTTATCAATCCCCATTTCGAATTCATTTGAAAATTGCACATGAAGCATGGATGCCAATGCAACTAATTACAAGCAAATTCTAGGGCTATGACAAAGGTATTGTGGGTATACCTGGATCTCCCAACTTCTTAGGCACTCCACCGTCAAAATAATAATTTGCAAGCATGGTGGAAATCTCACTTTCAGGTATCTTTCTTTTATTAGTGATAATATCTTTCTTCTATTTAGCATACAGAGGCATTTTCAAGATATCAGTCAAGCGAGTGCGCAAAACGACAGGTCTAATCATTTCAGCAAAGCGCTCAAAATCCTCCTCATCCTTACTCTTAGAAGGCTTACGAGGGAAAGGCATGGGCTTCTGGACCCATGGTTCTCTTTATTTACCATGTTTTCTAGCAAAAAAGTCTCTTTTATCATAACGTTTATTCTTAGGAGGTGGGTTATCAAGATCAACAACAAGTTCTATTTCTACATCATTATCATTTTCCTTATCATTATCTCGTGGAGCATCATCATGAACATTATCATTATCGTTATCACTAGGTGGATGTTCATCACCAGATTGTGTCTCAGCATCAGAAATAGAAACATCATTATGACTCTCAGTAGGTTTCTCTATCACAGGTTCACTAGAAGCATGCAAAGTCATATCATCTTTATTTCTCTTTTTTCCTTTTAGTTGGACTAGGTGCGTCATCATTAATTCTCTTAGAATCTTGTTCAATTCTTTTAGGATGACCTTCATGATAAAGAGGTTCCTGAGTCATTCTACCTCCTATAGTCATTACTCTAATAGCATGATCATTCATATTATCATTTATTTCAGCACGCAAATCATTTTGTGACTTAGCAACTTGGTCTAGTTGAGTACGAACCATGGAAGCATGTTTACCTAGACCTTTAACGCCATTAGCAATTCTAAACATCAAGTCACTTAAGCGATCAATCATCATAGCATTGCGTCGTAATTGATCTTGACATAATTATTAAACTATTCTTTCTTAACAATGTAATTATCAAATTCATCCATGCATTGACTAGGAGTCTTAGTATAAGGTATATGACATTCATCAAATTTACGAAGAGAATTTACCTCTACTACCTTTGTAGGGATATCGAGTCCGTGTATTTCTCCAATAGGTGGTAAATTATTGACATCTTCAGATTTAATACTTTTTCTTTCATAGTTCTCTTGGCTTCTTGCATATCTTCTGGACTGAGGAATAGAATACCTCTCTTATTTTGAATGGGTTCTGGCGGTAGTTCAGGAAGCGTCCAATCATTAGCATTCTTCAAAATATTGTTCAATAGTTCTTTAGCTTGTTCAATAGTTCGCTCCCTGAAAACACAACCAGCACAACTATCTAGGTAGTCCCTAGAAGCATCGGTTAGTCCATTATAGAAAATATAGAGTATTTCATTTTTCTTAAGTGGGTGATCAGGCAAAGCTTTAAGTAGCTGGAGAAGCCTCCCCCGGGCTTGAGGGAGATTCTCTTCTTCAATTTACACAAAGTTAAATATTTCCTGTAACGCAGCTTGTTTCCTATGAGCAGGAAAATATTTTTCCAGTAAAGTAACAGATCATATCCTGGGGGCTACGCACACAACGAGGAGCAAGAGAAAGGAACCAATTTCACCTTTTAGTGAAAAAGTAAAAAAGCTTAAGAATGTAAAAGTAATGAATCTTTTCCTCATGAGCAAACAAGGTGGCAATATCATCCAATTTAGTAAGGTGTGCCACAACAGTTTCACTTTCATAACCATGGAAAGATCAGATTCTACTATAGTGATTAACTCAGGATCAACAGAGAATTCATAATCCATGTTAGTAACACATATCGGAGAAGTAGCAAATTCAGGATCATGTTTCATTTTCTCCATCATAGATATTTCTTTCAGTTTGCATAGCATTTTCGTCAAATCATCTCTATCATTACAAGCAAGAATGTCTCTAGATATCTCCCCGTCCATAACATAACCATCCGGAATATCATATCTATTAGGAGAGCTAGGCATAATAGCTGAATCAAAGTGTTCATCAATTTCAGCATTCTCAAGTTCTCCAGCTTTAGCAATATGAGCATCAAATAATTCATTCAGTGGCACAGTTTTAGTTTCATCAAGCATAGTAGTAGCATCATCGCTAATATCATCCATAGTGGAAGCAGTAGCAGATTGAATAACATGTGGAAGTGTCATAAGCTGGTTCAAAACAGTAGGTGAATCAAATACAGAGCTAGATGGCAGTTCTTTACCTCCCCCCGTCTTAGAGGGTACGATCTTAGTTCCGGTATCTTTCAGATTCTTCATAGTGAAAATTGAGTATCCTTGGCGAACACAATAAATAGAGTTATGCTCCCCGGCAACGGCACCTGAAAATTTTCTTGATAACCCACAAGTGTAGGGGATCGCAACAGTCTTCGAGGGAAGTATTTTACTCAAATTTGTTGATTCGACACAAGGGGAGCCAAAGAATATTTATCAGTCTTAGCAGTTGAGTTGTCAATTCAACCACACCAGGTTAATCTCTGTCACAAGGATTTAGTAGCACAACAATATAGTAATAGGAACAGGAACAGTAACAACAACAGTTTTGTAGTGATGGTAACGGTAATAGCAACAACAGTAACTTAGCAAGATTCAGTATGTAAAAGTGTACGTGATATGTCTCCAACGTATCCAAAATTTTTATATTATCATTCTAGGATACTTTTAAGCATTTACTTGATGTTTTATATTATTTTTGAACAATAACCTATTAACCTAATGCCAAGTGCGATTTGTTGTTTTCTGCATGTTTTTGGCCTTTCAGGAATACTGTACCAAACGAAGTCTAAATACCCAAAAACTTTTTGCTGATTTTTTCTGGACAAAAATAAGACCTGGAAGCTTCAGAGGATGACCGGAGGGCACACGAGGTGCCCCCACGCCAACAGGGCGCGCCCTGATGGCTTGGGGCCACTTCTCGGCTCCTCTAGCCCGGATATCTTCGCTATAAATTCTCATATATCCCCAAAACCCTAGAGAGCCTCCCAAAACACTTTTCCACCGTCGCAAGTCTCTGTTCCGCCATGTGCCCATCTGGAGCCCTGTTCCGGTGCCCTGTCGGAGGTGGGATCGATCACGGAGGGCCTCTACATTAACCTTGCTGCTCCCATGGTGATGTGTGAGTAGTTCACCACAGAGCTACGGGTCCGTAGTTAGTACCTAGATGTCTCTCTCTCTCTATGTTCTTCATTGCCAAGATCACCGTGATTCCTGCGATGGTCTATCTTATGTAATCAATCTTTGCGGTGTGTTTGTTGGGATCCGATGAATTGTGGGTTTATGTTCAGATTATTCATGAATGAATCCTTGTTGGTTATTTATATGCATGGTTGTTATAGCTTTGTAATGCTCTCCGATCTATAGGTTTGGTTTGGCCAACTAGATTCATTTATCTCCAGTGGGAGTAGTGCGTTGTAGTGGGTTTAATCTTGTGGTGCTGAATCCTAGTGACAGAAAGGGACATGACACGTATGTATTGCTGCCACTAAGGGTAGAACGATGGGGTTCATTCATATTAACTAAATTTACTTTGTCTACATCATGTCATCATCCTCCAAGCATTACTCTGTTTTTACTTAATACTCTAGATGCATGCTGGATAGCAGTCGATGTGTGGAGTAATAGTAGTAGATGCAGCCCGGAGTGGGTCTACTTGTTTATGGACGTGATGCCTATATACATGATCATTGTCGTGAATAAATACTGCATAACTATGCGCTTTTCTATCAATTGCCCTACAGTAATTTGTCTACCCACTGTATGCTTTCTTCGAGAGAGAAGTGTCTTGCGAAAACTATGGCCCCCGAGTCTCCTCACAAATATATTTACAAAAAACTCTAAATACCTTGCTTCCATTATTTACTTTCTTTATATTTCAATTTATATTTGTCAAATTATCTATCTGTCACTACTTATCGCTTGCAAGTAACGAGTTCAAGGGGATTGACAACCCTCTTACCCGTATTGGGTGCAAGTGTTTGCTCTCTTGTGCGTAGGCGCTGAAGACGGGAGTTTGCATGGTTCTCCTACTGGTTTGATAACCTTGGTTCTCACTAAGGGAAATAATTACCTTTGCTTTGCTGCATCATCCCCTCCTCTTCGGGGAAAGTCCCAACGCAGTTTACAAGTATTAGGAAGGATTTTTGGCGCCGTTACCGGGGAGTATCACCAAATTCCTATCAAGTACCTTCTCACAAATTATCATTCACTTGTTCTACTTTTTATTTTCTGTTATATTTTACTTGCTATAAAAATCAAAAAATATAAAAACGTTTATCTTTGCTAGTTTACTTGTTTGCTTGCTTGGTCACCATGTCTCAAGACGCTACTCAGTTGTGTGACTTACAAAATACTAATAATAATGATTTTATTAGTACTCCTATACCACCCTCCACTTGTGCGGAGTTTTATCACATTAATGCCGCTTTGCTAAATCTTGTTATGAAAGAACAATTTTTGGGAAGTCCTAATGAGGATCCCGCTTCTCATCTCAACACCTTTGTTGAATTATGTGATATGCAAAAGAAAAAGGACATGGCTAATGATGTGGTTAAATTGAAATTATTCCCTTCTTCACTAAGAGATAAAGCTAAAACTTGGTCTTCATCCTTGCCACGCAATAGTATTGGAACATGGGATCAGTGTAAGGATGCTTTTATTCTCAAGTATTTTCCTCCCACTAAAATTATCTCTCTCCGAAACCAAATTATGATTTTTAAGAAACATGAGAAATAACATGTTGCTCAAGCATGGGAGAGAATTAAAATGATGATTATAAATTGTCCCACTCATGGCTTAAACTTATGGATGATTATACAAAATTTCTATGTTGGACTGAACTTTGTGTCTAGAAACCTTCTAGATTCTGCTGCAGGTGGAACCTTTATGGAGGTGACATTAGGAAAGGCTACAAAACTTCTGAACAATATCATGATAAATTATTCTCAATGGCACACCGAGTGATCTCCAACTGGTAAGAAGGTAAATTATGTCAAAGAAATTACTACTTTGAGTGATAAAATGGATGCTCTTATGAATATGATTGCGAACAAGAATGTTCAAGTTGATCCTAATGATGTGCCATTATATACTTTTATGGAGCAAAATAATGATGCTATTTATGTGAACTTTGTCTTACGAAATAATTTCAACAATAATGCTTATAGAGGTAATTTCAATGTTAGGCCATATCCGAGTAATTCCTCTAATAACTATGGAAATTCTTGTGGTAATTCCTATGGAAATTCATCCAACAATAATAATAGGATACCTACTTATATTGATAACACCATTAAAGAATTTATTAGTTCTCAAAAGATTTTCATCACTATGGTAGAAGAAAAGTTGCATAAAGTTGACGATATGGCTAGAAACGTGGATAGGATTGCTCATGATGTGGAAAGTCTTAAAAGTAAAACTTTGCCACCCAATCATGATATTAATGAGTCTATAATCCAACCAAACTTATATTAATGAAATTAAGGAGAGGACCGCGAGGTTGAGAGCTAAGCGAGAATTCTTAGAAAAGGCTCTTCCACCCGGTTTTTACCGTAATCATGATGAAGATCTTAAAATGATTGGTACTTCTCCCATTGAATATTTGTTTACTAATATGAAAACATATGATAAAGGCACTGGATATGAGTCAACTTTAGCTAGAAAGCGTCCCGTTTGTTCGGAGGGTGATGATCTTAATGATAAAAATGAAAAAAGTGGGTTTGGAGAGGTCAAAACTTTAACTAGTGATGTACCCACTATCTTGGATCACAAGGACTTTAATTATGATAATTGCTCTTTAGTAGAATGTATTTCCTTGATGCAATCCATTATTATCTCACCCAATGCTTACGAACAAAATAAGGCTTTTGCTAAACATATTGTAGAAGCTATGCTAAAAGCTCATGAAGAAAAACTTGAGTTAGAAGTTTCTAGTCCTAGAAAGTTGCATGATGAATGGGAACCTACTATAAAAAAATAAGGAATATGAATGCAATGATTTGTGTGACCTTGGTGCTAGCGTGTCTACTATACCGAAAACTTTATGTGATGTGCTAGGTCTCACCGAGATAAATGAGTGTTCCTCAACTTGCACCATGCAGATTCCATTATTAAGAAACCATTGGGTAGAATAAATTATGTGCTTGTTCTTGCTAATATAAATTATTTACCCATGGATTTCATTGTGCTTGATATTTAATGCAATCCGTCTTGTCCAATAATACTTGGTATGCCTTTCCTACGAACTATATGTGCTATTATTGATATGAAGGAGGAAACATAAGATTCCAATTCCCACTAAAGAAAGGGATGGAAAACTTCCCTAGAAATATAATTAAACCACCTTATGAATCTATCATGAGGGCCACCTATGGATTGAGTGTCAAGGATGACAACACTTGATACTATGCATTATGCCTAGCTAGGGGCATAAAACGATAGCGCTTGTTGGGAGGCAACCCAATAGTTATCTTAATATTTTTGTTTTAATTTCTATCTTGGTGTGATAACATGATTATTGCTACTGTAATGATTGTGTTTTATGTTTAAATTAGTGTTTGTACCAAGTAAAGCCTTTGGGATGACTTGAATGATAAGTAGAATTGATACGGTGCAAAAACAGAAACTTTTGTGTCCAGTGAAGAATTTCAATGATTTTACTGGAATGTTATTTTGGTCTGCATTTTTTACAAAGTATTGGCATACAAATTCCCCAGGTTTTCCTAATTGTTAATAATTTTTTGAGATAAATAAGTATGGTGTTTTCACATATCATTATAGACTGTTCTGTTTTAGACAGATTCTGTTTTTGCTTGCATAGTTTGCTTGTTTTGATTATGCTATAGATTGTATCGGGGGGTATGAGCTATGGAGAAGTTAAAATAAAGTACCTTATGAAATAATAAAATATGAATCAATTTATAAAAGTACCTAAATTTTTTGATTTACCTATCATACTAACGGAGCTCACGAGTTTTCTGTTGAGTTTTGTGTGCTGAAGTTTTCAAGTTTTGGGTGCGGTCACGATGGATGAAGGAATAAAGAGCGGCAAAGATCCTAAGCTTGGGATGCCCAAGGCACCCCAAGGGAAATTATAGGAAGCTCAAGTGTCTAAGCTTGGGGATGCCCCGGAAGGCATCCCCTCTTTTGTCTCAATCCATCGCTATGTCACTTGGAGCTACATTTTTATTCATCACATGATATGTGTTTTGCTTGGTGCGTCATGTGTTATAGTTTGATTTTGTTTTAGTTTTCCACAATCATTGTTTGCTGGACACAGCTACTTGGGAGAGACACATGTTCACCATGATTTGTTAGAATACTCTTTGTGCTTGACTTATATCTTTTAAGCTAAGCAATTGCTCTAGTGCTTCACTTAAATCTTTTAGAGCACGGTGGCGTATAGATTTTATAGAAATAATTGCACTCTTGTTCTTCACTTAAATTTGTTTGAGAGTTTAATAAATAGTGACAGTAATTTGCATGGGTTATAAGACTAGTCAAATAATAATATGTATTCAAGGAGTGCATAATCAAAACCTTCATGTACCACATAAAAGAGAAATTGTGGGTTAATGATATTGATGTGGTAATATTCAAGGGTGTGAGTGCATGGTTTTCGGTTTTTACAAATATCGATAGTTAAAGGGTGTTAATTTGTTGTTCATCTAAATATTGTTTATGGCATGGTGATGATGTGTGAGCATTCTTATTCCTCGTTGAAATCCTAGTGCTGTTTAGGTCGGGGGCGCGCGATGGTTAACTCCTACCAACCTCCTCCCTAGGGGCATGCGAGTAGTACTTTGCTTGGAGAGAGATAATAAAATTTGCAATAAGTATGTGAGTTCTTTATGACTATGTAAATCCATGTATGTACGCACACTTACCTCCTCATATTTTCCAGCCTCTTCGGTACCATGAATTGCTCATTCTCACCTCGAGGATCGGTGCAGCTTTTGCCAGTGCATCCAAACCCCGCGACATGATACACTTTGTTGCACATAAGCCTCCTTATATCTTCCTCAAAACAACCACCATACCTACCTATTATGGCATTTCCATAGCCATTCCAAGATATATTGTCATGCAACTTCCACCATTACATCATATGACTTGTGCACTCATTGCCATATTGCTTTGCATGATCATGTAGCTGACATAGTATTTGTGGCAAAGCCACCGTTCACCATTATTTACATGTTATGCTAGATCATTGCACATCTTGGTACACTACCAGAGGCATTCATATAGAGTCATATTGTTTAGTAGTTTTTCATATCGAGTTGTAAGTAAATAAAAGTGTGATGGTTATCACTATTAGAGCACTGTCTTAGTGAGGAAAGGATGATGGAGACAATGATTCCCCCACAAGTCAGGATGAGACTCCGGAAGAAAAATAAAAAAAGAAGGAAGAAAAAAAGAAAAAGAAATAAAGACGAAAAAAGAAAATAAATAAATAAATGAGAGAAAAGAGAGAAGGGACAGTGCTACTACCTCTTTTCCACACTTGTGCTTCAAAGTAGCACCATGTTTTGTCAATTTCATATGCTAGTCAGAATTTTTCATTATAGAACTTGGCTTGTATATTCCGATGATGGGCTTCCTCAATTGCCCGAGGTCTTGCTGAGCAAGCAAGTTGGATGCACACCCACTTAGCTTCATTTGAGCTTTCATACACTTACAGCTCTAATGCATCTGTTGCATGGCAATCCCTACTCCTCGCATTGATATCAATTGATGGGCATCTCCATAGCCCGTTGATCCGCCTAGGTTATGCGAGACTTTCTTCTCCACTTTTACCCCTTTGAAACCTAGCACCATATTCTATTCCACCTATATGCTATGTCAGTGGTTCACGCTCATGTATTGAGTGAGGTATAAAATGTTGAAGCGCCTGAAAAAGTATGATCACTTTGCTTGGCTTAACACCGTGGGGCTTGACATTTTTATTTATGTGGTGAAGACGGAGCAGGAATGATAAAATGATCATATCTGAAAAAGATTACATGGTGGGTATCATGTCACATCAAAAAAATCTATTTTTATCATTTACCTACTCGAGGACGAGCAGGAATTAAGCGTGGGGATGCTGATACGTCTCCAACGTATCTATAATTTTTGATTGTTCCATGCTATTATATTATCATTCTAGGATACTTTTTAAGCATTTACTTGCAGTTTTATATTATTTTTGAGGTCTAACCTATTAACCCAGTGCCAAGTGACAGTTGATGTTTTCTGCATGTTTTTAGCCTTTCAGGAATACTGTACCAAACGAAGTCCAAATACCCCGAAACTTTTTGATGATTTTTTCTAGACAAAAATAAGACCTAGAAACTTTGGGGGAAGACCGGAGGGCAGACGAGGTACCCCCAAGCCAACAGGGCGCGCCCAGAGGGTGGTCGCGCCTTGATGGCTTGGGGCCACCTCCTAGCTCCTCTGGCCCAGATCTCTTCGCTATAAATTCTCATATATCCCCAAACCCCTAGAGAGCCTCCCAAACACTTTTTCCGCCGCCGCAAATCTCTGTTCCGCCATGTGCCCATCTGGAGCCCTGTTCCGGTACCCTGTCGGAGGGGGGATCGATCATGGAGGGCCTCTACATGAACCTTGCTGCTCCCATGGTGATGTGTGAGTAGTTCACCATAGACCTACGGGTCCATAGTTAGTACCTAGATGGCTATCTCTCTCTCTATGTTCTTCATTGCCAAGATCACCGCGATTCCCGCGGTGATCTATCTTATGTAATCAATCTTTGTGGTGTGTTTGTTGGGATCCGATGAATTGTGGGTTTATGTTCAGATTATTCATGAAAATATATTGAATCCTTGCTGGTTATTTATATGCATGATTGTTTTAGCTTTGTAATGCTCTCCGATATATCGGTTTGGTTTGGCCAACTAGATTGATTTATCTTCAGTGGGAGTGGTGCATTGTAGTGGGTTTAATCTTGCGGTGCTCAATCCCAGTGACAGAAAGGGACATGACACGTGTTGTATTGTTGCCACTAAGGGTAAAACGTTGGGGTTCATTCATATTAATTGGATTTACTTTGTCTACATCATGTCATCATCCTCCAAGCATTACTCTGTTTTTACTTAATACTCTAGATGGATGTTGGATAGCGGTCGATGGGTGGAGTAATAGTAGTAGATGCAGGCAGGAGTCAGTCTACTTGTTTATGGACATGATGCCTATATACATGATCATTTTCATGAATAAATATTGCATAACTATGCGCTTCTCTATCAAGTGCCCAACAATAATTTGTCTACCCACCGTATGCATTCTTCGAGAGAGAAGCCTCTAGAGAAAACTATGGCCCTTGGGTCTCCTCACAAATATATTTAGAAAAAACTCTAAATACCTTGCTGCCATTATTTAATTTTTTTATTTTCATTTTATATTTATCAAATTATCTATCTATCACTACTTATCGCTTGCAAGTAAGAAGTTCAAGGGGATTGACAACCCTCTTGCCCGCATTGGGTGCAAGTGTGTGCTCTTTTGTGTGTAGGCGCTGAAGACGGGAAATTGCGTGGTCCTCCTATTGGTTCGATAACCTTGGTTCTCATTGAGGGAAATACTTACCTCTACTGTGCTGCATCATCCCCTCCTCTTCGGGGAAAATCCCAATGCAGTTCACAAGTATCAGTAGGCCATGGGTCGGTAATGGATAATGATTTCGATGACATTCATCATGTAACAGTTACACACTAGAGCGACACGAAACTAGCTCCAATTCATCAATATAATGTAGGCATGTATTTCGTATATAGTCATACATGCTTATAATAAGAACTTGCATGACATCTTTTGTCCAACCCTCCCTTGGCAGCGAGGTCCATAAGGAAACTAAGGAATATTAAGGCCTCCTTTTAATAGAGAACCGGAACAAAGCATCAACACATGGTGAATACATGAACTCCTCGAACTACGACAATCACGAGAAAGAATCCCAATTATTGCCACCTTGGGGTATGTGGATCATGACAAGTAATAGGTGCATACAACTTACAAGATAGGATTCAAAACACTCTCATATTCATGAAAACATAATAGGTTCGGATCTAAAATCATGGCACTCGGGCCCTAGTGCCAAGCATTAAGCATAGCAAAGTCACAGCAACATCAATCTTAGAACATAGTGGATACTAGGGATCAAGCCATATCAAAATAACTCGATTACATGATCAATCTCATTCACACCCATCACCGTTCAGCTAGAGGAGCCTAAAAATCTACAATGACCCTCCCAAAGGAGCCAGACCTCTGTCTGGCATTCCCAAGCTAATCGGTCAACGTCGAACTTCGCGTACAAATCATTAGTGAGACTAAGGTCTCGTATGCAAAAACATCATTAATAAACCATGAGTACAAAGGTACTCAGCAAGACTTACATCAGAACTATCTATATATGCATCATTATGAACAAGGGGGTTGTGGAGTTTATTGCAACAAGCCAGCTTTGACTCTTGGCTAACCTGTACTACGACTACAAGTAGTTTCTTTGGTGTAACAGAGCGCACACGAGTCCACATATTCATCACATCAATACACCACTATGGATTTTCTCATGTCTTCCTATGATAAGGCCATCCATGGCACTCACACTTATATTGCGCATTTTAAAGTATCCATTTCAATTGTCTATGAACCATATAAGCTTTCCAAGTAGTCCATATCTTAGGATGCAGGTATTCGAACAGAACATTTAACCCTCCAGGGGTATACTTCTTCACACACGCTCCCACCACTTATCACCATATGCACATCATGCATCTCGGGAACCTTCAAGCGGAAGCACTGGCGTGGGTGTCAGCCACAACCGTTAACCATGCACGACTCTAGTCCAGGTTTATCGCCTATTTGAGACTGAACCCACAAGGAAGTCCGGCCGAAGTTTCCTCTACGACCCCAAACGATGTGAGAAGGGTTCCACAAGCCCACCATTCGGGTGCCACCTGTTACACCATGCCACTGTGCATCTACCATACTAAAGCCCACCCCGTCGGGCAGCGCTTAACATGGCCGCCAGCACATTTCCTACAAAGACAAAAACTAGTTGCAACTCCTGGACAAAGATCAAGGCGATTAATAAGTCGAGAGAGCTTGGAGTACCCGGAGCCCAATGTGTGGTAGTATCTCGTCTTCGATAACATACACAGAACTCAGTTCTTAAGGACTATCCCAATGAGACAACCCTCCATGTAATCCTACACGGCCTCTCATCGCTACCTTTACCAAATCTTGTTCACACACTTAGCTATCACACATTAAGACATGAACACATCCATTCCAATTCATCGCTCAGATGGATCAGACCCGACATGACTCTAAGCATAACAGGCATAGTAAGAAAGCATGGATAAGTAGGTGATACGTCTCCAACGTATCTATAATTTTTGCTTGTTCCATGTTGTTATATTATCATTCTTGGATGTTTTAAAAAAAATTAGCAACTTTATATCATTTTTTGGGACTAACCTATTGACATAGTGCCAAAGTGCCAGTTGTTGTTTTTGCTTGTTTTTTACTTCACAGAATATCACAAATGGAGTCCAATCGTGACAAAACTTTTTGGAGAATTTTTTTGGACCAGAAGAAGGCCAGTTGGCCAAAGAAGTCACCAGGAGGGAGCCCAGGCCGCCCACAGCCCACCACGGCGCGCCAGGGGCCCCGGGCGCGCCCTGATGGGTTGTGGCCGCCTCGGGAACCCCCTCCACCGCCTCTGATCTCTATAAATACCCAAATATTCTAGAAACACTAGGGGAGTCGACGAAAAATACATCTAGCCATCGCAAGTTCTAGAACCACGAGATCCAATCTAACACCATCACGAAGGGGTTCATCATCCTCATTGGTGCCTCTCTAATGATGCGTGAGTAGTCCACCATTGACCTACGGGTCCGTAGGTAGTATCTAGATGGCTTCCTCTCTCTCTCTCTTCTGATTCTCAATACAATGGTCTCTTGGATATCTATTTGATGTAAACTTTTTGCGGTGTGTTTGTTGGGATCCGATAAATTTTAAGTTCATGATCAGTTTCTATCCATGAATATTATTTGAGTCTTCTTTGATCTCTTATATGCATGATTACTTATAGCCTCGTATTTCTTCTTCAAATCTTTGGTTTAGTTAGGCCAACTAGATCGGTTTTTCTTGCCATGGGAAGACGTGCTTTGTGATGGGTTCGATCTTGCGGTGTCCTCTCCCTGTGACAGAAGGGGCAGTGAGGCACGCATGTATCATTGCTATTAAGGATAACAAGATGGGATCTGTTCCTACATGAAAAGATCTTGTCTACATCATGTCACCGTTCTTAGTGCATTACTTCGTTTTTCCATGAACTTAATACACTAGATGCATGCTGGATAGCGGTCGATGTGTGGAGTAATAGTAGTAGATGCAGAATCATTTCGGTCTACTAATCTTGGGCGTGATGCCTATATAATGATCATCCCCTTGGATATTATCATGATTATTTGATCTTCTATCAATTGCCCAACAGTAATTTGTTCACCCACCGTGTGCTATACTCATGAGAGAAGCCACTAGTGAAACCTACGGCCCCCAGGTCTACTTTTCCAACATATTGCTTTCCGATCTATCTTTTTGCCGCTTTTGTTTTCGGATCTATTATTCCAAAAAAACCAAAAATACTTTGCTGCACTTTTTATTTGCCTCTTTTATTTTGTGTTCTTTCGAGATCTATCTATCCAATCTATCATTACCTAATCTATCTTTTTACCATAGAGAGATTGACAACCTCACTTTCGCGTTGGGTTGCAAGTATTTGTTCTTTGTGTGCAGGTGATGTTTACATAGTGTTGGTGATCCACCTACTGGGTTCGATACCTTGGTTTCATAACTGAGGGAAATACTTACCGTCGCTGTGCTGCATCATCCCTTCCTCTTTGGGGAAATACCGATGCAGTCTCAAGCCACATCAAAGGAATTTCTGGCGCCGTTGCCGGGGAGGAAGCAGTTTCTTCAATGTGCCAATCTCTGGCGCCAAGGAGACACCATCAACATCTATCAGGTTCCTAATCACGAATCTCATCTCCTTGCAATTACATTATTTGCCATTTGCCTCTCATTTTCCTCTCCCCCACTTCACAAATTTACCGTTTTATTCGCCCTCTTTTTCGTTTGCCTTTTTTTCTCGTCAAATCTCTTGTTTGCTTGCAATCTTGTTTGTGTAGTCACGATGACTCAAGAAAATACCAAATCGTGTGATTTTTTCAATACTAATAATAATGATTTTATTAGTACTTTAATTACTCCTCTCGCCACTAGTGCGGAGTCTTGTGATATTAATGCCGCTTTGTTGAATCTTGTCATGAAAGATCAATTTTCCGGTACTCCAAATGAGGATGCCGCGTCCCATCTAAACACATTCTTAGAATTGTGTGATATGCAAAATAAAAAAGATGTGGACAATGATACAGTAAAGTTGAAATTATTTCCTTTCTCCTTGCGGGATCGTGCAAAATTTTGGTTTTCTGCTTTGCCTCGCAATAGTATTGATTCTTGGAATAAGTGCAAGGATGCTTTTTATTACTAAGTATTTTCCGCCCGCGAAAATTATTTCCCTTAGAACACAAATCATGAATTTTAAGCAACTTGAGCATGAACACATTGCACAATCTTGGTAAAGAATGAAACTGATGTTAAGAAATTGTCCTACTCACGGTTTAAATCTTTGGATGATCATACAAAAAAATTATGCGGGATTGAATTTTGTCTCTAGAAATCTTTTAGATTCTGCAGTGGGTGGTACTCTTATGGAGATTACTTTGGGTGAAGCTACTAAATTGCTAGATAATATTATGACAAATTATTCACAATGGCATACTGAAAGAGCACCTACTAGCAAAAAGATTAATTCGGTTGAAGAAATTAGTACTTTGAGTGAAAAATTTGATGCTTTAATGAAGTTGGTTGCTAGTAAAAAATGCTCCTATTGATCTCAATGATGTGCCTTTGTCTACTTTGATTGAGCAAAATAGTGATTCCGTAGATGTCAATTTCGCCTCGCGAAACAATTTCAATAACAATGCTTATAGAGGTAATTTTAATCCTAGGCCTTTTCCAGGAAATTCCTCTAATAATTATGGTAATTCCTATGGTAATTCTTCTTACAATAATAATAGGAACCCCTCTTATCTTGAGAGTATTATTAAAGAATTTATCAATGTGCAAAAAGTTTTCAATACTACGATAGAAGAAAAGTTGAATAAGATTGACGATATGTCTAGAAGCATTGATAGAATTTCTCATGATGTAGAAAATCTCAAGTTGAAAGCTTTTCCACCTAAGATTGATGAATCAATTAAAGCTTTATATGTTTCTATGGATGAAAGTAAGAAAAGCGTTTTCTTGTGATTGCATTCAGAAAAATGATGAAGATCTTAAAGTGATTGGTGTTTCCTCTATTGATTCCTTGTTTAGTAATATTAAAATTGAGATAAAGGGCCTGAAGTAGAGTCAACTTTAGCTGGAAGGCGTCCCAATAATTTGGAGGGTGAAAATCTTGATGAAAAAATTGATGGAAGTGGGTTTGAAGAGGTCAAAACTTTAACTAGTGATGTGCCCACTATTTTGGATTGCAAAGATTTTAATTATGATATTTGATCTTTGCTTGAATGTATTTCTTTCCTGCAATCCATGTTAAATTCCCCGCATGCTTATGAGCAAAATAAAGCTTTCACTACAAAATATCGTTGATGCCATGATGAAATCTTTTGAAGAAAAGTTGGAGTTAGAGATTTCTATTCCTAGAAAATTATATGATGAGTGGGAACCTACCATTAAAGTCAAGATCAAAAATTATGAGTGCTTTGTTTTATGTGATTTGGTGCTAGTGTTTCCATGATTACGAAATCTCTATGTGATGTGTTTGGTCTTACCAATATTGAAGAATATTCTCTTAATTTGCACTTGGCGGATTCTACTATTAAAAATCCTTTGGGAAGAATTAATTTTCATCTTTTTATTTCTATTTTTGAGTGTTGACACAATTATGCCTCTGTTATGATTCTGTTTTTTATGTTTTATTTAGTTTTTGTGCCAAGTAGAGCCTTTAGGATGATTCATAAGATGAGTAGAAACAATGTTGAATCTGAAACTAAAACTTTACCTCCAGTGTGCGAATTTTCATTTTTTTATTGGAGCGCGATATTGAGTTGTATTTTTGACAAAGTATTTCTATAGACATTCTTTACTTTGTCATAATTTTTTAGAATTTTTAGGGATACAGAAGTATGGTTAGAGTATAGATTACTACAGACTGTTCTGTTTAAGACAGATTATGTTTTCGTTGCATTGTGTGCTTGTTTTGATGAATCTATGGTTTGTATTGAAGGGTATAAGCCGTGGTAAAATTAAAATACAGTAGGTATAATGCAATAACAAAATTTTAATGGGTTTGCAACAGTACTCAAAGTGGTGATTTGCTTTATTATACTAACGGATCTCATGAAGATTTTGTTGAGTTTTGTGTGATTGAAGTTTTCAAGTTTTGGGTGAGATCACGATGGATGAAGGAATAAGGAGTGAAAAGAGCCTAAGCTTGGGGATGCTACAGAACCCCCAATATATATTCAAAGATAAACAATCAACTAAGCTTGGGAATGCCCCGAGTGGCATCCCCTCTTTCTTCTAACGACCATCGGTATTTTACTTGGAGGTATATTTTTATTCGTCACATATCATGAGTTTTGCTTGGAGCGTCTTGTATCATTAGAGTCTTTGCTTGCTTTGCTTTTTAGTTTTTCACTTGTATCCTTGCTGGACACACCTATTTGAGAGAGCCAAAATTATGCTACGATTTGTTAGAATTGCTCTATATGCTTCACTTAAACTTTTTGAGCTATGGAATTGCTCTAGTGCTTCACTTATATCTTTTTGAGCACGGTGTGCTTGGAAATTTTGGTAGAAATGCCCTCATGCTTCACTTAGATTAATTTGAGAGTTAGTAAATTTTGGAGAAACACTCTCATGATTCACTTAGGTTAATTTGAGAGTTAGTAAATTTTGAAAAAATCCTCTCATGCTTCACTTATATTATTTTGAGAGATGAAATCCTTATGCTCATGTTCTTCACTTAAATTTGTTTGAGCTTGTCAAAAGCAATGGCAATATATGAAACTAGTTCCAAAGTGATAGATATTCAAGGAGGATATAATAAAAACTTTCATGAAGATCATTGGACAAACTAAACTTGATTCCTTGTAATAGTTTTGAGACATGGTGATAGTGATATGTTAGTCATGTTGGTGAGTAATTATGCTTTAGTAAGAATATTGGTGTTAAGGTTTGTGATTCCCTATGCACGCACGAAAGTCAATAGTTATGCAATAAAATTACATCCTACTTATGGTGCATTATTCGGTGTTAGTTATGCTCAATGCCCGTTTATGTGAATTTTCGTTTCTTGGTTGGTTGCTTCTCAATCTATTTACTAGCCTCCACTTGTACTAAGTAGAAATACTACTAGTGCATCCAAAAACCTTAAACCCAGTTTTGCCTTATGAGTCTCCAACGTATCTATAATTTTTGCTTGTTCCATGATGTTATATTTTCATTCTTGATGTTTTACAATCATTTTATAGCAACTTTACATCATTTTTTGGGACTAACATATTGACATAGTGCCAAAGTGCCAGTTGTTGCTTTTGCTTGTTTTTTACTTCACAGAATATCACAAACAGAGTCCAATTGCGACGAAACTTTTTGGAGAATTGTTTTGGACCAGAAGAAGGCCAGTGGGCCAAAGAAGTCACCAGGAAGTAGCCCAGGCCGCCCACAACCCACCAGGGCGCGCCAGGGGACCCGAGCGCGTCCTGATGGGTTTTGGCCGCCTCGGGAACCCCCTCCACCACCTCTAAGCTCTATAAATACCCAAATATTCCATAAACCCTTGGGGAGTCGACGAAAAATACATCCAGCCGTCGCAATTTCCAGAACCGCGAGATCCAATCTAACACCATCACGGAGGGGTTCATCATCCTCATTGGTGCCTCTCCGATGATGCGTGAGTAGTCCACCATAGACCTACGGGTCTGTAGGCAATATCTAGATGGCTTCCTCTCTCTCTTTTGATTCTCAATACAATGGTCTCTTGGAGATCTATTTGATGTAAACTTTTTGCGGTGTGTTTGTTGGGATCCGATGAATTTTGAGTTCATGATCAGTTTCTATCCATGAATATTATTTGAGTCTTCTTTGATCTCTTATATGCATGATTACTTATAGCCTCGTATTTCTTCTTCAAATCTTTGGTTTAGTTAGGCCAACTAGATCGGTTTTTCTTGCCATGGGAAGACGTGCTTTGTGATGGGTTCGATCTTGCGGTGTCCTCTCCCTGTGACAGAAGGGGCAGTGAGGCACGCATGTATCATTGCTATTAAGGATAACAAGATGGGATCTGTTCCTACATGAAAAGATCTTGTCTACATCATGTCACCGTTCTTAGTGCATTACTTCGTTTTTCCATGAACTTAATACACTAGATGCATGCTGGATAGCGGTCGATGTGTGGAGTAATAGTAGTAGATGCAGAATCATTTCGGTCTACTAATCTTGGGCGTGATGCCTATATAATGATCATCCCCTTGGATATTATCATGATTATTTGATCTTCTATCAATTGCCCAACAGTAATTTGTTCACCCACCGTGTGCTATACTCATGAGAGAAGCCACTAGTGAAACCTACGGCCCCCAGGTCTACTTTTCCAACATATTGCTTTCCGATCTATCTTTTTGCCGCTTTTGTTTTCGGATCTATTATTCCAAAAAAACCAAAAATACTTTGCTGCACTTTTTATTTGCCTCTTTTATTTTGTGTTCTTTCGAGATCTATCTATCCAATCTATCATTACCTAATCTATCTTTTTACCATAGAGAGATTGACAACCTCACTTTCGCGTTGGGTTGCAAGTATTTGTTCTTTGTGTGCAGGTGATGTTTACATAGTGTTGGTGATCCACCTACTGGGTTCGATACCTTGGTTTCATAACTGAGGGAAATACTTACCGTCGCTGTGCTGCATCATCCCTTCCTCTTTGGGGAAATACCGATGCAGTCTCAAGCCACATCAAAGGAATTTCTGGCGCCGTTGCCGGGGAGGAAGCAGTTTCTTCAATGTGCCAATCTCTGGCGCCAAGGAGACACCATCAACATCTATCAGGTTCCTAATCACGAATCTCATCTCCTTGCAATTACATTATTTGCCATTTGCCTCTCATTTTCCTCTCCCCCACTTCACAAATTTACCGTTTTATTCGCCCTCTTTTTCGTTTGCCTTTTTTTCTCGTCAAATCTCTTGTTTGCTTGCAATCTTGTTTGTGTAGTCACGATGACTCAAGAAAATACCAAATCGTGTGATTTTTTCAATACTAATAATAATGATTTTATTAGTACTTTAATTACTCCTCTCGCCACTAGTGCGGAGTCTTGTGATATTAATGCCGCTTTGTTGAATCTTGTCATGAAAGATCAATTTTCCGGTACTCCAAATGAGGATGCCGCGTCCCATCTAAACACATTCTTAGAATTGTGTGATATGCAAAATAAAAAAGATGTGGACAATGATACAGTAAAGTTGAAATTATTTCCTTTCTCCTTGCGGGATCGTGCAAAATTTTGGTTTTCTGCTTTGCCTCGCAATAGTATTGATTCTTGGAATAAGTGCAAGGATGCTTTTTATTACTAAGTATTTTCCGCCCGCGAAAATTATTTCCCTTAGAACACAAATCATGAATTTTAAGCAACTTGAGCATGAACACATTGCACAATCTTGGTAAAGAATGAAACTGATGTTAAGAAATTGTCCTACTCACGGTTTAAATCTTTGGATGATCATACAAAAAAATTATGCGGGATTGAATTTTGTCTCTAGAAATCTTTTAGATTCTGCAGTGGGTGGTACTCTTATGGAGATTACTTTGGGTGAAGCTACTAAATTGCTAGATAATATTATGACAAATTATTCACAATGGCATACTGAAAGAGCACCTACTAGCAAAAAGATTAATTCGGTTGAAGAAATTAGTACTTTGAGTGAAAAATTTGATGCTTTAATGAAGTTGGTTGCTAGTAAAAAATGCTCCTATTGATCTCAATGATGTGCCTTTGTCTACTTTGATTGAGCAAAATAGTGATTCCGTAGATGTCAATTTCGCCTCGCGAAACAATTTCAATAACAATGCTTATAGAGGTAATTTTAATCCTAGGCCTTTTCCAGGAAATTCCTCTAATAATTATGGTAATTCCTATGGTAATTCTTCTTACGGCCCCTTTTCCCGTCCCCAAGAAGCTAAGGGACACCTCAACAGAGCATTAAATGCACTTGTCCTAAGCCGTCAGTATTAGGTATGATAGCACTGTAGCAACTTTACACCTCATGTATGCACTGTACGCCACTGTTGGTGACCCCTTCGAATGTATAAAAGGAGGCCCAAGGCGTAGCTACAGGGAGGATCTTCTTCTGGCCCGTTCTGCATGTGTAGCTGCTATGTATTGTTCATCACAAGCGCTCCTAGAACCAGGGCTTAAACACATCCACTATACTAAAGCAGGAGTAGGGTTTTACGCTTCTCAGCGGCCCAAACCTGGGTAAAAATCCCTTGTGCTGATCGTTGGATCTGCTCTTTGCGCGAGCCTTTCTCCCTGCCGAACCGTAAAGGGATCCACGCGATCCCATAGGTGTCGTTTCCGACATCTTTGGCGCGCCAGGTAGGGGGAGAGGTTGCGTGAACCTGATCTGGTGATCAGCGCGCCAGTCTCTTCCTCAGCTTCATCGCCATGGCCCCCAAGAAGAAGGGTTTCACGGCGGTTGGTCCATCCGTGTCCGCTGCGCCTGTAGCCACACAGACGGGTGATGGTGTGGACGCGGGCGGAGGAGGCGGAGGCCTTGAGCCTCCACGACGTTCTGGTGGTCAAAGCCAAGCGAGCGGCGTCGTTCGCAGCGGCAACGGCCACCCGCGCGCCCCTAGATCTAGGGACGGAGCTGTGCTGCCCGCGAGCGGCGTAGCGAATTGCAAGGATGGAAGGGCGCCTTCTAAGACACCCACGCCGGCGCACGCGCCGCGGCCTTCTCAGGTCACGCGCGATGAACAGTGCCGCGACGTTGGTGGTACTAGGCGTCCCCACGGAAAGTCTCCTGAGCATCACCCTCGAGATGCGCGGGACCAGCATGCACTCCAACATGTTGGTGGAAGTGGCGCGCGGTCGCGGGACCGTGATGGAGCTCCTTCTAACACGGTTAGGAGTCGGAGCACCTCACGTTCCTCGCACCTGTCGCCGCCGCCTACAACAGCAGAAGCACTGGCGCGAGCACAGCTGCTCCTGAATTTTCCACCTGCTGTGGACAAGCTCGACGAGTGGAGAGCTGCTATTCAGAGCCTCGTCGGCCTCGCCAACGATGATAGGCCGCAGCAGGCGGAGCCTTCGCGGCGACAATCCATCGAGCCGACGCGTGTCGCTGGCGAAAGGACGGGAGGCGCTACAACCACGGTGCACTCTCCTCCACGGCGGCAACAGCAGTCGCTAACTCGACGGATCGACGCCTGCGAGGACGATTCAACGGCGTCGTCTGATCCGCGAACTCGTCGCGATCAACGTCAAGTTCTTCGGGAACGAGGCAAAGAAGACGCTCGGACTACCATCGAGCGGCGGCAGGAAGCGCGCTATCAATCTGATAAACGCGCAGGGCCTACTGTGGACAAGCCTGCGCCAGGGTACCCTGTCGATCTACCCTATGAGGTGGGTTGTCCAGCGTTTACCCGTGAGCTGCGGCGAGTCCAGTGGCCCAATTCCCGTATGTTCAAGCCAGAGGTCCCGGAGAAATATGACGGCAAGACCCACCCGACGGAGTTCCTGAGCATCTAAACCATTGCGGTGCAGGCCGCCGGGGCTCGCGACGACAAGATACTCGCCAACTACTTCCCGTTGGTGGTTAAGCCCAACGTCAGGTCGTGGTTGATGCATCTGCCGGAGAATTCCATTTCTTCCTGGGCAGACCTGTGTCATGAGTTTGTTGGCGCCTTTACTGGAGGCCACCAAGCTCCTGGCCAGGAAAGTGATTTGCATCTCATCCCCTAGAAGGAAGGCGAAACTTTGCGCAAGTACATACAGAGATTCAGCCGAGTACATCATAACATCCCAGATGTTCATCCTGCCGCTGTTGTCAGCGCGTTCCATCAGAACGTGCGCAACCGTAGGATGCGCGAAGAGCTAGCAATGAACAAAGTCAGGGATGTAGCCGACCTCTATGCTTTGGCTGATAAGTGTGCTCGGGCTGAAGAAGGGAGGAGACTCCCCGGCGAAGATGCCGGCGCAGGAGTCGACTCCGACGACGAAGACGCCGCTGCCTCGGCAAAGAAAGGCCGGCGGCGTAATAGGAAGCGCAAGGGCAAGGCCGTGCTTGCTGTCGAGGGATCCGGCAACCCCGACACCGCCAAGAAGGCAAAGGTTGACGACCCCGGCAAGGAGGTTGCCGGGTGCGCCTCCTGTCAGGCCTTGGCGGCTGCCGACAAGCCAGAAGGCTCCGGCAAGCAGTACTGCAAGATCCATCGCACCAAGGGCCATCATCTCCAAGACTGCCGGCAAGTTGAGCAGCTTGTCGAGAAGCAGAAAGCTGAGTATGAGAGGCGAGAGAAGGAGAAGGCCCAGGATGGCGCCGAGGGGTCCGGCAAGAAGCGCGGTGGCCGAGGAGGTCACCGCGGCAAGGTCAAAGAACAGAAGGAGAGGCCCGCTCGAGGCCGCGACAAGGCAGAGGGGGGTGACGATGACAACGAAGAGGACGACGAGTCCAGCGAGCAAGAATTCCAGAAAGCAACAGACATGATGTGCATTGATGGGGGCGCCTCGTTGCATTCTTCCTGCCACCAACTTAAACAGTGGGCGCGCGAGGTTAATGCGACTGAGCCATCTGTCGGTGCCCAGAAGCCACTGAAATGGTCCAACACGCCTATCATTTTTGACACTGAGGATCACCCTGATCGCATAACTGCAGTCAGGTATCTGCCATTGTTGGTTTCACCAACAATTCGCAACCTCAAGGTGACGAAAATGTTAGTTGACGGTGCGGCCGGCTTGAATTTGATCTCGCCCGAGGTGATCAAAAGGTTGCAAATCCCTGATGAAGATCTCGAGGAAACGGGCACGTTTCAAGGGGTCAATCCAGGGAGGAGCCAGCCGAAGGGTAAGATCACACTGCCAGTAACATTTGGTAGTGATCTGAACTTCAGAATAGAGAAGATTGTTTTCGACGTCGCCAAGATTCCATTGCCATATAATGGGATCCTTGGCCGCCCAGCGTTAGCCAAGTTCATGGCGGCATCGCACTACGCTTACAATGTATTGAAGATGCCCGGGCCGATAAGCGTCATCACTGTCAACTCCGACAAGAAAGACGCGCTTATCTGCACTGACCAGCTTTACCGGGAGGCAGTTGCAGCATCTGCCGCCAAGGCACTTGCTCCTGCCACTGAAGCTCCCAGGGGGAAGAAGACCGGCAAGACCTCTCGCACTCATTCCGGCAAGCGCGCCTCCTCGGAGTGCTGCGCTCCCGTTGAGGATGTGCCAGGGAGCTCCACCGGCAAGAGCAAGAAGTCCAAGGCAGCTCCACCAGAGACCAAGAAGGTGCCCGCCAAGGAGGATGGTACGGGAGGAACTTTCACCATAAGTTCCACCCTCGATAACAAATAGGAAAGCGCGCTCGTTGCTTTCCTGCGGGCGAATATCGATGTGTTTGCATGGCAACCATCTGATATCCCCGGTGTTCCCAGGGAAGTAATTGAGCACCACCTTGCTGTCTGTCCTCATGCGCGGCCCGTCAAGCAGAAGGTCAGGAAGCAGGCTATGGAGCAGCAACAGTTTATTGCTGAGGAAATCAAAAAGTTGGAAGCGGCAGGTTTGGTTAGAGGAGTGCTCCACCCAACATGGTTAGCCAATCCAGTTGTAGTGCGCAAGGCGAATGGAAAATGGAGGCTGTGTATTGATTATACAGACATCAATAAAGCCTGTCCAAAAGATCCTTTTCCCTTGTCGCGCATCGACCAGATTGTGGACTCCACTGCCGGCTGCGATTTGCTTTCATTTCTTGATGCATATTCAGGGTATCATCAGATCTTCATGTCAAAGGAAGACGAAGAGAAGACCGCATTTATCACCCCATGTGGTACGTATTGCTTTTTACGTATGCCTTTCGGGTTGAAAAGTGCTGGTTCAACATTTGCAAGAGCGGTCCAGATTGGTTTTGAGCCCCAGCTACATAGAAATATGGAAGCTTATATGGATGATATAGTGGTCAAGACCAAGGACAAAGCAACGCTCATACAAGATTTAGAAGAGACATTTGCAAATCTGTGCAAGATCAATTTGAAGCTCAATCCTGAGAAGTGCATATTTGGCGTTCCATCCGGCAAGCTTCTCGGGTTCTTGGTATCTCAACGAGTAATCGAAGCAAATCCCGACAAGATCAAGGCAATTGAGCAGATTGAAGCGCCAAGACGTGTCAAGGATGTGCGTCGTCTTGCCGGCTGTGTTGCTGCTCTGAGTAGGTTCATCTCCAAATCTGCTGAGCGCGCCCTGCCCTTTTTCAAAATTTTGAAAAAGGCAGGTCCAATGAAATGGACTCCGGAAGCGGAGGCAGCGCTGCAGGATTTGAAGAGGTACCTCTCCTCAACGCCAGTACTAGTCACGCCAAAATCACAAGAGCCGTTGATGCTATATCTAGCGGCAACGAATCAAGTTGATGAAAAAGCAGTAGCGGCAAGACCGCCAAGCAACGAGCTGGAATCTTCCCCGGCAGAGTCTGGTGCTGACCAAGTGGGATCTGCGCAGTCAAATGAAGCAACACAGAAGAAGAAGATGGTGCAGCGCCCAGTTTATTTTGTCAGCTCCCATTTACAGGGGGCTAGGTCAAGATATTCTGGTGTGCAGAAGCTGCTCTTCGGCCTCCTTATGGCCTCGAGGAAGCTGCGCCATTACTTTCAGGCACATGAGATCACCGTCGTCACTCGCTTTCCGTTGCAGCGGATTTTGCGAAAGCCAAATGCGACCGGCAGGATTGTGGAGTGGGCTTTGGAACTGTCAAGTTTTGGTCTCAAGTTTGAAAGTACTTCAACCATTCAGAGCAGAGCTTTGGCGGAGTTCATTGCAGAATGGACCCCAACACTAGACGAAGAGATTCCAGAGACAACTCTCCCCGGCAAGGAAACCAATCAAGAGTGGATCATGTATTTTGATGGGGCTTTCTCGCTGCAAGGTGCCGGTGCTGGCGTGCTGCTTGTCGCACCCACCGGAGAGCACCTCAAATACGTGATTCAAATGCATTTTCCCCGGGAGAGATCAACAAATAACACTGCAGAGTATGAAGGGCTGCTTGCCGGTCTCAGGATCGCGGCAGACCTTGGAATTAGAAAACTCATCGTCAGAGGTGATTCGCAGCTTGTCGTCAAGCAGGTCAAAAAAGATTATCAAAGTCCATTAATGGAAGCTTATGTCGATGAAGTGAGGAAATTGGAAGAGCGTTTTGACGGTCTGCAAATGGAGCACGTTCCTCGTGCGGAAAACAGCATTGCTGATGACTTGTCAAAGTGCGCTGCCCTTAAGTTACCTGTGGAACCAGGAACTTTTGTGCTCCGGTTGACTCAACCATCCGTAGCACCAACGATGGGACAAGAGAAAAGAAGGAAGTCGAGTTCTGGCAAGTATTTCCCGGCAGATCTCCCAGAGGCTGCCGGCAAAGAAGTTGTCGGGAATGACCCCAAGCTTGCCGGTGAGCGACAGGCTCCGGCAGGGCCTCAAGCTCCTGCCGTAGGGACAAACACTCCCGCCGAGCTTGCCGGGGAGCAACAGGCTCCGGCAGGGCCTCAAGCCTTTGCTGTAGAGACAAACGCTCCCACGGCAGAAGACATGCCTTTAGTCCTTGTTGTCGAGCCCCAGGCTCCAGCATGGGCACAGCACATCGTCCTTTTCCTTCAGACAGGAGAACTCCCCGAAGAGCAGGAAGAAGTGGAAAAAGTAGCAAGTCAGTCTAGTATGTACCAGTTTGTGGACAACGTTCTGTACAGAAAGAGACCCAACGGTGTGAAATTGAAGTGCATTCCTCGGGAGGATGGACTAGAGCTGTTGGCAGAGATTCATGGAGGCATATGTGGCTCCCACATAGGCTCAAGAGCTCTTGTTGGTAAGGCATTCTGGCAAGGTTTCTTTTGGCCCACTGCTCTCCAGGATGCAACTACACTAGTAACCAAGTGTGAAGCGTGCCAGTTCCATTCGAAGAAATTGCATCAACCAGCTCAAGCTCTTCAGACAATCCCTCTTTCCTGGCCATTTTCGGTCTGGGGGCTCGACATATTGGGCCCTTTTCGCCGTGCTACCGGGGGCTTTGAGTACTTGTACGTCGCAATCGACAAGTTCACAAAGTGGCCGGAAGTGGAAGCAGTGAGAAAGGTGACAGCACAGTCAGCCGTCAAGTTCTTCAAAGGAATAGTTTGCCGTTTTGGTGTGCCTAACAGGATCATCACTGACAACGGCACACAGTTCACGAGCCACACCTTCATGCAGTATGTCCAAGACCTTGGCGGCAAGATCTGTTTTGCTTCTGTTGCTCATCCAAGGAGCAACAGCCAGGCGGAAAGGGCAAATGCTGAAGTGTTGCGAGGTCTCAGGACAAGAACTTTCGACAAGCTGCGCAAGTGCGGAAGACGCTGGATTGATGAGTTGCCGGCGGTTCTTTGGTCAATCAGAAGGACACCAAATCGAGCCACCGGCCAGACACCCTTCTCCCTACTATATGGGGCGGAAGCAGTTCTCCCCACGGAACTCATATATGGGTCACTTCGAGTGCTCGCCTATGATGAGCTCGAGCAAGAGCAGCTGCGGCAAGATGACGCGTTGCTCCTTGAGGAAGATCGTCTTCAGGCTGCTGTGCGAGCTGCACGCTACCAGCAAGCCTTGCGCCGCTACCATAGCCGCAAGGTTCATGCCCGAAGTCTTGAGGAAGGCGACCTTGTTCTTCGGCGCGTTCAGTCGGCCAAGAATTCCAACAAGTTGACGCCGAAGTTGGAAGGCCCTTATCGGGTAGTGCGAGTCACCAGGCCTGGCACAGTCCGCCTGGAGACCGAAGATGGCGTTCCAGTGAGCAACTCCTGGAATATCGAACATCTTCGTAAGTTCTATCCATGAGGCGCGGTTGCCGGGTCCCCCAGCAACCACCTTTTGTACGAGTCTTGCCGCAAGGCATGTGATCCTTTGTACAAAGCCAGGCGCAGACCCTGTGCATAGTTGAATAAAGCCTAAGTGTTTTACAATTCTTGTCGATTTCCATGTTTATCTGTGTGCATGTTTATCTGAGATATTGTATTACACTTGCTTCCGGTAAGCATTAACGAACTGCCAAGGTTCCATATCTCTATTTTCTCTTCTTTATTTTTCTCAAAGGACAGAAGATTCCCTCGCATGCAAGTTTGCCGGGGGGGGGGAATGGTGGTATGGATACCGACAGGCGACGTTCAAGGTTGACATCTTGTCGGAAGGAGTACAGCAACGAAAAGCTAAGTTGCGGAAACTTTAAACAAATTTTTGTTTTGTAAGGTTATTCTCCTTGAACGATTTCGATTTTTGTATGGAAAACCTGCACGCGAAGGAACCTTGGCACGATTGGATGCGCCCTTACTTTGTTTCGAGTCCGCTCAACAATTTAAGTGGCTGCACTGAGAACGCCAAGGGATCTTGCCGGTAGCGGCACCACCAGCAGGCTGCTAAAGTCCCGCACCTAGCGCTCGCGGCAAGGCTGTGCGCACCGGCAAGTTTCCAACAAAGCGTAGGGCGAGTACCATACAGAAAGAAATCAGACAAGGGAAATTGCATGCATTCATCCAGAGCATAGCAAGTTATATTACATAAATAAATGTCGCGATTCTAACATAAGGCAAATTTGTCTTTGGCATGGAATGGTGGCGGCAACGAGAAGTAAAGCAGCTAATCCCGGCGATCGCCTTCAACCCTCTTGACTTGGCTTACCCTATCAACGATGGGCGCGACAAGCTCCTCAAGTGCCTTGACGTCCACATCCTTCAGCAAGCGGTCGAAGACGTTGGAGAGGTTGATGCCGGGGTTCTTGTGCACCACTTTGATGAGCACCTTGCGGAGGACAGCCTGGCAGAGCTTGCGTGATTCGCTGGCCAGATGGGTTGTTCGGTCACAGTGAAGCTGCTCCAGGGCTTCAAGCATACGGTCAAAGAACATGGTCAGCTTGGCGCTTGTGGACACCCTGTCGTTAGAAGAATACCTGAAGCCTTGCAGGCCCATGGTGGACAGTTGTGCGGCAAGCTTCTCCGCAACGTCGATGAGCTTTTCAGTCCAGACCTGCACACCTGCCGCATAGTCATTATGTGAGGCGGTGGCGCTCTTGAGCAGGTCCCTCTCATCCTGGAGGTCTTTGACCAGGGTCCTCTCATGAGCCTTGGCGGTTTCAAGAGTCTCCTTCAGCGTGGTCAGCTTTAGCTCCAGATCTGCGATGGATTCTTTGGCTGAGGTGAGCTGCTGGGTCTTCTCGGACACGGCGACCTGTGTCTCCATCAAGCTGTGGAGAGCCTTATCTCTCTCGGCTTCGAGCATCGAGATCTTCTTGCCGTGGTCCTCAAGATCCGCCTCCAGCCTCTTCGCCTTCTCCTCCAGCAAGTTCTTGGTGGTCTCTGCAGCTTTGGCAGCAATGACGGCCTCCTTTAGCTTGCCGGCGTGGTCTGTGGCTAGAGCTTCGAGTGTCTCCTTGTGCTTCTTCTCCAGCTCTTGGGTCCGCTGCGCGACAAGCCTTCCAATCTCTTCGTCCTTGGCGCGGAGCTTGTCGGCAAGTGCTTTCTCGCGAGCGGTGAGGTCATCGTCATGAGTCTCAAGTCCAACACGGAGCTCTCTCAAGCATGCCTCCTCTGCAGCGCCCGTTGTTTGGCCTCCTCCTGTGCTTTCTCAACATCGGACTGCTTCATGAGGAGCTCATTCCAACTTTGGCTCAGCTGCTCTTGGCTCGTCCTCAGCTCCTGAAAAGCTTCGGCATACCAAGCTTGCGTTTCCTCGACGCGCTTCTGGAGGTCTGCTTCCGCTGCTTCGACAACTGCTGCCCTGGAGTTCAGTTTCTCTCTCCAGGCGTGGTGAAGCGCTTGGAGCTTCTGGAAGCTGTTGCTCATGGCTTGGAGGAGCTACTCTTCTTCAGATTTGCTGCTGCTGGTGCGTGGCTCGTCAACGATCTCGAGCCCAGCAGCGGCGATGACGTCTTCGTCAAGGATTTCCCCCTCAGTTGGCACCCGGGAGCTTGCCGTGCCTGGAATGCTGACGAACAGATTGTCGCCAACCTTGAGGTATTTGCTGGACGAGGGGGCTTCGGATGATGACGGCTGGTCCTCAGCAGTCGTCTCACCGGCGGCTGGGGGCTCCGTGGCCGGCGTAGCGCCTGGCGCTCCTGCTGCAGGAATGCCGTCAGTGTGGTCACTGGTCTCCTTGCCGGCCCTCTCAGCAGACCTCTTGGTGGCCTCTTCCTGCGCGGCTTTGGCGGCCTCGGCGGCAGCATTCTTGGTGGCCTCCTTAGTAGCAACCCTGTCGGCCTCGGCGGCAACATCCCTGGCGGTCTCCTTGATAACAGCATCAACGTCCATGTGCTCCGTCGAGGGAAGATCTGGGGGCCAAGAAAACGAACAAGATATGGCTGAGCAGGAAGTTGAAGAAGACAAAAAGAAAGGCAAGGCAACGAGTATTCTGAGGCAAGCGGTTTACCTGTGTCGGGCTGCTGAGAAGGGTTGTCGGTACCTGTGCTTGCCGGCTCCACTTCATCGCGGTAGAGCTCGCTTGCCGAAGACTCGTCTCTGGGTGGTGTAGTTGACGGAGGCGGCACATCAGGAACGGCCTTCGTTGGTGCTCCTTGTTGCCGCTCCACTCCTACACGCCCGGTGATATTAGCAGTGAAGATGCACACCCCGGCACTTGCCAGCGGGAACCGAGTAATGGGCTCACGCTGGGGGCTGAGTCGGGGGCTGCGTCGTGGACTGGACTCCGGGCTGATATTAATCAGCTCTGGCGCACCTGAGGTGCTTGCCGGCGGCTCATCGCCCGTCGAAGTCTTTGCCCTCTTCGCCGCCCTTTGCGCCAGCGTTTCCGTATCTCTGCGGGGACATGCCAAGGCAAAACAAATTAGTTAAGCAGAACCAAAATTCAGGAATTAAGAGGTGTGGTAAGGCTCTTACTCTTCTTCTTCGGAGCTAAAGGCAGAGAGGTCGAAGTCGACTTCCGCCGCGGCGTCTGGGGGAGGAGGGGAAGGAGCGGCCCTGGGTCGCTTAGCTGCGGCAGGTTGCTGCGCAGCCTTGCCAGCAGCCCCTTTGCCGGAGGCTTCACCGCTCGAGGAAGGCTGGCGGGCAGAAGCACCAGAGGTGACTTTTCGAAGAGCACGCCTCTTCCTCGGCTCGAGAGCTAGGGGCTCCTCGTGCAGTTCCGCCTCAGCTATGTCTTCAGCAGATGTGCCCCCGGCAGCAATGCCACTCTGCTTCCTGGCAACCTCGCCCTGTCCGGCAAGACTTTCCCCCGACAGCACTTCGCCTTCGGTGGTTTCTCCTTCCACGAAGCCAGCGCTGCCGGCCTCCGCGGCAAGATTTGCCTCCTCCGCCTTGCTGGCGATGTACGCCACCTCTTCGTCAGTGGTGGGGCGGACAAGGTTTTCTTCTGCGTGGATGGCCCTCTCCGACAGGTTATCAAAGAATTGTTGTGCCTGCTCTGCGGATGGCTCGATCCAGGTCCCGTCAAGGCTGTGAGCGTCAAACACCGGCATCATGGAGATGATTGAGGCCAGAGCGGAGTTATTGCACAAAGGGACTATGCTTGCCGGCAGCCTGCTTACGGCATCTGTCCTAAAGAGTTTCTGGCAGAGAGCTGCATGCTGCAGGAACATCAAATTATTGTTCAGCCCAAGGCGCAGCCTCATGATGTCTGCCGCGTTCCGAATTCCCAAGCTGGCCCCCCTTTGTTCTGCAGAGGAGCGATGCGCCGGCGAAGGAAATCGGCGCCTATCATCTCTATTGTAAGCCCGGCAGCTCTAAGGCGGTGAATCCTGGTAGTTGCGATTGTGAGCTTCTCGTCATCAGGATCGAGGGCGCTCCAGTCGTTGCCGCGCACCATCTTCGTTTGCCGCGGCAACCAGAAGGACTGGAGTTTTGTCTCTTGAATCCAGCACCACTTGGCCCGCCATTCATCCCACTTCTCGCGGTAGGCCCCGTCTGGGTATACTTCCTTGCTTCCTGGCCATGGGATCCAAGCGATGGAACCAGAAAGGGCCTCACCCTACTGGATGCTGGGAATGAAGTAGTGGTGGAAAAGAGCTGTGCTAGGGACTACTCCGGCGAAGTTTTCGCAAAGATGAGCGAAAACTGACATACACGTCACGGCATTCGGCGTAAAATCCAAGAGTTGGAAGCCGTATGTGAGCATGATGTCATTGAAGAAATCAGAGAACGGGGGGCAGAGCCCGCAGTAAAAGTAATCGGCAAAGAAGTGATATTTGTCCGGGCCACTCCTGGAAGAACCTGGACTCACGTGGGTGGCGGGATGCGCTTTCGTCTCCTTTGCCCACATGCATTGGTATCGCTCCTTCAAGGTGTTCGCATCGAGCGCCGGGGGGAAGACGGCGTGCTCCTTCCGCATCTTCGCCAGCTTGCTCTCCGGGACGGCGGCTTCCACCTCCTTGCCCTTGCTCGTCTTGGGCGGCATGGTGGCTATGGGGGCGGAGGCCGAGGACGGTGAGGGCGTGGAGGCGGCAGATGAATGGAGGGGCTCTGTTTCGGGCTCAAGGAAGAAGACAACGGCGGTTCCCAGATTGGAAAAGACAAGAGGTAAATGAGCGACGCCCCTACGGATTCCTTTTTATGGGGAAGGCGCGGGGCTGCCTCTTTACTAGTCAAATGAAAACGCTTTTTGCGAGCGCGCTGCAGTTACGGCCGCTCCGCGCAGGTCTCCCACGTCTCGCATTTAATGTGCGTCGTGGGGGAGCGCAGTAAACGGAATGATTACAGCAGTTAACTCCTGCCATGCGTGCCCGTGCACTGTTTGGGCCTAGCCCAACAACCACTACTAGAAAAACGGCTATAGATAATATCACTATTAGTGGCGCACCAGAGATGTGGTGCGCCACTACTATATAGCAGTGGCGCACCATAAACAGGTGCTCCACTAATAGTGACATTACCAGTGGCGCACCAAGGGTGGAGTGCGCCATTAATATGTTTGACCAAGCTTTGACCCACTTCTGGACTTAGTAATGGCGCACTTTTCCCTGATGCGCCACTGCTATTTTTGATACTAATGGCGCACATTTTGTGCCGTGCGCCACTGCTAAGTTTGGAGGGAAGTGGTCCCAGGCAGAGAAATAGCTATGGCGCATTGTTTAGGAGGTGCGCCATTGCGGTTTTGTATGCAAGTGCCGCAGCCCGACCGCCCACCATCTCTCTCCTCTCTCTCTCTCGCACGGAACCCTATCCTCTTCTCCCTCACCCCACGCGCCCACACACACACACACACGCGTCTCTCGGCCTCGCCCCGGCCCCGATCCATGCCACCTCCCAGTGGTCCCTCCTCTTCCGGCGCGGCGGCCCTTGCCCTCCTCTCTCTTCGGTCCCCTTCGCGCCTCCTCGCGGCAGTCGCAGCCTAGGAGCCCGAGCTCGGCGGCGACGGATCGGAAGGCAGCGGCGGCGCTGGATCTGGGAGTGGTGGAGCCGCCGCCGTCTCCACTCGCCGAGAACCGGCCAGATCCGCCCCACGAGCTTCACAGGTGCCACCCCCTCCGCCACCAGCCACGGTGGCCTCCCCCGCCCTGTATCCAGCTGCCATCTCCCGCAGCAACGGCGGCCTCGCCCTGCTCCGCCCCCGCTCCTCCTCATCCTCCTCCGCGCCTTCGCCTCGCTCCCCATCCCGGCCGCCGCGAGAGGCGGCCTCGACCCGTCTCCCTCAGGTTCTCTCCGCTCTCACACCCTCCGTGTCCGTCCTCTGGATTCCGTTTCCCGGGGCCTTGCGCGCAGCGACGCACGCCGCGCGTGCTGGACCGGCGACCGATATCGTACATGTGGCTAGCTCGATAGGACGCGGATCCGTTAGTTGGCTTGAATTCATGGATTATGCCGCTGTTATTCACGGACTGGGACTGGTGTTAAGACAGACTGTCAGTGCACTGGCAGTGGCAGTGATGAAGAGCAAGAGCTCTCCGGATGCATGATTTGGAGTGACTCCTACACTAATTCGTAAACCTAGATTCCTGAAATGGCACATATCTTCTCTCTGTCTGTCACCAAACTAGAAATACTCTGCTCTGTTCTCTCCATTGTCAAAGTTGAGTTCTTGGGAAGATTTATTTATACAAGCTCAAAATTCCTGTGAATTTGTTTCGATTTCATGGGAATTTGTGTGACAATTAACTTGAATCGTGGATTTTGTTGTGGCGTGGGCGCAGGACCCGAGCATCAAGGAGATGGCGGAGCAGATCGCCAAGGACCCGTCCTTCAGCGAGATGCCCCGTAAATCTACTGTATGATCAATCAAAACACGTTTTGTCCAAAGTCCAAACTTAATGGTAAACAAGAGGCTAATCTTGCTATTATTGTTTGTTATGCGGTTTGCACTTTCTGTTTCCTTGAACAGTTTACAGTTCATCTAATTTACATTTTTTATGTTAACTTTAGCAATTAATTTACCTCAAACAAGGTAATTAATATGATAATTATCCCCTGTGTATACCGCAAGTAAGTAACTTACTGTAATTATGTTAAGAAATTAGAATGTTTGTGACCGACTATTTAATAAGATGCTCTTTTCACAAGGTGTGATATTGTGGCATATTTACCCTGGAGCTAGCATATATATGGAGCTGACAGTTCCTTGATTCACAATTTATATATATTGTTGATCTGGAGGTGAGCATATATTGTTGATCTTCTCATGTCAATTGCAACAGTTCCTTGATTCACAATTTATATAGTGTGGTATAGTGGTTATATTTGGAGGTTTATCCCTGTGAAATAATCACCGCAAGGTGAGTACTTTCTGCAGCTAATGTGTTATGCATAAGCTCAGTGTGTTTGCTCAATTAGCTACTGCTCAATTAAAATTGGTGACGTTCCATTGATGATAGGTTTAGAAATTATGCATTGAGTAACTGGACCTGACCTGGAGTACTTGGTTAATTCAGTGATCTTTTAACAAAATTTTAACTGAATTATTTTGGGCAATGGAGTACTGAATTTTAACTGAGTAACTTGCACTTGCATATGCACTAGACCACTTGTAAATTCTTTGGCTCCTCTTTAATCTGGTGCAATTACTTAACTGACCATAATAGCCCTGACACTTGTAAGTAACCATATCATTCAAACATCCAATTAAATCTATTCTACTCCATTTCCTGAGATGAAATTGTGATGATGGGAGCGACATTAAATAGCTTGAACATCTAATTGTGCATGTACTCCATTGTTATATACTGATCCATCTTGTCTTTGCCCCATGTTAACATTCAAATTGTTAATTGCATTCAAAGTGTTAATTGCAGGAGCAGACACAGAGGAGGAATCTGCTACCTCAAAGCAGTTGATCGACGCCGGGAGGGTGGGTACGTGATGTCGGAGGCTGCCGGGAGGGTGGTGACGAGCTACCGAAGAGATGAGTTCTGGCTCTCCTCGATGCCAGGACGAGGCGCTGCTGCCGATCGGTCGTGGACTCGATTGATTTTGATTTGAAATATGACGGGTTGTAATGTAAAATGCACTTTAGTTCAAAATTTCCTCCCCTTGCGAGAGGTATTCTTGGACGGAGGGAGTAGAAGATTAGTTATAGGATTTTGTTTTATTTCTGTGCAATTTTCTTTTTATTGGATACTTGTAAAGACATGGTAATATTCTTGCTATAATAAAAATTATGGTTCTATTTCATTTTTTGTTTTTAAATTATTTTTCCTTATAGGTTGTTTTTTGTAAATTTGTATTTTTTTTTGTTTTCCAAATATACTATTAGTGGCGCATTTCAGCCTTTATTGGTGGCGCACCTAGCTTTTTAGCTAGTGGCGCACCTCTAAGGTTACTAGTGGCGCACTTGGCTTTATTACTAGTGGCGCACCTCTAAGGTTACTAGTGGCGCACTTGGCTTTATTACTAGTGGCGCACTGGGAGGGGTAGTAGTGGCGCACCAGGTGGTGCGCCACTGTTATGTACATTAACAGTGGCGCATCAGGGGTGCGCCATTACTATTTATTAGTAGTGGCGTGATAATAGTGGCGCACCTATAGTGCGCCACTAATAGGGAAAACAGGTGCGCCACTAATAGGCATTTTTCTAGTAGTGAACGCCTCGCGCTCGTGTATGGCCTAGGCCCGGGGGCTCCTGTCGGTGTACTAAAGTTTGGGTTCTTTAGTACCCCATACTTGTGCACGGGCAGTTGTAGCCACACCAGTGGCAAGGCCTGCCGGGAGGCAGCTGGATGCAAGTACAAAGATGTCAAGAGAGCATTCAAGCCAATACTCAAAAGACAGAAGACCGAAGGCTGGAGCCCCAGCAAGATCTTGCCGGGCTGGCCCGACGAGCCCCGGCAAGATTTGCACCCGGCAAGACATCGCCACCCTGTCATCGCTCCAGTGCAGCGACCAGCTTGTCTTTTAGCTGTTGTCCTCATGGTAACGTGTCAGGACGCTAACGGCGTTGGGCTTAAGCGGTGCTGATGGGACAGCCCCTTTTCTCGTCCCCAAGAAGCTAAGGGACACCTCAACGGAGCATTAAATGCACCTATCCTAAGCCGCCAGTATTAGGTATGATAGCACTGTAGCAACTTTACACCTCGTGTATGCACTGTACGCCACTGTTGGTGACCCCTTCGAACGTATAAAAGGAGGCCCAAGGCGTAGCTACAGGGAGGATCTTCTTCTGGCCAGTTCTGCATGTGTAGCTGATGTGTACTGTTCATCACAAGCGCTCCTAGAACCAGGGCTTAAACACATCCAATATACTAAAGCAGGAGTAGGGTTTTACGCTTCTCAGCGGCCCAAACCTGGGTAAAAATCCCTTGTGTTGATCGTTGGATCTGCTCTTTGCGCGAGCCTTTCTCCCTGCCGAACTGTAAAGGGATCCACGCGATCCCATAGGTGTCGTTTCCGACAATGTGCTGCATCATCCCTTCCTCTTTGGGGAAATACTGACATAGTCTCAAGCCACGTCAGTAGGCGCAACAAGGCTCAAGCAGTTGCTGCTCATGCTGAGTAGTTTCAACTATTTACTGTGACAAGGACAGGTCATGCAAAGGAATGGGTTCCACTGTCGAGAACATGTAACAGTTGAATCGTTATTGTCCTAATGTAATAAAAGAGAGCAGGAGCGAGAGAGCGGGTCTATATTAGTATGCTCAAGGGGGGTTGCTTGCCTGGCACTTCTAAAGATAACAGTGAGTCTTCATCGGTGACATCGATCTCAACGTCGGAACAACGTCTACCGATAGGAAACAACACCGATAAACAAAGAAGGACCACAATCAATGCAATGCATAAACAAGTGAATGGCATGACATGTTAAGATACTTGATTGACCTAATGCAATATCTAGTCATATTAATTGAAGTGGAATTCATACCTAGTTCAAATTCCAACTCCAAATGTTAATTCATAAATTGTCCTAATCATGAAATGTCCTAGTTGGTGATGTTAACTTGCTTAAATATGCATGAACATGGTGTAAATAGATTCTTCATATTTTTCTGATCATTTTTCATATATAAATTATTTTCATTGGAGTGATAGATTATTTTATATGAATTTTACACGTTCGAACTATTTTCTGAAAATAAATAAATCATTTTAGATTTATCTAAAATCCAGAAAAGCATTTTCTGCGTCAACATGACGTCAGGGTGATGTCATCGGTCAACAGACCGTTCCCAGGTCAGACCTGACCCTGGGTCCCACCGGTTAGTGACACATTTCACTAATAGTTGTTTTAGCGCTAATTAACTTATTGAACTAATTAATCAAGGGGGCTGGCCCACAAGTCGGTGACCCAGAGGGTTGTCAACCGGGGTCAAAATCGCCGGAGTTGACCCGCGGCTCATCACCAGTGAAGCCCGAGACGGCTTCGGGCGTCGGGATGGCTCCTTAGGCGACCAAAACAGCGGCGAAGAGGCTCCTCGTGGAGCTGGAATTCGCCCGCATCCACCTGAGCTAGCGGGTCGTGTTGAGGTCGACCGAGATCGCGGGAATCAAGCTCTAGGCGGCGGCCGGAGCTCGGTCTCGAGCGGGCCCGGGGCTGCACGGCATGGGGAGGCTCACAGAAGGCCTCTACGGCATCCTACGGTCACCAGGAGCACGCGGGGCTGGTTGGCTCAAGCAGAGGAGCACGGGAGCTAGGTTCCTGGCAGTCATGGCGGACGGTGGCGGACGGTCGAAGGGGGGCATGGCTAGAGGACATGCCTGAGTCAGAGAAGTGAAGGGGGGAGCGGAGCTCACGGGGAGTGTTACGGAGTCGAGAGCGAGGCCGGGGAAGCACTGAAACCCGCGAATCAAGCTCGGCAATCTTCAGTGGCCGTCGGTGAAGACCATAACAAGGGCAACGATGCAAGGCATCTGGGGTTGCTTTCTTCAGCGTGCAACTTCCTGGAGTCGAGGCGGAGCTTGTGGGCATGTTTAGAGGCAGAGAGGGTCGCAGTGGGGCGAGGTTTGCGGCAGCGCGTCCATGGCTGCTCGGCCATGGTGGAGAACAGGCGAGAGAGAGGGCGAGAGGAAGAATGAAGACGTCGGATGGATCCAAACGGGAACTGGGAACTTATCCCGCTCGTCCCGCTGTCCTGGGGAGGCAGGCCGACTCCTACCGGCGTGGCGCGCGTGACGAGCATCGTGGCGAGCTTCTCCTCTACCTTCTCGTAGGAGGAAGAAGACGCCTCTGCCCTTGGTGGGCTGGGCCACCAGGTAAGCCAAGTAGGTGACCCAGGTGGTTGTTTCCTTTTTATTACTGTTTTCTGATTTCTGCAATTATTTTCAATTTGGTTTTCAAACCAAACTACTTTTGTTGCTTCTGAAAACTATTGTGGTAACTATAAGAATTATTCCCATGTCTCACATAAAGTTTCAGAATAATTGGAGTTATAAAAATATTTATAGCAATTTATAACCCCAATTCAAATGCATTATGGATTAATTAAAAAATTCAAAAATGTCCTAAAATTAAGTGCATCATTTTAGGCAGAGGTTTCACCTTTTTCATAAATGATGAAATTTTATGGCATTTTGGGTTCATTGAAAATATTAGCTGGACCTATTTGAATTTCAAAGTGCCAGGGTTTGATCATTCCCAATTAAATTTCGTTTGAATTTTAGCACGATGCATGAATGATGATGCAACTAATTACAAGCAATGTTCTAGGGTTGTGTCAACTCAGCCCCACTAAACAAGAATCTCATCCCGAGATTCAGGCATAGGGTAAGAGGATAGGGGGAACACAAACTAACACAATCTTCATGATCCAATTTCCCTTCTCAAAGATGTTGATTTATTGCATCATGTTGATCTTGACATCTTGCTTCGAGATCTTCATACGATACAACAATGAGAGGAAGGAGAAACTCTACAAGAATCGATCTTCTTGAAGATGGAGCAACTCATGATCAACTCCTGGAGTGAGACCTAAGAATATCTCTTGAGCCGAGACACCAAACACATCAGGAGAGATTGTACGGTGTAGACGACGAAGGTTAAATTTGGCAGGCAACAATTCCACGCTAAAACAGATGATGAAGAGGTTTCAGATTGGCGAGGAGTTAATTGCCATGATTCCATAACGAGGCACATTAGGGGAGGTCACTCGCAGAGTTATTCCCTTAAGTGGAAGAAAGAATTACTTTTGATACAGAGATCATTGGAACTCTTCATACCAAGCTAAGGCAATTCACAAACGATCGTTTGAAGGAATTTGAAGAAATGACATACTCAGCTTGGAAAAGAAGCTAGGGTTATAGGACAACTCAGCAAACGGAAGGCACGTTCCAATAGATATCGAGGATATAACCTAGTGTCTGAGCGTGCTCTTGAGAACTTGAGCATTTCCATAATCATCGGGGTTTTATCAACATATATGCCAAGATCTTGGTGACACTTTGTACTACCCTGATGAATAGTAATGTAGGATGCAGATACAAAGGAAGACAACACTTTCTCAGATTTCACTTGGACTATGCCAAGGGAACAAAATCTGGATGATCGACCGAGAGACATTTATCACCCCACTTCTAATGTTCTCCTTGATTAAATAGCATATCCCAATTAGAGGTACTATTTGGTATCTAAAATATCAAGTAAGGTCGGGCTTCGAAAACATGAAAGGGTCCATGAGGAATAACTTCGAGAATAAGTCATACGAAGTCCTCATGGGGAGGTGGCTAATGTCCCTGATATTACAATAATAGGTCTTCCGGATAGGTGTGTTGGCCACAACCACCACTTTACCGGTTTGGAAAGACCAACGTTATAATCCTTGGGAAATGTTCCAACTGTTGTATCTGCCTGATATTCAGATCTGGTTGGTGATAGGATACTTCAAACTCAGCATGTCTGAAAAAGAAAGTTTGCAACACAAATCGACGAGATAACGTTGCGGAATTCTCGGGAAATGAACTATGGCAACAACTCAAAACATGAGTTGGATTGCAAGGCACATGTGAACAAACTATCCAAGACAAGCATGACCACATAGAAGTATTACAACAAAACACTATTGAGTTCTGGGTGAGAACCATCATTAAAAGATAACCTTGTGTGTGATCTAGAATTAGCATTTACAGACTTCCTTGTCTTGAACGAGTCAATCAGTGGCTTGGTGTGCTAGGAGATATATATGGAATGGAGGTAGTTAATCTCTCAGACCATCACTGGTGCAGCGATGTGCTATACCAACTGTTTTTAACCCTTTCAATGACGCAGTTCCAAACCCGTCACCTTGCTAGTGTGGGCGATAGGGGGGATCCATCGCACACGCTACCAAAACTGTTTGTGATTGGGGTTACATCCCACACAATTCAACACAAAAATTGTTTGCAATTTGGATTAGCATCACACACGTTTATTTCACGAAAATTGTATGTAATGTGCGATTCATTGCACACGATTAATAATAAAAACTGTGTGTGATGTAAATGTCATCACACACAATTGGATCCAAAAAATTGTGTGCAATGTGTGATCTTAACGACGTGTTAACTAGTCCTAAAATCAGCTAGACGTAATCAATTTACTATGATCATCTTTTGACAATCAAACATAACACAAAAATGCACATTCAAAATCCACTATATGATTTCTTTTCAAGCTTTGTCATACAACATACAAAAGTACAAACGTACTATCTCACATCACATGACAGCCAACACATATCACTAGCAATCACATCTAATTACGTCGTAAAACTTCATCAGTCTCTTGTTCATCAGTGACATCAAATCCCAAACCTTTCCAGATTTGTTATTGTATCTCATCCTGAAAAGCCAAGAGAAGAGAGTGATAAGGTCAAAAAAAAAGTAATCCTTACACACAGCAGCGATTCAGTGCCCAGGCTCATGTGCACCTTCGATAATACAAAAATTGAAACAAATACTAGAAAATTCAAAAACTTCCAAAAAAATTGCATGGTAGAGAATTTGGTGCATGAGGTTCGCTCCAAATTTTAGATCATTTGGACATCTGAGTATCCCTCGGCAAAAAACACAAATTTGGGGTGTGTAGAAAAGTTTACTGTTCATGTATTGTTCCGACCCAATTTGTCTTTTTTGCTGACAGCGACTCGGATGTCCAAATGAGCTGAAATTTGGAGCGTACCTCACGCACTAAATTATCTACCATGCAAAAAAAATTGGATTTTGTTGAATTTTATTTATATTTTTAATGATTGTTTTACATTACATACTCAAGTATCCTACTTGAAATTAGTTCTTACACTAGTTATGCATAATATTTTTATCAAAAATTACTGCAAGGGAAAGTTCATGAATTCACAAGAGATATTTTGTGATTAGTTTGATGTCTTGGAGAATCTTGATGGATGAGAAAAATCAAGAATCGATTGGATGGTTAGAGTAGAGACATCATAGTTAGACATACAAAAAAAAGATTAGATTAGTACTATCCGGCAAGCTAGCTAGCAGCCAGCCTGGTGGATGGATTCTTGGAAAGACATGCACGGGAAGCTAGCTTACATGGCCATGAACTGCACCTCCATGACGCTGCCTCTCAAGATGCAGAACTCGTTGAAGCAGTTGTGCCACCGGATAGAGATCCTGGAGCTCTACGGCTGCTTCGTGCTCGTGCTCGCGTGTATGGCCGACGATGAGCCTCACGGCGTCCATGGCACCCGCTTCACGCACGGCCGCCTGACGCCGAGCGCTCCCCGCCCCGCCGTGTCCTGCTCCTAGTCGGAGCGTGGAGTAGGCATCGTCTGCCTCGCCGGCCATGGCATGGAAGAAGTGTGTGTCATGTTCGTGGTTCTACAGGAGGTTGGATTGATGCTAGTTAGATATATGTGTGGATGTGGTAGAGTACATGGTGAAGAGATAAGGCTAAATATTTTTCTTGGTTGTGGAGTGTGGACGGATGGATTCATGCCATGTCATCGATCCAAGCCTTCAATCTCTTCACCAGTAAGAATTCAGAACATATATTTGTGCTTTCTTGCCATTTGATTTTTGCACTTACCCCATCAAAAAAATTGTCAATCATTCTCAAGTTTTTGCTACAGTATATTGAGGTCTTATATTGACATCATGCCAAGTTTCGTCCACATTATATACATTTTCTAGAATTAAAATACCAATAAACTTCATGTTCATGGTTGATTCTTGCCACAAAGATATTTGGATTTTATATTTATTTCTTATATGAGGCATACACATATACTCACAGCCCTAACTATGATTTTTCAAATCATTTTTGTATACTGTTTTCTGTACTCGTAGTTCAAATTTGAATGTATCCGTTAAATGACTAGAACTGTAGTTAATGGCTCAAATATAGCAAATGAGCTCCGAAAAGTGCCAAATTTTAATATGGAGGATTCTATGGTGTATCTTAACCGTAGAAAAAAAATCAAAGTCAAATCATAAAGGAAAACATAAGTTCACCGCCAATTTGGTGCATTCACTCTTGAAACCATGACCGTTCCTCGGAGATTGTCAGATTTCTAAAGGATGTTCATCAAAAAAATATGAATCCTTCTCAAATTTTTACCACATCATACTGAGGTCATATCATGACATTATGCCAAGTTTCATATTATCAAACTTCATTTACAATTTTATAATTTTAATACCAATAAACTCCATGTTCGCAGTTTATTCTTGCCACATATGTCTAATAAATTTATATTCATGTCTTGTATGAGGCATACAAATATACTAAATACCTTAAATATGATTTTTCAAATTATTTTTGCGTACTATTTCATGCATTCATAGTTCAAATTTGAATTATATTCATTAAATGACTGGAAATGCAGTTAATGACTCAAATATAGCAAATGAGCTCTGAAAAGTGCCAAATTTTAACAGGGAGGATTCTATGGTGCATGTTAAGTGTAGAAAAAAAAATCAAAGTTAAACGACGAAGGAAAATGTCAATTCGCCTTCAAACATATGGCTCAAACCATTATTCTTTAGAAAAAATAATAATTTCAGGAATCACACACGGTTCCATTTATGAAAGTGTGTGCGATGACAGACTACATCGCACACACAAAGTATACAAAAAACGTGTGCCTCTCCAGGTTGAAACTTCAGCCTGATTTTTTTGCCTCTCCAGGTTGCATACGATCTCGGATTGGGATGATTTATATATCAAAATCGATCGGCTCGACGAGACGAAACTTTTTCAAGTTGTAAATTTTTCCATTCCAGACCTTATTGAGGGCCTAACAGCTCACGCGACCTGTCAAACATCACTTCGGTGGTTGCCTGATCCCTCGCGCCATATTTTGCCTCGTGGTAGGGCTGCACTCTAATGGCCTTAACTTTTGCATAAGACCTAGGATTGAGATGATTTTTATATCAAAATTGATTGTTTCGACGAGATGAAGACAATTCGTGTTGAACATTTTCTCATATGAGGTCGTCTTGGGGGCTTAATCAGCCGAACAGTACTCTGAATATGAAATCTTAGTACTTTGAGCACAGTTTCAGCCTTCGAGATAAGATCGGACGGCGATGACCCAAACTTCAAAGATGTTCATGTCAACACTACGGAACTTTTTCGTGTAGAGCACTTCTTCATTTGAGTTCATCGTAATGATTTTTTCTTCCGTGTCAAAATCTGGTGTCAACACAAGGCATCACACACGTTTGCGTTTTTAAATCGTGTGTAGTGATATGCTACATCATACACACAATTTTTACAAAAATTGTGTTCATGGTATCACACACGGTTGCATTATAATAACTGTGTGCAATAATATAATACATCACACACACATCATATGTAAAAACCGTGTGCAAAGCATCACACACGTTTACATTTTTTAAAACCGTGTGCAATAATATGCAACATCACACACACATCTTTTGGAAAAACCGTTTGCGCGGCATCGCACACGTATGTAGTTTTGATACCCGTTTCTGTTATCTTCCCTAATCACAAACAGTTCATAAGAACAAACTGTATGCGATGCATCACACACGCAACTATTTTTTTGAATCGTATTTGATTTGTCCTCCATCGCACACAGTTCGCGTCATTGGCGATGGAGCTATAACTAAACCATTTGCGATTCGTGCATCGCACACAGTTTGGTCGAAGGGTCCCTGATTGATGTGTCGTCTTTGGACCATCTTGCAGTAGTGCATAGAATACTTCGCACATGCATGAGTGACTTCGGATGATTCCAAGAAAACAAAACAACTTTTCTCGAAGTCACGGCGGCAACTTGCACCAAATACACGTGAATTTTAGAGGAAGTCACATCGTACACCAAGGCATACACTTCATGAGCTGACACGAAGGTACTTCTTTACTAAAGTTTACAACACTAGCTTTATGTTCATCCAAGTCATGGAGGAGATAAGGATGTTGTCGATGGGCTCAACAACAATTTATCGAGATTTACATGAATATGGAATACCGGAACTATGTGAAAAAGGTGATAGCATTGGTCAGACCAAAAGATATAATGGTGCATGCTCGAGGAGACATCCACGAGCAAAACAACATTAGGAAGATCTTTGGTTCTAATTTTGATTTGATGATAGCCCACACTCAAATCTAAGGTTGGACAAGACAGTAGATGCATCAATTGATCACAAGAATCAACCGATGGGGTATCATCTTTCTTCAACACACACACACATACATACACAAGATATCCTCTTGGAACGAACTAGGTTAGATCAACCTTTTATCTTCCAACTCTCCAAGTTGTTGTTTAGCTTAACCAACTAGATCAGGGGTATCCAACACAGATTCTTGGAGAAGGGGTGGGTTATAAGAAAACCAACTTGATCACGAACTCAACATAATGGTCTGGGAACAACTGATATGTCTCCAACGTAACTATAATTTTTGATTGTTCCATGCTGTTATATTATCATTCTTGGATGTTTTATAATCATTTCATAGCAACTTTATATCATTTTTTGGGACTAAACTATTGACATAGTGCCAAGTGTCAGTTGCTATTTTTTGCTTGTTTTTTACTTCGCAGAATATCAGTACCAAACGGAGTCCAATTGCGACGAAACTTTTTGGAGATTTTTTTTGGACCAGAAGGAAGCCAGTGGGCTAAAGAAGTGCCCAGGAGGGAGCCCAGGCGGCCCACAAGACACCAGGGCGCGCCAGAGGCCCCGGGCGTGCCCTGGTGGCTTGTGGCCGCCTCGGGAGTCCCCTCCACCACCTCTGGGCTCTATAAATACCCAAATATTCCAAAAACCCTAGAGGAGTCGACGAAAAATACTTCCAGCCGCCGCTAGTTCCAGAACCGCGAGATCCAATCTAACACCATTACGGAGGGGTTCATCATCCTCAATGGTGCCTCTCCGATTATGCGTGAGTAGTCCACCATAGACCTACGGGTCCATAGGCAGTAGCTAGATGGATTTCTCTCTCTCTTTTGATTCTCAATAAAATTGTTTCTTGGATATCTATTTGATGTAATGACTTTTTGCGGTGTGTTTGTTGGGATCCGATGAATTTTGAGTTCATGATTAGTTTCTATCCATGAATATTATTATAGTCTTCTTTGATCTCTTATATGCATGATTACTTATAGCCTCGTATTTCTTCTTTGAATCTTTGGTTTAGTTAGGCCAACTAGATCGATTTTTCTTGCCATGGGAAGAGGTGCTTTGTGATGGGTTCGATCTTGCGGTGTCCTCTCCCAGTGACAGAAGGGGCAGCGAGGCAGGCATGTATCGTTGCTATTAAGGATAACAAGATGGGTTCTATTCCTATATGAATCGATCTTGTCTACATCATGTCACTGTTCTTATTGCATTACTCCATTTTTCCATGAACTTAATACACTAGATGCATGTTGGATAGCGGTCGATGTGTGGAGTAATAGTAGTAGATGCAGAATCATTTTGGTCTACTAATCTTGGACGTGATGCCTATATTATGATCACCGACTTGGATATCGTCATGATTATTTGATTTTCTATCAATTGCCCAACAGTAATTTGTTCACCCATCGTGTGCTATACTCATGAGAGAAGCCACTAATGAAACCTATGGCCCCCGGGTCTACTTTTCCAACATATTGCTTTCCGATCTATCTTTTGCCGCTTTTTGTTCTCAGATCTATTATTCCAAAAACCCAAAAGTACCTTGCTGCACTTTTTATTTGCCTCTTTATTTTGTGTTCTTGTGCGATCTATCTATCCAATCTATTACAATCTAATCTATCTTTTTATCGTGGAGAGATTGACAACCTCTCTTACGCGTCGGGTTGCAAGTATTTGTTCTTTGTGTGTAGGTACCGTTTACATAGTGTTGCGTGGTTCTCCTACTGGTTCGATAACCTTGGTTTCATAACTGACGGAAATACTTACCGTAGCTGTGGTGCATCATCCCTTCCTCTTTGGGGAAATACCGACGCAGTTACAAGCCACGTCAAAAGGAATTTCTGGCGCCGTTGCTGGGGAGACATCATCAACATCTATCAGGTTCCTAATCACAAATCTCATCTCCTTGCAATTACATTATTTACCATTTTCCTCTCATTTTCCACTCCCCCACCACACAAATTTGTCGTTTTATTCGCCCTCTTTTTCCATTAGCCTTTTTCTCGTCAGATCTCTTGTTTGCTTGCAATCTTGTTTGCATAGTCACGATGACTCAAGAAAATACCAAATTGTGTGATTTTTCCAATACTAATAAGAATGATTTTATTAGTACTCCGATTGCTCCTCCTGCCACTAGTGCGGAGTCTTGTATTATTAATGCCGCTTTGTTTAATCTTCTCATGAAATATCAATTTTCCGGTACTCCTAATGAGGATGTCGCGTCCCATCTAAACACATTCGTAGAATTGTGTGATATGCAAGATAAAAAAGATGTGGACAATGATATAGTAAAGTTGAAATTATTTCCTTTCTCCTTGCAGGATCATGCAAAAATTTGGTTTTCTTCTTTGCCTCGCAATAGTATTGATTCTTGGAATAAGTGCAAGGAGGCTTTTATTACTAAGTATTTTCCGCCCGCGAAAATTATTTCCCTTAGAACTCAAATCATGAATTTTAAGCAACTTGAGCATGAACATGTTGCACAATCTTCGAAAAGAATGAAATTGATGCTTAGAAATTGTCCTACTCATGGTTTAAATCTTTGGATGATCATACAAAAAAATTATGCGGGATTGAATTTTGTCTCTAGAAATCTTTTCGATTCCGCCACGGGTGGTACATTTATGGAAATTACTTTGGGTGAACCTAATAAATTGCTAGGTAATATGATGGCAAATTATTCACAATGGCATACTGAAAGAGCACCTACTAGTAAAAAAGTCAATTCGGTTGAAGAAATTAGTACTTTGAGTGAAAAACTTGATGCTCTTATGAAGTTGGTTGCTAGTAAAAATTCTCCAATTGTTCTTAATGATGTGAATTTCATCTCGCGAAACAACTTTAATAACAATGCTTATAGAGGTAATTTTAATCCTAGGCCTTTTCCTAGAAATTCCTCTAATAATTATGGTAATTCCTATGGTAATTCTTCTTACAATAATAATAGGAAACCCTCTGATCTTGAGAGTAATATTAAAGAATTTATCAATGCTCAAAAAGTTTTCAATACTACGATAGAAGAAAAGTTGAATAAGATTGATGATATGTTTAGATTGATAGAATTTCCCATGATGTAGAAAATCTCAAGTTGAAAGCTTTTGCACCCAAGATTGATGAATCAATTAAAGCTTTATATGTTTCTATGGATGAAAGAAAGAAAAGAACCACTATGCTTAGAGCTAAAAGAGATTTTTTAGAAAAAAGCATTTTCTAGTGATTGCTTTCAAAAAAATGATGAAGATCTTAAAGTGATTGGTGTTTCTTCTATTGATTCCTTGTTTAGTAATATTAAAATTGATGATAAAGGGACTGAAGTAGAGTCAACTTTAGCTAGAAGGCGTCCCAATGATTTGGAGGGTGAGAATCTTGATGAAAAAATTGATGAAAGTGGGTTTGAAGAGGTCAAAACTTTAATTAGTGATGTGCCCACTATTTTGGATTGCTAAGATTTTAATTATGATAGTTGCTCTTTGATTGAATTTATTTCTTTGCTGCAATCCATGTTAAATTCACCCCATGCTTACGAACAAAATAAATCTTTTACTAAACATATTATTGATGCCATGATGAAATCTTTTGAAGAAAAGTTGGAGTTGGAGATTTCAATTCCTAGAAAATTACATGATGAGTGGGAACCTACCATTAAGGTCAACATTAAAAATTATCAGTGCTTTGCTTTATGTGATTTGGGTGCTAGTGTTTCCACAATTCCGAAATCTCTATGTGATGTGCTTCGTCTTACCAATATTGAAGAATGTTCTCTTAATTTGCATTTGGCAGATTCTACTATTAAAAAGCCTTTGGGAAGAATTAATGATGTTCTTATTATTGTAAATATAAACTCTGTGCCCATAGGTTTTATTGTTCTCGATATTGATTGCAATCCGTCTTGTCCCATTATACTTGGTAGACCGTTTTTACGCACTATAGGTGTCGTGATTGATATGAAAGAAGGCAATATTAAATTTCAATTTCCACTAAGAAAGGGTATGGAACACTTCCTTAGAACAAGAATTAATACACCATATGAATCAATCATCAGAGCATCCTATGGAGCAAAAACTAAATATGAGAATACTTGAATCTATGCTTTATGCCTAGCTAGGGGCATAAAACGATAGCGCTTGTTGGGAGGCAACCCAATGAATAAATTTATTTTCAACCTTTTATTTCTGTTCTTGAGTGTTGACACAATTATTCTACTGTTATGATTGAGTTTTTTATGTTTTATTTAGTGTTTGTGCCAAGTAAAGCCTTTAGGATGATTCATAAGATGAGTAGAAACAATGCTGAATCTGAAACAGAAACTTTGACTCCAGTGTAGGAATTTTCATTTTTTACTGGAGCGTGATAATGAGTTGAAATTTTAACAAAGTGTTTCTATACAAATTATTTAAATTTTAATAATTTTTCAGAATTTTTGGAGTTACAGAAGTATGGTTAGAGTATAGATTACTACAGACTGTTCTGTTTTTGACAGATTATGTTTTCATTGCATTGTGCGCTTGTTTTGATGAATCTATGGCTTGTCTTGGAGGGTATAAGCCATGGTAAAGTTAGAATACATTATACATAATGCAATAATAAAATATGAATGGGTTTCAAACAGTACTTAGAGTGGTGAATTGCTTTATTATACTAACGGATCTCACGAAGGTTTTGTTGAGTTTTGTGTGATTGAAGTTTTCAAGTTTTGGGTGAGATCACGATGGATGAAGGAATAAGGAGTGAAAAGAGCCTAAGCTTGGGGATTCTACAGAACCCCCAAGATAATATCCAAGGAGAAACAAGCAACTAATCTTGGGGATGCCCCGAGTGGCATCCCCTCTTTCTTCTAACGACCATCGGTATTTTACTTGGAGCTATATTTTTATTCGTCACATATCATGAGTTTTGCTTGGAGCGTCTTGTATTATTTAAGTCTTTGCTTGATTTGCTTTTTAGTTTTTCACAAGTATCCTTGCTGGACACACCTATTTGAGAGAGCCAAAATTATGCTATGATTTGTTAGAATTGCTCTATATGCTTCACTTAAATTTTTTGAGCTATGGAATTGCTCTAGTGCTTCACTTATATCTTTTTGAGCACGGTGTGCTATAAATTTTAGAAGAAATACTCTCATGCTTCACTTAGATTAATTTGAGAGTTAGTAAATTTTGAATAAATTCTCTCATGCTTCACTTATACTATTTTGAGAGATGAAATTTTTAAGCTCATGTTTTTCACTTAAATTTGTTTGAGCTTGTCAAAAGCAATGGCAATATATGAAACCAGTCCCAAAGTGATAGATATTCAAGAGGGATATAATAAAAACTTTCATGAAGATCATTGGACAAATTAAACTTGATTCCTTGTAATAGTTTAGAAACATGATGATAGTGATATGTGAGTCATGTTGGTGAGTAATTATGCTTTAGTAAGAATATTGGTGTTAAGGTTTGTGATTCCCTATGCAAGCACGAAAGTCAGTAGTCATGCAATGAAATTACATCCTACTTATGGTGCATTATTCGGTGTTAGTTATGCTTAATGCCCGTTTATGTGAATTTTCATTTCTTGGTTGGTTGCTTCTCAATCTATTTGCAAGCCTCCACTTGTACTAAGTAGAAATACTACTTGTGCATCCAAAATCCTTAAACCCAGTTTTGCCTTATGAGTCCACCATACCTACCTATATGCGGTATTTCCATGCCGTTCTAAGCAAATTTGTATGTTCCATCTCTAATTTTCAAAATGAATTTTCTTTTTGTGTGCTCGTACCGCTCATGAAACGGTAGGGGGTGTCCAATATATTTCCATTCTAGATGTGTTATTCTCAAGAGGAGTGTTTATTCACTTGTTATTGCACGAGAGTATGGCGGTAATAGGGATGCCCAGTCCCGCAATGAAAAAGAAAATTACTTTATGTTGTCAAATAATAAATTCCTTAGAAAGTGTTGGTATGGAAGGCAACCGTGGATACAGCTAGCCATGGATTGTGAAAGAATGGTGGAAAAAGGAATAAACATTATTTTATGTTTGGGAACCGCCTATGATGTATCTAGCATGGAAAGTATTGAGAACTACTTTGTCGTTTTCGTTGACAGGAAAGGCATGCCACCCAAAATATTTGTCTCTCTCAATTTAAGCTTTGAGCTCTAGCACCTCTACAAATCCCTACATCCCTCTGTGAAGGGCCTATCTATTTACTTTATGCAATTTTTATTCTCAATTTTAGTCTCCATCTTCTCTTATAAAGCACCACCTAGGGGGCACTATGATCATACTTGTGCATTGGGTGTAGTTAATATTTGAGTGTGTTTCATGAATGGATCAGTGATTGAGCATGATGGGCTAGGGATAACTTTCTTTAGTGTTGATATTTTGAAAAACTTCGTTGCTTGTTGGCATGCTTGAGTATTAAAGTATTTATGTCAAAACTAGACTATTGATTTGAACCATCCAAAAGTCCCAATGTCCATGCAACAAAAGAAATGAATATGTGATAGAACATGTCAGGCAGCATTCCACATCAAAAATTCTGTTTTTATCATTTACATACTCGAGGACGAGTAGGAATTAAGCTTGGGGATGTTGATACGTCTCCAACGTATCTATAATTTTTTATTGTTCCATACTATTATATTATCATTCTTGGATGTTTTACAATCATTTCATAGCAACTTTACATCATTTTTTGGGACTAACCTATTGACATAGTGCCAAGTGCCAGTTGTTGTTTTTTGCTTGTTTTTTACTTTGCAGAATATCAGTACCAAACGGAGTCCAATCGCGACGAAACTTTTTGAAGATTTTTTTTGGACCAGAAGGAAGCCAGTGGGCCAAAGAAGTACCCAGGAGAGAGCCCATGCGGCCCACAAGACACCAGGGCACGCCAGAGGCCCCGGGCGCGCCCTGGTGGGTTGTGGCCGCCTCGGGAGTCCCCTCCACCGCCTCTGAGCTGTATAAATACCCAAATATTCCAGAAACACTAGAGGAGTCGACGAAAAATACTTCCAGCCACCGCAAGTTCCAGAACCGCGAGATCCAATCTAACACCATCCCGGAGGGGTTCATCATCCTCATTGGTGCCTCTCCGATGATGCGTGAGTAGTCCACCATAGACCTACGGGTCCGTAGGCAGTAGCTAGATGGCTTTCTCTCTCTGTTTTGATTCTCAATACAATGGTCTCTTGGAGATCTATTTGATGTAATGACTTTTTGCGGTGTGTTTGTTCGGATCCGATGAATTTTGAGTTCATGATCAGTTTCTATCCATGAATATTATTTGAGTCTTCTTTGATCTCTTATATGCATGATTTATTAAAGCCTCGTATTTCTTCTTAGAATCTTTGGTTTAGTTAGGCCAACTAGATCGATTTTTCTTGCCATGGGAAGACGTGCTTTGTGATGGTTTCGATCTTGCGGTGTCCTCTCCCAGTGACAGAAGGGGCAGCGAGGCACGCATGTATCGTTGCTATTAAGGATAACAAGATGGGGTCAATTCCTACATGAATAGATCTTGTCTACATTATGTCACCATTCTTATTGCATTAGTCCATTTGTTCATGAACTTAATACACTAGATGCATGCTGGATAGCGGTCGATGTGTGGAGTAATAGTAGTAGATGCAGAATTGTTTCGGTCTACTAATCTTGGACGTGATGCCTATATAATGATCATCGCCTTGGATATTGTCATGATTATTTGATTTTCTATCAATTGCCCAACAGTAATTTGGTCACCCACCGTGTGCTATACTCATGAGAGAAGCCCCTAGTGAAACCTACGGCCCCCGGGTCTACTTTTCCAACATATTGTTTTCCGATCTATCTTTTGTCGCTTTTTGTTTTCAGATCTATTATTCCAAAAACCCAAAAATACCTTGCTGCACTTTTTATTTGCCTCTTTTATTTTGTGTTCTTGTGCGATCTATCTATCCAATCTATTACAATCTAATCTATCTTTTTACCGTGGAGAGATTGACAACCTCTCTTACGCGTCGGGTTGCAAGTATTTGTTCTTTGTGTGCAGGTACCATTTACATAGTGTTGCGTGGTTCTCCTACTGGTTCGATAACCTTGGTTTCATAACTGAGGGAAATACTTATCGTGGCTGTGCTGCATCATCCCTTCCTCTTTGGAGAAATACCAACGTAGTCTCAAGCCACGTCAACAACCTGGTGATACTTCCAAGAAGATATGAGGGAAATCACGAACCACCGATATGTTATTAAGCTCAAGAACAATCTTGCTTTTTAGGGCAAGACAGTATGATCAAAAGATCAAGGGATTGACACAATCTTAACTCTCTGATTGAACAATGCACCATGAAAGATGGACTAGGTAGCACGATCAAACTTTAGAATGATGTTTAAAAAACAAACACGTTAAGAATGAAATTATTGTCTATTAACTACCAAGCAACGGGGTTGCCAGGAGTATTGATTTCTGACATTATGATTCACTTGTAGGCATTCCGGTTACAACCAAGACGGGGACCAAAAAATGAATAATGATGGCATTTTGGTTCATTTAAAATAATTTTAGCTGGACCTATTTAAATTTCAAAGTGCCAGGGTTTGATCATTCCCCAATTAAATTTCATTTGAATTTTAACATGATGCATGGATGATGATGCAACTAATTACAAGCAATATTCTAGGGTTGTGAATCTAGTGACAAGTATTAAGCATAGCAAAGTCATAGCAACATCAATCTCGGAACATAGTGGATACTGGGGATCAAGCCCTATCAAAATAACTCGATTACATGATAAATCTCATCAAATCCCATCACCGTCCAACAAGCATGCAAAGGAAGTACTCACTCCCGGTGGTCAGCATCATGGGGGTGTTGATGAAGAAGGCTTGGTGATGCCGACGACGATGAATCCCCCTCTCCGGAGCCCCAAACGGACTCCAGATCAGACCTCCCGAGGAAGAACAAGAGGAGGCGGCGACTTCGTCTCGTAAAACGTGATGAATACTCCTCTGCTATTTTTTCTCCAGAAATAGGAATTTATAAGACTGGAATTAGGGTCTGCGGAGCCACCAGATGGTCCCAAGCCATCAGGGTGCGCCTGGGGGGTGGTCGCGCCCTGTTGGCTTAGCACCAGCAGGTGTCCCCCCTCCAGTGGGTCTTTGCTCCGTCATTTTTTTTAAATTCCAGAAAAATTCTCCAAAAAGTTTCATCCAATTCCTAGAACTTTTATTTCTGCACAAAAAACAACACCATGGTAGTTCTGCTGAAAACAACATCAGTCCGGGTTAGTTTCATTAAAATCATGCAAATTAGAGTCCAAAACAAGAGCACAAGTGTTTGGAAAAGTAGATACGTTGGAGACATATCAACTACGCGGCATCAGCCAGATCTGCCCAAAGCAGCAGGTAATCTTCTTACGAATCAACTTCGCAGGATGTATATCAGTTGTATATGACATATCATTAGGTAATAGGAGAGTGCCAACCAGTGCATATCCTTTTTATATATTATGGCACATGCCGGACCTGTCACACGTGACCTGGGTTAATGTTGGCTTTATTGCCTTTTTATGTAGGATGGCGTATCGTAATGTAGTGCATTTACATCATGGCGGCGGTCTTAACATGCAATCTAGCAGCACTGGTATGGAGTTTGTGAACACCCAAAGCCGTGCGTTATGTTTTCCTAAGGATCCAACTCTTAATGAACTTGTTGATAAGGTGATCCAAGTTATGGATGTGGAAGAAAGTTCTGTAGTATGGTTTGAAGGAAGGTATGACGCCGGCACAGGTCATAGGTCGTTCTGCATGATGATCCCCCTGGCCAAGGCTTATGCTTGGGAAAACTACAAGGCAATGGTCGGTGAATCTTGCATGAAGATCCTTGTTGTATATGCAGTGGTCCAGCCAGGTCATAACCTCTTTGACATAGACCTCAATTGCGTGCCGGTAGGCTGTGATTGCCATGGCCATAGGTCAGGAGTAGGCAGCCATAGTGTAGGAAGTCAAGAGAACTATGATACCATTACCGGGAGTCAGCCCACGGTAGAAGTTAGCATCCCTCCAACACTTGATGTTGTTGATGTATATGTGGGTGGTGATTTTGATCTGAACAACAGTCCGGAAGAAACTGAAGGCAGCGACGACGACAGTGATGCAGATTTGCTTGAAAGGACTCAGTTGGCGGAAGAAGAGGCCGCAGAAGAGGTGGATGTAGATGTGGAGACAGAGGATGAACCGTTTTTGGAAACAATGCCCCCCTTCCTCTCATAGAAATCTCAACTGAGTTACGTGCTCAGCAAACTGGTTTTGCTTCGGATGAACTTAACGACGCTAGTTATGATGCTTCCGAAGAGAGGGAGGATGAGGGCGCATTGGAATACCTGACGAATGATACTTGTGATCTGCGTTGGGTTTTCCGTGAAGAGGAATGGGTGATGCAGCACAATACGGATAAGTATTTCCCTCAGCGGAGAACCAAGGTTTATCGAACCAGTAGGAGTAATGGCCAACCACCATCTTCAGCGACTGCACACAAATGAACAAACACTTGCACCCAACGCGATAAGAGGGTTGTCAATCCCTTGGTCTCGTTATTTGCAAGCAAATGAAGTGTGTAGATGATAGTAGATAATTGTAAATTGCAAAATAAAATATAATATAATAAATGGCAGCAAGGTATTGAAAGCTTTTGTAAATTTATAAGTAAATAGACTCGGGGGCCATAGTTTTCCCTAGTGGCATCTCTCATATAGAAAGCATGCGGTGGGTAGACAAATTACTATTGGGCAATTGATAGAAAAGCGCATAGTTATGCAATCTTTATTCATGGCAATGATCATGTATATATAGGCATCACGTCCATAAGCAAATAGGCCGACTCTTGCCTGCACCTATTACTATTACTCCACCCATCGACCGCTATCCAGCATGCATCTAGAGTATTAAGTAAAATAGAGTAATGCTTGGAGAACAATGACATGATGTAGACAAAGAGAATTCAATTAATATGAACTAACCCCATCGTTTTATCCTTAGAGGCAATAGTACAAAGACGTGTCTTATCCCTTTCTGTCACTAGGATACAGAGCACCGCCAGATTGAACCCATTACAACGCACCCCTCTCACTGAAGAAATATCAATCTAGTTGGCCAAACTATTTCAATAGATTGGAGAGATTTACGAAGCTATAATGGTCATGCAAATAACAATCATAATAAATTAAAGAGAAGACTCAAATATTTTACATGAATAATCTGAACATAAACCCACAATTCATTGGATCCCAACAAACGCACCGCACAAAAGAATTACATCGGATAGATCAAAGAGAAGACGCGATGATCATTGTATTGAAGATCAAGAGAGAGAGAGATAGCCATCTAGGTAATAACTACGGACCCATAGCTCTGTGGTGAACTACTCACATATCACCATGGGAGCGGTAAGGATGATGTAGAGGCCCTCCGTGATCGATCCCCCCTCTGGCAGGGCACCGAAACAGGGCTCCAGATGGACACACGGCGGAACAGAGACTTGCGGCGGCGGAAAAAGTGTTTCGGGTGACTCTCTAGGGTTTTTGGATTTTAGATGATTTATAGAGTGAAGAGGGGCACCGGGGGACGCCCGAGGGGGCACAAGGCAACAGGGCGCGGCCCACCCCCAGTGCGCGCCCTGTTGGCTTGTGCCTCCCTCGTGGAGCCCCCAGCCTCCTCCCAAAGCTTCCAGGTCTTCTTTTGGTCCAAAAAAATCATATTAATTTTTTGGGGCAATTGGACTTCGTTTGGTACTGTAAACCTGAAAAACCAAAAACATTTAGAAAACAGCAACTAGCACTGGGCACTGGGTTAATAGGTTAGTGCTAAAAAATATTATTAATTGGTAAATAAACACCCAAAAAGTATCCTAGAATGATAATATAATAGCATGGAACAATCAAAAATTATAGATACGTTGTAGACGTATCAACGACACGTGCAGAGGACTCTGATGACGAAGATCCGGCCGATGAATTCCAGTTCAGCTTGTCGGAAAAGATACTCTTCTGCCCCGTATACAAGAAAGACATGAGCACACATGAGTTCAGAGATTTAACCGGCGTTGACCTAGCAGTTGTATCGGAGTAAGATATGTATGATATGGAGCTGTTGGTTGTGCCAAGGCCAGACAGCCAAAGAGGACAAGATAAATCCGTGGGCCAAGCCTTTGATATATCCAGGGCTTGTGTTCATCTCAATGCTAGATATGAAGATATGGCTACATGAGTACGCAGTGCGGCACTATCGGCCTTATCGCGTCCACAAGTCATACAAAATATTGAGATTCATGGTGTGGTGTCAGAACAGTGAGCAGGGCTGTCCATGGAAGGTCTACGCTCGAAAGTGCAAACTGGATGATCGATGGAAGATCGTTAGCTGCATAGGATCGCACTGATGTGGGCGCGGCTGCAAAGAAATTCATCACCAGCCGCTTACGTTGAATTTCATCGGCCAGCGCCTGAAACATGTCATTGCCAAGCAGCCGACGCAGTCCTCGTCATAGCTGCGGGATTACATAAGCATGATATTTGAGTATGATGTGAACTACAGAAAGGCCTAGAGGGCTAAGAAGTTGGCTCTAAAGATGGTGTATGGTGACTGGGAGGAGTTATATGGTGTGCTCCCAAAACAACTTCAGGCGATGAAGGCCCGCAATCCAAGAATGGTGTATGAGGTGGAGGGATACCCATGGGGCTTCCTAGACAAGAGCCCAGAGGGGTGACATCGGAGATTCACCGTTTTTAGGAGAGCGTTCTGGGCATTCGAAGCATGCATAGAAGCATACCGTCACTGCAAGCCAGTTCTTTCGGTTGATGGAACTTTTCTTACCGGCAAGGTCTGAGGTGTGCTGCTAGTGGCCAAAACCTGTGACGCCGATAATCAGCTTGTGCCCCTTGCTTTCGCCATTGTCGAACGGGAAGACAATTCCAACTGGGAATGTTTCTTGAATCTTCTGCGGTGCACGTCCTTGGTGCTGAGAGGCCAACATGCATCATATTGGACCGGCACCCTGGTATCATCAACATAGTGCACGTCCATTTACAAGGTTATCTGATATCATTCACAGATGGTACATGCGGCATTTCGCTCAGAACTTCTACTCCAAGGTAAAGAACAAAGACGACGCGTTGAAGCTTCTATGCGGGGAATTTGAGCCGTACATGTTCGACCAAAGGATGAAACACCTCATGAAGGTTGTCCCCAAAGAGGGTTTCAATTTCATACAGACTCACCTTCCTTTGAAGGATAAGTGGTCTCGCGCCTTCGACAAAGGGGGGCTAGGTACGGCCACATGACGAGCAACATGGTTGAGATTTTCAACGCCATTCTAAAGGGAATAAGGCAGCTGCCAGTGATCGTCGTGCTGACCTTCACCTTCGACAAGTGCAATGAGTACTAGATATCATGATGGTCCGCCATTAAGCGCTCCATTAGCGCAGGTCACACAGATGGTGATGGCAACCGCAGTGACCGCCGGTGGCCTCGAAAGGTCAATGATCACCTAGAGACACAATAGATCATATATGTTGGTCAGAAGGTCAGGACGTACAATCCGGTGAAATAGGATTAGTCGGTACAACAGGCGGGCGGCTAGAACAGTGTCGGGCAAACATGGGGCGGTCGGATTCATGAGGTGAACCTCGCCAACAAAACTTGGAACTGCCATAGAAAAAGGGTTTACCATGAGCCATGCTCGCATCGGATGGTGGCATGCAAGCAATGCTTTTTGAATTGGGATAATATGGTCTCCCTGTATTACAACATAGAGGCCATGTAGCTTACCTGGTCCATGAGGTTTAGGCCATACCTGGACCCTCCTCGGTGGCCTGCATACACCGGCGGTGAGTTCCATCTAGACACTTCTCTTGTTATCACCACGCGTGGACGACGACAGTCAAAGAGGTTCAAGATGGACATGGACAAGATGCAGCGTAAGATAAATAAGTATGACACGTTCGCGTACGAGACACGCACGAAGAAACATTGCACAGTCTATCATAAGACCGGACACATAAACACCAAGAAGTTTACCTACGAGATGAGGACTATCGAAGCCGCCAGAGAAGCAGCCAAGGAAGCCGCCAGAGTGCGAGGGGCCTTGGCGTAGGGTGTGTCAGCCCAAGCATCGGGTGATACTTGTGATTTGCGTTGGGTTTTTCTGTGAAGAGGAACGGGTGATGCAGCACAATATAGGTAAGTATTTCCCTTAGTCGATAACCAAGGTTTATCGAACCAATAGGAGTAACAACCAACCCCCGTCTTCAGTGGTACACACAAAGAAACAAACACTTGCACACAACGCGGGCAAGAGGGTTGTCAATCCCCTTGGACTCGTCATTTGCAAGCTTATGAGTAGTGTGGTTGGTAGTAGATAATTACAAAATGCAAAATAAAATAAAAGACAAATAATAGCAGCAAGTAAATAGTAGCGTTTGTAAACTTATAAGTGGATACACCCGGGGGCCTGATACTTGTGATCTGCGTTGGGTTTTCCGTGAAGAGGTACGGGTAATTGTAGCACAAAGAGGATAAGTATTTCCCTCAGTTATGAAACCAAGGTTTATTGAACCAATAGCAATATCAACCCTCAACCGTCTTCAGCGGCTGCACACAAATGAACAAACAACTTGCACCCAACGCTGGCAAGAGGGTTGTCAATCCCCTTGATCTCGTTATTTGCAAGCAAATGAGTTGTGTAGATAATTGTTGATAAATATAATTGTAAAATAAATAAAAAGTAAATAAAGGCAGAAAGGTAAATATAGAGTTTGTGAATATATAAGTGAATAGACCCGGGGGACATAGTGTTCCCTAGCGACATCTCTCATGTAGGCAGCATATGGTGGGTAAACAAATTACTGTTGGGCAATTGATAGAAAAGCGGATAGTTATGCGATGTTCACGGCAATGATCATGTATATATAGGCATCACGTCCATAAGCAAATAGGCCGACTCCTGCCTGCACCTATTACTATTACTCGACTCATCGACCGCTATCCAGCATGCATCTAGAGTATTAAGTAAAACAGAGTAACGCTTGGAGAACGATGACATGATGTAGACAAAGTAAACTCAAACAATATGAATGAACCCCATCGTTTTATCCTTAGTAGCAACAACACAAAGACGCATCTTCTCCCCTACTTTGTCACTGGGATATAGAAACTCGCCAGGTTGAACCTACCACAACGCACCACTCCCACCGATGAAATATCAATCTACTTGGCCAAAGCACATCAATAGATCGGAGAGCATTACGAAGTTATAATGATCATGCACATAAGAGATAATATAATTCAGAGGCATCTCAAATACTTTTCATGAATAATCTGAACATAAACCCACAATTCTTCGGATCCCAAGAAACACACCGCATAATAGGATTACATCGAATAGATCAAAGCAAAGATGTGATCACCATTGTATTGAAGATCATATGAGAGAGAGAGAGATTGCCATCTAGGTACTAGCTATGGACCCGTAGGTCTGTGGTGAACTACTCACACATCATCATGAGGGCAGCAAGGTTGATGAAGAGGCCCTCCGTGGACGATCCCCCTCCGGTAGGGTGCCGGAACAGAGCTCCAAATGGCCTCGCGATGGAATAGAGATTTGCGGCGGTAGAAAAAGGGTTTCGGGACTGCCTCCAGGGTTTTCGGAATATTAGAGAATTTATAGGCCGAAGAGGGATGTCGGGAGGTGCCCGAGGGGGCCACCACATATCAGGGTGCCCCCCAGGGCGCGCCCTGATGTGTGGTGGGGCCCTCGTGTGCCTCCCGGCTTCCTTCCGAAGCTTCTAGGTATTCATATGGTCCAGAAAAAATCATCAAAAAATTTCGTGGCAATTGGACTTCGTTTGGTACAGTAAACCTGCAAAGGCAAAAACACGCAGAAAACAACAACTAGCACTGGGCACTGGGTCAATAGGTTAGTGCTCAAAACTATTATAAATTGGTAAATAATGACCCAAAAAGTATCCTAGAATGATAATATATAAGCATGGAACAATCTAAAATTATAGATACATTGGAGACGTATCAGGGCCATAGTTTTCCCTAGTGGCATCTCTCATGAAAATAACCATACGGTGGGTAGACAAATTACTGTTGGTCAATTGATAGAAAAGCGAATAGTTATGCGATATTCACGACAATGATCATGTGTATATAGGCATCATGTCCATAAGAAAGTAGGCCGACTCCTGCCTGCACCTACTACTATTAATCCACCCATCAACCGCTATCCAGCATGCATCTAGAGTATTAAGTAAAACAGAGTAATGCTTGGAGAATGATGACATGATGTAGACAAAGAGAATTCAATTAATATGAACTAACCCCATCGTTTTATCCTTAGTGGCAACAATACAAAGATGTGTCTTGTCCCTTTCTGTCACTGGGATATATAGCACCGCCAGATTGAACCTACTACAACGCACCCTTCTCACTAAAGAAATATCAATCTAGTTGGCCAAACTATTTTAGTAGATCGGAGTGATTTACGAAGCTATGATGATCATGCACATAAGAATCATAATAATCAGGTTTGACTCAAATACTTTTCATGAATAATCTGAAACATAAACCCACAATTCATCGGATCCCAACAAACGAACCGCACAAAAGTGTTACATCGGATAGGTCAAAGCGAAGATGCGATGAGCATTGTATTGAAGATCAAAAGAGAGAGAGATAGCCATCTAGGTACTAACTACGGACCCGTAGGTCTGTGGTTAATTACTCACACATCACCATCGGAGCAACAAGGATGACGAAGAGGCCCTCCGTGATCATTGGATCGCTACCGTCTAAAAATGGAAGATTGTTACCATTATCACCTGGCGGTGATGAATCATTTGTAACATAAAGTGCAAGATAGTCGTCTGCAAATATATCATCGTTATCGTTACCATATTCGCAAAAATTGGATGTTGTTGTCTGGTAGAAAGGGCGGACCAGATTCGAAGATTGGCTACCACACGAGGCATTGAACTGATTTAGGTGCATAGTCTGCGCAAGAACATGACGAACTACTGTTAGTGTTCAATACAGCAGGCACGTAATTGATGACCCACAAGTATAGGGGATCAATCGTAATCCTTTCGATAAGTAAGAGTGTCAAACCCAACAAGGAGCATAAGGAAATGATAAGCGGTTTTCAGCAAGGTAATCTCTGCAAGCACTGAAATTGTAGGTAATAGATAGTTTGATAGCAAGGTAATTTGTAACGAGCAATTAACGATAACGGTAAACAAGGTGCAGCAAGGTAGCCCAAATCTTTTGAGGCAAAGGATAGGCCAGAACAATCACTAGTAATAGGCAAAGTGTTCTTGAGGGTACACGGGAATTTCGTCTAGTCACTTTTATCATGTTCGTTTGATTCGTGTTCGCTACTTTGATAATTTGATATGTGGGTGGACCGGTGCTAAGGTGCTGTTCTTACTTGAACTAACAACCTACTTATGATTAACCCCCTCGCAAGCATCCGCAACTATGAGAAAAGTATTAAGACAAAGTCTAACCATAGCATTAAACATGTGGATCCAAATCAGCCCCTTACGAAGTAGCGCATAAACTAGGGTTTAAGCTTCTGTCACTCTAGCAACCCATCATCTAATAACTACTCCACAATGCATTCCCTTAGGCCCATGAATGGTGAAGTGTCATGTAGTCAACGTTCACATGAAACCACTAAGGGTGTGTTTGGTTCAGGAACCAACTGTCATGGAATGGAATGGTTCCATTCCAAAGGAACAGGTCAGTTCCGTTTTTGTGTTTGGTATGAGAAAAAATTAGAAAGGAATGGTTCCGTCCCTATGTTTGGTTCGGAAGCATGGAATAAACAATGAAATAACAAAAATACAAAATTTCGGCCGCATTTCATTTATACTTTCAAGAAAAACAATATCTAATTATCCTTTTTCTTTTGTTCGTCTTGTTGACCATACAAGTGAAAAATACGGCTACCAATGATTATTACAAAGATGTAACAGACAACAGCAGTTTGAGTGTGCCTATTTTACTTCACAGAAACTAGCAATCCTTATAAATAATATCACACTAGTATGAACATCATAGAACACCAAACTTTAATCAAAAAGCAACCACGAGTGATGTAGCCTCGCTGCCGCTCCATCTCAATATCATATCCATCTCTCTCTTCTGGGAAGTAAAAATGGTACAGCTGAAGCATATACAAGGAGAAAGAATGCAGCCACTGCTGCAGTCCTGCTGCCGCTACTGTAGCCCCGCTGGAACAGCAGCCACACAGCTGCTCGCCGGCCACATGTGCTCCTCTTCTTCCTAGCTTCCCATCTTATTCCCTTGTTGAGCTGTAGGTCGACAGAGAGAGATGAGTGAGCCAATGGCAGTGCAGATCGACTGGTGGTGCAGATCAAGGTAGGAAGAGAGACAAGGGACATGCAGTGCACCACAGAGGGAGGCGAGACAAGGGAGCGGCGGCGCGCTTGAGAGGGAGGGGTGAGACGAGGGAGTGGCGGCGCGCTTCAGAGGGAGGGGCGAGGCGAGGGAGCGGCTGCGCGCGTGAGAGGGAGGGGCGAGACGAGGGAGCGGCGGCCCAGAGAGGAAGAGATGGGGTTGTGGGAGAGGAAAGGGAGAGAACGACCGGTTCCTTGTAATTCCTTCGATTCAGAGGTCTCACTCCGTTCCGGATCTCAGTCGAATATTCGGTCGTGGGGAACCAGTGGGTTCCGTCCCGGTTACTAACCAAACGCTGGAACGATGCCTAGGAACGGGTCCGACCCATGACATTCGAGTTGGTGACAGGAACCAAACACACCATAAGGGAATCACAACATACATATCATCAAAATATCGAACACATATCAAATTCACATGATTACTCGCAACATGACTTCTCCCGTGACCTCAAGAACAAAGGTAACTACTCACAAATAATAATCATGCTCAAGATCAGAGGACTAATGAATAGCATAATGGATCTGAACATATAATCTTCCACCAAATAAACCATATAGTAATCAACTACGCAAGGTCATCAACACTACTAGTCACCCACAGGTACCAATCTGAGGTTCCGGTACAAAGATTGAACACAAGAGATGAACTAGGGTTTGAGAGGAGATGGTGCTATTGAAGATGTTGATGAATATTGGCCTCCCAAAGATGAGAGGGGTGTTGGTGATGACGATAGCTTCGATTTCCCCCTCCGGGAGGAAAGTTCCCCCGGCGGAATCGCTCCGCTGGAGGGCAAAAGTGCTCCTGCCCAAGTTCCGCCTCGAGGCGGCGGCGCTTCGTCCCGAAAATCCTCCTCATCATTTTTTTAGGTTTTTTGGGAATATATACCAGAAGATGGGCTCCGGAGGTGGGCCAGGGTGAGCAACACCCACCAGGCCGCGCCAGGGGGTGCCTGGCGCGCCCTGGTGGGTGCTCCTCACCAGGTGGCCCCCCTCCAGTAGATTTTTGCTCTAGTATTTTTTATTAATTCCGAAAATAATCTCCGTAAAGTTTCAGCTTCATTGGAGTTGTGCAGAATAGGTATCTTTGGCGTGCTTTTCTTGGGTCCAGAATTCCAGCTGCCGGTATTCTCCCTCTTTGTGTAAACCTTGCATATTGTGAGAGAAAACGCATTAGAATCACTCCCGAAAGCATTATTATTCAACAAAACAAAGTAAATAACAGTAGGAAATCATGATGCAAAATGGACGTATCAACTTCCCCAAGCTTAGACCTCGCTTGTCCTCAAACGAAAGCCGATATTGAAAAGCATGTCCACATGGTTTGAGAGAGAGGTGTCGATAAAAACAAAATACGGACATAGAAGCATCATGCTTATTAACATAATAGCAACAAACTCTAACGTAAGAACTTATTCCAATATATTTTTATCATAAAGATTCTCATGAACAAGTAACAATTCATCACAACATAGAAGTATGAAGCATAAACCTTATTGGAAACCAACAAACTGTGTTCTCAGTCAACTTTGCAACTACAATTAATCATATTTTCAGGAAGGGTCTCATGTCGGAGCCTTTTGGCAAGTCCACATACTCAACCATCATTTAGTCTTCTATGATTGCTAACGCTCACGGCATACCCATGAACAAAAAGTTTCAACCGGACACATAGGAAGATAGGGGCTTATAGTTTTGCCTCCCAGCGTATTCACCTCAAGGGTGATGTCAAAAATAATAACTCATGCCCACCCATATCCAACTGGATATATGTGCCTAGATCTTTCCTCACCACATGATGCTTGCAAAGGAAAAAGTAAAAAAGGAATAGAGAAGAATACTTTGAGTCTTGCATAAAAGTAAGTGCATAAAAGTAAAAGATAGGCCCTTCGCAAAGGGAAGCAGAGGTTGTCACGCGCTTATTGGTTTGTATGCCCAATCCCTTAATGTAAAAGAACGTCACGCTATATTGCCCCCTATGATAGCAACCTTTATTATGCAGTCTGTCGCTTTTATTACTTTGCCATCATAAGTTCGTATAACGCTCAATTTTCTCTTACACTAATTGATCAAAACACTTTTAGAAGCAATTTTTAGTGCCTTATTGCACGGATGACAATTTACTTGAAGGATCTTTCTCGATCCATAGGTAGGTATGGTGGACACTCAAGGAAAGAGTTTGGGTTTGGGTTTTTGGATGCACAAGTAGTATCTCTACTTAGTGCGGAATTTTTGGCTAGCATAGATATTGAGCAAGCACCACATGTTGAAGGATCTATGACAATATAACTTCTATGTGGATATGAACAAACATAAATCATTACGTTGTCTTCCTTGTCCAACGTCAACAATTTTTACATATAATATTTGATGGGGGCTCACAATCATAAAAGATGTCCAAGATAGTGTATTTGCATGTGAATCTTCTCTTCCCTAATTAATTCTTTCATGAATTGCATCATTGACCAATGCTATGTTTGTCAATCTCCAATAAATTTTACTACTTATACTTTTCCTTATGTGATGTCATTACTCACCATAAGATTAGCATACGATTCTTTTCCTTTATTTGTCTTTCTTTTATTTGATTACAACAAGAAAGTACAGAAGCAAAAACTCAAACTAAACTTTATTATATAACTTTCACACGATTACATAAATAGGTAGACCACAAAACTAACACACAAAAATAGATCACGCTGAACTTTTATTCGACTAAGGCAAAGGGAAACTAGAGATAGAACTAAAATAGGTAAAGGTGAATAAAAGTGGTGGTGATACGATACCGGGGCACCTCCCCCAAGCTTGACTCAAGCCAAGGGGAGTGCCCATACCCATGTACTCAAGTCTCCTTTGGTGGTGGTGATGAAGAAGGTGGAGGTGTTGATGTAGTAAGCTTGTCCTCCAGCTTCCAGGGTAGGGGCTCCCCATCAAAGGTTGATGCGAGAGTCCCCTGAGTCTTGCAACTGGCAGCTAAACTCATACCTTTAAATCTTGCTTCATATTCGAAGACTTGGTTTTGGAGATCATAAACTTGGCTCTGCAGAAAATTAATTTGCTCGTTGAGGGTGGAGATGGTGTCCTTCACAGACCGGCCATCCACCGTCTGATCACGGGTGAATTCCGTGATCATGGAGTGATTGGCACTAAGTCCACGCTCCACCATCTTCTGGCACTTGAAGATTTCCTGCTCCACCGATTCAGGCCTAGCCTCCACGCTCCCGGTCTTCTTAGGTCCTTGAACATCACGGATGTGGAGCACCCCCTCACGCATCTCAATGGCTTGAGGGTGCTTCATCACCTCCGACAAATACGGGTTGATGACCTTCTCGAAGAACTTGTCCTTGGAGGAGCTTGGTGGAGCCATGGAAATCTAGATCTAATGAGAAAGCAGCAAGAAACAAGAACAGAGGATTTTCGTGCGATGCGGTCGTCAAAATAGTCGGGGGTATATATAGAGAATTTTTTTTCTTGGGAAACAAGTATTTGGAAGGAAAACGGAGTCGGGAAGGCATCCGAGGTGGGCAGCACACATCAGGGCGCGCCCAGGTGTGCCTGGCGCGCCCTAGTGTATCATGCTCACCTCGATCACCTTCCGGTTTATTTTTTTATTCTTAAAATTCTAAAATATTCCAAAACTGCAGAAAATATTTTTGCGGATTTTTTGGAGTCCGTTTACTTACCGTATCACGTACCTCCTATTTTTAAGTATTCTGGAGTGTTCCGGAAGGTTTCTTTTATGTGTTCCTCCGGTGTCATGGTTTGGATAACATTGCTTTCAACGTTAATAGGCGTACCTGAGATATAATGCTTAATCCTTTGGCCATTGACCACCTTCGGATTAGTACCTTCGGCGTTATTAATTTTGATAGCTCCAGAACGATAAACCTCTTCAATAATATATGGTCCCTCCCATTTGGAGAGAAGTTTTCCTGCAAAGAATCTTAAACGAGAGTTGAATAAAAGAACATAATCTCTTATTTTGAATTCCCGCTTTTGGATTCTTTTGTCATGCCATCTTTTTACTTTTTCTTTGAATAGCATGGCATTTTCATACGCTTGGTTCTCCATTCATCTAGTGAGCTAATATCAAATAGCCTCTTCTCACCGGCAAGTTTGAAATCATAATTGAGTTCTTTAATTGCCCAAAATACTTTGTGTTCTAGTTCTAGAGGCAAATGACAAGCCTTTCCATATACCATTTTATATGGAGACATACCCATAGGATTTTTATAAGTTGTTCTATAGGCCCAAAGTGCATCATCTAATTTCTTAGACCAATTCTTACGAGACCTATTGACAGTTTTTTGTAATATTAATTTTATTTCTCTATTGCTATGTTCTACTTAACCACTAGATTGAGGATGATAGGGTGATGCAATTCTATGGTTAACATCATACTTAGCAAGCATCTTACGGAAAGCACCATGAATAAAGTGTGAACCACCATCAATCATTAAATATCTAGGGACTCCAAACCTCGGAAAGATAACCTCTTTAAGCATTTTAATGGAGGTGTGGTGATCAGCACTACTAGTTGGAATAGCTTCTACCCACTTAGTGACATAATCAACCGCAACTAAAATATGAGTGTACCCATTAGAGGAAGGAAAAGGCCCCATGTAATCAAAACCCCACACGTCAAATGGTTCAACAACAAGTGAATAATTCATAGGCATTTCTTGACGCTTATCGATATTACCAATTCTTTGACATTCATCACAAGACAAGACAAACTTACGAGAATCTTTGAAAAGAGTAGGCCAATAAAATCCGGATTGCAATACCTTATGAGCAGTTCTATCTCCCGCATGATGTCCTCCATAAGCTTCGGAATGACATTTCCGTAGGATCTGTTCCTGTTCATGCTTAGGTACACAATGCCTAATAATACCATCTACTCCTTTATAAAAATGTGGGTCATCCCAAAAGTAATGTCTCAAGTCATAGAAGATTTTTTTCTTTTGTTGGTATGTGAAACTAGGTGGTATATATTTAGCAAGAATGTAATTAGCATAGTCAGCATACCAAGGTGTGTTGTCTGAGACACTTATTGCAGCTAGCTGTTCGTCAGGGAAACTATCATCAATAGGTAGTGGGTCATCAAGGATATTTTCTAACCTAGACAAGTTATCAGCTACGGGGTTCTCAGCTCCTTTCCTATCAAGGATATGTAAGTCAAATTCTTGAAGCAAGAGAACCCACCTAATGAGTCTAGGTTTGGCATCTTTCTTTTCCATAAGATATTTTATAGCAGCATGATCGGTGTGAACGATAACTTTGGAGTCAACAATATAGGATCTAAATTTATCACAAGCAAACACAACTGCTAAAAATTCTTTTTCAGTAGTGGCATAATTTCGTTGGGCACTATCTAGAGTTTTACTAGCATAATGGATAACATTCAATTTCTTATCAACTCTTTGTCCTAGGACAGCACCAATAGCATAATCACTAGCATCACACATAATTTCAAAAGGCAAGTTCCAATCAGGTGGTTGAACGATAGGTGCAGAGGTTAAGGCTTTCTTGAGTGTTTCAAAGGCTTCCACACAATCATCATCAAAAACAAAAGTAATATCCTTTTGCAAAAGATTAGTAAGAGGCCTAGAAATTTTAGAGAAGTCTTTAATGAACCTCCTATAAAAACCAGCAAGACCAAGGAAACTTTGAATACCTTTAATATCTTTAGGACATGGCATTTTCTCAATTGCATCAACTTTAGCTTTATCCACCTCAATACCTCGCTCAGATATTTTATGCCCCAAGACAATACCTTCATTAACCATAAAGTGGCACTTCTCCCAATTCAAGACAAGATTAGTTTGTTCACATCTATGCAAAACTCGATCAAGGTTGCTTAAGCAATCATCAAAAGAAATTCCGTAAACGGAAAAATCATCCATGAAAACTTCCACAATATTTTCACAAAAATTAGAGAATATAGCAGTCATACATCTTTGAAAGGTAGCAGGTGCATTGCATAAACCAAAAGGCATACGTCTATAAGCATAGGTTCAGAAAGGGCAAGTAAAGGTGGTTTTCTCTTGATCAGATTGTGACACAGGTGTTTGAGAGAAACCAGAATATCCATCTAGGAAACAAAAGTGTGTGTGCTTAGATAGTCTCTCTAGCATTTGATCAATGAAAGGCAAAGGGTAATGATCTTTTCTAGTAGCTTTATTTAATTTTCTAAAATCGATTACCATTCTATAGCCAGTGACAACTCTTTGTGGAATGAGTTCATTCTTATCATTAGGAACAACGGTAATACCTCCTTTCTTAGGGACACAATGAACGGGACTTACCCATCTACTATAAGCTATGGGATATATAGATTATACCTGCTTCCAGAACCTTTAATATTTCAGTTCTTACCACTTCTTTCATCTTAGAATTCAATCGCCGTTTGTGATCAACAACGGGTTTAGTATCTGGTTCCATATTGATCTTGTGCTGACATAGAGTGGGACTAATGCCCTTAAGATCATCAAGAGTACATCCAATAGCAGCCCGGTGCTTCCTTAGAACTTTCAATAATCTTTCTTCTTCATGTTCTGAAAGGTTAGCACTAATAATAACAGGATATATCTTTTTCTCATCAAGATAAGCATACTTCAAAGTGTCGGGCAATTGTTTCAATTCAAACACGGGATCACCTTTGGGTGGAGGAGGACCTCCAAGAGTTTCAATAGGCAAATTGTGTTTCAAGAGAGGTTGTTGTTCGACGAAAATTTGATCTATTACATTTCTTTCACGCATGTGCATATCATTTTCATGGTCGAGCAAATATCATTTTCTTAGGGATCAGTAGGAGACACAGCAATAGAAGCAAGACCAATTATTTCATCTTCACTAGGTAACGCTTTATCACGAGGTTGTCTACTAAACTTGGAAAAATTAAACTCATGAGACACATTACCAAAACTGACACCGACAGTTTGTTTTTCACAATCTATCTTAGCATTGACGGTGCTCAAGAAAGGTCTACCAAAGATAATGGGACAAAAGTAATCTTGTGGGGAACCAAGAACTAGAAAATCAGTAGGGTATTTTACTTTCCCACACAAGACTTCAACATCTCTAACAATCCCAAGTGGTGTGATAGTATCTCTATTAGCAAGTTTAATAGTAACATCAATATCTTCCATTTCAGCAGGTGCTATTTCATTCATAATTTCTTGGTATAAGGTAAAAGGGATAGCACTCACACTAGCACCTAAATCACATAAAACATGGTAGCAATGATCTCCTATTTTAACTGAGACAACGGGCAAGCCTTCTATAGGTCTATGTTTATCTTTCTTATCAGGCTTAGCAATTCTAGCAGCTTCATCACAAAGGTAAATGACATGCCCATCAATATTTTCTTCCAAGAGATCTTTAACCATAGCAACACTAGGTTCTACTTTAATTTGCTCAGCGGGTTTAGGTGCTCTTATATTACTCTTACGAACCACGGTTGATACCTTAGCATGTTCCTTTATCCTAACACGGAAAGGTGGCTTTTCAATATAAGCAGTAGGCACAACTGGATCAACATTGTAAAAGATGGTTTCTTCTTTAGCTATGACCGGCTCTTTAATTTCTTCTTTAACAGGGGGGTGATATTTAAACCACTTCTCCTTAGGGAGATCAACGTGAGTAGCAAATGCTTCGCAGAAAGAGGCTACTATCTCAGAGCCAAGTCCATATTTAGTGCTAAACTTGTGAAAAGTATCGATACTCATAAAATATTTAACACAATCAAATTCAAGCTTTATACCTGACTCATTAGCTTCGTCGAGTTCCCAATCTTCAGAGTTGCGTTTAATTCTTTCCAAGAGATCCCACTTGAAATCAATAGTCTTCTTCATATAAGAACCAGCACAAGAAGTATCGAGCATGGATTGATCATTATGAGAAAGCCGAGCATAAAAATTCTGAATGATAATATCCCTCGGAATGTCATGATTGGGGCATGAATATAACATTGACTTAAGCCTCCCCCAAGCTCGAGCGATACTTTCTCCTTCACGAGGCCAAAAATTATATATATAATTCCGATCACGATGAACTAGATGCATAGGATAAAACTTTTGATGGAATTCCAATTGCAAACGATTCCAGTTCCACGATCCAAGATCATCACATAGCCTATACCATGTCAATGCTTTTCCCTCCAAAGATAAAGGGAAAACCTTCTTCTTAACTTCATCTCCGGGTAAACCTGTAAGCTTAAATAATCCACATATTTCGTTCACATATAAGAGATGCATATCAGGATGTTCAGTTCCATCTCCTGCATAAGGTTTAGCTAGCAAGTATTCTACTGTGACGCCCCCGATCTTCGACCGTACGCTAATCAAACACGCAATGCGTACGACCAAGATTAGGGACTCACTGATTGATATCACAACACAACACTAGACACAAATTAAAGTCATACAGCTTCATATTACAAGCCAGGGGCCTCGAGGGCTCGAATACAAAGCTCGACAAGCACGAGTCAGCGGAAGCAAATAATATCTGAGTACAGACATAAGTTAGACAAATTTTGCCTTAAGAAGGCTAGCACAAACATAAGCAGCGGATCGAAAGAGGCGAGGCCTCCTGCCTGGGAACCTCCTAACTACTCCTGAGCGTCGGGGGCAGCCTCCACGTAGTAGTAGGCTCCAGCGGTGGTGTAGTAGTCGTCTCCGGCGTACTCCATCTCCTGGGCTCCATCGTTTGAACGCAGCAACGTATCGAGGGGGAAAGGGAAAGCAAAGCAGCGGTGAGTACTCATCCAAAGTACTCGCAAGACTGACATCAGATCTATGCTAAGTATGCATCATTATCAAAGAATGGGGTATATCTGGACTGACTGCAGAAGCAAGAATTAGAAGAGTGCAGATTGGTATCTCACATATAGTCATATTATTGTAGCAATTTTATTAAGTAACCACGCCCAGAGATTCTTCCCCGACTCCCTGCGAGGAAGCAACCTCGGAGCCACAATTCATTTCAATTTAAATCACAAATTTAGTAGTATAAGGTCAAGGTACAATTCCAAATCGTCCTGTTACCGTGGACACGGCTATTCGAATAGATTAATCATCCCTGCAGGGGTGCACCACATATTCCCCAACACGCCTGAGTCACCTCCGGCCGGACACACTTTCCTGGGTCATGCCCAGCCTCAGGATATCAGCACGTCGTCGCCCCACCTAGGCTCAACGAAGAGGCCAGCCCGCCGGTCAAAATCCTAAGCGCGCAGTTTCGTGGGCCCACTTGCCCTTGCACTCCTGCACGATGCGAACGCGGCCGAGGTCAGTCCTAGCACCCCTTAGTAACAAGCGCGATGCCGTTGCGGACCACTCGGGCGCGCGCCGCTCCATTGCTGACGTCCGAAGAGCTTCGGCTGATACAACGACGCTGAGTGCCCATATCTTCCCCACGTGAAGGTTAGTGCGTATTAAGGCCAACGACCTAACTCAGATCAAGTACCCAACCCATTAGCATTTTATTAATGCGGGGCAAGTGCGACCCATAAGGTGCGGTCCCGTCACCCCGACTCGAGGATGTGTGGCAAGGGCCTCTCCTGCCCGTCCACGCCTCATCATCATCAAACCGTGGGTACCCCTCAGGGCCGACCCATCACCAACATGTTTCTGTAACCAGGTCATAGTAACTGTGTGTATAAGACATCAAGACGGAACCTGAGGAATCACCCTCAAAGGGCCCCGCTCGATGAAACCGTCAAGGTGGACTTAGAGGAATCACCCTCGAGGGTCCCACACTTGAGGGGTTGCACGACAGAGTCATCGTCGGGAGTGGTGAAGGAGGAATCACCCTCGATAACCACGACCGACTAGCTACACTACAGAGCTAGCATCATGAGTACTTTACGAGGTGTCACCCTCGGTACTCGATAGTAGCGCTACAGGGTCGTACAACTAAGGGGAGTGCGGTGATGTGAGGGGCCTAGCTTGTCGGTCGGTTGACCGAGTCTTTGAGTCTTCGGGTCGTCGAGTCGTCGATGAAGAAGCAGGGGCAACTGGGACTAAGGGGTCACTGGGGATTCATTGATCAACCTATACTAACCAGTTGGTATGGTTGCAGTTAAGTAGCAGTTTATCAAAGATAGGCTATGCATCAGAGTAGGAGCTAACTAATACAGTAGCAAATACTAATGCAAGAGTAAGAGGGAAGAATGGGCGATATCGGAATGCTCAAGGGGGTTGCTTGCCTTGCTGCTCTGCGGAAAAAGGCTGATCGTTGGCGGTGTAGTCATACCCGGCAGCACCGTCAGTCTCGGAGTCTACCGGAGAGAAGAGGGGGGAAGAAACAATAAATATAAAGCAGACAAATGCATCATGATGCATGACATGACAATATGCAGAGCTAGGTATGCACTAACGCAGTACTACACGTATCAGACGGAACGGGAGAATATCTGACGATATTACCCGGGTATTTGAATTTATCGGACAGACGAACCGGAGGGGGAAAGTTCCATGTTCATCATGCTAGGAGCATGTGACAGATGAACGGATGGCATATTCAGATTCGTGGGATTTTTCTGATCAACTTTCATGTATAAACTTTTTCATCTGAGCTACGGATTATTTTCTATTAATTTTTAAAGTTTTAATAATATTCTGGAATTTATTTTATTTATTTAAATCAACATTATCCAGGATAGTAAATGATGACGTCATCATGACATCATTATGACGTCAGCAGGTCGACAGGGGCTGACCAGAGTCAAACCTGACATGTGGGGCCCTACTGTCATAGACACAGAGCTTAATCCAGTGTTTATTTTAAACTAAACAAATTAGTTAGGGGGTGGTCCCACCTGTCAGTGAGTGATTAAGTAATTAATCTAATTAACAATTTAATTAATTCATTTTAAGTTAATTATGGGGGGGGCCCCACCAGTCAGTGACTGGGCCAGCCCAGTCAGCACAGTTGACTTGGTCAACTGGTCAACAGGGGGCCCCGGGCCCATTGGTCAGTGACCCAGTGGGGTGGCCCCAGGGTTCCACGTAGGCGGCGACGCCGGAGAGCTCCGGCGAGCCCCAAAACGCGGCGGAGGGCTCAGTCCCTCGTCGGGATCTCGCTACCGGGGGTCTCCGGGGCCGTGGCTTGGTCCGTTCGAACGGCCAGTCCACGCCGCGTCGAATGGTGGTGGTGGCGTGGCCGGAGACGGCCGGGAATGGCACCGGCGACGAGCTAGGCGGCGGCAGCGTTCGGGCGAGGAGGGATCCGTGGCTAGGGGGCGCTGGGAGGGACGTGCATACGCGCGTTCGACCCCTGCGAGCTCCAGGAGCTCGAGGGGGTGCTTGGCCGCGAGCTATGGCCGCTGTGGCCACGGCAGCGAGCTCGCCGGTGGCGGCGCGTTCGGGCAAGGTGGCGGAGCTAGCTAAGGGGGGCACGCGCAAGCTAAGCGAGGGGTGAGGGAGGAGCCGGAGCTCACCGCCGTTGCTGGGAAGGCCCGAGGGAGAACGGCGACGCAGTGACGGCGACGAATTTTGGCGGAGAAACTTCGGGCGCCCGAGGAGGAAGAAGGCGATGCCGGCATCGTTGCGTGGCCCGTCGTCTCCAACGGCTCGATGCAGAGGGCGCAGGAGGACGCGGCGGCGCTTCTTGGCACGGCGGCGACGCGAGGGAGGCACGGTGGGCGCGACTACGTGGTGGTCATGGCGGTGGCGGCGCTCGGGACCGAGCTGGGAGGAGGAGGAGAGAGCGAGGGGGGGATCTGGCAGGCGGCTAGGGTTTGCGGGGGAGGGAGAGAGAGCATGGAGGCCCGTTCTTATCCACCCACCGACGGCGGCGAGCCGGTGCAGCTGCGACGGCACCCTGTAGCGACCGGGCGGTCGCTACAGGAGGAGGGAGACGACGCGCGGGGGTGGGCTGGCTGGGTGGGCCGGTTGGGGCCGGCCCAGTGGGGAGAGGGGGGGCCTTTTTCTTTTTATTTAGTTTTTGTTTTCTTTTTATTTAATTAGACTTTCTGTTTCTTTTTATTTTAGCTTTATTTCTCCTTAATAAAAATGTGTAAAAGGCTCCAATAAATACCTTGAAATATTCCGCAAGGCCACACAAGGTTTGAGCATTTTTTGGAAACTGTTTGAATTATCCATTTGAATTTAATAGCACTTTTAAATGCTTTTAGCTTCTGTTTTGGATGGTGGGGTCCACACCAACATCTAGGTGATGTTGTTTTCCTTAACAACATTAGTTTTGAGATTTTTAACAAGTGTGCAACATTTTATTCTTGCTGTTTGCAACTTTATTTTATCACAATAAAATTCAAGGCCTTTTGAAGTGGAATTTGAATGAGATATGAAATTTCAACTTGATCATATCTTGTTTAGCAAAATGATTAGGCACTGATCATGGTCATTACTGTAGCTTAACTACAATGATCACTGTAGCCAAATTCCAGGGTGTCACATCTACCATACCCGAAGGAATTTCATAAGCAACATTTTCAGTAGGTGTTGTAGGTTGAGGGGTAACTAATTGTGGTTCTGGTCGAGGTGAAGATACCCCGAACAAACCCCTCAAAGGATTGTTCTCCATAGTAGCAAGTAGCAATAAATTTCAGCACGTAGTATAAGTTTTTCCTTACCAATTTCCACTTACCAAGAGCGCTTCACTCACCGGCAACGGGGCCAGAAAAGAGTCTTGATGACCCACAAGTATAGGGGATCAATCGTAGTCCTTTCGATAAGTAAGAGTGTCGAACCCAACGAGGAGCAGAAGGAAATTACAAGCGGTTTTCAGCAAGGTAATCTCTGCAAGCACTGAAATTGTAGGTAACAGATAGTTTGATAGCAAGGTAATTTGTAACGAGAAAGTAACGATAATGGTAAAAAAAAGGTGCAGCAAGGTAGCCCAATCCTTTTGAGGCAAAGGATAGGCCAGAACAATCACTAGTAATAGGCAAAGTGTTCTTGAGGGTACACGGGAATTTCGTCTAGTCACTTTTATCATGTTGGTTTGATTCGAGTTCGCTACTTTGATAATTTGATATGTGGGTGGACCGGTGCTAAGGTGATGTTCTTACTTGAACTAACAACCTACTTATGATTAACCCCCTTGCAAGCATCCGCAACTACGAGAAAAGTATTAAGACAAAGTCTAACCATAGCATTTAACATGTGGATCCAAATCAGCCCCTTATGAAGTAGCGCATAAACTGGGGTTTAAGCTTTTGTCACTCTAGCAACCCATCATCTAATAACTACTCCACAATGCATTCCCTTAGTCCCATGAATGGTGAAGTCTCATGTAGTCGACGTTCACATGACACCACTAAGGGAATCACAACATACATATCATCAAAATATCGAACACATATCAAATTCACATGATTACTCGCAACATGACTTCTCCCGGGACCTCAAGAACAAAGGTAACTACTCACAAATAATAATCATTCTCAAGATCAGAGGAGTAATGAATAGCATAATGGATCTGAACATATAATCTTCCACCAAATAAACCATATAGTAATCAACTACGCAAGGTAATCAACAGTACTAGTCACCCACAGGTACCAATCTAAGGTTTCGGTACAAAGATTGAACACAAGAGATGAACTAGGGTTTGAGAGGAGATGGTGCTGTTGAAGATGTTGATGAAGATTGGCCTCCCAAAGATGAGAGGGATGTTGGTGATGACGATAGCTTCGATTTCCCCCTCCGAGAGGGAAGTTCCCCCGGCGGAATCGCTCCGCCGGAGGGTAAAAGTGCTCCTGCCCAAGTTCCGCCTCGAGGCGGCGGCGCTTCGTCCCGAAAGTCCTTCTCATCATTTTTTTAGGTTTTTTGGGAATATATACTAGAAGATGGGCTCCGGAGGTGGGCCAGGGTGAGCACCACCCACCAGGCCGCGCCAGGGGGTGCCTGGCGCGCCCTGGTGGGTGCTCCTCACCAGGTGGCCCCCCTCCGGTAGATTTTTGCTCCAGTAATTTTTATTAATTCCAAAAATAATCTCCGTAAAGTTTCAGCTTCATTGGAGTTGTGCAGAATAGGTATCTCTGACGTGCTTTTCTTGGGTCCAGAATTCCAACTGCCGGTATTCTTCCTCTTTGTGTAAACCTTGCATATTGTGAGAGAAAAGGCATTAGAATCACTCCCCAAAGCATTATTATTAAACAAAACAAAGTAAATAACAGTAGGAAATCATGATGCAAAATGGACATATCAGTAATAAGATGAGAACTAGATCTAAGAGAACTTGTTTCTGCACTAAACACGACATAAATTGAAAAATAATAAGGTTCTACTCACCAGACTACATGTGACCTAATGCACGACCCAACTAATTCCACAACACAACAAGCAAAATCGAAAAGGTTTGGAGATTACGATGACTTACTTCCTGCCAGGTTGATTCTCCCCTGAAACCGAAACACCGGTACACATTTCATGCCGCCTAGACTGTTTACGGTGCTGACGACGGGTCAGGCCAGCTTAAGGTGGGCGAACAGCAGTAGCACCGGCCAGCCGCCGAGGCCGAAGCGGTCATCGGAACCGAGGTCAAGCGGCGGTAGGGTTTCAGTGTGATAGATTTGGGGAAAGGAGGAGAGGGAGGAGCCTACCGCCCGCGAAACAAAACACAAGAAAACCGAGGACTAAGTCCAGCCCACGAAAGCCCAGTAAGCCAAGCCACCGAACTGTTACAAAAAGCCCAATAAGGTCAGACCGTCCAACTAGAATATCAGACATACCGACTTGTTTGAACACTCCATCCAATGGCTACACACCTGGGGACTGTCTATAAATTGTCATACACCACCATTGTTTCTGCATACCCACAACAGAACCATGGGATCCTCTTCGAATAAAGGCAAAGGTGGTTTGGATGAACTAGTAGGACCCCGCAGCGACACGTTCCTACCACCAGATATGCCATCCGCCGAGGACCTGGATTCCTTTGCCACAGGTAGTACACTCTCGTTGCGGTGTGCCAGCCTGCTACACCGCTGACGAATTCAAGATAAGAACCAAAGGAGAAATGGGTTGCTGGGGATTCGTCTGCGGACACATCAAGGGGCATGCACCATACTTCGTAGGCCAATCTTTCCATATCCTATCATATCTGATTTCCTGGTTCACTATCTGAAAAACACCTATGAACTGATTGCAGGAAGGAGCTAGGTGCGCAAGAAATGCTGGCTTGAAACCGAGAAACAATACGAGCTGTATTGGTTCGGTGCCGGGTACGTGGAGATAAAAGAGAAGAAGATGTTGGAGGAGAAGTAAAAGAGAGAACACAAAGCTTAGCATCAGAAGCAAGTCGAAGAGTCGTGCGCTAGGAAAAAGGCCTGCAAAGACCTAGCGAGTTAGACTAGATTCAGGTTTATGTAACATTATGTTCTGTTCAGTTCGAAGAGAGGGAACAAAGTGGGTTTCTCTGAAGTTGATTTCTCTAAAGTTGTTGCACTGTCTACTGTTATTTGAATGCTTGCCTACATCGAAACTGAAAGCGCAAATCATAAAAGCATGCCGCCGAATGGCAAATTTATAGTTTTCACACAACATGGGGTGCTAACTTAACATGTTCTGAATTGTAAACATGAAGTTCAGGGTTGTTCACAGCATCAACTTATGTATTTGGAGCAGGCTCTACAAACCCATCAAGTCTCATGTAACAATGCAATTCAACCATCTGAAATGATTTGTATTCTTCGATAATCTTCCCAATTGTGGTATCGTCGGTGAGTTCAGTCATACTCATCCTGCCACCAGTGTTTAACCTCAACCACCCACTTGACCTCGACAACCACCCACTTGAGCTAAACATCATCGTGCACCTAGGGTTCCTCATCAGCATCTTGTTACTTGACTTCAACATCCTCGTGTTGAGCTGAACTTATTTTTGCCGCTTAAGTTCCACCTGATCGTGTCACTTGCCTCAACCCTGCTTCGATAGTAAATGAAATCATTACACCCTAACCCAGGCTGCACAAGCTTCTCTTTCAAATTATCTATGGTGATTGAGTCTTTGAGCCATGGCTCACGTGCTGGTTGACAGAAAGATGATGTATGCACAATGAACCGGACCATCCACAGCTTATCCATCTGCAGCATAAAGTATGAACATTTAATGAACTTTTACAAGATTCGTCCCTACAACACGGACTCACGGCTAGAAACGCAGTTCATTATTGATCTCAAGATACAGATAACAATTGATCACAAGACACAGAAACGCAGTTCATGATTGATCTCATGAGGCAGATCGAAAAAATGAGTTGACGGCGACAACCGAGACTAATACCTACTTCGTGGATGGGGTTGCGAACAAGCTCCGACGGACAAAGGGATTGATGACGTCCTTGATGGTCGGGAATGTCGACGACATCCTTCCTGCTGGATCGGGATTGAGAGTGGAAGAAGCTGAGGCAGGCAAAAATGGTGGTTTTGCGGGGGAGTGCGGAGTGGGGATGGGTGATGCAGGGAAAACGTATTTAAAGAGACGAAAGGCGCCGATCCATCTCGCGAGGGAATAAATGGGTAGTTGGACGATATGAAGAACGTGACACGCCAAACAGCCAGACTACTATACGAGAAGACATCCCTACACAATATATCAGATGGTCTAACATGTGTCAAATAAGGCAGACGCTCTGGCAAATAAGACGCGTCAGGTAGTCCGATGGGCCAGCAACATCCAGATAGAAAGTGAGACGATTCGAAATCATAAATATCATGCATAGGGAACAGTCGTGTTCCGATTTTAGCACGCCTAAGAGCATCTCCAATAGCCTTTGTATATTGGATTGCTAAAAACTTGTTATAGCAAGAGGAGAGAGAAGGTTTACAAAGCCAACATGTGTTTTTGCTTTGGTAGCCTTTGTATATTGGATTGCTATATTTGCACAAAACACATAATGACATGTGGGGACAGTTTGTCATAGACACATTGCACACTAGCATACGTACATGTATATGTATACTAGCACAACTCGCGTCCCCGTACACATGCACACACGCGTACACTTACACACATGCAGCACGCACACACGTACACATGCAGCACACACACGTACACACACGTACACATGCAGCACACACACGTACACACACGTACACATGCAGCACACACACGTACACATGCAGCACACACGCGTACACGTACACACAAAAAACACGTACACGTACACACGCGCACACACACGCACACACACAGCGCACGCGCAACACACACACTAGTACACGGACCCACCTGTCATTGAGACAAAGTGAGGCTTTAGGAGGCTTGCTAAAAATTTACAAAGTGGCCTTTGGCTTGGCAAATATGCAAAGTGTGGGTGCAAATATAGCAAGCTTTGTAAAAAAAATTGGTGGGGGACCACTTATACAAAGGCTGTTGGAGAAGGTTTTTTGATCAAGATTTGTAAAATAACAAGTGAGTGCAAATATACAAAGGCTGTTGGAGATGCTCTAAGGGAAAGTCGTTTCACCAATCGATAACGACTAATTATACGGCGTGACAGGTAGACGACTATAGCGCCATTTTTATCCGGCGCGTCATGGCTGCGCCACGCTGGCAGCATAACCGACGATCGTGGACCGCGACCGGTCAAAGGCGCCTTCACGTAAGGCGTTTCTACCTGTAATTTTCGCGCCGAACGGTTAGGCGCGAACGAGGGGGGTCAGGCGACACAATAAGTTTTTTGGGATCAGTGCGCGGCATAAGATCCTCTCAGTAAAAATAATATTGATTTTTTAGGGGAAATGAGTCGGCTGACGCCCGCCTTTAACCAAACCACGGTCCAATCGTATCATTTCCCCTCACCTTGGGAACATAATACTAGGAAAACCAACAGACGCCATTTAAATCCCGCCGAAGGCTCTTCAGATCCCAACTAATCCAAAGAAACGAACAGATATGGCACCATTCTCTCTCCAAAACAAGAAGATCGTAGACCATCCGAAGAAGAGAGAGATTGTTAACGGTCCGTATTCATCGTAACCGGAGTAACACTGGCCGTAAAATACGCCAAACTCAGTAGCTTCCCACCTTTCCAACCAAAGCTCGCGCCACAGCAATGGAGGAACCCGTGGGGAAGCCGCAGCACCCCTGCAGCATCTGCATGGAGCCCATGGCGCCCTCCGTGGCCCACCGCGGCGGCAGCGGGTGCGCGCACGCTTTCTGTCGGGCGTGCCTGGCGGGCCATGTCCGTGCCAAGGTCGAGGCCGGTGCGGCCGTCGTGCGGTGCCCCGCCGTGTCCTGCGCCGGCGCTCTCGACCCGGAGCTGTGTCGAGCCGCCCTCCCGGCCGACCTGTTCGTCCGGTGGTGCGGGGCGCTATGCGAGTCCATGTTCCTCGGGGCGCGGCGGACCTACTGCCCTTTCCCCGACTGCTCCGAGATGATGGTGGCCGACGACGACGGTGGTGGCGTGTCCGAGGGGTGCGTGACGCAGTCGGAGTGCCAGGTGTGCAAGCGGCTGTTCTGCGCGCATTGCGCGGTGCCGTGGCACGCCGGCGTGAGCTGCGCTGAGTTCGCACAGCTCGGCGCTGGGGAGCGCGGCCGCGAGGATCTGCTGCTCGTTGAGGCCGCCAGGGAGTGCAAATGGAAGCGCTGCCCGCGATGCCGATTCTACGTCGAGAAGTCCCATGGTTGCCTGCACATCACGTGCAGGTACATACTGTATTCTGTCTGTATATATACACCTAGACGAATTTGCGACACATCCATATGCATGCTTCTCTAATTTAGGATCTATCGGTCTACCTCTAACTTCTTTATGTGTAATGTCGTAGCAGTAATTTTCTGGTGCAGAAGAACACTTGTTTCTGCGATGATTGATATTTGATAATAGCATATGTGTTTGGGGAAATACACGGGAGGACCTGGGTGGAGTGCTTCACCCCCTATACGAAAATTCTCGAACCGGGTGTCCAGTCTACTCCCGCATGTAGTTCCGTTGCAAAAAGGACAACAAAACTCTAATGTGTAGAAGAAAACTGTTTGGATGGATTTTAGTTCGGACTGTATTTTTTTCGCCACTAATACATTTCCTGGTATTTTTTTCATAAAATTTCACACGAAAGTAGATTGGACACCCAAATTTCATATCCCAAAACCCCAGTTTTTTGCTGAAATTTGCTGGTATTTTTTTGAACATAATGTTCATATAGGTCAATAGGTGTGGAGCACTCAAGGGCCATGTGTGAAGCACACGTAATAGTATATGTGTTTGGAGAAATACACAGGAACACATGGGTGGTCCACCCCCCTTGTGTTTGTGACTTTTATCTAAAGTGTTAAGTAGTGGGGGCTATAACACTACTATATAACAACTTTTGAAGAACCCTCTCGCTAAAGCTATGTAATGCAGAGCAAATTTAACATGGCCCCTCTTACCAATGTGCATAGAAGATCTGAACCGTTGATTTTTTGAACATAATGTGTATGTCAAGTATATGATGCTTGATCAGTGCTTGACTAGGATGCCCGTGTAAGTATGTGACTTATCATTTGAGTATTTTGATCATGTTTCTATGCTTTAAAAAAAACACTAAAACTCGGTGCTACATGGCATAGTCCACTATTTAGAGCTTTGCTTGATCGCATGGCAGGTGTGGCTTTGAGTTCTGCTATGGATGTCAGAAGCCGTGGCAACTCGAACATGACGGCTGTCCCGGAGAATGAAGTGTGTTCTCTTATTGGGTGTTCATGTGAACAAAGACAACCTACCGTATGTCCATTGCAACTGAAGCACGCAACGCGGGGAGATTTCATGGACATGATAGATCGTTCATCCACCAGTGTCTATGTAACCTGATCAAGTTTATATTTTATTTGGAGCATGCCGAATCCATCCATTTTAACGGCTTAATTATTGGCTAACATTGTCATTCTCAGCCTTCAAGCATATGTTAGTTCGTTGAGTTGATTCTTCAAACTTCAAGCATTTTTATGTTGCCACCATGTCCGGTGCTTCACACAAAATCTTTCCAGTTTATACATGTGCAATGTCCTTCATTTAAAGAGAAAACACAAAGACAACTGGCGAACTTAGCAAGAAAACAAAGGATAAGGCAACCATCCAATGACCAGGAACGGGATGTAAGATCTGACGGCCCAAATGGCTGAGGGTGTGAGAGGGCTCGGAAGGTGCTCAATTTTACTGTCCTAATAAAATACAGACCATGTTGTTTACAGTATTTATGCAAAAACACTGAAATATACCTCATCTTCTGAAAACGGACTTACTTTGCTCATTATTATAGTACAACCGAATATGACCTTCATCGAAGAATAAGAAACTGAATTTGATTTATATCTGCGGAGCTTTACAAATAACCCTATGAAAGGAACTTTAAAATAAAAGGGGAGTGGTTACATGTAATATTAATGTCGCTACTACATGGAATTTGCACCGAAGATTTTGCTAATTCCATGTAGTAGCGACATTAATATTACCTGTCAGTGCAAATTCCATCGAAGATTTTCCTACTACATGAAAACTGAAGATCTGAACCGTTGATTTTGTGAAGTAGTAGGACTAAGTAATTAACATGTGTGTGTCAAGTATATGATGCTTGATCAGTGCTTGATTTGTATATGCCACACGTGTGACACAAACACATGGCAACTTCAAAAGTTTTTGATTACCAAGTTTAGTGACGCAAGGATGGCAACTTTAGTTGTCAAGCATGAAAGCCTTCTTTTCGCTTGGCAAATTTCAGTTTTTCTTAAGTTTGTTTTTCTTTTCGGATGGCAAATTTGTAAAAAGCGTCAGGGCCGGTGTGCTTTGTGCCACACGTATGGCACTTATCATTTGGGTATGTTTCTAGGACCCTGATAAGTGTCACACGTGTGGCACGAAGCAAGTCCGCCCTGACGTTTTTTATGACAAGTTTGGTTATCCAAGGATGACAACTTTAGTTGTGAAGCATGGCAACTTTCTGTTTGAATGGCAAATTTAAGTTTTTTTGTGATTTTTTACAGCAATTTTAGTTGTAAAAACGCCAGAGGGTGATGTTATTTCGTGCCACATGTGTGACACTTGTCATTTGGGTGTTTCTATGCTTCAAGAAAAAACACTTAAACACTTTGCTACATGACATAGTCTGCTATTTAGAGCTTTGCTTGATCCCATGACAGGTGTGGCTTTGAGTTCTGCTATGGATGTCAGAAGCCGTGGCAATTCGAACACGACGGCTGTCCTGGAGAATGAAGTGTGTTCACGCGTATTGAGTGTTCATGTGAACAATGACAACCTACCGTATGTCCGTTGAAACTGAAGCACGCAACGCGAGGAGATTTCATGGATCGTTCATCCACCAGTGTCTATGTAACATGATAAGTTTATTTTTCATTTGGAGCGTGCCGTATCCATTTAGGCTTAATTATTAACATTGTCATTCTCAGCCTTCCAGCATATGTTAGTTCGTCGAGTTGATTCTTCAGACTTCAAGCATTTTTATGTTGCCACCAAGGCAGCCATCCAACGACCAGGAACGATCGGCATGCGATATATCTGAGGGCGTGAGAGGGCTCTGAAGGTGCTCAGTTTTACTTCCTAAAAAATACAGACCACGTTGTTTATTTACGCAGAAACACTGAAATATACCTCATCTCCGCAAACGGACTTACTTTGCTCATTATTATAGTACATCAAATGAACCGAATATGACTTCATCCAAGAATAAGAAAACTGAATTCGATTTATATCTGCAGAGCTTTACAAATAACCCAACGAAAGGAACTTTAAACTAAAAGGCAAGTGGTTACAGGTAATGTCACTACTACATGGAATTTGCACCGAAGATGGAATGCTTTGCTCATCACATTATGCAGCAATTTTCTGCTGATTCAAGCATCTCGGGAGATCTGCAATATAGTAAAACTCCATAGTTAGTCAGTACGTCAGTGTAAATAAGGGTGTGCATAATACATCTTCCTCTTTTGAAACTGAGGCAAACGGCTTTGCCCCATATATTAATTAAGGGTAGGGAAAGAGTACAAAGCATGGCATAATACATCCGTTGGTTTACAAACAACAATACGATGTGCATCAATAAAGTAATGTACTACTAGCATACTCTATAACTAAACAGACAGGCTAATTAAATCACAAGGCAATTTCTTTAACATTAATTCACTAATTTCGTTCAATAATCAGGTGATCACCAACTGAAATTTGCCATGTGCAGATGTGTTCTAGCCTACAGTATGCTCATACGAACGACTACTATTATGGAAAGGCCTAATAGCACATTAGCACAATTGAAATTGAGCAAAAAGATGTTGGAAAGGAAATTGGCAAATAATAACCTCCATTTTTGCATAAACACAATAAAAACTAAGTGGCATTTACATTCTTAGGATCACAGATATGCACTCAGTAGTATGAAGTTTTTATTAGAAAACCTCCACTTAACACTATCAGTATAATTCATGCTAATTCAGGCAATCTATTGTCCTGCAGTTTGAATCCAGAAGCAAAAAATGTTCTGTTTCACAACAAATAGAACATAAACAACCATCACAAAAGAACAAGATCAACAATATCATCGTTCGGCCTGTCAGGGTTCAATAAGACTTTCTACAACTCATGCCATTAAAAGAAGATTACATGATCTTCAGTAATAAAGTTTACCATTGTTCATCACAAGATATAAGTAATAAATAAATTATTATCTAGAGGTACTGTATATCACATAAAATAAAACAAATATACCAGTAGCCCACAAGCATATAAAGTTCGGTTCAGACGGACGTGCAAACAAAATCAGTAATGACAGTGTTATGGTTTAAAATGGAAATGACTGTAAGACTTACAGTTGTCCCAACTTGCTCAGATCCAGATCCGGAACAATATCTTGAACAAGATCACTGGGGGGCTGACCACATTCTTGCATGTTTTGCATGATCTCAAAAACCTTAGACATATTCTCAGGCTCATGTTCATAGACCTCATTAAGTTTCAACATGAGTTCAAGCTGATTGCTGTAACGCTCATATTCTTCTTTGCTTATCTTGCTTTTGTTATCCTCTAGCCATTTTGGGTACTTCTCTACAATGTCCTTCATGGGTTCGTAAAGAATCTCCTTGGAAAGAAGTTGTTTCATCATTGTTTCAACAATAGAGTCCATATCCTGCAGAAGATGAGCAAAGTAAAGCAATTGATTCACTGTTGTATGAATACAACATAAGGTTACCACACTTTATCATCAAACATTCTGTTTTGGAACTTTCTAACATCAAACACTAACTTAACCACTTCTTTACATGAAATTCTCCAATTTCCATGGTTGAGTCATACAACTAGTAGAAACTAATAATATATACGACTTCTTCCCAAATAAACCAACAATCTGCCAACAATGGTGCCATAGTTTACTAGGGAGTCTGATACTTTCAAATCCCATGCCTAGAAAAGGACTAGTTGGTAAGATATTGGGCATAAATACTCTTGTAATATGTGTTGTCTTAAAAACTTCTTAGCAGTAGTCATGCCTGCCCAAAATTTGCGGTTTCATTACAACTGAAGACATCACATTCACATGTAGGATTGGATCAAGCTTATTGCACCAACCTAACTGCTATTCAATTTAAGGAATATGCCCTCCAAAACCAGATTTACACCAATGGATTCCTTGACCCCTATGCCTATGAGTTCAATCAACTCTCAGGCAAAGATTCTTAGACTAAAAAATATCCCTATGCCAGTACACCATTACATCCTGAATTTGTATGCCCGCGAAGTGCTGGTTTACCGAATGGCTTTCAGCATGTCACATCTTTTACCAGATTAAGCAGCCAATTTAAGGCTCAGCTTGTGGGGTCAAACATACACTAAAATAGGGAAAAGCAGGTGCGGCAAACAGGATTGTGAGAATCCACCCCAATGCAAAACCAACCTAAATTGCATGAACATGCATGGTAAATGAACCATACTTGCACTCTTAACATATTTTCTCTTTAAAACATTTTAGTAATAGTCCCGCATGTCCAAAATTGACAATTTCATAACGCAACTGAAGGCATCGCATATAGAAATTGGAGCTAACATACGACATCACCTGAGCAACTATAAAACTAAGGGAGTATGCACTGTAAAAATCAGATTACACCAACGGCTTCATCATTGCAGGCAACTATATTAGCTTTCTACTCGCAAAAATGGAAAAAAACTAGATTAGCTTTCGCGAGCAAAGAATCTTAAGCTAATGAATATCCCTTAATGAAATGCCAATACACCGTTGCATCCATCCCAGCACTTTGGACCAATTTTAGCATGTCACATCTTTTAACAGCATTGATTGAGCAATCCCCGAAGTCATCCGGACCTTTTGTAATTTCCATTGAACATGCATCGTACACCAATCATACCTGCGCGCCAGCGAACTCCTCGAACTGCTTCACAAAGTCCTCCATCATCGCCTCGTCATCCAGGCCTGCGATCCCCCCGGTGGCCGTCTCGAGCCCCCGGACCGCCTCCCGCGTCTCGCGCGTCAGCTTCTCGAGCGCCTCCGACGCGTGCGCGCCCCTCGGCCGCGGCGGGGGTTGCCTCGCCGCGCGCCTCCTTGGCGCCCTGGGGTCAGGCAGCGACATCCCCAGACCCATCACTGGCCTCGCGCTCCCGGACGACGACGATGCCGATGCCTCGCTGCTGCTGTAGAGAAGGGACGTCGTCACAGATTCAGTCAAGATCCTGGTGAAATAGTTTTGACTCGGTGGGTACTCGAGGTGGACCTTTTGGGGGCGGCGGCGAGATCGAGGCTGGTGAAGTCGTCGAGGGCGCTGTCGAGGAGCTGGTCGAGGTCGTCGGCGGCAGCGGCGCCGGAGCTGGGGTTGGAGGAGGCCATGGGAGGTCGGGCCTCAGAGCCGGAGAGACGCCGCGGCGTGGATGGGGCCACTGATTCGGGGGCTTCGGCGGAAGGCGTGTGGGATTTGCGCTTCGGATTCAGGGGGAGAAATAAAAAGGAACGCGAGGAGGAGGAAAAGGAGGCGGGCGAGCAGAGGCAAGGTAGTCCTAACGAACACGGCCGGCAGTGGATCCCCTCTCCGGCTAGCAAGGATAGCCTTCGCTATCTCAGCCGTCGGATCGTCATCCTTGGACGTACGAACCGTATAACTTTAGAGGAATGTTGTAGGAATATACTAGTATATCACTAAACTCCCTAGAATTGAAGGCCTCTCATTTAATTGAGGTCATCAATTTAGAAATCGATTTTGACCGAGTCAACAATTTCTCATTCAATTATTTTAATCCTCTATAACACTAAGCTTCTTATTTTTTAAGGTCTCAATTTAGAGTTGGGCCATCCAATTTTAACCGAGTCAACAATTTCACAATGAACTTTTTCATTCATTTTTTTAATACGCTATACTCCCTAATTTTAAAGCTTCTCCCGTCAATCCTTTGTTTTGGCAATAAAATCTCTAACTTCGTTAAACTATTCCGTTTTAAAGCGCCTCATTCAACTTCTCAATTTGGATTGGATACATAATTGATTGGGTCGTTCACCTTGGCTTCATGGTGGGATCTCTCGATGAATAGGTGATAAAACGGAAGTGTCATCCATGACACGTTTAGCACCAGCATAACACACACGTCCAACAACGTAAGTAACTTTCTCATGTTTTTGTACTAACTAAAAGACGTCCTCCAATCACACGGTCAAAAAAAATCCACCCAAACACCGCAATAAAAAATAAAAATGATAGACACATGAACGATTCACTACGGATTGGTCATACCAAACATTGTTCCACCAATCACTTCCCCGATTTACACCGTTGGCCTACCTTTTCCCTAATCTGTGACCATAAACTGACACATCCATCTGTAAGCATCTGCAAAATTTGACCGTAGGAGTGGCATATCTGATAAAAAATGCACTTCATTGTATCCCCCACACGCCAAACCAACTAATACGTAAATATTTTTCACAACTTCAAAAAAATTACATAAAACATGTAGAACCCCAAAAATATAAGCGGCGCGGCAAAGTGCGCACTGTCCTTCTAGTAGGAATGACATGTTCTAAAGAGAAATGTCATTTGAAGCATAGGATAGAAATATTTTCATTGAATCTAGGCTAATGTTTCATTTCCTTTGAAATACGAAGGATTGGTTCATATATCCTACAATAGAAATAGGAATCCATTCCAACAAACTAAAGGGCTTCAAAGGAATTTCTCCTTTCAAACTATTCTATACAATTCTTGCAAAAATCCTACAAACCAAATGAGGCCTTAGGCCTTATTTGGAGCAAAGTTCTTTCAAAACCATTAAGGATGACTTTGGTAGCCTGCATGAGGTCGAAACAGGGCCATGCGATGCATTTTTGGGCCTGTTTGGTTTGCCTATCTTGCAGCAAAATATCGGTCCGCGCGATGTTCAGAGCTTTTGTGGGCGTTTGTCCACAACCATGCCCGAGCGATGCAAATCGAGGCACGTGGCATCGGAGGATGCACGCGAGGAGCCACGCTCGAGACATCGCGCTATTTTCTGAAGCTCCGTCATAACTCCCCTCACATCTCTCACTGCTCACTCTCCCCTCTCTTCATTCACACCGACGACGGCGAGCACCGTCATCGATCACCGCTTCATCACCTCACCGACATGAGTTCGTCAATAGCGGTAAGCCCTTTGTCCTCAATGGAATCGATTTATACCGTGCCCGCATTCGATTTACGCATTGCACACTAGGCATCCAATCTGGATAAGATCCGCGTCCTTGACTCACTTGTGGTTGTGGTTAATTCTTTCCCGCACTTTTACCTGCCTTGTATGTGTGTTGGCTTCCTAACAGTTTGTTGCTTTGCATACATTGATTTAGGTTGTGTTCATCTAGTTGCATATATAAATAAGCTACTTTATCCGTAATCACCTAAAATTGAAAGATAAGATTAAAATTTGTAGTCTCATATTAACCCCTTCCCCTTTTCTCTTTGTCTCTTCTAGTCGACCGTATTAATCCTTTCTCGCGACCCGGTCCCGTGATAGGGCCCCGAATCTCTGTGCTTACTGTGTCATTCCTTGGACCAATAGCTAACACGCACAGTCGACGATGAAATACCCAGAATACATCACATGTCATAGTATTTACACCGAAGATCAAGTGCAATATATTACACACATGCTTAGCTCATGGCTAGCTTACAGTACAATCATGCAGCAGAGTATATATCTAGTCTTGTGGTGTCCATCGACTCACAGGCAATAGTTGAGTATAGCACCGTAATCCTACTTCGTACCTTATCTTCGATATGGTAAACCTACAACATGATATGTTGCAGCCACTAGGGTCAATACATTGAATGTATTGGCAAGTCCACAGTTAATGGAATACCTGTTCACCTACATGCTCTTTTGGCTGGTGGGGTTCAAGGCTCTTTGCATAAAAATAGTTTTGTCCTACATTTTATAAGGTGGTTTACTCTAATAGCGATATGACACTTCCGGTACATTCCGGTCGTAGTCTAGAGGCATTCCGGTGAACCCCGGTCGTAACCCCGATGCAATTTGAGCACGTGGACTCCCTGGTGCACCCCGAGTCATCCCAAGCCTCTCCATAGACCCTGGTGAACCCAAGACCTCCGAGATCGGCTCCGATACTCCTCATTGGTTCAACCTAAATTTTAGATGGAAGAGGTGAACGAGATCAATCTAACAATTCTCGGATGAGTCGCTCAAAGTTGTCTGTAACCGGGGACACGACTGATCATGATCAGTTTTTACACTCTGTAGAGCGTGTACTTTACCTGTGATTCCCGATCACAACCTTCTGCCACTAAACTTCAGATGTGAAGTAGCTAGGTAGATCAAGACATGACTTTTGGGAAGTAGTCACCCTCTCCAAAAAGAAAGACCCAGTCCAACCTACACACCTACATCTGCTAGTCTACCGTAGGAGGGTTCCCACGACCTACTCGATCCTGACAGAGCCCATATTGCCTCACGGTCACAAATGGAAGCTACTCAACTTTTGAACTCATACAATCTGTGGTTACTGGGTGGCATTCCCCACCAATGACTGCACTCCGATGACCCGATCAAAGCCAGTCCACCAGACTGATTCATTAATTAAGTAGTAATAGTTAAGTAGTCGACCATGCGGTCATATGGTGGAATTAATAATGGTGTTTCCCAATCCACGCTATAGCGGCTAAGCATCTACTCGATGGTTACAAGGTCATGGTAAGTTTGGACCTAAGTTGTCAACTATTGGGCAATACAGAATTTAGCATCCTAAACTCACACACCTATCATGGCAAAACTACAATGCAAGAAAATACTGGGTGATATAATCAAGTGGAACTTGCATGGTATTGACAATCCTTCAATCTCACAATCTTTATCAAGTTGCTCTTTGCTCTTCGTATGTTGGGGATATTACCTCCGACTAAGACCCGACTTAGGGTGTGACTCGGCAAAGTGCCCATAAGCACTATGGGTCGTCCTATTTTTCAGGTCATGATTACGCGACAAGGAAAGCGATAAAGGCCCATAGCAAGACCCGGCCTGAGGCCGGCTCATGGATAGTCCAGGTGGGCCGGCTTGTGGAGAAGGTGTAAGGGCATTCTCTTACCTTAAGTGTTTTGGTGATGATGACACCTCACTATGTTATCTAACCGGGTGTCAAGTTGTTCAGGTATTATGTGTGAGACACAAGACGGTTAGGTATTCCCTCCAAACGGAAAAGATCGAAGACGGTGTTCTCTACGTGTTTATTCTCTTTGGTCGTAGGGATCCCATACTATTAAGAGGGAATCCACATTGGAAGTTCTTGGGTGAATCAATTCTCTCTCACATCCTTAAGCACCCAACTCGTTCCATCGCATCAAAGAGAGACATGCCCCTCTTTCCTTCCATGCTTGTCGGTTGTACCACTGTCCCGACCGGTTGCACCGCTCGCTCTAGACATCCGGTCTAACCACCACTCCAGGGGTGATACCCTGGGGGTGCTGCCACTGAGTGGTCCCCAGCGGTTGTACCGCCCACAGCTGGGTGACCCAGGGTGGCAGCCCTGGGCGGTTGAACCGGCCCAGTACCGGGCTTCAATCGGACGTTGTTCTGTTGAGCTCCGGTTGTTGGGCGGACGTGGACCGGTTGTGCCGCTATTTTATATAGTCTGGTACTACCGGTGTTCCAAGCGGTTGTACCGCTTGGGACTTTGCCGTGTCCAGCGCTCGAGTTGAGCGGTTGCACCGTGGTGGAACCACCCGTCACGTTTCTGTTATGGTCCGGTGGTTGGGCGGTGGTTGGGCGGTTGTACCGGTCATGCCGGTTGTACCGCCCGCATCACCGGTTGTACCGCTACCATGTAAAATGGCTGTAACGGTTGGAAAGTGGGGGACCTATATAAAGGGGTGGTTCTTCCACCTCTATCTTATCTCTTACCTCTCTCTCTCCACCATTGATGCACTCTAAGCTTTCTTGCCCGGTCTCTCTCTCTAGCCACCCAAACTTGTTGTCTTGCTAGGGATTGAAGGAGGAGATCTAGATCTACACTTCCACCAAAGGAAAATTGATTCCCCCATACTTTCTTGTGTGGATTTTGTTACTCTTGGGTGTTTGAGCACCCTAGACGGAAGAGGTCACCTCGAAGCCATATTCCATTGTGGTGAAGCTTCGTGGTTTCGTTGGGAGCTTCCAATTAAGTTGTGGAGAGAGCCCCAACCTTGTTTGTAAAGGTCTGGTTGCCACCTTCAAGGGCACCACTAGTGGAATCATGGCATCTCGCATTGTGTGAGGGCGTGAGGAGAATACGGTGGCCCTAGTGGCTTCTTGGGGAGCATTGTGCCTCCACACCGCTCTAACGGAGACGTACTTCCCCTCACCGGGAAAGAACTCCGGTAACACATCCTCATCTCCTTTGGTTCCACTTGTGGTTACTACCTACCTTTACTTTGTGCAAGCTATTTGTATTGTTTATCTCCTTGCCTGTATTGTTATAATTGTTAGCATCATATAGGTTGCTCACCTAGTTGCACGTCTAGCCAACCTATTTGTTGCTAAGCCTAATTTGTTAAAGAAAAGTTAAAAAGTGGTAGTTTCCTATTCACCCCCCCCCCCCTCTAGTCAACCATATCGATCCTTTCAATTGGTATCAGAGCTACGTCTCTTTATTGAGGGTTTCACCACCCGAAGAGTATGGTCAATGACGGGGAGAAGGTTGTTGATCTTCCCGAGGTCTCGGGTATTGACACGGTCTCACGTGAGGATTTGAATGATGCTTTGTCCTCACTTAAATCCTCCATGACGACCGAGGTCAAATCCATGTTTAAAGAATTCCTTGAGACTCTTAAACTTTCCATCGATGCGGTGCAAGTGGCCAATCCCACTAACTCGACATCGGATGTCAACTCCGGCAAGGAGGGGGCTAGTGCTGATAAGGACACTCGTTCTCAAGGAATTAATGGGTCGGGGACCTTTGCCTCGGTTCCCCCTCCCTTGGTCTATGGGGGACCGGTGCACCCACCTCATATAGTTAATCTCGGTCCTCCTCCTAAACTTGTTAAGAATGATTTTGCTAATTGGGTTTTTCGTATCAAGTCTCATTTGGATCACAGCTCAATTCAACTCATGCGAGTTGTCGGCGTTCTGGATACCGGGGTACCCAGACTTGCCTGCCTGCGGCCCAGGGCATGGCCCACTTGACGGTCTATATGGACCTACGCGGCTTCACTCAAGACAAGACCCTCGCGAGAGTCCCACCCTCGCGAGGAGGACAACGCCAAGGCTCCCGGAAGGGGGAGGCCTCCCCAGACCACCTCCTGAGTGGCAGAGATCTCCATGCAACGCTTGGCCTCGGGAGGTCAAGGGTGACGCCAGTCAGGCCAGGCGGGTGCCAGTGCGCCAGAGGAGACAGATTCCTCTTTGGTGCAAAGGGGACAAGGACGAGCGCAGGTTCCCGAGGCGCCCCGCCAAAGGTTTCCATTCCGGTGCAACGAGACCAGGCCAGCGGGCACGGCAGGACGGATGTCACCAGCGAGCCCACCACCGCGTCACCACCACCTACTTTGTAGGCGAAGACCACCTTTCGTTGGGATAAGATGTACCTCCTGTCCCCTTTCAAATTTGGCCGTTGTGGGATCCCTTCCCGCCATTGTGATAAGGGAGGAGGACACGGGCTGCTATAAATACAGGCTAGGCTGCTCGGTAGAGGGGAGAGACCACACACCACCCCGAATGCACCCGCGAGGCAACTGACCACTGTACTAGTTCATCCGCAAACCTTCTCGTGAGGCAATCCACCAAGAGCAGGAGTAGGGTTTTACGCTTCGCAGCGGCCCGAACCTGGGTAAACTCTCGTGTGCTATCTTCTTCCTCGCCATCGAGCGGGGTCATCGCGTTGTGAGCTTGGAGGGGTGAAGCTGTTGGGGATCTTCGCACACGCCCCTGGGTTCGAACTTCGTAGGGTTTTGCGGAGCCCGAAATCCGACATTTGGCACGCCAGGTAGGGGGCGTGTCGGAGTCTTCATCAAGCCTCGCTCTTTCTCCGCCTCAGCGCCCCGATGGCTGACGCTCGCCGAGCCCGCGCCGAGCGCCATGCTGCCGCGTCGCCCAGACGGCGCCCGTGGGCTGCACCGCCGCGCGCCGGTCCGCCTCTCCCGTGGCCAACGCCGCCACGGTCCCGGAAGCCCACGAGCAGCAGGACTCGTCACAACCGGTCACCGCGCGGCGCGACGGCCGCACCGCTACTCCATCGATCGTTCCAGCTACTGGGTCGTCCTCCCACGCTCGCCCCGGGCCGGTGCGTGGGTCAGGCGCACTCCTCATGGCGCGCGAGCTGCTGCGCTACCGCCCTGCCCCCAACCGCTACGACGACTGGCTCGGGCACATTGCCGAGCTCGTCAGCGCCGCCGGCGACGCCTCGGCGCTCTCCTACTCGTTCTGGCCCCAGCCCTCTCTGGCAGGCGACGAGGCCCATGATGTGCTGCCTCCTCCTCCCCAGCGCGACGTCGACCCCGAGCCCAGGTGTGAGGCACGCCCGCGCGACCAGTCGTGCGGGCCTCCAGCGAGGGTGAGAGATGAAGTAAGCTGCCAGGTGGTACCGCGGCTGCGCGCTGACGCGCGAGCCCTCCCTGCGCCGCTGCATCAGCGACGCGATCGGACGCCCTTGGAGGCAGCCGCACAGGAGCGTCAAGACCGGGTCCCTCCCGAGCGCGCGGCGCCTGTGAGCCCAGTGGGCTGCCGCGCCATCGCCCCAGAGCTCCATCCGGCCGTGTGGCCCTGCAAGTTCAAGCCTGACCTACCTCCTCGCTACGACGGCACCCCAGATCCCGCCAAGTTCCTACAGCTCTACTCGCTAAGCATCCAGGCGGCCGGCGGGGACGACAAGGTCATGGCAAGCTGGTTTCCCATGGCGCTCAAGGGTGGCGCGCTCTCCTGGCTCCTCAACCTCCCGGAGGGATCAATCACCTCCTGGGAGGACCTGCGCGAGCACTTCATCGCCAATTTCCAAGGCACCCGCAACCGCGCCCTTGGGGTGGATGACCTACGTCGCGTGAAGCAACAGCCAGACGAGACCTTGCACAAGTTCATACAGCGCTTCATGACTGTCCGCCTCAAGATCCCGAGGGCGTCAGATGAGGCCATCATCTCAGCATTCACCGACGGCGTCAGGGACCTCAGGATGAGGGAGGAGCTCGCTATCAACGACGACCTGAGCTCGGCTCTGGAGATGTTTAACCTGGTGAACAAGTGCGCGAAGGCGGAGGAGGGCTGCCTCTCACTCCGCGAGCTCCCTGAGGCGGAACCCGAAGATAAGAAGACCAAGACCAAGGAGCCGAAGCGCAAGGCCCCCGCTGTGCTGGCGGCTGAGCCCGAGGCAAAGCATAGCCGAGACGAAGAACCTCCCGCGGGAGGGCGACCGTTCTGCATCTTCCATGGCACCGATAGCCACAACACCATCGATTGTCAGGAGCTCACGGTGGTCCGTGATGAACATTTCGGTCGGTGCCCTGGGCGTAGCGACTGGGGCTATGGACGTGGTGGAGGCTGCGGCGGAGGCCGCTGGGACAATCGAGACCCGCGTCAGGAGTGGTGAGACCGGCCTCGGAAGGACCGCTGGCGTGACGAACCTCCGGAGGGGTCACGGCGGGGCCAGCCTCGTGAGGTCCGCCCTCGCGAGGCCACCCTTCCCCCGCTGCCACCGCCACCCAGGAGAAAGGAAGACGACAGGCAGAACGACGGGGTCGGGGGCTTTCAGGAGGTCAGGGCGATAGCTTGCATCCTGGGCGGCGCCCAAGCCCCAGCATCGAACCGCATCTTGAAGCAGTTTTCGCGGGAGGTGAACGCGGCTCTCCCGAAGCTCGAGGCTGTGCGCCCCCTCAAGTGGTCCCAGTGCGCCATCACCTTCGACTCCAGGGATCAACTCAGGTGCTCAGCCATGGCGGGCGCGCTCCCCATGCTGTGCACGCCTACCATCAGCAATGTCCTCGTTACCAAGACCCTCATCGACGGCGGCGCCGGGCTCAATGTCCTCTCCATCGAGACGTTTGAGACACTCCAAGTGCCTTACGACCAGCTCATGCCAACCAAGCCTTTCTCAGGGGTCACTGACGGCTCCACAGTCCCTATCGGGCAAGTGCGCCGGCCTGTCACCTTCGGCGGACGCAACAATTACCACACCGAGCTCATCGTCTTTGACGTCGCCCACATCCACCTCCCGTACAACGCGATCCTCGGGTACCCAGCCCTCGCCAAGTTCATGGCGGTGACCCACCATGGCTACAACGTCCTCAAGATGCCGGGGAGTGACGGCGTCATCACTGTCGCCTGCGATGAGAAGGACGCCGTCTGCTCCCTTGAGCGCGCCTACCGTGCCGCAGCGGTCGAACACTCGGACGACGAAGGAGGCATCCTGCCTCGCGAGGATGTCTGCAAGAAGAAGAAGCAACTCCTTTCCAAGGGGCACCAGGGGGCTGAGACCTCCAAGGACGGCGCCTCGGGCTCCGCGCCTGGGGCCAGGGCCCCTTCCCCCCTCGCATAGGAAGGCGTGCCCGGCGCCTCCCTCGGGTTGGGCTTGGGGGCTTCCACCCGGAAGGCTACCGACCTGACCAGTGAGACGGGGAAGGTGCTCGGGCACAACTTGGGGGCGCACGTAGGCGCGCACCCATCCAAGCAAGAGGCATGGCGCGAGACGCCAAGTTCACGGGAGTTCGTCACCAGAGCAATCGAGGAGCTTCGGGAAGCACAGGCCTTGTGAGGCGGACGCGGCCCTGCGCCGTCAAGCGCGGTCGCCGTCGTCGACTCGGGCGGCATGCCGCGCATCTGCGTCAGCGTACCCGTCATCAATAGGGCCGCATCACAGGACGTCTTCTGGCCGACATGCGTCGGTCGCGGCGGGGTCTACCCGCACAACTACATCCCCATGCCCTTCGGTCTGGCGAACGCGGGCGCCACGTTCCAGCGCCTTGCTCAGGCCATGTTCGCGCCTTACCGGGCCAGGCACCGCGAGGAGTTGGAGGAGGTGCCGGGCCCGGGCGAGTGCCCAGAGCCTCGTGAGGCACCGGGCTCATGAAGGCCGAGCTTGCGAAGACACAAGGCCAAGCTCTGACGACTGCCTCCACGCTTCAGCGGCATTGCCGCCAGGTGATTCTTTTTGGTCCACACCAGGTAACTTTTTGGTTTGCTCAGTTTGAGGACGCCCGTCGGGTTGCATTATCCTGAGGTGGTCAGGGCTCATCCCAACCGTGTCATTTTCGCATGTATCAAAACCTTTCATGCATTTGATCTATTTCCTAAATATTCCAACCTGCATGCTCGGTGGCTTGCCGCCATGAACGCCGCCGCGCCCTAATAATCCTGCCGTCGACCGCCTCATGATTAAGGGCTGGCACGACGTCTGTGCTCGGGTCCGTCCCTGCAGCGTTGGCAAATTCGAGTGATCGAGCTCTGTCTCGCGGGCCAGCCCCGTGCACGTCACCTCCCATGGCCCTCGGTGCTTCGCTCTCGCATGAGCTAATTGGGAGTAGGTGAGTCAGGGCGCGCGGCATGGTTCCTACAGCCACAGCCGTGGGAACCATGCGCCGGGTGTTTTCTCCTCGGAGTTGCCGCATGAGAAGACTGGGCACGGCGTCTGTGCTCGGGTCCGTCCCTGCAGCGTCGACAAATCCAATGGTTGAGCTCTGTCTGGCGGGCCGGCCCCGTTCACGTCACCTCCTGGGGTCATTGGTGTTTGGCCTTCTCATGCGATGGCCCTTGGAAATCCATTCGGCGCAAATTTCTCAAAATATACAGGACTTCAAGCGGCGCCCTCTACTGGAAGACCCAGGCGCAACCCGCCTTTGAGGTAGGGCCTTGTGAGACCTGAGCTGCCTCACGAGCGCCCAGATACACCTCCCAGTTCTACCGTGCAGGCCACGCATACGAACTTAATGGGTTGTACACGCCCGGGGGGCTCAGGAGCCGGGGCCCCCCATTCCCACGCCCAAGTGGAAGCCCCATGCTCCGCGCTGGCGGACAACACTGCCCTCCAATAGCTATGCCCCGCAACGTGGAAGCCCTATGCTCCACGCTGGGGATAAACAACTGAGGGTGCCTTAGCGGGTGCATTCAACCTCAGGGTGGCCCCTCACGGCTCCATCTCGCAGCATTCCCTTGGGATGCACGCGTGAGGGGGCTGCATGGGGGCTGCACTCAGGCCAGGCCTGGCACACGCCACCTCCCCAGGTCCCTGGTACCTAGTCTTCACGCGTCCCTCTCAGACGAAAGCTGGCGAGGAAAGGTATGGGAGCCGCTCGTACATCAAGGGGGACCCCTGAGCATCGCGACTCAGGGGCCTCACTGGTCTCGTAGCCCCTCACCCCTTGGCACCGTCCTGGTGATCCGGACGCCCCAACGGCGGTTGAGGTATGCGCGGGACCGGGCCCTGCCGACGCAGAGCTCAAGGCGCTCCAAATCTCCAAGTCAACCCCGTCTTCACCGCGTTCCCTTCGTGAGGGCTGCTCGTACGTCAAGGGGGACCCCTAAGCATTGCGACTCAGGGGCCTCACTGGTCATGTAGCCCCTCGCCCCTTGGCACCGTCCTGGTGATCCGGACGCCCCAACGGCGGTTGAGGTATGCGCGGGACCGGGCCCTGCCGACGCAGAGCTCAAGGCGCTCCAAATCTCCAAGTCAACCCCGTCTTCACCGCGTTCCCTTCGTGAGGGCTGCTCGTACGTCAAGGGGGACCCCTAAGCATTGCGACTCAGGGGCCTCACTGGTCATGTAGCCCCTCGCCCCTTGGCACCATCCTGGTGATCCGGACACCCCAACGGCGGTCGAGGTATGCGCGGGACCAGGCCCTATCGACGGAGAGCGCTACAGCAAGCAGGAAGGAAACGAAGCGAGGAAATAAAACCACACAGCTTAGCAGTCATTACAAGCATTAAAATGTCTCCGAAAATGCAAACAAGTCTAACGGCTCCACGAGGCACGATGAACGTTACAGGAGAAGACCCAGGAAAGAAGCTAGGAGGGGCTGGTGCCACCGCTCGTCCCGGCCGCGGGGAGCTCGTCGTCGACATCGCTGCCGCTGTCGTCGTTGCCACCAACCCTCGCAGCCGCAGGAGGAGGTGAGGGAACGGCGACGCAGGCAAACTTCTTCATCAGCGCCTCCACGGCTGTCGCCGTGACGGCGTGAACCCCAGGATCAACCGGGCGAATCACAGAGCCGAAGTCGAAACTCGGCTCGCGAAGGTAGAGGTGGCTAAAGATGCGCGTTGCGGCTGCGGAGAAGAGATCGTGACACTCACTCTCCAAGACGTTCTCCACCCTGGCGACTGCACCCTCAAGCACCTCAGCGAGTTTTGAAGAGAGCCCCGCGAATCCGCTTTCAGGAGCTACCAAGGTCTCTGTAAATCCCCCCCGACAGATGGACTGCGGCGCCTGGCGAAGCCTGAGCTCGACGGAGGGGAGAGCGTCGAGCTCCGCAGCCTTCTTTTCCTTGGCCGGGGCAAGGATCTTCTCCTTGGAGTCGAGCCGAGCCTTCTCCGCGGTCACTTCCTCCTTCAACCTGTCCAGCTGCTCGCGTTCCGCGGCTTGGTCGGCCGCCGCCTTGGACAGCGCGGAATCACGGTCGGCAAGCTTGGCCTCGCAGGTTTTGAGGCCTTCCTCCCGCTGACAAAGCCGCTCCGCGAGCACAGTCCTCTCCTCCCGAAGAGCCTTCAGGCGGGCCTCCGCCTCATCGCAGCGCTTCACAGCAGACGCTGCGTCGGCCAGCGCTGCGTCGCGGGCTGTCTTGGCCGACGCAGCCTCCTCCCTGCCCTCAGCCGCGGTGGCCTCGGCTTGGCTCCAAACCGCCACGGCTGAGGCGTCAGACCGGAGCCACCCAGAAAGAAGACCCAAGCGCTCCCTACAAGGTGACCGTCGGCGCCCCCGAGAGCGTCTCGGACCTGATCCAAGACGGCGTAGGCCCCGTCCAGGGCACCTGACTCGGCTGGAGGGCCACGAATCAGTGGTACCAGGGCACGACCCGAAGATGGCGCCTGCGCGGTGGCAGGGGCTGCCTCCGGAGGGGCAGGAGCGTGGAGAGTAGAAGACACCGGTGGCTGCGCCACTACCACGGACAAGGCAGGGGCGGACGGCCCTACACCCAGCTGGCCCCTCGGGCAGCAGTGCAGACGCGCCCCCAAGGGCGGGAGCAGCCTCTTCAACGGGCATCGGGGGCTCCGCGGCCGCGACAAGGAGAGTCACCCCGCGAGCCTCCTCGCCCGCGACGTCCGACGCCTCATCAGGCGTCAGCAGGGCACTAGGAACGGGCGTCGTGTCGGAAGGCGCCCTCGGCTTGACGCCGGCCTTCTTCTTCTTCGCCTTCGGCACGGCGGCGCTCCTGATCGTTAAGCAAAGAAGGGACCATCAGCACATAAACCACCGGAAGGTGGCCAGAAACCAAGCAAGACCACTTACTCCTCGACGTCGACCCACTTCCTCTTCCTCTCCACCTTGGCGAAGGCAGGGAAGCCCCCGTCCTTCTCCGGGGAGGCGCCGCTGTGTGAAGGAGCAGTGGAACCGCTTGTAAGGGCCACGGCCGGCGAAGTCGCGCCAGCCCTAGATGCGGCCGCCTCGCCCCCAGGTTGCAGCTCGGGCAGGGGTGAGGCGGGCGCTTCGGCCACCTTGCTGGCGTGAGCTGGGTGCCCCAGGGGAGGCCCGGCCTCGCTCTTCCTCGGGGTCACCCGGCAGGCGGATCGTGCAGCCCGAGGAGTGGGCCCCGGCCCCTTGAGGACCCTAGCGAGTCGCGGAGGACTTGTAGCAGGGGGCTCGCCGGCGTCGTCGTCATCGAAGCCGCGGAGAAGCGCACTCTGCAACAGAGGGGACACTTCCTCCATATCGTCATCCGCCGTCTCCTCAGAGTCTTCTTCATCTGCGGTGTCATTGGAGGACACCGCCACAGGGGTGCCGGGGCTCTCGGCCGGAGAGAGCCCCAGCTCGTCAAAGATGGGCATCGCGGCGACCAGATCGGCCTTGTCGTCGCGGCAGTACAGCGGGGCGTAGGCCTCAGGAAGGTCCCCGGGGTCACCGTTGAGCAGGGTCGCCATAACCCAGTTCAACTCCTCGGGGGTCAGGCACGCAGAACAGAGCCTCATGCCATCGCCACCACCCAGATAGTCCCACATGGGACTCGAGTAAGACTGGAGGGGTGCCAGGCGTTGCGCCAGGAACTCCTTCACTATCATTCCCCCAGTCAACTTCCTGGCGCTGATATCTCGAAAGATCCGCTCCAGGACAGGCGTGGCCCGGAGGTCGGAGAGCTTCGCGGAGCTCCATGCAGGAGTCTTCTCCGGCAGCCCCTTTGGAAGCTCCAAGCGAGGGTTGACGCTCTTGAGATCCAAGAAGACCCAGCGGTGCCTGAAGTTCTCCACCTTCTTCCTGGCCTTGAAGAGCATGTTCCCGCTCTGGACCGCGACGAAGGAGATGCAAGCCGACCGCTGAGCGCCGTCATGAAGCCGCAAGCTGAAGAAATGGCGGAACAGGGCCACCGAGGGCTTCACGCCCACGAAGGCCTCGCAGTAGAAGGCGAAGACGGATAGAAGCAGGATGGAGTTGGGTTGAAGATGGAGGGCCTGTGTGGGGACCCCGACTCATAAGTCGTGATCACCGAATGCACGTGTACAGTGATCCCAGAGATCAATGCTCACTAAACACATAGAAGCTGAATAACAAGAGTCTTACATCCTTACATACCGTCTTACACAAATAAAGGCCAGCTAGGTCAAGTCTTACATAGATAGGGCCGCAAGGGCCAAACACTTAAACATAACAAGCAGCGGAAATCTTGATCGGAAGCATGACCCATGCCATCTGCCTTAAACCTACAGGCATTCTGACTGGGAAGCGTCCTAGTTCGCATGTTCATCACCAACGAACTCTTCACCATACTCCTACTCTTCCATGCCTGGCCAATTAAATAACCAGTGGCAAGCCAATGAGTACTTTGAATGTACTCGCAAGCAACCCAAGTTTTGGAACAAGGCAAAAACAATGCATGGTATAGCACTAAGTAGGTAAGTTTTGCGGAAAGCTAATTTTTAGTGCAATGACATGATCAAGATAACTAGTAATAGCATGCATCATGAGGATACAAGTATCCGCACGAACATGTTACCGATATCAACATAATCAAGGTCTGAACATCTCATGTTCAATCATCATGTCAAGTCATCCGACTTATCTCGAGTATTCCATCTTTGTTAACCACATACTCACACCAAGTTTATGAAAAGTCAGGACATAGTTTAAGCAGCATCACCCAACTGTCCTTGACCGTGGACACGGCTATTCGAATAGTTTTACACTCTGCAGAGGTTGCACACGTTACCCACAAGGCTCGGTAAACTTCCGTGTCAAGCCACAACTCGCGGTATTGTCCATACCCGAGGTAAGTACCCGAACATTGCCTTTCCCCTGACGATACTAAACAAAGAGTCCACTCGATTGGTACCCAGCCCACATGATGTACATCACAAGTAACATCCGTGTAGGGACCAACGGTGTGCCCGGTGCCTGTGAAGACAACGCATGATCGTCCTTACCGGCACGACCCCGTATCGAGAGTGACCACGTCACTCCCGCCACTAGTAATGCGGGCTCTATGCTAGTACCCATCAAAGTAATCAACAAAGCCCCGTCCCATAAGGGGTATCATGGTTGTACATGTATGGTTGGGACGGTCGACAAATCTTAAATCTAATCCATTTTCGAAAACACACACACTCACTTGCTTCGGTACACCACTTCTTTCTCAAGTGGTTACCTAACTCAACATCATCTCCCTCGGGCATTAGTGGCACCCGACGGGTTTTCGAAAAGTCTTTGAAATCATTTCCTTACCGACACCATGCATATCCCGATCCCATTTGCGTAGCATCTACTTAAGCATCCTAACTACTCCCACTCGCACAACCCTTATAAGGAGGTAGGGTCATGCACGATGCAAGTATCAACGGTAAAAGTATCGGAGGCATCCCACCGAAGGGGATACCACATCAACATGATCACCGTCAAGAAATAATGTGCTATATGCCATGCAATAAGAGGTTTCATGGTCATGGTCAAAGGGTTGCTTGCCTGGCTCAACAAAGTCCTCGGGGTCTTCAAAGTCTTCGGGTCCAACTCCCTCGTCAACAGCGCAATCTATCGTCGCGATAAATAACGATAATAATAAGCATCACAAGAAGAACAGAGCACAAAAGCCTCTTCAAAAATGTTACTCTATTCTGATAAATACTACAAGCTATTCTAAAAATATGTGTATAAGGTTTTGTGGTGAAAAAGGTTTTCAAAACTATTTTTAACAGAGGCAAAAATGCCTAAAAAGAGGTTTTTAAAATAAAACAGTACAAAAAGGTTTTCAAAAAAATTCACAATGGCACTGTAAAATACTACAGATTATTACAGGAATTATGGTGGAAAAATATTTGGCATTGGAGTTTTATTTAATTCACTGGAATATTTGGGAAACTGGACAGAAAAGAAAAACAAAATGGGCACTGTGCCTTGGGCCAGATCTGGCCGTTACTGGGCCGGACCAGAGCAAAACAGCCCTAGGCGAACCAGTGCGCCCGTGCTCTCCAGGTTCAAACCTGACGGGCGGGGCCCGGGTGCAAGTGAGAGAGGGAGAGAGGGACGGGCGACACAGTGGCCGACAGGCGGGACCTCCCTGTCGGGTCCGTCTTCCACCTCGGGACCGAGGGAGGAGGAGCTCACCGTCGGCGGTAGGAGGCACGGCAGCGCTCGGAGATGGGGGAAATGGAACCATGAGGGCATCGCCGTCTGGGTGGTGGTCGAAGGAGCGGATGGGGTGGCCGGAGTCGCTGGCGACGAGAAGGCCGCGGCGGAGGGATTCGGGCCAAGCTCCTACTCCTCGTTTCCTCCAGCGATTTACAGGGGAGAGTTGGGGGAAAGCATCAGAGGAGTGAGGGGAGCTCTTAGGGAACGTGAAGAGGACCAGAGGGGGCCTCTACCTGGAGATCGCCGGAGTCCCGATGCGGCGGAGCTTCGGGTCGATCTCAAAGCAGGGGCTCTGGGAGCTTGGATGGGTGGTGCTAGTGCACGATTAGGGAGGAGAGGGGGGTTCCAGAGGGGAGAGAGAGGCTCGGGGTGCCCTCTTTATAGGTGGACGCGAGTCCACCGAACGGTGGTGCGCCGGCGAGGATGCAACGCTCGCTGGACGGCGCGGGGGAGAGAGGGAGCGCGTCTGGGGAGTTCCTGGGCATGGTCCACGACCAGGGGGAGCAAGAGAAGGAGCGGGGCATGAGCATGTGCGAACCCCACGGTTGGCCGAGTTGGCCGGCGTCGGGCACGCACGCGGGAGGTCGTCGGAGAGAGACTGGAGAGGGGGCGGACCGCTTGGAGGGACGCGAACGTCGAGGGCATCTCGGGGGACACGAGGGGGAGGCCCTAGGTGGTCGGGAGCAGGGATTGGGCGGCGGCTACAGTGCGGTCGGGCACTGTAGCGCGCTCTGGGGCACCCGTTTGACATGCCATGGCATGCCAACGGCGTTTTGCTCGCGGCCACTAGTGTCTAGGGAACCTAGAGAAAGAAAAATAATCCCTGGGAGGCATTGGATGCTCTGGAAGGCCTAAGGGAGAGGAGAGAGGTTGAAGGAAAGAGAGAAAGGGGCTGTCCAGAGAAGAAAATGGAGGTTCCACCCCCTGCAATGATTGAGTCTTGGCCAAGGAAAATTACTGGAGGTGAAGTGCAATGCTAGTAAGCTGTGGTAAAAATTTGAACTCAAGGAGAACAGTAGAAGGGGGTTAAACAAAGGTTTTACCATTCTGGCAGAAGGTGTTTGATGGTGATTAGGGCAAGCAAATGGGCTTTGCTTGCCATAAGATTTGACAGGGTCAAATGGTGGTTAGAATTAGGGTTGATCACCAAGTTTGAGCTTGATTGAAGAAAGTTCACAATGTAACTTTGTAAAACCCTAGAAATCAAAAGAATCAGATTTCTGTAGATCTAGGCATGCAATTTACTTCCCAAAAATCCACCACTTGGTGTAGCATCATTATTTGGGGTTTAGATCATGCCCACAAAGTTTTGGGTCATGGGAAGAAACTTCACAATGTAAAGTTGCTCAAATTTGGTTCTGGACAGGAATGGTTTTGGAATATTTTGGTGAAGCAAAACAATTGGGATTGATATGAAACTTTGCAAGATCATCACATATGTCATGTGTGACTTGCTAGAATTTTCCTGGAATTTATTGAGAATATTTCTTATAGAAATATTTCAAAAGCTTGATTTGGGCAGAAAGGGTTTTGAGGGGTTTTGCCCATGATTTTGAACATGACCATGTGTTGAAACTCATATATATGGAAATTATATGTCCACTGAGTTTATCTAAATTTTCTCAAATATTTTTAAAGCATTTAAATAATGTTTTCCCTATGAAAAACCATTTCTGGCTTTAAGAAAAAGCCTTTAAATAAAATAGCAAAATAATCTTTAAAATTAATATTTGGTGGTTTTGGGAAGTCATATATGTAGTAGGTTCCAAATAAAGTCTTTGTGGAAAAAGGATCCACCCAATTTGAGGACTTGTAGTACAAGCCTCAATTCAGGGGCTTTTGAAAACCTAATTTGAATAAATCCTTTTTGGCCAAAATAATATTTGATAAAAATATTTTGGGTACTATTCACATGGCATGATCATTGGGCAAGAATTTTGGATCAAGGAAAAATGAACATGGAGAGGAGTAGAACCTAAGAGTGCCAAACACATACAACCAAGCAAGCAAGCATCAAACAAATCAAACAAGCACATGCACTCAAAAAGTTTTAATTGGTTCCAAATTTTATAAATCCAAGCATAGCAAAGTGATACAAACACAGGGTGTGACAGATCTACCCCCATTACAAGAATCTCGTCCCCGAGATTCCTAGGCTAAGCGCTAAAAAGACAAGGGAACTCAGATCTAAGATAGTCTTCACGCTCCCAGGTTGCTTCTGCTTGAGTGTGGTTGCTCCATTGGACCTTGATGTACTTGATGGTGCGGCTTTAGGTGCAACGTTCAGCTTCATCCAAAATGCGAACTGGCCTCTCACGATGAGTGAGGTCTGGCTGAAGGTCGATGGCTTGATGTTCGATGTCCTTGTAGAGGTCGGGGCGGTTGGGAACTTGAAGACACTTTCGAAGCTGTGACACGTGAAAGACGTTGCGCACATCTGATAGCTCGGAAGGTAGCTCTAGCTGATAGGCAACTTCTCCTCGTCTTGCGGTGATCTTGAAGGGGCCGATGTATCTTGGTGCAAGCTTTCCTTTTACATGGAAACGCTTGGTTCCTTTAAGAGGTGTGACTCGGAGATAGACATGATCTCCATTGTTGAAGCTCACTTCTCGGCGGTGAGAGTCGGCGTAGCTCTTCTGTCTTGTCTTGGCGGTCTCGAGGCGCTCTCGGACGAGTTGAACTTGCTCTTCTGCTTCGCGGAGGATGTCTGGCCCAAAGACTAGTCCTTCTCCGGTTTCCGACCAGTTGAGGGGAGTACGGCACTTGCGTCCATACAACACCTCAAATGGTGCCATTTGAAGACTTGACTGATAGCTGTTGTTGTAGGAGAACTCAGCAAATGGCAGGCAGTCCTCCCACTTGGCTCCGTACGCCAGTACACAAGCACGGAGCATATCCTCGAGTATCTGATTTACTCGCTCTGTCTGCCCACCGGTCTGGGGGTGAAAAGCAGTGCTGAAGGAGAGCTTGGTTCCCATTGCTTCTTGAAACTTCTTCCAGAATCTTGAGGTGAACCAGGTTCCTCGGTCTGACACAATCTCCTTTGGAACTCCGTGAAGACTCACGATGCGGTTGATGTAGAGGTTTGCCAGCTGGCTTCCATCATAGGTGGTCTTGATGGGAATGAAATGGGCTACCTTGGTCAGGTGATCGACAATGACCCAGATAGAATCATTTCCCTTGCTCGACCATGGTAATCCGGTATTGAAGTCCATCCCGATCTTGTCCCACTTCCATTCACGCACTTTGAGAGGTTGCAATAGTCCAGCGGGTCGCTGATGCTTAGCTTTGACTCTCTGGCATATGTCACACTTAGCAACAAAGGTGCCTATCTCCCGTTTTATGCCATGCCACAGGAATCTTGTCTTGAGGTCTTGGTACATCTTGGTTCCTCCAGGATGGATGGAATATGGAGTGTCATGAGCTTCTTGCAAGATCAAGTTCTTGAGCACTTCTTTGTTGGGTACGCAGATGCGCTTCCCAAACCATACGACTCCTTGCTCATCCACTGAGAATCCTGGGGCCTTGCCTGCCTTGATCTTCATCTTGATGCCTTCAATGCTCTCGTGTCCCTTTTGGGCTTCCTTAATATCATCCATCAAGGTAGGCTTTGCTTCAAGGTTGGCTAGGAATCCAGGTGCAACTAGTTCCAAGCCGAAGCTTTCAAGCTCTTCATACAGGGCGGGTAGCCTTTCCTTAATCACAGCATTCAAGGAACAAGCCTTTCTGCTTAAGGCATCAGCTACCACGTTAGCCTTTCCAGGGTGATATTGAACACTGAGGTCATAGTCCTTGATCAACTCCAACCATCTTCGCTGCCTCATGTTCAATTCTCTTTGGGTGAAGATATACTTCAAACTCTTGTGGTCTGTGTATATCTCACATCGCTTCCCCAGAAGGTAATGTCGCCATGTCTTCAAGGCATGAACTATGGCTGCCAACTCAAGGTCGCGAGTAGCATAGTTCTCTTCGTGAGGACGTAGCTGTTTGGATAGATATGCTACGACTCTGCCTTCTTGCATCAAAACACCTCCAAGCCCGATTCTCGATGCATCACAATATATCACAAACTCTTTGTGAATATCGGGGGTGGCCAAAACTGGGGCTGTTGTCAATCTCTTCTTGAGCTCTTGGATGCTTTCTTCACACTTTGGCGTCCATTCGAACTTCTTGTCCTTCTTCAAGAGCTGAGTCATGGGTCGGGCAATGCTCGAAAATCCTTCGATGAACTTGCGGTAATATCCCGCGAGTCCAAGGAAGCTCCTGACTTCCTTCACATTGGTTGGGGATTGCCATTCAGTCACGGCTTCAATCTTGGCACGGTCCACTGACAATCCTTCTGCAGTTAACACATGACCCAAGAATCCAACTTCATGCAGCCGGAATTCACACTTGCTGAATTTGGCATAAAGCTGGTGCTCTCGAAGCTTGTCTAGAACCAATCTCAAGTGTTGCTCATGCTCTTCTTCAGACTTGGAGAAGACGAGTATGTCATCAATGAAGACGACAACAAACTTGTCCAAGTACTCCATGAAGACCTTGTTCATGAGGTACATGAAGTAGGCAGGGGCATTGGTCAGCCCAGATGACATGACCGTGTATTCATACAGGCCATACCGGGTTACAAACGCCGTCTTTGGAATGTCTTGGGGCCTGATCTTCAACTGGTAGTACCCTGACCTGAGGTCGATCTTGGAAAACACCTTCGCTCCATTTAGCTGATCGAACAGGTCTTCAATCTTAGGGAGTGGGTACTTGTTCTTTATCGTGACTTCATTGAGAGAACGGCAATCAACACAGAGTCGGATAGTTCCGTCCCTCTTTGACACAAATAGAACAGGTGATCCCCAAGGAGAGGCACTAGGGAGAATGAATCCTTTTTTGAGCTGCTCTGCCAGTTGCTTCTTCAGTTCGGCCAATACTTCGGATCCCATTCAATAGGGCTTCTTATAGATGGGTCCTGCTCCGGGCATTAGCTCAATGATGAACTCAATGTCGCGGTCAGGAGGCATTCCGGGCAGCTCATCAGGAAATACATCCGGGTACTCACATACCACTGGTACTTGATCCAACTCAATTCCCGACAAACAGTTAGCCTGAGGGGCTTGAGCGGAGGTAGGGTTGGGAGCATACTTGACTTCCACTGCTTGGCTATTGGTCATGGTAACAATCCTCTTGGCACAGTCTAACAAGCCTTGGTGCTTGGTTAACCAGTCCATGCCTAGGATCACATCCAAGCCTTCCGACTTCAGGATGATAAGGTATGCTAGGAAGTCTACCCCGTTGATGTTAATCCCAACTCCTTTACAACCTATCCCGGACTTCATAACTGATCCCGGGGTTTGTATCAACATACGACTACCCAGGGGTGTAGGCTTCATGCCACTCTCTAGTGCAAACTTTTGAGTGACAAAAGAATGCGAAGCTCCACAATCAAACAGTACTGTTGCTGGGGTTGAGTTAACGAGGAACGTACCCAGTATGACGTCCGGGTCTTCCTGGGCTTCCTCAGCGGTGACGTGATTCACACGACCCTTGCCATTGTTGGGCTGGTTGCGGGGAGCTGGGTTCCTTGGTGGCGCTCCACGGCCTTGACCTTGGTTCGGCGCATTGGGGCGCGGTGCATCTGGCTTCTTGTTGGGACACAGCCTAGAGATGTGTCCTGGCTGACCACATCCAAAGCAAGTGACATGTCCAGGGTTGTTGTTGTAGTTCCCGCCACTGTTGTTGTTATTGGGGTTGTTGTAAGCTGGCCTAGGATTGCCGTATTGCTGAGGCTGGTAGCTCGGACGAAGTGCAGGGGGTCTAGCCTGCTGCGGCTGATAGGTTGGCTTGGCTGGGGCTGGCTGCCAGGGCGAGGCTTCTGGTTGCTGGAACTACCCTTGCTGATCATCTTGCGCTTGCAAGTGTCGTCTATTGCACGACGCTTGTCTTCCAGCATGAGGGCCTTGTTCACCAGGTCAAAGAAGGTCTGACAATCGCAGACTATGAGCTGATACTGCAGGGTCTGCTGAAGTCGTTCCATGAAGCGTTCTTAGCAGCCTCCGTGTTGACATCTTCAGGTGCATACCTTGACAGCAGGTTGAACTTCTGCATGTACTCCTTGACAGAGACACTTCCTTGCTTCAGCGCTCGGAATTCTCTCTTCTTGATGGCCATGATCCCAGAAGGAATGTGGGCGGAGCAGAATCCTTCCTTGAAGTTATCCCAGGTGATCACACGATCGCCTTGCATGACCTTGAATCCATCCCACCAAGCTCTGGCGGTACCTGCGAGGCAGTGAGAGGCATACAACACCTTCTCACGATCCTCATTGCAATTGACCAGTGCAAGGAGGTCCTCGATGGTGCGGATCCAGTCATCGGCATCTAGTGGTTCAGCAGTCTCGGTGAAGGTTGGGGGCGAATTCCTCATGAACTCAGACAGAGTGGAGCGGCCATTGCCGTTCCTGCCTTGCTGCTGGTTGTTCACAAGGACTTGGGCCATCTGCTGGATGGCAGCAGTGTTGGCTTTGCGTTCCTCCCGGAGAACTTGGAGAAACTGAGCTATGCTCATGTTCTCCGGTGGAGGTGGTGGCGGGGGAATATCGCCTTGTGGCTGCTCCTGGTGTCCTCCAGCCTGAGCAGTCCCACCAGCTCCCTGTTGCTGGCTGGAGTTGCCGGCTTCAGGGTTGGTGAAGAAGTTGTTGCGGGTTGCAGTCACCATCCTATTTGGAGCAGCCAAGTCAAATAGTTGGGATAGACGAGAGGAAAAGCAATAATGGAGAAAGCGCGCCTAAGGGGGTTGGTATAGTGCAACTGTTGTAAAACGAAGGTCGAAAGACCAATACATATATTAAGATAAGATAGACGATGGAGTCGCTTACACGTTGCCTAAGGCAAAAGCGCGACTTGCATCGAAACACAAACAAAAGCAAACAACAAGCACACATGGTTTCATATGAACCATTACACGGACTCGACTTTGCATGAGGGGTACATGACTGATCCTACCCTAGGGGTTCTCGGACTCAGGTGGTGGAGTGCTCGGTCTCGTAGTCACGCTCCTCTGGGTCTTCCTCCTGATCATCATCCATACGGGCATCATCTCCAGTCGAAGGGGTCGGAGAACGAGGAGGTCCATTCTGACGACGCTTCGTCGGTGGGTCAGTGAAGAGCTCACGGTACTCCTTCGCACTCATGCGACGACGACGTGTGGGTGCATCTCTAGTTGGGGGTACTCCTCCTCGGTAAGCGACAGCTGACCGCCCCTCAGGGGCTCCATCCTTCTTGATCCTGTCTAGCTTCGTCTTGGCTTGACGAAGTAGCTCTCGGGTGTGATGAAGTTCCTCGCGGAGCTTCATGGACTCCTTAATCAGGTGGTGAGCCAGACTGTTGGCGGAGAGGCTGAAGTAGGTCTGGAATCTGAGTGGTGTCCCATCCTCCTTGGATGGAACGGACGTCCAACTCTCGCCAATATCATCCCTCCTGAAGGGTAGATAGCGAGTAGCTGGTTCGTCAGCCATCTCTGGGATGATTCCTCGAAGGTGGATGAGTGCCTTCCGTGCAGCTGTCTCGACTGCGAGTGCCAGGGTCTCCATCTGTGGTCCTTCAAAGAACCAACTAGTCGGGGAGCCGTTTGCCTTCACGACCACATCAACGTGGTACTCCTTCGTGACGGCATCGACCCAGTGCTCGTGATAGAGGAAAACGGGTGGTCGGCGATACTGGCACTTCTCCAGGCTATCCTCAAGGAGTAGGGGAAAGCTGGATGCTAGGAGGGCTTCGGGTACTGTTGGGGATATAACCCCGTGGTGAGACCTGCTCAGGTGGGACCGGGTCATGCGGTTGGCGGCTTACGACAAGGTTTGATGTAAGCTTATTCAATGGGCCTGGAGGCCCAGAGCCGGAAGACAAGATATAACCCGGCGGTGTGAGCCGCCGGTGGCGACTTGCTAGATAAGGCATGTGTAGTTAGAGGTGAGGTCGGTTATCAAGCATAACCCCGCCCGGACTCTTGTAAGCCCAGGGACTTCACCTAAGTATATAAAGGTGGGTTACCTGGGCGGCTTAGGCCATGAAACAACTCATCGATAGCTAGGTCAAGCGAACTCGCTCCCTTGTAATCGATACCCAATCAATACAACACCAAGCAGGACGTAGGCTTTTACCTCTTTCCGAGGGGCCGAACCTGGGTAAACCCTTGTCTCTCGATTCCGATCAACCCCTTCGAGCTCACCGCCTTAGCGATGGACTCGAACCTAAGTCCTTTCACTAGGGCATCTGCCATGACAAAACCACGACAGTTGGCGCCCACCGTGGGGCTCACGCTCGGTGGTGTGGAGTTCTCGAAGGGCTCTCTCCTAGGGATCGAGGTATACACCGTTGGCAGGATGACTAAGAGTCGCCGCGGCAAGCTCTACATCGACGACGTTGGCTGGGGCCCCGAGGCCGACTCAATCGAGTACGGGTACCGGGTCCCCTTCAGCGGAATTCACGTCTTCATTGGCAAGATCGGCGGATCTAAGCCTGGGCCGGACATCTGCACCGACCTCGTCGAGCCGGCCCGACGTGTGCAACCCGCCCGAGTTAACCCGGGTCGGAAGCACGTCTTCGTCGGCTTTACCCAAGGCGCGGAGCTTGAAGGTTCCATGTCACGGGAGGAAAACCTCATCTGCTCAGAGGATGGATCCTCGAGCGGACAGGCGGAATCAATCTACCGGCTTCACAACGGCGGGCTTGGGGGCTACGTCGAGGACTACCCTGAGCCGGAGTACCATGAGCCGGAATACTATGAGCCGCCGAGCCGCGCCGCTGTCTTCATGGTAGGATCAGCACCGGCCCCTGGTAGCACGGCCGCTGGTGCGACCGGGTCTGGATCAGGCAGGCCGCCGGCTCAAGTTTTGCTGGATTTGATGAACGAGCTTACAACTCTGATGGGGACCGAGGTCACGGTCGAAAACGAAGCAGCCCGTAACACGGAGATCGCGAGGTTGAAGGACCAGATGGCCGGAGTCCAACAGGAAATCAACGCACTGAAGGCTCAGATGGATGCTGAGTCGGAACGCCTTAGGGCGGAAGCTTTTCGCCTTGACCTGGAGCAGCAGACCGCAGATACAGTCCACCGGATGAGACATCAGTCCCGTTTGCCGGCTCAGTATGAGGCCAGGAATCTTTTCAACACGCCAGGGACGGGACGGAATGCACCTCTGACCGTAACCCGGACGGCGGAAATACCTGGGAGCAGGGCAGCGGTTCAGCATAGGCAGCCAGACCCGCCCCGCAGGAATCAGACCCCGCCGCAGCCTTTTCCAACACCGCCCGGTCATTTTTCTAACCCGGCGGAGAATATGGTGGCAGCGGCAGTCAAGCTTGGCACGATCCCCATCCCTGATGGGACGCCTTTCGCGGAGGAAGTGCGGAACGCCATTGGCTACTTGGAGACAGCAGTGGCACAGCAGGAGAAGTATACTTACAGCCGGAGTCGCGTGCATTCAACCCCCATCCCGAGCCGCAGTTACAGCCGGCGCCTAGAGTCGCCTGCGATCTCTAGCAGTGAGCGACGTCGGAACCCGGCGCGAGATGATCAGCCGGCTCTGGATGCCCAGGCGTTGGTGGACCGGGCAAGAGCACAGCGAGAGGCGGCAGCAGCGGCAGCTGCGGCGGCTTATCAAAAACCCACCGTAGCCCCTTCTATTTCGGTGGGAGCCGGAGTAACCTCCAGGTCTGTGGGAGTGCCATGCTTAGTGCCAGCTTTACGAAACGAACGCCTACCGAAGGACTTCAAGGGTCCTCGGAAGGTGCCCAATTATACTGCTAATATGCCTCCGGAAGCTTGGATTGAGAGCTATGAGTTAGCCATGGAGATGTTAGACGTCAGTGACGCGGTATGCGCCAAGTATTTCATCATGATGCTGGAAGGGCCGGCTCGCACGTGGTTGAATGGTTTGCCACCCAACACCATTAATTCCTGGGCCGAGTTAAAGGCAAAGTTCATTAAGAATTTTCAAGGAACGTGCAAGCAGCCCATGACGATTGTGGACTTGGATCATTGTGTGCAGCGTGAGGATGAGTCGGCCCATCATTGGGTCCGGCGGGTTTCAACCATCATCCACTCCTCCGACAATATTACGGCGGCTCAAGCGGTTCTGATTCTGGAGAAGAATTGTCATTTTTTGCCTCTGAAGCAGAAGCTTGGCCGGCTCAAACGTTCATGCCAGGACATGGGGGAGCTCATGGCGGCTCTTACTAAGTATGCAGACTCTGATAGAACGAAGGACCCTGGTTTCGATGATGAGAAGTTGGCCAAGGGTAAGAAACATAACAATGGCAAGAGTCAACAACAGAACGGGGGAGGAAATAATAATAATGGCAACGGCGGAAAGCGGAAACACCCGGTCGGCGGGTCAGATTTGGTGGCCAACACTAGTGCTGGAGGGAACCGTGGAAAGGGCAATAGTAAGCCGCCTTTCGGTAAAAACAAGCCTGTCAATATGGAGGCAATGTTGAGTGCTCCTTGCCCGAAACATAGTCTTCCCGATAAGCCATCCACTCATGCCTGGAGGGATTGTTGGATCATGCGGGAGTTCCGAAATTACAGCGTTAACCAACATCAAGGTGGCTGTGGTGGACCGTCTGGAGGATCAGGATCCGGCTCTCCTGGGTCCGGCTTTGGTGCAGGCAGCTCAGGTTCTGGCTATCAAGGCCAAGGGAATCATGGTGGTAATAACCAACAGTCTGGCAATGGGGGTCAGCAACAAAAGAACCAGTCCAGGTACCAGAGTAATCCAAAGCAGCTTAATGGAGGCCAATATCATGTTTTTACGATCAGTCTTGACAAGCGGGATCAGAAGGTGCGAAAGCGGGCGGTTAATGCGGTCATGCCGGCTCTCCCCCAGTACTTAAAGTGGTCAGAGTATGACATAACTTGGAGCAGGGAGGATCACCCGCCGCGCGTGGATAACCTGGGGCAGTTGGCTTTGGTAGTAGCCCCCCAGGTAGGAGGATATGTGTTCACCAAGGTGCTTATGGACGGTGGTAGCAGCATCAACATCCTGTACTATGACACTTTCGCCGGATGAATTTGCTTGACAAGGACCTTAAACCATCTTCGACGGTTTTTCACAGTGTGGTGCCCGGAAAGTCGGCTTACCCAGTTGGAAAAATTTCTCTGGAGGTAACTTTTGGCGATGAATTCAACTACAGGGTAGAGACCTTATGGTTTGAGGTGGTCAAAATCAAAAGCCCGTACCACGCTTTGTTTGGGCGGCCGGCTTACGTCAAGTTCATGGCTAGGCCTTGTTATGTGTACTTGCAGCTCAAGATGCCCGGGTTAAACGGGACGATTACAGTGCATGGTGATCGGAAGATTGCTCTTGAGTGCGAGGAAGGCGATGCAGCATATGCAGAGTCAAGTTGTGCCGAGGCGGAGCTCAAGTTTTATAAGGAGAATGTTGACCCGGCAGATATGACCCCACTAAAGAAGCCTAGCACGGAATCTGAGCCGCCTCTCAAGTTTGTGACAAAAGATACCAAGCTAGTGGATTTCACTCCTGGTGACTCATCGCAGCAGTTCACTATTGGGGCCAATATGGATCCCAAATAGGAAAGCGCGCTCATCGAATTCATCCGTGAGAATCGGGACATCTTTGCATGGAAGCCTTCTGACATGCCGGGTGTACCGAGAGAATTCGCTGAGCACCACCTTAATGTGGATCCTAAGTTTAAGCCGGTCAAACAGTTCCTCCGTCGCTTCAATGAGGAGAGGCGTAAGGCTATTGGGGAAGAGGTGGCCCGGCTCTTGGCAGCAGGGTTCATCGTTGAAGTTTTTCACCCGGAGTGGTTAACTAACCCGGTGTTGGTACTCAAGAAGAACGGCACGTGGCGCATGTGCGTGGATTACACAGATCTTAACAAGGCGTGCCCGGTTGACCCATTTGCTCTCCCCCGTATCGACCAAATCATTGATGCAACGGCGGGTTGTGAGAGTCTATGCTTCCTGTATGCTTATTCAGGTTATCATCAGATCAAGATGGCAGTCAAAGACCAAGAGAAGACGTCTTTTATTACGCCTTTTGGAGCTTTCTGCTATGTGTCTATGCCTCTTGGGCTCAAGAGTGTCCAGGCGACTTACCAGCGTTTTGTGCAGAACTGTCTTCATGGTCAAATTGGGCGCAATATTCATGCTTATGTGGATGATATTGTGGTCAAGTCAAGGAAGAAGGAAACTCTGCTGGCGGATTTGAAGGAAACCTTTGATAATCTGCGGGTTTACAAGATGATGCTTAACCCGGCAAAGTGTGTTTTCGGTGTACCTGCGGGCAAGCTCTTGGGTTTCTTGGTCTCTGAGCGTGGCATTGAGGCTAACCTGGACAAGATAAAGGCCATCACCTCCTTATCTAAACCGGCGTGTATCAATGATGTTCAGCGCCTGGCGGGTCGTATTGCTGCCTTGAGCCGGTTCATAAGCCGCCTCGGTGAGAAAGCTATTCCTCTGTATCAAATGATGAAGAAGACAAACGATTTCGTCTGGAGCGATGCGGCTAATGAAGCGTTTGAGGCACTTAAAAAACAGTTGGCTGAGCCGCCCATTTTAGCTGCTCCCATGGAGAAGGAGCCTTTGCTCTTATATGTGGCGGCTAACAACAGAGCTGTCAGTGCTGCAGTTGTGGTTGAGCGGAAGGAGGCGGGTAGGGAGCACCCAGTTCAGCGGCCAGTTTATTATGTCAGTGAAGTCTTGACGGAATCCAAGCAGAGATACCCAGATTGGCAGAAGTTGGTGCTTGGTGTATTCATGGCCAATCGCAAGCTGAAGCATTATTTCCTCGGGCATCCAATTACAGTGGTCAGCTCTTCTCCTTTGGGAGATATCATTCAAAACAGAGAAGCTACTGGCAATTGAGCTTGGGCCTCTTAATCTGAAATATGTGACCCGGACGGCTATAAAATCTCAAGCCCTGGTGGATTTTATCAATGACTGGACAGAGTGTAAAATACCTGAAGAGAAGCCGGACAATACCTATTGGATGATTCACTTTGATGGTTCCAGGCAATTGGAGGGTTCGGGGGCCGGAGTTGTTTTAACTTCCCCACGAGGTGACAAATTCTGTTATGTTTTGAGGCTAATGTTTCCTTGTATTAACAATGCAGCGGAATATGAGGCTTTGCTTCACGGGCTCCGTGTGGCCAAGGAGATGAATTTGAGTCGGGTCAGATGTCTTGGCGACTCAGATCTGGTGGCTCAACAAGTCTCTGGCACGTGGGATTCTAAAGACCCTCGCATGGTGGCTTATCGTCAGGCGGTTGATGTTATTGCTGGCCACTTTAAAGGCTATCAGGTGGATCATATTGATCGGCGGAAGAATGAGGCGGCTGACACGTTATCAAGGCTGGGGTCTCAGGGTAAGCCGGTACCGCCTAATGTGTTCTTGGACGTGTTGCATCACCCATCGGTGAAGTTACTGTCGGAGGAGGATTTGGCTATACCTGACCCGGAAGGGCAATTGGTGGCGGCTCTCCGCGCAATTCCTGATTGGACGTTGCCTTATTTGGCATATCTGACCCGCGACGAGTTACCTCAAGATGAAAATCTGGCACGGCAGATCATAAGGTGGTCTAAGTCTATGACTATTGTCAATGGCGAGTTACACCCGCGCAGTGTGACTGGTGTCTTTCAGCGCTGTGTTTCTTCGGATGAGGGCCGTGAGATCTTGCAAGAAATCCATGCCGGCGACTGTGGTCATCACGCCGGGTCAAAATCTTTAGTGGCCAAGGCTTTTCGACACAGTTTCTACTGGTTAACAGCACATAAAGATGCAGAGGACTTGGTCAGTAAATGTGGCGGGTGCCAAAAATTTGGGCGACGTGCCCATGTGCCGGCTCAAGAGCTACCGATGATTCCAATCACCTGACCATTTGCAGTCTGGGGGCTTGATATGGTAGGACCTTTCAAGAGGTCTAAGGACAAGAAGACCCACCTCTTGGTGGCGGTTGACAAGTTTACTAAATGGGTTGAAGCTGAGCCGGTCTGCAAGTGTGATGCAGCGACAGCAGTTCAGTTCGTCAAAAAACTGATCTTTCGGTTTGGTTATCCACATAGTATCATCACTGATAATGGCACAAACTTGTCCAAGGAGGCTATGGAGGAGTTCTGCAATAGTGAGCATATCCGACTCGATGTGTCTTCTGTGGCTCACCCACAGTCTAATGGTCAAGCAGAGCGTGCTAACCAGGAAATTTTGAAAGGGATAAAACCCCAGCACATGGTTCCTTTGGAGCGCACGCCGGGTTGTTGGGTGAAGGAGTTACCTTCAGTTCTTTGGAGCATAAGAACCACCCCCAAAAGATCAACAGGCTATACGCCTTTCTTTATGGTCTATGGCGCAGAAGCTGTTCTCCCCAGTGATATCCGTCATGACTCGCCCAGAGTGGCGGCTTACGTGGAAGCTGATAATGAGGCGGCGTGTCAGGATGCTTTGGATGCCTTGGACGAAGAATGGGATCTTGCAGCAGCTCGGTCCGCGATTTACCAGCAAGACCTGCGTCGCTATCATAGCCGCAGGGTCAAGACCCGGACGTTCCAAGAAGGCGACTTAGTACTCCGGTTGATTCAAGACCAGTCAGATATGCACAAGTTATCACCTCCTTGGGAAGGACCATTTGTGATCAACAGAAATCTCATCAATGGCTCATATTATCTCATTGATATACGGGAGGGTGACAAGTCGCGCACTTCTGGTGAAGAGACTAAGAGGCCGTGGAATATTGCTCACCTTCGGCCATACTATACTTAAGCCGCCAGTCCGGCTCTTATCAATGTACACATTCCAGTCATTGTATATACCACCTTTTATGATACAATAAAGTTGGCATCCCCATGATTAGGGGCCTCTGCCATTTTTTCCGCACTAAAATTTGTGCAAAGGAGTTGATCCTTCATCAGGTCACTTGGGGGCTTCCAACCCACTGGGTTTAGCTTGCATACCCTCTTGGCCAGGCTTTATATGCCATATTCGAGTTAAACCTACCTGTTTGCAACTTGCTACTCCGCCATGTGACCCGCCGAACTCTTGACAGTTAATCTTGATAAGAGACCCTGAACTTTTATAAGTTATTCTCGCACAAAGACCCTGAACTTGTCAAGGTTTAAACTACGGTTTTTGTCACGTGAGAGCCGGCTTACAGTGAGTTAGGATAAACTCGCCTTGTCTGCCGTAATCCCTCCGCTATATGGCCCGTTCATACTCTTAGCAATGTCAATCTTTTAAAGACCCTGAACTTGCTAAGGTTTAAGCGACGGATTTATGTCATGTGAGAGCCGGCTTACGAGTTTTTTAGGCTTTTATGCCTAGTTTCTTCGGAAACAATAAAAAAAATCATAAAAACAAGAGTTATCTTGTCCTGCTGCGCCTTTAAAGCCGGCTTATAGGACAAAAGATGTACTAGTTACTTGTTTTTGTAGATACTCTCATGATAAGATTCTTAGTTTTGGGTTATTCCGGCTTGGCATTGCTCATGGAGTATAACCCGCCCGACGAGTCAAGGCAGTCAGACGATTATATATCAAAGGCAAATTTGCTAAGTCGCTGGGTTATGGATTAAAAGAAGTTTAAAAAGTGCATCAAAGGCACAAGGGCAGGCGGTTAAATGTTTCCTACTGCTATTACAAGGCTATCAAAAAGCCCAAAAGCTGCGGACTTCAAGTTTTCTCAGCAAAATTATAACCCGGCGTATCAAACAAGGCCGGGTTACCTTCACATGATGCAAGTTTTTATCTAGCTCGTCGCCGGGTCATCCTGCGCCGGGTCTTCGGTCTCCTGGATCTGGAGGTTGTCCACATCCCAATTGCAGTTTGTTAAGGCCTCAAATTTGGCTTCATCGTGCATGATCGGAGATGGGTCAACATCAGGAGCAAAGAGATGCTTACGGCGCTGAGGAATTAGGCTTTTGGCTTCGAAGGTAGGACCTCGAACTCGCTTACTATCTTCCGAGTAAGCCGCCTGATATGATGACAAGTCAGCTTCTTTGGCCATTCGGCTTGCCAAGATTCGAGATGCCTTCATGCAACGAGCATAGTCTTCTTGAGAGAACTCCGAGCCGTCATCTTTTAGCTAAGGAAAGCCATCCATCATCTCGGCCGGGTTTAACTCGGGGGCATAGGCTAGTGACCGGCTCAAAGCAGCCATTGCGCCCTTGCGGGCGGCTGATCTCTTCAGCTCTTCTATTTGCTTCGGGATAGTGGAGAGGACTTCAAGCACGCCCTTTATAAATTTTGGGATGCCCTTCTCGGTCATCATTGACTTTATGGTGAAGAGTGATCCGGCATAGAGTTGTTCAGTAAGAGAGTATAAAGCCTTGAGCTTCAACAGGCTATCATCTGAAAGTTGGCGACTTCGTTCACCTGCAAACAAGTTAGATCTTATAAGCCGGAAGAGTTCTCGAAAATTTTCTTGTAATGAATGTTGAGGGGTGAACAACACTTACCAAAGACGGCTCCAACCATACGAGATATGTGGCCTTTCAGATTGCTCAGCTCATCAGTCACCGTTTTAAGACGGCCTTCTGCGTCTTCAACGCGCTTGGTCAGGGCGGCTTGACTCGCTTCAGCAGATTTCTTGAAAGCTTTAAGCTCAGCTTTGATCACATCTAGCTCAGTCAAAGCGATCTGGTACTTGGCGTCGGCCTCTGCTCGGCTCTCTTGCTGCATTGCCAGGTTCTTCTTCAGGTCTGACACATTGGACTCGGCGGCGTTTAAAGATTCCTGCGTAAGATAAGTCGTAACAAGGCAACATTGTCAGTTTTAAGCCGCCTGTCTGGTTCATACTGGTTTTTCAAAGTTTGGCCAAATCATTACATGTCCCAAGCAGATTGCAAGCAATATACTTGACACTTGGGGGCAAATGTGTCTCAGTTTTCTTGTAGACCTGGCTCATTATTGATATAATGACCCGGCCCTTGGGGGCTACACGTTGCTCTTAATCTATGATTGAGTACCGGCTCAATATTGATATAATGACCTGGCCCTTGGGGGCTACACGTTGCTATGCAAATCTACGGATCAGGTTTATAAACAGTCCCAGTTCATTATTGGTATAATGATCCGGCCCTTGGGGGGCTACAGTTGGCTCTTACTCTGTGATTAAGTGCCGGCTCATTATGCCGGCTCATTACTTACATAATGACCCGGCCCTTGGGGGCTACACGGCGATTTTATGAAAGATAACAAGTGATTGAAGACCCGGCTGACCTTATTGAAAGATTAACCGGCTCTTGGGGGCTACATAAGTATATACATGGAAAAGCAAGGGAAGTGGAGTACCTCGTATCTTCTCTTCATCATGCCAACCAGGCTGGCTTCCATATCCCGGCTTGCAGTGAGATGGCTCAGATAACCAGAGTGCAACTCGTTGGCTGAAAGCTTCTCTAAGTTAGGAAGGTCAAATTGAGTCTTATCTTCCTTAGAAGGAGCCGCCTTGTCTTCACTGGTATGCTTTGATAGTGCATGAGAGGGAGCTGGAGATTTGTAAGCCGTTCCGGTAATAGTAACTTCTTCATGAGAAGCCACGTCTTCAACTATCGGCTGGGGGCTGGGCGGCTTAGGATCGGCTTCTGGATGAGCCTCGGGAGCCTCAATATCCATATCAGCCGGCTCATTATGCTGGGGAGTTTCTTCATGGGCATCTTTGGCAGCCTCAGACGGCTCAATATGTGCCTCAGGGGTGTTAGGCTTGGGGTTTGCCGACTCTGGAACTTCAGGAGTGGAGGCTGACCCACTTGCCTTCCTTCATTTGGCTTGAGCCCGGTGAGCAAAGGTGAAATTAAACATCAATGAGCAAGGATAAATTATTAACGCATGGAGTTGGAGGTAAAAATGCTTACCCCGGGTTGATAATAAGAGGAGGCAACTTTGAGGCGGTTGAGTTGCCAGAAGAAGGGGGCGAGTCCTAAAAGTTATCATTATCAAATACAAATAAGTTGCAACACAAGGATAGCATACAGAAAAAATAATTTCAAGGCAAAAAGTACCTCAGTGGGCCGTTTTCGAGGAGCCGGTTCATTTGGTAAGCCGGTTAAAAGATCCTCAGAGCCGGTGCTCCGGGTCTGACGTCTGGTATCTTCTTGTTGTTTCTTCAAAAGAGAGTTGGGATCCAAGTGAGCAAAAGGGCGAGAACATTTTACCTTCCGTACGGCTCGCCGTATTCGTTTTACTGGTAAAAGTTCCGAGTCAGGGGAGATAATGGTTACCTCGGCAATATCAGCATGGCTCATCTCTGCTTCTTTCTGTGAGTAATCATTGTCAATGAGTTGCATAAAGAGAAGGCCAAGGGAGTCAAGTTCTACCTCTAAATCATCTAGATCGAATAGCTCTTTAGTTGACTGTTTCCTCTTACGAGGCGGTGCCTTAGCCTTGGTCGCCTTGGGGACTTTGTTTTTCTTTTTGAAGCAAGCGGGTAATTTCTTGTTCCAGAAGGAAGAGCCGGTCTGCAGATGATAAAGCGCATTGGCAGAAAGACACTTGAAGTACAGCATTGAAAGAATGAATGAAGGTTAAGATGAAAAGACGTACATCTGGAGCCGGGTTAAGCACGTAGAATGGGTTTAACCCCGTCTTGCTACAGGCGGTTTGGGATTCTCCAAGCAAGGACTTGACAATGGTGTTCAGATCCTGGTCTGTCAAGGGGGTCTGATTAAAGCGTTGAGGATCAGACACCTCGCCAGTATATTCGCACATTAAGGCGCCGCGGCGGCTCAACGGCAAAATCCTCCAAGAAACCCAGCAACGGGTCAGATCAACACCTGTTAACCCGTTGGCTAGCAGGGCCCTTATTTTTGAGAAGGTTGGGCCATATTGAGCACGTTCCACGGCAGTCATTCGGTCTGGGAGCTCTGTATCAGTGCTAAGCCGGTAGGGACGGTAACCCGGCAGTGGGTTCTCCCCCTCTGGTGAAGTGTCTTGGCAGTAGAACCAAGTCTTGTTCCATTCTTTTGGGTGACTTGGCAGAGTTGCTGCTGGGAAGAGTACATCCCTCCGCCTCTGAAGAGTGACGCCTCCGAGCTCGAGGCTTAATCCATCCGCCATTTCTGTTTGGCAGTTGATGTAGAAGTACTCCTTGAAGAGGTCAACTGACGGCTCTTCCTGCAGATAGGCTTCACAAAAGGTCTAAAACTGACACAGATTGGTGACAGAATTGGGACCAATGTCTTGGGGGTGAAGCTTGAACGAGTGTAGAACATCCCGGAAAAACTTAGACCCGGGCGGGGAGAAGCCACACAGTAGATGATCTGTGAATACAATGACTTCCCCGTCTTTGGGTTTAGGGGTGGTTTCATTGCCTGGGACCCGCCAGTGGATAACATCCTGAGCCGGCAGAACTCCCATAGTGACAAATTCTTTGAGTGATTCTTTGGTCACCCCAGACCTTACCCAATTACAGGTGGATGGGGTTTTAGACATGGCGGCGGCTTAAGAACCTTTGGAAAAGTATGAATATTTGGCGGGTTAAAAATACATCATGACCAAGGTTGTTATGACTCTACAAATGATGACGGCATTTGGCGGGTCAATATAAAATTATGAGCCGCCGAAGCTGTTTGCCGTGTGACGGTATGAGCCGGCAGCCTTACGGCGGATCAAGTTTATCAGCGCACACTGAAAAATTGCTAAGTGTGGAGAAACAGATTCCGCAACTACAGCTATGGATTTAAGATCTATGGGCGAGGGAAAAGGAAAAATAATTCTAACCCTAAAGGACCAGTGGAAGAACAGACGGCCTCTGTACGGATTAAAATGAGCTGCGGATCTACAACGAGTACTGCGTGATTATGGAGCGGACGACCGCGTGGTTTGGGCAGCATTATAAGGCTTTAAAGAAGTGCTCTTTATCTAATCTGTGAGGAACGCTCTGATGAGCGGTGATGAACACTGAAGAAACCTGATGAACTCGGGAGAAACCTAATGCAGATCTAACAAGGGGCGGCAGTGGAACCTTGAGGATGCGGACGAACGCGCGAAGGCTCTGGACAGGTTCAGGTTGATGCAGCGGCCAGTGTTGATGAAGACGGCGAAGACCGAACGGCGCGGCGAGCTTCGGCAGCGCAGGCGTCCGGAGGAAGAAGAAGAAGGTGACGGCGGGGAAAATGAAAGCAATAGCCCCCCGTGCTTATTTATAAGGTTATAATAGGACAGCAATGGTCTGGTGCGAGAATCGAGGGGGCATGATGATGATTAAACTAAGAAGACGCCTCGATTCTCGGGCTGGTCACATTAATGGAGAAAGATCCGTTCTGACGTCAGAGGAATCTTTTTTGATTTTTCTGATGATGTCACGGTGGGTCATGAAAGTTTATCAGAAACAACACCGTCCATTTGTGGCGGGTCGTGAAGATTGTCAGAGAAGGCAAGACTGGCCAACCAGAAGATTTGGAGATTGACATGAACCAGTTCAAATCAATCTGGGGCCTAATGTTGGGGATATAACCCCGTGGTGAGACCCGCCCAGGTGGGGCCGGGTCATGCGGTTGGCGGCTTACGACAAGGTTTGATGTAAGCTTATTCAATGGGCCTGGAGGCCCAGAGCCGGAAGACAAGATATAACCCGGCGGTGTGAGCCGCCGGTGGCGGCTTGCTAGATAAGCATGTGTAGTTAGAGGTGAGGTCGGTTATCAAGCATAACCCGGCCCGGACTCTTGTAAGCCCAGGGCCTTGACCTGAGTATATAAAGGCGGGTTACCTGGGCGGCTTAGGCCACGAAACAACTCATCGATAGCTAGGTCAAGCGAACTCGCTCCCTTGTAATCGATACCCAATCAATACAACACCAAGCAGGACGTAGGCTTTTACCTCTTTCCGAGGGGCCGAACCTGGGTAAACCCTTGTCTCTCGATTCCGATCAACCCCTTCAAGCTCACCGCCTTAGCGATGGCCTCGAACCTAAGTCCTTTCACTAGGGCATCTGCCATGACAAAACCACGACAGGTACGACGGCCATCTACAAGGTTTGAAGGGAGGAGAGTCAGTAGGGTGCTATGTGGAGAATAGAATAGGTAAAAAGTGAAGAAACTCCTAAGTATGGGTGCTAGGTGTAGTTTTGAAAATGGTTTTATCCTAACTAACGTCCGTGCTAACTAAGGGCTTCCTACATTCAGGATGGCTCTGATACTAGCTCTGTGGGGACCCCGACTCATAAGTCGTGATCACCGAATGCACGTGTACAGTGATCCCAGAGATCAATGCTCACTGAACACACAGAAGCTGAATAACAAGAGTCTTACATCCTTACATACCGTCTTACACAAATAAAGGCCAGCTAGGCCAAGTCTTACATAGATAGGGCCGCAAGGGCCAAACACTTAAACATAACAAGCAGCGGAAATCTTGATCGGAAGTGTGAACCCATGCCATCTGCCTTAAACCTACATGCATTCTGACTGGGAAGCGTCCTAGTTCGCATGTTCGTCACCAACGAACTCTTCACCATACTCCTGCTCTTCCATGCCTGGCCAATTAAATAACCAGTGGCAAGCCAATGAGTACTTTGAATGTACTTGCAAGCAACCCAAGTTTTGGAACAAGGCAAAAACAATGCATGGTATAGCACTAAGTAGGTAAGTTTTGCGGAAAGCTAATTTTTAGTGCAATGACATGATCAAGATAACTAGTAATAGCATGCATCATGATGATACAAGTATCCGCATGAACAGGTTACCAATATCAACATAATCAAGGTCTGAACATCTCATGTTCAATCATCATGTCAAGTCATCCGACTTGTCTCGAGTATTCCATCTTTGTTAACCACATACTCACACCAAGTTTATGAAAACTCAGGACATAGTTTAAGCAGCACCACCCAACTGTCCTTGACCGTGGACACGGCTATTCGAATAGTTTTACACTCTGCAGAGGTTGCACACTTTACCCATAAGACTCGGGAAACTTCCGTGTCAAGCCACAACTCGCGGTATTGTCCATACCCGAGGTAAGTACCCGAACATTGCCTTTCCCCTGACGATACTAAACAAAGAGTCCACTCGATTGGTACCCAACCCACATGATGTACATCACAAGTAACATCCATGCAGGGACCAACGGTGTGCCCGGTGCCTGTGAAGACAACGCATGATCGTCCTTACCGGCACGACCCCGTATCGAGAGTGACCACGTCACTCCCGCCACTAGTAATGCGGGCTCTATGCTAGTACCCATCAAAGTAATCAACAAAGCCCCGTCCCATAAGGGGTATCGTGGTTGTACATGTATGGTTGGGACGGTCGACAAATCTTAAATCTAGTCCATTTTCGAAAACACACACACTCACTTGCTTCGGTACACCACTTCTTTCTCAAGTGGTTACCTAACTCAACATCATCTCCCTCGGGCATTAGTGGCACCCGACGGGTTTTCGAAAAGTCTTTGAAATCATTTCCTTACCGACACCATGCATATCCCGATCCCACTTGCGTAGCATCTACTTAAGCATCCTAACTACTCCCACCCGCACAACCCTTATAAGGAGGTAGGGTCATGCACGATGCAAGTATCAACGGTAAAAGTATCGGAGGCATCCCACCGAAGGGGATACCACATCAACATGATCACCATAAAGAAATAATGTGCTATATGCCATGCAATAAGAGGTTTCATGGTCATGGTCAAAGGGCTGCTTGCCTGGCTCAACAAAGTCCTCGGGGTCTTCAAAGTCTTCGAGTCCAACTCCCTCGTCAACAGCGCAATCTATCGTTGCGATAAATAACGATAATAATAAGCATCACAAGAAGAACAGAGCACAAAAGCCTCTTCAAAAATGTTACTCTATTCTGATAAATACTACAAGCTATTCTAAAAATATGTGTATAAGGTTTTGTGGTCAAAAGGTTTTCAAAACTATTTTTAACAGAGGCAAAAATGCCTAAAAAGAGGTTTTTTAAATAAAACAGTACAAAAAGGTTTTCAAAAAATTTCACAATGGCACTGTAAAATACTACAGATTATTACAGGAATTATGGTGGAAAAATATTTGGCATTGGAGTTTTATTTAATTCACTGGAATTTTTGGGAAACTAAACAGAAAAGAAAAACAAAACGGGCACTGTGCCTTGGGCCAGATCTGGCCGCTACTGGGCCGGCCCAGAGCAAAACAGCCCTAGGTGAACCGGTGCGCCCGCGCTCTCCAGGTTCAAACCTGATGGGCGGGGCCCGGGTGCCAGTGAGAGAGGGAGAGAGGGACGGGCGAGACAGAGGCCGACAGGTGGGACCTCCCTGTCGGGCCCGTCTTCCACCTCGGGACCGAGGGAGGAGGAGCTCACCGTCGGCGGTAGGAGGCACGGCAGCGCTCGGAGATGGGGGAAATGGAACCAGGAGGGCGTCGCCGTCTGGGTGGTGGTCGAAGGAGCGGATGGGGTGGCCGGAGTCGCCGGCGACGAGAAGGCCGCGGTGGAGGGCTTCGGGCCAAGCTCCTACTCCTCGTTTCCTGCAGCGATTTATAGGGGAGAGGTGGGGGAAAGCATCAGAGGAGTGAGGGGAGCTCTTAGGGAATGTGAAGAGGACCGGAGGGGGCCTCTACCTGGAGATCGCCGGAGTCCCGATGCGGAGGAGCTCCGGGTCGATCTCAGAGCAGGGGCTCTGGGAGCTTGGATGGGTGGTGCTAGTGCACGATTAGGGAGGAGGGGGGGTTCCAGAGGGGAGAGAGAGGCTCGGGGTGCCCTCTTTATAGGTGGACGCGAGTCCACCGAACGGTGGTGCGCCGGCGAGGATGCAACGCTCGCTGGAGGGCGCGGGGGAGAGAGGGAGCGCGTCTGGGGAGTTCCTGGGCGTGGTCCACGACCAGGGGGAGCAAGAGAAGGAGCGGGGCATGCGCGCGTGCGAGCCCCACGATTGGCCGAGCTGGGCGGCGTCGGGCACGCGCGTGGGAGGTCGTCGGAGAGAGACTGGAGAGGGGGCCGACCGCTTCGAGGGACGCGGACGTCGAGGGCATCTCGGGGGACACGAGGGGGAGGCCCTAGGTGGTCGGGAGCAGGGATTGGGCCGCGGCTACAGTGCGGTCGGGGACTGTAGCGCGCTCTGGAGCGCCCGTTTGACATGCCATGGCATGCCAACGACATTTTGCTCGCGGCCACTAGTGTCTAGGCACTACTGGAATTCAGTTATTTGCCGTCAGCCATAGCGGACGATAAAGGGCAGGACCACCGACGGCAAAGCCTTTGCCGTCGGGCAGCAGACGGCAAAATTTCCGGCACTGAGAACCCCGGTAAAGGAGTGCTTTGCCGTCTGCCTTTATACAGCGGACGGCAAAGTGTTTTTGCCGTCAGGCAGCAGACGGCAAAGTGTCTGGACGGCCTAAACTTGAGTTAGCCACGTTAGTGGCTAACGGAGCCTTTGCCGTCTGCCACTCCCCCTTTGCCGTCTGCACCCTATGTCGTCTGCCTCCCCTCCTTTGCCGACGACCACTCCTTTGCCGACGGCCACCGTCGGCATAGCTTCTTTGTCATCCGCCCCCCCGCCAGCCTCCTTTGCCGACGGTCACTGCTATACCGACGGTGGCCGTCGGCATATCTTCTTTGCCGTACGCCCCCCGCCACACTCCTTTGCTACAGTGCCACTGCTATGCCAACGGTGCCCGTCGGCATAGCTTCTTTGCCGTCCGCCCCCGGACGGCAAATGTACCAAATGGCATCAGGCGCACTCCCAGGATGCATAGGTGGGTGCCACGTGTCGCCTTTGCCGTCGGTGCCGGACGGCAAAGAAACTATGCCGACGGTGGCCGTCGGCAAAGTGGCAATATTGCCCCAGTTTTTTCTGTTTTTTCTAATATCCAATTTTCACAGGCAAAATATGCTATATATGTATATATTTCACAATAACCCTAGTGATGATCATCCAACAACAAGCACAAGCACAAGTATCCAACAAACATACCAAAACAAATGTCACATTGTTCACCATATTACAATAGTAACAAGTTTCACATATGTAGCAAGTTTAACATTGTTCATCGATACAAAATCACAAGCACATCAATGCAAGCTTCCGTGAAGTGACTCTAATCTGCAAAATGGGAAATACGAAAGTTAGATAAGAAGACTAGAATAAGAAGAAGAAGATGAAGAAGCGGTTTTCTTCTCTCTATCTTTCTCCTCTTGTTTTCTTCTTCTTATTGCTTATTTGTGTCATTCGGCCAAAAGTTAGATGAAGAAGACTAGAAGAAGAAGAAGAAGATGAAGAACACTAATATTTCGGAAGGAGCTAAGTTTGTCTAAGTGCTAAGTTTGTCTAAGTGCTAAGTTTGTGTAAGTGCTAAGTTTGTCTAAGTGCTAAGAAGATGAAAAACGAGCTAAGTTTGGGGCTTACCGTCCTCGTCATCACGGAGGAGAGGCACCGCGGTTGCTCGGACCGGTTTCACCTGGAGAAGGCTGCCCTGGAGAAGGGTCGTGCGATGCGACTCCGGAGTTAAGCTGCACCAAAGATGATTTGCAATGTCTCGTTAGCATGATGACACTGAAAAGATCATTGCATTGAAATGAAACTCACCGTTGCAGCCATGGTAATGACGGGCATCGACGGAGCGGCCTGGCCGGTCTTCTCGCACATAGTCTGGACATTTGGTTTTCACAAGTCAACGATATTCATTATTAATGAAAGGAACATTATATGCAAGATTTGACAAATACGAAGAAGAATATTACCACGAAGAGCTCGTAGATGGCCCGGTAAGACGCATCGGACCGTGCCCTCTCCTCCTCCAACAACCTTGCCATCCTCTCCTCCATCTCCTTCTCCTTCGCTGCCATAAGCGCCTGTGTTGCCTCTCTCTCTTTCAGAATAGCAGCCTGCAACACAACTCCTCGTTAGCATTGTAATCATCTTTGTTCACACACACAACGTAATGAGGAAAGATATCTGAGTCCGTATAACTAACCTCGAGGGCGAGCTCGACTGGCCGTGGACGAGGCCTTATCTCAGGACAGGAGCTCGTTTGGCGCGCCTTGATCTCTCGGAGGTTGCTAGGACAACGTATAAGGCCATCTCCAATGGCAATCGAGCCATGGGGCCTCCCGCCGCCAGCTATCATCACCAGCTCTGGATCAATAGGCTCCTGGCTCGGGTTAAAGTCCTCCCCTTTCCTCGCCTTCCCCTCATCTCTGTACCTCACGAGCTTGTTGTGGGAGGAGATGTTGCTGAACTTCAAGGGATCATCGAGGTCAGACTCAGAGAATGCCTTGACCTTCTTGTACGAGGCAGTATGGGCCATCGCATAGAGGTCGTACATCTGTGGCACCTCCGTTTTATTGTGATGCGCCTAAAAGAGAGAGAGAGAGAGAGGAACAAAGTATTAGTAAAGGGCTCAAGCTAGAATCAAGAATGAATTGCATGAATCATGAAGCTAACCACATACCCAGTTCAGACCAAACTGATTTAAGTTGGAACTCCCTTGATGGTGTGGCACACCAACCATTTTGTTACGCCGGTCCTTGGCATTGTAATGGACGGATAGCCATTGTTCTGAGCACCACTCATCCACCAACGCCTCCCAACAATCCATCATATCCGCACACCATCTTGGGGGCACCTAAGTTAATAAAGAGATATTTGAGCGCTACGCGTAGGAATCAAATGAAGGAAACTAAGTACAAGGCCTTAAGAATACGTAATTACCTTCATGTAATGCTCCTTCTCCATCTTATTTCCGCGGCACGTCGACTTCTCCTTCCTAATACGCCGTGAGGCATAGTAGTCTCGAACAGCCTGCACCTGAGCCTCGTGCCGAAAGTATTGCAGTCGGCGCCTGCATTGCTGATCGATAACCTTTGCCGCGGCCTCCTCGTATCCCTCCTGACACCTGTAAAAGGGCTGCAATCAAACGACACAACACTTATTAGTACAATAACTAGCTATTGTTGATTTTTAATTGTGTAAAGTAGAAATTACCCAAAAATGCCTGATCACCATCTCCGCCCTCGTGTGGCACAAAACACCGTCGATCCTCTCCTCAGGCGGGGCCGGTGCAGCCAAGTAGTGCTCCCAGGTCAGTCCTAACTCTCGAACCTGACCCTCACCGGGCAACGTGACAAACCCCGGGAAGTTTTGCCTGACAAGGACACCAAGGATGCTGTTGGGCCTGCGGGCATCCTTGGGATGATGCCAACCCCTGCAGTATGACAGAGCCAACACATTAGATATTTGAAAAAACGTGAAGGCAAAAGGTTAAAAAAGAGTACATGCACTTACCTCTCCCCATCAGGCCTAATGAACTACCTCAGCTCGCGGGTCGCCGGCACGGGCGGGAGCCGTGTCATACCACGCTGGTAGACGGTGGCGCCCTCAGGCAGCTCCACGTCGCTATCAGAAAAACGATCCCCGCCACCATCAGCATGGCCACTAGGCTCCTCCGGCCAGGTATCCCATGGGGTCTGCCGGGACGTGCCCTCATCCCTACTCTGCTCCGGAGTCTCGTGGGACGAAGCCTCTGGGACAGGAGTCGTGTAGGTCGAAGGCTCGTCGACTCGAGGCTCGTGGACCAGAGTCCGCGTAGCCTCGTCCTTAGACAGGTCCACCCTAGCAGTCCTGTGCTCGGGTGAATCAGCTGGGGGTGGCAGCGAGGAAGGCGTAGCAGCCACCCTACCTTTGCCGCGGCCTCCTCTCCCTCCTCTCCCACCTCTACTACCTCTCTTCTTCCCCCGACCTCCTCTCACGGGGGTCGACGAAGAAGCGGCCACCGGTGTATGCAGACTAGAGAGCAACGCTCTCCGGAGAGAGTCGGCAGGAATGGAAGTACCCATCCCACCACCCTCCGACGAAGGAGCCGCGGAGTGCTCTCGACCCTTTCCCACCATCTTTCAACAACTGCCATGACAAATAGTAAACGAAATTAGTACAACATAAAATTGAATACCGGCATGAATAATAAAATGTATATAATTTAAGTGTATCATCATATACCTAACATGAACTAAAAGTTGATTACCTGACATGAATTAATAATAATCTTGATCGTCTATATATTCTCCGGGATCAATAAATGCATCATCATCATCACTATCATCAATAAATGCATGATCATCATCACTATCAGGAACAACGTGTGGAAGGCCTCCTTCATGTAATCGGTTAAGCATTGATAGGTCATCCGCATCAGTAACCTCTTCTTGTTCCGGCTCTTCATGTTCCGGCTCAGGGGTTAAGTCGGATTCATTGTCGCTGTCTACTTCAATGTTCCGGGGTGAAGTAGAGTGGTTCTTGAAACGTTTTTTGGAAATACGTGTTTCTTGGAAGAATTCTCCTTCATATGTGTCTTGGTTAATGTGAGGTTCATAATCCTCTTCATTGAGGGGAGGTGGTCTAAAATGTGGCGGCGCTTCATAAACGACATCCCAACCTTTCAGATTTGGATCAGTTTGGCAGGCCCACAGTAGATAGAAAACTTGGGTCGCCAGTTGAGCCGTAATATAGACATCGGGCACATCTAAATGGGTGCTTTTTTTGATTTCGACTAGCCCTATATGTTCATGATTCCTTCTAGTCTCCTTCGGCTGGAACCAATGACATTTGAAGACTACGACGTTCGGTGGGTTTTCACCATAGAATAGAAGTTCATAAATTGCTTCAACTCTTCCATAGTACTCTGTACCTCCTTCGCCGATAGCAGAGACACAACAATTTGTAGTCTTCAGGTCGGGCATAGATAGCTCTTTGCCAAAGGTACGAAAGCGATACCCGTTGATGTCGTATCTGTCAAATGAACAGACCTTATAGTCAAAACCATTAGCGACTTGTCTCAGCTCGGCGTCCATAGACTATGAATTAGCCTACAAGTTTAATACGAAAGGATTGTTGCATTAGCCGCAAATAAGATGAAGAAATGAAATGGTCCATTAATGGTAATTAATTACCGTTTGTTTGAACCAAGAGATGAAACCGGGATAGCCGCCTCCATGCTTCGCCAGGAGCTCATACTCTTCGACGGAATCCTTTTGGATGACCACTCCATCCGAGAATTTGGCGACGTATCGACTATATCAAATATCCAGGAATAAGAGCAGTTCTAAGGAATTACAAGTTGCGAAACAATAATGTACCGACAACTTACTCGATGTACGGCCGCACTTCTGTTAGGTTGTTGAAGATATACAACGAAATGGTCCGCCATTCATTGACATCCAACGCTTTTGCTTTAGAAGCACCGGCTGGTGCGAGCTTCCCTTTGAATAGGCTGAGGTTGGATCAACTTTTTTTTGGGTCGCCATCATTGTACCGAGGCTTCGGATTATGCAAATGACGATTTTTGGCTTCGTAGTGTGCTGTCACGAAGTTTGCCGCTTCCTCAGTAATGAATGCCTCGGCCATCGATGCTTCAATTCTATGTTTATTTTTACATTTTGCTCGAAGCGTCTTCTGCATCCTCTTAGTTGCGAAGCACCAACGGTTTTGCACGGGCCCCCCAATCTTGCCTCGGTCGTGAGATGCAAAATCAAATGCTGCATTGGATTAAAGAAGCCCGGTGGAAAGATCTTCTCTAACTTGCATATCAACTCCGACGCCAACTCTTCCATTTCATCTAGCACGCCAGGTGATAGTTCTTTCGCACAAAGAGAACGGAAGAAATAGCTCAGCTCTGCCAATACTAGCCATTCATCCTCAGGGATAAAGCCACGCAGCATCACCGGCATTACCCGCTCAAGCCATATGTGCCAATCATGACTCTTGAGACCAAATATCTTCAGTTTGTCAAGACTCGCTCCCCTCTTTAGATTCGCTGCATAACCATCGGGGAACATCAACTGCATTTTCACCCACAAGATCATTTCTCTCATAGCCGGCCTTCCAAGATTGAACCATGCCTTTGGCTTTGTCCAATTCTTCTTTCCTTTCGCTTGTCGCATGTTTTGTAACGGTCTGTCACATAGAGCCTCCTGATCGATTCTAGCCTTAGGATTATCCTTTGACTTCCCCTCTATGCCGAACAATGTACCAAAAATGGCCTCGGCGATATTCTTTTCAGTGTGCATCACGTCGATGTTGTGTGGGCAAAGGAGGTCTTTGAAGTAAGGCAGATCCCATAAGCATGACTTGTGAGTCCATGCGTGTTCCGTATTATACCCTTTGAAATACCCAGGACGATTTGGATCCGGCTCGAGAGCGTTTAACTGATCCAACATCTGTTGGCCTGTCAACGCGGGTGATGCAGAGTTTTTGACAACTCTACCTTTGATGAAATTCTTCTTGTCTTTTCTGAACTTATGCGAGGATCCAGGAACTGTCTATGCATGTCGAAGCAAGAATACTTGCGACCCGCCTGCAGCCAACGGAACTCAAGAGCTGCCTTGCATGTGGGGCACAGGAACCTTCCATGCACACACCAGCCAACGAATAGGGCATACGCCGGCAAGTCATGCGTCAAGTACATGTACCACACATGCATTTTGAAGGTTTTTTTGGTAGCGGCGTCGTATGTCTTGATCCCATTATCCCAAGCTTGTTGCAATTCATCCTTAAGCGGCTGCATGTACACATTCAAATTCTTCCCCGGATAGTTGGGCCCTGGAATTATCAACGTCAGGAAAATGTTCTTTCTTTTCATAATCTCTCCGGGGGGAGATTGAGTGGAATGACAAATACAGGCCAACAACTATATTGCGTTGCCGTCATACCAAACACATTGAATCCATCCGTGCTGATGGCGACTCGAGGATGCCTTGGATCTGCCGCTTTATCATTATGTAATGCATCGAAGTGCTTCCACGCAAAAGCGTCTGAAGTGTGTAACAACATCTGTTTCCCATCTGCATCTAGTTCGGTTCTTTTGCCCAATTTATGCCATGTCATCTGTCTAGCCGTCTCTTCGACCATGAAAAGACGTTGAAGTCTTGGTATGATTGGCATATAGCGAAGAACGTTAATAGGAATTTTTGTCTGCATCTTCTCACCCATACCGTTGTCTCCGACAACATACCTGGAAGACTTGCAAATGGGACAATAGTTCAAGTCCGCATACTCAAGCCTAAATAAGGCACATCCACTCTCACAGGCATCTATCTTCTCATAGGGCATCTTAAGTACACGGAGAATTTTGTCCGACTGGTACAAGTTTGGAGGCAGTACATGGCCTTTGGGTACAAAGCGTCCAAATATTGTCATCATCGCGTCGTAGCATTCTCTGCCCAGGTTGAATTGAGCCTTCAGAGCCATTACTTGCGCGATGGCATCCAGCTGACAAAGCTCAGTGTGCTCGTGGAGAGGACGTTTTGAAGACTCCAACATTTCATAGAATGCCTTTGCAGATTCCTCCATCTCATCGTCCGAATCCCGAGCATCATCAAAGTCTTGCACCATGTCTTCGATCCCGGTACCATGCTCGTCGGTGCGATGACGAACCACCTCAGCTCTGGCACGTTGGGCAGACTCACCATGAAAAGGCCACACCGTATAATTAGGCCTGAAACCCCACTTCTGCAGGTGTTTAACCATTTCACCCTCTGTCTGCCTTTTAAAGTTGTCGCACCGGGGACAGGGACACCATGTTTTTTCCTGGCCATTTGCAAATGCGGCTCTCACAAACCCCTTGGTATTTGTAAACCATTCTTTGGTCTTGTCGTTCTGACTAGTGTGACCGGTGTACATCCACGCACGATCAGTCATCTTGCCTAGCTACTGGACACACAAGAAATATATATATATAATTCAGCATATATATTCATCAGTTAATCAAGTTTGTCAGTTTTATTACGTCCATGCAACCTACACGCTAATAGGTAAAGATAGGTCCTAATCCCACCCCAGTATGTGTAGATTGGGTTCGTTTTCCCATGCTCTGCTCCGGATCCGACGCAGAATTTCGGAAGCACCTCCCCGCTGTTCTCCTGATACACGTCTCGGCAATAAGCAGAGAGGATGTGTACCAGGAGAACAACAGGGAGGCACTGACGAAATTCCGCATCGGATCCGGAGCAGAGCATATGGGAAAACGAACCCAATCTACACATACTCGGGCTGTCCCTGGATAACGTTGGACAATTCGAAAGGATGGCGGTTATAAATATGCAAAGACATGCATATTTATAGATCCTGCCCTTTCGAACGGGAGACGCATACTGGTCACACATACTGATGATTGAAGACACCTATAGCTAGCAAGTTTCATCGGCGCGAAGACCGGAACAGAGCAAATTAAGGGGGGGAGGAGATGTGTGCTCACCCACGAATGCAGGGGAGCTCGTCAAACACACAGGGAGGTCGTCGAACAGCAGACCCTCGCAGCGACGAAACAACTGCACATTGAAATCCAAAGATGAGTAACATAGCATTATTGTTTTTTCCGTCAACCTAACTAAATATTTAAAATACGATGCCACCGCCGAGTTGAAATTTAGGGTTCCATCGACGCCGAGGTACACCCTCCGCCGACAGGCCACCCTGGCCCTCTCTTTCCTATCCTCCTCCTCCTCCTGCTCTTCTTCTTCTTCCTTCTTTTCCTTTTTCCTCTTCTTCCCTTTTCATTTTTCCTCTTCTTCTCCTTATTTTCCTTTTCTTCTTAGTTTTTTTTCATCTTTATTCTTCTTCTTCTAATTATCTAAACCTAAACTAAACCTAGCCCTAACCTAAACCAAACACTAATTAACCTAAACCTAAATAGTAAAACAACAGAAAAAAGGAAAAAAAATCACCTTGAGGGCCGGTGGAGGAGGGCCGGCGCGGTGGTGGAGGAGGGTCGACGCGGTGGTGGAGGAGGGCCGACGCAAGGGGAGGAAGGCCGCGGAGAGGGGGGCAGAGCCGCGGCCTGCTCCGGCGGTGGGGCGGTGGGGCAGAGCAGCGGCCGCTCCGAGGTCATCGGGGGAGGGGCGGGCGCAGGGGCCGGAGAGCAGGGCGGCGGGGCAGGTCGTCGGGGAGGGGCGGCGGGGGAGCTCATCGGGGAAGGGGCTGGCGTAGGGGCTGGGGAGCGGGGCGGGGCGGCCGGTGACGGTGGCGGCAGGGTGACGGGCGGAGGGTGAGGGTGGCGGCGGGTAGGGGCGGCGGGGCAGGGGCGGCGGGTGAGGGGTGGCGGCGGGTGAGGGGCGGTCGGTGGTCGTGTGGGGTGAGAGAGAGATGCACAGAGAGAGAGGGGGTCGGGGCCGGCCGGGGGGGTTTGTTAGGCCGGGTGAGGGTCTTTGCCGTTCGCCCCTTTGCCGTCCGCTAGCAGACGGCAAAGAGGGGGTGGAGCCGGGGGCTAACGACCGTTAGCCAGGCGTCTTCTTTGCCGTCTGCTAACGGACGGCAAAGGGACCAAAGGCAGACGGCAAAGATACGGCGGACGGCAAAGAGCTCGTCCATTTGACCTAACCAGCTTCACGCCCCAGTGGGGCCCAGCTGGGCTCTTTGCCGTATGCCTTTGGTCCCTTTGCCGTCCGCTGGCCGACGGCAAAAACCTGGCGGACGGCAAACAATATCTTTGCTGTTAGTTCGTTTTTTGCTGTCAGTTTCTTGTCAGCGGACAGCAAAGACGTTCTTTGCCGTCCGCCAGCAGACGGCAAAGAACTGGCAGACGGCAAATTCCTGGATTCCAGTAGTGAGGGAACCTAGAGAAAGAAAAATAATCCCTGGAAGGCATTGGATGCTATGGAAGGCCTAAGGGAGAGGAGAGAGGTTGAAGGAAAGAGAGAAAGGGGCTGTCCAGAGAAGAAAATGGAGGTTCCACCCCCTGCAATGATTGAGTCTTGGCCAAGGAAAATTACTGGAGGTGAAGTGCAATGCTAGTAAGCTGTGGTAAAAATTTGAACTCAAGGAGAACAGTAGAAGGGGGTCAAACAAAGGTTTTACCATTCTGGCAGAAGGTGTTTGATGGTGATTAGGGCAAGCAAATGGGCTTTTCTTGCCATAAGATTTGACTGGGTCAAATGGTGGTTATAATTAGGGTTGATCACCAAGTTTGAGCTTGATTGAAGAAAGTTCACAATGTAACTTTGTAAAATCCTAGAAATCAACAGAATCAGATTTCTGTAGATCTAGGCATGCAATTTACTTCCCACAAATCCACCACTTGGTGTAGCATCATTATTTAGGGTTTAGATCATGCCCACAAAGTTTGGGGTCAAGGGAAGAAACTTCACAATGTAAAGTTGCTCAAATTTGGTTCTGGACAGGAATGGTTTTGGAATATTTTGTTGAAGCAAAACAATTTGGATTGAGATGAAACTTTGCAAGATCATCACATATGTCATGTGTGACTTGCTAGAATTTTCCTGGAATTTATTGAGAATATTTCTTATAGAAATATTTCAAAAGCTTGATTTGGGCAGAAAGGGTTTTGAGGGGGTTTGCCCATGATTTTGAACATGACCATGTGTTGAAACTCATATATATGGAACATATATGTCCACTGAGTTTCCCTAAATTTTCTCAAATATTTTTAAAGCATTTAAATAATTTTTTCCCTATGAAAAACCATTTCTGGATTGAAGAAAAAGACTTTAAATAAAATAGCAAAATAATCTTTAAAATTAATATTTGGTGGTTTTGGGAAGTCATATATGTAGTAGGTTCCAAATAAAGTCTTTGTGGAAAAAGGATCCACCCAATTTGAGGACTTGTAGTACAAGCCTCAATTCAGGGGCTTTTGAAAACCTAATTTGAATAAATCCTTTTTGGCCAAAATAATACTTGATAAAAATATTTTTGGGTACTATTCACATGGCATATTGGGCAAGAATTTTGGATCAAGGAAAAATGAACATGGAGAGGAGTAGAACCTAAGAGTGCCAAACACATACAACCAAGCAAGCAAGCATCAAACAAATCAAACAAGCACATGCACTCAAAAAGTTTTAATTGGTTCCATATTTTATAAATCCAAGCATAGCAAAGTGATACAAACACAGGGTGTGATAGCCTGGATCCCTTAGTACTCGAGGATGGCGGTGAAGAATGCGGAGATGGGCGGAACGAGCCTGGAGAAGATGCTGTGGAGGAAGAAAGGGTAGGCCGACTTGGCCAGGCGGTGCCTCTCCGCAGAGCCGCACCATATCAAGGTCCGCCCCCGCTCATTGGTGTCATCCGCCGTCGACGGAAGCACCAGGGCGAGGTCCCCGTCCTTGGCTATGGTGGACTCCGAGAGCACCGGCGAGATGGGAGCGGAAGCCGAGCTCTGGGCTTCAGGTTTCGACTTGCCGGCGGGAGCCATCGAGAAGCCTTTGGGGCCAAGGAAGCAGGAAGGAGGACGGTGCGGTGCTGAGATCTGGAGAGCTTCTCGCTAAGGATGGAGATCTAGAAGGAGGGGCAGGAGCACAGAAGAGGAAAGCAATAATGGCTCAACGCTGGACGTCAGGCTTTTGTCGGTTCGGGCAGTTGCCGAGGAGACACGGGAGCGGGGACGCCCGCGTCCAACCGCGCACCGCACGCCAGCCCTGGCCCGCAGGCAATAAGGGCCCGCGGTGCTCCGGGCCGTCTTCCTCGACTTCCCCTCGAAGCCAACTCGAGCGCGTCTTGGGCCCGGGGGCTACTGTCGGCGTTCTGGATACCGGGGTACCCAGACTTGCCTGCCTGCGGCCCAGGGCATGGCCCACTTGACGGTCCGTACGGACCTACGCGGCTTCACACAAGACAAGACCCTCACGAGAGTCCCACCTTCGCGAGGAGGACAACGCCAAGGCTCCCGGAAGGGGGAGGCCTCCCCAGACCACCTCCTGAGTGGCGGAGATCTCCATGCAACGCTCGGCCTCGGGAGGTCAAGTGTGACGCCAGTTAGGCCAGGCGGGTGCCAGTGCGCCAGAGGAGACAGTTTCCTCTTTGGTGCAAAGGGGACAAGGACGAGCGCGGGTTCCCGAGGCGCCCTGCCAAAGGTTTCCATTCCGGTGCAACAAGACCAGGCCAGCGGGCGCGGCAGGACGGATGTCACCAGCGAGCCCACCACCGCGTCACCACCACCTACTTTGCAGGCGAAGACCACCTTTCATCAGGATAAGATGTACCTCCTGTCCCCTTTCAAATTTGGCCGTTATGGGATCCCTTCCCGCCATTGTGATAAGGGAGGAGGACCCGGGCCGCTATAAATAGAGGCTAGGCTGCTCGGTAGAGGGGAGAGACAACACACCACCCCGAACGCACCCGCGAGGCAACTAACCACTGTACTAGTTCATCCGCAAACCTCCTCGTGAGGCAATCCACCAAGAGTAGGAGTAGGGTTTTACGCTTCTGTCGGTGTACTAAAGATCGGGTCCTTTAGTACCCCGTACTTGTGCACGGACAGTTGTAGCCATACCTGCGGCAAGGCCTACCGGAGGACGGCTGGAGACAGATGCGAGATATCAAGAAGGCGTTAAAGCTGAAGATCAGAAGACCGAAGGCTGGGCGTCCGGCAAGATCTTACCGGGCTAGCCCGTCAACCCCCGGCAAGATCGGCCCCCGGCAAGATCCCACCGCTTCAGCACAGTGCCGCCGCTCCAGCGCAGCGACCAACCTGTCGTTTAGGGCTTGTCCTCCTGGTTGCGTGTCACGGCGCTGGCCGCAGAAGGGGTTAAGCAGTGCTGATGGGACGAGTCCTTCTTCCCATCCCCAAGAAAGGCAGGGACACCTGTTCAGAGCATTGAATGCGTCTTGTCCTGAGACGCTTGTCCTAGGACGTTTGTCCTAGGGCGTCAGTAGTAATCATGAGATACTGGTAATCATGAGATACTGTAGATACTTTACACCTCTTGTACTTCGCCACTGTTGGAGACCCCTTGGGCGTATAAAAGGAGGCCCAAGGCATAGCTACAGGAGGGAGGAGACATTGGACCCGTTCTGCATGCGTAGCTACCACTGTAGCTCCCGGAACCTGGCCAAGAACATCCACAGTAATACAACCAAGCAGGAGTAGGGTTTTACGCTTCCGAGCGGCCCGAACCTGGGTAAAATCCCCTCGCGCTGATCGTCAGTTCTGCTCTTTGTGCCGTCCTTTCTCCCCTGCCAAACCGTAAAGGGATCCTTTGGTCCCATAGGTGTTCGTTTCCCCGACATCTTTGGCGCGCCAGGTAGGGGAAAAGGTTGCGCGAACCCGACCTGGTGGTCAGCGCGCCAGTTCTTGATCATCTTCATCGCCATGGCTCCCAAGAAGAAGGGCGCTACGGCGGTTGATCCGCCCACGTCCAGCCTCCCCGTACCTGCGCAGACGGGTGATGGCGCGGACGATGGTGGAGGAGGTGGAGGTCTTGAGCCTTCGCGACGTTCTGGCGATCCGAGCCAGGCGAGCGCCAGGTCCAAGGATGGAGCCATGCTACCTAAGGGTGGTGCAGCAAACTCCAAGGTCGGGACGGCACCCTCCAAGACACCCACGCCGGCGCATGCACCGCGACCTTCTCAGGACGCGCACGACGTGCAGCACCGTGACGTTGGTGGTTCCAAGCATCCCCATGGGAAAACCCCTGCGCATCACTCTCAAGATGCGCGGGGCCGAGATCCACGTCAACATGCCGGTGGAAGCCGCGCTCGGGTGCAGGACCGTGACGGTGCTCCTTCTGACCCAGTCAGGAGTCTGAGCACCTCGCGCTCTTCACATCTTTCGCCGCCGCCTACACCAGCAGAAGCGTTGGAGCGAGCTCAGCTGCTCCTAGACTTCCCTCCCGCTGCGGAGAAGCTAGATGAGTGGAGAGCTGCCATTCAGAGCCTCATCGGTCTGCCTAACAACGACAGGCCGCAGCAAGCGGAGCCTTCGCGGCGGCAGTCTACTGGGCCGATGCGTGCTGATGGCGAGAAGACCGGAGGCAGTGCATCTACGATACGCTCCCCTCCACCACGTCAAGAGCGGTCGCTAACCCGGCGGGTCGACACCCGTGATGACGATTCCACGGCGTCGTCCGATCCGTGGGTTCGCCGCGATCAGCGTCTGATCCTTCGGGAACGGCAGAAGGAGGACGCTCGAACCACCATCGATCGGCGACGGGAAGCGCGTCGTCAATCCGACAAGCGTGCGGGACCCACTGTCGATGAGCCTGCACCAGGGTATCCTGGTAGCCTGCCTTACGAGGTGGGCTGTCCAGCGTTTACTCGTGAGCTGCGGCAAGTCCAGTGGCCCAACTCCCGCTCTTTCAAGCCGGAGGTGCCGGAGAAGTACGACGGCAAGACTCATCCGTCAGAGTTCCTGAGCGTCTACACCATTGCGGTGCAGGCTGCCGGGGCTCGAGACGACAAGATCCTCGCCAACTACTTCCCGTTGGTGCTGAAGCCCAACGTCAGGTCATGGTTGATGCATCTGCCGGATAATTCCATTTCCTCCTGGGCAGATCTGTGTCATGAGTTTGTTGGCGCCTTTACTGGCGGCCACCAAGCTCCTGGCCAGGAAAGCGACTTGCATATCATTCCCCAAAAGGATGGCGAAACCTTGCGCAAGTACATCCAGAGGTTCTGCCGTATCCAGCACAACATTCCAGACGTTCATCCTGCCACTGTCATCAGCGCCTTCCATCAGAATGTGCGCAACCACAAGATGCGGGAAGAGCTTGCGATGAACAAGGTCAGGGATGTCGCCGAGCTTTATGCTCTGGCCGACAAATGTGCTCAAGCGGAAGAAGGAAGGAGGCTCCCCGGCGAGAACGCTGGCGCAGGAGTCGACTCCGGAAGCGAGGACGCTGCTGCCCCGGCAAAGAAGGGCCACCGGAAGGCCAGGAAGCGCAAGGGCAAGGCCGTGCTTGCCGTCGAGGGATCCGGCAACCCCGGCACCGCCAAGAAGGCCAAGGCTGGCGACCCCGGCAAGGAGGTTGCCGGGTGTGCCGCATGTCAGGCCTTGGCGGCTGCCGACAAGCCGGAAGGCTCCGCCAAGCAGTACTGCAAGATCCACCGCACCAAGGGGCACGATCTCCAAAACTGCCGGCAAGTTGAGGAGCTTGTCGAGAAGCAGAGAGCCGAGTACGAAAGGCGAGACAAGGAGAAAGCCCAGGATGGCGCTGGAGGGTCCGGCAGGAAGCGCGGTCGAGGGGGTCGCCGCGGCAAGGCCAAGCAACAAAAGGAGCGGCCCGCTCGAGGCCGCGACAAAGAGCAGGGGGATGATGATGATGATGCAGAGGGTGACGAGTCCAGCGAGCACGAGTTCCAGAAGGCTACAGAGGCCATGTGCGTCGACGGGGGCGCCTCGTTGCATTCCTCTCACCGCCAGCTCAAGCGGTGGGCGCGCGAGATTAATGCGGCAGAGCCATCCCTCGATGCCCGGAAGCCACTGAAGTGGTCCCACACGCCTATCATTTTTGACGCCGAGGACCACCCTGATCGCACAACTACGGTCGGGTGTTTGCCATTGTTGGTTTCACCAACGATTCGCAACCTCCAGGTGACGAAAATGTTAGTTGACGGTGGGGCCGGCCTGAACCTGATCTCGCCCGATGTGATCAAGAGATTGCAAATTCCCGACGAAGATCTCGAGGAAACAGGCTCATTCCAAGGGGTCAATCCGGGAAGGAACCAGCCGAAGGGCAAGATCACCTTGCCCGTGACATTTGGCAGCGAGTTCAACTTCAGGACGGAGAAAATCGTCTTCGACGTCACCAAGATTCCGTTACCCTATAATGGGATTCTTGGTCGCCCGGCGCTGGCCAAGTTCATGGCGGCATCGCACTACGCCTACAACGTGCTGAAGATGCCCGGGCCGATGAGCGTCATCACCATCCACTCCGACAAGAAGGATGCGCTTATCTGCATCGACAAACTCTACCGGGAGGCAGTTGCAGCATCTGCCGCCAAGGCACCTGCTCCTGTCGCTGAAGCTCCAGGGAAGAAGAAGAAGCCCGGCAAGACCTCTAGCACCCACTCCGGCAAGCGCACCTCCTCGGAGTGTTGCGCTCCCGTCAAGGACGTGCCGGAGAGCTCTGCCGGCAAGAGCAAGAAATCCAAGGCAGCTCCACCCGAGACCAAGAAGGTGCCCGCCAAGGAGGATGGTACGGGAGGAACTTTCACCATAAGTTCTACCCTTGATGACAAATAGGAAAGCGCGCTCGTTGCCTTCCTGCGGGCGAATATCGATGTGTTTGCATGGCAACCATCTGATATCCCCGGTGTTCCCAGGGAGGTAATTGAGCACCACCTTGCTGTCTGCCCTCACGCGCGGCCCGTCAAGCAGAAGATCAGGAATCAAGCCTTGGAGCGGCAAGAGTTTATCGCCGAAGAAATCAGAAAGCTTGAAGCGGCAGGTCTGGTTAGAGAAGTCCTCCATCCGACATGGTTGGCCAATCCAGTTGTAGTCCGCAAGGCGAATGGAAAATGGAGGCTATGTATCGACTATACTGATGTCAATAGAGCCTGTCCAAAAGATCCTTTTCCCTTGCCGCGCATCGACCAGATTGTGGACTCCACTGCTGGCTGTGAATTGCTGTCATTCCTTGACGCATATTCAGGCTACCACCAGATTTTCATGTCCAAAGAAGACGAAGAGAAAACCACATTTATCACCCCATGTGGCACGTATTGCTTCATACGTATGCCTTTCGGGTTGAAAAGTGCTGGTTCGACCTTCGCAAGAGCTGTCCAGATTGGTTTCGAGACCCAGCTACATAGAAATATGGAAGCCTATATGGACGACATAGTGGTCAAGACCAAGGACAAGGCAACTCTCGTTCAGGACTTAGAAGAGACGTTTGCAAATCTGCGCAGGATCAATCTGAAGCTCAATCCCGAGAAGTGCGTGTTTGGCGTTCCATCCGGCAAGCTTCTCGGGTTCTTTGTATCTCAGCGTGGAATTGAGGCCAATCCCGACAAGATCAAGGCAATTGAGCAGATTGAAGCACCAAGACGTGTCAAAGATGTGCGCCGACTTGCCGGCTACGTTGCTGCTCTGAGCAGGTTCATCTCCAAGTCCGCTGAGCGCGCCCTGCCTTTTTTCAAAATCTTGAAGAAGGCAGGACCAATGAAATGGACTCCGGAAGCGGAGGCAGCGCTGCAGGACTTGAAGAGGTACCTCTCCTCTCCGCCGACACTGGTCGCACCTAGGCCACAAGAGCCGTTGCTGCTGTATCTAGCGGCAACGAATCAAGTGGTTAGTGCTGCGCTAGTGGCGTAGAGAGAAGCAGACGAAGAGGCAGCGGCAGCGGCGAGCCCGTCAAGCGACAAGCTAGGACCATTCCCGGCAGAGTCTGGTGCCGACAAGACAGAGCTCGCGCAGTCAAGTGAAGTAGTGCAGAAGAAGAAGATGGTGCAGCGCCCAGTCTATTTTGTCAGCTCCCTTTTGCAGGGGGCTAGGTCAAGATATTCTGGTGTGCAAAAGCTGCTCTTCGGCCTCCTTATGGCCTCGAGGAAGCTGCGCCATTACTTCCAAGCACATGAGATTACCGTCGTCACTCGCTTTCCGCTGCAACGGATCTTGCGGAATCCAGATGCAACCGGCAGGATTGTGGAGTGGGCGTTGGAGCTGTCATACTTTGGCCTCAAGTTTGAAACACTTCAACTATTCAGAGCAGAGCCTTGGCAGAGATCATTGCAGAGTGGACACCAACACCAGACGAAGAAGTTCAAGAGTCAGTTGTCCCCGGCAAGGAAACAGATCGCGAATGGATTATGTACTTTGATGGGGCTTTTTCTCTGCAAGGCGCCGGTGCTGGCGTGCTGCTTGTCGCACCCACCGGAGAGCACCTCAAGTATGTGATTCAGATGCACTTTCCCCGGGAGAGATCAACGAACAACACTGCAGAGTATGAAGGGCTGCTTGCCGGTCTCAGGATCGCGGCGGACCTTGGGATCAAGAAGCTCATCGTCAGAGGTGACTCCCAGCTTGTCGTCAGGCAAGTCAACAAGGATTACCAGAGCCCGTTGATGGAAGCTTATGTCGATGAAGTGAGGAAGTTGGAGGAGCGTTTTGACGGTTTGCAAACAGAGCATGTTCCTCGAGCAGAGAACTGCATTGCTGACGACCTGTCGAAGCGTGCTGCCCTTAAGTTACCTGTGGAACCAGGAACTTTTGTGCTCCGCCTGACTCAGCCATCCGTAACACCACCGACGAGGCCGGACAAGAGAAGGAAGTTAAGTACCGGCAAGTACTTCCCGGCAGAGCTTCCAGAAGCCGCCGGCAAGGAAGTTGCCGGTAACGACATGACTGCCGGAGTGCAGCGGCTTCGCGCAGAGCCTCAGGTTCTTGCCGCAGAAGTACGCGCCCCCGCAGCTGAAGATATGCCGGTTGCCGGTGAGCAGCAGCTTTGCGCAGAACCTCAGGTTCTTGCTGCTGAAGCAAGCGCTCCCGCGGCTGAAGAGATGCCTTTAGTCCTTGTCGTCGAGCCACAGGCTCCGGCATGGGCACAACACATAGTTCATTTCCTTCAGACAGGAGAACTCCCTGAGGAACAAGAAGAAGCGGAGAAAGTAGCCCGTCGGTCTAGTATGTACCAGTTCGTCGACGACGTCCTGTACAGAAAGAGACCCAACGGTGTGAAATTGAAGTGCATTCCTCGGGAGGATGGACTAGAGCTATTGGCAGAGATTCATGAAGGCATATGTGGCTCCCACATAGGCTCGAGAGCTCTTGTCGGCAAGGCATTCCGGCAAGGCTTCTTCTGGCCCACTGCTCTCCAGGATGCAACTGCACTAGTAACCAAGTGTGAAGCGTGCCAGTTCCATTCAAAGCAACTTCATCAGCCAGCTCAAGCTCTTCAGACAATCCCTCTTTCCTGGCCCTTCTCGGTCTGGGGGCTCGACATATTGGGCCCTTTCCCCCGCGCTGCCGGGGGCTTCGAGTACTTGTACGTTGCTATCGACAAGTTCACGAAGTGGCCGGAAGTGGAAGCAGTGAGAAAGGTGACAGCACAGTCAGCCGTCAAGTTCTTCAAAGGAATAGTGTGCCGTTTTGGTGTGCCGAACAGGATCATCACCGACAACGGTACGCAGTTCACGAGTCGCACCTTCAGGCAGTACGTCCAAGACCTTGGCGGCAAGATTTGCTTTGCCTCCGTCGCTCACCCGAGAAGCAACGGCCAAGCGGAGAGGACAAATGCTGAAGTGCTGCGCGGTCTCAGGACCAGAACTTTCGACAGGCTGCGCAAGTGCGGAAGACGCTGGATTGATGAGCTGCCGGCGGTTCTTTGGTCAATCAGAACGACACCAAATCGACCTACCGGCCAGACTCCCTTCGCCCTGGTCTACGGGGCTAAAGCAGTTCTCCCCACGGAACTCATATACGGGTCACCTCGAGTGCTCGCTTATGATGAGCTCGAGCAAGAGCAGCTGCGACAAGATGACGCTGTGCTCCTTGAGGAAGACCGTCTTCGGGCTGCTGTGTGTGCTGCATGCTACCAGCAAGCTTTGCGCCGCTATCATAGCCGCAAGGTTCACGCCCGGAGTCTTGAGGAAGGCAACCTTGTTCTTCGGCGCGTTCAGTCGGCCAAGAATTCCAACAAGTTGACGCCAAAGTGGGAAGGCCCTTATCGGGTAGTACGAGTCACCAGGCCTGGCGCTGTCCGCCTGGAGACCGAAGATGGCGTACCAGTGAGCAACTCCTGGAATATCGAACATCTTCGTAAGTTCTACCCGTAAGGCGCGGTTGCCGGTTAGCAGCAGTTTCGCGCAGAACCTTGGGTTCTTGCCGCAGAAACGCTCCCGGCAACCACCTTTTGTACAAGTCTTGCCGATGCAGCATGTAATCCTTTGTACAAAACCAGGCGCAGACCCTGTGCATAGTTAAATAAAGCTAAGTGTTTTACAATCCTTGTCGATTTCATGTCATTTTATATGCATGCTTATCTGAGATGTTGTATTGCACTTGCTTCCGGTGAGGGCTAACGAACCGCCAAGGTTCCATATTTTCTCTTCTTTCTTTTTCTCAAAAGGATAGAAGGTTCCCTCGCATGCAAGTTTGCCGGGGGGAAGATGGTATGGATACCGACAGGCGACATTCAAGGTTGACATCTTGCCGGAAGAAGAAGAACAACAACAACGAAAAGCTAAGCTGCAGAACCCTTTAAGCAGAATCTTTATTGTAAGACTATTTCCCTTGAACGATTTTGACTTTTGTATGGTAAACCTGCACGCGATGGAACCTCGTCATGATCGGTCGCGCCTTTACTCTGTTTCGAGTCCGCTCAACAGTTTAGGTGGCTGCACTGAAAACGTCAAGGTTTCTTGCCGGTAGCTGCGCCTCCAGCAGGCTGCTGAAGTCCCAAACCCAGCGCTCGCGGGGGTGCGCACCGGCAAGTTCCCAGCATAAGCGTAGGGTACAGCTGTACAGAAAGAAATCAGACGAGGGAATAGCATACATTAATCCAGACATGGCAAGTTATATTACATCGATAGTTGCCGCGTTTCTAACTAAAGATAAATTGTCTTTGGCATGGAGCGGTGATGACAAGATGAGAAGAGAAACAGCTAATCTCGGCGATCGCCTTCGACCCTCTTGACTTGGCTCACCCTGTCAATGATGGGCGCGACAAGCTCTTCGAGTGCCTTGACGTTCGCATCCCTCGGCAAGCGTTTGAAGACGTTGGAGAGGTTGATGCCGGGGTTCTTGTGCACAACTTTGACCAGCACCTCGCGGAGAACGGCCTGGCAGAGCTTGCGGGATTCGTCCGCCAGCTGGGATGTTCGGTCAGAGTGAAGCTGCTCCAAGGCTTTGATCAGGCGGTCAAAGAACATGGTCAGCCTGGCGCTTGTGGACACCCTGTCGTCAGAAGAGTACCTGAAGCCTTGCAGACCCCTGGTGGACAGTTGTGCGGCAAGCTTCTCCACAACGTCGACGAGCTTCTCAGTCCAGATCTGCACGCCTGCCACATAGTCGTTGTGTGCGGCGGCAGCACTCTTGAGCAGCTCCTGTTCATTGTGGAGGTCTTTGGTCAAGGTCTTCTCCCGACCCCTGGCGGTCTCAAGGGTCTCCCTCGGCGTGGTCAGCTTCTGCTCCAGACCAACGATGGATTCCTTGGCGGAGGTGAGCTGTTGAGTCTTCTCGGATGCGGCAACTTGTGCCTCCATCAAGCTGTGAACAGCTTTGTCTCTTTCGGCTTCGAGTGTCGAGACCTTCTTGCCGTGATCCTCGAGATCAGCCTCTAGCTTCTTCACCTTCCCCTCCAGCAAGCTCTTGGCGGCCTCTGCAGCTCCGGCAGCATCGACGGCTTCCTTCAGTTTGTCGGCGTGATCTTCAGTCAGAGCTCCGAGCGTCTCCATGTGTTTCTGCTCTAGCTCCTGGGTCCGCTGCGCGACGAGTTTCTCGATCTCCTCGTCCTTGCTGCGGAGCTTGGCGGCAAGCGCCTCCTCGCGAGCAGTAAGGTCCTCTTCGTGAGCATCGAGCCCGATGCGGCGCTCCGTCGGGCGGGCTTCTGCTGCGGCGGCCTGCTGTGCAGCCTCCTCCTGTGCCTTCTCGACATCATATTGCTTCAGGAGGAGGTCGTTCCAGTTCTCGCTCAGCTATTCCCGAGCAGTCTTCAGCTCTTGGAAGGCCTCAGCATACCAAGCCTGCATCTCCTCGACGCACTTTTGGAAGTCCGCCTCTGCTGCATCAACAACCGCTGCCCTGGAATCCAGCTTATCCTTCCGGGCGCGGTAGAGTGCCTGGAGCTTCTGATAGTTGTCGTGCACGGCTTGGAGTAGCTGCTCTTCCGTGGGTTCACTGCTGCTGGCGGCGGCGACGACGTCTCCATCCAGAGTTTCTCCTTCCACCAGCACCCCAGTGCTTGCCGTCCCTGGCATGCTGACGAACAGGTTGTCGTCGACCTTGAAGTAGCTGCTTGACGGGGGCACGTCAGATGTTGATGGTTGATCTTCACCGGCAGTTGGGGGCTCCGTGACCGGTGTAGCGCCAGGCGCTCCTGCGGCAGGAATGTCGTCGGTACGGTCGTCGGTCTCCTTGCCGGTCCCCTCAGTAGACTTCTTGGCGGTCTCTTCCTGTGCGGCCTTGGCGGCCTCGTCCGCTACGACCCTGTCGGCCTCGGCGGCAGCATCCCTGGCGGTCTCCTCGATGACGGTTTCGACATCCATGGGTTCCGCCAAGAGGAAATCTGGAAGCCCAGGAAGGGAAGCAAGGTGAGACCAAGATTGAAGTTCAAGAAGACAAAAAGAGAGAGAAAAACAGAATAGAAAGTACTCTGAGGCGAGCGGTTTACCTGCGTCGAGCTGCTGAGGAGGGTTGCCAGACCCAGTGCTCACCGGCTCTTCTTCATCGCGGTTAAGATCGCTTGCCGGAGGCTCATTTCTGGGCGGTGTAGTCGATGGCGGCGGCGCATCAGGGACGGTTCCCGTTGGTGCTCCTTGTTGCCGCTCCGCTCCTGCACGCCCAGAGATGTCAGCAGTAAAGATACGCACCCCGGCACTTGCCAGCGGGAAGTGCATAGCGGACTCACGCTGGGGGCTGCGCCGGGGGCTGCGTAGAGGACTGCGTTGTGGGCTCGACTTCGGGCTGATGTTGATCGTTTCTGGCGCACCTGAGGTGCTCGCCGGCGGTTCGTCGCCCGTTGAGGTCTTCGCCCTCTTCGCCATCCTTTGTGCCAAGGTTTCTGCATCTCTGTGGAGACAAGCCAAAGTGAATTAGTCAAGTAAAGACGGAGATACGGGAATTACAAGGTGCGGCAAGGTCCCTACTCTTCTTCGTCGGATTCCAAGGCAGAGAGGTCGAAGACGACTTCCGCTTCGGCACCTGGGCGGGGAGGTGGAGAAGGAGACCTGGCGCGCTTGGCTGCAGCAGAAGCAGTAGGTTGCTGCAACCATGCTGCTCCAGCCGCTGGTGCCGTTGTATGGGGCGCTCCCGCCGCACCAGTTTGAGCTGCGGTCGAGCGTGTCGTACGTCGCATGGGCAGTTGTTGGACCTCTTGCCACTGCACGGCCTCGCCGGCCGCCTTCTTGCCGGGGACCTCGTCCCCTGAGGGAGGCTGACTCGCTGGGGCGCCAGAGCTGGCTTTTCGAAGAACGCGCTTTTTCTTCCCTGGAGTTGAGGGCTCCTCGTGCGGCTGCTCCTCGGTTGCGCCCTCGACGGTAGAGCCCCCGGCAACCATGCCGCTCTGCTCCCCGGCAACTTCCTCTTGCTCCGAAGAGGTCTCCTCTGGCGCCGTCTCATCTTCACTGGTGTCTTCTCTCGCGAAGCCAAAGTCGCCGGCCTCTGCGGCAAGTTTTGCCTCTTCCACCCTGCTCGCAATGTAAGCTATTTCTCCCTCAGTGGTGGGACGGATAAGGTTGGAATCTTTCCGGATGGCCCTCTCTGACAAGTTGTCAAAGAACTCCTGCACTTGCTCTGGAGGCGGTTCTACCCAAGTCCCGTCAAGGCCGTGGGCGTTGCACACTGGCATCATAGCAATGATGGAGCTCAGGGCAGAGTTGTTGCATAAAGGGACAATTCCAGACGGCAACGCGTACCTCCCGTCAGGCCTGAACAGCTTGTGGCAGAGATACATGTGATGCAAGACCATGAAATTGTGATTCAAGCCAGGGCGCAGCCTCATGATATCTGCTGCATTCTTGAAGTCCCAGGCTGGCCTCCCCTTATTGTGTAGAGGGGCGATGCGCCGGCGAAGGAAATCTGCGCCAACCATTTCAATCGTGAGCCCGGCAGCCTTCAGGTGGTGAATCCTGGTGATTGCAATCGTGAGCTTCTCGTCTTCAGGGTCGAGGTCGCTCCAATTCTCACCACGGGCAACATTCCTTTGCCGGGGCACGTAGAACGGCTGGGGATCTTCCTCCTGAATCCAGCACCACTCGGATCGCCACTCCTCCCACTTCTTGTGGTAGAGACCCCCTGGATATATATCCTTGTTCCGTGCCCTTGGAATCCAAGTGATAGATCCAGAGAGGGCGTCTCCTGCCTCGATGCGGGGGATGAAGTAGTGGCGGAAGAGGGCTGTGTTGGGGACCACTCCGGCAAAGTTTTCGCAAAGATGCGCAAAGAAAGACATGCACGTTACGGCGTTCGGCGTAAAATCCAAAAGGCGGAACCCGTACGTGTACATGATGTCGACGAAGAAGTCGGAAAAAGGAGGACAGAGCCCGCAGTAAAAATAAGCTGCGAAGAAAGGGTATCTATTCGCGCCGCCCCCGGCGGAAGCCGAAAGCGCGCGAGTTTTGGGATGGCTATTTGTCTCCTTCCGCCATACGCACCTGTACTGAGTAATCAAGGTGCGCCCGTCAAGCGTCGGGTCGAAGACGGCGCGCTCTCTCCGCATCCGCACCAGATCCCCTTCATCTGCTCCTGCGGCTGAGCTGGCGGCTTTCGCCTTTTTCCCCTTGCCTGCTTTGGGCGGCATGGCGGCAGTGGAAGCAGAGTCCGAAGGTGGCGAGGGCATGCGGGTGGCGGAAGAATGGAGGAGGCTCAGTTTCAGGCTCAAGGAGGAAGACGACGGCGGTTCCTAGATTGAAGAAGAGGTAAATGAGCAGCGCCCCTGCGGTTTCCTTTTTATGGGGAAGGAGCGGAGGCTGCGGTCATTCCGTGCACGCCCCCCACGTTCCGCATTCAACACGCATCGTGGGAGGGCGCAGTAAATGAGAAGATTATGACAGTAACTCCTGCCACGCGTGCCCGTGCACTGTTTTGGGCATGGCCCAACAACGCCTCGCACCCGTGTATGGCCTAGGCCCGGGGGCTCCTGTCGGTGTACTAAAGATCGGGTCCTTTAGTACCCCGTACTTGTGCACGGACAGTTGTAGCCATACCTGCGGCAAGGCCTACCGGAGGACGGCTGGAGACAGATGCGAGATATCAAGAAGGCGTTAAAGCTGAAGATCAGAAGACCGAAGGCTGGGCGTCTGGCAAGATCTTGCCGGGCTGGCCCGTCAAGCCCCGGCAAGATCGGCCCCCGGCAAGATCAGCACCCGGCAAGATCCCACCGCTTCAGCACAGTGCCGCCGCTCTAGCGCAGCGACCAGCCTGTCATTTAGGGCTTGTCCTCCTGGTTGCGTGTCACGGCGCTGGCCGCGGAAGGGGTTAAGCAGTGCTGATGGGACGAGTCCTTCTTCCCATCCCCAAGAAAGGCAGGGACACCTGTTCAGAGCATTGAATGCGTCTTGTCCTGAGACGCTTGTCCTAGGACGTTTGTCCTAGGGCGTCAGTAGTAATCATGAGATACTGGTAATCATGAGATACTGTAGATACTTTACACCTCTTGTACTTTGCCACTGTTGGAGACCCCTTGGGCATATAAAAGGAGGACCAAGGCGTAGCTACAGGAGGGAGGAGACATTGGACCCGTTCTGCATGCGTAGCTACCACTGTAGCTCCCGGAACCTGGCCAAGAACATCCACAGTAATACAACCAAGCAGGAGTAGGGTTTTACGCTTCCGAGCGGCCCGAACCTAGGTAAAATCCCCTCGCGCTGATCGTCAGTTCCGCTCTTTGTGCCATCCTTTCTCCCCTGCTGAACCGTAAAGGGATCCTTCGGTCCCATAGGTGTTCGTTTCCCCGACAGCTTCGCAACGGCCTGAACCTGGGTAAACTCTCGTGTGCAAATCTTCTTCCTCGCCATCGAGCGGGGTCATCGCGTTGTGAGCTTGGAGGGGTGAAGCTGTTGGGGATCTTCGCACACGCCCCTGGGTTTGAACTTCGTAGGGTTTTGTGGAGCCCGAAATCCTACATGAGTCATTGAAGAAGGATACTATCCTCATGATCCATGCAACCTCACCCCAAGAGAAGAAGCTGATAAACAGCTAAATTCCTCTGCCTTGTTCATACTCCAAGCTGCAGTTCCTGCCGAAGACCTAGCTCACCTGCGTCCCTTCACTATTGCTAAAGATTGTTGGGAACACATTGTCTCCATGTACAAGGGCAGCTCAAGCATTCAACGGTCGAACTATGAGGTAGTGCTTGTCAGTCAGATGAGTTTGTAATGATAGAAGATGAGGAACCGCGTGAGCTTTATACGAGGGTAACTACTATTGTCGTTGCCGTCCGAGATCATGGCAACAAGGATGTGGATGACACCTGGGTCAAGCGTAAGTTTCTGAAGGCCATCATGCCCTTCAACAAGGCCATGTCCGCCATCATCCGCCAAAGACCGGACTTTCACACCTTGTCCTCTGGCAATGTGTTGGATGAATTTATTGCAATGAACATCTTGAACACGACCGCAGACAATGCTCTTGCTTTTGTGCAACGGTCAAAGAAATCATCTCCAACCTTGCTTTGAAGGCCAAGGTCAGTCAAGAGGAAGAAGAAGAAGAAGAAGAAGAAGAAGAGGGTTGCCCCGAGGACACCAAATATGCTTACCATGAGCATATGGCTCTAGCGTCCAGGCAATTTTGGGGCAAGAAGAGAAACACAAGGCCCAACTTCTCCAAGAACAACTCAAGCAGGTCAAAGGGCAAGCAACGTGTGAGGACCTGCTGCAACTGTGGTAATGTGAGTCACTTCGTGGTGGATTGTCCATATGAGAAGAGGGAAGACAATGGTGGCAAGCTCATCCGCAAAGATAAGGCCAAGTCTTTCCCCAACAAGACCAACTTCACCAAGAAGGCTCCTCACAAAGTGTTGGTGGCTCAAGAAGAGTATGTCTCCGATGATGATGTTGATGATGAAGACACAAGTGGTGAAGGAATGGCAATGGCATCTGTGGCTATTGCATCTTCTACCCCAACAAAAGTGTCACTCTTCGACGCCCCCAACGAGAACCACATTGCTAGGTGCCTCATGGCCAAAGGTATCACCAAGGTAACCTCCAATGCCAAAACCTCAAACATTAATACTTCTATTTCTTCCACTCCATCTTTGTTAGATTGTGTGGATGAACATGAGGAGGCGAAAGAGGGTGAGAATGAGTTTGACAAGTTCTTGTGTAAACTCAAGGGAGAATCCAAGAAGCACTTCGTTGCTCTCTTGGAACAACTTGGTGAGGCCAATGACACTATTGAGTCTCAAGAAGAATACCTTGAGGAGTTTAGAGGGCATAGTCGTGATTATACCGATGAGATAGCAGATCTTTCTATTGCTCTAGAGGAAGAGCGAGGTCTTCATTTGACTCTTAAGGAGTCACAAAATGATGACCTTGCTAAATTACGTAAAGACTATGATCATGCTATCATTCTTAACCGCGTGCTCAAATCTGAAAAGGTTGCACTTGGGGTTGGCCATGATCGACTCAAGGACGAGTTTGACACACTTGACAATGCTCACAAGGCATTGAAGAGTGTTCATGCTTCTCTTAAGGAGTCGCATGATCAACTCCAAGTAAAACTCACTAAGGAAATTACTACGTGTCCTCCTTTTGTTTTAATTGATAATGCCTCCTCTACTAACCCGTGTTGTGAGCATGCCCATCTTGTGGAGGAAAATGCTAAGTTGAAAGAGCAGCTTGAGAAAGGCCTTGTGACGTGTATCCAAGGTGGAATTGGGTTTGCACCCAAGTCCAAAAAGAAGAAGAAGGTGAAGACCACTCAATCTCCCCCGCTTAAGGAAACGTTTGTCAAAGCAGGGGGGTCTACTCATGAGAAGAAGAAGGACAAGGTTGTGAGTGGTAGTGCCAAGAAGGGCAAGACCACTCCCTCCAACAGGGCCGGCGACTTTAACCCCTCTTATATCTTGTGCCGTGCTAGTGATGGGCATGTTTATGCCAAATATGTTGGTTCTTCTTATGAGTACATTGAGTGGTCTATCTGGGTTCCTAAGACCCTTGTCACTAACATGAAAGGACCCATTAAAGAATGGGTACCTAAATTCAAGCATTGATCTATTGTAGGAGTTTGCTTCCGGAGGAGTCTCATGGTTGCTCGATAGTGGAGCAACAAATCATATGACCGGAAGCAAGGACTTGGTGGTGGATGTTCGACCCGATACATCCGTGGCCACTCAAGTCTCCTTTGGCGATGACACAATTTCAAAGGTATTGGGTCTTGGCAAGGTGGTTATCTCTCCAACCTTAACCATTGAGAAAGTCATGCTTGTTGAGACCCTTGCATACAATTTACTTTCCGTTCGTCAACTTGCACTTATGGGTTTTAGTACCTTCTTTGGCATTGATACCGTGACTCTTTTGTGGAGCAAGACTCTTAAAGTAGCCTTTGTTGGGCATGTCGAAAATGATCTCTATGTGATTAACTTCTCGGAGCGACCCACTAAGACCGCGACATGCCTAATGGCTAAAGTTGATGTGGGATGGCTTTGGCATCGCCGACTAGCCCATGTCAATATGAGATCTTTGCAAAGTCTCCTCAAAGGGGGTCACATTCTTGGATTAACAAATGTGAGTTTTGCTAAAGATCGTGCTTGCAGTGCTTGTATCGAAGGAAAGCTACATGAAAAGGCTCATCGTCCTACTACTACGATCTACTCAAAGAGGACCTTAGAGCTCCTTCACATGGATCTCTTCGGTCCTCCATCTTTTGACAGTCTTGGAGGAAGAAAGTATTGCTTGGTGATTGTGGATGATTACTCAAGATACACATGGGTATATTTCTTCAAGAGGAAGAGTGAGACCCAACAGACCGTCATCAACTTTGCAAATGAAGTCCAACGTCAACATGAAGCAAAGATTTTGATGATTAGAAGTGACAACGGCACTGAGTTCAATAACTACACCCTGGATGAGTTTCTCAGTGATGAGGGGATAAAGCACTAATATTCCACACCTTACACCCCTCAACAAAATGGTGTTACAGAGAGGAAGAACCGGACATTGATGGATGTGGTAAAAACCATGATGGCAGAGTTTAAATCTCCCTACAACTTTTGGGCCGAAGCCATCAACACCACGTGTCATGCATCAAATCGGCTCTATATCTGTAAAGGATTGAACAAGACTCCTTATGAGATTCTTACCGGGAACAAGCCCAACCTTAAGTACTTCCGGGTGTTCGGTGGTAAGTGTTTCATTCTCAAGAAAGGTGTTCGTTTGTCAAAATTTGAATCTAGAGCTCATGAGGGCATATTTGTTGGTTATGCTGCAAACTCTCATGCTTACCGTGTCCTCAACAAGTCCACGGGACTCATTGAGGAGACGAGTAACGTAGAGTTTGATGAAAATAATGGCTCCCAAGTGGAGCAAAGTGGTCTTTGTGATGTAGGTGATGAAATTCCTCCCCAAGCCATAAGAAGAATGGGAGTGGGATACTTCCTACCCGTTGAGGAACCCCTTGTGGCTGAAGGAGAAAGACAATGTTCCACTCAAGTGGAACCATCACCGACGCAAGACCCACACGCTTCCGAAGAACAAAGTGAAGGCCCTCAACCCCGTGAACAAGATCAACTTAATGGTGATGATTCTACATCACATGATGCTCAAGATCAAGTTCACACCCCCGTGCAAGCTCAAGATCAAGATGAAGCTCAAGACCAAAATCAAGCTCAAGATCAAGGTCAAGCTAAAGATCAAGATCATGCTCAATATCAAGAGCAAGCCGGTGCTAGTACCGAAGTTCGTCAAGTTACCAGGCCTCAACTTTCCATGGAGGAAATTCTTGAAAGACGAGCTGCCAAGATCGCTTCCAAACTCAGAGTCAAGCAACACCTATTAAAGAATGTTTATGGAAGTTTGAAGAGAGGGGTAACTACTCGTCGTCAATTAACAAACTTTTGTGCACATCAGGCATTTGTTTCTTGCTTTGAACCCCTCAAGGTACAAGATGCGCTCGAAGATGAGGAATGGCTTGAAGCCATGCATGATGAAATCAACAACTTCGAGCACAACAAAGTGTGGCGATTGGTGCCAATACCAAAGGAGAAGCACAATGTCATTGGAACCAAATGGATCTTTAAGAACAAGCAAGATGCACACGGTATTATTATTCACAACAAGGAGAGACTGGTGGCTCAAGGCTACTCCCAAGTCAAGGGTATCGACTACGGTGAAACCTTTGCCCCTGTTGCTCGCCTTGAATCTATTCGCATGTTGCTTGCTTATGCCTCTCATCATGATTTCATATTATATCAAATGGATGTGAAGAGTGCTTTTCTTAATGGTCTACTTAAGGAGTTGGTATACGTCAAGCAACCCCCGGGGTTTGAAGATCCCAAGTTCCCCAATCATGTATACGTTCTCGATAAGGCACTCTATGGCCTTAAACAAGCCCCACGTGCGTGGTATGAGCACCTTACCGAGATGTTGCAAGATCATGGGTTTGAAATTGGGAAAATTGATCCCACTCTTTTTACTAAGAGGGTTAACGGGAACTTGTTCGTATGCCAACTATATGTAGATGATATTATCTTTGGTTCTTCTAACAAATCTTTTAATGATGAGTTCGCCGCACTAATGACCAAAGAGTTTGAGATGTCTATGATGGGAGAGTTGAAGTTATTCCTTGGATTCGAAGTCAAGCAACGAAGCCAAGGAACCTTCATCAACCAAGCTAAATACACTCAAGACATGCTCAAGAGGTTCAAGTTGGATGAGCTCAATCCTCCCAAGGCCAACACTCCTATGCAGCTCAAATGCCAACTTGACAGTGATCCCAATGGTAAAGCTGTGGATCAAAAGGTATATCGCTCCATGATTGGATCTCTGCTATACCTTTGTGCATCTAGGCCGGATATCATGTTGAGTGTGGGAATTTGTGCACGATTTCAATCCGCACCTACGGAGAGTCACTATGTGGCTGTCAAGCGAATCTTTTGATATTTGGATCATACCCCAAACTTTGGCTTATGGTACCCCAAAGGTGCTTCATTTGATCTCATTGGATATACTGACTCGGATTGGGCGGGAGACCGTGTGGAATGGAAGTCCACTTCCGGAGGCTGCCAATTTCTTGGTCGCTCTTTGGTAAGTTGGTCTTCAAAGAAACAAAACTGTGTTTCTCTCTCGTCCACCGAGGCCGAGTATGTAGCCGCCGCAAGCTGCTGTGCTCAGATTCTTTGGATGAGGCAGACCTTAAAGGATTATGGTGTCAATTGTGACAAAGTGCCTCTTTACTGCGACAATGAAAGCACAATCAAGATCTCCAACAACCCGGCCCAACACTGCAAGACAAAGAATATTGTGATTCGTCATCACTTCATCCTGGATCACATCAAGCGTGGAGAAATTGATCTTATTCATCTTTATACTAAGGAACAGCTTGCAGATATATTCACGAAGCCATTGGATGAAGCAAGATTTCGCGAGTTAAGGCATTAGCTAAATATCATTGATTCGAGCAATGTGGCTTGACTTAGTGCACACCCCTCCACACTCATCATTATGTCTTGTTTAGGTGTAGGCATGGACATAGGGGAGTCTAGTTCTCTCAATGAACTATCCCTCCTCCTATTATGCATAAAACGATCAAATCTTTCACATTCGCCATTTTTGATGGTAATTGTGCCTCAAAGACGAGTTTTGGTCATGGACCCAAGGTTAAAATCTTCGCGGTGCCATACCAATCGACTCAAACATAGGTGGCCTCGGCCACCGCCCCCTCCTAGTGAGGTATTTGTCTTTGGTGTTTCTCAAAAATGTGTCTTTTTGGTCCTTATTTGCTCTTCTAGTTTGCTTAAGACCTAGGTGTGGGTATCCTTCATGGTGTGTCTTTTTGCGTTTCTTCTTGTTCACCATGGATCTTACCCCAACATACTCCTGTGCCTTGTCTCTATCCCAAGCTCTCCTCATCTCGAAACCCCTCTCATCCAATTGTACGCTTTGAAATCTTGGTAGTGGTGGTTGTGGTCGGGTGGTACAACCGGTGGTAAAAAGCGGTACAACCGCTGGCCATCTTGTTGTCCCGGTACAACCGGTGGTCCATGCGGTACAACCGCTAATCACCATGTTGTCCCGCCCCAGCGGTACAACCGGGGGGTTACGCGGTTCAACCGCTAATTCCCAGGTCCTGTACCAGGACCGGTACAACCGCTCAGCGGAGCGGTACAACCGGTCGCGTCAACCGCTACCTAAAGGGAGGGCCGGGCCGAAGGGGTATTCAGTTTCCCCCTTCGTGCCCGACTCCCCCCTTGGTGCCCTAGCCGCCGGTCGCCGTCACCACTGCACCGGAGTGCCTCCGGCGCCCCGGATCTCCGGCCTCCTCTCGGATTTGCTCCGTGGAGGCCCTTCCCTCCCCCGATCTCCTCCCATGGATGCCGGTACTGCCCTGTTTTTCTCTTGTTCTTGGATTCTTTCATTCGAATCCTCCTTTGTTAGGGCATTGCTCGGTTCCCGCATTTTCTAGTCAAAACTATTGGAGGGATGAGATCCTATATGCACTTCCAATTAGTTGTGATGCGTAGAAACTAAAAATAGTGGTGTTTTTCTCAGATCCGGATGCACCGGCCCCCCAGCAGCGGTACAACCGCTTGAACCTGCGATACAACCGCTTGGGTGACCGGTTCAACTGGACTCTCTGATTCCTGCGCCACTGTTTCTTGTTTCTCCTCTTCACACCTAATTTATTCCTACTTTTGCGTACAATCCTCTCATCTTTTCTGGGTTTCTTTTGTGCGCTCCTGTTGTGTGTGTCTGCAGGTGGCTCTAGCTCTCGTTCTACTCCTCGGAAGAAATCCTAGAAACGAGCTCGTAGGTGTAGGCTCGTTGATGACCCTGAGCAAGAGGAACTTGTGATCCCTACCAAGCCAACTCGCCGTGAGAAGTCCTTGGCCGCCAAGCAGAAAACTGCCAAGTCAGTGCACTCCTGGAAGCAAGTTGACTGGGAGCGGGTTCGTTTTCAAAATCCTTATGAGGTCCCCGTTGCTCCCAGGTGGACCACCCCTCAGTTCTGGAATGAGTTACAAATGCAGATTGTGCACGAGCTCTATGACCATCACAAGAACAAGTTTGCCAAGCAATGGACAATTGACATTGAGCACTGGAAGAACAACATGGATTACTTTGGAGAGGCGTTAGCACTACGTGAGGAGTTTGACTTGATCAAGCTCATGACTATCAACTGTCCCTTTGATGTGCAGCTCATTCACCAGTTCTATGCCACTGTTCACTTTGGCACTGATGAGGCTCGTTCCCTTTCTTTATGTGTCGTGATGAGCTTTTCCAGGTCCCGTGGCATGCCTTTTGCAATGCACTTGGTTATGATGATACTAGCCTCACTAGGAATGGCGGCATCCGTCCTCATGATCGGGCTACTCCTATGGATAAGATAAAGTTAGCCCCCTTGTACATTCCCGGGCATGGGATTCCTGGAGCCTCTAAGGACCTGCAGCAGGTCTATGATATTTTTCACCGTGTTTTCCGAAATGTTTTTCTGCCCAAGGTTGGAAATCAAGATGAGATTCATGGATACTTTGTTGATCTGCTTGTTGCCATGAGGACTAAAGCTGGCTCTGGGGCTACGTTTGATGCTTCCAAATGGATGTGGGAGGATATGTACTCCACAGTCTTCTACAGAAAGGTCCCCACCTATGCTCCTTTCATAATGTGTTTCCTCAACTCTGTGTGGGCAGTTTGGAGGCCTGGCGAGCCTCTCACTTCTCCAGACAACCTCATTGAGCATGAGGTCAAGCAACTCCGAAAGAAGAAGCATCTTGCACCTCGCTTCCCCGCTGACGACCCTGAGGATGTCTTTGCTACTTCCAGTGACGGTGATTTTGAGCTTCCTGCAGGAGCCAAGCCATCTTGGGTCTCCAAGCTCTTCGACAAAATAAAGAAGACCTTCTGCCTCCAGACTCATGTTCAGAAGAAGCTCTATGAAGCCCATGTCAACGAGAAGCTTGCCAGACGCAGACAGATTCAGATTATGCGGGCTCTCCATCTTGAGGCCGCCAGTGGTTCTGAGAAGACCATCACTCCTGAGGAGCAGTGGATCTATGCACATAGCACTTGGACTGATGATGAGATCTCGGGTCAGCCTGCTGCCTCCTCCTCTGCTGCTGCTGCTGATAATGATGATGATGGTGATGATGATGATGGGTCTGCTAGTGTTGATTCCGAGGAGACTGGCGGATCTGACGAGGTCTACCGAGCACCGGGGCGTTAGCATCGCTCTTTTCCTTTTTGGTGTCCTGATGCCAAAGGGGGAGAGAGAGATATTATGACGGGATTTGCATGGGGGGCTATGGTTGTCGTTCGTGTCTTTTGTTGTCGTTCGTGTCTTTCGTTTTGCTTCCCAGTTGAACTCTTATTTTCTTTTAGTCGGTCATGTACCTATCTTATGTGAAGACTATTTGCATTTCAGTAGAGACTGAGTTTATTCTTACCCTTGTCTTTAAGCTCTACTTATTATCTCGTACAATCGCTCCTTAATGTTATTTCCTCTATTGTACCCATTGGTTGGTCTCTAAAATCAAGGGGGAGCTCCAATTCCTGTACTTGTCTCATCTGGGGCACATGGCGAGGGGGAGCTCCGCTTTTATTTTAGAGACCATCAGTGCAAATCGTGTTGTTGTCATCATCCACCAAAAACGGGGAGATTGTAAGGGCATTCTCTTACCTTAAGTGTTTTGGTGATGATGACACCTCACTATGTTATCTAACCGGGTGTCAAGTTGTTCAGGTATTATGTGTGAGACACAAGACGGTTAGGTATTCCCTCCAAACGGAAAAGATCGAAGACGGTGTTCTCTACATGTTTATTCTCTTTGGTCGTAGGGATCCCATACTATTAAGAGGGAATCCACATTGGAAGTTCTTGGGTGAATCAATTCTCTCTCACATCCTTATGCACCCAACTCGTTCCATCGCATCAAAGAGAGAGAGGCCCGTCTTTCCTTCCATGCTTGCCGGTTGTACCACTGTCCCGACCGGTTGCACCGCTCGCTCCAGACATCCGGTCTAACCACCACTCCAGGGGTGATACCCTGGGGGTGCTGCCACTGAGTGGTCCCCAGCAGTACAACCGCTGCCCCCGGGCGGTTGTACCGCCCACAGCTGGGTGACCCAGGGTGGCAGTCCTAGGCGGTTTTACCGGCCCAGCACCGGGCTTCAACCGGACGTTGTTCTATTGAGCTCCGGTTGTTGGGCGGACGTGGACTGGTTGTACCGCTATTTTATATAGTCCAGTACTACTGGTGTTCCAAGCAGTTGTACCGCTTGGGACTTTGCCGTGTCCAGCGCTCGAGTTGAGCGGTTGTGACGCCCCCAATTTTGACCGTACGCTAAACATACACGCAATGCGTACGACCAAGATTAGGGACTCACTGATCGATATCACAACACAACACAAAATAAAGTCATACGGCTTCATATTACAAGCCAGGGGCCTCGAGGGCTCGAATACAAAGCTCGACAAGCATGAGTCAGCGGAAGCAAATAATACCTGAGTACAGACATAAGTTAAACAAGTTTTGCCTTAAGAAGGCTAGCACAAACATAACACGTATCGAAAGAGGCGAGGCCTCCTGCCTGGGAACCTCCTATCCTACTGCTGGTCGGGGGCAGCCTCCACGTAGTAGTAAGCTCCATCGGTGGTGTATTAGTCGCCTCCGGCGTACTCCATCTCCTGGGCTCCATCGTCTGAACGCAGAATCGTATCGAGGGGGAAGGAGAAAGCAAAGCAGCGGTGAGTACTCATCCAAAGTACTCGCAAGACTGACATCAGAACTATGCTAAGTATGCATCAGTATCAAGGAATGGGGTTATATCTGGGCTGTCTGCAGAAGCAAGAATAGGGGTAAGGCCTAGTCCTATCGAAGACTAGCATCTTCAGCACCTTGCAGCATTAGAAGAGAGTAGACTGGTATCTCATATATAGCAATATTATTGTAGCAAATTTTTATTAAGTATCCACGCCCAGAGATTCTTCCTCGACTCCCTGCGAGGAAGCAATCTCGGAGCCAACATTCGTTTCAATTTAAAGTCACAATTTTAGTTGTAGTAGATCAAGGTACAACTCCAAGTCGTCCTGTTACCGTGGACACGGCTATTCGAATAGATGAATTCATCCCTGCAGGGGTGCACCGCATTTCCAACATGATTGATCACCTCCGGCCGGACACACTTTCCTGGGTCATGCCCGGCCTCGGGATATCAACACGTTGTCGCCCCACCTAGGCTCAACAGAGAGGCCAGCCCGCCGGTCTAAATCCTAAGCGCACAGGGGTCGTGGACCCACTTGCCCTTTGCGCTCCTGCACGATGCGTGGGCGGCCGAGGTCATCCCTAGCACACTCTAATCCAAGACCTGTGCCGTCCAGGCCACTCGGGCGCGCGCCACTCCATTGCTGACGTCCGAAGAGCTTCGGCTGATACAACGACGCTGAGTACCCATAACTTGTCCCACGTGAAGGTTTAGTGCGTAAAAGGTCAAAAGACCAACTCAGATCAAATACCCAACCCATTAGCATTTTATTAATGCGGGGAAAGCGCGACCCATGAAGGGCGGTCCCGTCGCCCCGTCTCGAGGATGTGTGGCAAGGGCCTCTCCTGCCCAGCCACGCCTCATCATCATCAAACCGTGGGTACCCCTCAGGGCCGACCCATCACCAACATGTTTCCGTAACCAGGTCATAGTAACTGTGTGTACAAAACATCAAGACAGAACCTGAGGAATCACCCTCAAAGGGTCCCGCTCGATGAAACCGTCAAGGTGGACATAGAGGAATCACCCTCGAGGGTCCCACACTTGAGGGGTTGCATGACAGAGTCATCGTCGGGAGTGGTGAAGGAGGAATCACCCTCGATAACCACGACCAACTAGCGGCACTACAGAGTTAGCATCATGAGTACTTCACGAGGTGTCACCCTCGGTACTCGATAGTAGCTCTGCAAAGTCGTACAACTAAGGGGTGTGCGGTGAATGTGACGGGCATGGCTTGTCGGTCAGTTGACCGAGTCTTCGAGTCGTCGATGAAGAAGCAGGGGCAACTGGGACTAAGGGGGTCACAGGGGATTCATTGATCAACCTATACTAAGTAGTTGATATAACAGCAGGTATAGTAGCAGTTTATCAAAAACAGGCTATGCATCAGAAATAGGAGCTAGCTAATACAGTAGCAAAATCTAATGCAAGAATGAGAGGGAAAGAATTGGGCGATATCGGAATGCTCAAGGGGGGTTTGCTTGCCTTGCTGCTTTGCTACAAAGGCCTGATCGTCAACGGTGTAGTCGTACCCGGCAGCAGCGTCAGTCTCGGGGTCTACCGGTAAGAAGAGGGGGGAGAAACAATAATTATAAAGCAAACAGATGCATCACATGCATGACATGACAATATGCAGAGCTAGGCATGCACTAACGCAGGGCTACACGTCGCAGACGGATCGGAAGAATATCTGACGATATTTTCCGGGTCTCGGGCTACTACCGGATAGACGAAAACGATGGAAAAGTTCCACGTTCGTTATGATAGGAGCGCGTGACAGACTAACGGACAGCGTATTCGGATTCGTGGAATTTTTCAGAACAACTTTCATGTATAAAATATTTTCATCTAACTTACGGATTATTTTATATTAATTTATAAAGTTTTATTAATATTCTGAAATTAAAATAGATTATTTTAATTCAATAATTCAATTATGACATCAGCATGATGTCATCCTGACATCAGCAGTCAACAGTCATAGTTGACTGGTCAAACTGACCAGTGGGCCCCTGTTGTCAGTGACACAGTTTTAATTAAAGTTTAATTAATATTAATCAGATTAATTATCAGGGAGGGTCCACATGTCATACTGATTAGCCGAATTAATTAACAGAATTGATTAACAAGTTTAATTAATTAATAGAGTAGTTAATTAACTTAATTATGTTTAATTAAGCTAATTAACTAATTAATTGATTAATTAATTTAAGTATTTATTTATCTATATACACATTTTTTTACATTTTTTTAACTGTGGCCGGGCCCACTTGTTAATGGCCCACTGGCCACACACACACACAACACACACACGCGCGCGCGCTTTGGCCGCTCGGCCATGGCCAGCAGCAGCAACCGACGAGCAGGAGGGGGGAAGGTGAGGCCACGTGCGGGACAACAGCGGTGGCCGACGGCGGTGGCCGGAGGCGGGCGCAGCGGCGGAGGGGGGCTGTAGGAGCGCGACGGGGCCAGTGGCGAGGCAGGGACGCGGGGGCAAGGGCTGCGGGCGCGCACGCAGTGAGCACGGGCGGGGCCAGGGCCACAGCGGTGAGGGGGCGAGCGGGGCCGCGCGGTGCGTGCGTGCGAGGCACCCCCGGTGCGCGGCCGGCGCGAAGCCGGCGTGGTTGGGCGCGGCGACGGGCGTGCAGCGGGCGAAGCGGCGCGCGAGCACAGGGGGGGTAGCGCGGGACGGCGAGCGGACGGCCGGTGAGCGCGGCGCTGCGGGGGCCGCGGTGAGGTGCGCGCGGCGGCGGGGTGGTGAGGGACGGAGGAGGGGCGAGGAGGAAGGGAGGGAGGAGCCTCGGGTGCTCACCGGTGATGGCGAGAAGGGGGCGGTGAGGCGCGGGGTAGGCCGGTGGGGAGGAGATGGGGAGGCGCCGGCGGGGCGGGGAGCACGGTCCGGCGGGGTGGGGCGGCGCGGAGGCGCCGGGCATGGGCGGCGGCGGCCCCGATCTGGATCCCGATCGGGTCCAGGGGCGGGGGCAGAGAGAGGTGGGGGCAGCGTGGGGGGAGTGGGGTGAGTAGGGTGTCGGTGGGGGAGTGGGGTGACCAAGTAGTGGCCCGGGGTGGGCCGGCAGGGTAGAGGGGGCCGGTTGGGCCGGCCAGTTGGGCCAAGGCCCAGGAGGGGGGGTTTCTGTTTTTCCCCTTTTCTATTTTTTTAATACTGTTTTTAGTTTTTCTTTTATTAGTTTCTGTTTTTACCAATTTCCCTTTATAAAATATTTTTGTAAAATTTAGAGAACATGCCCAATATTATAATAGCAATATTAGGTAGTTTCATAAAAAGTTTGGGGACAAATTGGAAATGTTAGGAAATTTTCATAATTCAAAAGACAATTAATTTATTGCATTAGGTCTCTGTTTTAATTGTTTTGAGGCACTCAAATACCCTATAAAATGTTTGTTACAATTTTATAACAGCTTAGGGAATATTTGCAACCTAAGCAAGATTTTTATTTACTGGTTTACAAAACTTTTAATTTCACTTTTCCAATGATTTTTGAATTGCATAAGAATTTGAACTTGCATTTGATTCCAAGGTGATCACATTGGGATTAGCAAAATGGATTAGCATAATCCACAGATTACTGTAGCTTGATTACACGGATTACTGTAGTTGCAAATCCAGGGCGTCACAACTCTCCCCTACTAAAAAGAATTCTCGTCCCGAGAATTAAGAAGTAGAAGGAAAGAGCCCGGGGTATTCTGCACGAAGATGATCTTCGCGTTCCCAAGTGGCTTCATCTTTAGAATGATTTGCCCACTGCACTTTGAAGAATTTGGTAACCTTCTGACGAGTCCGACGTTCAGTTTCACCAAGGATGCGGACCGGTTGCTCTTTGTAAGAAAGGTCTTGCTGCATCTGAAGCATATCATAATCCACTTCTCGGATAGGATCCTTGAAACAGCGACAAAGCTGTGACACGTGGAACACATCGTGAACCTGAGAAAGGTTTGGCGGCAGTTCCAGTTGATATGCCACTTTACCACGCCTTTCGAGAATAGTGAAAGGACCAATGTATCGAGGAGCCATATTGCCCTTGATCCCAAAACGGTGTGCACCTCTCATTGGCGTGACTCAAAGATAAGCCTTTTCGCCAGGTTGATAGACCATATCTTTGTGATGACGGTCATACTGACTCTTCTGACGAGACTGGGCCACCTTCAGATTTGCATGAATAATGCGGACTTGATCTTCGGCATGTTGGATAATATCCGGACCGATAAGTGTACGTTCCCTAGTTTCTGACCAATTCAGAGGAGTCCGACACTTACGTCCATACAACACTTCAAAGGGAGCCATCTTCAGACTAGCTTGATAGCTATTGTTGTAGGAGAACTCAGCATACGGGAGAGATTCCTCCCATTTCTTGCCGAAAGAAATGACACAATCTCGAAGCATGTCTTCGAGAATCTGGTTGACTCTTTCAACTTGTCCCTGGGATTGAGGGTGAAAAGCGGTGCTAAATGACAAATGAGTTCCCATAGCTTCCTGGAAAATTGCCCAGAATCTTGAAGTGAATAAGCTGCCATGGTCTGAACTAATCACCAGTGGAATACCATGGAGTGAAACAACTCTGGACATGTAAAGATCTGCTAGCTGACTAGCAGTAATAGTTTCTTTGACAGCCAGAAAATGTGCAACTTTGGACAGACGGTCAATGACGACAAGAATAACATCATTACCTTTCTGCGATTTGGGAAAACCAGTGACAAAGTCCATTTCAACATGATCCCATTTCCATTCAGGAATAGAAATAGGTTGCAGAGTTCCAGCAGGCTTTTGATGTTCTGCTTTGATCCGACGACAAATGTCGCATTCTAAAACATAGCGTGCAATGTCCTGTTTCATGTTTGACCACCAGAATCTTTGACGGATGTCTTGGTACATCTTGGTACTACCCGGATGAATAGACATCGGTGTATCATGAGCTTCTTTCAATATTCTATCAGTCATATTCAGGTTTTCCCTTTTTGTTGGAACGAATAAGCGACCCTTGAAGTATACAGCGCCATCATCAGCAACAGTGAAACAAGAGGGCCTTCCTTCCGCCAGATGGTGCTTAATTCTTTCGACTTCATTGTCATAGCCTTGCATTCTTTTGATAATGTCCACGAGATCTGGTACAGCAACCAAGTTACTCAGAGAACCCTGGTTAACAACACGGAGGTGCATTTTACGGGCCTCCAGTGGAGGGGGAACGAGATAACCCTGAGGAACAATATGGAGGTTCAGCTTGCGGAATTCTTCTTGCAGAAGGGGGTGAACCTTGTGAACCTGAAGGTGGTTGCAGTAAGACTTGCGGCTCAAAGCATCAGCCATGACATTAGCCTTGCCAGGTGTATAAGAAATTCCCACGTTGTAATCTGCTATGCGCTCCATCCATCTCTGTTGACGGAGATTCAAATCTGGCTGAGTAAACAAGTACTTCAGACTTTGGTGATCGGTGTAGATCTCGCAACGATTACCAACAAGGTAATGCCGCCACTCTTTCAGTGCATGAATTACTGCAGCAAGTTCAAGGTCATGAACTGGGTAGTTCTCTTCATGAGGACGCAATTGACGAGATGCATAAGCAACCACCCTATGTTCTTGCATTAGGACACAACCCATTCCTTGACGTGAAGCATCACAATAGATGACAAAGAACTCCTGAGTATCCGGAAGAGCAAGCACTGGAGCAGATGTCAGTTTGTCCTTAAGTGCTTGAAAGCTCTCCTGACATTTTTCTGTCCACTCATATTTAACACCTTTGTGAAGCAGATTGGTTAAGGGTTTTGCAATCTTGGAGAAGTTCTCGACGAATCGATGGCAATAGCTGGCGAGTCCGAGAAAACTTCTCACTTGCTTGACATTCTTCGGGGGAGTCCAGTCAAGAATAGCCTGAACTCGTTCAGGGTTGACCGCAATACCATCCTTGGAGATCACATGACCAAGGTAGGCTACTGATACGTCTCCGTCGTATCTATAATTTTTGATTGTTTCATGCCAATATTCTACAACTTTCATATACTTTTGGAAACTTTTTATACTATTTTTGGGACTAACATATTGATCCAGTGCCCAATGCCAGTTCCTGTTTGTTGCATGTTTTTTGTTTCGTAGAATATCCATACCAAACGAAGTCCAAACGTGATAAAAACTTACGGAGATTTTTTTTGGAATATATGTGATTTTTGGGAAAAAGAATCAACGCGAGACGATGCCCGAGGGGCCCACAAGCCATAGGGGCGCGCCCCAGGGGGTAGGGCGCGCCCTGGACCCTTGTGGTCACCTCGTAATGCGGTTGGTGCCCTTCTTTCGCCGCAAGAAAGTTAATATCCGGATAAAAATCGTGTTAAAATTTCAGCCCAATCGGAGTTACGGATCTCTGGGAATTTAAGAAACGGTGAAAGGCCAGAATCTGGGAAGGCAGAAACAAAAGGAAACAGAGAGAGAGATCCAATCTCGGAGGGGCTCCCGCCCCTCCGCCGCCATGGAGTTCAAGGACCAGAAGGGAAACCCTCCTCCCATCTAGGGGGAGGTCAAGGAAGAAGAATAAGGAGGGGGGCTCTCTCCCCCTCTCTCCCGGTGGCGCCGGAACGCCGCCGGGGCAATCATCGTGTGATGGCAATCTACTTCAACAACTACGTCATCTTCACCAACACCTCCATCACCTTCCCCCATCTATCTACAGCGGTCCACTCTCCCGCAACCCGCTGTACCCTCTACTTGAACATGGTGCTTTATGCTTCATATTATTATCCAATGATGTGTTGCCATCCTATGATGTCTGAGTAGATTTTTGTTGTCCTATCGGTGATTGGTGAATTGCTATGATTGGTTTAATTTGCTTATGGTTATGTTGATGTCCTTTGGTGCCCATCATATGAGCGTGCGCGTGGATCACACCATAGGGTTAGTTGTATGTTGATAGACTATGTATTGGAGGGCAAGGGTGATAGCAGTTTCAGCCTAGCATAGAAATTGATGCATACGGGATTGAAGGGGGACCAATATATCTTAATGCTATGGTTGGGTTTTACCTTAATGAACGTTAGTAGTTGCGGATGCTTGCTAATAGTTCCAATCATAAGTGCATAGAATTCCAAGTAAGGGATGACATGCTAGCAGTGGCCTCTCCCACATAAAACTTGCTATCGGTCTAGTAACGTAGTCAATTGCTTAGGGACAATTCCGCAACTCCTACCACCACTTTTCCACACTCGTTAAACTAACATAATTGTTACTTTATCTAAACAGCCCCTAGTTTTTATTTATGTGTTCTTTATTATCTTGCAAACCTATCCCACAACACCTACAAAGTACTTCTAGTTTCATACTTGTTCTATGTAAAGCGAACATTAAGCGTGCATAGAGTTGTATCGGTGGTCGATAGAACTTGAGGGAATATTTGTTCTACCTTTAGCTCCTCGTTGGGTTCGACACTCTTACTTATCGAAAGAAGCTACAACTGATCCCCTACACTTGTGGGTTATCAAGACCTTTTCCTGGCGCCGTTGCCGGGGAGCAATAGCGTGGGGTGAATATTCTCGTGGGTGCTTGTTTGCTTTATCACTAAGTAGATTTTATTTGTTGTTGTTCTCGATCTTTAGTTATGGATATGGAACACGAAATACCAAAAAAATTAGTTGAACCTACTACACCAATGGTTGAAGAACCACCCAAAATCTATCACACTGTTGAAGCTTTTTACTTGGATCATCTTCGATCCGTTTGTGCTCGTGCTGAAACCCCAACTAGCTTAGTTGAGGGCAAATCATTAAATGAGCATGCTTATTATGTGCGACACCGCTTATCTCAAAAAGGGAAACTTTTATGGCATCATATTAATAATTTGCAATGCTATGCTTGGAATTTATGCGAAATTTATGATTTTACTTGTAGTTCTGAAGACCCTAAAAAACACCTTCCCTATCAATGTGAGTTTAAGGATAATGGAATCGTATCTTCTTATGCCAAGGGTGTTTATAATTACTATGATATTGAGCAAATTGAAGAATTTGTTGCTTTTAAGGGTGCCTATGAAATTGCTTCTTTGATTGAAAAGTATGATGCTACTCTTTACAAATCTGAAAGTTTTGCCATACTTAAATATTGCTATGAAAACTATGCTTCTAATGCTTATGTTAAGCCATATATTGAGGACTCCTCCGCTGTCCAAGAGGAGACTAGTATTTTGCAGGAAACTATGGAAGAAGAAATTCCTGACACTGTGAGCTCATTAGATGAAAAAGATGACGAGGAGAGCGAAGAACAAAAGGAGGAAGAGCGGATTAGCTACCCATGCCCACCTTCTAATGAGAGTAACTCTTCAACTCATACATTGTTTAATTTCCCTTCGTGCTTACCGAAGGATGAATGCTATGTTGATTGCTATGATCCCTTGGATTCATTTGAAATATCCCTTTTTGATGAAATTGATGCTTGCTATACTTGTGGCCATGATGCCAATATGAATTATGCTTATGGAGATGAACTTGCTAGTGTTTCTTATGTTAAGAATGAAATTATTGCTATTGCACCCACGCATGATAGTCCTATTATCTTTTTGAATTCTCCCAACTATACTATATCGGAGAAGTTTGCGCTTATTAAGGATTATATTGATGGGTTGCGTTCTACTATTGCACATGATAATTTTGATAAATATAATATGCATGTGCTTGCTTCTCCTACTTGCAATTATTATGAGAGGAACTACATCTCCGCCTCTCTATGTTTCCAATACGATAAAATTGCAAGAAACTGTTTATACTATGCATTGGCCTTTACTTTGTGTGCATGAATTGTTCTTTTATGACATGCCGATGCATAGGAAGAGAGTTAGACTTCGTTGTTGCATGATATATGTTACTTTGTGCTCACTACTAAATTACAAATCATTGTTAATTAAAATTGGCTTTGATATACCTTGGGATCCGGGTGGATCCATTACTTGAGCACTTTATGCCTAGCTTAATGGCTTTAAAGAAAGCGCTGTCAGGGAGACAATCCGAAAGTTTTAGAGAGTCATTTTATTCTGTTGTGTTCTTTTATATAGTTCAGAAACAAAAAAATAAAGAGGGGAACCTAAAACTTTTTCAAAAAGAGAAGTGAAAGTAAGAAGGACAAGCACCGTTGAAGTGGGGGAGCTCCTTGAACTTTGTTCATGCCCATGGAAACTTTGCAAATCTTGATTACAGAAACTTTTCAACAAAAATAATTATGCCCTTGTATAAATCCATTGTATTATAAAAATAATGTGCCAAGATTTGCCTTTAGGATGATTAGATTGCTTGTTTGGTGTGTGCAGTGCAAAAACAGAAACTTTGGTTGTAGTGCGTGAATTTACATTTTTTTACTGGAATGTCAAAAGTTTCTGAAATTTTGACACAGTACTGCTATGCAAATTGTTTATTTTGTCCTAATTGGTCAGAATTTTTAGAGTTACAAAAGTATAGTAAATGTTCAGATTGCTACAGACTGTTCTGTTTAAGACAGATTATGTTTTTGATGCATTGTTTTGCTTGTTTTGATGAAACTACCGATTGTATCGGTGGTATAAGCCATAAATAAGTTATAATACAGTAGCTACAATGCAAAAATAAAATATGAATGGGTTTGCAACAGTACTTAAAGTGGTAATTTGCTTTATTATACTAACGGATCTCACGAGGGTTTTGTTAAGTTTTGCGTGATTGAAGTTTTCAAGTTTTGGGTGAGATCACGATGGATGAAGGAATAAGGAGTGGAAAGAGACTAAGATTGGGGATGCCCGAGGCACCCCAAGGTAATATTCAAGGACTCCCAAGAAACTAAGCTTGGGGATGCCCCGGAAGGCATCCCCTCTTTCTTCTAACAACCATCGGTAATTTTACTTGGAGCTATATTTTTATTCGTCACATGATATGCGTAAATCTTGGAGCGTCGTGTGCTTTTTATTTTTCTTTTAATAATGCACCATGCTGGTATGAGAAAGTTCTTGGTTGATTTATAGAAGGCTCTTTGCACCTCGCTTATATCTTTTGAGTATGGCTTTATAGAATGCTTCATGTGCTTCACTTATATCATTTGAAGTTTGGATTGCCTGTTTCTCTACACATAGAAAACCGCCATTTGTAGAATGCTCTTTTGCTTCACTTATATTTGTTAGAGCGTGGGCATATCTTTTGTAGAAAGAATTAAACTCTCATGCTTCACTTATATCTATTTAGAGAGTTAACAGGAGTTGGTCATTCACATGGTTAGTCATAAAATCCTACATAAAACTTGTAGATCACTGAATATGATATGTTTGATTCCTTTCAATAGTTTTGCGATATAAAGATGGTGATACTAGAGTCATGCTAGTGAGTAATTGTGGATTGGTAGAAATAGTTGTGTTAAAGTTTGTGATTCTCGTAGCATGCACGTATGGTGAACCGTTATGTGATGAAGTCGGAGCATGATTTATTTATTGATTGTCATCCTTTGTGTGGAGGTCGGGATCGCGCGATGGTTAACTCCTACCAACCCTTCCCCTAGGAGCATGCGTGTAGTACCTTGTTTCGATGACTAATAAATTTTTGCAATAAGTATGTGAGTTCTTTATGACTAATGTTGAGTCCATGGATTATACGCACTCTCACCCTTCCACCTTTGCTAGCCTCTCTAGTACCGCGCAACTTTCGCCGGTGCATTAAACCCACCTTCCTCAAAACAGCCACCATATACCTTCCTCAAAACAGCCACCATACCTACCTATTATGGCATTTCCATAGCCATTCCGAGATATATTTCCATGCAACTTCCACCGTTCCGTTTATTATGACACGCACCATCATTGTCATATTGCTTAGCATGATCGTAAGATAGCTAGCATGATGTTTTCATGGTTTACGCTAGATCATTGCATATCCCGGTACACCGCCGGAGGCATTCATATAGAGTCATATCTTGTTCTAGTATCGAGTTGTAAATCTTGAGTTGTAAGTAAATAAAAGTGTGATGATCATCATTATAGAGCATTGTCCCATGTGAGGAAAGGATGATGGAAACTATGATTCCCCCACAAGTCGGGATGAGTCTCCGGACTTTATGAAAAATAAAAGAGGCCAAAGAAACCCAAATAAAAAAAAGAGGCCAAAGAAGCCCACCAAAAAATGAGAGAAAAGAGAGAAGGGGCAATGCTACTATCCTTTTTCCACATTTGTGCTTCAAAGTAGCACTATGATCTTCATGATAGAGAGTCTCCTATATTGTCACTTTCATATACTAGTGGGAATTTTTCATTATAGAACTTGGCTTGTATATTCCAATGATGGGCTTCCTCAAATTGCCCTAGGTCTTCGTGAGCAAGCAAGTTGGATGCACACCCACTTAGTTTTCAGTTTGAGCTTTCATACACTTATAGCTCTAGTGCATCCGTTGCATGGCAATCCCTACTCACTTGCATCGATATCGATTGATGGGCATCTCCATAGCCCATTAATTTGCCTAGTTGATGTGAGACTATCTCCTTCTTTTTGTCTTCTCCACAACCTCCACCATATTCTATTCCACCTATAGTGCTATATCCATGGCTCACGCTCATGTATTGCGTGAAAGTTGAAAAAGTTTGAGAATACTAAAGTATGAAACAATTGCTTGGCTAAAACCGGGGTTGTGCATAATTTAATACTTTGTGTGATGAAGATGGAGCATAGCCAGACTATATGATTTTGTAGGGATAACTTTCTTTGGCCATGTTATTTTGAGAAGACATGATTGCTTTATTAGTATGCTTGAAGTATTATTGTCTTTATGTCAAATGATAGACTATTGCTTTGCATCACTCGTGTCTTAATATTCATGCCATGATTAGATTATATGATCAAGATTATGCTAGGTAGCATTCCACATCAAAAATTATCTTTTTTATCATTTACCTGCTCGAGGATGAGCAGGAATTAGTTACTTCGTCCATCCAGAACTCACACTTTGAATACTTTGCATAAAGTTGATGTTCTCGAAGCTTCTCCAGTATAAGACGAAGATGTTTAGCATGCTCTTCTTTATTCTTGGAGTAAACCAGGATATCATCCAAATAAACCACGACGAATTTATCGAGGTAATCCATGAATTTATAGTTCATCAGGCGAGAGAAGGTTGCTGCAGCATTGGTTAAGCCGAAGGACATGATGGTGTACTCGTATGAACCATAGCGAGTAACAAATGCAGTCTTGGGAATATCCTCTTCACGAACCCGGATCTGATGGTAACCCAACCTCAAGTCGAGTTTCGAAAACACTGATGAACCAACAAGTTGATCATACAGATCGTTGATCCGAGGAAGCGGATATTTGTTTTGAATCGTTGCTTGGTTGATGGGACGGTAATCTTGGACCAATCGATTCGTACCATCTTTCTTCTTGACAAAGAGAGAAGGTGCTCCCCAAGTAGAGGAACTTGGACGAATGAACCCTTGACGAAGCAAATCATCGATTTCTTGTTTCAGTTCAAGGAGTTCATGTGGAGGCATCTTATATGGCCGTTTAGCAATAGGGGTGGTGCTTGGCACTAAGTCGATGACAAACTTGACAGCTCTTACAGGGGGAATCCCTGGAAGTTCTTCTGGAAAGACATCTTGAAAATCACGGACCACTGGGATGTTTTCAATCCCCTCAAGAGGTAACGCGTTTAATGCATTCAGGGCATAAAGCCAGGATTCAGCATCTCGAACAAGATGAGCATGGTCAAGATCTAGCATGACGATAATGATGGGGTCTAACAGCTTGGAAAGACATGATTGAGTACAAAATCATAAGCAAGGAAGATTCTAAGAGTTGTTGAATCGCAAAGCATACTCGATTCAGATATCGGTGTCCCTGAGTGTCCCACAACTCAGAACACGAAGAAACTGGAATCAGTGAAATATCATAGTTGATGAGGAGCTCATAAAAAGTTATATAGCTCCGTGATATTCTCGAGATACCAATGATAAAACTCGGAGGTAGATCAGAATAAAGGTTAGACTAGTGTATTGATCTGTGGAAGACAAACACTTTAACTTGTCTGAGAATGAAACCAAAGTAGAACAACATGGTCGGAACCACGATTGCAAAGGGCAAGATCAAAGATACAAGATCAAATCATACAATGAATGATTATTGAAAGGAGAAGCTTCTATGATAAGATCAACATTGTTTCCATGGGCATGAACACAAGGTTCAAGGTCGACTCCCACTTCATCAATGCATCACCTTCCATTTACACCTCGCCTTTGGTGAAGTTATAGTTTTGAAAGATTATCTGGCAAAACACCAGAAAAGTATGACTCGTGAAAACTGTCGGGTTCACACGAATTAAGGAAGGCATAGGTCCAACCCATCAGGGCATCTTAGGAACATATACCACAAGCTTCAAGAGTAATTAACACATGCTTGACAACAGAGCATGGCTGACAAAAGCATAGGATACAACTTATCAGAGGGAGAAGGCACAATTTACCAATGGCATCATGTATCACGGGAAGAACATCACAATAATTCTGAATGTGAAGGACGCTATCGGATCATAACCCAACAATGGGTCTGGCGGCCCACAAAGTACCTAATGTGAGTATCGGTACTCAATTGAGGGAGAAGAATGCAAAGCATCAGGGTATAGAACATCCAATAATTTGACGCTTAAATAACCAAGGGAATTAAGTTCCCAATTTGGTGTATCAGAATCAGATGCTCCGATCAATAAAAATAAGTTGAAAGGACTTAGATGGACAATCAACCAAGGTTGATTTAACGAGAACCAGCTCTTGATTGGAAAGACGTCTGAGCCAGACAGATAATTTATGAGTATCAAGTGAGGATTGCGTGCATTCACACACAAGTTGAATCAATAAGGTCAAATGATAATCACAGAGGATTTTAATGGATATTGCTAGACATATGGAATTAACCACAATGTAAGAAGGTGAGAAAGGTCAAGAGCAATAGGCTACTCTGGATTTCGAAAGATCGAATAGCAATTCGAAGGACTTGCGAAACCCATGACAACCGAGGATGAACGAATCCCCGATAAGAAAATTTGATGTCCCTTGTAATAACAAGAGCAACTAGAAATGAGTATGAACGATAGTTGTACGTAGTTATCCATAAGGGTTGACGATGGAAGGGAATCGTAAGCGCGATGAGCACAAGTTCTCGGGAGAACATCGGAGAGTATCTTCGAAGTCTTCTGATGAATCGAGCCATCGTCTGAAATGAGGGGCTCTCCGGGAGGATTAGTTATGAGAACCTAGAGTTAGAGTTAATAAAATCTTTAACCCGAAAGAGAAGAGAGATCAGAACCCAGAGTATAGATGAGGAATAAAAGATCCTAATACCACCCGATTGAGACGTAAGCCACACAACTATGTTAGTAAAAGTTTTTCAAGTACTAGACTCAACTTCGGCCAAGGAGTTGGAAAGGGGGCTACCTACAGGCAGTCGGCTCTGATACCAACTTGTGACGCCCCCAATTTCGACCGTACGCTAAACATACACGCAATGCGTACAACCAAGATTAGGGACTCACTGATCGATATCACAACACAACACAAAATAAAGTCATACAGCTTCATATTACAAGCCAGGGGCCTCGAGGGCTCGAATACAAAGCTCGAGAAGCACGAGTCAGCGGAAGCAAATAATATCTGAGTACAGACATAAGTTAAACAAGTTTTGCCTTAAGAAGGCTAGCACAAACATAACACGGATCGAAAGAGGCGAGGCCTCCTGCCTGGGAACCTCCTATCCTACTGCTGGTCGGGGGCAGCCTCCACGTAGTAGTAAGCTCCGGCGGTGGTGTAGTAGTCGCCTCCGGCGTACTCCATCTCCTGGGCTCCATCGTGTGAACATAGAATCGTATCGAGGGGGAAGGAGAAAGCAAAGCAGCGGTGAGTACTCATCCAAAGTACTCGCAAGACTGACATCAGAACTATGCTAAGTATGCATCAGTATCAAGGAATGGGGTTATATCTGGGATGACTGCAGAAGCAAGAATAGGGGGAAGGCCTAGTCCTATCGAAGACTAGCATCTTCAGCATCTTGCGGCATTAGAAGAGAGTAGACTGGAATCTCATATATAGCAATATTATTGTAGCAAATTTTTATTAAGTATCCACGCCCAGAGATTCTTCCTCGACTCCCTGCGACGAAGCAATCTCGGAGCCAACATTCATTTCAATTTAAAGTGACAATTTTAGTTGTAGTAGATCAAGGCACAACTCCAAGTCGTCATGTTACCGTGGACACGGCTATTCAAATAGATGAATTCATCCCTGCAGGGGTGCACCGCATTTCCAACATGCTTGATCACCTCCGGCCGGACACACTTTCCTGGGTCATGCCCGGCCTCGGGATATCAACACGTCGTCGCCCCACCTAGGCTCAACAGAGAGGCCAGCCCGCCGGTCTAAATCCTAAGCGCACAGGGGTCGTGGGCCCACTTGCCCTTTGCGCTCCTGCACGATGCGTGGGCGGCCGAGGTCAGCCCTAGCACACTCTAATCCAAGACCTGTGCCGTCCAGGCCACTCGGGCGCGCGCCGCTCCAATGCTGACGTCCGAAGAGCTTCGGCTGATACAACGACGCTGAGTACCCATAACTTGTCCCACGTGAAGGTTTAGTGCGTAAAAGGTCAAAAGACCAACTCAGATCAAATACCCAACCCATTAGCATTTTATTAATGCGGGGCAAGCGCGGCCCATGAAGGGCGGTCCCGTCGCCCCGTCTCGAGGATGTGTGGCAAGGGCCTCTCCTGCCCAGCCACGCCTCATCATCATCAAACCGTGGGTACCCCTCAGGGCCGACCCATCACCAACATGTTTCCGTAACCAGGTCATAGTAACTGTGTGTACAAAACATCAAGACGGAACCTGAGGAATGACCCTCAAAGGGTCCCGCTCGATGAAACCGTCAAGGTGGACTTAGAGGAATCACCTCGAGGGTCCCACACTTGAGGGGTTGCATGACAGAGTCATCATCGGGAGTGGTGAAGGAGGAATCACCCTCGGGAGTTAGCATCATGAGTACTTCACGAGGTGTCACCCTCGGTACTCGATAGTAGCTCTGCAAAGTAATACAACTAAGGGGTGTGCGGTAAATGTGATGGGCATGGCTTGTCGGTCGGTTGACCGAGTCTTCCAGTCTTCGAGTCGTCGATTAAGAAGCAAGGGCAACTGGGACTAAGGGGGTCACAGGGGATTCATTGATCAACCTATACTAAGTAGTTGATATAACAGCAGGTATAGTAGCAGTTTATCAAAAACAGGCTATGCATCACAAATAGGAGCTAGCTAATGATACGTCTCCAATGTATCTATAATTTTTGATTGTTCCATGCTATTATATTATCTGTTTTGGATGTTTTATATGCATTAATATGCTATTTTATATTATTTTTGGGACTAACCTATTAATCTAGAGCCTAGTGCCAGTTTCTGTTTTTTCTTTGTTTTTGAGTATTGCAGATAAGGAATATTAAACGGAGTCCAAACGGAATAAAATCTTCGATATGATTTTTCTTGGACCAGAAGAAACCTGCCAGACTTGGAGATGAAGGCAGGAGACCTGCCGGGAGGCGACAAGCCTGCAGGGCGCGCCCTCCTGGCTTGTGGCCCCCCAGCAGGCCTCCTAACCCTATTCTTCGGCCTATAAATTCCCAAATATTCCCCCAATACCAAAAATAGCCACGCAAATACTTTTCCGCCGCCGGAAGCCTCTGTTCCCGTGAGATCCCATCTTGGAGCCTTTTCCGGTAATCTGCCGGAGGGGGATTCGATCACGGAGGGCATCTACATCAACTCCATTGCCCCTCCGATGATGCGTGAGTAGTCCACCACAGACCTTCGGGTCCATAGCTAGTAGCTAGATGGCTTCTTCTCTCTCTTTGTTCTTCAATACCATGTTCTTCATGATCTTCATGGAGATCTATCCGATGTAATACTCTTTTGCGGTGTGTTTGTCGAGATCCGATGAATTGTGGGTTTATGATCAGCTTATCTATGAATATTATTTGAAACTTCTATTAATTCTTATATGCATGATTTCATATCTTTGCAAGTCTCTTCGAGTTATTGGTTTGGTTTGGCCAACTAGATTGGAAATTCTTGCAATGGGAGAAGTGCTTAGTTTTGGGTTCAATCTTGCGGTGCCCTCACCCAGTGACAAAGTAGGGGTAGCGAGGCACGTATTTGTATTGTTGCCATTGAGGATAAAAAGATGGGGTTTTCATCATATTGCTTGAGTTTATCCCTCTACATCATGTCATCTTACTAAATGCGTTACTCTGTTCTTCATGAACTTAATACTCTAGATGCAGGCAGGAGTCGGTCGATGTGTGGAGTAATAGTAGTAGATGCAGAATCGTTTCGGTCTACTTGACACGGACGTGATGCCTATATGCATAATCATTGCCTTGGATATCGTCATAACTATGCGCTTTTCTATCAATTGCTCGACAGTAATTTGTTCACCCACCGTATTATTTTCCTTCATGAGAGAAGCCTCTAGTGGAACCTATGGCCCCCGGGTCTATTTTCCATATTATATTTTCAGATCTTTAAACCAAAAATACCAAAAATACTTCGCTGCATTCTTTTTACTTTATGTTTTACTTTACGTTCTAGCAATCTTTTATATCTATCTCTATCAGATCTCATCCTTGCAAATAACCGTGAAGGGATTGACAACCCCTTTTAGCGTTGGGTGCAAGAGTTTGATTGTTTGTGTAGGTGCGAAGATTGGGGACTTGCTTGTATCTCCTACTGGATTGATACCTTGGTTCTCAACAACTGAGGGAAATACTTATCTACTTTGCTGCATCACCCTTTCCTCTTCAAGGGAAAACCAACGCAAGCTCAAGAAGTAGCAAGAAGGATTTCTGGCGCCGTTGCCGGGGAGATCTACATCAAGCCTACCAAGTACCCATCACAAACTCATCTCTTGCATTTACATTATTTGCCATTTGCTTCTCGTTTTCCTCTCCCCCACTTCTAAAACGATTTTCAGAAAAAAAAAACAAAAAAGATTTGCCTTTTTATTCGCCCTTTTTCCGTTCGTCTTTTCGTTTGCTTTTTGATTGCTTGTGTGCTAGATTGCTTGCTTTGTCACGATGACTCAAGAGAATACCAAGTTGTGTGACTTCTCCAATACTAATAATAATGATTTTATTAGTACTCCGATTGCTACCGCCATTAGTGCGGAATCTTATGAAATTAATGCCGCTTTGCTTAATCTTGTTATGAAAGAACAATTTTCCGGCCTTCCTAGTGAAGATGCCGCATCCCATCTAAATACTTTCGTTGAGTTGTGTGATATGCAAAAGAAGAAAGATGTGTATAATGATATTGTCAAGTTGAAGGTATTTCCGTTCTCACTACGAGATCGTGCTAAAACTTGGTTTTCATCTTTGCCTAAAAATGGTATTGATTCATGGAATAAGTGTAAAGATGCTTTTAATTCCAAGTATTTTCCGCCCGCTAAGATCATCTCCCTTAGGAACGATATAATGAATTTTAAGCAACTTGATCATGAGCATGTTGCACAATCTTGGGAGAGGATGAAACTAATGATTAGAAATTGCCCCGCACATGGTTTGAGTTTATGGATGATTATATAAATTTTTTATGCGGGATTGAATTTTGCTTCTAGGAATCTCTTAGATTCTACCGCGGGTGGTACTTTTATGGAAATCACATTAGGAGAAGCTACTAAACTCCTAGATAATATTATGGCAAACTACTCTCAATGGCATACCGAAATATCTCCTACTAGTAAAAAAGTGCATGCTATTGAAGAAATAAATACTTTGAGTGAAAAGATGGATGAATTGATGAAATTGTTTGCTAGTAAGAGTGCTCCTATTGATCCTAATGATATGCCTTTGTCTTCTTTGATTGGAAATAATAATGAATCTATGGATGTGAATTTTGTTGGTAGGAACAATTTTGGTAATAACGCGTATAGAGGTAATTTCAATCCTAGGCCGTTTCCTAGTAATTCCTCTAATAATTATGGTAATTCCTACAACAATTCTTATGGAAATTATAATAAGATGCCCTCTGATCTTGAGAATAATATTAAAGAATTTATTAGTTCGCAAAAAGGTTTCAATGCTATGATTGAAGAAAAATAGCTCAAGATTGATGATTTGGCTAGGAACGTTGATAGAATTTCTCTTGAGATTGATTCTTTGAAAATTAGATCTACTCCACCCAAGCATGATATTAATGAGTCTTTAAAAGCTATAATAATTTCTATTGATGAGTGTAAGGAAGGAACCGCTAGAACGCGTGCTAAGCGTGAATGGCTTGAAAAAGTGTGTTCTCGTGATAATATTGATGAAGATCTTAAAGTGATTGATGTGACTCCTATTGAATCTTTGTTTTCTAACATAAATCTTGATAAAGATGGGACTGGAGATAAGTCAACTTTAGTTAAAAGGCGTCCCAATGATTCGTAGTTTATAGATCTTAATGCTAAGATTGATAAAAGTGGGATTGAAGAGGTCAAAACTTTAAATAGCAATGAACCCACTCTTTTGGATTTCAAGGACTTTAATTATGATAGTTGTTCTTTGATTGATTGTATTTCCTTGTTGCAATCCATGTTGAATTCTCCGCATGCTTATAATCAAAATAAAGCTTTTACTAAACATATCGTGGATGCTATGATGAAATCTTTTGAAGAAAAACTTGAGTTGGAAGTTTCTATACCTAGAAAGCTTTATGATGAGTGGGAACCTACTATTAAGATTAAAATTAAAGATTATGAGTGACATGCTTTGTGTGATTTGGGTGCTAGAATTTCCGCGATTCCGAAAACTTTATGTGATGTGCTAGGTTTCCATGAATTTGATGATTGCTCTTTGAATTTGCATCTAGCGGATTCCACCATTAAGAAACCTATGGGAAGGATTAATGATGTTCTTATTGTTGCAAATAGGAATTATGTGCCCGTAGATTTCATTGTTCTTGATATAGATTGCAATCCTACATGTCCTATTATTCTTGGTAGACCTTCCCTTAGAACGATCGGTGCAATTATTGATATGAAGGAAGGAAATATTAGATTCCAATTTCCATTAAGGAAAGGTATGGAACACTTTCCTAGAAAGAAAATAAAATTACCTTATGAATCTATTATGAGAGCTACTTATGGATTGCATACCAAAGATGACAATACCTAGATCTATTGCGTTATGCCTAGCTAGGGGCGTTAAACAATAGCGCTTGTTGGGAGGCAACCCAATTTTATTTCTTTTTCTTTTGTTTTTTGCTTCTGTTTTTGAGTGTTTTACACATTATTACCTATGTAGTAATTGTGTTTTCTTGTTTTAATTAGTGTTTGAGCCAAGTAAGACCTTTGGGATGGTCTACGGTGTTTGTGATTTGATTTTGCTGAAAAACAGAAACTTTTGCTCTCAGTCCAGGAATTTTGTAAATTCACTGGAACGTGCTTTTGATCTGAACATTTTACACAAGATTTATATACAAATTTCCCTGATTGTCCTAATTTTTCAGAATTTTTGGAGTTACAGAAGTATTCGAAGTCTATAGGTTGCTACAGACTGTTCTGTTTTAGACAAATTCTGTTTTCTTTGTGTTGTTTGCTTATTTTGATGTATCTATGGGTTGTATCGGGGGGTATGAACCATGGAGAAGTTGGAATACAGTAGATATTACACCAATATAAATAAAGAATGAGTTCACAACAGTACCTAAAGTGGTGATTTATTTTTCTTATACTAACGGATCTCACGAGTTTTTTGTTGAGTTTTGTGTTGTTAAGTTTTCAAGTTTTGGGTAAAGATTTGATGGACTACGGAATAAGGAGTGGCAAGAGCCTAAGCTTGGGGATGCCCAAGGCACCCCAAGCCATATTCAAGGATACCAAAGAGCCTAAGCTTGGGGATGCCCCGGATGGCATCCCCTCTTTCGTCTTCAATCCATCGGTAAATTTACTTGAGGCTATATTTTTATTCACCACATGATATGTGTTTTGCTTGGAGCGTCTTGTATGATATGAGTCTTTGATTTTTAGTTTGCCACAATCATCCTTGCTGTACACATCTTTTGAGGGGGACACGCATTAATCGTGAATTTATTAGAATACTCTATGTGCTTCACTTATATCTTTTGAGCTAGGCAATGTTGCTCTAGTGCTTCACTTATATCTTTTTAGAGCACGGTGGTGTTTTATTTTATAGAAATAATTGAACTCTCGTACCTCACTTATATTATTTTGACAGTCTTTAAACAGCATGGTAATTGGTTTAGGTTATGAATTTAGTCCTAATATAATGGGCATCCAAGAGGGATATAATAAAAACTTTCATATTAAGTGCATTGAATACTATGAGAAGTTTGATTCCTTGCATATAGTTTTGAGATATAAGGATGGTGATATGAGAGTCATGCTAGTGAGTAATTGTGAATTGGTAGAAATACTTGTGTTAAAGTTTGTGATTCCCGTAGCATGCACGTATGGTGAACCGTTATGTAACGAAGTCGGAGCATGATTTGTTTAATGATTGTCAACCTTTGTGTGAGGGTCGGGAGCGCGCGATGGTTAACTCCTACCAACCTCTCCCCTAGGAGCATGCGTCTAATACTTTGCTTCGATAACTAATAGACTTTTGCAATAAGTATGTGAGTTCTTTATGACTAATGTTGAGTCCATGGATTATACGCACTCTCACCCTTCCACCTTTGCTAGCCTCTCTAGTACCGCGCAACTTTCACCGGTGCATTAAACCCACCTTCCTCAAAATAGCCACCATATACTTTCCTCAAAACAGCCACCATACCTACCTATTATGGCATTTCCATAGCCATTCCGAGATATATTGCCATGCAACTTCCACCGTTCCGTTTTTCATGACACGCACCATCATTTTCATATTGCTTTGCATGATCGTAAGATAGCTAGCATGATGTTTTCATGGCTTGTCCGTTTTTTGATGTCATTTGCTAGGCTAGATCGTTGCACATCCCGGTACACCACCGGAAGCATTCATATAGAGTCATATTTTGTTCTAGGTATCGAGTTGTAATTCTTGAGTTGTAAGTAAATAAAAGTGTGATGATCTTCATTATTAGAGCATTGTCCCGTGAGAGAAAAGGATGATGGAAGCTATGATTCCCTCACAAGTTGGGATGAGTCTCCGGACTTTACAAATAATAAAAGAGGCCAATGAAGCCTAAATAAAAAAAAGAGGCCAAAGATGCCCACCAAAATAAAAAAATTGAGAGAAAGAGAGAAGGGACAATACTACTATCTTTTTCCACACCTGTGCTTCAAAGTAGCACCATGATCTTCATGATAGAGAGTCTCCTATTTTGTCACTTTCATATAACTAGTGGAATTTTTCATCATTATGCACAACCACTTAGTTTCTTTTTGAGCTTTCATACACTTATAGCTCTAGTGCATTCGTTCCATGGCAATCCCTACTCACTCACATTGATATCTATTGATGGGCATCTCCATAGCCCGTTGATACGCCTAGTTGATGTGAGACTATCTTCTCCTTTTTCCTCACAACCTCCACCATATTCTATTCCACCTATAGTGCTATATCCATGGCTCACGCTCATGTATTGCGTGAGAGTTGAAAAAGTTTGAGAACATAAAAAGTGTGAAACAATTGCTTGACTTGTCATCGGGGTTGTGCATGATTTAGATACTTTGTGTGGGGAAGATGGAGCATAGCCAGACCATATGATTTTGTAGGGATAACTTTCTGAGGCCATGTTATTTCGAAAGGACACAATTGCCTTGTTGGTATGCTTGAAGTATTACAGTTTTTATGTCAATATTAGACTTTTGTTTTGAATCTTGCGGATCTGAATATTCATGCCACAATAAAAAATATTACATGGATAAATATGTTAGGTAGCATTCCACATCAAAAATTCTGTTTTTACCATTTACCTACTCGAGGACGAGCAGGAATTAAGCTTGGGGATGCTTGATACGTCTCCAACGTATCTATAATTTTTGATTGTTCCATGCTATTATATTATGTGTTTTGGATGTTTTATATGCATTAATATGCTATTTTATATTATTTTTGGGACTAACCTATTAATCTAGAGCCTAGTGCCAGTTTCTGTTTTTTCTTTGTTTTTGAGTATTGCAGATAAGGAATATTAAACGGAGTCCAAACGGAATAAAATCTTCGATATGATTTTTCTTGGACCAGAAGAAACCTGCCAGACTTGGAGATGAAGGCAGGAGACCTGCCGGGAGGCGACAAGCCTGTAGGGCGCGCCCTAGGGGGGGCGCGCCCTCCTGGCTTGTGGCCCCCCAACAGGCCTCCTAACCCTATTCTTCAGCCTATAAATTCCCAAATATTCCCCCAATACCAAAAAGAGCCACGCAAATATTTTTCCGCAGCCGGAAGCCTCTGTTCCCGTGAGATCCCATCTTGGAGCCTTTTCCGGGGATTCGATCACGGAGGGCATCTACATCAACTCCATTGCCCCTCCGATGATGCGTGAGTAGTCCACCACAGACCTTCGGGTCCATAGCTAGTAGCTAGATGGCTTCTTCTCTCTCTTTGTTCTTCAATACCATGTTCTTCATGATCTTCATGGAGATCTATCCGATGTAATACTCTTTTGCAGTGTGTTTGTCGAGATCCGATGAATTGTGGGTTTATGATCAGCTTATCTATGAATATTATTTGAATCTTCTCTGAATTCTTATATGCATGATTTCATATCTTTGCAAGTCTCTTCGAGTTATTGGTTTGGTTTGGCCAACTAGATTGGTAATTCTTGCAATGGGAGAAGTGCTTAGTTTTGGGTTCAATCTTGCGGTGTCCTCACCCAGTGACAAAGTAGGGGTAGCGAGGCACGTATTTGTATTGTTGCCATCGAGGATAAAAAGATGGGGTTTTCATCATATTGCTTGAGTTTATCCCTCTACATCATGTCATCTTACTTAATGCGTTACTCTGTTCTTCATGAACTTAATACTCTAGATGCAGGCAGGAGTCGGTCGATGTGTGGAGTAATAGTAGTAGATGCAGAATCGTTTCGGTCTACTTGACACGGACGTGATGCCTATATGCATAATCATTGCCTTGGATATCGTCATAACTATGCGCTTTTCTATCAATTGCTCGACAGTAATTTGTTCACCCACCGTATTATTTTCCTTCATGAGAGAAGCCTCTAGTGAAACCTATGGCCTCCGGGTCTATTTTCCATATTATATTTTCAGATCTATAATCCAAAAATACCAAAAATACTTCACTGCATTCTTTTTACTTTTGTTTTACTTTACGTTCTAGCAATCTTTTATATCTATCTCTATCAGATCTCATCCTTGCAAATAACCGTGAAGGGATTGACAACCCCTTTTAGCGTTGGGTGCAAGAGTTTGATTGTTTGTGTAGGTGCGAAGATTGGGGACTTGCTTGTATCTCCTACTGGATTGATACCTTGGTTCTCAACAACTGAGGGAAATACTTATCTACTTTGCTGCATCACCCTTTCCTCTTCAAGGGAAAACCAACGCAAGCTCAAGAAGTAGCAGCTAATACTGTAGCAAAATCTAATGCAAGAATGAGAGGGAAAGAATTGGGCGATATCGGAATGCTCAAGGGAGGTTTGCTTGCCTTGCTGCTCTGCTGCAAAGGCCTGATCGTCAATGGTGTAGTCGTACCCGGCAGCAGCGTCAGTCTCGGGGTCTACCGGTAAGAAGAGGGGGGAGAAACAATAATTATAAAGCAAACAGATGCATCACATGCATGACATGACAATATGCAGAGCTAGGCATGCACTAACGCAGGGCTACACGTCGCAGACGGATCGGAAGAATATTTGATGATATTTTCCGGGTCTCGGGCTACTACCGGACAGACGAAAACGATGGAAAAGTTCCACGTTCGTTATGATAGGAGCGCGTGACAGACTAATGGACAGCGTATTCGGATTCGTGGAATTTTTCTGAACAACTTTCATGTATAAAATATTTTCATCTGACTTACGGATTATGACATCGGCATGATGTCATGCTGACATCAGCAGTCAACAGTCACAGTTGACTGGTCAAACTGACCAGTGGGCCCCTGTTGTCAGTGACACAGTTTTAATTAAAGTTTAATTAATATTAATCAGATTAATTATCAGGGAGGGTCCACATGTCATACTGATTAGCCGAATTAATTAACAGAATTGATTAACAAGTTTAATTAATTAATAGAGTAGTTAATTAACTTAATTATGTTTAATTAAGCTAATTAACTAATTAATTGATTAATTAATTTAAGTATTTATTTATTTATCTATATACACAATTTTTTTACATTTTTTTTAACTATGGCCGGGCCCACTTGTCAATGGCCCACTGGCCACACACACACGCGTGCTTTGGCCGCTCGGCCATGGCCTCGGCCATGGCCAGCAGCAGCAGCCAACGAGCAGGAGGGGGGACGGCGAGGCCACGTGTGGGACAGCAGCGGTGGCCGGCGGCGGTGGCCGGAGGCGGGCGCAGCGGGGGAGGGGGAGCTGTAGGAGCGCGACGGGGCCAGTGGCGAGGCAGGGACGCGGGGGCAAGGGTTGCGGGTGCGTGCGTAGTGAGCACGGACGGGGCCGGGGCCGCAGCGGCGAGGGAGCGACCGGGGCCGCGCGGTGCGTGCGTGCGAGGCGCCCCCGGTGCGCGGCCGGCGCGGAGCCGACGTGGTTGGGCGCAGCGACGGGCGTGCAGCGGGCGAAGCGACGCACGAGCACAGGGGGGGTAGCGCAGGACGGCGAGCGGACGGCCGGTGAGCGCGGCGCTGCGGGGGCCGCGGTGAGGTGCGCGCGGCGGCGGGGTGGTGAGGGACGGAGGAGGGGCGAGGAGGAAGGGAGGGAGGAGCCCCGGGGGCTCACCGGCGATGGCGAGAAGGGGGGCGGCGAGGCGCGGGGTAGGCCGGTGGGGAGGAGATGGGGAGGCGCCAGCGGGGCGGGGAGCACGGTCCGGCGGGGTGGGGCGGCGCGGAGGCGCCGGGCGTGGGCGGCGGCGGCCCCGATCTGGATCCCGATCGGGTCCAGGGGTGGGGGCAGAGAGAGGTGGGGGCGTGGGGGAGTGGGGTGAGTGGGGTGTCGGTGGGGGAGTGGGGTGACCTAGTAGTGGCCCGGGGTGGGCCGGCGGGGTAGAGGGGGCCGGTTGGGCCGGCCAGTTGGGCCAAGGCCCGGGAGGGGGGGTTCTGTTTTTCCCCTTTTCTATTTTTTTAATATTGTTTTTAGTTTTTCTTTTATTAGTTTCTGTTTTTACCAATTTCCCTTTATAAAATATTTTTGTAAAATTTAGAGAACATGCCCAATATTATAATAGCAATATTAGGTAGTTTCATAAAAAGTTTGCGGACAAATTGGAAATGTTAGGAAATTTTCATAATTCAAAAGACAATTAATTTATTGCATTAGGTCTCTGTTTTAATTGTTTTGAGGCACTCAAATACACTATAAAATGTTTGTTACAATTTTATAACAGCTTAGGGAATATTTGCAACCTAAGCAAGATTTTTATTTACTGGTTTACAAAACTTTTAATTTCACTTTTCAAATGATTTTTGAATTGCATAAGAATTTGAACTTGCATTTGATTCCAAGGTGATCACATTGGGATTAGCAAAATGGATTAGCATAATCCATAGATTACTGTAGCTTGATTACACGGATTACTGTAGTTGCAAATCCAGGGCGTCACAGCGGTTGCACCGTGGTGGAACCACCGGTCACGTTTCTGTTATGGTCCGGTGGTTGGGCGGTGGTTGGGCCATGCCGGTTGTACCGCTCGCATCACCGATTGTACCGCTGCCATGTAAAATGGTTGTAATGGTTGGAAAGTGGGGGACCTATATAAAGGGGTGATTCTTCCACCTCTATCTTATCTCTTACCTCTCTCTCTCCACCATTGATGCACTCTAAGCTTTCTTGCCCGGTCTCTCTCTCTAGCCACCCAAACTTGTTGTCTTGCTAGGGATTGAAGGAGGAGATCTAGATCTACACTTCCACCAAAGGAAAATTGATTCCCCCATACTTTCTTGTGTGGATTTTGTTACTCTTGGGTGTTTGAGCACCCTAGACGGAAGAGGTCACTTCGAAGCCATATTCCATTGTGGTGAAGCTTCGTGGTTTTGTTGGGAGCCTCCAATTAAGTTGTGGAGAGAGCCCCAACCTTGTTTGTAAAGGTCCGGTTGCCACCTTCGAGGGCACCACTAGTGGAATCACGGCATCTCGCATTGTGTGAGGGCGTGAGGAGAATACGATGGCCCTAGTGGCTTCTTGGGGAGCATTGTGTCTCCACAGCACTCTAACAGAGACGTACTTCCCCTCACCGAGAAGGAACTCCGGTAACACATCCTCGTCTCCTTTGGTTCCACTTGTGGTTACTACCTACCTTTACTTTGTGCAAGCTATTTGTATTGTTTATCTCCTTGCTTGTATTGTTATTGTTGTTAGCCTCATATAGGTTGCTCACCTAGTTGCACATCTAGCCAACCTATTTGTTGCTAAGCCTAATTTATTAAAGAAAAGTTAAAAAGTGGTAGTTGCCTATTCACCCCCCTCTAGTCAACCATATCGATCCTTTCAGAAGGCCCAAGAGAACAGTCCCCAAACTTGGGAGGCAAGACAAGTAGAAGATAGAGTAGGATATGGGTTGTCGCTATGACCCGAAATCTGTTGTAAACCTAGGGACTCAACCTGTTATATAAAGGGGAGCCCCTAGGACAAAATACTAGGTGAGAAACCCTCGAGAACTAGGTAGAAAGAGCTATACCTTGTAATCGAGATCATCATCAATAAACAATCAAGCAGGACGTAGGCCTTTACCTCGACCGGAGGGGCCGAACCTGGGTAAACTTGTGTCCCTCGTTTCGGATCAACCCTGTTCAAGCGATCACCTAGCAGCGATGGCCTCACAACTTAGTCTTCTCACGAGGACATATCCCATGACAAAACCACAACGGTTGGCGTCCACCGTGGGACTTGCTCTTGGTGGTGGAGCGGTTGGTGACTTGGTTCCGACGCATGCCGGCCTGGTATCCCTGCTACATTCTGCTCGGCCTCGCCCGATGCATAGTGATGCCTCTTCGGTCTTCTTCATGGTTGCGCCCTTCGTTCGAAACTCGCGTCATGTGCTCCGTGCTGCCACTGCCGGATATGGTTGTCGTCTGGTTGGTCTTCCGTTGGTGTTCGTGGGTCAGCGTCGTCTGGTTTTCCTATAGAAGCTCGGTCACGTTGTGCTCGGCTCTGTGCTAGCCACTCTGCTGGTCGCCGATGCGGCACCCGTCGAGCCTGGGTGAAAGGGTAGTGGCCCTTGGCGACGGTGGAGACAACGCAAGTGTTGCCCAAGTTTCGCATGTGGATGCAGCCGGCATTCAATGCTTGCACGGTGTAGCCCTCCTCCAGTATACTTAGTTGACTAGATGGTGTTGCCGTAGTGATGGTCGTCGGCAACGGTGATGTGTGCTTGTCTCCGGTTGTTGCCATTGTGGGTTTTTTTTTTTTGAACATGGTTGTTGTTGCCATTGTGTTGTTCTACCTAGTACCTTGTATCCTCTTTCCTCTTTGCTTTGCATTCATTCCCATTGTAATGTGGTGTCCTTGTAATCCTGGCCGGTTGATGGCTTTGTTAATTCAAAGTCAGGCTAGGTTCAAGCTCTTCTCGGGCGCAGGCCAGCTCCTTTTCTCTAAAAAAAATGATGACACTAAAATAATCATTAGCAGCTTCACTTGTTCATCAAATGAGCTGTCCATCTTTGATAACTCCGAAAATACTATAGAAATGAATCATGTAGAAACTCTTTTAGGCAGATCATCATATGAGTTTGTACATTCTTATACTAGAACAAAATGATTATTAGTGGCGCATGCAATTTCAGGAAGATGGATGAGCGATAATTTGTGTCAAAACTGTTACTAACAAAATTGCGGGGAATCAAAACTGTTAATTAGTGGGTAGAAACTGGAATTCACTCAAAAAAGCACAATACGAACAGGGAAAATCGACAAGAAAAGTGAGGCCCCAGTTTATTTATCAGCATTGATCGCGAGGGAAATGGCCTATCTTCCTTGCGAATTACAATGTCAAGAGACCAACACAGCCACGGATCAAATTTCTCAGCGGCAAACGAATTAACAGGGGACAGCAACATCATTCCAGCTAGCTACGGTTTCCAACGCTGCAAAACTGTCGCATCAGAAACTACAGTTACTTCCTCTCTCATTGCGAGTGCTTCTTCCATCTCACCAAGGAGTTCAGGAACTCCATCACCTGCACGAGAAGCAAACGATTAGGAATCCATTCGTTGAACAGAACCAGCAGGGGCAGAGAAAAGTAAAACTAGTACAAAGATATTTACTTCAGACGGGTCCCTGAGCGAGTAGAAGGCATCGGTTTCCTTGGGCGCCTGCGAGACCAGTATCCCGTATCCGCAGTTCCTCTCCCGAAGCACCTGATCGAACCAACGGGGAAGAAGACCATGAGCTTACAGTTCACAAGCGGATCAAAGATGCCAAAGGACTGCACAACTGCCCAAATTTCTTCTCCAGAGAAAGAAATGGAAACCTTGAACGCGTCCTCGTCGGTTCGGTCGTCTCCGATGTAGATGGGGATCACGTTCTCGCAGTCGCTCAGCCCGAGCGACTGAAGCAGGAACTCGACGGCCTTCCCCTTGTCCCAGTCGATCACTGGACGAACCTCTAAAACCATTCGTCCGTTGGTCACTTTGAGACAGGGGAAGTCCTCCAGCACTTCGTTTACGAGCCGTGCGACCAGCTCCCAGTCCTGCGAGCAGCAAGCAGGCAAAACTGTCAGGCGAATCTGCAGGTGCATGCCGTCCATGGAAGGAGAGACCGAGAGAAGAGGCAAAAGAGAGCACCCAGTTCTTGAGGCGCACGGCTTTTACCTTCTCGTCTACGTTGCGGTAATGAACAGACACGCAGAACTTGTTGTCCTCGACGCTTGCGCCTTCGATCCCACTCGTGACTTCCAAGAGGGCCTTGGAAACCTGTTGCGAAAAACACCCATTAATACAACACAAGAATCACTGAACTTTGCATGGATGGAATCCCTGTCATTTTCTGAAGTTTCAGTTGTCCAGTCGACTAAAGTATTACAGCTTGTCAGCTTCATCAGAGTTAAATAAGAAGAAGCGCACCTCGTCGATCATAGGCAGAAAATCGCGAGCAGGCTGGAAGAGGTTGGCTTCTTTGCCCTACAAGTAGAGTTAAGCAACCGTGAGTGTTGCGCGCATAAGACGGTGGATTTTATCATCCCTGAAACAAAATAAGCAGGACATGCTCACCTTTTCAGTATTGTGTTCATAATGTGCTGAAGATGTCATTATGTCCATCCCATGGCTTCCAGCATAGCAGAGTTCCTTCAGTTTTACGAATTCAAGAACCTGCATAAATTAGAATAAAACCATCAAATTGATGAGGCATTAATTGCATATCACCAGGATTCTGATATCAAACATGCATATATCAAATTAATCAGGCATATAATTGCATATCGCTAGGATCTAGGATTCTGATATCAGTATAGTGACATGTGCAAATAGTTAGTATAGTCATCTATACCTTCTTCCGGGACCTTCCGCTGACGATGGCAGCAGGGAAGTGCTTGGCAACGTTTCTCACAGAAGCTCTCATCTAAGGAGAAAATGTTTTGGGGACAACTATAAGCAGGTGCACATTTGCTGATAACCAAGAAATGTTAGTGCTAGTTTAAGCAGGTTATTCTGATTTACCACAGGGGACATGACAGCTTTTTCAGGGTCGTCGACGATCGGCGACAGCGTGCCATCGTAGTCCAAGAACACCGCAATCTTCTTGCCTTGTGCACTCGCTACGATCTGCTTGAAGGAAGCCAGAGCAGAAGGGCATTTTGCCTACAGCACAAGACACATATCGGTAAGCCTTTCTTCAGAAGGGGCATACTAACTAGTAGTAGTACTGCTTCTTGCTGCGTCACCCAAAACTGAATCATGGAAAATCTTACCATCCATGCACTGTAGGCAGGATCTTCCTCAGGCAGGTCTTCCTGGCCGAAGACCACGTTGTGCTTCTTACGCGGCGACGAGGATTTCATCGCATCCAGCAGCCCGCTCACAAGGACCTCCTCGATCTTGCGCCTGCTGACGTTTACGCCGGCGCCGCCAGCGCCGGAGTAACCTCCGGGCCTGACGGAAAATGGCATCATGTTGGAAGGCAGCACTCCCATCAACGACTGGCTCATTGCCATCGGGTCGGTGATGACCGGTGAGCTGTTGCTCAAATCCATCGGGCCGGACGAAGAGAAAATGGGGTCAGTACGGTGGTCGTCTCTCTTTCAGCTGGATTTGCTTAGCCCACTGTCTTGTCGATGAAGAACCACTTCTTCAGCGTTTTCTTGTCGCTGCAGGTGTGGAGGAAGTTCATCAACAGCAGAATACCTAAGAACTGAGAAGAGAACGCAGGATAGTGTTAGGGGAAAGGTCATCTGTTCCAAGAGAAAAGGGAAGGTAATTCAGGATGATCTCTACCTTGTCATGCTGAGAGAGATGACACATCTATATCAGAAGACTGGATTGGTACATAGGAAAAGCCATACAAAGCCAGCTCCAATGTTAACTCCAATGTTCAGAATGTGTCACTGCACGAATCAAGAACAGGGTATTTTCAGTTACCCGGAAAGATCAAACAGTAGACTAGTTACTTCCATGACGTCGACAACTACACATGGATCAAGTGTCAAGCCATGTTAAATATGTGTCCTTATCACGAGTGGAGGAAGAAAACAACATCCAGAAAAAAGCACAAGGAAAAGGAAAATGTCAAAGTAAAAAAACTTGCAGATAGCTGGGTTGGCCTTAACTATGGTTAGTTAACCTTCTATTATCATTTTTTCTGAAAGAATATAAACATCTGCAATGATATTCGGGCCTAATCACTGATGCCGCCCATGTGTGCTCTGGCCCAGGTGTTAATGGTGGGTGTTTCTGTTTCTGTTTCTCCTTGTGAACTTAAGAACGGTAGGTAAACCTAACCAATCTATATTTTGTACTCAAGTTAGCGGCATTAAATTGCCAGAGGCTGGAATATGAGAAGAGCAATTGTAATGTACCGCTACAAGCCATGACGGAAGCATAAGAACTAAGCTATGAATTATGATGGAAGCATGAGAACGTCAGGCTACAGCAGGTTCGTGTGAAAAGGCCAAGTTTCAAACATTTGACTTGACTAGTCAGTGCGGTAATTCAACCTTGTCCTCGACGACCAAATCTTCAGCGGAAGAATTATAAGAAACAAAAATAATTACCAGAACCTCGCCCATATACACACTGCCAACCACTGTATTGGAGTAATAAATATGCAGGACATTAGCAAATCAGTCTAGGGGGGAAATGGGATTTAGAAAAGAAGAAACAACGGCAAGAGAAGGGGATCCAACAGCGGCTCTGGCCCCCCAGCAAATCGTAACCATCATATAGTTATCAGGCAAATTTCATAGGGGGGTGCGGAGAACTGCTCGAGTCTTTCGGCAGATGCATCAACACGAAAGAAGTTGAAAGAACACTCTTCAATCAGGGACAAATATCTGACCAGCTGGGCATTGCATGCGAACAAGCAAAACCAGGCGACTGACTGACTGGCTAGGGGAAGAAGAACATGCACACACCTTGATGCACGAAAGAGACTTGGATTGAGCGCGAGAGGTGGGCGGGGAGGAGTCGAGCAATATGCGAGGAGAGGGAGGCGAGGAAAGAGGGGTGGAATGGCGTCGATGCCAGGACTACTTATAGAGGCGGAGGCTCGAAAAGGGCGAGAAAAATCTTGAAGAATTCAATGGCGCCTACATGTTTTTGTTACGCGCGGCGTATTCGCTAGGCGCACCCGCAGGAGTCCACGCGGATTTCGAGCCCCTTCTCTTTCGTCCAGACCAGATTCATCGAACAAGGACTCGTCAGTAAAATTAGGTCAATTCATCGGTTGTGGAGTACGCTGCCTCTGCTCACGCTGTACTGCATACACTTCACTTACAAAAATACAAAATGTACTACTGTACTAAGGAGTGGCATTTACTATGATAAAGATACTCTATGACAAAAAGATACATTCATATTTGCATTCATGCGGAAAAAAAAATTGAGATTTTTTGCCGTATCCGCAAGCATGCAGATTGCAAGGGAAATATTGCTGCTCTAGAGTGATAACATTCTCACGTCCACAGCCTAGTTGTGTAAAATAAAAACAACAATTGTCATGAATACTCCCTCCGTTCCTAAATATAAGTCTTTTTAGAGGTTTCACTATGGACTACATATAAATGTATATAGACATATTTTAGAGTGTAGATTCATTCATTTTGCTTCGTATGTAGTCTCTAATGAAATCTCTAAAAAACTTATATTTAGGAACGGAGAGAGTATTATTTATAACTTTGTGCTTTTGAAATTTAATATTATATTCGGCGCCACGAAAGTTCTATTGGAAATTGTATCCATGTCTATTATGGCAATTAAATGAAAAAGATTAAGTAATCTTCTATTCCTAAATAGCTACAACCCACTAGCTATTTTTCCCAGACATGCAACTATGTCACATGAGCAAGCCCCATGCATGCAAGTCATAAATTACATTGTTTTTGCATTACTCTATGCATGCAAACATGGCATCATCAATTTATGCATTAGATTTTATACTGATAATATATATGTTGGTCACTTGCACCATACCTATGTAGTTCACATTCACATTTTTGTTTGAAATACATTTTTTAACTACAATTTATATTATCTTACCATCAGTTATAGATGTTTCTATAGAAACTTTTATGCATTCGTTTAGCAAGTTTTCCGCAGCAACGCGTCGGGGCATCATCTAGTATCACTTGTTTTTGCGTGCAAGGGGACACTTATCAATCACGCTTTGCTTCTTAATAGATCACACAATATTCGTGCCAATGTGAATCTGCGCAAGTGCAGAACTTCAATATGTATATTGAAGGTCACATCATTTATGTGTATCATTGAGTTCATACTCGCACTTTGTAATAAATGACAATGTGCATCACAATGATGCAGAGGCTGAACATCATCCTCTTTTTCTAAAAAAAAAGTTTGTGAGTCCATATAGTGGGCATATATAGTTACGATGTTAGCCAATAATACATAATCCATATAGGATGAACATGATAAAGAGATTTCATACAATGCATGCAGGGTAACTTCCATGAATAAACTTTTTTTCTGTCATTTTTTCTTCTAACCGGTCTTTTTTTTCTCGAAAAAGGAAAGATTGTTCAACTTGTTTCACTTATTTATATAATCTCTATAATACTAGAGGGGAGTTAGTGGTCGTACGTTTGTTGGTGAAGACTCCTCTCCCCCGTGTCCTGCTTTAACTCACCGGAATCAATCAAATCAAATCTTTTACACACCCCCATTAATGGGTGTAAGTTAATTGCATTAACTCGGTTAAATCAAATCAAATCAGTCTAATTATATACTCCGTACGTTTTTACTTACTTTGCATATTAGAGTTTACTGAAGTCAAAATTCATAAAGTTTGACCAAGTTTATAGAAAAGAATATAAATAGTTAGCGTAACAAATCTATATGATGTGAAAGTACATTCAATAAAGAATCTAATTGTATTCATTTGTTATTGTATATGTTAATATGTTTGTCTATAAATTTGGTCAAAGTTTACAAAGCTTGACTTTGACCAAAGCTAATACGCGGAGTAAATAAAAACGGAGGGAGTATAAGACATTCAAATCAAAACAAATAGTTTGCATTATATGATGGATGTAAGATATATGTCGAACAAGATTTGTGTTGAACATTAAAGTGTGTATGCCCTATTGCAACACACGGGCAATTAATAACTAGTGTAAACCCGGTAGCACAATTGTTCCCTCCAGGAATCTATGCATACGCGAACCAACTTGTGGGTGGATGGTTAGGAGGGGAGTGGTATCCCCTACCCACCAGAGCTCAAGTACCAGACTTGACATTGGTGTTCGTATTTTTCTGAATTTATTTCAGAACTTTCGACGATGTGCGTTCAGTGGGAAGAGACGTTCCCGTTGACTACGAAGGTATCTGTGACGACTTCATCAATCTCAAGATGATGTGTCGGCTCACTCTCTCGAAGGTGCTCATAGATATAGGGTATGCATGCATACATTCATAGAAATGAGTTTATACTCGTGTGTATATGAGCGACTTTGATTATACCGCGTTCAAAAAGAAAGAAAATTCCATGTATACGTGTACACCCAGCAATTACCACCTCCCGAACTGATGGCCAGCGACCGCACGCACCGCACCCCTCCACCCACCGGACCGACGCGTAGCCAACCCGCTTGCGGGGCCCACGTTGCCTACCCTCCCACTGACACCCGGTCCAACCCCACTTCCACGTCAGCCTCAACGCGGCCGCAGCCGCGTCCTTCTCAGCGTGGAGCTGGAGTCGCATCAGCGTCGACGCGTCGGGCCCTCACACCCAAAGCCGGCCCCCCTCCACTCACCACCCCGCGGCAGACGGCAGTAGTCACGGCCGCCTCGTGGTCCAGTCCAAACCGGCCGCCGTCGCAAGGTACACGGTACACGACTCCTCCCAGCCGACCCTCCCACGGTTTACTGACACCCGGCCCGACGCGACGACGACGACGACGACAGGGACGTGCTCGCATCCGCGCGCGCCTCCGGACGGGATAGTACGCCCGGTCGGTCGGATTGACCGGTACGCTGCGGCTGCACGCGTTCGCTTTCAGCGCTCCGCTGCTGGCGCTGGGTGCCACCGGCCTTGCTTCCGGTGAGCGCAGGAGGCGGAGCGCCCCGTCGCCGTCGTCATTACGGCGAAAAGCGCACCGGCACCGGCGGGGTACAGTGCAGGGCGGGGCGGGGTGGGGCACACACGAAAGGAACACACGGGCTTTCGCTTCGCTTCGCCGTAGCTGTCTGCACGTTCTCGACCCCACCGTGGCTGCAGCAACTTGCTCGCGCTTCTCCCTCCCAACTTGCACCAACTTGCAACAACGCTGATGTTAACAGACCGGCGAGTGAAATCTTGTGCGGGAGGAACGGCCTCGACATGTCCTTTGCAGCATTAAAGTTGTCGCCGGGAGCAGCGACCTTGTGTCTGTGCGCCAATTTGCCATGCCAGCTTTGACTCTTCGGTGGCGAGAAGAGCCGCCGTGCGCAACCGTAGGGGCTTAATTTCGCTTTCTTCTTCCTTTTTTCCCTTGGAAGAAGTGGTTCTGACGGACAGAATACAGCGGTTTGCCATGTTTGGTGGCGGGAACCGGGCCAAGAAGATGAGATAAACAAATGACGGAGCCAGGCCTGTGCAAATAAACTAGCCGCTCAACAGCATAACCGATGGGTATGATCGATGTTGACATGCATAATACATAGAGCATCTCCACTCCTCTCCTCTCCTCTCCTCTCCTCTCGTCTCAACTCCCAGAGAAAAATGCGGCGCCGTTCTCCGTACCTCCAAGGTTTTTTTGAACACAGTACAGACGCAAGCGCTCATATACACGCGCATACACTCACCCCTATAAACGCACACACGCACACCCTACCCCTATGAGCACCTCCGAAAGACTGAGCCGGCATATTATCTTGAAATTTACGAAGTCACCGTAGGCACTTCGTCGTCGACGGGAACGTCTCCTCCCACTGAATGCGCATCGCCGGAAATCCTGAAATAAATCCAGGAATAAATGCAAGCACCAGGATTTGAACCCTGGTGGGCTGGGGATACCACAGTCCCTCTAACCATCCAACCACAGGTTGGTTTGCTCCGTACCTCCAAGGTGAACCTAACCGAACCCAGATTCAAAGTAGTAATACCCCAAGGGCCAACCAGAACAATACATACACAGTTGCTGAGATGATGATAGTAGTATATTGTTTCTCAGAGCAAGCAAAAGATTTGGTCGACTGGTTGATACTCTGACAGTCTGACTGAAACGGACCTCACACATTTCTTTCTCAAGAAACTTCCGCTCCATAACTGCATGCACAATAGAATACAGCAACGCTCAACGGCCGGTGGCTAGACTACTTCATGCCGATGTTAACACTAACCTTTTGCTTAGACGGTGTCAACACCATAAACAAAACGTGAGTCGCCTTTTCCCTTTCAATGCCTCAACTAAACCAAAACGGTGTGGTATTACGTCGATTTTGAACAGGTGTTAACACTGAGACGTCAGTGCTGGCGACGTGATGCGTTTTTGGAAATGCCCCGATCCAGTCCTGTCGGATCCATGCATGCAGTTGGCCCCTGGAGCTGGAAGTCAGTAACGTTTTCGAGTCGCCTGGACTGGACGCCCGCCACCTCCATCCACCCAATGCGCCGCTAGCCGCTGCCAAAGGGCAAGCCAAGAGTACGAGCATTACAAAATGTTGCATCGATCTGCCAACCAAACATGGGCACCCGATGTAGCAAAATGCATGTGTGCTTGACCATACCTAATGAGGAAATCTCGGTTTGGTCTCCTCGCTCCTGCCTCGGCCGTTGCTACCGCGCCTCGTGTCTCCCAAAGATGCCTGCAATAGCAATACACGTATGCGGTCAGTCAATAGTCAATAGGATCCTCATGACCTGAATCAAGATCGATTAACGCAGCATCCCAGATGTGCTGATGCTGCAGTGTGGTCACTTGTGTACATTAACCATCGATCCATGGGTAAGAGTAAGACCAACCAACTACCGAACAAGTACCAAGAAAATTGTTCAACATCAATAGGACAGCAATGCCTTCATCATATACGGAGTACTATTCAAAAGTGGCTTTTAAAAACTTGAAGGAGACTGGAAGTAAGGACTACTGATGATCTGGTTGGCCAACAAGCAAAACCTATAATATCAAGTACATTTAGTAGTTCAGAAGCATGTGAAGTGTGCATCCCTCAGATCTATTGGGTGTTTCGGATAACTATGAAGCTTAGATCATGGTTAAACAAGTGCAAGCCAGCCAGCCAGCAAACATTGTTGATGTTATCATCTTAATTTTCCATCTCACTGTGATTAACAAACCCCACATGTCACATAATGAAACACAAAGATCTACAGAGGCCTCAGGAGTTTCCTCTTGTCACTATGCAAACAAACAAACAATGCTACAAGTTCTAACTATACCAGCATCAGACTGAGAGGTCAAGGCTTTTACAAGGGAAGGTTATGATTCCAAAATCTAAAGGCTTAGGCTGTACGACAAAATGGTCCAACTTGGCAGATGAGGAAAGGAACTTCAATTTGCACTTTTGCAGTTCAAAACATTATTATTTGATGTAAATCACATGCAGGAGACAGCTGTCCTGCATGGTCTTGAAAAGTATATTATTATCATTTGATGCACTTGTGCAATGCAGGTATAAAAACTTCCAAGATCTTTAAAAGATTGTGGTAACTAATGTTACAACTTGGTACTTTCTTTCGCATAATTAATGGGAAACATGCAGAGCTGTCAGTGCAACACTGCTCCAAGATATCATATACGCTGAGACTGCGGTTATGGTAAGCCAAAAGGTAAAACATGGAAGACCACAATAAACTGAGGCCACCAGATAAAATTAATTACAATTACTTTAGAAGTTTCACAGTTTACTACTCCCTCTGTAAACAAATATGAGACGTCAAGGGAGTACATTCTAGTTGAGACAATGCAATATTAAAGAAAACAAATTTGTGAGATTGTCAGACGAATGAAAAGGAACACCGAAGAGCGAAGGCTATACATTTTCTTCTTGAGGCTATGTTAAGGAGAACATGGAATAGTCATGCAACTTCGTGTTTTTCTTGAGGCTGGAGAAGGCAATAATATAGACATGAGTTCGTAGTCATCTACAAGTGCAACTGCCAGACTGGACACAACAAGAACCTAGGCTCCTAGAGGGCACCGCTCCTCGAAAGTCAAGAGGGTCATTCAGAACATAGTGGATCTACTATGCTAACATTTGGATGTTAGGATGCAGTTCTGGGAGACCATAACCTAACCCAACAGTCCTGTCCTCACATGGAGCAACTGTAAAGAAACTGTTCTTTAGGACCATACAAAATTTATTTACTTAGTATAAGACTGTAGGGCTGTAGGTCGACCTATTATTGCACTGGACTGGACCACCAGAATACATACTATTCTGAGTTTCTATACAAGGCTAGGAAGTCCTGTTGCTCTGGACCACCTAGCTTAGGTTTTTGTTCTGACTAATGTGTGAACCCAGTTCTGCAGGCTGCACCTGGTCCAGTTTCTTGGGAAATAGTTATCAATACTGTAATGTAAATACATTTATACCCAGCAGCAAGAATACAAACCTAAGAAGCTCAAGGACACATACAAGTACAATAATATTGGTCAAGAAGGCTTGGAAGAATCTATGCATCTAAAATACATCTTGTAAGTATCACCAAGTGTTGATTTTACAAACATAAGCCTAGCATTCGGTACAGATCTGAAGAAAACAAAACTAAATGCTGAATAGCATCCAGTGGTTTGCCTTTCTAATTGATACCAAAGATAATATTTCCAGGGAAGATGATTGCCCATGAACCTATTCCCAGAACATAGCAAATTTATTGCTGGCTACAGTTTGTGCTCGGCTCAATGAGACATTTCTTTCAGTGGCTGTAAAGTTACTGGTGCTATGCATTGAAGTGATCAATGCACTTACAATTTCACTTTGCTTATGAGTACCAATAGGTTTTTTAATATATTCTTGCTTTCATGGCGAACTAGCAAGTAACACTGGCACCATGTCTGATTTGACTAGTGATGCGATCTCCTAACGACCGAGGATAACTTTTTGAACTGGAGCCCAGGGGCCTCAATATATTAATTAAGCAGAAGAGGATTGCCCATTTAATTAGTGGAGAACCGGGCGAAAACCACACGAACTAGGCAAACTTACCTTAACACCAAAGGACAGCCCAAACTTTGTTCAGAAACCCCCATATGTGCATAATGAAACACAAAAATGTGCACAGGGTTCAAGAGTTTCCTCTTGTCAGTATGCAGACAAGCACAAAAGGCGGCAACAGCTTCCCATTATACCATCATCAGCCTGAGACGTCAAGGCTTTGGTAAGGCAGCTTACGACAAAATGGTACAACTTGGCAGATGAGAAAAAGAACTTCAATTTGCACTTTTGCAGTTCATCCCTCCTTGCCCGCCAACATGACTAAAGATATTATTATTTGATGCACTTCTGCCATGCGAGATCACAAAAGCTTCCAAGAACTATATTTGCAGTAACTAATTTCTCAACTTGGTATTTTCTTTTGCATAATAAATGGGAAACATGCAGAACTGTCAGGGCAACATGGCAGCAAGATATCGTAAAGATTTTAGAAGATTACTTTATGTGGATGTCTATGTTAGACCAAAAGACATAAAAGATGGAAGACTGCGGAATACTAACCAGGCAAAGCAATTACTCCCTCCGTCCCGAATTTCTTGTCGCAAAAATGGATAGAAATGGATGTATTTAGAACTAAAAATACGTCTAGATACATCCATTTATTCGACAAGTAATTCGGGACGGAGGGAGTACTTTAGAAGATTCAAAGTATATAATTATCCCAAAAACAAGTTTATAAGATTTATAGAGTACATATTAATTAGGAAAAGGTGATATTAAGGGAAATAAATTTATGTGCATGTCTGATGGATGACGAAAAGGTTGTGTGATGAATGAAAAGGAAGACATAGGGCTCGTATACATTCATCTGAACTAAACAAGGGAGAAACATTTTTTTCGTCAGGTATAGCAAGGAAAACAAAGTGCACTCATTGTTCTATCAATAAATCTTTGCCTTTTTCTTGAGGTTAAAGCAGAAGAGAATAATATGGACATGACTTCTGAGAGATCTGTTATAGTAGTCTAGAAGTACAACTGCCTGACTGGAAACAACAAGAAACCTAGAGGGCGTCATTGCTCAGGAGTCAAGAGAGCCATGCAAACATAGTGGATCGGCTATGCAAACATTTGGATCTAGGGATGCATTTTTGGAGAGCATTATGCAACCTAACAGTGCTATATCCTCAGATGGAAACACTGTAAAGATACTGTTCTTTAGACAATAAATATATCCTGAGTTTCTTTATGTACATAGCCAGGACTTCCTGTTGCTTTGGACCTAGCTCAGATTTTTGTTCTGATTAGCGTGTGCAAGCCAAGTTCTACACGCTGCACCTGGTCTAGTTTCTTCGGAAATAGTTATCCAAGCTAATGAAGTAATTTTGTACTCCCTCTGTAACTTAATGTAAGACAAACTGCAAAAACGTCTTACATTAAGTTACAGAGGTAGTACCAAACAGCAAGAGTACAAACTTAAGAAGTTCAAACAAGAATAGAAGTATAATATTGGTCAAGGAGGCTTTGAAGAATCTATGCATGTAAAATACATCTAGTAACTATCTAGTAACTACCCCCAACAGTTGAATTTATACAACCATAAGTTCAGTCTTTGGTGCATATCCAGAGAAACAATGCAAACTGCTGAATCATATCCAGTGGTTAACTACCTTCCAGCTTATATAAAAGATACCATTTCCAAGAAAGGTGATTGATGTGGGTATATTCCCACAGCATAGCAAAGTTATGACTGATTACAGTTGTGCTCGATCAGACATTTCGTTATGTGGTTGGAAAGTAAATGGTGCTATGCATTGAAGTGATAAGTGCACTTACAATTATATTTTGTATGCGTACCTAATAACCATTGATATTATCAAATAGTAGGTTTCCAAGTATTTTCTAGCCATCTTGGCGACCTAGCAATTAAGTGGTTTCGGTTCACCTAGTCAGCAATCTCTTATCGACCTAGGCAACCTTGACCTTAACAACAAAGGGGCCAAACCCTTGTTACCGTTAAATTTACAAGTACACTTGCCTATCATAATCTGATGTAAACCTATGGAGGTTTGGACTTGAAGAATGCCAAAAGATTTGTTTATCAAGAAAAAATATAGCAAATTATTTGTAAAAAAAATCAGTGTGGTAAAATCTTATATACCAAATAAAACTAGCAAAAGTTGAAGAAATACAAAAATCTTAATGGCAGCCTTTGACCCTTTTTGGCAGAACAGTGACAACTGACAATAGTTAAGGACAGCATGTAGTTCAGCTGATCTGCACAAGATTCTAGTAAAGCTATTCTTTACAGGACGTTCTTTTTCTCTCCAAAGCTTCGAATGCAATATAAACTGTAGTTACAAAGTTAGACTTGGCTGAGCCATATTTGATATTAAATTAAAGTATCATGGGAGCATTAAATTAGATCGTTAAACCAACCAATTCACCAAGTGCTGGTTCTGACTGGTAATATTAGCAAATGGTGATGAGTACCTGAGAATCAGATTGTTTTTCTTTACCTTTTCTTCATCCAAGTAATAATCAATCCAGTTAGGGTCTCGGCCATTAGAGGCAAAAATATTTGTTCAAGCCCAACAACACGCTAAATACATTGAAACAATGAAGTTCAGACCAGTTACATGCCTTTAGATGCAAATTTATTGAGTTGGGGCAATGGCGCAACGCCCTTACACAATTTCGTCCAATAATTAGTGCATGATTTACTAACTTCATTACTCGCAGGAACAACATCCAAAGATTTATGACCGTTGCAGATTAAACTTAGTGGCACTGCTGCCTAAAACATAATGAGTTGGCATCTTTCTACAGTGTTCATCTAGTTATCATGCCAAATATTTATTTTTCCTACTGTCTAGCATAAGGTAAGTATATAACCAGGTAAAAAATGCACAGAGGCTAGCATAACGCAAGTGAACATTGGAGTCATTGAGTAACTGTCAGAAGATTTACTTTTGCTAACCAATTAATGACTAAACGTTGGAAAAGAAACTAAACAGTGTGCGTCACACCTCATTTTCAGACACCAAGATGCTAGTTATGACTTGTGAGGGCAGAGTACGGCCCTGTTTGGTTCAGCTTTTATCCACGGATTCCGCTGCCGCGCAGCGGAATCTGAACCAAAGGGCGAACCCAGCAGAATCCGATTCCAGAAATCCACAGCCAAAATACATGCACGAGCGGAAGCAGCCCAGGACGTGCTTTCCAAAATCTGATTCCGCTGCGGGCCACTTCGGACCTACCCCCGCGATTAGGTCCCGTCGCCGCTGGACGCTGGACGCCCCCACGCCGCCGCGGACGCCTCCGCCCCCGTCCCCGCGCCGCCGGACGCCTCTCCACTCCGCCCCCGCCCCCACGCCGCCGCGGATGCCTCCGCCCCCGTCCCCGCGCCGCCGGACGCCTCCGCCCCGTCCCCCCGCCGCCGGACGCCTCCCGCCCCGTCCCCGCGCCGCCGGTCCCCTCCGCCCCCGTCCCCGCGCTGCCGGACCCCTCCGCCCCCGCCCCCGCGCCGCCGGACCCCTCCGCCCCCGCCCCCGCGCCGCCGGACCCCCCCGCCCCCGTCCCCGCGCCGCCGGACGCCTCCCGCCCCGTGACGCCTCTCCACTCCGCCCCCCGTCCCCCATCCGCCGGTCTTCTCTGCTGCTGGTGCCACCACTGCTGCTGACCTACAGTCACAGCTCATACAGCTGGTTTGCCAAATGACCTACAGCTTTTTCACAGCAGATTTTCCACAGCTGTTTTTCCACAGCAGATTTTTCACATCTGCTTTTAGAAATCCACAGCCGAACCAAACAGGGCTACATCTCAGGTAAAAATTTCACAGGAAAGCAATCTGATGTAAAAGTCTGTTAATTTTCAGCAAACTATTTGATGGGCAAATTACTATCACTTTAGCATAAACCAACTATTTTATCACCAAACAGATAGACACAAGCAATTTACAGGGTAACAATGATACCTGTGCACACAATGTGAACAACACAATAGTACGCGAATTGTTATGTAACAACAAATGTTTTTTAGAGGATAAACAACAGGACATACAATTTTTGCCAACTTTTCTAATCTGAAAGAACTAAATGACAAACAATATTCAGCTAAACATCAAAAGAAGATGAAACAAGCAGCATAGATTATTTCTTCATTGTTCATGAAAATCCAATTACCCTGCTGCTAACATTTAATCAATCGTATTCAATTCCATCCATAACCTCAAGAGATAGTTTGGAAGAGAATTAAGACTCCTAATGCAATACAGTAAACAGCTTCAGTCACAAGACATTCCAGACTTTGCACAGCGTTTTCCTCGCACATCTTACCATATACTCCAAGGTCCAACATTTCCGTTACAAAGAAGAAGAATCACAGCCAAACATACAGAAGAACGCCATTTGTTCTTGGCATTAACCCTTCGTACACATTAACGTTGTCTCAATTTTTTTTACATGAAGCTTCATTAGTATCAATTCCTCCCAGAAACCAAGATTTGCACAACCCAAAGAACTCAAGAAACAGAATATAAACTAGCGAGCCAAGAAGAGGGGCTAACTACCAGGCGAGGGGCGACAATGGTCGAAGCGGCGGAGCACCTCCGGGTCGTGCATGGAGAGCACGAAGCGCGACAGAGCTTCGAGGAAGAGCGCCGCCTGGTGCCCACCGGCTGCAGCAACCAGCTCCGACAGAACGCCTCGACGGAGCCGATTAGCCTCGAGGGCGACGTCCTTGAGCTCCTCCAAGAAGGCCTCCAGGTCGGCCCCGCCAGCCACCTCGGCGGAGGTGAAGATCTCCTGGGCGTGGCGGAGGCGGTCGGTGACGACGGGGACGGCGGCGCGGATTCGGCGGTCGACGCGGTCGGCGGAGGCGAGGAGCCGCGGCGAAGGCGATAGCGATCGGAGAAGGGAGGTGAGGAGGGAGGGGTGGAAGTCGCCGAGCCAGAGGAAGGGAAGCTCCAGGGGCGACCGCCAATCCCCGGCGCAGATGACCTGGGCGGGGTCCTGGCGGGCGGCCGAGTCGAGGGCGGACCAGTGCGCCTCGAAGTGGGCCTCGACGGCGGCGGCGGCCGAGGATATTGGGTCGTTCCAGGATCCGGGGGAGGAGGAGAGCGAGCGGCGGAGCAACGGGAGGAGCGGCGAGCGGAGGGTGGCGAGCCAGGCCGCGAAGAAGTCCCGCATCGGCCGCCTGGCACCAGGAGCCCCTCGGCCGGGGGGAGGAGGCCTCGGCATGCTTCTGAATGCGGACGCGGCTGCGCTGGCTCCACGGTAGGCGGCGGGGGCGGGCGATTGGTCGGTTGTGTCCGGTGGGGTTTAGCCGTCGTCCGTGTCCGCCGCTGGGAGGTGGGCTGCCACTGCAAAGGGTTCTCCGTCCTGGAAGGAAGTTTTGGCCCGGTCCAGTGACTTCGCGGCGCGTGTGTTTCTCGTCATCAGACGGAGGGAATTCATCTGCTCAAAACCTACCCCTCAAGAAAAAAAAATCTGCTCAAAACCTGTTTCTCAAAAAAAAAAAAAAACTGCTCAAAACCTAAAGCTCAAGAGAAGAAAAATCTCCAAAGTTCTTCTGGAATCGTCCTTGTGTCCCATCGAATATATTAGAAAACACATTTGCAAGACACAGCCTGCATGTAAACATATTCGCTTCTTTTTTTCCCGCAAAAAAAAAAGCGAGGAAGGAAAAATTGTCCTGCATACAACATTTAGAAGAACATGGTCAAAGAAAAAAACACCAATCATTTCTCTCGTAAGTTTTTTTTTTAGGGAGAACCATGTATTTATTCATAATAGTAGCAACATACAACACACATGGCTTCTCTTTGGAACAGACCAGAGAAACAACACACAAGGAAATTTACATCACCATCGTCAAAGAATCCAGCCGCCGCGAACGCTGAAGCGTTTGCCGGAGGAGAGAAACATAGGCCTCCAACTTGCCAAGATCCAAGATAGTGCCATAGCAGCCAATTTGCGTTATGAGCCTCTGAACAGGCGCCGTCACAAGTGGCGACGCACATATCGATGTGGGTCATCGGCCGAAGAAATACTTCACACATCTTGGATCGCGGTCTTGAAGGTCTCGACTGGCAGAACCGTCGAAAAACTTCAGAACCGGCAACCATCTTCCACCGCCAAATCTCCATGTGGATCATCCTTTGGACAAGACCGACGTTGCAGCGGCGGCCAACTCCAAGACCCAAACTTTTGGCTCCATGACGACGCTGGAGACGCAGCCGACGCAACGCGGATGAAGCCGAAGAAACAAGAACCTGAGCAAGATCTCCACCGACGTCTTGAAGAACTCGCTCGAACACAAATCCATGGCTCCTCGACGTCGCGGAAGAACGCCGTCGAGTCGGTGGCCTGGAAAACTTTATTCGCGGTGACGACATCGGCACCGACCGAGCGCAGTCACCCGACATACCTATCCTAAACCAATCTACAGACCGGACGGAAGGAACCGGGCTCCCCCACCCTCCAGCTGCCGCCGGAGCGACGAGCGGAGGGAAGGGGAGCCAACGCCCTCGCCGGCAAGAAAGCAGGAGCAGTTCGCCGCGAGATCGCCTCTCCTGGGCAGTTAGCGATCGGGAGCGAGTTGGGAGTTGGGATTTCTCTCGAGCGAGTCACAAAATTGTGACACCACCGTTTGAACCAGCAACTGCTCAACGCGAGTTCCTAGGACACAATCTTGTGGGATGCATTTCTCTCACTGCAGAACTTTCTTCGAGGATTACAAAAGTCAAAGTACTTATGTGTTGCTTTTTTCTTTTGTTCTTCACTTTGTCAGAGGAGAGACCAATCCTTTTGTAGGTAGTCAGTCGCTTTGGTCTACAAGCAACAAGCAGCGACCATGCTTTAAAAACCAATGTGTCGCTTCGACCAAGCAGCAGCCAATGTGCATTCAGTTGTGAGTGTGGATATGATATGAATAGTAATGCATACACAATTCTACCTGTAAATATTGCTAATAGTGTACACCAATGACATGTTCTTTAGCTACTCAATCCAATAAGAGAATTTACGTATGTCTGGCAATCACTATTTTTTTTCTTTGCTACGAGTAGTTTTAACCTGGTATACATGTAGCATCGCATCTATCAAACCCACTTCCAGATAGTCTTGATGGTGAAAACAAGCAACCTCTCATGAAATAATTTTTGTGTCGTGTGTATGCAACATCATTAAAAAAGATCTTTCCACATATTAACAAACATGGTGCAGACAACATTGTAAGATCCCACATTCGCTGGCAACACATTATTGGAAAAGATTCACAAAGCTTTCAACATAGGAACCCAATGCGTGCATCATAAAAAGCAGTGAATGCAACAACACCAAATACGTTTGTAGCATGAATCAAGTCATTTCAACAACAAATTATAGTTATCGCAATATTACACCCACGTGAACATAGCAAAACGTATACGAGTTTGTTAAAAAAACATATGCATCATGGAAAAAATAATCTCAAAACTGCTAGCTCTAGGAGTCCAACCATCAACATGTGAGCTACCCATATCCATCCACCCTTGGGCGTCATTTTCCCAAAGCTCCATGCATGTGTGACCTATAGAGCCAAGCCCCACCTCGAGATTCAAGATGATCCATGAGTTTGTGCGATCTTCATGCGCTTTGATCTAGGTGGAGTTGGAGAAGGAACATGAGATGCAGAGAAGGCCACTAGAAAGAAGGAAGATATGAGTAGACCGTGAGAGGACAAAGATGCATAGATGGGGATTAGCAAGCGAGAATGTGTGTGCGGGGGGGGGGGGGGGGGGGGGAGGGGGGAGCAAAAAGAAAGTGTCATGGAGCAATGTGGTTGGCCGGATGACCTTAAAAAGAAATACAAACCTATGTGAAAAAAAATCATCCTTGAAAGAGGGGAATATTGAATAACAATGCCAAGTCCAGGGGGTGGGGGTGTCAAGAATGATCCACATATATCGGAGACAACTGAGGTAGTTAAATTTGCTTCATTGATTCGATCTACAGCTCCCACGAACCACACATTTCATGGTTCGAGTTAAAAACCGTTTTTGAACAACCCTATCCAGTTTCTGCAAATTTACCTGCTGGTTTTACTAAAATTAACCAACGTAAACGCCAATGAACATAGTATGGCGCTAAGGTATATTTTTTTCACAACCTCTGGAAAAAAATGAAAATGACTTCCCCTAAGAAAAATGAAAATGACAACAAAAGTATAACGAAGAACAACAACAGCCCAACTACAATGACCCGGGAATACATCTAAGGTCCAACAGCCCAGCCCACTTCCTCAACAAAATGGTGAGCGAGCCGGCGTTAGCTGCTTACGGCTCCGCTTACCGGGCGACCCGCCACAGCTCGTCCCCGCCTCCGACGACGCCGCCCTCTGCCGCTTCCCGTTCTGCGGCTCTGACCCAGCAGCCTCCTCGCCTGCGGCCGCCGCCTTCCTGTTCATGCGTAGCGCACATCTCAGCCCCCGCTCGCTCTCCCCCAGATGCTTCACCTGCATGCACGCGTCCCCCAGTTCTTCGAGTCAAGCCGTGCACGCACGTAAGTACGTGACACTATGCAGACGATGGCATGGCGGTTACCTTGCAGAAGAGGGAGCAGTAGTCGTGCCCCAACGTGAGCGGCCGGGCCGAGCGCTTCCTCGCCGTGCGCTCGTTCAGGAACACCACCTCGTGATCGCTCACCGTGTGCGATTGCGGGCGTGCATGCATTTGAGCGCCGAACGGGAAACAAAACGGCCGCGCCTAGAATTTGGCGATCTTGGTGTACGTACCTGGATGCCGGTGCAATCGAACAGTTTCAAGTCGTCGACGCGGACGACGAAGCAGGACGCGTACTTCCAAATCTTTCCCTCCATCATCATAGTACCAAATAACAAGATCGATCAGAGCACGCACGGCGAGGTGGGGACATCTGATCGCCAAGCAAGACGCGCAAATGTACCTGGAGGACGTTGTGGGAGGGGTCGTGGGGGAGGCAATGGCGGCAAAGGGCGGCGGCGCAGTCGGCGCAGAAGTGGTTCTTGTTGTTCTTGCGCTCCGCCGGGTGCACGCCGCACGCGTCGAAGAATTCCTCCGACAGCAGGCCACACAGCCACTGCGGGGTGCCGCGCACGGCCGAGGACTGCATTGTCGCCCCGCCGCGTGCCAGCCGGTCTCGGGTACCTCACGGCCGGGGGATCGATCGGTGCGGGACGAATTGGGTTGGATGAATGAATGAATTGGGTTGCGACCGTTGGCTGGGACGGATTCAAAGAGCGAAAAGCGCGGGGAGGTCGGCACTTCTACCCTTGCTGGTGGGGCTGATTCTCGGCAGCGATCTACTCCTATCAAAATATATAAGAGCATCTACTGTACTCGGCAAATCCGGCCCTTTAAACCTCCGCGGACGTCAGGCCTTAAACAACGTATTCTACAACACCGGACACCTCAAATCCATACAAGCTCATGCAACTAGTAGATCTGCATTACACACATCGTCCGGCTACTCCATCACTACTAACATGCCATCGAACTATCAAAATTTGGCATGTTTAGAAACGGTGAAGATCATTCACGGCTGCCCTTGCCCTTGCCCTTTCTGGAGTCCTTGCCGTCCTTCTTGCCGAAGTACCAGTCGAAGACGCAGTACGGATCGAGTCGGATCTACTCGTCGCCGGAGCTGTCCTCGCCGTCGCTGACCTCCTTCTCCTCCTTCGGTGACAGTCCGGCCATTTCACGGGCCGCCCGATTCCGCTCTCGGGCGAGGGCGTGCATGTTCCTCCGCTAGCATTTCTTTAAAATGTGGGCGCAGATGGCTTCCTCTGCGACCGCCCGCGCTGCCGCATCAGCCGCCTCCGCCGTCGCCATTTCCTCCACGAGACGGGCCTCGGTAGCCATTATCATCTCCTTCCCATGGCGGGTAGCTTGTTCCCAGTGGGATTCACAGTCTGCCGGACCGGTGATGGGGAAGGAGAGATTTTCCGGCCGCCGGGACCGCGATGATCCAGCCCCAGAGGACCCGAGCGCCCGTTGAGCCGACTCTATGGAGTCGCGCATGACAGATTCGGGTGTTGTCCTCACGGAAGCGACGGAGTGCAATGCGAACCGTCATTGCCACCCCAGTCGACGGATCCAGACTGGTCGAAGTCAGATCAGCTGCCCTCCATGCCGAAGAAGGTCGGAGATCGCTAGAGGTGAGTTTGGATGGCGGATGGGAGTGGAGTAAAGTGGCTAGGGTTTGGTCCGACGAGCGGATGCGAACGAATATATGTGGGGTTGATGCGGGCCAGCGCGGGCAGGCCGACGTGCCCGGGTGCGCCCGGGCACCTCCATATCCATCTCATATTTGGGCTGATATGAGGGGATGCCGGTCAGCTCGAGCGTTTGAGGCCCGTTTGAGGCGCCCGAGTCGAATTTTTGTGACCGGTCAGTGATCGGGCGATCTGGCCGGACATTTGCGAAGGATATAAGGGGGTCCGGTTGTAGATGCTCTAAGACGTTAAAAGTAATGTTTTACAGCGACTCCAGCCTTCCAATATAATCGTTCTGATCGTCATAATAATCTAAATTTTAACTTGGAAAAACACTCTAGCAGAATCATCATCCCATGCTCAACTGGCATATTTTTTGAAGTCGCTTCAAAACAAACTCGCAAACCTTCATATTAGACGAGTGCATCCTTCGTCTCAAATATTGACGCTACAGACATTTCACGGCGCACACCCACTTTCGCCATCGTCTACATCCCTGTGCCACCACCATTTGTTGCCACCTTCGCCGCCTCAACAACCACAATTTGGTCCTAGGATCGCAGTTTGGCCATACGACATTTCATCGAAACATAATCGAAGGCCACAAGATGCTCATGCGCGGGTACTTTCTGCCATGTTGTACTTCCTCCATACGTGTTTAGGCAAGACCTCCGCATGACCGAACGACCATTACTTCGAATTGCTGACGACATGGAAGTCGATGAATCTTTTTGTTAGTAATAGAGAAATTTCGTCGGTCTCCTGGGGTTTCCTTATAGAAGATGATTGCAAAGCTTCGTATGATTGCATATGCTTTGAGCAAAATGACATATTGTTCTATTTAGGGGATTCCGATGAACCCTTTAATAAACCTTAAACTTTAGTGGCAACAATATACAAGCTTTTCTCACTTTTTGTCACTACGGCGGTTTAGTTGCAAGATTGAACTCAACTAATGCACGTCTCTCCCACTACTGATTACCAATCTAAACTAACCAGGAGTAAATAGGCAACCTGAGAGAAATATACATCTATAGATCAAACAAGATGGCATGAATAAATCTGAATGTAAAGAAAAAATTCATCACATGATCAACATCAACGCTAGGAATACATCAGATTAACCATACTCACGTAGGGCAGCTCATATGGCTATTGTATTAAACATCTAAAAACATTAAGATGGAGAGATGGGGGGGGGGGGGTCGACTAATAACAATTCATCTTGGAGCGTGAGGATCGAGGTTGGTGATGATGAAGATAGCTTCCCCCTCCGACAGAGTTTCGAATCAGGGCTGAAAATGAAGACCGCCTCAAAAATGTTGTGTGGCGGCGGCGAAAATGCTAAAAAATTGGGGTAGTAGTTTTGACGTATAGACCATCGGGCACCGGGAGCCACCTGGGGGTGCCCATAGGCACCCTTGTAAGGAGGGCGCCTACACCCTATTGGGCCCACCAGTGGTTTGGGTCCTAGCCCCTGGTCCTCTCCCGACATGAAACTTCCGAACTTATTTTTGTTTGATATTTTCTTAGACTTTTTATGTGATGTTTTTCTGAACTATTGAAAACACACACAACAACAGAAACTGACATTGGGCACTTGATTAACTAGATGATACCCCATGCGTTGCTGCAAGAATTGATGCAATATATTTTAATGAGATTTGTTTGTACGAACATGAACATTTAATAACATGAGAATCAAAATAAAAAATACATATGCTTTGTTGCATTTGGATATTGTATAGTTGTGAGATATTGATTAAAAAGTTGTATCGTAAAATAGAAAGCATTTTTTCATGCATGTTTGCATGTTGTGGTGGACATTTCTTCATTCATGGTTGCATGTTGAGGCCTTTTTCATGCATGGTTGTATGATGAGGTGGCATGCTTGCATATTAACATAAATAAGTTAGCGGGGATCAACTATTTAGATACATAGGGTATGTTAGTCTAATAAAAAAATAAAAAGTATGTCCAAAAGTGTATGTAATTGGTAGCAATAAATTATAGATATGTTAGAGACGTATCAGCACTCCCAAGTTTAACCCGTGCTCGTCTTTGAGCATGAAGATGATAACATTTTTTTTGAAATGAATGCTACCAGCCATCATCTTGATTAACTGATGTAACACTTACGATGAGTCTAAAGCCATAAAAGAGATGTTTGACGAATGTTTATATTAAGAATTTTCCGTTATCTCAATGCATACAAACGAAGTTACCACATATTCTTACATAATCAAATGCATCAAGTCAAAATCACCAATGCCAAAGGCTTAGAAAGAATGTCAGGTTTATTGGGAACACCATGATAGTCATGAATGAAAGTATATTACATGGCAACCACTTATAGGCTAACCCAAAGATACACGACCAAATACAATCACTTTTTATATGCTTGCTCTATTTCACAATCATCAAAATTTCAAAATCTGAGCACAAGTATGAGCTTATGCCCTAATCAAGGCAATGAGAACATAATGTATATGAGTTTATGCCCTAATCAAGGCAATAGAACATAATGTTGGGGGTTAAAAGAAGTGAAAAATAAGAAAGTAATGCAACAACGCAAGTGACCATTAGGACAAGAGGAAGACCTTATGGTTGATATTGTGAATGAATAGGGATTACCATGCAACTAGGATGTACATAGAGCTATTTTTGTTGCACATAGAACTATTTAACTATAAAGGTAGCCAACCTACCCGCCCTTCCAGCGCTTCTGAATTGGGCTCTTTTCAGCCATTCGATTGAGCTACTTTTGGTCAATTTCTTTATTCTGTTTCGCTCCGAAAGGTGGAACATTATCAAATTCGTGATTTTTTTATATCACTAGCTTTTTTCTAAACTCAGGATTTTTTTTGATTTTGCTAATTTTTTCCAAATCCATGAACTTTTTTTAATTCATTACTTTTCGTTTCTTTTCAAAGTCAGTTGTCGACAGGTCGATTGGTCAATTGTGACCGAGCGAGCCAAGGCGACTTTGGATGAGTGAAAACATAGCCATAATGCCTGGCTGGCCTAGATTGCGGACGTGTGGGCACCGATTCTCTTAGTTGGCGCTTAAGGCATCGACTAAGAAGTCTCTGAGTTAGCGGGGGCTCCTATATAGCGCATTTTGCGTCATATAGGGGTGCTATGCACAAGGTTACATCCGACTGGACTGGCCCATCGAGCGAAATAATTATGTTCTATAGCGTACAACGTGCAACAAGGACTCCAAAAAAAGCAGCGGACGTGAGGTTTCAAATTAATGACCTCCGATTAGCTTATGTGTCCAAACGGGCAGCCCAGAATACAACAACTAGCGGCAGCCCGTTCTAAAAATATTTTTCAAAATTTCAAAGACGTTTTCTAGAAATGAATAACTTTTGAAACGCAAACATTATTTCGAAAACACGATCAATTTCTTAAACACGCAATCATTGAAAAACATAGTTTTATTAATTCAAGTATTTTTAATAATGGGAATATTTTGTGAAATTTCAAACAATTTCTGAAAGGTGCTAACATTTTTTGAAAATGTCAAACATGTTTTGAAAACGTGAACATTTTTAAGTTAGTGAGAAAAAACTGAAAATGGAAATATTTTTAACATACTAAACAAATTTAGAAAATCATAAATATTATTGAAATTAATTAACAAATTTTGAAAAACATTAACATGTTTTGAATTTATGAGCAAAATTAAAAACAAGAACATTTTTAAACTTTTGAACAAAATTTGATAACTGCAAACATTATTGGAATCTAGGAAGACAATTTGAATATAAGAACATTTATTGAAATTTGAAAAAATTCTCTTCAAACAAGAATATATTCTGAAATTTACGAACTGTATTAAAAACCACGAACATGAGCAGAAAACGCGAATATTTTTTAATTCGGGATAAGATTTAAGAAATGAGAAATCTTTCTGCATTATACTTTTTCTAAAATAACACCAACCTTTATTAAAATCCCTTAAAAAAAGTTAAGATTGAGAGCAAAATTTTATTTTATGAAAAACTGAAAATAAGACCATTTTTTCCAAACTTTGATAATTTTTGAAAAACAATCATATTTTTTGATTATCAAATGTGAAAATAAAACATTTTTATTAGCTATTATTTTAAAACATAAATATTTTTAGCAAATTCCAAATATATTTAGTTAATATGGTTTTAAAAATTAAAAATCATTAATAAATAAACGAAAAAGTAGAAAAGAAAAATATTTAAAAAGAAAAGAAATAAAAAAAAACAAGCCGGAAAACTGACAAAAAGAATAATTTCCCTAAATCGGCTGGCTAGCTGTGCCAAAGTGGGCAGACACATTATTAATTCTGCGGGATTTCGTTTGCGCGTTGAGTGATGAATAGGGTTTTGGAAGATCCTATTTGACGCTCTTGAGCATTAATAGATCGTGCCTTAGCGGAAGCACGGCCTCCTGACGCCCCAGTTTTGGCCTGTCCATGGTCGTTTTGCTGTTTCTTTGAGTTGCTATGTTAATTTTCTGTTTCTGTTTCTATTTTATTTTCTTTATTTTGTGTATTATATAAAGTTCACTGCATGTTACAGAACTTTTCACCGTATATTATAAAAATGTTCACTTTATATTACAGATGGTTTATCATGCATTAAAAAAATTCATCGTCTAAACTAAAATTTTCGATAAAGAATTATTTACTGTGTTTCTAAGTTTGCTGATCATATATTAGATAAATATTCAACGTGTATTCCAAAATAATTCTACATATATCACAAAATGTTCATTGCGTATACAAAAATGGTTCAACGTGTATATTCATATTATCTAAAAACAATTCATTGTATATTAATAAAATATCATCATATAATACAATAAAAATCACCGCGTATTATTAAAAAGTTCATGATATGTTCAGAAAATGATCACTGTGTGTTTTGAAATAATGGTCACCCTATCAAAAAAATTGTTTATAGTACAAAAAGTTATAACAAATTAAATGTGCAAACTTAAAAAAAAGAGTACAAAAATCAAACCAAGAAATAAAAAATGACTATAAACAGGCAGCTACAGTAACCATCAGGTACAGTGGTCGTCTTATTCTGTAGTGCAGTACTGCAACCCTACTTGGGCCAGCCCAATGCGCCCGCCTTTGCCGTCGCCTCCGTTGAACACGAGGTTTCTAGGGTTTTCCCGAGCTAGCAGCCGTCGAGTGATAGTGATAATGCAAAATGGGGTGGCGGCCCAACTAACTGAGCATGTGAGCGCTAGTATCCAAAGTGCCGTGTTGAGAGCGGGAGCTGCTGTGTATCGCTCAAAGCGAACGCTACCCTTGCATCGCTCACATCCCTCGCGCCAGATGCGCCTGGCCCAACGAGCGATTACACCTCTATCTTTTTTCGTTTTTTCTCATCTCATTTTTTGGCCAGTTTATTTATAGTTTGTGTGAATTTAAAATAAAATATAAAGTTTTAATTTTTTTTTAAAATTGTTCAATACTAGTTCACGAATTAAAAATCATGAATTCAAAAATATTTGCGTATTTAAAAAAACGATCATACTTCAAAAAAATCACAAATTTTAAAAGGTCCGTGAATTCGAAAATATTTCTGAAATTATAAAAAATGTTCATCAATTCAAGAAATATTCGCGAATACAAGAAATTTTCATTAGTAGTTGTTTGCAGATTTGATAAAATGTTCATGAATTTAAAAGACTGTTTGAGGATTGAAAAAATAATTTTTTATCTGAATTTTTTGTGAATTCAATAATAGTTAAGTGAGTTCAAAAAATGCTCGTGAATTTAAAAACTAACCGTGAATTCAGAAAATATTCATGGATTTTAAAAAAATTCGTGAACAAAAATGGAAGAGGATTAGAAAAAAATGTTCGCGAGCAATATTCGTAAAATGTGAAAAATAAAATAAATCTTCGTAAATTGTGCTTCATGCGCACCTATATTTACAGTAAGAATTAATGGGCAGTAATTTTCAACGCTTTGAATCGTCTTCTGCTACTGCAAATTGCTGTGAAGGTGTTGTGGTTAGTGTCAACTTACAGACCTCATTCAGTCCCGCATCCTGTACACTGCATGGCCTTAATTCTGAATGGATTGCAAATAACTGTCGACCCGAAAAGGACACATGCTGATGCTTTTCCAGAACATCATTATATTCACTGCCCCATCTGTCAAACTCTAGTGCAAAAGGTGCAGATTCAGTGAAGAGAGCGTGCCAATTCAGACTCATGCCCCAGCCATCACGAGATGAAGCCTACAAAACCCATCTGCTTGATCCCACTGTGTGAGAACAAGCTCAGGAGGAGCACTCAATTCAACAAATACTAGGGTTTAAGGTAAACAGATATAAAAAGACATGTTTCTAAATCCTAGGTTCTACCTCGCATTGTTCCTATTACCATTACCCTTCCGCAAATGAAGGAGAACTAAGGACAGGAGAAACAACTGGCACGCAAGAATGTGCCGGAGCCCACTAGCATCCCCACCATCCCCACCATGCAGCTGGCGCGCAAGCGGCGCGGCTCGAGCAGGTCGTCGATCTCGCAGAGCGTATGTGTGTTGCTCTTGGCACGGCTTGTGGGACGCTGTGAAGGGGGATGATGCGCTCGAGGGCACCCTAGACAACGTTAGGAAGCTCCCGTCGCGGACTCCATGTCAACTGCTTGATTGGTTGTGCTCTGTTGCGTATGAGGGGCGCGAAAGGTGATTACTGGCGTGAGAGCCCAGCACCCAGAGATATCTCTGCGCCCCATCGTACATGGGTTACCTGGTCAACCTTCGGCGGAATCCATATTTTGGGAGGTCTGTGCGAGTACGTTGCTAATGCCTGCGAGCTCAACAACATTATAAACCGGCGCCCAGTAGAGGAGAGTGACTCATAGGGCTTTTGTTGATACAGCTTGCTGGAACTATGTATTATTGTACATTTTTATATTTTGTGTACCTTGCTTGTAATGGAGCGATGTCCAAGTTAGTTGGTGAGAAATGCAACCCCGTTGTGTCGTAAGCGCTAACGATTTTCGGGAGGCCCCTGTTTGAGCCCGGCGTTCACATAGGGATCGTTAGTTGATGCTGGCCTTTTGGGGTAGGGTAATATTCCCAGCTTTTTAGGATTTATGTGTTGCAAACATGGGCAAAAGGGAAGGGAGTAGCCGAAAGCCTTGGGCAACACTTGAGTCTACGTGAGTTTGTGTACGCTGATTCAGCCCTCGGGTAAGATTGAGTGGCCGGTGGATACAACTCCTAAGGTGACTGCGGGAAGTTATGAAAAACGATGTAGCCCTCGAGCCCATCTCATAGAAGGATCTTTTCGACTCTCGTCGGGACCTTAACACAGAGAGTTCAATACGGGGTGTTCTGGTTACCTTAAGTTATGAATAAAAAGTTTGAACTGATTAAGGTGCTAAGTTTTGTTTATAACACCATCACTTCAATGCTTTACATAACAAGCTTTGGGGTAATAGAAAACACTATTTATTACTCCCTCTGTCCCAAAATAAGTGTCTTAAGCTTAGTACAACTTTATACTAGAGGTAGTACAAAGTTGAGACAGTTATTTTGGGACGGAGGGAGTATGTTATTGGAGGTTTGTTCATAAAGCAAAAATTCATAGAAATAGAAATGACTAAGATAAGGGGAAGGATGTAGCATGTTCCTTGTGCCGTGTAGCGGTGGCCTTATCATCCTCGTTTGGCATACCCTAGGCTTCTAGCCCCGTGCGTCATCCTCGTGCCAATTTGAGCATGAGGGATCCACTGGCGGCTCCTTAGCGTCCGATCCAGCACCATTGAGTTTGTGCTTCTTCCTGTGGTCACATGCGACCTCCGCATTGTCGTATTCGTCGATGGGTAGCTTGGCCTTGGCATGTTCCAAGTTGGCGACCTCTGCTTTGTGGGCGTTCTTGGGGTCGCTGGAGATGGTGATAATGCCGTTTGGGACCGATATCTTGAGCTTGTAGGCGTAGCATGGTATGGCCATGAACTTGATGAACGCTGGACGTCTTAGCAACGCATGGTAGCCCCTGTTGAATGGGACCACTTCGAAATAGAGCTTCTCTGTGCAGAAGTTTTCTTCTGTTTCGAATGTCACTTCCAGTTTGACCTGGCCAAGCGGTTCAACCTTCTTTCCTGGTATATGCCATGGAAATGTGTAGGTGAGGGATGTTGGGCGGTGGTGGGGAGTCCCATTTTCTGCATCATGCTGACGTAGATGATGTTGAGGCCGAATCCACTGTCCACTAGTACCTTGGGAAATTGGTAGCCGCCGGCAATGGGTGCACCACCAGTGCGTTTTCCTAGGTTTGGGATGTAATTTGGGTGGTCCATAAGACCGAATGATATCGTGTGATCCAACCAGTCCAGAAGTTGGGGAACTCTAGGGACAAGTGCGTAGACCTCCCGGCGGTCTATTTATGTGCCCTATTGGACTCGGGACCTCAGAAGATCATGTGTACCGTTTTTATGTCTTGTTGGGTGGCCTGCCGGCCTCCGTTGCTGTTGTGGGTGAAAGGTATGTTCCTTGTTCGATGAGTTGTGGAGCCACTGTCATCGTCGAAGCTCTCCCTGACCACAATTTTAGCATGTTTCTCCTCTACAAGCTGATCATTGAGTTGGTAGCCCCTTGTTGAATGAGTCTCCTCATAAGCTCCTTGGCTATGGTATCTGCAGGGCCACTCATGACTTCCTCGTATGAGTGGGATGGTTGCATGGATATGTCCTATCATTTCCTTTTCTTGTCCCCTTTCTGGTTGTCCTCTCTTGCGGTGGTCACTAGGTTAATGCCTTTCCCTTCCTTCCTTTTGAGGTCACGATGGTGATTCCTATTGTGTCTGCGAGAGACGTCGTCCTCATTGGGTGTGTCTTCCTCGATTGCTTGGTTGTACCTGCAGCCTACGTGAGCGGTTTCTTCGCCCGTGGAGAAATCTTTCGCGACCTTCATTAGTTCCGCCATTGTGCTTAACTTTCCTTCTCCTATCTTCTTGCAAAGTTTGTGGAGGAAAAGGTGTAAGAGCACATTTATCCATGTGTGGTTTTGATAATTGATGACAATCCCTATGGACTAATGGTTGCCTTGAGTTATATTCGAAGGATTTGTCCATAGGCACTTCTTGAAGTACATGTGTTGGTTTCAAGGAGTTTATATGGTGACCAAGGTGGTATGTAAGGTTTTATCCAAATATTGGTCATGTGAGAGTTGATCTCATTGCAAGCATGTCTTGAAGAAGAAGATTGTGTGAACATTCATGTTTACCTTCAAGACATCATCTTTGTGAAGAGAGAAGAGAAGACACAAGGTTGATCAAGATTAAGGCAAAGAATGATTCAAGTTGATCAACACACAAAGCGTAGAAGATGTACCAAGTGGGATCAAGTGATCCCATGGTATGGTAAGCATTGTCCATTGCGCTTTGTGTACTAACCCATGGTCTACGTGAGAGTTCGTTGTGGGGTTAGGTATATTTCCATGGGCTTGCGTCAAGAGGAAGATCTCATACAACCCATGGAGGATGACATCAAGTGGTGATCGTCATCAAGGTTGCGGTGTGCAAGTTCAAGTGAAGCATCATGGAGAGATCATGCTTGAAGCTTGCCATCCATTGTGGTGACAATGGACTTGTGAAGATGTGCCAAAGAGTGGCTCACCCATAGTGGAGTATGGGGGAGCAATCAACCAGTCTTCATCGAGCCAACGCAATCAAGAAAGGTGGTCCATCTTGAGAAGGACAAGATCGTCATCATCTAGCTCAAGTGGACTATGCGCAAGGTAAAGATTTGACCTTGATAGGGTTTTCTATTTTACCGGTCTCATGGTGGTAGTTGGGAGACCGGGTTATAGGATCGATTGCCGTACTATCAAGGGGGGCTCTCAAGTGAGTAGCTTGATCGTATCGTTCATTGAGAGCTCAAACCATAGCATTCTTGGTATCATCATCTTTCTTGGTTCTTGGTTGGTCTTTCTCTTTGTGGGTTCTTGAGCTTATGGTCAGCTTCATGACAAGCTCAAGTTCATCGAAAACGGAGTCCATATGCATCTTCTATGATGTTTTCGATGCTGGAGTTTTTGCCGGTTCTTCATTCATAGAGGTTTCACATCTCTATACCATTGTTTGGATAGTACTTGTCATGTGCTATCCAACAAGCTTGAGTTTGCTCAATTCGGAGCTCGTATGCGAAAGTTATGGCAGTTTCAGTGCCAGAACTATTTTTCTCTGAACAGGCGGTAGTACCGCTTCGTACCACGGTAGTACCGCTTGGGCGGTACTTCCGCTGTGTACTACCGCTGCTACTTCCGCTTATAATTTGTTCTCTGGTCAGGGTGGTTTTCTGGACGGTAGTAGTGGGCGGTAGTAGGGCGATAGTACCGCCCGCGCGGTACTACCGCTCTCTAGTACCGCTGCTGCTACCGCTTATTTCTGGGGTCTGGCGTCTTACTACATCCCAGCGGAAGTACCGCTGGGTAGGGCGGTAGTACCGCTCCGGCGGAACTACCGCCTCGAGTTTTCTGCCGTTTTGCATGTTTTCCCTAAAACTACCGCGCGGGCGGTAGTACCGCTCAGCCGAGCGGTAGTACCGCTTGTGCACGACCTGTGCACATAACGGTTGGATTTGGGGAGGCCTATAAAAGGGGGTCTTCTTCCCCATTGCTCCCTAACTCTTGAGCTCATGTTCTTCCCCCATTGTTGACCTTCTTTGAGCTTGCTATCTCTCAATCCCTCCAATGATTCTTGCTAGTTCTTGAGGGAAAAGGAAGAGGAGATCTAGGTCCACATTTCCACCAATCACTTTCTCCTCTATGTGAGGGGAACCCCTTGGATCTAGTTCTTGGAGTTCTTGGTGTTCTTCTTTGTTCTTCCTCTCATTTTCCTCCATAGCATTAGTTGTTGTGGTGGGATTTGGGAGAGAAGGACTTGGGCACTCCGTATGCCCTTGCCATTGCATTTGGTGCATAGGTTTGAGTTTTCCACGGTGATACGTGGAAGTGAAGTTTGAGAAGCTTATTACTCTTGGGTGTTTGTGCACCCTAGAGCTTGTTCCTCTTGGGTGCCTTGGCGCCCTAGACGGTTGGTGGTGCCTCGGAGCTCAATCATCGTGGTGTAAAGCTCCGGGCAAGCGTCGGGGTCTCCAATTAGGTTGTGAAGATTGCCCCGAGCAATTTGTACGGGTATCGGTGACCGCCCGCAAGGGTTGCCAAAGTGTACGGGTACCGGTGACCGCCCCCAAGGGTTGCCATTTGTATAGGTTCGGTGACCGCCCTCAAGGGTCCCTTAGTGGAATCACGGCATCTTGCATTGTGCGAGGGCATGAGGAGATTACGGTGGCCCTAGTGGCTTCTTGGGGAGCATTGTGCCTCCACACCGCTCCGAACGGAGATTAGCATCCGCAAGGGTGTGAACTTCGGGATACATCATCGTCTCCACGTGCCTCGGTTATCTCTTACCCGAGCCCTTTACTTGTGCACTTTACTTTGTGATAGCAATATAGTTTCTTGTTATATATCTTGCTATCACTTAGTTGTTTATCTTGCTTAGCATAAGTTGTTGGTGTGCATAGGTGAGCCTAGTTGTTTTAGGTTTTGTGCTTGACATATTAAACGTTAGTTTTATTCTGCATTTGTTCAAGCCTAAACCGTAATTATTTTAAAGCGCCTATTCACCCCCCCTCTAGGCGACATCCATGTCCTTTCAAAAGGCTATCTTGTGCTCTGCTCACGAATGCTTCTATAGCTGTTTCATCAGAGATGTTTGTCAGCGTGTTATTTTTCTTGAGCCAATGGGCAACATAGTCATGGACAGACTCTTTGTCCTCCTATACTATGCATTGGAGGTCAGCTCCGCTACCGGGCCTCTGGTACATTCCCTCAAAGTTGTCGAGGAACTCATGCTCGAAATATACCCGTGTATGTATGGAATTGGGCGGTAGTCCATCTAGCCACGACCGTGTTGATCCGGAGAGGCATAACGGCACGTGGCACAACACGTTGCCGATATCTCCGTATGCCATCTTAATTGTCGTCAGGTAATCACCGAGCCAGATGTCGGGCTTGGTGTCGCTTAAATATTTTTTCAATGCCTCAGACGATGAATGGACGCAGGAATTGCTAGGTTGTCACCTCATACCTGAAGCATGGTGGTGCGATGCCTGAGGTTAGCGGCGGAAATGGGGCCTCACATTCTCGCATGTAGAGTTCCATTGCACGGGCTCGCAGGTGGTCGTAGAGGTTTGGGCGAAAACCTAGATGGTCGTGAATCCACACCCCATGGTTTAGTGTCCTTGCCGCCGTTATTTGCTGTCGAAGGTCTCCGGCCACTGGTTCTGCTATGGCCTGGTGTGCTTCAGGGAACTTTTTGGTTTGGTGGTCTGATCGTCACTCTGCCACTGACAGAATGGTCTATATCCCTACCATGGTGTCCTGTGGTCTAGTTGCATTGCTCTGGAGCTCCGCCGTCATGTAGCTCACTCCGGTGATCTCTGCCAGGAGAACCCGATTGCCTGGTGGTGTTTGCACCTTGTCGACCAGTGTTGTTGCTGCCTGACTACCGTGGGCCAGCGAGGGAGGCTTTGTCATGTTTTTCTATTCCCAGGGGCCCATCCCATTCCCCTCCTCTCAATCAAAGATTGTGCTGCGGCGGGCGTTGGCCCGAGCCTTGCGGCGCACCCGATGATTGAGCCCTAGACGTAAGTCGTCTTGTTGGCAGGCGGTGGTCTCGAGGGCGTCTTGTTGAAGTCGTACCTCTCTTTTTAGTGCACATATCTAATACGTCTTCAACGTATCTATAGTTTTTTATTGTTTCATGCTATTATATTATCAATCTTAGATACTTTATTATTTTATATTATTTTTGGGAACTAACCTATTAACCCAGTGCCTAGTGCCAGTTGTTGTTTCTGCCTGTTTTTGGTTTCACAGGAATCCATACCAAATGGAGTGCAAATGCTATAAAAAAATTGACAATTTTTTCTGGACAAAAGGGCCCTAGAAGCTTCGGGATGAGACTAGATATGAAATGAGGAGACGACAAGACAACAGGGCGGGCCCAAATGTCTTGTGGGCCCCTAGTGTCTCCATTTGACCTAATTCCAACTCTATAAATCCCCAAATGTTCTGAAACTACTAGGGAGCCACCCGAAAAAAAAATTCCGCCGCCGCAAGTCTATGTTCTTCCGCGATCCCATCTGGAGGCCTTTTTGGTATCCTGTCGGAGGGGAAATCGATCACGGAGGGCTTCTACATCAACCTTGTTGCACCACCGATGATGTGTGAGTAGTTCACCACAAACCTACGGGTCCATAATGATTATCTAGATGGTTTCTTCTCTCCCTCTGATCTTCAATACCATTTTCTCTTCGGAGATCTATTCGATGTAATCTTCTTCGGAGAACTATGGTTTTATGATCAGATTATTCATTGAAAGTAATTGTGTCTATTCTAAATTTTATTATGTGTGATTTATATAGCTATGTAATGCTTTCCGATCTATGGGTTTTCTTTGGCCAAGTTCGTCTATCGATCTTCAGTGAAGTAGTGCAAAGTAGTGGGTTCAATCTTGTGGTGTTCTCACCCGGTGATTGAAGGGGTAGCGAGGCACGTATTGTATTATTGCTACTAAGGATAAAATGATGGGGTTTAATCATATTGATTGGTTTTATTCTGTCTACATTATGTCATCTTGCTTAAAGCATTACTCTGTTTGTCATAAACTTAATACCATAAATGCAGGTAGGAGTCGGTCGATTGGTGGAGTAATAGTAGTAGATGCAGACAGGAGTCGGTCTACTTGTTACGGACCGTAATGCCTATGTATATGACCATGCCATAAACAATATCATAACTATGCGCTTTTCTATCAATTGCTCAATAGTAATTTGTTTACCCACTATATGCCATGCTTAAAGAGAGAAGCCTCTAGTGAAAACTATGGCCCTCGGGTCTACTTTAATCATATTACAAAAAACAAAAATACCCTGTTGTAATTGATTTACTTTTATTTTATTTTGCAATTTATCAATCTATCACTATCAGATTTAATCCTTGTTGTTAACGAGTACAAAGGGATTGACAACCCTTTTGCTCGCGTTGGGTGCAAGTATTGGCTCTTTTGTGTGTAAGTGTTGTTGACGGTTGTTTGCGTGATTCTTCCATTGGTTTGATAAACCTTAGTTCTTAAGCGAGGAAAATACTTTTCTCTGCTATATTGCTTCACCCTTCCTCTTCGGGGAAAATCTTGACGCATCACAAGTAGCAGAAGAATTGTTGGCACCGTTGCCGGGGAGACATCATCAAATAATTTCAGGTTCCTTCATATAAATTATCATTTTGGTTTTCTACTTTTAATTGCTTTTATTTTCAGTTATATAAAATCAAAAACACACAAAAATATTTTTTTTCTTGTTTGCTTTGTTACTCGTTTGCCACTATGTCTAAAGAAAACACTAAGTTGTGAGACTTCTCAAATACTAATGATAATGATTTTATTAGTACTCCAATACTGCCCGCCAGTAGTGTGGAGTCATATGATATTAATGCAGCATTGCTAAATCTTATTATGAAAGAACAATTTACTGGAAATCCTAATGAAGATGTTGCATCCCATCTTAATACCTTCCTTGAATTATGTGATATGCAAAAGAAAAAAGATGTGGATAATGATATTGTCAAGTTCAAATTATTTCATTTCTCATTAAGAGATAAAACTAAAACTTGGTTTTCATCCTTGCCTCACAATAGTATTGATTCATGGGATAAATGTAAGGATGCTCTCATTCTTAAATATTTTCCTCATGCCAAGATAATATCTTTTAGAAATCAAATCATGAACTTTAAACAACATGAGCAAGAACATGCCGCACAGATTGAATTTATGGATGATTATACAAAACTTCTATGCGGAACTAAACTTTGTGTCGAGAAATCTTCTAGACTCAGCTGCAGGTGGTACATTTATGGGAATTACATTGGGAGAATCCATGAAGCTTCTTGATAATATTACAGCAAATTATTGTTGGGGAACGTTGCATGGGAAACAAAAAATTTCTACGAACACCCAAGATCTATCTATGGAGATGCGTAGCTACGAGAGGGGGAGTGTATCTACATACCCTTGTAGATCGCTAAGCGGAAGCGTATATAACGTGGTTGATGTAGTCGTACTCTTCACGATCTAATCGCGATCCGATCCGATCTAGCGCCGAACAGATGTCACCTTCGCGTTCAACACACGTGCGGCTCGATGACGTCTCCTTCTTCTTGATCTAGCAAGCGAGGGAGGAGAAGTAGATGGGATCTCAACCAGAATGACGGCGTGGTGGAGATGGTGGTGGAGCAATCCCGGTAGGGCTTCGCCAAGCGCTACCGTAGATGCGATCTGAGGAGAAAACAGAGTAACGGTTGAGGGAGGGCTGCCACCGGGGCGTAGGAATTGGTGTGTGCAGCCCTCCCCTACCCTCCACTATATATAGGAGGCAAAGGGGAGAGGGGAGACCAGCCTGCTAGATCGCTGGCACTTGTTGAGGAGATTGTGGCCACCCTCGAACTTCCGCCGCGTATGAGTAAAGCTCATACTGAGAACAAGGAACAACGGTGGCGGCCACCACCGGAGGGCTGGGTAGCAATCAATACAGACGTTGCTCTAGATGTCTAGGAGAGAGTGGCTGGGTCGGGCTATGTTGTCAGGGACCATCGTGGCGCATTCCTGGAAGCTGGAATAAATCAACACAAGGGTATTAAGGACCCATTTATTAGCGAGCTATATGCTTGCCGAGATGGTCTGGCAGCAGCTACCAAAATAGGCGACACTCATGTTATCATGCAGATGGACTGCTCTGATTTGGTGGATCTTTTGCACTAGCCCGGTACTATAAGGGCTCATGGTGCACACATGTTAAGGGAGATGAAGTATTTGGCTAATACTTTCCAGGGTTTCAAGCTTCTTTGGATTCGTCGCGAAGCAAATTGGGCAGCGCACCTCTGCGCACGAGAAGCTCTTAGCATTTCTAGTGTTACTTGCTTTGATGTAATTCCTGGATTCCTGACTAGAATCATCCAGTTAGATTGTAATCTCTTGTCAGTTTAATATAGCGAGGGATTAATGTCAAAAAAAGGGGGAGAGGGGAGGCGCAGCCTTGACCCCTCCTCCAAAGGAGGGGCCAGTGGCCAAGGGAGAGTCCTCCCTTTACAAGGAAGGGAGGAGTCCCCCTCCTCTAAGGCACCTCCGGGGTGCCTTGTCGCTTTGGGACTCTTGCCCCCAAGCCTAATTCTCCTCTAGGGGCTGATGCACCTGGCCCATGATGACTAGGGCGCACCCATATGGCCCATGTGGACCCACGGAACCCTTTTCGGCACCCCGATACACTACCAGTAATGCCCGAAACTTTTTCGGCGACCAAAATAGGACTTCCCATATATAAATCTTTACCTCCGGACCATTTCGGAAGTCCTCGTGATGTCTGGGGTCTCATCCGGGACTCCGAACAACATTTGGTCACCAACGTACATATCCCAATACTACTCTAGCATCATTGAACGTTAAGCGTGCGGACCGTGCGGGTTCGAGAATCATGTAGACATGACCGAGACACCTCTCTGGCCAATAACGAATAGCGGGACGTGGATGCCCATAGTGGTTCCTACATATTCCACAAAGATCTTCATCGGTTGAACCACGATGTCAAGGATTCAATCAATCCCGTATGCAGTTCCCTTTGTCCAGCGGTATGTTACTTGTCCGAGATTCGATCGTCAGTATCGCCATACCTAGTTCAATCTCGTTACCGACAAGTCTCTTTACTCGTTCCGTAATACAAGATCCCGTGACTAAATCCTTAGTCACATTGCTTGCAAGCTTCTTGTGATGTTGTATTACCGAGAGGGCCCAGAAATACCTCTCCGTCATACGGAGTGACAAATCCCAGACTTGATCCATGCCTACCCAACAGACACGCTCAGAGATACATGTAGAGTACCTTTATGATCACCCAGTTACGAAGCGACGTTTGATACACACAAAGCATTCCTCCGGTGTCAGGGAGTTGCATGATCTCATGGTCATAGGAACATATACTTGACATAAAGAAAGCAATAGCAATAAACTAAACGATCAAATGCTATGCTTACGGTTGGGTCGTGTCCATCACATCATTCTCCTCATGATGTGATCCCATTATCAAATGACAACTCATGTCCATGGTTAGGAAACCTTAACCATCTTTGATCAATGATCTAGTCTAGTAGAGTCGTCTCACTAGGGACATTGTGTTGTCTATGTATCCACACATGTATATGAGTTTCCGATCAATACAATTATAGCATGGATAATAAACGATTATCATGAACAAGGAAATATGATAATAACCACTTTATTATTGCCTCTAGGGCATATTTCCAACAGTCTCCCACTTGCACTAGAGTCAATAATCTAGCTTTACATTGTAATGAATCTAACACCCATAGAGTTCTGGTGCTGATCATGTTTTGCTCATGAGAGAGGTTTAGTCAACGGGTCTGCAACATTCAGATCCGTATGTACTTTGCAAATATTTATGTCCTCCTCCTTGATGTAATCGCGGATGGAATTGAAGTGGCGCTTTATATGTCTGGTCCTATTGTGAAACCTGGGCTCTTTGGCTAGAGCAATAGCGCCAGTGTTATCACACAAGAGAGTCATCGGATCCAGTGCACTGGGCACAACTCCAAGATCTGTCATAAACTGCTTCATCCAGACTCCTTCCTTCGCAGCTTCTGAAGCAGCTATGTACTCCACTTCACATGTAGAATCTACTACCACACTTTGCTTGGAACTGCACCAGCTTACGGCTCCACCATTCAGAATAAATACGTATCCGGTTTGAGACTTAGAGTCACCCGGATCTGTGTCAAAGCTAGGATCAACGTAACCCTTTACGATGAGCTCTTGATCACCTCCATAAACGAGAAACATTTCCTTAGTCCTTTTCAGGTACTTAAGGATATTCTTGACCACTGTCCAATGTTCCACTCCTGGATCACTTTGAAACCTTCCTGCCATACTTATGGCAAGGCTGACATCTGGTCTTGTGCACAGCATTGCATACATGATAGAGCCACTTAGGCATACGGGATGACACTCATCTTTTCTCTATCCTCTGTAGTCGCTGGGCATTGAGTCTTACTCAACTTCACACCTTGCAGGACAGGCAAGAACCCTTTCTTGGACTGATCCATTTTGAACTTCTTCAAAACCTTGTCAAGGTATGTGTTTTGTGAAAGTCTGATGTCTACTACGCAACTTTATTCTTGAAGACTTTGTTGGGCCTCCAAGTGCAGAGTTTTGTAGGACAATACCAATTTTCCCTCAAGTGGACGACCTAAGGTTTATCAATCCGTGGGAGGTGTAGGATGAAGATGGTCTCTCTCAAGCAACCCTGCAATCAAATACAAGAAATCTCTTGTATCCCCAACACACCCAATACAATGGCAAATTGTATAGGTGCACTAGTTCGGTGAAGAGATGGTGATACAAGTGCAATATGGATGGTAGAAATAGGTTTTTGTAATCTGAAAATATAAAAACAGCAAGGTAACAAGTGTAAAACAGCGAGCAAAACGTTGTATAAATGCTTGGAAATAAGGCTTAGGGTTCATACTTTCACTAGTGCAATCTCCCAACAATGCTAACATAGTTGAATCATATGATCATCCCTCAACGTGCAACAAAGAATCACTCCAAAGTTCCTATCTAGCGGAGAACATAAGATGAAATTGGTGTAGGTAGTAGAACCACCTCAAAGTTATTTTTTCTGATCAATCTTTTGAGTTATTCCTATAAGTGTCACAAACAACCCTAGAGTTCGTACTAGAACAACACCAATGATACATATCAATCAACCCTAATGTCACCTAGATACTCAAATGTCACCTAGATACTCCAATGTCACCTCAAGTATCCGTGCGTAAATTATGCGACATGCATCAAACAATTTCAGATCTATCATATTCAATCCAACACAAAGAACTTCAAGGAGCACCCCAAGATTTCTATCGGAGAACATGGTATGAAAACGTGCAATCAACCCCTATGCATAGATCCCCTAGGTCACCGGAATCCGCAAGTTGATGCCTCAACATATATCAAGTGAATTAATAGAATACCCCAATGTCACTACGGGTATCCCACGCAAGACGTACATCAAGTGTTCTCAAACCAACATAACAAGATCTCAAAGGTAAAGATTCAATTCATCACAACAAGGTAGCAAGGGAAAATCATCATATGATCCCACTATATTAACAAAGCATGTGATACATCAAGATAGTGCCATCTCAAGAACACGAGAGCGAGAGAGAGAGAGAGAGAGAGAGAGAGAGAGAGAGAGAGAGAGATCGAACACATAGCTACCGGTACATACCCTCAGCCCCGAGGGTGAACTACTCCCTCCTCGTCATGGCCTCCGCCGGGATGATGAAGATGGCCGCCGATGATGGTTTTCCCTCTCCGGCAGGGTACTGGAACGTCTCCAGATTGCTTTTTCGTCGATACAAAGAGTTGCGGTGGCGGAGCGGAGAGTCTCTATTTATTTCTGGGGTTTCTAGGATTTATAGGATTTTTCAGCGTTGGAATCACGCGCAACGGAGCCACGTGGGCCTCCCCACATATCAGGGCGCGACCTAGGGGGGTCGCGCCCTGATGGCTTGTGCCCCACGAGTGGCTCCCCTCCGGTGGTTCTTCGCTCCAGTATTTCTTATTTTCTCCAGAAAAAATCATAAAAAAGTTTTGGGCGATTCCGAGAACTTTCATTTTCCGCATAAAAACAACACCATGGTAATTCTGCTGAAAACAACGTCAGTCCGGGTTAGTTCTAAATAAATCATATAAAGTGCATCAAAACCATATAAAAGTATTGTAAACATAGGCAATCATGGCATGAATACTTCATAAATTATCGATACGTTGGAGACGTATCAACATCCCCAAGCTTAATTCCTGCTCGTCCTCGAGTAGGTAAATGATAAAAGAAATAATTGATGAAGTGTGAATGCTAGCATAATATATAATTTTGATCATTGATAATTTCAATCACTTTTCTAGCATCATAACCAGCAACTTTTTCTCATAAAATTCATCATGATAGAGTAGCAATCAATTCACATGTCATGGTTCAAACAATTGATTCACTTGAAACTTAACAATCTATGTTTTTGGTCACCAAACAATTTCAATGCATCATCAAGTCTAGTAAGAGCTCCACATACTCAATTATCATATAGTCTTTTATGATTGCTAATACTCAAGGCATATTTTTAGAACAAACAACATCCATCGAACATATAGAAAGATAGGGGCTTAATGTTTTGCCTCCCAACATACTTATCATGAAGATAATTGTCAACAATAATGAATCATGATCAAATATATTTGACTGGATATATATGTTTGGATCTTTCCCCACCACATGATGCTTTCCAACTAATAGACTGAGGTTGGAATAAGAAGTTGATTCAACATGAATAGGAAATAGCATGAAATTAAATATATTGTCCCTTCGTAGAGGGACGCAGGGATTTGCATAGGTGCCAGAGCTCATTGTTTAAAACAGAGATGAATATGTAATTTTGAGTGGTGTGCTTTTCCTGCCAACGTCACAACCGACTTTTCAATATCTTCCATGATAATCACATTATTGGTGGTTCCCAAACATAATTGAAATTTTACTCCCCCTCCACCAATTAAACACATTCCATGGCTGGCTGAATCCACGGTTGCCCTCCAAGCAATCAACTTTCTAGGGGGAGTTTTTGTTTATTTATTTTTGTATTATGCAAGACTGGGCATCCTTTTTACCAGCCTCTCTCATCTAAGGACAAGTGAATAAACACTCATCTTGAGAATAACTCGCTTAGCATGGATGATAATTACCACCCCGTTGCTCCATGAGCGGTACGAGCACACAAAACAGATGTTTATTTGAAGGTTTTAGAGGTGGCACATGCAAATTTACTTGGAATGGCAGTGAAATACCATATATAGGTAGGTATGGTGGACTCTCATGGAAGAAACTTGGCTCAAGGATTTGGATGTACAAGTAGTATCTCTACTTAGTACGAAGGTTTGGCTAGCAAAAGGTTCTAAACAAGCACCACATGTTAGAGGATCCATAACAATATAACTCCTATGCAAATATACCCAGACATAACCATTACGTTGTCTTCCCTGTCCAAATTCAACTATTTGATCAAGTTTGAAAATAATTAATGGGTATTCACAATCATAAAAGATGTCCAAGATAATGTATTTATATGTGAAACCTCTCTTCCTTCAATATTCTTTCATGATTTTTTTAAATGACCAATGATATGTTTGGTAAACTTCAATAGATTTTACTTTCTAAACCAAATGTGAACTTGCTACTAAGAATATAGCACATTGATAATTTCAGATTTATGATATTTCATTCCTTCACAATTTACTCTTAGGATATAAGTGAAGCACAAGAGTAAACATCAAACTACTCTCAAAAGATATAAGTGAAGATCAATGAGTAGTCAAACAATTAAGTAGCTATGTGAGGACTCTCTGTCAATAAAGATTTTCAGATCTGAGTATTTTATTCAAACAGCAAACTAAATAAAAAATTCATTCCAAGAATAGCACATATCATGTGAACGAATAAAAAAATTAGGCTCAACATAGGCTAACCGATAGTTGACGAAGAGAGGTGGGATGCATAGCATCCCCAAGCTTAGATGCTTGAGACTTCTTGAAATATTTACTTGGGGTGCCTTGGGCATCCCCAAGATTGAGCTTTTGTATCTCGTTCAATCCTCTCATATCCCGGTTTCACCTAAGTCTCAAAAACTTCATCCACAAAAAACTTGAAAAGAACTCGTGAGATAGGTTAGTGCACATAAAAATAAATCAACACTTTATGTACTGCCAAGACAAGTTGCATAATATTTTTCAAATATTATCTACTGTATACTATCATTTCCACAATTTATATCTACCAATATAAGTCATGAAAACCATCGGAGAAGTAGATAACAAAACTATGACAGCAATCTGTCTAAACAGGACAGTCTGTAGCAATTAATTTACAAAGTGCACTTTTGTATCTCTAAAAATTGTGAAAATTTAGGACATGATAAAGAATTTATATAAAAATACTGTGTAAAAATTTCAGAAACTTTCCACGTTCCAGTAAAATATGAAAATTCAAACACTACAGCAAAAGTTTCTGTTTTTACACAACACACATCAAACATGCAATTCAAGCATCCTAAAGGAAATTCTTGGAACTTTTTATTGAAAAACAAGATTATAAATAACATATAACATAGAAAAACAAAATAAAATGACGCTCCAAGCAAAACACATATTATGTGACGAATAAAAATATAGCTCCAAGTAAGATATACTGATAGTGTTGAAGACGAAAGAGGGGATGCCTTTCGGGGCATCCCCAAGCTTAGGCGCTTTATTCTTCCTTGGATATTAACTTGGGGGTGCTTTGGAAATCCCCAAGCTTAGGTTCTTGTCACTCCTTATTCTCCTCATATCGGTGTCTCACCCAAAACTTGAAAACTTCAATCACACAAAACTTAACGGAACTTCGTGAGATGGGTTAGTATAATAAATAAAGATCATTCACTTAGGTACTGTAAAGACAAGATTCATAATTGTTCTCACATAATACCTACTGTATTCTACCATTCACGTAATTTATATCACTGAATATAAGCTATGGGAACACTAAAACAAGCAAACTATGCATGCAAAACAGAATCTGTCAAAAACAGAATAGTCTGTGAAGATATGTAGTATACCCATACTTTCCTGTATCTAAAAATTCTGAAAAATTAGTAAAACCTGAAGAATTTTTATATCAAGACTGTGTAAAAATTTCAGATCATTATCACGCTCCAGTGAAAAAATGAAAATTCCTGTACTGGAGTCAAAAGTTTTTTGTTTTGGTTCAGCATCAATTCTACTCATCTTGTGAGTCATCCCAAAGGCTTCACTTGGCACTTTATTGAAATAAAAGGCACAACACATGATTAATACAGTAGCTTAATCATGTGAAAACACAAAAAACAGAAAGGAAACGTGTTGGGTTGTCTCCCAACAAGCACTTTTCTTTAATGCCTTTTAGCTAGGCATGATGATTTCAATGCTGCTCACACAGGAATAGTATTTGAAACATGCAAAAGAGCATCATGAATATCATAACAAGCACATTTAAGTCTAACCCACTTCCTACACATAGGGATTTTGTGAGCAAACAATTTATGGGAGCAAGAATCAACTAGCATAGGAAGGCAAAACAAGCATAACTTCAAAACTTTGAACACATAGAGAGGCAACTTGATATTATTGCAATTCCTACAAGCATATGTTCCTCCCTCATAATAATTTTCAGTAGAATCACGAAGGAATTCAACAATATAACTATCACATAAAGCATCCTTTTCATGATCTACAAGCATAAAAATTTATTACTCTCCACATAAGCAATTTTCTTCTCATTCATTGTAGTCGAAGTATCATAGGAGACTTGAATATTATAAATTGTTTCCACATTAAAAGAGTAATGTTCAGAGAAAGGGTATTCATAATTGTGATAAGTTGTATAATAATCATCATCACTACTTTTCATAACATAAGTCTCATCACAATAATCATCATTAATAGGAGGCATGTAATCATCATAACAAATTTGATCATTCGAAGTAGGGGAACTAAAAAGATCATCTTCATTATGCATAGCATCACCAAGCATGGAACACACATCAATTGCAGCAAATATATTCTCAAATATGTCATTCTCATCAAGCATAGCAACCCCAAGCTTATGGGTTTTCATATCATTAGGATAATCATCAATAGCATGAATAGCACCAATAGTATAACAATTATTATCATCATAATTTTCTAAGTTGGTGCCAAAAAGATTTTCAATATTATAAGGAGTATCATTATCTTCCCAATCATCCTCATCACAACGAGTAGTAGGCATAACAAAATAATCATCAAGTGTATCATCATCCACACTACTTTCGTATTTATTCTCAACAATGATAGGAGAAAGATTATTTGAGAGGGATACCTTTTTACGTTTACCTTTTCTACTTTTCTTCTTCTTCACCACCTTATGTGTGGGTTTGAGTAATCTTTTTGAGCTTCTTATTGAAGAGATTGGTTCGATGGGAAGCTCTTCATTGCAACCTGATTCATCACGAGAAACAATAGGAGGGTATTGGGAGACCATTACCCTTTCATTAGCATTACTTTTATACTCTATTGGTTTCTCATTCTTTCTATAGTTGGCAATATAAGCATTCTCATTGCAATTCATTATGCAAAACATATAGATTTCTTATAGATTAGTTTCATTATCATTAGTGATAAGGCATGTATCAAACCAATCATTTTTATGTGACAATTCTTCACCCCCCAAAATAAACAAAGTTCATTATAGAGTTCACGGGAGATCAAATTATCACAATATTTGGAAACGGTTCTATCATGAAAATGCATGCATTGGAAATTAAGATGACCAACCCTATTGCAAAGTTCACAAGTAATGGGATGAAGAGAGCATAATCTTGTGGCAAATTCATCTATCACTTGAAGCCACCAATTAGTTTGATCATGTTTATGCTTCTTACAAAATCTATCATCCCTGGCATGTCTTTACAAATTTTATTCACTCCACAAAAATTGACATGCTTCTAGGAAATAATTTTATCATGACTAGTGCAATCATCATGAGCATCATGGATATTCAGAGAATGCATACTAACAATATTGCTATCATGCTCATCATTCAAGGAATTCTCATTAAGTATTTTCATAAATTCTTCCTCTACCAATTGAGCACAATTTTCCAAACCATCATTTTCACGAAAGACATTAAAAAGACGAAACAATTGAGGCAACCTAAATTCCATTTTTTGTAGTTTTCTTTTATAAGACCAAACTAGTGAAAAACAAGAAACTAAAAGATTCGATTGCAAGATCTAAAGATATACCTTCAAGCACTCACCTCCCCGGCAACGGCGCCAGAAAACAGCTTGATGTCTACTATGCAACTTTATTCTTGTAGACTTTGTTGGGCCTCCAAGCGTAAAGTTTTGTAGGACAGTAGCAATTTTTCCTCAAGTGGATGACCTAAGGTTTATCAATCCGTGGGAGGTGTAGGATGAAGATGGTCTCTCTCAAGCAACCCTGCAATCAAATACAAGAAATATCTTGTGTCCCCAACACACCCAATACAATGGCAATTGTATAGGTGCACTAGTTCGGCGAAGAGATGGTGATACAAGTGCAATATGGATGGTAGAAATAGGTTTTTGTAATCTGAAAATATAAAAACAGCAAGGTAACAAGTGTAAAACAGCGAGCAAAACATTGTATAAATGCTTGGAAATAAGGCTTAGGGTTCATACTTTCACTAGTGCAATCTCCCAGCAATGCTAACATAGTTGAATCATATGATCATCCCTCAATGTGCAACAAAGAATCACTCCAAAGTTCCTATCTAGCGGAGAACATACGATGAAATTGGTGTAGGTAGTAGAACCACCTCAAAGTTATTCTTTCCGATCAATCTTTTGGGCTATTCCTATAAGTGTCACAAACAGCCCTAGAGTTCGTACTAGAACAACACCAATGATACATATCAATCAACCCTAATGTCACCTAGATACTCCAATGTCACCTAGATACTCCAATGCCACCTCAAGTATCCGTGGGTGAATTATGTGACATGCATCAAACAATTTCAGATCTGTCATATTCAATCCAACACAAAGAACTTCAAGGAGCACCCCAAGATTTCTATCGGAGAACATGGTATGAAAACGTGCAATCAACCCCTATGCATAGATCCCCTAGGTCACCGGAATCCGCAAGTTGATGCCTCAACATATATCAAGTGAATTAATAAAATACCCCACTGTCACTACGGGTATCCCACGCAAGACGTACATCAAGTGTTCTCAAACCAACATATTCAATCCAACATAACGAGATTTCAAAGGTAAAGATTCAATTCATCACAACAAGGTAGCAAGGGAAAATCATCATATGATCCGACTATATTAACAAAGCCCGTGATACATCAAGATCGTGCCATCTCAAGAACACGAGAGTGAGAGAGAGAGAGAGATCGAACACATAGCTACTGGTACATACCCTCAGCCCTGAGGGTGAAGTACTCCCTCCTCGTCATGGCCTCCGCCGGGATGATGAAGATGGCCACCGGTGATGGTTTTCCCTCTTTGACAGGGTACTGGAACGTCTCCAGATTGGTTTTTCGTCGATACAGAGAGTTGCGGCGGCGGAGCGGAGAGTCTTTGTTTATTTCTGGGGTTTTTGGGATTTACAGGATTTTTTAGCGTTGGAATCACGCGCAACGGAGCCACGTGGGCCCCACCACATATCAGGGCGCGACCTAGGGGGGGTTTGCGCCCTGATGGCTTGTGCCCCACGGATGGCTCCCCTCCGGTGGTTCTTCGCTCCAGTATTTCTTATTTTCTCCAGAAAAAATCATAAAAAAGTTTCGGGCGATTTCGAGAACTTTAATTTTCTGCACAAAAACAACACCACGGTAATTCTACTGAAAACAACGTCAGTCCAGGTTAGTTCTAAATAAATCATATAAAGTGCATCAAAATCATATAAAAGTATTGTAAACATAAGCAATCATGGCATGAATACTTCATAAATTATCGATACGTTGGAGACGTATCAAAGTCCTATTAAGCGTCTTGATCTATCTCTATAGATCTTAATGCCTAATATGTAAGCAGCTTCTCTGAGGTCTTTCATCAAAAAACTCTTGTTCAAATATATCTTCACACTTTCCAAAATTCTAAATTATTTCCAATCAGCAATATGTCATCCACATATAATATTAGAAACGCTATAGAGCTCCCACTCACTTTCTTGTAAATACAAGCTTCTCCATAAACTTGTATGAACCCAAACGCCTTGATCACCTCATCAAAGCGAAGATTCTAACTCTGAGATGCTTGCACCAGTTCATAAATGGATCGCTGGAGCTTGCATAATTTTTCAGCATTTAGGATCGACAAAACCTTCTGGTTGCATCATATACAACTCTTCCTTAAGGAAACCATTAAGGAACGTTGTTTTGACATCCATCTGCCAGATCTCGTAATCGAAAAATGCAGTTATTGCTAACATAATCCTGACGGACTTAAACATCGCTACAGGAGAGAAAGTATCATCGTAGTCAACTCCTTGAACTTGTCAAAAACCTTTTGCAACAAGTCGAGCTTTATAGACGGTGACATTACCGCCCGCGTCCGTCTTTTTCTTAAAGATCCATCTATTCTGTATGGCCTTACGATCATATGGTAAGTCCTCCAAAGTCCACACTTTGTTCTCATACATGGATCCTATCTCGGATTTCATGGCCTCTAGCCATTTGTTGGAATCCGGGCCCACCATCGCTTCTTCATAGCTCGTAGGTTCACCGTTGTCTAACAACATGACCTCCAAGACAGGATTGTCGTACCACTCAGGGCCGGTACGAGTCCTTGTCGACCTACGAGGCTCAGTAGTAACTTGATTTGAAGTTTCATGATCATTATCATTAGCTTCCTCTTCATTTGGCGTAGGCGCCACAAAAACATCTTTCTGCGTCGTGCTACTCTCCAACTGAAGTGACAGTTCAACAACCTCATCAAGTTCTACCTTCCTCCCACTCAATTCTTTCGAGAGAAACTCCTTCTCCCGAAAGGATCCATTCTTGGCAACAAAGACTTTGCCTTCGGATCTGAGATAAAAGGTGTACCCAACAGTTTCCTTAAGGTATCCTATGAAGACACATTTGTTCGCTTTGGGTTCAAGCTTATCAGGCTGAAGCCTTTTCACATAAGCGTCGCAGCCCCAAACTTTATGAAACGACAACTTAGGTTTCTTGCCAAACCATAATTCATACGGTGTCGTCTCAACGGACTTAGATGGCGCCCTATTTAAAGTGAACGCGGCTATCTCTAATGCATAAGCCCAAAATGATAGTGGCAGATCAGTGAGAGACATCATAGATCGCACCATATCTAATAGAGTACGATTATGATGCTCGGACACACCATTACGCTGTGGTGTTCCAGGTGGCGTAAGCTGTGAAACAATTCCACACTGTCTTAAATATATGCCAAACTCATAACTCAGATATTCTCCACCACGATCAGATCGTAGAAACTTTATCTTCTTGTTACGATGATTCTCTACTTCACTCTGAAATTGCTTGAACTTTTCAAACATTTCAGACTTGTGTTTCATCAAGTAAATATACCCATATCTACTCAAATCATTAGTGAAGGTAAGAAAATAATGATATCCACCGCGTGCCTCAACACTCATCGGACCGCACACATCAGTATGTATTATTTCCAACAAGTCACTTGCCCGCTCCATTGTACCGGAGAACGGGGTTTTCGTCATCTTGCCCATGAGGCATGGTTCGCATGTATCAAGCGATTCAAAATTGAGCGATTCCAAAAGTCCATCAGCATGGAGTTTCTTCATGCGTTTTACACCAATATGACCTAAGCGGCAGTGCCACAAGAAAGTGGTACTATCATTATTAACTTTGCATATTTTGGCATCAATGTTATGATTGTGTGTATCACTACTATCAAGATTCAACAAGAATAAACCATTCACATTGGGTGCATGACCATAAAAGATATTACTCATATAAATAGAACAACCATTATTCTCTGATTTAAATGAATAACTGTCTCGCAATAAACAAGATCCAGATATAATGTTCATGCTCAACACAGGCACCAAATAACAATTATTTAGGTTTAAAACTAATCCCGATGGTAATTGAAGAGCGAGCGTGCCGACGGCGATCGCATCAAACATGGAACCATTTCCGACATGCATCGTCACTTTGTCCTTTGCCAGCCTCCGCCTATTCTGTACTTCCTACTCCGAGTTACAAATATGAGCAACTGAACCGGTATCAAATACCCAGGCACTACTACGAGAGATAGTAAGGTACGCATCAATAACATGTATATCAAATATACCTTTGTTGACATTGCCAGCCTTCTTATCAGCCAAGTACTTGGGGCAATTCCGCTTCCAGTGGCCAGTCCCCTTGCAGTAGAAGCACTCAGTCTTAGGCTTGGGGCCAGCCTTGGGTTTCTTCACGGGAGCGGCAACTTGCTTGCCACCCTTCTTGAAGTTTCCCTTCTTTCCCTTGCCTTTCTTGAAACTAGTGGTTTTATTCGCCATCAACACTTGATGCTTCTTTTTGATTTCTACTTCCGCGACTTTCAGCATCGCGAACAGCTCGAAGATTGACTTGTTCATCCCTTGCATGCATATTATAGTTCATCACGAAGCCTTTGTAGCTAGGTGGCAGTGACTGGAGAACTCTATCAGTGACCATCTCAGGCGGAAGCTCAACTCCCAGTTGATTCAAGCGGTTGTAGTACCCAGACATTCTGAGTATGTGCTCACTGACAGAACTATTATCTTCCATCTTGCAAGCGAAGAATTTATCGGAGGTCTCATACCTCTCGATCCGGGCATTTGCTTGAAATACTAACTTCAACTCCTGGAACATCTCATATGCTCCATGGCGTTCAGAATGCTTTTGAAGTCCCAATTCTAAGCCGTACAACATGGCGCACTGAACTATTGAGTAGTCATCAGCACACGCCTGCCAGACGTTCACAACATCTGCAGACGACGCTGGAGGGGGCGGCGAATCAAGCAGTGTATCAAGGACATAAGCCTTTTGCGAAGCCGTGAGGATAATCCTTATATTACGGACCCAGTCCAGATAGTTACTTCCATCATCTTTCAGCTTAGCTTTCTCTAGGAACGCATTAAAATTCAGGGGAGCTACTGCGTGAGCCATTGATCTACAACATTATTTTGCAAAGACAACTTTAGACTATGTTCATGATAATGAGTTCAATTAATCATATTACTAAAGAACTCCCACTCAAATCAACATCCCTCAGGTTGTCTAAGTGTGACATGATCCAAATCCACCAACCCAAGTCCGATCATCACGTGAGATGAGGTGGTTTCAATGGTGAACATCTCCATGTTGATCATATCTACTATATGACTCATGTTTGACCTTTCAGTCTCCTGTGTTCCGAGGCCATGTCTGTACATGCTAGGCTCATCAAGGTTAACCCAAGTATTCCGCGTGTGTAAATCTGGCTTACACCTGTTGTATGTGAACGTAGAGTCTATCACACCCAATCATCACGAGGTGCTTCGAAACGATGATCCTTCGCAACGGTGCATACTCAGGGAGAACACAATTTTATCTTGAAATTTTAGTGAGGGGTCATCTTATAATGCTACCGTCGTCCTAAGCAAAATAAGATGCATAAAAGGATAAACATCACATGCAAATCATATAAGTGACATGATATGGCCATCATCATCTTGTGCTTTTGGTCTCCATCTCCAAAGCACCGGCATGATCTCCATCGTCACTGGCATGACACCATGATCTCCATCATCGTGTCGTCATGTGGTTGTCGCACCAACTATTGCTTCTACAACTATTGCTAACTCATAGCGATAAAGTAAAGCAAATGGCACAAATAAATTAAAGCCAACCCTATGGCTCCTGCCGGTTGCCGTACTCATCGACATGCAAGTCGTGATAACTATACAAAACATGATCATCTCATACATCACATATATCGGATCATATCTTGGCCATATCACATCACAACATACCCTGCAAAAACAAGTTAGACGTCCTCAATTTGTTGTTGCATGTTTTACGTGGCTGCTATGGCTAACTAGCAAGAACCATTCTTACCTACGCAAAGCCACAACGGTAATAATCAAGTTGCCTTTTAACCTTCTAAAAGGACTGCCTTCGTCGAATCTGATTCAACTAAAGTGGGAGAGATAGACACCCACTAGTCACCTTTATGCAAACAAGTTGCATGCCAGTCGCTGGAACCGGTCTCTTGTGCAAGGACAAATAAGGTTGGTCCGAGCCACTTCATCCCACAATACCGTCGAATCAAAATAAGACTAAGGAGGCAAGCAATCTGAACATCAACGCCCACAACTTCTTTGTGTTCTACTCATGCATATCATCTACGCATAGACCTAGATCATGATGCTACTGTTGGGGAACGTTGCATGGGAAACATAAAATTTCTATGAACACCCAAGATCTATCTATGGAGATGAATAGCTACGAGAGGGGGAGTGTATCTACATACCCTTGTAGACCGCTAAGCAGAAGCGTATATAACGCGGTTGATGTAGTCGTACTCTTCACGATCCAATCATGATCCGATCCGATCTAGCACCGAACAGACGGCACCTCCGCGTTCAGCACACGTGCGGCTCGATGACGTCTCCTCCTTCCTGATACAGCAAGCGAGGGAGGAGAAGTAGATGGGATCTCAACCAGCATGATGGCGTGGTGGACATGGTGGTGGAGCAATCCCGGTAGGGCTTCGCCAAGCGCTACCGTAGATGCGATCTGAGGAGAAAATGGAGTAACGGGAGAGGGAGGGCTGCCACTGGGGCGTAGGAATTGGTGTGTGCAGCCCTCCCCTCCCCTCCACTATATATAGGAGGCAAAGGGGAGAGGGGGGGCGTAGCCTTGACCCCTCCTCCAAGGGAGGGGCCGGCGGCCAAGGGAGAGTCCTCCCTTTACAAGGAAGGGAGGAGTCCCCCTCCTCCAAGGCACCTCCGGGGTGCCTTGTCCCTTTGGGACTCTTGCCCCCAAGCCTAATTCGCCTCTAGGGGCTGATGCACTTGGCCCATGAAGGCTAGGGTGCACCCTCTATGGCCCATGTGGGCCCACGGGGCAGGTGGACCCCCGAAACCCTTTTCGGCACCCCGGTACACTACCGGTAATGCCAAAAACTTTTCCCATGTATAAATATTTACCTCTGGACCATTCCGGAACTCCTCGTGACATCCGGGATATTGTCAGGGACTCCGAACAACATTCGGTCACCAACATACATATCCTAATACTACTCTAGCGTCACTGAACGTTAAGCGTGCGGACCATGCGGGTTCGAGAATCATGTAGACATGACCGAGACACCTCTCTGGCCAATAACCAATAGCGGGACCTGGATGCCTATAGTGGTTCCTACATATTCCACAAAGATCTTCATCAGTCGAACCACGATGTCAAGGATTCAGTCAATCCCGTATGCAGTTCCCTTTGTCCAGCGGTATGTTACTTGCCCGAGATTCGATCGTCGGTATCTCCATACCTAGTTCAATCTCGTTACCGGCAAGTCTCTTTACTCGTTCCGTAATACAAGATCCCGTGACTAACTCCTTAGTCACATTGCTTACAAGCTTCTTATGATGTTGTATTACTGAGAGGGCCCGGAGATACCTCCCCGTCATACGGAGTGACAATTCCCAGTCTCGATCCATGCCAACCCAACAGACACCCTCAGAGATAACTTCAGAGTACCTTTATGATCACCCAGTTACAAAGTGACATTTGATACACAGAAAGCATTCCTCCGATGTCAGGGAGTTGCATGATCTCATGGTGATAGGAACATATATTTGACATAAAGAAAGCAATAGCAATAAACTAAACGATCAAATGATATGCTTATGGTTGGGTCTTGTCCATCACATCATTCTCCTAATGATGTGATCCCGTTATCAATGACAACTCATGTCCATGGTTAGGAAACCTTAACCGTCTTTGATTAACGAGCTAGTCTAGTAGAGGCTCACTAGGGACATTGTGTTGTCTATGTATCCACACATGTATATGAGCTTCCGATCAATAAAATTATAGCATGGATAATAAACGATTATCACGAACAAGTAAATATGAAAGTAACCACTTTATTATTGCCTCTAGGGCATATTTCCAACAATTACTCCCAATGGCACACCGAACGAGCTCCAACTGGTAAGAAGGTAAATTCTGTTGAATAAGTTTCTACTTTGAGTGACAAAATAAATGCTCTTATGAATATGCTTACTAGTAAAAAATGCTCATGTTGATCCTAATTATGTCCCATTATCTACTTTTATTAAGCAAAATAATGATGCCATTGATGTGAATTTTGTCGCTAGAAATAATTTCAACAACAATGCTTATAGAGGGAATTTCAATCCTAGACCATATCCGGGTAATCCCTCCAATAATTATGGTAATTCCTATGGAAAAAATTCATATAGTAATAGAATATTTACTTAACTTGAGAACAACATTAGATAATTTATTAGTTCCCAAAAGATTTTTAATGCTATGGTAGAAGAAATTCTAAACAAAGTTGATGATATGTCTAGAAACATGGATAGAATTCCGCATGATGTGCATACTCTTAAAATTAAAAATTTGCCACTTGAGCATGATATTACTGAATCTTTAAAGTCCATTCAAGTCACTATGGATGAGAGTAGGAAAATAATTGACCGGCTGAGAACTAGACGTGAATTGATAGAAAAACGCTTTACCTGGTTTTTAACATAATAATGATGAAGACATTAAAATGATTGGTGTTTCACCTATTGAATATTTGTTTAGTAAAATAAAACTTGATGAAAAAGGGACTGGAGATGAGTCAACTTTAGCTAGAAGGCGCCCCGGTTGTTTGGAGGGTGATGATCTTAATGATAAAAACAAAGAAAGTGGGTTTGAAGAGGTCAAGACTTTAGATAGTGATGTGCCCACTACTTTGGATTACAAGGACTTTAATTATGCTAATTGCTCTTTGATTGATTGTATTTCCTTGTATTGGTGAAATGATTTTCCCTCTTGTGTTTTGGAGATTGTTGCTAGAAAACAGGCATGGACTGACTTGTTCGCTAGTGCTTACACAAAGAAATAGTCCATGCAAGTCCGAGAAGAATGCAGGATTCGGGGTCAAGTTCGAAGAACTTCTCTGAATCCCTACTGATGTACAGAGAAGGATGAGCTATCCTTCATGATGAAATTTTGATGATCTTATCGTGGTGAAAGAAATGACCCCTTAAAATGTTACTGAAGCAAAGCAATACATTCGGTGAGTCCGAAGGAAATGACTGCAGTCAAGAAGATGAAGACGAAGGGAAGACATAGCATTCTTTCGTTGTTCCTTTTCTCTTTAATTGAGTCATAGGACCTCCGTACTATTAAGAAGGATACAAGTTCTCGAAGCTTAGGTTTGCTGTGATGCTTAACTTGAACCCATGAGAGATCGAGAGCAATCTCTTTATGCTTCGAATGATTACCTGTGAGCAGAAGATGATGTTCTTTGGTGCTACAGGATATATCTTTTGGACTGAGGAGTTAGCATTTCTTGCTCAACAAGGAATGTTACCGTTGTGCTCAAATTCCGACCATTGGATTCGTGTCACTCATCCAGTGACCGATGCCCATGTCCAGTTTGGTCTTTTCCCTCCAGGGAAGGCTGCGGCTATAAATAGCCACCCCACTCCAACATTGATGGTTGGCTGATCCATTTGAGATTTCAAAGAAGATTGATTGAGCATGCCCTCTCTGAACGATTTGAGTTTAAAATCCACCGAGAGAAAAATCAAGAGCCAAAACTTAGACAATGGTTGAGCATCATAGTAGAGCTAAGTTAGTGTTCTTGTGCTTATTACTCTTGAGAGCTACACACTCTCTAGACGGATAAGCGTCGGCTTGAGTGATGAAGAGGAATTTTCATATCCAAGTCAAGTCATCGGGAACTAATAGTAATTGTTGTTCGCGGTGTGACCAAGAGCAGTTGTGGTCACCGAAGACAAAGTTTGTCAAAGGCTTGGAGATCACTGAAAAAGTATGTACCATGAGTGAAATCAACTGAAGTATGATTAGCTTCGAGTTGAGGGAGAATATGATGGAGAAAGTATTGCTCCTGTGTTAATTCACAAGTCCCTCCAACCATACGTAGCTCTTCTGCAGAAGAGTGAACCGGTCTACCAAATCATCTATCGCCATCGAGCACCACTAGTTTATTCTCTCATCTTATTTTCCTTTGTTGATTATCACTTGCTATGATCTGATTGTTTAGCCTATTAAGTTTTGCTGCCGGCATAGTCTTCGCTGTATTATCCATCATCCTTGCACCTGTTCAGTTGATCCCATTCGATAGAATTTTTCTCAGCGAGTTTGAATTTATGATAGCCGAAGTAATCTATTGCTGTGTCACCATCATTATGTGAATGTTATCAATCGCTATGCCAAAAGTGTAGCCAAGTATTTGGTCGATAAATATGCCCAGCGCACTCTCTGAGATAATTATCATGTAGCTTTTCTATTTGCTTGTACCTCCTACTATCCATTCAATGTACTCTTTCCGCTGTGCTATTTGGAATCATTCAAAGTTTTGAAAGAAATTTTGAATTCCCATTCACCCCCCTCTGATCGATATACTCTCAGTCCCTATGATACGTCTCCAACGTATCGATAATTTATGAAGTATTCATGCCATATTCACCTATGTTTACAATACTTTTATATGGTTTTGATGCACTTTATATGATTTATTTAGAATTAACCCGGACTGACGATGTTTTCAGCAGAACTACCGTGGTGTTGTTTTTGTGCAGAAAATGAAAGTTCTCGGAATCGCCCAAAACTTTTTGACGATTTTTTTGAACAAAAGAGGCACTAGACACTTCGTGGGAGGGCCAGAAGAGCCATGAGGTGGGCACAACCCACCAGGGCATGCCAGAGGGCCCAGGCACACCCTGGTGTCTTGTGCCCTCCTCGTGGCCCATCTTCGTGTGAAACCGACGCTCAAAAATCCTATAAATATAGAAACCATCAAAAATAACCCTACACTCTCCGCTCCGCCGCTGCAACTCTCTATATCGATGAAAAACCAATCTGGAGATGTTCCAGTACCCTGCCGGAGAGGGGAATCCATCTCCGGTGGCCATCTTCATCATCCCGGCGGAGGCCATGATGAGGAGGGAGTAGTCCACCCTCGGGGCTGAGGGTATGTACCAGTAGCTATGTGTTCAATCTCTCTCTCTCTCTCTCGTGTTCTTGAGATGTCAGGATCTTGATGTATCACGGGCTTTGTTAATATAGTCAGATCATATGATGTTATTCCCTTGCTATCATGTCGTGATGAACTGAATCTTTCCCTTTGAGATATCGTATGTTGGATTGAATATTGGATTTGAGAACACTTGATATATGTCTTGCATATGGATACCCGTGGTGACAATGGAGTGTTCTATTGATTCACTTAATATATGTTTTGGTACTCAACTTGCGGATTCCCGAGGTGACATTGGGGTAATCTATGCATAGGGGTTGATACACGTTCTTGTCCTACTTTCTCCGGTAGAAATCTTGGGGCACTCTTTGAGGTTCTTTGTGTTGGATTGAGTATTATGAATCTGAAATTGTTTGATGCGTATCGTATAATTAACTCATGGATACTTGTGGTGACATTGGAGTATCTAGGTGACATTAGAGTTGGTTGATGTGTATCATATGGTGTTATTCTAGTACGAACTCTTAGATAGATCGAATGGAAAGGATAACTTGATGTTATCTTAGTACGAACTCTTGAATAGATCGATCGGAAAGGATAACTTTAAGGTGGTCTCGTACCCTACAAACAATTTCTTTTTATGTTCTCCGCTAGATAAGAACTTTGGAGTGATTCTTCATTGCACGTTGAGGGATGGTCATGTGATCCAATTATATTAGCATTGTTGAGAGATTGCACTTGTGAAAGTACGGACCCTAGGCCTTGTTTTCAAGCATTGCAATACCGTTTGTGCTCACTTTTGTTACTTGCTACCTTGCTGTTTTTATATTTTCAGATTACAAAAACCTATATCTACCATCCATATTGCACTTGTATCACCATCTCTTCGCCGAACTAGTGCACCTATACAATTTGCCATTGTATTGGGTGTGTTGGGGACACAAGAGATTTCTTGTATTTGATTGCAGGGTTGTTTGAGAGAGACCATCTTCATCCTACACCTCCCACAGATTGATAAACCTTAGGTCATCCACTTGAGGGAAAATTGCTACTGTCCTACAAAACTCTGCGCTTGGAGGCCCAACAAAGTCTACAAGAATAAAGTTGCGTAGTAGACATCACCCTACAATTGGTATCAGAGAAAGCTACTCCTTATCTCTGCTTATTAAGGTCTAACAACCTTGGAGTGAGTATGTCACATGCAGGTGGATCCAGGCACTCTGATAGGATTCCTATATTTGATGGAAATGATTATCCTCAATGGCAAAAACGAATGAAAATCAAGATCCATGCCAGAAGCATCGAGATGTGGGAAATGGTAGAAAATGGATATGTTACCGGTGATCCAGAAAAACCAACTCTCGGAGATCTCACAAACATTCAACTTGATGCTCAAGCTAAAGACATCATCTGTGATAGCATCTCCAGAGAAATTTTTATTCGAGTTCGAAAATTGGAAACCGTGAAGCAGATCTAGGATGCTATTAAGGACATTCATGACTTGTCTGTTGCTAGAGCCAAAAACCATACTGAGATGCTTCATGTGATGTTCAAACCTGGGCACGCCCTGTTGGATTGTGCCTCCCTCGTGCGGCCTCCGGTCTTCTCCCGAAGCTTCCAGGTCTTCTTTTGGTCCAGAAAAAATCATAAAAAAAGTTTCGGGGCAATTGGACTTCGTTTGGTACTGTAAACCTGAAAAGTAAAACACGCAGAAAACAGGAACTGGCACTGGGCACTGGGTCAGTAGGTTAGTGCTCAAAAATAATATAAATTGGTAAATTATTACTCAAAAAGTATCCTAGAATGATAATATGTCAGCATGGAGCAATAAAAAATTATAGATACGTTGGAGACGTATCAGCATCCCCAAGCTTAATTCCTGCTCGTCCTCGAGTAGGCAAATGATAAAAACAGAATTTTTGATGTGACATGCTACCCAATATGTAATCTTTTGCATGTATGCTCATTGAGAAACGATTAATTAACAAACATCAACATAGTAATATTTATAAGCACAAGCAACAAAATCGTCAATCTTTCAAAGTATACGATCCTAAAAGAATGTTTACCCCCATTCATCTTATAGTATTAGCAAGGCATGACTCCGTCTTCACCACATTAATACAAATGTCAAGCACCACGGTGTCCAAGTCAGGCAATTGGATTGTACTTTTTCAAAGTGCATCAACTTTTTATTCTTCACGCAATACATGAGCGTGAACCATTGGACATACCATAAGGGTGGAATAGAGTATGGTGGTAGATATCAAAGGGGTAAAAGTGGAGAAGATAATTTCACATCAACAGGGCGTATCAACGGGCTATGGAGATGCCCATCGATAGATGTCAATGCAAGGAGTAGGGATTGCCATGCAAATGATCCACTAGAGCTATAAGTGTATGAAAGCTCAAATGAAGCTAAGTGGGGTGTGCATCCAACTTGCTTGCTCATGAAGACCTCGGGCATTTGAGGAAGCCCGTCATCGGAATATGCAAGCCAAGTTTAAAGTGATTCCCACTAGCATATGAAAATGACATAACATGAGACTCTCTATATGAAGAACAAGGTGCCACTTGGAGGCACAAGTGTGGTAAAAGATAGTAGCAAAGTCCCTTCTCTCCTTTTCTCTCATCATTTTTTTTATTTTTTTATGGTGGGCTCATTTGGCCTCCCCCATTTTTATTTCCTCACTGGGACAATGCTCTAATAATGATGATCATCACAATTTTATTTACTTACAACTCAATATGAAAATTTGATATGAAGAACTATGAAACAATATGACTCGATATGAATGCCTCTGGCAGTGTACCAGGATGTGCAATCATCTAGCGTGACATGTATCAAAAGTATGATGAACGGTGGCTTTGCCACAAATACTATGTCAGCTCTATATGATCATGCAAAGCAATATGATGATGAACGAACTAGTCATATGATGTGACGGTGGAATTTGCATGGCAATATATCTCAGAATGGCTATGGAAATGCCATAGGTAGGTATGGTGGGTGTTTTGAGGAAGATATAACATGGCTTATGTGTGATAGAGCGTATCATGTCACGGGGTTTGGATGCACCGGCGAAGTCTGCACCAATCCTCGAGGTGAGAATGGGCAATGCACGGTACCGAAGAGGCTAGCAAAATATGAGATGGTGAGATTGCGTATGTCCATGGTTTCACATTAGTCATGAAGAACTCATATACTTATTGAAAAGTTTAATTATTTTATCACAAATCAAAGTACTACTCGCATGCCCCGAGGGAGGAGGTTGGGAGGAGTTAACCATCGCGCGCCTCCGACCCGAAACAACACTAGGATTTCAACGAGGAATAGAAATGCTCACACATCCTCACCATGCCTTTTTAATATTTAGACAAATGGGAAATTAACACCTCTTAATACTGATACTTCTACGAATCAACAATGATGCACTCACACCTTTTTCACATTACCACATCAATATCATTCACTCACAATTTCTCTTATATGTGCTACATGATGATTTTGATTATCACTCATTGAATACCTATTATTTTTGGACTATTCTTATGACCCATGCAAATTTCTGTCACTATTTATTAACTCTCAAACAAATATAAGTGAAGAACGAGAGTGCAATTATTTCTATAAAATCTATACGCCACCGTGCTCAAAAAGATATAAGTGAAGTACTAGAGCAATTGTTAAGCTCAAAAGATATAAGTGAAGCACATAGAGTATTCTAATAAATTATGATGAAGGTGTGTATCTCTCAAATAGGTGTGTCCAGAAAATGATGGTTGTGTCAAACTAAAAATAAAAGCAAACAAAAGCAAACGACGCTCCAAGCAAAACTCATATCATATGACGAATAAAAATATAGCTCCAAGTGACATACCGATGGATTGAGACGAAAGAGGGGATGCCTTCCGGGGCATCCCCAAGCTTAGACTCTTTAGTCTTCCTAGAATATTACCTTGGGTGCCTTGGGCATCCCCAAGCTTAGGCTCTTTCCACTCCGTATCCTTAGTCCATCATGATAACACCCAAAACCTGAAAACTTCAATCACACAAAACTGAACAAAACTTCGTGAGATCCGTTAGTATAAGCAACATATCAAATGCTTTAGGTACTATTATAAATTGATTAATATTTCATTATTTCATAATATGTACTATATTCTAACTTTTCCATGGCTTATAACCCCCGATACAATCCATAGCATCATCAAAACAAGCAAACTATGCAAGCAAAAACAGAATCTGTCTCAAATAGAACAGTCTGTAAAGATCTGTAAAGATCTGTAAAGAATCTATACTAATGTAACTCCAAAAAAATATGAAAAATTAGGAAAACCTCAATAATTTGTATATAAACACTGTGTAAAAAATTCAAATTAAAAATACGTTCCAGTAAAATCAGAGAAATTCTTCACTGGACGTTAAAGTTTCTGTTTTTGCACTATATCAATTCTACTCATCTTGTGAGTCATCCCAAAGGCTTTACTTGGCACAAACACTAACTAAAACATAAAAACACAATAATTACAGAGGCAATAATCATGTTATCACACACTAACAGAAATTAAAAAGCAAAAATAAAGATAACTATTGGGTTGCCTCCCAACAAGCGCTATTGTTTTATGCCCCTAGCTAGGCATAATGCATAGTTTCAAGTATTGTCATCTTTGACACTCCACCTGTAAGAAGCTCTCATGATTGATTCATAAGGTGGTTTAATTCTCTTCATAGGGAAGTGTTCTATCCCTTTCTTTAATGGTAATTGGAACCTTATGTTTCCCTCTTTCATATCAATAATTGCACCTATAGTTCGTAAGAAAGGTCTTCCAAGTATTATTTGGCAAGTAGGATTGCAATCAATATCAAGCATAATAAAATCTACAGGAACATAATTATTATTTGCAATAATAAGAACATCATTTATTCTACCTAAAGATTTTTTAATGGTAGAATCCTCAAGATGCAAGTTTAGGGAACAATCTTGAATATTGGTGAGACCAAGCACATCACAAAGAGTTTTAGGTATAGTTGAAACACTAGCACCAAGGTCACACAAAGAATTTCATTCATATTTATTGATCTTTATGTTGATAGTAGGTTCCCACTCATCATGCAATTTTCTAGGAATAGAAACTTCAAGCTCAAGTTTCTCATCATAAGCTTTTATCATCGCTTCCACTATATGATTAGTGAATGCCTTGTTTTGTTCATAAGCATTGGGTGAGCTAATAATGGTTTGCAGCAAGGAAATACATTCTACTAAATAGCAACTTTCATAATTAAATTCTTTGTAATCCAAGATAGTGGGCACATCACTAGTTAAAGTTTTGACCTCTCCAAACCCAGTTTTCAGTTTTAGAATTAAAATCATCACCCTCCAAGCAAGCGGGATGCTCACTAGATAAAGTTGACTCATCTCCAGTTCCTTTATCAATGATATTCAGATAGGTAAACAAAGATTCAATAGGATAAGTACCAATCATTTTAAGATCTTCATCATGATTCCGATAAAAACCGGGTGGAAGAACCTTTTCTAAGAATTCCCGCTTAGCTTTCAACTTAGCGGTCCTCTCCTTGCTTTCATTAATAGATACTTGGATAGATTTAATAGTCTCATTAAAATCATGCTTGGGTGGCAAAGTTTTACTTTTAAGAGTTTCAACATCAAGAGCAATTCTATCCATGTTTTTAGCCAAAGTATCAATTGTATGCAACCTTTCTTCTACCATAGTATTAAAAATCTTTTGAGAACTAATAAATTATTTAATTGCATTCTCAAGATTAGAGGGTATCCTATTAGCATTTGTAGAATAATTTCCATAAGAATTACCATAAGAGTTACCATAATTATTAGAGGAGTTACCGGGATACGTCCTAGCATTAAAATTCCCTCTATAAGCATTGTTGTTGAAATTGTTTCACGAGATAAAGTTCACATCAATAGCATCATTATTTTTCTAAATCAAAGTAGACAAAGGCATATCATTTGGATCAACATGAGTATTTTTGCTAGCAACCATATTCATAAGAGCATCCACTTTTTCACTCAGAGTAGCGATTTCTTCGACAATATTTACCTTCTTACCAGTTGGAGCTCTCTCAGTATGCCTTTGGGAATAATTTTTCATGATGTTGTCTAGAAGTTTTGTGACCTCTCCTAAGGTTACATCCATAAAGGTACCACCTGCAGCAGAATCTAGAAGATTTCTAGACACAAAGTTTAGTCCAGCATAGAAATTTTGGATAATCGTCCACAAGTTTAACCCATGAGTGGGGAAATTTCTAATCATCAATTTCATCCTCTCCCAAGCTTGTGCAACATGTTCTTGATCATGTTGTTTAAAATTTATTATTTGATTTCTAAGGGAGATTATCTTAGCAGGAGGAAAATACTTGGCAATAAAAGCATCTTTACACTTATCCCATGTTCCAATACTATTATGTGGTAAAGATGAAAACCAACCATAGCTTTATCTCTTAGTGAAAAAGGAAATAATTTTAATTTCACAACATCATTATCCATGTCCTTTTTCTTTTGCATATCACAAAGTTCAACAAAAGTATTAAGATGAGAAGCGGGGTCCTCATTAGGACTTCCCAAAAATTGATCTTTCATGACAAGATTTAGCAATGCAGCATTAATATCAAAAGCACCCGCACTAGTGGCGGGTGGAATAGGAGTACTAATAAAATCATTGTTATTAGTATTTGTAAAGTCACACAACTTAGTAGTATCTTGAGACATGGTGACCGAACGAGCAAAGTAACAAGCAAGACAAGCAAACTAGTAAGCAAGGAAGTAAACTAGTAACAAGCAAAGATAAATATTTTTGTATTTTTGATTTTTATGAAGAAAACTAAATATAACAGCAAATAAAAAGAAAAGAAAAATGAATGATAATTTGTGTGAAGTTACTTGATAGTTGGTGATGATATTCCCCGGCAACGGCGCCAGAAATCCTTCCTGATACTTGTGATTTGCGTTGGGTTTTCCGTGAAGAGCAACGGATAATTGCAGCACAATACAGGTAAGTATTTCCCTCAGTTATGAAACCAAGGTTTATCGAACCAATAGGAATATCAATCAACAACCGTCTTCAGTGGCTACACACAAAAGAGCAAACAACTTGCACCCAACGCGGGCAAGAGGGTTGTCAATCCCCTTGATCTCGTTATTTGCAAGCAAGTGAAGTGTGTAGATAATAGTAGATAATTGTAAATTGCAAAATAAAATAAAAACAAATAAATGGCAGCAAGGTATTTTAGCGTTTTCAAATATATATAGGTGAATAGACCCGGGGGCCATAGTTTTCCCTAGCGGCATCTCTCATGAAAGTAAGCATATGGTGGGTAAACAAATTACTGTTGGACAATTGATAGAAAAGCACATAGTTATGTGATATTCACGGCAATGATCATGTGTATATAGGCATCACGTCCATCAGCAAATAGGCCGACTCCTGCCTGCACCTATTACTATTACTCCACCCATCGACCGCTATCCAGCATGCATCTAGAGTATTAAGTAAAACAGAGTAATGCTTGGAGAACATTGACATGATGTAGACAAAGAGAATTCAATTAATATGAACTAACCGTACCGGTTCCTGAAGACCAAAGGAACGCTTGAACGACACCGTCCCGAGGTCAGACAGGGCCGCCCCAACTGTAAGTTGCGGGTGAGTACAAATACTAAAGAGCGAAAAGAATCACTCCGCAAAAGGTCTATCACCAGACCATCGGTCCAGCCAAAATAGGGTGTTCGCACCTGAGCCAATCCTAATTGACGAGCCTATCAGGAGGATCGACAATAACTTGGTAATTGATTGCCAGAACTGAGAAGCACCGGCCCTGAGGACAAAGGCGAGTGGCTGACCGCGCAGATATTTGGCACGAATAATGTCAAGCCCCAATCCCCCATCCCCGGTCTCAATACGCCAGAGCCACTTGGACAGTAGAGCTATGTTCATCTGTTTGGACAAGAAGACACCAAGCCCACCCTGGTCCTTGGGTTTGTAGATCTCCGACCACTTTACCATGTGGTATTTTTGCTTATCCCACTTTCCCGCCCAGAAGAATCTGGATTGGTACTTGGCAATATCCTGCTAAAGGGATTCATGCAGGCTATAGAATCCAATGAGATACATCAAAAGGCTAGTCATGGAAGAGTTGATAAGCACAACCCTAGCCGCCTTCTAAAGCCACCGTCCTTGCCAAGGGTCGACCCTATGTTGTACCTTGCTCGCTGAAGGATAGAGGTCCTTCTCCTGAAGCCGGGAGTCACTAATCGGCATGCCGAGGTAAGTCGTCGGGAAGGACCCGAGTCGACAATTAAGGCGGTTAGCTATACGTTGGGAGTCCTCGGCGGAGTAACCCAACACCATTACTTCACTCTTTGCGAAGTTAATTTTTAACCCCGACATCTCCTGGAAGCATAGAAGGAGGAACTTGATGTGAGAGATGTCCTCATCCGAGCCTTCTACCATCAATATCGTGTCGTCTGCATATTGCAGATGGGTTACACTGGTGTGTGAAATTGCTACCGAGAGTTTGTCTATCTAAGATTAGATGGGAATGAGAGCCCTCTAGCTTCCCCTTATATACATTGTGGGGGTCTAGGGTTTTATAGGAGGAAATATGCGATCTAGGTCACCGTCGTCCTTTGCTTTGGAGGCAAGATGATTATCAAGCGGCTATCTTCCTCTTAGGGCTCCCCCTTATCATTGGGCCTCGTTGTCCACTTGGTAGGCCTTCTAGCGGGCTCCCCTTGATGATCCACCCCCGGGCGTACGACACCGTCACGGTGACTTCGTACGCGTGGATACCGATAGAGGGATTGTGCTTTCGATCTTCGTTCGAGTGAGAAAATTCTCGCGGTTGGTAGGTTAAATCCTAGCTGCGCAACTGTGCACCAATGATCTTCACCAACACTTCTTCAACTGCAACTCTAGTTGGTAAAGATCCAATCTAATCCCAACCTGCATCTTCATAGTGTTCATGAGTTTGATTCGTACGATATTTTTTTTGCTTTCTATTACGTTTCTCAACATGAATTGGGTGTGACGTTAATCTCATTTTATGCACCTTGTTTAGTGTCTGGTAGACGTGTTTCGTAGGGTGATACGTCACTAAAAATATCAAGTACTTAGTGTTCAACCAAGTGTAGCGTTGTCTGGAATACTTGTCGCTCTGATGTGTGTCATGTTAACATGGGTATGATAGGCTTCTCATGTATGAGATGGACATGAACCGTTCGTGCAGCAGGACAATTGGTTATCTTTATGAGCTTTGCAAAATCGTCTTTGGCTCGCAACACACCCATTAGAAGATGAATAAGAGTCATATAGGGATATGATAGGCATTTTCACCCGTCGGTCACGTTATTCTGTCATGAGTGGTGTTAACATGAATGGCGGAGTAAGTGAGTCATGAATCTTGAATCACTAGTAATCAATTAGCAGGGATATTGATTTTAGTGGAAGCACACTCAAATTAGATGTTAGTTTGAGTTGCATTAATTATGGAGAATGTCTAAGTGTATTTACATTACCATTGTAGAATCATGTCACATGTTTTCACCTTCCTACAAATGCGTTGATTGAGAACGATTGACTGTATACATCTGGTGAAATATTACGGATTTGTACCATAATGTGAGGATTGTCCTCAAGAGTACCAAGGACTACGTCCTATTGCAAGCTCTCGATGCTCTCCCTGCTTATGCTACATATCATGAGAGACTTGTTTCTTTCAATCCAAGAGCGACGATTCTGTCACAGTACAATACATATGCTTGCCTCCATGGAACCTGAACTTCAAAAGCATTTTGAAAACTAGGGTGCTTATGGGATAAACCAGGAGCTGAAAGTTTTGTTTCAAAGCAACTAAGGGCTAAAAGATATGAGATATACAAAGCCTTGTTTGATTGCAAGTATGCGTGAAGTGTTCACTATACTTAGAACCACTAAGAGTGGGATCCAGAAGAACGCCAGTCATCTAATAATGGTGAATAAAATGACTAACATCACGACAAAAGGCAAGCATAAGGAAAGAGCAAATCCAAGGGTAAATCCACGACACATTGATGCCTCCCCAACTTGCTAATCGCCCCGTCTTCCTGTGGCGGAGCTCCTAGTCAAGGTTTGTGTTCAATGGCACTCGTTAATTGTGGATGCTCTGTTGTTGTGTCGTGGGGTTTGGTACGCACACTGGTATGGTGCGTTAGGCTATTTGCAAAATTTGGTATTGTGATCCATCAACAACACCCCACATCTACTTGTGACTCTAGCTAGGTTCTGCCTTCTTCTGGGCATCAATTTATTCTTTCTTATTTATCTTTGTCACCTGTACGGTTTTTGTACCCATGATGTGTGATGTGGGTGTTGTAATTTGTCTTGTAAAACTCTATTTGAGTGGTAATATACTCAGGTGGGGAAAATCCCCCCCCCCCTTGGCCGGTGACTGTTAAAAAAAAGGTGAAAGTGAGACTGACACGCCTAGGAAGTCTAAGCCTAGCGTCACTCTTGATGTTGGGTGCTTCTTATGTAAAGTGGAGTGACACTGGAAGAGTAAGTGCGAGAAGAATATGGCAGAAAAGAAGAAGACTGAAAAGTCCAACTCAGATATAAGTGTCATATAAGTTATAGTTGTATTTCTTACTAGTCCAAATTTGTAATCTTGAGTGAACGGACAAAACGCGCGTTTGGGTCGACGGGAGACACGAAGGACCCCCGACCCCCGCGTCGCCCGCATCGGGCGACACGGGGGAAGCCTAGCCGCCGCCGCCGGTAACCCACCCGCAGCCTGCTCCAGCGGCGCCGCCGCGGGAGGGCTGGCCGGCGAAGCCGCCAGACCCTAGGATGGTGGCGGCGGGGCTGTTCTTCGCCTGGCTGCATCCCTCCATCGACATCCCCTACCCGCACGTCCCCACCCATCCCCGCCCTCCGCCCGCTCTTGCGCCGCCGTCGCTGCCTCGTCGGGCACTGGTGTGCAGTGGCGGGGCACTCCTCCCACGCGCCCCTCCCTGGCGTTGTGCCGCCCCCTTCCCCTCCCAGATCTGTTTTGGCACGGGCCATCCCCCTCTTGCTGTTGCTTCTCCATGCTCGTCCGGTGCGGCGGCGCGGCCATGGCCGTCGGTTGCTCCTTCCTCGCCCCCTGGACCCCCTAGGCCCGACGGTGCAGCGCTTCTCTTGCTGCTGCTGGCTGTGCGTTTGTGGGGGCTTGGGTGGAGGGCTTCGGCCGGGTTGGCCAAGACCGGCCCTGCCTCGGGGCAGACCGGTGTCTCCGATGGCATCGTCTTCCGGGCTGCGGTGGAGGTTACATCGAGATGGTTCTGTGTGGTCACGGTGGTTTTTCTTGGCGGGCGCTTGGCTCTTCATGGTGGATTCCTTGCCGGTGCTGCCTCGGTCCCGGCGGCCCTGGACCTGCGTCTTCCAGTGTCCACGGCTCGCCGGCGTCCTCTGCCGGCGGAGTTCCGGCCCTGGCGCTGCTGGTGCTGTGTCCTTCCAGCTCCTTCTGTCATCGGTGGTTCGGTGGCTCCGTCCTCGGCAGCTCGGATATGCGCTCCTTCTCTAGTTCTGTGCTTGCCGGCGTTGCCGGTAGTCATCACTTCCCTCACGGAGGCTCTCGGCTTCGCCGCCCCGTCCCCGTCCACCTTGCTGCCTCGTCCTTCGGCCAAATCCAAAGCTCGCGTCTTTTTGGCGGCGCCAAGTGCCACCCTCCGACGGCAGATGCAACCCCACCCCTCCTGAGGTGGCGGTCTTGATGAGTGGTCTGGTTTCATCATCTTCGGAACCATGCTTCGGCGACATTAGGATTGCTCGGACTTAGGCTAGGGCGAAGTCCCTGCTCGGCTTACCGATGCTGGCAGCGGCGACACCTGCGGGTATCGTTTCCCTTCTTGGAGGCGCTGCCATGGCCTCTATCCGTGCCCCTTTTCGAGCACCGGGGGAAACCCCAGGTCTAGTTCTTCGGATCGGATGGCGGCGGCACCACGAGGTCGTTTCCCTTCTCGAAGGCGCTATCTTGTTTGCTCGAGGGGTCCATGATGTCTGGGTTTTGAGATGTTGGATGTCGCACTGGTCCGGCTTGCCTCCTTAGTTGTAGGCTTCGTGGGTTTAACAGTGTTCCTTTCTCTGTTTGGGTCGAGCATCCCTTGTCTCTGCTCTTGGTGCCATGTTCATTCCTTTGCGTTCGTGTGATGTGTTGTACCTCTCATGTACTCATTCTGCTTCCTCCTATCAATGAAATGATACGCAAGGTTTGCGTATTCGCGAAAAAAATAATAATTCTTGAGTATTGTGACTAGGGAGTTAGTCAGGAGGATATCAGATCGGTAATTTCCTTTGAATTTCTAATGACAATCTCTTCTTTGAATTTCCTGTGAACCAGGTGTATTTACCCCACGCAGCTCGTAGTCAGACTGCTAGTTTAGTGCCGAATGTTGCAGTGACCAATTTGTTTTACTTTCTACACTTTCAGACAGAGTGGAGGAAACAGAGCAGTTGTGCCATTAACCAGGGAGTACGGAGCAGTTGGGTCATAAAAATTTAGGACAGGGTCTGCTCCTCTGAACGTGCAATGCAAAACAAGATGCCATCATAGTGTTCACAGACCATTGGCCCATTCAGAGCATGAACTTGTTTACGAGAGAGGGGCTTCTGAAACGACCGGAGAGAACATGCAAATGCGATGCTGTGGCAGTGCACAACGACATTCCTTCTTCCTTTGATCTCTGCTGGGATGGGAGCAGTGATAGGACGGCAGCCGCCCAGCTCAAGTAATCATGCTTGCTCCTTACTTAAAGGAGAGCCCTTGCTTTCCTTTACAGGTCTTGATCCTTTCCTGTTCCTCAATTGCCAAGCAAAAGTTAATGGCTTGCGCAGCACTTTTAACTTTTCAAGTCTGGATGGACTATGGACTTAATTTGGATGTGTTGCTAAACTAGGAACGATGAAATTATACCTATTTGTACGTGAGGCTAATCGTCAATGGGAATTTGACAGGATGAAATCTGCAGTTTGACAATGTGTTGTTTACTCAGTTTTAGGTCTTGTTCCCATGTGTTCATGCTAACATAGCCTGTCGACCATGGTGTTCGTCGACCATTACCCTGTCACTAGACAAACAAGTAGATCACAATTATGGCTCCCAATAAATGAGGTCGCTTCTGGTTTGGTTTGCTGGTGTTTCGCTTGACAAGTAGGGGGAGACCATTCAATTCTGGAAATCATTTTCTTGTCAGTAGCCAGCTACTGTACTAATTAGTTTGCAGGATAAAAGAGTGCACATCAAGGCGAGGAGTTACCATAACCATGTGATGGACTGATGAATTTATGACCCTCATGTGTTCTCCTTCTCTAGGTCAGAAATACTAGGGGAGTGGTGGTACTTTCAGATGCTGAAGCTTGGACTTGATGGCCGCTCATGTGCTGAAATACCTTCAGTGTTAAACAAATCACAACTTCTTCCTGACCCAGTTGTGCTCTCCTTCCCATTAATTAATTGGCCTATGATTCTGCGAGCCTCCACTGCATATCATAAGTATAATATTGCTAATGCACAATCCAGCATCAACATCAGTGATGGAGGTGACCATAGGAGTACACGTCCTATGTGTAAATCCACATCTGCCACGTACAGTGCGTTTGAATTTACCTGGACTTTTAAAAGAAGACTGGACACATTTCAAATGCACCATTCTTTCTATGGACTCTCTAACCCAGAAAGAACATGTGGCCCCCCACACCACTGCCAAAACTGATCGAGTATTTGAATGTACCTCTGAGACGAACTGATTCAAACTTGAGTCATGGCACCATGAGTTTTGTTACGGCTACTCATTCGGGTTGCCTTCCTTTTAAGGCCTTTAGAAGTTTGAGCTTTTCAAGTAACTTGTGCAGGAGAAGAGCGCTTTATACATTGATTCCCTTTATTTGGGCTGATTCAGTTGGACTAGAAAGTGAACAAAAAACTACGCGTGAAAGCAAAAAGTGAATTATTTTTGGAACGATGGATTCAAACTTTAGGCCCCCTTTGGTTTACATAGAAATTTTGTAGAAATCCTAAAGGATGTGAATTTTGTAGGAAAAAAATATTGGGAGCTCTTTGGTTTGTAGGAATGGGTTTATGCATGATAGGAACCAATCCTTCATATTTTAAAGAAAAAAAAGTAAGGACCATTATAGATGGGGAACGTTCGCTGGGAGGGGTTAGCGCGAGATCGCCCTTCGGAGTTTGTCTATCCCGGTGCTCGGCGCTGCTCCGGCGGCTTCGTGGGGAGGGCGGATGGGGAGGGGATGATGTGGTCCATCAGCGGTGCATGATCCCCAGAGCAGTGGCTCCGATCATGGCAGTGGCGGCATCCCCTCCATCGGGGTTGACGGGCTAGATGGTGGGTCCTTGTGGCGGCGCAGGTGGCGGCGGATCTTGGGATCCCGTTCCCGGGGACATCGCAGGATGCACATGGCAACCGAAGCTTCCTCTGGCGTTGACGACGCTTGAATCGAGCGGCGGCCACTAGTAGAAAACAGGGCTTTGGTCCAGGCCAGAATATTGCATTAGTCCAGGTCGTGTTACGAACCGGGACTAATGGGTGCATCAGTCCCGGTTCGTGAGGCCAGGACGCCGGCCGGGCCTCGGCGGGCACCAGGCCCGGTTCGTCTGACCCCTTTAGTCCCGGTTCCAGACACAAACCAGGACTAAAGGTCCTCCCTCCTGGCGCAGCCCCTGTAGTCCCGGTTGGTGGCTGGAACCGGGACTAAAGATATGCCTATATATATGCTTGCCCCTGCCCGCTCACTCCTCTGTTTTTTGGCCGGCCGGCGTGTGGGAGGTGTGTGCTGCTCTGCTCTCACCTCCTATGCACACGAGGTGTTCAATGAAATGCCCGAGCCACGCTTAAGCTTTCTCCTCTTCAAGCTCGACCTCCAAGCTCCATTTTCCCCAAGATTTATTTAGGTTTGGCGGTCCGTCACGTCCCGTCCCCGTCCTCACCGTCGTCGATCGCCCGCGCCGATCTCGTCGCTGGCACCACCGTGGTGAGCCTCTTGTTCTTATCTTCTTTTTGAAAGAAAAAATTATTTCTTGTATGATTTACATAGATACTTGTATAAATTTCTTACTTTTATTATTGTTTGTTATTATATAGTGCTATGGTCATGGTATCCGCCCACGTCGGCCCTCGTCCGGTCTATCATTCGGATGTGGTATATTATCTTTTATAACTATTTGTTTTATTTAGTGTTTATGACAATTATGCCGACCAACGTGACATAGATGTGTTTATCTAGGAGGTATGTGAACCGGAAATTCCAACCGACCCTCTTGTCGAGAGGTTAAATTTAGTTGAAAAAGAAAACGAGGATTTGAAAGAAAAATTGAAAAGAATTGAGGAGGAGAAGATGAAATTGGAGTTGCATGTTGCTGATGTCGTCAATGACCACAAGATCAAGATGGATGCAATGCGCTTGAAGATTAGAAAGATAAGAAAATATGCCATTGATAATGAGGCTTGGTATCATTATGCTGTTGGATCAATTGTTACCTTAGTTGCGATTATGATTGCATTTGTTGTTGTATTTAAATGTTTTACATAGTTGTACGTTAGTTTCAATTTATGTTTTAATTAGATGCTCTAGAGAGCTATATGTTGTTCTATGAGAACTATGTATGAACTTTATGTATTTGTTTTTTCAGTAATAACATTTGATCACTACTGTATTTTGGTTTTAATGTGATGATGAACTTGTATTAATTTGGTCACTTCTCTATTCATGATGTTCTGTAATGGTTTCGTCCGAAACCCTGAAATGCATGAAAAATAGCAAATGAAGTCAGAAAAGGGTTGAAAAGTGATGATGTGGCTTTAAATGGTGCATATTGAATGCAGAAAAAGTCTTGAGTTAAAATATGTTTAAAAAAATGAAATCCCTTTGTAATAGACGAGTTTTCGTCCGAAACCCTGATACTTCGAAGGTGATTGTCCAGTTTGTACACGAAGTGCATCCAGTTTTTCTCGTAACCCTCTCAACTTTTTAGCACATGCTATGTGGGTGAAATTATGATACCATGCCAACTTTCAACCATTTCAGAGTTCATTTGCAGTGCTTTTCAATTTCAGGGTCATTTTAGCTCAAAATAAATCATGAAATGCATGAAAAATAGCAAATGAAGCCAGAAAAGGGTTGAAAAGTGATGATGTGGCTTTGAATGGTGCATATTGAATGCAGAAAAAGTCTTGAGTTAAAATATGTTAAAAAAATAAAATCCCTTTGTAATAGACGAGTTTTCGTCCGAAACCCTGATACTTCGAAGGAGATTGTCCAGTTTGTACACGAAGTGCATCCAGTTTTTCCCGTAACCCTCTCAACTTTTTAGCACATGCTATGTGGGTGAAATTATGATACCATGCCAACTTTCAACCATTTCAAAGTTCATTTATAGTGCTTTTAAATTTCAGGGTCATTTTAGCTCAAAATAAATCATGAAATGCATGAAAAATAGCAAATGAAGTCAGAAAAGGGTTGAAAAGTGATGATGTGGCTTTGAATGGTGCATATTGAATGCAGAAAAAGTCTTGAGTTAAAATATGTTTAAAAATATGCAGAAAAAGTCTTTTATAAAACTGTAATAGCACAAAGAATGAACTAAAAAGAATCAATTAAATATAATATTCTTCATTAGCAAAAAGAATCAAAATAATATTAACTAAAATTATCAAAGTATTTATTTGTTAAAAACTTTAATAGTAAAATGAATTTTCATAAAGTATATTTTGTTACAAGCTTTAATAGAAACTAAAAAGCTTTTATAAAACTCTAATAGCAAAAGAAATTAACTAAAAAGAATCAATAAAAATAAAACTTATGCAAATAAAATAATATAAAATTTATGCAACTAAAATTATATAACTAAAAGTAACATATGCAAAAAATAACATTAAAAATTTAAAAACATAATATATGCAAAAAAAGACCCGCCTACTAGGCACCACGGCCTGCATACGACTAGAAACACTACAAATGGGCCAGGATGCAGGCCCGCAGTGCTAGAAGGCCCAGCAGGACGTCAAATAGGCATGTACTGCCTGCATTAGAGAGGAGCTCGAGAGGGCAGCGGCAGCAGCGCTTATAAACCACTCCGAGCCCCTCTCGACTAGCGAGGTGGGACTAAACTTGTCGCTGCGGGAAGCATAGCCCTTTAGTCCCGGTTGGTGGCTCCAACCGGGACTAATGCCCCCCTTTAGTCCCGGTTGGATCCACCAGCCGGGACTAAAGGGCTCTGCTTCCCGCCCTTTGGGCTGCTGGAAATTGACCTTTAGTCCCGGTTGGTGGATCCAACCGGGACTAAAGGGGGGCATTAGTCCCGGTTGGAGCCACCAACCGGGACTAAAGGGGGGCCTGTATAAGCGGGACTTAGCAGTTTTTCCAATCCATCTGCAGTTTGTTCTCTCCTCTCCCCCGACGGCGCCGACGACGACATCGACGTCGCCAGGCTGCCGGATTTTGCCGTCGCACTCGCCGATGCCCTCGCCGACGCCCTGCCGTCCCCGAGCCCACTGACCGTCGCCGGCGCCGGACCTCCTCGCACGCTCTCCGCCCCATCGCCGTGCCCCCGAGCCGGCCCTCGTCGACGTCGCTGGCCTCCAGCTCCATCGTTGCGCCCCCAGTGAGCTCCCCCCCTTTCCCAAGGCCTCCGCCGACGCCGCCGCCGGCGGCGGCGGCCCCGCCCTGCGCTGCCGCCGCCATTGGCACTATATTTGTGTATGGCACTATATTTTTTTAATGTATGTATGTATGTATGTATATGTTCTGTATATGTATGGCACTATTTTTTTTCATGTATGTATGTATGTATATGTATGGCACTATATGTGTATCAAGATGGCAATGGGCCCCGAAACCCGCGTCCCCGCGGGTTTTTACCCTATTAGGGGACGGGGATGGGTGCCTTTTTAACCCCGTGGGGCTGTCGTTGGGTAAAGTATAAAACCCGACACGTTTCGCTGGTTCAAAACCGTTTCAGTAATACCCGAACCCGAAACCCGCCATCCCCGTCAAAATACTACGCTAAGCATATTGGGCCATTCAGCCTTCACTAAACCTAGCAATCCCATTGCCGACGCCCGATCTCGCCTCCCGCAGCCTTCATCTCGCGATTTTGTGTTGCTACAATGTTTGTTTCAACAAAACCCGGTGGGTTTCGTCCCCGTTGCCATCTTGATATGTGTATAAATGCAGACTTCGGGAAAACATTCCCGGATGTTATCCCCCTTCACCTATATCGTGTAGTGTCGCGTTAGAACACCCCTAACTCTCTCGGGAATTCAACATATCCTCGATAACTTCGACATGAGCGGGGTGGGGGTCCGCAAGTATCCTCTACGACCATGAGAGAGGCGGTCCGCAAAGTATCCTCTCTCGAAAGATAGGACGACTCATCAGACATGAGGGGGGAGGAGTCCTCGACGATCGTCTGAAACTGACTGTTATAAAACTTGTGAACTTTGCATGATGTTTCCCACTAATCCATTGCTCATATGCATATGATTCCTTGTTGTGATTAAGTCTATGTTTGCCACTAATCCATCTCTCATGGTTGTATATTGCCATGTTGTAATATTTGCAGAAACTATGGATGACAGAGACTTAGAAAAAGAAGAGTTGTTGGGGGATATAATCCTAGCCAGAGGTGATATCACCTTGTCGTTTCTCAATGAGACCGATGGTGAGGAAAGAGAGGATGGCGGCTCCGGTGAAGAGGAAGGAGATCATGACGGCTCCGGTGATCGAATTGAGGACGAAGGAGATCATGACGGCTCCGGTGATCGAATGGAGAAGGGAGCCTTAACTGCTTCAAAGTCCGGCGAGGTATATATATATATTAATTAATCCTCTGCTGACTAGATGCATTAATTGTTTTGTATGTACATATATTAACGCTTCTTTCTTCTTTTAATTAGCCATCCGGATCAAGCTCCACTTCGGTAAGGAGACGAGGCCCGAAGAGAAGGTTGGACCCGGAAGAAAGGTACACGATCGAAGAAGTCTCTCCAGAAGGCCAACCGATTGCTCCCAAGCGGACGAAGGACAAATTTATACATCAGTGCGGAGTTATTGTTAGGGACAGCGTCCCGATCAACGTCCAAGAATGGAATAAGAAGAAGGACCCTGAAGTTCTTTATGTCCACGATAGACTGAAAGATGATCTTTGGAACACGCTGATGAGAAATTTCAGCCTACCGCCAGAGGAGGATCCGAATAACCCAGTTATACAGCGAAAGGTCAAGGCGTTTGCTCTTAAGAAGATGGCAGAACTATTCAAGAACTGGAAGAAACTATTGAACACAAAGTTTGTCGACAAAGACGAGACTCCAGAATTCATCGGTCAATATGAGAAGATAAAAGATTACTGGCCCGAATTTGTGGCCCACAAGAAATCGGAGAAAGCTAAGAAAAGGTCACATATAAATAAGCAAAATGCTGCAAGGAAGCAGTATCACCATGTTACGGGGTCAGGTGGCTACAATAAAGCCCGGCCTACGTGGGACAAAGCTAAGCAAGACCTGCTTGCTAAAGGTGTCCAACCAGCGACATTGCACTGGCCAGATCGTGCAAGGACTTGGTTCTTCGGGGTTGGGGGAACTTTGGACCCAGAAACAGGGAAGTGTGTCTGGACGAAAGCTCAACTTGAAATACCCGTCAAAAAGCTTGAGGAAGCAATCAAGAAATCGCTGGAAGGGACGTTCGTTCCCGACAGAGAGAAGGACGAGCCATCATTTGCCCTCGGGAATCCTGAACACCCTGGACGAACATGAGGCACATCAGGCTCCGTTCCGTGGAAGGTTGGGTTTCCCGACAGCACTGGTTACAGAAACCGACAGAGAAAGAAGAAAGAGGAAGCAAGCGAAATGCAGAAGATGAATGCCAGATTAGCGAAACTAGAGGCACTTGAGAGCCAGCGAGCTACCGGCCAACCATCTCAGCGGCACGAAGATCCTTCATTGGAGACTACCCACGATGCTACCCCACCATCTCAGCGGAGAAGCAGCGTGGCTTCCACGGAGCTCGTTCATCCTGATAGCACGGCTCCTCGCTACCCCGTGGATGGTATCACGAATAATGAAAATTGTGTGCTAATGGCGAAATGCCATAACCTGACCTTGAAGGCGGCGGTCGGCTATGTCTTACCTCCTCGACCTGATGCAACTTTCCATTGCACTCCGGTTCCAGCTGGCTTTGCCATTGTCGGGGTGGATGAAATAATGGACGGATTTGATGGGCTGGAGCTTGAGTACACTACAGGTGAAGGGGAGATTCTTCTTCGATATGCCTTAAGGACTACCTGTCTATGGAGAAAGGAACACATCGTGCTTCCATACTGGACGCCGCCTCAGCAGACTCAGCCGGAGAAGGCCCCGGTGCCTGAGTCGTCTCCGGTGCGTCAGCCGTCTCCGGTGCGTCAACCGTCTCCAGTGCGTCAACCGTCTCCGGTGCGTCAGTCGTCTCCGCTGCCTGAGTCGTCTCCGACGCGTCAGCCGTCTCCGCCGCCTCAGCGGACTCCGACGGAGGAGGCCCCTCAGCAGAATCCTCCTCCGCCTCAGCTGTCTCCGCCGGGTCATCGGACTCTGCCTCCTCCGCCGCCTCAGCAACATCGGAAGAGAGCCGCCGCCGCTCCGGCGGCTAGCAGCAGTACGAAAACGAAGAGATTCAGAGCAGGCCCAAGCCTTAAGGTTCCTCCCAAGTTACCATACGAGTTGACTGAGGAGGAAAACAACAAGATCGTGGATGCCAAAGTGAAACGTCAGCTTGCACCGAAACGTCCGCCTCGAAAGGTGAAAATAGATCCGGTGAAAGCGCAACGAACTCTGGATGCCCTTAGGCGACCACCACCACCTCCGCCGCAATCAGACTATGACCGCTGTATTCAAAAGACATTTGGTCAAGCGAAGCGGTCGGGAAGCTTAAGTAGCAGTGGCGCAAGAAGTGGGAAAAGAATTCCCCAGCTCAGCAAACAAGAAAACCAATCGTGCCCCCCACTCAAGGTTTTTACCGATATCGCTAATGATTCGGAGATAGCGGCCGGTGGTCTTGCTATCACTGCTGGTGATTACTTGCCCAATTCGGTACAGTTCGAAAAGGCCGAGGTAGTACCATCCTTAAGTTACGTGCACGGGAAGCCTCTCGTCACACGTGAGGAGCTCAAGGGTCTACCAACGAGGATGCGACAATTGCATGAATGGTACTTGGAAGCCTGCAAGGACGGGACCAACAATATCTTCGTGGGAAATAAAAATGAACACTTCTTCAATGGAGTCCAGGAGTTGTTCGTTGAATTTGATGAATTTTTTCAGTTATACAACCAAAAGGAGCTCGACAAAACTATCGTCAGTTCCTATTGTCTGTAAGTATTTTTTTCTGTAAAGTCTTTAGCTCAGCTCGTTAATTGCATGTATAATTATCCTCACACTATATTATATATATGCAGATTGAAGATCATCGAATGCTGAAAATGAAAAATCTATGACATTGGGTTCATTAACCCAAATACCAACAATGAACATACGTTAAAAAGCAACCCCCGTGAAATAGAGCAAAACTTGCTACGGGCGTTACTTGGACAACACGACAGAAGGGAAATACTATTTCCTTACAACTTCCAGTGAGTGTTACTGTCTTGTACGTGCACATTTTGTTTCGCTTACTCGAGGTTAAGTGTAATTGATGAGTTATGCGTGCGCACAGTTTCCACTTTATTCTGCTAGCCATTCGGCCTGATGAGGGACTAGTACTTGTCTTGGACTCGAGACGTAAAGATCCTAAGGAGTGGACGAACATGCGTGAAATGCTTCAGAAGTAAGTTAAATCATTATCGCACCATATCGGCAACTTTCGTTCATTTCCTGACATCAAGTAATCATTTTCTTTGCTGTGCAGGGTTTGAAAAAAGTTCACCAACCAGTCTAGGGGTGTATGGAAAAATGAGCTGCGATTTTCACACCCCAAAGTAAGTACTAGCTACTAGCTAGTACCGCACATCGTCTCTCATTGATTCTTGTTTCAATACCATTATCATGCTTGATTATCATTTTGATTGAACTCTATTCTCGTAAAGTGCTTGTGGCAGGCAACCGGCACTAATTTATGTGCATACTACGTTTGCAAGTTCGTTCGCATCTCGACCTCTGAGCGGCGCATATCTCCAGAACAATTAGAAGTACGTAAACAATATTCACATTTTAATTTTATTACCATCAATTGTGTTGAGTTTCATTCATATATATATATATATATATATATATATATATATATATATATATATATATATATGACAAATTTTTCCTACTACCGGGTGTAGTTACTCCCACTTTGGTTTCGTACGTTGTAGGTAGTATCTATTATATTGGAGAGTACGTACGTGTAGTATGTAGTATGTAAGAATGTTTGGGTAGTATATATACTATTTTTTAGGTAGTATGTACCATATTTTGAGCATACTCCTTTTTACGTATAAATATGTACGTATTTCACAAATATGATAAAAACATGGGCTTACATGCAATTTTTTCACATAACTCGTTTTGGAGTATCTTAGATATAGTATATGAACATATTAAAAATGATAAAGTAGTATATATACTACCACATGGTAGTATATGAGATATGGGTGTAACTACACCCGGTAGTAGGATGCATTTTCCCTATATATATATATATATATATATATATATATATATATATATATATATATATATTGACCCCCTTCTTTAAATTAGATCTGGCAGAAGCGGGACGAACTCCTACCAACTGATCGCATACGAGCAATTCAAGAGGAATTGGTGGGATTCTTTATTGAGCATGTCATACTTAAAGACGGAGAATGCTATCGGGATATGAAATGCGATCTTGGTCAAGGATCGTAAGAGATGTTATATTGTATATATGCATGAACGTGTACTATATGTAATACCGTCGAATAGATTTATGAAAACTTGTTGCATTGTTCGACCAAGCACGGAGAAAGAGAGGTCACTTCTCTCTATATATTGATCATGACGATGTTGTGTAATGGTTCCTTCATTGTTATATGTAGTAGCTAGCGTCGAGTTGAATAAAAAGCATAAAATAAAAATGGTAAACACAAAAAGAAAGGGGAAACACAATATGAAACCCCTAAACCCCTCCTTTAAAAAAAAAACCCAGCGCCTGGCAGGTGCTGACGCGTGGCTGCCTTTTAGTCCCGGTTGGTATTACCAACCAGGACTAAAGGTCCTCCTGCCTGGGCGCCCCACGGTGGCCACGTGGAGCCCCTTTAGTCCCGGTTCATAAGCCAACAGGGACTAAAAGTGATGGGCATTAGTCCCGATCGTTTTGTCCCGGTTTCAGAACCGGGACTAAAGGCCCTCTGGAACCGGGACTGATGCCCTGTTTTCTACTAGTGGGCCCCTCTTCATCGACGGTGGCGGACTCCGGAGTCGTGTGGACGACTCGGGTCTGGATCTCGAGGTGGTGATGGCCTTTCTGAGGCTGATGGCGGTATGGGACGTCCCCTCCATCAACAGATCGGGTTCAATGCGGCTCGACAGGTGACACATGTGCTTCTTTCGGAGTTGTCGGGCAGTGCGTATCGTCGGCAGATGAAGCCACCGGCGGATGCTACGCACGACGTCTTATGTGGAGACGTCAAGTCATACCTGCTACCGGCAGGTACTGTACGCTGGCTCTGGCGAAGGTGCCATGTTTAGCCTGTTGTTGTTGGATCAAAGGTGGTGCGACCGTTGCGGGAGGCAGGCAGTATGGGACGCCTTTGTCTTCTTCAGAGGTATCCGGCTATCGAGGCGTCGGTAGACAGATAAGGACAGATGGTACAGACAGCTTCAACGACGAGTGTATGCACTCAAGCAGAAACACAAGATCTTTGATCAGGCTACGTGTGCCTCCGTCGTGTCCTTGCTGAAGGTGGTGGATTGAAGCTTGACTTTGGGGATGAGAATCCAGAGTTCACCTCGTGGTGCACTCGCCATCATCAGCACACGTGCGGCGATTTCTTCTTGAAGGCGTAGCCCATGAGGTGTGTATTTTTCGTTCCTAGTATGTCTTGTAACATAGTGTTAGTGGCTATCTGGTGGAGTTACTGTCGCGAGGCATGCAACCTCAGAGTTTTTTTTTGCTTTATTTTCGGTTCGATGTTGTTCGGCTGCTGAATTTTCCATTATCAATAATATATGGTTGTATGCATCATTCTGATGCAGAGGCCGGGATATCCTCCTTTCCAAAAAAATAGTTGTATAAGGCTGGAAGTTTCTTCAGAACACATGGCAATTTCTAAGAAGAAGAGAGATTTTGCGACAAAATAAACATGATTTCCTTCTCTTATCACATAAACTTGCCAAAAGAAAACATCCGTTTGCCACCCCCTTACCAGTTGATATTCACCAGATAACATTTTCGAAAAACATTAGTCTAGTTTCAATATACATCAAATAAAACATCTCTTTCACTGTAAGAAAAAAAACATACATGCCATCTCATTTTTTTATGGTTTTCTTTGTCCATGATATTTCTATCATATGAACCAAAGAAGGCCCTAGAATGTAATGCCTGAAAAGTTTGTGTGTGGTTTGAATTCAAGCAGTTGTTCATATAGAAATGCTACTGAGAGCATCTACAACAGGACTGGGAAAATCCGACCCCTATACGTCCATGGACGCGACCAGATACGTCCGCGGACGCATCCGGATGATCCTTCATATTTCGCTCCCGGCATCCACATATCTCAAATTCGGATTCACAGATCCATGCAAATCCTTGCATGTCGATCACACAAGCCATTGTCGCACGTAAATAACAAATATTGGTGCCGAACATAAATAGTGTTTACATAAAATTTATTTTAAGTGCACAATCAAACATCATCTCTTTGGTTTCTATTGTGGTCCACATATGATCCACAAGATCATTGAGTAGCTGCGTGTGCACCTGATGTTCTCGAAGATTCTGATGCATCTATAGAAAGTTCATAAACTGAGCTGCATCTTGATCTTTCGGGATTTTAACTTGTTCTCCAGTTGCTTCAAAATCATTTGTTTGGGCTACACCATCACCCTCATCCTCGACAATCATATTGTGCAAAATAACACAACATGTCAAGAGGTGCCACAAAGTTTCTGATCCCCACATCATTGCAGCCCCACGAACAATTCCCCAACGAGCTTGAAGCACACCAAATGCCCTCTCCACATCCTAGCCGCTTCCTACATTGTTGCAAAGTGGCTCTGTTTTTTGCCATGCGGTTCGGATATGGTCTTCATAAACGCCGCCCACTGAGGGTAGATGACATCGACAAGATAGTATTCCATGTTGTAGTCTCGACCATTGACCGTGTAGTTGCACGGCGGTGATTCCCCGTTGCGAAGCCTCTCAACACCAAAGATCGTTGAAGCATGTTGATGTCGTTGTGAGAACCTGACATTCCCAAGAAAGCATGCAAAATCCATAAGTCATGTGATGCCACCGCTTCTAGTATATATGATGGTGGCCTCTTTGGTGTGACCTTGATACATTCTCCGCAAATCTTTGGGGCACTTCTTCCATTGCCAATGCATACAATCAATTGATCCGAGCATTCGTGAAAACTCCCTTGCCTCTCCAATAGCCAACAACTTCTTTGTGTCCTGCGCATTTGGTTCTCTGAGATACTCAGGTCTAAACACCTTCACCACAGCACGGGCAAACTTGACAGTAGTCTTCAGGCATGTGCTCTCCCCCATCCTGACCATCTCACCAACGGCATCTGCGGTTGTATCAAGTGCAAGCATTCTCAGAGAAGTCGTACACTTCTACTTGGTAGAGAAAGAGAGTTGACCGTAACAATCCCTTGTGAGCTTGAAGTAGTCGTCGTGTGCCTTCACTTCCTCCACAATGCGCAAAAACAATCGTTTTCGCATGCGAAAATGGCGACGAAACCATGGATCATCCGGGAAAATTGGGTTCGGACCAAAGTAGTCCTTCTGCAGTAGTCGTGCTCCGGACGTCCTATCCCGATTGATCACTCTTCTCCCCTTGATTGAGTCCTTTCATTTAAGAATATGCTTCACTTGCCGGTCCATTTCCTCTTGTATGCTCATAAGAATGATCATCTCCACTTCTTCATCTGAATCCGAGGAATCGAAGAACTCATCTTGAATCATTTGATCAAGCTCCATCGATCCATACTCCTCGTCGGACGAAGGATCGGAATCCATCGTTTTCGCTAATAAAAATCACAAAAAATCCGGTCAGACAATGTGTCGAACACATCAAGCGCAAGGCGGAGCCAAAGAGTTACCAGACGTACCGCGGTGGCGTCCGGGCCGGCGACGACATCCCCCGCGGCGAGGATGGGAGAGAGGACTGCTCTATCGGAGTTGGCGACGCAGAGGCTAGGAACGGCTGCGAAGCGCGCGCGGCGGCGGAGCTGCGAGACGGACGACACGGAGGAGGAAGAAGAGAGGAGAGACCAAATGGATCCGGCTGTTTTGGGGGTGGATGCGGTGCGATTTGCGGTGGGGTCGGGCTGTCGGGTTCGACGTGGCGGGCGTGCCCGGGTGCGCCCGGCGCCCCATATCTGTCCCATATTTAGACTGGATATGAGGGGTACCAGTCAGCCCGGGCATTTAAGGCCCGTTTGAGGCGTCCGTCTGGATTGAAATTTCGTGACTCGTTAGTGACCGGACGGACGTTCATGGAGGTTTTGTCTCACGCAAGCAAAAATGCTTTGATCTCGGAACCTGTTTAGGGAGATAAAATTCCAGTTAAATGTATCCTTTGATAGCTTCACTATTTCTGTTTGCCCACGAGCATGTAATGTTGTAGCACATAATTTAGCGACGCATGGCGCAAATTTACCAAAAAAGGCTTTCGCCCCGCTTTATATATAAAGCAACGAACAACAACAGTCGGATACAAACACACGCACACACCCAAGGCTGGATACATAGGCGCTGAGCACAGCAACACCACCCCTAACACGAAGAGATCCAGCCGCATACGGCGAACCGTGTACTCCAAGGCGGTGCCTTCAGGAAGGAAGCGACACCGGAGCGCCGTCACCGCCCGATCCGAGGATCAGAGTTTCCCCTGGAGCAACACGACGGGCAATGAGAACCACGACGACGCCTTCAAGAAGGGAATGAGCTTCGCCGTTGTCGGTCTGTCCGGATATAGCATAGGTTTTCACCCCGGCCAACATACACCGCCACCGAACGCCACACCCCGGCTACCACGCCGCCCACACGACCATGGCCACCGGGCAGCACCGAGCCACGGGCTCTGCCCAAGAGCACCGCTACCATCACCAGGGCCGTCGCCCCGGCATCCAAGACCTTGACACCACCTCACCCGACACCCGGCGCTACCCAAACCAAACAGATGAGCGGAAAGGTCCCGCCTTTCGCACCCCTGGGCGGCCCTCAGCACCAAGACCAAATAGGCCGGCCAAAGCTGGCCTCCATCGCTTCGTCTTGCAGCCCCGGGGGCGAACCAGGCTCGGTCCTGCAGCCGGGCGCGAGACAGACGCGGTCCTGCTGCCGGGCGCGAGACGAGCTCGGTCCAGCGGCCCCGGGCGCGAGACAAACGATGAACCGCAGCTGGGATAGGGCCAGCCCTTCGACGAAGGTAACGCGCGAACAACAAGGAGATGGATCGAAGGCCGATGCAAACCGCCGACGGACGAGCCAACACCGGGACATGCCAGCCGCCGCCGTCGCCGACCTGCCAAGCTGCCGTGGAGCCATCCACGGCCGGAGCAGCTGCCACACCGGGCCACTGCCCATCCCGCGCCGCCCGCCGAGCTCCAAGCGTCGGAGCCGCCGGGCACGCACCTCCCTCGTCCAGATTTGGAGAGCCGGGAGCTGGCAGCCGCAACCCACAGCACCCAGCACATGCCCGCACGCAGCTGACCCCCAGCTCCGCCGCCTGACACCGCCCAGCACCGCCGCCGGCCGCCCCCGCCGGAGAAACGCAACATGCCGCCAACGGCCGCCGCCAGCCCGCCAGATCTGGCCGAGCCCAGACCAGGCCGCCACCGCAGCCCCGGGCGCGAGCCAATGTAGCGCAAATTTAGGAACCGGCAGTCATGAAATGTGGCCGGGCCAATTCCCTCCTGATGTAACCAACATTGTATCTGGCGTCTCTGCCAGTATGGTGCGGTAATGGAATGCAATGGTGTTCCTTTCAAAAAAAAAAGAAATGGCTTTGATCTAGTATTAAGGAGCAAGGTGAGTTCTGAGCTGATGTCTCTAGCTCATTCTACGACGCGATTGGAACACGGAATATCAAAGAATCGGGATAAATCCTGGTCCTCTAAACGGGCGTTCAAACATTTTCGGGGAAGCAAAAAGCTATTGGTGCATGGCCACAAGTTTACGAGAAAGCTACGCTGGTGATGATGTCGAAAGTACAGCACCAGCGGCCGGGATAAGATGCAATCAGTAGCATGCACGAAGCAAGAACTGGCATATTGTATGTTTTACAGGCCGTGGAAAAACGAGAAGCTGGTAGTGAAAGAAAGGCGCCAAAGGTACGTAGTAGAGCAGTAAGCATGCGGAGTATACGCACACTCATTGTTCCCTCCAACAGAAAAAAGGGAAATTTTGTAGTAGTGATCATCGTTCAATCGCCTAGGCAATACTTAAATCGGACGAAGACGATGTGTTATGGTGTTGTGTTCCATACAATCGTTCTGAAGATGATTGATTTCGGCACAATACAGGTCTGACAGGTCTGTCCGTATTCAAAGATCGTGTGTATATACTGATATAGTGCAGACGTGCAGTACAAGACTTCGAGAAGATGCGCTGCCATGTTCGTCTCTGATTATTCTGTCCATGCGTCGTGCAAATCTGGTTCCTCGTAGTTTCTAATTAGTATTTCATGCGGCATGTACTCTCTTTAAACAAATATAAGACATTATAGAGCACTAATTTAGTGATCTAAAACGTGTTGTATCTATACAAAGGGAGTAATACAGAAGACCCTGCAGAAAAATAATCATATATTCAGTGTAATCCCGCAAAATCAAATAATCGGCATGGAAGATATTTATAAGGATTGCAATTCTCGAAATTTACAAGAATTCGATCCATAATTTGCAACTTTTTCGCAAATACGAACAGCACGATGGCTCCTCACAGGCGACACAAGGCAACCCTTTCACCGTGACCGAGATCTGAAAAGTCGTTCTCGTAGGCCGCTGCTCCATCCATGCATGTAGATGTAGGCAGATGGGAGCGATTAGAGACATCACGTGGCGAACAGAGACGCCTGAATTGAAGACAAGACGAGCAGTGCCAAACGCAAACGCCTCATTCACAGACAGGCTGATCAGCCGCGCATCGGTCCATCCCCTTACCCATTCAGCGGCACGGCGTCCCATTCCCGAACACGCGCTCTCCTCTGTCTGATGACACTGATACGATGCGATGTGATGCGACGCCGGCCGTTCCATTCCCTTTGTCTTACCTCAAGACGAAAGCCTAAAAAGCCTCCCCCTCCCCATCCAACACGACCACTCCGGGGAATAAACCACAGTGCCACCGTGGCCCGCTGCACTGCACTGCACGTACCCGCGCCGGGACGCAAGGCGAGCATAGACACACTTGTACAGTACAGCACTGCAGGCACACCAAGTGCAGGGTGGTAGGGTGGTACACCCACTGTAGATGCCTTGCCTTAAACCGCTAACCGCTGCGACTGGGCGTGCGATCGGATCCACGGGGATTCATCAAGAAGAAATATATGCATGCATAGTTGATGGTTAACACCGGGGGGGGGGGGGGGGGGGGGGGGGAGCGGTTTTTTACAGCTTGTAGATGATGAGGAAGCAGGGGAGCACGGCCCGCCGGTCGAACACCACCAGCTCGCCCTTGCCGCCGCGGACGGAGTCGTACTCCTTGTCCTTGGCGGCGGCCTCGGAGCTGCCGCCGGCTGCTGGCCCCTCCGCCACCCGCCCGGCGATCACCCTGCACAGGAACATGGCCCGCCGGCCGGTCTCCGGCCCGCGCCCGCTGGCGTGCGCGCCGCCGCTGCCGTCGAAGGTCCGGACGACGCGCAGGGACGCGCTGTCCGAGGAGGAGCACCCGTGCGGCGGGGCCGGGGAGAAGCGCATCATCTCGTTGCCGTCGGCGGCGCTGCGGGAGGCGCCGCCGGCCCGGGCGCGCACGGCGGCGCGGTAGTCCTCGAAGCGCGCCACGGCGCGTGCCTGGTTGTGGACGCGGAACAGCATCTCCACCTCCCCCGTGAACGCGCCGCCGGCAGCGACGGGCGGCACCGGCGGGAGGGGAGACCACGACGAGAGGAAGATGATCTCCACCACCTGCCGCGAGGAGTGCCCCGCCGGGAGCTCGGTCAGCGCCGGGAGCGGGCCAAGCGGGCCGGGAGGGGGCGACGGCGGCACGGACGTCGGCTTGGCCGCCTTGGGCTTCTTGGTCGCCGAGCTGGTCTTGGAACTCGACTTGAGCTTGGGCTTGCACGAGGAGACGTCTCTATGGATGTCGCCGGAGCTGGCGCAACTTGACCGGAGGAGGAGATGGGACTTCTTTGGCAGTGCCGCGACGGTGGTGGCGACGTCGTCAGCCGCCATGGACTTGCAGTGGAGGGACCGGACCCAGCTCGCTGCCGCCGTCGGACGGCGCCCGGGCGGCGGAGGCTTCTCCGGCATTAGTCGGCCGGCAGCTAGCTAGTGGCAAGGACGTTGTGTTTTGTAGGAGTAGTTATGGCAGTGCTGCTGTCTCGTCTCGCCGCTCGCTCGCTCGCTGGGGAGACTGAGTGAGGGTGGCGTGGTAAAGTAGGAGGCCAATGCTTATTATGGTAGTGCTAGTGTTCCTGTCGCTCGGCAATTTGTATGCTCCAAACTTTGCTGCCGAGGTAATGGCAGTGCAGGTGGAGATGCTGCTGCCAACTGGCCTGGTAGCGCCGCAGTCAGTACTACTGACCAGTATATATAGTATAATATAAGAAGAAGAATTACTATGCCAATTTACTAGTAGCACTACAACTGGTGTGCAATTTGTGGTGGACCGGCCGGCGAGGCTTTTCTGGCCGATCGATCCTGGTGACCAGTGTTGACTGTTCAAACTGTTATTTTAGACCACTGTTGACAACAGTTAAAACCGAAGGGCTAAACGAGACAAGCATGCATGTTAATTAGCGCCTGGCCTGGCCGGTGGAGTTATGGACTTATGGTGCTGTTTGTGAACTCTTTGATTGTGTGCGTCCTTCAGCATGTTGTACAATTTGATGGCGCTCAATCCATATTGTCCTTTGGGAAAACCAAAACGGGAGTACACGTACATTTGCCTTTAAATTCGACACAAGTCAATAAAGTTTTCCTAACGGCAACGTACAACCATGTACCCACACGGAAGTCTCAACATGCATCTTTTTGAGTTACTCCCCGGAACGGCACCGAACATCGCATTGGCGTCGACCAAGAGGAGCATTATTGGTTGTAACAGAGAAGCATCATAGAGTATGCTGTAGCACGTAGGGCGGCTCTCGTAAAGATTCCACGGGCCCCGCGCCATGCTCTTGCTATGCACGCATAGACGCTGTACGTAGGACGACAAATCGGACAACTCAAAAAGCGAGGCCACGGAGGAGGCGTTTGAGCCGGACGGACGTATGCCCAACTGCGATACTGTTGTGCGTGTCATCGGTCACGGCACTCACGCAATATCAGATGAGCCCGATCCAGATGCCCCTCGAAGGCTCGTACTACCGTGCGTTCAACGGCGACGCGGCCATGGTCTTCCTCGATCGATCTCCCGTGGCATCGCCCTGCGTGGGGAACCCCAGGACACACTACCGGTTACAAGGTTAGGGTTTCGTAGAACTGTCAAGTTTGGTTTGTTAAAAGAGTCCTCTTCGGTATGGATATCAAGCACTGGTCCGGATAACATACCGGCAAAGTTTTACAGGGTCTTCCTCGATCGATCTCCGGTGACATCGCCCTGCATGGGAGAACCTCAGTGTTCGCACACGAATACGTCACCATATACCCTCGACACCAGGGGTGATGCATCGCAGCTCACGTCGAAGGAGATCCGTTTGAAAGCACGGTAAGCATGCAATCCGGCAGGCGCTTTTATAGACCCGAAACCCCACACGCCCAAAAAGGACCCCATGAACGCGCGCGCGGCTATGGGCTGCCCTAAGTCGACCTGATCGCCCATAGGGCCTCGAGGTTTGCCGCCCTGCAACCAGAACAAAGAACGAAGAACGAGAAGAAGAAGAACTAGGGTTAAGGAGAAAAGATAAAAGATAAAAAGTGATAGATGATTTGTTCGATTGTGTGTTGTTTAATCGTCCGTCGTCTCTATGAGACGGATGGATTTCACGTACAAGAAAAGGACTCCAAATCCTGTCCAAATCTTTCCAAAATTAACGGAACTCGGATTTAGGTAAGTCTGATACAATAGTTCGGTTTTTAGACTCCACAGGCCACAAACTACCTCGGATGAAGATGACCCCAAAAGCAAATTTAACCGTTTCGACGAGACAAACAACTTTCATGTTGAACGTTTTTCGATTCGAGGCAGTCTTGATGGCCTAATCTCTCGCGCGACCCATCACCCATCACCCGGATGGATGTCTAATGCCTTGGGTCAGTTTTTACTCATGATCGGTCAGCGGTGCATCGGCTCCAACTTTTACGTATGAACTTGGATTGAGATGATTTGTATATCAAAATCGATCGTTTCGATGAGACGAAAACAATCCATGTATGACATTTTCACATACGAGGTCGTCTTGGAGTTGTAATCGGCCGAACAGTACTCTGCATACAAAATCCTAGTACTTCGAGCACAATTTCGGCCCTCCAGATGAGATTGGATGGCGATGAGTCAAACTTTAAAGATGTTAATGTCATCAATATGGAACCTTTTCATGTAGACCACTTCTTCCTTTGTGGCCATCTTAATTGGGTTTTCAACCATGCAAAAATCTGGTGTCAACACATGCCCCCCTGTTTTTCGGCAAAACCTATGTGCCAAAAAATAATTTGCAGGGAGCTTGTTCTAAGGACGATGTCAACACTTCATTGGCCATTTTGTATGTTCTTAGGGTCATAAGTATAAATATCAGCCATTAGTTCGGGTGAAACCTTCTCAACTTCATTAACAATCCGGTCATAAAGTTCCATAGAAATGTATTTCAAAGCCATCCTCCAAATCATATCGTTCACCCTTTTGCTAGAATTTTGCAGATACTCAAGAATGAACTTCCTCCAATCCTTGCTTTCGCCTGCATAAAAATTTCATTAGTGGCCGAAGCAGTGGGCTTCAGTTTTGCCTTACCTATGTCGGTGAGACCAAGCATCGGCTATTGATAGATTCAATACACCATGATCGACATGGTAGTCGGATGCTTGTTGTGCCAACTCATTTGCTCTCCAATTGTCATGTCTAGAAATATGAGCAATATTAAAGCAACCCAAGGTAAATCTCAAGATAAACTATAAGTGATTCGTCAAAACATTGATAACCCTTGGATATTTGTTGCACTACTCATAAAGGATCGCTGAAAACCTCAATGTGTGTAGCACCTATGGCAACCAAAAGCTCCAAACTGAATAACTTTGCATACCCAACTTTGATTATTGTGCAAAAACTATTTTAAGCGGCATGAGGCTTCACAAAATAGCACCATAAAGAGATATATAAACAACACCAACACCTTGGACATTATTATAAATTCAACCATCAAAACATAATCTCCATAGTAGTACAGAGACAAGGGTAATATCAATATTATGCATGTCATAAATCCGATGCTCAATGATAAACCGAGCAATGATTTGGCCTCTCGTAAATTTGAAAGATTTGTAGGCCAAATCATATTAAATCAAAGCATAAGCCCTCTCACCAATTTTGATATGAATTGGTATATGCAACATATTTTGAATGGCATCGACTATAATGTCTCAACTCTATGCAAGCATAATATAGGTATACGTATAAATTTTCATGAACACGTACATTGTCTCTCTCTCCAGTCGAACTAAAGATGATATTGGAATACTACACCGGCCATTCTTAGATATACTCTTAGGGCGATAGATAAATATCGGTCATTAACATAAGGTCCATGTATAATTCATCCACCAAAGCATGTATAGCCGAAATAAATGAATAAAATGACAAATCAAGTAATTCGACCCTTTGGATCGACAACAAAATTGACGCTAGCCAAATGTGTAGTGATTTGGTAATATCCTTTCATGATGTAAGAAATTATATTGCAGCCATGGATCAAACTAAGTCCATGGAGGATAACTGGTCATACCTGGGCATGAATTCATTCGCAAAGACATCAATGGCATGGTTGAAGAATATGAATGATGTGCTAACCAAAGATTTTGATGGGGTGATGGAAAGTTTCGGCTAAATTGTTTACTGCTTTCATTCTTCTCCTTCTTCACTTTTGTGGTGATGTTGCAATAGAAGCTTGCACATCATTTTTGTATTGATTGCTCCTCTTGGGAACTCATGCCATGTTGTTCTTTCTCATTTCTTGTGCACTAAGCTTTTGTAATTCCTTCTTTTTTCCAATACGAGAAGCCGAGTGGGCGCCTCGGTTGTGATTTTGTTTCAAGCAATGTTAAGTCTTTTTTGGACTTGTGCACTCTCAACTTCTTCTCTTCAGGGTTCTTTGGTGGAAGTGAAACCTTTTGGTATTATTATTAGCTTCACCTCAACCCATAATCAGGATAAGTGGTTTCTGGTTAATGTATATGGACCTTGCCAAGGGCAAATGAGAGATGAATTTGTCAGATGGATGTATGCTCTGGATATTGATCCTGACAAGCATTGGATACTAATGGGAGATTTTAACTTCATTAGATCACTGGAGAACAGAAACCTCCCTGGAGGAGATGTCAACGATATCTTTATTTTTAATGAGATTATTGGGCATCCTGGATTGTTGGAGCTCCCTTTGAAAGGGAGAAAATTTACATGGTCTAACATGCAGGATCGACCTCTGCTGGAACAACTTGACTGGGTTTTCACCTCTGCTTGCTGGATCAGTCAATACCCAATGACGCAAGTGGTTCCACTGGCTAAAACCACCTCTGATCATGTGCCTTGCTTGATCTCCATCAGTACTTCCATCCCAAAAGCAAATATTTTCAGATTTGAAAACTATTGGGTGGGGCAGCCAGGTTTTATGGAGTATTTCAATCGGTCTGGTCTATGAGTTCACATAAATCACATATCTCAGCTATTATTGTGCATAAATTAAAAGCTCTGAGGTTTGCATTGAAGAAATGGCAGAAGGGCCTGTCACACATAAAGAGGCTGATTGAGAAGTGTAATTGGGTGATTTTATGGTTGGATAATCTGGAGGAGTGGAGACCTCTATCAAGACCAGAGTTTAACTTCAGGAAGGTAGTAAAACTGCATCATGACAACCTTCTGCACCTTCAATATTTATATTGGAAGAAAAGATGTACCATTAGATACATCAAAGTGGGTGAGGAGAACTCAAATTTTTTCCAGGCAATGGCAACTGAAAGGCATAGAAAAAAAATGCAATTGCAAGCTTGGTGTTACCTGATGGATCTGTGACATCTGATCATGGACTCATGGCTAGTGAGTTTCTGCAGGCTTTCAAAAGCAGAATGGGAACTGTAAAGGAAATTCAGGTGGGAAGGGAAATTCTTGCTCTGATTCCCAGGGTTCATGGGCTTGATGTGCTTACCAAGCCATTTGAGGACAAGGAAATTGAAAAGGTAGTCAAGGAGATGGCCATTGACAAGGCCCCTGGTCCTGATGGTTTTAATGGCCTTTTTATGAAAAAATGCTGGCACATCATCTCTGGTGATTTTATCAAACTGGCTCAGGAATTTTATGGTGGAACTGCAAAGCTGGAAAATCTGAATGATGCTTTCATCACCTTGATCCCAAAAAACATTCTCCTGAGTGTGTTGGGGATTTTAGACCTATTGGTCTGACTAGTGTGGGTCTCAAATTCCTAACTAAAATGGCAGCAAACAGGTTTCAAGCTGAAATTACCAATTGTGTGCATAAGAACCAGTATGGTTTTATCAAATCTAGAACTATTCAGGACTGTCTAGCTTGGACTTTTGAATACATTCACCAGTGCAATCAATCCAAGAGACCATTCATTCTTCTCAAGCTTGATTTTGAAAAGGCTTTTGACTCAATTCAGCATGAGGCAATAATCAGAATTCTGGTGGCAAAAGGATTTACTGAGAAATGGATCACCTGAAATAGGGAGCTTTTATCTTCAGGAACTTCCTCAGTGCTACTGAATGGGGTACCTGGCAAACATTTCAAATGCAAGTGTGGTGTAAAACAAGGAGATCCCATTTCTCTTTTGCTCTTTGTTCTTGATGCTGATCTTTTGCAAACAATGATAAATAATATGCTCCAGCAGGGAACAATTAGTCTGCCTCTTGCAACTCATGACCTAGATTTTCTTGTGATTCAATATGCTGATGACACTCTATTGTTCCTTCAGGCTGAAAGTTCTCAATTGGCTGCCCTCAGAAACGTCCTTAATTCTTTCTCCAATGCAACTGGACTGTAGATCAACTATCACAAGTCATCCATGTATCCAATCAATGTTAGGGAGGAGGTAGCTATTAATTTAGCAACTCAATTTGGATGTCAGCTTGGCAGAATGCCTTTCACTTATTTAGGTCTGCCTGTGGGGACTACTAGACCTAAGATTGTCGATCTGATGCCACTTGTGGATTGCATGGAGAGAAGGCTCACAGCTAGTTCCTGGTTCTTACCACAAGGAGGGAGACTTCAATTAGTTAATTCTATCATCTCCTCTCTACCTATCTTCTTCCTGTGCAGCTTATCAATTCCACCTGGCATCTTGAAGCAATTGGAAAGAATAGAAAGGCAATGTCTCTCGAGAAAGTATGGGGAGGAGAAAGGCCACTCACTAGCTTCTTGGTCCCTAGTGTGCAGGCGAAAGCTCAAGGGAGGTCTGGAGATCCTCAATCCGGGCCTACAAATGAGGCTTTACTCATGAAACACCTCAACAAGTTCTACAACAAGGCTGATGTTCCATGGGTTCATTTAATCTGGGACTCCTATTATTTTGATAGGGTGCCTCATGACACTACCTTGTGTGGTTCTTTCTGGTGGAGAGATGTAACCAAGCTCATGGACAAATTCAGATAAGTTACAGTCGTCAAGGTGAACAAAGGGGATACTGTACTCTTCTGGACAGATCACTGGCAAATTGGCAATCAATGTGGGCCATTACATGAGATATTCCCGAGACTTTTTTCATATTGTCGTGACAAAATGCTTTCGGTTAAGGAGTTCCTGCAGACCACAGATATCCATGAGCTTTTCTCTTTACCCCTTTCTGAACTGGCTTACAATGAACTCAACCAGTTGAACTCAATGCTTACTGCCGCCAGTTTTGATTCTGAGATCAATGACTCTTGGTGCTGGAGACATGGGAAAGTCTCTGAGTACTATGCCAAAAAGTATTATGATGCATCAGCCTATAGTGGCCAACCCTATTCTTGGCTGGATTTGGAAAAGCTGTTGCACAATGTCAATCAAGATGTTTGCATGGTTGGTAATCATGGATAGGATAAACACAAAGGTCATGATTCAACGCAGACATTGGAGAATCAATGATGGACCAGAATGTGTCCTCTGCCCCACTTTCACATTGGAAGATCGAAATCATCTTTTCTTCCAATGCAACTTCAGTGCCCGAATATGGAACTATCTTCAGATTTCCTGGATTGACAACAATGACATGGTGCAGATTGCTTATCAGGCAAGAAAGGAGTTTGACAAACCTTTCTTTACTGAGGTGGTTTTCTTGGCATGGTGGAATATTTGGAAAGTGAGGAATGATAAGGCTTTCAGGCACATCAAACCATCCTTCAGTAAATGGAGAAGTGGTTTCATTCATGACATTACCCTCCTCACTCATAGAATCAAGAGCAAATACAGAGATTCACTCCTCAGATGGATTGGTTTTCTGCCACCTTGAGCCCCACACTTGTACTCTACTCTTTTCTTTCTAGTTTTAGAGGTAGATTTCCTTCCCTCTCTTGAGGACTTTTTGTACATATGCTGTTTTAATTAATAAATTGCTGTGGGGCGTAAGCCCTGCTGTCTTCATGGTAAAAAAAAACTTCTTCTCTTCAGATTTGGAACTTGATTGACTCATTTCATTGTCTTTGGTAGCTAATGTCAATACCTTAAATGGATCTTTATCCTTTAAGATCAAATCTGAAGTAGCACACTTACGACCATCTTTTTTAACACGATAGACTTGCTCAACTACCTCCCTTTTTTCCTTGTGCTCCGGACCGATTCTTTTTGAGTGAAACAGTCTTTAACATATGAATGTCTATTGAATGTGGGCCTGTTTGGAGCTGCATAATGTTGGTGAGATGATCTAAAATAATATGGAGGATGTGCCCTTGTATCATACCCATCCCATGATGGATATGGATCTACATAAGCATTGGGAGGCATCCATGACATTGGCATTGGTGGCCCAAAATAAGGATAAATATTATGTATTGAAATTCTCGCTTTGCCAATACCGTTCCTCTGATTTGCGTCTAAGGGGTGATCTTGATGCTTTTGCATTACTTGGTCAATAAGCACTTTTCTCTTCACTCTTCTTTTGATATTTATCTAATAATTGTGCAAAAGTAACTTTTGATTTCTTGCTCTTGTGCTTACTTTGGCCTTTGTTTTCTTTTGATTGACTTGCATAATTCTTTGGATTTGCTTGTTGCCCCCTAGTCCTTGGCGTCTTCATCCTAACTTTGATAGAACTCATGCCTTTAAGAATATTATCATTGTGCTCTTGAATAACTTCTTTACATGAAAGTTTGATCCCATCACCTGCAGTTTTTACCTTCTCATCTTTTATTGAATTGTCTTGAAGGAGCCGATTAAAAAACCTTTTGCCATCAGGACCAATCAGAATAGACTGATCATACTTTGGTGTTTCACCAAATTTCAATCGTCCTTTATCAATGGCCGATTTAACTATTCGATGAAACATATTACAATCCTCAAAATTATGTTTGAACGAATCATGTAACTTACAATACATTCACTCTTGGATTGATGGCTTGACATGGATATCAAGAATTCTAATGTAACTATTTTTTAGCAACAAATCAAATATTTGATCACACATGCTTGAGTTGAAGGTAAACTTCTTGCTTTCTAACTGATCTTTCTGTGAGAACGACTTTGAAACTAAGCACATGAATGGTTCAGATTTGTCATCTTTCCATTCGGCTATGAATTTTCTCTCGTATTCTTTTTCCGATGTCATTGGATGAGATATTATACTCACATCGGTTTTCTCAAAAGAATTTAACCTTGACTTTAAATTTTTGAAACAAAAATAGTTAGAACATACATGCCTCAATTGATACCAAGTGTAAGCGAAGTATGAAACAAGCAAAGGTACCCAATTAGATATGAACTTTAGATAAAGCAATGGGGAAAGCCTTAGCTGCAATAATAAGTCACTATCGGTCTTTATAAATGGTGCAATGGGTTGACCGATATGCTCTATAACAATTTTGTTGCTAACAAGTAAATTATCCTTCTTCATTGGTCTATCGAAAGTACTTATGATAATTTTTCCAATAGATGCATCAACAATAAAGTTGTGACCGAATCCGAGAATACGTAAATTACTCGCTAGACATACCACTCCAAATATGTTGAGAGAGCATGATGGTGGTGTGACTTGAACAATATCTTGCTCCGTCTTTGGACGGCTCCCCAATGCCTCTTCATCATCTTTTTCTTGATTCCATGCATCATTACTTTGAAGATCCTTGTCAACCAAACTTTGTTTGGCTACTTGGTCTTGTCCTTGAGGCTTTTCAATTGTTGTGGCATGGAACTCATAGGGAAGGAAGTAGGTTCCCTTAACTTTAGAAAAATAAAGCACAATTATTTTCCTATGCTTGCCATGCCCTTTCTCAATGATGCTTGTCTCTTTGGATTTGATGGATTCCGAATATATATTACTTGATTCGCCCTTTGCAACCGAAGCACTTTCATGTTCCGAATCATCCTTCTTTTCATTGGTGCTACCAATTGGCAATGCTTATTTTATTCGAGCCAATTCTTTTTCTGTTTATTTCTGGCAGCGAGCGACAAAACTAGATTTAATTCTTTTCTCAATTTCTGCTCACTCCGGATATGAATGCCCCCCATTGATTTTTGATTCTTTCGACAATGACACACGGGTGTTGCCGAAACTTTGCAATTGTGTAGGGGTGTATAATATGATGTAGTACTAGGTGAAGGCATATGCATTGTTGTCAAACCATATTTTTGCTCGCCAATTCTATCAATAGGCAAAGATTCATCTTCTTGCAAAACTCTAGCTTTTATTGCCTCATAATCAGGAAATAGCCCCTTTTCATGTTGTTCAAGGCAAAGAACACTAATCTTTTTATTTTGGGCTATATCTCTTTTTAATGTAGTCACTTCCCATTCTGTAAGGGATTGCTCCACAATACTTTTGGATTCTTTTGGTAATGATTCATGAGTGTTGCCGAAATTTTGCAATTGTGTAGAGGATGCATTACATGCTACAATATTGTGTAAAGGCACATGTGCTCCTGTATAATTTTCACCTATTCGTCTATCTCCACCAGGCGAAGCCGAATTATGAACATCTATACTCTTTTATGGTGCCAAAAAATTAGTACTATGATGCGACATATGATGGTTCGGGGTAATTTGCCGAATAACTAGTAGTAGCATGGTGAATTCCCCTATCCACCAACATGTTTGGATTAACATATTGCAAATTAGTTGCCGGTGAATAAAAGTGTGAAACACTTTCATGCATGGCATTGGAAAGTCTCACATGGAGTGTTTCAGATTTATTAATCGAACTCATAATGTTGTTCATCGGCATAACAATTTGTGGGGTTGCTGATGCATGAGAGTTGGAATACACATGTCACATGTTACTAGTATCATAAGAAGTTGAAGCATGTAAATTACTTTGAATTGGCCTTTGCACGTAATTAGATGCATGATTGAAAAATTAGGTCCGGCCGATAAAGTATACTCATTGAACAATCTAGTGATACCATATCAACTATTTGCATCTACATTAGGGAATTGGGTATTCATACTACATTTGTAGATTGCGAACCCTAGATGACGATCTCTTCGTAGCAAGAATGGGTTGGAGACCGTTCGAAGCTTCGTCCCCAGCGTAGTTGCCAAAAAGTGTGTTCGCACACGAGCACGTCACCGTGTACCCTCGACGCTGGGGGTGATGCACCACAGCTCAGGTTGAAGGAGACCCGTCCGGAAACGCGGTACACAGGCAATCCGGCAGGCGCTTTTGTAGACCCGAAACCGCACACGCCCGGGAGGGACCTCGTCAGGGCGCGCGGCGGCTATGGGCTGCCCTAGGTCAACCTGATCGCCCCTAGGACCTCTAGGTTCTCCGCCCTGGAACAAAAAGAACGAGAAGAAGAAGTAGGGTTAACGAGAAAAGATAAAAAATAAAAGGTGGTAGATGATTTGTTCGATTGTGTGTTGTTCAATCGGTCGTCACCTCTCATCTATTTATGAGGCGGCTGGACTTCCCGTACAAGAAAAGGACTCCAAATCCGTCCAAATCTTTTCAAAATTAACCAAACTCAGATTTTGGCAAGTCTGATACAACAGTTCGGATTTTAGGCCCCACAAGCCACAAACGACCTTGACTGAAGATGAGCCCAAAAGCAAATTTAACTGTTTCGACGCGACGAACAACTTTCATATTGAACCTTTTTCGATTCAAGGTCGTCTTGTGGGCAAAATCTCTCTCGCGACCCATGAGACATCACCCAGACGGGTGTTTGATGCCATGGGCTAGTTTTTACTCATGATCGGTCTGCAGTGCATCAGTTCCAACTTTTACATATGACCTTCGGTTGAGATGATTTATATGTCAAAATCGATCGTTTCGACGAGAAGAAAACAATCCATGTAGACCATTTTCTCATACGAGGCCGGCTTGGAGGTGTAATCAGCCGAACAGTACTCTGCATACAAAATCCTAGTACTTTGAGCACAATTCCGGCCCTCGAGATGAGATCGGATGGCGATGACCCAAAATTCAAAGATATTAATGTCATCAATAAGGAACTTTTTCATGTAGATCACTTCTTACTTTGTGTCCATCTTAATTGGGTTTTCAACCATGCCAAAATCTGGTGTCAACACCCAGGACACAAAAGAGAAACGAGGATATAGCGTACTACCAGTTTTGAGGTTAAGGTTTCGTAGAACTATAAAAAATGTCATTGATATCTATCACAAATGATATGGGGTGTCCCGATCTTCTCAGTAAGTGGCGGTGGTGATGATGATGGTGTAGGATAACTTGTATGTCGCCGATGAACTCTCCCTCGCTTGATCCCTGATGCCAATGCAAAAGGTCTCAACCCTTTGGATATTCACAACGTCACACACTTGCGCACGCAGCCGTCGACCACGAACGGTTAGAATTGCAATATACTAATTCCCAATGGAACAGCAGATCACACTTGACTTGCAGTATATAATCACCAGATCGATACGAATTGGTGATGAGGATTCAAGATGAATGCTTACAAGCAATCTCATGAACTAGGGTTTATCTTAAACGTGGTCTAACTCTAACTAACCCTAAGGAAGAGTATTTATATCCTAAGATAGATCGAAGGGGTACATGGGCTGTCAGCCCGAAACTCTGCGCGCAGGCAGCACGGTAGTACCGCTGATGTCATGCGGTACTACCGCTCCAAGCGGTACTACCGCTTCAGTACCGCTCTACTACCGGTTAGCGCCAAAAGATGCCAGTAGTTTTCACGGTAGTAGGGGCGGTAGTACCGTCTCAAGCGGTACTACCGCTGGTGTAGGGCGGTACTACCGCCCTGGAAACTCCAAGATCCTTTTCCCAGCCCAGCTGCATTGCCTCCTTGTTCTCCTCCTTGCTCCCTCGTGCCATGCCTTCCTCTCCAATGTACCTAATGACACATACACACAAGGATTTAGGCAGTATAAAGCTCTCATTAAAAGAAATAGCATTATCAACTAAGAGAGAATTCACCTGTTGTTCTAGTAACTTAGCACGAGCTCTTGTAGTTGGTCCAATCCTGATTTCATCATTGGACGTCTTCTTTGCAGCAACAGGTTGTTCATCTTCAAGGGATGGAACCATAGTAGGGATGTCCTCATCATCCTCCCCCCCTTCAAAAGGCGTCGACCCCGACGCTCCAAGGTCATCGACGTCACATGGGGACAAATCAGCAACGTTGAAACTGTTGCTAACGCCACCAAATTCAGCAATAGGAATATCAATCGAGTAGGCATTGTCATTTATCTTGGCTAACACCTTGTAAGGACCAGCACCACGTGGCCGAAGTTTAGAACGTCTCAACTGTGGAAACCTGTCCTTGCGAAGATGCACCCACACCATATCACCAGGCTGGAACAAAACTTTCTTTCTTGATTGATTTCGTGCAGCAGCAATGTTCTTGCCTTGCTTCTCAATAGCCTCTCGTGTCTTCTCATGAATCTTCTTCACATAATCTGCTCTGTTTGATGCCTCCATATTAACCCTCTCATGTAATGGAAGAGGCAGCAAATCTAGTGGTGTAATTGGTTTGAAGCCATACACCACCTCAAAAGGACAAAGCTGGGTGGTAGTGTGCACAGCCCTGTTATAGGCGAACTCAACATGTGGCAAACACTCCTCCCACTCACGCAGATTTTTCTTAATCATAACTCGCAGCAATTGGGACAATGTGCGATTCACCACCTCCGTTTGACCATCAGTTTGTGGGTGACATGTTGTACTGAACAGCAACTTCGTTCCTAGCTTTCCCCACAAAGTCTTCCAGAAGTAGCTCATAAACTTCACGTCCCTGTCAGAAACAATTGTCTTTGGCACTCCATGCAAGCGTACGATGTCCCTGAAAAACAGGTTAGCAACATGCGACGCATCGTCGCTTTTGTGGCATGCAATAAAATGTGCCATCTTAGAAAATCTATCCACTACCACAAATATAGAATCATGACCTCTTTTAGTGCGTGGCAAACCTAACACAAAATCCATACTTATATCTTCCCATGGTGTGGTAGGTGTAGGTAGTGGCGTATACAAACCGTGAGGCTTCAGTTTGGACTTGGACTTGTGACATGTAATGCAGCGCCGAACAAACCTGTCCACATCGCGCCTCATCTTGGGCCAATAAAAGTGATCAGCCAGCATGAGCAACGTCTTCTCACGCCCAAAGTGACCCATCAATCCTCCTGCATGTGATTCCTGCAACAATAGCAAACGGACGGACGATTCTGGAACACAAAGTTTGTTAGCTCGAAACAAGTAGCGATCATGGATGTGGTATTTCTCCCATGCATTTCGAAGCAAACATAAACGATATGGGTCAGCAAAATCATGATCAGTTGCATACAAATCACACAAACTCTCTAAACCAGGAATTTGAATATCGAGACGTGTCAAGAGCATGTTCTTCCTAGAGAGAGCATCAGCAACAATGTTATCTTTTCCCTTCTTATGCGTAATGATATATGGAAAAGACTCAATAAACTCAACCCACTTAGCTAAGCGTCGATGCAAATTGGATTGAGCTTTCAAATACTTCAATGCTTCATGATCAGAATGTATGATAAATTCTTTTGGCCACAAATAATGTTGCCAAACCTCAAGAACTCGAACAAGCGCATACAATTCTTTATCATAAACAGGATAATTCAGTCTAGCACCAGAAAGTTTCTCGCTGAAATAGGCAATAGGTCTACCTTCTTGCATCAACACACCACCAATACCAATACCACTAGCATCACATTCAACTTCAAATTGTTTGGAAAAATCTGGTAGTGCAAGTAATGGTGCAGAAGTAAGCAAACGTTTCAGCTCATCAAAAGCATGATCTTGGGCTGCGCCCCACACAAAAGGCACACCTTTCTTCGTTAATTCATTCAATGGTGCAGCAATAGTACTAAAGTCTTTCACAAAACGGCGATAGAAACCAGCAAGACCGTGAAAACTTCGTACTTGACTAACATTCATGGGAGTAGGCCAATCTTGAATTGCTTCAATCTTAGATGAATCTACTTCTACCCCATGCTTAGATACAACGTATCCCAGAAATATCACTTTATCTTTTGCAAATGTGCACTTCTCAAGATTAGCATACAATTTATTGTCACGCAACACTTGCAAAACCTGTCTAATATGATCACAATGTTCAGATTCATTGCGGCTGTAAATAAGGATATCATCAAAATATACAACCACAAAACGACCAATAAACTTTCTCAAAACATGATTCATTAATCTCATGAAGGTACTAGGTGCATTAGTAAGACCAAAAGGCATAACTAACCACTCATATAAACCGAATTTAGGTTTGAAAGCAGTTTTCCATTCATCCTCTTCCTTCATGCGAATTTGATGGTAACCACTACGCAAATCAATCTTAGAGAAAACAGCAGCACCACTCAATTCATCTAACATATCCTCTAAGCGTGGAATAGGATGACGATATCGAATAGTGATGTTGTTAATAGCTCTACAATCTACGCACATGCGCCATGTACCATCTTTCTTAGGCACCAAAATAACAGGAACAGCACAAGGACTAAGAGAAACACGAATATACCCTTTGTCTTGTAGTGCTTGCACTTGCTTCTGTATTTCCTTCGTTTCTTCGGGATTGGTCCTGTATGGCGCTCGGTTGGGGAGGGTGGCGCCGGGTATAAGATCAATTTGGTGCTCAATTCCACGCAATGGTGGCAGCCCCGATGGTACCTCCTCCGGAAACACATCGCCATATTCCTGCAAAACAGTAGACACACCAAGAGAAACAGATTGTGTATCATTAGAAACTAAAACCTCGCCTTTGTACATAAGCACAAGAGGCAGGGCTGTAGGATCCTCTCGAAATTCTCTCATGTCTTTTTTGGTGGCTAATATAAGCAAACTAGGCTCTCTTGCACTTTTCGTTATATTATCACTCACGGCTTGTACATTGTTCTCTCGTGCAGGTGGCTGTTCAATATTCACTTCTGTTTTCTGACGAGACTCATTCACAATTTGCTGTGGTGACATAGGCTGTAGATTGATCTTCTTGCCCTTGAACTCCAAGTGATAAGTATTGGCACGGCCATTGTGTTGCACATGACGGTCATAGAGCCATGGCCGACCCAATAAAAGATGGCAAACTGTCATAGGTACCACATCAAATTCAATGGAATCCTTGTATGGTCCTATCTCAAAATTTACGCGCACCATATGACTCACCTTCATCTCACCATTGTCACTCAACCATTGTACATAATACGGATTGGGGTGAGGTAAATATTTCAGATTTAACTTGGCACATAATTCCTTGCTTGCAAGATTGCGGCAGCACCTCCATCAATGATCACCTTGCAAGCTTTGTTGGGGCCAACTAGTGCTTTTGTTTGGAACAAATTGCAGCGCTGTGAATCAACATGTGGCTGCACACTAAGAGCACGCTGCGAAACAACAATAGTAGGTGCTGGAGAAGCAAAAGCATCAATGCCCTCATCACGTGTGTACTCATCGTCATCGGAAGCATATGGATCAGCATCATCTCCAGTCTCATACTCATTGTCATCGTTTACAATCATCACTTTTCTATTGGGGCACTCTCGCTTGAAGTGTCCCTTGCCTCCACATGTATGACAAAGCATATCTCTATTACGGGCTGTAGACATATTGGAACCTGAGCTAGCAACAGGGGCAGCAGGTTGCTTGGAATGTGGAACTGTGGAGGCTGGTTTGGTTGCTGAAGAAGAGGGGCGGTTGGCAGCGCCCTCACTAGGGGGCGGCGGTGTTCTGTTAGAGAACCGCCCTGCTGTAGTATAACGGCTTTTGATTTGAGCTTCTTCAGCCAACTATGATTCAGCTTCTCTTGCATGATGGAGCAGCTCATTCATTGTAGTGTACTGGTGATGTCTAACAATACCCTTAATGTTATATTTCAGCCCATGGAGAAAACGTTGCATAGTCATCTCAACAGATTCGCGCACTCGAGCACGCTGCATCAACATCTCCATCTCCATATAATATGCATCAACCGTCATGGAACCTTGCTTCAATTGTGTCAATTTATCAAAAACTGTCCGCAAGTAATTAGTGGGAACAAAACGAGCTTTCATCACCGCCTTCATCTCACGCCATGTACGAACAGGAAGCTCATTGTCCTCGCGGCGAGTACTCACCACGCTATCCCACCAACGCAATGCATAACCATCAAATTCAGAAGAAGCAAGCTTGACCTTCCTATCTTCAGTATAATCATGCAAACGCCATAATTTCTCCATCTTAAGCTCCCAAGTGAGATACTCTTCAACATCAGTGGAGCCTTCAAATCTAGGAATCGTGAACTGGGGCTTGCCCAAACCATCATCCTCCTGAAGCGGTACACGCCGAGCACCCTGTGGTGGTAGACGACCAGGCCCTTGAAAACCACGCCCACGGCCATGATTGCCCACCATGTTATCATTGTCATCATGCACACTATCAGCATCGCCATGGTCGTCATGTTGGCGTTGCTCAAGAGCGACACGGAGCCCATTGACTGAAGCTGTCAACTGCTGTATACTTGTTTGGAGAGCATTGACTTGAGTTTGCATAGCGTTGACGGTAGTATCAGTGGCATCCACTTTCATTTGTATAACTTGCATATCAGCCTCAATTTTTTCAGCGGATCTATCAAGAGCCCCCGTCAAATGAACGCGGAGAGCTTCATGGTCTTTCCAGGAAACACACTCGTCATCAGCCTTTTTCTGCAGCACATCAACATCACTAGAAGACATGATTAGTAGGTTAGTGCAAAAATCAAAATCTGTGTGGGGGCACACTCACAACTCACTCAAAACTGACAAGAAAAGGAAATCTTACCGTTCCAAAGTGAATAGTAATGCTTACCCGTTCAGATGGATGACGAATGCACGGATGTGATGAAGTGAATACCCGGGTATGAGAGCAATCACACGACAGAGCAGGATTATATGGTGGAGCTAGGTATGGTATCCTATCTACACCGAAGACAAGTCCTAGTGCTGATCGTGTGACAACACCCCAGGAAACACACACGGTGGAGAAAAATGTGGCAAAGCAACTATAAAACAAGATGTGGTGCAATGCACTCGAGAGACACTAGCAATGCTCAAAGTAAACAGGCACAAGATTGCTCAATTCTACTAGTGCACAATCGCACGATAAAACTCCAACAATGCAATAGATAGCAACAACTTCCGGCCACTGATTCTTTCTTTCTTTTCGTTGTCTCTGTTTTTTTTTTTTTTTTTCAACTGTCACGTGAACAGTACGTGAACAGTAAAAAACTTTTTCTCTCTCTTTTTTTTTTTTTTTTTTCCAGCCACAAGAGATCGCAGGCAGCGGCGACTGTTCTTGGATCACGTCGAGTTTTTGCAAAGCACCAAAACCTATATGAGCAGCCTGTAGAGCGGAAACTAGTCTCGTGGGTAAGTTCCTAACACCTTTGTGTAGACAGGCTGTGGCTATGGATTGGAATTTGCAAAACAGGATAATGGATCGAAACAAAAGCCAATCTACGATGCAAGCTACGATGGAAACTAAAATCAATCGATTCGAAGGCAAAGCGACGCAAAAAGAAAGACACAACGACCAGCAACTAAAACCAATCTACGATGCAATCTAGGCTATGGCAAACAACTAAGAACCCTAATATTTTTGTGAGGCTTTGTCTGGATAGGATGAAAAACAACTAATCTACGGATGATTTGGTGGATGCTTACCGAGGCAACACTGGAAATCTGATACCAAGATGATATGGGGTGTCCCGATCTTCTCAGTAAGCGGCGGTGGTGATGATGATGGTGTAGGATAACTTGTATGTCGCCGATGAACTCTCCCTCGCTTGATCCCTGATGCCAATGCAAAAGGTCTCAACCCTTTGGATATTCACAACGTCACACACTTGCGCACGCAGCCGTCGACCACGAACGGTTAGAATTGCAATATACTAATTCCCAATGGAACAGCAGATCACACTTGACTTGCAGTATATAATCACCAGATCGATACGAATTGGTGATGAGGATTCAAGATGAATGCTTACAAGCAATCTCATGAACTAGGGTTTATCTTAAACGTGGTCTAACTCTAACTAACCCTAAGGAAGAGTATTTATATCCTAAGATAGATCGAAGGGGTACATGGGCTGTCAGCCCGAAACTCTGCGCGCAGGCAGCACGGTAGTACCGCTGATGTCATGCGGTACTACCGCTCCAAGCGGTACTACCGCTTCAGTACCGCTCTACTACCGGTTAGCGCCAAAAGATGCCAGTAGTTTTCACGGTAGTAGGGGCGGTAGTACCGTCTCAAGCGGTACTACCGCTGGTGTAGGGCGGTACTACCGCCCTGGAAACTCCAAGATCCTTTTCCCAGCCCAGCTGCATTGCCTCCTTGTTCTCCTCCTTGCTCCCTCGTGCCATGCCTTCCTCTCCAATGTACCTAATGACACATACACACAAGGATTTAGGCAGTATAAAGCTCTCATTAAAAGAAATAGCATTATCAACTAAGAGAGAATTCACCTGTTGTTCTAGTAACTTAGCACGAGCTCTTGTAGTTGGTCCAATCCTGATTTCATCATTGGACGTCTTCTTTGCAGCAATAGGTTGTTCATCTTCAAGGGATGGAACCATAGTAGGGATGTCCTCATCAACAAATTTCGTTTTTATTTTCAAAAAACCAAATGATCGCCAAAATTGACTCGGATTATGAGAAAGCGGCCCTGCCCATTAGGCCACGTGTCGGGGGAGGGGGGGGGGTGGATAGCCCCCTACTGGTTGTCATCTGATCCACTCCGTGTGATTGGACCCGGTCAGAACGGAACGAGTTATCCCACTCTCTCAGTCTGCTCACATTCACTCCTCGCTCCCTTTCCCTCTCTCTCAATCCGCCGAGCTCAATGTTGGCTGCGACTCAAGCTGGCAACGGTTTACCGTTACACGTGTCTCGAAAGATAATGAATCTATTAGGGGACGTGGATATGCCAGTTGCAATACCCATGGGGAATCCATTGGGTGAAATACATTACCGAGTGGGTAAATAGGGATGGAGACATCATGGCATATGCATACCTGATACCTAGCCATGGCATATGCATACCTGATACCTAGCTTACCCATAACATTCCTGCCCATTGGAAACCCTATTTTTCACCTATCCTGACCGGCTGGCTAAAAAAACCAAAGTATTCCTAACCTAGCCACACCCTCTCTCAGTCTCTTTCTCTCCTTCACTCCATGCAGCCGCCCACCTCCATCACCTTCAACCCTACACCGACGCAACCTCCCGCGCGTCCACCTTCGCAACCTCCATGTCCCGCGTCCACCGTTGCATCCTCCATGACACATGTCCACGAGCTTTTGTCAACCCTCCATCTTCTCACCAGTCCACCCCCAACGGCATAAACAACGCCCACACGAGCTTATGTTCGTTTGTCTCCTCCCACGGCTGGACCTGTGCAGGGTGGAGGACGAGCTAATCATGGGACCGGGAGTGGGAGAGGAGGAGGACCACCCTCCCCAAACCGGAGCCTCCGTCCAACACTTCCCCGTCTGTCATCGGCAGCGGCAAGCCTCCATCGAGTCTATCCCCATCCATCACCAACAAGCCTTCACCGAGTCCATTCTCGTCCATCAACGACAAGTGATATGTCCCCAATGTATCTATAATTTATGACTGTTTCATGCTATTATATTATCAATCTTAGATACTTTTTATGCAATTTCATATCATTTTTGGGAACAAACCTATAAACCCAGCGCCTAGTGCCAGTTGCTATTGTTTTGCCTGTATTTGGTTTCACAAAAAATCCATACCAAACGGAGCTACAAAACTTTTTGATAGTTTTTTTCTGGACAAGAGTGACCCTAGAAGATTCGGGAGGAGACCACACATGAAACAGGAGATGACAAGGCAATAGGGTGTGGCCAGGGAAGTGGCCGCGCCCTGATTTCCTATGGGCCCCTCGTGGCTCCGTCTGACCTAATTCCAACTCTATAAATCCCCAAATATTTTGAAACCCCCCAGAGAGCCACCCGAAATAATTTTTTCGTCGTCGCAAGTCTCTGTTCCTCTGCATTCCCATATGGAGGCCTTTTCCGCCCCCCTGCCAGAGTGGGAATCGATCACGGAGAGCTTCTACATCAACCTTGTTGCACCTCCGATGATGTGTGAGTAGTTCACTCAGACCTACGGGTCCATAGTGATTAGCTAGATGACTTCTTCTCTCTCTTTGATCTTCAATACCATGTTCTCTTCGGAGATCTATTCAATGTAATCCTTTTGTGTGGTGTGTTTGTTGGGTCCGATGAATTGTGGGTTTATGATCAGATTATTCATTCAAAGTAATTGAGTCAATTCTAAACTTTATTATGTGTGTATTATATAGCTATGTAATGCTTTCCGATCTATGGATTTTTTTGGCCAAGTTGATCTGTCGATCTTTAGTGGAAGTGGTGCATAATAGTGGGTTCAATCTTGCGGTGTCTTCACCCAGTGACAGCAGGGGTAGCGAGGCATGTATTGTATTGTTGCTACTAAGGATAAAACAACGGGTCTGAACATATTTCTTGTCTTACTTTGTCTACATTATGTCATCTTGCTTAAAGCGTTACTCCATTTGTCATGAACTTAATATCATAGATGCAGGTAGGAGTCGGTCGATTGGTAGAGTAATAGTAGTAGATGGAGGAAGGAGTCGGTCTACTTGTCATGGACGTAATGCGTATGTATATGATCATGCCATGAATAACGTCATAATTATGAGCTTTTTTTATCAATTGCCCAATAGTAATTTGTTTACCCACGTATGTTATGCTAAAAGAGAGAAGCCTCTAGTGAAAACTATGGCCCCCGGTTCTACTTTAGTCATATTAAAAGAAATCAAAATTACCTTGCTGCAATTTATTCACTTCTATTTTACTTTGCAAATTATCTATCTATCACTATCAGATTTAATCCTTGTTGTCAACAAGTACAAGGGGATTGACAACCCTCTTGCCTGCGTTGGGCGCAAGTATTTGCTCTTTTGTGTGTAGGTGCTGCTGACGGTTGCTTGCTTGATTCTCCTACTGGTTCGATAAACCTTGGTTCTTTACCGAGGGAAATACTTTTTGCTACTTTACTACATCACCCTTCCTCTTCGGGGATAATCGTAACGCATCACAAGTAGCATAATAATTTCTGGCGCCGTTGCCGGGGAGATATCATAAAACTTCAAGTTTCCTTCATACAAATTATCAATTACTTATTCTACTTATTAATAGCTTTTATTGTCAGTTATATAAAAGTCAAAACACAAAAATATTTATTTTTCTTGTTTACTTAAAGTCGCTACCATGTCTGAGTTTGAGAAAGTTATTGTTGAAAGCGCTAGTGAAGCTAGTGCTAGTTGATTCTAATCATGATCCTCCTAAGAGTGAAATTACCATGTTGAAACTCCCACATTATGAAAAACTAAAACTTATCGCGTGGGTAGCGGGAACATTATCGGAAAGAATGTCATCCAAGAATTCTTTGAGTGTACGGGAGTTATTCCACTAATTAAAGGATCCATTCTTGATAAAAAAAATTTCTATGTGGATGCCATTGCTATGCTTGTAGTTAAATTAGAAAGCAAATTTTTGCATATTCATCCTTTCTTACGAAAAATGTTCTAAGAGCTTCCCAACATACGTGATCCAAAAAGTAAAAAGATTACAACTATCATTCTTATGCATGAATTTGATTACATAATCCGTGAAGCTAGGTACATCTTTGATTTTTATAAAATAGATTTTGAATATCCTCCAATAGAAGAAATCCTTCATGATAAAGACACGATGCGTATGTTGGAATCTAATGATTATCATGCTTATGGTGAAAATATTAGGAGGAAGGTTTCTCATGAGGCATGAATTAAAGCTTTGTACCACAACACTTGTGATAAATTTGAATGGATCACCAAGGGAATCGATGAAGGATTTAGTGAAGAATGGTTTGAAAATACCACTAGAGAACCTATTGACGATGAAATCCATGTTTTATATGAAGACCTCTATGGTGATGACTCAATGTTTGAAGTTATGAACGTGAAGATTACCAAACCAAGCCCCTTTAACCACTTAAGCTCACCTACTATAAATATGTAGTATGAGAATAGGGAATTGCTTAGAAAGGTTTTTGAAGATTTGATCCAAAAAGATTTGAAGGATGACAATACTTGAGACTATGCATTATGCCTAGCTAGGGGCATAAAACAATAGTGCTTGTTAGGAGGCAACCCAATATTTATTTTATTTGTAACTTTTCTTTTCTATTATTGTGTGATGACATGATTGTTGCTACTGTAGTGGTTGTGTTTCTATCTTTTAATTGGTGTTTGTGCCAAGTAAAGTCTTTGGGATGATTTGGATGATAGTAGAATTGATACGATGCTGAAACAGAGACTTTCACGCCCAACATGTGAATTTTGATTTTTTTGCTGGAACATGATAAATTGTTGAAATTTTGGCAAAATATTGTCCTACAGATTTCCCGTGTTTTTCGTAAGTTTTCAGAATTTTCGCAGTTACATAAGTATGGTTTTAGTTCAGATCATTACAGGTTGTTCTGTTTTACAGAGATTCTGGTTTTTTAATTGCATAGTGTGCTTATTTTAATGATTTTATGGATTGTATTGCACGCGGGGGGGGGGGGGGGGGGGGAGGGATGAGTCATGGGAGAATTAGAATGCAATAGGTATTATGCAAGAATGATTATGAATCTATTTATGATAGTACCTAAAGTTTCTGATTTGCCTATTATACTAATGGATATCACAAGGTTTCTGTTGAGTTTTGTGTGCTGAAGTTTTCCAGTTTTGGGTGAGATCATGATGGATAAAGGCATAAGGAGTGGCAAGACCCTAATCTTGGGGAAGCCCAAGCCACCCCAAAGTAATATTGAAGGAAGACCCAAGCATGTAATCCTTGGGATGCCCCATCCCCTCTTTCGTCCATAATTCATTGGTATGTTACTAGGAGCTATATTTTTATTCATCACATGATATGAGTTCTGCTTGGAGCGTCGTGTATTATAGTTTTATTTTGTTTGCTTGTTAGTTTGCCACAATCATTGTTTGCTGGACACACCTTTTTAGAGAGACACACATTCATCATGATTTGTTAGAATACTCTATGTGCTTCACTTATATCTTTTGAGCTATGTAGTTGTTTAGGTGCTTCACTTATATCTTTAGAGCACCGTGGTGGTTACATTTTAAGCAAATAACTGCACTCTAATTCTTCACTTAAATATTTTTGAGAGTCTTAAATGGAAGTGATAATATGCACAGGCTATAAAGACTAGTCTGAAAATGATAGGTATATGGGTGATATAATTGAAACTTTTGTGTAGATCACTAAATATGACTTGCGTGATTTGATTATATTGATGTAGTAATATGAAAGGGTATAGATTCATGATCATTGGTTAGTAAAGATATTGATATTAAATCTTGTTATTAACTACTCATTTAAGTGTCGGTCATGGTATGACCGAGATGTTGGAGCTTTTTTATTCCTCATTAAAATCCTTGTGCTGTTTGAGTCGGGGGTGCGCGATGGTTAACTCCTAACAACCTCCTCCCTTGGGGCATGTGAGTTATACTTTGATTCGAGGCTAATAAAACTTTCACAATAAGTATTTGAGTTCTTTATGGCTAATGTGAGTTCATGGACTATACACACTCCCACCTTTCCGCATATTGCTAGCCTCTTCGGTATCGTGCATTGCCCTTTCTCACCTCGAGAGTTGGTACAAACTTCGTCGGTGCATCCAAACCCTGTGATATGATACGCTCTATCACACATAAGCCTCCTTATATCTTCCTCAAAACAGCCACCATACTTACCTATCATGACATTTCCATAGCCATTCCGAGATATATTGCCATGCAACTTCCACCGTTCCGTATCATGACATGTTTGTTCATCATTACATTACTTTGCATGATCATATAGAGTTGACATGATATTTGTAGCAAAGCTACCATTCATCACTATAGTACATGTTATGCTAGATCATTGCACATCCTGATACACTGCCAAAAGCATTCATATAGAGTCATATTTTGTTCTAGGTTTATCGAGTTGTAAGTAAATAAAAGCGTGATGATCATTTATTAGAGCATTTTCCCAGTGAGGTAAAGGAATGATGGAGACTAATGATTCATACAAAGAATTAGGATGAGGTTCCGGACCATGAGGTAAAAAAAGAAAAGAAAAAGAAGAAAAAAAGAAAAGAAAAAGGGAGAAGGGGCAATGTTACCACACTTGTTCTTCAAAGTAGCACAATTATCTTCATATAGAGAGTCTCCTGATTTGTCACTTTCATATACTAGTGGGATTTTTTTTGTTATGGAACTTGGCTTGTATATTCCAATGACGGACTTCCTCAAATGTCTGAGGTCTTCATGAGCAAGCAAGTTGGATGCACACCCACTTAGTTTCAGTTATGAGCTTTCATATACTTATAGCTCTAGTGCATACATTGCATGGTAATCCCTACTCCTCGCATTGATATCAATTGATGGGCCTCTCCATTGCCTATTGGTCCGCCTAGTTGATGCGCGAGTTTCTTCATTTTTGTCTTTTTTGTCTTTCCTTATTAATCTCTACCACCATATTCTGTTCCACCTGTAGTGTTATGTCCATGGCTCACGCTCATGTATTGAGTGTATTTGAAAATGCTGAAGCGCGTGAAAAAATACGATCCAACTGCCTAACTTGACACTAGGGTTCTCATGATTTGTACTTGTGTTAGGAAGACAGAGTCATTCCATGCTTGCATAATTCAATGAGTAGGGATAAAATTCGTTAAGCATCGTATATTTTGAAACAATAATGATTATGTTTAATATTCATGGACATTATTATGTTGATATCACTTACTTCATCATTTGTCAATACTCATTCCATACAAAAGATTACATGATAAACATGCTAGGTAGCATTCAACATAAAAAATTCTGTTTTTTTTTATCATTTACCTACTCGATGACGAGCAGGAATTAAGCTTGGGGATGCTGATACGTCTCCAACGTATCTATAATTTTTCATTGTTTCAAGCTATTATATTATCAATCTTAGATACTTTTTATGCAATTTTATATCATTTTTGGGACTAACCTATTAACCCAGTGCCTAGTGCTAACTACTGTTTTTTCTCTGTTTTTGATTTCACAGAAAATCCATACCAAACGGAGTCGAAACGCTACGAAACTTTTTGACTATTTTTTTCTGGACAAGAGGGACCCTAGAAGCTTCAGGAGGAAACCATATGTGAAACGAGCAGACGACAAGGCAACAGGGTGCAGCCAGGGGGCTAGCTGCGCCATGATGTCTTGTGCCCCCCTCGTGGCCTTGTGTGACCTAATTCCAACTCTATAAATCCCCAAATATTTTGAAACCCCCAGAGAGCCACCCGAAACAATTTTTTCGCCGCTACAAGTCTTTGTTCTTCCGCGATCCCATTTGGAGGCCTTTTCCGGCACCCTGCCGGAGGGGGGATCGATCACAAAGGGCTTTGATACATCTCCAACGTATCTATAATTTTTGATTGTTAAATGCTGATATATTATCATTCTGGGATACTTTTTTAGTATTAATTTACCAATTTATATTATTTTTGAGCACTAACCTATTGACCCAGTGCCAGTTGTTGTTTTCTGCGTGTTTTTGTCTTTTCAGGTTTACAGTACCAAACGAAGTCCAATTGCCCCGAAACTTTTTATGATTTTTTCTGGACCAAAAGAAGACCTGGAAGCTTTGGGAGAAGACCGGAGGCCACACGAGGGAGGCACAAGCCAACATGGCGCGCCCGGGGGGGTGGGGGTCGGCGCGCCCTTATGGCTTGTCCCTCCCTGGTGGACCTCCTACCCCCGTTCTCTGGCCTATGCGAAACACTTTTTCCGCTGCCGCAAGTCTCTGTTCCGCCACGATCCCATCTGGAGCTCCGTTCCGGCGCCCTGCCAGAGGGGGGATCGATCATGGAGGGCTTGTTCATCAACCTTGCTGCCCTCATGATGATGTGTGAGTAGTTCACCACAGACCTACGGGTCCGTAGTTGGTACCTAGATGGCTCTCTCTCTCTCTTTTGATCTTCAATACAATGATCATCGCATCTTCACTTTGATCTATCCGATGTAATTCTTTTGTTCGGTGCGTTTGTTGGGATCCGATGAATTGTGGGTTTATGTTCAGATTATTCATGAAAAGATATTGAATACTTGCTGGTATTTTATTTGCATGATTGTTATAGCTTCGTAATTCTCTCCGATTTATCAAAATAGTTTGGCCAACTAGATTGATAGTTCTTCAGTGCGAGGGGCGCGTTGTAGTGGGTTCAATCTGGCGGTGTTCTATATCCCAGTGACAAAAAAGGGACAAGATACGTCTTTGTATTGTTGCCACTAAGGATAAAACGATGGGGTTAGTTCATATTAATTGAATTCTCTTTGTCTACATCATGTCATTGTTCTCCAAGCATTACTCTGTTTTACTTAATACTCTAGATGCATGCTGGATAGCGGTCGATGGGTGGAGTAATAGTAATAGGTGCAGGAAGGAGTTGGACTATTTGCTTATGGACGTGATGCCTATATATACATGATTATTGTCGTGAATATCACATAACTATGTGCTTTTCTATCAATTGCCCGATAGTAATTTGTTTACCCACCGTATGTTGCCTTCATGAGAGATGCTGCTAGGGAAAACTATGGCCCCTGGATCTATTCACTTATATATTTACAAAACCTATCATTACCTTGTTGCCATTTATTTGTTTTTATTTTATTTTGCAATTTACAATTATCTATTATCATCCACACACTTCACTTGCTTGCAAATAATGATATCAAGGGGATTGACAACCCTCTTGCCGCGTTGGGTGCAAGTGTTTGCTCTTTTGTGTGCAGCCGCTGAAGACGGTTGTTGATTGATATTCCTATTGGTTTGATAAATCTTGGTTCTTAGCTAAGGGAAATACTTATCCGTATTGTGCTACAATTACCCATTCCTCTTCATGGAAAACCCAACGCAGATCACATGTATCAGGCTTCTACATTAACCTTGCTGCACCTCCGATGATGTGTGAGTAATTCACCAGAGACCTACGTGACCATAGTGATTAGCTAGATGGCTTGTTCTCTCTCTCTGATCTTCAATATCATGTTCTCTTGGGAGATCTATTTGATGTAATCCTTTTGTGCAGTGTGTTTGTTGGGATCCGACGAATTGTGGGTTTATGACCAGATTATTCATTGAAAGTAATTGAGTCAATTCTGAACTTTATTAGATGTGATTTATATAGCTATGTAATTCTTTCTAATCTATGGGTTTGCTTTGGCCAAGTTGATGTGTCGATCTTCAGTGGAAGTGGTGCATAGTAGTGGGTTCAATCTTGCGGTGTCCTCACCTAGTGACAACAATAATGACCTCACGATCAACACAAAAAATTATAATATTTGTGGAGCTAGATATGCTCAAGACCTTAGAAGATACATTACTAGCATCTACACATGGAAGATCAAAAATGATGATATTAAGACCATCGTCACAACATATTTCTTCACTCACCATGTCATTACCTTGTGGCACTCCACATGTTGGTGAAGTGGATGATTTTGAAGTGTGCAAGTAATCAAAGGTGGACGCAATAGAGAGCTCTTCATGATATAAAAATGTGGACCACTCCTTCATCAAATCCTTCCATATAAGATTGTATTCATCAAGATTGGACCCATCATATATATCTTCAAGTTTGTCCCAAGCCTCATGAGCTGACTTGCAAGTCGAGATTGTCTTAAACACTTCAACAGTTATAGTTTGATGAATGGCAAGAGAAGCATCACAATCAAGATAGATATTCGCAAAAGATGGCAAGAGAACTGCTGCACGAGGCCGAAGATCTCAGGAGGAAACTTACCCGGGCAAAGGCACAGCGGGAGGCCGCACTTAAGGCCCAGGCCATTGCCGCGGCCGATCTAGTGTCGCTCCAAGAACAGGTGGAAGGCGCTGCATCTCTCATGGAACGGGCGGCAGAGGAGGCGAACCAGGCACGAGGTCGGCAACACCAGTGCTCGAAGATGTTCCAGGACCTCGAGCGGCGGGCTCGCCGGGCTCTGGGGTCCATCTACGGGGGAGACGTCCCCAGCCCCCTTGCGCCTGACGACGCCGGCTATCTTGATTTCTTCACCAAGGTCGTGGAGCGACTCGAGACGGGCGCCGCAAAGGTGGGTGAACTGATTGAAGGAGAGAGGTGTGACCTTCTGGCTAGGGCGCTAACGCGCGTCTTCAGTCACCTCCTTCGCGCCAATCCCAGCTTTGACTTCGAGACCGTGATGGCCCTGCTTCCTGACATGGTCTGCGGCACCTTGGGGGAGGCAGTGGAAGATTACGTGAGCGCGCTAAGCGCGCAGTTTACCCATGGTACCCCCGAGGGCTGGGGAGGGTCTGAGGAACGCGAAGGCAGTGACGACGGCGCAAGCGACGCGTCTCCTCAAGCCCCAATCCCCTTTTAACCCTTTTGTTGCCGATGCCAGTTCGTAGGTCTACTGGGGCGTGAATCCGGTATTTTGTTTTGAAACTTATGCTCCTGTAACTGGTGCTCATGCTTCATGTGGCTTTCTCTGGTGTTACCATCATGCCTCGGGATACAGAGATGTGATGCTTGTGCGAGCTCGTCGCCAGTAGCCTAGGTCGCGCTGCCCGGGCCTACTGGCCTCGGGGTATGGCGCACCCTCATCGACTTACTCATGTGTGTTGCGTGAGAAAATCAGGCGCCAGAGGTCCTGGTGAGGTGGCACGCGCGGGGGGAACCGTGGCCCGAAACCCGCGTTGGGGTTTTGGTGCGATGGGGACGGCCCCGGACGTAGGCACCGTGCCTCAGCCCCCGCTCGTACGATGCCCAAGAGGAAGACGTTGAGCGCGTGCGGTTTTGAAAAGGGAAATCCAACAAAACTCAACAGAAATCCAAAAAACCAAATTCTTTATTAAAACGGGGGGTAAACTCGTTTACAAGCAAAAAGAGACGCGGCTGCCGTGTCCTGCACGGGTCAGCCTGGTGTTAGTGTGGCCCGTTGGGGACTTTCTTGGTCTTCCCCCAAGAGCGATGCTTGGGGCTTCCACTTGTGTGTGGGGATGGTTGTTCTACCAGCGCGATGCATGGGGCTTCCACTAGGGCATGGGCATAGCTGCAGTTCGGCAGTTATTCCGCCAGCGCGGAGCATGGGGCTTCCACTAGGGCATGGGCGGGAGCCCCCCGAGGCCGTAGCCCGGCCAGTCAAGAGGCTCTGGGGTGTATACAGCCCCACTCATTCTTACGTGAGAGTGTAACGGGTAGAATTTGCGAAGGTGTTGGATGTTCCAAGTGTTTGGCACTGGAATCCCACCCTCCGTCTCCAGGCGGGCGGCGCCCGGCCTGGAGACATGGGCGATCTTGAACGGGCCCTCCCACATGGGAGAGAGCTTGGGGAGGCCCTCCCTGGAGAGGACCCGCCGCAAGACAAGGTCCCCCATCTCGAGGGTACGGGGGCGGATGTTGCGGCTGTGGTAGCGCCGCAAGGCCTGCTGGTACCTTGCGGCGTGGAGGGCAGCCTACAGGCGGGCCTCCTCAAGGAGCAAAAGGTCGGCTCCCCGCGAGTCATCCTGATGTGCCTCGTCGAATGCTAAGACCCGCGGGGACCCATGCTTAAGCTCTGAGGGAAGGACCGCCTCAGCCCCGTAGACGAGAAAGAAGGAGGTTTCGCCCGTGGGCTTAGTCGTTGTGGTGCGGATAGACCACATCACGGACTACAGCTCATCCAACCACCCCCTCCCGCAGGCCTCAAGCTTCTTCCTGAAGCTCCTTGTCTTGAGGCCCTTAAGGAACTCGGCGTTGGTGCTCTCGGATTGACCGTTGCTACGCGGGTGCGCCACAGAGGCGTAGCATATCTGCGTACTAAGGTTAGCGCAATAAGATTTGAAAAGGAGCCATTGTCAGTAATGATGCGGTTGGGGACGCCAAACCGGCATACGATGCCCTTGATGAACCCGACGGCCGAGGCGGCCGGGATGGTGCGGACGGGTTCGACCTCCGCCCACTTGGTGAACTTGTCAATGGCGACGTAGAGGTAGCGGTACCCGCCAGCCGCGCGGGGAAAAGGGCCTAAAATGTCCAGCCCCCACACCGCGAAGGGCCAAGAGAGCGGGATCGTCTGCAACCCCTGCACGGGCTGGTGGATCGACGAGGGTGCGCGACGAAGAGTGATGCCCACAATCTCCCCCATTGATGCCGGCAAGCAGCTCGCGTCCTTGCTGTTCCGAGACGCAACAGAGCGAGACGTCGTTGGGCCGCCTCCGGTACAGCTCGCCATCTCGCAAGCAATACGCGGAGGCTTGGTGGGCGACGCGCTCTGCTTCCGCGTCTTCCGCGGGGAGGTTGCCGTGAAGCAGGTAGGCCTTGAGCTCAATGATCCAATCGCCCTCTTGAGGTTCCAGCGCTCGAAGCAAACGATCTCCAGAGGACGGGCCGCAGTCCGACGCCCCTGCCGGCGGTGCGGGCAGCAATTCCTCTTTCGGAAGCGTGATGCCGATGACGGGCGGCATAGCCGACGGCCTGAGGAGTCTTTCCTCGAAAACGCCGGGGCATTGAGGCTTGCGGCGAGACGCCCGCTTGGTGATGTCGTCGGCCTCCTGATTGGCACCTCGCGGGATATGGAGCAGCTCCAGGCCGAGGAAGCGCTTCTCAAGCTTGCGCACCTCTTCCAACTACGCCGCCATGTGCTCGTCCTTCGGCTTGTACTTTTTGTTGGAGAAGTTGACAAGGAGCTGAGAGTCGCCCTTGACTATGAGATGCTTGATCCCGAGGGCGGAGGCGGCCTTAAGGCCAGCGATGAGGCCCTCGTACTCCGCGATGTTGTTGGAGACTTTCTCGTTATGCCCGAAGCACAGCTGGACCACGTAACGCAGCTTGTCGCCCTCTGGCAAGGTGAGGACGACGCCAGCCCCCGTGCCCTGCATAGAGAAAGCACCGTCGAAGCACAGGGCCCTGCGACTTCTTGAGCTTGCGTTGGTTTTCCCTTGAAGAGGAAAGGGTGATGCAGCAAAGTAGATAAGTATTTCCCTCAGTTGTTGAGAACCAAGGTATCAATCCAGTAGGAGATACAAGCAAGTCCCCAATCTTCGCACCTACACAAACAATCAAACACTTGCACCCAACGCTATAAAGGGGTTGTCAATCCCTTCACGGTTACTTGCAAGGATGAGATCTGATAGAGATAGATATAAAAGATTACTAAAACGAAAAGTAAAAAGATTGCAGCAAAGTATTTTTTGGTATTTTTGGTTTATAGATCTGAAAATATAATATGGAAAATAGACCCGGGGGCCATAGGTTTCACTAGAGGCTTCTCTCTTGAAGGAAAATAATACGGTGGGTGAACAAATTACTGTCGAGCAATTGATAGAAAAGCGAATAGTTATGACGATATCCAAGGCAATGATTATGCATATAGGCATCACGTCCGTATCAAGTAGACCGAAACGATTCTGCATCTGCTACTATTACTCCACACATCGACCGACTCCTGCCTGCATCTAGAGTATTAAGTTCATGAAGAACAGAGTAACGCATTAAGAAAGATGACATGATGTAGAGGGATAAACTCAAGCAATATGATGAAAACCCCACCTTTTTACCCTTGATGGCAACAATACAAATACGTGCCTCGCTACCCCTACTTTGTCACTGGGTGAGGACACCGCAAGATTGAACCCAAAACCAAGCACTTCTCCCATTGCAAGAATTACCAATCTAGTTCGCCAAACCAAACCAATAACTCGAAGAGACTTGCAAAGATATGAAATCATGCATATAAGAATTCAGAGAAGATTCAAATAATATTCATAGATAATCTGAACATAAACCCACAATTCATCGGATCTCGACAAACACACTGCAAAAGAGTATTACATCGGATAGATCTCCATGAAGATCATGAAGAACATGGTATTGAAGAACATAGAGAGAGAAGAAGCCATCTAGCTACTAGCTATGGACCCGAAGGTCTGAGGTGAAATACTCACGCATCATCGGAGGGGCAATGGAGTTGATGTAGATGCCCTCCGTGATCGAATCCCCCTCCGACAGATTACCGGAAAAGGCTCCAAGATGGGATCTCACGGGAACAGAGGCTTCCGGCGGCGGAAAAGTATTATCGTGGCTCTTTTTGGTATTCGGGGAATATTTGGGAATTTATAGAACGAAGATTAGGGTTAGGAGGCCTGCAGGGGGGCCACAAGCCAGGGGGGGTGCCCCCCCTAGGGCGCGCCCTGCAGGCTTGTCGTCTCCCGACAGGTCTCCTGCCCCCCTCTCCAAGTCTGGCAGGTTTCTTCTGGTCCAAGAAAAATCATCGCGAAGATTTTATTCCGTTTGGACTCCGTTTGATATTCCTTATCTGCAATACTCAAAAACAAGGAAAACACAGAAACTGGCACTAGGCACTAGGTTAATAGGTTAGTCCCTAAAATAATATAAAATAGCATATTAATGCATATAAAACATCCAAAATAGATAATATAATAGCATGGAACAATCAAAAATTATAGATACGTTGGAGACGTATCAAGCATCCCCAAGCTTAATTACTGCTCGTCCTTGAGTAGGTAAATGATAAAAACAGAATTTTTATGTGGAATGCTACCTAACATATTTATCCATGTAATATTCTTTATTGTGGCATGAATGTTCAGATCCATAAGATTCAAAACAAAAGCTTAATATTGATATAAAAACAATAATTCTTCAAGCATACTAACAAGGCAATTGTGTCCTTTCAAAATAACATGGCCAAAGAAAGTTATCCCTACAAAATCATATGGTCTGGCTACGCTCCATCTTCCCCACACAAAGTATTTAAATCATTCACAACCCCGATGACAAGTCAAGCAATTGTTTCACACCTTTTATGTTCTCAAACCTTTTCAACTCTCACGCAATACATGAGCGTGAGCCATGGATATAGCACTATAGGTGGAATAGAATATGGTGGAGGTTGGGAGGAAAAGGAGAAGATAGTCTCACATCAACTAGGCGTATCAACGGGCTATGGAGATGCCCATTAATAGATATCAATGTAAGTGAGTAGGTATTGCCATGCAACGGATGCACTAGAGCTATAAGTGTATGAAAGCTCAAAAAGAAACTAAGTGGGTGTGCATCCAACTCGCTTGCTCAAGAAGATCTAGGGCAATTTGAGGAAGCCCATCATTGGAATATACAAGCCAAGTTATATAATGAAAAATTCCCACTAGTATATGAAAGTGACAAAATAGGAGACTCGCTATCATGAAGATCATGGTGCTACTTTGAAGCACAAGTGTGGAAAAAGGATAGTAGCATTGTCCCTTCTCTCTTTCTCTCATTTTTTTATTTTATTTTGGTGGGCATCTTTGGCCTCTTTTTTTTATTTGGGCTTCATTGGCCTCTTTTATTATTTGTAAAGTCCGGAGACTCATCCCAACTTGTGAGGGAATCATAGCTTCCATCATCCTTTTCTCTCATGGGACAATGCTCTAATAATGATGATCATCACACTTTTATTTACTTACAACTCAAGAATTACAACTCGATACCTAGAACAAAATATGACTCTATATGAATGCTTCCGGTGGTGTACCGGTATGTGCAACGATCTAGCATAGCAAATGACATAAAAAAACGGACAAGCCATGAAAACATCATGCTAGCTGTCTTACGATCATGCAAAGCAATATGAAAATGATGGTGCGTGTCATAATAAACGGAACGGTGGAAGTTGCATGGCAATATATCTCGGAATGGCTATGGAAATGCCATAATAGGTAGGTATGGTGGCTGTTTTGAGGAAGGGTATATGGTGGGTTTAATGCACCGGCGAAAGTTGCGCGGTACTAGAGAGGCTAGCAATGGTGGAAGGGTGAGAGTGCATATAATCCATGGACTCACATTAGTCATAAAGAACTCACATACTTATTGCAAAAGTCTATTAGTTATCGAAGCAAAGTATTAGACTCATGCTCCTAGGGGAGAGGTTGGTAGGAGTTAACCATCGCGCGCTCCCGACCCTCACACAAAGGATGACAATCATTATACAAATCATGCTCCGATTTTGTTACATAACGGTTCACCATACGTGCATGCTACGGGAATCACAAACTTTAACACAAGTATTTATACCAATCCACAATTACTCACTAGCATGACTCTAATATCACCATCTTTATATCTCAAAACTATATGCAAGGAATCAAACTTCTCATAATATTCAATGCACTTTATATGAAAGTTTTTATTATATCCCTCTTGGATGCCCATTACATTAGGACTAAATTCATAACCTAAACCAATTACCATGCTGTTTAAAGACTCTCAAAATAATATAAGTGAGGTACGAGAGTTCAATTATTTCTATAAAATAAAACACCGCCATGCTCTAAAAATATATAAGTGAAGCACTAGAGCAAAGTTGCCTAGCTCAAAAGATATAAGTGAAGCACATAGAGTATTCTAATAAATTCATGATTAATGCGTGTCCCTCTCAAAAGATGTTTGCAGAAAGGATGATTGTGGAAAACTAAAAAGCAAAGACTCATATCATACAAGGCGCTCCAAGCAAAACACATATCATGTGGTGAATAAAAATATAGCCTCAAGTAAATTTACCGATGGATTGAAGACGAAAGAGGGGATGCCTTCCGGGGCATCCCCAAGCTTAGGCTCTTTGGTATCCTTGAATATGGCTTGGGGTGCCTTGGGCATCCCCAAGCTTAGGCTCTTGCCACTCCTTATTCCATAGTCCATCAAATCTTTACCCAAAACTTGAAAACTTCACAACACAAAACTAAACAGAAAACTTGTGAGATCCGTTAGTATAAGAAAAATAAATCACCACTTTAGGTACTATTGTGAACTCATTATTTATTTATATTTTTGTAATATCTACTGTATTCCAACTTCTCCATGGTTCATACCCCCCGATACAACCCATAGATACATCAAAATAAGCAAACAACACAAAGAAAACAGAATCTGTCAAAAACAGAACAGTCTGTAGCTATCTGTAAACTTAGAATACTTATTTAACTCCAAAAATTCTGAAAAATTAGGAAAATCTAGGAAATTTGTATATAAATCTTGTGTAAAAGTTTCAGACTCATTCGACGCTCTGGTGAATTTATAAAATTCCTGGACTGAGCGCAAAAATTTCTGTTTTTCAGCAGAATCAAATCAACAATCACCGTAGACCATCCCAAAGGTCTTACTTGGCTCAAACACTAATTAAAACAATAAAACACCATTACTACAGAGGTAATAATGTGTAAAGCACTCAAAAACAGAAGCAAAAGCAAAAACATAAAATAAAATTGGGTTGCCTCCCAACAAGCGCTATTGTTTAACGCCCCTAGCTAGGGATAACGCAATAGATCTAGGTATTGCCATCTTTGGTATGCAATCCATAAGTAGATCTCATAATAGATTCATAAGGTAATTTAATTTTATTTCTAGGAAAGTGTTCCATTCCTTTCCTTAACGGAAATTGGAATATATTGTTTCCTTCTTTCATATCAATAATTGCACCGATCGTTCTAAGGAAATGTCTACCAAGAATAATAGGACAGGTAGGATTGCAATCTATATCAAGAACAATGAAATCTACAGGCACATAATTCCTATTTGCAACAATAAGAACATCATTAATCGTTCCCATAGGTTTCTTAATAGTGGAATCCTCTAGATGCAAATTTAAAGAGCAATCATCAAGATCATGGAAACCTAGCACATCACATAAAGTTTTCGGAATCATGGAAACGCTAGCACCCAAATCACATAAAGCATGGCACTCATAATATTTAATTTTAATATTAATAGTAGGTTCCCACTCATCATAAAGCTTTCTAGGTATAGAAACTTCCAACTCAAGTTTTTCTTCAAAAGATTTCATCATAGCATCAACGATATGTTTAGTAAAAGCCTTATTTTGATTATAAGCATGCGGAGAATTCAACATGGATTGCAACAAGGAAATACAATCAATCAAAGAAAAACTATCATAATTAAAGTCCTTGAAATCCAAAAGAGTGGGTTCATTGCTATTTAAAGTTTTGACCTCTTCAATCCCACTTTTATCAATCTTAGCATTAAGATCTATAAACTCCGAATCATTGGGATGCCTTTTAACTAAAGTTGACTTATCTCCAGTCCCATCTTTATCAAGATTTGTATTAGAAAATAAAGATTCAATAGGAGTCACATCAATCACTTTAAGATCTTCATCATTATTATCACGAGAACACACCTTTTCAAGCCATTCACGCTTAGCACGCATTCTAGCGGTTCTTTCCTTACACTCATCAATAGAAGTTCTCATAGCTTTTAAAGACTCATTAATATCACGCTTGGGTGGAGTAGATCTAATTTTCAAAGAATCAATCTCAAGTGAAATTCTATCAACGTTCCTAGCCAAATCATCAATCTTGAGCAATTTTTCTTCAATCATAGCATTGAAAACCTTTTGCGAACTAATAAATTCTTTAATATTATTCTCAAGATCAGAGGGCATCTTATTATAATTTCCATAAGGTTTGTTGTAGGAATTGCCATCATTATTAGAGGAATTACTAGGAAACGGCCTAGAGTTGAAATTACCTCTATACGCGTTATTACCAAAATTGTTCCTACCAACAAAATTCACATCCATAGATTCATTATTATTTCCAATCAAAGAAGACAAAGGCATATCATTAGGATCAATAGGATCACTCTTACTAGCAAACAATTTCATTAATTCATCCATCTTTTCACTCAAAGTATTTATTTCTTCAATAGCATGCACCTTTTTACTAGTAGGAGATCTTTCGGTATGCCATTGAGAGTAATTTGCCATAATATTATCTAGGAGTTTAGTAGCTTCTCGTAATGTAATTTCCATAAAAGTACCACCCATGGCGGAATATAAAAGATTTCTAGATGCAAAATTCAATCCCGCATAAAAAATTTGTATAATCATCCATAAACTCAAACCATGTGCGGGGCAATTTCTAATCATTAATTTCATCCTCTCCCAAGATTGTGCAACATGCTCATGATCAAGTTGCTTAAAATTCATTATATCGTTCCTAAGGGAGATGATCTTAGCAGGCGAAAAGTACTTGGAAATAAAAGCATCTTAACACTTATTCCATGAATCAATACTATTTTTACGCAAAGATGAAAACCAAGTTTTAGCACGATCTCGTAATGAGAACGGAAATAGCTTCAATTTAACAATATCATTATCCAAATCTTTCTTCTTTTGCTTATCACACAACTCAACGAAAGTATTTAGATGGGATGCGGCATCTTCACTAGGAAGGCCGGAAAATTGTTCTTTCATAACAAGATTAAGCAAAGCGGCATTAATTTCATAAGATTCCGCACTAGTGGCGGGAGCAATCGGAGTACTAATAAAATCATTATTATTAGTATTGGAGAAGTCACACAACTTGGTATTCTCTTGAGTCATCATGACAAAGCAAGCAATCTAGCACACAAGCAAACAAAAACCAAACGAAAAGACGGACGGAAGAAGGGCGAATAAAAAGGAAAATCTTTTTGGTATTTTCTGAAAATTGTTTTAGAAGTGGGGGAGAGGAAAACGAGAGGCAAATGGCAAATAATGTAAATGCAAGAGATGAGTTTGTGATGGGTACTTGGTAGGCTTGATGTAGATCTCCCGGGCAACGGCGCCAGAAATCCTTCTTGCTACTTCTTGAGCTTGCGTTGGTTTTCCCTTGAAGAGGAAAGGGTGATGTAGCAAAGTAGATAAGTATTTCCCTCAGTTGTTGAGAACCAAGGTATCAATCCAGTAGGAGATACAAGCAAGTCCCCAATCTTCGCACCTACACAAACAATCAAACACTTGCACCCAACACTATAAAGGGGTTGTCAATCCCTTCACGGTTACTTGCAAGGATGAGATCTGATAGAGATAGATATAAAAGATTACTAAAACGAAAAGTAAAAAGATTGCAGCAAAGTATTTTTGGTATTTTTGGTTTATAGATCTGAAAATATAATATGGAAAATAGACCCGGGGGCCATAGGTTTCACTAGAGGCTTCTCTCTTGAAGGAAAATAATACGGTGGGTGAACAAATTACTGTCGAGCAATTGATAGAAAAGCGAATAGTTATGACGATATCCAAGGCAATGATTATGCATATAGGCATCACGTCCGTATCAAGTAGACCGAAACGATTCTGCATCTACTACTATTACTCCACACATCGACCGACTCCTGCCTGCATCTAGAGTATTAAGTTCATGAAGAATAGAGTAACGCATTAAGCAAGATGACATGATGTAGAGGGATAAACTCAAGCAATATGATGAAAACCCCATCTTTTTACCCTTGATGGCAACAATACAAATACGTGCCTCGCTACCCCTAGTTTGTCACTGGGTGAGGACACCGCTGATTGAACCCAAAACCGAGCACTTCTCCCATTGCAAGAATTACCAATCTAGTTGGCCAAACCAAACCAATAACTCGAAGAGACTTGCAAAGATATGAAATCATGCATATAAGAATTCAGAGAAGATTCAAATAATATTCATAGATAATCTGAACATAAACCCACAATTCATCGGATCTCGACAAACATACCGCAAAAGAGTATTACATCGGATAGATCTCCATGAAGATCATGAAGAACATGGTATTGAAGAACATAGAGAGAGAGAAGAAGCCATCTAGCTACTAGCTACCGGAAAAGGCTCCAAGATGGAATCTCACGGAACAGAGGCTTCCGGCGGCGGAAAAGTATTATCGTGGCTCTTTTTGGTATTGGGGGAATATTTGGGAATTTATAGGACGAAGATTAGGGTTAGGAGGCCTGCAGGGGGGCCACAAGCCAGGGGGGCGCCCCCCTAGGGCACGCCCTGCAGGCTTGTTGTCTCCCGGCAGGTCTCCTGCCCCCCTCTCCAAGTCTGGCAGGTTTCTTCTGGTCCAAGAAAAATCATCGCGAAGATTTTATTCCGTTTGGACTCCGTTTGATATTCCTTATCTGCAATACTCAAAAACAAGAAAAAAACAGAAACTGGCACTAGGCACTAGGTTAATAGGTTAGTCCCAAAAATAATATAAAATAGCGTATTAATGCATATAAAACATTCAAAACAGATAATATAATAGCATGGAACAATCAAAAATTATAGATACATTGGAGACGTATCAGGCCCAGCCGCAGGGTGCCTCATCCCAAGGAAGGAGGGATTCGCCCTCGCGAGGCTCCTCCTCGCCCGAGGCGGTTCACTTTGCCACGAAGTCCTCTAGAGCTGCACCCTTGATGACCCTCGTGGTGCAAAACTCTAGCTCGAAGGCTTGCAGCTCGATGTTCCATTCGGCAACCCTGCCCGCGGCGTTGGGGCTTCAGAGAATTTGCTCCAAGGGGTATGCGGAGACGACCTTGATGGGGTGCCCTTGGAAATAATGACGTGGTTTCCTGGAGGCCATGAGGAGCGCGAGGAGGAGCTTCTGCTACATGGGGTAGCGCTCGCGTGCATCCCTCAGTACCGTGCTGATGTAATATACCAGGCGCTCGACGTGGCATGTGACTGTGGTGTCCATGTTGTCATCGCCGGAGGGCTCGTGGGGCAGGACCGAGGAGGCTCCTGGAGGCGTGGCGTCAGGGGCCATAGGGGCTTCTGAAAGCATGACGCCTGGGGCCTCCGGAGGCGGTACGTCCTCCCGAGGGAGGGCGGGGTCCTCCTATAGTGTGCCTTCAGCTGGCGCCGTCAAGGTCTGGGCGACCTCCGGCGACACTTTCGGCACGGGCTTCTTCTTGACTTGGGTTGGTTCCTCCCGCTCCACCACAAGGGCCGCACTAGCCGTCTGCAGGGTGTCTGCCAGGTATAGCAGCAGGCGCTCGCGCGGGCGCGGCGCGACCATAATAGGAGGGCTCGTAAGATATCGCTTGAGGTCCTCAAAGGCCACATCCGCCTCGGGGGTCCACGCGAACGGCCCTGACCTCTTCATCAGCTTGAAGAATGGTAGCGCCCATTCGCCGAACTTGGAGATGAAATGCCCAAGGGAGGCTAGGCACCTTGCTAGCTTCTACATTTCCTTGAGGGTCCGGGGAGGCTGCATCTGCTCGATGGCCTTAACCTTCTCGGGATTCGCCTCGATGCCCCGATGGGACACGAGGAAGCCAAGCAATTTGCCGGAGGGGACCCCGAAAATGCATTTGTCAGGGTTGAGCTTCAGGTTGACCTTGTGCAGGTTGGCGAAAGTTTCCTTTAAGTCTTCAACGAGAGTTTTGGCCTTGCGCGTATTGACCACAATGTCGTCGACATAGGCCTCCACGTTCCTCCCCAGCGAGGGCCCCAGCGCGATGTGCATCAATCGCTGGAAAGTGGCCACGGCACTCCTCAGGCCGAACGGCATGCTCACGTAGCAGAACACCCCGTTAGGAGAAATGAACTCCGTCTTTTGTTCGTCCTCCACCGCCATCTTGATCTGATGGTCGCCTGAGAAGGTGTCCAAGAAGCATAGTAGGTCGCAGCAGGTGGTAGAATTCACGATCTGATCGATGCGCGGAAGCGGGAAGGGGTCCTGGGGCCAGGCCATGTTGAGGCTGGTGAAGTCGACACAAATCCGCTCCTTGCCGCCCTTCTTAGGGATAATGACGGGGTTGGCGAGCCACTGTGGGTGGCGCACCTCGCGGACGACCCCCGCCTCTTGTAGCTTTTGCACCTCTTGGACAATAAAGTGCTGCTTTTCTGGCTCCTGGCGCCGCGCTTTCTGCTTAACGGGGCGTGCGTTGGGGCACATCGCCAGGTGGTGTTCGATCACCTCCCTCGGGACTACGGTTAGATCGGTCGCCTTCCATGCGAATATGTCTGCGTTCGTCCTAAGGAAGGTGATGAGCGCCTCCTCCTGCTCGGGGGCGAGGTCGGCGCCTATGGTGAAGGTGTGGCTAGATTCGCTGCCACCGAATGGCACTTTCTTGGTCTCAGCTCGGCTCTAAGAGAACAACTGCTTCTTTCCCACCAGCGCAACCTCGGGGGGCAATGCCTCGCCCTCGTCGACCGGTCGTGCGGCCGCGGCGGCCGCAGTAGCCGCGACAGCTTTGTATGCCCGCCCGAGGCAGCCGACCGCGTCCTTCTCATCGCACTTGATGGTCATGACACCGGCGCACCCGGGCATCTTGACGATATTGTAACCAGGATGGGTTGCCTCCATGAACTTAGCGAGCGCCGGGTAGCCCAAGATGGCATTGTACGGGAGGCCGATGTGTGCCATGTCGAAGTCGATGAGCTCCGTGCGGTAGTTGTCGCGCGTGCCGAAGGTGACAGGGAGACGTATCTGCCCGATGGGGTCCGCGGTCCCGCCGACCACCCCGGAGAAGGGCCTCGTTGGCTTCAGCTGGTCGTAAGGCACCTGAAGTGCCTCGAAGGTCGCGACGGAGATAATGTTGAGCCCCGCGCCCCTGTTGATGAGGGTCTTGGTAACCGCGACGTTGCTGACGATGGGAGTGCAGACCATGGGGAGAGCGCCCACAGCAGCCGCAGACCGCGGGTGGTCTCCCACGTCGAAGGTGATGCCGCGCCTGGTCCAGCTAGGCGATGGCGCGGACCCGCGCTCCTCATGGGCAGCTCTCGCCTTGCGAAAGGAAGGCTTGAAGTGGCGGTCGGCGGCCGATGCCTGGGCCCCGCCAAGGATGCACGCCACCGCGCGCCTCACCCGGCACGCCCCGGCGTCCCTGCCGAGCGTGAGCGGGCCGCCTCGGGGCTCGGCTGAGCCGACGCGCCGGGAGGAGCGCGCCGTGGCTCCCTCACGTGATGTTGGGAGACAGGGCCGACTGGAGGGCGCGCGGGCTCCCCCGGCCACGGGGACCGGGTCGCCGACCGTCGCGCCGGCGTCGGCGGATCGGCGTTGATCGCCTCGGCCAACCGGGACGGCCTGGGCGGCCTGGGCTACCCTACGCTCCTCGCGCATACCGCGATCGCCGACCATGGGGTTGGTGAAGCCGGAGTCGAAACGGAGCTGAAGAACGTCGGCGCACCCCTACGTGGCACGCCAAATGTTGGAATCGGGGCTCCGCAGATCCAAGAAGGTTCGAACACTGGGGTGCGCTCGCTCTCCTGCCCTACTCTACTTCGCAACCACACGGCGACTCTCCGGCAGTTTTAGCCAGGAAGATGAACAAGGACACACAGAGTTTACCCAGGTTCGGGCCACCTCGCAGTGTAAAACCCTACTCCTGCTTGGTGGATTGCTTGAGGTGGAAGGTGAGTGCAAGGCGTGTTCTTGCCCAACCCGAGCCATCTCTCTCCACGGGGGCTAATTCCCTCCTTATATTAGCCCTGGTCCCCTCCCCCTCGAAAATATTAGGCGGGAAGGGTTGCCACAACAGCCATTTTGAAAGGGGACAAGGTTCCAGCTTACCCTGACAAAAGGCGGTCTTCGCCTGCAAAAGTTCCTCGCCGTGACGCGCTCGTGGGCTCGGGTGACGTCCGTCCCATCGAGCCCTTGGTCTTTGTCTCCTTACACGGAAGAGGAAACATTTGGGGGATGCTTTGGGAACCCGCGAGCAGGCACCTTTCCTCTATCACCGAAGAGGGGGTCCTCGCCATCCGTGCCTGCTGGCGTTGCTGCTAGCACTGTTTGGCGCGGCGCGCGCCACCCATGTACGGGCACGGAGTGGCGGGGCCCGGCCCGGCCAGCTCCAGGCGGACCCGCCTCCCGAGGGCGCCGTGGTCCACTTCGCGGGGAGACCCCGTGAAGGGCCTGGTGGTGACGTGATACGTCCATTTTGCATCATGCTTTTATATTGAAATTTGTTGCATTATGGACTGTTATTACACATTATGGTACAATACTTATGCCTTTTCTCTCTTATTTTACAAGGTTTACATGAAGAGGGAGAATGCCGACAGCTGGAATTCTGGACTGGAAAAGGAGCAAATCTGAGATACCTATTCTGCACAACTCCAAAAGTCCTGAAAATCTACAGAGAATTATTTTGGAATATATAAAAAATATTGGGCGAAAGAAATACCAGAGGGGACCCACCAGGGAGTCACAAGCCAGGGGGGCGCGCCCTACCCCCCTGGGCGCGCCCCTGTGGCTTGTGGGCCCCCTGGCAGGCCTCCGGTGCCCATCTTCTGCTATATGGAGGGTTTTGACCTGGAAAAAATCATAAGGGAGCTTTTGGGACGAAGCGCCGCCGTCTCGAGGCGGAACTTGGACAGAACCAATCTAGGGCTCCGGCGGAGCTGTTCTGCCGGGGAAACTTCCCTCCCGGAGGGGGAAATCGAAGCCATCGTCATCACCAATGATCCTCTCATCGAGAGGGGGTCAATCTCCATCAACATCTTCACCAGCACCATCTCCTCTCCAAACCCTAGTTCATCTCTTGTATCCGATCTTTGTCTCAAAACCTCAGATTGGTACCTGTGGGTTGCTAGTAGTGTTGATTACTCCTTGTAGTTGATGCTAGTTGGTTTACTTGGTGGAAGATCATATGTTCAGATCCTTAATGATAATTAATACTCCTCTGATTATGAACATGAATATGCTTTGTGAGTAGTTACGTTTGTTCCTGAGGACATGGGATAAGTCTTGTTATGAGTAATCATGTGAATTTGGTATTCGTTCGATATTTTGATGAGATGTATGGTGTCTCTCCTCTAGTGGTGTTATGTGAACGTCGACTACATAACACTTCACCATTATTTGGGCCTAGAGGAAGGCATTGGGAAGTAATAAGTAGATGATGGGTTGCTAGAGTGACAGAAGCTTAAACCCTAGTTTATGCGTTGCTTCGTAAGGGGCTGATTTGGATCCATATGTTTCATGCTATGGTTAGATTTATCTTAATTCTTCTTTCGTAGTTGTGGATGCTTGCGAGAGAGGTTAATCATAAGTGGGAGGTTTGTCCAAGTAAGGACAGCACCCAAGCACCGGTCCACCCACATATCAAATTTTCAAAGTAACGAACGCGAATCATATGAGCATGATGAAAACTAGCTTGACAAAAATTCCCATGTGTCCTCGGGAGCACTTTGCTTTATATAAGAGTTTGTCCAGGCTTGTCCTTTGCTACAAAAAGGATTGGGCCACCTTGCTGCACCTTTGTTACATTTGTTACTTGCTATCCGTTACGAATTACCTTATCCTAAAACTATCTGTCACCGATAATTTCAGTGCTTGCAGAGAATACCTTACTGAAAACCGCTTGTCATTTCCTTCTGCTCCTCGTTGGGTTCGACACTCTTACTTATCGAAAGGACTACGATAGATCCCCTATACTTGTGGGTCATCAAGAATCTTTTCTGGCGCCATTGCCGGGGAGTGATGCGCCTTTGGTGAGTGGAACTTGGTAAGGAAAATTTTATATAGTGTGCTGAAATTTACTGTCACTTGTTACTATGGAAAATAATCCTTTGAGGGGCTTGTTCGGGGTATCTTCACCCCGACCGGAAGCACAAAGAGATGCTCCTCAACCTACTGCACCTACTTAAAATATTTATTATGAAATTCCTTCGGGTATGATAGAGAAACTGCTAGCTAATCCTTATGCAGGAGATGGAACACTACATCCTGATTTGCATCTAATCTATGTGGATGAAGTTTGTGGATTATTTAAGCTTGCAGGTTTGCCCGAGGATGATGTCAATAAGAAGGTCTTTCCTTTATCTTTGAAGGAGAAGGCATTGACATGGTATAGGCTATGTGATGATATTGGATCATGGAACTACAACCGATTGAAATTGGAATTTCATCAGAAGTTTTATCCTATGCATCTGGTTCATCGTGATCGGAATTATATTTATAATTTTTGGCCTCGTGAAGGAGAAAGAATCTCTCAAGCTTGGGGGAGGCTTTAGTCAATGTTATATTCATGCCCCAATCATGAGCTCCCAAGAGAAATTATTATTCAGAATTTTTATGCTCGGCTTTCTCGTAATGATCAATCCATGCTCGATACTTCTTGTGCTGGTTCCTTTATGAAGAAAGATATTGAATTCAAATGGGACTTATTGGAAAGAATTAAACGCAACTCTGAAGATTGGGAACTCGATGAAGGTAAGGAGTCAGGTATAAACCTTAAGTTTGATTGTGTTAAATCCTTTATAGACACCGATGCTTTTCGTGAATTTAGCACTAAATATGGACTTGACTCTGAGATAGTAGCTTCTTTCTGTGAATCTTTTGCTACTCATGTTGATCTCCCTAAGGAGAAGTGATTTAAATATCATCCTCCCATTGAAGTGAAAGTAGTTAAACCTATTAAAGTTGAAGAAGAGACTATTATTTATAATGTTGATCCTGTTATTCCTACTGCTAATATTGAGAAACCACCCTTCCCTGTTAGAATAAAGGAACATGCTAAAGCTTCAACTGTGGTTCGTAAGAGTTATACTAGAACACCTACACCCCCTGAACAAATCAAAGTTGAACCTAGTATTGCTATGGTTAAAGATCTCTTGGTTGATAATATTGATGGGCATGTTATTCATTTCTGTAATGAAGCTGCTAGAATTGCTAGACCTGATACTAAAAATAAACATAGACCTATTGTTGGCATGCCTGTTGTTTCTGTTAAAATAGGAGATCATTGTTATCATGGGTTGTGTGATGTGGGTGCTAGTGTGAGTGCAATTCCCTTTACCTTATACCAAGAAATTATGAATGATATTGCACCAGCTGAATTAGAGGAAATTGATGTTACCATTAAGCTTGCTAATAGAGATACTATTGCACCAATTGGGATTGTTAGAGATGTTGAAGTCTTGTGTGGGAAAGTAAAGTATCTGTTCGCACACGAACACGTCAACGTGTACCCGCAGGGCCGGGGGTGATGCACCGCAACTCGCCCCGCGGGAGGCCGGCTCACAGCGCGATACGCAAGACAGTAAGCCGGCACTTTTGAGACCAGACGCCCCAGTTCCTCGGGAAGGACCCCGTCGGAGGAAGCCGGCGACGATTGGCTGAACCGGGTCGATTCGCTCGCCCCCGGCTCGGTTGTCGATATCCGGTGAACTTATGCGAAGTCGCCGAATAACGGAAGCATGAACAAGGGTTAAGGGGTAAAAAGTAGGTTGTATTGATATGTCGATTGTTTGCTTGATTCAATCGGCCATCACCTCTCACATATATATGAGGCGGCTGGACTTCCCGTGCAAGTAAGAGACTCCTACACGGATTACAAGTTACAATCAGAGTTGGTTTCTAGCTTTAACTAGGTAAGGCACCCGCCAGGGCCGTCTTGGGCTCGGACTCTCTGTTGGGCCGGCTTACAGTGTGATTCGCCGAAAGCATGAGCCGACCTTGTTCTTCTGAGTCCATCCTTAGCTTCTCGCAGTCAGCTTTCCTTCTCCTGAGCCATAGAGCCGGCTTATAGAGCCGGCTTTCTGAGTCGCCCTTTGCTCTTGGCTTCCTGAGTCGCCCGTGGCTCTCGGCTTTCTGAGTCGCCCTTTGCTCTTGGCTTCCTGAGTCGCCCGTGGCTCTCGGCTTCCTGAATCGCCCTTTGCTCTCGGCTTCCTGAGTCGCCCGTAGCTCTTCTGTTTTGATGCCAGTTCACTTTGCTTCGTAATCCGCCGCTTTGCTAGTTAGCCGCCTTGCCGGGTTTCGATGGGCACGGTACCACCGCTCTGGGCACGGCTAAGTGCCGTACTACGAGTCATCTTCGTGCTGGGTCATCGTCATCTACCGAGTCCCGGTCTTTCTAGCTTTTAATAATCTTGCGAACTGAGACATAACATGATCAACAGCCCTTGAACAACGCCGGCTAAATATGATAGCGGCGGCTCATCGTCTTTGTCAGAGCCGCCGGTACTGTGAAGCTGAATCCATGATGAACCGGCTTTGACCTTGAGCTGATTTCTGTAGCCGGGTTACTGAGTCATTGAGCCGATAACCTGCCTCTCTGGGCGGCTGTATCTCCTTCACATTGGCGCCTTTCCAGCAGTGATCCTTGAGCCGTCGCTAGCCGAGTCATCGCCACACCGGGTCACCCTCTGGGGCGAGTCATCAGCCTTGAGTCGCCTTCTGCCAAAAATGAGTGCTAACATATGCCCCCCTGTTTGCTAGCAGAGCTTGCGTGCTAGAAAATATTCCATGTAGGATTTTTTTTTACTAAGGGCGATGCTTATGTTCATCGGCCATGTGGTCTAAGGGCGATGTTTATGCTCATCGGCCATTAGCATGATCTCAGGCGGATTGCCACACACTTGGGTGGAACTTCTTTAAGTATTTCCCGTTGATAGCTCGAGGTAGTAAGTCGCCCTCCAAAGTCTCCACCAGATAAGAGTTACCGGGTATTATTCTGGCGACCCGCAACAGTCCTTCCCAACTTGGTGACCACTTGCCAAATTTCCGGCTTCTGGAGCCGACTGGTAGTATAACTTTCCACACTAAGTCGCCAACTTGAAAATCCTTGAGCCGGACTCTCTTGTTGTAAGTCTTTGCCACCCGCAACTTCTCTTTCTCAATGTCCCTTAGAGCCTGTAATCGTTTGTCGGCCACATCGTCTAGGTTATCCATCATTAAGCCGTAGTAGTCTTCGGCCGACAAATCGTTCTGCTTAGCAAACCTTAAGGCGGCCAGATTCACCTCAACTGGTAAGACGGCCTCTTGCCCATATACCAACTCAAAAGGAGTCACCTTGGTAGCCCCATGTCTTGAGACCCGGTGAGCCCATAATGCTTCGGACAGTACCTCATGCCACCGCCTTGGATGGTCTTTGATCTTTTTCTTAATCAATTTGATCAAGATCTTATTGCTAGACTCAGCCTGTCCATTGGCTTGAGCATAATACGGAGATGAACTGAGCATCTTGATCCCAAGTGATTCGGCAAACTGTTTAACCTCCATTGCCATGAAGGAAGTTCCTTGATCCGTGGTGAGTCTGTGGAATACCGAATCTGTGAACAATATGCTCAGTAATGAATTGAATTACCTCCTTGTGAGTCATGTTCCTGAGAGGTACTGCTTCAGACCACTTGGTGAAATAATCTGTGGCAGCCAACACGAACCGATGCCCTTTTGATGAAGCCGGGTGAATCATACCGATAAAGTCAAGTGCCCAACCTCGGAAGGGCCACGGTTTTATGATAGGATTGAGCTTGGAAGCCGGAACTAGCTGGATATCCCCAAACTTCTGGCAAGCTTCGCACCCCTTGTAGTACTTGAAGCTGTCATTGATCATCGTCGGCCAATAAAATCCGGCTCGCCGGAGCATCCACTTCATCTTGTGAGCCGACTGATGTGTTCCACATAAGCCGTCATGTACCTCTCCCATGGCGACTCTAGCTTGATCCTCGTCTAAGCACTTAAGCAGAAGACCATCAGCCGTTCGGCGGCATAAGTCGCCATTATCCAGTGTATACTTGAGAGCAAGTCGCCGAACGGTTCTGTCTGTTTTCTGACTCGGGTTCTTCAGATAACTCACAATAGGTGCTCTCCAGTCAGAAATCCGGGTTGCCCCTTCCTCAGTAGCCGATTCATCTGAGCCGGCTTCTTCTCTATCAGCCGACTTATCTAGGCCGGCGTCTCCCTTATCAGCCGGCTCGCCTGAGCCGGCTTTTCCTTCGCCAGCCGACTCACCTGAGCCGGCCTTCTCCGAGTCAGCAGCACTCAGCATCGGCTTTTCTGCTATGAAGAACATGCCTCTGTCGACATGATAGCCTGATGCCTGTTGCGCTAACTCATTGGCGAGCCAATTATCCTGCCTAGACACGTGAGAGATAGAAAAATAATCCAAACTTGCTATAATGTCTAAGCATCTGTCAAGGTACATATTGAGTGATCCGTCATTGCACAGAAACACCTTTGCCACTTGTTGAACAACTAGTAACGAATCACCGTATGCCTTGATATGAGAGACCCCTGTATTGACTAAAAGCTCGAGCCCGAATAGAAATGCTTCATATTCGGCTTGATTGTTAGTACAAAAGTAGTTAAGCCGGCAGGAGGCCTCAAATATAGTACCGTGGGGCGAGATGTATGCAACGCCGGCTCCCTGCCCATTCTTGCAAACTGAGCCATCAAAATAGAGCCGCCACGGCTTAGCCGACACAACGTGTAAGCCGGCTTCTTGCTCCGGGTCAATCCGATGCTCAACAATAAAATCAGCTACGACCTGGCCTTTCACAGATTTGAGAGGTTCATAAGCCAAGTCATACTCAATTAACCCATATGCCCACTTGCCGATTCGCCCGCTGAGAATCGGCTTTTGAATCATGTGCCTGAGAACATCGGTCTGACCCACCACCTTACACTCACTAGATAAGAGGTAGTGGCGTAGCTTAGTGCAGGCATAATAAAGGGATAAGCACAATTTTTCCACAGAGCTGTATCTTGACTCGGCATCTATCAAACGGCGGCTTAAGTATGTGATGACATACTCTTTCCCTTCGGTTTCTTGGGTTAAGGCGGCTCCTATTACTCTCTCTTCAGCAGCAATGTAGAGCCGGCATGGCTGACCGTGAGCCGGCGCCCTCAGAACCGGAGGGGTCGATAAGCACGTCTTTATCCTTTCAAATGCCTCTTGCTGTTCTGCCCCCCAAGTAAATTCATCATCGTCCTTAAGCCGAAGAATATGAGTAAATGCATCGACTTTCCCAGACAAGTTAGCAATAAACCGCCTCAAATAATTGACCTTGCCGAGGAACTTCTGCATGTCTCTTTTGCAAGCCGGTGCCTGCACCTTTTGAATAGCTCTAACCTTTTCCGGGTCAACCTCTATGCCATGCTCATGTATTATGAAACCCAGAAACTTTCCAGCTGACACGCCAAAGGCACACTTCAATGGATTCATCTTGAGCCCATACTTCCTCATCCTTTCAAACGTAAGTCGTAAGTCGGCCAAATGATCTAACTCGCCGTCCGACTTGACCACCACGTCGTCAATGTAGACTTCCAGTATGACTCCAAGAAGGTCATGAAATATTAAGTTCATCGCTCTTTGATACGTAGCACCAGCGTTCTTTAATCCAAAGGTCATCACTACCCACTCAAATAGACCAACAAAACCGGGGCAGCGAAATGCCGTCTTAGCCGAATCTTCTTCAGCCATGAATATCTGGTTATACCCTGCGTTACCGTCCAAGAAGCTGATGATCTTGTGTCCTGAGGTTTCGTTGATAAGAATATCGGCTATTGGCATAGGATATTCGTCTTTGGGCGTAGCTCGATTTAAATCTCTGAAGTCTATGCACACCCTTATCTTTCCTGACCCCTTCTTCTCAACTGGGACAATGTTCGAAACCCACTCAGCATACTTGCAGGGCCGAATAAACATTGCTTTTATAAGCCGGCCGATCTCTTCCTTGACCCGGCCATATATCTGTGGGTTGAACTTTCGAGCCGGCTGCTTGTAAGGTCTAAAGCCGGCTTTGATGGGTAACCGATGCTCAACGAGCTGGCGGCTTAACCCAGGCATCTCATGGTACTCCCACGCGAAGCAGTCTGCATACTCTCTGATCAGGGCGACTAACTCCTGCTTATAGCCGGCTTCCAGATTCCGACTTACAAACGTCGGCCTTGGCACTGTGCCGTCTCCAAGGTCCACCTCTTCAAGCGGGTCAGCCGACGTAAAGCCTTGCCCCAATTTGTCTAAGTCGCCAGGCTCTTCAATGGTCTCAAACATATCGTTCCTGTTGGCCCGATACTTGTCAAGCCGGCTTTGAAGCCACTCATCGTTGTTATCCATTCACTTGAGTCTGAGCCGGTTTTCACCAACCGGCTTTAGAGATACTGGCACGAACCCATCCCGGGTTGCACTTAGGAAGTCAAACCCGGACAAGTCACGCCCCGAAAGACATGTAGCAGTGGAGTGTTGCCAGTCAACTAGTGACTCGGCTAATGCAATGCAGGCCGAGTTATCTGCATGGACGACTTCTACTTCATCGTCGACCCACTGAACCAGCTGTTGGTGCAGAGTAGACGGAACGCACTGGTTTGCATGCAACCAATCTCGTCCTAGTAGCACATTGTAGTTCCCTTGCACCTCAGCAACGAAGAAGGCAGTAGCCAGGGTCTTGCTTCCGACTGTAAGCTCTAGACTGATAACCCCTTTAGCTTCCACTCCTTCTCCGCCTTCGAACCCGTTGAGTACCATGTTCGTCTTCATCAAATCATCATCATCAAGTTGTAACTTTTTGAAGACTGAATAAGGCATTAGATTGACTACAGCACCTCCATCAACCATCATCCTGGTAACCGGCTTCCCATTGATGTGCCCTCTGATATACAAAGGCTTGAGGTGCTTAACCGGTTCCTCCGGCTTCTCGAAGATAGCGTTCTTGGGTCCAAAGTCAATTTGAGCTACTGAGCCGGCTTCGTCAACAGCGTGAAACTCAGCAGGCAGATAGTACACCATGTTGATATCCATACTCATGTGAGTCGGCATTCCTTCATAATTCAGAAGCTCTTCATCATCTGCCGACTCGCCCGGCGGCTCATCCATGGCCGACTCTCCTGAGACTGGCGGCTCATCTGACACATGGCTTGGAAGTTCTTCGTCAGCCGCTGACTCGTCAGACAGGTCATCCATGGCCGAGTCTAGGTCTGCCGGCTCTCCCAGCATTGACTCTGACATTGCTGGCTCACTCGCCGCCGAATCCTCTGGTGTGGACCGTGACGTTGCCGGCTTATCTGTTGTAGGCTTATCTCTTGCCAGGTCTGCAGCTTCAACCTCATCAGCCCATGATGAATAAGTAATAGCCGGTATTGCAACTGGCTCTTTATCCTTGTTTAACGCGGAGACTAGTACGCCGGGTGCTTGGGTTATGAGCTCTGTTGGCTTAGGCACCCAGACTTGAGAACGTATTATTGGATGATCCTGGTTGAAACTTGCATCCCTGAGCCACCCAGCTTCTTCTGCAGCCTTCTCTTGATTCCTCAACCTTTGTAGTTTCCTTTTCTGTGTTTTGGTTAACCCGGCAGGGCACCACCTTGGTTGAGTGTATTTTGGGTCACGCGGCTTAGTCTGACCGGAGCTGGCTTCATGGTCATTGGCTGCGCCGTTAGGCCCGATAACTAGTATCGGTCTACCTTTTGCCGGTTCTACAACCGGCTCTTTCATCTTCAGTATCTGGCTGCCAATGGTAAGTGAGCCGCCAAATATTCTGCCTGTCATGCTTTTCGGCTCACCAGCCCTAGCAGCTTGCGGCTTGACACGCCACACCTTTCCTCTCTCTGGACTTGGCATATGCTCCTTGAGCCGGCTTGCTGGCCCTAGCCGGCTTTTGTCAAAAGTGCTTTTCAGAGGTGGCGTCTTTGCTATAGCCGGCTTAAAATACCGACTGAACTCTGCCGGTGACCTTGAACGCTTTCCATAGGGCCGGCTTGTGCTTGCGCCGGCTTGTCTGACATACTTGCTCATCAACATGTCGAAAGTCGGCTTAATGCGTTTGTACTTAGCATTAGCTGTATTAACCCGCCACTGGCCGACTTCCGGGCTCTTCGGCTTAATGAACCTTTGCGGTGATCTGGGCGGCTCTTCCTGTTGCCCCCCGAGCGTAGGATTGCCGATGGTAATCTTGATAACCTCCTTGCCGCCGGGTTCTCGACTTATAGTCGCCTTCCTCCCAGACACCATGTTGCCGGCTTGCGTGTTCCTGGGCTCACCAACAACAACGTTAGCTTTGTTAGATGATTCGGCCGTCTCTGGCCGAATGAGTACCTTCTTTCCCTCCAGGTCTAGCGCGTTCATTGGGAACGGTTGTTGATCAATTGCCATGCTAGCAAAGCACAATCGTCCGTCATTAAGGGCTGATTGGATCTGTCGACGAAAAACATTACAATCGTTAGTGGCATGAGAAAAAGAATGATGATATTTGCAATAAGCCCACCGCCTTATCTCTTCAAGCGGTGGTATGACATGATTGATCTTTATAATTTTGTCCTTCAACAAGGCATCAAATATTCTATCACACTTGCCTACGTCGAAAGTGCATTTAAACTCATCTTCCCGATTCTTACGAACCGGCTTAAGATCATCACACACATAAGGTTTGGCTTTACCCGGCCAAACAAACTCAGCAGTGTAAATATCGGTTTCCTCGTCTGAGCCGGCACTTCCCTCAATGGTGTTAAGCCGGCTCCGGCTCACCCGATGTGAGTCTTTCATCTCATTGGCCCGGCTCTCCTGAACCAGAGCCTTTTCTTGCACTTGGCCGACACTTAGGAACTCATACCCCTCTAATTTTTCTTTTAAGTGGGATCGTAAACCATTAAGTACTAAGTCGGCCATATCTCTCTCAGTTATAGCTAAACTATAACACCGGTTTCTTGTGTTCCTAAACCTTTTGACATAGTCGGATACCGACTCGTCATGCTTTTGCTTAACCGATGTAAGGTGGGACAATTTTAACTCAATCTCTCCGGCAAAAAAGTGTTCATGAAACTTCCGCTCTAAATGAAACCAAGTATGTATGGAGTTAGGAGCTAAAGCAGAAAACCATGAAAAAGCAGTGCCGGTTAAAGATAATGAGAACAAGCGAACTTTATGATGCTCATGATTGGCTTCACCTAGTTGAGCCAAATATTGACTAATATGTTCCCATGTTGATTTATTATCCACCCCATTAAACTTAGAAAATTCTGGAACTCGGTAACCAGGGGGATAAGGTTGTAAGTCAAAATATTCGGGATAGGGTTTAGTATAATTTCTAGGTTTTAGCGTCACCCCGAATCTATCGTAAGCCATCTGGTCCAACTCACTCCTTAACTTGCCCATCACATCGTCCACATTGAGCGATTGAGCCGGCACAATGGATGAGTTGGTCACAGGGGCGGCTTGTGTCCAAAGAGCCGAATTCTGAGTCGGCGCCGGCTCATCTCCAAAGCGTACTGCTTGATCCGGCTGTCTAGCCGAATAAGGCATGCTCTGGATAGGAGTCTAACTTGGCAGCATAGGCACAAGTCGGTTATCTCTATTCTGGCTCATCGGTTGTAACTCCGATGGCCGGCTTAACGGCGTGTTTTCTTTAGCCTTATCACGTTCCAGCATTAGATCATAAATACTATTTGTGCTTTGTCCAACATAGTACTGGATTTCGGCTAATTGCTCAGGAGTAAAGAGGCTATTGCTTACGGCGGGTTGGCTAATCTTGATGCTCAGAGGTACGTATTCTGGCTCTTTGATCGGCGAGATGACTCCTTGCCGATCCTTCTTGAGACTCGCCAGATATAGCTCCCGATCTGCTTCAGCCTGCTTCTGCCACAGCACCTTGAACTCCTTGTCACGCTTCTTCTCCCAAGCCGCCAAGCCTTGGCGTTGTGCTTCTGACAGCTCCTCAAGAGCCGGTTTGATGATGTTGTCAGTGCTGATGCCAGCGGAGTCGGTCTTAGAATTGGTCATTGCTGTCCAATTTTTAGATCGAATCTTCCCCAGCGGAGTCGCCAAAAAGTCTGTTCGCACACGAACACGTCAACGTGTACCCGCAGGGCCGGGGGTGATGCACCGCAACTCGCCCCGCGGGAGGCCGGCTCACAACACGATACGCAAGACAGTAAGCCGGCACTTTTGAGACCAGATGCCCCAGTTCCTCGGGAGGGACCCCGTCGGAGGAAGCCGGCGACGATTGGCTGAACCGGGTCGATTCGCTCGCCCCCGGCTCGGTTGTCGATATCCGATGAACTTATGCGAAGTCGCCGAATAACGGAAGCATGAACAAGGGTTAAGGGGTAAAAAGTAGGTTGTATTGATATGTCGATTGTTTGCTTGATTCAATCGGCCATCACCTCTCACATATATATGAGGCGGCTGGACTTCCCGTGCAAGTAAGAGACTCCTACACGGATTACAAGTTACAATCAGAGTCGGTTTCTAGCTTTAACTAGGTAAGGCACCCGCCAGGGCCGTCTTGGGCTGGGACTCTCTGTTGGGCCGGCTTACAGTGTGAGTCGCCGAAAGCATGAGCCGGCCTTGTTCTTCTGAGTCCATCCTTAGCTTCTCGCAGTCAGCTTTCCTTCTCCTGAGCCATAGAGCCGGCTTATAGAGCCGGCTTTCTGAGTCGCCCTTTGCTCTTGGCTTCCTGAGTCGCCCGTGGCTCTCGGCTTTCTGAGTCGCCCTTTGCTCTTGGCTTCCTGAGTCGCCCGTGGCTCTCGGCTTCCTGAATCACCCTTTGCTCTCGGCTTCCTGAGTCGCCCATAGCTCTTCTGTGTTGATGCCAGTTCACTTTGCTTCGTAATCCGCCGCTTTGCTAGTTAGCCGCCTTGCCGGGTTTCGATGGGCACGGTACCACCACTCTGGGCACGGCAAAGTGCCGTACTAAGAGTCATCTTCGTGCTGGGTCATCGTCATTTGCCGAGTCCCGGTCTTGCCAGCTTTTAATAATCTTGCGAACTGAGACATAACATGATCAACAGCCCTTGAACAACGCCGGCTCAATATGATAGCGGCGGCTCATCGTCTTTGTCAGAGCCGCCGGTACTGTGAAGCTGAATCCATGATGAACCGGCTTTGACCTTGAGCTGATTTCTGTAGCCGGGTTACTGAGTCATTGAGCCGATAACCTGCCTCTCTGGGCGGCTGTATCTCCTTCACATTGGCGCCTTTCCAGCAGTGATCCTTGAGCCGTCGCTAGCCGAGTCATCGCCACACCGGGTCACCCTCTGGGGCGAGTCATCAGCCTTGAGTCGCCTTCTGCCAAAAATGAGTGCTAACAGTATCCTACTGATTTTCTTGTTCTTGGTTCCCCACAAGATGATTTTTGTCCCATTATATTTGGTAGACCTTTCTTGAATACTGTTAATGCTAAGATAGATTGTGAGAAAGAAACTGTTACTGTAAGTTTTGGGGATGTGTCTCATGAGTTCAATTTCTCTAAATTTCATAGACAACCCCATGACAAAGAATTGCCTAGTAAAGATGAAATTATTGGTCTCGCTTCTATTGCTGTGCCTCCTACTGATCCTTTAGAACAATATTTGCTAGACCATGAAAATGATATGCATATGAATGAAAGGAATGAAATAGATAAGATTTTCTTTGATCAGCAGCCTATTTTGAAACACAACTTGCCTGTTGAAATACTTGGGGATCCTCCTCCACCCAAGGGTGATCCCATGTTTGAGCTTAAACAATTACCTGATACTCTGAAATATGCTTATCTTGATGAAAAGGAGATATATCCTGTTATTATTTGTGCTAACCTTTCAGAGCATGAAGAAAATAGATTATTGAAAACTCTGAGGAAGCACCGTGCTGCTATTGGATATACTCTTGATGATCTTAAGGGCATTAGTCCCACTCTATGTCAGCATAAAATTAATATGGAGCCTGATGCTAAACCAGTTGTTGATCACCAACGACGGTTAAATCCTAAAATGAAAGAAGTGGTAAGAAATGAAATATTAAAGCTTCTGGAGGCAAGTATAATTTATCCTATTGCTGATAGTAGATGGGTTAGTCCCGTTCATTCTGTCCCTAAGAAGCGAGGTATTACCGTTGTCCCTAATGATAAAAATGAATTGATCCCGCAAAGAATTGTTACAGGATACAGAATGGTAATTGATTTTAGGAAATTAAATAAAGCTACTAGGAAAGATCATTACCCTCTACCTTTTATTGATCAAATGCTAGAAAGACTATCCAAACATACACATTTTTCTTTCTAGATGGTTATTCTGGTTTCTCTCAAATACCTGTGTCAAAAGAGGATCAAGAAAATACCACTTTTACTTGTCCTTTCGGTACCTTTGCTTATAGACGTATGCCATTTGGTTTATGCAATGCACCTGCTACCTTTCAAAGATGTATGATGGCTATATTCTCTGACTTTTGTGAAAAGATTGTTGAGGTTTTCATGGATGATTTTTCCGTTCACGGAACTTCTTTTGATGATTGCTTGAGCAACCTTGATCGAGTTTTGCAGAGATGCGAAGAAACTAATCTTGTCTTGAATTGGGAAAAGTGCCACTTTATGGTTAATGAAGGTATTGTCTTGGGGCACAAAATCTCCGAAAGAGGTATTGAGGTTGATAAAGCTAAAGTTGATGCTATTGAAAAAATGCCGTGTCCTACGGATATGAGAGGTATAAGAAGTTTCCTAGGTCATGCTGGTTTCTATAGGAGGTTTATTAAAGACTGCTCTAAGATTTCTAGGCCTCTCACTAATCTTTTGCAAAAAGATGTTCCATTCGTTTTTGACGATGATTGTGTAGAAGCATTTGAAATTCTTAAGAATGACTTGATTTCCGCACCTGTTGTTCAACCACCTGATTGGAACTTACCCTTTGAAATTATGTGTGATGCTAGTGATTATGCTGTTGGTGCTGTTCTAGGACAAAGGGTTGATAAGAAATTAAATGTTATCCATTATGCTAGTAAAACTCTAGACAATGCTCAAAGAAACTATGCTACCACTGAAAAGGAATTTTTAGCAGTTGTGTTTGCTTGTGATAAGTTCAGACCTTATATTGTTGATTCCAAAGTAACTGTTCACACTGATCATGCTGCTATCAAATATCTTATGGAAAAGAAAGATGCTAAACCTAGACTTATTAGATGGGTTCTTCTGCTACAAGAATTTGATTTGCATATTATTGATAGAAAGGGTGCTGATAACCCTGTAGCAGACAACTTGTCTAGGTTAGAAAATGTTCTTGATGACCCACTACCTATTGATGATAGCTTTCCTGATGAAAAATTAGCTGTCATAAATGCTTCGCGCAATGCTCCTTGGTATGCTGATTATGCTAACTACATTGTTGCTAAATTTATACCGCCTAGTTTCACATACCAACAAAATAAAAAGTTCTTCTATGATTTAAGACATTACTTTTGGGATGATCCACACCTTTATAAAGAAGGAGTAGATGGTGTTATTAGACGTTGTGTGCCTGAGCATGAACAGGAACAGATCCTTCACAAGTGTCATTCCGAGGCCTACGGAGGACACCACACTGGAGATAGAACTGCACATAAGGTATTACAATCTGGTTTTTATTGGCCTACTCTCTTCGAGGATGCTCGTAAGTTTGTCTTGTCTTGTGATGAATGTCAAAGAATTGGTAATATTAGTAGACGTCAGGAAATGCCTATGAATTACTCTCTTGTTATTGAACCATTTGATGTCTGGGGTTTTGATTATATGGGACCTTTTCCACAATCTAACGGGTATACTCATATTCTAGTTGCTGTTGATTATGTTACTAAGTGGGTAGAAGCTATTCCAGCTAGTAGTGCTGATCATAACACCTCTATTAAAATGCTTAAAGAAGTTATTTTCCCTAGATTTGGAGTCCCTAGATATTTAATGACTGATGGTGGTTCACACTTTATTCATGGTGCTTTCCGTAAATTGCTTGCTAAGTATGATATTAATCATAGAATTGCATCTCCTTATCATCCTCAGTCTAGTGGTCAAGTAGAATTGAGCAATAGAGAAATTAAATTGATCTTGCAGAAGACTGTTAATAGATCTAGAAAGAATTGGTCTAAGAAACTTGATGATGCATTATGGGCTTATAGAACTGCTTATAAAAACCCTAAGGGTATGTCTCCGTATAAGATGGTTTATGGTAAAGCATGTCACTTACCTCTAGAACTAGAACATAAAGCTTATTGGGCAATTAAAGAGATCAACTATGATTTCAAACTTGCTGGTGAGAAGAGGTTATTTGACATTAGCTCACTTGATGAATGGAGAACCCAGGCCTATGAGAATGCCAAGTTGTTTAAAGAAAAAGTTAAGAGATGGCATGATAAAAGGATACAAAAGCGTGAATTCAATGTAGGTGACCATGTCTTGCTATACAACTCTCGTTTAAGATTTTTTGTAGGAAAACTTCTCTCTAAATGGGAAGGGCCTTACATTATCGAGGAAGTATATCGTTCCGGTGCCATCAAGATCAACAACGCCGAAGGCACAAATCCGAAGGTGGTAAACGGGCAAAGAATCAAACATTATATCTCAGGTACTCCCATAAATGTTGAAACCAATATTATCAATACCATAACTCCAGAGGAGTACATTAGGGAGACCTACCAGAACGTTTCAGACTCCGAAAAGGAATAGGTATGTGTTACGGTAAGCAAATCGACTCCAAAACTTTTCCAATGGCAATTTTTATCCATTTTGGAATATTTAATAAATTAGGAAAATTTAAAGTAGTCCGAAGAGTGCACGAGGAGGCGACAAGCCAGGGGGGCGCGCCCTAACCCCCTGGGCGCGCCCCTGTGGCTTGTGGCCATCCCGTGTACCCTCCGGACTCCGTTTTCTTGTGGTATACTCCTTCGGGTCGGTAAAAATTCATTATATAATCTCCCGAAGGTTTTGACCTTCGTATCACGACAATATCTCCTGTTTTCGTTTTGAGCTGTTTCTGCAGCAGATTTAGAGCAAGATGTCGTCCCAAGATTCCGATGGGGAGAGCTATGTATCGCATTATCTTGCCAATCCCAAGCTCTATGGGGACTTAGATCCTTATGGATTGTTCTCGGAGGAGGAACTAGAAGGCAAGTATGAGGAAGAAAGCTCGGATGAAGAGGAGATCCCCCTGCCTCGACCAGGAGATATGCACGTGGAGTTCAGGAAATCGAGCCTCCCAAATACAAGGAGAAAACCCAAGGTTCTATTTATCCCTTCTCATTTTCTGTAGGAGAGAAAGCAAGAATTATGTCAAAGGATATTGAAGCTCGAGCAGGAAGTAGACGATCTGAGGGAACAGAATTTTATGCTTAAGAGGAAACTAGACAAGCTTCCGACCTCATCAACAACTCCAACATCACCACCTCCGAAGAAAGACAACTAAACACATGGGTATGGGCACTCCCCTTGGCTTGTGCCAAGCTTGGGGGAGGTGCCCACCATCACATCTTTTACTTTCTTTGTTTTTCTTAGTTCGATCCTTTTGGTTATATCTTGATCTAGTAGAATAAAGTCTTTAGTGTGATCTAGTTTTGAGTTTTGCTTTATGTTCCCCCTATGTAAGCAAGTCCGAGAGTTATATAATAAAAAGTATTTTTGAGTTGAGGGCTTTGCTTTCTTGCTATGATCTTGAGAAAAAGAAATAGAAAGAAGTATAAAATAAAAGCAAAGAGTATATATGATGATCTTATGGGGAGTGAGGACTTCACATATAAGAAGTATGCCGATTGAAATTTGTTGTGAGTTGACAAACATAGCGATTGGTCAGTGTTGCAATTAAAAGGAAATAATAAAGAAAGAGAAGTTCACATATAAATATATTATCTTGGACATCTTTTATGATTGTGAGCACTCATTAAAATACTATATGCTAAGAAGTTGATGTTGGACAAGGAAGACAACCTAATGGGTTATGTTTGCTTATTTCCGAATAGAAGTTATATGGTTTTAGATCCTTTAACATGTGACGCTTGCTTCCACCCCATATCAGCCAAAACTTCCGCACCAAGTAGAGATACTACTTGTGCATCCAAACACCCTTAACCCAGTTTTGCCATGAGAGTCCACCATACCTACCTACGGATTGGGTAAGATCCTTCAAGTAAGTTGTCATCGGTGCAAGCAATAAAAATTGCTCTCTAAATATGTATGATCTATTAGTGTGAGGAAAATAAACTTTATACGAACTTGTGATATGGAAGAAATAAAAGCGACCGACTGCATAATAAAGTTCTTTATCACGAGGGGCAATATAAAGTGACGTTCTTTTGCATTAAGGGATTGCGCATCCAACTATAAAAGCGCATGACAACCTCTGCTTCCCTCTGCGAAGGGCCTATCCGTTACTTTTATTTTCTAGTACTTACCTTTATGCAAGAGTCGTGGTGATCTTCACCACCTCCTTTATTTCGCCTTTCTCTCTTGGCAAGCGTCATGTGTTGGGGAATGATCTAGACACATATATCCACTCGGATGTGGGTGAGCATGAGTTATTTCTGTTGACATTACCCTTGAAGTAAATAGTTGGGAGGCAATACTATAAGCCCCTATCTTTCTCTGTGTCCGATTGAAGCTTTGACCTCATAGGTACCGCGTGAGTGTTAGCAATTATGAAAGACTAAAAGATGGTTGAGTATGTGGATTTGCTTTACAAACTCTTATATTGACTCTTTCCTACGTTATGATAAATTGGAATTGCTTCAATGACTGAGATCATAGTTTGTTGGTTCTCAATAGAGTTCTTGATTCAAACTTTACCTTGTGAATGAATTGTTACTCTAGCATAAGAAATTATATGTCAATATATGTTGCTGTTCTAAAGATAACCATGATGCCTTCATGTCCGTATTTTATTTTATCGACACCTCTATCTCTAAACATGTGGGCATATTTATCGATTTCGGCTTTCGCTTGAGGACAAGCGAGGTTTAAGCTTGGGGGAGTTGATACGTCCATTTTGCATCATGCTTTTATATTGATATTTGTTGCATTATGGACTGTTATTACACATTATGGTACAATACTTATGCCTTTTCTCTCTTATTTTACAAGGTTTACATGAAGAGGGAGAATGCCGGCAGCTGGAATTCTGGACTGGAAAAGGAGAAAATCTGAGATACCTATTCTGCACAACTCCAAAAGTCCTGAAAATCTACGAAGAATTATTTTGGAATATATAAAAAATATTGGGCGAAAGAAATACCAGAGGGGACCCACCAGGGAGTCACAAGCCAGGGGGGCGCGCCCTACCCCCCTGGGCGCGCCCCTGTGGCTTGTGGGCCCCCTGGCAGGCTTCCGGTGCCCATCTTCTGCTATATGGAGGGTTTTGACCTGGAAAAAATCATAAGGGAGCTTTCGGGATGAAGCGCCGCCGTCTCGAGGCGGAACTTGGACAGAACCAATCTAGGGCTCCGGCGGAGCTGTTCTGCCGGGGAAACTTCCCTCCCGGAGGGGGAAATCGAAGCCATCGTCATCACCAACGATCCTCTCATCAAGAGGGGGTCAATATCCATCAACATCTTCACCAGCACCATCTCCTCTCCAAACCCTAGTTCATCTCTTGTATCCGATCTTTGTCTCAAAACCTCAGATTGGTACCTGTGGGTTGCTAGTAGTGTTGATTACTCCTTGTAGTTGATGCTAGTTGGTTTACTTGGTGGAAGATCATATGTTCAGATCCTTAATGATAATTAATACTCCTCTGATTATGAACATGAATATGCTTTGTGAGTAGTTACGTTTGTTCCTGAGGACATGGGATAAGTCTTGTTATGAGTAATCATGTGAATTTGGTATTCGTTCGATATTTTGATGAGATGTATGGTGTCTCTCCTCTAGTGGTGTTATGTGAACGTCGACTACATAACACTTCACCATTATTTGGGCCTAGAGGAAGGCATTGGGAAGTAATAAGTAGATGATGGGTTGCTAGAGTGACAGAAGCTTAAACCCTAGTTTATGCGTTGCTTCGTAAGGGGCTGATTTGGATCCATATGTTTCATGCTATGGTTAGATTTATCTTAATTCTTCTTTCGTAGTTGCGGATGCTTGCGAGAGAGGTTAATCATAAGTGGGAGGTTTGTCCAAGTAAGGACAGCACCCAAGCACCGGTCCACCCACATATCAAATTATCAAAGTAACGAACGCGAGTCATATGAGCATGATGAAAACTAGCTTGACAGAAATTCCCATGTGTCCTCGGGAGCACTTTGCTTTATATAAGAGTTTGTCCAGGCTTGTCCTTTGCTACAAAAAGGATTGGGCCACCTTGCTGCACCTTTGTTACATTTGTTACTTGCTATCCGTTACGAATTACCTTATCCCAAAACTATCTGTCACCGATAATTTCAGTGCTTGCAGAGAATACCTTACTGAAAACCGCTTGTCATTTCCTTCTGCTCCTCGTTGGGTTCGACACTCTTACTTATCGAAAGGACTATGATAGATCCCCTATACTTGTGGGTCATCATGACGCCGCCTGGTGCCTCGCGAGGCGATGACCCTCGCGAGAACCAATTCCATGGGGCCTGCTGGTGGGGCTACTCAATGTTCAAGACGACCTGCGCGTCCTGGACCGCAGGCAGACGGGCCTGGGCACTCCCAATCCCAGAGGCCCGACATAAGCCTAAGCATAAAACCTCTAATACCCTCCAATGAACTCCATATAGCTCACATCTTGTTCGTCACATGGAATTCATCTTGATCATATTTGATTCAGTCATTGAGTTCAATCTTGATGCACAACTATATGTACATGGTATTCATTATGAACCCATTCGATCTCCTCCTTGCATCAACCATGGAACAAACCTTCATATATAACTTGATATCATTGTTTTTTCATAGAAATTTTCATTCATTATTAAGTCTCAATGCATATATTTCTCTTGATGGATTTCATTCTTCAATTCATCTAATATTTTTCATGCATTGCCAATGGAACATTCCTTCAAATCTATATCTCAATGCAAATATTAGTCCATAAGGATTGTCATTAATTACCAAAACCACACATGGAGACTACATGTACTTTTATCAGGTTCAACAACACACAGAAATTGTTTAAAACAATTCAACATGAAAAACAATATAGTTTAGTAGTTGCCACTCGAAGTGAAATACTCTATTATCCTGCTATTTGGAATCTTTTCCTCTTTGACCCAACCTTCACATCAAATGAGGTCGCAGTTCTGGGTGCATTGAAGGCTCTAGTTGCATCTCTTGCTGCTCTTGTAACCTTGGTGTTTTTGGCTAAAGGGGTAGTAGAAGACTATGTGTTTTGGGGAGCCTTGTGTGAACCCGATCATGGATGAAAATCAACTCCAGAGATTTCTTTAAGTTCATCGACAGATAGAAGACCACGTGTGCCATGAACAACTTTATGATGACCTTGTTGAGCACTCATGGGAGCTACATGAACTTTAGGCTTCTGCATGTTTACTTTGAATACATTTGGACCAATTATTATGTTTGATTTGAATTCAAATTTTAATTTCATAAGTTGTGGATTTCAAATTATGATTAATGACGTGTGTTTGGTATAAAAATATTTAAGGTATTTTGATACTAAAATAGTTTTGTCAATGTATTTCAAATATCACATCCTAAATCCATACCACACCATGCAACACAAAATAAGATACATAATACATTACACAGATGAAACAACACTACCCTTCGTCGAATATGTCAATGGTCGCCGTGCCGGCAATGCCGGGAGGACCGTTCTCTCCTGGTCGTTGTCCGTGGCCCGCATCTTCGACTCCTCGTCAGAGTCCGTCAACTACGATTTCCTCCAGCTCTGCATTCGCTTGGTGAAGGAAGCGGCACTTTGCCACGTCCTTGAGTTCCGTCTCGATGGAGTCGAGGATGGCATGTTGCTTCGCCACCTCCTACGATTGGGCCACCTCGAACTCGGCCAGTGCGTCGCCCATGGCGAATCCGACAGCAGGAGGCGCCCGAGCCGCCTCACCTTCCACCTCATTGTCATCTTCCTTCTCCGCGTCCTCCATCTCCATGTCCAATGCCTCCTGCTCTGGCCCCTGTTGCTCCACCTCCTCCTCCACCGTAGATTCTAGAGGCAAGCCGGATGCAATGCGAGCGGGGCGCCATGCCTGGATCTTTGCTAGGAGCTTCGCGCGGTGTTGCGGAGTGAGCATGGCGTAGGTGGTGATCTGACGATGGACCATGGCTATCGGCAAACGACGAGCTCCGAGCGGATAGGGAGTGGCGGCGCGGACACAAGGGAGAGGGTGAAAATGGGATTGGTTAGGGTTGATAGTCGTCATCCGGCTTAAATATCCGGATTTGGCCCCTTGGACAACGTGCGAGAGCGACGTTCTCAATGGACCGGGTTCTGACGTGTGTCCACGTGGGTCCCGCTCGTCATTCTAACATGCAGACACTTCCAGGCGCGACCGACTCTCCTCCTATCCGCTCCATATATGGGCTGGATATGGCGTTGTCGGTTAGCCCGGACGTATAGGGGAAGTTTGAAGAGTCGGGTTGGATCGTGATTTTATGACCGATCACTGACTAGACCATCTGCTCGGATGCATCAGGGGCATTTGAGGAGCCTATCTATAGATGCTCTAGTAGATGGTTATAACTTCAACATATAACAAAAAAAATCGTGTGAGGAAGCAAGGAAAGACTCCTTTCTTAAATTGAAAGAGTTCATTAGCATGTGGTATGTAACAGAAAATGAGCCTCACAGGGAGTTTCCAGTGGGGTTACATCAAGTTCCGTTTCCACTATGCAAAATCAATAAACACGAATACATGATATATGAAACTTCTATTCCTATCCACAACTTCTAACAAGGCAGCCGTCGACACGAATAACCAATGTCATACGCGAAGTAAGCAATATGTCGTATACTCAGGGCCTCTTTGATTCGCAGAATTCTGAAAACGCGGGAAGAAGAAACTTAGGATTGAAATCTGGCGTCTCGATCACACGCAGCGAAAGTACTGTCACTTCTTAAATCGTAACACGCTCCATGCCGCTAATTTGAATCTTCATGGTGGTGTAACCATGAAACTAGTGAAGTATCGGGACGCGGGAGAATATTCACTAATGCATGGTGTGGTCACACACCGACCACTACCAGTGTACAGTGTCATTGCTGTGTATAAATAAATCTCGAAGTTCAAATTAATTCAAACAGAGACGGGTAAAGAAGAGACGGTTGACAACAAGAGCAAAGATCGAAGGCAAGCGAATAGCATCGGAATCCCGGAAGTCTGCCGCGGTAAAGATACTCCACTAGGCCCAAGCCGAGTTCGAGGGGGGAATTTGAACGGAGGCAGCGGGGATTACAGGCCCAGCCTTTGCTTGATCATGCCTGCCTGCGTGCGCTCCGACGTACGCGCGGTGCATGCGCGCTCGACCGTGCCGAGGCCCGAGGCCAGTAGGCCACGCCGAGGAGTGAGGATGAGGCGGCCTTGCCTGCCGGCCGCCGCGCGCTGCCCGGTACGAGAGGTGGAGAGGGGTTTCACTGAAACCGTTTCACGCACCATCCACCATCCAGTGACCATATATGCTGAAGCACAGCCTGATCCTGAAGCGATGAAATTTTGGCTCGTCAAGTCTGCCTGGTGTCCTGGACTGTTGGCCGTTTCTTGCAGACGGGGCGCTGCTTTATCGTTCTGCTGTGCTGTACCTCCACTTTGCCCCCCATCGTGGTTGTTGAGTATACTAGATCATCGATGGCGCGCGTTGCTGCGCCCATCTATTTCTACAATAGAAAGGTAGGAACTTACATAATTGTATGGACACCGAAATTTTATATGGAGCTGACAATTTATTACAACATATTCAATGTGTTGATATGGCTTTGTCGGTATTGGTCATAGGACTTTTACTCTCTAATTGTTCCATTTCTTATTGATGTCTACTAAACACATATTGTAGCCTGGACCCAAAAGATGATCATGTGTAGGCAACAAGGAACTAAGAAGAATTTTTTTGCTTGACAATAAATAAGATATTACATAACGGAAGGATTATAATAAGACGATTTTCATTGAAACTGAAGTCAAGACTAAATTTTGATAAATAAGGGAAGCTATCTCAATTGGAACATTCTCTGGTACATGATGTCAATGTCGATTTTCTTTTTCTTTTACATATCATTTGTGATGCTACTGCCAAGAAGAAAACAAACTCAACTGCATATGTGTTATATTTTTTGTTTGAAAGAATACCCGGTCTTACAATTAAGGACAGGGCCGTGTAGAGAATGAAATATGGATTTCTGCTTGACAATAAAATTGGATATTATATAATGGAAGGATTCCAGTAAGGCAATGTTCGTTGACAATAAAGTAAACAATAAAATATTGATAAATAAGGGCAGCTATCTGAGTTGGAACATTGTCTGGCCTACATGATGCGACTATCGATTTTTTTCCACTATCATTTGTGATGCTACTGCCATGTAGAAAATAAACTGAACCTCAGATGTGTTATATTTTGTGTTTGAAAGAATATCCCGTCTTACAATTAAGGAGAGAGCTCTGTAGAGAATGAAATGGGGAGCTAACAGTGGTAAGACGAACTTTGTACTTGGTGAACCCATATCTTTCGGACATAATTTGCATACCTTGAGAAGCTGCAGTGTAGTTGCACTTAAAGTATGTAAAAAAAATCAGTTCATGTTGGTCTTCAATTATTGTGGCACTTTATAATATATGTCAGCCTCTTAGAAAAATGAGATATTGTATATAACCACAAAAGTCTTCACTGGTAGACTGAGAAAACTGTAGGCTTCATTCAACAGAGAACTCAGTACATGCTTTGCTGTACAAACATTGATAGAGATTATGTCACCATGGAAGATACACAACACAAAAGTAACATAATCAACTTTCTGAATTACACCGTGGTGATGATCACCTCAGAAGTGTTCTTTCTGTATCTCTTTGTGCCATTTTAGTGCTAGCAACACTACTTAATCAGTTTATATATACTCCAGTACCGCTATAGATTGACACATTCTTTTGGTATAGTTGATTGCAATATAATTGAAGTAAGCAGGTAAATACAGAAGAAATGATGAGACGATCTTCTATAAAGTAATATTGAACATCAATTATACCATAAGTTACCTAAGCACTAATAATCACCACAATATATTATTTGACTGAATATTAGGTGGTTCTGCGATGATTAGACCAATTGGAATCTATTTATTTGCATTCATGAACCAGTAAACCACTGTGGTGTGAGTTATGAAGAGTTCCATTCTATTTACTCTATAAATTTCCCTAAATATGTTTCAGATGCAGTTCAGCGACACTTGCAGTCTATGTTGATTTTTGTTTTTGGACGTTATATACACAAGTTGCTTCAAGAATATGGTTACTGCTACACAATTAACAATTCAGCAGGAGCAAACATCCCAGAACCATAGCAGGCCAGATGAATATAACCACATGCCTACCTGGTCTGTAAAGATAAGGTTTTTTGGGCACGGGGAGAACATATGAAGTGTGTGTTTACGGACATAACTACAATTTAAGCTAGAATAAACTACAATTTAATGTGCAAGCATGTAAGACATGAATAACACTATTTCCAGTAAATATGTATGTCTTTCTCCAATTTTTCTACCAGAAGCTATGGGTCTCTCAAACTGCCATGTTAGACAGAAAGATGTGTATACTTTGGCATGTATTGGGACTTACTTTTGCTTGACGGTGCACCTCCAGTGTGTTTGTGATTTAGCTTGAGCATGACATGATAATTATTTGGCTACCTTTTCTATAATTGCACATTGTTTTATAGTACGGCAAATGGACAATCATTTGATATTCAGCCTCGTGGGTTGCAGGAAGAAGCTATGGCCGTAGCCCGTAGGAGAGTGGAGGCGCGTGTTGATCAAATGTCGTGCATGGCTCGAGGGGAGTGGTGTTGCAGAGGAGCTTACCAGGACAAGTTTCCCGGGACCCCAAGGCGGCCGATGAACTCGGGGAGAAGCAGCCTCGTGGATGTGTGACTGCTCGCCTTCGCGATCCCTAGACGCTGGTTTCCGCTGCCAGGCAAGTCATCATGAAATCCCACTCGAGCATCAGATGGATCCCAATAAAATCACTTTTGTCCACTTTCATACTGCACCAGTCAACATATTATGAATCTACTTCGTCGCTGTTTAATTTGAATACTTTTATCCGACGCTTAGGTGCACAGTTTGGAAATAATGATTAAAGAAACAACAAAATAGAGCAGATGCTGCTGGTTGAACATGAGAAATTTAGAGTAGGATATACTCACATTGTAAAGTAAAGTTAGAAGAATATCCTCTCTTGGATGTCACTTATGTGCCAAATCATAAATCATGGTATCGAACAAGCCCTTCATCTACAAATTTCAATGTAGCTGGAAAAAGAAAAATACTAATAGTTCACATGAAAAAGATAAGCAGGACTTATAAGCAAGTCATGTAATTCTGGAGCATGAACTAAGTATTGAAGTATCATTTGCTCACTGGATTTGATAAAACTTTCCAAATCGCATTAGAAAAAAAATACTATTGTAATTTGACCTGACAGGAAAGAGATCAAGAAACGCTACACTTCTAATTGATGGAACTACCGGCTTGTCATCCGTAGCTTGCACACAATTAAAATCCCAAGAACAATATCTGTCCTAAGGAAAATGATGATTTTCTTGTAGGTACACAGGCTGCCGAACCATCTGGCCGGGAGGAGTGCTAGCGGCCGGTGATTGAATTTTTCGATAAAGGGCGTTTTATTACTTAAAAGGTTTAAGCATTACACCCGGCCTCTGCATATGTAGAATGCACACAGCCGCAACAAGTCCGAACACAACAAGAAAAAAAGGAAAAAGACGTAATACAAAAATCTTGAAGAAATTGTATGACGCCTAAGTAGATGGGTGTCCAATCCGTAGATCACGCTGCCATCTATGTTGGATAAAAATATCCTTCGCCGTATCCTCCAAGCGCATACAGACCACCGTAAACAGGTCGCGAAACTCCACACGATGTAGAGATGACCATAAACGGAGAGTACTTGTGCATCTGTAGATTACCTGCATAAGAGATGAATTTTTATCATTAAAAACCTTGTCATTTCTACATAGCCAAAGCGACCAAATAATGGCTAGCGCTCCCACCCTAATTAGAGTCCTAAACCTGTGAACCACTCCATGTAGCCAATTGCCAAATATATTAGCAACGCTACGCGGAGGATACAGGCCAGAAGCTATTTGGATGACTGACCATATAGATCGAGCAAGGTGATTGAATAATTACTGGACGAACCCAAGGTGGAGAGTTGGTGCTAGCGGCTGGAATCTACTCTGGCAGGACACGCGGACAGAGAGATGAACAGACATAACAGTGGCCGGTCCGCCGCTGGATCGAAGTCGTCGTGGTCGCGGCCGGCAGCGCCGCGCACTTGGCTTGGATCCCGCTCAAGCGCGTCGGCTGGATTCGCCCATATCGCGTGCTCGTCACGCCATCACCTGGACGGATCGCGCGCGTCGCCCGGCACGGCTCGCGCGCTTCGCCTGGATCCTGCTCGAGCGTGTCTCGCGCGTAGGACGCATCGGGAGCGGCTGGATTCCCCTGTCACCGATCCACCTCCTCTGTCCAGCGAGCAGACGATCCACCTCCCCTGTCGAACGAGAACAACGGTGTTAGCTTAATGGGCTGGGATAACCGGCCCAGTTTACCACAGGGCTTGAATTCGGCCTCTGGAGCAGCAGCCTATAGGACAGCTGGGCCAGTTGCGGAAGAGATGGTTTTACACATTAGATCTGACGGCCAGAAACGTTTACATCATGGAAACGGACGTCCAGAAACCCAAATCGCCGAGAGAGCTCGCTTTAGGCTCGGTTTTACTGTCCTTAATATGTTATGTGCATATTTGTGTATCTGGCCCACCTCCTAGTTTCTTGTATAGTTGAGGTCGTGGCCCACCTTGTACATCATATATACGTGCGATTGCACCTGATTAATATATCGTGCAATTCCATCATCATACATGGTATCAGTTTTTGGGTTCTAAACCCTACCTTCCGCCTGCCGCTGCCGCGCCTCTCCCACCCGCGCCGCCGCCGCTGCCTTCCCTGCGGACGTGGTCGCCGCATCGACCACCTCGCCGCCGCGGCTCTATCGCGCCGCTGCCGCCGCGCCTCTCCGCCGCCGCCGCCGCCGTTTTGCCCAACCGCCGCCGCCGTGCTCCCTAGTGCCGCCGCCGCCATGTCTTCCGTCACCTCCTGCGGCTCCAACCCGTTCACCGACGCCAACCCTCCCGACGCCGCCGACATCCGCAACCTCAACATCCACGATCGGGTTCCGGTCCGCCTCACCCAGACGGACTCCTCCTACTACGCATGGAAGACCTACTTCTCCCTTGTGTTCCGGGAGTACAACCTCCTCGACCACGTGGATGGCTCGGTTGACTCAAGTCTTGTGCCCGCGCATCACGAGTGGTCCACCATTGATGCCACGCTCATCCGCTGGTTCTTCCTCACCATCTCGCCCGACCTATTTCATACGGTCGTGCAAGACGGCGACGATGCCCATGCTGTTTGGACCAAGCTGAACGGGCTCTTCACCGACAATCGCCTCCAACGCCGCGTCTTCTTGCAGCAAGAGTTCTTTGGGTGCCACCAAGATAACTCTTCCGTCGACGAATATATTGCCTTCGTCTCAAGACCCTTGCTGACGAGCTCCGCGACATCGGCGCGAAAATTGATGATGAAACCCTTCTCAGCACGCTCACCGCCGGCCTCAACGAGGATTTCGGCAACGCTGCGGCGAACCTCTCCCTCATCACTGAGCCCTCCTTCGCCAAGTTTGTGGCCTATCTCCGGTTGGAGGAGCACCGGATGAAACAGGTGAAAAGCCGGGCCATGGATCTTGCCCTCGCCGCCGGCACCACTCGCGGCGGCCCTCCACCACCGCCCGCCGCTCCTCACCAGCAGCGGGCCCCTACGCCTTCCCCGTCGCAGTAGCCGCCGCTCCTGCCCACCCCGCTGGCTCCCTTCGGCGCCCCCCAGCCGCCACCCGTGCCCGCTCCTGCTGGACGCAAATGGGGCGGCCGACGCGGTGGTCGCCAGCAGCAGTAGGGCGACGCTCCTCCTCATCATCAGCAGGTGCAGCAGCCCCCTCCGCCTTGGGCCGGTGGCTACAAACCGTGGACGGGTGTCGTCCATGCATACACCATGCCGGTTCCTCGGGCCCCGGCACCGTTCCTTCCCGTGCCGCGTCCGCCGGCTCATCAGGCATATCTTGCCGGGCCGTAGCCATACGGAGGGTACCTGCCTCCTCCACCACCACAGGTGACAGGTGCCTACGGCGTTCGCATGGCGTCTCCATCGCCACCGTCGGCACTGCCTCTGCCACCATGGGACCCGACACTTCTCGCTCCCCTGCACAACGCTCCTTCGCCCAACACCTATACTGGCGGTGGTGACTGCATGGACACTGGTGCTACTGCCCATATGTTTGCTCATCCGGGAACCCTCACCTCCTTCTCTCCCGTCAGCGCCACCACCCGCATCACTGTCGGTGATGGTTCCACTCTTCCGATCACACATGTCGGGCGCACTTCGTTTCCTTCTACTTCCATGCCAATCACTTTATCTAACGTTCTTGTTTCACCTGACCTCATTAAAAATCTTGTTTTCGTTCGTTATCTTGCTCGTGAAAATCCTGTAACTGTTGAGTTTGACAAATTTGGTTTTTGTGTCAAGGACGCTCGAACCAGGATGGCACTCCACCGATGTGATAGTCCCGACGACGATCTCTATTCGGTCCACCCGAAGTCCTCTGCCACCACCGCTCCAGTTGCTCTCTCCGCCAGTGTCGACCTCTGGCACGCCCGTCTGGGTCATCCCAACCCCGTCACTCTTCGTCATATTCTTAGGAGTTTCAGTTTCAGTTGTAATAAGATTGAGGATCATACTTGTCATGCATGTCACGTTGGCAAACATGTTCGCCTTCCGTTTAATAATTCCACCACCATTGCTTCTTTTCCTTTTCAGTTGATCCATAGTGATGTGTGGGCCTCTCCAGTTCCTAGTAATTCGGGCTATGTCTATTATCTCGTTATTCTTGATGATTACTCCCATTATGTGTGGACTTTTCCCTTGCGCCAAAAATCGGATGCACTCTCCACCTTGACGGCTTTTTACTCCTATGTCAGCACGCAGTTTGGGCGTCCCATCCTTGCTCACCAAACTGACAATGGAAAAGAGTTCGACAATCTTGCATTCCGCACTTTTCTCGCCCATCATGGCACAATTTTTTGTCTCACATGCCCGTATACATCACAGCAAAACGGTCGCGCCGAACGTGTCCTCTGCACTCTCAATGATTGCGTTCACACACTTCTGTTTCATGCTAACGTGCCTCCCCGCTTCTCACCGGACGCCCTCGCTACCGCGTCGCTTCTCCTCAATCTCCGGCCCTGTCGGCCGCGATGGAACTATGCACCGCACCACTTACTCTTCGGTACGCCACCTTCTTATGATGGCCTGCGTATTTTTGGGTGCCTCTGTTATCCTAGCATTACCGATACCACTCCCTACAAACTCGCACCGCGCTCCGTCGCTTGCGTCTTCATCGGTTAGCCTTACAACTCCAAAGGATATCGGTGCTATGACCTAGTCTCCCATCGTGTGTTCACCTCCCGGCATGTTTACTTTGACGAGTGTGTGTTTCCCTTTCAGCAGGTGCCTCAGGCTGCTCCTTCGTCGCCGGCCTCTGACGGCGCCGGGTCAGTGAGTCCTCACCCCGGGCACTCACGTGCGGCCATCGGCCCACCCCCCGGTTTTGAGGCCCGCCCTGGCAACCCAGCCGCGGCCTCCCCTGGCTCGAGTGTTGTGCTCTCTAGCACCACTGCGGGCTCTTCATCGGCAGAACCTTCCTCTGACCCGGCCTCGTCCGCGGGCTCGTCCGCGGTGCCTCCGTCGGCTGCCGAGCCGGCCTCGCCTGCGGCCTCGATGCCTTCCGGCGCGTCATCCCCGCCACCCGCGGCTGGTCCGGTAACCTGTGCTCGTGCGGGCATCTTTCGTCCGAGCTCGCGGTATGCTGCGGATGAGTACGTCTGCACGGCATCCACCTCTGCGCCATCGCCCTTGACGTCCTCTGTTCGCGCTGCTGTCCGTGATCCGCTTTGGGTTGCGGCAATGTAGGAGGAGTTTGATGCTTTGCAGCGCAACCGAACATGGCAGCTTGTTCCTCGACCCCGGCACGCCAACGTGATTACCGGGAAGTGAGTTTTCAAGCACAAAGTCCGCCCGGATGGTACACTTGACCGCTACAAGGCGCGTTGGGTTGTTCGTGGCTTCCGTTAACGTGCCGGCGTCGACTTCACCGACACCTTCGCTCCGGTGGTTAAGCCCGGGACGATTCGCACAGTTTTACAGCTCGCGGTCTCCCGTGCCTGGCCGGTACACCAGATGGACGTCTCCAACGCCTTCCTTCATGGTCATCTCCAGGAGCAGGTTTTGTGTCAGCAACCCATCGGGTTCGTTGATCCGACGCATCCCGATCACGTGTGCCTGCTCTCGCGCTCATTATATGGGCTAAAGCAGGCTCCTCGCGCCTGGTACCAGCGCATCGCAGCGTTTCTCCATCAGCTCGGTTTCAGCTCTACACGCTCCGACGCTTCGTTGTTCGTTTATCACCAGGGCGCCAATACTGCGTATCTGCTCCTCTACGTCGACGACATCATTCTGACGGCATGCATGCCTGGGCTTCTCAGTCAGCTCACTGATCGTCTTCGCGCTGAGTTTGCCATCAAGGATTTGGGTCCATTGCACTACTTCCTCGGTGTCGAGGTAGTGCGCCGTCCTGATGGTTTCTTCCTTCACCAGCGGAAGTACGCTCTTGAGCTCCTTGACCATGCTGGAATGCTTAATTGCAAACCCGCGGCTACACCTGTCGACATGAATTCCAAGCTCTCTGCTTTTGATGGTTCTCCTGCTTCGGATGCTGCTTTCTACTGGTCCATTTTTGGTGCTCTTCAGTACCTCACTCTTACTCGACCGGAGCTCCAGTATGTCGTGCAGCAGACCTGTCTTCATATGCATGCCCTCGACATGCTCATTGGACCTTCGTCAAGTGGATTCTCCGTTACATCCGTGGCTCTGTGGATCTTGGCCTCACGTTGCACGCCTCTGCCTCCACCGATCTCACCGCCTACACCGACGCTGACTGGGCCAGCTGCCCTAACACCCGTAGATCCACTTCGGGTTACTGTGTCTTCCTTGGTCCATCACTTATTTCGTGGTCGTCCAAGCGGCAGCCTACGGTCTCACGGTCCAGCGCTGAGGCTGAGTATAGCGCCGTGGCTAATGTCGTCGCTGAGTGCTCCTGGCTTCGTCAGCTTCTTCTTGAACTCTCGTGCCCTGTCGACAAGGCGATGATGGTTTACTGCGACAACGTCTCGGCTGTCTACCTCTCCGCCAACCCAGTTCATCATCGCCGTACCAAGCACATTGAGCTTGATATTCACTTTGTTCGGGACCAGGTGGCCCTTGGCCACGTTCGTGTCTTACACGTTCCCACATCCCAATAATTTGCTGATATCATGACCAAAGACTTGCCCACGGCGTCCTTCGTGGATTTCCGATCCAGTCTTTGCGTCAGCAATGGTGCCGCTTCGACTGCGGGGGGGGGGGGGGGGTGTTGAGTATATTTGTTATGTGCATATTTGTGTATCTGGCCCACCTCGTAGTTCCTTGTATAGTTGAGGTCGTGGCCCACCTTGTACATCATATATACGTGCGATTGCACCTGATTAATATATCGTGCAATTCCATCATTATATAGTGGTGTTACCTAGCGACAAACAAACATGTAGTAACTGGTAAATGTTCTCGTCCCGCTTGTTATTATTTTTTTGTTCTCGTCCTGCTTGTTATTAATGTGGTAGAACTGCAAGGCTGGTAAAAAAACTAATGAGAACCTTGGGGAGATTTGAGCTAAAAAGGCTAGAAAAACTGAGAAGAACAATAGTACCACCTCTGTAAAGTAAATTTTCAAATCACTAAAGTAGTGACCACAAGGTCGTAGAGCATCTATAACTGTACCCCTCGTACCTGTCTCAAACGTCCGGACAAACCGTTCGGTCAGTGACCGGTCACAAAAACGCAACCAACCATATCTTTCAAACCCGCCTCAAAAGCCCGGGCTGACCGGCACCCCTCATATCTCGCCCAAATATAGGGTGGATATGGGGTGGCCCGGTCACGCCTGGGCACGTCCGACTGACAGGCCTGGCCCACCACTGACCCCACCGTTGTCCCACAAAATCCTCACTCCGTCCGCCTCGCTCCAAACCCTAGCTCACTCTATCTCGCTTCGACCCCTCCTCTCCCTCACCGCGCAGTCGCACCGGCCCCACGCGATCTCCTTCCTCCGCTGCCCGCTCCTCCACGCGGGCAGCGTTGGGTGCTAGTGCCCGCGCCGCCGGCTCATCCTTGCATTCCAGAATCGGAGGCGCACGCCGCCCACCGTGAGAGGCACGGGCAAGGGAGATGGAAGCGGAGAAGTCCACGTGCCGCCGTCGCTCGATGCTGGCAGAGCCCGACAAGGACGAACGCGTCCTCGCGTGGGTGTATGGCCGGTCTCTCACGATGGCGGAGACGGACGCCCGGCACCTCCGACGGAAGAACGCCAAGGCGCTCCAGCTTGCTATTGAGCGATCGGAGCGCGAGGCGAAGGAGGTAGCGGAGGAGAAGGCCCGGCTCGCGAAGTTGAAGCGGGAGTGGGGGAGTCCTGGACTAGGGAGTCCCAGCCGAGCTGGTCAAGTCTATGGGTTGTGCTAGAGGACCACCTTGGAGGAAGGACTTCGGAGGCCCCTTGAAGGGACGTGAGTATATCGGATTCTACCAAAGACTTGACGTGCACTCCGTGAAGAGGATGATTCGTTCGGCATGTAATCTGTAGATGGTAACCGACATTCATGTAACCCTAGATACCCACGGTGCCTATATAAGCCATAGGGTTTAGCCCGTAGAGCATACCCATACACAACATCATAACCCCTAGGGTTTAGACCACAAACTTACGATCTCGAGGTAGATCAACTCTGTACTTGCTACATCATCAATACAAAAAGAGCAGGACATAGGGTTTTAAGGTTGTCAGAATCGAGACACAAGTCTTAGAATCTTATGATTTTACGATCCAAACTAGCCCCTCTGATTCTACGATTTTGCTCATAGAATCTAAGTTTCTACAATCCTACTGGTTATGATTCTACGACTCATGATCCTACCAACGGAGCTCTGATCCGATTCAGAATCTCGATTCTGACAACTTTTACCTCCATCGAGAGGGCCCAAACCTGGGTAAAAGCCTCGTGTTCTCTGTCTCCTCTTACCCACGATCCGATTTCACAGCTCGGGCCCCCCAACCCGAGGTCTGCCAGTTTTGACACCGACATTGGTGCTTTCATTGAGAGCCCGCTGTGTGGTCGTCAAGACTGATGGCCCGTCTGCAGTTCGACGACATTATTGGTTGCAGCGACATCTTCGTCCCCGGCCAGCTTTTCGCTTTCGGTAGTGTGGTACTGTACGTCGATCCCTCCGGCCATCTAGGTCGCGTTGATGCCTTCGCTTTGAACCAGGTCATCATGTTCGGAAGTTTGGAACACGTCGCCGACGCCCGTGGCGATCTAGCCCTGTCAGGACAGATCACGATCCAATCTGAAAAAACCCTCAGGCACAGATGCTTCGAGACCGGCTTCTAACCTGATCCACGGAATCGACCCCCTGACAGAAGCTGCCCCATAGATGGACCTAGAGGCAGTCGCATTCGACCCCTCTAACATCACGTCGGATGGCCACCAGAAGTCGGATTCTTCTTCGGATCTGGCGACTCTCCGAGAGGAGGCAGCTTCGGTCTTCGAACTAGAGCCAACTCATAAAGGTCAGGAAAGCGGACCTGCTTCGCATGGTTCGAACAACCCCTTTCATATCAGCCCGGCTTATCGCCAGGTCCTTAACATAGAACAGCTGTCGCAGATAAATGAGGTGCTGGATCGGATCCAGAACTTAGCAATCTCATCTGCAGTTTACGATCAGATCGATGTAAAACTGATGATCGGAAGATTTTCATCGCACCCACCATCCACCTAGTTGCCATGGTTGAAGATTTAACCGATGCACTAGACTACGGATCCGATGATGACATCGGCATGGACGATGACCATGACTCTGGATCACATTCACCAGTAGCCATTACCCGAATCTGAAATTGGGACGCCACATCAACCTATGACGTCTACATGGTGGATACCCCTAAGGAAGACCCCGAGTATAAACCCAAGGGAAGTTCCAAGCGCGGGCCCCCCAAAAGAAGACCCAGGGGCAACGACGGAAATAAAAACAAAGCTACTCCCACGGACGACACGGCTAGCCCCATCACGGACGGAAACGAGCAGATCAAGCCCGCCCAGCAAAACGGGCCAATGAGTACACCCGCCGAAGAAGTCCCCGAGGAGAAGAAGGCTCCAAAAGCACGACTGACGTGGCTTGAGACTACGTCAGTATTTCCCTAAAGAGGAAGGGATGATGCAGCACAACTACGGTAAGTATTTCCCTCAGTTATGAAACCAAGGTTATTGAACCATTAGGAGAACCACACAACACTATGTAAGAGGTACCTACACACAAAGAACAAATACTTGCAACCCGACGCGTAAGAGAGGTTGTCAATCTCTTCACGGTAAAAAGATAGATTAGGTTGTATGAGATTGGATAAATAGATTGCACAAGAACACCAAATAAAAGAAGCAAATAAAAAGTGCAGCAAGGTATTTTCGGGTTTTTGGAATAATAGATCTGAAAACAAAAGCAGCAAAAGATAGATCGGAAAGCAAAATATTGAAAGGATAGACTCGGGGGCCGTAGGTTTCACTAGTGGCTTCTCTCATGAGTATAGCACACGGTGGGTAAACAAATTACTATTGGGCAATTGATAGAAGATCAAATAATCATGACGATATCCAAGTCGATGATCATTATATAGGCATCACGTCCAAGATTAGTAGACCGAAATGATTCTGCATCTACTATTATTACTCCACACATCGACCGCTATCCAGCATGCATCTAGTGTATTAAGTTCATGGAGAAACGGAGTAATGCAATAATAACGATGACATGATGTAGACAAGATCTATTCATGTAGGAATAGACCCCATCTTGTTATCCTTAATAGCAATGATACATGCGTGCCTCGCTGCCTCTTCTGTCACTGGGAGAGGACACCGCAAGATCGAACCCATCACAAAGCACCTCTTCCCATGGCAAGAAAAATCGATCTAGTTGGCCTAACTAAACCAAAGATTCGAAGAAGAAATACGAAGCTATAAGTAATCATGCATATAAGAGATCAAAGAAGACTCAAATAATATTCATGGATAGAAACTGATCATGAACTCAAAATTCATCGGATCCCAACAAACACATCGCAAAAAGTCATTATCAAATAGATCTCCAAGAGACCATTGTATTGAGATTCAAAAGAGAGAGAGAGAGAGAGAGAGAGAGAGAGAGAGAGAGAAAGCCATCTAGCTACTGCCTACGGACCCGTAAGTCTATGGTGGACTACTCATGCATCATCGGAGAGGCACCAATGAGGATGATGAACCCCTCCGTGATGGCGTTAGATTGGATCTCGCGGTTCTGGAACTTGCGGCGGCTGGAAGAGATTTTCATCGACCTCTCTAGGGTTTCTAGAATATTTTGGTATTTATAGAGCTCAGAGGCGGTGGAGGAGACCCCCGTGGGACCCACAACCCACCAGGGCGCGCCAGGGGCCTCCGGCGCCCCCTGGTGTCTTGTGGGCCCCATGAGCTTCCTCCCAGGTGCTTCCTTGGCTCCCAAGTTATCTTCTGGTCCAAAAAAAATCTCCAAAAAGTTTCATCGCGATTGGACTCCGTTTGGTACTGATATTCTGCGAAGTAAAAAACAAGCAAAAAACAGCAACTGGCACTTGGCACTATGTCAATAGGTTAGTCCCAAAAAATGATATAAAGTTGCTATAAAATGATTGTAAAACATCCAAGAATGATAATATAACAGCATGGAACAATCAAAAATTATAGATACGTTGGAGACGTATCAACATCCCCAAGCTTAATTCCTACTCGTCCTCAAGTAGGTAAATGATAAAAACAAAAATTTTGATGTGGAATGCTGCCTAACATGTTCATCACATATTCTTTTCTTTTGTAGCATGGACATTTGGACTTTTAGATGGTTCAAAGCAATAGTCTAGTTTTGACATGAAGACTTTAATACTCAAGCATGCCAACAAGCAACCATGTCTTTCAAAATATCAACACTACAGAAAGTTATCCCTAGCCCATTATGCTCAATCATTGATCTATTCATGAAACACACTCGAATATTAACTACACCCAATGCACAAGTATGATCATAGTGCCCCCTAGTTGGTGCTTTATAAGAGAAGATGGAGACTCAAATTAAAAATAAAAATTGCATAAAGTAAATAGATTGGCCCTTCGCAAGGGGAAGTAGGGATTTGTAGAGGTACCAGAGCTCAAAGCTTAAATTGAGAGATAAATTTTTTGAGAGGCATGCTTTTCCTGTCAACGAAAACGAATAGTTCTCAATACTTTCCATGCTAGATACATCATAGGCGGTTCCCAAACAGAAAATAAAGTTTATTCCTTTTTCGACCATTCTTTCTGTGGCGCCCCGCCTGATTACCACTGTAGCCAGACGGTCGCCACGCACACCAGCCCAGGAAATCACTCTGGCATGCATGTTTACAACAAGTATCATGAACACATGCATTTCTATTAATGGATATATCGGTCTTACAAGATATATTACAAGGGTGATGGCAGCGGAAAAGCTCTATCTAAGGTAGCATGGTCTTGATGCGGCTCCAATCCACAGGGATCTGACTAGGTTACTCTCCTTGCCCGCGAACGCTCCGGCTCCTCGACGACGGACGACGGATCCTTATGTGAACCTAGCCATGTTAAAGGCCGCTGAGTACTTTTGAATGTACTCGCAAGCAAACCAAACTAACATATACACCAAGCAAAGCAATCCATGGCATTCAAGCATGCATTTGTTATTAGAGCAATATTAATCATTATGACATAGCATACCTATCTAGCAATATTAATTATCATGTTGTAACAGGATAATTCAGTGTGATACTACTAGAGTAAGTAAAGCATGACAAGTAAATAATCCATACTGTGAACAATCTCATGATCCAATCCAACTCTTAACCAGATCCCACTTACTCTCTTACAGGTTGTCCCACAACCCTCGGAATACTCATGAGTCATCGAGTACTTCTGATCATAGGACAAGTTCTTCCATCATTATTATCATTACTATGGTTGACCACCTTGTGAGGCCTGGACGGACTGTCCAATACCATGGACGCGGCTATTCGAATAGATTCTTCACTCTGCAGAGGTTGCGCACTTTACCCACACCATGGAGCACCTCGCCTCGTGATCCCATTCGGGTGGACCAGTGTTGCTCCAACGAAACCTGCCTAATCCGTGACTCCTCCACCATACCACCGGCAATCATTCTCCCCCGGAGTCAAGCCCTGGGTGGTCCCTGTGTCACCCTGTGACACCTGCCACCGTCGTGGCCAACTAAACTGTTCCAAACGGGGACGCCGGCAAATAACTCAACTCGGCTCACAAGGTTATCGCCGCCTACCGGGCCAGGGTAGCGCGCGTGCATAACCTTCCCTGTCTGGAGGTACCGGTGAAAGAGCACGCGATCAGACCAAGTTAAGGCCGTCCCATACCGGCAAACGTGGCTGCACGGATAAGTCCGGACAGGTGACTCTAGATCAACCGACTAAGTTTAACTTTAGCCATCACTTAGCAAGTATGGTTATATATCACAACAAGTTGAAGTGGCAACAATTATGCACTTAAGTAATTTTCATAGCAAAATATGCAAGTAATGTAAACAGTAAGTGCAATCTAACAGAGGTTTAATTTTTTCTATCATAGGCATAATTACTAATTAAACACGCAAGAATAACACAGAGCAATGCTTTAGGGCATATATCAGATGGTCGGCTTGCCTGGGGTCGAAGAATACTCTGGGAAAAAGTGCGGAGAGTCCACGGAAAGGATCGCCGGGAACCGTTCTCTCTCGGAGAGGGCTGTTTAGAGGCAAGGGCAAAATGGTCATTTTTAGAATGTGTAAATATTATGAAAGTGACCTCATCGGAACGGGCTCGATGCACTGAAGACGTGAGCGTTGGTTTCACCTGGATCGGGGTTACGAGTGAAAAGTTATGGCCGTTCGTTTGTTAGGAAGAGAAACAAATAAAATGTTCATTTCTGCTGCTAACTGACGAACGTCCACTAATTAGAAGATTTGGCCAGCGGGGTTTAAACAGAAAGCGTATCTCTGGGAATACGCTTTTGCTGAGGAGAAATCGCACTCCAGGCAAAGCGCCTCCACTTATCCACGTAAGTGGCCAGGTCAACGCTTTCTGTGGCTGACGTGCGGGGCCCGCGAGGAGGTGGGGCCCGCCTGGCTAGTCTTCTTCTTCTTCCTCACGAGGGTGCCGGCGGGACAAAGGAGACCGCGCGCTCCGGCGGCCGTCCCAGGCGACTCCAGCCACCTCCGACGGAGCTCGAACCACCGGAGTGACCGGCAGGACGAGGCGCACACGTATGTACCAGGCACGAACGCCGAGGAGGCTTGGGGAATGGCAGGGCGCTGGCCGCGTTGGACTGCAGCTTCGGGCGAGGTCGAGCTCGGGCTCCAGGGCGTCGGGAAGAGGGGGAAAGAGGCGGAGAAGCTCCGCCGGACTCCGAGGGCTTCTCAGGTGGGGAAAGAAGGAGGGGAGGAGGCCGACCGTGCTCAAATTTGAGCAGAGGAGTGCGGCGGCCATGGTGGCAATGGCGAGCGAAGAGAGGCTCCGGGGGCGAATTGGGGGGCTGGGAGGCGCCTAGGAGTGAGGTGAGGAGGCTGGGAGAGGTGTGGGTGCTCGGGAGGCTCCGGTCGTGGCTATTTATAGCCGGGTCGAGTCGGATGGATAAGCACGGCTGCCATGGCGGCCTTAGCTACGCACTGGAGCGCCGGCGACGTGGCTTTTGTCGTGCATGGCGCTGACCTGACGGACGCCAGAAGGAGGGGACGGCTCGGGGAAGAAGAGGCCAAGGGAGGAAGACGACAGCGGATCACGGGTAGAACAGAGCTGCGGCGGAGCTCATGGCGGCATGCCGGAGGAGAGGACGGAGGGGGAAGCTACGGGAGAGGGGCCAGGTAGACTCTGCGGAGCCGTTGGACACGCTCAGACAAGCCGGAGTTGGTCGGAGGTGGCCTGACAGACGCGGTGGACGCGCACAACATCGTTTTGGCATGCTCTCCTGCATGGTCACCAAGGGCACCACGTGTCCAGGGCACCGGATTGTCCTGGAAACTTGTCCAGCTGATCCCTCGTTGCTCGAATAGATTGGGGAGGTGTCTGGAACTAGCTGGGTGTCTGTGAGGTGAGAAAAACATGCGAAAACAGATTCTGACAAAAGTTTTTTGTGCTGTAGTGTGGCCACCACAGTGCACCTCTTGGCATGATGCTTGGCAGAGGTTGATCACTCACTAGGGTGATTATCTTGGCCAATATTCAGCACAATTGGGCAAGCCTAGTTGGCACTTCCTTTGCAAACTGGCCAAAAATGGAAATGAGGATGCTGGGGAAGAATGGCTAAATGGATTTGGCTCAAATTTGGTGGAGGGTGATGATTTGAATATATGGAGATACTGGAAAAGTTTCAGGTCATTTGAGAATACCAAAGTGATACTTCCTTCACAGAGGTTCCAAATGGACATAAACTTAGGAAAAATGCTATGCGAGAATGGATAGAGGGATTGAGCTGCTTTTTGGTTTCCATGAGTGATTTAGCAATGTTAACCACCATGAAAAGTTTCAGCTCAAATAGATCAATGAATAAAGCACTTCCTTTGCAAATTGCCCCACTGGACAGAATTTGCAAATTGATGTTGTGCTCAAAATTTGAACTATGGAACTTGGGTTCTTGGTGGAAATGGTGAAGATATGGATAGGAGAAGCTCCACAAATTATGTGGGATTTTTCCTGGCTACCAAAATGGTAGTTCCTTTAGAAAGTGCCCAAAATGCAATATTGGCATTAAATAGGAAGATGCAATTTCTCCTATTTAATTATGGCCAATATTTTTATGGGAGATCAATATGATCACAAAGAATATCTCCACAAGTTTTCATGAACTTTGGAGATGGATAGATATTTCCCTGGATTTAATTCCTTTAACTGGCAGAAAAAGGAATTAATTATAAATGAAAAATATTGCAAATGACTTGGCAATATTTTTTCATATCCCAGGTTTATAGATAAAGGATGATCACTGGGAAAAGTTTGGGAGTCAAAAGATCAAAGGAAATTGGGGTTCCTTTGTAACTGCAAGAGTTAGGGTTTCCCTTCCGGCAACTCGGAGGGTAGGGTTTCGATGGCAAAACCCTGAGCCAAAGATCTTGGGTGGCAAGGTTGGATTGGAAAGAATCTCTGATCAGATAGGAAGAGCAAGGCTAAATGACCCTATTCATTTACCCAAGAGCTAGAGAAAATCCAATAACACCAAGAAAAAAAAAGACGGGAGTCAAATCCCGCCAAGGGAAAATCCAGGAGCGAAAACCAGGGTGTTACAAACCTACCCCCCTTAAGAAAATCTCGTCCTCGAGATTTCCAGGCTTACCTCCCGGGGAAGGGGACTTACCTGTGGGCGACTTGGATCCATCAGTTGTCCTGTCTTCGTTGGTCTTCTGACCTTTTAACTGCCTCTTCTGATGGACCTTGTGTTGTCTCTGGACACAGCTTTCTTGAGTCCTTCTCTTTCCTGTCAGGTGTACCTTTTGTCCTGGTAGTGGTGTTGTTGGGTGGGGTAGCGAGTAGTACCAACAGACGGCTCGGTTTCCATGGTCTAAAAGTGACTGCTTCGGGTTTTCAATGCGATACTCCGTACCCTAACTGTCACGGGTGAGACATCCTTTCCTGGTGCAAGGCTCACGTGCTCTTATAGCCTCGAGTGAATGGGGATGGCTTTCTTTTTGCCGTGTCAGAATGGTCAGTCTGGCTGTGGGTTCCATACTAATGTTTCTCTCTGCCTTAGGCATTCTGACTTTGTCCGTAGGTGATCCGTAACTCAAGGAATCAACATGGCCGAGCTATTGCTGCTATATTCCCAACTTGGTTGATGGCCTGTATTTGGGATGAGTATGACATGCCGGCTGCATTGTTGTGGCCGTATATGCGAGAGTCTGACAAGTATTATCAATATCACCCCGTTCGTGAAACTGCATCTTGTTGACCGTCACGGAGGTTGTTTGTACACCACTTCCTTGTTCTTGAGGGTTCCTTTGATGGACCTGTAATGACCTGCCAATACGGCCCCTTGATTGTTTTCCCGGCTTGTCGGGCTTGTTCTCACAACTTACTCTTGCATACCTCGCAGGGGTTGATGTGCTCATATTCTTCTTTTAAACATGGGCCAATGTTCCTCTGAACACAGTCATTCCCGTGTACGAGTGGCTCGCATGAACTGATCCACTGGACTGCATGCTCACAACATATGCAGGTGTAGGATAAATCCTTTCATAACCACTGGGTTCTGAGGCGAATGTGTGTACAGACTAGTTCTTGCTTCTGACACGCTTGTTGGGGCACGATGGTGTGCTGAAGAAGGCTTAATTCCTTATGCTCGAAGCTGCTACTAAGGTAGCGTGCCGTAGAAGGCTGGGTATCGTACCTCACAAGCTTTCCTTCATGTGGCTTGCTGCGGAAGGTCAGGTGCCTTATGTTGAAAGTTTTCCGCGGTAGCATGCTGTGGAAGATGGGAGTGTCGCACCCCAGAAGATTTTCTCACCAAGTGGCGTAGTGAGGAAGATTGACAGTCTGATATCGTAAGCTCTTCTCGGTAGCTTGCGGAGTAAGGCTGGGTTCCTTATACCAGAAGCCTTGTGTACACAGTCGGATCTATGGACGATTTTGACTTCCTTCCGAAGTATCCAGAATTTACCCATAGCGGAGCCAAAACTTGATATAGGACATACCTTGACTGAAGATATTCTGTTGATCGGGCATACCGCTTGTCCTTCTGCTGATCTGATCATTGGTGTTGTAAAGGTTGCATGACTGTGGCAGACTTCAGGTCGTTAATTAATTCGGAATACCCTTTGTATTCAAACCAGGTGTTGCTGATAATAAGCAGTTGCCGGATAATTCCATTCGGTTCAGCTGAGCTTCCAAGCATGTTAGGTGCTCCTTGGTTCTGGCAACCGTGAACTTATCCTTGTTCCTTGCGAACCTTGTTCACCGTGCCCAGAAAAATTTGTATTTGCACCGATGAACTTCAAGGCTTGCTTTAAAATTTGTGCCAACGTACCGGAGTTTTGGTGTTGTTCTTGGCACATTCACATTCTCGAAATATGTCCTCGGTGGGTAATAAATGATTCTTGGGTCCATTGAGGAAAAACTCAGTCCACCTCACTGACTGAAATAATCCTTGTATCGCAGACGGAATTATTTGTCCCTACTGGTGTTCATTCTTGGTAGCTCATTTGACTGTTCCTCGGGTATGTTTGGTTCTGAGGCTAACTCTCTCAGGTATATTCTGGCCTTGTCTGTTGCACACATATTTTGCTTCTGACCCATTCCTCGTTCTTGACAGATCCGAGGTTACTGTTCTGAATATCAGGTAGTTGGCTAGACAGGACTCTTGCTAAATTGGGATTATCGGGTATTATCCCAGTTGTATGCTGGTCTTCTTGACGGCACTTGCGGATGGATCCAGACGGAGCGAAGAAATGGAACCGACAAAAGAAACAAGAACCGCGAAAAAAAACCAGGAAGCAAATAAAGCTCAAATGTTGCGGACCTTACACACGTGGCCAAGGATCCACTAGTATAGCTAGTATAGCGCACTCGATGCACCTCTTAGGATTTAGAAGCGAAACCACACAATGCTCCTGGTAGCACTGGTGTCAAGCTCCTACTACTTCCTTAGAGAACATCACACTCGACGCAAGACCATAGCCAAAGTGGCTTAGTCAACGTTCCTAGGGTTGTCGAGGAGAGATAGAATTTATAAGCGTTTCCCAAAGGAAACTAGAGTAAGAAGAGAAATGCCATGGTTAGCAAGCAGGGTAAGGATATCTGGTTTACGTAGGGGTTTCAGGGCTCACGGGTCGTTGCCGGGTGCGAGCATTTCACACCAGAGGCAAAGGCCACGAGAGTTGGGGTCTGATGGAGCCGAAGACCTATGAAGTTGCCTTATGATCAATAGTAGCCGTGCCAGGTTGGCAAAGATAGCTGAAATCCATCTGGGCATTCTACTGAGCACAAGAGAATGATGTCTGGCTAGGGTAACCTATGGTCAGCCTGGCCACTCTGATACCATCCGTTGTGGCTCCTCGCCTGATTACCACTGTAGCCAGACGGTCGCCACGCACACCAGCCTAGGAAATCACTCTGGCATGCGTGTTTACAACAAGTATCATGAACACAGGCATTTCTACTAATGGATATATCAGTCTTACAAGATATATTACAAGGGTGATGGCAGCGGAAAAGCTCTATCTAAGGTAGCATGGTCTTGGTGCGGCTCCAATCCACAGGGATCTGACTAGGTTACTCTCCTAGCCCGCGAACGCTCCGGCTCCTCGACGACGGACGACGGATCCTTATGTGAACCTAGCCATGTTAAAGGCCGCTGAGTACTTTTGAATGTACTCGCAAGCAAACCAAACTAACATATACACCAAGCAAAGCAATCCATGGCATTCAAGCATGCATTTGTTATTAGAGCAATATTAATCATTATGACATAGCATACCTATCTAGCAATATTAATTATCATGTTGTAACAGGATAATTCAGTGTGATACTACTAGAGTAAGTAAAGCATGACAAGTAAATAATCCATACTCTAAACAATCTCAGGATCCAATCCAACTCTTAACCAGATCCCACTTACTCTCTTACCGGTTGTCCCACAACCCTCGAAATACTCACGAGTCATCGAGTACTTCTGATCATAGGACAAGTTCTTCCATCATTATTATCATTACTACGGTTGACCACCTAGTGAGGCCTGGACGGACTGTCCAATATCGTGGACGCGGCTATTCCAATAGATTCTTCACTCTGCAGAGGTTGCGCACTTTACCCACACCATGGAGCACCTGGCCTCGTGATCCCATTCGGGTGGACCAGTGTTGCTCCAACGAAACCTGCCTAACCCGTGACCCCTCCACCGTACCACCGGCAATCATTCTCCCTCGGAGTCAAGCCCTTGGTGGCCCCTGTGTCACCCCGTGACACCTGCCACCGTCGTGGCCAACTAAACTGTCCCAAACGGGGACACCGGCAAATAACTCAACTGGGCTCACAAGGTTATCGCCGCCTACTGGGCCAGGGTAGCGCGCGCGCATAACCTTCCCTGTCTGGAGGTACCGGTGAAAGAGCACGCGATCAGACCAAGTCAAGGCCGTCCCATACCAGCAAATGTGTCTGCACGGATAAGTCCGGACATGCGACTCTAGATCAACCGACTAAGTTTAACTTTAGCCATCACTTAGCAAGTATGGTTATATATCACAACAAGTTGAAGTGGCAACAATTATGCACTTAAGTAAATTACATAGCAAAATATGCAAGTAATGTAAACAGTAAGTGCAATCTAACAGAGGTTTAATTATTTCTATCACAGGCATAATTACTAATTAAACACGCAAGAATAACATAGAGCAATGCTTTAGGGCATATATCAGATGGTCGGCTTGCCTGGGGTCGAAGAATACTCCGGGAAAAAGTACGGAGAGTCCGCGGAAAGGATCGCCGGAAACCGTTCTCTCTCGGAGAGGGCTGTTTAGAGGCAAGGGCAAAATGGTCATTTTCAGAATGTGTAAACATTATGAAAGTGACCTCATCGGAACGGGCTCGACGCACTGAAGACGTGAGCGTTGGTTTCACCCGGATCGGGGTTACGAGTGAAAAGTTATGGCCGTTAGTTTGTTAGGCAGAGAAACAAATAAAATGTGTTCATTTCTGCTGCTAACCGACGAACGTCCACTAATTAGAAGATTTGGCCGACGGGGTTTAAACAGAAAGCGTATTTCTGGGAATACGCTTTCGCTGAGGAGAAAGCGCACTCCAGGGAAAGCGCCTCCACTTATCCACGTCAGCGGCCAGGTCAACGCTTTCTGTGGCTGACATGCGGGGCCCATGAGGAGGTGGGGCCCGCCTGGCTGGTCTTCTTCTTCATCCTCACGAGGGCGCCGGCAGGACAGAGGAGACCGCGCGCTCCGGCGGCCGGCCCAGGCGACTGCAGCCACCTCCGACGGAGCTCGAACCACCGGAGTGACCGGGAGGACGAGGCACACCCGTATGTACCAGGCACGGACGCCGAGGAGGCTTGGGGAATGGCAGGGCACTGACCGTGGTGGACTGCAGCTTCGGGCGAGCTCGAGCTCGGGCTCCAGGGCGTGGGGAAGAGGGGGAAAGAGGCGGAGAAGCGCCGCCGGACTCCGAGGGCTTCTCAGGTGGGGAAAGGAGGAGGGGAGGAGGCCGACCGTGCTCAAATTTGAGCAGAGGAGTGCGGCGGCCATGGCGGCAATAGCGAGCAAAGAGAGGCTCCGGGGGCGAATTGAGGTGCTGGGGAGGCGCCTAGGAGTGAGGTGAGGAGGCTTTGAGAGGTGTGGGTGCTCGGGAGGCTCCGATCATGGCTATTTATAGCTGGGTCGAGGCGGATGGATAAGCACGGCCGCCGTGGCGGCCTTAGCTACGCACTGGAGCGTTGGCGACGTGGCTTTGGCCGTGCACGGCGCCGACCTGACGGACGCCAGAAGGAGGGGACGGCTCGGGGAAGAAGAGGCCAAGGGAGGAAGACGACAGCTGATCACGGGCAGAACAGAGCTACGACGGAGCTCGTCGCGGCATGTCGGAGGAGAGGACGGAGGGGGAAGCTATGGGAGACGGGCCAGGTGGACTCTGCGGAGCCGTTGGACACGCTCAGACAAGCCGGAGTTGGCCGGAGGTGGCCTGACAGACGCGGTGGATGCGCAGAGCGTCGTTTTGGCATGCTCTCCTGCGTGGTCACCAGGGGCACCGCGTGTCCAGGGCACCGGATGGTCCTGGAAACTTGTCCAGCTGATCCCTCGTTGCTCAAATAGATGGGGGAGGTGTCTGGAACTAGCTGGGTGTCTCTGAGGTGAGAAAAACATGCCAAACCAGATTCTGACAAAAGGTGTTTGTGCTATAGTGTGGCCACCACAGTGCACCTCTTGGCATGATGCTTGGCAGAGGTTGATCACTCACTAGGGTGATTATCTTGGCCAAGATTCAGCACAATTGGGCAAGCCTAGTTGGCACTTCCTTTGCAAACTTGCAAACTGGCCAAAAATGGAAATGAGGATGCTGGGGAAGAATGGCTAAATGGATTTGGCTCAAATTTGGTGGAGGGTTATGATTTGAATATATGGAGATACTGGAAAAGTTTCAGGTCATTTGAGAATACCAAAGTGATACTTCCTTCACAGAGGTTCCAAATGGACATAAACTTAGGAAAAATGCTATGCGAGAATGGATAGAGGGATTGAGCTGGTTTTTGGTTTCCATGAGTGATTTAGCAATGTTAACCACCATGAAAAGTTTCAGCTCAAATAGATCAATGAATAAAGCACTTCCTTTGCAAATTGCCCCACTGGACAGAATTTGCAAATTGATGTTGTGCTCAAAATTTGAACTATGGAACTTGGGTTCTTGGTGGAAATGGTGAAGATATGGATAGGAGAAGCTCCACAAATTATGTGGGATTTTTCCTGGCTACCAAAATGGTAGTTCCTTTAGAAAGTGCCCAAAATGCAATATTGGCATTAAATAGGAAAATGCAATTTCTCCTATTTAATTATGGCCAATATTTTTATGGGAGATCAATATGATCACAAAGAATATCTCCACAAGTTTTCATGAACTTTGGAGATGGATAGATATTTCCTTGGATTTAATTCCTTTAACTGGCAGAAAAGGGAATTGATTATAAATGAAAAATATTGCAAATGACTTGGCAATATTTTTGCATATCCAGGGTTTATAGATAAAGGATGATCACTGGGAAAAGTTTGGGAGTCAAAAGATCAAAGGAAATTGGGGTTCCTTTGTAACTGCAAGAGTTAGGGTTTCCCTTCCGGCAACTCGGAGGGTAGGGTTTCGATGGCAAAACCCTGAGCCAAAGATCTTGGGTGGCAAGGTTGGATTGGGAAGAATCTCTGATCAGATAGGAAGAGCAAGGCTAAATGACCATCTTCATTTACCCAAGAGCTAGAGAAAATCCAATAACACCGAGAGAAAAAAAGACGGGAGTCAAATCCCGCCAAGGGAAAATCCAGGAGCGAAAAACAGGGTGTTACACTTTCACAATCCATGGCTAGCCGTATCCACAGTTGACTTCCATACCAACACTTTCCAAGGAATTTATTATTTGACAACATAAAGTATTTTTTTTAATTTCGGGACTGAGCATCCCTATTACCGCCATACTCTCGTGCAATGACAAGTGAATAAACACTCATCTTGAGAATAACACATCTAGCATGGAAAAATATTGTACACCCCCTACCGTTTCATGAGCGGTACGAGCACACAAAATGGAAATTCATTTTGAAAATTAGAGATGGCACATACAAATTTGCTTAGAACGGCACGGAAATACAACATATAGGTAGGTATGGTGGACTCATATGGCAAAACTGGGTTTAAGGATTTTGGATGCACAAGTAGTACTTCTACTTAGCACAAGTAAAGGCTAGCAAATAGATTGAGAAGCAACCAACCAAGAAACGAAAATTCACATAAACAGGCATTAAGCATAACTAACACCGAATAATGCACCATAAGTATGATGTAATTTCATTGCATAACTATTGACTTTTGTGCTTGCATAGGGAATCACAAACCTTAACACCAATATTTCTTACTAAAGCACAATTACTCACCAACATGGCTCACATATTACTATCATCATGTCTCAAAACTATTACAAGGAATCAAGTTTAATTTGTCCAATGATCTTCATGAAAGTTTTTATTATATCCCTCTCGAATATCTATCACTTTGGGACTAGTTTCATATATTGCCATCTTTTGACAAGCTCAAATAAATTTAAGTGAAGAACATGAGCATAAAAGTTTCATCTCTCAAAATTATAAGTGAAGCATGAGAGAATTTCTTCAAAATTTACTAACTCTCAAATTAATCTAAGTGAAGCATGAGAGTATTTCTTCAAAATTTACTAACTCTCAAATTAATCTAAGTGAAGCATGAGAGTATTTCTTCAAAAAAATTAAAACACACCGTGCTAAAAAAGATATAAGTGAAGCACTAGAGCAATTCCATAGCTCAGAAAATTTAAGTGAAGCACATAGAGCAATTCTAACACATCATAGCATAATTTTGGCTCTCTCAAATAGGTGTGTCCAGCAAGGATACAAGTGACAAACTAAAAAGCAAATCAAGCAAAGACTCATATAATACAAGACGCTCCAAGCAAAACTCATGATATGTGATAAATAAAAATATAACTCCAAGTAAAATACCGATGGTCGTTAGAAGAAAGAGGGGATGCCACTAGGGGCATCCCCAAGCTTAGTTGCTTGTTTCTCCTTGGATATTATCTTGGGGGTACTGTAGCATCCCCAAGCTTATGATCTTTTCACTCCTTATTCCTTCATCCACCGTGATCTCACCCAAAACTTGAAAACTTCAATCACACAAAACTCAACAAAACCTTCGTGAGATCCGTTAGTATAATAAAGAAAATCACCACTCTAAGTACTGTTGCAAACCCATTCATATTTTATTATTGCATTATATCTACTGTATTCTAACTTTACCATGGCTTATACCCTTCAATACAAACCATAGATTCATCAAGACAAGCACACAATGCAACGAAAATAGAATCTGTCAAAAACAGAACAGTCTGTAGTAATCTGTAATCTAACCATACTTATGTAACTCTAAATATTCTGAAAAATTTGGAGAACGTAACGAATTTGTATAGAAATACTGTGTTAAAATTTCAGCTCATTATCACGCTCCAGTAAAAAATGAAAATTCCTGCACTGGAGTCAAAGTTTCTGTTTCAGATTCAGCATCGTTTCTACTCATCTTGCGAGTCGTCCTAAAGGCTTTACTTGGCACAAACACTAATTACAACATAAGAACACAATCATAACAGTAACATAATTGTGTCAACACTCAATAACAGAAAGAAAAAGATAAAAATAAATTTATACATTGGGTTGCCTCCCAACAAGCTCTTTCTTTATAGCCATTAAGATAGGCTTGAGATTTCAATGATGCCCTCATGAAAGATAATAATAGCAACACATAGAGAGCATCATGAAGCATATGGAAAACACAGTTAAGTCTAACATACTTCCTATGCATAGGCATTTTATAAGCAAAAAAATTATCAAGGCAAGCAAAAACTAGCATATGGAAGGAAGAAGAAAGAGACAATAGCAATCTCAACATGAAGAGATGTAATTTAGTATCATGAAAATTTCTACAACCATAATTTCCTCTCTCATAATAATTACATGTAGGATCATAATAAAATTCAACAATGTATCTATCATAAACATTACTCTCTTTATGATCAACATGCATAAAGTTTTTATCATCTTCCAAAATAGTGGGATTATCATCAACTAAAGTTATGACCTCTCCAAACCCACTTTTATCAAAAAATTCATAAGATTGAACAGTCTCCAAATATGTGGGATTCTTTTTACCTAAAGTTGACGCTCTTCCAAACCCACTTTCGATACTATTGCAAACATTTTTATCAATAACATATTCAACATGAGACTTAAATAAATTTTCAAGATCATAAGAAGCATTATCACCGCAATCATGATCATTGCAATAAGAAGTGGACATGACAAAATTATCATCCCCAAGCTTGAAGTTTTGCATATCATTAACATAATTGACATTAATAGAATTTATAGTAGCATCATTGCAATCATGCTTTTCAATCAAGGAGCTATCATGAATCACCTTATAAATTTCTTCTTTCAATACTTCATCAAAATTTCCAGATTCATGATTTTCAAACAAAACTTCATAGAGATAATCAAGTGCACTCAACTCACTAGAAATTGGTTCATCATAATTTGGCCTTTTGAAAAGATTAGCAAGTGGATGAGGATCCATATCAATAGATTTTTAGCAAGCGAAGATGCAAGCAAATAGAAGGCACATGGCAACACAAGCAAAGATAGCAAACAATCAAAAAGGCAAACGGAAAAGAGGGCGAATAAAACGGCAAATTTTTGTGAAGTGGGGGAGATGAAAATGAGAGGCAAATGGAAAATAATGTAAATTGCAATGAGATGAGATTTGTGATTAGGAACCTGTTAGATGTTGATGATGTCTCCCCGGCAATGGCGCCATAAATTCCTTTGACGTGGCTTGAGACTGCGTCGGTATTTCCCCAAAGAGGAAGGGATGATGCAACACAGCTACGGTAAGTATTTCCCTCAGTTATGAAACCAAGGTTATCGAACCAGCAGGAGAACCACGCAACACTATGTAAGCGGTACCTGCACACAAAGAACAAATACTTGCAACCCGACGCCCACGGTAAAAAGATAGATTAGGTTGTATGAGATTGGATAAATAGATCGCACAAGAACACAAAATAAAAGAAGCAAATAAAAAGTGCAGCAAGGTATTTTTGAGTTTTTGGAATAATAGATCTAAAAACAATAGCAACAAAAGATAGATCGGAAAGCAAAATATTGAAAGGATAGACCCGGGGGCCGTAGGTTTCACTATTGGCTTCTCTCATGAGTATAGCACACGGTGGGTAAACAAATTACTGTTGGGCAATTGATAGAAGATCAAATAATCATGACGATATCCAAAGCGATGATCATTATATAGGCATCACGTCCAAGATTAGTAGACCGAAACGATTCTGCATCTACTACTATTACTCCACACATCGACCGCTATCCAACATGCATCTAGTGTATTAAGTTCATGGAGAAACGGAGTAATGCAATAAGAATGATGATATGATGTAGACAAGATCTATTCATGTAGGAATAGACCCCATCTTGTTATCCTTAATAGCAACGATACATGCGTGCCTCGCTGCCCCTTCTGTCACTGGGAGAGGACACCGCAAGATCGAACCCATGACAAAGCACCTCTTCCCATGGCAAGAAAAATCGATCCAGTTGGCCTAACTAAACCAAATATTCGAAGAACAAATACGAAGCTATAAGTAATCATGCATATAAGAGATCAAAGAAGAATCAAATAATATTCATTGATAGAAACTGATCATGACCTCAAAATTCATCGGATCCCTACAAACACACCGCAAAAAGTCATTACGTCAAATAGATCTCCAAGAGACCATTGTATTGAGAATCAAAAGAGAGAGAGAAATCCATCTAGCTACTGCCTACGGACCCGTAGGTCTATGGTGGACTACTCACGCATCATCGGAGAGGCACCAATGAGGATGATGAACCCCTCCGTGATGGTGTTAGATTGGATCTCATAGTTCTGGAACTTGCGGCGGTTGGAAGTATTTTTCGTCAACCCCTCTAGGGTTTCTGGAATATTTGGGTATTTATAGAGCTCAGAGGCGGTGGAGGAAACCCCCGTGGGCCCCACAACCCACCAGGGCGCGCCAGGGGCCTCCGGCGCGCCCTGGTGTCTTGTGGGCCCCACGGGCTTCCTTGGCTCCAGAGTTGTCTTCTGGTCCCAAAAAAATCTCCAAAAAGTTTCATCGCAATTGGACTCTGTTTGGTACTGATATTCTGCGAAGTAAAAAACAAGCAAAAACAGCAACTGGCACTTGGCACTATGTCAATAGGTTAGTCCCAAAAAATGATATAAAGTTGCTATAAAATGATTGTAAAACATCCAAGAATGATAATATAACGGCATGGAACAATCAAAAATTATAGATACATTGGAGACGTATCAACGACCGATGATGACTACATGCCAGAATCCGAGGATGATAACAGCCTCGGACTAGATGACTTCGAGGTACCCACAAGCCCATCCGCACAAATACGCTTCCAACGTTTGCTAGGAGCAACCACACAAAGCATGAAGAGGAAACATTGAGAACTGCACTCTCATGAAATCCTGCTCAACGAAAAGTGGGACCAAGTACTTGTGGCCGAAGAAGACCTCGAAGCGCGACTTACGACAGCCAATTCGTTCCCACGACGAAGCCTACTGCCCGAATTCGAAGACGAGTTGGACGTCGATCTTCTCGCATACGGACACAAAGTACAAGCTGATAGTCCGCCTAAAGGACGCGATCGACCAACAAGGACATACAAAGAACCTCCAATGAAGCCCCGCCCTCATGGCAAGGATCCGGTCGATTACCCTTATGACCTCCGCACTAAAATACGCAGGGAAAGATCACCTCCCCGATCCATATATGGAGTGCTGGACTATGTGCCTGCCGGCCGGGATGGGTATGACGCCTGGATATACAGGCAAGGCCGAGCTCGCGAGCTAAGGAGAGAATTGGCAATCACCAACACCAGACAGGACATGATCCGATATCGAGCTCATACACACCCAGTCTATTTTACAGACAAGGTCATGGAACATCAGTTCCCCGAAGGGTTTAAACCCATTAACATTGACCAATATGACGACACGACAGATCCGGCCATTTGGATAGAAGATTTCCTTCTGCACATCTGCATGGCCCAAGGAGATGACCTTCATGCCATCAAATACTTTCTGCTCAAACTTAAGGGGTCGGGACGGCATTGGCTCCATAGCCTGCCTAGAAATTCTATCAGAAGCTGGGAGGAGCCGGAGGACGCTTTTAGGTTCAACTTTTAGGGCACCTATGTTCGGCCTCCGGATGCCGACAACCTCAGCCATGTCATCCAGAAGGAGGGTGAATCAGCTCGGAAATTCTGGAATCGGTTCTTAACTAAGAAGAACCAAATAGTTAACTGCCCGGATGCCACGGCAATTGCAACATTCAAGCATAGCATCTGGGGCGAATGGTTATCCCGACAGCTCGGACAAGATAAGCTGAGGACCATGGCAGCCCTTATGGCATTAATGACCCACTTTTGCGTGGGAGAAGACAGCTAGCTGGCCCATAGCTCTCAGAGGAGCGACCCCGTTACCTCGGAAGTTTGGGATGGGAACGGGAAGCCCAGGCATAATAAGCACAAGTGCCAGAACAAAAATAGCAGTAGTGATGCCGAAGACCCAGTTGTTCATGCAGGATTCACCAGCTCACGGGGTGGACCCAAAAAGAGATCCTTCAAAGGAAACAAAGACGACCCAAGCGCCCTGAACAAAATACCGGAAAAGCCCTGCCAAATCCACGGCACCCCACATAAGCCTGCCAACCACACCAATCGTAATTGTTGGGTGTTCAAATAGGTCGTCAAGGTTGTGGCCGAGGAGTTGGGCAAAGGCCCATCCAGGAGCGATGACCACAAGGATGAACCTCGGGGGCCGAGCAACGACAGCCAAAAATAGTTTCCCTCCAAGGTAAAGGAAGTGAACATGATTTATGTCACCCAGATTCCTAAAGATGAGAGAAAACGTGCACTTTGGGATGTCTATGCCATAGAGCCCGCAGCGCCGAGGCGCACCCTCTGGATGGTCTGCCCAATCACCTTCGATAAGAAGGACCATCCGACCAGTATCCGTCATGGTGGGTCAACCGCCCTGGTTCTGGACCCCATTGTCGATGGGTTTAACCTTACCCGCGTCCTTATGGATGGCGGAAGCAGTCTGAACCTGATATATGCAGATACGGTAAAGAAGATGGGGATTGATAGATCACGGATCCTACCCAGCAAAACCACGTCCAAGGGAGTAATACTCGGCGTGGAGGCCCAGTGCACGGGCACTATCGTATTGCTAGTTGTTTTTGGCTCTCCCGACAACTTCCGCTGCGAGAACTTGATTTTCGATATAGGCCCTTTCCACAACGGCTATCACGCATTGCTTGGTCGTACTGCCTACGCCTGCTTCAACGCGGTTGTAACGCCCAAGATGCGATCCTATCCTTATTTTGGCTCGAGGGCCTCGATAGGGATAGAAGTGCATCTCGTTGTTTCGCAAGAATGGATATCATTACAAGTACATGTAAAGAAGAGATGAGTATATGGAATTGGCTTACACTCGCCACAAGCTAAATCAAGATCACATCAATACAACAACATATACAATCATCATACAGAAGAGCAGGGTCCAACTACGGACGAAATCAAACGATAAAATGACATCCATCCTTGCTATCCCAGGACGCCGGCCTGGAACCCATCCTATGATCGATGAAGAAGAAGAATAAGAACTCCAAATCAAACAAGCATCACTCTCACGTCAAAGCATCGCATTACCTATGCCTGCAACTATTGTTGTAGTAATCTGTGAGCCACACGGACTCAGCGATCCCATTTCCAAGGGTATCAAGACTATTAAAGCTTAATGGATGAGGTATGGTTAAGTGGTGAGGCTGCAGCAAGCACTAAGCATTTATTTGAGTGGCTAACTTATGAGTACAAGAGTAAGGGGGGATGATCGTCATATAAATGGACGTGTACTAGTAATGATCACTAAGTGATCCTGAACACCTACTTACGGTCAAACATAACCCCACCGTGTTCTCTCTCGGTTCAGAAATCACGAGAAGAGACAGTCACGGTTACGCACACGGTTGGTGTATTTTATTTGAGTTTACTTTAAGTTTGCTATGACCGGGTGTTAAACAAAATTTCCAAGTTGCCACGTAACTGCGGGCACGGCTCTCATGAAAGATTTAACCCTGCAGGGGTGCTCCATCTCATCCATCACAAACTAACCACACGCCGCGGGAATAACCTCGACCGCGGGACAGCCCATAGTATTTGCGGAATCCCGATGGAAAATATCAACCTCGAGATAGCCCGAAGTGTCCTCGAAATCCCGCGCACAAGACGTTTGAGAAAGGTAAAACAAATCCAGCAAGGCCGCCCGACGTGCCGACAATCCCGATAGGAGCTGCATATCTCGTTCTCAGGGCACAACCGGATGAGCACATCGTATAGTGGCCTGATAGAAATCTCCCGAGTTGCCCCGGGTTGGCCCCACACACGACTCTGTTTTGGACCAGCACCAGCAGCACTGGTCCCCCTGTATTATGTTGAATTAAATCCACGAGGGGCGACCCTCTATGCGTTAATAAGGTGATCAATATTATTATGTTGGCCAAATATAGTACCAATGTTGGGCCTTTCCAACAGAGTTTTATCCTAAAACGAAAATCAAGGGGGTCCCCATAACAACCCCGAGCATGTTAGGAGCGCTCAATATGGAACATAACACCGGTACACAAGTAACTAGGCCGGCAAAAGTGGAACAAAACACCGAGCAAAAGACCAACCCTTCCACCTTTTACCAAGTATATATTTGCATTAAATTAAATAGCAATAATATTGTGATATCTCAAAAACATCCATGTTGGCACATGGAAACATTTTGCTCCTACAACTAGCAACGCCATAAGAAGGGCTGAGCAAGTGGTAACATAGCCAAACAATGGTTTGCTGGGATGTGGAGGGTTAGAGACTTTTCATGGCAATTTGGGAGGCTTGACAAATAGGTGGTAGGTAGCGAGACATAGCGATAGATACGAGACAAATAGCATGGCAATGATAGTAGTGGTATCCAGGGAAATGGTCATCTTGCCTGAGATCCCGCTTGGAAGAAGAACGAATCCTTGAAGAAGACGATCCAACGTAGTCGAACGAATCCTCATACTCCGAACGCTTTCAGAACTCTATCGAGAAGAAGCAATCCGAAAACAACAATCAACACATGATAAACACAACAACATATGCATGAGATGATGCGCAAACAAATATGATGCATGTCCGGTTTAATTATGCAAGACATGGCAAAGCACAACAATCAACTTCTACACATTAAGTGAAGCTCAATATGCAATGAGTTGCATATTGACGAAACTCTACATTCGAATCATTTAGTTCACTCTCGTTTAGGTACTCATCAATATTAAATGTTGCTTACCATGGATGGTCATGGCATAAGGTGAAGATGAAATTAAAGCAATTTTAAATGGAGCGGGAGAACATACATATACAAAATAATAACTCTCCATATTACGAGAAATATGGTTAATGTTGTTTAACTAACCAATCGTTTTAAATGTTTTTTAACATGGCAAGAGGTGAAGCATGAACAACTACATCAACTAGGCATTTTAAATGAGGCCAGAAGCAACATATGGTATCTCCGAAACGACCCCATATGCAAATTATGAATTTCGTCCAGATCTGTCCTAGGCATAATTTATAGTTGTTCAACAGCAATATAAAGTGTGCCATGAGATTCTACATGTTTTTCTAGTCAAGTTACATAGGTGGAACATTTTAATCGGGGCTACGGTTAATTAGTTATGAGACAAACCATTTTAACATGGGATATATGCAAATTCAAACAAACAGCAAGTTTAAACATTTTTATCATGCATGAAAAAAAGATATAAATAATCTACACATTTTACATGTATTGTTTGATTAATTTGGATGCACGCTTAAATATTATGTGCAATTCAAAATCATGACATTTATGCAAATTACAAGAAAACAACATGTTAAACATCTTTATCATTTACGAAAACGGGATTTTGCGAATCTACACGAAATTCTACATGTTTCTCATATACAAAACATTTGGATCCGATGCACGGTTATTTATTTATGAGCAACTTAAAATCATGCATTTTTCTGAAAATATGCAATGGCATGGATAATTGATAATTCACGGGACGTTAAAAATGTTATCGGGCCGAATCTACGAGCTGGGCAACAGTGGCATGGGCGATGGATAGCTACCAAGCGCATGGGGCGCGATATAGTGGGGGACTGCAGGGAGCTCACCTAGGGGCCTTGGCCCGGTCGGTGGAGCGGCTGGGCCGGCGCAGAGCAGGCCTCGCGGCTAGGGGAGGAGGCCCACGAGCGCAGCGATCGAGTGGGTCAACGCGCTCGTGCGGGCGTCGTCCTCGCTACCTCGTGCCCGAGGCGCACCAACAGCAGGCAGTCGATGGCGACCTCGAAACTCCGGCAAGCAGCGGTGCCCGAGGCGGGATCTGGCGAGGGCAATGGCGGGGATGGCCAGATCCAGTCGGGGGTGCTCCATCTTGGCGGCGGAGGGAGCTTGGGGCGGCGGCGGCCCTGCACAGGACTCGTGCGAGGTCCATGGCGCCATGGCGGAGGAACATCAACGGGGGGGCAGGTCTGGGGCGGCGCGAGGTCGCCGAAAGGGGTGCTGGCGCTCATCGGCAGCGTGGGGAGGTGGTCCGGAGAGGCGACCTCCGCCTTGAGGGAGCGGGTGAGGTGTTGGCTCGGCACGGGAGCTCGGGCGGCGGTTCCAGGCTGGCCGCGGCCAGCGGCGGCGAATCCCGGGCCCGGGCGGGCCTCAGATGGGCTCGGGCGGGCCCGCGGCTGGCTGAGGCACATGAGGACAACAAGTGGTGGCGGGGCAATTGGCTTCGCTCGGAAAACGAGGAGGAGGAGAGAGAGAGCCAGATTTGGAAGGGGAGGCTTGCTATTTATAGCAGGGGGTCTAGGGTTAGGGATTTTGTCCGTTTTTGGACCGTCGGATCTCGATCGGGCGGTCCAAAATGGAGGGGTTTGCTAGGTGGGTTGCGGTGGGCTGTGAAGAGGGGGTGTGCTGAGATGAGAGGGAGAATGGTGGCCCGTGACATGAGTTTTAAAAACACCGAAAACGTCCGCTAATTAACAGATGACGGCGACGCTACAGTTGAACGTTGGGGTATCAAACGACCTCTGATTGCGACGAAATTTGGTAGGCGGTCTACCTACAATAAAACAAGACCGCACACCAAGTTTTATCCCAATCCGAGAATATTTTATATTCACTTTTGAAAACAATATTTTGCAATGCTGCGGGCACGTGCGTGTGTGGTTGGTCTCGAAACGGTCGACGACACGAATGGAGAGAACCGGCAACTACGAACGGATGCAAGTTTTCAAAAACGAGTGACGATGCTATGCAGATGATGCGAATGATGCGATGATGAATGCGACAAACAAACGAATCAAACGACGAGAATGGAAATAAAAGGGGAATCTTCTAGAGCGTTGGTCTCTGGCTGTTACAACTCTCCTCCACTAACAAGAGATCTCGCCTCGAGATCTTAGAATGAGAAGGGGAAGATGAAGAAGAAAGGAAGGGGTAAAACTTAGTTGCTTCTTTGACAAACGAGTGAAACCAACGAATTTAGCTGGTTGCAAAGATATGATGAATGACATGAGGAACATGCAAGAATTCGAAAGAAACTTGGGCAGCACTCCGGTAGGAAAGATAAGAAAACTTGATAAGATGCAATGAACTTGAAAAGAGAATAAAATGTTCCGGTTAAGGATAAGCAAAGAAAGAACATGATCTTGATAAAACAAGATAATGGATGAAAGAGAGCAACATCACAAAGCCTCCAGAACAAAAGAATAGAAACTAGATCAAAGGAAGGAAAAGAACGGAGAAGAAAATGACAACTACTATCCCAATGGAACTTGAAAGAGTCCTTACAAAGGAGAGATTGAACGGAGTTGTTGGAACATCAACAACAAAAATATTATGATTGTTTTGGGCTTATGGAAACCATCTCAAATTATGAGGTGACAATCGGACACAACGAAAACAATGATTACTTGGGAGCAACAAGAGATGCAAAACTTCTTTCACCAAGAGGATAAATTGAGAAATTAGATCCTTGATAAGCACCGCAAATAGCAACAATCCTTAGGAAATGCTTTAGGTGAAATTCAATCCAAGATAACTCCGAGAAAGAAATGATGGGTTTATTTATCTCACTCTTGATAATTCTCTTCGAGACTCCTCATGAATCAAGAATGCTATAATACCATCTCAAAAGATAGAGAGAAAGAATCACACTTGAAATGCAATATAAAGGATACTTGAGAAACTACCACAAGAATCTTGAAGAACACTTTGAGAATGAAAGAAATCTTTGATGAACCACCATGTAGAGCCTCCGTGTACAAAAAAATCAAAAGAAATGAAGGTTGAAAAGAATAAGATTATGACCTCTCAAGATTTAGATAGAACTTCGCGAAGAGATACTTGAGAAAGCATGAAACTCCGGAAGAGAAAAGAAGAACAACTTAGAACCGAGAATTGATATCATGAACAACTCTGGAAGAAGGATTGAAATCACTTTATGAAATAAGAATAAGAATTAAGTAATGCTAATCCTTCATCAAGTTAAATTGATGACAAGCAATGGATTTAGTATAGCACTTATTCTTCTCGAGAATGAATTGAGAGAGATTGGGCACAAACTTGAAGAAGTCTTCAACGACACCGGTGCGAATTCGGAACGAATGAGAATTATTTGAATGAATGGAGATACATGAGAACGAAGAGATCATGATCCGCCGAATAGAAGACTTGAACGAAGCGCCGGAATAATTGAGATACGAACGAAGAGACAACAATTAAGAAGAATTTGAGAATGAAAGCTGAAAGCTAAGAACGAAGAAATCTTCTGAAACGATGGGCTTCGGAGGATCGAGAAACGAACACAACACTGAAATGCACCGGATAGATATGGAATGAATTACTCATGATTGAAAACAATTTGAGAGGATTGTACGAAGCTAAAACCATGAATCTTCGGAAGAACGAACGGAGATTTAAGAGAAACTCTTCTTCGGTTTTCAATGCTGAGAATGATGATGAGAAACACCACCAAGAATTACTGCGACACTCCGGAACAGTGAATAAGGAAAGGTTGAGCCAACAATGAAAATGATTTAGCAGCGATCTTCGAGAAGGAATATGACTGATGAATTCATTCTTACGTCATATTGAGAAGCACTTGAGGACATCTCCGGAAAAGATTAGAAGAGCCAGGTAAGATCCTGGGGAAAAACCTGTGGGTTATGAGCCCACTCAAAGAAAACACCATCGAAATGATTGCTTAGGAAGGGAGATTGCACTGGTGCAAATGAAAACTTGATGAGGTGAGAACCTCGAAATAATTTGAAAGGATTTGAACGAAAAAATGAGTCTCTTAGGATATCTTGCCACTCCGGATAGAATAGAGAGAGAAGAGTAAACATGAGAGACTTGGACAAGAACTTCCACATGGATAACATTTAACGAATGAAAATAATATGATGAACACCGAAAGTTTGAATTGAATCCACCGGAGAAGAAAACAAGAACGAAGAATGATAAACTTAGCACTTGGGATCTTCGCAATGAATCAGCGGAAACAATACAAAAGAAAAGATAGCGGAAGCATTAATGAAAAGAAAGGCACTTGGATGATAATTTAATCATTGAAGAAAAAGGGTGGGAGGGAGGGGAAAAACAAAGACAACTTGGGACGGATGAAACGAACTCCGGAAACAAATATGAGGATTGAGCTTGCAAATATTTGAGAGAATTGGATTATCTTGGAGAGAAGCACACCGGTTGGACAGAATTGACATGACAATTTGATTGAGCAAAAGGATTAGCACTCCCATAGAAATATGAGAAGATTGCTTAGGAAAGATATGAAATCAACATTTGACATCGAAGTAACTTGATTTACCATACTCCAACAAAACCAAGGATGAGGCTTACGAAACAAGCCGAAAACAAATACATAACCCATTTGCATTTGTTGGAATAACAATCCTAGGTAACTACTTGAATTCCCACCTAAGAACTTCCGAAATCTTTGGTTATGCAATCGGGTCCATGGATACATGGAGTTTTTATCCATCACTCAACTCCTAGCAGTAATACTACTCTCCAGTGTATCACATCCCTCAACACACAACAAGAGGTCTCGGAAACTCATCTACCTCAGACCCTCGTAATCACAATGATACTAAATATGGCAGTACATGTGATCCCGATCCCCAGTACTGGATGCCGCCACATTTTTCGCACCACGAATAGTATTGGAGCAATTTCGAACATCCGCGTCCTGAGGTACTAAGGAAACTGAACGATAACGATGTGTCAAGAATCCCCTGGAGCTCTACTCCCCGGGTCCAATCCATAAGTACGGGAGGCACCAAAAACAGAATTCCGGTCACATCGACATCATAGAGGTTCCAAAATACCCGCGTGATCCTAAAAATTTGAGTGAGAAGAGGGGAAGAAATAAAATTCCTACGTCAGGATTCCTCACTAGAGCATCGAAGAGGAGTAAAAGAATCCTACTCTCCGATATATAACTAGATTCAAAATAGTTTTTACTAGACTCGACTTGACCAAGTTCGATCAATCAAGGGGGCTCCTAGGTCGGTACAGGCTCTGATACCAACTTGTCACGCCCAAGATGCACTTCTATCCCTGTCAAGGCCCTCATGCCAAAATAAGGATAGGATCGCATCTTGGGCATGACAGTGGTGCCGTACTATGCATGCCTTAAGCTCAAGATGCCTAGACCCAATGGGGTCATCACTATTAACAGCAACACGGAGCGCTCCCTCCGTACAGAGGAGCAGACAACGGCCTATGCAGCTGATTCCCAGAAGGCCGAAGAGGCGGCACGACAAGAAGCTCGGTGTAATTTCCCCGGCTCCTCCAAGCGTGTCCGCACGACCACTAGCCAAACTCGCATCCCTCCTAAATAGGGATACGCGCTCCCCCACCCCTACCATCTAGTGGCAGACTAAGTACCTCAAGTACACAAAGCACTTAAAATTCCTTGGGGAATTGGGAAGCAAAAAATTATCATACCACAAGTGTTACCTCAGATGATCCGAACACATTTGACGCCCGGTGACCTCTTCGACACATCAAGGCCTACCAGAGGATCTTCTCGGCAGCTTCAATCTACAAAATAACGGCTCCAACCTCCTTGGAGGCCCCACTTTTCACATGTCTTCGGCGTCGCGGGGGACGGCCGCCTACATCATCCTTGGAATGGACAAGGACTGGTTGGTCAACAACTCGAAGGCGCAGACGTGCGGCAGGGGAGAAACGGGACGCGAGGCCCGATTATCTAAAACCGTGTACTACTCTCCCCATCTATCCTTTTATTTTTAGCATACTCTTTGTTTCTGTTTTCAGCTCGTCCTGCATGGCTATGCCTTATGAATAATAAAACTGACCTTTTTTCTGTCTCTACACGTCTTTGCCGTATTGTTTTCTATTTCATAACCGCCTCGATGTGGTTTCCTCCCACATACAGTAGAGCCCGGCTTTGGACGGGGGCTCGGAATTACAGACGAGCCCATGTTTAAGTCCGATGTTCAGTCGGCGTCTTGGATATTGCGTTATGTGCACATGTTTCGACTCATGATTTCGGTCAATGATTGGGTTGCCCGGCTCCTGTGCTTACCGCTTGCGTTCCGCTCTGTTCAGCTAAGAGTGTAAAGGGAGAACCACTGTGATTGCGCTTCCAACCTGGATGGTTAAGCGCCTCAGTGGAGAAAGCCGAAAATCGACTGTCGTGATAAGCGCAAACATGTCAAGTGATCCGGAGACAGTGTAACACTAGTACACCTTTAGTGCTGAAACCGTGATAAACGAAGGGTTCTTCCTAAAAGGACTGAGGTGTTTACAGTGGGGAACTTCGGCTAAGCCGATCACCACTACACAAGGGGCTAGTCCGCCTACCCCACAATAAGAGATCCTATGACTAAGTGAAAGAGATAAAGCCATTATGGTCCGATTGCCTTGTTCATGTTGGGTTCTACCGTAGGTGCATCGCATGCAAATTAAAATTTTCCTATGCGCAGAACATCCAAGAACATGCTACAGAGATGGGTCACAGATCATTACCACTAGACGTGCATTGCCTTGCAGCGGAAGTAGAGTCGGGGCAGCGCGTCTGCAAGGACCATGTCCTCCTCGTGTGATCTCCCTCGAACAGTCGGTCGCCGGATCCTACGTACAGGTTTGCCAGAGCGGTGCAAGTGCACCGCCTCTAACGGTATCCACACGTGCAAGAGGAACACCGTGCGGCGGACTGCTAGGTACGATCACATAGTTCGGCGGCGAGTGGAGCTGGCTACTTGCAACACATACAAAGCCATAATGACGGTGCCGAAGCGATCAACTGAATAAGTGTGTAGCACCTCCACTATATATAGTCATCCATTGCGGGCTCAACTCTTGGGCCTCACACGGATCCTAAAGCCCATGTGTTCCTTCCCTTAACCATGCGACCCCTTAGGATCTCGTTCACTTGGTCGCGAGTCAGATCACATCCGGTTCGACTAGTCGGTAGCGGCCTCTAGCAAAGCGTGCCAACTCCAAGTCTCCGATGAAGCTCGTTAGGCGAACATGTACTTCATACTCCTGTTCCCTTTGCCACACGATATATGTTGTCGTGTGTCGGTGTCAAAACCGGCGGATCTCGGGTAGGGGGTCCCGAGCTGTGAGACTAGGATCGATGGTAACAAAGGGACGAAGGAGACGATGTTTACCCAGGTTCGGGCCCTCCTATGGAGGTAAAACCCTACGTCCTGCTTGATTATATTGATGGTATGAAGGTTACAGAGTTGATCTACCTCGAGATCGACTAGCTAAAACCCTAGATGAGTTTTCGTGTCCTGCATTCTAAAACCCTCCCGGTTTATATATACACCGGGGGGGTGGCTAGAGTTTACACATGATGGGCCTCCTGCCGGGGATGGAAATGTCGATTTCCTCATCTTGACTTGGAGTGCACGACGTGCCTTCGGGGCTTCCTTCTGGAACATGGAGTCTCGATGTAACCGGCCTTTCCTACGATAGCCAGAGAACGGCCCATTGAACCGGCCTATTAAGAGATAGGCCAGCGGCCCGAGGACACCCTAGTCCGGGACTCCCTAAGTAGCCCCCGAACTAGCCCCCAACGCCAAGAGTCTCAGCTCCAGTTGCTTCATATGATCAGAGTCTTCGGCTTGTGGGGTGAGTTCTTCTTCCCTTTCAATGATCGGCTGAAACTAGTTCGGCTTCCGATGACACGTATTTCATCCGATCATATAATTGACCGAACACCATGAATTGCTTAGCCCCGAAGGCCACTCGTCAAAGTGTAAACAGTGTTTTCTGACACCCCCCTCTGACGAAGGGTCGTGGCCTACCACGACCGCTGAACCAGTTATGAGAACTCGATTCGCGGTTCGAGGCCATTTTTACAGTGACACGACTTATCAATGTGCAGATCGTGCTCCGTTTCACACGGGATATGATTAATCTTCATGTGCGCATAACGGCATGCATGTCTTGGGAAGCGGAGGGATTTGCGGCGCGATAAGGGAGGCTAATCGGCGGCACGTCTCATAAAAAGGGAAAAAAACCAAGGCTATTCACGCTTCCCATTCGCATCCTCCGCCTCCTCAATCTCCCCAAGCTTCGAGAGCCCAGATCCAGTTCTTCCTCGCCCTCTCCTCCGAGCTTAGCCATGGCGGGTTTAGGCTCTAATGGCAAGTGGGAGGCCTCCACAGTCACTGACCAGGATATCCGGGACCTAAAGCAGGCCGGCTACCTCCCCGCCAACGTCTTCCACCGCGCCCCGGAGAAGAACCAAGTGATTCCCACCCCCAAGGCAGGAGAGAGGGTGGTGTTCATCCCCCACTTCATCCGGGGACTGAGCTTTCCTCTCCACCCCTTTGTCAGGGGTCTCATGTTTTTCTATGGGCTAGACTTCCACGACCTTCCGCCGAACTCCTTCATGCACATATCGGCATTCATCATCGTCTGCGAAGCCTTTCTGCGGGTCGAACCGCACTTCGGCCTGTGGCTCAAGGTCTTCAACGTCAAGCCGAAGACCATGGCAAGCGAGCACGTGGACCGCGGAGGGGCGGTAATCAGCAAGCTCCCCCGCGTCGAGTGGCCATCCGGCACCTTCATCGACACGATCAAAATCTGGCAGAAGGAGTGGTTCTACATCACCGAGCCAAGGGACGAGAGCTGGGCGGCGCCCACCGAATTCAGATCCGGACCCCCTACGAGATTGACCTCGTGGCTCAGGAAGGGCCTTGACTGGGGGTCGGATGCTGAGGTTAAGCTGCTGCAGAAGCACATCACCTCGGTGATCGAGGCCAAGGTGGAGCTGGTTAACGTAGTCCAGGTTATGCTCCACCGTCGTGTTCTTCCCTGCCAGCACCGGGCGTCCTTCATGTGGGCTTACCGGCCTGATGACGAGCCTACCATGCGCCAATTCTTCCGCACCACCCTTGAGAAGCTGTGGAAGGCTTTGTTCAAGCCTCAGAAAAGCTGGCCAGCCACGAAAGAGGATTCGGGCCTAAGCACCGATAACCCCCCCACCAAGGTATGGCATAATTTTAATCCGCTGACTCTGTTTCTTCGACCAAAAGACTGAACGCCTTCTCTATTACTTTCGCAGAAGTGGCTGAGCAAAGCCGCGAGGGTTAACTGCCCAGCTCCACAACCCGAAGACCCCAGGTCGGAGTTGTTGGCTGCGATGCTTGTTGTGGTGCCGTACTCGGCGCCCAAGAAGAAAGAGAAGAAGAAGAAGGCCAGAGAGGGTCTCCGCATCAAGGACCAGCCGGACGCCGCGTCCGAGGAAACACATGCCTCCTCGAGTCACGAGGAGGAGCGTGAAGACGGAGGGGAAGGCGTTTCCCCCCTCCCAAGGAAGAGGGAGGTGTCATCGGACGCCGCGGAGGACGCAGCTCCTCCTGCCCTGAAGAAGGCGCGCCGGGCGAGGTTGATCTTGCCCGATGATAGCTCGGATTCTGACGCAGAATCCGAGGAATTTGAGAGGGTTCCCCGAAGGAGCTTAAGGGTCAAGCCCCCCGCTCAAAGGTATGAATCTGAAGACTCCTGGGTTATTTATGCAGGGTTTTTCAATGCTTTAAACACAAGCGCGTCTTTTGATTTGCAGCCCACCGCGCGTTCTCCCCACCGACCAAATATCGGACGGGGAGTCCCCACCCGCCGAGCTGGCGGAGAGTGGGATTGCATCGCACCCCACACCTCCAGGGGTCGCGAAGGATGCCGCGGAGGTGTCATCCAGCCAGGCTCCGTTGGAGCCGAACACGGTCGGCGGGGTCAACCACACCATGGCCGAGGCTGACGCCGCGGCCGCCGAAGGCCAGGGAGAAGAAATTCCCCAGGCTGCTGAGGACCAAGGGGAGAATACTCCCCTGGCCGACGAAGGGGAAGGGCGAAGAGATGCCCAGTCCCCTCCGAGGACGTCTCCGGTGCACGCTGTGCCTCCGAAGATACCGGCTCAGTCCCCGGTCATAGATCGGACTGTCCGGTCACCACCGATGCCACCAACGGCTGGGTGGCCGGTTATGGAGGAGGCGCTAGCAAGCGCTCCCATCTCCGAGGATCACCGCACTCTTATGGGTGCGGTTTTACAAGGAATTCAGTCCGTTGATAGCGGACTGAAAGAGGCCTTCAATGGTCTCTTGGCGGGCTTCAAGGTGAGTCATGTAATACCTTTTTCCCGAACAACTTTAATTTTAAGTTTGTACTATCTTTATATATGTAGTAGCCCCCGAGCCTTGGATGGGTTTGCAAAAACGCATCCGGGGGTCAAACAAGAGGGAATGAACAATGATGCACAAGTCACCATTTAGTCCTGCAATGTTCTAAAAGTCCTTGAAAGGACCGAACAGAGAGTCATATCCTTGATAGTTCGGGGGTTTGAACGAACTTAACTGGATGCATTGTTTGTAGGCCTCGTCATCGGCGGTGACTGTTAATGCCGCGGAGCTAACCGAACTTAATCGGAAGCTCAAGATCTCCGAGGGGGAGCTTGATAGCCTGAACAAGAGGTTCGACGAGGCACAAGGTAATCCAAATAGTAATATCCAAGCTATATATCGGTAATGATCCGCACTGGTAACCCAGCATGACCGTTTGTCTATTGCTTCAACAGCTTCAGCTGCGGAGGTCGAAAAACTCAAGGCCGAGCTTCAGCGAATGAAGCAAGAGGCTGCGGAGGAGAAGGCGGCCGCCGCACAAGCAGTGGCCACGATTTCCGCTTTGAAGGCCACGAGTGCCAAGTATGAGGCCCGAGTGGAGGAGCGGCAACAAGAGCTCAAGGATGCCGGCAGGAAGTGCGAGGCCCTTGAGCAGAAAGGCAAAGAGCAAGCCGCTGAGCTAGCCGCGCTAAAATCCGAGCTCCAAAAGGAGCGGGTGGATAGGCGGTCCTTTGAAGAGGAACTTCGCCAAGTCAAGGCTGTCATCGATGGTAAGCCGTATTCACTACAATGCGCCTTTGGTGGTAGCAAGTTTGCTTCGCTCACCCAGGTGTGGCGTTCCTTAGGCGTCTGTGCGGATCTCCAGAAGAGTGCAGCGGACGCGAACAAGCTTTATGCTTCGCGGGCGGAGGATGATGAGGCCCGGCTATTCTGGGCGCAGTTTGAGTCCCCCGACCGCTCTCCTCTCCTCATCGAGCAAATGAAGCAACTGATGGAGATGCATAGAGTGGCGGAGCCGGCCATGAAGGACCTCTGCATCCGTCTGTGGCCCGATGAGCCGTTGCCGAGTAGCTACTTCGGCTTAGTGCAGAAACTATGCGAAGCTGCGCCTCGGGTCGATGTGCTGAAGCGTTCGACGTGCATCGAGGGCGCGCGGATGGCCTTTGCGAAGACCATGGTGCATTGGCCGAAGCTCAAGCCAACCGAGATGGCTACCGAACCTCCGCCTCCTGGAAAGGAGTATAGGCGCCCCGAGCGATACTTCCCAGCAGTGATGGAGGGTGCTCGGGCAATAGAGTCTCAATGCTCCAAGGACGTTTTGTATGAATGAGCGCGTTGTAATATGTCTGAAGACTTTTAACGCTTTATAACTAGTGATGCATGGTTTATCATGTCTTATAAGTATTTGATTTTTATTTTGACTCCTGTGTGGTTGGTTTATCTGAAAGTTGTGAGTCGTCGGCTTCAGCCCCCATGTAGATACTACACGGGGTGTCTCTGTATCCGCACTGTGACCCTTAGCCGAGGTATCGGTGCCCGAAGGCGGTAGTGCGGGGGGGGGGGGGACAAGGCAATCGGACTATGATGCTTTATCGCTTTCTCTTAGTCGTAGGAGCATAGAAAAAATGCGGGGGCTGATAACCAGCCCCCAGTGTGATGTTCGGGGCCGAAGCCAGCATCACATGGTTTGTACAAGAACGAAACCCATCGTATAACACGGAATAACCTCTATCGATCTTTTAGTATGACACTTATGCTCGGATTTGCAGACCGGTTCTCGCTTACTATGACAGTCAGTTTTCGGCTTTCTCTCCTGAGGTGCTTGACCAAGTGAACTGGAAACACAATCACAGTGGTTCTCCCTTTGCCTCTTTAGCCGAACGAGCGGAACGTAAGGGGGCAATCACAGGAGCCGGGCAACCCAACTATTGACCCAAGACATAGTTCGGACCCGATGCATATAAAGCAAAATCCAAGACGCAGAACACACGACCAGTTGTGCTGGCTTGATGTTCAAGGCGATTTTTTTTAAAATTCAAGCCCCCGGTCTATTAGCCGGTTGCGTCATAATATATACCGAACAGTTTTCGCAAGAAGTGTTACCAAGGGAAGAACAGAGGATGTATAAAAGACAACGAAGTAGCCATATATGATGGTCTTGTACTTGCTCAATAATTCTTATAACTTGGATTGCCGAAGCAACTGTTTACAGGTTTTTGAAGATGAAATATAAAATTTACAGAGGGGAGGCTGTACCAGGGGTCTTCGATTGGTGACATGACGTCCTCGATGTGTCCTGTCGCCTGTCCGTTCATATTTCTCTGTGGGGGTTGCATCCCTTTAAGGGTGGTGTTGTCGCTGAGCGGACCTTGGGAAGAAGGTCTTGAGAAGTCGCCGAAGTGTGGATGAGCTTTACGCTTTTAGCAGGTCCTTGATGGTACCTGTGTTTTGTCCGAGGACGTGTACTAATGGTTCAGTCCGGCCGAACACTTACCCATTGATAGTTGTTCCCCATTGTTGCCCATGGAATCTTGAGTGCGAAGTTGTGCCTTCTTGGCACGTATTTGGTGGTCGTTAGGGCTGTGCAATGGGGGGCGTGTCCCTATTTCTGGGGAGAAGAGGAATCTGGGAGTTCGAATTGAAACCGAACTCGTTTATCGACCTTACGAGCCTTTATGGCAGATTTAGGTGTTTGCCGACCGTCCTCGTAGTGGAATTCGGCCGCCAGGGCCAATGCATGTTCCTCAGTTCGGAGGGAATGCCCTGTGTTGACGGTGATGACCCCCTTGGGCCCCGGCATCTTGAGCTTGAGGTATGCGTAGTGTGGGACGGCGTTAAAGCGAGCGAACGCTGTACGGCCCAGCAGGGCGTGGTAGCCGCTGCGGAAAGGTATGATGTCGAAGATCAATCCCTCGCTGCGGAAGTTATCAGGCGAGCCGAACACCACTTCCAGGCTCACAGAGCCCGTGCACCGGGCCTCAACGCCTGGGATCAGTCCTTTAAAGGTAGTGTTGCTGGGTTTGATCCTTGATGGATCTATACCCATCTTTTTCACCGTATCTGAGTAGATCAGATTGAGGCTACTTCCTCCGTCCATTAGGACTTTAGTGAGGTGATACCCATCGATAATGGGGTCTAAGACGAGGGCCGCCGAACCTCCATGACGGATATTGGTCGGGTGATCTCGTCGATCAAAGGTGATCGGGTAGGCCGACCATGGGTTAAACTTCGGGGCTACATGCTCTACGGCGTAGACCTCTCGAAGGGCGCGCTTCCTCTCCTTTTTCGTTATATGAGTGGCGTATATCATGTTCACAGTTTTTACTTCTGGAGGGAATTGCTTCTGACCTCCATTGCTCGGACCCCGGGGCTCCTCGTTGTCCTCGCTGCGTGGGCCTTTGCCCTGCTCCTCGGCGGCGAGTTTGCCAGCCTGTTTGAACACCCAACAGTTACGGTTGGTGTGGTTGGCGGGCTTGTCCGGAGTGCCATGGATCTGGCAAGGCCTCTCCATGATCTTGTCCAGCGGGGTGGGTCCGCCGCGGTTGCCTTTAGGAGGCTTCTTCCACTGCCCGGATCTTGGGTTGTGGAAACCGGCGTTAACGGGCGTGTCATCGGCGTCGCTAGTGCTATGCCGGCGTTTATTTTTGTTGCGTCGTGGTTTCCCATTTCCATCCCGGACTTCGGAAGTGCCGGGGTCTTCGGGGTTGTGGCTTCGCCTCGCTAGCCAGTTATCCTCGCCCGCGCAAAAGCGGGTCATGAGTGATGTAAGGGCGGACATGGTCCTAGGTTTATCCTGACCGAGCTGGCGAGCCAGCCACTCGTCCCGAATATTGTGCCTGAAAGAGGCTATAGCTTCGGCATCTGGGCAATCGACAATCTGGTTTTTCTTGGTCAAGAACCGATTCCAGAATTGTCGAGCGGACTCTCCTGCCTTTTGCACCACATTGCTTAGGTCAGAGGAGTCTGGGGGCCGTACATAGGTGCCCTGGAAGTTAGATCGGAATGCATCCTCGAGGTCCTCCCAGCTCCCGATAGAGTTTTCGGGGAGACTGTTTAACCAGTGCCGAGCTGGCCCCTTAAGTTTAAGGGGTAGGTACTTGATGGCGTGGAGGTCGTCTCCTCGTGCCATGTGAATGTGGAGGAGGAAATCCTCGATCCACACAGCTGGGTCAGTTGTTCCGTCGTATTGCTCAATGTTCACGGGTTTAAACTCTTCCGGGAACTGATGCTGCATCACCTCGTCAGTGAAGCAGAGTGGGTGGGCAGCGCCTCTGACCCGGGCTATATCACGCCGGTAGTCGGCGTCTGTTCTGGCCCGGTTTTGGTCCCGAACTCTGTTGGTTCGGTCGAGCCAGGGCCGGTACTCGTCCCTTCTACCAGGGGAGTACCCTCTAGATCCGTAGATGGATCTCGTGCGGCCTGTTCTATCATCCAGGTCACATCGCAGGTCATACCTGTCCTCAGGCTCCATTGGCTCTTTTCCCCTTCTGTGGGGTATCGCCGGCCTATAACCGGCCTCGCCAGCCGTCCTATCTCGTCCTCGGGGAGGGCGGTCCGGCTGGTCGTATGGAGTGTGCTTGGGGGACGACGTATTGGGGAGCTCGTCGTCGAATTGTGGCAGCAACCGCCGGCGGGGGTAACTCTTGGGTTGGTCCCATAGACCGGCGCCGTGTTCTTCCTCGGCTGATAGAACCCTTGTCCATCGGTCGTTGAGGGTGTCTTGTCCGGCCTTGATCTGCCGCGCTTTTGCCTTTAGGCTTCGGGCAGTGGCTAAGAGCTGTTGCCTAAACCGTTCCTGATCCTCAATGGTTTCGGGGATGATGAGGTCCTCGTCTTCCGGGCTATCCTCCTCCTCTATAGGGGGGAGGTAGTTGTCATCCTCGGAGTCATTTGGATCTTCGGGGTCGCACTGGCCCTCCAACCTTTCCTGGTCCTCCAACAGATACTCGGGGATATCGGGATCGCCGAGGTCTTCCGGGGTATCGTTTTCCCCGATGCCGGCAATAGCTTCCCTTCCCTTTTTTGTCTTTGATCGCTTACGCGGTTTCCGGCGTCTTGACGGCGCCTCACCTGAGTCATCGCCATTGTTTGCTGGTGTGCGCTCGCCGTTACCGGCTGGCGTATCCACCATGTAGACGTCATAGGTGGAGGTGGCGGTCCATCGCCCGGTGTTGACGGGGGTGGGAGCGCGATCCTCTTCCTCCATGTATTCTACCTCCTCGGAGGCGTAGTCCAACATATCGGTTAAGTCTTCGATAGTGGCTACTAAGTGGCTGGTGGGTGGGACGAAAAATTATTCTTGACCTGCCTCAAGACCGATCTGAGTGTGGATCGGGTCTGGGTCATCAGTAATTTTCATCGATGAGATCCGATCTAGAGCTTCGTCGAGTGTCGAGAGCTCGATCGGGTCAATCTGCCTAGTGCGTTTGGAGTTAACTTCTGATGCGTCCGCACGAGAAGTGTATTCGGCAGGAGTTGATGCCCGGCCATCTGGCGCTATAGCTAGATCCGGATTGAAGTCCAGATGATCATCGGGATTGGCCCCGTGAGCGGGATTAAAAACGACATCCAAGGTTGAGGCCTCGGAGTCCTCGGGCGCGTCAGATGAGACTGCGAGCCCGGTGAGCAAGAGATCGCCCCGAGGGTCTACGGAGAACTCTAAGTTCCCAAATCTGACTTCTTGATTAGGGGCGAAACTCCTAACACGGCCAAGGTGGCCGGTCGAGTCAGCGTGCAGCACGATGCTGCCGAAAGCGAAGATCTGTCCAGGGACGAAGGAGTCCATGCTATGGACCTATTCGTTGATGACAACACGAGCCATCGATTCCTTTGGGGATCACAGCGGAACTCTCAATGAAAGCACCAATGTCGGTGTCAAAACCGGCGGATCTCGGGTAGGGGGTCCCGAGCTGTGAGACTAGGATCGATGGTAACAAAGGGACGAAGGAGACGATGTTTACCCAGGTTCGGGCCCTCCTATGGAGGTAAAACCCTACGTCCTTCTTGATTATATTGATGGTATGAAGGTTACAGAGTTGATCTACCTCGATATCGACTAGCTAAAACCCTAGATGAGTTTTCGTGTCCTGCATTCTAAAACCCTCCCAGTTTATATATACACCCGGGGGGGGGCTAGAGTTTACACATGATGGGCCTCCTGCCGAGGATGGAAATGTCGATTTCCTCATCTTGACTTGGAGTGCACGACGTGCCTTCGGGACTTCCTTCTGGAACGTGGAGTCTTGATGTAACCGGCCTTTCCTGCGATAGCCAGAGAACGGCCCATCGAACCGGCCTATTAAGAGATAGGCCAGCGGCCCGAGGACCCCCTAGTCCGGGACTCCCTCATCGTGCTCAAGGTGACATGGTCATCCTTGTTGCAGCACGACCTCTTTCTCGTTCCGGTGAATCCGACCAACACATCGGATTATCTCATAATCCTCATCGCATGGCCATGCTTATCCAGGCCGGATCACATGAGGGGCCCAGAGTATATCTCTCCTGATCGGAGGGGCAAATCCCATCTCCCTCAACCATGTCTTGCAGCATGGGTCCGGACAAGCCCCAAACCTACCTTTATAACTACCCAGTTACGGAGTAGCGTTTGGTCGGCCCAAATCAGGTCTATCACCATCCCGAGTACATGCGTCAGCTCAGGTCTTAGGACATAGAACGCATGTTGTACTAGAGACTCATAGATGACCTATCACTTCGTCTCATAGTCGGGTCTGTCCAACTCAGACCTTATCTCAACTCGGATCCAACTACGTCAAATCCGGCCAGATCTTTCTGAGTCCATATTATCTGGCTACCATCCAATGCTACATGGTCAGTGAGACCGGACCATCAACCATGTCATATGCTAGTCTAACTGGGTGCGCGTCCACATAGCCCTTTCGACTAGGGACCATTTAGGACAGTTATCATACAATGCATAATCTCACAAACAAGTCACGTACTTGTTAATACACATCATCGATAATGTCACGTACATGTTAATACACATCATTGATAATGTCCAAGGACTATCTTTATTCATAAACACATAGGAAATATCATCATACATGATTGCCTCTAGGGCATATCTCCAACAGTTCATCTAACCACTACGGTTCCGAGATGCCGGCTAAGGATTTACGTGTGCTAAGAGAACACCCCGTGTAGTCTCTATAAGGGCGCCGAAGATGTTGGCTCTCCCAGCTTTGTTCCTTCTGTAGAAGAAGGAACCTCTATCGAAGGGTCCTCGGCGGCCGAAGACTCCACCCCGACCATGGGTGCGCTGCCACTGGCACCCGTCGTAAGCGTGAGCGGGGCTGGCAAAGTCGCCTCCCCCGGCACTTCATGTGCAGGCATGGAAGGGCGATTCCCATAGGACGAGCTGCCTGGAGGAAGCCCGCTTGATCCCCCATCGCTGGGGACCGACCTATTGGTCTTGTAAAGGGCGAAAGGGGATGAATAACTAAAGGCGTAGACAAGGAGAGGTAATATGTACGGAATAGATAGAAATTGAGCACTTACCTCTTCAGCGGTGGCTTGCTCCTGCCCGCCTCGGACTGTTCACTCTCCGAGGAGGATTGGACGTGCCTGGGCTTAGCCAAGGCATTGCGGCCTATGGTGTCGGACGCCTTCCTGGGGCGCTTTAGACCGCCATGGGTCTCCACCTCTGTGACGTCCTCGGACGCCGTTTCCTTCCTCAGATGAAAGGAGTTGTCCTCACTCTCCTTCTCTTCCCCCTCGGCTCCTCCTTCTGAGGAGATGGACTTGAGGTCCTAGGAGTTGGATTATGAGGTCCCCTCTTCTTGAGGACTTTCAGTCTTATTTCGCTTCCTCCCCAGCTCCCATTTCGCCTTGACCGGGTCCGTCAGGGGTGCCGCGGATAGAAGCACCTGGAGATCATGGGAGATATCTTCTTCAGGCAGAGGGGCGGGGCAGTTTATATTTGCTGCCTACTCCATCCACTTCTACACATGGAGAAAAATATCTCAACTATAAAAGAATAATCTTCGGATGCAATGGGCTAGAGGAAGGAGAAGTTACCTTCTTCGGAGCATGTGTCTCCAAATAGCCGATGTCAGGTCCCGCCACGGGGAACTCGTTCTTATTCGGCTTGAAGAGGGCTGACTACATGCCTTTAAGGTCGGGGCGGAAGAAGTGGTGGATCGTCCGGGGGTCTTCGGGCTTGTAGAGCCACATTGGGCTGGCCCAAAGTTGGAGCGGCAAGATGCGGCGATGCGGCATCACGTTGATGACTTCCACAAGCTTGGCTTCGCCAAGGTTGCGGATCTTAGACTGGAGGATGGAGACCTCCTCGGGGTTGCCCCACTCCAGCCTCTTCGGCTGCCAAGAGTTCGCTTACTTGGAGGCGGCCCTGTGAAGGGTGGGAGTGCAGCCAGGTTCTCGGCACGAGGCTCGGTGATGTAGAACCACTCCTGTTGCCACATCTTCACCGTCTCCACATAGGTCCCCTCCATCCAATCCGCTTTTTGGCATTTGCTAATCACCGCCCGCCGCATACGGTGAAGCCGCCGCGGCCGGCACCGCTCTTTGGCTTGCAGCAGAACGTCTTCAGCCAGAAGCCGAAGTGTGACAGGATCCTCAAGAAGTCCTAGTATATTGTGATGAACACAGCAAGGTGGAGGATGGAATTGGGGGCAAGGTTGTAGAAGTCAATCCCGTAGAAGTAAAGGAACCACCGCACGGAAGGATGCAGGGGGAAGCCCACACCTCCGATGAGGTGGGAGACGAAGATGACCCACTCCCCGGCTCGGGGAGTAGGGATGCATTGGTTAGTCTCTGGCACTCTGCAGGCGACACCGACGGGGATGTACCCCGCAGTCCGGAGCTTGTCGATGGTGGTGAGGTCGACCTTTGAAGGGACCCATTACCCCTTCAGATCTGCATCTGCCATAGTAGTGGAAGAGCTTGGAACAGGAAGGTTTGTGGGCGCTGGAAGCAGAGAAGTTTTTGATGCAAGAGCAGTAAGGGAGCGTGGGGAACAGAGGATTAACCTCCCCGGGCCTTTATTGGTTGGCGAAAAGATGAAGAGTCCCCTTAACCACGCCGGTAAAATCGCCATGTTTTGACTGGATCAAGCCGTTGTGGACGCGTGGGGTGAAGCACTCGATTGATGATATCCCCTAAAACGCAGGGCACGATCTCTGTTTTGATACGACATGTCAAGGGTCGTCTTGAACCGCGGTTCGAGTAAGTTATGACCGACATGCATGATGTCATTTATGTGACAATTCGGAAAAGGCTTTCGGTACCTCTTGACTGGGCACGCCTGAGATTTAGTTCTCGGAACTCAGTTATACACTTGGTGAGGAAAGGTGTCACGTAGATTACTTGAGAGCTGTTGAACTCGTCTATTGAGCCGAAGATTCCATTATTCGAAGCCATGCATCCGAACAAGATTGTCTAATGAAGGTTATTATGCTCAACGTTGAAGACTAGTTCGGGGTTTACTGAGGGAGTCCTGGACTAGGGAGTCCCTGCCGAGCTGGTCCAGTCTATCGGTCGTGCTAGAGGCCCACCTTGGAGGAAGGACTTCGGAGGCCCCTTGAAGGGACGTGAGCATATCGGATTCTACCAAAAACTTGATGTGCACTCCAGGAAGAGGATGTTTCATTTGGCATGTAATATGTAGATGGTAACCGACATTCATGTAACCTAGATACCCACGGTCCCTATATAAGCCGTAGGGTTTAGCCCGTAGAGCATACCCATACACAACATCATAACCCATAGGGTTTAGACCACAAACTTACAATCTCGAGGTAGATCAACTCTGTACTTGCTACATCATCAATATACCAAGAGCACAACATAGAGTTTTACCTCCATCGAGACGGCCCGAACCTGGGTAAAAGCCTCGTGTTCTCCGTCTCCTATTACCCTTGATCCGATCTCACAACTCAGGGCCCCCTACCCGAGGTCTGCCGGTTTTCACACCGACAGGGAGGAGGACAGGGCGGTCCATCGAATGAAGGGCCTCATCGTCCTCTCCGACTCCAACTCCGACGACGGTGATGGCTGGACCTCCTCCGACGATGACCAAGACCCTCCGCCAGCCACAAACGGCTACAGTGTGTCGACGATCCAAGGAGCAAAGGGTAGGCGAGGAAGTGGTGATCTCCCCCCCCCTCCGCATTGTTTATATACTTTTTACTTGTAGAAATTTAAGAACTATGTTGTAGGACCGAAAGTATGTCTCGAGGGGGGGTGATTAGACTACTTGACCAAATCAAAATTCTACCTTTTCCCAATTTTAAGTGTTGGCAGATTTTAGCAATGATAGCAAGTTAAGCACACCCTACACATGCATGTCTAAGAGTATAGCAGCGGAAAGTAACAACAAGCATGTATAGTAGAGGGTAGGAAGGAAGATCAAACGCAATTTGTAGACACGAAGATTTTTCCCGTGGTTCCGATAGGTGGTGCTATCGTACGTCCACGTTTATGGAGTCTTCAACCCACGGAGGGTAACGGTCGCGAGAGTCCACGGAGGGCTCCACCCATAAGGGTCCACGAAGTAGCAACCTTGACTATTCCATAACGGCTTCCATCCACGAAGGACTAGACTCACTATGGGTAGATCTTCACGAAGTAGGCGATCTCCTTGCCCGTACAAACTTCTTGGTTCAACTCCACAACACGAAGTAGGAGGCTCCCAAGCGACACCTAACCAATCTAGGAGGCACCACCCTCCAAAAGGTAATAGGCTCAGCAATGTCGATGAACTCCTTGCTCTTGTGCTTCAAGATGATAGACTCCTCAACACACAATCACTCTCTCACAGATTTGGCTATGGTGGAAGATATTGATTTGGTGGAAAGCAACTTGGGGAGGCTAGAGATCAAGATTCATATGGATCAAGTCGAATAGCTTGATCGCAACACAAGGGTAGGTGGCTCTCTCTCAGAAAATATGATGGGGCAAGTATGGAATAGTTCTAAGTGCTTCTCTTTCGAGTGGGTGGTGGTGAAGGGGTATATATAGGCATCCCCAAAAATCCAACCGTTACACCTAAAGTGACCAACTCGGTGACACCGATGTGTGAATCTCGGTGGTACCGAAGTGACCAAAAGGTGACAACTTTTGAATCTCGGTGAGACCGATATATAATTCTCGGTGGTACCGATTAGGTGACCAACGGTCAGATTGCGCAACTCGGTGACGCCGATTTTCATATCTCGGTGGTACCGATTCTTGACCATGGCTTAGCAGAGAGTTGGTCCAGAAACTCGGTGGCGCCGATTCACAGTTCTCGGTGGTACCGATTCTTGTGAATGGCTATCCAGAGAGTTGGTCCAAAACTCGGTGAGACCGACTAGCAAAACTCGATGGTACCGAAGACTGGAAATGGCTAAACAGAAAGTTGGCAATCCAAACTCGGTAGCACCGAAGTGGAATCGGTTGCACCGATGTGCTAGGATTTGGCATGGGTCTGTCTGAGTTTGGGAATCGGTGGCACCGAGTGGGAAGTGTTGGTTGCACCGATTTTGGATATTTGGCTTTGGACAGACTTTTGTGGAAGAACTTGTGGGTGTTTTTGGTGACTATCTCTTGTGCATGTGGAGCATCTTGTTCACCAACAGTACCTTACCCCCTTTTAATAGTATTGGCTTTCCTATGGACTCAAGATGATTTCTCACAAAGTAAAATGTAGAGTCCTCTTGCTTGAAGCTTTGCCAATCCATTTCCTTGCATCTTGGGGTATCTCCACAATCCTTTTGCCATCCCTATCATTGAACTTTTCCTGAAATATGCTTAGTGGAAATATTAGTTCAATGACTTATATGTTGTTACTAATTACCAAAACCACCAAGGGAGCAAATGTGCTTTCAATCTCCCCCTTTTTGGTAATTGATGACAACATATAGATCAAAGCTTCGACATATGATATAATCAATGAATATAATCGTCGCTTTGAGAAGTATGTGATAAGCAAGAGCTCCCCCTAAATTTGTGCATTATTTTGAATTTGCGTTTGATTGCAAATGCACAATCGATTAGGTACATGGGGCACTCTTTCATGTCACATACAACTTGGTGGTGTGCGAGAATAATTAGAATGAACATCATAGCACAACACAATCAAGTAAAGGTGATTGACCATCTCATAAGCATCAAAATGATAGGAAATAGTATCAACACAATCAAGTGTATGATCAAACACCACAAGGTTTAACACAAACAAACCAAAAGATCAAATGTTTTTGAAAAGCGATAAAAACCAAACGCAATAAAAACCAAACGCTCTCTCACTCGAAGCCTAAAGATCAATATACAACTTCTCCCCCTTTGGCAACAAGTTACCAAAAAGTTCAAAGAAATATAGCTAATCGTTCTTCTGGGGCTGATCTCCTCCGGTGGTTGATGGAGTCGAGAGAACTGCATCGGCGAAGACTTTAGCTGATGTCATGGACAGAGTTGGTGTAGCAATGGGAGGTACTGGAGCTGATGGAGCTGAAGAGGCTGTAGCAGGTGCTGATGAAGAAGGCCTCAACTCTGGAACTGGCACTGTGGCTGATCAAGCCTGGGTAGTGAAGTGAGTGCCTGGCCTGAGAGGAGAGTCATCCTCATCATCTGAATTGTCGGGACTGGGCACGCTATCAACTTCCTTCTTGAGCTCGTTCACGGTCTTTGTCAGCCCATCCACCTTGTCATTGAGGGTCTTGATCCTATTCTCCATGATCCTCACAAGACTATGCTGATTCTCCAATATGTCCTTGATGTCCTTCTGCATGCCTTGAACGGTAGTGATCAAGAGATCCATTTGCTCGTTCCTGGATCTAGGGACTTGAGCACTAGTGGCTCTAGCTGCCTCTGCCTCTGCCTGTGCTGCAGCTGAGGTGGGATGATCTGGGTTCATCACCACGACGTTGTCCTCAAGATCTGGCTGTAGGGGCAAATGTGGCATGTCAAGAGCAAAAATGTGCTTCTCCAGCTTGGAGTTGATGAGCATCTGAATGTAGGGGGCATAGCAGCATGAGCGCTTATGATCAGCAGCAACCCTCTTCACAGTCTCTACGATCAAATCCATCACCCTTATCCTGGTGTGTCTATCAAGATGGATCGGCATGTTGATGGAATAGCCTCGAATCATCTTGTCATCTCCAGACTTAGGCATCAATGTGTGCCTCAAGATGGTGTTCATGGTGCGGAGGCCAGCCTGGAGGAAGTAAATGGATCCTAACTTGTGAGATTTCAAGTTTGCAGCAGGGATCTCATTGTACATGTTCTTCATAGAATCATGGCTCTCCTTGGATTCAGAATAGACATCCAAGTCTCCATCTTCCACCTTTGGGACTCCTAAGATGGCAGCCCATTCCTCAACAGTAGACTCATACCTTGCTCCTTCAGTCATCCACACAATCCTACCATCTCCATAGAAGTGAGCAGTGGAGTAGAATTGCATGATCATCTCATCGTTCCATGCAGTGAATTCTTTGCCAACAAATTCATCTAAGCCAATGCAATGAAAGATGTCTTGAACATTTGGGAAGTAATCTTCATTTGCCTTGATGTCCTTCCAATCAACGTATCTCATGTCACTCACAGCTGGGCTCTTATCAAGCAAGATAGTCTCATAGAAATCTTGTTGCTCCTTGGTATAAAACCTATAGTCCACAACTGTTTTCCTCCTCTGAGCATATGGATCAATTGCTCTTCATACCCTCAAACCAGAATCCTTCCTCTTCTTCATATCCTCAGCAAGCAAGTGGCTAGCATTGTGCTCTGGAAGGTGTGGTCTTAGCTTCATCAAAGCAGTCATATCATCATCATCCTCAGCTTCCCTAAAAGTGGAGGTCTTGTTCTTGCTGGAAGCTGGTATCTCTCTGGAGAACCTCTTAGGCTTTTCAGCAACAACAACCTTCTTGGGAGCAAACTTGGTGCTCTTGAAGGTGTTAGACTTAGGCATAGCATCTGCCATAAGCTTCTTCTTCTTCTTAGGAGGGGCCTTTGCAGCTGGCTCTACCTCCTTCTCTTCAGCAGCTGCCTCTTCTGGATCCTCAAACATAGAGGTTTTTTTGCCAATGACATGGATAATCCTCTTCCTGGATTTCTTCTTCTCCCCAGCCTTCTTAGGCATAGACTTCTTTGGGGGTGACTCAAGGTGAAGAGTCATTGTTTTCTTAGCACACTTTGGTGCTCTCACTGTCTCTGAGCTGGCATACTCCTTCCTTATAGCTTTCTTCTTCTTGGATGAAGAAGCAGCAGTAGTGGTGTTCTTTGCAGTATCATCCTTCTTGGACAACTCCTCAGGAATAAAGTCCTCATCCTCCTCATCAGAATTGAGCTTCCTCCTTGTCCTTGTAGCAGCCTTGGGCAAATCTGGAGAACCAGGAATGTCATCATAGTTCCCCTTAGGACTAGTGCCTGAACTCATGTCAACACTCTGCTCTCTGAAGTTGTTCTCACTGTCATCTGAAGCAGACATCTCTGACCCTGTGAATAGAGTGTAGAAGAGTGGAAAAGATGAGTCATCACAAAATGCAGATGTTTTCAAAAGATTGAACTAAGATTTCTCAAAATTTTGCATTCTGCCAAATGTATGTCGGTACAACTGAAGCAAAATTTTCGGACCCACCGAGGCAGACAACCTGCTTTCCAGGAACTTGGCACCATTTTCGGTCACACCGAAAATTGGTACTCGGTTCCACCGAGGTGTTCTCAGTTTGCCAGAAAAAACGAATCGGTGCTACCGATTCTTTTGCGTCGGTTCTACCGAGATTCATGTGGCAGACGGCAAAACCTAAAAAATCATTCGTTCGCTATTCTACTGGAGTTTCTCGTGGACGAATCAATCTCAAACTTTGGCTTATCGATGGAAAAGCCCTAATGCGCAAGAATCGGAGGTTGGAGCACAAGAGGGGGTGAAATCGTACCCTAGCTTGGTGACGATTTCGCTACGGCGGCGACGGGGGAGAGGATTCCGTCGACGGCGGAGGCGCTCGGGAAGACGAAGGCGACGACCAGAGGTCTTGGTTCAGCAGCGAGGGTTTCGAAGGGGGCGACGGTTGAAGAATTGATTTCAAAAGTCGGGTCCGCCTCTATATAAACCCATAGCTGTCGGTGACACCGATTCTAACTTTTCGGTGTCACCGAGTTCCTCAAATGTCAGCTGACAGGGAAACTCGGTGTAACCAAGAAGATGGAATCGGTGGTACCGAGATAGAAAACCAGATCAACCCTAGGCATTCGGTGAGACCGAGATTTTGGGTTGGTTCCACCGAGATGCACTTTGGGAGGTTTTAATGGTCAGTCCTTTGTCGATACGGAACTCCGAGTGCTCCTCACACACAGAGATCGAAAAGTCCTTGTTCAAATTTTGTGATGCAGCAAGAATAGAATATGAGGTAAGAAAGCATAGATTGCTAGAGAGTGGTCCTAGGCATTCTTGTCCATCCAATTGGCAAAAGAGAAATCAAAAACCAAATAGCAACAATTGGATGTCCTCGAATGGGTAAATAAATGCAGACCAACATGCTCACACAATAAGATGTCAAATGAAATCATGGCAAACATGCACATACATACTAGCATCTATCAAGCATTTTGGCGATGACGGAGTCATCTATATATGAGTATATTGACTTAGGAGCCAAGTAAGAATACTTGATCATAGGTCATACTCATCGTTTAAGCACAAGTGGGGTTACCACTTTTACATAAAGCATTTAATGTTGTCACATACTATGAGATGCTTTAACTCAAGTCTTAGAGTAAAGTTCCCCCTTGATGTGACATCCCCCCATAGGAGGGATAAACTAACCTTGGGTTTTGTCGATGAAGACTTCATGTTGGTGAGGTAGTGGTGGATGCTCAAGGTTGATGAAGATCACCATGAGTTGGGAGCATCCTTGTTGTTTCCTTACTCTTCTCACCAACATGGGTTAGTCCCAACACACAAGAGACAAATACAAGGATATCTATGGACATGGAGTGCAAAGCATGTGTGATGATGTCCATTGATTTGTTGATTACCTTGTCCCTTGCTTACCTTTGAGGGAATGTGTGACTCCTTAAACTATTGCATAGAGTTGATGTTGATTGCAAATAGTTCTTGCCAATAATGAATGTGAGTGAATTTCATTGGCGGAGTCACCCCTCAAGAACTCTTTAGTTCTTCTTCTTGGGGACCCACATCAACTTGATGGGGATCCTTGGTGTTGAAGTAGCCCTTGTAGAAGTTGAGCTTGATGTAGCCTTGGGAACCCACTCCACCAAAGCTTGGGATTCATCTTCATATGAGTCAATGTCCTCTTGAAGCTTGTTCTTGCCCTTGAGCTTGTGGTCTTGTGGTGGAAGGTCATCTTGAGTGTTTGTTCCCTTGGGAGGAGTATTTTCATACTTCTCCTTTTGAGGAACAAACTTGGGCTTGGGGTATTGACCTTCTTCCGATTCAACTCCATTAGCGTTGAAATAGCCAATGCCATGGTTCTTCCGGTATCCTCCGTGCTTGCGTACAATTTCCTCAAATTGCTTACACCCGGCAAGACTCTTGTAGATACCTTTCTCTATAATTCCTTTCAATAAAGCGTTTTCTTGCTCAAGTGTAACTTGGCTAAGAGAATCATCATTAGTGGAATCAATAGAACTACTAGAAGCAACATCATTAGGTTTAGCATTTTTATTGTTGCTACTAGATGAAGAACCTTTCTTGCCTTTGTTACTAGTTTGTCTAGATTTAACTTGTGGCATAAATGTAGACAAGAGTAATCATTTGGCTAGATAAGATGAAGTCTTCTTTCGGAGATCGTCATATATAGCTTTAAGAAACTCATGCTCTTGCTCCAAGGTGAGCTTCTCGAAGCATAGCTTCTCATGAGTCCTTACAAGCTCTCTATGATCTTCGAGAGTAGATTCATGGGCTAACTTAAGAGTGTTTAGTTCTTTAGTTAGTTGTTCTATTTTCATCTTATCATCATCAAATGACTTATCTTGACTAGCATGAGAATTATCAAGTTCATTTTGACTAACATCACTAGTATTATCAAAGTGCAAGTTATCATCACAAAGTAAATCATCTTCATCACTATCGAAATCAAGATACTCGGGGTGTGATACCTTGGGGCCTTTAGCCATGAAGCAACTTCCACTCCCTTCATTTGGTGAATCAAATAGATCATAGGAGTTGGTAGCCACTAGTGCAAGTCCGGCAACACCTTCATCTTGACTATAGTCGGAGTTGGAGTGATAGCTTCCCTCGGAGTTGTTGTCGGAGTCGGAGCCGGAAACCCATTCACCAACATGAGCTTGATGTCTTCTTCTTGTGTAGCTCTTGGTGTACTTGTCCTTCTTCTCCAAGTCCCTACTTCTCCTTGAGGGTCTTCGTTCATAACGATCATCTCTAATCCTTCTCTCTCTTTGAGGTGATTCATTCCTGGAGCTTTGTCTTCTAGGTGCCTCTTCTCTTCGTTTGTAGGGAGCCGTGCACTCATTGGAGTAGTGTCCGGGCTTCCCACAATTGTAGCAGTTGCGGTCAGGACTTGACGAACGCTTCTCTTCATATCTTGAGTTGGAGCTTCGTTCTTTGCCTCTATTCTTGTAGAACTTGTTGAATTTCTTGACCATGAGGCTTATGTCTTCATTGGTGACAAGGTTGTCGCTTGAAGTTGCGGGAGCATCACTTGTGGCTTTGTAAGCACCGCTAGACTTGTTGTGAAGCTCTTCTTTGTCTTTGAGTGTCATCTCATGAGCAACAATCCTTCCAATAACTTCCGTAGGCTTGAGATCTTTGTAGCTGGGCATCATTTGGATCAATGTGCACACGGTATCGTATCTCTCATCCAAAGCTCGAAGTATCTTCTTGATGATGAATTTGTCGGTCATTTCTTTGCTTCCTAAGCCGGCAATCTCATTGGTGATGAGAGCTAGCCTAGAGTACATCTCCGCGACTCCTTCACCATCCTTCATCTTGAACTTGTCAAGTTGACTTTGAAGAACGTCCAACTTGGATTCTCTCACGGATTCGGTACCTTCATGCATATCAACCAAAGTATCCCAAATCTCTTTTGCATTCTCAAGACGACTGATTTTGTTGAATTCTTCGGGGCATAGGCAGTGAAGAGAATGTCGCATGCTTGAGCATTGTATTGCAACATCTTCAATTCATCCACGGTCGCTTCACGATCCGGTTCCTTTCCATCACCAAAGAATTCACCTTGCAAGCCAACACGAACAACAGCCCATACGGCGGGGTTATGACCAAGAATATGCATTTTCATTTTGTGCTTCCAACTAGCAAAATTAGTGCCATCAAAGTAAGGACCTCTACGGTGATAATTTCCCTCACTAGACGCCATACTCTCCTAGGTTGTGAGACCAATGCAATAGAGACCAAAGCTCTGATCCCACTTGTAGGACCGAAAGTATGTCTAGAGGGGCGGTGATTAGACTACTTGACCAAATAAAAATTCTACCTTTTCCCAATTTTAAGTGTTGGCAGATTTTAGCAATGATAGCAAGTCAAGCACACCCTACACATGCATGTCTAAGAGTATAGCAGCGGAAAGTAACAACAAGCATGTATAGTAGAGGGTAGGAAGGAAGATCAAACGCAATTTGTAGACACGAAGATTTTTCCCATGGTTCCGATAGGTGGTGCTATCGTACGTCCACGTTTATGGAGTCTTCAACCCACGGAGGGTAACGGTCGCGAGAGTCCACGGAGGGCTCCACCCATAAGGGTCCACGAAGTAGCAACCTTGACTATTCCATAACGGCTTCCGTCCACGAAGGACTAGCCTCACTATGGGTAGATCTTCACGAAGTAGGCGATCTCCTTGCCCGTACAAACTTCTTGGTTCAACTCCACAACACGAAGTAGGAGGCTCCTAAGCGACACCTAACCAATCTAGGAGGCACCACGCTCCAAAAGGTAATAGGCTCGGCAATGTCGATGAACTCCTTGCTCTTGTGCTTCAAGATGATAGACTCCTCAACACACATTCACTCTCTCACAGATTTGGCTATGGTGGAAGAGATTGATTTGGTGGAAAGCAACTTGGGGAGGCTAGAGATCAAGATTCATATGGATCGAGTGGAATAGCTTGATCTCAACACAAGGGTAGGTGGCTCTCTCTCAGAAAATATGATGGGGCAAGTATGGAATAGTTCTAAGTGCTTCTCTTTCGAGTGGGTGGTGATGAAGGGGTATATATAGGCATCCCCAAAAATCCAACCGTTACACCTAAAGTGACCAACTCGGTGACACCGATGTGTGAATCTCGGTGGTACCGAAGTGACCAAAAGGTGACAACTTTTGAATCTCGGTGAGACCGGTATATAATTCTCGGTGGTACCGATTAGGTGACCAACGGTCAGATTGCGCAACTCGGTGACGCCGATTTTCATATCTCGGTGGTACCGATTATTGACCATGGCTTACCAAAGAGTTGGTACAGAAACTCGGTGGCGCCGATTCACGGTTCTCGGTGGTACCGATTCTTGTGAATGGCTATCCAGAGAGTTGGTCCCAAACTCGGTGAGACCGACTGGCAAAACTCGGTGGTACCGAAGACTGGAAATAGCTAAACAGAAAATTGGCAACCCAAACTCGGTGGCACCGAAGTGGAATCGGTTGCACCGATGTGCTAGGGTTTGGCATGGGTCTGTCTGAGTTTGGGAATCAGTGGCATTGAGTAGGAAGTGTTGGTTGCACCGATTTTGGATATTTGGCTTTGGACAGACTTTTGTGGAAGAGCTTGTGGTTGTTTTTGGTGACTATCTCTTATGCACGTGGAGCATCTTGTTCACCAACAGTACTTTACCCTCTTTTAATAGTATTGGCTTTCCTATGGACTCAAGGTGATTTCTCACAAAGTAAAATGTAGAGTCCTCTTGCTTGAAGCTTTGCCAATCCATTTCCTTGCATCTTGGGGTATCTCCACAATCCTTTTGCCATCCCTATCATTGAACTTTTCCTGAAATATGCTTAGTGGAAATATTAGTTCAATGACTTATATGTTGTTATTAATTACCAAAACCACCAAGGGAGCAAATGTGCTTTCATATGTCCAGTGAACTTACGATGATCTTTTGGGTGATGTTTGATGTCCGTTTGAAGCCGATCTTGTGTTGGTTTGTGTAAGTGCATCTAGTGCCACCCTTGTTTGGTTTTGGAGTATTGATGACAAACGTGGTTGAGGGACTAATGTGTTTGTGAGAGTTCACAGGTTAACACAGAGAGAAGTCCCTGGAGTTTCAGTTTAGCCGTCGAAGACGACCCCCAAAAATGTCCGAAGACATTGATGACGGCTGAAGCCATTGGTGGTAAGCGAAGACATTCGTCCGAAGACAATGAAACGCGAAGACGAAGTCTTTTGGTAGTTTTGTTTCTTCTTTCCTGAGTCATAGGAACCACCGTACTGTTAAGTGGGGTCGATGTGATCGAAGTCAGATGCTGACGTGATGCTCAACCCATACCTATGTCTTCGAGCGAAGACAATGAGAGGAAATCTCTTCCAGAGTTGGTTGAGTCAGCTTTACTTGTAGCCCAAGTAAAGCTGCCGCGTGTATTTGAAATCCGACCGTTGTGACACGTGTTGGTTGGCCATTGACGCAGGGTCATTTCGGTCATATCAGGTCGGGTTGCCCGCTGGCTATAAATAGCCCACCCCCTCCACCATAAGAAGGTGGCTGCTCACAGAGAGATACGGCTGTTGTCGTTTTGGAGCAACCCAGCTCGAAGACATTGAGAGAGACACATCCTGCGAGGATACACCTAAACACCTAGATCTAGTGTGTTTGAGCATCACCGAAGTCATTCTGTTCTGAGAGAACTGAAGACTTATTACACTTGAAGACTATGATCTTCCAGACGGTTAGGCGTCTGGGTCTAGAGCAATCCAAGAGTCATTGTGGATCGCCGGGTGACCAAGTTTGTACGGGTTTCGGAAGTCTCCCCTGAAGACTTACCAGAGTGATTGGGCGTTGTCTAAGTGACTTCGGCTCAAGGGGAATAAGGTGAAGACGAGGTCTTCTGAGTTCAATCTCAGCCTCCCTAACCAGACGTACAGTTGTCACAGCAACTGGAACTGGTCCAACAAATACTGTGTCTTCGTCAAGCTACTGGTTCTATCCTTCACTTCTTTACATTCCTGTTCTGTATCGTGAAGCCTTTCCCTGTTCATCACTGAAGACTTGTCTTGAAGACATTCATGCCTGCTGTTTACCTTCATACTGTCTAAGTTTATCTTCAACTCATCTTATTGTGCATTATGTTAAAGCATAACATGTTTGTATGTCTTCACTGTGATGCATGCCTAGATTAGATTCTTGATTACATCCCTACCTGATCCTGTTTACGTTTCCGCTCTATTCGAAAACATTCCCTGTTTCAAAGACTTTCATAAAAATCGCCTATTCACCCCCCTCTAGTCGATAACTAGCACTTTCAATTGGTATCAGAGCAAGGTACTCCCTTGTTCTGTGTTTCGGTTTAACCACCGTGGAGTTTTAGCTATGTCGACTGCAGGGATAATCAAGGTCTCCGCTGCGTGCCCTGTCTTCGATGGCACTAACTACCCCTACTGGAAGAACAAGATGCGCATGCATCTCGAAGCCATTGACAACGACCTATGGTATGTCGTCATGGCGGGCATTCCCGATGTTGGCGAAGGTGTTACTGCTGCTGATGTGAAGAGGTTCGCACAACTCGACTCCACCGCCAAGAACATCATCTGTGGTCATCTGACCAAAGGACAGTATGGTCGTGTGAGTGCACTTAACACTGCTAAGCAAATCTGGGAATGGCTGTCCAAGGTGAATGAAGGTGTCTCATCTCAAAGAGACTCTCGTGTTGATGTGCTTCGCAACCTGTTCAACCGCTTCAAGAGACTTGACAACGAAAACGTTCAGCTCACATTTGATCGACTCACTGACATCTCAAATGAGCTAAATGCACTTGGTGCCACTGATATCACCAAACATGAAGTCGTGAAGAAGCTACTCAGATCACTTGACAGTTCCTTTGATACTCTCGCACTCATGATCCAAGAGCGCCCTGACTTCAAGAGTTTGGATCCCGCCGATATCCTCGAGAGATTAAACACTCACGAGTTCCAACAAGCTGAGAAGAGAGATATCTACGGACCAAGCTACAGTCGCTCCCGTGCATTGAAGGCCAAAGCTGTGTCTTCGTCTGAAGACAACTCTGAATGCAGTTCTGATGGTGCTGAAGACTTTGGAAAAGAACTCGCTTTGCTTGTCAGAAAGTTTCGGAAGTTTGCCAAGTCAAAGCGCTACGCAAAATCTTTAAAACGCGATTCCAAGAGGTCTGGTGAAATGTCTTCCAGAGACAGCAAGAAGCAAACCTGTCATAAGTGCAAGAAAGTTGGCCATTTCATCGCTGATTGTCCTCGATGGGAGAAGGAATCCAAGAAGAAGAGCAAGGACTATGACTCCGATGACAACAAGAAGAAGAAGTATGCAAAGTCTTCATCACACAAGAAGAGTTCATCTGGCAAGGCACATGCGTTCATTGGAAAGGAGATGGATTCACAGTCTGAATCTGGTTCAGAAGTTGAGGAAGCATCTGAGGAGGAATCTGACGCTGAAGTAGCTGGATTAGCAATGGCTTCGGAATATCTCTCCACCTCTGTCTTTGAACCCGAAGACAATGATCCTTTCTTCAACAACGAAGCCGGTGATGATGATGCTACTCCAGCCTACTACTTCATGGCAAAAGCCTCCAAGGTATCCTCAAAATCCTCACGTCATGACTCTGAATCTGAAGCTGAATCTGATAATGACAAGAAACCTAGCTATGCTAAACTTGTAAAAATTTCCACCAAGCAACAACATGCCATGGAGAAAATGCAGACTACTCTAGAGAAAAGCGATGACCTGTTACGCGAAGAGATGAGTCTGAACGAAACTATGGCTGATGACATGCGTAGTCTTCGTTCAAGGTTTGAGGATCTCCAAAGTCGTCATGATGCCCTCTCAACTGATCATGAAAAGCTTTTTCTTGAATATCTTCAGAAGAAGATTGATCTAGAAAAGTTGAGGGAAGCACTTGATGACCTACGGAAGGAAAACGACTCACTCCTAGCAGAGAAGATCAGTACCGCTCAGGATGAATTTGATGCTCCATGCTTAAAGTGTATTGCACGTGAAGCTAATGACTCAACTGGTGAATGTTCAAATGCTTCTGAAAATGCTTTATCTTCAACTGTATATGTGGCACCTAACCCCTCATCTGAGGAAGCCACTGCTATCACTGATGACAATGACAGGTTGAAGACATTGCTTGAAACTGGCATGTACAAGAGTCTGAAAGGGCATCAGATTCTTTGTGATGTCCTGAAGAAGACTATACTGAGCAAAAACCCTAGGAAAGAGGGTGTTGGTTTCGAAAGAAACCTCAATGTTGATGGATCCTACTGGACACCCGGGCAGTACCCCAAAACCACATGGGTTGCTGCAAAAGGTCCTTCAGTTGATCCTTCCACATTATCAGGCTTCAACTGTGCGAATCCTCTCATTGTTGATGAATTCTTTTATTCCAACTATAAACTGTTCAAATGTCAAAATGGTGAAGTGTTTGCCAGATTTATTGGAACTAACTGCAGGAATGGTTCTCCTATGAAGAATATCTGGGTTCCCAAATGTATTCTTGAAAAGCTTTGAGTGAATGTCTTGACAACATCTCACAAGAAGAAGACAAACCCTAGATCAATGTCTTCGAGAAGACACAAGTCTTCATACAATGGCACTAACCATTCTGTTTCGCAGGAAAAAACTCAGATGACTGATGAATATGTACACAATCGCATGAATCGCTACGTTCATCCAACAAAGAATTTCTATGCTTATTCATTTGAGTACACTAACCCTCATGTGAAACGTGCTATTAGGGCATCTCTGCCTAAATTCTCTGATGCTGCCTTACGTCTCATTGCTTCTAAGCCACCCCTCCGCATGTGGGTGGTTAAGAAGAACTAATATCTTCTATGCAGCATCGGGTCTCCAGATAGGACGAAGCCTATCCCGAAGATCATCTCTAGGGACCCGAAAACTTTCTTGTCTGAACACAAGAAAATTAATGCATACCTCGTTCAGAATACTTGCCACTGTCTTCTGCTACATCCTCATCTTAGCATGTTACCTTTACATGCTTTGGTGAACACGACTAATTCTCAATGCAGGAAGACAAATCCAATGCCACCGAATGGATTATGGACAATGGATGCACAAGTCATATGACTGGTGATCGAAGCCTATTGATGGAGCAAACTCTTCGACCTCCAACAAAAGATCACATCGTCTTTGCCGACAAGAGCAGCAGCAAAGTACTAGGGCTAGGTAGAGGTTCTATCTCAAGGGACCGGCACATGGAAAACGTCATGCTTGTTGAATCCCTTGGCTACAACTTGATGTCTGTCTCAATGCTCTGTGACTTAGATATGCTTGTCATCTTCGGCAAATTTCGATGTGTGGTACTAATGGCCTCTGACAAAACCAAAGTCTTCGAACGTTTTTGAAGAGGTGATTTGTACATGGTAGACTTCTCTGCAGGACCACAGGTTGCCTCATGTCTTCTAGCAAAAGCTTCGGAGTGCTGGCTATGGCACAGAAGGCTAGGGCATGCTGGGATGAGGAACTTGCACACACTCGCCAAGAAGAAGCTGATCATTGGCGTCGAGGGTGTCAAGTTCAAGAAGGACCACCTCTGTGGTGCCTGTGAAGCCGGGAAAATGACTAGGGCCAAACACCCCTCGAAGACTATCATGATGACCTCACGTCCCTTCGAGCTGCTACACATGGACTTATTTGGCCCTACTCACTATTCCACCTTCTCTACCACTGCAAATCTATATGGCTTCATGATCGTTGATGACAATTCTCGATTCACTTGGGTGCATATCATTCTTTACAAAACTGAAGTGCAGGATGTCTTCAGGCGCTTTGCAAATAGGTGTATGAACAACTACAACATCAAGATCAAGCACATAAGGAGTGACAATGGCACTGAATTCAAGAACACAGACTTGGACACGTTTCTTGATACCCTTGGCATCACTCATGAGTTCTCTGCTCCATATACTCCCCAGCAGAATGGTGTTGTGGAGCGCAAGAATAGGACTCTTATTGAGATGGATCGCACCATGCTTGATGAATACAAGACACCACGGAAGCTATGGCCTGAAGCCATTGACACTGCATGTCACATCATCAACAGAGTTTATCTTCACAAGTTCTTCAAGAAAACATCATATGAGCTTCTCACTAGTAAGAAACCCAATGTAAGTTATTTCAAAGTCTTCGGTGCAAGATGCTGGATAAGGGATCCACACCACACTTCTAAATTTGCACCGAAAGCACATGAGGGTTTCATGCTTGGTTATGGAAAGGATTCGCACACCTACAGGGTCTTCAACATCCTTCACAACAAGGTTGTTGAAACTGTAGATGTGCGATTCGATGAAACTAATGGCTCGCAAAGAGAGCACCTGCCTCCTGTGCTAGATGAACCACCTCCTGATGAAGCTATTTGACTGATGGGCACCGAAGAAATTGTGCGCCTGAAGAACCAGTGGTTGTAGAAGAAGTCATCATTCCACCATCTACTCAGCGCAAAGAAAATGCTGAACCCGAAGTCAATGCTGCTGACGAAGAAAATACTCAGTAGCCCAAACAAAGTCTTCGCCCTGCTCATCCTCGTGTGGAAAATGAAGTCCAAATTGAGAGAATGCTTGACAGCATAAATGCACCAGGTCCACTTACTCGCTCAAGAGCTACTCAATTGGCTAACTTTTGTGGGCACTTTGCTTTTGTATCTATCACAGAACCCACAAAATTAGATGAAGCTTTCAAGGAACCAGAATGGATTCAAGCCATACAGGAAGAGCTTCACCAGTTCGAGCTGAATAATGTGTGGGAGCTCGTAAAGCGTCCTGATCCAAGGAAGCACAACATCATCGGTACCAAGTGGATCTTCCGCAACAAGCAAGATGAGTCCGGTCAAGTCGTCAGAAACAAGGCCAGACTTGTGGCCCAAGGTTACACACAGGTTGAGGTTATTAACTTCAGTGAAACCTTTGCACCTGTCGCTAGACTCGAAGCCATTCGTATACTGCTTGCTTATGCTAACCATCATGACATATAGTTATATCAAATGGATGTCAAAAGTGCATTCCTCAATGGTAAGATTGAGGAAGAAGTATATGTTGCTCAGCCCCCAGGGTTTGAAGATCCAAAGCATCCAGACAAAGTCTTCAAGCTCAACAAGGCACTCTATGGCCTCAAGCAAGCACCAAGAGCTTGGTATGACACACTCAAGGAATTTCTCAAGAAGAAAGGCTTCAAACCTGGTTCACTCGATCCCACTCTCTTCACTAAATCATATGATGATGAACTGTTTGTATGCCAAATATATGTGGACAACATTATCTTCGGTTGTACTAACAGCAAAATACAGTGATGAGTTTGCTTATATGATGCAAGAAAAATATCAAATTTCGATGATGGGAGAACTAAAGTTCTTCTTAGGGCTTCAAATTCGACAACAACCAAATGGCATCTTCATATCCCAGGAGAAGTACCTCAAGGACTGCCTCAAGAAATTTGGCATGAACGAAGCCAAAGGTTACCAGACACCAATGCCTACCAATGGACACCTCTGCACTGACGAAAATGGTAAAGATTTTGATCAGGAGGTATATCGCTCCTTGATTGGATCTTTATTGTACTTATGTGCATCTAGGCCAGATATAATGCTTAGTGTTTGCATGTGCGCCCGATTTCAAGCGGCACCAAAGGAGTCGCATCACCTTGCTGTGAAGAGAATACTTAGATATCTGGCTCACACCCCAACACTAGGATTATGGTATCCAAAGGGTTCAAAGTTTGAGCTGATTGGCTATTCAGATTCTGACTTCGCTGGCGACAGAGTTGATTGCATGTCTACATCAGGCACTTGTCACTTTCTGGGACGATCTCTAGTGTGTTGGTCTTCGAAGAAGCAGAACTGTGTTTCACTCTCCACTGCCGAAGCCGAATACATTGTTGCTGGCGCATGCTGCACTCAGCTTCTCTGGATGAAGCAAACACTCAAGGACTACGGCATCAACCTGAAGGATGTATCTCTCTACTGCGACAATGAGAGTGCTATCAAGATCTCCCACAACCCCGTACAGCATTTGAAGACAAAGCACATTCAGATACGACATCATTTTCTTCGGGATCACGTGATGAAGGGCGACATCAACATCAAGCATGCTGACACTGAAGATCAACTGGCAGATATCTTCACGAAACCTTTGGATGAGAAGAGGTTTTGCAAGTTGTGGTGTGAGCTAAATATCTTAGAATCCTCAAATGTCCTTTGAATAGGAATACATCCTAACGCTTATGCATGTTGATGACTTTGATGCACAACACACGAAGTAACGTATGTCTTCAACTCATGAAGACTTACAATCTGAGTGTCAATACATTAACGAAGAATATGACTTCAGAGCGCCGCGATAATTGTGCGCCGTGTCTGAGCTAAACATTCTTACACGGTGGGTAACGCCACCAACCAAACTCGAAGACATTGCTTCTTTTCATCTAATTGTCTTTTATCTCATATGCTTCACATGTCTTCGAGAGTTGAATGTCTTCAGAACAAAGTTTATATGTGTTTCAGTTGAAAAATATTTGCAGATCTACATTTGGATTGGAGCTTTGTCCTATACAACATTTTTCCTATAGCTTTGTCTTCAACTTTTTCCTAGGCAAATGTGATCGGACCCGACATTCTCTTCCATTCTTCCTCGTCCAAATCTGTTCTAATCCAGTCATATGCATTCTATATTGACACGTGTTGACTGTCTTCTCTGTGTCCTTGACAGCTGAAGACAAATCAACCACATATTTAATTCTCAAATCTCAACTGTCTCCACATAATTAGCAAACAACTCCCGCGCCGCCGCTTTGATTATGGTAGTGGGTTGTCAGGTGGTTTGCATGTATGCCACGTGTCCACATAAACCGAGGAGTCAGGGGCATATCCGTCCAACTTGTTCGGAGGTTTCCACACCCTATAAGTACAAGTTAACCCCCTTCCATTATTACTTTCCCCTTCCTTCGCCACCCACGTGCTCAAAACCCTAGCGCCGTCGCTGGATTCCATCGCCACCGGAGACGAAGTGCTTAGCTGCCACGCCTTCTCCGACGACGTACTCACGCCGGCCGCGTTCATCCTCCGCTCGCCGCTGCCGTAGCTGTCTGCCTCCACCAAGTTAGTGTTGGGGAACGTTGCATGGGAAACAAAAATTTTCCTACGCACACGCAAGATCTATCCATGGTGATGAGCATCTACGAGAGGGAGAGTGAATCTACATACCCTTGTAGATCGCTAAGCGGAAGCGTTAATAAACGCGGTTGATGTAGTCGAACGTCTTCGCGATCCAAATCGCCGAGCGTCCCGCGATCTAATCACGATCCTTCCGATCTAGTGCCGAACGGACGGCACCTCCGCGTTCAACACACGTACGGCTTGATGACGCCTTCACCTCCTCGATCCAGCGAGCGATGGTGAAGTAGTGGTTGAGTTCCAGCAGCACGACGGCGTGGTGATGGTGGTGAGGAACAATCTCTGCAGGGCTTCGCCAAGCACTACGGAGATTATGACGGAGGAACTAGAGGGCTAGGGTTGCCGGCACACGGCTTGGGAAATCCTGATGTGTCCCGTGTGCTAGCCCTGCCCCTCTATTTATATGTTGAGCCTTGGGGTCTAAACTTGGAGTAAAAGCCTCCTCCGGGTCGGTTTTGCCCGCACAAGGTCGGTTTGGCCCGCAGGAAAAGAGTCCAATTCGGACCCTGCCGAATCGTGCACAGCCGCGCACAAGCGGTAGTACCGCTTCACACAAGCGGTAGTACCGCTTGGGCGGTAGTACCGCTTCACACAAGCGGTAGTACCGCTCGGGTGGTAGTACCGCTTCACCAAGCGGTAGTACCGCTTACGCGGCAGCAAAACTACTTTTGCACTTTCCAATACCTTGTGGGCTTTATCCCTTTGGCTCATATAAAGTGTTGCTGCACCCGAACACTTCGGTAAACATCCGAAACCCCTTCCGGTGAACTCCGGAACCCTTCCGGAGATCAAAACACTATTATCACATATATCAATCTTTACCTCCGGACTATTCCGGAGATCCTCGTCATGTCCGGGATCTTATCCGGGACTCCGAACAACTTCCGGTCACCAACATAATAACTCAATTATACTAATCGTCACCAAACGTTAAGTGTGTAGACCCTGCGGGTTCGAGAACTATGTAGACATGACCGAGACACCTCTACGATCAATAACCAATAGCGGGACCTGGATGCCCATATTGGCTCCTACATATTCTACGAAGATCTTTATCGGTCGAACCTCTATGTCAAGGATTCAGTTAATCCCGTATGCTGTTCCCTTTGTTCTTCGGTATGTTACTTGCCCGAGATTCGATCGTCGGTATCACTATACCTAGTTCAATCTCGTTACCGGCAAGTCTCTTTACTCGTTCCGTAATACAAGATCTCGTGGCTAACACTTTAGTCACATTGCTTGCAAGGCTCATTGTGATGTTGTATTACCGAGTGGGCCCTGAGATACCTCTCCGTCACACGGAGTAACAAATCCCAGTCTTGATCCATGCCAACCCAACAGACACCCTCGGAGATACCTGTAGAGCACCTTTATAGTCACCCAGTTACGTTGCGACGTTTGATACACACAAGGTATTCCTCCGGTGTCAGTGAGTTGCATGATCTCATGGTCAAAGGAACAGATACTTGACATGCAGAAAACAATAGCAATAAACTGACACGATCAAATGCTACGTTCACAGTTTGGGTCTTGTCCATCACATCATTCTCCTAATGATGTGATCCCGTTATCAAATGACATCTCATGTCCATGGCTAGGAAACCTTAACCATCTTTGATCAACAAGCTAGTCAACTAGAGGCTTACTAGGGACACAGTGTTGTCTATGTACCCACACATGTATTTGAGTTTCCAATCAATACAATTATAGCATGGATAATAAACGATTATCATGAACAAGGAAATATAATAATAACCAATTTATTATTGCCTCTAGGGCATATTTCCAACAGTCTCCCACTTGCACTAGAGTCAATAATCTAGTTCACATCACTATGTGATTTACATTGTAATGAATCGAACACCCATGCAGTTCTGGTGTTGTTCATGTTTAGCCCTTGGAAGAGGTTTAGTCATCGGATCTGCAACATTTAGATCCGTGTGTACTTTGCAAATATTTATGTCGTCCTCCTTGATGTAATCGCGGATGGAATTGAAACGTCGTTTTATGTGTCTGGTCCTCTTGTGAAATCTTGGTTCCTTGGCTAGAGCAATGGCACCAGTATTATCACAAAACAGAGTCATTGGGTTAAGCGCACTAGGCACTACTCCAAGATCTGTCATGAACTCCTTCATCCAGACACCTTCCTTCGCCGCCTCCGAGGCTGCGATGTACTCCGCTTCGCATGTAGAATCAGCTACCACGCTTTGCTTGGAACTGTACCAGCTAACCGCACCCCCATTAAGAATAAATACGTATCCGGTTTGCGACTTAGAGTCATCCGGATCAGTGTCAAAGCTTGCATCGACGTAACCCTTTACGACGAGCTCTTGATCACCTCCATAAACGAGAAACATGTCCTTAGTCCTTTTCAGGTACTTCAGGATATTCTTGACCGCCGTCCAGTGTTCCATTCCTGGATCACTTTGAAACCTTCCGGCCATACTTATGGCAAGGCTGACATCGGGTCTTGTGCACAGCATTGCATACATGATAGAGCCTATGGCTGAAGCATAGGGGATGACACTCATCTTTTCTCTATCTTCTGCAGTCACTGGGCATTGAGTCTTACTCAACTTCACACCTTGCAAAACAGGCAAGAACCCCTTCTTGGACTGATCCATTTTGAACTTCTTCAAAATCTTATCAAGGTATGTGCTTTGTGAAAGTCCTATTAAGCGTCTTGATCTATCTCTATAGATCTTGATGCCTAATATGAAAGCAGCTTCTCCTAGGTCCTTCATTGAAAAACTCTTGTTCAAATATTCCTTTACGCTTTCCAGCATTTCTATATTGTTTCCAATCAGCAATATGTCATCCACATATAATATTAGAAACGCTATAGAGCTCCCACTCACTTTCTTGTAAATACAAGCTTCTCCGTAAACTTGTATAAACTCGAACGCTTTGATCACCTCATCAAAACGAAGATTCCAACTCCGAGATGCTTGCACCAGTCCATAAATGGATCGCTGGAGTTTGCAAACTTTGTCAGCATTCTCTGGATCGACAAAACCTTCTGGTTGCATCATATACAACTCTTCCTTAAGGAAACCGTTAAGGAACGCTGTTTTGACATCCATCTGCCAAATTTCATAATCGAAAAAGGCAGCTATTGCTAACATGATTCTGACGGACTTAAGCATCGCTACGGGTGAGAAGGTCTCATCGTAGTCAACTCCTTGAACTTGTGAAAAACCCTTTGCCACAAGTCGAGCTTTATAGACGGTGACATTACTGTCCGCGTCCGTCTTCCTCTTAAAGATCCATTTGTTCTGAATGGCCTTACGCCCTTCAGGTAATACTTCCAAAGTCCATACTTCGTTTTCATACATGGATCCCATCTCGGATTTCATGGCCTCTAACCACTTCTCGGAATCCGGGCTCATCATCGCTTCTCCATAGCTCGTAGGTTCATCGTTGTCTAACAACATGACCTCTAAGACAGGGTTGCCGTACCACTCAGGAGCAGTACGCGTCCTTGTCGACCTACGAGGTTCGATAGCAACTTGATCCAAAGCTTCATGATCATCATCATTAACTTCCTCTTCAGCTAATGTAGGCTCCACAGAAACAACTTTCTGCGCTGCGCTACTCTCAGGTTGAAGTAAAGGTTCAACAACCTCATCAAGTTCTATCTTCCTCCCACTCAATTCTTTCGAGAGAAACTCTTTCTCAAGAAATGTTCCGTTTTTAGCGACAAACACTTTGCCTTCGGATCTGAGGTAGAAGGTATACCCAACTGTCTCTTTTGGGTATCCTATGAAGACGCATTTCTCCGCTTTGGGTTCCAGCTTTTCAGGCTGAAGCTTTTTGACATAAGCATCACATCCCCAAACTTTAAGAAACGACAGCTTTGGCTTCTTGTCAAACCAAAGTTCATAAGGCGTCGTCTCAACGGATTTCGATGGTGCCCTATTTAAAGTGAATGCAGCTGTCTCTAATGCATAACCCCAAAACGATAGTGGCAAATCGGCAAGAGACATCATAGATCGCACCATATCCAATAAGGTTCGATTACGACGTTCGGACACACCATTACGCTGTGGTGTTCCAGGCGGTGTCAATTGTGAAACAATTCCACACTGTCTTAAGTGACTGCCAAACTCATAACTCAGATATTCTCCTCCTCGATCAGATCGTAGGAATTTAATCTTCTTGTTACGATGATTCTCAACTTCACTCTGAAATTGTTTGAACTTTTCAAATGTTTCAGACTTGTGTTTCATTAAGTAAATATACCCATATCTACTTAAGTCATCAGTGAAGGTGAGAAAGTAACGATAACCACCGCGCGCCTCAATACTCATCGGACCGCACACATCAGTATGTATGATTTCCAATAAGTCAGTTGCCCGTTCCATTGTTCCAGAGAACGGCGTTTTAGTCATCTTGCCCATGAGGCATGGCTCACATGTGTCAAGTGATTCAAAATCAAGTGACTCCAAAAGTCCATCAGCATGGAGCTTCCTCATGCGTTTTATGCCAATATGACCTAAACGGCAGTGCCACAAGAAAGTGGTATTATCATTATCAATTCTACATCTTTTGGCATCAATGTTATGAACATGTGTATCATTACTATCGAGATTCAATAAGAATAAACCCCTCACATCGGGTGCATGACCATAAAGGATATTACTCATATAAATAGAACAACCATTATTCTCAGATTTAAATGAGTAACCGTCTCGCAATAAACAAGATCCAGATATAATGTTCATGCTTAACGCAGGCACTAAATAACAATTATTCAGGTTCATCACTAATCCCGATGGTAATCGAAGAGCGAGCGTGCCGACGGCGATCACATCAACCTTGGAACCATTTCCCACGCGCATCGTCACTTCGTCCTTTGCCAGCCTCCGTCTATTCCGCAGTTCCTGTTTTGAGTTGCAAATATGAGCAACCGCACCGGTATCAAATACCCAGGCACTACAACGAGAGTTGGTAAGGTACACATCAATAACATGTATATCATATATACCTTGTTTGTTGTTGGCCGCCTTCTTGTCAGCCAAATACTTGGGGCAATTCCGCTTCCAGTGTCCAGTTCCCTTGCAATGAAAACACACAGTTTCTGGTTTGGGTCCAGCCTTGGGTTTCTTCACGAGAGGAGCAACTGCTTTGCCACTCTGCTTGGAGTTACCCTTCTTACCCTTGCCATTTTTCTTGAAACTAGTGGTTTTATTGACCATCAACACTTGATGCTCCTTCTGAATTTCAGACTCAGCGGCTTTCAGCATCGCAAACAGCTCGGCGACTGACTTGTTCATCCCGTGCATGTTATAGTTCAACACGAAGCTCTTGTAGCTAGGTGGCAATGATTGAAGAACTCTGTCAGTGATAGCCTCTGGCGGAAGGGGCATCCCTAACTCAGCCAGGCGGGTGGAGTACCCAGACATTCTGAGCACGTGATCACTGATAGACCCGTTCTCCTCCATCTTGCAAGCATAGAACTTATCGGAGATCTCATATCTCTCGATCCGGGCATTCTTCTGAAAGATAAACTTCAACTCCTGGAACATCTCATATGCTCCATGACGTTCAAAACGTCTTTGAAGTCCCGGTTCTAAGCCATACAACATTGCACATTGAACTATTGAGTAATCATCAGAACGAGCCTGCCAGGCGTTCACAATGTCTAGAGACTCAACTGGAGCGGGTGGATCACCAAGCGGTGCATCAAGGACATAAGCCTTCTGGGAAGCCGTAAGGATAATCCTTAGATTACGGGCCCAGTCCACAAAGTTACTTCCATCATCTTTCAACTTAGCTTTCTCTAGGAACGCATTAAAATTCAGGGGTGCTACTGTGCGAGCCATGATCTACAACATAAATATTGCAAAGACAACTTAGACTATTGTTCTTAGATAATGAGTTTAGTTAATCATATTTAAAAAACTCCCACTCAAATTGACATCCCTCCGATCATTCGAGTGTAACATGATCCAAATCCACCAACTCAAGTCCGATCATCACGTGAGTTGAGGTGGTTTCAATGGTGAACATCTTCATGTTGATCATATCTACTATATGACTCATGTTCGACCTTTCGGTCTCTTGTGTTCCGAGGCCATGTCTGTACATGCTAGGCTCGTCAAGTTTAACCCGAGTGTTCCGCACGTGTAACATGGCTTACACCCGTTGTATGCGAACGTAGAGTCTATCACACCCGATCATCACGGCGTGTCTCGAAACGACGAACTTTCGCAACGGTGCACACTTGGGGAGAACACAATTTATCTTGAAATTTAAGTGAGGGATCACCTTATAATGCTACCGTCGTCCTAAGCAAAATAAGATGCATAAAAGGATTAACATCACATGCAAATCATAAGTGACATGATATGGCCATGAACTTGTGCTTTTGATCTCCATCTCCAAAGCACCGGCATGATCTCCATCGTCACCGGCATGACACCATGATCTCCATCATCTTGATCTCCATCAACGTGTCGCCATAAGGTTGTCGCGCCGACTGTTGCTTCCACGACTATAGCTAACGTTTAGCGATAAAGTAAAGCATTACATAGCGCTTAATGATTGACACGCAGGTCATACAATAATTAAAGACAACTCTATGGCTCCTGCCAGTTGCCGTACTCATCGACATGCAAGTCGTGATATTCTATACATCACATGATCATCTCATACATCACATATATCTCATCATGTAATTGGCCATATCACATCACAACATACTCTGCAAAAACAAGTTAGACGTCCTCTAATTGTTGTTGCAAATTTTACGTGGCTGCTACGGGTATCTAGCAAGAACGATTCTTACCTACGCAAAACCACAACGTGGTGTAGTGATTGCTTTTTGATCTTCTAAAAGAACCCTCTTCATTGAACCGATTCAACTAAAGTGAGAGAGACAGACACCCGCCAGTCACCTTTATGCAACAAGTGCACGCAGCGGTGAAACCAGTCTCGCGTAAGCGTACGCGTAATGTCGGTCCGGGCCGCTTCATCTCACAATACCGCGGAATCAAGTATCAACTAGTAACGGCAAGCAATATGTATACATTCACGCCCACAACTCGTTTGTGTTCTACTCGAGATCTCATCTACGCATAGACCTAGCTCATGATGCCACTGTTGGGGAACGTTGCATGGGAAACAAAAATTTTCCTACGCACACGCAAGATCTATCCATGGTGATGAGCATCTACGAGAGGGAGAGTGAATCTACATACCCTTGTAGATCGCTAAGCGGAAGCGTTAATAAACGCGGTTGATGTAGTCGAACGTCTTCGCGATCCAAATCGCCGAGCGTCCCGCGATCTAATCACGATCCTTCCGATCTAGTGCCGAACGGACGGCACCTCCGCGTTCAACACACGTACGGCTTGATGACGCCTTCACCTCCTCGATCCAGCGAGCGATGGTGAAGTAGTGGTTGAGTTCCAGCAGCACGACGGCGTGGTGATGGTGGTGAGGAACAATCTCTGCAGGGCTTCGCCAAGCACTACGGAGATTATGACGGAGGAACTAGAGGGCTAGGGTTGCCGGCACACGGCTTGGGAAATCCTGATGTGTCCCGTGTGCTAGCCCTGCCCCTCTATTTATATGTTGAGCCTTGGGGTCTAAACTTGGAGTAAAAGCCTCCTCCGGGTCGGTTTTGCCCGCACAAGGTCGGTTTGGCCCGCAGGAAAAGAGTCCAATTCGGACCCTGCCGAATCGTGCACAGCCGCGCACAAGCGGTAGTACCTCTTCACACAAGCGGTAGTACCGCTTGGGCGGTAGTACCGCTTCACACAAGCGGTAGTACCGCTCGGGCGGTAGTACCGCTTCACCAAGCGGTAGTACCGCTTACGCGGCAGCAAAACTACTTTTGCACTTTCCAATACCTTGTGGGCTTTATCCCTTTGGCTCATATAAAGTGTTGCTGCACCCGAACACTTCGGTAAACATCCGAAACCCCTTCCGGTGAACTCCGGAACCCTTCCGGAGATCAAAACACTATTATCACATATATCAATCTTTACCTCCGGACTATTCCGGAGATCCTCGTCATGTCCGGGATCTTATCCGGGACTCCGAACAACTTCCGGTCACCAACATAATAACTCAATTATACTAATCGTCACCAAACGTTAAGTGTGTAGACCCTGCGGGTTCGAGAACTATGTAGACATGACCGAGACACCTCTACGATCAATAACCAATAGCGGGACCTGGATGCCCATATTGGCTCCTACATATTCTACGAAGATCTTTATCGGTCGAACCTCTATGTCAAGGATTCAGTTAATCCCGTATGCTGTTCCCTTTGTTCTTCGGTATGTTACTTGCCCGAGATTCGATCGTCGGTATCACTATACCTAGTTCAATCTCGTTACCGGCAAGTCTCTTTACTCGTTCCGTAATACAAGATCTCGTGGCTAACACTTTAGTCACATTGCTTGCAAGGCTCATTGTGATGTTGTATTACCGAGTGGGCCCTGAGATACCTCTCCGTCACACGGAGTAACAAATCCCAGTCTTGATCCATGCCAACCCAACAGACACCCTCGGAGATACCTGTAGAGCACCTTTATAGTCACCCAGTTACGTTGCGACGTTTGATACACACAAGGTATTCCTCCGGTGTCAGTGAGTTGCATGATCTCATGGTCAAAGGAACAGATACTTGACATGCAGAAAACAATAGCAATAAACTGACACGATCAAATGCTACGTTCACAGTTTGGGTCTTGTCCATCACATCATTCTCCTAATGATGTGATCCCGTTATCAAATGACATCTCATGTCCATGGCTAGGAAACCTTAACCATCTTTGATCAACAAGCTAGTCAACTAGAGGCTTACTAGGGACACAGTGTTGTCTATGTACCCACACATGTATTTGAGTTTCCAATCAATACAATTATAGCATGGATAATAAACGATTATCATGAACAAGGAAATATAATAATAACCAATTTATTATTGCCTCTAGGGCATATTTCCAACAGTTAGGGTGAGGCAAATCGAACTGCTTGGCTTCTCCGCCTTGTCGAGCTGTTCGTCGCGTTCTTCCTTGCGGTAAATAAAAGGCTATTTTTACCGCATGTTTGATCTGAAATTTCTACTGAAAATAGTCGGTTGTTGTTTCTCCACTTTCCACTCAACCGCATATAGATCTAGATCTCTATTTTGCCAAATACTTTCACTTTTTGGTCTGAAGATTGGTTTGATTCCTCACTTGTACGATTCCTTGGACTTGTACAAATCTGAAATCACCATATAAGCTATAAAAGTGAATGTCTTCGGTAAAAGGTCAATGTCTTCTAAACACAGTACTATCTTCCAAATCTTCTGAGAATGCATATGACCTCTCCTCTTCCCTCGCGTCTCTAACTCTTTCACAGGTACATGTCCGCAGCAAAATCGCTTGGATCTCATAGTCTGAATTCATTTGCAGACTACTTGCAGATTCATCTGGAATCCTCTGGTGCGTGCTCACACTTGCACACTCCTGTGAAGCATTTGCTGAAGCCTTTGTCGAAGCCAATGGCCGATAACAATCCAGTCAAGAAGGGAGGGAAGCAGAGACGTAAGAATACAACTAAAGATCTTCCTCCAGCGCTCTATGAGCAATACAAGTCAGATGAGGAGGAAACATATACACAGCGCAAGAATCGAATCCAATGGATTCGAAGATATTGGAGTGTGGAGTGGTTCAACTACCACTTTGTCACCAAGGAATATGCTGAGAAGTGTGCTGAAAAGGCACCATGGACGGACATCATTTACAGAAATCTTCATCCGAAGACTAAGGCAGAAGCCATCAATATGGGTTTCTATCCGTGCATGCTCAGGCCCCCAATGCCCAGCAATCCTCATCCATCTAGCATTCTTGGCTGCCCAGATCCTACAAAGTCTGACTCGGATGATGATGATGAAGAGCGACCAACAGCCCCAAGGACGAAGCCTCTGAAGAAGCCAAAAGCTTGAAAGCCCAAGGCTTCAAAGCCTCCCAAGCCATCAGTCCACTCACCTCAGGCTTCGCGCTCTCCCACTGATAATCCAGAAGAGCTTGAAGAAGAAGATCGCCTTCATAGGCGTATGAAAAGGAAAGCTGTTGCATCCAGAGGTCCGAAGCCTACCTTGTCACTAATGGACGCATCAAACATGATTGAACTGTCTGACGATGAGTTCGACGATGAAGCCTTAGCTAGGCTCATCCAGCAGAAAGAAGAGGAAGCCAAAAGGATCGAAGACTTACCTCTGTTTGATCCTGTCATCTTTGAACACTTCATTGATGAATGGTTTGCCGATCCCTCTCTCAGCATTGATGCACTTCAGCTCCCAATTGGCCTGAGTGTCACGTTCCAAGGTCTTGTGAACGAGGAACTGACTGTGGCTCAGAAGGCCAAGTAAATGAAGGCCAAGATCAGCGATGAAAAGGAGCTCTTCAAGCAAAATGTGCACAGACTCAACGCCGAGCAGATCAAGGGATATCAGCTGATGATGACAGATCTCAAGGCTGCCTTCGAGAAGCGATGTGAAGCTGTCAAGGGCACCCTTGCGCGCCTCAAGTGGAAGACTGCAATCATGGTCCAGGCTCACAATGACATGCTGAAGAGAAAAGCACTTGGCCAGCCTGCACTTGCTCCCGAAGTCATTGCACGCTCCAGGCAAGCTTCGATGTCTTCGGATGTGCCTTCCCTTACACCGTCTGTGCGCCGTGGCATTGAGTTTCCAGCTGGCTTCTCTAGTCCTCGTGCACCTCCGTCTTTCTCTGCTGCTGATAGCAAGAAGACCAAGAAAGCTGAAGCTGAAGCCAAGAAACGCAAGGCAGCTGCCTCTGAAGCCCAACCTCCGAAGAGGTTGAAGACAAGAAAATCAAAGTCTTCAGAACCACCAGTTCCCCCTCCTGCTCCGACATCAACCACAGCCCCTCAGCAAGAACCCCTGGTCATCAAGCCATTCTCTGTGGCACCTCCCGCCTCAGAGAACTTAGAAACAAGAGTTGTTCTGCATGAGTCTGCTTCCACAGAGACTCAGAATCCAGAAGCTACCCCAGCTGCTGAAGACACGGCAGCAGCTAAAGACTTTGCTCATGACGACATTGGTCCTGAAGCCAATGTTGAGCCCGAACATGTTCCACAGGTGAACGCGCAAATGGATTCCTCCCCACAGCCAACAAGTGACTTTGTGGATATTGGGACTCCCCTCCGGCCAGAAATTACTGAAGCTGAACCCGGTACACCATCACCACCCTTCTTCCCACCAGTGTCTGCCTCACCAGAATCTCCATTTGCTCCAGAGGATATTGACGCCACCACTCGCACTTCCCCACTCAAACGTCTTCGTCGAGGCCCTCGCGCTCTCATGTCTCCTATTCCCGAAGATGAAGTACGAGTTTCATCGACTGCACCAGTCGAAGGAGTGCTAATGATTGAAGATGTACCTCCAAGTCAACCTGCAACAGACACTGCAGCAGCCGAAGACATTGTTGCCGATGCCACTATGGGCGAAGCCAATGCCCCCTCCCCAGATGGACCTCCTGTTCCTGCCACGCCATCAACTGAAGACAATGAGGACAACATTGTGATGGCCCGCAATAGGGAAGGAGAGATGGTTCCTGTCAGATGGCCTCGTCTTGAATCCCATGCCGCGTCATGAATCCCATGCCGCGTCTTCCAAGTCTTCGCCAGTCAGGCCCAGCAAGACCCTTAGTCTTCGAGTTGGAAAGGTTCAGGCTGAACAACACCTTCTTCAACTCTGAATGCAATCCTTACAAGCATGCCAAGATTCAGTCTGACAGGTTCTGGAGTGCACCACAACGTCAGTACTATATGTGTGTGCTTTACGGTCAAAACATGATCTTTCCCCACAAACATCTCAGCTTTGAAGCTATGAAAGGTCTTCCCTATTTTGATCAAGCATTGGATTGTCTTCGCGATGTGGGTCTCCTGCCTTTCTGCACTGACCATGAAGACTGGAATGAAGAGCTCATCCTCCAGTTCTGCGCCACTCTCCACATCTCTGGCTTCGGTCGTGACTTGAACACCTGGAAGATGGAGTTTATGATAAGGGATGAGCATATTACTGCTTCACCACTGGATTTCTTTCCTGCAACACCACTTGCTGCCTCTGGTGAAGAGTTGGATCCTTGCTCTGAAGCCTATGCGATTGCCACTCGAAGCCTCTTCCACATGCGAGAACCCAACATGACTGAGATGCTAACAATGATGAAGCCTCTAGCTCGAGATGCAGACTTGCCCACTTCATTCTTTGTGGATGATCTTCAGTACTTGCACAGGACCATCTATCACATTCTTCGGCACACTATCTGGCCGATTAAATGGCACAACTCATCTTGCAAGATTGAAGGGCCTCTGAAGACATTGCTCTACAACATTGTATATGGCATCAAGTTCAATCTTCAAGACTTATTTCTTCGCAACCTTGTTGCAAATGGTTTCAATGTCCTCGAGCCGTAGATATATTCTCCCTGGATCATGCGCTTCATCAAGTACAGAACCAACACCAGGTTTCTTCCTTCTGCTCGCAACCATGGCGTTTATCTTCCAGATATTGAAGTTGTGCCAGCAGATCTGTATCCATCCAAGAGCAAGAATCCTATTGTTGAAGGCACTAGTGGCACTGCTGATGTTGAAGGTCTTCACATTCCTTCCGATCCATCCAGGGCAAGACTCATTGGTGCATTTCGCCAGCCCAGATCCGATGCTACCAACACCGAAGCCACTGCTAGCACTCTGCTTCGTCAACGCCTGCCAAGAAGAGAGCGTGCACTCACTGATCGTGAACTTCTTGTTTCACTGATCCAACGGCAAGACAAACACCATGAATGGACTCGGCGCCAGATGCATGCCATGATGCAAGATATCAATCATGTTCGCAACCTCGCCACCAAGAATGCCTTTGTGGCCTATGAAACCAGTCGCCGCTCATGGAGGATTCTCACTATGCTGGCTCCTGAAGATGAGCTTCGAGAAGATGGCTTTCACCCCCGATACAAATTTGGTGCACCACCTCCCAGTGCGGAGAAATGGCGCAAGACTCCATCCCTCGAAGACAGTGATTTATCTTCTTCAGCCCCATCCGTCAACGTCAGGCTCGCAGATGAAGCTGATGATGCCACTTCTCTGCCTCCATCGACTCGACGTCGCGGCACTGCACCAGGATCCTCTGCACCAGCTCCCCGCGACCCTGCTGCACCGTCTTCCTCGACACCTGCTGGGAACGTTTAGTTCTTCCATGTCTTCGTCCCTTTTTGGTCATTCGATGACAAAGGGGGAGAAGCATTGGATGATAGTCTTCAAGCGGGTCTACTAATAAGGGCTGGGTGCTATTTTCGCTAAGTTTACAACTCTCATTTCTGAACATTTGCTGTTTTGGGTTGTAAAACTTAAGTCCTGATGGACGTCTGCACTTCAGGTTTACCGTACTCTTTGGCGCTTCTTCAAGTTATTTTTATGCGCTCGAAGTCATTCTGCATACGCCCATTTTTCATTATGCATTTCATTATCTTTGTCATATATATTAATGCATAATGATTGGATTACAAGGTATAGGGGGAGATCTCCACAAACTACAACATGCCATGTGCACTTGCATTCAAAGCAAAAATTTCATGTGCACATCTTCAGGGGGAGCTCTCTATATCTTGTAATCAAAATCTTCAAAACCTTATCTTCACATATTTTTATCCCCGTTGAAAACTTCAACCAGTTTGTCATCAATCACCAAAAAGGGGGAGATTGTAGGTGCATCTAGTGCCATCCTTGTTTGGTTTTGGAGTATTGAAGACAAACGTGGTTGAGGGACTAATGTGTTTGTGAGAGTTCATAGGTTAACACAGAGAGAAGTCCCTGGAGTTTCGGTTTAGCCGTCGAAGACGACCCCCAAAAATGTCCGAAGACATTGATGACGGCTGAAGCCATTGGTGGTAAGCGAAGACATTCGTCCGAAGACAATGAAACGCGAAGACGAAGTCTTTTGGTAGTTTTGTTTCTTCTTTCCTGAGTCATAGGAACCATCGTACTATTAAGTGGGGTCGATGTGATCGAAGTCAGATGCTGACGTGATGCTCAACCCATACCTATGTCTTCGAGCGAAGACAATGAAAGGAAATCTCTTCCAGAGTTGGTTGAGTCAGCTTTACTTGTAGCCCAAGTAAAGCTGCCGCGTGTGTTTGAAATCCGACCGTTGTGACACATGTCGGTTGGCCATTGACCCAGGGTCATTTCGGTCATATCAGGTCGGGTTGCCCGCTGGCTATAAATAGCACACCCCCTCCACCATAAGAAGGTGGCTGCTCAGAGAGAGATACGGCTGTTGTCGTTTTGGAGCAACCCACCTCGAAGACATTGAGAGAGACACATCCTGCGAGGATACACCTAAACACCTAGAGCTAGTGTGTTTGAGCATCACCGAAGTCATTCTGTTCTGAGAGAACTGAAGACTTATTACACTTGAAGACTATGATCTTCCAGAAGGTTAGGCGTCTGGGTCTAGAGCAATCCAAGAGTCATTGTGGATCGCCGGGTGACCAAGTTTGTACGGGTTTCGGAAGTCTCCCCTGAAGACTTACCAGAGTGATTGGGCGTTGTCTAAGTGACTTCGGCTCAAGGGGAATAAGGTGAAGACGAGGTCTTCTGAGTTCAATCTCAGCCTCCCTAACCAGACGTACAGTTGTCACAGCAACTGGAACTGGTCCAACAAATACTGTGTCTTCGTCAAGCTACTGGTTCTATCCTTCACTTCTTTACATTACTGTTCTGTATCGTGAAGCTTTCCCTGTTCATCACTGAAGACTTGTCTTGAAGACATTCATGCCTGCTGTTTACCTTCATACTGTCTAAGTTTATCTTCGACTCATCTTATTGTGCATTATGTTAAAGCATAACATGTTTGTATGTCTTCACTGTGATGCATGCCTAGATTAGATTCTTGATTATATCCCTACCTGATCCTGTTTACGTTTCCGCTCTATTCGAATACATTCCCTGTTTCGAATACTTTCATAAAAATCGCCTATTCACCCCCCCCCCCCCCTCTAGTCGATAACTAGCCCTTTCAGTTTGCTTCCGATTTTGTTGTCCAATGTTTGATCACGTAGAGTAGGTCAACGTTGCATGTGTAGTATGTATATAGGGTGTCCAATATAAGATACGTGGATGCAAAGTATCAAATATGAGGCGTGCCTAGTCAGTGCCCGCGGACGCGCCCGGACGCGTCCGCGGACGTTTAAGGGGTCGGCTTTGCAATATCCGGTTGTAGATGCTATTAGAGCATCCAGATGCTCTTAGAGCCTCTACATCCAGACATGGCTAATTCGGCCCCTCAAACGTCCGTGGACGCGCCCGGTGTGCGTCCATAGGCACTGACCGGTCACGCCTCATATTTTCATTCTCACAACCGAACACCTCAATTAGCATACTTCAAATCCATACAAACTCATGCAACTAAGTAAACAATGCATACACTTCGTCCGCTACTGCATACAACATGCCATCGGACTACCAAAATTTGACATGTTTGCCTATGATGGAGAAGATCACCCCCCGCTGCCCTTGCCCTTTCCGGTGCCATTGACATCCTTCTCGCGTAAGTAACGGTCGAAGACGCAGTACGGATTGAGCCGGATCTGCTCGTTGTCAAAGCTGTCCTCACCATCGTTGTTATCCTTCTCCTCCTTTGGTGGCAGTCCAGTCATTACACGGACCGCCCGATTCTGCTCTCGGACGAGGACACGAGTGTTCCTTCGCTACCGCTTCTTCAAAATGTGGTCGGGGATGGCTTCCTCCTCTGCGGCTGTCTGGGCCGCCACATCAGCCGCCTTCGCCGTCGTCATGTCTACCTCTGTAAAGTAACTTTTTAAATCACTAAAGTAGTGACCTACAAGGTCTTATATTTCTTTAGGGACGGAGTACTTACTACTAACTCCATTTCATATTACTCGTCGTTTAAATGGATGTCTGTAGACATATTTTGATACTAGATATAGTTATTTGAGCGTCAATTAATATGAAACGAACGAGGTACTACTTCCAAAAAAAATCTTCTGATACAAAGAACTGGACCATGCATAAGGCACAAATATTTTTAGGGATTAAATCCGAGTGTAAATAGAAGATCCTAAATCTAGTGTAGACGAAGGGCCCATTCCAGGCTAATAACAGGACCTAGTAGAAAGAGACCAATGGTACAAGGAAAAATATCGAGTCTATTAATCGCATATGGTGTGCATTAGAAATTCATCACGCACTAAGACCGTAATCGGGCCAGCTGATAAAGAACCTACGCTCCGGTAAGCAGCTATTAAATCCTGAAATCACTAGTTAGTTACCCCTTGCAAAGTCTAAGTCACTCCTCACTTTTTCACACGCTGACAATTGACACTTTCCATGTGCATCACTTGTCACAACTTAATTTTTTTTTGTAGATTTATTTATTCCATTTTTTTTCTGAAACCATGCGTTCAAATCTGGAACAGTTTAATCACTGGATTTCTCGCATTGAAATCTTTGAAACTAGATTACATGTCAACATGTTTTGATGGACTTTTTTCCAATAAAAAACTAGAAAAACAGATACCGCAAAACAAAAACAACCGAAAGCACGGTTGCGGTGTTTTAATTGCTTCCCTTTTTTCAAGAAGCACAGTCGTGGGAGAAAATATATGCTTTCACGACAAACAAATTTATGTTCTTGTGAAACACATCTTTTTTTGCCGAAGCAAATTTGTGCTTCTCGTGGAAGCACATAATTTTTTTCCTTTTCGAGAAGAATTGTTATGCTTATCTTGAATGCAAATCTATATTTCCACGAAAGGTAAATCTGGGTCGTGCTTTTTGTGGAAGCACTTTTTTTTCCGAGTAGCACAGTCGTGCTTCTAGTGGAAGCAAATATGTGCTTCTCGTGGAAGCACAAGTTTTTTTTATCCCTTTTCGAGAATGAAATATGTGCTTCTCGCAAAAGCAAATCTGTATTTTGTTAAAAATCAAATATGTGCTTCTGGTAGAAGCGCATATTTTCCCCTTTTTGAAGAAGCATAGTTATGCTTCGCAAACAAAATCACTATAACCTATAAAAAACCAAAAAAAGCAAAAACAAAACCCAGAAAATCATTTAAATCTCAAAAAACGTACAAGAAAAATCAAAGAAAACACCCAGCAAACGACACATGGCGGCGGCGACTGGACGCAGCACTTGACACGCTCCCGGGCCGTAAAGGTGACCCTTGCGGGAGCCCACAAAGGGTAACCCTTGGTTGCTCTCATTAAATCTCATTGCCCCCATAACGTCTTACTTATATCTCCCTCATCGCGATATGCAGCTTCGGCTCGCCTCTTGCTCAACACTAGTGGATTGGCCCAATATTGTAGCTGCCTTTACGTGAGTTTTTTCTTTGTCTTTTCTCTGTGTTTTTCTTTTTCGGATTTCACAGTTTGCGTCAGTTTTCTTTGATACTCCCTCTGTTCCTTAATGTAGTGCGCTTGCGTTTTTCAAAATCTAAGTTTGACCATAGATTTAACCAACGAGATCGATTGCGGTGGGAGCAAAAATTATATCATTGAATTCGTATTTCAATACGAATTCAGTGGTATAATTTTTACTCCCGTCGCAGTCGGTCTTGTTGGTTAAATGTATGGTCAAACTTAGATCTCGAGAAGCGGGGGTGCACTACATTGTGCAACGGAGGGAGTGTTTCTTTTAGTTTTCTTTCTTTTAATCGTTTTTCCTTATTTTTGTTTCTTTGGGTTTGTTTGGTTTTCTTTATTTCGTTCTTAAGGTTTTTGTTTTTTATGCCCTTCTTTTTTTTCAATTGATGAACACTATTTTCATACACATTAAATTTTCCATTTATATTGCAAATATATTTTATACATGTTTAATATCTGTAAAATACGCGATCAACCTTTTCAAAATATATGTTTTGATGCCTGTTTTTCATCCAGATTGTACATTTCTCATATACACCTAAAACTATTTTATAGATGTTTAATATTTTTTAATTACATGATTAATATTTAATTCAAATGCATGTTTTTGAATATTTATTATAGTATGTGTTGACCCTTTTTTAAATAAACGTTGAAACATTTTTTGATTGATACATAACAAATTCTCAAACTATGTGAACATTATTTTACAAAGTATATATTTTTTGAATTGTCACAAACATAAATTTGAAACGTGTGGTTTTTTAAAAATGTGTATACAATTTTTCAATGGTATGAAACATTTTAATTTGCAATTTTTTTTACATTGGATGACGTGTTTTTCGAAATGTCTAGTACATTTGTTTTGAAATGAGTGAACATTTTTAAATGTCATGAACATTTTTAATGCTATTACTATTTATTTAATTACACCAACAAAGAAATCATTGCGTTGACATTTTCCAAATTATCAGTGGGCATTTTCCAGAACAAATAAGTACATTAAGGTTTTTTGAGCAGATGTATTTATAATATTTTAAGAAATATACACATAATTAGTATTATTTTTACGGTAAACACACTCGACTTTATTCATGTCTTAAGATGTTCATACGAATACATTGCCGAAATAATATATTTTTCAGACAATCTCGTGAAGCTTTTTATTCCACTTGTCAAAAAATTTACGAGGACAAAATAAAAATCACCCCGATTTCCTAACCAAACATGGCGGCCAATCCCAAGTGAGACAGCATGCTTCTTTAAATTGCGAGCTTGGGTATTTGAGCTCCTGAATTCATATAAAGAACAAGATGTAGAAAATCTAGATCGGTAAATAATCTCTTCATTTTTTTTGCAGAAATATATAAACAAACAAAAACAGATGTACGTGTAACTATGTGATTATGGGCCAGCTCATTAGGGCGTCCTTGAGGGGAGACGTGGTTCTGTCTCGCCCGCTCCACACGCACACAGCAGGAAATAAACTTTTTTAGTCCAGCCCAAGTAAAGAATGTTTGCCAGTTTTCCTTCTGTGTTTTCTGTTTATTTTCATTTATGGGTTTTTTGATATTTCCTGCCTTTTTTATTCTTCTGGGTTTCTGCTTTTTTTTGTTTTCTCTTGTTTTTTGTATTTCTTTTCTTGTTTTTCTGTGTTTTATACATGAATTTTTGCAAATACGTGATGAAAAATTATTAGAAAATATGTGTTGAACGTATTTAAATATGCTAAAATACTTTATATATAATATAAGATTTTTTACAATATGAAATAAACATTTTTATAATACAAGATGACCTTTTTTTCTAATTACAAGAGAATTTTTAATATAAATATTTAAAGTTTTTAAATATGCAATGAACATTTTTAGTATGATGAACATTTATTCAATATGTGTTAAATTTTCTTAAAATGCACATTTTTATGTGATGCATATTGTTTAAATGCGATGAATATATTTTTTAAGAACGTGATGAATATTTTACTCAAAAATGAACTATTTTCATTTAACCCAATATAACTTTCTCCATTTCTAACACTACCCATTTCTACCACTTAAACTCGTTGTTTGACATCTATTAAACAAAAAAACTTACCTGAAAAAATAAACACAATGCAAACTCATTAATGTGCTGGCTAGAAATCGTGTGTTGCGCATATCCTATCAAATAATAAGGTAAACCGATTATTGATGACCCACAAGTATAGGGGATCACAATAGTTTTTTCAGGGTAGTATTTCATCCAAATGTATTAACTCGACACAAGGGGAGCCAAAGAATATTTATATGCCTCACGAGTTGAGTTGTCAATTCAACCACACATGAGAGATAACATCCTTGCAGTGATATATTAGTAGCACAGTAATATGATAGTAGTAGTTATAAGGTAACGGTAGCAATAACAAGCAGAAGTGATTTTAATAGAGACAATAGGAGAAAAGCATAGGAATTGACTGGTGATAGGTGTTCGAATGAGATTCAATATGCAATAGTCATAACCTAGAACGATACAAACTAGTTCCATTTTATCAATCATATATAGACATGTATTTCGTATATAGTCATACGTGTTTGCGATAAGAACTTGTATAACATATTTTGTCCTATCATCCCGTGGCAACGGGGTCCTAATGGAAACTAAGTGTAATTAAGATGCTCCTTCTAATAAAGAACCGGAACAAAACAGTAATACATCGTGAAGACATATAATCCCCAGATTACAGTCATCGAAGTGGAGTATCTCAATTGTTGTCATTTTGGGTTGTGGGGTTCTGAACAATAACAGGTGCATACAACTTATAGGTAAGATCAAGAACACAAATATAGTCATGAAAACATAATAGGTTCAGATCTAAAATCATGGCACTCAGTCCCTAGTGACAACGCAGAGAACCCTAATGATTTCAGGCCTATATGCCTGGTTAGCATGCCCATCAAGATTCTGATAAAACTACTAGTCAATAGAGCCCAACAAATCATCATCTCTCCGACGAGTAAAAACTCATATGGCTATGTTAAAACCAGAAATATTGAAGACTGCCTTGCATGGAGTTTTGAGTACATCCACATGTGCGAAAAGTCTAAAAAGGAGATCATTATTTTTAAAACTGACTTTGAGAAGGCCTTTCACAAAGTGGATTACAAGGCCATTAAATTCATACTGAAGCACCTTAGCTTTGGAGAAAGTGGATTAGATGGACAAACATGATACTATCCACAACATCTGCATCTGTCATCCTTATTGGTGTACCAGGTAAGAAAATCATATGCAAAAGAGGAGTGAGACAAGGAGACCCGTACTCCCCTCTTCTCTATGTTATGGTTGGAGAATTATGGCATTTGGGTTAATGATGCATGGCACAAAGGGCATATCAGACTACCTATAGAAACCATAAATAAGGAGAAATACCCTATTATCCAATATGCAGATGATACCTTGATTATATTACCTGTTGATGTGGAACAAATCAAGCACATGGTACAAATACTTGACATTTTTTCTAGGTTTACTGGGTTAAAGGTAAACTACAACAAATGTAGTCTTGTGCCCATTAATATAGGTGAAGATAGAGCTAATGAACTGGCCAACATTATCAAATGTAAAAGAGAATCAATACCATTCACATATCTGGGCCTACCAATGGGTTCTACTCGGCCAAGAATTGAGGATCTTATGACAATGGTATCTAGACTGGACAAGGGATTATCAGGCATTGTGTCTATGATGAGCTAGTCAGGTAGATTGGTTCACCTAAAAGCTATTGTCTTTGCACTTCCTGTATTTTCTATGTGTTGTATTAGAGAACCATTTACTATTCTAGACCACTTTGAGAAATCTTTAAGAGGTTTCCTATGGTATGGGAAAGGAATTAACAAACATGGAAAGTGTCTTGTTAAATGGGAAAATATTTGCCTGCAGAAATGGCTGGAGGTCTTGAAGTACTGTATCTTAGAATGCAGAACAGAACACTGCTCAATAAGTACTTATACAAGTTCTTCAATAAACAAGACATCCCATGGGTTCAACTCAGATAGAATGAATATTATCATGATGGTAAAGTTCCTTGCTACCCAACAAATATTGGCTCTTCTGGAGAGATTGCTGCTCCATTCTTGAAGATTATAAAAATATGTCTATCTGTAAACCAGGTTCTGGTGACACTATGAAACCATGTCATGAAAAATGGAATGGTGAGCCCATGAAAAATCAGATGACCCAACTCTTCTAATATGCGAGAGATAAAGAATGCAAAATTGTTGTGATGGGCAACTTGGAACAGGATAACTTCTATGATAAATTCCACACCCCTATGTCCTCAAGTGGTGTTCAACAAAGTAACCAACTTTTAAGCATATTGAATGATGGGCTTTAACAATAAGGACATAGGGCATTTCTACTAGAATAGTAATACATACTCCAATGGAAGGATATACTTGGAATATATTGGAAATCTCCCTAATGAAGCTGAACCCTTCCAATGGATTTGGAAATCTTGTAGCTTGCCAAAATACAAAATATGAGAGATCTGCTAGTAAGGAAAAACTTCTACATAGAGACCAGTAAATGTGTGTTGTGTGATGATGAACCTAATGAACATCTCATGCACATGTTCTTTAGATGTGACTTCAGCCAAAGCTTTTTGCTTGCTATTGGTTTCAAATGGAACACAGACTATGATCTGATTGAAATGCTACTAGATGGCAAAAGAAGAGACAACACCCAATGCTTCAAAGAATGCTTACTTGCTGGTTGGTGGAGTCTATAGAAGCACATGAGCAATATCATCTTTGATAGCAAAGCCAAATGCATGGATTATTGCATTACTTGCTTAAAAGAACATTCCAACACCATTATCATGAAGGCAAAACCAGGACTAAAGGAAGACATGCAATCATGCTAGACTACTTGTGAACTAATCTTCTCTATTCTAAAAGGGGAGTCTGCGGCGGTGATGGTTAGTCGGTACGTCATTCGTTTGGTTTCCTTTTGTTCGTTTCTTTCCACCGAATGACGGATCTCGATCGATGGCTTCCAAAGATAGCATACCTCCCATGTTTGATCTTTCCTTCGATTTTCTGCCAAAACAAACTCCCGAAAAATCAGCCCACCCCACCCGTTCCTCCTCCCCTTTCGTACGGAGCCCCATGCACGCTCTATTAGGAAAAAGAAAACACACTCGATCGATTCCACCGCCACCCAGTCCTACTCTCCTTCCCCTCCTCCTGATAGAAGAAGCAGGGGAGTGCCACACGAAGCAACAATGGGATGACGAAGCCGGCAAACAGAAGGTGGCCGGATAACTCTATCCCACGGGGTCGTTCATCTCTCACCCTTTTTCTTTCTCCAGATCGAAATCGAGATGTAGAGCGACTGCAGAATGTTGAACGCGTCGTGAGTCGTGACCAAGAGCTAGGGAGGCTGCTGATGTCGTTGGGAACGCTATCGGCGGCCTCCTCAGCGTGCACGGTCCGGGACGGTCCTGTCCCTGACCAAGTCGCGCTTTGGACCGTCCGCGACCGGTCTGGACTTGATCGACTGAGGTTTCCTAACGAAGAGGCAGTTCATCTATGGTAGTGTCTCTACCCACATCAAGCTCATCCCGACGAACCCCGCCGACCGCCGGCACCATCACTGTCAGCACATACTACTTGCGTACATTGTCGCTTCCAATTTTAGATTACCGACGAGCTTTTGCTGCAATCATGGTGACTATAATACTAACAGTATGTGCATCAATTGATTGCAAATTCAGACATCGTCTATGGGTGACGACCATGACGAAATTGACTTTGAGTTCCTGGGAGCAATACGGGGCACACCGACGTGTGCGTTTTCACTGACATGTTTGTCTGCACCCGAGGTGCCCTTTGAGCGAACACACGCGAAAGAGAGATTGCTCGAGGAAGAAGGAAGACACAGGTGTTTTTCGCTGCACAAACTTCAGAGCTTTTCTGTTCTACTTCTCTTCTATTTATTCAGACTTACAGAACGGGAAACAATGCTTCAAGCCCCTGACTTTTGGCGTCTGATCCACACTAGTAAACGTGCACGTGCAACGCACATATCACCATAAGAGTAAACTTCCTTGTACATCCTACCTATGAGACAATTTTAAACAGACAAGGTTGCTAAGTGAATCATATCTTCAAGCATCTTTTTAACTTTGTTGTGAAGGATATAACAAAATATGAATGAATTTTTTGGGACATGTGAAATAGATCTTTTGAGCGTATGTCATTTTCAGGCAAAACTATATGCTCATGCCGCTATCAGGCAATATAACTTATTTGGGTTTCTCGTGGCCATATGTTCTGGAGATGAAAAAGAGCATGCATGTGCTGCATACGTCCATTTGTTTCTTTGTTATGCTGGGCAAGAAATCCTTTGTTGGCCCTTCAAAACAAAAATATTTGATGATGTTATCATATTATCCTTTAAGATAGTCCACAACCGAGAGACGAACCACAAGAATACTTATATTCAACAAAATGTTAAATTATAATCCACTCCTGGTCAGCGATAAGCCGATAGCACAACATAAACAAAAATGACACAAAGAACAACTGGACTTATAACAATATAGTGATGTCAAAAGTTGGAATGTGCAGAACACTCGTATGTCATACTGAAACCTCCATGCTCGATCCTTATACAAGAAAATTGGAAATAATATATTTTACAAGTATAGTACACTATAGCAAGTATAGAACAACATTATAAATAAACAAAATCATCTTTCTAATTATCACATATGGATTGAAGGATGCAGCAACAATGTCCGCAAGAGAAAATCAACAATGTGCGTGCATTGGCCAGGTTGAGACAAAGCACCTTCAGGCAAGGGTAGTTACCACATCTCCACCTTCTCTATACACAAGGCATTTTTTTGCAGAAACCAAATATATATTTTGTTAGAAAAAAAACCTTTTGCAAAATTGAGTTCTGACATGCAACCCTTCCTCACAAGTCTCAAGGCTGAATGTCATGTATTTTACCAGAAGAAACAAATTCAGTGAGAGGTAGTGCAGATGCTATAACATGGACATACATCACACTAAGATGAACACTTCCCAAGATTCACATTGAAGCAAGAAATTGTGGAAACCATAGAGCATTTTCATTTCATAACAGGGACATAGCTATTTTCCTGCTTGATATCCAAACCAAACATTTTCATTTTGTCAGTGTACCGTTGTGTCATTCACTGATGGGGCACTGGGATATATAATTTGTTTAGTACTTTATTATTTCTATCTAGATTAACTTTAGTTCAACATCTACCGTGCTCAAACCTCATATTCGACGGCAAAACTTTACATTACCAAACACAAAGAACTGTAAAGGATAATATTGTATCAATAATTCAGAGCACCGCTTCTTTACAAATATGTTCATACTGGAAGTGGTGAGAAGGCAAAAAAGGTTAGATCATCGAACAGAAAAGAAGACTGGAAATTAGGTGAAAATAAGAAAACAAGTTACGTGCAATCGACAGAACACATTCTCTACATTGTCTCATTTCACTCCTGAAGCTAGCTGCAGAACAATATAAAAAAGGAAACGGATGAGCAATGCAGTGTATATAATATATATTTTTGTCATATATGCATGACACATATAGTATAAACCTCAGTTTTGGCTGCCCAAATATAATGAACTTTAGTTTTATCATACAAAGTAAAAAAATATGTCCATGGGCAGTGAAAAACTTTACAAAGTATTGTCATCAAATAGAAAACATTACAGATTTGATTATATGAACAAGAATTAGCAAGATTTAATACTACTCTATTTACATCAGATGCATGATTTCAAAATAAAGCGCATGAGAGATGTGTATCCCTCCTATTAATCCTGGTTGAATGTGTTAGGTATCTCTGTTGGAGTCATCAGAAGTGATTACTTTCGACTCACATTCTAGATTGTTAGAATTATACAATACAAGTTGGTAGTGGACATTAAACTGTCTTAACAACATTTTCCTGATCCAAAGTGGAGACCTCTAAGATTATCAACTTTCACTGCCTTCTGGCCTGCAACTCAAAGGATATTCATCTTAACTCTGTAGGAGCACATGGTATCTGTTTCATCTGACCAATAAAACCGGCACACCCCAAACTCCAAAGTCTTCGACACATATAAAAAGTGCCCACAAACTTCATGACCCTAGGAGGAAATATCTTGAACACAATATATAATAAATAGCATAGGATACCATTAAACTGACCTAGGAACATAAGAAAGATGAACGACCAAACATTTATTCTTCTTTCTGAAGACCAAATACACTCCCTGAACTCAGACTCTGCATGCAGTTCTAGCGGAAGGGAAAAACACGAAAGCTGCCTGCCAATCTGAGGTGGTTAACAAGGTGATTGCCATGTATTTGCGTTGTGTGACAGGTGATCGCCCTCGCGCTTGGGTGGATTGGCTCGCATGGGCAGAGTACTGCTACAACACCTCCTATCACTCCGCCCTGCGCGCCACGCCTTTTGAGGTGGTCTACGGCCGTCCGCCCCCGCCTATCTTGCCGGTCGACTCGGAGACGGCTCGGACGGAAGCGGCGGGCGATCTTCTTCGTAGCCACGACGAGATGCTCGTAGAGGTCTGTCAACGCCTTCTTCAGGCCCAGCAGCTGGCCAAGCACTACTACGACGGCCACCATCGCGAGGCGGAGTTCGCGGTGGGTGATTGGGTGTGGCTGCGTCTCCTTCACCGCTCTACGCAGTCACTGGACCCACGCGCGAGGCGCAAGCTGGGCCCTCGCTACGCCGGGCCCTTCGCTGTCTTGGAGCGCATCGGGAAGGTGGCTTACCGCCTTCAGCTTCCGGCAGGTGCTCGCATCCACGACGTCTTCCATGTAGGGCTGCTCAAGCCCTTCCGTGGGGAGCCACCTGCGGCCACTCCCGCGCTTCCTCCAACCTTCGACGGGCGTCTTCTTCCGGGACCGGAGAAGGTGTTGCAGGCACAGCTCCGTCGTGGGGTGTGGTACGTGTTGATTCAGTGGGCTGGACTTCCAGAGGAGGAAGCTACTTGGGAGCAGCGCGACGAGTTCCGCCAACACTACCCTGACTTCCAGCTCGAGGACGAGTTGTTTGCGCAGGCGGGGAGAGATGTTATGACCGGCCTGACTTATGGTCGTAGAAGGCCCACCGGGCAAGCTTAGCCCACAAGTTATCTTAGGTTATTTCGTATACAAGTTATCTTAGGCTATAAATACACGTTGTAAGACTCTTTTCAGATCAGGCAATAAGAATATACATCTATTGCCCGGCTCCCAGAGGAGCCGGACCTAAACCTAGCCGCATATCTCTCTCTCTCTCTCTCAGCCGCCTCCTCCATCCATCGCGACGGCGCCGACGCGCCGGCCGCGGCCTCCTCGCCCTCGTCAAACCCCGGTCTTCCCCTACAACCTAAGGAGCCGGTCCGGTAGGACCCTGGGTTCTACCAAAAAGACTCCACGCTTGAAGGGTCAATAAGAAAGAATTTCCTCCCGCGGCATGACAGAGAATCTGATGGGTGGATGCAGAACCTGAATAGCCTTTTCCATCTGCACAACACACTGCAGTTTATGACAAACCGCAAATAAATTATATCACCCAAGAGAGGCATGAGCAAGCGCACCTTTGCGACCGAAAATGGTAGATGCGCTAAACCAGATGACAAATCAAAGCACATCAACCGGCGTAAAAGAAAGAACAAAGGCTTCGCCCTGTATATATGTGAACAGAGCAGCAGGGAGCAGCCGAAGACCGGCAAACTTCGATTGTCCCATATGCAAAACGAACAGCTGGAGAGAACAATCTGGTGACCAAACGCAAATAAGAATCATTAGAATGAATCCGTAGAACAGGAATAACATGTCGTGATGCTAGACGATGCAATTTTTATTGATGGAAATTTAGATTTGCATTGATGAAGTTTAGCACAACATCATATCCCCTTGATTTTGTAAAGTACTGATAATGAGTAGGTACCTGCACACGTCGTTGCCCCTAGCGGCGAGCCTCCGTTGCTATGTCGTTGCCCCGCTGGCTCGGCGGTGATGCGCGCGTGACGCCCCCAGTAGCCCGCCTGTTAGAGTCGCGCCATGCGGCGCACGAGCGCCAGCGCCGTGGCCCTGAACAGCCCGTCGCCACCCATGCAGAGCCTCGGTGAGGACGTCGTTGTGGGGTTATTGACTTATCAGTACATCGCAGAAGCCGTCTCGGAGCAAGGGGATGTCCCGCAGCTCCAGGCCGTCGCTGTCCCATAGGCTCGCATCGACGCCGTGCGCCGCCTATCGCCGGAGACCGTCGCCACCGGAGGTTCACCGTCAAGGCTGCCACACCCCTGCCCTTCCTCCTCTCCCTTCCTTCCGTTTTTCTCTATCTCCTCCTCACCTTCGAAGCTCTTTCTCCGTGGAACCGCAACAGGCCCTGGAGGAGCTCGGCCGCCGTTGCCGTCCCTCCGACTCGCCAGAGCCTCCCGTCGTCGACCCGATCTGGCTGCCATCCGCTAGATCCACGCCAGCCCCACCGGAGCCCCTGCATCGAGATGCCGCCGCCGCCCCTCGTCGACCGCATCGCTCGCTTGAAATCAGGTATCTGTTAGCGATTGGATTGTGTTCTTTCCCCTTGATTAAGGAAGCGATGTGTTGGGATGGGCGGGGCGTGGAACTTTGGCTTGGCAGAGTTTTCGTCCGCCCTGCCAAATTGCTAAACACAATTTTGGCTGAGGGTTAGTATAATTTTACCGGTCAGATCAACTTAAGCGGTCCTAATCTTGTGGCTCTCATTGGTTCGGATTGCTCTGTGTATGTTAGGTTAGGTACACTTAGTGATGAATATGTTTGCTTGTTTAATAGTAGTAGAGAAGTAGAGAAGCATACCGACGAGGTGCGAGACTCGCTCAGGTTGTTAGACCCACGAGCTAAACTAGCTAACAGAAAGAAACCGTTCGAGCCTAACCTAACAAAAAATTGAAGTGCTAGCTGAACTAAGTGAAAACGTGACAGGGCCTGAGATTTATTCAACAGTGTTTGCTGACACCGCAGGTAAGAAGGAGGTGCAGTTCGTGCCCAGCGTGCGTGCATGCACGGGATGCACCGCTTCATTGCGTCAGCAAGGCCGGGAACGTGATGACCGCGACAAATTTGATGGCGGTAGACGGCGGCCGTGGTCGTGGAAGAGAGGATGTGTGCGTCGTGTAGGCGGCGTCCGGCCTAATTCCTGACCTGTAGGTGGGCTAGCTTGAAAAGTTCCGAAAAGATCCAAGGTACATGTGGCTGTGTGTAGCCAACGTACAATATTGTAGCTTAATTTATGCTAAGTATGCATGGCAAAATTTTCTCCAAGAAGATGCAAAATAATTTTAGATAGCCTGTGTGTGAACATACATGCTCTAGATCTGCTTATAATAAGTCTGTATTACCAATATCCCGTGGCTTCCTTTCGTTTGCTTTGAGTACAAAATGCAAGAGTTCGTGCTTCAGTCAACCATACCTCAAATCTAATTGTGCTTACCAACTTCACATATATCTGGTGCATGCATATATCTTCAGATAAAGGCTATAAATCACATTGTTTAGGCAGTCTCAAATTGCAAAGGTTTTTTCATTGATAATCCCTCGATAACTTGGACCACTCTTATATATATTTCCTATCGTGATTTTGTTTCTAGGTTGGAGTGAATATTGGTACATTGATATTAATCTTTAAATTTGATGGTATTAATTTGAGAAGATGGGTGCATAACAATATGATTTGGTTAAACAAGATATATTGGTCTATCAATCAATACAATACTTCAGGTAGAATAGTAAGGTGACCCCCGGTCCCGCTCTCGAACCCTACCCTCTCCCGCGCCGCCTCCCGCAAAGCGGTGGGAGAGGGCTTCCAGATCCCGCCGCGAGCCTCCCCTCCTCCCTCGCCGCCGCCAGGGGCGCAGCCGGGCGAAGCCCGACTGGCGCTGGCGGGGCGTCTTCCTCCTTACGCGTGACGGGACGGCGCAGGCCGGGTCTATTGGGCATGGGTGCGGTGCTCGCACAGGGTGCCGCGGCACGGCGGCGCACCGGCGTGGATACCACGCGGGGATGCGACTATGGCGTGAGGGGTTGTATGGCTGGTGGTGCTCGCCTACACTGCGGCGGACGGATCTGGCCGGCAGGCGGAGCGGGCCGCGGCGGCATGGGTCGGTGCCTGCTGTGCTGGGTCTCGACGCTGGCGGCCACGAGTGCTCTGCTCGAGCAGGGACGATGGCAAAAGCTAGCGGTAGTCGTGGTTCCCCTCCCGTGCTTGGTCTGCTCCTCGGCCGAGACGGGTTGGGATGGGGGTGCGAGCTGGTGATGGCGATGGTCCGGCTAGCGGCACAGGGTGGTGGTGTGGCTGCTTCCCTTCTCCTCGGTCGGTGCTGGCGGCGTGCGGGGCTGGTGTGGCCGCGATCCCGACAATGGCATCTTCTTCCTAGGGTTTGTGCTCGGGCGTGTCAGATGTAGGCCTGAGGCAGATCGGGGCTGGTTCCTCGGGTAGGTGAGGTTGGGCTCGGCTCGGGATGTGCCCGTGAGCGGTTTCTTTGCGGGTGCGATGGGCAGTGGTGGTGGTGTCATCGAAGCCTCTCCGGCCTATAGATCATCACTGTTGGCCACAGACTAGGCGTCATGCTGGTGCTCCAATGCCTACACGACGGTCGTCGGTAGTCTCAGGATCGTGTCCCCACAGCTCATCGGGACTAGTTAGGGATGCAGGTGTAGACGCCTCCTACTGTGGAGATGTGGGCCTAGATCCAGAGACTAATGTTGGGCTAGGAGTGGAAGCAGGCCTTCTACTCCTCCTGCTGTGGTTGACGTGTCATGATGTGGTCGGATGGCGATGTCTTGGGGCAGGGAAGCCGGAGTGGCGGACGCGGATGGTGGTCCCCATGGTTAGCTCTCCGACGGGCCTCATGGCAGCGGTGGTGGCTTACCCTTTTGGTTGTGTGGGCGCCAAGGGGTAGGGGCTGGTGGCCCAGGCGCGTTTCATGTCATTGGTATAGGTGTCGACCAGATCCAGATCTAGGAGTTGGAACTCGCCACGAATGGCCTGGCGTAATCGATGGCATGGGTGAGCTGCCGAGCGAAAGCTCCGCTCTTTGGTGCCAACGACGACAACGCGCGACGGGCATCGCTATCTTCTGGAAGACATCGTTGTGGTTCTCCTCTCCGTACCAAGGCTCCGAGTGAAGACCCATGTCCGCTTCGGACTTGGCAGCGGCGACGCTCGACGCCGTTCTCCCTCTTGAGGGCGTTGTCGTGGAGACTAGGTGTGCTAGGGCGTGGTGTGGCATTGTACTCCGACTTCCCTGTGTTTCCTTTCGGTAGTGTAGTCGCACTCCCGTTATCCTAGGATCTGTTGTGTAAGAGGGCTACCTCTCCACTTTGTATCGTTCGGCCATGTACTTTATTTGTTTCTTTATCTATAAAGCGGGGCGCGAGCCTGTTTCGAGGAGACCAATACAATACTGGCTGAGAAATTCACTTTGGCTCATAGATGTAGATGCACCAATTGTCTTAATACACATTTTAAAAAGTTAAAGATATTGAGAAAAAACCCACGTGTACATCTGGACATATATATTCGTGCACAAAGTTTCGGTGAAAAAGGAAATTTTGTGACTTCGATAAAAAGACAATATTTGATGCTTGATTATAACTATTCACGAGACATTTTTTATCCTTTTTATGCATGCAACAATTTTTTGATATAATTTCAACTTTATGATATTTGTTTCATTAAACAATTTACCCTTAGGATTGATACGTCCATTTTGCATCATGATTTTTTATTGATATTTATGCTATTGTTGTCCATTATTCCTTATTATCATACAATTCTTGTGCCTTTTCTCTCTGAATATGCAAGGTACATCACAAAGAGGGAAAACCCTAGAAACTAGAATTCTGGACCGCGAAACCAAGAAAAAGGCAGAAAAATCACCAGACTTCAAATGACATGAAACTTCACGAAGAATTTTTATGAAACATTTAAGAATTATTGGGCCAAAAATATACTAGAGGGGGGGGGCACCTACTGGCCACAAGCCAACAGGGCACACCCACCCCCCTGGGCGCGCCCTGATGGCTTGTGGGGCCCAGTAGGCCTCCCGACCCCCCCCCCCTCTTCTCCTATATGGTGTGTTTTACCGTAGAAAAAATCATAAGAAATCTTTTAGGACGAAGCGCCGCCGTCTTGAGGCGAAAACCTGGGCAGAGGCCCTTTTGCACCCCGACAGGTTGATACTGCTAGGGAAACTTCTCTCCGGGAGGGGGAGATCGAAGCCATTGTCATCACCAACGCTTCCTCCTTCGTGGGAGGACCAATCTTCATCAACATCTTCACAAGCACCATCTCATCTCCAAACCTAGTTCATCTCTTGTATTCAATCTTTGTCTCAAAACCTCAGATTGGTACCTGTGGGTTACTAGTAGTGTTGATTACATCTTGTAGTTGATGCTTGTTGGTTTACTTGGTGAAAGGTATTATGTTCAGATGCTTAATCTCCATTATTACACCTCTGATCTTGAACATGTTGATGAGTTGTGAGTAGTTACTATTGTTCCTGAGGACATGGGAGAAGTCTTGTTATAAGTAATCATGTGAAGTTGGTATTCGTTCGATATTTTGATGATGTGTATGTTGTTACTTCTCTTAGTGGTGTCATGTGAACGTCGATTACATGACACTTCACCATGTTATGGGCCTAAGGGAAGTCCTTGTGGAGTAACAAGTAGATGGTGGGTTGCTAGAGTGACAGAAGCTTAAACTCCAGTTTATGTGTTGCTTCATAAGGGGCTGATTTGGATCCACACGTTTCATGCTATGGTTAGATTTATCTTAATTCTTCTTTCGTAGTTGTGGATGCTTGCGAGAGGGGGTAATCATAAGTGGGTTGCTTGTTCAAGTAATAACATCACCTTAGCACTGGTCCACCCACATATCTAATTATCAAAGTAGCGAACGTGAATCAACTCAACATGATGAACATGACTAGACAAAAATTCGCATGTGTCCTCGGGAGCGCTTTCTTAATATAAGAGTACTTTCAGGCCTGTCCTTTGCTATAAAAAGGATTGGGCTACCTTGTTGCACCTTTGTTACTATTGTCACTTGTCACTTGTTACGATTTATCTTGCTGCAAAACTATCTATCACTGTTACTCACAACACTTGGAGAGAATACCTTGCTGAAAACTGCTTATCATTTCCTTCTGCTCCTCGTTGGATTCGACACTCTTACTTATTGAAAGGACTACGATGATCTACTATACTTGTGGGTCATCAAGACTCTTTCCTGGTGCTGTTGCCGGGGAGTGAAGCGCCTTTGGTAAGTCAAAATTGGTAAGGAAACATTTTCGACACATGCTGAAATTTACTGTTGCTTGTCACTATGAACGGTTGCCTTTTGAGTGGCTTGTTCGGGGCATCTTCGCCTTGAACGGAAGTTGAAGAGGTTGCTCCTCAACTTAATGAACCTACTAAAAATATTTATTATGAGATTCCTTCGGGTATGTGAGAAAAACTGCTAGCTAATCCTTATGATGGTACGACTCATCCTGATTACCATTTGATATTTGTCGATGAGGTTTGTGGATTATTTCAGCTTACAGGTTTGTCTGGAGACAAATTTAAGAAGAAGGTTTTCCCTTTATCATTGGAGGGAAAGGCATTAATGTGGTATAGGCTATTGGATGATATTGGATCATGGGATCGGGATCGCTTGAAGCTGGAATTTCATCAGAAGTTTTATCATATGCATTTAGTCCATCGTGATCGGAACTTTATTTATAATTGATGGCCTCGTGAAGGAGAAAGTATCGCTCAAGCTTGGGGGAGGCTTAAATCTATGATGCACACTTTCCCCAACCATCATCTCTCAAGAGAAATGATTATACAAAAAGTTTATGCTCGGCTTTCTCATGATTATGAAGTATTACTCGATTCCTGTGCTATGGGTTCCTATATGAAGAGGACTATTGAATTCAAATGGGATCTTCTGGAAAGAATTAAACGCAACTCTGAAGATTGTGAACTCAACAAAGGTAAAGAGTCAGGTTTAAGCTTAATTTTGATTGTGTTAAATCTTTTATGGAGACTAATGCTTTCCATGAGTTTAGCAATAAATATGGTCTTGACTCTGAGATAGTAGTTACTTTCTGTGAATCATTTGCTACTCATGTTGATCTCCCCAAGGAGAAGTGGTTTAAATATCATCCACCCATTGAAAAACCATTAGAGGAACCTGTTAAAATTAAGAAGGAAGAAATAATTGTTAGCCACGTTGATCCAATTGTTCCCACTGCTTACATTGAGAAACCTCCTTTTCCTGTTAGGATTAGGGAACATGCTAAAGCTACAACTATGGTTAATAAAAGTAATGTTAGGACACCTAAACCTTCTAAACAAATAAATGTTGAGCCTAATGTTGCTATGGTTAAAGATGTCCTAGTTGATAATATTGATGGTCAGGTTATTTACTTCTGTGATGAAGCTGCTAGAATTGCAAAACCTGTTAGAAACGAGCGGGGTGAGCTCGATAAAAACAAACGAGTTGTAGGCATGCCCGTTGTTTCTGTTAAAATTGGGAATCATTGTTATCATGGCTTGTGTGACATTGGTGCTAGTGTTAGTTCTATACCTTTTACCTTGTATCAAGAAATTATGCATGACGTAGCACTCTCTGAGATCGAAGATGTTGATGTCACTATGAAACTTTGCAAACCGAGATACTATTACACCACTTGGGATTTTTATAGATGTTGAAGTCTTGTGCGGAAAAGTCAAGTACCCAACATATTTCTTAGTACTTGGTTCAGAACAAGATAACTTTTGTCCCATTATATTTGATAGACCTTTCTTGAATACTGTTAATGCTGAAATTAATTGTGTTACTGAGAAGGTTAAAGTAAGCTTTGGTGATGTGTCTCATGAATTTAATTTCTCGAAGTTTGGTAGACAACCACATGAAAAAGAATTGCCTGGTAAGGATGAAATAATTGGTCTTGCTTCTATTGCCGTACCTCTCACTGATCCGCTAGAACAATATTTGCTAGACCATGAAAATGATATGCATATGAATGAAAGAAATTAAATAAATAATATATTTGTTAGACAAACACCTATTCTTAAACACAACTTACCAGTTGATATTTTAGGGGATCCTCCTCCACCTAAGGGAGATCCCGTGTTTGAGCTAAAGGCATTACCTGATACTTTGAAATATGCTTATCTTGAGGAAAAGAAGATATATCCTATTATTATTAGTGCTAACCTTTCAGAGCATGAAGAAAAGAGAATACTTAAAACTCTGAAGAAGCACAGGGCTGCTATTGGATATACTCTTGATGAGCTTAAGGGCATAAGCCCCACTCCATGTCAGCACAAGATTAATATGGATTCGGATGCTAAATCTGTCATTGATCATCAACGCCGTCTAAGTCCTAAGATGAAGGAAGTGGTAAGAACTGAGATACTAAAGCTTCTGGAAACAGGTATAATTTATCATATTGCTGATAGTAGATGGGTAAGTCATGTTCATTGTGTTCCTAAGAAAGGAGGTATAACTATTGTCCCTAATGATAAAAATGAACTTATTCCACAAAGAATCGTAACTGGTTATAGGATGGTAATTGATTTCAGGAAATTAAATAAAGCTACTAGGAAAGATCATTACCCCTTGCCTTTTATTGATCAAATGTTAAAGAGACTACCTAAGCACACACACTTTTGTTTTCTTGATGGATACTCTGGTTTCTCTCAAATACCTGTGTAAAAAGAGGACCAAGAGAAAACTACCCTTACATGCACTTTTGGAACTTATGCTTATAGGCATATGCCTTTTGGTTTATGCAATGCACCTGCTACCTTTCAAAGATGTATGACTGCTATATTCTCTTATTTTGGTGAGAAGATTGTTGAGATTTTCATGGATGATTTTTTTCGTTTACGAGACTTCTTTTGATGATTGCTTAGCAACCTTGATCGAGTTTTGTAGAGATGTGAAGAAACTAATCTTGTCTTGAATTGGGAGAAGTGCCACTTTATGGTGAATGAAGGTATAGTACTCGGGCATAAAATTTCTGAATGAGGCATTGAGGTGGACAAAGCTAAAGTTGATGCAATAGAGAAAATGCCATGTCCAAAAGATATCAAAGGTATAAGAAGTTTCCTTGGTCATGCTGGTTTTTATAGGTGTTTCATTAAATATTTCTAGGCCACTAACTAATATTCTTCAAAAAGATATTCCCTTTGTTTTTGATGATGATTGTGTAGAAGCCTTTGAAATACTTAAGAAAGCCTTGATTTCTGCACCTATTGTCCAACCACCTGATTGGAATTTACCATTTGAAATTATGTGTGATGCTAGTGATTATGTTGTTGGTGTTGTTTTAGGGCAAAGAGTAGACAAGAAATTGAATGTTATTCATTATGCTAGTAAGACCCTAGACACTGCTCAAAGAAATTATGCTACTATTGAGAAAGAATTTTTAGAAGTTGTGTTTGCATGTGATAAGTTCAGACCTTATATCGTTGATTCCAAAGTAACTATTCACACTGATCATAATGCTATTAAATACCTTATGGAAAAGAAAGATGCTAAGTCTAGACTTATTAGATGGTTGCTTTTACTTCAAGAATTTGACTTGCATATCGTTGATAGGAAGGAAGCTCAAAACCCTGTAGCAGATAACTTGTCTAGGATGGAAAATGTTCTTGATGACCCACTACCTATTGATTATAATTTTCCTGATGAGTAACTTGATGTTATAAATACTTCACGTAGTACTCCTTGGTATGCGGATTATGCTAATTACATTTTTGCTAAATATATTCCGCCTAGCTTCACCTATCAACAAAAGAAAAAAAATCTTTTATGATTTACGACATTACTTTTGGGATGATCCACATCTTTATAAAGAAGGAGTAGATGGTGTTATTAGACGTTGTGTGCCTGAGCATGAATAGGGACAGATCCTACGGACGTGTCACTCTGAGGCCTACGGAGGACACCATGCTGGTGAAAGAACTGCACACAAGGTATTACAATCCGGGTTTTACTGACCTACTCTTTTTAAAGATGCTCGTAAGTATGTCCTTTCTTGTGATGAATGTCAAAGAATTGGTAACATTGGTAAACATCATGAAATGCCTATGAATTATTCACTTGCTATTGAACCATTTGATGTTTGGGGATTTGATTATATGGGACCTTTTCCTTCCTCTAATGGGTACACTCATATTCTAGTTGCTGTTGATTACGTTACTAAGTGGGTAGAAGCTATTCCAGCTAGTAGTGCCAATCATAACACTTCCATTAAAATGCTTAAAGACATCATTTTCCCAAGGTTTGGAGTCCCTAGATATTTAATGACTGACGATGGTTCACATTTTATTCATGGTGCTTTTCGTAAACTTCTAGCTAAATATGATGTTAACCATAGAATTGCATCACTTTATCATCCTCAGTCTAGTGGCCAAGTTGAATTGAGTAATCGAGAAATAAAACTGATCTTCAAAAGATTGTTAATAGATCTAGAAAGAATTCGTCTAAGAAACTAGATGATGCTTTATGGGCTTATAGAACTGCTTATAAGAATCCCATGGGAATGTCCCCCTATAAAATGGTCTATGGAAAAACATGTCATTTACCTCTTGAGTTAGAACATAAAGCTTATTTGGCAATTAAAGAACTTAATTATGACTTTAAACTTGCGGGTGAAAAGAAGTTATTTGATATTAGCTCATTATATGAATGGAGGACACAAGCTTATGAAAATACCAAGTTATTTAAAGAAAAAATTCAAAGATGGCATGATAAGAGAATCCAAAAACAGGAATTCAATGTAGGAGACCTAGTACTTTTGTACAATTCTCGTTTCATATTTTTTGCAGGTAAGCTCCTCTCCAAATGGGAAGGCCCTTATGTTGTTTAGGAGGTCTATCACTCCGGTGCTATAAAGATTAATAGCTTCGAAGGCAAAAATCAGAGAGTGGTAAATGGGCAAAGAATTAAGCATTATATCTCAGGTACGCCCATTAATGTTGAAACTAATATTATTCAAGTGATAACATCGGAGGAGCACATAAGAGAGATCTTCCGAAACAATCCAGAAACCTGAAAAAGGAGTAGGTACATGATACGGTAAGTAAACCGACTCCAAAAATTCCAAAAAAATATGTTCTGTTGGTTTTGGTATTTTAGAAAAAATCCAAAAATAAAAAGGAGTCAGGGGGACCCACGAGGGAGGCACAAACCAACAGGACGCACCCACCCCCTGGGCGCGCCCTGATGGCTTGTGGGGCCCTCGTGTGCCTCCCGGACTCCGTTTTCTTCCCGAGCACGTATTCTGACCTAGAAAAGTTATTATATATACTCCGATATGTTTTGACCACCATATCGCAAGTTTCTCCTCTGTTCTTGTTTCAGGTTGTTTTTCTGACAGATTTAGATCGCCATGACGTCTCCAAGCTCCTCCAAGGACAAGTTCTTCGAGAAGGTCATCAACCCCTACCTGTCGGAGGTGATGAAGCACCCTCAAGCCATTGAGATGCGTGAGGGGGTGCTCCACATCCGGGATGTTCAAGGCCCCAAGAAGGAGGGAAGCGAGAAGGCCAGGCTTGCAGCGGTGGAGCAGGAGATCTTCAAGTGCCAAGGGATGGTTGAATGTGGTCTGAGTGCTAATCACTCTATGATCACGGACTTCATCCGGGAAAACAAGATGGACACAAGGAACGTGGGAGAGGCTCTCTTCAAGTTTCAAGAGCGGATCGACCATCTCCAAGCTCAAATCTATGACCTGCAAAACCAAAACTGTGAGTATGAATCCAGGTTTAAAAGGATGAGCATTGCTGCCGATTTGAGGATTCCGGAGATGAGATCTTGTTTCTATGATGGAGAGCCTATGCCATGGAAGATGTAGGACAAGCCTACTACATCATCCCCACCATCACCCAAGAGGGACACTTGAGTACATGGGTATGGGCACCACCCTTAGCTTGTTCCAAGCTTGGGGGACGTGCCCCGGTATCGTATCACCATCACCCTTTTACCATTACCATCTATCTTAGTTTGATCCTTAGCTATTTCGTGATTTAGCAAAATAAAATTTCAGATTTGCTTTGCTTAGAATTTTTGCTTTGAGATCTATCTATCCTTGTAATCGAGTGTGAGAGTTATATAATAAAGATTAGTTAAGTTTGTGTGCTTTACTTTCATGCACCTATTATCATAGCATGGCAATGAAAGAAATAGAAAAGATCATATGCTTATCTCATGAGGAGTAATGACTTTACATATAAAAAGGTATAAGTGATAAAAGATGTTGAGAACTAACAAACATAGCATTAGTAGTTGATATAATCTATGCAATATTATGATAGAGAAGAGGAGATTCACATATAAATACACTATCTTGGACACCTTCTATGATTGTGAGCCCCCATGAAATATTATATAATGATCGAGTGTTGATATTGGACATGGAAGAGAACATAATGATCATGATTATTTACATTTGCATATAAGCTATATTGTCTTGGATCCTTTATCATGTGGTGCTTGCTTTAGATCTTTTGCTAGCCAAGAATTTTCTGCACCAAGTAGAGATACTATTTGTGCATCAAATAATCCCTTGAACCCAGTTTCTTTCCATCAGAGTCCACCATACCTACTTATGGATTGAATAAGATCCTTCAAGTAAGTTGTCATCGGTGCACAAAGCAATAGAAATTTCTTCTTAATATGTATGATCTTTTATAGTAAGTGAAAATAAGCTTTGTACGATCTTTTGATAGCGAAGAAATAAAAGTGACATAGTGCATAATAAAGTTCACTATCACAAGGGGCAATACAAAGTGACATTCCTTTGCATTAAGAGTTTGCACATCCAAACAAACAAAAGCGCATGACAACCTCTGCTTCCCTCTGCGAAGGGCCTATCTTTTACCTTCTTAAAGCACTTATTTTCATGCAAGAGTCAATGAGATTTACCCATGTTCCTACCTATTAGCTCTTTAGCCGGCAAGCATCATGTGTTGAGGAAAGATCCAGATATATATATATCCAGTTGAATGTAGGTAATAATGACTCTTTATTGTTGACATTATCCTTGAGGTAAATAAGTTGGGTTACAAGGATAATAAAGCCCATATCTTCCTATGTGTCCGACGGAAACATTAGCTACAAAAATATGCAATGAGTGTCAACAATCATAGAAGGCTAACTGATAGTTGAGTATGTGAAATTGCTAGAATAAAAGATCTTACATAGACTCTTCTCTTGAATATGAGGAATTATGACTATCTCAATGACTAATGACACTATTTGTTGGTTGTCAATAAAGTTTATGCTTCATACTACCTCAGTTGTGAATAGATCGTTACTTGTTCATGAGAAGCTATATGATGGAAAACTTGCTTTTATGATTATATTCATGATGCTCTCATGTCCGTATTTTATTTTTATCGACTCATCTCTCTCAAATCATGTGGTCATTATATTTGAGCTCGGCATTCGCTTGAGGACAAGCGAGGTCTACGCTTGGGGGAGTTGATACATCCATTTTGTATCATGATTTCTTATTGATATTTATGCTATTGTTGTCCATTATTCCTTATTATCATACAATTCTTATGCCTTTTCTTTCTGAATATGCAAGGTACATCACAAAGAGGGAAAACCCTAGAAACTGGAATTCTGGACCGCGAAACCAAGAAAAAGGCAGAAAAATCACCAGACTCCAAATGACCTAAAACTTCACTGAGAATTTTTAGGGAATATTTAAGAATTATTGGGCCAAAAGTATACCAGTGGGGCCACCTGCTGGCTACAAGCCAAGAGGGCGCGCCCACCCCCTGGGCGTGCCCTGATGGCTTGTGGGGCCCCAGCAGGCCTCCCGACCCCCCTCTTCTCCTATATGGTGTGTTTTACCCTAGAAAAAATCATAAGCAATCTTTCGGGACGAAGTGGCACCGTCTTGAGGCGGAAACCTGGGCAGAGGCCCTTTTGCACTCCGGCAGGCTGATTCTGCATGGGAAACTTCTCTCCGGGAGGGGGAGATCGAATCCATCATCGTCACCAACGCTTCCTCCTTCGTGTGAGGACCAATCTTCATCAACATCTTTACCAGCACCATCTCATCTCCAGCCCTAATTCATCTCTTGTATTCAATCTTTGTCTCAAAACCTCAGATTGGTACCTGTGGGTTACTAGTAGTGTTGATTACATCTTGTAGTTGATGCTTGTTGGTTTACTTGGTGAAAGATATTATGTTCAAATCCTTAATCTCCATTATTACACCTCTGATCTTGAACATGTTGATGAGGTGTGAATAGTTACTATTGTTCCTGAGGACATGGGAGAAGTCTTGTTATAAGTAATCATGTGAAGTTGGTATTCGTTCGATATTTTGATGATACGTATGTTGTTACTTTTCTTAGTGGTGTCATGTGAACGTCGACTACATGACACTTCACCATGTTATGGGCCTAAGGGAAGTCATTGTGGAGTAACAAGTAGATGATGGGTTGCTAGAGTGACAGAAGCTTAAACCCCAGTTTATGTGTTGCTTCATAAGGGGTTAATTTGGATCCACATGTTTCATGCTATGGTTAGATTTATCTTAATTATTGTTTCGTAGTGGTGGATGCTTGCGAGAGGGAGTAATCGTAAGTGGGTTGTTTGTTCAAGTAAGAACGACACCTTAGCACCAGTCCACCCACATATCTAATTATGAAAGTAGCGAACACGAATCAACTCAACATGATGAACATGACTAGACAGAAATTCCCACGTGTCCTAGGGAGCGCTTGCTTAATATAAGAGTACTTTCAGGCCTATCCTTTGCTATAAAAAGGATTGGGCTACCTTGCTGCACCTTTGTTAGTATTGTCACTTGTCACTTGTTACGATTTATCTTGCTGCAAAACTATCTATCACTGTTACTCACATCACTTGCAGAGAATACCTTGCTGAAAACTGCTTATCATTTCCTTCTGCTCCTCATTGGGTTCGACACTCTTATTGAAAGGACTATGATTGATCCCCTATACTTGTGGGTCATCAAGGATATAAGTGAAGAACAAGAGTAAACATCAAACTACTCTCAATAGATATAAGTAAAGATCAATTAGTCAAACAACCAGGTAGCTATGTGAGAACTCTCTCTCAATAAAGACTTTCAAATCTGAGATTTATTTCCAACAACAAACAAAACAAAGGACACTCCAAGAATAGCACATATCAAGTGAACAAATAGAAACTTAGGATCAACGTAGGCTAACTGTTGTTGATGAAGAGAGGTGGGACGCGTAGCATCCCCAAGCTTAGATGCTTGAGACTTCTTGTAATATTGAGTTGGGGAGCCTTGGGCATCCCCAAGCTTGAGGTTTTGTGTCTTGTTAATTCCTCTCATATCCCGGTTTCACCTAAATCTCAAAATCTTCATCCGCACAAAACTTGAAAAGAACTTGTTTTTTAGCTGAAACCGTAGAACAATTGTTCTATGGTAATTTCATTAAATAAAAATAAAGAGTACAAAAGTATCAGCAATTACAATTAGCCAATGCCAATTCTAGGGAACACTGAAATAAAATCCATAGGTGCTAATCAATCCAAGACTTTATTTTCTATGCTTTCTGTGGTCTTGCTCTAATCTGCGCACTCAATCCTTCCTTAAGGTGATGCTTCCAACAGAGTAAATGAGGAACAGTTGATCTGAAAATTTTATCATTTCTTCATGACCAAATGCTCCAACATCCAACAATTATAATCTCCAGTGCAAAGGTTGAAGGTAACTGTGATAGTGAGAGAGTGACCTCATCAAAAATAGACATGCCTTGATTTCTACTGGGGGTAAGATGATCCCAGCAATGAAGAGCAAAAGGGAAGTTCCATAGAAGATGAGCAATAGTTTCTTCTGCATTTTCACCACAAAGTGTGTAGTTGTATTTATGTAACTGCATACTTCTTCTCTGTAGCATGTTTCTTGTGTTAACTCTGTCATGGAGGCTGAGCTAGAAAAAGTAATTGTGTGTGAGTCTGCATGAGGTATCCCAAATATCTTTGAAGAGATGGTGAACAATAGGCTTTCCCCTCAACTGAGTGTACATCTTCATAGCTGAATATTTGGGTGAGCTCCATGGATAAAATCATTGATCACAGTGTCCAGATATAATTCTTTTATTGATGATGTCTTGAAGTAAGTTTAGTTGTTGATATGCAATGAGTGACAGAGGCCTCTGAAAGATAGAATCCATATCCTGATTCTGCAGAACCTGTTGCACAGTAATTGTCTTGTTGATTGAGAAAGAGAATAGATGTGGGAATAATTTCTGAAGTGGTTGTCCATGCCACTTGTCTGGCCAAAACAAAGCAGTATCCCCTATACTAAACTTACAAAGTGCAATCTCCTTGTATGTGGGCAGCAACTTAAGGATAGTCTTCCACCAAAATGAACCAACCATCCTTTATCCAGGCAGACTATTGGAGTAATGAGTTTCCCAAATGATATTAACCCACGGGGTATCTTCCCTGTTGAGGAACTTATGAAGGAATTTCATGAGCAGAGCCTGATTATGAAGACTGATATCTAAAATACCTAATCCACCCTGGTTTTTAGGTTGACATACTTTATCCCATGCAATTAAAGGCATACCTCTCTCCATAGTACCAAATTTTCTCCAAAAGCAGTTCTTGAGATAAATGTTGATCTGATGGACCACTGCTTTGGGTAACCTAATGGAGCACATGAAGAAGATGGGCATCCCATGGAAGACAGATTTAACCAAAGTAAGTTTATCTCCTGATGAGAGCAAAGTGGAGCAACCTAACAGTCTATTCTCAATCCTTTTGAGCATGGGGATATAGTCTTCCAACCTTGGTTTAGATAGGTTTAGGGAAAGACCAAGGTATTTTTGGGGAAAATTACCCACCTTGCAGCCAAGCATGCATGAGAGAAAGTGAATTTTGTCTGCAAGAGTGTTGATGGGAATCAATGTGGACTTGGAGTAGTTAACTTTAAGGCCAATATAGTGAGCAAAGTGAAGCAGGAGATTCTTGATATGACTTAATTGTGTTGCATCTGCATTGGCCACCAGGATAGTATCATCAGCATACTGGATAATTGAGTAATCTGGACATGAGGTGTGACTCAATGGGGTGGCAATCAGATCATTGAGGCTGGCTTCATTTAACATGGTCTGGAGCATCTTAGTTGCTATGACAAATATCAAGGGAGAAAGAGGATCTCCTTGCCTAACTCCTTTTTTGGATAGAAATTGTTGGCCTGGAACACCATTCAGCAGTACTGAGGAGTGGCATGTGTTATAAATAAGTTTGATCCATTGTAGCCATTTGTCCCCAAATCACTTGGCCTTGAGAATTTCAAAAATAGTATCATGGCTTAATATGTCAAAAGCTTTTTCAAAGTCTAATTTAAGTAACACAATTTCTTTCTTAGACTGATGACATTGATGGATATATTCATAGGACCATGTTAGACAATCTTGAATGCATCTATTATTGAGAAATCCATATTGATTTTTGTGAACAAGTTGAAGCATCACTTTCTGGAGTCTTTTGGCTAGCAATTTTGTAATGATCTTGAGAGTACAGTTGAGGAGAGAAATAGGTCTAAATTCATTGGTGAAACTGCTCCATCCACTTTGGGGATCAAGGTGATAAAAGAGTAATTGATACTCTGAATGCTTGCAGTGCCATGAAAAAAATCATCAATCAGCTTATAAAAGTCTCGTGCTATAATCTCCTAGTAGTGCTTAAGGAATGCTGCATTAAAGCCATCAGGACCAGGTGATTTGTCTGCAGGCATGTTTTTAATAACCGAATCAGTCTCCTCCTTGGAGAAAGGGGCTTCCAGCTCAGCTAAATCAATGGGAGATGGTAAATGATGTAATTGCAGATGATTTTGTGTTTATGATGGATGCCCATTCTGTTCTTGAAAGCTCTAAATAGGATGGCAGCCTTGGCAGCATGATCAAAGTGTTCATGTTCCTGCTCATCTTTCAGCACTGCAATGTTGTTTTTCCTGAATTTAATGGTGGCTCTTTCTTGGAAGTATTTAGTGGTTGCTTCTCCCAGTATGATCTTTTTGATTGTGGCCCTCTGGTTCCAGTAAATGCTCTGACATTCGAGTAGCTGTTGGTGGTGGTTTTTTAGCATAGTTCCACCATTAGATTCCTCCCTGGATAAATCTTTGTATTCCTCTATAATATCATAGCACAGAATCAAGAATGATGTGTTGTCTATAACCTTCTTAAGATCTGATAAACCTCTGGACCAATTCTTAAGACATTTTCTTAATCTCTTGAATTTAGTAGCAATAATCTTACCTGAATCAGATTCCAGTACATCCTGCTCCCATATACCCTTTACAATGTCCTTGAATTGAGTGTTCCATCCAATAATTTTCAAATCTGAAGATATGTGCTTTGGGAATTGTTGTGCCAATCTTTATTTCAATAGGGGCATGGTCAGATGTTGTCTTTGCCAGTGGGAAGGTAACTGTAGAAGGGTGAGACAATGTCCAAGCTTCAGAAGTAAAACACCAATCTAACTTTTCAAATAGGGGTGCTTCTTGCATGTTTCTCCATGTAATTTTTTGCCTTTAAGTGGGATTTCTATCAAAGCGGGATTACAAATGGCCTCATTAAAAGCACATGTCAGAAATACTTCCTCCCTCTTTGCTTCTGTTTTGGGGGTATCTAATGTAGTTGAAATCTCCAACAATCATCCAATTTGTGTCATCTGGTATTTGAAAATTTCTTGGACCAATTAAGAAAAAAATGATCTCTCAGGTGTCTGGCAGGGACCATAAACATTAGTCAAGATCCATTGTTCTCCATTGTGAGTGGAAGTGAAGAGAATGGAATGGAAAATTCATTCATGCTAAATATCTGACCCTTGAAAAATTGTTCATTCCATACAATGAGTAATCCTCCTGAAGCTCCATTAGATGGTTGCTATAAAAACTTAGACAATCTCCTTGGACAGAAATTCTTGATATAAGCACTGTCAAAAGTTTCTCTTTTAGTTTCTTGTAAACACAGGATAGCACATTGTGATTCTTCAATTTTATTGGATAGTGCCAACCATTTCTTAGGGTCATTAATACCTCTGATATTCCAGTTAAGGATATTCCATTCTCTAGCCATAGTCATGAGTACAGTGTGTAGGCATTTATGAATAGTACAGCACAGTCAAGCATGGCGACTGTCTGAATATAACATGAAACCCAACCAGACAGTGAAGGAAATAGATAATTGAGTGGCTAACAAGTAGCTTGATTCTCCAGAAGCATTCAGGTCTTAAACCAAAATACAGTATCCCAGACTTACATCTTAAAGAGCTTAACATGATCAGTACAGTAAACTCAGGTCACAGAACACTACAGACCACAGGACAAACAGGGTATCACTAAATCAACTAGTTCTGGCCCTTCTCTTTTGTGTTCTTGGGTGCTTCCTTGCTGGTAAAACTGGTTCTGACCTTCTTGCTCTTGTTCCCATTGTTTTCCTCGACAGTTCCTCTTTGGTTGACCTTGCAAAAAGTAGAATTGAGACTTTTTACAACTTTGCCAGGGTAGGAGGTGGTAAAGCATGGCAAGCAAGACATCCTGTATACAAACAAATATCCTTTTTGAAACGTTTATGAAGTTTTTGTAATCTGCAGCTTCTCCTTACCTCAGTCTCTACTAAAGGAGTTGTCTCTCTCCTCTTCATGTTGATGAGAAGAGTAGAAGTGGAAGATGCAGCCATTTCCTCCTGAGAAGCAAAGCCATCTGGTGTGCAGCTTTCCTGAACCTCATGATATTGCTGTAGGAGCAGATTAGAATGCAAGAGGAGGTTATCTTTGGGACAGTGGTCAGGAATAACAAATGGAAGTCTAGAGGAACAAGAACTGCCTTGTGATATGATATACCATACTTGATAGATTATAAATTTCTTAGCCCATTCAAACTTATCAGGGGATAGCATGGTAACTGAAATAAAGTTGATCCACTCAATTGGTACCTGTGTAACCTGTTGACTGTCATTCTTTGGGGCAAAATGTTGATGCCAGATCTGTGCTCCTTCTTTGCCCAGTTGAACTTCAGTATTAGCATGCTGGTTAGGGTCTCTTTCAGTATGAGAATCAGTCTCCTTCTGCTTAGCAGGGGACTTCAATTATGCATGATCAGAGTGATGCTGCTTCAGAAATGAAGGGACTGGAATGCCAGGGGAGCAGACATGTCTGAAGATGTTGTGTCACCTATAGGTAGGAGCTGAAAGGGAACTGGAGGAGTTGTGCTAGATTCTGCCCTTCTCACAGTAACCGGATGATCCACTGGAGGGAAATCAGAAATGGTAATGTCATTGATTGGTAGGGCAGCGTCTATGTTTGTGCCAGGAGCTATAACATTATCCAACTTTTCCTGGGCAACATCCTGATTGTCCCGAGCAGTAGCAGTTAGATGTTTATATGAAAGATTGTTCTGTTGCACAACTGCCATAACATTAGCTATAATCTCAAGCTGCATAGGATCTTTAATCATGGATCTTTCTGGTGCCTGTAACTGTTGCATGAAAATCTCAGAGCTCTCGTCCCTGATGGGCTGAATGGGGAAGATGAGAGACCCATTAGCTACAATGCATGTTCAAATCAGGCAGAAGTGGCACCAAGGGGCCATAAGCAGATGCCATGGAGTTGCCACTATGATCTGATGGAATGTCTGAAATTATAAAGCTATTGTTAGTAGGAATAGCATCTTCTTGGATGGATATCTTCTGCCATAGGCTCCATAAGATCATTAAGAGCAAGAAATTCCCCTGATGAAGCTCTTGATCAATGACTGGATTTTGTGGCATGGCGCATTGGCCCCAGTCAGGCATATCAGCCATATGAGTATCCTCCTCTTCTGCTAGATTTCCATTGATGCCATGTGGATTAAGTGCAAGTTGCAGGTTAAACTGTGGGGGGTGCCGAATCTCAACATTAACAAGTGGCTCTTGAAGTTCATGCTACTGGATAGGCCCCAAAAGGTGATTATGCTGATTGGGGTGAAAGTGAGGAATCAGTGGAGCTGGATGAGGATTGCCACTAGCTGGGACAGGATCCTCATCTGCTGGTTCACTCCCAAGGATTCGCTGCTAAAGGATGACCACCGGGACTGTCAGAGATTCAGCATCATCCCATCACCAAATACAATGCTAGCAAGAATGTTACTAAGCTCATCCACGTTCACTTTAACCATAAGATTTGCTTTGGAACTCCTCACTCTGTCCCACATAAAAAAATTACCAAATTTGCTCACAGCATATTTGATTTCCTGGATGTTTCTTCTGTCAAATGGGAAGCCACACAGCAACAACCAGACTTCTCCGTTCAGAACCAGTTTTCTCCAGTTCAATCCTCTGTTATGCCTCTCAAAGATAACATGAACATGTGTAAACTGATGAGGACTATTTCTAACTAGCTCATCTTTATCAAACACACTATTAAGCTTGATGTATGCTAGGCCAAAGGGGCATGGAATAATCTCTGAAAACCCCAGTCTTCTATCGATGAGAAAATCTGACAATACCTCATGAACTGTGTTGAACTCCACTTGCAGATTAGGCATAGGCACAATCGAAACAATGGCCCATTCCTCATGAGATGGGGGAGTCGGGCCTGCAATCACACGAACCCTAGCCAGGCGGTCGTCCACTTGGAAGCTGTGGATGTTCGGTGGCAGGAATGACATAGGATCAAAAGGAAAAGAGGCCATCGGCACACAGGGGAGGGGAGAAATGGTCTCCGGTGCTCCGTAGGTGGATGCAGGCGATGCAATGGAGGCGGCAATCAGGCGATTCTGGACAGAAGTGGTGGGAGCACCCGGGAAGAACCTTCCTATCGGAGGAAATAGAGCTAAGGAATTATCTCGCGTAGATAGGCAAGTGGCTTGATTGACGGCCTGAGTGGTCACCGTCGCGGGAACAGTAGCTGGTAGCCTCGAGTCACGAAGCGATGGAGGTGGGCTGGACTCATGGGAATCGTTGGGCTTGTTAGAAAAACATTCGCGTGCGATATGGCCCCAGTGCTTACAGGCCCGACATTTAATCATATTCGTGCAGCTGGGAAGGAAATGTCCATGAAGAAGGCAGCAGACACAGAAAGGCCTTGGCCCTGAATTTTGAAGACCCGCAGATCCCACCCTATCAACAGAAACTGCAGAATTGATTGTAGGTCGAACGCGCCGTTGATCACGTCCCGGAGATGTAGCCTCATGAACATGATTAGGATGGTTGAGATTGGGAAGAGATCTTTGAACAGTCTGGTCTGATCTCGGGAAGATAGCGGGTGATCTAAGCGCCTGCAGGTAGGATCGCTTAGGATGACGACGGAAAATGTGTGTCCATGCATCTTCCTTTTCTTGAAGATATTGCTCTAGCTCCCAATGTGAATTTGTCCCACCTTCACCCCAAAGCAGGAAGTTGATGTTGAGCAGATGAAGGGAGATGTTACCTCCTTTAATGATTGAGAAACCCACTTCTTAGATGAAACTGAGAATTTGAAAGACCAATTTTGCAGCAACCGAACCTTGAAGAGATAAGTTCGACCACCAAAACAAGCCAGAAGAATGGTAGCCACTGATTCTTCCGTTAGATGAATCTTCAATCTAGTAAATTCCGCTACCAGAAGGAATTCCTCCTGGTCCCTTCCCTCTTCAAAGTTGATCTGAACTCCCCATTTTTTCCAAACTTCCACAGCAAAATCTTGACCAAGGTCAAAGTTGAGATCGGCAAGGGACATGGTGGGTCGGCTCTGTGAGCGGAGTGATCATAGGCACAAGTGACGGTGAGGTTATGCCATGGCTGGTGTCCACCGGCGAGGGGGCTCGGGGGCGAGAGAGAGGTTTGTTTGAAAATAACTCGTGAGATAGGTTAGTACACATAAGAATAAATTAACACTTAATGTACTGCCAAGACAAGTTGCATAATAATTTTCAAACATTAGGTATTGTATAATATCATTTCCACAATTTATATCTACCAATATAAGCCATGAAAACTCTAGGATAAGTAGATAACAAAAACTATGACATCAATCTGTCTAAATAGAACAGTCTGTAGCAATTAATTTAAGAAGTGTACTTCTGTATCTCCAAAACTTATAAAAATTTAGGACATGATAACAAATTTGTTTGAAAGTAATGTGTAAAAATTTCAGAACCTTTCCATGTTCCAGTGAAATAAATAAATTCAACCACTGTAAAAGTTTCTGTTTTGTACATCACCCATCAAACATGCAATTCAAGCATCCTAAAGGCAATCCTTGGTAATTTTTATTGAAAAACATGATTGCGTATAACATAAAGTAAAGTTCAAAAAAAAGAAAATGATGCTCCAAGCAAAACACATATTATGTGACGAATAAAAATATAGCTCCAAGTAAGATATACTGATAGTATTGAAGACGAAAGAGGGGATGCCTTCTGGGGCATCCCCAAGCTTAGACGCTTGAGTCTTCCTTGGATATTACATTGGTGGTGCCTTGGGTATCCCCAATCTTAGGGTATTTCCGCTCCTTATTCTCCTCATATCGGTATCTCACCCAAAACTTCAAAACTACATCAAACAAAACTTAACGGAACTCATGAGATGGGTTAGTGTAATAAAGATAGATATTCACTTAGGTACTATCAAGACAAGATTCATAATTGTTCTCACATAATTCCTACCATATTCTATCATTCACATAATTTATATCACTAAATATAAGCTATCAGAACACTAAAACAAGCAAACTATGCATGCAAAACAGAACAGTTTGTAAAGATCTGAACTAAAACCAGACTTACCTACCTCTGAAAATTAGGACAACGTAGGAAATTTGCAGAGAAATGTTGTGCAAAATAGTTTGATGCTCCATTAAAATCTGAGAATTTTCATACCGGACACAAAAGTTTATGTCTTTGCACATAATCAAACAAACAAGTATCCACACTATCACAAAGGCTTTACTTGGCACATTATATTGAAATAAAAGACACAAACCATGATTACTACAATAGCTTAATCATGTGAACACACAAAAATAGTAGGTATAAGTATTGGGTTATCTCCCAACAAGCACTTTTCTTTAATGCCTTTTATCTAGGCATTGATATTTTAATGAAACTCACTTAAAGGTAAATCTTGGCACATTGTTTTTATGATATAGTGGTATATACAAGGGGATAATTATTTTTATGAGAAACTTCCATGAATTTTTTACATTGTTTCCATGAGCATGAACACAAGTGTTCAAGGTCGACCCTCACTTCTTCAATGCAAAACTTTCCAATCGCTTCTCCTTTTTTAAAAAAAATTTGGTTCCCATCTTTATTTATTGTTTTTATTTGTTTTAAAATAATTAAATGGAACACATAATAAAGTTTAAATTACACAAAACAATAAAAACACTCTCTAAAACTTTCGGGTTATCTCCCAGGCAGCGCTTTCTTTTAAGCTAGGCATACGAGGAAGGTATTTTTTTGTATTTTGTATTTTGCATTTTTATTTTTATTTTCATTTCACCCACAAATAAAGAAAGAAAACAAAAACAAAAGGAAAAAAATCTACTTACTTAAGAAAGCAAACAAGCATACACAAAAATATTAACCCCTCGCTATTGCTCCGCGGCAACGGCGCCGGAAAAGAGCTTGATAATCCCCAAGTGCAAGTAATCATCGTAGCACTTTCCAAAGATGGAAGTGGTAAGTATGGAGTGTCGAACGCACAAGGAGCTAAGGTTAAGATCAATATTCTCTCAAGTCATATCTGCCACTGATACGACTCTACGTACACCGAGCATTTGCTTTTACCTAGAAACAAGAAATAAAACTACGTTGTGGGTACAAAGAGTATAGCTTTGCATGATATCGGAGAACTAAAGTATGAAAATAGGTGCTGCCTAAATAAAGTTAGGATATATTACAATATATTACAAATAGTGAGTGTGGAATAATGATGGTATGGTGTGCAGAATTGTCCTAGGCAATTGATAACAAGATCGGTAGTCATTATTGCAATTTTATATGAGGAAGAGGCATGAGCTAACATACTTTCCGTATGTGGATCATATGAACTTATGATTGGACCTCTAGCAAGCATCCGCAACTACTAGAAACCAATCAGGCAAATCCAACCATAGCATTAAGTATCAAGTCCCCTTTACTCCCATACACAACAACCCCCTTACTCGGGTGTAAGCTTCTGTCACTCTAGCCACCCACTATAAGCGAATTATGAACATATTGCAACACACTATAGCAGGAATCCCTCACGTGTGCGCGGCACAGAAGGTACCATAGGGCATCACCAAAATAAAACATACAACTCAAACCAATCAAGATCATCAATCAATCCAAAGGACAAACGGAATCTACTCAAACATCATAGGATGGCAACACATCATTGGATAATAATATGTGGCATAAAGCACCATGTTCAAGTAGGGGATTACAACGGGATGCGGGAGAGTGGACCACTGAAAAGAGATGATGGAGGTGCTTAAGATGGTGATGTTGATGAAGACGAACACCGCGACAATGGTTCCCCCGGCGGCACTCCGGCACCACAGAGAGAGTGGGGGAGAGAGAGAGTCTCCCCCTCGGACTTCCTCCTCCATGGCCTCCCCCTAGATGGGGAGAGGTTCTCCACTCTTGTCCTTAACCACCATGGCGCCCGGGGGGGGGGGGGGGGGGGGCGAGAACCCCTCCGAGATTGGATCTATCTCTCTGTTTTCTTCTCTGGTTTCGTCTGTTTTCTGGCCTTTCACCATTTCTTATATTCCTGGAGATCCGTAACTCCGATTGGACTAATATTTTGAGGGGAATTTTATCTGCAAATTATCTTTCTTGCGGAGAAAGAAGGGCTCCAACTGCCTTACGAGGTGCCCACACGGCAACCCAGCGTGTCCAGGGGGTGGGCGCGCCCTGTTGCCTTGTGGGGCCCTCGAGCATTGCCTTGTGTTAATTCTCCTTTCTAAAAATCACATATATTCCAAAATAATTCTCTGTAAAAATTTATCGCGTTTGGACTTCGTTTGTTATGGTTTTTCTGTGAAACAAAGAACATGCAAAAAACAGGAACTGGCACTAGGCACTAGATTAATAAGTTAGTCGATCAAAATAATATAAAAGTGCACCAAAACCATATAAAACTATTGTAAACATGGCATGAATACTTCATAAATTATAGATACGTTGGAGGCGTATCATGCTGCAGTGAGCTGCAGTGTAGCTCTACCCCGACGCGGCGAGCAGATCGTCGGTCCATGGCTGTGGTTCGCCAGGCGCCTGCGGTTCACCGGGCCGTGGAGTGTGGTTCACCGGCCCACAGCATGCGATCCACTGGCCCACGCGGTGATGTAGGCCTATTGCTTTATTGGGCGGCGGGTGCAGCTCCGTGGTTCAACTCCGGATCCGATGCATTTTATTCACCTTCGCGGCTCCCTGGCTGCTAGTTTGGAGTTCGTAATCTTTTTTGCATTCAAATTTGTTGTGTGCCCGAATTGCACTTCGTTGCTGGGTGTAGGAGTATTTCGCATGCAAGTCATGCTGTTCTGAAAAATTTACACTTGTTTTGGCACTTGTAGTCGGAAATTCAGTCTGGCAGTTCATTTTTTTGCAGTTCACTGCTTCGACGGGGCAGCTCGCTATAATTTATTCTATGTGTTTTGAGAGTGTTCGTGCAAAAATGTTTTGAGAGTGTTCGTGCAAGAATGCAAATAGTTAGTTTGTAAAAGAAAGAAATAATGATGAAATTCATTTGTATGATGCCTTGTGGTTAGTTATATAAAAATGAAAAGAAAACACATGATGAATCCCTTCTTTTTGTAACAGTAGCTTAATTCGTCCTTGCTTCAAAACTACAAAAAAGATGAACTTCCAAAACTATACAGAAAAAATGTTGCAGTTCTTTTGGCCACGGCAAACAGTGCAGACTTGTTAAAAATACAAAAATGTTAGCAAATGAGAAAATGAACAATGCAGTACATTAGCCTCGAGAATGTGGTCCAAATGCATTGGCAAAAAATAATAATTTTTGAAGCTTACTTTTGTTTTGTCATGCAGCTCCCTACAAAACTCCTTCGTGGTTCACTTGGTAAAACAGAAACTAAAGACATATCAAAGAAGCTTGCTTCTTATTAGATGTAGTTCACTCGCTCAGTCCCTGTTATCCACTCGCCTGGTCTATGCGCATAAATAAATAAGTCTGAAACAAGACAATAAAAACTCATGTGGTTCACTTTCAGTAATGTCGCGGTTTACTTTCGATAGTTTCGCGGTTCACTTTTGATAGTTTGACAGGACATAGGAACCAACTACCAATAGTCAAGGCACCCATTATGGCATTTATTTTAGATTTTCTCATGATACTTCTGTAATGCCATATATTTAAAAGGCACCCTTAGTTATTATATGGATACCTTATGAACCAATCATAGGTACCAAATTTAACGACACAAGATAAATATATCAAAGGTTTATGTCCGCACATGCGAGTGTGAGTCATAATACTATTAGCAGAGAACGAGAGGGCACATGTCTGTGTGTGTGTGAGAGAGAGAGAGTTGGGGGGGGGGGGGCGGGGACACCTAGGAACATAGATACCTAGCTAGAGTGATATACAGTGTGTTTGCGTGCGAGAGAGAGAGAGACCAATTATGTTGGACCTACAATTAAATTTTTTGTGCCTTTGAATTGCTTGTGTTTTGGTGGTGTGGTCTGATACGTCCATTTTGCATCATGATTTCCTACTATTATTTACTTTGTTTTGTTGAATAATAATGCCTTAGGGAGTGATTCTAATGCCTTTTCTCTCATAATATGCAAGGTTTACACAAAGAGGGAGAATACCGACAACTGGAATTCTGGACCTAAGAAAAGCACATCAGAGATACCTATTCTGCACAACTCCAATGAAGCTGAAACTTTACGGAGATTATTTTTGTATTTAATAAAAAATAATGGAGCAGAAAACTACCAGAGGGGGGCAGCCAGGTGGGCACAACCCACCAGGGCGCGCCAGACCCCCCTGGGCGTGCCCTGGGGTATCATGGCCACCTCGGCCCACCTCCGGAGCCCATCTTCTGGTATATAGTCACATTTGACCTAGAAAAAATCAAAGGAGAACTTTCAGGACGAAGCGCCGCCGCCTCGAGCCGGAACTTGGGCAGGAGCACTTTTGCCCTCCGGCGGAGCGATTCCGCCGGGGAACTTCCCTCCCGAAGGGGGAAATCAAAGCCATCGTCATCACCAACACCCCTCTCATATTTGGGAGGCCAATATTCATTAACATCTTCAACAACACCATCTCCTCTCAAACCCTAGTTCATCTCTTGTGTTCAATCTTTGTACCGGAACCTCAGATTGGTACCTGTGGGTGACTAGTAGTGTTGATTACCTTGCGTAGTTGATTACTATATGGTTTATTTGGTGGAAGAATATATGTTCAGATCCATTTTGCTATTTAATACCCCTCTGATCTTGAGCATGATTATTATTTGTGAGTAGTTACTTTTGTTCTTGAGGTCACGGGAGAAGTCATGTTGCAAGTAATCATGTGAATTTGATATGTGTTCGATATTTTGATGATATGTATGTTGTGATTCCCTTAGTGGTGTCATGTGAACGTCGACTACATGACACTTCACCATTCATGGGCCTAAGGGAATGCATTGTGGAGTAGTTATTAGATGATGGGTTGCTAGAGTGACAGAAGCTTAAACCCTAGTTTATGCGCTACTTCGTAAGGGGCTGATTTGGATCCAAACGTTTAATGCTATGGTTAGATTTTATCTTAATACGTTTCTCGTAGTTGCGGATGCTTGCAAGTGGGTTAATCATAAGTGGGAGGTTGTTCAAGTAAGAACAGCACCCAAGCACCGGTCCACCCACATGTCAAATTATCAAAGTAGTGAACACGAATCAAACCAACATGATAAAAGTGACTAGACGAAATTCCCGTGTACCCTCAAGAACACTTTACCTATTACTAGAGATTGTTCTGGCCTATCCTTTGCCTCAAAAGGATTGGGCTACCTTGATGCACCCTATTTACCGTTACCGTTACTTGCTCGTTACCAATTATCCTGCTATCAAATTATCTGTTACCTACAATTTCAGTGCTTGCAGAAATTACCTTGTTGAAAACCGCTTGTCATTTCCTTCTGCTCCTCGTTGGGTTCGACACTCTTACTTATCTAAAGGACTACGATTGATCCCCTATACTTGTGGGTCATCATGGTCATACCGCTTCTTATGTTTTTTTATGAAGTGCAAGTATAATAGTGGGCTATAGGGTGGAACCTGGAATAAAGATTGAGGTGGCTAGAACTAGAGGTAACCAAAGTTCAAAACCATAAAATACATAGCAATATCCACTGTTATGCAAAATGAACAAATATGACATATGAGAACTACTGAGAACCCGCTCACGTTCAATTTAGGGATATGATGGGTACAATTATTTTTTCACGCCTTTGAATTGCTTATGTTTCGGTGGTGTGGTCACACCGCTTCTTTTTTTGCGAAGTGCTAGTATAATATTGGGTTATAGGACAAAACCTGGAATAAAGATTGAGGTGGCTAGAACTAGAGGTATCCAAAGTTCAAAAATATAAAATAGATAGCAATATCCACTGCTCTACAATATGAAGAAATATGACATAAGAGAATTGCAAGAACCCGCTCACGCCCCCAAACTCACGATCCATACTGCATCCTAGTCATTCCATTATTGATGCTTTTGGTAGCTTGCACTGTTTTTTCCTCCTTGCATTCGTGACTCAGTTGGGCCTAGATGAGCAAATGCAGGCTTAAAACAATGTTGTGCATATGGTCTGGTAGCCTGGCTATAGGTTGGCTGCATTAGGGGAGCAAATTTTGCCTAGCATTTTGTTACATTGCACTGGACATGATTAAGAGTTAAGAACTATAGAGTGATACATAGTAGCGATCTAAAGATTCAATTATACGTAATTGAGGAAGATTATATAACTTGGAGGAGCTGCAATGAGTAGTAGTTAGCAGTCGCTTGAACCTTGATCCTTTGGATGCCAAATCCTCCCTTCTTTTTTCCATTAAGTGGTTCGTGCCGAGCTGGTGGTGGTTGCCCAGTCCTGTCCACAGAACCATGGGTTTGGTGGTCTTGCTAGAACTAGTCATGCGCCCGGTGGGGTTGGTGTTCGGGAGGGCGAGTCAGATGTGTCAAGGATGCTAACATGACAAAAAGTATTATGCCGCCAGTCTATTCCGTCACATGCACGAAAAATCCTCTGGAGGGCAACATGCCAGAAGGGTGATGTCTAACACCCCAAGCCGGCAACACGTTCGGAACATTACCACCTAAATAACTTTGAGAAAGTAAACCAACCCTCATAGGAAATTTCACCAGAGTTTCCTCTGTTTCCATGGGATGCTATTCAAGTAATTATGTATCATAAGGAACAAAACATAAGCATAAAGCACAAAGCTACAATATCATAACGAAGAAACACTTCGAAACTCTAGGCGATAACGTAAGTCTTAGTGGAAGTTAGTTAAGTCATACTGACCCAAAGAGTAACTCTCAAACTCCAAGACAAACCACCACGCGTAGTAAGGTATAAGCTATACTAGGTTCTCAAAACACGGTGCTAAAAGATAATATATGTGATATCCGTGTAGTGAAGAGGGTGTTGCTGCTACTCCCACGATTCCCATGCATGTCATCCTCAAGGTTTATCTAAAACATATAAGCAACAAGGGTGAGTACAAAGACTCAACAAGTACATAAGGAATGATAAAAAATACTCATTCCAAGTCTGTGTTAACACCATACACTCATCGGCACTCAGCACATGTATTCATGTCCGACATGACTACATGCTCATATCATTTCATTGTGTATACTAGTACGCTTGAGTGGACATCCGTTGGCATCCACTTACTCCAACATGTGGAGGTTACCTCCAAAGTGGGCCACAGCCGAACAATGAAGGTCTCAAAGTGCCTACACAAGTAGGAACACTTTCTTTCATTATAATTTTAAGTCCAACTATGCAAACGCAAGCAACATACTTGTATCACCATGTCATACTCATAAATAGAGAAAACGGTAGCTGGAGTAGTGATGGAATAGCAGAGGAGTAAGGCATTCTCAGGGAGTGCAGAATCTCCATTCGTATGTTTCTAGCACACCTATGCGAGGGCAGAGTATGGTATGGATACTTGAGCCACTGTTGACGATTGTGAGTGGTGGAGCCGGGCACAGAACACATTCTACTAGAAGTAGACATCATGACATGCACGTCACCACCATAGTCTCCCCCATAGGGTCACAACTATGATAATTAAGTGTTTACCCCATGGACGCTGCCTCTCTAAGGGTTCTCCATAATTCCCCTATCAATTGCAAAGGTTAGGATCAACGGATTTTACTGTCACCTCGAATTACCTTCACATCCTAGCCCTTTACAACGACAGTGATATACTTCATGGTCATAAGGCAATAATGCTGAGTGGGGCCTCTTCACAAAATTCAAGAAATTATTAAACTAAGCATTCAACAGAGGATCTCATATCCAAAATAACGGCTCAGATCCTACACATACCAAGGTTAATCCATATCCCTGAGAACTAAGTGTCTACTCACACATGGAGACAACAAACATCACGATGGGAGTGGTGGCAAACATGAATGAATTATACGAGTAACACACAAGACAATCCACTAGGGTTCCTGATGTTACAATGATGAGGGTGTGGATGATGATGATGACAGTGGTGATGATGTTGTAGCCGCCTTGTGCTTGGTGATGAAGATGGCCTCCTTCTCCTTGCCACCCCCCTCCGGATGAACTCCAGGGGCTAGGGTTCTACCTTCTAGACGAGTTTCTAGTTACTCTGCACGCCAGATTCCCGATCTGATTTCATGCGGTGGAAGTAGTCAATCAGGCGGCGGTGCTGACCGTCCATACGACCGCTCATGCGAGTGGGCGCAGTCGCATGGAACGACATATTTTACTCTGGAAGCTTGGTGACGAGCCCTTCTTTGGTGTCCTTGCTTGACTTGTATGGCAGGCGATCATCACTTTAAATACTTTATTCCACTACCATTTCTGGGGATTTCTCCATATTGTGATAAATGGTTCAAAAAGCGTTACCTGAGTAAAATTCCACAAAGCCTACCATCTAGGCACAAAAAATCTAGCAAAATTATCACATAAATTGGACTCATCAGGTATGTCGAGCTATTAGAGTAGACCACTATAAAAGGTAGGGCAAAAATTATTTCTGCAAAGAGCCTTGAGCCTCATTAGCCAAAATGCATGTTGGCGAGCAGGTTTCCATATAACTGTGGACATGCCAATACATTTAATTTATTGACCCTAGTGGTTGCAACGTATCATGTTGCGGGTGAATACTACGGGAAGTAATTTGTATAGGGTTTCATGGCTCCACTCGACATGCTTCCTCGTGGTGTTGATGGAGCTTACCAAGATGTCTACCTTAGATTTGCTTTAATTTCCGCTTGTTATGAAGTATGTTTGCTTATTGTAAGACTATGTATTTGACTAGCCTATGGCTAGGGTCTGTAAGACTATTTTCTTTCTGGATCATGCAATTTAATAAAGTACGCACTTGTGTATGATACAACATCATTACGGTGTATGCCGATGATTCGATCCAGTGGTTGGTATAGAAACACACGAAGACCGTATGCCTGAAAAGATGGGTCATGACATTGCGTAGTTACAAAATAGTTGACAATAGAATCACTACCGCCGGGACAACGATTTACACGAAACATTGAGAAAAAACAGAAACATGGAAATTAAATTGCATGCTTGATGGCTCTTGCCAACTCATAGAATGGCTAATAATATAGCTAGGAGTCGGCTATGTAGAGTTGCCGCTTCATTGAAACGATGTTGCTTTGGCGTTTATGTGGAGAAACATTATTCTTTGTATCCTCTTGAGGCTACATTTTAAGTTAATAAAGTACAACATTTATCATAAAATATATATTTGCAATACACGAATGATATACGATACATTTCATGAATGATCGTATATAGAAGGTTTTTACCTTAAAACACAATTATTTTATTTTTCGTGGCTATAAGGGCCAAATATTAATTTCCCTAAAAGTTAAATTTACTATTGTGGGAAGGCCAAGTAGCATGAGGTGGAGTATTCACAGTCTTTGGGTATGGGGTTTCCCCTTTCCTTTAACTACTTCCACATCCTAATACACTGCCACAAGTTGTGGAACAGAGATTGGTAGAAGATAGATGCCCACTTTGAAAAATCTTTCAGTAGAACACGAAAACATGCACATGGAAGCTAGTAGGTGCTAATCAATTTTATGCTATGCCAAAGTATCTACATTTATGATGTCCTTCTGTAGATACCAATAGAAGTATGTAAGGCACTCGACTTTCATCGTTCCAGTTTCTTTTGCCAGCTGGATGAACATAAAAGAAAGTATCAAGTTGCAAAATTGATATTGTTTGTACTCCCAAGGTTTAGGGGTATGTGAATTTAGGACCTTAACCTTAGGGAAATGCCTACTCAATTAATGGTTGTTTAAGTTACTTTTGGAGAATGTGGATTGACGCTCTTTAATTTGAAGTAATTATTTGCTGAAAAACCCACTCACTTATGTTGAACCAAGAGATTTACATTTTTAGAGGGGTCTGATGTGTGTCAAAGAGACACCCCTTAATTTGTTCGATTGTGTTTCGCATTCGAAACAATGAAAACATTTGCTTTTGGTAGCATAAGTTGCTAGGGGTGTCTTTTAAGTGTGTTATATCATCTACTTTTTAATATTATTTAGACAGACATGCTACTATGGCGCCTATTCTTGGCTCGAAACCTTATGGTCTTGAGTTCTTCGAACACTTATGGGGAGTGTTCCGGTTATTAGTGCGGGAAAGTGCTTAATCACGGTCTAGAGAATATTATGTTTCTAGATGCGATTTACATGCTACATGCTTTTTTCTTTCAATATATTCCGCCTTGTTTGATTCAGCAGTCAATCTTGCTTTGGCCCAAGATACTATGGATGATCAACTTATCACTCAAAATATTGGTTTTCTTTTGTTTCTTTGTTGAGTAGTTATCCTCGGCATGGTTAAATTTACTACTATGAGGTTGACTGTCGACATAAGTGTTAGATTCATCAGTGCCCATAGTCATCCAACTCTTATTATTTTTGACAAGAATATCCTATTAGTGCATGAAGTGAGAACCTAAACATATGTGATCGTCTACATCCCGATGCTACTCAAGCTCGTGACTTGCTATCAATTTTTCCTTTTACAGATCAAAGTCATAAATATTACAATAACTTAAATACCCCTTCCATGGTGGAAGAAGATCTATAGTCTTCTATGTCATTTTAAGCAAATGTCCAAAGGAAATGTAAGGAGAGGAAACATCATTCTGCCGTGGCAAAATAATTGAGGTTCCCTGAGTTATTCCCTTTCTCCCCCATAGAAACTATGATAGTTCAAGATTGCTTTCAAACAGCTTATCCAATCACCGGATTTCATACACCTTTCAAGCCGAGGCATATCAACAATTTAAGGATCTCCAACAGATAATGTTGGGAACTCAAATAAGTGATTGATTGACAAATGGACCTATGCTTCGGGCAACCACTATTCTTCCATAAATATGTACAAAGGTCTAACTACAAAAGAGCCTGCTGATCCCGTCTTCAGACACGAGATCTTCTTCTGGCTTTTATTGCACGACATGGTCAAAACAAGGAACTTGCTTCATAGGACATACTTTAATCTCCCTTATTACAATTGTGCAATATGTTAGAGTAACTCAGAGAAAACTGCCCTCCATGTTTTTGGGATTGCCCTTTAGCATTAAGCTATCAAAATCTATTGTTGGCCACAAGAACAGTGGTATCTCAGTCTTTGATGAGATCAAGCTCACCATTCAGGTTCTGCCTTCTTCAATTTCTATGTAAATTACAATCATCGGTTATTGGCACCTATGGATGCAAAGGAATGGGATGATCTTTTAAGCTAAAACCATGTGTGTTAATTCCTCAAGAGGACTGCTAAGAGTTGATCTACTTCTCCTCAGGCACAAAATGAAGAATAAGTTTTAGGCTCTGCTATATAGCTGGGATGAGCAATTTTTTGTCTTAGTTTCCAATGTTATCTATGGGTTTTACTAGAACAGGAATTGGTTACATGGTTGGTAGGTAACCATAGTTTTGTTTCTAGGTAACCACCGTTTTGTTTCTTTTGCTTTAGATTGTACATATTTGACACTTTCTTAATACATATATAGCAGAACGATTGTTCTATGGGTTTGGGTTCAAAAACGCATATGCCTTCCATGCTCCATGTCTTGTAGAAGCTAATTGTGTCCCCAATAAGTCCATGTTATCAGTAGCTTTGGTAGTTGCAACAACATATAGATGTATTTGTGCCTGAAACTATGTTATATTTTCAGAATAATTAATTGGAGAAAACGAAAGTGCAAGCAAAATAAAGTTATACTTGTTTTCATGAGGAAAATTAGACCGGTGTTTATAACTTAACTAGTGGTATTTTTTCAGACATCAAAGGTATGTAAATATAAGCACACAAATGTAAATAATGGTTTGCAACAATTTTTCGTATGACTTAACCATACATCCCATGATAATAAATAAGAATAATGTCCAAACATCAATAGATCGCTACACAACATGCATCTACAACTAATACTACATCCAAATATCGGTATCCAACATCCATCTCGAGTATTGAGTAATAAAACAAAGCAGTGCAAAAAGTACTTTGACATAAGGTTAACGACCCATTCTCCCTACACCTACATTTATTGACGAGCGTCAAATTGGTTATCCTTTTATCCTTAGCGGCAAGGATTCATTATGATATTTTTATGCTTATTGTCATCACAAAATAACCATTCACATAGATCAACACCAGCTAACGTACACCACCCCATCTAGCATATCTTTCATCTAGCCTTGGGCAAGGAATAAACTAGTAAATCGGAGAGCATGTACATGAGTACATCTATATATCATGCAAAAGCATGAAGGAAAGGTCTGTACATAATATGATTATAAGTCAACAATCTATCACGCCGCATAAAGGATGTCGAAGATTACAACATAATGATAAAATTGATCACAATGATGTTAGGCAACTCATGTGATCTTTGTATTGGAGTACAAAAGAGAGGATGCTACATAGCTGCTATTATGAACCCAAAAAAAAATAAGTAGTAACGGCGAGGAAAAAGACAGTGATGGTTTATCCTCAGGCACTGTAAGAACTCCAGGTTGAATCACCTTGAAATGGGTCGAGGCAACGACAGAAAATTGAGATATATTTTGACGTGGGTTTTTGGGGGTATGTATAATTCATCAGGAGGAAGAAATGTTGGATTGGTTTCCGAGGCCCCCGCACTCCCTCTATAAGCGCCACAAGGCCACAAAGCGTTGACAGGCCACGTGTACCCCGATGAGGCCCATTCCATGTGGGTCCCTGGCCCAAGCTTCCTTCCGGTCCAAAATCTTCATCATACTTTTTTCCTGATTTTTCTGATCTCCACAAAATACATTTTTCTGTTAAATTTAGAAAAATAAAAAACAAAAATTGGTATTGTGGCACTTAATTAACATGTTACTCCATATCTTATCAAAGCATCAACAGAATAGACACTTTCTAGGTGCAACTTGATCAATCACAGTCACATTGTTTCAAAACAATTGTCGACCATGTTGCTCTAGTTTTACAAATTCGTGAAGATGTCTATACAAAAAACTTTATCTTACCACCCGATATATATTTAAAATTTCAATACCAACCATAATAAAAGTCTACCAAATATATAAAATAAATTCGCGTGCCAATTAATTTGCAACCATTCAACAAATATAAGTGAAACACGAAGACTTTAAAGTGTTCCCTTTTCGTTAATACTCTAATTGATAATCAAATCATATAGAGTAATATCAAATAGACATCCAAATCTCTCTCTCTCTCTCTTGCTCATTTCAACATAGTACTTTCAGATGCGATGGTCGCATTTATTCAAAAATAAAAATAAAAACACTAAGAAACTACACATATTATTTGAACAAATAAAAATGTAGGTTCGGACGGAGACATACTTATACTTATCAAGGAAGAGGGGTATGCCTTTGGCATCCGAACTTAGAGTTGAGACTTTGTTGAAGTTTAATTAGAAAGCTTGAATCTTTTCTTGTATCCTATTTTCTCTCATCATCAATGCCTACTACGGGTAGGGGCCAGAATTAGAACTTAAAAATCGCGAGCTAAGCAAATAAATCATGACTCGGATTGACTGGACTCAAACTCGTTGAATCACGATCGAGTCAAGGTTTTATCTGAGCTCGTTAATTGAATGAGCTTAATGAGCCAAACTAACGAGTTTCTCGTTTAACTCGTTAAGCCCATTATGATAATGGACATGAGATAAGTACTAATATCGTGTTGAATGTTGTCATTTCTGGAGTACACCAACTGTCGCTTTATCATAATTTTTTATTGTTGTGATTTGAGAAGAAAAATATGTGTTACAAATATATATTTTAGATTTATTATATAGATAATATATACACATTTTTATTCTTGTTTATAACGATTTTAAGGAGATAAACATTGTTATTTGCCATGTGAATATTGATTTAGATCGAGGAAGTTAAATTAATTGAAACTTCGAGTCAGTTATTGTGACCCATCTTCAAATCCAACTCAACCGGAGAACAAGTTATGGTAAAGGGCGGTAATGTTCTAGAGTGTTGGTTGTTTCATGTACATGGGTTACTGATATATCCTCCTATTATCTGTACCTCCACTTTGCCCCCTCCCTCCTTGCCCCTCCCGTGGTGTTATCTAGTTAGTGTAAAGACAACAAATGAACGTGTAGTAACTCATAAATATTCTCGTCTGCTTATTATTACTATAGTAGAACTGCGAGGTTGAATAAAAACTAAGGAGGACCTCGAGGTTAATGATGCCTGGAGATTGCGGGACTCGTAGGGGAGGCGCCAGGAGCTGCGCGGCTATGTCTGGTTGCCTAGGAACTCTAGGAGGGAAGTCGGGGCTCGCCAGAGTGGGAGATCGGGGCGCGATGGACGTTGTCCGGAGGTGAAGAAGACAACCATGGAGCGTCATCGGGAAGGCGCCCTATGTCAATTCCTTCAGTTTGAAGCACAAGGAGACCTTGGTTTAGCTACTGGACATGGAGATTAGGCACTAGCAGGTCGTTGTCCGCACAGAGACGAAGGCACCGATGACGGGAGGTTCAGGGCTAAGCTTAATAGGGCAGGGAGATGCCTCCCGTGGGCCCGGAGCATCATGCCTGCGCAGCAGCGAGCTCCCATGTGTCGCCGCAGGCTCCAAGCACATGGGTTCAACCACTCGTTTGCCAATCTGGTCTCCTCGCTACCTCCTACTAGCTACTAGTGTCGTCGCCCCACCCGAGAGAGAGAAAGAGACTGGTAGTTTTTTTTACTCGTGTGGGTCCCACTAGTAAGAAAGTAGGGAGAGTTTTTTTACTTCTCTTTTTACTAGTGGGTCCCACATGTTAGTGAGGGGAGGCTGGTGTTATATTTTTTCTGTTTATATTCGACCTAAATGCGAACTTCTACCACGCAAGGGCATTTCAGACAAAGGGTGCGGTCAAACCCCTTTGACCTGATGAAAACGACGCTCAGGGGTCTTTCTATAATACCACCTAGCGTCATTGGGGAGGATTTGAGCATACTCAAAATTTAGGGGTAAATGTGAGGTGTGGGTTCAAGTTAGGGGGGGAAATATAATTGTCCTAAGAAAAATATGAGCCACACACAAAGAGAAGGGTACATCTGTTCTCACTTATGGTGTGCACTAGCGAGTCATCGCACACTGACATCCTAATCAGGCCGACCTAATTTGTAAAACCCCGAGATCAACATTTTCCATAGAAGTTGATTGTGCATCATGTTCATTGCATTAGCATCAGATAAGCATCATATTGCATTTCATCACGATTAATTTGGATAATTTATTAATCCTGCAGCCCTATTTTATTTTGTCATTTTGTTAAATGTTGAATATGTAAACCCTTCTCCCTTTCGATGTTCTAGCCGAAGACTAACCTCCACACTTTGCACATGAACTTTTTATGATATTTGGGAGCTACCAAAATCTCACTTTTTGGTCCGTCCATCACTAACTGCTCGTAGTTCACACCAATTTATACATTAAATGGATCTAATTTCTAAATAAATAAAATCCACTCCAAGTGGGTTGTCAATTTTCATGTGGGTTTTTCGTGGCCTCAAGTGGCCATATCCAAAATTTCAAATCATTTGGAGCTTGTTAGATAGCCCAGACACTTAATATATGATCGCTATGGTTGTTTAATTAATAAAATTGTTTTTATTAAAGCGGTAACAAGCCAGCCTAGTTGGCCGTCGTCTAATAAAACACACTCTAGGAGCAACTTAGCAAGCCTTCGCCCCAGTGATGTGTGACACATCTCAAATGTTCGTATGCTTTTTGTTATATTCATGTTACGTTTATGTCATTTATACATAATTTTATACCCCCCCCCCTAAATATTAATTATCACTGAAATGGATGTATCTAGACATATTTTAGTGCTATATACATCTGTTGGGGCGACAACTAATATGGATTGGAGGGAGTATCATCTTTATTGGACTAACATACTAATCCAGTGCCAAGTGGCATTTCTTCCTTTTCTAGTGTTTTGGGGCTTTTTGGTGGGGAACGCGACAGAAAACAAAAAAAATCGGTACAGCGAGCACGCCCAGGATCACCATGGAGATGCATACAAGGTTTGATCTGATTGTTACCGACTCATAGCGCAGCGGAAGTAGAGTCGATGTTGATCGTCGGTGCACATCCCCGCGGCTAGGATTTACAACCTCCCAACCACGAGGATGTACTCCCTCGTCTGCCCTCGGACGGAACTCCGAGCAGCCCTTCGGGAGGCCTCGGGACAGCCTCTCGGATAGTCCCACCGGACGGATCCTCGGACAGCCCTTCGGGGGGACCCCAGAATCTCGGACGGTCACTCGGACAGCCCTTCGGGAGGCACACTCAAACAGCCCCTCGGGCAAAAAGGACGAACCTACGACCTCTCTACGGGGTTGCACACATACGGTGTCAACTATCCGGCAGGGCTTCGCCATCCAGAACTAGTTCCCACCGGAACCCAGACAACCTTTCGGCTCTACGAAACTATTTCGGTGGGAGGGAGAGAGAAAGCCAGAACATGCATGGCATGTGTATGTGTGAGAGAGTGTGTCCATGGAGAGCACCTCTCCACCTCTATTTATAGGCCAAGCCCAAGGGGTAGAGGTCACATGGAAATACCAAAATGCCCTCAAGGTGGCTTCTCCAAGAAGCCAATAAGGGAAAATACCAAAAAGCCCTCAAGGTGGCTTCTCCAAGAAGTCACCAAAAAGTGCTTTTCACTATTCACGAAGCCATTTTTCCGCGATCGTTAAATCCGAATATATTTTTGTAGGTCTTAGAATATTTCTAGTACCCACTAAAATAATTTTGGACGCGTTCCGAAACAATTCCATATTAGTGATTTTCATCAGCGAAAAGCAGCCAAAGTGGTTCCGGCATCTCCGGAACATTTCCGGGTTTTTTCTCCGGAAAAATCCCAGAAGTTCCCAGAACAATTCTGGCAGCCTCCAAGAATTTACAGGCATGTGCCTAAACCATTTTGGCTTAATGGTATACTCCGAAACAACTTTTCGGTTCTACCAAAACTATTCCGGTGTTCTCTCTCCGGAACTCTTCCGTTGTCTCTGAAACTTTTCCGGTGACTTTCTCTCAGACTCCATGTCTAGTATTCAGCAGATAGATGACCCTTAAGTGTGTGACCCTATAGGTTCGGTGAAGTATAGACATGCGCGGAACACTTTCCGATCAATGATCAACATCGGAGCCCTGGACACCCATATTGACCCCTATACCCACACGAATAAATATTCGAGTGAACCATTAGTTTGGCGTGTGCTATTCCTGTTGCTTCACGATATGATACAAAACCCCGAGGTGAGACTTGTCGCATCCCCATGGATCAACACCTTGTCCACTATGCCAGTTACCTCGTTACCCGTTTTGTTCTCCTTTCTCGTTTCCGTGTATCGGCTTGCCTGTGATCAAATCACATTGTGTCTGGCGAGACGATGATGGATACCGCAACACCGAGAGGGCCCAAGAATATCTCTCCATCGTCGGAGGAGCAAATCCCAATCTTGAGCTACCAAGTTACTTGTCATACTTTTCCGTGAACCCGTAAGCCGCCGTAATAGCCACCCTGTTACAGATGACGTTTAACAAACCCCAAAGTTCATGAAGCAAGCACGAAGGAACTCGATACTCTCATGGTCTAAGGAATTATGCAAATGTTAACTATCTCTGTGTTATTAACCATTAATTTGTGACGAATGTATCTCATAGCATAACATCAATTCGGGTCGATTCAACACAAGTGTTCTACCCACATTGTGCCCTCAAAGTTGCTGGCATAGACAAGCCCATGATCAGGAAAACATGATCATCATGCAACACTTGAGCTAGTCTTAGAGGCACGACTAGGAATACTTTTTATCATTTATTATTCCACACGTGCATATGAGTTTTCCTCCAAGCCTCGTGGTTATTGTAGACTCGAGAACCATAACAGTTATAGCATGGAATATAAACTTAATTAGGAACATGGAGATAAATAATAACATTTATTATTGCCTCTTGGGCATATCTCCTACAGACTCCCACTTGCACTAGAGTCAATAATCTAGGCAATGTTAATGCACTTTAGACCTAAGGCATACTGGTGTAAAATATGCTTCGCTTGTGGTATAGCCTGATGTCCAACGGATCTGACAACTTCAGCTCCGTGTGTCTCTTTGCATATCCTCGGGTTTTCACGCTTTCAAAAAATTCATATTTTGTGTGTACTTGGCTTTGTATATATGTGAATCACTGGTCGAACCTTGATTCCTCAGACTGAGTTATGGAGCAACTATCTACAATAGTGTCCCATTGACCAAAGCCATCTTGGAACCATACTAAGTTCATGAATGAACTATATGATTCAACATCTTCTTTGCCGCTTCCAAAATGTCAACATACTTAGCCTTTGTTATAGAATTCGCCACCGTAACATGTTTAGAACAATTCCAACTTACCGTGCCACCGTATTGTGTATTACACAAAACCTTAACTTAAATCAAAAATTGCATGGAGCATTGATGAAGACTGTATCGATGTAATTACTTACAACGAGGACTTCATAATCTCTGCTTGCGAGAAAACATGTCATCAGTGCTACTTTAGTACTCAATGACATTTTTCACTGTTGTCCTATGATCAGTACTTTGATCACTTTGGTATCTATACTCGCAACAGTTTGAGAGTATCGGACATATCTAGTTGTTTTACATACCATGGAATACATGATTAATCCAAACACAAGAGTGTGTGGAATCTCCATCATGTATTTTGCTCATCAGTGTTTTGGGACACCGAGTCTTACAAAACTCTTTCCATGTGACTTCAGCAAGAATCACTCCTTGTCGTTTTATTGCTAAATTGTTTTAGCATCTTGTCAATATGTATTTTGGTTTAGCCCTATTAGGATATACAATCTCGCAGATAAACATGCCTAATGTCAAGGCTACTTAGCCCAAGCACTTCATCGAAAAACTATTTTCAAATGAAGTCCTAATTCGTGTCAAGAAATTTATATTATTTCTAATTAACAATGTGTCAAGCACACAAGGTTTTTAGAAATATTATTATGCTCCCACTTACTTTCTTGTAACCACAAGCATCTTCCTTATCCATTGATGAAAAAAACTCTTTTGACCATTTCATCAAAAACGAAGATTCCAACTCCTTTTTGCTCTCTTCTGTCCATCGCTGGAACTCTGAAGTTTGCATACTCACTAGCATCCTTTGGATCGACAAAACACTTTGGACTGTATCACATACAAGTCCTAGTTTGCATTCCCATTTCATGGAAATTCTTTCTTCATCCATGTTTCATATCTCATGATTGAAATATGTATTAATTGCCAGTTTAACCCGAACCAACTTTTAGCATCGCTACGGTGAGACAACCTCATCGTAGTCAACTCCTTGAACTTGTTATTGCAACAAGTCGAGCTTTATGGATAAAACATTTTATCTACATCAGTTTATAGTTCCATAAAAATTTCGATAGACTTCAAGTCTTCCGAACGGTTTATCAAGATATAATCTTGAATCATTCATATGGAAACTATCTCGGATTATATTGGCATTTAGCCAATTCCGAAGTCAGGGCCCATCATTGCTTCCTTGATTATCGTAGGTATACTATTGTCTAATAACAATATCTCGCTTGCGCACCTGAGAGGTTTGCACGAGTTTTGCCTACGTGGTTCAGCAGCAAGTTCGACCGAAGTCCATACATCTCATGTAGAGGCTTCCGTATCAGTCACTGTAGGAAATTCTGGAATCACTTCCAAGGCTCCTTTCCTTTGATCTGATGACGAAGATACTGTTATCTCATCGAGTTGCACTGTCCTCCCTCTCTCCTTTTTGCAAGAACCATTCTCTTTAAAAGCATACCGTTCTTTGTGGCAAAACCCTTTGACTCGGTATAGTGGTGGGGGAATACCCAATAACTTGGGATAACCTACAAAGTAGCACTTGTCTGATTTGGAATAGGTCTGTAAGCATTTTACATAAGCCCCATATTCCAAATGTTAAGAAAAGATGTAACATGGTTGGCGTACCATACCATGGCGCTATTTCAACAGACCTGATGGCGCTCTTTTCAGTGTAAAAGCCGCATTCTCTAAAGCATTACTTTTAAAAGGGATAATGGCAAATTGATTTATGTCATCTTTGATCTCACCATGTCATAAATGGTTTGATTACATCTTCATGGACACTCCACTTACTGTGGTGTTCCGGGAGGTGTAAGTTATGAAACTCTTTTCACAACTCATCAGACATTCGCTAAACTTGTAACTCAAAATATTCCTTTCCGCAATCTAATTGTAGAAACATAATTTTCTTGTTACAATAATTTCTACTTCATTTTTGAAAAACCTTTTAAATGATTTCAAAAGATCCAGACTCACGTCTCATCAAGTAAATATCCATATATCTACTTGAGTCATTTCAGAAGATAGACAAATCCACTGCCAGCAACAACATTTATCGGACTACACACATCACGATGTATGATCACCAATAAGTTCTTTGCTCGTTCCTTATGGCCTGTGAACGGTATTTCAGTCACTTCACTTCTCGGAGGAAAGTAGCAAGTGTCAGATGATTCATAATCAAACGACTTCAAAATCCATCATTATGGAATTTCTCCATGCGGGTTTCTCCAATGTGACCAAATGCAGTGCCACACATATGTGGTATTCTTTTAGTCTTGCGACATTTATTGTCAGTGTTACGGATGTATCATATTACCATCAATATTCATAACATACATCCCATCCTTGATGGAAGCATGGCCCTTATGTTATTCATGATACTGAACAACAATTGTTCTTTTATGAATAACACTCTTGCAAAAAACATTATGCAAATGGGCTAGAGTGTGTAAAACTCTAAAATGAATTATGAAAGTAAATACAGAGGTAATGTATTACTATCAATATTCATAACATACAACTCATTCATAATGAAAGTATGGCCTTTATTCATAACACCGAACATCAAAAGTTCTGTTATGAACAACCTTCTTGCAATATACTTTATGCAATGGGCTAGAGTGTGTAAAACTCTAAAATGAATTATGAAAATAAATATAGATATAATGTATTATTATCAATATTCATAACATACATCTCATTCATAATGAAAGTATGGCCTTTATTCATAACACCGAACATCAAAAGTTCTCTTATGAACAACCTTCTTGCAATATACTTTATGCAATGGGCTAGAGTGTGTAAAACTGTAAAATGAATTATGAAAATAAATACAGACGGTAATACACAGATGGAAGGTATAGTAACTTTTACTATGTTCCCATCACGTATCTAAACCTCATTACTGGCAAGTCTTTTAGGCCGTAGTAGTTCTTGTATCGAGTTGCAAGAGAATGCAATCGAACGGGTATTCCTATGATCAAAAGTCAATCACAATACCCAAGAATCAATGACTAACAGTTTAATCACAATTCCCAAGAACTATTTCATTTTGACCAGCCTTCCAAACATCAATAACTTGTATGACTTTCATACATGAGCTGGACATTCCAGACTTCTTTCCTTGTGCCTTTATACTTCTAACAGTTTTACTTTCAGTCTTTCTCCTACTCTCAGAAGAAGCACTCAACTTAAGAGCCGCGTTAGCCCCGGACTTCCTAGGTGTGTAAGTCACACTAACACCCTTTGGACATTTCCTTTCTCTTTAAGTTGTTTGTTTTATTCACCTTCATTTACATGACAGACGTTCTCCTGGATCCCTCTCTTATCAATCAAATGACCAGTAAACACTTTACTAATACCTTGCAAACAAACATTGCTTTGGATATCTCATATCTTTTAGCCTTTGTTTGTATCTGAAAATAATTTTTGGTTCCATGAGTATCACATAACTATCCCAAACTTTTGGAGTTCGGGTTTTATGGAAGCAAACGTATTGCACTTGACCGTAACAGGATTCTAGCTTTTGGACCGAAGGACGAGAGTCACATCATCCATAGCATTAGCGGGAGAATATCAAAATCATGCGATAGGACAAAGTCCTTCTCGGCACTCTTGAGGACAATCCTCACATTACATTACCAATCGTAAAGTTTTAACCAGATAAATAATAGCTTATTCAATTTTAATAGGGAAGGTGGAAACGCGAGCCATTATTCTACAACTATTATGCAAATTTCACTTAGACAATGTCCATAATTAATTGCACCAAGAATTAAACAAGTTAATTCTACAGTGCGCTCCCACTCAAAACAATATCTCTCATAATTGATTGTGAGTGATACAAGACCCATATTGAAATTCAACGCCAAGGATGTATCCATCTCAAGTGACGAGAATTGTAATCGTTAGGCCAACTTGCCAATCACATCTCTATGTGACTCTTGTTCATCTTTCGATGGGCATGTTCCGAGCTCAAGACGATCCTCCGGAACGTCAAGACAACCAAGTGATCTCGCTGCAAGGTCTCAACTCACCCGCCTCACACTTCTCTGATCGTTCGTACCCATGTATCCATGTGATACCCCGAAGAGATAGGTGTCATGACGGTGCTACACTTGGGAGAACACTAACTACTTGATATTTATGTGAGAGATCACCCTAATAAAAAGCGACTACCGCGCAATCAAAAGGGTGCATCATAAGGGATAAACATCTCAGGCAATTCATAATAGCATGATATGGTATAGCCCTTTCTGACGGAGAAGTCATCAATTTTTTCGTCTTCGGCATTCGCGTTGGTGTTCACCTTCGCGAAGTTTGCCACCACCTTGTCGATGCACCAGATAATATTGCTATCTCTATAGCTAATAAAATAAGTGCATTACATAAGGTTGACACGCAGGTCATTAAAGTGACAATCATATGGCTCCAGCCATCATGCCGAATCATGACACGCAGTTCATGTTAATTTACATTGTATAGTCATATCATACATAATCAAATTAAATATGAGAACTTCTATACCACATCACATGCACGCCTCATGTCATCCTGCAAAACCAAGTTAGACGCCTCTAATCGGTTTATGCAAAATTTTATTTTACGTGGCTTCTAAGGTTTCAACCAAACCGCAGCTACCAACGTTTATCATCAAGCATGATCATTCAAGTTGCTAGATTAACTTTGCGGGGCGTATGAAACACGAGATAATAAAGTCTCGAGCCCCATACTAAACTTCGTCATACGCATGACCCCCGTGCAGATCATATCTGCATTGCCCTTCCGTCTGCGAAACATCCATCTTTCTCAACTATGGCGGAACCCAAAGACACTAAAGCACTTCGTTGATCTGTCAATCAGCATACTCAGGAGCAGCATGAAAGGATCGCGGATTGCCAAAACTTTGTCAGATTCCACCATGCCGTCAAGATCAGGACTACACAAATTCAAGGGAAGCAAGAAGAATATCGGTTAATAGATTTCATCTACTACCCGCACAAATAATTTTCAATAATTGATCTTATCTACTACAAAATTATACTATGAAATACCCATACATCTCATGTATTCTAGATCGTAACCTGCATCTACGCATAGCCTGGCTCTGATACCACTATTGGGGAACGCGACAGAAAACAAAAAAATTCGGTACAACGAGCACGCCCAGGATCACCATGGAGATGCATACAAGGTTTGATCTGATCGTTACCGACTCGTAGCGCAGCGGAAGTAGAGTCGATGTTGATCGTCAGTGCAAATCCCCGCAGCTAGGATTTACATCCTCCGAACCGCGAGGATGTACTCCCTCGTCTGCCCCCAGACGGAACTCCGGGCAGCCCTTCGGGAGGCCTCGGGACAGCCCCTCGGATAGTCCCACCGAACGTATCCTCGGACAGCCCTTCGGGAGGACCCCAGAATCTCGGACGGTCACTCGGACAGCCCTTCGGAAGGCACACTCAAACAGCCCCTCGTTCAAAAAGGACGAACCTACGACCTCTCTACCGAGTTGCACACATATGGTGTCATCTATCCGGCAGGGCTTCGCCATCCAGAACTAGTTCCCACCGGAACCCAGACAGCCTTTCGGCTCTACGAAACTATTTCGGTGGGAGGGAGAGAGAAAGCCAGAACATGCATGGCATGTGTATGTGAGAGAGAGTGTGTCCATGGAGAGCACCTCTCCACCTCTATTTATAGGCCAAGCCCAAGGGGTAGAGGTCACATGGAAATACCAAAATGCCCTTAAGGTGGCTTCTTCAAGAAGCTAATAAGGGAAAATACCAAAAATCCCTCAAGGTGGCTTCTCCAAGAAGCCACCAAAAAGTGCTTTTCACTATTCACGAAACCATTTTTCCGCGACCGTTAAATTCGAAAATATTTTTGTAGGTCTTAGAATATTTCTAGTACCCACTAAAATAATTTTGGACGCGTTCCGAAACAATTCCATATTAGTGATTTTCATCAGTGAAAAGCAGCCAAAGTGGTTCCGGCATCTCCAGAACATTTCCAGGTTTTTTCTCCGGAAAAATCCCAGAAGTTCCCAGAACAATTCTGGCAGCCTCCAAGAATTTACAGGCATGTGCCGAAACCATTTTGACTTAATGGTATACTCCGAAACAACTTTTCGGTTCTACCAAAACTATTCCGGTGTTTTCTTTCTGGAACTCTTCCGTTGTCTCCGAAACTTTTTCGGTGACTTTCTCTCAGACTCCCTGTCTAGTATTCGGCTGATAGATGACCCTTAAGTGTGTGACCCTATAGGTTCGGTGAAGTATAGATATGAGCAGAACACTTTCCGATCAATGATCAACATCGGAGCCGTGGACACCCATATTGACCCTATACCCACACGAATAAATATTCGAGTAAACCATTAGTTTGTCGTGTGCTATTCCTGTTGCTTCACGATATGATACAAAACCCCAAGGTGAGACTTGTCGGCATCCCCATGGATCAACACCTTGTCCACTATGCCAGTTACCTCGTTACCCGGTTTGTTCTCCTTTCTTGTTTTCGTGTATCGGCATTCCTGTGATCAAATCACATTGTGTCTGGCCAGACAATGATGGATACCGCAACACCGAGAGGGCCCAAGAATATCTCTCCATCGTCGGAGGAGCAAATCCCAATCTTGAGCTACCAAGTTACTTGTCATACTTTTTCGTGAACCCGTAAGCCGCCGTAATAGCCACCCTGTTACAGATGACGTTTAACAAACCCCAAAGTTCACGAAGCAAGCACGAAGGAACTCGATACTCTCATGGTCTAAGGAATTATGCAAATGTTAACTATCTCTGTGTTATTAACCATTAACTTTTGACGAATGTATCTCATAGCATAACATCAATTCGGGTCGATGCAACACAAGTGTTCTACCAACATTGTGCCCTCAAAGTTGCCGGCATAGACAAGCCCATGATCAGGAAAACGTGATCATCATGCAACACTTGAGCTAGTCTTAGAGGCACGACTAGGAATACTTTTTATCATTTATTATTCCACACGTGCATATGAGTTTTCCTCCAAGCCTCGTGGTTATTGTAGACTCGAGAACCATAGCAGTTATACCATGGAATATAAACTTAATTAGGAACATGGGGATAAATAATAACATTTATTATTGCCTCTTGGGCATATCTCCTACACTTTTCACGAAACCAATTTTTCAAAGCGGAAAAATGAATAAAAGTATGACGATAAATTTTGCACTAGAGAAGACCGAGGGGAGCTGGTCCACGTGGAGTGGACCCATAGTGTCCCTACGCACCTCTAGCTCACACTCTGGGGTGAGCTAGGGTCGCCAGCCCAGCTCGTACATAGGTTGGAGGTGCCTTTTGGCTGTAGACTCTTTGTGGAAATTTCGATATTGCCCTATTATTTTCGGATTTTTTGAAGTTATGAAAATCCTATTGTAGATAAAATGGCGACAAGACTCAAATTTCAGCATCCAGAGAGAATCTAGAAAATTACTGCGAGAGAAACGATCCAATCTCGGCGCGGGGGGGGGGGGGGGTCTTGCCCTTCGGGAACCATGAAAACCAGGCACTAGAAGGGAAAAGCTTCTCCCACCTAGGGGAATGCCAGTGAAGAATAAGAAGGAAGGGGTCTCTCTTCTCTCTTCCAGCGGTGCCGGAGGAACCATCATTACTACGATCATCTCCATCGCCTCCACCGACCTCATCACCATCTCCATCGCCATCTCCATCTTATCTATAGTGCTTGACTCTTCCACGAACCCCTGCAATCATTACTTAAACATGGTGTTTGATGTTATAATTTTTTTATCCATATATTTGTTGCATTAATATTATATCTGAGTACATTCTTTTGTCATACAATTTGATTATTCATCTATTATGATTGATATGAGTTGCATGTTATGATATGGTGTTGGCCTTTAGTGCCTAACATATGAGCGCGTATGTTGGATCACATTTCCTTTTTGCTAATTTTATTTTTATCTTTACCACTTACTTTAGTATCATGTGTAAACTGTAAAGTACATCCCTAATGATTTTGAGAACCACATATTACGCCCCTTTCACGCAAAAAAAGGTTGAAACCTCGATCAATATGTATCCCCTCACCTAGAAGTTTGAGTGTGGCTAACCATGTCAGCCTTGATTCTTTCCTCCTCCCCAAGAAAAAACTCCCACTTGACTTGTTTCCTCCTCCTACCGTCGGTGCATCCGCTTGTCCACCCTGCCTCCGATGGTCTTTGGGCCATGGAGCTACGGACGACCTCGACTGTCGCTCTGGGAGGGGACCCGTTATCGTTATTATTAGGTTAGCTTCTTGGTTGGGGTTGTGCGGCGGACAACATTGTCCCTTAGTAGGAATAGCGTCTCCAACGTTTGATCCTCATCCCAATGGTGCGTCTAGCGTCGTCAGAGAGCGTGTGGAGGAGTGTTTCCATTCATTGTCGCGTGATTCAGTTGGTGTTGGCTTTTAGTGAATCTGTTTGGATCCATTCTTCGCTCATGTGTTTACAGGTTTAATCCTTCCTATTTACGAAGCTCTTCATCGTCAATGGTTTCTTCCGGTGCTCTGTGGGGCCTTAGCACGAGAGCTTCGACTCTTAACTAAAACCAGGTTTTCCCCACTCCAATAAAGGAGGACGATGACAGTGACCCGCCTTCGCTCACTCCCATGTTGGTAGCCATCGCTAGGTGGTTCATGAACCTGGTTGTATTTTTTATTACCTCTCGTATTCTCTGTAGTGCCATGATTGGTTATGAATAAATTGGAAGTTTGTCCTGCAAAAAAATCCCACCCCTCATACCATATGGAGCTCGTAGTGATTGATTGATAGGCAGGTCTTCGGGTTGGGGTGTTGGTCCAGGGGCGATTTTTTTTTTCTTAAGCCAATGTGTGATGGGGCATGAGGTATCCGTTGCGGGTGTTGCTTGGTGGGCTGATTGTGCATTGGTCTTGCTGGCATGGATCATGTACACATTCAACTCCCTCAAACAATGTACATGTTTAAACCTATACCCGCAGAACGCGTCAAATCAACAGCCACAACCCACATACCTGTGTGGACTCACATCAGTCCACACAACCATCTACGGCAAAAAAACACAAAAACGCACATCACAACCCATCCCCAAAGTTGTGTGGTGCAAATCTACCTAATACACTCACATGTGGCCGATGCAGCTACAGGTGGGCACGCGCGGCGGAGCGTGCATCTCCATCTTACTCTCTGGTCGCAAGCAGTACGGGACTAGGTAGAGAGGTGAATTCTTATTTGATGCTTAATGCGTTAAGTTCCCATCCAAACACATATGAAGTATGAGTTGGGCCAGTACATTACATTATACAACTTCATCTCCTTATGCACAAGACAAGGGGACTACCACCTATTCACCGATATTGCTCAGCTTGCTCTGCCACCGAGCTAGTTAATTTTTTTTGGTCTAGCGCTCGGTCTTATTCTCATTAGAAAAAACATAATTTTTTTTACCATATTTGAAATTTTCTATGCATTTTAAAGTGTTTATGGACTTGCAAAATGTTCATGATATTTTAAAAACTTTGTGAATATTCAATTTTTTCACAAATTTGAACAATGTCCATGAATTTATAAAAATGCCATGAATTTTGAAGAATGTTCACAAAATTTCAAAATGTTCATAGTTTTGAAAAAAAAATCTTAAAATCTGGAAAATATTCATGGATTTGGAAATATTTACAAATTTACAAATTTTCACGTATTTGAAAAAATTCACAAAGTTTACAAAAATGGTCATGAATTGAGAAAAGAAACGATCCAAACAAGAAAAGGGGGAGGGACAAATCCTGGGTAAAAATCTACAAAAATAAATGAAACCGTTTTTTTAAGTCAAAACAAAAAATAAAAATAAAATAGTTGAAAGCTTCTTAAAACCGCTTGGAAAGAAGTGTGTTGGGCCGGCCCATATCCCGTATGGAAAGAAGTGTGGGCATGCGTTCTCTACTAAGCATTCTGTTTGACACTATAAACGTGAAATAAAAAAAACTCTTCGCTAATTATTTCTCGGTGGTTTTTTCCTATCATTGAAACTTCACCTAAAGTTGAAGTAAATTACCCATGATGCCACAAGAAAATAAAAAGAACTCTTCATTAATTATTTCTCTCTTTTTTGCATGTCATTGAAACTGCCCTTAAAGTTGAAGTAAATTACCCACCCTACCATCAGTAAGTGAAAAAAAAACTCTACATTAATTGTTTCTCTGATTTTTTTCGTCTTTCATCGAAACTGTCCCTAAAGTTTATGTAAATTACTCACCTGGCACCCGTAAAAGTGAAAAAAATGAGTGTTCCTCTGAATTATTCGTACTTTATAGGGACTTCCAGTTTTTCAACCATCGTGAGACTAGCCTTTTCTTTTCCTTCTCATACTCGCATCGAGGATGTACTCGAAAAATAATAATACACGCATCAAGGATCAAGTCCAACATCAATTCATTGTCAGCAAGTTAGAATCCATGTCTTACGTCTGCATGTGTGCCGGTTGATGCACAAATTTTCAAATAGGTGTATATACATGAAGTGTGAATATTCAAATTTTGAGTTGAAAACTAAAACTTTATTATTCTGTTGCAACTCGCGGGCCTTTTTGCTAGTTTTTTTTTAAATCAAAACAAAATATAAAAATAAACAGTCGGAAGCGGGAGGTCTTATTGGACGCATTTGTGTCAACTAGCTGGCGCTTTGCAGTCCTCCATCTGGGCCGGCCCACAGACATCCTGCTTAATATTTCCTATCGAGCGACAGAAAAATAGAAAACAACCGAGAGACTCAGTATATGATCCTGAGACCTCGCACCGCACAGGCTCCTAAACACAATCTGTTAGCCAATACACCAGACATCGCATGCTGGTCATAAAATGAGCGAAAACCTATAAGAACATACAGCAGGGGTTCAGATTTGGAAATTTTCAAAATATATTTCCTCAAAATTGCGAACAGTTTAGAAATGCCGCAAATTTTTCGTGATATTCCTAAAAAATGAACATTTTCTGAAAACATGAACGAATTACGAAAAATGAGAATATTTTTTAAAATTACGGAATATTTTCTAAGATCACGAACAGTTTTGAATTTTGGAATTTTTTTTAAAACAATAAACTTTTTAAATATCAGAATAAAATTTAAAACGTAAACCTTTTTAAAAAAATGCGTATTTTATATGCTTTCTTTGGAAATGCAAACAAAATTTGAAACATGGAAACATTTTTTTGAAAACGAGAAATATGTTTTCAAATTCTTGAATATTTGCTGAAATACAAACCTTTTTCTTGAAATTAAGAACATAATTTGTAAACAAGAACATTTTTTGAAATTCCTAAACTTCCTGAAACTTGAACATTATTTGAAATTCAGAAGAAAATTATGAAAATGACAACATTTTTTCAAATTCCTGAAAAGAGTTTGAAAAGTTTGAATGAATGAACGTGAACATTTTATGAAAGACATTCTGCGCCGATTTTGAAAATTAGAACTTTTTTGAAATTTCTGAACATTTTTTGAAAAGTAAACCTTTTTTGAAAATGAGAACATTTTTTTTGAAATTACAGAACATTTGTTGAAATTGTGAACAAAAATTGAAAACAGGATCATTTTTTGAAATTTCTGAAATACGTTTTGAAACACGAATATTTTTTAAAATTTGAAGAAAAATTTAAAATGAGAGCAAAACTTAAAACAGGAACATTCTTTGAAAATTTCAACAAAATTGAAAACAGAATAATTTTTTGAAATTCCTGAACATTTTTTAAATTGGGATCAAATTTTGAAAACAAGAACATGTTATAAAATTCCGAATAAATATGTAAAATTTTCAAACAAAAGAAACATGAAAAATAATAAAACGAAAGAGAAAAGAAAAGAAACAAAAAAGGAAAAAAGATGAAATAGAAAAACCGGTTCAGGAACCTACTAGAGGTTCCCAAAACCAGAAAAAGCCGGTTGGGAACCACCTAGAAGATTCCCAAAACCGGAGTTGCTCAAACGTTTGAACGGGCCGGCCCACCCGAAACGCTCGTCGATCTGCCGTGTGCGTCGCCTTGACTAGTTGCCGCAACGAGCGTCAAATAGGATTTTCCGTCGAAGGCTTCCTAAAACCGCTTGGAAAGAAGTGTGTACCTGGGCCAGCCCATACCCTGTAAAGAAAGAAGTGTGGGCGTGCGTTCTCTACTAACCATTCCGTTTGACACTATGAGCGTGAAATAAAAAAATACCCAGGACATCGCGCCTCATTTTGCCGATCGTTTAGAAAATAGTTCTAGGCTATTTTTCTTTCGGCTTTGTTCTGTTCTTTCCTTTTCTTTTGCTTCCCTTTTCCTTTTTTTCTTTCACAGTTTTTATTTTTTTATTTTGCGAGAAATACTTGCAATTTATTCATCAACTGTGAAAGTAGTACAAAAAACATCAAAAGTAAAAAATTACATTCAGGCTCTTAGACCACCTAGCGACGATTGCAAGCACTACAGCGAGCCGAAGGTGCGCCGACGTCATTGTCCCTCCATCACCGTAGCCGGACAAACCTTGTTTTAGTTGATAGTCGGGAAATCATTCTGCTAAGGCCCCGGAGGGCCAGCGCAACAATCGCCGCTGATAAAGAATCGTGGATCGGAAGAATCCAACTTGTAGACACTTGTCTTTTCTGTCTTGTTTCTCAGTTTTTATTTTTCGTTTAGATTTAAAAATTAACAAATATGTTTTAAAAATAAGCGTGAATATTTTTGAAATGTCACGGGGAATTTTTTATTTTTTGAACATTAAAGAACAATTTTTAAATTCGTGAACATTTTGTAAAGTACATGATCAGTTCCTAAATATTGTGTACATTTTTTTAAATACATCACTGTGTTACCTACTGTTGTTATTTATAGATGTGGTTTTCATGATTTATATACAACAGGTAGATCCTATAGTAATTGTTTATAATGGACTAACCAACTCACCGTTTCGTGTAAAGTTTCGTGAGGCTGAAAGTTTTTTATTATTTAGGGGAGCCATAGATGACAAAAGATAGGTCAAGATGAGTAAAAGATTCAAAACCATACTACAACAGAACGTATCACCGCACTACTGAAACACAATGGCACGAAATCATCGCAGCTACCAATTCAATGGAAGGGGGTACATCACACTACAAGGAACATTTCTGAAAGTTCGCTTGTTACAATATCCAAAGATTAAAGCTTGGGGATGTTCGGGCCATACCCAGTTTACTTCCAAGAAGGCTCAAAGGCTAAGCACGGGATGCTAAGCATCTCATTCCTCATCAACATACTAGTATGACCTCATTAAACTTTTTTACTAATTCATGCATTGTGTGCAGTTTATCTAAGCGTCAATTTTATTTTTTGTTTTCAATAAATATATGTTGGAAATATGCCCTAGAGGCAATAATAATTTAGTTATTATCATATTTCCTTGTTCATAATAATCGTTTATTATCCATGCTATAATTGTATTGATTGGAAACTCAAATACATGCGTGGGTACATAAACAACACTGTGTCCCTAGTATGCCTCTAATAGACTAGCTCGTTGATCAAAGATGGTCAAGGTTTCCTAGCCATAGACATGAGATGTCATTTGATAACGGGATCAAATCATTAGGAGAATGATGTGATGGACAAGACCCAAACTATGAACGTATCATATGATCATGACAGTTTATTGCTATTGTTTTCTGCATGTCAAGTATCTGTTCCTATGACCATGTGATCATGCAACTCACTGACACCGGAGGAATACCTTGTGTGTATCAAACGTCGCAACGTAACTGGGTGACTATAAAGATGCTCTACAGGTATCTCCGAAGGTGTCTGTTGAGCTGGCATGGATCGAGACTGGGATTTGTTACTCCGTGTGACGGAGAGGTATCTCAGGGCCCACTTGGTAATACAACATCACAATAAGCCTTGCAAGCAAAGTGACTAAAGAGTTAGCCACGGGATCTTGTATTACGGAACGAGTAAAGAGACTTGCCGGTAACGAGATTGAACTAGGTATAGAGATACCGACGATCAAATCTCGGGCAAGTAACATACCGAAGAACAAAGGGAACAACATACGGGATTAACTGAATCCTTGACATAGAGGTTCAACCGATAAAGATCTTCGTAGAATATGTAGGAACCAATATGGGCATCCAGGTCCCGCTATTGGTTATTGACCGTAGAGGTGTCTCGGTCATGTCTACATAGTTCTCGAACCCGCAGGGTCTGCACACTTAACGTTCGGTGACGTTTCGGTAGTATTGAGATATATGTGTTGGTGACCGAAGGTTGTTCGGAGTCCCGTATGAGATCCTGGACGTCACGAGGAGTTCCGGAATGGTCCGGAGGTAAAGATTTATATATGGGAAGTCATATTTTGGTGACCGGAAAAGTTTCGGGTTTTTCCGGTATTATACCGGGAAGCTTCTAGAAGGTTCCGAAAACTTCCGGAGGAGTCCGGAAGTCCACCAAGGGTTCCACCACGTCCCAAGGGTTTGCATGGGCTGAGGGGAGGCGCCCTGACCATAATGGGCCAGGCGCACAAGTCCCTCAAGGCCCATGTGGCTTGGAAGAGGTGGAAAGTCCACGTGTTTATGGAAAGGGAGGGAATTGGACTAGGAGTCCAACTCCTCCCCCTTGGCTGCGCCCTAGGGCTTGGAGGGGCTGATCTCCACCCCCTCCACCTATATATAGAGGGGAGGGGGCACCCCAAGAGCAGACACGAAGCCCTTGGCGCCCCTCTCTCTCCCTAGATCGTTTTCTCCTACGTTCGCGGTTTCGGTAGCGCTAGGCATAGCCCTGCCGGGATAGCACCACCACCACCGCCACCACGCCATCGTGTTGCCGGAGAACTCATCTACCTCTCCGCTCTCCCTTTCTGGATCAAGGAGGTGGAGATCGTCATCGAGTTGTACGTGTGCTGAACGCGGAGGTGACGTCCGTTCGGCGCTAGATCGTGATTGGATCGCGGGACGGCTTGCGATTGGATCGCGAAGACGTTCAACTACATCAACCGCGTTTCTTAACGCTTCCCACTTAGCGATCTACAAGGGTATGTAGATCCACTCTCCCTCTCGTAGATGCTCATCACCATGGATAGATCTTGCGTGTGCGTAGGAAATTTTTTGTTTCCCATGCAACGTTCCCCAACAGTGGCATCATGAGCTAGGTCTATGCGTAGATGAGATCACGAGTAGAACACAAAGGAGTTTGTGGGTGTTGATGCTCAGATTGCTTCCTCCCTTGGTCTTTTCTTGATTCAGCGGTATTGTGGGATGAAGCGGCCCGGACCAACCTTACTCGTATGCTTACGAGAGACCGGTTCCATCAACTGACATGTGACTTTGTTGCATAAAGATGACTGGCGGGTGTCTGTCTCTCCCACTTTAGTTGGATCGGATTCGACAAAGGCGGTCCTTGAGAAGGTTGAATAGCAATTTGTGTATCACCGTTGTGGTTTATGCATAGGTAAGAATCGTTCTTGCTAGATACCCGTAGCAGCCACGTAAAATATGCAACAACAATTAGAGGACGTCTAACTTGTTTTTGCAGGGTATGTTGTGATGTGATATGGCCAATTACATGATGAGATATATGTGATGTATGAGATGATCATGTTTTGTATAGAATATCACGACTTGCATGTCGATGAGTACGGCAACCGGCACGAGCCATAGGGTTGTCTTTAATTTATTTTCTCCGTTTTTTGCTTTACTTTATCACTATGAGTTAGCAATAGTCGTAGAAGCAACAGTTGGCGCGACAACCTCATGGCGACACGTTGATGGAGATCAAGATGATGGAGATCATGGTGTCATGCCGGTGACGATGGAGATCATGCCGATGCTTTGTAGATGGAGATCAAAAGCACAAGTTCATGGCCATATCATGTCACTTATGATTTGCATGTGATGTTAATCCTTTTATGCATCTTATTTTGCTTAGGACGACGGTAGCATTATAAGGTGATCCCTCACTAAAGTTTCAAGATAAAATTGTGTTCCCCCCGAATGTGCACCGTTGCGAAAGTTCGTCGTTTTGAGACACCACGTGATGATCGGGTGTGATAGACTCTACGTTCACATACAATGGGTGCAAGCCAGTGTTGCACGTGCGGAACACTCGGGTTAAACTTGACGAGCCTAGCATGTACAGACATGGCCTCGGAACACAAGAGACCGAAAGGTCGAACATGAGTCATATAGTAGATATGATCAACATGGAGATGTTCACCATTGAAACCACCTCATCTCACGTGATGATCGGACTTGGGTTGGTGAATTTGGATCATGGAACACTCGGATGACCGGAGGGATGTCAATTTGAGTGGGAGTTCTTTAGTAATATGATTAACTGAACTCATTATCATGAACATAGTCAAAATATCTTTGCAAATTATGTTGTAGATCAATAGCTCGCGCTGTAGCTCCCATGTGTTTTTTATACGCTCCTAGAGAAAATAGAGTTGAAAGATGATGGTAGCAATAATGCGGACTGGGTCCGTGATCTGAGGATTGTCCTCATTGCTGCACAGAAGGCTTATGTCCTTAATGCACCGCTCGGTGCGCCACCCCCTCAAGCGTCGTCTGTAGATGTTGTGAACATCTGACAGGCACGTTCTGATGACTACTTGAAAGTTCAGTGCGTCATGCATTACGGCTTAGAATTGAGGCTCCAAAATGTTTTGAACGTCACGGAACATATGAGATGTTCTAAGAGCTGAAATTGGGATTTCAGGCTCGTGCCCGTGTTGAGAGGTATGAGACCTCCAACAAGATTCTTTGCCTGCAAGATGAAGGAGAATAGCTAAGTCGGTGGGCATGTGCTCAGATTGTCTGGGTGCTATAATCGCTTGAATCGAGTGGGAGTTGATCTTCCAGATAAGATAGTGATTGATATAGTTCTCCAAGTCACTACCACTAAGCTACTAGAGCTTCGTGATGAACTATAAAATGCCAGGGATGGAGATGATCCTTGAGCTATTCGCGATGTTTGACACCACGAAGGTAGAAATCAAGAAGGAGCATCAAGTGTTGATGGTTAGTAAAACCACTAGTTTCGAGAAGGGCAAGGGCAAGGAGGGAAACTTCATGGATGGCAAGCCAGTTGCTGCTCCAGTGAAGAAACCCAAGGTTGAACCCAAACCCGAGACTAAGTGCTTTCATTATGAGGAGAGCGGTCGCTGAAGCGGAACAACCCTAGATACTTGGTAGATAAGAAGGTTGGCAACGTCAACGGAAGTATATTTGATATACGTATTATTGATGTGTACCTTACTAGTACTCCTAGTAGCACCTGGGTATTAGATACCGGTTTAGTTGCTAAATGTTGGTAACTCAAAATAAAAGCTACGGAATAAACGGAGACTAGCTAAGGGCGAGGTGACGATGTGTGTTGGAAGTGTTTCCAAGGTTGATGTGATCACCATCGCACGCTCTCTGTACCTTCGGGATTAGTAATGAACCTAAATAAATGTTATTTGGTGTTTGCGTTGAGCATAAACATGGTTAGATCGTGTTTATTGCAATACGGTTATTCATTTAAGTTATAGAATAATGGTTATTCTGTTTACATGAATAATACCTTCAATGGTCATGCACCTAATGTGAATGGTTCATTGAATCTCGATCGTAGTAATACACATGTTCATTGATGCCAAAATATGCAAAGTTAATAATGATAGTACCACATACTTGTGGCACTGCCGCCAAGGTCATATTGGTGTAAACCGCATGAAGAAACTCCATGCTGATGGATCTTTTGACTCACTCGATTTCGAATCGGTTGAGACATGCGGACCATGCCTCATGGGCAAGATGACTAAGACCCCGTTTTCTGATATGATGAAGCGGGCAAGTGACTTATTGGAAATGATACATGTTGATGTAGCGATCCAATGAGTGTTGAAGCGTGCAGTGGATATCGCTATTTTTTTACCTTCACTGATGATTTAAGTAGATATGGGGATATTTGCTTAATAAAACACAAGTCTGAAACGTTTGAAAAGTTCAAACAAATTCAGAGTGAAGTTTAAGATCATCGTGACAAGAAGATAAAATGTCTACGATATGATCGTGGAGGTAAATATCTGAGTTACGTGTTTGGTATACAACTCAAGACAATGTGGAAGTTGTTTCACAACGCACGCCACCTGGAACACCATAGTGTGATGGTGTGTCCGAACGTCGTAGTCGTGCTCTATTGGATATGGTGCGTACTATGATGTCTCTTATCGATTTGCTACTATCGTTTTGGGGTTATGCATTAGAGACAACTACATTCACTTTAAATAGAGCACCATCTAAGTCCGTTGAGATGACACCGTATGATTTTTGGTTTGGCAGAAACCTAAGCTGTCATTTTTTAGAGTTTGGGAATGCAACGCTTATGTCTGATAAGCTCGAACCCAAAGCGGAAAAGTGCATCTTCATAGGATACCCTGAGGAAACAGTTGGGTATACCTTCTATCTCGGATCCAAGGGCAAAGTGTTTGTTGCTTAAAACGGGTCCTTTCTTGAGAAAAAGTTTCTCTCGAAAGAATTGAGTGGGAGGAAAGTAGAACTTGATGAGGTTGTTGAACCGTCACTTCAGTTGGATAGTAGCACGACGCAGAAAGATGTTTCTACGACGCCTACACCAAGTGAAGAGGAAGCAAATGATGATGATCATGAAGCTTCGGATCAAGTTACTACCGAACCTCGTAGGTTGACAAGAACTCGTACCGCCCCTGAGTAGTACGTCAATCATGTCTTGGAGGTCATATTGTTTTACAACAGTGAACCTACGAGCTATGAAGAAGCGATGGTGGGCCCGGATTCCAACAAATGGCTAGGAGCCATGAAATCCGATAAAGGATCCATGTATGAAAACCAAGTATGGACTTTGGTAAACTTGCCCGTTAAACGGCAGGCCGTTGAGTACAAATGGACCTTTAAGAAGAAGACAGACGCTGATGGTAAATGTCACCATTTATAAATCTCGACTTGTCGCAAAGAAGTTTCCGACAAGTTCAAGGAGTTGACTACGATGGGACTTTCTCACCCGTAGCGATGCTAAAAGTCTGTTGGAATTATGTTAGCAGTTGCTGCATTTTTCGATTATGAAATCTGGCAGATGGATGTCAAAACATCGTTTCCTTAACGGTTTCCTTGAGGAAAGGTTGTATGTGATACGACCGGAAGGTTTTGTCAGTCCTAAGGATGCTAAAATGTATGCAAGCTCCAGCGGTCCTTCTATGGACTGGAGCAAGCATCAAGGAGTTGGAATATACGCTTTGATGAGGTGATCAAAGTTTTTTGGTCTATACAAAGTTTATGAGAAACTTGTATCTACAATAAAGTGAGTGGGAGCACTATAGAATTTCTGATAAGTATATGTGGATGACATATTGTTGATCGGAAATGATGTAGAATTTCTGGAAAGCATAAAGGGTTGTTTGAAAGGAATTTTTCAAAGGAAGACCTGGAATGAAGCTACTTAAATATTGGGCATCAGGATCTATAGAGATAGATCAAGACGTCTGATAAGACTTTCAATGAGTACATACCTTGACAAGATTTTGAAAGAGTTCAAAATGGATCAGTCAAAGAAAGAGTTCTTGCCTGATTTGTAAGGTGTGGAGTTGAGTGAGACTCAAAGCTCGACCACGGCAAAAGAAAGAGAAAGGACGAAGGTCGTCCCCTATGCCTTATCCATAGGCTCTGTATAGTATGCCATGTTGTGTACCTCACCTAGTGTGTGCCTTGCCATTAGTCTATTAAGGGGTACAAGAGTGGTCCAGGAGTGGATCACTGGACAGCGGTCAAAATTATCCTTAGTAACTAGAGGACTAAGGAAATGTTTCTCAGTTATGGAGGTGATAAACAGTTCGTCGTAAAGGGTTACGTCGATGCAAGCTTTGACACCTATCCGGATGACTCTGAGTAGCAATCCGGATACGTATAGTGGAGCAACCATTTGGAATAGCTCCAAGTGGAGCGTGGTAGCATCTGTAGTATGACATATAGATTTGCAAAGAACACACGGATCTGAATGTTGCAGACCGTTGACTAAAACCTCTCTCACATGCAAAACATGATCGAACCCCAGAACTCATTGGGTGTTAGATTCATAACAATGTAAATCACATAGCGATGTGAACTAGATTATTGACTCTAGTGCAAGTGGGAGACTGTTGGAAATATGCCCTAGAGGCAATAATAATTTAGTTATTATCATATTTCCTTGTTCATGATAATCGTTTATTATCCATGCTATAATTGTATTGATTGGAAACTCAAATACATGTGTGGGTACATAGACAACACTGTGTCCCTAGTATGCCTCTAATAGACTAGCTCGTTGATCAATGATGGTCAAGGTTTCCTAGCCATAGACATGAGATGTCATTTGATAACGGGATCACATCATTAGGAGAATGATGTGATGGACAAGACCCAAACTATGAATGTAGCATATGATTGTGTCAGTTTATTGCTATTGTTTTCTGCATGTCAAGTATCTGTTCCTATGACCATGAGATCATGCAACTCACTGACACCGGAGGAATATCTTGTGTGTATCAAATGTCGCAACGTAACTGGGTGACTATAAAGATGCTCTACAGGTATCTCCGAAGGTGTCTGTTGAGCTGGCATGGATCGATACAGGGATTTGTTACTCCGTGTGACGGAGAGGTATCTCAGGGCCCACTCGGTAATACAACATCACAATAAGCCTTGCAAGCAAAGTGACTAAAGAGTTAGCCATGGGATCTTGTATTACGGAACGAGTAAAGAGACTTGCCGGTAACGAGATTGAACTAGGTATAGAGATACCGACGATCAAATCTCGGGCAAGTAACATACCGAAGAACAAAGGGAACAGCATACGGGATTAACTGAATCCTTGACATAGAGGTTCAACCGATAAAGATCTTCATAGAATATGTAGGAACCAATATGGGCATCCAGTTCCCGCTATTGGTTATTGACCGTAGAGGTGTCTCGGTCATGTCTACATAGTTCTCGAACCCGCAGGGTCTGCACACTTAACGTTCGGTGACGTTTCGGTAGTATTGAGATATATGTGTTGGTGACCGAAGGTTGTTCGGAGTCCCGGATGAGATCCCGGACGTCACGAGGAGTTACGAAATGGTCCGGAGGTAAAGATTTATATATGGGAAGTCATATTTTGGCGACCGGAAAAGTTTCGGGTTTTTCCGGTACTGTACCGGGAAGCTTCTAGAAGGTTCCAAAAACTTCCGAAGGAGTCCGTACGTCCACCAAGGGTTCCACCACGTCCCAAGGGTTTGCATGGGCTGAGGGGAGGCGCCCTGGCCATAATGGGCCAGACGCACAAGTCTCTCAAGGCCCATGTGGCTTGGGAGAGGTGGAAAGTCCACCTGTTTATGGAAAGTGAGGGAATTGGACTAGGAGTCCAACTCCCCCCCCTTGGCTGCGCCCTAGGGCTTGGAGGGGCTGATCTCCACGCCCCTCCACCTATATATAGAGGGGAGGGGGCACCCCAAGAGCACACACGAAGCCCTTGGCGCCCCTCTCTCTCCCTAGATCGTTTTCTCCTCCGTTCGCGGTTTCGGTAGCGGTAGGCGTAGCCCTGCCGGGATAGCACCACCACCACCGCCACCACGCCGTCGTGTTGCCGGATAACTCATCTACCTCTCCGCTCTCCCTTGCTGGATCAAGGAGGCGGAGATCGTCATCGAGCTGTACGTGTGCTGAACGCCGAGGTGCCGTCCGTTCGGCGCTAGATCGTGATTGGATCGTGGGACGGCTTGCGATTTGGATCGCGAAGACGTTCGACTACATCAACCGCGTTTCTTAACGCTTCCCGCTTAGCGATCTACAAGGGTATGTAGATCCACTCTCCCTCTCGTAGATGCTCATCACCATGGATAGATCTTGCGTGTGCGTAGGAAATTTTTTGTTTCCCATGCAACATTCCCCAACAATATAATCGTCACATCTAAAAGTCGCATATGAGGAGGGAAAGAAATTTTGCATGGCTTGAATATTATTTACTCTATGCACATCACATATATCTGTTTGAGTAAAAGTGGTGGTTGAAATAATGTAAACTCTTTCTGGTTTACTTGTATGTAGGAGATATGCCCTAGAGGCAATAATAAATGTTATTGATTATCTCCCTGTTCATAATTAGGTTTATGTTCCATGCTATAACTGCTGTGGTTCTCGAGTCTGCAATAACCACGAGGCTCGGAGGAAGACTCATATGCACGTGTGGGATAATAAACGGTAAAATGTATTCCTAGTCAAGCCTCTATGACTGGCTCAAGTATTGCATGATGATCCTGTTTTCCTGATCATGGGCATGGCTATGCCGGCAGTTTTGAGGGCACAATTGTTGGTAGAACACTTGTGTTGAATCGACCCAAATTGATGTTATGCTATGAGATACATTCGTCATAAGTTAATGGTTAATAACACAGGAAGTTAATGTTTGCATAATTCCTTAGACCATGAGAGTATCGAGTTTCTTCATGCTTGCTTCATGAACTTTGGGGTTTGTTAAACGTCATCCGTAAATGGGTGGCTATTACGGCGGCTTACGGGTTCATGGAAAAGTATGTCAAGTAACTTGATAGCTCAAGATTGGGATTTGCTCCTCCGACGATGGAGAGATATCTCTGGGCCCTCTCGGTGTTACGATATCCATCATCGTCTGGCCAGACACAGGGTGATTTGATCACAGGGATGCCGGAACACAGGAACGAGAAAAGAGAACAATACCGGCAACGAGGTAACTGGCATTGTGGACAAGTGTTGATCCACGAGGATGCTGATGTTTCTCACCTCGGGTATTTGTAACATATCGCGAAGCAACAGGAATAGCACACGGCAACTGGAGGTTCACTCGAATATTTATTCGTGTGGGTATAGGGATCGATATGGGTGTCCACGGCTCCGATGTTGATCATTGATCGGAAGGGGTTCCGGGTCATGTCTATGCTTCACCGAACCTATAGGGTCACACGCTTAAGGGTCATCTATCTGCTGAATACTAGACAGGGAGTCTGAGAGAAAATCACCGAAAAAGTTTCGGACGCCGGAAAAGTTTCGGACAGCGGAAAAGTTCCGCAGAGAGGTCACCGGATGAGTTCCGGTGAAACTGAAAAGTTGTTTCAGAGGATACCATAAAGTCAAATTGGTTTTGGCACATGCCTGATAATTCTTGGAGGATGCCAGAATCATTCTGGAAACTTTCTGGAATTTTCTGGGATAAAAACCGGAAATGTTCCGGAGCTGCCGAAACCGCTTCAGATGCTTTTCGCAGATGAAATCACTAAACCGGAATTGTTCCGGCTCGCGTTGAAAATTATTTTGGTGGGTACTAGAATTTTTCTAAGCCCACATGAATATTTTCAGTTCGATTAGACGCTGAAAAATGTCGTCGTGAATAGTGAAAGTGCTTTTTGGGATATTTATTGGAAAGCCACATTTTGGGGCTTTTCCCAAAAGGCTTCTAGAAGGGCTTGGGGATCAAGGAACCCCCTTTGGGGGGCCCCCATGAAGGTGGGACGTTCACATGTGCAGCTCCTCCATGGAGCTCCACATGGCATCCCATTTTGCACTTAACACCCTCATGTGTGAGCTAGTGCATGGGAGTTTTTGGGTTTTATTGTAAAACCACCCTACCCCTTGGTTTTCCTATAAATAGGAGGTGAGTGGGCTGCCATCTCACACACTCTTGCTCTCATACACAAAGCCATGCATGATCTGGCATTCTTCTCTCCCTCCCAGCGAAATAGTTTCGTAGAGCCGAAAGGCTGTCTGGGTTTCGGCAGGAACTAGTTCTGGACGGCGAAGCCCTGCTGGATAGATGATACCGTATGTGTGCAACTCTGTAGAGAGATCGTAGTTTCGGTCTTAGTTTGAGAGTGCCTCCCGAAGGGCTGTCCGTGTGACCGTCCGAGTTTTGGAGGTCCTCCCGAAGGGCTGTCCGAGTGACAGTCCGAGTTTCGGAGGTCCTCCCGAAGGGCTGTCCGCGACACCGTCCGGGGGACTGTGCGACCGCCTCCCGGAGGGCTATCCGCGGGGCAGATGAGCGTATACATCCTCGCGGTTGGGAGGTTGTAAAATCCTAGCTGCGGGGATCTGCACCGCCGTTCGTCATCAACTCTACTTCCGCTGCGCTACGAGTCGGTAACGAAAGTGATCAAACCTTGTATGCAGTCTCCATAGTGGTCCTGGGCTGGTGCGTAGGTCGGAAATTTTTTGTTTTCTGCTGCGTTACCCTACAGTGGCATCAAGAGCCGTGCTATGCGTAGATGCAGGTTGCGATCTAGAATACATAGAGATGTATGGGTGTTGCACAATATAATTAGGTAGTAGATGAGATCTATTGCTGAAAATTATTTGTGCGGGTAGCAGATGAAGTCTGTTACCCGATGTTCTTGTTGCTTCCCTCGAATTTGCATATTTCTGGTCTTGATAACAGTATGGTGGAGTTTCAATGTTCTGGTAATCCGCGATCCTGATTGATCAACGAAGTGCTAACAGTTCATTGAATTCCACCGTAGTTAAAAAGAAAGATGAAATTTTGTAGACGAAAGGGCAATGCAGATGTGATCTGCACGGGGGTCACGCGTATGATGAAGTTTAGTATGGGGCTCGAGATTTTATTATCTCGTGTTTCATACACCCTGGAATGTTAATCTAGCGACTTGGATTATCATGCTTGATGATGGACGTTGGTAGCTTCGGTTTGTTTCGAAACCTTAGAAGCCACGTAAAATAAAATTTTGCATGAACCGATTAGAGGCGTCTAACTTGGTTTTGCAGGATGGTTTGCATGTGCATATGATGTGGTATAGCAGTGTTCATAATAATTTGATTATGTATGAGATGACTATATGATGTAAATTGATTAACATGACCTGCGTGTCATGATTCGGCATGATGGCTGGAGCCATATGATTGCGCTTTAATGACCTGCGTGTCAACCTTATGTAATGCACTTATTTTATTAGCTATAGAGATAGCAATATTATCTTGTGCATCGACAAGGTGGTGGCAATTTTCGCGAAGGTGAACACCAACGCGAATGCCGAAGACGAAGAAATACAAGACTTCTCCGTCAGAAAGGGCTATACCATATCATGCTATTATGAATTGCCTGAGATGTTTATCCCTTATGATGCACCCTTCTTGATTGCGCGGTAGTCGCTTTTATTAGGGTGATCTCTCACAAAAATATCAAGTAGTTAGTGTTCTCCCAAGTGTAGCACCGTCACGGCACCTATCTTTTCGGGGTGCGCCGTGTCACACGGGTACGAACGATTAGAGAAGTGTGAGGCGGGTGAGTTGAGACCTCGCAGCGAGATCACTTGGTTGTCTTGACGTTCAGGCATGACCGTCATGAGCTCGGAACACACACATCGAAAGATGAACAAGAGTCACATAGAGATGTGATTGGCAAGTTGGCCTACCGGTTGAGATTTTCGTCATCAGTGGTGTTACACCAATGGCGAACAATTTAAATGCGGGTCTTGTATCACTCACAATCAATTATGAGAGATATTGATTTGAGTGGGAGCGCACTGTAGAATTAATTCTTTTAATTCTCGGTGCAATTAATTGTGAACTTTGTCTAAGTGTAAATTGCATAATAGTTGTAGAATAATGGCTCGCATTTCCACCTTCCCTATTTAAATTGAATAGCTGTTATATATTTGGTTAAAACTTTACGGTTGGTAACGTAATGTGAGGATTGTCCTCAAGAGTGCCGAGAAGGACTTTGTCCTATCGCATGCTTTCGGTATTCCCCGCTAATGCTATGGATCATGTGACACTCGTCCTTCGATCCAAAAGCTAGAATTCTGTTTTAGTCAAGTGCAATACGTTTGCTTCCATGAGACCCGAACTTCGAAAGTTTGGATAGTTATGTGATATTCATGGAATCTGAAAATCATTTTCAGAGACAGACAAAGGCTAAAAGATATGAGATATCCAAAGCATTGTTTGTTTGCAAACTATTAGTAAAAGTGTTTACTGGGCATTTGACTGATAAGAGAGGGATCCAGGAGAACGCCTGTCATATGATGAAAGGTGAATAAAACAACAACTTAAAGAGAAAGGAAGTGTCCGAAGGGTGTTAGTGAAACTTTCACGCCTAGGAAGTCCGGGGCTATCGCCACTCTTAAGTTGGGTGCTTCTTCTGAGAGTAGGAGAAATACTAAAAGTTAAACTATTAGAAGTATAATGGCAAAAGGAAAGGAGACTGGAATATCCAGCTCATGTATGAATGTCATACAAGTTTTTGATGTATAGTAGGCTGGTCAAAAATATAGTTCTTGGGAATTATGGTTAAACATGTTAATCACTAATTCTTGGGTATTGTGAGTTAATCACAAAGATACCCGCTCGATTGCATTCTGTTGCAACTCGATGTAAGAACTACTACGGCCTAAAAGACTAGCCAGGAATGAGGTTTAGATACACACAGGGAACATAGTAAATGTTACTATACCTTCCATTAGTGTATTCCCTATGTATTTACTTTCATAATTCATTTTAGAGTTTTACACTCTAGCCCATTGCATAAAGTATCTTGCAAGAAGGTTATTCATAAGAGAACTTTTGATGTTCGATGTTATGAATAACATAAGGGCCATACTTTCATTATGAATGAGATGTATGTTATGAATATTGATATTAATACATTGCCTCTGTATTTACTTTCATAATTCATTTTAGAGTTTTACACTCTAGCCCATTGCATAAAGTATCTTGCAAGAAGGTTATTCATAAGAGAACTTTTGATGTTCGATGTTATGAATAACATAAGGGCCATACTTTCATTATGAATGAGATGTATGTTATGAATATTGATATTAATACATTACCTCTGTATTTACTTTCATAATTCATTTAGAGTTTCATACACTCTAGCCCTTTGCATAAGGTATTTTGCAAGAAGGTTATTCATAAGAGAACTTTTGATGTTCGGTGTTATGAATAACATGAAGGGCCATGCTTCCATACAAGATGGGATGTATGCTATGAATATTGATGGTAATATGATACATCCATAACACTGACGCTAAATGTCGCAAGACTAAAAGAATACCACATATGTGTGGCACTGCATTTGGTCACATTGGAAAACCCCGCATGGAAAATTCCATTATGATGGATTTTGATGTCGTTTGATTTTGAATCATCTGACACTTGCAACTTTCCTCTGAAAAGTGAAGTGACTGAAATACCGTTCACAGGCCATAAGGAACGAGCAAAGAACATATTGGTGATCATACATTATGATGTGTGTAGTCCAATAAATGTTGTTGCAAGTAGTGGATTTATCTATCTTCAGAAATGACTCAAGTAGATATATGGATATTTACTTGATGAGACGTAAGTCTGGATCTTTTGAATTCATTCATAAGGTTTTCAAAAATTGAAGTAGAAGTTATTGTAACAAGAAAATTATGTTTCTACAATTCGATTGCAGAAAGGAATATTTGAGTTACAAGTTTAGCGAATGTCTGATGAGTTATGAAAGGGGTTTCATAACTTGCACCTCCCGGAACACCACTGCAAGTGGAAAGTCCGTGAAGATGTAATCGAACCATTTATGACATGGTAAGATCAAAGATGACATAAATAAATTTGCCATTATCCCTTTTAAAAGTGATGCTTTAGAGATTGCGGCTTTTTCACTGAAAAGAGCTCCATCGGGTCTGTTGAAATGACGCCATGGTATGGTACGCCCAACCATGTTATATCTTTTCTTAACATTTGGAATATGGGGCTTGTGTAAAAGGTTACAAACCTATTCCAAATCAGACAAGTGCTACTTTGTAGGTTATACCAAGTCATTGGGTATTTCCCCACCACTATACCGAGGCAAATAGGTTTGCCACAAAGAACGGTATGCTTTTTGAAGAAAGTGGTTCTTTCAAAAAGGTGAGTGGGAGAACAGTGCAACTCGACGAGATAAACAATATCTTCGTCATCAGATCAAAGGAAAGAGACCTTGGAAGTAATTCCGGAGTTTCCTACTGCGACTGATACGGAAGTCTCTACAATAAAATGTATGGACTTCGGTCGAACTTGCAGCTGAACCCCGTAGGCAAGGCTCGTGCAAACCTCTCAGGTGCGCAAACGAGATATTGTTGTTGGACAACAGTATACCTACAATACACAAGGAAGCGGTGATGGGCCCTGACTCCGGAATTGGCTAAATGCCAATACAATCCGAGATAGTTTCCATATAAAAGTTTTCAAGATTAAAATCTTGATATACCTTTCGGAAGGCTTAGAGTCTAACGAATATTTATGGAACTAAAAACTGATACGGATAAAAATGTTTTATCCATAAAGCTCGACTTGTTGAAATAACAAGTTCAAGGAGTTGACTACGATGAGGTTGTTTCACCGTAGCGATGCTGAAAGTCGGTTCGGGTTGAGCTAGCACTTAATACATATTTCAATTATGAGATATGAAACATGGATGACAAAAGGATTTCCATCTGATGGAAATGAAACCTAGGACTTGTATGTGATACAGTCCAAAGTAATTTGTCGATCCAAAGAATGCTAGTTAGTATGCAAACTTCAGAGTTCCAGCAATGGACAGAAGAGAGCAAAATGGAGTTGGATTCTTCGTGTTTTGATGAAATGGTCAAAGGGGTTTGACTTCATCAATGGGTAACGAAGATTCTTGTAATTCAAGAAATTAAGTGGGAGCATAATAATATTTCTAAAAACCTTGTGTGCTTGACACATTGTTAATTGGAAATAAATTTCTTGACACTAATTAGGACTTCATTTGAAAATGGTTTTTCGATGAAGTGCTTGGGCTAAATAGCCTCAATATTAGGCATGATGATCTATGGAGATAGATTTACCTAATAGGGCTAAGCAATGAATACATATTGACAAGGTGCTAAAACCTTTTAGCATTTAAAACGCCAAGGAGTGATTCTTGCCGAAGTCACATGGAAAGAGTTTTGCAAGACTCGGTGTCTCAAAATACTGATGAGCAAAATACATGATGGTGATTCCACACACTCTTGTGTTTGGATTAATCATGTATTCCATGGTATGTAAAACCAACCAGATATGTCCGATACTCCAAAGATGTTGCGAGTATGGATACCAAAGTGATCAAAGTACTGATCATAGGACAACAGTGAAAGATGTCATTGAGTACTAAGAGTAGTACTCATGACATGTTTTCTCGCAAGCAGAGATTATGAAGTGCTCATTGTAAGTAATTACATCGATACAGTCTTCATCAATGCTACATGCGATTTTCGATTTAAGTTAAGGGTTTTGTGTAATACACAATGTGGTGGCACAGTAGTTGGAAGATGTTCCAAACAAGATACTGTGGCGAATTCTATAACAAAGGCTAAGTATGTTGACGCTTAAGAAGCGACAAAGAAGTTGTTGAATCATATAGTTCATTCATGAACTTAGTATGGTTCCAAGATGGCTTTGGTCTATGGGACACTATTGCAGATAGTTGCTCATAGCTCAGTCTGAGGAATCAGGTTTCGACCAATGATTCACACATATGCAAAGCCAAGTCCACACAAAATATGAATTTTGTGAAAGCGTGAAAACGCGAGGATATGCAAAGTTACACACGAAGCTGAAGTCGTCAGATCCGTTGGACATCAGGCTATACCACATGCGAAGCATATTTTACACCAGTATGCCATAGGTGTAAAGTGCATTAGCATTGACTAGATTATTGACTCTAGTGCAAGTGGGAGTCTGTAGGAGATATGCCCTAGAGGCAATAATAAATGTTATTGATTATCTCCCTGTTCATAATTAGGTTTATGTTCCATGCTATAACTGCTGTGGTTCTCGAGTCTGCAATAACCACGAGGCTCGGAGGAAGACTCATATGCACGTGTGGGATAATAAACGGTAAAATGTATTCCTAGTCAAGCCTCTATGACTGGCTCAAGTATTGCATGATGATCCTGTTTTCCTGATCATGGGCATGGCTATGCCGGCAATTTTGAGGGCACAATTGTTGGTAGAACACTTGTGTTGAATCGACCCAAATTGATGTTATGCTATGAGATACATTCGTCATAAGTTAATGGTTAATAACACAGGAAGTTAATGTTTGCATAATTCCTTAGACCATGAGAGTATCGAGTTTCTTCATGCTTGCTTCATGAACTTTGGGGTTTGTTAAACGTCATCCGTAAATGGGTGGCTATTACGGCGGCTTACGGGTTCATGGAAAAGTATGTCAAGTAACTTGATAGCTCAAGATTGGGATTTGCTCCTCCGACGATGGAGAGATATCTCTGGGCCCTCTCGGTGTTACGGTATCCATCATCGTCTGGCCAGACACAGGGTGATTTGATCACAGGGATGCCGGAACACAGGAACGAGAAAAGAGAACAATACCGGCAACGAGGTAACTGGCATTGTGGACAAGTGTTGATCCACGAGGATGCCGATGTTTCTCACCTCGGGTATTTGTAACATATCGCGAAGCAACAGGAATAGCACACGGCAACTGGAGGTTCACTCGAATATTTATTCGTGTGGGTATAGGGATCGATATGGGTGTCCACGGCTCCGATGTTGATCATTGATCGGAAGGGGTTCCGGGTCATGTCTATGCTTCACCAAACCTATAGGGTCACACGCTTAAGGGTCATCTATCTGCTGAATACTAGACAGGGAGTCTGAGAGAAAATCACCGAAAAAGTTTCGGACGCCGGAAAAGTTTCGGACAGCGGAAAAGTTCCGCAGAGAGGTCACCAGATGAGTTCCGGTGAAACTGAAAAGTTGTTTCAGAGGATACCATAAAGTCAAATTGGTTTTGGCACATGCCTGATAATTCTTGGAGGATGCCAGAATCATTCTGGAAACTTTCTGGAATTTTCTGGGATAAAAACCGGAAATGTTCCGGAGCTGCCGAAACCGCTTCAGATGCTTTTCGCAGATGAAATCACTAAACCGGAATTGTTCCGGATCGCGTTGAAAATTATTTTGGTGGGTACTAGAATTGTTCTAAGCCCACATGAATATTTTCAGTTCGATCAGACGCTGAAAAATGTCGTCGTGAATAGTGAAAGTGCTTTTTGGGATATTTATTGGAAAGCCACCTTTTGGAGCTTTTCCCAAAAGGCTTCTAGAAGGGCTTGGGGATCAAGGAACCCCCTTTGGGGGGCCCCCATGAAGGTGGGACGTTCACATGTGCAGCTCCTCCATGGAGCTCCACATGGCATCCCATTTTGCACTTAACACCCTCATGTGTGAGCTAGTGCATGGGAGTTTTTGGGTTTTATTGTAAAACCACCCTACCCCTTGGTTTTCCTATAAATAGGAGGTGAGTGGGCTGCCATCTCACACACTCTTGCTCTCATACACAAAGCCATGCATGATCTGGCATTCTTCTCTCCCTCCCAGCGAAATAGTTTCGTAGAGCCGAAAGGCTGTTTGGGTTCCGGCAGGAACTAGTTCTGGACGGCGAAGCCCTGCTGGATAGATGATACCGTATGTGTGCAACTCTGTAGAGAGATCGTAGTTTCGGTCTTAGTTTGAGAGTGCCTCCCGAAGGGCTGTCCGTGTGACCGTCCGAGTTTTGGAGGTCCTCCCGAAGGGCTGTCCGAGTGACAGTCCGAGTTTCGGAGGTCCTCCCGAAGGGCTGTCCGCGACACCGTCCGGGGGACTGTGCGACCGCCTCCCGGAGGGCTGTCCGCGGGGCAGATGAGCGTATACATCCTCGCGGTTGGGAGGTTGTAAAATCCTAGCTGCGGGGATCTACACCGCCGTTCGTCATCGACTCTACTTCCGCTGCGCTACGAGTCAGTAACGAAAGTGATCAAACCTTGTATGCAGTCTCCATAGTGGTCCTGGGCTGGTGCGTAGGTCGGAAATTTTTTGTTTTCTGCTGCGTTACCCTACATTGTACCTATTGAAAAGTTGGGAACATGGCACTTGAGTTTAGTGTCATATTGGGCATATTTTCATTGGGTTGGTTCAGAATATTTAGACTTGCATGTTTAGTAAGAACAAAACTTGAAAAAGAACAACAACTGGTGTCTAAATAAACATAATTAAATACTTGACAGTAGTTTTGAGAAATTGAAATTCTAAAAGCTAGTATTAATTTGCATTTTGGTAAAACTTCTTGCATTAGATTTAAGGTAGTGAATTAATGCTCAATTAAAAAGTTGTCCTTCTTTCATGCATAATAAAATTGATGGATTCAATAACTCTAGTTAGTGAATAAATTGGCATAGTATCGTTATCTTTGCAACCACAGATAAAGTAATGTCTTTGATACGACCGAGGTGACACGATGGTTAATTTTTACCAAACTCGTGCCACGTGATACTTAACTTGTTGCCCTATCTATGCCATATGATGTCACGGTACTTATCTACAGTTTTGAGTTCTTGATGATTAATGCAAGCTCTAAAGTTGTATACTTACACCAAAATAATCTTATTGATGTCCACTCTCGTAGTGACATATGATGCATACTTTTCTGGTCCATCCAACTTTGCAAGAAGACTTCCTCCGGTCCTCCTATACATAAGCCCAACATCTTGCTCAAAAAGTCCACAATACCTACCTATTATGGCATTCTCAGAGTCATTTCATGTACATTTGCCATGTGCTGCCATCATTCACTTTTATTACATGATAGAGATGTCTTCTCTATTGTCATATGATCAATACCGGATGACACTAACATCATGGAAGCTGCAAGCCCGTACTGAATGTGCATACTCTGCATCACCCATGATTCTTGAGGTCACTCTAGTGGGACTCCTGATTTAAACATATCTTGTGTGTTGCATGCCCTTGAGGTCAGTGGCGGAGCTTGGGCCAAATCTGTGGAGGGGCAATGGGCTAAGGAGGGGCAAAACTATGTGATTTAGCCTGTTTTTACTGAATATATGACACACAAACTATGTGGTTTATCCTGATTTTTTATTGAGCTGGGGGGGGGGGGGCACCGCCCAGGTTGGCCCCCATGAAGCTCCGCCACTGCTTGAGGTCATGTGAGGTAACTCACGACTTGGGGTGAGCATATGTGGTAAGGCGTGAAGGAGTATGGTTGGAATCTCAAGGAGCAAGAACATCTTACAGGGTCAAGGAGTACAATATACCGAAAAGGGAGTCAAATTCATTTTTGCTCACAAGTAGATACTCTTGCGATTATCTGTGTGTGGGCGTGCTTTACCTTGAGATAACCATATTGTCTCATGTTTTCATATCGATGTCAACAATTACAGTATTGTTTCTAGATAAGACCATAAATTATAATCATGGATGCATTCATATTCTTAATTTTTACGCATGAGACGAGTGTTAATGTTCTATTTTTGTAAAATTGATCATGCCCATGCTATTGTTGTTGTCTCTACGATGCACTTTTGGAGTTGGGAGTTGGAATATGTACACATGACGATGTTTGATATTCAAAACGAAGGTGATTGTTTGATACTAGGTTGATATCCACGAATATTTATATCTCTGTGGCAACTAACTCGAATGCATGCACACATTTACCAAGATGAGCGCGTAAATTATTTGTGTCAAGTGGGGGTGGAAAGGGGGTCGCAAGTCGGATGTTCCATTGACAAAGGTTGTGAGCTGAGGCGGACATGTGGAGATAACTAATGCAAGAAAAAGAAGGAGAAAATTGATTAGCGTTAACAAAAGAAAATTTATTAGTGTTAACAAAAACTGTCTGGCAACACCATGTGATGTGCATGAAAATTGTAGTCACTATTGGTATGAATCTGAAGATGTATGCGCTGTTGCAATGTGCGGGCAATTGCCTACACAAGTAAAAGATACTTGCGGTCAACCATATGACTGTACCTCTCATAAAAAACATTATAACCTGATTCTACGAAAACAATTAGTGATAAAATTAAACAGAATGGAGATTTGACATCAAAATATTCAACGGGGATGACAACGGCTCTAGGCGTTTGTTCTTGGGGCACATGCACGAAAACTTCCCATCAGTCTTCGACAAAGTCAATATGACTCAGAGATGGAGCAACGACAATGACGCGTCGGCGGTTCATTCATACTGCGGCAGTGATAGTTAGATGATTCAAGGACCTTAGTGTAATTTTTTATTATATTTGAGGTTCTTTGTACTTTTGATGAATCTATAGATCCGAGTTTATATCATAAATAAAAATAAAATTGAATGGCTGAAAAAGACATGCATATATGTTGGACCATGGAAAAAAAATCGTCGACACCGGGGTTGGTGAGATAGGGGCAGCTCATTTGCACTGGTCCGCCTTTGTGGTTGCATTGTTCTTTACATGCATTGAGTACGTACTCAAGTCAGACGTCCAAAACCAGGCTAACGCTGTTCAAATTAGAATGGAAAAAAAGTGCCTCTCTTCTGGTCAAGTCGCTGTATGTCACCACAGTACGCATTACTTGAGTTTCTTTCTTGAAAAACATCAGATCCTGTATTAACTAAAATCAGCAGTGCAAACACATAACTATACCTACTAATCACTCGCAAAAAAAATGACCTACTAATAAAGAAATCAGCGCTTCAGCCTATTTCTTGGGAATTTTGTAAAAACATCCCTGTAGTTTCAGTTAATCAAGCTAAGGTCTTGCTTTAAGTCAGATTTTTGTTTTTTCAGAAAATCCTCTGTAGTTTCGGTTAATCAACCCATGGTCATGTATTAAGTCTGATGTTCATTTTCACAGAAAACACCCTGATATTTGGGTTAATCAACCTGCAGTCCGTATCAAAAGTTTGGGTTAAAGAATATCTATATCTTTTAAATCCTAACTCCAAATTTAACATGTTATATAGAAAATTTGATTAGAAAACTGTGTAGAATCTGACTATGATGTTATTTTTACCTATTAATCGCTTGCAAAACTATTTATGGTGCAACCTTAATCAATAGCGCACGATCCAACTTTCTTTCGTATCGGTGCCGATCCGGATTAGAAATGAACACCTTACCAAAAGCAGATTGGAGAAGAAAGAAACCACCTATAACCACGCATGCACACCTCGCATGAAAAACATAGATTTATCATCTTATGCAGAGAGAGAGAGAGAGAGAGAGACGTCTTAGCATTAACCATATTCAAGTGCGAAGTGGTTGTGTGAGCATTGAGGCTACCATCGGTGAGAGTGCGAAGGAGCATAAGTGACAACATGGATGGGATGTGATGTGTTGAAATAAAAGACGTGAACCTATCGAGGTCTTGAGTCCTGATTATTGGGTTAGGGGCGTTTGATAACTTATTCTCTCATTTCAATGCACGAGCTCTTTTGCTAGTAGAAAAAAAAGTTACATCAAAATCTTCGGGTCGTCCGTTTTCATCCTCCCAAACGGGTCGATGACGCACCATCGCATGTCGCTCACACATTAGAGTCAGGTTGTCGTTTTGGTCATGGATCGGAATTCCTCAAGGCCACGGTTCTATTGTATCGATGCCCTAGAGAAGAAACCATCACAACTGGAAAGGTCGTAGATCCAGAAGCCAAACATGCATTATTTTCCATCTACTACCTTTGTCCCTTAATAATTGAACTAAAAAATGTCTTATATTAGGGGCTGAGGGAGTAACTCACATCAACATTGAAGGCCACATCGACGGACGGAGACCAGGCCACAGGGCCAAACTGTAAAGGAAAGTTGCCATTGCGCCAACAAACCGTGCAAACCATAGTCTCATTGAGCAGAATATCGAAAAAGTGTGCCGTTGAGCCATTGACACGACCACACACGACACATGGAGAGACTTGAGGAAACCTTGTTCCTTGGACAGACCACCACCAATGACGAGTCGTCAGTGAAGAGTTTAGGAAGCGTCGACACCATCACTGCCCAACGAAACCTACCTGAAAGGAGGAGAAAAAAGCAAGACCTTTTATTTTCATCCACTACTTCAGCTTATTAGTAACAACCATGCCACAAATGGCAAGGGCGTTCAAATAAAAACTCATCAAATTGTGCATCTCCCTATTTGATTGGTTTTGAAGCTTCAAGCTTGCATGTTCGTAATAATATTGTACTCTGTGGGGGCGAGCGGTTATGGTAGCAAGGCAACCAGGAGGCAGAGCGGGTTCCTTTGCGTGTCGTCGGCGCCGCCGCTGGTTCCCTCTCCCACCGCCAAACACACAGGCGGCGGGAGGGAGGGGGAACCTCATATATGTTTGTCTGGTGGGTTCTCATTATGATTAGGTTTGAGGGAGCCACCGTCGAGGCTGTTGCGGCGGCGTAGCCTCTGAATAAGTTTCCTCGAGCTCCATTCATGGTCAGGGAGGGCTCGTGCCTTCGTATAGGAGCCATCGGGGTGGAGGATCCCCGGATCTCATCGAGGTCATGGGCTATGGTGTTTGGAGGTTGACCGATACTGGCCGTATTGGTCCTTGGATGGGTGGTGGTTGTTTGGAGACGAAGATTCTTCTTCCTCCTCGTTCGTATGTTTTTTTTGATGCATTTGATCCTCCCTCTTTGTGTTGCTGGTGGAGAGATGTTCTGCTTTGCCCTGGTGATTGTCTCGGTCACGGCGTCGGAACCAGATCCTAATTCTTTTCCATCTGGAAGGGGAATATATAACGGTAATCAAAGCCACAGTTGGTGAGGGCTGGTGCAGGCGTATTGGATGCACATGTGTGTCTTTGTCTTTTCGACGCCGGAGCGAAGAAAAAGGGGAGCAACGTGGTGGCGATTATGTCGTGGTTGAAGATGATGACCTGCTTGGGTCTAGTTGCAGAGTCTTGTGTTATAGGGATCTTATCACAAGGTTCAGGGACGATGACACTAAGCTCCGAAGATCTTCGTGGTTTACAAGTTGTTTAGGGTGCTCTTTGTTATTCTGATTCTTTGTGCGTCGTACGTGTGTTACGATATGCTTGTGCGGGTAAAGGACTTTGTGTTATTTTGTGATTTAAATACAACCATACTATCTTCGTCCTGATTTATTGGCCCTCTATGTATTTTGTGTCAAACTTTGACTTTAAATTTAACTACTTCATCCGTTCACTTTTGTAAGATGTTTTAGACATTTAAGACAACACCCAAAACAATCCAATTTGAGCTGTCTAAAACATCGTATAAAAATGGACAGAGGAAGTAACAAAATGTTAATGCATGTCATAAAAGATAATATTATTGAAAACTATGTTCATATACGAATCCAACGATACAATTTTTCATGACATACACTAACATTTTGTTAGCGAGATCTATGATTAAAATTTAGCACAAAATACGAACCTGAACAGTAAACAGGACGAAGGTAGTACTTTCTTAAATAAAAACTTGCGAGAATGGAGTTTTGGCTCCTAGGTGTAGATACACCTATTATGAAATATATATAAAAAACACATTTCAAATTGTTAAAAAAATTCGAGAAAAAAATCCCGCGTGTACACCCGGACATCTTATGGTCGCACACAAAATTTCGGTGGAAAAAGACATTTTTGTGGCATGTATAAAAAAATAAAAAATGCCTCGTAAATAGCTGTAATCAAGTATCAAAAAATATCTTTTTTACACAAGTCATAAAAAATGTCATTTTTTAAGGAAACTTTGTGCACGTACATATAATATCCGGATTTACATGTGGGATTTTTTCTCAAAATTTTTGAACTTTTAAAAATATGTATTTAGCCAATAGATGCATATACAGTGAATTTCTGAAAACTTGCATGCTTTTTGAAGAAAGCTTGCCCTGTTACTCAGACAACAATGCATGCTGCATGCAGCTCCAAATAAAAGAAAATTAACAGAGAAATCGAGGTAGCTGGATCGAGATCATTTTCCTTTATGAGCGCAGACAAAAGAAAGAATCGTCGAGATCGACCTGTCGAGTGTCGAGAGTGTCGACCAAGGCCGTGCAGCCATGTGTGACGACACGATTGCTGGACATGCCGTCGCTGTCGTGCAACAAACCATTCATGTATGCTCCACCATACGTGTCAGGTACTTCCTTGGCCAGACTAGACTAGTGCATCGTCACATCCATTGCCCGTTCTACGTTCTAAAGGGCACTAGTATAATTTGTCTTTCCCCGGTGGCATGTATTTTTGACGGGCAACGGCAGGTGCTCTGCCAATTCATTAAGTAGAGGGAAAAGGACCGAGGTCCCAGTGTGTCATGCAGATCAATTCCTAAGCCAGAGGCTGGTTGAGGAATAGCACCACAAAGCTCAGATCAAAACAAAAAATAGAGAAAAAAGGAAGAAAGACAAATGGAAGCATCAGCGGAATGCCTCCCAAAAAAGAGAAATCTCCTCTCTGGTCATGGCCACAACCGTTTCAGGCGAGCATCTCTTCCCCTCGAAGGTGCGTCGGTTGCGCTCCTTCCAAAGATTCCAGGCTACGTAGGCCGCCATGGTGATTTGCTTGCGCGATTCCGTCGTCCTGCCGATGCCAATGGTCTTCCTCCACCAATCCTTGATAGAAGTGGATGTAAAACCGATGGCAGATGCCTTCTCGTCAGTTCTGCAGAAGGAGTGCCAAACCTCCCGAGCGAAAGGACAGCACAGGGAGATGTGAGCCGCTGACTCGATGGTTTGGTCGCAGAGGGTGCATAGGTCATTGTGTGGCCATCCCCTAGTTGAAAGACGATCACCAGTCCAATTCCTGTTTTGGAGCAGCAGCCAAAGGTAGAATTTGACCTTTGGCTCCGCCTTGATCCTCCATGTTGCATGCAGCAGGGGCTGGGACGTCCTAGTTTGGAACTGAAAATCATAGGCCGAGGCCGCAGAATAGCATCCATCCGTCGTCAAAGTCCATTGGATCCTGTCTTGATCATCATTGAGGGTCACATGTTGGAGTAGCTCCCATAGCCGCAGGAACTGTTCCAACAGAAGCTCGCTATCAAGACGTTGCAACCCCTTCATCCAACGGTTGGCCTGAAGGCCCTCTTTAACAGACAGGTTTTTCCTCCTAGCAAGCTTAAAGAGATCCGGAGCCAACTGAGCTGGTGCGTCCCCCTGGAGCCATCTATCAGACCAAAATCTCGCGCGTTCGCCATTCCCAATAGAGATTTTTGTGCACGCAGAGAACAGTTGACGATCCACCAAGTCACAAGGTATTGTCGTGCCTCTCCATGGCCTTTGATCATTACTCCATTCAAACCAAGCCCACCGCAGACGAAGGGCTCTGCTAAAGCATGCCGTGTCCTTGATTCCTAGTCCCCCCATCTTTTTTGGTGCACAAACCTTTCTCCAATTAACTAGACACTTGCTACCACTAGCCTCATCATCAGCGTTCCAAAGAAAATTCCGGCTAATCTTCTCGATTTTCTTGATGGCCCATTTGTTGGCAGCAAAACAAGTGAGGAAATATGTGATGGTGGAGGTAAGCACCGAGTTGATCAGAGCCAGCCTGCCCGGCCTAGCAAGCAGCTTGCCCTTCCAGCCCTTCATTCGTCCAGCCAATCTGTCAATGATAGGAAGCATCTCCACACGGCGAGGTTTACGCAGGCCCAGCGGCAACCCGAGGTAGCGGCAGGGAAGGGATCCCACGGCACCCCCGAAATCCTCCAAGATGCTGTCAAGATCAAGATCATCACATCTAATAGGGTAGGCCACACACTTGGCCGCATTGATCTTCAGTCCAGATGCCTCCCCAAAACGCTCCAGTATAGCACGCACAGCAGTGATCTCATTCTTCTTTGGATTGATGAATAACGCGGCGTCGTCGGCATACATGCTAGTACGCAGCCTGGCAGCCTTCGGTGCAAGCGGGGTCAGAACCCCATGGACCGTGGCCAAGTCAAACAATCGCTGTAGTGGCTCCATAGCGAGAATGAACAACAAAGGGGATAGTGGGTCCCCTTGCCGCAGCCCGCGTCTGTGCTGAAAAGGAGTGCCAGGGGAGCCATTGAGAAGAATTCTGGAAGTGGAGGTTCGCAGAATAATGGATAGGAGGTCCCTCCATCGCTGCCCGAAACCAAAAGCAGATAGGACATCCATCAAATATCCCCATCCAACGGAGTCAAAAGCCTTCGCTATGTCGAGCTTCAGAAAAAATGTGGGCTTCTTCTTGGAGTGAGCTTCTCTTATGACATTCTGGACATAGATGAAATTGTCTTGAATGCACCGCTTTTTGATAAAAGCACTCTGACTATGGGACACTAGCTGATCCAACTCGGGGGCCAGCCTATTCGCGAGCAACTTACACAAGATCTTGGCAATACTGTGCATGAGGCTAATTGGTCGAAAATCTAAGGCATCACTGGGACCCTCCTTTTTTGGGATTAGGACAATGTTTGCGGAGTTCATCAAGTTCCACAAGTTGCCCTTCAGAGAGTGTAATTGATTGACAGCACTCAGCAGGTCAGCACAAACAATACTCCAACACTTCTTGTAGAAGAGACCAGTAAAACCGTCTGGTCCAGGAGCGCTTTCTGAATGCAAACAGTCAATCACCTCTTTGAGCTCCTCCATGGAGAAATCATTGTCAAGGTGGCTCAGGTCTCGGGCAGGAAGGTTGAGGGCATCCCAATTAAGTTGCCATTTGCTTGCGAAGGGGGCCCCCATCAGCCGGTTGAAATGCAGAAGCAGAATGTCAGCCTTCTCATTATGGTCAGATGTTTCAGAGCCACACTGCTTTTTTAGGGTCGGAATGTGGTTCTTTCGACGTCTGCCGTTGGCGCGCAAAAGGAAAAGTTTTGTGTTGGCATCCCCGGTCCTGATCTGGGTCAGTCTCGAGCGCTGGCGCCATTTGCTCCTATCGATGGCAGCGAGACCAAGTAACCTCGCCTTCAGCAGACGGCGCAACTCTCTCTCGGAAGCAGAGAGCTCTCGCATATCTTGAGCAATGTCCAGATTGAAGATTACATCGTTTGCAATGGCCTCCTGCAAACGCAACTCAGACATGTGCGATCTATGCCATTTTCTAAGGCCGGCCGCCGTGCGACAGAGCTTGATGTGCAGGCCTCTAATGGCGTCCTGGGAGGACACAGACTTGGACCAAGCCCCCATTACCACATCATGAAAGCCAGGCAGATCAGCCCAGAAAGTTTCAAACCTGAACCCGCGGAATCTTTTTACAATCATCTTCTTTAGGAGCAGAGGGCAGTGGTCCGAAATCGCAGTAGAGGCTGGGACTAGTTGATACTGGGGGAAGTGCAGCTCCCAATCCTTGGTCATAAGAACACGATCAAGCTTGGATGAGGTGTTGTTCTGACACTCACTAGCCCAGGTGAATCTCCGCCCCACAAGCTGAAATTCCCGAAGCTCGAGATCCTCGAGCACACATCGAAATCGACCCATCATTCGGATGTTCAGATTGTTATTGCTCTTCTCATCTGCCCTGGCAATTAAGTTGAAGTCACCTGTAATCAGCCACTTGTTTTGTACCCCAAGCTTTATGTCTCTGAGCTCCTGGAGGAAGGTTATCTTCTCTTGATCGTCTTGGGGCCCATAGACCACCGTAATTGACCAAGAGGATCCATCCAGGGGCTGGGACGTCCTATGGAAATTTACCAAAGCCAGTCACCGTAGAGAAATATCGCCATCCGCAAAAAATATAAAACAGAGAAATTTCGCTATAGGAGTTTGCTCGTATAAGAAAATTCTGCTTTTCCTTTCTCTGAGACAGGGCCACTATATTTCGACAGGAACGTAATGACAATGTGTGGGCGCGGCAATTTAGGTTAGCAACGCAGGCAGCAGCCGATGGCACGTGGCCGTGTCAGTGCGATGTTTGGCAGTACCGCCAAAACCGGCGGCACCCACCTCGATCGAGAGAGAGAGAGAGAGAGTGCAAGTCGACGCAGGTGTACTCGTCTCAAGCATATACGTATATTTTTTATGGATACTCTCGAGCATGTCTTGTCTTTGCTCAGGGCCGGGCCCAGAGTGGTGCCAACTGTGCGGCCTGCACAGGACCCAAAATTCTAGGGGGGCCAAAAAATTTAGATAGGCCTAGTATTAAAAAAAAATGTGCACAACTGGGACGCTGCTCCGCTGGTGTTGGGCCGAAGCCTGAGTCGAGGCAACCTGGAGGCAACGAGGGCGAGGCCATCTAGGCTAGACCGCTCGAGCGACCAGCGTTGGCGCTGTTTCCGGATCGATCGTACTCCTCGTACAGGGATCGGGAAAAGAATTGCTACAGCCTTACAGGGATCGGATCGGCAAATGGGCGCAGGGCAACAGCCAACAGGACTCGATCGTGGCTACACGAACGTCACGTCCTCCCCTCTCGTCGCCTAGTGCCCTCAGCCCTCGTCCAGTCGTCCTCGTCTTGTGGCCTCGTGGATCGTGCCCTGTTTTTTGTTCAATTGGTTAGATATCGATCGGAATTAGAAATTTGGATTCTGCCGCCGATGCCTTGCTCGCCTCCTCTCTCGATTTTCAGATTCGTCGACATCGTCTCATCGGATTGATCACTGACCGACTCTAGCCTCCAGCTCCAGATGCTTAGCGAAATCTTCTTTTGATTAACTTCGGGTCCTACTCTTAATTTCTAATTTTGTAATTAACTATTGACAGGGATTATAAATTTGTTAGAGATCGGGTTTTACCTCCTTCATTAAAAATCGTAGTGTAGCAACTATCGGACAGTACCCAAAACTAGGTGAGTTAGACGGTTCGTCAAATTACCAAACATTGACACATGATCTTCAATTGATATATGCTACTATATAAGTTCAAGTTTATTTTATTCATCTTCTTTATCTCGTGTTTCAATAATGCAGATTTGAGTCATCATGGGAAAACAATAGTCTGGTGCCTTGAGATAGAGTGTTGGAGAAGATTGATTACGAGGATATCATTGAAGATTTCATTTCAAAGAATACTAAAAGAATGAGGATGTTCAAATAAATAGCAACCGGGAGTTAGTTAGGTATGACTTTTTTTATATGTCCAATTGTTATGCAAGAAATTATATTATATACATTATAACTTTTTCCTACGAGATATATATACATCATAATTACTCGTTAGTTTTTTTTGTGAGATAGACCCCAATTTTTAGTTTCGCATAGGGCCCCGGATTTTGCCGGCCCGGCCCTGTCTTTGCTTTAGGCCGTGCCAACGTATGCTTGGAATCACACGAAAGAAAAACGACAGAAATGGACGTTCGGGCCGCTATCGAGTTGATTTTCAGACACACGTACAAGGAATGTTACCGGTTTACCATTGTGTCCAGGTCTGATGAACCTGGAGAATGCCTCGATACCGACATTTGCCCGTGGCGTATCGAGGTGAGGTGAGTAAATTGTTCAAAACCACAAAATTAGGGTACTTCATTACCATCATTTTTGTCAAAAATAACAAAAGACCATCAATTATGTGGCAAGTGGGTAACAAATTGCACTAATTCAAAACTGAGTCAAGTCTAACTGCAGAACTAATTGATGAGACCCGTCTATTCAGGCTGATGTGGCGAAGACTAGTTCTAGTCGATGTTTGAACTGCTGAGGTGGATAGTGGGCCCACCTGTCATCCACACCTCTTATCTCCTCTCTCCTCTATTTCTTCTTCCCCACACTCTCCCTCACCACCAGCTCGCTCCCATTGCTTGTCATCGCCCCTTCCCACCTGGCGTGGTTTCGTCGCGACAGATGCCATGGGAAGGCTAAGAGAGGTGAGAGCAAGGCTACGGTGAAGATACAGGACGGGATTGGGCAACTGCACGCGGTGATTTACCCAGGTTCAGGGCCCTCGCGGGGAGGTAACATCCCTAATCCTGCATGTGATGTATAGGATAGCACAGGGTTGCTCCTAGAGCTGTATTAGAGGAGGAGGTAGGAGCACATTTTCCTTTTGCCTCGCTTAGGCTCCATTCGGTGTGCAGGCATAAAAAACAAAGGAAAAACAAACTGCATAGGTATTAGATTGAGTGAACAGTGGAAAACTGTGGAAAGGAGAAATAAGGGAAAGGAGCTGGGACTTGCGTTCGGATGGCTCACAAAAACACAGAATGACTAGAGTAACGAACAGTGGCTAACCTAATATTTTATTGGGGTACTACTTCAGCATCGTACTTTTACTAAAATACTTTATTTTGCCACGCAGTGCAACTCCTCTGTTTGCCTCGGGACACCGCCCAAAAATGTGCTCCGGCTGGTTTTTCCCAATCCTGTGAAATCTGTATGTCTAGCGGTACTTTCCTCTGTAATGTTTTGTAGCCTTCCTTTGAACCGAACAACTAAAAGGAAAGAAAACCTGTACAAGCTAACTTTCCTTTGGAACGACCGGAAATCCCGTAAACCGAACGGGGCCTTAGGTGTGAGAATGAGAGTGAGAGAGTGTAGCGTGGTGGACATGGAGCCTCTCTTGTCTCTCCGAGTGAGCTCCCCTGGTGCATCTTATAAAGGGATGTCCAAGGGACAAGGAATGACCCACTTGGCCTACTACACTATTGGAATGGACATGCGAGGTGACGCATGACGCAGGCTATAGTGCATCATTATTGGTCAACAGTGCAGGACTATTGGGGCGTAGTAAAGTGACGTGGCTATAGTGTGTTCATGTCATGTCCGATGGGACGCTGCGGTTGACCTCACACAGCAGGCTGGCTGGAGCTGTCGGCTGGAGAGCCGTTCGGAGCAGCCGGGTAGTGAGTGCCGGACCGAGGGGTGTTGGCCGCCCCGACATTTTGAAATGTCGTCTTGTCTTCTTGAGCCTACCTGGGGGTCACCCCCCCCCCCCCCGACAGTAGCCTTCGAGTCTCCGGGCGACTTGAAGAGTCGGGCGAGCGGTCTTCGTTGTCGTGGTATTAGGGGTTGTCGATGATAGCTGGCTGCGGGCCGCAGCCGGTGCGGCTTGCTTCCAGTGGGGGCGCGCCAGCACACCCACCGGGTGTAGCCTCCGAGCCTCCGGGCGACTCGAAGAGTCAGGCTAAGGTTCCTTGCAGTTTGTTGCAGCAGATGGGCGTGAAGCGCCGCCGGGCGCGAACGCGGAGTCCGTCGGCAGGTGGGCGCGAGGCGCCACCGGGCGCGGAGTGGAGTCCACCGGCAGCTGGGCGCGAGGCACCGCCGGGCGCGGAGCCTTGCTGTCTTTCCAGTGGGAGCGCGCTGGGTGTAGCCTCCGGGCGACTCGAAGAGTCGAGCGGAGGGTCCTTGAAGTTTGTTGCAGCAGATGGGCGCGGAGCGCCACCGGGCGCGTACGTGGAGTCCGCCGGCAGGTGGGCGCGAGGCACCGCCAGCCGCGGAGCGGAATCCGCCGGCGGATGGGCACGAGGCGCCGCCAGGCGCGGAGCGGTGTCCGCCGGCTGGTGGGCGCGGAGCCTTGCTGTCTTTCCAGTGGGAGCACGCCAGCGCACCCATTGGGTGTAGCCTCTGAGCCTCCGGGCGACTCGAAGAGTCGGGTGGAGGGTCCTCGCTGGCGTTGGAGCGGACGATGGCGTCGAGGATGCCGGTGGCAGCCGCCGGCGGGCCTGCAACCGGCACGGCATTTTCCTAGCGAGGCGCGTCGGCGCACCCACTGGGTGTGGCCTCCTAGCCTACGGGCGAGGGGGCGGGGGGGGGGGGGGGTCCCACGGAAATGATCATGCAAGAGACAAAGTTAGTCGGCGCAGATATATCAAATATTTTGTTTCGGCAGTGCATGTTTTATGCAGAGGGCGCCGACTCGGCTTCGTCCAAGCCCCCTTCAGTCTTTTTTCGTGTCCCCGCCGCTCTTTTGGCTTTTGCTCTTGCCAGCCGGACAGCCGGCAGTCAGTCTGTAGCTGAGGCGAAGAGTGGGCCACATTGTGGAGCGTACAGTACTCGGACTCTGGGAGCATATTCGACCGACCAGATACTTAGAAAGGAAATGACCGGGTTGCCCAAGCCGTTTTCTCTCCCGTACGTTTTCATGTGAAGTGACCTCCAGCTTTTCGGACAGTCGGGATGCGGTATGTAGCTGAGACGAAGAGTGGGCCTTCGGTACCATACACACTACTAAGCTGTCCATGGGAAAGAACGTATCGGGCCAGCCTTGGGCCGAGACTAGCTGGCGCCGGCTAAACATCAAAGCGACTAAAAAATGCAGAGATAGCTCCCGAGGGTCGTTTGGGGGTTATCCGTCTTTGTGCGCGGTGCAAGGGTATGCGGATGGGAGTTCACATTGCTTTTGGCGCAGTCGGGGCGGAGGTGACCTCCGGCAGACAGCCCGAGCCTCCCGGCGGTCGAGGGGCGACCCAGCCGGTCGGGCCCGACCAGCCAGGCGTCGAAGCGGATGGGAAGACGGCCCGGCTCACCAGCCGACCACGCGTCGAAGCGGGCAGGCAGGCAGACTGGCTAGGCAATGCCGCGGGCAGAGTTGGCGAGTTTTTTGGTTGACCTCTTTCTTTCTTTTCACCAGCGGCCTCTTTCTTTCTTTTTTCCAGCCGGTGCGGTAGTTGGGGTGACAAGAGCCGACGCGGGGGCGCGAAGGAGTGAGCCGGCGGGCGGGGATGCGGGGCACGACCAGCCAGAGCAGAGCGCAGCCGGCCGCGACGAGTCGGGGCGGTGGCGCGTCTTCGGGTAGCCGGCCAAAGCAAGCGGCTAGAGCGGCAGGAGAAGGCGCGGGTGTGCGGAGGCGTGAGCCGGCGGGGAGGCGGGGCGCAGCCAGCCGGAGCGAGTTGGAGTGGGACGACGCGGTGGAGCGCGAGGCCCACCGGCGTGGGGGGCTGGAGCGGGGCGTGCGCTGGAGCGGTGTAATGTGACACGGTGGGGCGCGGACGCGCGGCCATGGGCACCCGGATGCTCGGGAGGCCCGAGCAGCGCGGCTGGCCGGAGGCCGGGCGGGCCAGAGCGGCGACAGGTGCCGCGGGCGTGCGGGCGGAGCGGCGACGGGGCGTGCATGTGGAGGGTGGCCGACGACGGGTGCCTCACCACGGGCGCGCAAGAGGAGCGGGGCAATCAGGAGGTCGTCCGGTGCCGCAGGCCGGGGCAGACGGGCGTGGCGCGGGGCGACCAGGAGGTCGGAGCGGCGACAACGGCGGGGCGAAGTGACGACGGGGACACGGGTGACGCAGCGACGCTGGGGCGCCTGGTTGGAGCGGCAGCAGGGGTGCAGGCGCGCCGACGCGGATGCGGGTGCCGGGGTGCGGCCGGGCGCGCGGACGGAGCTCACAAAGGCAGAGGAGGCCAGCATGCAGGGGGGCTGTGCGAACGGCGTGGGGGTGAAGCAGACGGCCCGGCACACGCGGGATGCAGCGGGCCGGCGCACGCGGGCCAGATCTGCGTGGCGGGAGGAGTAAGCGGTCGTGACAAGGAGGAGCTCAGGAACGAGGTCCGGTGGGGCTCCGATGGCTGGCGGAGGGATGTGGCGCAGGTGGCGGTGGAGAAGGGATTTTTCTGTAAGGGAGAGAGCGAGCGTGCGAGAGCCTACGGGAGGTGAAACTGGAGGAAGAACAGAGAGGCGGCGAGCCTGGAAGAGGCGAACGGCGTGTCGGAGCCGGGCACAAGGCGGCGCGGGGGTGCCGAAGGAGATGCGCCGGCGCTCGAGCGCGAACGACACAGCGATGTAGCGACGGGGGCGCCGGCCACGTAGCGACGCGAGGGCGCCGGGAGGCCGACGTCGCGGGCGTCGCGCCGGTGCAGTGATGGAGCGACGGTGGTTGCGGCGAAGAGGCTCCCGCCCGGACCTCGTTTCCAACGGCAGCTTGCCCCACGGTAGGCGCCAACGATCGTGGTTTTGTCATGGCATATGCCATGACATGGCTAAGAGAGGTGAGAGCAAGGCTACGGTGGAGACGGGGTGGGATTGGGTAACTGCACGCGGTTATTTCCCAAGTTCGGGGCCCTCGCGGGGAGGTAACACCTCTAATCCGGCATGCTGTCTGGTGTATATGGTAGTACAGGGTTGCTCCTAGAGCTGTATTAGAGGAGGAAGTAGGAGCACCTTTTCGTTTGCCTCGCCTGGGTGTGAGAAATAGAGAGTGAGGGAGTGTGGCGTGGTGGGTGATACTTGTGATCTGCGTTAGGTTTTCGTGAAGAGGAACCTGTGATGCAGCACAATACGAATAAGCATTTCCCTCAGTAGAGAACCAATGTTTATCGAACCAATAGGAGTAACGGTCAACCACCGTCTTCAGCGACTACGCACAAAAGAGCAAACACTTGCACTCAACGCGGCAAGAGGGTTGTCAATCCCCTTGGTCTCGTTATTTGCAAGCAAATAAAGTGTGTAGATGATAGTAGATAATTGTAAATTACAAAATAAAATAAAATATAATAAATGGCAGCAAGGTATGAAAAGCTTTTGTAAATTTATAAGTGAACAGACCCGGGGGCCATAGTTTTCCCTAGTGGCATCCCTTACATAGTAAGCATCCTATCATGCTTGTACTTAAATAACACCTACATATATACTGCTGAATCTATAAGTGACGCGCACAAAGTGTTTATAGAAAATATTAAGAAAATCAGTGTCAAAAAATACTAAATATATGTGACAAATACATTTAATAAAAATCCTAGAATATATTTTTAAAAACAAAAATGTTGAACTTTGCAAGTGCATCCAAGATCCAATTATTTCAGAAGTGAGGGCGTGTAGATCAAATTTCATATATAAGATAGTTAAGGATAAATGCACAATGGAGAGCGCTTAATTAATTAAAAAAAATGTAATTTAGTAGTAGCCAAAGAAAAGCATCTTTATTACTTTTCCCGATGACTCCGTTGTAACGCTAGAAGGATCTATTTCCAAAAATGTACAAAGAAAATTTCAAAATCGTATAGGTGGGTATCCAATAATTTTTGAGAACTTTTAGAATAGAGAAGGACGATCTTCTAGAAATTTTTAGTTCGGTTTAAAACAATTAGATAAAACTTCTAAATTTAAATGTTGTTATATTAAATATAAGGATGGCTTCTAAAACATTACGGACCAGGTGAAAAAAATATTTGACCAGAAAACCCAAAATATAGGGAATTGTTGGAAAGACAAATATGGCTTTCAAAAGTTCAAAAACTATCTTCAACAAGTTAATGATTTTCTAAACATTTTAAAAGTATAAGGATAAGCTTGAACTGAGCCATGGCTCATGAGGATGCATGCAGCTCACCGGCATGTTCATATCATGAGTGTTGGACTGGTGGAGGCGTCGATGAGTTACATAGGTTTGTGTGTGTGCGCAGGCGCGCGCGCGTGTGCATGTGTGTGACACACACGGAGAGAGGAGGGATCCCGCGCATAGAGAGAGAGGGAGGGAGAGAGAGACAAGTATATAGAAAGTGATCGACACAAATTTAGTCCTCCGTAGAATATTTTCATCATATGTACCATGTAGATGCAAACAGTAATTGTGCCAGTACTAATCAGTAGAGGGAAAATCCGAAAAGTAACAATGTATTTAGTAACTATAACAAAACACAATAATGTATTTCATAGTTACAAAATTTACGAGTCGTTTAATATATATAATGGTGTCACCAAATTTTGTTGTGGCACATTGCTTAATACAAAATTTTCAAAAGTTTAAGTTGCTCCACAATGTTCCGACTATATTCCTAATAGGAGGTAGGGAAATACAATATGGTATACGCTATGAAAATAAGCAGTGAATGCTATTTTTAAAGATGTTGTGCTTATTTTTCTAAAAGATTTAAAAATGTTTACATAATTTTTTGTTTAAAACTAATTGTTTTAATATTTGCTAGCCCGTGCAGGAGCACGGGTTAATGACTTGTTAAATATAATTTTCATTTGAATACAAAATGCATAAGATGTGATCACCACTTTCCATATATCTACATAAACACTAGACAAGTTCGAAAAGATCCACAAGAGGCAAGGAAGACAAATGGATAAACAAAATTCAGTGTAAAGAATATTAGCAATTTCTATCACATAAAAGAACACCAATTGTAAAAACACAAGAAGTATTTGGAAATAATTCCCATTGGTAGATTGCAAAGAGAACCAATATCATCTTCACACCAAAACGATAAGAGATAAGCAAATTGGACATTGTAAAGCTAACATGCCACCTAGGAACAAGATAATTTACAATATCAACTCTAGGTGGGAGTACCTCAAATGTACACATTTTCTAGCCTTGTAATATAAACATAGCATATTACTCCCCCATAATGTAATAGCCCAACATTCTCAACAAGAGGCAAATAAAATTCAACAAGAGATAATTAATGGACCATTTATAATTTGAATTTCTCATGAGTAAGACATACCACATAGAGACTAGATAATCTTGTAGTATAAATACTAGGTGGTATTCCTCATGAACACATATTTGTGGGATCATGAAGTCCACAAAGCACATCACTCCCCAAAATGGGATAATCCATTAATTTCTCTCAAGAGCCAAGTAAGATATAAAACGAGATGTGAAAAGGCTCAACACAAGATTCACACGTACATGATGTGCAAACCAACATACACATACTTGACTACTCAAGATAAGACTCACGTGTACATAATGTGCAAACCAAAATATCCATACTTGATTACACAACATATACGAACACATGCAAGATACAAAACCAAAACATGCAAAGGGGCAAGTAACTTCCAATGTAAACAATTTAAGTACAAATTACCGCAAGGAGGCACATCGGATATAAGATAGGAACATGATAATCCAAATGACTTGGCTTGAGAAAATGTAATTGATGAAGATCTCTTAATTCTTCATGAAGTAGCCAAGTCTCCAATGCCCTCCACTATCACCTATTGATCAAGTTTTAGCTTGCTAAACCCCAACCAAGTTGGGTCCTAAGAAGTTAGTCACAATAGGCTTGGAAACCTAAATGGTTCTTTTCTTGACACCACTATGAGTACCAACAAATTTGGCAACCACATTGCCAACCTGGTCCTTCCGAAGAGAATATATATCATCAATTAAAATAGGGTTGGATAAAGTACCGTTAGTTCATCAAGAAGCAAGGTGACCCTTCTCACGACATAATGTGACACCCTTGAATCATGCTACAGTGATCAATATAATTAAGCTACAGTAACATGAGGTTTAAGCTCATCCATTTTGCTAATCCAAGTTTGATCACTTTGGGAATAAATTCTCAATTCAAATTCTTTTGCAATTCAAATTGATTTGAAAAGTGGATTTAATAGTTTTGCAAACCTGAAAACAAAAATCATGGATGGGTTGCAAATATTCTCTAAGCAATTGTAAAATTGCAACCAACTTTCTGTAAAGTGTTTTAGTGCCTCAAAATAAATAAAACAGAGGCCAAATCATTTATTAAATAGCCTTTTGAATTATGTGGTTTTCAAATAAATTCAAAAAGCCCCCAAACATTTTGTGGCAGTACCAAAAATTGCAAGATGAATAATGGACCTTGTGCGATATTTTTACAAAAGTATTTTTATTACTAAAATAAATAAAACAGAAAACAAATAAAATAAAAAGCTAAAAAGAAAAGGGGCCTAAGTGCACTGTGCACTTAGGCCTACCAGCCAGCCTAGCCGACCAGCCGTTCATCAGAGGAGACGTGGGCGCGGCGATGGGTGTCAGCGACCGAGGCCGAGGTCGTGGCAGCCATCCACCGGCTCGCCAGGGCCTAAAAGGCGTTCCCTCGGCGCCCCAAACCCTAACCCTAGCCCTAGTTCCCCCTCGCCTCGCTCCCCTCGCTCGCGCTCGCCTCTGCCTTCCGCCGCCGTCGCCATGGCCCCGGCGTAGTCACGGCCACCGAGCCCCCTCGCCCCCGACGTTGTCCAGAAGATCCGCCGTCGACCCCCGCGTCCACGCCGACCTTAGGCGCGAGCTCGCTGCCCCTGCATCGCCCCCGCGCCTTCATCTTCCTCCTCGGGACGCGCCGGAGCGCCACCGCGTCAAGCCGCTACCCTGAGCCTCCCCCGCGCCCACTTAGCTCCCCTACACGCTCGCGGTGAGCTCCTCTATCTTCCCCCTACTCCGCGCGCATGAATTCGAGCCCTAGCGATAGTTGCGCCGACGATCGAGACGCTCCTCCACGGGAGCTCGTCACCGACGGGCCTCCGGTGACCATTTCGTCTGGCACTCGACGCCATTCGACTCCCCGTGTCGCGTAGGCCCTCGTAGCACCACTAGTTCGCCCGTTCACTCGTTGTTTGCCGTCACCGTAGTTTGCCCGAACGTCGGCCGCCGCCGCGAGCTCGATTCCGCACGAGCTCCGGCCACCCCCGCCCCTCCTGAAGGTCGGGATGGATGCGCGCGCTCTAGCTCTCGAACGCGCCAAATCGCGCACCAAATGGTGCCCCTAGGCGTTTTACGATCACTGGCCGAGACGCGCCGCCGCGGTTTTGGTCGCCGGCGACGCTCCAGTCGCCGGGGTTGACCTGGCCGGCCAGGTGGACCCTCTGGGTCACTGGCCAGGGGGCCTCGCGGGCCCAGTTGACCAGTTGACTTGGTCAACTGGCTGAATGGGTAGCCCTAGTTGCTGCCAATGGGCCATGCCCCCCCTGAGCCACTGACATGTGGGCCCAGGCTGTTTAAACCTTGTAAAACTGTTATGTTAATTAACTTAATTAGATTAGGTTAATGTGCCTATGACAGGTGGGGCCTAGCTGTCAGGTTTGATCTGAGACAGCTAGGTTGATTGCTGATGTCACAGTGATGTCATGCTGACGTCATAATTGTATTTTTCGAATTTAATTAAATCTGTTTATTTCAGAATATTAATAAAACTTTGAAAATTAATATAAAATAATCGGTAGATCAGATGAAAATATTTTATATATGGAAGTTGATCAGAAAAATCTCACGAATCCGAATACGATGTACGGTAGTAGCTCAGATGAACATGGACATTTTGGTGTTAGGATCATCTGTCCGGTAGTAGCCTGAGACCAGGGAAAAATCGTCAGATGTTATTCCGCTCCGTCCGTGACGTGTAGTACTGCGTTAGCTCATGCCTAGCTCTATATATTGCCATGTCATACATTATGGTGCATCTGCTTGCGTGATATTTATTGTTTATCCCCCCTCTTATCTTCGGTAGACACCGAGACTGACGCTGCTGCCGGGAACGACTACGCGACTGACGATCGGCCTTTTGCAGCAGAGCAACAAGGCAAGCAACCCCCCCTTGATCATACTGATATCGCCCATTCTTTCTCTCTCATGCTTGCATTAGATTTTGCTATTACTTGTAGATAGCACCTATTCTGATGCATAGCCTATTTTTGATAACTGTTGTTGTACCTACTACTATACTAAACTGCTTAGTATAGGTTGATTAGTGATCCCCTCTGCCCCCCTTAGTCCTAGTTGCCCCTGCTTCATTATCGACGACTCGAAGACTCGATCAACTGATCAACAAGCCATGCCCGTCACATTCACCACACACCCCCTTAGTTGTACGACTCTGCAGGGCTACTATCGAGTACCGAGGGTGACATCTCATAAAGTACTCATGATGCTAACTCTGTAGTGTAACTAATCAGTCGTGGGTATCGAGGGTGATTCCTCCGTCGCCACTCCCGATAACGGCTCGGTCGTGCAACACCTCAAGCGTAGACCAACGAGGGTGATACCTCACTGGTGACCTTGACGATTACATTGAGTGGGATCCATCGAGGCTGATTCCTCGGTTTTCCCCCTTGGTGTTATAGACACGGTGTTACATTTACTTTACTGTTGAGACATGTTGAGGTCAGGATGACCTGGAGGATGTTGGTGTAATAATGACGAGGCGTGGCCGGGCATTCTTGGCCCTTGCCGCAAGTCCTCAAGACGGGTCGACGGGACCACATATCGTGCATCGCGCTTGTCACCGCAGTTAACAAAATGCTAATGGGTTGGGTATTTGATCTGAGTTGGTCGATTGACCTTTTTTGCACTAACCTTCACGTGGGAGAAGTTATGGGTACTTGGCGTCGTTGTATCAGCCGAAGCTCTTCGAACGTCAGCAATGGAGCGGCGCGCGCCCGAGTGGTCCGCGAAAGCATTGATCTTGTATAAGAGGTGCTAGGACTGACCTCGGCCGCCCATGCATCATGCAGGAGTGCAAAGGGTGATGGGCCCAAGACCCCTGCACGCTTAGGATTTAGACCGGCGGGCTGGCCTCTCTGTTGAGCCTAGGTAGGGCGACGACGTGTTGATGTCCCGAGGCCGGGCATGACCCAGGAAAGTGTGTCCGACCAGAGGTTATCAAGCGTGTTGGAAAATGTGGTGCACCCCTGCAGGGATGAATTCAACTATTCGAATAGCCGTGTCCACGGTAACATGACGACTTGGAGTTGTATCCCGATCTAATACAACTAGAATTGTGACTTAAAATTGAAATTCACGACTAGGCCTTCTCTCTATTCTGGCATTTCTGTAGTGAGTTGAAAGATATTACCCCATTCCTTCGATATTGATGCATATTCTAGTATAGATCTGATATAAGTCTTGTGAGTACTTTGGATGAGTACTCACCGTTGCCTTGCTCCCCTTTTCCTCTTGATACGATTGCCGCGACCAAATGATAGAGCCCAGGAGACAACTGCTCCCGCCGACGACTACTACTACACCGACGGTGCCTACTACTACGTGGAGGCCGCCCCCGACCAGCAGTAGGATAGGAGGCTCCCAGGCAGGAGGCCTTGCCTCTTTCGATCCGTAGTTTGTGTTTGTGCTAGCCTTCTTAAGGCAAAATTTGTTTAACTTATGTCTGTACTCAGATATTTTTTGCTTCCGCTGACTCATTTGAATTTGATTTTATGTATTCGATCCCTTGAGGCCCCTGGCTTGTAATATGAAGCTTGTATGCCTTTATTTTGTGTCTAGTGTTGTGTTGTGATATCTTTCCGTGAGTCCCTAATCTTGGTCGTACGCATTTGCGTGTATGATTAGCGTACGATCAAAATGGGGGCGTCACAAGTTGGTATCAGAGCCGACTGCCTGTAGGTAGCCCCCCTTCCAACTTCTTGGTCGAAGTTGAGTCTAGTACTTGAAAAACTTTACTAACATTGTTGTGTGGCTTACGGGCCCACATCTCAATCAGGTGGTATTAGGATGTTTTATTCCTCGTCTATACTCTGGGTTCTGATCTCTCTTCTCTTCGAGGTTAAAGATTTTGCTAATTCTAACATTAGGTTGTCATGATCACATCCACCGGAGAGTTGTTTTATCGACAATTGTTTTCCCTTGAAGTTATGATGCACACACTGTCATTTGACATCTTTGAATCTCCTTGTTACAGATGCGTCCGTCTAGGCAACTCGTTTGTCTGACTATGGCTGTTGATGCGACTGGATTCCCGGCCATTCTGATCAACCTTTTGACCAGGCTGGGCTGGTACCCCGAGTACAGTATTTATGAGGACTACTGCGAGTTCAACCAGGAGCAGTACCAAGGTGATGTTGTCATCTGGGATCGGCGTGACTGCTCCATCACTGAGCTGCACACCTATTGTGGTGTTGGAGTGACTGTTGATATGGCAGTCCATGATGTTGCCTTTACTGCTATCACCCGCCTCCGTAGAGAGCACCCCTGCTTGGAGGAGACTGGATTCAGATACATTCCATATGTCCCCGCTGGGGATGAGACTGGATCAGACACCGCTGCCTTCACCGCTTACGTGCGGCAGCGCAACGACCGGTCCTACACTGCGGTCTATACCCCTTATGTGAGTCGTCGTTACGACCCACAGATTCTGGTTCAGTACACTGAGACGCTGGATCGTGCTGTCCGAGCTCTGACTGTTGAGTTGTACGCCACTCGTACTCGTCTTTATGATGCTATGGAGCAGTTGATATATACCAGTAGTTCGTGCGGGGATGTATCCAGATTACATCCTTTACCCGCACAGGACAGAGTTACCACCAGGTCTTGAGTGGCCTGCTGTTGGAGGTCGTACACCTGCACATGGACCTCTGCTCCCCGGTCCGGACCAATATCCGCATCAGAGTGTTCATGGATTGCAAAATCCTGCCCCTCGGTTTGCCATACGTGATCACCGGCAGTTACCTGGCTTCATTGGTTGTCCCCGACATTGATGTAGCATATCGCTATGTCCCGTTGTTATATCTCTCTATCGCGTGCCTGCGTGCCACCTAGTGGTACAGGTTGTTTACCTTTCCGAACTTGTAATGGTTTGTAATAGACCTATGTATGGATCTGTATGACATGTTCGACTACTATGATGTATCTATTGCACTTCTTTGTGCATGATTACCTCGTAAATGATTCATTGTCTTTGATATTACTCAATGCTAAGCTACCACTGTTGATTTTGACAGAATGGTTAGACCAGCTGGACGTGGCCATAGTGCTGACCACCCACCACCACCTGAATACATGGCTGGAACGATGCGGCAGTTTGAGCTGAACCGCCAGTTTATGCAAGGGCTTATGGACCAGTTTCCGAGGCCGAACATGAATCAGCAGCCAGCCCTAATGACTCTGTAGGACTTTATGCGCCTCAACCTTGCTGTCTACCGCAGCTCAACTCAGCCACTTGACGCTGATGACTGGCTCCGTGACATCACCAATGAGCTGGAGTCTGCAGGCGCCCCAATGGCTAGCTATGTCACCTTTCCGTCGTACTTCCTGAAGGGTCATGCTGCTCAATGTTGGGACAGTCACAGGCGCTCACAGCTTGTTGGAACCATCATCACCTGGACAGAGTTCCAAGCTGCATTCTGTGCCCGCCACATTCCTCAGGGAATTATGGAAAGGAAGAAGCATGAGTTCCGCAACCTCACCTAGGGCAACAAGACTGTGGATGCTTATCAACGGGAGTTTCTGGACTTGTCTCGCTATGCTGAAGAAGACATTGCTACTGATGCTCGCAGACAGGAGAAGTTCCGCGAAGGCCTTCACCCCGATATCAAGCTCACACTCCTTGTTCAGGACTTTGATAACTTCGCCATCTTGGTGAACAAATCCATTCAAGTTGAAACTGGTCTGCAGGACTACAAGGACAGCAGCAAGCGCAACTGTGACATGGGCTCATCTTCGGGCTCATCAACTCAGAAGCACAAGATCTGGATTCCCCACAACATGTACCATGCACCTGCTCCTGCTCCAAGGCCGTCCTATGCTACACCTCGTCTGCCCCCTCCACCACCAAGGCAGCCGAGGCTTCTAGCTCCATCACCACGAGCTCCTGTTCCCCCTTCCCGTCCTGACGATGGATTGTGCTTCAAGTGTGGTCGTCCAGGACACCGTGCAAGAGATTGCAGGCAGAATCAGAATCAACTTGCACTGCCTTCCAACCAGCCCCGCAACAACAATGCCAGGCCTGCTCATGGTCGTGGTCAGGCTAACAACATTGAACTGAATGAAGCTCAAGACCAACCTGCTACTGTGATGGGTACCCTTCTTGTTAACTCAGCTCCAGAAACAATACAGGAGCATCACATTCTTTCATGCGGAAAATTTTGCATACATGCATAACATTAAATGTGAAGAGATGAACGTTCCAATAGTGGTAAACACCCCCGCGGGCCAATGTCGAACCTCCATGGTTAGCCCCAATGTCCCCGTGGAAATTGAAGGTTTGGAATTCCATGTCTCTCCCATTATGTTGAAGTCCTCCAATATTGACCTCATCCTGGGAATGGATTGGTTGAAACCTCATACGACATCAATCGTTTGTGCCACCAAAACCGCCCACCTCTTGCATCCTTCTAATGATTTAGTAAGCTACCAAGCTCATGTTGTTCAAGATGCGGAAGCCCGACTATATGCCTTGAATGCATTAAATGCGTCACCTCTTGAGGGGATGGAAAACATCCCAGTGGTCCGTGACTTCTCAGATGTCTTTCCAGAAGAACTCCCAGGGATTCCCCCTGCGAGAGCTATTGAGTTTGTCATCGACTTAGTGCCAGGCACCATTCCTATCGCCAAACGACCTTACAAGATGCCACCACATGAACTCCTTGAACTTAAGGAAGAAATAGACAAATCTCTCTGTTGCGGTTTCATTCGTCCAAGTTCCTCTGCTTGGGGAGCACCTTCTCTCTTTGTTAAGAAGAAGGATGAAACAAATCGTTTGGTTCAAGATTACCGTCCTATCAACTAGGCAACTATTCAAAACAAGTATCCTCTTCCTCGGATAAACGATCTGTATGATCAACTTGCCGGTTCCTCAGTCTTCTCTAAACTCGACTTGAAGTTGGGATACCACCAGATCCGTGTTCGCAAAGAGGATATCCCAAAAACCGCCTTCGTTACTCGATATGGTTCATACGAGTACACCGTCATGTCCTTCGGCTTAACCAATGCTCCAACAACCTTCTCTCGTCTGATGAACTATATATTCATGGACTACCTCGACAAATTGTAACACCCCAAAAATTTAATCATGTTTTATTAATTAAAATTTTGCCATGAATACTTATTTTCTATTTTCTGGATTTTTCTATGGATTTCAGAGCCACTCTTTTCCTCTGAATTACAAAATTCTTCCCTCTGATCTGAAACTTTGGAATAACATTGTTGGACTTGAATGTTTCACTAAAGCATTTTATTTCATTTAGTAAGACCAGTGGAATTATTTTTATAATAAAAACTTGCCAAGTTTTAATTCTTTTAATAGCATTTTCATTCTTTTAAAGGCATGAGTTGCACTATAACTACTTCATAAGTCCTTTTAAAAATTCCATAAAAATTTGTAGATAACATTAGAATCCCCTGGATCACTTTTTTGCAAAAACCCAGCCATGTGTTTTGTAAATTTTGAGCAAATTATCCTCTTCTTCATTCTGGTCCAGTTTGGCATTTTGTACTACAACCCAATTTTATTTTTCTCTAATGACCTTGAGATCTTTCCTGCCTGTAGTTAACCCTATCAAACTCTTAAGTCCAAGAGTTTAGACCCATTGCAGTATTTTAAGCCCATGGAATAATGCCCTGTAGTTTCTGTCCAGAAATGATTTTCTCAAAAACTTGCACTAGCAAGTTTATGATTTTGCTAGTATGATCTTGCCATAATGTTGTGTACCTAAAGAGACCCCAATCTGGTAATTTTGGTGACCAGAATATATTCCTAGATAGCCCTAGCATTCTATCGAGCACCTGGTGTGCATGAACAGAATTGGCATGTTTGTGAGCTTGCATGTGAACTTGCCGTATTTGCCAAACCAGCATGTCTATGGTGTCTATAGAATCCCCACTAATAGCCATGTTAAGTTCTATCCCCATCCTCAGCCCCTAGCTCACGCTGGCATTTCGTCGAGCGCCTGGCGCGCGTGTCCAGAGCGCGGCTAGAGCGCACGTTTTGCACGCGCGCGCAACCGAGCCGCCGCGCTCGCCTAATCCTGCCCGCTGGCCTTTGCTCGCCCCCAGAGCCGTCCCCGACCCCTCCAGCTCTCCAGAGCCACTCGGCCGCCTCCTGCCGCCTCGCAGCGCTGCCGCCAGAGCACGTTGGCGGCTTGCCTTCGGCCGCAGCTCGCCCCTGCCATGGCCGGCGCCGCACCAGCGCGCCATCTGGTACCTAGCACAGTCTGGCCTCATCTGCAAGCTCGTCATCTAGCTCCTGGCCCCCCAGCCGCCGCCACGTCTCTCCCTTGCTACAGGCCGCCGTTCCTATCCGGCCGTCGCGGGAACTGACCTCCCCGGCCTATTTAAACCACCAGTGCTCGTGTGATTGAGGCAGCATCCCCCTCCCATCCTACTGATGCCACGACTAGCGCCCAATTGGCCGGAAGCTCGCTTCTTCCTCGCCTCCGGTGAGGACGACCACCGCAGCCACTTCGTTAAATTCGACGCGACCAGGACCCCTCCGCTCCCCCTCTCTCCACCAGAAGCTTTCCCGTAGTCCCGCGATGCTATTCCCCCCATCAATTTGCTCCGGGGCCGACCTCGCATGAAACCCCCCTTATGCCCGACGCCGCCGTCCGCCGGAGACTGCCACGCCGGCGACTCCGTCTAGCCCCCTGACCATGAAGACCACCAGGAGGACCGCGGGGATCCCGTGGACCCATTCTCGTGCCTAGGACCGCGCGAGGAGCAGCCGTCCGGCGGCTAGCATCGCCAGAGCTCTCCTCTGCTTCCTGGACAGGAACGCGGGAGGGAGAGGATGAACCCGACAGGTGGTCCCCACCTGTCGGTGAGCCAGCCCAGCCGCCGGTGGCGCAACCGCCTGGTATGCGTTTTCCCTCGGGGAAAGCGTATCTCCTTGCAGTACGCTTTCTGTTCCAGTAAGCGCATTCTAAATCGAATCGTTTTCTTTTTTTTGATTTTTTTTAAAAACGGAACTTTGACCTAAGTTTGACTGGCTATATCTTTTATAATAAAACTCCAAATTAATTGATTCTTTTTCCTACCTCTCTCAAATTTCACCTAGTTTATTTTATGATTTATTTCAAAAATATTTAAGATAACTTTTTGTACTGTTTTTGAATTGCGTATTGATTCGAATATTTTCAAAATAGGAAATGGAGAGAAAAGAAAACTTTCAAAAGTTTTGTGATGCACCCTACCTCTCCACACATTAAAGGCAAGCATTCTGAAACCTTGGTATAATATTTGTTGTGTGATGTTTGGTGTGGCGAATAAAGATACAACACTAAGTTGACATGATGTGCGTGTTATTTCATGTGAAGGTGTGATCATGCTTGCAAGTGCATGATGAGAAATTCTTGCTATTAAACTTGAGATGCTTGTGGCAGTAGTCACCACCTTGTGCCACCCCTGCCTACCGGAAGGAATCCGAGATAAGTCTCTGTCTCGGGTAGACATGAGCTTGGTGCTGACATCTCGTTGGAGCGAGAATGGTCAGTGAGACATGAAGGGGTGAGATGAATGGTGATTCTGTTTTGAAACTGTGAAAGATATCTGTTGTGCTAATCATGCAGGGAACACATAAAACCTCCTGAGTCGACCATAGATCGAGTCTTGTTCCAGTAACCCCCATGCTTGTTTCGTACTACCACTTGTCCCTGCCGCAGGTAGGGTACGGTTCAGTAAGTTGTCAACCCCTTTCTCGGCACACACGGTACAGAGAGGCCATGGTGGAAGATACCGGGTGCATCCGGTAGGCATGCCACCTGGTCCGGGGGCATGGGTGTTTCCGGTTGGGACCGAGAGGGGGGCACCCCTTAGTAGCGCGCGGTATAAATTTGATCCCATGCTAATCGAGGTTGTAGCCTCCCCACTTAGAGTTTTGCTTAACGAGTGTCGTGGGTGATTCCAGGCACCGGTAAGTTAAGCTGGTGTGTGCGGGTCAGCTGTGTTTTCAATTCAAAGACCGTAAGGGGAATTAGTCCCGGTGGACTAAAGGAATCCGTTACTCGTGGGTAAAGAGTACACCCTCTGCAGAGTTTACATCTATTCGAATAGCCGTGTCCGCGGTTAAGGACTACAGTCTGGGATGGGTCGAGTGTTTGTCTTAGTGTCGATCTTCGGAGGAAAACTTCTAAACCAGAATATTGATCATGACGTGTGACGAATGATGATTGTGATTATTATTATTTTGGATTAACCATTTATATTGTTGAATTGTTGAGTATCCCTGGGATGGTTCTACCTCCTGAATACTCATTGTGATTACTATTATATAAGCCCTTTATGTGGCGTCGCACAGACGCCCGACTGTGGCATGCTGATTATTTATTTTTCCTTATAAGCCCTTTATATGGCGTCGCTCAGATGCCCGACTGTGGCATGCTTGTTATTTATTTTCCATATAAGCCCTTTATGTGGCGTCGCTCAGACGCCCGACTATGGCACGCATGTTATTTATTTTTCTTCTAAGCCCTTTATGTGGCGTCGCTCAGACGCCCGGCTGAGGCATGCCTTATATTATTATCCTTTCGAGGCGTCGCTTCAGACACCCGATCGGTTTATTTTATTTTTATTCTCTGATTGCTTATTCCTGTTTAATATGAATGACCTGCTTGCGTGCATCATGAATTTTATTTTGTGACTGACTAAGTGATCGTGGATTATTTCAGTGCATGATTATCACCTGCTATATTATACCTGTTTTCATGATGTTTATGAGTACATTCAAAGTACTCACTGGCTTGTCCCTGGCTATTGTCTTGGCCAGATTTCATGCTTGGAAAGGAGTGCAATGACGACAACCCCGGAACCTAGGCAGCGAAGATAGCAGCCACGCGAAGATAGGAGTTATCCAGGTCAGCTGTTCCTGTGGGAAATGGAGTCCCATAGACGTTGATGATCCGCAAACCGCTTCCACCATCAACCACTAGAAACTTTTGTTGTACTTATAGACCACAATGGTCTTGTACTTCGGATTTGTATTTTTCTTGGAATTTCTGTATCAAGATTGTGCCTCACCAGCTAACAGTAATCCCGGGGCTGGTGAGCACAAGGACCATTTGCTGGGAAATTAATATCCTGGAAAACCGGTCCTGACAAACTTGGTATCAGAACCAGGCTGACCATTGGCTAATCGTATCTTAGCCGGGTCAAGAAAACCTAGGTTACCTCCCACCCAAACCCTACCATAACCACAGCCAAGCCTATCCTATCCGATAGCCCACACAGTGGACCCGACACCGTTTCGCAGTTAGTGCCCAACCCATCAGACTAGCCCAGTAAGCCACACGCCCGTGACCGACACCTGAGTTGTCCCATTCGCAAGCGTGCAAGGAAAGACTCCGTTTTCTTTCTATAGAGGAAAACGTTTGCCCAAACCCAGCACACCACAACCTGCTATACCAAACCAAGCCAAGATGCCTGGTGCCATTGTACGCAATGGAATCATTGCAACCGACCTTGGAGGTTTTGTGACCATCCTAGCCAACCTCACCCGTCATGCCTTTGCATTAGAAGAGCCCCCAGAATATATTGTGTTCCAGAAGCACACGAGTGATGCCTTTCATCACTTTTGGCCCACGGTGCACATTTTCGGCAGGGGTATCTTGCCAGAACACCCTTATTGGTTCAACGGAAGGACAACTTCCCACGAGCCGCAAGCTATCCAGCTAGCAGCTCGAGAGGCTATAGTTCAACTCCGACATCTGTCGCCAAGAATTAACGGTCGCTCGTTCTACTACTACCCCTGCCGTGAAGGATATAGTGGGTCGCCCCAAGTCGCCAACGGAGACCATGAGGCGGACCCCGCCTTGTTGCATCTTGTGCGCTACTTAAGAGCACAAGAGGCGTTGTTTGATCAGGTCACCCTTGATCTGGTTACAACTCACAGAGAACTCGCTCGCCGAGCCCCGACAAGAAGAGAAGCTGTGCCCGATGCCGACAACCCAGTCGTGCTATTCGGACAACCGATAGAGTCATCAAGGCCTGCCCCCGCAACCGAGCGTAATATATTGGTATCCTCGGAGGAGCTTCGTCGCCTCTTGGGGACGTACTCCAACGAGATTGTGACCACGAACCCCCGCGGTGGTCATCATCGCTATCGCAACCCCGCAACTCCGCACCCTAACCCAGTCAACCCCAGCGGTGAAGCCCAAGGAGAAGCCTCGACATCCGCAAGGCACGCTCGACTAGATATGAACGAAGTAGACTAAGCCACTCGAGTAGTGCCGAGTCTTAGTATTACTACGCCATGTAATAGTGTGATCGTGCGTCGCCAATAATAAATTGTAGGCTACTTGTATGCCATTATCTTTAATAGTACTACAAGTAACCATGCATAAATAATTTTGGCGTCTGGTCACATATTTAATTCTGAGCGTAGCTGCCATAAGACCACCCAACCGACAACCACAGTAATACGTCGCATTTTGCGATATATATATCTGTGACATTGACCCCGACCACGAGAGAACAGAACCGACAATTAATATTGCCCACACACCGCAATATGTCATCCAGCCCAGATGCTATACATGAGGCCACTCCGTGACCTTACCAAGCATCCCTCACCATGTGCACTGCCTTCACAACCATTTTTTTGTCGCACCTTGGGATTCTTATAAAGACTCCAGATGCAACCCCGGGGAATTTTATTAAAATAATTGTGGGATTTTAACCACAGTACCATGGGTTCTCCCCACCCATCCCGGTACAAGTTGTTCAAATCGAGGGTCATTTTTATCTCCGCGAAATATTGGACAGTCAGGCACACCCCGCAGGTAGACCCAAACCAAGACCCTACGGAAGTTCCCTTCATCGGGAAATCTATGCCCACTCCAGTAATGGCCATAGAGATAGCTGCTTATGGAGCGGTTACCCGCCTTCAATTCATGGCGCCCTATGCCAGTGAACGTGGGTATTATCATTTCCCCAAATAGTGCAGCAGCCAGGGAAGCCGCATCCTTTCCCTACACCTGAGCAGAGAAAGATCCGGCGCTAATTAAGCTGGTGCACTATGTCATCGCTCGAGAGCGCTTGACCCAGCAAGAGCTAGGATTTTCTCCAGACCCTTGCTGTATAAAACCCTAGTCGCCATTAGCAGACCCCTGAGGCCAGACTAAGAGAGACGCATTCTGTGAAGTCCTCCATCCGCTCCCCAGTAGACGAAGGATATATCCCACTGCAGGGAATAATTGCTCATGAACTATAGCTTATTACCTAAACCGTCAGCGCCTTAGTTGTATTAGTTTGTGTAGCATTTGACTACTTGTTGTGATTTCTGTGCTGTGTTTTAAAATTTTCTGTATGAGTCTATTGTGTTGGTTACAGTTGTTTGTTGTCATTTAAAAAAAATCGATTGTTTTTATTACAGCAAATTTCATAGTAAGGTTTTTCTTAAAAGACCACTGCGATGAAAAATGTTTTCCAACAAAATTTTAATTTGCATGCCATCGCGTTATACGACTCACAAGACGCGTACACTAAATACAAGATCGCGCGTTCATTTATCACCTAATCGGTTACCTCGCTAGTACACCACAACTGCACATTAGTCAACGATTTTACCGTGACCCCGTTCCATCGTGTGTGTGGAATATTTGTTTTTCATGTTACGATTGCCGTGTGGTACGAGTGATATTTTTGCAAAATACGTCCGTAGCAAATCTCGAGGACGAGATTTTTCTTAAGGGGGTAGTGTTGTAACACCCCAGAAATTTAATCATGTTTTATTAATTAAAATTTTGCCAGGAATACTTATTTTCTATTTTTTGGATTTTTCTATGGATTTCAGAGCCACTCTTTTCCTCTGAATTACAAAATTCTTCCCTCTGATCTGAAACTTTGGAATAACATTGTTGGACTTGAATGTTTCACTAAAGCATTTTATTTCATTTAGTAAGACCAGTGGAATTATTTTTATAATAAAAACTTGCCAAGTTTTATTTCTTTTAATAGCATTTTCATTCTTTTAAAGGCATGAGTTGCACTAGAACTACTTCATAAGTCCTTTTAAAAATTCCATAAAAATTTGTAGATAACATTAGAATCCCCTGGATCACTTTTTTGCAAAAACCCAGCCATGTGTTTTGTAAATTTTGAGCAAATCATCCTCTTCTTCATTCTGGTCCAGTTTGGCATTTTGTACTACAACCCCATTTTATTTTTATCTAATGGCCTTGAGATCTTTCCTGTTTGTAGTTAACCCTATCAAACTCTTAAGTCCAAGAGTTTAGACCCATTGCAGTATTTTAAGCCCATGGAATAATGCCCTGTAGTTTCTGTCCAGAAATGGTTTTCTCAAAAACTTGCACTAGGAAGTTTATGATTTTGCTAGTATGATCTTGCTATAATGTTGTGTACCTAAAGAGACCCCAATCTGGTAATTTTGGTAACCAGAATATATTCCTAGATAGCCCTAGCATTCTATCGAGCACCTGGTGTGCATGAACAGAATTGGCATGTTTGTGAGCTTGCATGTGAACTTGCCTTATTTGCCAATCCAGCATGTCTACGGTGTCTATAGAATCCCATCTAATAGCCCTGTTAAGTTCTATCCCCATCCTCAGCCCCTATCTCACGCTGGCATTTCGTCGAGCTCCTGGCGCGCGTGTCCAGAGCGCGGCTAGAGCGCACGTTTTGCACGCGCGCGCAACCGAGCCGCCGCGCTCGCCTAATCCTGCCCCTGGCCTTTGCTCGCCCGCAGAGCCGTCCCCGACCCCTCCAGCTCTCCAGAGCCACTCGGCCGCCTCCTGCCGCCTCGCAGCGCCGCCGTCAGAGCACGTTGGCGGCTTGCCTTCGGCCGCAGCTCGCCCCTGCCATGGCCGGCGCCGCCCAAGCCGCACCAGCGCGCCATCTGGCCCCTAGCACAGTCCGGCCTCATTCGCAAGCTCGTCCTCTAGCTCCTGCCCCCCAACCGCCGCCACGTCTCTCCCTTGCTACAGGTCGCCATTCCTATCCGGCCGTCGCGGGAACCGACCTCCCCGGCCTATTTAAACCCCCAGTGCTCGTGGGATTGAGGCAGCATCCCCCTCCCATCCTACTGATGCCACGACTAGCGCCCAATTGGCCGAAAGCTCGCTTCTTCCTCGCCTCCGGTGAGGACGACCACCGCGGCCACTTCGTTAAATTCGACGCGACCAGGACCCCTCCTCCCCCCTCTCTCCACCAGAAGCTTTCCCGTAGTCCCGCGATGCTATTCCCCCCATCAATTTGCTCCGGGGCCGACCTCGCATGAAACCCCCCCTTATGCCCGACGCGGCCGTCCGCCGGAGACTACCACGCCGGTGACTCCGTCTAGCCCCGTGACCATGAAGACCACCAGGAGGGCCGCGGGGATCCCGTGGACCCATTCCCGTGCCTAGGACCCCGCGAGGAGCAGCCGTCCGGCGGCTAGCATCGCCGGAGCTCTCCTCTGCTTCCTGGACAGGAACGCGGGAGGGAGAGGATGAACCCGATAGGTGGTCCCCACCTATCGGTGAGCCAGCCCAGCCGCCGGTGGCGCAACCGCCCTGTATGTGTTTTCCCTCGGGGAAAGCGTATCTCCTTGCAGTACGCTTTCTGTTCTAGTAAGCGCATTCTAAATCGAACCGTTTTCTTTTTTTTTTTGATTTTTTTAAAAACTGAACTTTGACCTAAGTTTGACTGGCTATATCTTTTATAATAAAACTCCAAATTAATTGATTCTTTTTCCTACCTCTCTCAAATTTCACCTAGTTTATTTTATGATTTATTTCAAAAATATTTAAGACAACTTTTTGTACTGTTTTTGAATTGCGTATTGATTCGAATATTTTCAAAATAGGAAATGGAGAGAAAAGAAAACTTTCAAAAGTTTTGTGATGCACCCTACCTCTCCACACATTAAAGGCAAGCATTCTGAAACCTTGGTATAATATTTGTTGTGGGATGTTTGCTGTGATGAATAAAGGTACAACACTAAGTTGACATGATGTGCGTGTTATTTCATGTGAAGGTGTGATCATGCTTGCAAGTGCATGATGAGAAATTCTTGCTATTAAACTTGAGATGCTTGTGGCAGTAGTCACCACCTTGTACCACCCCTGCCTACCGGAAGGAATCCGAGATAAGTCTCTGTCTCGGGTAGACATGAGCTTGGTGCTGACATCTCGTTGGAGCAAGAATGGTCAGTGAGGCATGAAGGGGTGCGATGAATGGTGATTCTGTCTGGAAACTGTGAAAGATATCTGTTGTGCTAATCATGCAGGGAACACATAAAACCTCCTGAGTCGACCATAGATCGAGTCTTGTTCCAGTAACCCCCATGCTTGTTTCGTACTACCACTTGTCCCTGCCGCAGGTAGGGTACGGTTCAGTAAGTTGTCAACCCCTTTCTCGGCACACACCGTATAGAGAGGCCATGGTGGAAGATACTGGGTGCATCCGGTAGGCATGCCACCTGGTGGGGGCATGGGTGTTTCCGGTTGGGACCGAGAGGGGGGCACCCCTTAGTAGCGCGCGGTATAAATTTGATCCCATGCTAATCGAGGTTGTAGCCTCCCCACTTAGAGTTTTGCTTAACGAGTGTTGTGGGTGATTCCAGGCACCGGTAAGTTAAGATGGTGTGTGCGGGTCAGGTGTGTTTGCAATTCAAAGACCGTAAGCAGAATTAGTCCCGGTGGACTAAAGGAATCTGTTACTCGTGGGTAAAGAGTACACCCTCTGCAGAGTTTACATCTATTCGAATAGCCATGTCCGCGGTTAAGGACTACAGTCTGGGATGGGTCGAGTGTCGGGTCTTAGTGTCGGTCTTCGGAGGAAAACTTCTAAACAAGAATATTGATCATGACGTGTGACGAATGATGATTGTGATTATTATTATTGTGGATTAACCATTTATATTGTTGAATTGTTGAGTATCCCTGGGATGGTTCTACCTCCTGAATACTCATTGTGATTACTATTATATAAGCCCTTTATATGACGTCGCATAGATGCCCGACTGTGGCGTGCTGATTATTTATTTTTCCTTATAAGCCCTTTATGTGGCGTCGCCCAGATGCCCGACTGTGGCATGCTTGTTATTTATTTTCCATATAAGCCCTTTATGTGGCATCGCTCAGGTGCCCGACTGTGGCACGCATGTTATTTTTTCTTCTTCTAAGCCCTTTATGTGGCGTCGCTCAGACGCCCGGCTGAGGCATGCCTTATATTATTATCCTTTCGAGGCGTCGCTTCAGACACCCGATCGGTTTATTTTATTTTTATTCTCTGATTGCTTATTCCTGTTTAATATGAATGACCTGCTTGCGTGCATCATGAATTTTATTTTGTGACTGACTAAGTGATCGTGGATTATTTCAGTGCATGATTATCACCTGCTATATTATACCTGTTTTCATGATGTTTATGAGTACATTCAAAGTACTCACTGGCTTGTCCCTGGCTATTGTCTTGGCCAGATTTCATGCTTGGAAAGGAGTGCAATGACGACAGCCCCGGAACCTAGGCAGCGAAGATAGCAGCCACGCGAAGATAGGAGTTATCTAGGTCAGCTGTTCATGTGGTAAATGGAGTCCCATAGACGCTGATGATCCGCAAGCCGCTTCCGCCATCAACCACTAGAAACTTTTGTTGTACTTATAGACCACAATGGTCTTGTACTTCGGATTTGTATTTTGCTTGGAATTTCTGTATCAAGAATGTGCCTCACCAGCTAATAGTAATCCTGGGGCTGGTGAGCACAAGGACCATTTGCTGGGAAATTAATATCCTGGAAAACTGGTCCTGACACAAATTCGTTGTGGTTTATCTGGATGATATCCTGGTATACTCCAAGAATAAAGAAGAGCATGCTAAATATCTTCGTCTTGTACTGGAAAAGCTTTGGTAGCATCAACTTTATGCAAAGTATTCCAAGTGTGAGTTCTGGTTGGACGAAGTGACCTACCTTGGCCATGTGATCTCCAAAGATGGTGTTGCCGTCAACCCAGAACGAGTTTAGGCCATTCTTGACTGGACTCCCCCGAAGAATGTCAAGCAAGTCAGAAGTTTTCTCGGACTCGCCAGCTATTGCCGTCATTTTGTCAAGAACTTCTCCAAGATTGCAAAGCCCTTAACCAATCTGCTTCACAAAGGTGTTAAGTATGAGTGGACAGAAAAATGTCAGGAGAGCTTTCAGGCACCTAAGGACAAACTGACAACTGGTCCAGTGCTTGCTCCTCCAGATACTCGTAAGGACTTTGTCATTTATTGTGACGCTTCACGTCAAGGAATAGGCTGTGTCCTAATGCAAGAGCGCAGAGTGATTGCTTATGCCTCTCGTCAATTGCGTCCTCATGAAGAGAACTACCCAATTCATGACCTTGAACTTGCTACAGTAATACATGCAGTGAAAGAGTGGCGACATTATCTTCTTGGTAATCGTTGCGAGATCTACACCGATCACCAAAGTTTTAAGTACATGTTTACTCAACCGGATCTGAACCTCCGTCAACAGAGATGGATGGAGTGCATAGCATATTACAAATTGGATATTTCTTATACACCTGGCAAGGCTAATGCAATGGCTGATGCATTGAGCCGCAAGTCATACTGCAACCACCTCCAGGTTCATAAGGTTCACCCCCTTCTTCAAAAGGAATCCCGCAAGCTGAACCTCCATCTTGTTCCTCAGGGTTATCTCGCTCCCCCTCCTGAAGAGTTCCGCAAGATGAACCTCTGTGTTGTTAACCAGGGTTCCCTTAATAACCTGGTTGTTGAACCAGATCTCGTGGTCAACATCAAAACTATTCAACACTATGACGATGAAGTCGAAAAGATTAAAAGCTATCTTGCGGAAGGTAAACCCTCTTGCTTCACTGTTGTTGATGATGGCGCCGTGTACTTCAAGGGTCGCTTATTCGTCCCAAGTAAGATGGAAAACCTGGATATGACTGGGAAAGTGATGAAAGAAGCTCATGATACACCTTTGTCTATTCATCCGGGTAGTACCAAGATGTACCAAGACATCCGTCAAAGGTTCTGGTGGTCGAACATGAAACAAGACATTGCACGCTATGTTGCAGAATGTGACATTTGCCGTAGAATCAAAGCAGAACATCAAACTCCTGCTGGAACTCTGCAACCTATTACTACTCCTGAATGGAAGTGGGACCATGTCGAAATGGATTTTGTCACTAGTTTTCCCAGATCGCAGAAAGGTAATGATGCTATTCTTGTCGTCATTGACCGACTGTCCAAAGTTGCACATTTTCTGGCCGTCAAGGAAACCATCACTGCTAGTCAGCTGGCAAATCTATATATATCCAGAGTTGTTTCACTCCACGGTATTCCATTGGTGATTAGCTCAGACCGTGGCAGCTTAGGCTGCGTTTGGTTTAACTTCCCGCACCAACTTTAGCTGCCAAAAAGTCAAAAGCCAACCAAACGGGTCTTTTCTCACATCAGATTCAGGAGAAGCAGCAACTTCCGTCTAGTGTAATTTGCGAAGCTGCTTGACCCCGGATTCCAGCAGTGGAGGGCAAACCCTTCGTGGAAATTACCCACGCTACCATCCACAAGTCGTACCGGTTCGCTAGAATAGCACCCGCATCGAACAGAATCCAATCTCCAGTTCGCGCTAGGTTTCTTCCCGAGGCCCTGCGCCGTCGGTCGCCACCTCCTCCCTGAGCAGAACCCTCCCTCCGCGTCTCCCTTCCTGTCAGGACGGCTCCCTTCCATCCAGTCGCCGCCTCCTCCACCCCTTCTCGCAGCGGCGCCGCCCTCCTCTCCGCGGCCGCCACCGCCGTGCTCCCCGACCTCATGCTTCTTCTCGGTCTCTAGCACGATGTACGTGCCGGCGGTGCCGCCGAGCTCTCGAAGCAAGGTGTGCGTCAGGAGCAACAGCTCCACCACAAGCGCTGGGCGACACAGCGTGTTCTCCTGCAGGGCGAGTGCCACGCGACATCCCAAGACCGTGCCGGTCATGCGACGCATCCCCGCCCCCACAGCGCACTCCTTCAACTCCCTCCTCGCTGCACTTCTCCGCCGCGGCCGCCACCCTACGCCTTCACCTCCGACGCCGTCTAGTACAACTCGCTGCTCTATCCTCTCTGTCGCATCGGTGAACTGCACGCCGCGCACAAGCTGTTCGACGGATGTGATGCTGCTCGTCCAGTGTGCGTGCATGCGTGCCTGCTGCTGCTCATCCAGCGTTCTTGCATGCCCGGCCACTGCTCGCGTGGGGTGCGTGCTGGGCGTGTGCGTGCTCTGCGTGTGCCTTTGTGTTGGGCGTGTGTTTGCTCTGCTGCGTGCTCTGCGTGTGTGCATGTTCTGTGTATGTGATGCTGATGGTTTCTGATTGATGCTAATTGGTAGCTATACCAATTAATGTATATATTGATTTGCTGATATGTTGTACCATTGACCCATGGATATGTTTGTGCATTGACCCATAGAAACTAGTCACTGCAGCAAAAATTATATTTCTAATATTATGGTATCGGTCTCTTTTTATATTATCTCTGCATATGCAACGAATTTTCCATATTGTCATAATTTCAGTTTCCAAACTGATCATTGAAATGGCAATCAGTGCATCGGTTGCTGCTTTACGGTCAATTAGCATATAAACAGTCTTTCAACCCTCATGGGCATAACAGACAATTCCGATCAAAACTACAGTTTCATAGTTGTTTTAACCAAACAGCTTTCAGCTTTTCCACAGCTGGAACTCCACAGCAGCTTTCTCACAGCTCACAGCTCACAGCAGCTTTTTCAGAATCCACAGCTCAACCAAACATAGCCTTATTCACTTCAAGATTCTGGGAAAGTTTCCAGGAGGCTATGGGAACTCATCTGTCCTTTAGCACCGCTTTTCATCCTCAATCCCAGGGACAAGTTGAACGAGTCAACTAGATTCTCAAAGATATGCTTCGAGCTTGTGTCATTTCATTCGGCAAGAATTGGGAGGAATCTCTCCCGTATGCCGAGTTCTCCTACAACAATAGCTATCAAGCTAGTCTGAAGATGGCCTCCTTTGAAGTGTTGTATGGACGAAAGTGTCGGACTCCTCTGAATTGGTCAGAAACTGAGAAACGTTCACTTTTCGGTCTGGATATTATCCAACATGCCGAAGATCAAGTCCGCGTTATTCGTGAGAATCTGAAGGCTGCTCAGTCTCGTCAGAAGAGTCAGTATGACCGTCATCACAAGGATATGGTCTATCAACCTGGCGAAAAGGATTATCTTCGAGTCACACAAATGAGAGGTGCACACCACTTTGGGATCAAGGGCAAGCTAGCTCCTCGCTATATTGGTCCATTCACTATTCTCGAAAGGCATGGAAAAGTGGCATATCAACTGGAACTACCATCAAACCTTTCTCAGGTTCACGATGTTTTCCATGTGTCACAGCTCCGCCGCTGCTTCAAGGATCCTATCGAGCAGTGGATCATGATATGCTTGAGATGCAATAAGACCTTTCTTATAAAGAGCACCCGGTCCGCATTCTCGATCAAACTAAACGTCGGACTCGTCAAAAGGTTACCAAGTTCTTCAAAGTGCAGATCATCTTCGTGATGAATACCCAGACCTCTTTCCTTCTACCTCTTAATTCTCGGGACGAGAATTTATTTTAGTAGGGGAGAGTTGTGACACCCTTGAATCATGCTACAATGATCAATGTAATTAAGCTACAGTAACATGAGGTTTAAGCTCATCCATTTTGCTAATCCAAGTTTGATCACTTTGGGAATCAATTCTCAATTCAAATTCTTTTGCAATTCAAATTGATTTGAAAAGTGGATTTAATAGTTTTGCAAACCTGAAAACAAAAATCATGGATGGGTTGCAAATATTCTCTAAGCAATTATAAAATTACAACAAACTTTTTGTAAAGTGTTTTAGTGCCTCAAAATAAATAAAACAGAGGCCAAATCATTTATTAAATGCCCTTTTGAATTATGTGGTTTTCAAATAAATTCAAAAAGCCCCCAAAATTTTTGTGGCAGTACCAAAAATTGCAAGATGAATAATGGACCTTGTGCCATATTTTTACAAAAGTATTTGTATTACCAAAATAAATATAACAGAAAAAAAATAAAAAAGCTAAAAAGAAAAGGGGCCTAAGTGCACTGTGCACTTAGGCCTACCAGCCAGCCCAGCCCACCAGCCCCATCATCTACCTCTGTTCATCACAGGAGACGTGTGCGCGACGATGGGCACCAGCGGCCGAGGCCGAGGACGTGGCAGCCATCCGTCGGCTCGCCGACGCCTACAAGGCATTCCCCTGGCACCCCAAACCTAACCCTAGCCCCAGTTCCCCCTCGCCCGCTCCCCTTGCTCGCCCTCGCCTCTGCCTTCCGCCGCCGTCGCCATGGCCCCAGCGTAGCCACGGCCACCGAGCCCCCTCGCCCCCCCGACACTATCTAGAAGATCCGCCGTTGACCCCCGCGTCCACCCCGACCTCAAGCGTGAGCTCGCGGCCCCTGCATCGCCACCGCGCCTTCGTCTTCCTCCTCGGGACGCGCCGGAGCGCCACCGCGTCAAGCCGCTACACCGAGCCTCCCTCGCGCCCACTTAGCTCGCCTACACACTCGCGGTGAGCTCCTCTATCTCCCCCCACTCCGCACGCTCGAATTCGAGCCCTAGCGATAGTTGCGCCGGCGACCGAGACGCTCCTCCGCGGGAGCTCGTCGCCGACGGGCCTCCGGTGACCATTTGGTCTGGCACTCGACGCCATTAGACTCCTCGCGTCGCGTAGGCCCTCATAGCACCGCTAGTTCACCCGTTCACTCGTTGTTTGCCATCGCCGTAGTTTGCCCGAACGCCGGCCGCCGCCGCGAGCTCGATTCTGACGAGCTCAGGCCACCCCCGCCCCTCCTGACGGTCGGGATGGATGTGCGCACGCTCTAGCTCTCGAACGCGCCAAATCGCGCACCAAATGGTGCCCCCTAGGCGTTTTCCGTTCACTGGCCGAGACGCACCGCCACGGTTTTGGTCACTGGCGACGCTCCGGTCGCTGGGGTTGACCTGGCCGGCCAGGTGGACCCTCTGGGTCACTGGCCAAGGGGCCCCGCGGGCCCAGTTGACCAGTTGACTTGGTCAACTGGCTGACTAGGCAGCCCCAGTCGCTGCTTGTGGGCCATGCCCCCCTGGGCCACTGACATGTGGGCCCAGGCTGTTTAAACCTAATTAAAAATGTTATGTTAATTAAATTAATTAGATTAGGTTAATGTGCTTATGACAGGTGGGGCCCAGCTGTCAGGTTTGACCTAAGACAGCTAGGTTGACTGCTGATGTCACTGTGATATCATGCTCATGTCATAATTGTATTTTTCGAATTTAAATGAATATGTTTATTTCAGTATATTAATAAAACTTTGAAAATTAATATAAAATAATCTGTAGCTCAGATGAAAATATTTTATATATGAAAGTTGATCAGAAAAATCCCACGAATCCGAATACGCTTTTCCGTTCATCTGTCACATGCTCCTAGCATGATGAACATGAACATTTTGGCGTTAGGATCATCTGCCCGATAGTAGCCTAAGACCCGGGAAAAATCGTCAGATATTATCCCGCTCCGTCCGTGACATGTAGTACCGTGTTAGCTCATGCCTAGTTCTATATGTTGCCAAGTCATGCATTATGGTGCATCTGCTTGCGTGATATTTATTGTTTCTTCCCCCCTCTTCTCTCCGTTAGACACCGAGACTGACGCTGCTGCCGGGTACGACTACTCCACTGACGATCAGCCTTTTGCAGCAGAGCAAAAATGCAAGCAACCCCCCCCCCCTTGATCATACTGATATCGCCCATTCTTTCTCTCTCATGCTTGCATTAGATTTTGCTATTACTTGTAGATAGCTCCTATTCTGATGCATAGCCTGTTTTTGATAAACTGTTGTTGTACCTACTACTATACTAAACTGCTTAGTATAGGTTGATTAGTGATCTCCTGTGACCCCCTTAGTCCCAGTTGCCCCTGCTTCATCATCGACGACTTGAAGACTCGATCAACTGTTTGCCAAGCCATGCCCATCACATTCACCGCACACCCCCTTAGTTGTACGACTCTACAGGGCTACTATCGACTACCGAGGGTGACACCTCGTAAAGTACTCATGATGCTAACTCTGTAGTGTAACTAATCGGTCGTGGGTATCGAGGGTGATTCCTCCGTCACCACTCCCGATAACGGCTCTGTTGTGCAACACCTCAAGCGTAGACCATCGAGGGTGATACCTCACTGGTTACCTTGACTATTACATTGAGTGGGATCCATCGAGGATGATTCCTCGGTTTCCCCCTTGGTGTTATAGACACACGGTTACATTTACTTTACTGTTGAGACATGTTGAGGTCAGGATGACCTAGAGGATGTTGGTGTAATAATGACGAGGCGTGGCCGGGCATTCTTTGCCCTTGCCACAAGTCCTCGAGACGGGTCGATGGGACCACATATCGTGCATCACTCTCGTCACCGCAGTTAACAAAATGCTAATGGGTTGGGTATTTGATCTGAGTTGGTCGATTGACCTTTTTCGCACTAACCTTCACGTGGGAGAAGTTATGGGTACTCGGCGTCGTTGTATCAGCCGAAGCTCTTCGGACGTTAGCAATGGAGCAGCGCGCGTCCGAGTGGTCCGTGACAGCATTCATCTTGTATAAGAGGTGCTAGGACTGACCTCGGCCACCCACGCATCATGCAGGAGTGCAAAGGGTGATGGGCCCACACTAGTGCAGCGACGTGCTATACAAACGGTTTTTAACCCCTTTCCGCGACGTAGTTCCAAACCATCGCCTTGCATGTGTAGGCGATAGGGGGGGGGGTCCATCCCACACGACACCGCAAAACCGTTGGCAATGGTGGCCAACGAACGCAAACCATCTCCAAATATAATCGTGTGCGGTGCAGGAACAGATCGCACACATAATCTTTTGGGCGTACGTGTGGGATTTGGGATCAATCACACACGTCCAAGACGAGTGAAACGCGTCTAATTGCGGATGGAAAACAAACGGAGTTTGACCTTTGACCGTTTGCGAAACATTAAGTAATCCACATGGGCCATTGTAGACACCGTGTGTGATATCTTCATCATCGCACACAAGATTTCTCTGGGAACCGTGTACCATATAGAACATCATCGGACACGTTTCCCAAAAAATGTACGCGTGGGATCGTCTTTGCATCGGGCACGGTTTCCGGTTGGCTCACGTGTGAGATACGGTGCTATCGCAAACGATTGAGTAGCTCCTACACACACGTACAAGTGTTGCAAACCGTTTGCGATTTCTTATGTATCACCAACGTTTTAGATTATATCTCGTGTGCTGTTCCTTTGTATCACAGGCGGTTGTGCTACGAGTTGCGTGTGCTTTCCGTTCTGGACCGCACACGCTTAGTTGCTTGAACCATGTGTGCTGAAATTGCCAGGTTATTGTAAAATATCACATTTAATTCACCCTGCAAATAGCAAATTCGCCACAATATGCAATCGACAAATAGTGTCCACATGAAGAACATTCATCATAATTCGCCACAATATGCAATTGAATGAATAGTGTCCACAAGCAGAGGATTCATCATAATTCACGACAATATGCAATTGAGAAAATGCTAGCTAAATCCCACAGCTGTTAAACCGACATATCCAGTACATAATCATAGTGTACGAAATACGAAGACATGATCACATGGAAAATAATGCATCCATGTGTATATGTTTAGCTGATAACACTATATGAATGCGTACTTATTTTTAGGAGATTTGATTCCGGAAATCTGCGTCGTCTTCAGAGGGCTTGATGTAGTGTTTCACAAAGAAGGTGCTAAAATTTCCTAACAGAGAACAATTCATCGGTGGCGAGCGGTTTAGAAGTCATCGGTACGAAGATCAGCTGCATGACTTTTAGATCAGAATGTGACATACGTGTGGAGTAGAAGATACTAATTAAGAAGCAGACTTGCTGGTTTTATCTTGTCAGCATCGACACCACATTCAGCATGTCTGCATAGGTTGATCATGTGTCCACAAACGTAGTATCCACATAGGTTGGTACCTTGTTGTTGCTGAGGACACTGAATTTTTTTGTACAATATTAGTCATGTATTTGCCCTGTTAGGAACAACCTAACCGGTGTAAGTTGTTTCTTATTTTTTCTATGGAGAGAAATAGAAAGAGGTTTACTTAGAAACTTGAACATCTGACTAGCATTTTCTGAAAATAACGGATTTCATTGTCTTACCGGAGAAACGATCACGTGCTGCAGAGGTAGTTGGCGGTCGAACCTATTCCCCCCTAAAGTTATGTTCTTTGACAATACACTACAAATGAAGATGAATTTTCACACACTCAATTCTGGAACCAGATATGAACACAACGCATTAACATCAAAGAATTCAATACCTATCCATGAAGGCCTGAAGACGACTCAGAACCTGAGGCGCATTTGATTCTCTAAGAGAATCCATGTAGTAAACTGTTTTGCGTTTTGGAACAATGACCACCAAGATCCAGTGACCTCTATAGTTTAAGAAAACCATGAACGTATGAACTATGTCTAAAACTGAAATACGATAAATGTATGCGTGGTTGTATATTTATACTTACTGTTCATGATATGGCCACATGAAGAATTCTCCTATCGATAAGTCGAACAAGATCTTGGCGACATGATCAATGGAAGCCGTGCGTGAGCCATTATTTTTTAACAAAACGCCATTTGCTAAATCAGGATCTATGAAATACGCATGCACCCTTGATTTTCTCTGCGTTGTCAATCCCCCGAGAGGAATATAGTACAGTTAGCTTTTTTGTCATTTACAACCTTGTATGGAGAAGTTGATCAGAGTTTGTGAAGTACTTACAACATCAAGCATTTGACAAGAGTGGCAGCAAGCTCATCGAAGTTGAAGAAGAGATGAAAGTCCTCGAATTCCACACTGATGGTACCTGGAATGTGAGAGAAATGCCATTTCTCATAGTGCAATTCCATAATGTTAGTATCTTCTCCTTCCGACATTCTGTCCATGCAATATTTATGTAACTTGCGAGCACTAGAACTGCACTCCTCCCAGAAATCGCCAACAAGGAATGGCTGGCCATGTTTGTACTTGCGTTTCTCATATGTGTCTACTTCCGTACTAGCAAGATGCTTTTGAAGGTCTGCTTCAGCCATGTGGTCAGAACCGGGATTATCCAGCCCTTCAAAAACCTTATTGTTAATTTGGGTACGGCCGATGATTCCTTGTAGAATGAGCCTCTTGGTCCTATCCCTCCTCGCACTTTGGAGGCCCAACTTCCTGTGTGCAACCCTGCCCGCTTGTGTCTTCTTAGCTGAAGCACTTCTTGTTTGACGTCTGGTTTCATCAACGACATGCTGCTGAGAAACGTGTGAAGGTACGATGGACTGCTGAACAGATGATGCCGCTGTGGCGGACTGCTGAGCTGTAGTGCCAGAGTCGATGGACTGATGAGCACCCGTTGAAGGTGGTGCCAAAGTGTCGGTGTGTTGATGTGGCTGTGATAGCGTGTTGGTTTGCTGAGCAGGCAGTGCCAACACATCGGTATGCTCATCAGGCGGCTGCGAACCACTAGACTGATGAGCATGTGGTTCCTGACTTTCGGAGTGCTTAGCAGGCGGTCCCGGACTTTCGGCGTTCTTAGCAGGCGGTTCCAGACATTTAGACTCCTTAGCACGCTGTTCGGTTGGGTTTATCTGGTGAGCATGCAGTGCCGATGTGTCTGCACTTTCTGCTTCAGTGGCCGGCATCTGAACCGATGATACGTCTTCAGCAATTGTAGGCCTTGCCACAGGCTGCTCAGGATGGGACAATGACCTGACATCTATGGCAGGAAGTCGGTCGGGCTGATCACAGGTTGATGCCTCGGGCATCTGATTCCCAAGAGTATGTTCATCGGGGGAATCACACAAGATCTGCTATTGCGAGATGACAGTCACCGGTTCGAGGGCGACATTGGTTGCTTTTTTTTGGGGGGGGGGGCTGGAGGGGGCCCATCCAGGAAGTATATTTCTTTCTGTGGCCACTGGATATGATTTAACCGTGTTTCTTCCAAGGTCCTCTGCTCATCAGGGTCCTGAAGGACATTCTTCAGGGGAAATTTTCTGAATCCAGGCTTTATTTCAGTCACGTAGCACTTCACACAACCCTCCTTCAATGGCACATTGTCCAACAAGCGACCCCCATCAAAGTCAGGGTTGTAAACCCACGCTGTTGCACATTTTAAAGAACCATCATAATGTGTAAGCACGGCCCTCACTCTCTCCCCTGTCCATATAGATCAGATATAACACCATCATGTCCAGCTGCAGCATCATTGTCGCTAGGGTCAGCTGATGCACATCTACTCTTGTGCGGTGTTGCCATACAATAGGTGGCATCATCCATGCCGACACCCCCTTGCATCTCCCGGCTATCTCTCAGCATTAGTGTCTTCTCCTGCATATATGACTCCTCAACTTCCTTTCGAACTACATGATACATGTCCCTCTTGATATTTTCGCACAAGTCTCTCTGCCTATAATCACTCCTAGCTTTTTTCATGCCGAGCCTCTCTTCTTTGCTTAGTGAGAAAACCCTCTTGTGTGGGACATTGACACCAATACCCCTAGCATGGCCAGGGGGCTCTTTGGTAGTCAGAGCCTCGAACAGAATGTCACATGGCCCTGAGTTCCTATACACTCTTCTAGTGTTTTTGGAAGCCTTTGACATCACATCATACAGTTCTTGGTCTGTTGAGTTTTCAAAGTAATAAGAACTGTCTCCATGCCTCTTTGCACGTGCCCGCAAGTAGTCCCTAGCACGAGTGCCCCTAATTTCACTAAAGACCGGTTTGCCACCCGCAGCTACTGCTTCTTTGTCCTCCTGCTCCCATATCGGTTTCATGCCGTAGTATCCTGCCAAACCCATACGGTGGGGGTGTGTGTTCTTCTTCTGAAGTTCCTATTGCATGGCACTCCTCCTAATAAACTCTTCAATGGCCCTGTCCCTTTTGAATTCTGTCCAATCTTCCTTTGTGATTTGGGGGTACGAGGGGATTGGGTCCTTGCCTTGACTCAAGAACTTCTTGTACAACACATGCTTCCAGTTTCTCCAAGCATCCCTGGCCTTCTTCAGTGCAGCGTGTTCCACCTGCTCTCTCCACTCCTCAGGAACATTGAAGTGCGCCATGATCTCACGGACTATCCTCTGTTGTGTTTCTGTACCAGCCTTCCGAAACCCCGGCAGATTAATGTTGAGCCTTGCCCTGCCAACAAATCCACACACACTCCTGAACCTCGTGCATGCTTTATCAGGTTTAGTTGGAGCCCAAGACTTCAAATCGATGTCAGTTACTTCGTATACACCTTTAGGCTGGTGTGTGGGCTTTCTTGGAGCGCTCTTCCGTCTCTTGACCGGATGGGTGATTATGGCAGCTCTATCCCGTTCATCATTTCTTGGTACACGATCATCTGTTGCAGACATGTCGGCTTCGGACTCAGATGAAGATACATCGCCAGAAGTATGACTGTCATCGGTGCTAATAAACATCTACAGAGTACACATACAAAATTCAGAAAAGGGTGATAATCATAAAATATGAACAGCTTGGAAGCTAGCTGTCTAAACATGGCATGTGATCATTTGGAAATGTACAGCTAATCTGTTCATTTAGTGTGACTCATGTGCACATGATACGTAATTCGACAATAACTAATTGGAACAAATACGGCTTATATGTTAGAAGGTAGATGATGAACATAAGTACGCTGTCCATTATTTTATAATCATTTTGGGGACAAAGAACCAAATAGGAAAAGGGATCGCAAGATAATAGACCTCACCGCGATGAAGGGCAGCAACTGACCGTTTTTTTCTATGCAAATCCGGCAGGAGAGGCGAGGGTACAGGATCGATATGCTCAACGACGGCTGGCGAGCAAATGAAGACGGCGAGGCGTGGGCAGACTCGTGTTCGGAGCGGCGGTGAAGGGTAGGGTTGACGTCGGGAAGCGGGTACACGGCTGGGTTGAGCATGACGACGCCGGAAAGGGTTCTGGTGTGGATCTGGGGGACGGGAGGGGGGAGCTAGCTGTTGATGGAGTTTGGGTAGAATACGCGGACAGATGAGCGAAACGGGGGAGGGCGCGGGTTTGGGGGGAGGGGAGGGGGGCATGTTGGCGGCTTCGGTGAAAAGGGTGAAAAAAGATCGCCCTGCGCCCGCAGAAAAAACTTTGGAAACGGTTTCACATAGTTACCCGTGTGCACAAGCAGCACAAATTTGTTCGAAATGAAAACCTGAAAACTTTGAAATGTAGACGTGACCTCGTCGTTTTGTCTCGAAATTTTTCCCACGGTACGCAGCTATCGTTGTACCCTAATATTGATTTTCTGGCACATTTCTGGGCTCGCCTGCTATATTTAAGGCATTTTTTTATCATTTACGAGGCATTTATTGCATACAAACCAAATCCCAACTACAACAGCGATTGTTGACGAGAGGTATAAGGACCGGCATTCGATCTGGGTGAATCCTATGGTGCAGACGCACGATCCGTGTGGTTTGGGTTTTGTCCAATCAGAAAGCAGGACTCACGTTGCGCGCACTAGGTTTCATAGGCCGCGGTTTAGAAAGCACACGGTTCTAGTTAACCAACCGTGTGCTATTTGTCCATGCAGAATAGTCAAATTTTCATTTCAAATGAATTTGGGACACCATCATTTCGCCTCGAATTATTTTCATCCGCAGACAATCAACTATTAGCCCATGTATTGATTTCCGGCCGCATTTCATGACTTGTTTGCTAATTTGAAGACATTTTTTCCACCAACATGGGGTTTCTTAGTAATTTAATTGGAGGAAATGCAGATGTATTACGAATATTACAAAAATGGGTGTGTCAACGTGGCATGATGTGAAGACCCCGTGCGACAAAATTGGTAATGTCTGGCGGAAGTTGTGATGGCCCGCCCTTTGAAAACGAATGCATCTCGCACAAAGGATCATGGTCTATGAAAAGTAGAGTTGGCATTTCGGACTCCAATCGGTGTCAATCTCATCCTTTCGCCTTTGTTTTTTCCATGGTATGCAAACATCATTGTACTCCTAATATTGATCTTTTGGTGGATTACATGTCTCGTTTGCTATATCTAAGACATATTTTTGCAGTTACCATGTTAATTAGTTCTTATAAATAAAACATCACAACATGAATTACGTGTGGATGGTGGCAAAGAATCTCTTACAAATCATTTGTGTGTCACTTTGCGTGGTTTTTGTCATTGTGCAACGAATGAGAAGAATTGTCAAGCATTTCGGATGGGACATGTGTCCACCTAAATAAATGTCAGTAATTTAATTACAAGAAATGCAGACGGACTCAGAAAATCACGGAAATGGGTGTTTCTTCGTGGCGTGATCTCGAGACACCGTGGAAAAAATTTGGTAAAATTTGGCACAAGCTACAATGATCGCTAATTGGAAACCATGTCATCTGAGTAGAAGGATCATAGTTCCAAGGGGAGAAGTGGCAAATCGAACTCCAATCGACGGTGTCTTCATCACCACTCCTCCAAATTTTATCCCACGGTAGTCAATCATAATTATACGCCAGGGTTGATTTTCTGGCGCATTTTTGGGCTCGTTCGATATTTTTCAGCATTTTTTTATCATTTACGGGGAATTTATTGCATACAAACCAAATCGCAACTACAAAAGCGATTGTTGACGAGAGGTATAAGGACCGCCGTTCGATCTGGGTGAATCCTATGGTGCAGACGCACGATCCGTGTGGTTTGGGTTTTGTCCAATTAGAAAGTAGGACTCACGTTGCGCACACTAGGTTTCATAGGCCGTGGTTTAGAAAGCACACGGTTCTAGTTGACCAACCATGTGCTATTTGTCCGTGCAGAACAGTCAAATTTTCATTTCAAATGAATTTGGGACACCATCATTTCGCCTCGAATTATTTTCATCCGCAGACAATCAACTATTAGCCTATGTATTGTTTTCTGGCTGCATTTCATGACTTGTTTGCTAATTTGAAGACATTTTTTCCACCAACATGGGGCTTGTTAGTAATTTATTTGGAGGAAATGCAGATGTATTACGAATATTACAAAAATGGGTGTGTCACCGTGGCATGATGTGAAGACCCCGTGCGAGAAAATTGGTAATGTCTGGCGGAAGTTGTGATGGCCTGCCCTTTGAAAACGAATGCATCTCACACAAAGGATCATGGTTTATGAAAAGTAGAGTTGGCATTTCGGACTCCAATCGGTGTGAATCTCATCCTTTCGCCTTGGTTTTTTCCATGGTATGCAAACATCATTGTACTCCTAATATTGATCTTCTGGTGGATTACATGTCTCGTTTGCTATATCTAAGTCATATTTTTGCAGTTACCATGTTAATTAGTTCTTATAAATAAAACGTCACAACATGAATTACGTGTGGATGGTGGCAAAGAATCTCTTACAAATCATTTGTGTGTCACTTTGCGTGGTTTGCGTCATTGTGCAACGAATGATAAGAATTGTCAAGCATTTCGGACGGGACATGTGTCCACCTAAATAAATGTCAGTAATTTAATTACAGGAAATGCAGACGGACTCAAAAAATCACGAAAATCGGTGTGTCATCGTGGTGTGATCTCAAGACACCGTGGAAAAAATTTGGTAAAATTTGGCACAAGCTACAATGATCGCTAATTGGAAACCATGGCATCTGAGTAGAAGGATCATAGTTCCAAGGGGAGAAGTGGCAAATCGAACTCCAATCGACGGTGTCTTCATCGCCTCTCCTCCAAAGTTTATCCCACGGTAGTCAATCATAATTATACACCGGGGTTAATTTTCTGGCGCATTTTTGGGCTCGTTCGATATTTTTCAACATTTTTATAATTTACGGGGCATTTATTGCATACAAATCAAATCCCAACTTCAACAGCTATTGTTGACGAGAGGTATAAGGACCGCCGTTCCATCTGGGTGAATCCTACGGTGCAGACGCACGATCCGTGTGGTTTGGGTTTTGTCCAATCATAAAGCAGGACTCACGTTGCATGCACTAGGTTTCATAGGCCGCGGTTTAGAAAGCACATGGTTCTAGTTAACGAACCGTGTGCTATGTGTAAACCAAACCGCGCATGTTCAGTCCGTACGTACCGGATTGAGATGAACTGAGCGTTCTACCTATAAAGTAAATTATCATGAACATTTCAAATTCATTGCTACAGGGGACAACATATTAATCTAGATGAACATAAGGCCGTGCATACATCGCAATACAGTACATGCGAAACTTATGACAGAACGAACTCAGTACACATCCCTCACAATTCAGTACATGCAACAATTCAGTACAGTTGACATAATGACTACTTTTTTAAATCAATTCCCATGTACATGTTGTGATCATGATCATTAGGTTGACCCCTAATGAACTTAGGATTTCTGATGATTTTACGCTTCTCCTCTGCTATTTCGCGTGGCCCCTGAGGTGGCCACTCATCATATTGATTGTACTCCTCCTCATCACCAACATTCTCGACGCCTAGTACCCTCCTCTTCCCATACATCACTACATGGCAGTGCGTATGCAAGAGGTCTGACACAAAGAAAATCTGGGTAGCATCGCTGGCAAGAATAAATGGGTCCTTGTGATATGCCATAACTCTGCGGTCAACATATGTCTTCCTGCTGTAAGCATCAACCTTTACGCTACTAAGAGGGACCCATCTGCACTTGAATAATGCCACCTTCATTTCCACATAGTAAAGCTCCCAAATCTCTTCAATGGTTCCATAGTACACCTATTTGTCATCTTCCTCTACAGTTAGGCATTCTATTCGAACAGAGCTGTTTTGATACGAGGTCTTAGCATCACGTTCCTCAGTGTAGAACGTGTTTCCATTTATGTCGTACGCTTGGTGCTTCATAATCGTCGTTGATGGCTTTTGTGCCAACCACGTTGCAAGGTCTTCTTGGGGTCCATTTGCCAAACGATCCTTCAGCCATCTTATATAGTCCCTATTGTGTGCATTTGTCTCGGCAGTTGGTGACAGCACATTGGGTAAGTTGCTTTGTCGTATCTCCTCCATGTGTTCTGCAGCATAAACGTCGAGTATCGGGCTGTTAAGAAGTACCGTCAAATGGGCTTGATCGTACATATCTCTAGGTGCAAGAGTCTTATTGCCATCAAGGACCGGCTTACCAGCCAGTCTTCCCTCATGGCGAGAGAGGGGCACACCTATAGGTCTAAGTTTCTTGTATTCGGTGCAAAACTCAACCACCTCCTCCGCGGTATAACCTTTTAGGATGCTTGCCTCTGGATGACATCGGTTCCGACAATAGCGCTTCAATATTCCCATGTACCGCTCGAAGGGATACATGTTGCGAAGAAACACAGGACCACAATACTTTATCTCGTCCACAAGGTGCACGGTGAGATGGACCATGACATCAAAGAATGACGGTGGGAAGAACATCTCTAAGTTTGACAATATCCTTGCAATATCAACTTGCATATTATCCAGCTCTTCAACATCTACCACCTTCTGCCATAGTTTGTTGAAGAAATCATAGAGATCAATCAATGTGTTTCTTATGTCTGTGTCCATCATATTCCTTATGGCCACCAGGAGGATTTGTGTCAACATTACGTGGCAATCATGTTACTTCATGTGAGACAACTTCTTTTTACCCAAGCTGTCATCCACGAGACTTCTGATGTTCGCGGAGTAGGAAGAGGGTGTCTTAATTGACAACAAAAATGCAAAGAACTCTTTTACTTCTGCTGCAGTTAAATTGTAACTCTGGTGTTGGTGGAGCAATTTTTCATCATCTTCTGCTTCATCCTTGCATTGTGATTGATCACCAAACATATCGAGTCGTGCACCGTCACCATCCTTTCTTTTGCCTTTAATCCTGAGCAGAGTACCAAGGATGCTTTCACAGACATTCTTCTCTACGTGCATGACATCAATGCAATGACGTACACTTAGGAACTCCCAGTAAGGTAATTCCCAGAACACTGATTTCTTCTTAAACACTTGGTCCCTTGGTGTTATTTTTGACGTCGAACCGGATCCCTTGCCAAGCACAACATTAATTCATTTAACCATGTTGTGGACTTCTTTCCCATCATAGGGTCTTGGGCCCGTTCCTTTCTCTACCGTACCATCAAATTCAGCAGTCCTTTTTCGGTACGGGTGATTTCTCCTTAAGAACCTACGATGACGCAAATACACGGTTTTGCGCGAGTTGGAAAGAAATCTACTCTCGGTACTATCCATGCATGTGACACATCCTACTGGTCCCTTTGTTTTCTGCCCCGAACTGTTGCCTAATCCAGGCATATCTTGAATGGTGTGCAGTAGCAACGCATGTAGCCGAAAAAACTCCTTTGTGTTGGCATCATAACAGTTCACACCAGAAGTCCACAATGTCTTCAGTTCTTCTACCAGTAGCTCAAAGTAAATGTCGATATCATTTCCAGGTTGCTTCGGGCCTTGGATAATCATCGACATCATGATGTATATTTTCTTCATACACAACCAAGGAGGAAGGTTATTGATACGTCTCCAACATATCTATAATTTATGAAGTATTCATGCCATGTTTACAATAATTTTATATGATTTTGGTATGATGTTATTAGAACTAACCCGGACTGACGCTGTTTTCAGCAGAACTACCATGGTATCGTTTTTTGTGCAGAAATAAAAGTTCTCGGAATGGGCTGAAAATTTACGGAGAATATTTTTGGAAAATATAAAAAATACTGGAGCAAAAAGATACCGGAGAGGAGTCCCGAGGCAGCCACAAGCCTAGGGGGTGCGCCCCCCCCTAGGGCGCACCCCCTGGCTTGTGGGCCCCTCGGGAGTCCCCCTGACTTGATTCCGATGCCAAAAATTCCTATAAATACCAAAACCCCCAGAAAGAAACCTAGATCGGGAGTTCCGCCGCCGCAAGCCTGTGTAGCCACGAAAAACCAATCGGGAGCCCGTTCCGGCACCCTACCGGAGGGGGAAACCATCACCGGAGGCCATCTTCATCATCCCGGCGGTCTCCATGACGAGGAGGGAGTAGTTCACCCTCGGGGCTGAGGGTATGTACCAGTAGCTATGTGTTTGATCTCTCTCTCTCTCGTGTTCTTGAGATGGCACGATCTTGATGTACCGCGAGCTTTATTGATATAGATGAATCATATGGAGTTTTCCCCTCTCTATTTCCTTGGGATGAATTGAGTTTTCCCTTTGAAGTTTTCTTATCGGATTGAGTCTTTAAGGATTTCAGAACACTTGATGTATGTCTTGCGATGGGATATCCGTGGTGACAATGGGATGTTCTATTGATCCACTTGATGTATGTTTTGGTGATCAACTTGGAGGTTCCGTGACCTTGGGAATCTATGCATAGGGGTTGGCACACGTTTTCGTCTTGACTCTCTGGTAGAAACTTTGGGGCACTCTTTGAAGTTCTTTGTGTTGGATTGAACATGATGAATCTGAAATTGTGTGATGCATATTGTATAATCAAGCCCATGGGTACTCGTGGTGACATTGGAGTATCTAGGTGACATTAGGGTTTTGGTTGATGTGTATCTTAAGGTGTTATTTTAGTACGAACTCTAGGGTTGTTCGTGACACTTATAGGGATAGCTCATACGATTGATCGGAAAAGATAACTTTGAGGTGGTTTCGTACCCTACAATAATTTGTTCGTTTGTTCTCCGCTATTTGTGACTTTGGAGTGAACTCTTTGTCACACGTGAGGGATTTACATATGATTCAACTATGTCAGTATTGTTGAGAGAACTTGCACTAGTGAAAGTATGAACCCTAGGCCTTGTTTTCAAGCTTTGCAATACCGTTTGTGCTCACTTTTATCATTAGTTACCTTGCTGTTTTTATATTTTCAGATTACAAAAACCTATATCTACCATCCATATTACACTTGTATCACCATCTCTTCGCTGAACTAGTGCACCTATACAATTTACCATTGTATTGGATGTGTTGGGGACACAAGAGACTCTTTGTTATTTGGTTGCAGGGTTGTTTGAGAGAGACCATCTTCATCCTATGCCTCCCACAGATTGATAAACCTTAGGTCATCCACTTGAGGGAAATTTGCTACTGTCCTACAAAACTCTGCGCTTGGAGGCCCAACACGAGTCTACAAGAAGAAGGTTGCGTAGTAGACATCAAGCTCTTTTCTGGCGCCGTTGCCAGGGAGGTGAGTGCTTGAAGGTATATATTTAGATCTTGCAATTAAATCTTTTAGTTTCTTGTTTTTCACTAGTTTGGTTTTATAAAAGAAAACTACAAAAAAATGGAGTTTAGGTTGCATCAATTGGTTCGTCTTTTTAATGTCTTTCGTGAAAGTGATGGTTTGGAAAATTGTGCTCAATTGGTAGAGGAAGAATTTATGAAAATACTTATTGAGAATTCCTTGAATTATGAGCATGATTGCAGTATTGCTAGTATGAATTCTCTGAATATCCATGATGCTAATGATATGCAAAGCCACAAGCTTGGGTATGCTATGTTTGATGAAGATTATATTTTTAGTTCCCCAAGTTTTGATGAGCAAATTTGTTATGATAATGACATTCCTACTATCTATGATGATTATGATAATGACATGTATGCTATAAAGAGTGATAGTAACCTTGAAACTTGTCATCATGATTTTAATATTCAAAGTGGTTATGTCAATCAAGTATCTCATGATAGTTATTTTGTTGAGTTTACTCCCACTATTAGTCATGAGAAGAAATTTCCTTGTGTGGAGAGTAGTAAAATTTCTATGCTTGTAGCTAATGAAAAGAATGATTTATGTGCTGGTTATATTGTGAAATTCCTTCATGATGCTACTTAAAATTATTATGAGGGAGGAACATATGCTTGTAGGAATTGCAATAATATCAAGTTTCCTCTCTATGTGTTCAAAGTTTTGAAGTTATGCTTGTTTTGCCTTCCTATGCTAGTTGATTCTTGTTCCCATAAATTGTTTGGTCACAAAATCCCTATGCATAGGAAGTGAGTTAGACTTAAATGTGCTTGTCATGAGATTCATGATGCTCTTTTGCATGTTTCAAATACCATTACTATGTGAGCATCATTGAAATCATCATGCCTAGCTAAAAGGCATTAAAGAAAAGTTCTTGTTGGGAGACAACCCAATACTTTTACTTTCTGTTTTAGTGTGTTCACATGATTAAGCTACTGTAGTAATCATGTTTTATAGCTTTTGTCTCAATAAAGTGCCAAGTAAAGCCTTTGGGATGACTCAGAAGATGAGTAGAACTGATGCTGAACCAAAACAGAAACTTTTGACTCCAGTACAGGAATTTTCATTTTTTACTGGAGCGTGATAATAATCTGAAATTTTTACACAGTCTTTATATACAAATTCTTCAGATTGTAGTAATTTTTCAGAATTTTAAGAGACAGGGAAGTATGGTTACACTACAGATCTTCACAGACTGTTCGGTTTTTGACAGATTCTGTTTTGCATGCATAGTTTGCTTGTTTTAGTGTTTTCATAGCTTATATTTACTGGTATAAATTATGGGAATGATAGAATACAGTAGGTATCATGCGGTAACAATTATGAATCTTGTCTTGACAGTATCTAAGTGAATTATATTTATTTATTATACTATCCCATCTCACGAAGTTTCGTTAAGTTTTGTGTGATTGAAGTTTTCAAGTTTTGGGTGAGACACCAATATGAGGAGAATAAGGAGTGGTAAGAACCTAAGCTTGGGGATTCCCAAGGCACCCCCAAGGTAATATCCAAGGAATACTCAAGCGCCTAAGCTTGGGGATGCCCCGGAAGGCATCCCCTCTTTCGTCTTCAACACTATCGGTATATCTTACTTGGAGCTATATTTTTATTCGTCACATAATATGAGTTTTGCTTGGAGCGTCATTTTATTTTCTTGTTCTCTGTTAGGTGTCATTTATAATCTTGTTTTTCAATAAAAAGTTCCAAGAATTGCCTTTAGGATGCTTGCATTGCATGTTTGATGTGTGCTGTGTAAAAACAGAAACTTTTGCTGTAGTGTTTGAATTTTCATATTTTACTGGAACGTGGAAAGTTTCTAAATTTTTTACACAGAGTTTTCATATAAATTATTTAGTATGTCCTAAATTTTCATAATTTTTTGAGTTACAGAAGTACACTGGTTTAATAGATTGCTACAGAATGTTCTGTTTGGACAGATTGCTGTCATAGTTTTGGTATCTACTTATCCTATAGTTTCCATAGCCTATATTGGTAGATATAAATTGTGGAAACGATAATAAACAGTAGATTATGTTTGAAAATTATTGTGCAACTTGTCTTGGCAGTAGATAAAGAGTTGATTTATTATTATGTGCACTAACCTATCTGACGAGTTCTTTTCAAGTTTTGTGTGGATGAAGTTTTTGAGAATAGGTGAAACCGGGATATGAGAGGATTGAACGAGATACAAAAGCTCAAGCTTGGGGATGCCCAAGGCACCCCAAGTAAATATTTCAAGAAGTCTCAAGCATCTAAGCTTGGGGATGCTACGCATCCCACCTCTCTTCATCAACAATTATCGGCTAGCCTATGTTGAGCCTAAATTTTTATTCGTTCACATGATGCGTGCTATTCTTGGAGTGCTATTTTTCTTTTGCTTGCTGTTTAATAAAATGCTTAAGATCTGAAATTATTAGATGTGAGAGTCTTCACATAGTTATTTAATTGTTGACTACGCATTGATCTTCACTTATATCTTTTTGGAGTAGTTTGTCATTCACTCTCGTGCTTCACTTATATCCTATGAGTAAATGGTTGAATGAATTGAATATCATAAATCTGAAATTAAATATGCTCATATACTTATCCCATGGGGAGTAATGACTTCACACATAATAAGTATAGGTGGTAAAATTTATTGAAAGTTAGCAAACACCGCATTGGTCACTTGAACAATTCATGAAAGAATATTGAAGGAAGAGAGATTCCACATATAAATATACTATCTTGGACATCTTCTATGATTGTGAGGTCATTAATTATTTTCAAACTCGATCAAATTAGTTAAAATTGGACAAGGAAGACAACTTAATGAGTTATGTTTGGGTATATTTGTATAGAAGTTGTATTGTTATGGATCCTCCAACATGTGGTGCTTGCTTCCACCTCATACTAGCCAAAACTTCCGCACCAAATAGAAATACTACTTGTGCATCCAAACACCCTTAAACCAGTTTTGCCATGAGAGTCCACTATACCTACCTATGGATTGAGTAAGATCCTTCAAGTAAGTTGTCATCGGTGCAAAAAGCAATAAAATTTGCTCCTAAATATGTATGATCTTTTATTGTGGGGGAAAATAAGCGTTGTACGAACTTGTGATGGTAAAGAAATAAAAGCGACGGACTGCATAATAAAGGTTGCTATCACAAAGGCCAATACAACGTGACGTTCCTTTGCATTAAGGGTTTGCACATCCAAAAACAAAAAACGCATGATAACCTATGCTTCCCTCTACGAAGGGCCTATTTTTTACTTTCTAGTACTTACCTTTATGCAAGAGTCATGGTGATCTTCACCACTTCCTATATTTCGCCTTTTTCTCTTGGCAAGCGTCATGTGTTGGGGAATGATCTATACATATATATCCACACAAATATATTTGATCATGAATTATTATTCTTGACAATTATCTATATGATAAATAAGTTGGGAGGCGAAACATTAAGCCCCTATCTTTCTCTGTGTTCGATGGATGCTATTTGTTCTAAAAATATGCTTTGAGTGTCAATAATCATGGAAGACTATATGATAGTTGAGTATGTGGAATTTGCTATATCAAAGCTCTTACATAGACCCTTCCTGAAAATAAGATGAATTGCAATTGTTCGATGACTAGGAATATGGTTTTTTCGTTTTCAAGAAACCTTCTGGTCTATACTTTAACATGTGAATAGCTTGTTACTTGATCATGAGAAGTTTTATGAGATGAGCTACTGTTTATGGTTTATATTGATGCTATAAAAAGTGATTCGAATTATCATTGATCAAACTTGTGCACTTGCTAGCATTCACACTTCATAAATTATTTCTTTTATCATTTACCTACTCGAGGACGAGCAGGAATTAAGCTTGGGGATGCTGATACGTCTCCAACGTATCTATAATTTATGAAGTATTCATGCCATGTTTACAATAATTTTATATGATTTTGGTATGATTTTATTAGAACTAACCCGGACTGACGCTGTTTTCAGCAGAACTACAATGGTGTCGTTTTTTGTGCAGAAATAAAAGTTCTCGGAATGGGCTGAAAATTTACGGAGAATATTTTTGGAAAATATAAAAAATACTGGAACAAAAAGATACAGGACAGGAGACCTGAGGCAGCCACAAGCCTAGGGGGGCCCCTCGGGAGTCCCCCTGACTTGATTCGGACGCCAAAAATTCCTATAAATACCAAAACCCCCAGAAAGAAACCTAGATCGAGAGTTCCGCCACCGCAAGCCTCTGTAGCCACGAAAAACCAATCGGGAGCCCGTTCCGGCACCCTGCCGGAGGGGGAAACCATCACCAGAGGCCATCTTCATCATCCCGGCGGTCTCCATGACGAGGAGGGAGTAGTTCACCCTCGGGGCTGAGGGTATGTACCAGTAGCTATGTGTTTGATCTCTCTCTCTCTCTCGTGTTCTTGAGTTGGCACGATCTTGATGTACCGCGAGCTTTATTGATATAGATGAATCATATGGAGTTTTCCCCTCTCTATCTTCTTGTGATGAATTGAGTTTTCCCTTTGAAGTTTTCTTATCGGATTGAGTCTTTAAGGATTTGAGAACACTTGATGTATGTCTTGCGATGGGATATCCGTGGTGACAATGGGATGTTCTATTGATCCACTTGATGTATGTTTTGGTGATCAACTTGCGGGTTCCGTGACCTTGGGAATCTATGCATAGGGGTTGGCACACGTTTTCGTCTTGACTCTCCGGTAGAAACTTTGGGGCACTCTTTGAAGTTCTTTGTGTTGGATTGAACATGATGAATCTGAAACTGTGTGATGCATATTGTATAATCAAGCCCATGGGTACTCGTGGTGACATTGGAGTATCTAGGTGACATTAGGGTTTTGGTTGATGTGTATCTTAAGGTGTTATTTTAGTACGAACTCTAGGGCTGTTCGTGACACTTATAGGGATAGCTCATACGATTGATCGGAAAAAGATAACTTTGAGGTGGTTTCGTACCCTACAATAATTTCTTAGTTTGTTCTCCGCTATTTGTGACTTTGCAGTGAACTCTTTGTCGCACGTGAGGGATTTACATATGATTCAACTATGTCAGTATTGTTGAGAGAACTTGCACTAGTGAAAGTATGAACCCTAGGCCTTGTTTTCAAGCTTTGCAATACCGTTTGTGCTCACTTTTATAATTAGTTACGTTGCTGTTTATATTTTCAGATTACAAAAACCTATATCTACCATCCATATTACACTTGTATCACCATCTCTTCGCCGAACTAGTGCACCTATACAATTTACCATTGTATTGGGTGTGTTGGGGACACAAGAGACTCTTTGTTATTTGGTTGCAGGGTTGTTTGAGAGAGACCATCTTCATCCTACGACTCCCACGGATTGATAAACCTTAGGTCATCCACTTGAGGGAAATTTGCTACTGTCCTACAAAACTCTGCGCTTGGAGGCCCAACACGAGTCTACAGGAAGAAGGTTGCGTAGTAGACATCAGTTATATATGCACAGAAGCACCGGCCAAGTGCTGTGTTTGGTGTTCATATCGCCAAATGGATTAAATCCATCAGTACACTCCCCTAGCCATATATTTCTAGGATCCTTTGCAAAATCGTTAAACCTTTCAGTGATTTGTTCCTACTGAGCCCCGTCTTTCGGGTGCCTCATATACTTATCCACAGTTCGCTCATCATGGTGCCATCGCAACCTCTTTGCCTCTCTAGGGTTTGCAAACAAACGCCTCAACCTTGGAATTATAGGCAAGTACCAAACAACCTTGAACGGGATTCCTGTCTCGATCCCTTCGTACAATTTGTACTCGTCCTGCGCTCTCCTGCGCTTGTATCGTGCGTGCTTGCATATGCGACATGAGCGCAAATCTTTTTAATCACCGCGGTACAACATACAATCATTCACACAAGCGTGTATCTTCTGGACTTCAAGTTCCAATGGACAAACAATTTTCTTCGCTTCGTTCGTGCTTTTGGGGAGCACATTATCTTCTGGAAGAATGTCTTTGAAAAGACTCAACAACTGTGTGAAGGCCTTGTTTAATAGACCGCTTTCTGCTTTAAATCTGAGAAGCGCCAGTGTGACACTCAACTTGGAATGTTTCTTTTTGCAACCTGGATACAAATCTTTCTTGGAGGCCGCAGCAATGCTTGGCAGCTCCTTGTACCCGGCTAAATCTTTCGCTGGGCCCTGGAAATCTGCAATCATAGCAGCAAAATCTGGCATATCATCAAGGTCGGTGTTGTCTGCTTCACACTCTTGGTTTTTCTTTGGGTTTTTTGGCATGCCAATCTTTTGTTGTTAGCTTGATGTCTGAGCCCCAAGGTTAAATTCATCACCCATGCGACTCTGATCGGGGTTTGGCACCTCGCCGACAGGCAGGTTATTACATTCATCCATAACCGGCTCTTCACCATGTTTAGTCCATCTTGTGTATCCACCCATGAATCCCCTTTTGTATAAGTGTAACTCGACCTCATCAATTGGAAATGACACCGTATTGCCACAATCCTTGCATGGACAGAGGTCGTAATATTGTTTGCAAATTCTCTTCTTTGTCCGTTCAGCCAAAGCCATGAACTCCTTCACGCCATCCCTATACCTTGAGCTTGTCCGATCCCTCATCCATTCAAATCGTTCCATCTGCACACGTTGCATCCATTAGATGGGTGAATAAATCACAAGATTTTATTTTCATAATTTATGGAGGGCGCTGCATAATGTTACCCAGCCATGCAATGACACTAATCAACCAGTCAATTTACACGCATCGTCAGTACTGCCATTATATGAATTTAATACCTTAATTAGGCCACTCAAGGAAAATAATACCTTAATTAATTAGCAGCGGCACGACGAGACAACAGGGTCGAGGAGCAGAGCTTAGCGGGGCACCTGCCTGTAGTCCGGGCTCCACTATCCCGCCTACGACCGCGAGGGACATGCTCCAGTCACGCCGGCGCCGACCACGAGGATTGAGCTCCTCCTATATCTCCCGCCGCCGATCGAGGATTGACCTCCTATCACGCCGCCACCGCCGACCGAGGATTGACCTCCTGTAACGCCGCCACCGCCGACCGACCGAGGATGGACTCCCTATAACGCCGACACCGGATTGACCTCCTATGAGCATAACGTTTTTTTTTGGGGGGGGGGGGGGGTTCAGGAGAGCGGCTGTTTACCGCAACCATATGTATTGGGAAGCACATCACAAACGGTAATGTTACGGAAACCGTGTATCACGCACGTTCTATCTCACACGATTTGATTTGGGAAACCGTGTGCCGTGTACAATAGAATGCGATAAATAGTTCACCCGACCGTTATCATCAGATCCCCATAGTTTCCCCGTCTTCCCCAAATCCCTAAATAGCTTCAAAATCCCTAGCGCCCAAATTCCCTAGCGTGGATCTGACATTGGGGAAATGCGGACGAGTGGTGCTGATGGTTTCAGTGCGGCTGCACCGGTTCGTACAGTCGCTCTTGGGAGCGCCATTGGCGGTGCAACCACGACGGCGGTCACCGCTGAGCACTTGCCTAAGGTCACCAGGAGGCCAGTGTACTACGGATCCGAATCGTCTTGTCTGGTCCCAATCATTCCTCATCTTTTTAGCATGACACACACACAGGAAATCGATCAAATGCCGGATCCAGAGTTTGACTCAAGCAGACTCCTGCAACATGAGTTCGATTCCGAGTTTTGCGCCACCGAGAAGTACCAAAAGCTGAGTTGTGTGCACGGACACACTCCCGCTCGACGTGTATGCACGGAGGGATTCGACGTTGGCAGACGGTTTCTCGGTTGCCCCTTAGAGGTTAGTGATAGGTTCATCCCTTAAGTTCAGTTAATGCCCCCACTCATCCTGATTATTTAATATTCGCAGGGATATGAGGCTTGTGCCTTTGTTAACTGGCTGGATGATGAATGGCATGGCAGGGCTCGGAGTGTTATCACCAAGCTTGCAGAAGATAACGTAAAGCTGAAGAAGAAACTGACTAATCTGGAGATTACAATCACTACGATGAAGCAAGAAAGTATCAATCACATGCAACATATGAAAGCAAGAGACAAGAAGGAACTAGCATGTGTAGTTGTAGTTGCAGTATTAGCCATCTTCTATGCGCTGTTTGCAATGATCATTAGGGGTTTCGTTTGATTATTAATGGCTACGTCAATAAGCAGAGTTCATCTATTGCTTACCAATTGTCCTATGTTAAATGCTTACTATTTCACACCCGTTGTGTTTCATATAAGCGTGTGTGTAGTTAAACAATGCATCTAGCGAACCGTGTGAACTCCTAAAATGTACACATGTGAAACATTTGGCATATTGAGAACTGCACAATAGCAGGAATTTAGAGCGATGGACCGGGTGCACACAATTGCAGTTGATTATACCAAGGCGCCAATATAATCCATCAATCCCCCGCTTCAATAGCCATTCCTCTTGTCTTCACACCACGCTTCAGTTGCCACCATCTTCATCGTCCCGGCCGGCCACTCTACACTTCCACGCACTCTGCAATCTTGCTTTCTCGCCAGTTGTTTAATTACGTAGCGCAGCAATGTCGAGCGACAGCGAGGACGACAGTTCCGCCAGTCTGGGGTCAACCACAGAATCATCGCGCTCATCTTCCATGAGTCCGGCATCAAGCCCTGACCTCCATTTTATCCGGATCATGGAAGGGACGCCGCTGCCGGAGTCATCAGACGACGACCAGACGGATGAGGAGCCGCCGAAGGACGAAGAAGACGACAACGATGAGGAGGAGGAGGAATGTTCGAACAAGGAGGAGGACGCCGAGGAGCCTCCGAAGGACGAAGACGACGACAATGATGATGATGAGGAGGAATGGTCGAACAAGGAGAACGACGATGAGGACATCAACGACGATGGCGATGAAAATCCAGCGGTCAGCGGCAAGAAGCGTCCATGTCAAGATGATGGCGCGGGGCCATCTAACAACAACAAGAAGATGTAAAACAGACCATAATCCTTAAACCTGTTGTCGTTTGCTCATATTTATTCCTTAACTCTGTCTACCTTCTCGATCTCATCGCAAACGGTTAAGAATACAGATTCGTCAGTGATCATTCACAATATCGCACACATTTGGTTTCTTGAATTGTGTGCCATGTCGAGCACACAATTCAGAACAACAAATCGTATGCGTTGTCCAGAATTATAGCACACAGTTCTGATTATCGAACTGTTTGTAGCCTATCACACACACCTTGTTACGCTGCACCGTTTGTGTTCTTACGTATCATCGCAAACAGTTCATATGAGGGACCTGTATGCCGTACATCACACACATCTAAATTTGATTAACCGTTTGTGCCATTTCGCCTCATCACAAACAGTTCTTAAAAGTCAACTGTCTGCCGTAGATCGCACACGCAAATATTTTCTGAATCGTATTTGATGGATCCTACATCGCACACAGTTCGTGTCATTGGCGACGGAGCTTGAACTATACCATTTGCGATTCATGCATCGCACACAGTTTCGTCGAAGGGTCTCTGATTGCAGTGTCGCGTTTGCAGCATCGTGCAGTACTGCCATGACCCCTGTGCGCTTTGGATTTAGACCGGCGGGCTGGCCTCTCTGTTCAGCCTAGGTAGGGCGACGACGTGTTGATGTCCCGATGCTAGGCATGACCCAGGAAAGTGTGTCCGATCAGAGGTTATAAAGTGTGTTGGAAAATGTGGTGCACCCCTGCAGGGATGAATTCAACTATTCGAATAGTCGTGTCCACGGTAACAGGATGACTTGGAGTTGTATCCCGATCTAATACAACTAGAATTATGACTTGAAATTGAAATGTTTGGCTCCGAGATTGCTTTCTCGCAGGGAGTTGAGGAAGAATCTCTAGGCGTTGCTAATAAACTCTCTACATAACTTGCTACTTTAATTATGCTAATCTACACTCTTCTAATGCTGCAAGGCATTGAAGATGCTAGTCTTCGATAGGACTAGGCCTTCTCTCTATTCTGGCATTTCTGCAGTCAGTCCAAACATATAACCCCATTCCTTTGATACTGATGCATATTCTAGTATAGATCTGATATAAGTCTTGCGAGTACTTTGGATGAGTACTCACCATTGCCTTGCTCCCCTTTTCCTCTTGATACGATTGCCGCGACCAGATGACGGAGCCCAGGAGACAGCTGCTCCCGCCGATGACTACTACTACACTGACGGTGCCTACTACTACGTGGAGGCCACCCCCGACCAGCAGTAGGATAGAAGGCTCCGAGGCAGGAGGCCTTGCCTCTTTCGATCCGTAGTTTGTGTTTGTGATAGGCTTCTTAAGGCAATACTTGTTTAACTTATGTCTATACTTAGATATTTTTTTGCTTCCGCTGACTCGTTTGAATTTGAGCTTATTTATTCGAGCCCTCGAGGCCCCATGGCTTGTGATATGAAGCTTGTACGACTTTAATTTGTGTCTAGAGTTGTGTTGTGATATCTTCCCGGGAGTCCCTAATCTTGGTCGTACGCATTTGCGTGTATGATTAGCGTACGATCAAAATGGGGGCGTCACATATAAGTAGCAACATCTAGTCTTTCCTTTCTTCTCAATAGATCTACTCTTTTCATTTGGGCACCAGTGGCATATTTAAAGATCAAATTGAATTATTAATGTTTTTTCATTACCTGACACAGGCATCGCGACAAGGAAACGACGAGCTCTCGAAGAAGCTCAAGAAAGTCGAGGACGATCTTGCCGAGGCCAAAAAGAAGGTGGCCGATATCAAAACGTTTACTCGTGAGGTTCATGGTAAGACTATGATTTGCAATGAACCAATAATATCAACCAGACGGTTTAATACCTAATGCATTTGTCCTTTGCTAGCAGCTGAGACCATAGGTCGACTCGAAGAGGACCCGAAGCATGCTCGAGAAGCTACCTGATACGCTGAGGCCCAAGAGGAGGCAGGCCGCGACGTTCATACCCGTCATATTGAAGAATGCAACCAACTTAAGGCTAAGAAGGACCAGAAAGCCCTGGAGATTAAGAGACTCGAGCCACAACTGGAGGACGCCAAGTAGGAAAATCGATAAGCTCACGAGTTTCTTGCTAGTAAGTAATCTTCTTGCATGTTGTATTGTGTGTTTCTCTATTGGGAATGGTGACATACTATTGTTTTGCTCACCGTTGTCCTACCTGACCGGCTTGGTGCATCTGGCTATATATCATTAAAGGATGTGATGATTGGCCTTAGTGAACTGCATGAACGATCACAGAAGGTAATGGAAAAGGTGTTCCGACCTTTATGGTGTGCCGAGCCATGTTGAGGGGTCTGGTTGAGCTTGCAAATCGCTTAAAAGGTGCAATATGTTGTATCTGAGCATGGAAGGTGTCAGCCTATCGTGAAGGTGCTCGAGAAGCATGGACCATGATCATGACACACTATTGTCTGTTAGAGACCGAGTAGCTCGCCTGGGTTCGCCCTAGAGGGCCTGATGGTAAGGAGATAAGAACCAGTGTGAACTATGAGAATATCATGCATGCAGCTCGGCTATTCGAAAAGGATTTCCACTTGGATACCCTTATACATGGCCTTGAATAATTTGTGTAAATAGTTAATGTTGTATTATGACTTTTATGTATCAATGTACATTTGTCATACGTTAAATCTCATATCCGCCGATTTAATACTTCGTTAACCAGCCATCGGCTTCTACCTCTTCGATCAGGGGTCGAGCAATGTTCCTAACATCGTCGCGACATACTCGGTCGATGCTTAGAAGGAACTAGGCAATCCTGCCATAAGGTCAAAACCTAAGCCTTGCAGAGAGTTATGCTATATTGCTTCTTAACCCAAGTTGCATCTTCGCCGAAAAATAGTTCCTCTAGAGATTCCTTTTCCCGGTGTGTCATGTCGAGCACGACGAAGTAGCTGATATGATGATGCATGCATCTGAGGACTCTTACTACAGAAATATAGGCGTCTTTAATGTGTTGTTTTTAAATCCTTTGCTGCTTTCTTTGGAAGAAAGACTCATATTTTCACTTCTTTCGCTACCGCCAAATTATATTCTTGTGACTGCTAGCTTCTGACTTCACCCATCTGAGGTATTTACTCGGTTTATCAATAAGTAACAATCACACAGGTGCTCCCTTTACCCCCTAGCCGAATTGATCGGGAACGTAGAGGGTAAGCACAGGAGCCAGGCAACCCAGCTTGGCATATTGTGGTTTTATAACGAACTAGAGGAAGGTGTCACTTGTATATTTAATTTGGTGTCGATAATAAATGGGATCCGAGGAACCCCGAGGTCTCCGCGCCGAGGCGATTGACGGAGCCCCTGGTGTATTTTGCTGGACGCTTTCATAGGTCCGAGGTATGTTTAGCAGATGTGGTTAAATCGTTAGGGACTGTTCAAAAATGTGGCCATGAGCCAGATTGCATGATGCCAAAAATGATCCAATAGAAGGAGACACGCTAGCAATATTAGTGCGATAATTCGATGCTAATCGTTACGAAAGGGTACTGGTCAGCAGGATACAAAAGATAGAATAAAATAAAAGAGGGGCGAGGGTTTTTCTTAATCGTGAAAATGGTGTAACCAAGCCACGTTCCATGGGTTCGGCTCGAGATGATTCTCCATGGGGTCCCATGGGCGATATACCCCTAAAGTAAGTACTTTGTCGATGATGAATGGTCCATCCCATTTGATTGACAATTTCTATTGATCTGGTTTGTTTGGGTGGTGCCGGAGGACGAGGTCGTCAATGGTGTAAGTCTTTGCTCGGACCTCCCTACTATGGTAGCGCCTAGCCTGCTGTTGATACAATGTTGAACGTGCTCGGGCAACATCGCGTTCCTCCTCAAGGGCGTTGAGGTCAGTCATCCCGCTGATCCAGCTCAGCTTCTCTCTTGTCATACATGTGCACCTGAGGTGCGTCAGGGATGAGATCGCTGGGGATTATGGCCTCTGTGCCATAAACTATAAAAAAATGGGGTGTAGCATGTGGATCTATTGGGTGTGGTGCATAAGCCCCAGAGGACAGAGTCAACCTCCTCGACCCATTTGTAGTCGGCCTTTCCTAACGAGTGAACTAGTCGTGGTTTAATACCGCTTAAAATTAAGCCTCTGGCTCGTTCGACCGGATCGTTGGTTTGTAGGTCGTATACTGAGGCGAAATCAAGCTTAATACCCTTTCTGGCGCACCAACCCTTTACCGACTTGGTTGTGAAGTTGGACCCATTGTCCATGATGATGCTATGTGGTATGCCGTAGCGGTGCACGACGCCGGAAAGAAAGTCGATGTATGGCCCTGCCTTCGCTGAGGTCACCTACTTGGCTTGAATCCATTTTGTGAATTCTCCACCATCGCGATGAGGTATTTTTTGTGGTCGGATCCTCCCTAAAGCGGGTCAACCATATTAAGCCCCTAGACCGCGAATGACCAAGTGATGGGGATGGTTCATAGTGTCGTAGTAGGCATGTGGCTTTGGTTGGCGAAAGCCTAGCAGCCTGCGTAGTGCTGTACCAGTTCTTTGGTATCTTCCTGTGGAGTGGGCCAGTGGAATCCGGCTCGAAAGACCTTGCTTACCAAGGTCCAAGGTGTTGCGTGATGGCCACACATCCCAGAGTGGATTTTGGATAGGAGGGTCCTCCCCTTCTCCTCGGATATACATCGCGTGAGGACTCCTGTAACGGTGTGCTTGTTAAATTCTCCTTCATGGACCTTGTACGGTTTTGACCATCGAGTGATCGGTCGCGTGTTTGTATGGTCCTTGGGTAACTCTTTATGAAGTAGGTTTGCCAGGATCGGCTCGGTCCATGGCGCTATTATTGTCAAGATCTCGATGATGTCTCATTGATTGTCGAGCCCCCATTTTATCTCCTAGTCTAGCTCGACGATCAGAGGGGTGATCGTGTTGGTGGGGGCATCAGCTGCCCGTGCTCTTTACTGCCATAATACCGTTGGTTTAAACAACCTGTCGAGAAAGGTGTTTTTCGGCACGGGGTCACGTTTGGCCCCCTTCCCGGCGAGGATATCGACAACATTGATTTGTTTTCTCTAGGGATGTGATGAAACTCTAGCCCCTCAAAGCAAGCCGCAATTGTTATGAAGGCGTTTCTATAAGTCGACATTTTCTGGTCTTTGGCGTCAAATTCCCCGTTGACTTGAGAGATTGCGAGGTTAGAGCCTCCACGGACTTCCAGACACTGGATCCCCACTGAAATGACCATACAAAGACCGTGCAACAGTGCTTCATAATATGTGGCATTGTTGGAATCCGTGTACATAATCTGAAGGACGTACATGATATTATCTCCAGTTGTTGATGTGAGAACCACCCCCGCTCCCAGGACAGCCAGCATTTTGGATCCATCGAAGTACATGGTCCAATGAGAGTATGCATTGTGTTCCCTAAAGAGTTTGGCTTCTCTCCACTCGGCAATGAAGTCGGCCAACAACTGAGATTTGATAGCTCGTCGCGGTCTGTAGGCGATTTCGAAAGGTAAGATCTCAATAGCTCATTTCGCGATTCTTCCTGTGGTATCACGATTGTTAATAATATCGTTGTGTGGTACTTCTGAGGCCACGGTAACAAAGAATTCTTGAAAGTAAGGCCGTAATTTGTGTGAAGACATGTGATACCCTACAAGTATAAAAGAACGTTTGTAGGCTTTTTTGATAAGAGTGTCGAACCCAACGAGGAGCTAAAGGTAGAATTATTATTCTCTTCAAGTTCGATCGACCACCGATACAACTATAAGCACACTTAACGTTCGCTTTACCTAGAACAAGAGTAAGACTAGTTTGCGGGATTAAAACTAGGAGTACTTTACGAGATAATAAAAGTTAATAGTTTAGTAGAGAGCTTTTTGTAACACAAGAGAAAGATTGTCCTTAGGCAATTGAATATAACACGATAGATACTTATCATATGCAATGAGGGAGATGCATACGCAAACATACGTCCCGTACTTGGATCACATGCACTTATGATTGGAAATCTAGCAAGCATCCGCAACTACTAAAGATCATTAAGGTAAAACCCAACCATAGCATTAACTAACAAGTCCTATTTACTCCCATACGCAGCAATCACTTTACTCGGGTTTGAACTTCCGTCACTCCTGCAACCCACTATAAGCGAATTATGATCATGTTGCAACACCCTATAGAGGTAATCCCACACACTTGCGTGACACGAAGGTCACCATAGGACAACATCATATCAACATACAACTCATATCAATCACACCATACCACAATTAACCAGTAGGACAAACATGATCTACTCAAACATCATAAGATGGCAACACATCATTGGATAATAATATGTCGCATAAAGCACCATGTTTGTGTAGAGATTACAGCGGGGAAAACAGAGGTTACACCATTGTAAGGAGATGAAGATAGTTGGTGGTGACGTGATAACCCACAAGTGTAGGGGATCGTAACAGTCTTTGAGGGAAGTATTTTACCCAAATTTGTTGATTCGACACAAGGGGAGCCAAAGAAAATTTATTGGTCTTGGCAGTTGAGTTGTCAGTTCAACCACACCCACGATATCTTTCTATAGCAAAAGTTTTAGTAGCACAACAAAATAGTAGCAGTAATGGTAATGGTAACAACAACAGTTTTGTAGTGATTGTAACAATAGTAGTAGCAATAGAAACTTAGCAAGATTCGGTATGCACAAGCATAGCCATGGATCGGTGATGGATAATGATTTTGATGACATATATCATGTAACAGTTATAAACTAGAGCGACACAGAACTAGCTCCAATTCATCAATATAATGTAGGCATGTATTCCGTATATAGTTATACATGCTTGCAATAAGAACTTGCATGACATCTTTTGTCCTACCCTCCCGTGGCAGCGAGGTCCATAAGGAAACCTAAGGTATATTAAGGCATCCGTTTAATAGAGAACCAGAAAAAAGCATTAACACATGGTGAATACATGAACTCCTCAAACTACGACAATCACCGGAAAGAATCCTAATTATTCTCACCTTGGGGTATGCGGATCATGAAACGTAATAGGTGCATACAACTTGCAAGATAGGATCTAAAAAACTCTCATATTCATGAAAACATAATAGGTTTAGATCTGAAATCATGGCACTCGGGTCCTAGTGACAAGCATTAAGCATAGAAAAGCCATAGCAACATTAATCTCAGAACATAGTGGATATTAGGGATCAAGCCCTATCAAAATAACTTGATTACATGATCAATCTCATCAAATCCCATCACCGTACAACAAGCCTACAAAGGAATTACTCACTCCTGGTGGTGAGCATCATGGTGGTGTTGATGAGGAAGGGTTGATGATGACGACGGCGACGAATCCCCCTCTTCGGAGCCCGAAATGGACTCCAGATCAGCCCTCTTGAGGAAGAACAGGAGGTAGCGGCAGCTCTGTCTCATAAAATGCAATGAAAACTTCTCTCCTATTTTTTCTCGGGAATTTGGAATTTATAGGACTGGAATTAGGGTGTGTGAAGCCAGCACGTGGACCCAAGCCAACAGGGCGCGCTTGGGCGGGGGGGTGATTGCGCCCTATTGGCTTGGCACCAACAGGTGGCCCCCCTCCGGAAGGTCTTTGCTCCAATATTTTTTATATATTCTATAAAAAATCACCAAAAAGTTTCGTCCAATTCCAAGAACTTTTATTTCTGCACAAAAACAACACCAAGGTTAGTTCTGCTAAAAACAGCGTCAGACCAGGTTAGTTTCATTCAAATCATGCAAATTAGAGTCCAAAACAAGAGCAAAAGTGTTTGGAAAAGTAGATACATTTGAGACATATCAACTCCCCCAATCTTAACTCATTGCTTGTCCTCAAGCAATTCAGTTGATAAACAGAAAGTGATAAAGAAAACTTTTACAAACTCTTTTGTTTACGTTGCCATATATATGCTTAGCTAGTGTTCAGGTTTTCAGCATAGATCATAAATAACCACATAGATGATAACACTTAGCTATTATATTCACTCATGGCAATAACATAACCAACTAGCGAGCAATAATGAAATATCTCACATGCTAATAATTTGTCAAAACAATCATGATATAATATGATGATATGGTATCTCGTTAGCCCTTTCTGAGACCACAAAACAAAAATGCAGAGCACCTCCGAGGTCCAAGCAGCGACTAAACATTGTAATTTAGGGTAGAAGAGATCAAGTCATGCTCACATACAACATTAACTATACTCAATGCATAAAAATGACAATAGTACTCTCAGGTCTGATGCTTTTGATAAGAAGATGATGACTCAAATGAAAGAAAATAACATGAAAGTAAATAACATAAAAGTAAATAGAAAGGCCCTTCGCGGAGGGAAGCATTGGTTTGCACAGGTGCCAGAGCTCAAGGTTCAAAACTGAGATGAAATTGTAATTTTGGGTGGTGTGCTTTTTCTGTCAACATCACGACTGAGTTTCCGATATCTTCCATGCTAAACAAATTATTGGCGGTTCCCAAGTGGAATTGTAAAGTTTACTCCCATCCACCATAGATACACAAGCCATGGGTGACCGAATCCACGGGTGCCCTCCAACATATCAACTCTCCCGCAAGTTTTGTTTAATTTATTTTTGATTATGCAGGACTGGGCATCCTTTTTACCAACCTCTATCGTGCAATGACAGGCGAATAAACGCCCGTCTTGAGAATAACCCGCTTAGCATGGAAGATACTGGCCGCCCCGTCGCTCCATGAGTGGTAGGAGCACACAAAATGGATGTTTATTTGAACGTTTAGAGGTGGCACGTGCAATTTACTTGGAACGGCGGGGTAATACCATATATAGGTAGATATAGTGGACTCTTTTGGAACAACTTGAGTTTAAGGATTTTGGATGCACAAGCAACATTCTTGCTTAGTACAGGCGAAGGCTAGCAATAGACTGAGAAGCGAACAACTAGAGAGCAAAAACGTTTATAGCTATGCATTGCAAATAGTTAACATTGAACATTAGCATGAGTATGATATAAACACTCTGAACATAAATATCATGAATGCTACATTGGATTTGAATCAACAACATGTTTTGCACATGTGCCAAGTCAAGCTGCTCGAATTACTCAGAGGAGGATACCATACTATCATACCACATCACAACCATTTTAATGCATGTTGACACATAAGGTAAATCATTATTCACTCCTAGCTATTTAAGCATGGCATGAGCAAATATAATCTTTAATTATCATCATAAACATGTTGACTCATAATATGTTGAATCAAGATCGAACGAGCTAAACATATTTGCAAAAACGGAAAAAATGAGAGTTCATATCAGCTTCCTTTACCACGATCACTCCATCAAATATCGTCGTTATTGCCTTTCACTTGCACGACCGAATGATGTGAAAATGATAATGGTGCAAGTGTGCCGTGGACTAAGCTGGAATCTCCGAAACAGTTTATCTAAAGGAGAACAAAAGGTAATATTGGCTCTTTCTTAGGTAATCAATAATGCATATGAGAGTGACGTGGCTTGAGACTGCGTCGGTATTTCCCCAAAGAGGAAGGGATGATGCAGCACAGCGACGGTAAGTATTTCCCTCAGTTATGAAACCAAGGTTATCGAACCAATAGAAGGATCACCACCACCCAATAAGCAGCACCTGCACACAAACAACAAATACTTGCAACCCGACGCGAAAGAGAGGTTGTCAATCTCTCTATGGTAAATAGATAGATTAGGTAGTGATAGATAGGAAAGATATATCTCTCAAGAACACAAAATAGAAAAGGCAAATAAAATATGCAACAATATATTTTTGGGTTTTTGGTTTTGTAGATCTGAAAACAAAGATGCAAAAAGATAGATCTGAAAGCAATATGTTGGAAAAGTAGACCCGGGGGCCGTAGGGTTCACTAGTGGCTTCTTTCATGAGTAGAGCGCACGGTGGGTGAACAAATTACTGTTGGGCAATTGATAGAAAATCAAATAGTCATGACGATATCTAAGGCGATGATCATTATATAGGCATCACGTCCAAGATAAGTAGACCGACTCCTGCCTGTATCTACCACTATTACTCCACACATCGACCGCTATCCAGCATGCATCTAGTGTATTAAGTTCATGGGAAAACGGAATAATGCAATAAGAATGATGACATGATGTAGACAAGATCTATTCATGTAGGAATAGACCCCATCTTGTTATCCTTAATAGCAACGATACATGCGTGTCTTGTTGCCCCTTCTGTCACTGGGAAAGAACACCGCAAGATCGAACCCATCACAAAGCACCTCTTCCCATGGCAAGAAAAATCGATCTAGTTGGCCTAACTAAACCAAAGATTCGATGAAGAAATACGAGGCTATAAGTAATCATGCATATAAGAGATCAAAGAAGACTCAAATAATATTCATGGATAGAAACTGATCATGAACTCAAAATTCATCGGATCCCAACAAACACACCGCAAAAGTTTACATCAAATAGATCTCCAAGAGACCATTGTATTGAGAATCATAAGAGAGAGAGAGAGAGGAAGCCATCTAGCTACTGCCTACGGACCCGTAGGTCTATGGTGGACTACTCACGCATCGTCAGAGAGGCACCTATGAAGAAGATGAACCCCTCCGTGATGGTGTTTAGATTGGATCTCGAGGTTCTGGAACTTGCGGCGGCTGGAATTGTGTTTCGTCGAATCCCCTAGGGTTTTTGGAATATTTGGGAATTTATAGACATCAAAGGCGGTGGAGAGGGGCCCCGAGGATGGCACAACCCATCAGGGCGCGCCGGGGCCCCCCTGGCGCGCCTAGGTGGGTTGTGGTCTCCACGTCCCACCTCTCCGGCACTTCTTTGGCCCACTGGGTGTCTTCTGGTCCAAAAAAATCTACAAAAAGTTTCGTCGCAATTTGACTCCGTTTGGTATTGATTTTCTGCGAAGTAAAAAACAAGCAAAAACATCAAGTGGCACTTTGGCACTATGTCAATAGGTTAGTCCCAAAAAATGATATAAAGTTGCTATAAAATGATTGTAAAACATCCAAGAATGATAATATAATAGCATGGAACAAGCAAAAATTATCGATACGTTGGAGACGTATCAACATCCCCAAGCTTAATTCGTACTCGTCCTCGAATAGGTAAATGATAAAAACAGAATTTTTGATGTGGAATGCTGCCTAACATGTTCATCATATTCTTTTGTTTTGCATAGCATGGACATTTGGACTTGTAATGATTCAAAGCAATAGTCTAGTTTTAACAGAATGACTTCAATACTCAAGGATGTCAACAAGCAACCATGTCTTTCAAAATATCAACACTAAAGAAAGTTATCCCTAGCCCATCATGCTCAATCATTGATCCATTCATGAAACACACTCAAATATTAGCTATGCCCAATGCTCAAGTACGATCATAGTGCCCCCTAATTGGTGCTTATAAGAGAAGATGGAGACTCAATGTAAAAATAAAAATTGCATAAAGTAAATAGATTGGCCCTTCGCAGAGGGAAGTAGGGATTTGTAGAGGTGCCAGATCTTAAAGTTTTAAATTGAGAGAGAAAAATATTTTGGGTGGCATGCTTTTCCTGTCAACGAAAACGACAAAGTAGATCACAATACTTTCCATGCTAGATATATCATAGGCGGTTCCCAAACAGAAAATAAAGTTTATTCCTTTTTCCACCAAACTTTCACTTTCCATGGCGGGCCGTATCCACGGTTGCCTTCCATATCAACACTTTCCAAGGAATTTATGATTTGACAACATAATGTAAATATTTTTTATTTTTCATTTCGGGAATGGGCATCCCTATTACCGCCGCACTCTCGTGCAATGACAAGTGAATAAACACTCATCTTGAGACTAACACATCTAGCATGGAAAAATATTGGACACTCCCCACCGTTTCATGAGCGGTACGAGCACACAAAAGGGAAAAATTATTATGAAAATTTAGAGATGGCACATACAAATTTGCTTGGAACGGTATGGAAATACCGCATATAGGTAGGTATAGTGGACTCATAAGGCAAAACTTGGTTTAAGGATTTTGGATGCACAAGTAGTATTTCTACTTAGTACAAATGGAGGCTAGCAAATAGATTGGGAAGCAACCAAACCAAGAAACAAAAATTCACATAAGCGAGCATTGAGCATAACTAACACCGAATAATGCACCACAAGTAGGATGTAACTTCATTGCATAACTATTGACTTTCGTGCATGCATAGGGAATCACAAACCTTAACACCAATATTCCTACTAAAGCACAATTACTCACTAACATGACTCACATATTACTATCATCATGTTTCAAAACTATTACAAATAATCAAGTTTAATTTGCCCAATGATCTTCATGAAAGTTTTTATTATATCCTCCTTGGATATCTAACACTTTGGGACTAGTTTCATATATTGACATTGCTTTTTGGCAAGCTCAAACAAATTTAAGTGAAGCACATGAGCATAAAGATTTCATCTCTCAAAATAGTATAAGTGAAGCATGAGAGTATTTCTACAAAAAAAATTCCAAGCACACCGTTCTCAAAAAGATATAAGTGGAGCACTAGAGCAATTCTATAGCTCAAAAAGTTTAAGTGAAGCACAAAGAGCAATTCTAACAAATCATAGCATAATTTTGGCTCTCTCAAATAGGTGTGTCCTGCAAGGATACAAATCAAAAACAAACAAGCAAAGCAAGCAAAGATACAAGATGCTCCAAGCAAAACTCATGATATGTGATGAATAAAAATATAGCTCCAAGTAAAATACCGATGGTTGTTAGAAGAAAGAGGGGATGCCACTCGGGGGCATCCCCAAGCTTAGTTGCTTGTTTATCTTTGGATATATCTTGGGGGTGCTGTAGCATCCCCAAGCTTAGGCTCTTTTCACTCCTTATTCCTTCATCCATCGTGATCTCACCCAAAACTTGAAAACTTCAATCACACAAAACTCAACAAAATCTTCGTGAGATCCGTTAGTATAATAAAGCAAATCACTACTTTAGGTGCTGTTACAAACTCATTCATATTTTGTTATTGCATTATACCTACTGTATTTCAACTTTACCATGGCTTATACTCCCCGATACAAACCATAGATTCATCAAAACAAGCACACAATGCAACGAAAACAGAATCTGTCTTAAACAGAGCAGTCTTTAGTAATCTGTACTCTAACCATACTTCTGTAACTCTAAAAACTCTGAAAAAATAGGACAACGTAAGAAATTTGTATAGGAACACTGTACTGAAATGTCAGCTCAAGATCACGTCCCAGAAAAAAATGAAAATTCATATACTGTACGCAAAGTTTCTGTTTCAGATTCAGCATCGCTTCTACTCATCTTATCAATCATCCTAAAGGCTCTACTTGTCACAAACACTAAATAAAACATAAAAACACAATCATAACAGAGGCATAATTGTGTCAACACTCAAAAACATAATGGAAAAAGCAAAAATTAATTTATTCATTGGGTTGCCTCCCACCAAGTGCTACCGTTTTACGCCACTAGCTAGGCATAATGATTTCAATGATGCTCACATAAAAAGTAGTAATTGAAATATGCAAGAGAGCATCATGAATCTCATGACAAGCACATTTAAGTCTAACCCACTTCCTATGCATAGGGAGTTTTTTAGCAAACAATTTATGGGAAGAAGAATCAACTAGCATAGGAAGGCAAAACAAGCATAACTTCAAACTTTGAACACATAGAGAGGAAACTTGATATTATTGCAATTCCTACAAGCATATATTCCTCCCTCGTAATAAATTTTAGTAGCATCATGAAGGAATTCAACAATATAGCTATCATAAACAATACTCTCTTTATGATCAACATGCATAAAGTTTTTATCATCTTCCAAAATAGTGGGGTTATCATCAACTAAAGTTATGACCTCTCCAAACCCACTTTTATAAAAAAAATCATAAGATTGAACACTCTCCAAATATGTGGGATTCTTTTTACCTAAAGTTGAAGCTCTCCCAAACGCACTTTCTATACTATTGCAAACATTATTATCAATAACATATTCAACATGAGGCTTAAATAAATTCAAGATCATAAGATGCATTATCACCCCAATCATGATCATTGCAATAAGAAGTGGTCATGACAAAATTATCATCGCCAAGCTTGTAGTTTTGCATATCATTAACATAATTGACATTAATAGAATTTATAGTAGCATCATTGCAATCATGCTTTTCAATCAAGGAGCTATCATGAATCACCTTATAAATTTCTTCTTTCAACACTTCATCAAAATTTTCAGATTCATGATTTTCAAACAAGACTTCATAGAGATAATCAAGTTCACTAAACTCACTAGCAATGGGTTCATCATAATTTGGTCTTTTAAAAAGATTAGCAAGTGGATAAGGATCCATATCAATAGATTTTTAGCAAGCAAAGATGCAAGCAAATAGAAGGCACATGTCAACACAAACAAAAATAGCAGACAAGCAAACAAAAATAGATCCGGCGAGAAAAAGGCAAATGAAAAAGAGGGCGAATAAAACGGCAAATTGGTGAAGTGGGGGAGAGGAAAACGAGAGGCAAATGGCAAATAATGTAATTGCAAGGAGATGAGATTTGGGATTAGGAACCTGGTAGATGATGATGGAGTCTCCTCGGCGCCAGAGATTGGCACGTAGAAGAGACCGCTTCCCCCCCGGCAACGGCGCCAGAAATTCCTTTGACGTGGCTTGAGACTGCGTCGGTATTTCCCCAAAGAGGAAGGGATGATGCAGCACAGTGACAGTAAGTATTTCCCTCAGTTATGAAACCAAGGTCATCGAACCAGTAGGAGGATCACCACCACCCAATAAGCAGCACCTGCACACAAACAACAAATACTTGCAACCCGACGCGAAAGAGAGGTTGTCAATCTCTCTACGGTAAATAGATAGATTAGGTAGTGATAGATAGGAGAGATGGATCTCTCAAGAACACAAAATAGAAAAGGCAAATAAAATATGCAGCAATATATTTTTGGGTTTTTGGTTTTGTAGATCTGAAAACAAAGATGCAAAAAAGATAGATCTGAAAGCAATATGTTGGAAAAGTAGACCCGGGGGCCGTAGTGTTTACTAGTGGATTCTCTCATGAGTATAGCGCACGGTGGGTGAACAAATTACTGTTGGGAAATTGATAGAAAATCGAATAGTCATGACGATATCCAAGATACTGGCCGCCCCGTCGCTCCATGAGTGCTAGGAGCACACAAAATGGATGTTTATTTGAATGTTTAGAGGTGGCACGTGCAATTTATTTGGAACGGCGGGGTAATACCGTATATAGGTAGACATAGTGGACTCTTTTGGAACAACTTTAGTTTAAGGATTTTGGATGCACAAGCAACATTCTTGCTTAGTACAGGCGAAGGCTAGAAATAGACTGAGAAGCGAACAACTAGAGAGCAAAAACGGTCATAGCTATGCATTGCGAATAGTTAACATTGAACATTAGCATGAGTTGGATATAAACACTCTGAACATAAATATCATGAAGGCTACATTCGATTTGAATCAACAACATGTTTTGCACATGTGCCAAGTCAAGCTGCTCGAATTACTCAGAGGAGGATACCATACTATCATACCACATCACAACCATTTAAATGCATGTTGACGCATAAGATAAATCATTATTCACTCCTAGCTATTTAAGCATGGCATGAGCAAATATAATCGCTAATTATCATCATAAACATGTTTACTCATAATATGATGAATCAAGATCGAACGAGCTAAACATATTTGCAAAAACGAAAAAAGAAGAAGAGTTCATATCAGCTTCCTTTACCACGATCACTCCATCAAATATCGTCGTTATTGCCTTTCACTTGCACGACTGAATGATGTGAAAATGATAATGGTGCAAGTGTGTCATGGACTAAGCTGGAATCTCCGAAACAGTTTATATAAAGGAGAAGACAAGGTAATATTGGCTCTTTCTTAGGTAATCAATAATGCATATGAGAGTGACGTGGCTTGAGACTGCGTCGGTATTTCCCCAGAGAGGAAGGGATGATGCAGCACATCGACAATAAGTATTTCCCTCAGTTATGAAACCAAGGTTATCGAACCAATAGGAGGATCACCACCACCCAATAAGCAGCACCTACACACAAACAACAAATACTTGCAACCTGACGTGAAAGAGAGGTTGTCAATCTCTGTACGGTAAATAGATAGATTAGGTAGTGATAGATAGGAGAGATAGATCTCTCAAGAACACAAAATAGAAAAGGCAAATAAAATATGCAGCAATATATTTTTCGGTTTTTGGTTTTGTAGATCTGAAAACAAATATGCAAAAATATAGATCTAAAAGCAATATGTTGGAAAACTAGACCCGGGGGCCGTAGGGTTCACTAGTGGCTTCTCTCATGAAGATAGCGCACGGTGGGTGAACAAATTATTGTTGGGCAATTGATAGAAAATCAAATAGTCATGACGATATCCAAGGCGATGATCATTATATAGGCATCACGTCCAAGATAAGTAGACCGACTCCTGCCTGCATCTACCACTATTACTCCACACATCGATCGCTATCCAGCATGCATCTAGTGTATTAAGTTCATGAAAAAACGAAGTAATGCAATAAGAACGATGACATGATGTAGACAACATCTATTCATGTAGGAATAGACCCCATCTTGTTATCCTTAATAGCAATGATACATGTGTGTCTTGCTGCCCCTTCTGTCACTGGGAAAGAACACCGTAAGATCGAACCCATCACAAAGCACCTCTTCCCATGGCAAGAGAAATCGATCTAGTTGGCCTAACTAAACCAAAGATTCGAAGAAGAAATACGAGGCTATAAGTAATCATGCATATAAGAGATCAAAGAAGACTCAAATAATATTCATGGATAGAAACTGATCATGATCTCAAAATTCATCGGATCCCAACAAACACACCGCAAAAGTTTACATCAAATAGATCTCCAAGAGACTATTGTATTGAGAATCCTAAGAGAGAGAGAGAGAGAGAGGAAGCCATCTAGCTACTGCCTACGGACCCCATAGGTCTATGGTGGAATACTCACGCATCATCGGAGAGGCACCTATAAATAAGATGAACCCCTCCGTGATGGTGTTTAGATTGGATCTCGAGGTTCTGGAAATTGCGGCGGCTGGAATTGTGTTTCGTCGACTGCCCTAGGGTTTTTGGAATATTTGGGAATTTATAGGCATCAGAGGCGGTGGAGAGGGGCCCCGAGGAGGGCACAACCCATCAGGGCGCACCGGGCCCCCCCTGGCGCGCCCTGGTGGGTTGTGGTCTCCACGGCCCACCTCTCCGGCACTTCTTTGGCCCACCGGGTGTCTTCTGGTCCAGAAAAAATCCCCAAAAAGTTTCGTCGCGATTGGAGTCCGTTTGGTATTGATTTTCTGTGAAGTAAAAAACAAGCAAAAACAACAACTGGCACTTCGGCACTATGTCAATAGGTTAGTCCCAAAAAATGATATAAAGTTGCTATAAAATGATTGTAAAACATCCAAGAATGATAATATAACAACATGGAACAAACAAAAATTATAGATACGTTGGAGACGTATCAGAGAGCCAATCAACATTTTCATTGTGGTCTTCTCCTTTTAATGACTGAATCAAAAAGAAAAGAAATTTAGAGAAAAACACTGAAATATTTTTGGAGTTTTTGGTTTTCTCGAAGAAAGCAAATAAACGAAGGAAAACAAAAGGCGAGAAAAACTATTTACATGGGAAAGCTCCCAACAAGCAAGAGACATATTTTTGGGTTTTCTTTTAGTACTGCAATTTAATTAAACAAGAAATAAAAACCAGAAAAAGGAGCGAGAAATATTTTTGGGTTTTCAAATTTTTTCAAACACACAAGAAGAAAGCGGAAGAATAAAACTAACATGGATATAAAATGAAATCGGATGAAGACCGACAGTCGATATGAAATGTGTGAACATGTATGTAATGTCGTGAGAAATACGTACTCCCCCAATCTTAGGCTTTTGGTCTAGCTTGGTGATCACCTTCCGAAGTAGCCATCGGGTCTAGGAGGAAAGTAATTAGGCTGAGGCACTTGAGCATCCCAAGCCTAGGCCATGGCCTCCGCCTCAGTTAACTCATTCCGGTAAGCAATTATATATGATGGCATGACAACATATTTGTGCCTGGCATGATAGCTAAATAGAGAGGGTGCAGGCAATTCAATAACATCACGAGTCCTCTCGCTATATACCACATTGTATGGAATGCGGTGCGGACGCTCAGGTTCAACGACAAAGTGGTGTTCTATCATAGACTGGTGATCAAGATAAACATTAAGTAACAAGTAATCAGTGGGGTGTATATTGATATTAAAGTGTGTTGCTAAGTGAGTGGCATAAATACCACCTTGGACCTTCCCCCTGGTCTGGTTACCATGCAAGCGGTGTGCAAAAATAGCTCATAGGTTGTATGTTTTGTCATTAAATAATGCACGGTGCAAAATAGCAATGGTGGGGGCAATGAGACCGCCACCTTGTTCCATAGCAGTTAAGCATTTTCCTATAAATAATGCAAAGTAGTGCACATCAGGAAAATGCAAGCCAGTAGCCCTGGCGTTCGAGACGCCCCTATGTTCTCCCACAGTTAAAGAAAGGACGAAGTCCTCAAACTCCTCTGGCCTGGGCTCATTTAATCCCCCGTCAGAAGGAATCAAGCATATTTGGCAGAACCTAGTGAATGGTATTTCAAAGTGTTCTGCATATAAATCAGAGCGCACCATGGGGATATCGAGCCTATGCATGAAGTAGAAATTTTGCACAAAGGAGTTTGTAAGGAGATAGTATGGATCACGCTCATCTGCAAGGAAGTTGGTCAGCCCGGCATTTGCAATGAATTGCATGAACTCTTGGTAGAAACCAGCTTCTCTCATGAAAAGTGTATGTGGTCATTCACATGGCCGCACCTCCGTATTACGAGAGAGGTGAATATCTCGATCTTGAACACTCCCAACGACTCCCTTGGAGCTCCGGCTCGAAGAAATTCTCCTAAAGATGTTCATTTTCCTAAGAACATATTTCTGAAAATTTTGGACCACAAAATTATGTCAACAAAACTTTGCAAGATCGATAGCAACTACTCATATAGATACCTAGAGGTCATATCAAGCATTCAAACTACTTGGAACTCAAAGAATTCAACATGCAAGCTCATTTTCAGTAGCACCAAGTGCAACAAAATATGCAAAATATAAACCACTAAAGGAAAAACTAATTGGAGGAATGGGAAAGTTTTATACCAAGGAGCAATCCCTCAAAACAGTTTCGAAAACGGTGTTCCGAGCAAAGAGATCGGAAATCTCAGGTTTGGGAGCTAGAACACAAGAGAGAGAGAGAGAGCAACCAGGAAATTTTTCTAGAGGAGGAAGAAGGAGTGGGCCAGAGGGATAAGTGAGGGGTGCCTTTGGGCCCCCCAAGCCATCAGGGCGCGACCAGGGGGTGGGCGCGCCCTGTTGGCTTGGCACCAACAGGTGCACCCCCCTAAGGTGTTTTTAGCTCCAATTGTTTTAAAATATTCTAGAAAAATTCCTGTAGAAATGTTGTGGCAATCTGAGAACTTTTATTTTTGGCTCATTTTTCTGGACGGGAATTCAAAAAATAGGATAATCATGGCACTTTTATTTCATTTAACTAAAAATAACAGAGAGTATACTATAATTGTAGAAGGTTGTGCTTAATAAATTCATCGACCACATGCCCCTCAAAAAGGATCCATTAATAAGGTTGATCAAGTCTTATTAACAAACCGTTTCTGATTGACATGAAACCGAAAAATCTTCGTATAACACTAGGTTACCTCGATGGGGATTTGCATCTCCCCAAAAATAATAATGTCACATTTCTTCTTGGTAGTAGGAAGAGGAAATTTAAACTCCCCAAAAGTGAATGTGGCAACTTGCTCAATGGCATTAATATTATTCACCGAAGCTTGTTTCTTTGGAAAGTGCACTTTATGTTGTTTGCCATTGATATGAAAATTAACCTTGCTTTTGTTGCAATCAATAACAGCCCCTACAGTATTTAAAAAGTTCTTCCCAGGATAATCGACATGTTGTCATCCTCGGGCATCTCAAGAGTAACATTTGCAACCACAATTGGAATATCCTCAAAAATTCCAATAGGTATAGCAGTGGATTTATCAGTCATTGGCAAAGATATTTCAGTAGGTGAGAGCTTGTTCAAATCAAGTCTTTTATATAAAGAGAAAGGCATAACACTAACACCGGCTCCTAGATCACATAAAGCAGTTTTAACATAACTTTGTTTAATGGAGCAAGGTATTGTGGGTATACCCGGATCTCCTAACTTCTTAGGCACTCCACCATCAAAATAATAATTAGCAAGCATGGTGGAAATCTCAATTTCATCTAACTTTCTCTTATTAGTGATGATATATTTCATGTATTTAGCATATGGAGGCATTTTCAAGATATCCGTCAAATGAGTGCGCATAAAGACAGGCCTAATCATTTCACCAAAGCACTCAAAATCTTCATCGTCCTTGCTCTTAGAAGGCTTGCGAGGAAAAGGCATGGGTTTTTGAACCCATGGTTCTCGTTCTTTACCATGTTTTCTAGCAACAAAGTCTCTCTTATCATAACGTTTATTCTTAGGAGGTGGGTTATCAAGATCAACATCAGGTTATATTTCTACATCATTATCGTTTTCCTTATCATTATCTGGTGGAGCATCATCATGAACATTGTCATTGTAATTCTCACTAGATGGATGTTCATCACCAGATTGTGTCTCAGCATCAGGGATAGAAACATCATTATGACTCTCAGTAGGATTTTCTATAACAGGTTCACTAGAAGCATGCAAAGTCCTATCATCTTTCTTTTTCTTTTTCTTTTTAGTCAGATTAGGTGCATCATCATTAATTCTCCGAGAATCTTGTTCAACTCTTTTAGGATGACCTTCAGGATAAAGAGGTTCTTGAGTCATTCTACCTCCTCTAGTCATTACTCTAACAACATGATCATTCATGCTATTATTTGTTTCAGCAAGCAATTCGTTTTGTGACTTAGCAACTTGGTCTAGTTGAGTATGAACCATGGAAGCATGTTTACCTAGACCTTTAACATCATTAGCAATTCTAAACATCAAGTCACTCAAACGATCTATCATCATAACATTACGTTGTAATTGATCCTTGACATAATTATTGAAATGTTCTTGCTTAACAATGTAATTATCAAATTCATCCATGCATTGACTAGGAGTCTTAGTATAAGGTATATCACTTTCATCAAATCTACAGAGAGAATTTAACTCTACTACCTGTATAGGGATATCGAGTCCATGTATTTCTTCAATGGGTGGTAAATTCTTGACATCTTCATATTTAATACCTTTTTATTTCATAGTTCTTTTGGCTTCTTGCATATCTTCTGGACTGAGGAATAGAAGACCTCTGTTCTTTTGAATAGTTTCCGACGGTGGTTCAAGAAGTGTCCAATCATTAGCATTTTTCAAAATATTATCCAATTGTTCTTCAGCCTACCAAATAGTTCCTGCCCTGGAAACACAACCAGTACAACTATCTTGGTAGTCCCTAGAAGCATCGGTTAGTCCATCATAAAAGATATCGAGTATTTCATTTTTCTTAAGAGGATGAAAAGTAAAAGCTCTAACTAACTGGAGAAACCTCCCCCAAGCTTTAGGGAGATTCTCTTCTTCAATTTGCAGAAAGTTAAATATTTCCTATAAAGCAGCTTGTTTCTTATGAGCAAGAAAATATTTTTCTGTAAAGTAATAGATCATATCCTGGGGCTACGCACACAGTCAGGAGCAAGAGAAAGGAACCAATTCTTGGCATCATCTTTTAGCAAAAAAGGAAAGAGCTTAATAATGTAAAAGTAGTGAATCTTTTCCTCATGAGAAAACAAGGTGGCAATATCATGCAATTTGGTAATGTGTGCCACAACAGTTTCAGTTTCATAACCGTGGAAAGGATAAGATTCTACTATATTGATTAACTCAGGATCAACAGGGAATGCATAATCCTTATCAATAACACATATAGGAGAAGTAGCAAATTTAGGATCACGTTTCATTTTCTCCATCATAGATTTTTCTTTTAGTTTGCATAGTAGTTTCTTCAAATCATCTCTATCATTAGAAGCAAGAAAGTCTCTAGCTATCTCCCCGTCCATAACATAACCCTCAGGTACTTCAACTATATCGTATCTATTAGGAGAGCTAGGCATAATAGGTGAATCAAAGTGTTCATCAATTTCAGCATTCTCAAGTTCTCTAGCTTTAGCAATATGAGCATCAAGTAATTCACTCAGTGGCACAGTTTCAGTTTCAGCAAGCATAGCAGCATCATCATTAATTTGAGAAGTAGCATCATCAAGTACTTGCGACATATCAGAACGAGTAGCAATTGGTGGTGTCACAAGCTGATTCAAAACAATAGGTGAATCAAAAGCAGAGCTAGATGGCAGTTCCTTACCTCCCCTCGTCTTAGAGGGTACTGATACGTCTCCAACGTATCTATAATTTATGAAGTATTAATGCCATGTTTACAATAATTTTATATGATTTTGGTATGATTTTATTAGAACTAACCCGGATTGACGCTGTTTTCAGCAGAACTACCATGGTGTCGTATTTTGTGTAGAAATAAAAGTTCTCGGAATGGGCTGAAAATTTACGGAGAATATTTTTGGAAAATATAAAAAATACTGGAGCAAAAAGATACCGGAGAGGAGTCCTGAGGCATCCACAAGCCTAGGGGGCACCCCCCCTAGGGCGCGCCCCCCTGGCTTGTGGGACCCTCGGGAGTCCCCCTGACTTGATTCTGACGCCAAAAATTCCTATAAATACCAAAACCCCCAGAAAGAAACTTAGATCGGGAGTTCCGCCGCCGTAAGCCTCTGTAGCCATGAAAAACCAACCAGGAGCCCGTTCCGGCACCTTGCCGAAGGGGGAAACCATCACCGGAGGCCATCTTCATCATCCCGGCGGTCTCCATGACGAGGAGGGAGTAGTTCACCCTCGGGGCTGAGGGTATGTACCAATAGCTATGTGTTTGATCTCTCTCTCTCTCTCGTGTTCTTGAGATGGCACGATCTTGATGTACCGCGAGCTTTATTGATATAGATGAATCATATGGAGTTTTCCCCTCTCTATCTTCTTGTGATGAATTGAGTTTTCCCTTTGAAGTTTTCTTATCGGATTGAGTCTTTAAGGATTTGAGAACACTTGATGTATGTCTGGCGATGGGATATCCGTCGTGACAATGGGATGTTCTATTGATCCACTTGATGTATGTTTTGGTGATCAACTTGCGGGTTCCGTGACCTTGGGAATCTATGCATAGGGGTTGGCACACGTTTTCGTCTTGACTCTCCGGTAGAAACTTTGGGGCACTCTTTGAAGTTCTTTGTGTTGGATTGAACATGATGAATCTGAAATTGTGTGATGCATATCGTATAATCAAGCCCATGGGTACTCATGGTGACATTGGAGTATCTAGGTGACATTAGGGTTTTGGTTGATGTGTATCTTAAGGTGTTATTTTAGTACGAACTCTAGGGCTGTTCGTGACACTTATAGGGATTGCTCATACGATTGATCGGAAAAGATAACTTTGAGGTGGTTTCGTACCCTACAATAATTTCTTCGTTTGTTCTCCGCTATTTGTGACTTTGGAGTGAACTCTTTGTCGCACGTGAGGGATTTACATATGATTCAACTATGTCAGTATTGTTGAGAGAACTTGCACTAGTGAAAGTATGAACCCTAGGCCTTGTTTTCAAGCTTTGCAATACCGTTTGTGATCACTTTTATCATTAGTTACCTTGCTGTTTTTATATTTTCAGATTACAAAAACCTATATCTACCATCCATATTACACTTGTATCACCATCTCTTCGCCGAACTAGTGCACCTATACAATTTACCATTGTATTGGGTGTGTTGGGGACACAAGAGACTCTTTGTTATTTGGTTGCAGGGTTGGTTGAGAGAGACCATCTTCATCCTACACCTCCCACGGATTGATAAACCTTAGGTCATCCACTAGAGGGAAATTTGCTACTGTCCTACAAAACTCTGCGCTTGGAGGCCCAACACGAGTGTACAAGAAGAAGGTTGCGTAGTAGACATCAGGCTCTTTTCTGGCGCCGTTGCCGGGGAGGTGAGTGCTTGAAGGTATATCTTTAGATCTTGCAATTAAATCTTTTAGTTTCTTATTTTTCACTAGTTTGGTTTTATAAAAGAAAACTACAAAAAAATGGAGTTTAGGTTGCATCAATTGGTTCGTCTTTTTAATGTCTTTCGTGAAAATTATGGTTTGGAAAATTGGGCTCAATTGGTAGAGGAAGAATTTATGAAAATACTTAATGAGAATTCCTTGAATGATGAGCATGATTGCAATATTGCTAGTATGAATTCTCTGAATATCCATGATGCTAATCATATGCAAAGCCACAAGCTTGGGGATGCTATGTTTGATGAAGATGATATTTTTAGTTCCCCAAGTTTTGATGAGCAAATTTGTTATGATGATGACATGCCTACTATCTATGATGATTATGATGATGACATGTATGCTATAAAGAGTGATAGTAACCTTGAAACTTGTCATCATGATTTTAATATTCAAAGTGGTTATGTCAATCAAGTATCTCATGATAGTTATTTTGTTGAGTTTACACCCACTATTAGTCATGAGAAGAAATTTTCTTGTGTGGAGAGTAGTAAAATTTCTATGCTTGTAGATCATGAAAAGAATGCTTTATGTGCTGGATATATTGTGAAATTCCTTCATGATGCTACTGAAAATTATTATGAGGGAGGAACATATGCTTGTAGGAATTGCAATAATATCAAGTTTCCTCTCTATGTGTTCAAAGTTTTGAAGTTATGCTTGTTTTGCCTTCCTATGCTAGTTGATTCTTGTTCCCATAAATTGTTTGCTCACAAAATCCCTATGCATAGGAAGTGGGTTAGACTTAAATGTGCTTGTCATGAGATTCATGATGCTCTTTTGCATGTTTCAAATACCATTACTATGTGAGCATCATTGAAATCATCATGCCTAGCTAAAAGGCATTAAAGAAAAACGCTTGTTGGGAGACAACCCAATACTTTTACTTTCTGTTTTAGTGTGTTCACATGATTGATCTACTGTAGTAATCATGTTTTATAGCTTTTGTCTCAATAAAGTGCCAAGTAAAGCCTTTGGGATGACTCACAAGATGAGTAGAACTGATGCTGAACCAAAACAGAAACTTTTGACTCCAGTACAGGAATTTTCATTTTTTACTGGAGCGTGATAATGATCTGAACTTTTTACACAGTCTTTATATACAAATTCTTCAGGTTGTCCTAATTTTTCAGAATTTTTAGAGACAGGGAAGTATGGTTAGACTACAGATCTTCACAGACTGTTCTGTTTTTGATAGATTCTGTTTTGCATGCATAGTTTGCTTGTTTTAGTGTTTTCATAGCTTATATTTAGTGGTATAAATTATGGGAATGATAGAATACAGTAGGTATCATGTGGGAACAATTATGAATCTTGTCTTGACAGTACCTAAGTGAATTATCTTTATTTATAATACTAACCCATCTCACGATGTTCCGTTAAATTTTGTGTGATTGAAGTTTTCAAGTTTTGGGTGAGACACCAATATGAGGAGAATAAGGAGTGGCAAGAACCTAAGCTTTGGGATGCCCAAGGCACGCCCAAGGTAATATCCAAGGAATACTCAAGCACCTAAGCTTGGGGATGCCCCGGAAGGCATCCCCTCTTTCGTCTTCAACACTATCGGTATATCTTACTTGGAGCTATATTTTTATTCGTCACATAATATGAGTTTTGCTTGGAGCGTCATTTTATTTTCTTGTTCTCTGTTAGGTGTAATTTATAATCTTGTTTTTCAATAAAAATTTCCAAGAATTGCCTTTAGGATGCTTGCATTGCATGTTTCATGTGTGCTGTGTAAAAACAGAAACTTTTGCTGTAGTGTTTGAATTTTCATATTTTACTGGAACGTGGAAAGTTTCTGAATTTTTTACACAGAGTTGTCATATAAATTAGTTAGTACTTCCTAAATTTTCATAATTTTTTGAGTTATAGAAGTACACTGGTTTAATAGATTGCTACAGACTGTTCTGTTTGGACAGATTGCTGTCATAGTTTTGTTATCTACTTATCCTATAGTTTCCATAGCCTATATTGGTAGAGATAAATTGTGGAAATGATAATAAACAGTAGATTATGTTTGAAAATTATTGTGCAACTTCTCTTGGCAGTACATAAAGAGTTGATTTATTATTATGTGCACTAACCTATCTCACGAGTTCTTTTCAAGTTTTGTGTGGATGAAGTTTTTGAGAATAGGTGAAACCGGGATATGAGAGGATTGAACGAGATACAAAAGCTCAAGCTTGGGGATGCCCAAGGCACCCCAAGTAAATATTTCAAGAAGCCTCAAGCATCTAAGCTTGGGGATGCTACGCATCCCACCTCTCTTCATCAACAATTATCGGTTAGCCTATGTTGAGCCTAAATTTTTATTCGTTCAAATGATGTGTGCTATTCTTGGAGTGCTATTTTTATTTTGCTTGCTGTTTAATAAAATGCTTAAGATCTAAAATTCTTAGATGAGAGACTCTTCACATAGTTATTTAATTGTTGACTATGCATTGATCTTCACTTATATCTTTTTGGAGTAGTTTGTCATTCACTCTCGTGCTTCACTTATATCCTATGAGTAAATGGTTGAATGAATAGAATATCATAAATCTGAAATTAAATATGCTCATATACTTATCCCTTGTGGAGTAATGACTTCACACATAATAAGTATAGGTGGTAAAATTTATTGAAAGTTAGCAAACACCGCATTGGTCACTTGAACAATTCATGAAAGAATATTGAAGGAAGAGAGATTACACATATAAATATACTATCTTGGACATCTTCTATGATTGTGAGCTCATTAATTATTTTCAAACTCGAGCAAATTAGTTAAAATTGGACAAGGAAGACAACTTAATGAGTTATGTTTGGGTATATTTGTATAGAAGTTATATTGTTATGGATCCTCCAACATGTGGTGCTTGCTTCCACCTCATACTAGCCAAAACTTCCGCACCAAGTAGAAATACTACTTGTGCATCCAAACACCCTTAAACCAGTTTTGCCATGAGAGTCCACTATACCTACCTATGGATTGAGTAAGATCCTTCAAGTAAGTTGTCATCGGCGCAAAAAGCAATAAAAATTGCTCCTAAATATGTATGATCTTTTATGGTGGGGGAAAATAAGTGTTGCACGAACTTGTGATGGTAAAGAAATAAAAGCGACGGACTGCATAATAAAGGTTGCTATCACAAAGGGCAATACAACGTGACGTTCCTTTGCATTAAGGGTTTGCATATCCAAAAACAAAAAGCGCATGACAACCTATGCTTCCCTCTGCGAAGGGCCTATCTTTTACTTTCTAGTACTTACCTTTATGCAAGAGTCATGGTGATCTTCACCACTTCCTATATTTCGCCTTTTTCTCTTGGAAAGCGTCATGTGTTGGGGAATGATCTAGACATATATATCCACACAAATATATTTGATCATGAATTATTATTGTTGACAATTATCTATATGATAAATAAGTTGGGAGGCGAAACATTAAGCCCCTATCTTTCTCTGTGTTCGATGGATGCTATTTGTTCTAAAAATATGCTTTGAGTGTCAATAATCATGGAAGTCTATATGATAGTTGAGTATGTGGAATTTGCTAAATCAAAGCTCTTACATAGACCCTTCCTGAAAATAAGATGAATTGCAATTGTTCGATGACTAGGAATATGGTTTGTTAGTTTTCAAGAAACCTTCTGGTCTATACTTTAACATGTGAATAGCTTGTTACTTGACCATGAGAAGTTTTATGAGATGAGCTACTGTTTATGGTTTATATTGATGCTAGAAAAAGTGATTGGAATTATCATTGATCAAACTTGTGCACTTGCTAGCATTCACACTTCATAAATTATTTCTTTTATCATTTACCTACTCGAGGACGAGCATGAATTAAGCTTGGGGATGCTGATACGTCTCCAACGTATCTATAATTTATGAAGTATTCATGCCATGTTTACAATAATTTTATATGATTTTGGGATGATTTTATTAGAACTAACCCAGACTGACACGGTTTTCAGCAGAAATACCATGGTGTCGTTTTTTGTGCAGAAATAAAAGTTCTCGGAATGGGCTGAAAATTTAAGGAGAATATTTTTGGAAAATATAAAAAATACTGGATCAAAAAGATACCGGAGAGGAGTCCCGAGGCAGCCACAAGCCTAGGCCCCCCCCCTAGGACATGCCCCCCTGGCTTGTGGGCCCCTCGGGAGTCCCCCTGACTTGATTCCGACGCCAAAAATTCCTATAAATACCAAAACCCCCAGAAAGAAACCTAGATCGGGAGTTCCGCCGCCGCAAGCCTGTGTAGCCACGAAAAACCAATCGGGAGCCCGTTCCGGCACCTTGCCGGAGGGGGAAACCATCACCGGAGGCCATCTTCATCATCCCGGCAGTCTCCATGACGAGGAGGGAGTAGTTCACCCTCGGGGCTGAGGGTATGTACCAGTAGCTATGTGTTTGATCTCTCTCTCTCGTGTTCTTGAGATGGCACGATCTTGATGTACCACGAGCTTTATTGATATAGATGAATCATATGGAGTTTTCCCCTCTCTATCTTCTTGTGATGAATTGAGTTTTCCCTTTGAAGTTTTCTTATCGGATTGAGTCTTTAAGGATTTGAGAACACTTGATGTATGTCTTGCGATGGGATATCCGTGGTGACAATGGGATGTTCTATTGATCCACTTGATGTATGTTTTGGTGATCAACTTACGGGTTCCGTGACCTTGGGAATCTATGCATAGGCGTTGGCACACGTTTTCGTCTTGACTCTCCGGTAGAAACTTTGGGGCACTCTTTGAAGTTCTTTGTGTTGGATTGAACATGATGAATCTGAAATTGTGTGATGCATATCGTATAATCAAGCCCATGGGTACTCGTTGTGACATTGGAGTATCTAGGTGACATTAGGGTTTTGGTTGATGTGTATCTTAAGGTGTTATTTTAGTACGAACTCTAGGGATGTTCGTGAAACTTATAGGGATAGCTCATACGATTGATCGGAAAAGATAACTTTGAGGTGGTTTCGTACCCTACAATAATTTCTTCGTTTGTTCTCCGCTATTTTTGACTTTGGAGTGAACTCTTTGTCGCACGTGAGGGATTTACATATGATTCAACTATGTCAGTATTGTTGAGAGAACTTGCACTAGTGAAAGTATGAACCCTAGGCCTTGTTTTCAAGCTTTGCAATACCGTTTGTGCTCACTTTTATCATTAGTTACCTTGCTGTTTTTATATTTTCAGATTACAAAAACGTATATCTACCATCCATATTACACTTGTATCACCATCTCTTCGCCGAACTAGTGCACCTATATAATTTACCATTGTATTGGGTGTGTTGGGGACACAAGAGACTCTTTGTTATTTGGTTGCATGGTTGTTTGAGAGAGACCATCTTCATCCTACGCCTCCCACGGATTGATAAACCTTAGGTCATCCACTTGAGGGAAATTTGCTACTGTCCTACAAAACTCTGCGCTTGGAGGCCCAACACGAGTCTACAAGAAAAAGGTTGCGTAGTAGACATCAGGTACAATCTTGGTTCTAGTATCTTTAAGATTCTTCGTAGTGACAATTGGATATCCTGGCTGAACACAATAAATAGAGCTATGATCCCCGTAAATGGTGCCAGAAAACAGTCTTGATAACCCATAAGTATAGGGGATCGTAACAGTCTTCGAGGGAAGTATTTTACCCAAATTTGTTGATTCGACACAAAGGGACCCAAAGAATATTTATTAGTCTTGGCAGTTGAGTTGTCAGTTCAACCACACCTAGGATATCTTTCTGTAGCAACAGTTTTCATAGCACAGCAAAATAGTAGCAGTAATGGTAATGGTAACAACAACAGTTTTGTAGTGATTGTAACAGCAGTAGTTGTGGGATCACTATAAGAGGCGTCTAGAGGGGGGTGAATAGACTACTTGGCAAAATTAAAACCTAACCTTTTCCCAAGTTAATTGGTTGGCAGATTTTAGCAATTCTAACATGTCTAGTGCACCCTACACATGCTAGTCAACAAGTATGGCAACGGAAAGTAAAGACAAGCATATGTAAGAGAGTAGAGATAGGAAGATCAAACGCAATAGATGACACGAAGATTTTTCCCATGGTTCCGGTAGGTGGTGCTATCGTACGTCCACGCTGATGGAGACTTCAACCCACGAAGGGTAGCGGTCACGAGAGTCCATGGAGGGCTCCACCCGTTAGGGTCCACAAAGTAGCAACCTCGTCTATTCCATCATGGTTTCCGTCCACGAAGGACTAGACTCACTATGGGTAGATCTTCACGAATTAGGCGATCTCCTTGCCCTTACAAACTTCTTGGTTCAACTCCACAACACGAAGAAGGAGACTCCCAAGTGACACCTAACCAATCTAGGAGGCACCACCCTCCAAAAGGTAATAGGTGTGGTAGTATGATGAACTCCTTGCTCTTGTGCTTCAAAAGATAGTCTCCTCAACACTCAATCACTCTCTCACAGGTTTGGCATGGGTAGAAGAGAATGATTGGATGGAAACCAACTTGGGGAGGCTAGAAATCAAGATCTATATCATTGGAAAGGAATGTCTTGATCTCAACACATGAGTAGGTGGTTCTCTCTCAGAAAAATGGATATATAGGGCAAGTGTAAGTGTGTTCTGAGTGCTTCTCTTACGAGTCAGAGGTGGTGGAGGGGTATATATAGGCATCTCCCAAAATCCAACCGTTACAACATTATTGCCCAACTCGGTGAAACCGAAGTGAAAACTTGATTGCACCGACTAGTGCAAAATGTGGTAACTTTAGGCTTTTTGATGGTACCGATATACACAACTCGGTCCTACCAATTTTGTTCTAACCAGGTGATACTTGTGATCTGCATTGGGTTCTTCGTGAAGAGGAACGGGTTATTGCAGCACAAAGTGGGTAAGTATTTCCCTCAGTTATGAAACCAAGGTTTATCAAACCAATAGGAATACCAATCCTCAACCGTCTTCAAAAGAACAAACAACATGCACCCAACGCGGGCAAGAGGGTTGTCAATCCCCTTGATCTCGTTATTTGCAAGCAAATGAGTTCTGTAGATAATTGTAGATAATTGTAAATTGCAAAATAAAATAAAAGTAAATAAAGGCAGCAAGGTAATAATAGCATTTGTAAATTTATAAGTGAATAGACCCAGGGGCCATAGTTTTCCCTAGCGGCATCTCTCATGTAGGCAGCATACGGTAGGTAACAAATTACTATTGGGCAATTGATAGAAAAGCGGATAGTTATGCCATTTTCACGGCAATGATCATGTGTATATAGGCATCACGTCCATAAGCAAATAGGCCGACTCCTGCCTACACCTATTACTATTACTCCACTCATCGACCGCTATCCAGCATGCATCTAGAGTATTAAGTAAAATAGACTAATGCATGGAGAACGATGACATGATGTAGACAAAGTAAACTCAAGCAATATGAATAAACCCCATCGTGTTATCCTTAGTAGAAACAACACAAAGACGCATCTTGTCCCCTACTTTGTCACTGGGATATAGAAACTCGTCAGGTTGAACCTACCACAACGCACCACTTCCACTGAAGATAGATCAATCTACTTGGCCAAAGCACATCAATAAATCGGAGAGAATTACGAAGCTATAATGATCATGCAAATAAGAATCTTAATATTCATAGGTGACTCAAATACTTTTCATGAATAATTGGAACATAAACCCACAATTCATCGGATCCCAACAAATACACCGCATAATAGGATTACATCAGATAGATCAAAGCGAAGATGCGATGATCATTGTATTGAAGATCAAGAGATAGAGAGATTGCCATCTAGGAACTAGCTATGGACTCGTAGGTATGTGGTGAACTACTCACACATCATCATGAGGGCAGCAAGGTTGATGAAGAGGCCCTCCGTGATCGATCCCCCCTCCGGTAGGATGCCGGAACAGAGCTCTAGATGGCCTCGCGACGGAATAGAGACTTGCGGCGGCGTAAAAAGAGTTTCGGGACTACCTCTAGGGTTTTTGGAATATTAGAGAATTTATAGGCTAGAGAGAGGCGTCGGGAGGCGCCCGGGGGGGCCAGCACACATCAGGGCGCCCCCCAGGGCGCTGTCCTGTTGCGTGCTGGTGCCCTCGTGCGGCCTCCTGACTCCTCCCGAAGCTTCCAGGTATTCTTTTGATCCAAAAAGAAATCATCAAAAAGTTTCCTGGCAATTGGACTTCATTTGGTACTGTAAACCTGAAAAGTAAAAAACATGCACAAAACAACAAGTGGCACTGGGCACTGGGTCAATAGGTCTGTGCTCAATTTTTTTATAAATTGGTAAATAAAGACCCAAAAAGTATCCTAGAATGATAATATATCAGCATGGAATAATCAAAAATTATAGATACGTTGGAGACGTTGTCGGTGTCAAAACCGGCGGATCTCGGGTAGGGGGTTCCGAGTTGTGAGTGTAGGATCGATGATAACAGGGGACGAAGGAGACAACGTTTACCCAGGTTTGGGCCCTCCTATGGAGGTAAAACCCTACGTCCTACTCGATTATATTGATGTGTATGAAGGTTACAAAGTTGATCTAACACGAGATCGAATAGCTAAAACCCTAGATGAGTTTCTCTACCTTACAATCTAAAACCCTCTGGCTTATATAGATGTCAGGGGTCCCTAGGGTTACACATAGTCGGTTGCCCTCCGAAGGAAAAAACATGCCTATTCTACTATCTTAAACTTGAAGGACACGCCACGGCTCCTGAGGTCTCCTCCCTAGCGACGGGGTCTTCGATCAGTCCAATCCTCAGCGAGCGGCCCATGAGTCCGGCCTACAAGAAATAGGCCGGCAGTCCGAGGACCCCTTAATCCCGGACTCCCTCAGTAGCCCCCGGACTAGCCTCCAATGCCGAGGCCTATTATCCGGACAATCTTGCGCGTCAAAGTCTTCGGCTTGCGAGGCGAGTCCCTCTATCCCTTCTTGTTCGGCAACCATCCCGTCATCAATAAACTCTCAATCGTTGAGAACTCGCGGGACCCATTGTAGTAACTTCGACGCCCCTCGATCCTTGCGCACCGAGGGGAGACGGGCGGCCCAGCAGCTTTTTACAAGACTGCCCTTCCCACAAGGGAGGCACCACCCATTTAAACATGTTGAATCGTGGTCTGGGCCACCCCTTCCTCTTCTTCCCCACCAGAAAAAGCTTCAAACGAGAGATCACCAAAAAACATGGCGAGCGTACCTGGCTCTTCCTCGCGTCCTTACGGCACCTTTCCCGGGGATTGGGCAAGTTGCTCTGTATCCCTCCTTCGGCTGCGCGACCTCGAGACCCAAGGTTATCTTCCCTCCTTGGATCTGGCGGCTACCCGCGCCGGATTAACTTCTTATGGCAACGAGGCCTTCGCGGAGAACTTCCCTAACCCTCACAAGGGAGAGAGGGTATGCTTCGTGCCTTTCTTCTTGCGGGGCCTAGGGTTCCCCATTCATCCCTTCTTGAGGGGATTACTGGAATTCTACGGGATCCAGCTCCATCATCTTACCCCCGGATCTATTCTGCACATCTCGGGCTTTGTTGCTCTTTGTGAGATGTTTCTGGGCTGCGAGGCCCACTATAAATTATGGAGGAAGTACTTCTGTCTCGTCCCCCACTCTCGGGGTGAGACAATTCGGGAAGTCCGAGGAGCCGAAGTATGTCGTATAGCCGGGACGGGGTATCCAGTGGGGACTCCGAAGAAGGAGTCCGAAGAATGGTCCTCAAAGTGGTTTTATATTGAGGACGTTCCCCTGTTCGATCCAGCTCGGAGGGGTTTGCCCGAATACTCCGACGCCCCTTAGAAGAAAAGGTATATCTGGCGACCGAAGAGTTCATCCCAAGAGGAAGATGCCGAAGTGCAACGCCTGGCTACCCAAGTAAGGCTGCTAGCTCATAACAAGCTGACCATTGTTGATGTGATGGCCGCCACCATCGCTCGATGCGTTCAACCCCTTCAGCAAAGGATACACCCCTTGTGGCGTTACAACAGAACAAGTGACACCACTCGTTCCCAATGGCTAGGCGCTGCCAATCAAGCGGCGATGGCGGCCGTACTGCCAGACCTGTTCAAAGGGGAAGAAAAAGACTTTGTTCGGCTACCGGTTAAGGAGGGCTACTCCGGTTATAACCCCATCGAATGGGTATGCCTTTCGACTTTGTGACCTGAGTTCGGGTTTTGCACTTGCCCCTTTTGACCGAAGCTTTCAATCTGCGCGAACAGAGCTGGAGGTGCTTTGTCGAGACAATCAACTGAGCGGCGCCTCAATCAGAGAACTACACTCGTGATGACGATCCGGGATTCCATGACGATCCGGAACTGTTGATCGAGCACGAAGACGGGGTCTTTTACCAAGAGAGCCTTGATGGTTCAAAGGTGGTTATCATAGCCGATCACCCCGGATCACTCCCTTCTTCTACTACAGGCAAAAAGAAAAATTCTTCCCGTAAAAGGCAAGCGAGCTTCGTCGACCCGAATGTGCCAGTTTCTGCTCCCAAGCGTCGTCGGTCCACGCGACGAACGTCGACTACGGCAACAATGCCCGGACCAAACAGCAATAGGAACCCTTCATGTGAGCCAACCGCGGGGACGACCCCGCCCACTTGTTCAACCAAAAGGTACCTCGTTCGGCCGCTTAATCTATTGTTATCATGATCGATAGGATTTTACAGAAGATCTCATGTCGAAATACTCAGGAAACGAGTACAACCATCTTCTTCCGGCAATGTTGCCGGGGTGCCTGGCAACAATCATGAATCAAGGCCTTCTTCTCATGCTGAACCTGTCGCGGAGGCCCCTGTGGCCAATCAAGCCCCTGAAGATTCCGGGGACGCAGTATTAGTCACTAACTCCGAGGTGGAGAGTGTGATGAACCACCGGCAGCGACGAGAAGCCCTGCACCACCAGGCATTTTCCGGACAAGAGTTTAATGCTCTATGTTCGGTAGATGCGTACATCGGAGCTGCCCGAGCTGGGCTTGGGGAAGCCGTGAAACTGATATCTTCCAGCCTGGAGGTGAGTGATCGGTTTAAATAATCCGGATACACGTATTAACCCAGTAGCCCCCGAGCCTTGAATTGGTCGGGACGACCGAGTTAAGGATCCGCATATTGTTTTATTGATGATGTAGGTTTCAAGGCAGCAGAATGAGCAATTGGCCAATGACCTGGAAGTGAGGCGAAAGCAGGTGCAAGCCGTGAAGGCCGAGCTTGAACAAGTGAAGAATTTTACCCGGGAGGCGCATGGTGAGTATGTCCAATTTGCTGATCTTAGTATATAGTCCCATGCTGACGCAAGGGTACTTTGTAGCAGCTGAGTCTATAGGGCAGTTGCAAAAAGATTTAGATGCAGCCCGAGAATCCCAGAGGTACGCCGAGTCCCAGTATGAGGCCGGCTGCCTTTCGTCGCAACGAAATTTTGAGGAGAAGAAACGTCTCCAGGCGGAAAAACGGCAGAAGGCCAAAGAAATTGAGAGTTTAAAAACTCAATTGGCTCAAACCCAAGAAGAGAACCAGAAATTACAGAGGGGCATGTTCGGTAAGTGCGATTATAACGTAAAAGGGTACCTCTAATACATGAAGTGTAATGGACATGCCTCGTCCCATGTATAGGTCTCCTGACCGGCCGGCCTGAAGAAGAGATCGGATTCTACCCAGGGAACCTTCTGAAGGAACTATCCGCTGTACATGAGCGGGCTCGGAAGGCTGTGAGGAGCATGATGAAACCGCTATGGCCTGCCGAGAAGCCCCCGGAGGGGATGGCTGAATTGGCTGATCGGTTCAAGGGAGCCCGGTGTCGGTTCGAGCTATGGAAGACATCGACCTGCCGAGAGGGAGCACGAGAGGCATGGGCGATGATCAAGACCCGTTATACCGGTCTTTACCCCGAGCATATGGCTCAGGTTGGGCCGGCAGGGACGGATGGGCAAGAACTGCCACTTCATTTGGTGTACGACCAAGTGATGCCTGCCGCCCGTCTCTCGCAAGAAGATTGCACCCTGGATGCCTTAATAGACAATCTTGACCAGCAACCAGATGAGTGATTTTATGTAACTATGTACTGTAAATCAAAAATTGCTCCGTCTGTACTGTAAACTTTGTCTTAACCGGCCATCGGCTTCGACCTCCCTTGCTAAGAGCTTGGGAGTGTTCCTTATCAAATATCCTTCAATAAGAGGGAATTCTTTCGTGGAACCAGGCAATCCGACTATTTGGTGCGAACAGACAGAAAATGCACAGGGACATATGTTATATTACTGCTTAGCGTAAGAAACATCTTCCATAGAAAATAGTACCTCTATCGGTACCTTCCTTCAGGCTGCTACGTAAATCGTAGATAGTAAGGCCGTATACTGCTAGTATGCGACTAATGGCTTTTTCGAGAAAAGAAGCCCAAGTAATGGCGATAACAACCATAATTTTTATTTGTTGCTTCCGTCGTAGCCGACCAAATGTCTGCTAAAGATAGCTAGCTTTTGGCTTCACCCGTCTGAGGTACGTATCCGGGTGATCCGGTCGTAACAATCGCAGAGGTGCTCCCTTTACCCTCTAGCCGAACAATCGGGAACGTAGAGGGTAAACACAGGAGCGAGGCAACCCAGCTTGGCAAAAATCTTAGTTCTAATTGATGCATATGATGGCTGAAAAATCGACAAGGGAAACAAGCATACACAATAAATGTGAATAGATGCTTTAAATATATAATCATCGGCTTCGGGAAGAAGCCCCCAGGTGTTTTGTTCGGGTTTAACATTTGAGGATGTATGTCGAAAAACTTAACATGAGCTCGGTTTAGCCGAACATAGACTTGGGAAAAGAAATACAAACCTGCAAAATCAAGGTGGAAGGGAAAGAAATGTGAAAGGAAGAAAAGGAAAAGGAAGGTAAAGAGTATGACGACACCGGTCTAGCCGTAAAAGCGCCGAAGATGAGCTGCGTTCCATGTGTTTGGTTCGAGGCAGTTATCCGGCGGGTTGCGAAGACGATAAGCCCCTCCTGTGAGTACTTCGTCAATTATGAAGGGGCCCTCCCACTTGAGATTGAGTTTATGCTTCTACTTCTCCGGGAGTCGTAAGACGAGTTCGCCCAGATTATACGCCGTTGCCCTGACCTCCCTGCTCTGGTAACGCCGGGCCTGCTGTTGATAAAAAGTTGAGCGAGCCCGAGCTATGTCGCGCTCTCCTTCTAGGGTGTCCAAGTCATGCTGCCGATCTAACTCGGCCTCCTTTTCTTCATACATGCGCACCCTTGGTGCGTCGTGAATAATATCACAGGGAAGGACTGCTTCTGCCCCACAGACCATAAAGAACGGTGTGTATCCCGTTGATCGATTCGGGGTGGTACGCAGACCCCACAGAACGGAGTCAAGCTCCTCTACCCAATGGTAGTCGGATTCATGAAGAGACCGGACCCGACGTGGTTTAATACCACTCATGATGAGGCCATTGGCCCGTTTGACTTGTCCATTGGTCTACGGGTGATACACAGATGCGTAATCGAGCTTGATGCCCATGTTTGCGCACCAGTCCTTTACCTCTTGGGCGGTGAAATTGGATCAATTATCCGTTATTATACTATGCGGGACACCGTAACGGTGTACCACGCCGGATATAAAATCGACTACTGGTCCGGACTTGGCTAATTTGACAGGTTTTGCTTCGATCCATTTGGTGAACTTGTCAACCATGACCAGTAGATATTTATTTTTCTTGGTCCCCCTTTAAGTGGTCCGACCATATCTAGCCCCCAGACCGCAAAAGGCCAGGTAATCAGAATAGTCCGAAGGGCTATTGGGGGCATGTGGCTTTGATTTGCAAATAGTTGACATCCCACGCAATGCTGGACAAGTGTCTGGGCGTCCGCTCGAGCGGTGGGCCAGAAGAAACCAGCTCGAAAGGCCTTGCTTACTAAGGCCCTTGCTGCGGCGTGGTGGCCGCCCATTCCTGCGTGGACTTCGGCCAAAAGCTGCCTTCCTTCTTCCTCAGATATGCACCGCTGGAGTATTCCGGTGGTGCTTTTCTTGTATAACTCACCCTCGTGGACTTTATAAGCCTTGGATCGCCGAATTATGCATCTCGCCTCTGTCTGATCGTCAGGGAGTTCTTGGCGAAGAAGGTAAGCGAGGAAGGGCTCGGTCCATGGTGCGATTACTGCCATGACCTCGTGAGCCGAAGGCGTTTCGTCCATTACGGAGCCGCCGATGATTTGGTCGTCTGGTTCATTTATAGGGGGAACAACCTCTTCTGCACTGATGGATCCGGCGCCCTTATTGTCATCCTGCCAAACCACCGACGGCTTGAAGAGCCGTTCAAGGAAGGTGTTTTTCGGGACATGGTCGCGTTTGGCCCCCATTCGGGCCAGTATGTCAGCGCCTTGGTTGTTGTCTCTAGCGAGATGGTGGAATTCCAGCCCCTCGAACCGGGCGGATATTTTAAGGACGACGTTTCTATATGCCGCCATCTTCGGGTTTTTGGCATCGAATTCACCATTGATTTGAGAGGTGGCCAGGTTGGAGTCTCCCCGAACATCCAGCCGTTGTATGCCCATTGATGCTGCCATCCGAAGACCGTGCAAAAGTGCTTCGTATTTGGCTGCATTGTTGGAATCGGCATACATGATTTGCAACACGTATCAGACGTTGTCACCTGTGGGAGATGTGAGAATAACTCCAGCCCCCAGTCCAGCCAATGTTTTGGATCCGTCGAAGTACATCGTCCAATGGGAGTATGTACTATATTCCCTGGGGAGCTCAGCCTCTGTCCATTCGGCGAGGAAATCTGCCAATACCTGAGATTTAATAGCTCGTCGTGGCTTATAGGCGATTTCGAAAGGAAGGAGTTCAATGGCCCATTTGGCTATGCGGCCGGTGGCGTCACTGTTATTGATTATATCGTTTAGGGGTACTTCGGATGCCACCGTGACCGAACACTCTTGAAAGTAGTGTCTGAGCTTCCGTGATGCCATAAACATTGTATAAGCTATCTTCTGGTAATGCGGGTATCTGGACTTGCATTGCGTTCGCACTTCTGACACATAGTAGACCGGCTTCTGTAGCCGGAATTTGTGACCCTCCTCTTCTCGTTTGACGACGAGCACTGCGCTAACCACTTGATTGGTGGCCGATATGTACAATAACATTGGTTCACCGGCGCCTGGTGCTGTGAGTATGGGGTTGCTTGCCAGGAGTGTTTTGATCTCCTCTAACGCAGCCGCTGCTTCATCGGTCCACTCGAAATTGTTGGTCCGTTTCAGCAACCTTTAGAGCGGTAAAGCCTTTTCGCCGAGGCGGGAGATAAAGCGACTTAATGTCGCCACGCAACCCGCCAACTTTTGGACATGCGTTAGCTCTGTAGGAATCGCAAGTTCCGATAGGGCGCGGATCTTAGCCGGATTGGCTTCTATTCCTCTATGGGTAACAATGAATCCGAGTAGCTTACCAGCGGGAACTCCGAAGACACATTTCTCTGGATTGAGTCGTATATCGTACTCACGTAGGCTAGCAAAAGTTTGCCTTAGGTCGTCAATCAACTGGGTGACGTGTCTAGTTTTAATGACCACGTCGTCCACGTATGCCTCGACTGTTTTACCAACCTGTCTCTCGAGACATGTCTGAATCATGCGCTAGTATGTAGCCCTTGCGTTTTTAGCCCGAAAGGCATTGTGTTGAAGCAAAATGGCCCGTAGGGGGTGATGAATGCAGTTGCAGCTTGATCGGATTCCTTCATTTTGATCTGATGGTATTCGGAATAAGCGTCAAGGAAGCACAATGAGTCGTGTCCGGCTGTGGTGTCAATAATCTGGTCTATGCGTGGTAAGGGGAAAGGGTCCTTGGGGCAGGCTTTATTAAGGTCTTTAAAGTCGACGCACAGCCGCCAGGATTTATCTTTCTTCGGTACCATCACCAGGTTTGCCAACCATTCGGGGTGCTTGATTTCCCGTATGAATCTGGCCTCTAGCAATTTGGCTAGTTCTTCGCCCATAGCTTGTCGTTTGCGCTCCGAAAAGCGGTGTAGAGTCTGTTTGACGTGCTTGAAGCCTGTGATTATGTTCAGACTATGTTCTGCTAGCCGCCGTGAGATTCCTGGCATATCGGAGGGATGCCAGGCGAAGATGTCCCAGTTTTCTCGTAAGAATGCTCGCAGTGCCTTGTCCACCATGGGGTCCAGCTGAGTTCCGATGGACGCTGTTTTATTGGGGTCCATTGGGTTTACCTGAAATTTAACAATTTCTTCTGCAGGTTTAAAGGACGTGGGTTTGGGCCTTTTACTAAGGATCACATCGTCCTTGTCCACTGTTGACCGAAGTGCGGTCAATTCCTCTGTAGCAAAGGTCTCGGCTAGTGCCTCGAGGGCGAGCGCAGCTGTTTTGTTCTCAGCTCGAAGGGCTATATTCGGGTCACTGGTGATTGTGATTACCCCGTTTGGGCCCGGCATCTTCAGCTTCACATACCCGTAATGTGGTATCGCCTGGAATTTCGTGAAGGCGTCACGCCCCAATAGGGCGTGGTAGCCGCTGGGGAAAGGCACGATGTGGAAGAGAAGTTCTTCGGATCGGTAGTTTTTGGGCGTGCCGAACACCACGTCCAGGGTAATGCGTCCGGAACAACGCGCCTCTTTCCCAGGGATGATCCCCCGGAAGGTTGTGTTGCTATGTTCGATGCGAGATCGGTCGAACTGCATTTTTTCCAGGGTGTCCTCGTAGATGAGGTTTAAACCACTGCCGCCATCCATTAGCACCTTTGGTAACCTAAAACCATCGACGATGGGGTTTAGGACCAGAGCGGCCGGTGTTCGGCCGGGGCGGGTGGTTGATTGGTCAGTTTCCCCGAAGGTGATGGGTATGTCTGCCCATGAACTTGTTGCCGCCACATGGTAGACCTGTTCGAGTTCTCTAAGAGCTCTTTTCCTCCTGTTCCTGGAGGGAAACATTTCGTAGATCGTTAGGACTTCAGCGTTGTAATCCTATGGCGTTGTTGAACGTCTGTTCGGAGGTAGTGCCTCGAGGATGGCCTCTCCGCTTTTTGCGACCTGCCTAACGACCCAGCAAGCTTTGAGGCTGTGAGTCAGGTTTGTGTTCAGCAAGATAGAATGTATAGGGCATCGCTTGTCCAGTAGTCCGTCGAGGACAGTTCTGACTCCCGTGGGGGGTCTATTTCTTTTTTCGGCGGGTTCGTGTTCGGCCAGCCACTTCGGAGGTATCCACTTTTTCCGATCTCCTCTAGGGTGTTCGGCAAAGACTAGTTCCGAAAGTAATCGTTCGGCTTGCCAGGTGCTCTCCATGGCGCAGTATTTTTGTACCAGGTCCGGTAGCTCGGTGAAGTTGTGAATGTGTCGACGGGCTAGAGCGTTGAGGATCCCTTCATCATGAAAATTGCGACTGAAGGTTGCCATTATCTCCTGGTCACTAGTGCCTGGTACTCTATCTCTAACAAGGAGGAGTCTAGCCCAAAAATGATGAACCGACTCCCCTGGCAGTTGTTTAACATCCCGTAAGTCCGAAGACTTGGACTCTCCTGCGATGCTTGAATGCTCGACTTGGGTGGTGGGCGGGAAATTTTTTGGTTCCGCGCCGCGATATGAGTCTGGAATCACGGGGTTCGGCACGGGGGAGTTGGAGCCCGTATTGACTATAGAACCCTTCCGCGCGGGGTTCGAGTTGCGCGCTAGACCGGGGATCGATCCCGAACTATTTCGGGAGCGAACTCCGGAGTCCGGGTTACAGGAGAGATCCTGATGATCGGAAACCGGGATATAAATCGTCTTTAATTCCGGTTGTGGGGAGGACGAGCCTCCAGCCGGACACTCGATGGTGGCGACTAAGTGAGTGATCGAGGGGGTGCGAATCTCCCTATCGTCGGGTTTAAGTTCGATCCGGTCATAGACCGGGGTCTGGTTGTCGGACATGCCCATGGTTTGAATCCGATCAAGTAGCTCGTTAAGGGACGAGACGTCGGTGGGGTGCGTGTCGCCGAAGCGCATGGGATTGATACGTCCATTTTGCATCATGCTTTTATATTGATATTTATTGCGTTATGGGCTGTTATTACACATTATGGTACAATACTTATGCCTTTTCTCTCTTATTTTACAAGGTTTACATGAAGAGGGAGAATGCCGACAGCTGGAATTCTGGACTGGAAAAGGAGCAAATATGAGAGACCTATTCTGCACAACTCCAAAAGTCCTGAAAAGTTACGGAGAATTATTTTGGAATATATAAAAAATATTGGGCAAAAGAAATACCAGAGGGGACCCACCAGGTGGTCACAAGCCAGGGGGGCGCGCCCTACCCCCCCTGGGCGCGCCCCTGTGGCTTGTGGGCCTCCTGGCAGGCCTCCGGTGCCCATCTTCTGCTATATGGACGGTTTTGACCTGGAAAAAATCATAAGAGAGCTTTCGGGAAGAAGCGCCGCCGTCTCGAGGCGGAACCTGGGCAGGAGCAATCTAGGGCTCCGGCGGAGCTGTTCTGCCAGGGAAACTTCCCTCCTGGAGGGGGAAATCGAAGCCATCGTCATCACCAACGATCCTCTCGTCGAGAGGGGGTCAATCTTCATCAACATCTTCACCAACACCATCTCTTCTCCAAACACTAGTTCATCTCTTGTATCCGATCTTTGTCTCAAAACCTCAGATTGGTACCTGTGGGTTGCTAGTAGTGTTGATTACTCCTTGTAGTTGATGCTAGTTGGTTTACTTGGTGGAAGATCATATGTTCAGATCCTTAATGACAATTAATACTCCTCTGATTATGAACATGAATATGCTTTGTGAATAGTTACGTTTGTTCCTGAGGACATGGGATAAGTCTTGTTATAAGTAATCATGTGAATTTGGTATTCGTTCAATATTTTGATGAGATGTATGTTGTCTTTCCTCTAGTGGTGTTATGTGAACGTCGACTACATGACACTTCACCATTATTTGGGCCTAGGGGAAGGCATTGGGAAGTAATAAGTAGATGATGGGTTGCTAGAGTGACAGAAGCTTAAACCCTAGTTTATGCGTTGCTTCGTAAGGGGCTGATTTGGATCCATATGTTTCATGCTATGGTTAGATTTATCTTAATTCTTCTTTTGTAGTTGCGGATGCTTGCGAGAGAGATTAATCATAAGTGGGAGGTTTGTCCAAGTAAGGGCAGCACCCAAGCACCGGTCCACCCACATATCAAATTATCAAAGTAACGAACGCGAATCATATGAGCATGATGAAAACTAGCTTGACAGGAATTCCCATGTGTCCTCGGGAGCTCTTTGCTTTATATAAGAGTTTATTCAGACTTGTCCTTTGCTACAAAAAGGATTGGGCCACCTTGCTGCACCTTTGCTACATTTGTTACTTGCTATCTGTTACGAATTATCTTATCACACAACTATTTGTTACCGATAATTTCAGTGCTTGCAGAGAATACCTTGCTGAAAACCGCTTGTCATTTCCTTCTGCTCCTCGTTGGATTCGACACTCTTACTTATCGAAAGGACTACGATAGATCCCCTATATTTGTGGGTCATCAAGACTCTTTTCTGGCACCGTTGCCGGGGAGTGAAGCGCCTTTGGTGAGTGGAATTTGGTAAGGAAAAAATTATATAGTGTGCTGAAATTTACTGTCACTTGTTACTATGGAAAATAATCCTTTGAGGGGCCTGTTCGGGGTATCTTCACCTCGACCGGAAGCACAAAGAGTTGCTCCTCAACCTACTGAACCTACTGAAAATATTTATTATGAAATTCCTTCGGGTATGATAGAGAAACTGCTAGCTAATCCTTATACTGGAGATGGAACACTACATCCTGATTTGCATCTAATTTATGTGGATGAAGTTTGTGGATTATTTAAACTTGCAGGTTTGCCCGAGGATGATGTCAAGAAGAAGGTCTTTCCTTTATCATTGAAGGAGAAGGCATTGACATGGTATAGGTTATGTGATGATATTGGATCATGGAACTACAACCGATTGAAATTGGAATTTCATCAAAAGTTTTATCCTATGCATCTGGTTCATCGTGATTGGAATTATATTTATAATTTTTGGCCTCGTGAAGGAGAAAGTATCGCTCAAGCTTGGGGGAGGCTTAAGTCAATGTTATATTCATGCCCCAATCATGAGATCCCAAGATAAATTATTATTCAGAATTTTTATGCTCGGCTTTCTCGTAATGATCAGTCCATGCTCGATACTTCTTGTACTGGTTCCTTTATGATGAAAGGTATTGAATTCAAATGGGACTTATTGGAAAGAATTAAACGCAACTCTGAAGATTGGGAACTCGACGAAGGTAAGGAGTCAGGTATAAACCTTAAGTTTGATTGTCTTAAATCCTTTATAGACACCGATGCTTTTCGTGAATTTAGCACTAAATATGGACTTGACTCTGAGATAGTAGCTTCTTTCTGTGAATCTTTTGCTGCTCATGTTGATCTCCCTAAGGAGAAGTGGTTTAAATATCGTCCTCCCATTGAAGTGTAAGTAGTTGAACCTATTAAAGTTGAAGAGGAAACTATTATTTATAATGTTGATCCTGTTATTCCTGCTGCTTATATTGAGAAACCACCTTTTCCTTTTAGAATAAAGGAACATGCTAAAGCTTCAACTGTGGTTCGTAAGAGTTATACTAGAACACCTACACCCCGTGAACAAATCATAGTTGAACCTAGTATTGCTATGATTAAAGATCTCTTGGTTGATAATATTGATGGGCATGTTATTCATTTCTGTGATGAAGCTTCTAGAATTGCTAGACCGGATACTAAAGATAAACATAGACCTATTGTTCGCATGCCTGTTGTTTCTGTTAAAATAGGAGATCATTGTTATCATGGCTTATGTGATGTGGGTGCTAGTGTGAGTGCAATTCCCTTTACCTTATATCAGGAAATTATGAATGATATTGCACCAGCTGAATTAGAAGAAATTGATGTTACCATTAAGCTTGCTAATAGAGATACTATAGCACCAGTTGGGATTGTCAGAGATGTTGAAGTCTTGTGTGGGAAAATAAAATATCCTACTGATTTTCTTGTTCTTGGTTCCCTGCAAGATGATTTTTGTCCCATTATATTTGGTAGACCTTTCTTGAATACTGTTAATGCTAGGATAGATTGTGAGAAAGAAACTATTACCGTAAGTTTTGGGGATGTGTCTCATGAGTTTAATTTCTCTAAATTTCGTAGACAACCCCATGATAAAGAATTGCCTAGTAATGATGAAATTATTGGTCTTGCTTCTATTGTTGTGCCTCCTACTGATCCTTTAGAACAATATTTGCTAGATCATGAAAACGATATGCATATGAATGAAAGGAATGAAATAGATAACATTTTCTTTGATCAGCACCCTATTTTGAAACACAACTTGCCTGTTGAAATACTTGGGTATCCTCCTCCACCCAAGGGTGATCCTGTGTTTGAGCTTAAGCAATTACCGGATACTCTGAAATACGCTTATCTTGATGAAAAGGAGATATATCCTGTTATTATTAGTGCTAACCTTTCAGAGCATGAAGAAAAGAGATTATTGAAAACTCTGAGGAAGCACCGTGCTGCTATTGGATATACTCTTGATGATCTTAAGGGCATTAGTCCCACTCTATGCCAGCATAAAATTAATATGGAGCCTGATGCTAAACCAGTTGTTGATCACCAACGACGGTTAAATCCTAAAATGAAAGAAGTGGTAAGAAATGAAATATTAAAGCTTCTGGAGGCAGGTATAATTTATCCTATTGCTGATAGTAGATGGGTTAGTCCCGTTCATTGTGTCCCTAGGAAGGGAGGTATTACCGTTGTTCCTAATGATAAAAATGAATTGATCCCTCAAAGAATTGTTACAGGATATAGAATGGTAATTGATTTCAGGAAATTAAATAAAGCTACTAGGAAAGATCATTACCCTCTACCTTTTATTGATCAAATGCTAAAAAGACTATCCAAACACACGCACTTTTGCTTTCTAGATGGTTATTCTGGTTTCTCTCAAATACCTGTGTCAAAAGAGGACCAAGAGAAGACCACTTTTACTTGTCCTTTCGGTACCTTTGCTTATAGACGTATGCCTTTTGGTTTATGCAATGCACCTGCTACCTTTCAAAGATGTATGATGGCTATATTCTCTGACTTTTGTGAAAAGATTGTTGAGGTTTTCATGGATGATTTCTCCATTTACGGAACTTCTTTTGATGATTGCTTGAGCAACCTTGATCGAGTTTCCTACGGATCCAGTTGATAAAGCTAATGTTGATGCTATTGAAAAAATGCCGTGTCCTACGGATATCAAAGGTATAAGAAGTTTCCTTGGTCATGCTGGTTTCTATAGGAGGTTTATTAAAGACTTCTCTAAGATTTCTCGGCCTCTCACTAATCTCTTGCAAAAAGACATTCCTTTGTTTTTGATGATGATTGTGTAGAAGCATTTGAAATTCTTAAGAAAGCCTTGATTTCTGCACCTGTTGTTCAACCACCTGATTGGAACCTACCCTTTGAAATTATGTGTGATGCTAGTGATTATGCTGTTGGTGCTGTTCTAGGACAAAGAGTTGATAAGAAATTAAATGTTATCCATTATGCTAGTAAAACTCTAGACAGTGCTCAAAGAAACTACGCTACCACTGAAAAGGAATTTTTAGCAGTTGTGTTTGCTTGTGATAAGTTCAAACCTTATATTGTTGATTCCAAAGTAACTGTTCACTCTGATCATGCTGCTATTAAATATCTTATGGAAAAGAAAGATGCTAAACCTAGACTGATTAGATGGGTTCTTCTACTACAAGAATTTGATTTGCATATTATTTATAGAAAGGGTGCTGAGAACCCCATAGCAGACAACTTGTCCAGGTTAGAGAATGTTCTTGATGACCCACTACCTATTGATGATAGCTCTCCTGATGAACAATTAGCTGTCATAAATGCTTCACGTAATGCTCCATGGTATGCTGATTATGCTAATTACATTGTTGCTAAATTTATACCACCTAGTTTCACATACCAACAAAAGAAAAAGTTCTTCTATGATTTAAGACATTACTTTTGGGATGATCCACACCTCTATAAAGAAGGAGTAGATGGTGTTATTAGACATTGTGTACCTGAGCAAGAACAGGAACAGATCCTACACAAGTGTCATTCCGAGGCCTACGGAGGACACCACGCTGGAGATAGAACTGCACACAAGGTATTACAATCTGGTTTTTATTGGCCTACTCTCTTCAAGGATGCTCGTAAGTTTGTCTTGTCTTGTGATGAATGTCAAAGAATTGGTAATATTAGTAGACGTCAAGAAATGCCTATGAATTACTCTCTTGTTATTGAGCCATTTGATGTTTGGGGTTTTGATTATATGGGACCTTTTCCAAAGTCTAACGGGTATACTCATATTCTAGTTGCTGTTGATTATGTTACTAAGTGGGTAGAAGCTATTCCAACTAGTAGTGCTGATCATAACACTTCTATTAAAATGCTTAAAGAAGTTATTTTCCCTAGATTTGGAGTCCCTAGATATTTAATGACTGATGGTGGTTCACACTTTATTCATGGTGCTTTCCGTAAATTGCTTGCTAAGTATGATGTTAATCATAGAGTTGCATCTCCTTATCATCCTCAGTCTAGTGGTCAAGTACAATTAAGCAATAGATAAATTAAATTGATTTTGCAAAAGACTGTTAATAGATCTAGAAAGAATTGGTCTAAGAAACTTGATGATGCATTATGGGCTTATAGAACTGCTTACAAAAACCCTATGGGTATGTCTCCGTATAAAATGGTTTATGGTAAAGCATGTCACTTACCTCTAGAACTAGAACATAAAGCTTATTGGGCAATCAAAGAGCTCAACTATGATTTCAAACTTGCTGGTGAGAAGAGGTTATTTGACATTAGCTCACTTGATGAATGGAGAACCCAGGCCTATGAGAATGCCAAGTTGTTTAAAGAAAAGGTTAAGAGATGGCATGATAAAAGGATACAAAAGCGTGAATTCAATGTAGGTGACCTTGTCTTGCTATACAATTCTCGTTTAAGATTTTTTGCAGTAAAGCTTCTCTCTAAATGGGAAGGGCCTTACATTATCGAGGAAGTATATCGTTCCGGTGCCATCAAGATCAACAACGCCGAAGGCACAAATCCAAGGTGGTAAATGGGCAAAGAATCAAACATTATATCTCAGGTACTCCCATAAATGTTGAAACCAATATTATCAATACCATAACTCCAGAGGAGTACATTAGGGAGACCTACCAGAACGTTTCAGACACCGAAAAGGAATAGGTATGTGATACGGTAAGCAAACCGACTCCAAAACTTTTTCAATAGCAATTTTTCTCTGTTTTGGAATATTTAAAAAATTAGGAAAATTTAAAGTAGTCTGAAAAGTGCACGAGGATGCAACAAGCCAGGGGGGGCGCCCTACCCCCTGGGCGCGCCCCTGTGGCTTGTGGCCACCCCGTGCACCCTCCGGACTCCGTTTTCTTGTGGTATACTCCTTTAGGTCGGTAAAAATTCATTATATAATCTCCCGAAGGTTTTGACCTTCGTATCACGACAATACCTCCTGTTTTCGTTTTGAGCTGTTTCTGCAGCAGATTTTGATCGCCATGACGTCCCCAAGTGCTTCGAAGGACAAGTTCTTCGAGAAGGTAATCAACCCCTACCTTGCGGAGGTGCTGCGACACCCCCAAACCATTGAGATGCGTGAGGGGGTGCTGCACATCCGTGATGTTGAGGGGCCAAAGAAGACCGGAAGCGTGGAAACAAGGCTCGAAGCAATGGAGCAGCAAGTCTTCAAGTGCCAAGGGATGGTGGAACGCGGACTCAATGCCAATCACATGATAATCGCGGAGTTTACCCATAAGCACAAGCTGGACGCCAAGGACATCGGGGAGCACATCTTTAAGCTTTACGAGAAAATCGAGCATCTCCAAGCCCAGATCTATGACCTGCAAAACCAAAACTGTGAGTATGAATACAGATTCAAGAGAATGAGTTTGGCTACAGATTTGAGGATGCCGGAGACCCGTTCATGTTTTTACGATGGTGAGCCTATGCCTTGGAAGACGCATGACAAGCTTCCAACCTCATCAACAACTCCAACATCACCACCTCCGAAGGAAGACAACTAAACACATGGGTATGGGCACTCCCCTTGGCTTGCGCCAAGCTTGGGGAGGTGCCCCGGTATCGTATCACCATCACATATTTTACTTTTATCGTTTTTCTCAGTTCAATCCTTTTGGTTATATCTTGATCTAGTAGAATAAAGTTTTTGTGTGATCTAGTTTTGAGTTTTGCTTTATTTTCCCCCTATGTAAGCGAGTCCAAGAGTTATATAATAAAAAGTAGCTTTGAGTTGAGGGCTTTGTTTGCTTGCTATGATCTTGAGAAAAAGACATAGAAAGAAGTACAGAATAAAAGCAAAGAGTATATATAAAGATCTTATGGGGAGTGATGACTTCACATATAAGAAGTATGTCGATTGAAATCTATTGTGAGTTGACAAACATAGCGATTGGTCATTGTTGCAATTAAAAAGGAAGTAATAAAGAAAGAGAGGTTCACATATAAATATATTATCTTGGACATATTTTATGATTGTGAGCACTCTTTAAAATATTATATGCTAAAAAGTTGATGTTGGACAAGGAAGACAACATCATGAGTTATGTTTGCTTATTTCCGAATAGAAGTTATATTGTCATGGATCCTTTAACATGTGACGCTTGCTTCCACCCCATATCAGCCAAAACTTCCGCACCAAGTAGAGATACTACTTGTGCATCCAAACACCCTTAAACCAGTTTTGCCATGAGAGTCCACCATACCTGCCTATGGATTGAGTAAGATCCTTCAAGTAAGTTGTCATCGGTGCAAGCAATAAAAATTGCTCTCTAAATATGTATGATCTATTAGTGTGAGGAAAATAAAATTTATATGACCTTGTGATATGGAAGAAATAAAAGCGACAGACTGCATAATAAAGTTCTTTATCACAAGAGGCAATATAAAGTGACGTTCTTTTGCATTAAGAGATTGCGCATCCAACTATAAAAGCGCATGACAACCTCTGCTTCCCTCTGCGAAGGGCCTATCTGTTAGTTTTACTTTCTAGTACTTACCTTTATGCAAGAGTCATGGTGATGTTCACCACTTGCTTTATTTCGCCTTTCTCTCTTGGCAAGCGTCATGTGTTGGGGAATGATCTAGACACATATATCCACTCGGATGTGGGTGATCATGAGTTATTTCTGTTGACATTACCCTTGAGGTAAATAGTTGGGAGGCAAAACTATAAGCCCCTATCTTTCTCTGTGTCTAATTGAAGCTTTGACCTCATAAGTACCGCATGAGTGTTAGCAATTATGAAAGACTAAAAGATGATTGAGTATATGGATTTGCTTTACAAGCTCTTATATTGACTCTTTCCGATGTTATGATAAATTGCAATTGCTTCAATGCCTAAGATCATAGTTTGTTGGTTCTCAATAGAGTTTTTGATTCATATTTTACCTTGTGAATGAATTGTTACTCTAGTATAAGAAATTATATATCAATAAGTATTGCTATTCTAAAGATGATCATGATGCTCCCATGTCCGTATTTTATTTTATCAACACATCTATCTCTAAACATGTGGACATATTTATCGATTTCGGCTTTCACTTGAGGACAAGCGAGGTCTAAGCTTGGGGGAGTTGATACGTCCATTTTGCATCATGCTTTTATATTGATATTTATTGCGTTATGGGCTGTTATTACACATTATGGTACAATACTTATGCCTTTTCTCTCTTATTTTACAAGGTTTACATGAAGAGGGAGAATGCCGACAGCTGGAATTCTGGACTGGAAAAGGAGCAAATATGAGAGACCTATTCTGCACAACTCCAAAAGTCCTGGAAAGTTACGGAGAATTATTTTGGAATATATAAAAAATATTGGGCGAAAGAAATACCAGAGGGGACCCACCAGGAGGTCACAAGCCAGGGGGGCGCGCCCCTACCCCCTGGGCGCGCCCCTGTGGCTTGTGGGCCCCCTGGCAGGCCTCCGGTGCCCATCTTCTGCTATATGGAGGGTTCTGACCTGGAAAAAATCATAAGAAAGCTTTCGGGACGAAGCGCCGCCGTCTCGAGGCGGAACCTGGACAGGAGCAATCTAGGGCTCCGGCGGAGCTGTTCTGCCGGGGAAACTTCCCTCCCGGAGGGGGAAATCGAAGCCATCGTCATCACCAACAATCCTCTCATCGAGAGGGGGTCAATCTTAATCAAAATCTTCACCAGCACCATATCTTCTCCAAACCCTAGTTCATCTCTTGTATCCGATCTTTGTCTCAAAACCTCAGATTGGTACCTGTGGGTTGCTAGTAGTGTTGATTACTCCTTGTAGTTGATGCTAGTTGGTTTACTTGGTGGAAGATCATATGTTCAGATCCTTAATGACAATTAATACTCCTCTGATTATGAACATGAATATGCTTTGTGAGTAGTTACGTTTGTTCCTGAGGACATGGGATAAGTCTTGTTATAAGTAATCATGTGAATTTGGTATTCGTTCGATATTTTGATGAGATGTATGTTGTCTTTCCTCTAGTGGTGTTATGTGAACATCGAGTACATGAAACTTCACCATTATTTGGGCCTAGGGGAAGGCATTGGGAAGTAATAAGTAGATGATGGGTTGCTAGAGTGACAGAAGCTTAAACCCTAGTTTATGCGTTGCTTCGTAAGGGGCTGATTTGGATCTATATGTTTCATGCTATGGTTAGATTTGTCTTAATTCTTCTTTTGTAGTTGCGGATGCTTGCGAGAGAGGTTAATCATAAGTGGGAGGTTTGTCCAAGTAAGGGCAGCACCCAAGCATCGGTCCACCCACATATCAAATTTTCAAAGTAACGAACGCGAATCATATGAGCATGATGAAAACTAGCTTGACAGGAATTCCCATGTATCCTCGGGAGCGCTTTGCTTTATATAAGAGTTTATTCCTGCTTGCCCTTTGCTACAAAAAGGATTGGTCCACCTTGCTGCACCTTTGCTACATTTGTTACTTGCTATCTGTTACGAATTATCTTATCACACAACTATCTGTTACCGATAATTTCAGTGCTTGCAGAGAATACCTTGCTGAAAACCGCTTTTTATTTCCTTCTGCTCCTCGTTGGGTTCGACACTCTTACTTATCGAAAGGACTACGATAGATCCCCTATACTTGTGGGTCATCAGGGATCGATCCACTGCACCGTGGTTCCAGGGTCGCTCGAAGGCGAATCCAGGTTATGTTCGGCCGTGGCGGATCCGGGCACATCGACTGGGTTGGGTGTTCTAGACAGCCCGAGGGTAGAGGCCACCTCAGAGGTGGGGCCCGATGCTCCTGGCATCGAGGCGTCGGGATCTACGGGCCCCTCCATGAGAGTTGAGGGCTTCATCAAAACAAGTTCTCCCCGTGAGTCAACGACGAACTCTAGGTTTCCGAATCTGATTTCTTGATCGGGGAAAAAACTTCCGATCTGGCCAAGATGGTCAGCCGGATCGGCACACGACAGGATGTTGCCACTTGCGGAGATCTGAGCAGGGACGGAGACATCCTTGCTGCAGATTTCATTGCTTATGAAAAGGCGAGCCATCGATTCCTTCGGTGATCACAGCGGAACTCTCAATGAAAGCACCAATGTCGGTGTCAAAACCGGCGGATCTCGGGTAGGGGGTCCCGAGCTGTGAGTCTAGGATCGATGGTAACAGGGGACGAAGGAGACAACGTTTACCTAGCTTCGGGCCCTCCTATGGAGGTAAAACCCTACGTCATGCTCGATTATATTGATGTGTATGAAGGTTACACAGTTGATCTACCACGAGATCGAATAGCTAAAACCCTAGATGAGTTTCTCTGCCTTACAATCTAAAACCCTCTGGCTTATATAGACGCTAGGGGTCCCTAGGATTACACATAGTCGGTTGCCCTCCGAAGGAAAAAACATGCCTATTCTACTATCTTAAACTTGAAGGACACGCCACGGCTCCTGAGGTCTCCTCCCTAGCGACGGGGCCTTCGATCAGTCCAATTCTCACCGAGCGGCCCATGAGTCCGGTCTACAAGAAATAGGCCGGCAGTTCGAGGACCCCTTAATCCCGGACTCCCTCAGACGTCTCACCAGGGAAGTTCCTCATCTTGGTGACACCGATTCACCGAACTCGGAAATTCAGAGTTTAGGAATTAGCTAACCAGAGAGTTGGTCACTGATTCCCGGTCGTACCGAAACCAGTATTGGTTGTACCGAGTTGCTAGGGTTTTGGCTATGTTCTGTCTCAAGAAAAAATTGGTATGGTCTAGTGGGAAAACTTGGTGACACCGATTTTGAACTTTATGTTTTGGACAGATTATTTTGTGGGAGAATGGATGAGTATTTTTGGTGGCTAATCTCTAAGCACTTGAGCAACCAGATCATCATAATTCCTCAACCCCTTTTAATAGTATTGGCTTTCCTGTGGACTCAAAGTGATTTCACACAAAATGTAAAATGTAGAGTCTTCAAGCTTTAATTATGGCCAATGCTATTCCTTTCCTTTCCTTGGGGAGGTTCTCCACACAATCCTTTAGCCAATCGTCTCTCTGGACTTCATCTGAAATAAGCTAGGTAAAACTATTAGTCCGAGAGACAATGTATGTTGTCATGAATTATCAAAACCACCAAGGGAGCATTTGTGCTTTCAATGTCCCCCTTTTTGGTAATTGATGACAACATCCAATCCAAACTTCAAATTAAGATATGCAAGGATATAATGAAGACTTTGAGAGACACATGACTAAGATGACCTCCCCCTAAATGTGTGCAATCCTTTTAAGGGATAGTTGCTTTGGAATGCATGGACACACACATAGTAGAAGAGATATGAAGAGTCATGTGTATCTTGGCTATATGCATCAAATATATGTGAATGAGGTGTCTCCATGTTCAAGACTTCACTCTTGCAAAGAATATGCGCAAGAATCAAGAGATCATCTTGACCAAGGATATGATGCATATACTTACCTTGAAGTTCTTGAGCATTCTAGTACTAGAAACACACTTGAGAAAACAATGTTAGGAAATACAAGAGTATTCTACAAATCCAAATGCAATAGAACTCAACAATACCAACTTGTGGAAGACATATGAAAAGTAGAATTTGATGATTGATATGTCTCCCCCAATAGAATATGTAGAACTTTCTCCCCTAAGTATGGATTTGTGGTACTTCCTCTCCCCCTGAATCTTAGCATGTAGATATTGGGAGTAGGTAGGGTGAGACAAGTCTAACATAAATTTGGTCTGTTCTCTCCCCCTTTGGATAAGCATAAGCTTAGATATTCTCATTCTCCCCTTATATATATTCTCCCCCTATTTATATTCTCCCCCTTGATATTCTCCCCCTAAATTCAAGCATAAGCTTTGATATTATCCCCCTTTGGCATTAATTTCCAAAAAGGGTTAGAGGGTAAGGGAAGTAGGGATCCTTGAGAGTAAGGGTCATAAAAAGTTGGTATCCTTGAGAGTAAGGGTCATTGAGAAAAATTTAGACTAAGGGATCCTTGAGTACTTTTTCTCCCCCTTTTGTTATCTGAAAAGGCTACTTTTTCTCCCCCTTTTATTATCTGAAAAGGCTTTTTAAGATTTCTCCCCCTTTGACATAGGGATCCTTGAAGAAATTGAGATTTTGTGAATTTTGACAAAGAACATCGAAGATAAAAAAATCGGTAGCTCCGAGGCAAAATGAGTCGGTGGAACCGATATGTGGTTGTGCAGCCTATCTGCATGATCGGTGACACCGAGTTATTTGGATCGGAGGGTCCGAAATGCAAACAGAAACTTGGCAAAGTTTATCAAAAGCAATTTTCAGAAAGTTTTGCAAGGAATTTTTCAAAAAAAATTGCAAGGAATTTTCAAAAAGTTTTGCATGGAATATTCAACTAGATGGAAATTGAGTGGTTCCAAGAAAGCATGCGACTATAAGATGAACCAATCAAGATACTTCATCTAGATGATGGTCGGTGACTAGGTCACCTATATTAGAGTATATTGACTTAAGGAGACAAGCAAGAATACTTTATCATAGGTCATACTCTACGTTAAGCTCAAAATGGGGTTACCATTTTTTGATTAAGCATTTTATTGTTTTCATATCACTTGAGTTACTTTATCTCATGACTTGGAGTAAAGCTTCTTCAAGGATATGATCACATACCTTTGAGTGATGTTGATGACGTAGCATGTAGGAGAACTTGTTGTGGATGCTCATTGTTGATGAAGATCATCTTGTGTTGAGAGCCATCCTTGATCATTTTGGTTCTCTTTTCACCTACATGGGTTAGTCATGCAAGGAAGAAAAAGATATATCCAAATGATAAGAATAAAATTTGTTTATCAAGTGGTTGTCAAGGATATGGTTTGGATTGTCTTCTTACTTCCATCATCAAAGAAGAGTTGTGCATACTTGGCCATGACAAGATTGCTTGTGATGTGAGTTGATGGCAATCTTCTGGAGTGTAGTTCTTCCAAGTACCTACAACAAGGTTAGATGCAATACAAGGGAGCATAGATTTCCAAGATATAAGATAGTGTCATATCAAGTGTAACATGGAATAGCCTTGTAAGCTCATGCCCTTGCATGCATCCGAGTGAGTCTAGCTCAAGTTTGAAGCATCAATGATGTTCAATTCACTCCTCAAGTAACAAGCCACTTTCTCATCAAGTGGCTTAGTAAATATATCGGCCAATTGCTTGTTGGTGCGAACATGTTTGAGATTAATGTCCCCTTTGGCAACATGATCACGAATGAAATGATGACAAACTTGAATATGTTTAGTTCGAGAATGTTGCACGGGATTATGAGCAATCTTAATAGCGCTCTCATTGTCACACAACAATGGAACATGTCTCACATGGATTCTATAATCCTTAAGAGTTTGAGTCATCCATAGTAATTGCGCCCAACATGATCCGGCGGCAATGTATTCCGCTTTGGCGGTGGATAGAGATACCTAGTTTTGTTTCCTAGATGACCAAGACACGAGATATCTACCAAGAAATTGACATGTACCCGAGGTGGATTTTCTATCAACCTTATCTCCGGCATAGTCCGAGTCGGAATAGCCAACAAGGTTAAAAGAAGATCCCTTGGGATACCAAATGCCAAAGTTTGGTGTATGTATCAAGTATCTCACAATTCTTTTCACGACCTTAAGATGACAATCTTTAGGAGTGGCTTGATATCTAGCACACATGCACATACTAAGCATAATATCGAGACGGGAGGCACATATATATAGCAATGAACAGATCATTGATCGATAAACCTTTTGATCAACCGGTTTGTCCTCCTTGGTGAGGTCAATATGTCCACTAGTAGGCATAGGAGTTTTCATACCTTTACACTCTTGCATGTTGAACTTCTTGATCAAGTCCTTGGTATACTTGGTTTGAGAGATGAATGTTCCCTCTCTCGTTTGCTTGATTTGCAAACCAAGGAAAAATTTCAGCTCACACATCATGGACATCTCATACTTCTCGGATATCAACCTTCCAAATTTCTCACTAAATTGTGGGTTAGTAGATCCAAAGATAATATCACCCACATAAATTTGGCACACAAATAATTCACCATTAACTCTCTTAGTGAATAAGGTTGCGTCAATTTTACCAATTTCAAAACCCTTTTCGATAAGAAACTTCATTAAGCATTTGTACCAAGCTCGTGGAGCTTGCTTAAGACCATAGAGAGCTTTACGAAGCTTGTAAACATGGTTAGGTTTCTTAGGGTTTACAAAACCAGGGGGTTGTTTAACATAGACCTCTTCCTCAAGCTCACCATTTAAAAATGCACTTTTAATATCCATTTGATAAAGAGTGATATCATGGTGATTAGCATAAGCACGAAGTACACGTATAGCTTCAAGTCTAGCAACGGGGGCATAGGTCTCACCGTAGTCCATACCTTCGACTTGGGTGTAGCCTTGAGACACGCGACGTGCCTTGTTGCGTACGACTTGACCGTCTTCATCTTGTTTGTTCCGAAACACCCACTTGGTTCTGATGATGTTTTGCTCGTCCTTGGGCTTCTCCACTAGTGTCCACACTTCGTTCCTCTCGAAGTTGTGTAGCTCCTCGTGCATAGCATTCCATCAATCCGGGTCCTGAAGAGCTTTCTCCACCTTCAACGGCTCAATACTAGAGATAAATGATTAGTGCTCACAACATTAGCCAATCGAGTTTTAGAGCGAGTTATTCACCCAGTTTGTATGTCACCGAAGATTTGCTCTAAGGGATGATTTTTTCTTCACTCTTGTTCGAACTCGAGGTAGCTTTTGCTTGTTGGACGGTGGAGCTTCCTCATCATCATCTTCTTCTTCATTGTTATTGAGGTGTCGTTGCCTTGAGGAGGTGGTGAAGGTGGTTGTGGTTGATCATCATGATGTACTTCTTCCTCCTCTTCATCTTGTCGTGTACCGATTGTGGATGCCTCCATGTCGTGTTGAGGTTCGCCTTGATGCGAAGTAGGGGCTTCCAGTTGGGTCGATGAAGTACTTTCCTTCACCTCCATGGGATGAATCTTGCCAATGGACAAGTCTTGGATGGCTTCTGAAAGTTCCTTATCTCCTACATCATTTGGCAATTGTTCGACTTGCGAACCATTAGATTCATCAAACTTCACATCTACCGTCTCTTCAACTTTTCGAGTGAAGTTGTTGTAGACACGGTAAGTGTGAGAGTTTGATCTGTAACCGAGTAGGAAACCTTCATGAGATTTAGGAGCAAATTTATAACGACAATGCTTATCAAGAATGTAACACTTGGAGCCGAATACCCGAAAGTATCCAAGTTGGGGCTTGTTACCGGTGAGTAGCTCGTATGCCGTTTTACCGAGAAGCATGTGAAGATAGAGTCGGTTTGTAGCATGACAATTTGTTTCCACGGCTTCTGCCCAAAAGTGTCTTGGCGACTTGTATTCGTCGAGCATCGTTCTAGCCATCTCTATAAGAGTCCGGTTCTTCCTCTCAACAACTCTATTTTGTTGAGGCGTGTACGTAGCCGAGAACTCATGTGAAATCCCTTCTTCGTCAAGAAAGGAATCCACATTCGTGTTCTTGAACTCCGATCCGTTGTCGCTCCGAACTTTCTTGATCTTCACTTCAAATTGATTTTGAGCCTTGCGAGCAAAGTTCTTGAAGATCTGTTGCACATGCGACTTATCATCAAGAAAGAATACCCACGTAAATCTGGAAAAATCATCAACTATAACTAGACCAAAGGAATTTCCACCGAGGCTCTTGTAAGCATTGGGACCAAAGAGATCCATATGAAGCAACTCGAGTGGTCTCCTAGTAGTCATGATATTCTTTACGGGATGACTTGCACCTACTTGCTTTCCATCTTGACAAGCACTACAAAGTCTATCTTTGTCAAAGAAAACATCTTTAACTCCAAGTATATGATCACCTTTGATGAGCTTGTCTAGATTACGCATACCAACATGTCCTAGCCTTCTATGCCAAAGCCAACCTTTAGAAGATTTTGCAATAAGACAAGTACGAGGTTTGGATCTCTTAGTGAAATCAACAATGTATAGATCACCTCTACGAAAACCGCTAAAGACCATGCTATGATTGTCTTGACGAAACACTTGGCCATCTACTTGGGCAAATAGCACATTAAAACCGAAATCGGCAAGTCTAGATACGGAAAGAAGATTGTAGCCAAGGGATTCAACAAGCATGACATTTTGAATGGAGATATCATGAGATATGGCCACCTTACCAAGACCGAGCACCTTACCCTTGGAGTTGTCTCCAAAAGTAACATACCTTCGCGGTCCATGGTTTTGTGTGATCTCTTGAAACATGTCTCTATCTCCGGTCATGTGATTGGTGCATCCACTGTCAAGAATCCACTCTTTTCCTCCAGACATGTAGTCCATGAAGTTTCCCATGAGACTTAGATTATTCATAGTCTTCTCATACTAGATGTCGAACAACTCTTCTTCATCATAGTAGCCATGTTCCACATTGTCATCATCAAGTGGGAAATGCTCGTCATAAGAAGAAGAGATTCGTTAGAGTTGTGATCATGACAATGTTAAAGATTATGAATGCGAATGGCTTCAACAATGATGTTGTCGATAGTTATTACATATCCTTTTGGATGCATGAGGTTTCTAAGCTCAAATAGATAGTCATCAAACTTAGGATCACTAGGCATCATTTTGTGAAAAGCAATATATTTATGAAGAATTTCATCAAGATTACTCAAAGAATAATTTGGATATCGTTTCTCCAAATCATTCCACAAAGTATAAGCACATTCAATATTTTTCATTTGATCAAACACAATTCTAGGCAATCCTCTAATGATAAGATTAACTGTTCTAAGATTACGAAGCATATCATTTTCCTCTTCGTGTGTGGGATGTAAAGGATCAATGGGAGGTACATAGGGGTTCTTAATATACTTGCTCCAATGGAATTCATTGAATAACTCAAGCATCTCATATTTCCATTAACTATAGTACTCCCCATCGAGAATGGTCACTCTACAACTAAGACTCCCCAAACTAGACACATCTGCCTTCCTCCAACGGTGATGAAAACGAAGCTATGGAGACCAAAGCTCTGATACCAATTGTGGGATCACTAGAAGAGGCGTCTAGAGGGGGGGTGAATAGACTACTTGACAAAATTAAAACCTAACCTTTTCCCAAGTTAATTGGTTGGAAGATTTTAGCAATTCTAACAAGTCTAATGCACCCTACACATGCTAGTCAACAAGTATGGCAGCGGAAAGTAAAGACAAGCATATGTAAGAGAGTAGAGATAGGAAGATCAAACGCAATAGATAACACGAAGATTTTTCCCGTGGTTCCGATAGGTTGTGCTATCGTACCTCCACGCTGATGGAGACTTCAACCCACGGAGGGTAGCGGTCGCGAGTGTCCATGGAGGGGTCCACCCGTTAGGGTCCACAAAGTAGCAACCTCGTCTATTCCATCACGGCTTCCGTTCATGAAGGACTAGCCTCGCTATGGGTAGATCTTCAAGCAGTAGGCGATCTCCTTGCCCTTACAAACTTCTTGGTTCAACTCCACAACACGAAGAAGGAGGCTCCCAAGCGACACCTAACCAATCTAGGAGGCACCACCCTTGCTCTTGTGCTTCAAAAGATAGTCTCCTCAACACTCAATGTAATAGATGTGTTAGTATGATTAACTCCTTGCTCTTGTGCTTCAAAAGATAGTCTCCTCAACACTCAATCACTCTCTCACAAGTTTCGAATTGGTAGAAGAGATTGATTGGATGGAAAACAACTTCGGGAAGCTAGGAATCAAGATCCATATGGTTGGAGTGGAATGTCTTGATCTCAACACATGAGTAGGTGGTTCTCTCTTAGAAAAATAGATAGGGCAAGTGTAAGTGTGTTCCGAGTGCTTATCTTACGAGTGAGAGGTGGTGGAGGGGTATATATAGGCATCTCCAAAAATCCAACCGTTACAACATTATTGCCCAACTCGGTGAAACCAAAGTGAAAACTCGGTTCCACCGACTAGTGCAAAATGTGGCAACTTTAGGCTTTTCGGTGGTACTGAAACTCGTGATCTGCATTGGGTTTTCCGTAAAGAGGAACGGGTTATCGCAGCACAAAGTGGGTAAGTATTTCCCTCAGTTATGAAACCAAGGTTTATCGAACCAATAGGAATAGCAATCCTCAACCGTCTTTAGAGGCTGCACACAAAAGAATAAACAACTTGCACCCAACGCGGGCAAGAGGGTTGTCAATCCCCTTGATCTCGTTATTTGCATGCAAATGAGTTGTGTAGATGATTGTAGATAATTGTAAATTGCAAATTAAAATAAAAGGTAAATAAAGGCAGCAAGGTAATAGTAGCGTTTGTAAATATATAAGTGAATAGACCCGAGGGCCATAGTTTTCCCTAGCGGCATCTCTAATGTAAGCAGCATACAGTGGGTAACAAATTACTGTTGGGCAGTTGATAGAAAAACGGATAGTCATGCAATTTTCACGGCAATGATCCTGTGTATATAGGCATCACATCCATAAACGAATTGGCCAACTCCTTCCTGCACCTATTACTATTACTCCACTCATCGACCGCTATCCAGCATGCATCTAGAGTATTAAGTAAAACAGAGTAATGCATGGAGAACGATGACATGATGTAGACAAAGTAAACTCAAGCAATATGAGTGAACCCCATCATGTTATCCTTAGTAGCGACAACACAAAGACGCATCTTGTCCCCTACTTTGTCATTGGGATATAGAAACTCGTCAGGTTAAACCTACCACAACGCACCACTCCCACTGAAGATAGATCAATCTACTTGGCCAAAGCACATCAATAAATCGAAGAGCATTACGAAGCTATAATGATCATGCAAATAAGAATCTTAATATTTAGAGGTGACTCAAATACTTTTCATGAATAATCTGAACATAAACCCACAATTCATCGGATCCCAACAAACATACCGCACAATAGGATTACATCGGATAGATCAAAGCGAAGATGCGATGACCATTGTATTGAAGATCAAGAGATAGAGAGATTACCATCTAGGTACTAGCTATGGACCTGTAGGTCTGTGGTGAACTACTCACACATCATCATGAGGGAAGCAAGGTTGATGTAGAGGTCCTTCGTGATCGATCCCCCCTCCGGCAAGGTGCCAAAACGGAGCTCCAGATGGGCTCGTGATGGACAGAGACTTGCCGCAGCGTAAAAAGAGTTTCGGGACTGCCTCTAGGGTTTTTAGGATAAATGAGAATTTATAAGCCAGAGAGGGGCATCGGGAGATGCCCTAGGGAGGCACATGCCATCAGGGCGCCCCCCAGGGCGCGCCCTGTTGGCTTGTGGGGCCCTCGTGCGGCTCCTGGCCTCGTTCTGAAGTTTCCAGGTCTTCTTTTGGTCCAGAAAAAATCATCAAAAAGTTTTGTGGCAATTGGACTTTGTTTGTTACAGTAAACCTGCAAAGGCAAAAACATGCAAAAAACAGCAAATGGCACTGGGCACTGGGTCAATAGGTTAGTGCTAAAAAATATTATAAATTGGTAAATGAAGACCCAAAAAGTATCCTAGAATGATAATATATCAGCATGGAACAATAAAAACTTATAGATACGTTGGAGACGTATCAAGCATCCCCAAGCTTAATTCCTGCTCGTCCTCGAGTAGGTAAATGATAAAAATAGAATTTTTGATGTGACATGCTATCCATTATGTAATCTTTTGCATGTATGCTCATTAAGAAATGATGAACCAACAAATATTAACATGGCAATAATTGAAGTATAAGATACAAAATCATCAATCTTTCAAAGTATACGATCCTCAAGGAATGTTTACCCCCATTCATCTTATTATATTAGAAAGGCATGGATCCATCTTCACCACATTAATACAAATGTCAAGCACCACGGTGACCAAGTCAGGCAATTGGATCATACTTTTTCACTATGCATCAACTTTTAATTCTTCACGCAATACATGAGCGTGAGCCATTAGACATATCATTTATGTTGAATAGAGTATGGTGGTAGATATCAAAGGAGCAAAAAGTGGAGAAGATAGTCTCACATCAACTAGGTGTACCAACGAGCTATGGAGATGCCCATCGATAGATGTCAATGCAAGGAGTAGGGATTGCCATGCAAATGATGTACTAGAGCTATAAGTGTATGAAAGCTCAAATGAAGCTAAGTGGGGTGTGCATCCAACTTGCTTGCTCATGAAGTCCTCGGACATTTGAGGAAGCCCGTTCATAGGAATATAGAAGCCAAGCTTGTAATAATGAATAGGTAATTCCCACCAACATATGAAAATGAGATATCATGAGACTCTCTACATGAGGAGCAAAGTGCCTCTTTGAGGCACAAGTGTGGTAAAAGATAGTAGCAAAGTACCTTCTCTCATTTTCTCTCATTTTTTTATTCAGAATGGTGGGCTCATTTGGCCTCCCCCATCTTTATTTCCTCACTGGTATAATGCTCTAACAATGATGATCATCACACTTTTATTTACTTACAGCTCGATATGGAGAACTGATATGAAGATATGACTCTATATGAATGCCTCTGGCAGTGTACCAGGATGTGCAATGATCTAGCGTGACATGTATCAAAAATATGATGAATGGTGGATTTGCCACAAATACTATGTCAGCTCTATATGATCATGCAAAGCAATATGATGATGAACGAACTAGTCATGTGAAGTGACGATGGAATTTGCATGGCAATATATCTCGGAATGGCTATGAAAATGCCATGATAGGTAGGTATGGTGGCTGTTTTGAGGAAGATATAATGAGGCTTATGTGCAACAGAGCATATCATGTCACGGGGTTTGGATGCACCGGTGAAAGTTGCACCAATCCTCAAGATGAGAATGGGCTATGCACGGTAACGAAGAGGCTAGCAAATATGAGAAGGTGAGAGTGCGTATGTCCATGGTTTCACATTAGTCATAAAGAACTCATATACTTACTACAAAGTTTTATTAGTTTTATCATAAATCAAAGTACTACTTGCATGCCCCGAGGGAAGAGGTTGGTAGGAGTAAACCATCGCGCGCTTCCGACCCGAAACAACACTAGGATTTCAACGAGGAATAGAAATGCTCACACATGCCTATTTAATTTTTAGATGAACAAAAAGTTAACCTCTCTTAATATTGACACTTCTACGGATCAAAAATTATGAACTCATACCTTTTTCATATTACCACATCAATATCATTAACCCACAATTTCTCTATATGTGCTACTTGATAGTTTTGATTATCACTCATTGAATACCTAATATTTTTGGACTAGTCTTATGACCCATGCGAATTACTGCCACTATTTATTAACTCTCAAACAAATATAGTGAAGAATGAGAGTGAAATTATTTCTATAAAATCTACACGCAACCGTGCTCAAAAACATATAAGTGAAGTACTAGAGCAACTGCTAAGTTCAAAAGATATAAGTGAAGCACATAGAGTATTCTAACAAATTATGATGAAGGCGTGTCTCTACTAAATAGGTATGTCCAGCAAACAATGATTGTGGCAAACTGAAAGTAAAAGCAAAACAAAAACAAACGATGCTCCAAGCAAAACTCATATCATGTGACGAATAAAAATATAGCTTCAAGTGACATACCGATGGATTGAGACGAAAGAGGTAGTCCGACCCATCGAAGGTAGGACATCCTGCGGAAACCTTGATCATACCTAGAGTCGACATAACTAGAACTCCAGGTGGTTAAATCAAAATCACATAGAACAAGGGAGTACCTGGCTCTGATACCAATTGAAAGTGCGTTATATCGACTACAGGGGGGGTGAATAGGCAATTTTTACAAATTCATCACTGAGGAATTTCAACTTGAGGAATTTGAAATGTGATGAATAACTAGCAGCGGAATAAGTACTCAAGTGCATACGAAGCATAGCGATCGCATAGTCATCATGATGAAATAAAGCATGCACAGATTACAGGTAGCGTGATACAGGATAAGCAGGTGAGGAACAAGGTAGCTTGAAGAATTTGAGGTGAGGAAATTGAGAAAGTCTTCAGTCAAATTCTTCAAACAGTAACGATCAATTTCATCAACAAGTATACGAGGAAATGAAAGGGTTGAGGAAATGGAACCAGGTAGCTCGATGAAGACAATGGTTTGATGACCCAGTTCCAACTGTTGTGACAGTCGTACGTCTGGTTTGGAGCGGCCTGGTATTTAAACCAGAGGACACACAGTCCCAGGACACACAGTCCTTACCGTATTCTCCTTGAGCTAAGGTCACACAGACCTCGCCCAACACTCGTGGTAAGTCTTCAGGGTAGACTTCCAAAACCCTCACAAACTGGTCACCCGGCGATCCACAATTGACTGCTGGATGCTCTAGACCAGGGTCACTTCGTGATCCCCAATTGACTGCAGGATGCACTAGACCATGACGCCTAACCGTCTGGAAGATACACAGTCTTCAAAGGTAACAAGCGTCGGTTCCACACAGGAACAATTTCTTCAGTGATGCTCAATCACTTTGGGTTGGTGGTTTGGTTTTGGGGTTTTTCCTCACTGATGATTTTCTCTCAAAGTCCTCGAGGAATGGGATGCTCTCAAATGACAAGTGTCAGTTCTCTCTCGGAGCAGCCAACCAACTAGTGGTTGTGGGGGGTGGCTATTTATAGCCAGGGAGCAACCTGACATGATAAGACATAAATGCCCCCAATGATATGACTGTTATGTGGATGGGATGATTGGGGACAGCTGGCACTTAGCACAGCAACGGTTGGAATTTTGAACTATGAAAGTCCTCAGGCTTATCATGTTCCTCACTTGTAGGCAATTCGCACTGGCGAAATCCTAACTCCTTAGTCAGACCAATTTCCTCAGAGACCAGAAGATCATCGTCTCTGTCACTGAAGAACTTGACTGAACTACAAGAGATTTCCAAAGGCTTCACTCGAAGGATTGGATAGGTTGAGGCTTTTGAGTTGAGCATCAGTTGGAAATTTTCCTTAGTATTACCTCGGCCCCCTTTAACAGTACGGTGTTTCCTATGACTCAAAGAAAGGAAATGAAACTACGAAAACAAAAGTCTTCACGCTTCATAGTCCTCGTTCATATCTTCAAGGTCACACCAACTTCTTCTTTTTCAAAGTCTTCAGGGAATACCAAAGTCTTCAGCAAAGTCTTCACCAAAGTCTTCACCAAAGTCTTCAGTTGAAGACATACATTTTTAGGGGTCGATAATCTCCGAATGTATCAAACTCCTCAGCAACTTATAGAGCCTGTGTACACTTACAAACGCATAAGTCTCTTAACCTATAAGTGTTCAATACACCAAAATCACTAAGGGGCACTAGATGCACTTACAATCTCCCCCTTTTTGGTGATTGATGACAAATAGGTTAAGTTTTCAACAGGGATAATAATATGAAGTGTAAGTACTGAGTTTGAGGAATTTGATTGCAAGATATAGAAGAACTCCCCCTAAAGATGTGCATATTTGAGGAATTTGCTTTGGACTGCAAATGCACATGGCAGGTTAAAAACATGGAGAACTCCCCCTATATCTTGTAGTCCATACACGCATTAAATATATATGATGAGGAAATTGAAATGCATGATGAAAATGGGGTCTGAGGAAATTCAGCATGCGTGCATTAAGATAACTTGAGGAAATAGCATGCGGAAAGCAGTTCAAAAGCGTCAGACCACCATCGGACTTAAGTTTACAACTCAACCAACAAAAGCTTCAGAAGAGCGAGAGTTGTAACTTAAACAAAAAACAACCCATATATAGAGACCCGCTTGAAGACTAACTCAAATTTTCTCCCCCTTTGTCATCGAAGACCAAAAGGGACAAAAATGAGGACTAACGCCCCTGAAGAATTTCATCTTGAAGGTGGTGGAGGAGCGCCAGCGTTGTCGGGGTCATTCTTTGATGCAAGGCCTGCAGCAGTGTCGTCAATATTCTTAGCTTCATCCACCTGGCGTGATGAAGAATATGAGCTTGTAACAAGCTGCGGAACTTGAACTTTCTTCCATTTCTTCCTTGGAGGGATGGACCAGTCAAAGTCCTGCTGAAATTCCATCTCCTTGAGTTCTTCAGGAGTCTTGAGGTGAGACAGGATGGCCCATGTGCGGTCGAAGACTTCATGAAGATAATAGTGGTTCTTCCTCACAGAATTGTGCGTGACAGTCATGTCTCGAAGAAGTGAACCAAACTGATGCTTTACCCACTTGTGATTGCGATCAATCTTCTGATGAAGACTTAGAAGAAGCTCTCGATCAGTCATCACACGAGGGGCAGTTTCTTGAGGATTTTGCGCTGAGGCTTTTGCAGCAGAATCTTGGGTAGCAGTGTCATCATTGGTAGAATAAGATGCAGCTTTGCGAAACTGTCCATCCAATGGACGAGTACCTTCATCAATGACAGCTTTGCCTTTACCCTCAACTGAGGAAAATGTATTCTTGAGGACTTCAATCGGAGGCAGAAAGCTGAAGTGATTCTGAAGGTCAGCCTTGAAGGGAATTGAAGACCTTGTTCTGATGAATTTTATGATCCAGGGAGCGTAAGGCTTCAACTCAAATGGTGACATAGCTGCATTGGCCAAAGTCCTCATGAAGAAATCGTGGTAATTGATGGGAATCCCATGAATGATGTTGAATAGCATATTCTTCATGATTCCTTCAACAGCTTCTTCTTCAGAGTTGTGACCCTTGATAGGATTGAGGGTTTTGGTTAGTATGCGGTATATGGTCCTGGGCACATAGAGCAAATCCTTCACTTGGAAGGTGGTCCTTTGAGATTTGCCAGGAGCCAAAGGCTTCATCAACACTTGCATCAAGTGGTTGGGCAGTTCAGTTTCATCATAGATGCAGCGCGCTCCTTCTGAAGGAATTGCTATTGGCACAGCCTGAAGCAATTCGGTGGCTGGGGTAGTGTAGTGAGTAGATCCAGTCATCCAGTCCAGAATCCATGAATTGACATCAGAAGCATCACCCGAGATATGCAAGGTTGCATAGAATTGAAGAATTAGCTCTTCATTCCAGTCGCATATGTTAACGCAGAAGGGAAGAAGTCCAGCATCATGAAGAACTGCGAGCACAGGTGTGAAGCACGGAATGGATTCCATATCCACATGAGGAATTTGCTGATGCTCGAAGACTTTCTCTTTGTCAAATAGTACTGATGCATAGAAATTCATCTGCGAAGGGGTCCAGAATCTTGTGCGTCCGGTCCTTGCTGAGGCATATGGATTTGGCCCTGTGAAGAATATGTGCTCGTCGAAGAAATTCGCCTTGATGAATTTGGGGCGCTTTGTGCCTTTGAACGGCAATTTCGGCTTTGGCTGAAGATTTGGCTTGAAGCGGCCCACAATTTCCCTTGGCATAGAAGGAACTTCTTCAGATTGAGGAATTTGAATAGCAGTTTCCTCAGTTGCAGTTTGAGCAGCAATTTCTTCAAGTGATGCAGCTGGAATATCTTCAGGGACAGGTGCAGCCAAGTCATCAGATCCTGTATGAATTTCTTCAGTCTGGGCTGGAGACTGAGGAATTTGAGTGAGGGGAGTGGACATTGGTGAATTTGGGTGTGCAGCTTCCCAATATTCATCATTGATAAGAGGAGTTGTGTTTCCAATGTCCACATCCTCATCCATTTCTTCAACGCCGGCCTCTTCAGCAGTCAACTGAGGCTGTGGCGATGATACCAGTGGGGTTGAGGTATTTGCTTCCACCTCAATTTCTTCATCAATCTGCTCTGAGGAAGCAGCAGAATGATCTTCTTCATCTTCATCATTTGGAGTGACATAGTCAACACCAAATGGAATTATCTCATAGGCAGGTACGGAGGAGATTGGAGTTGCATCAATGGGCTCAGTTGAAGAACTTGGCATAGTCTTCAACTTCTTCACAGCTGAGGAATCTGAAGTTGATGCTTTTCTTTTCTTAGCAACTCTTTTCTCCGCAGCCTTAGTTTTCTTCACTTCTGATGCAGAAGGAAGGTGGATGTTCTTCACCCTTGAGGGTTTTGCAGTTTCAGCTGAGGGTGAAGGGGGAGCAGTTTCTTCAGGCACGACTGATGCAGTCGTCCTAGTGGTCTCAATTTCATCATGCGCAGCAAAAGTTTCAGCTGGCCTGGCAGTTTCTTCAGGTGCAACAGTGGAGGTTGCCCTGATAGGTTCTTCAGCAGCCTGAATTTCTTCAGCTGCGCGTGCAGTTTCTTCAGCAGGCTGAGCAAATTCTTCAGCCTGAGAAATTTGCTGTTGCAATTGAGCTGCAACCCTTGAGTTGTGATCTTTAACTACAGCTTGGGCTGCCCTGACAAATCTTACTTTGGTGCCCTTCCATTCAGCATCATACTTTGCTTGTTCTTCAGTAAGGCAGCGAATCTCAGACTGAACTGTGATGAGTTGATTGGGAGTCAAATTCATCACATTGTTCTTCAGGAACTTTTCTTTTCTGGCCCTGCTTCTCTTAGCTCTCTGAGCTTGTTCTCTCTTCCATTTTTCCTCAACAATGAAGTGTGTGAGGACATGGTCCACACCAAGAGGTAGGTTCAGTGAGGAAAGTGGAGTGCTGGGATCCTCATGCCATATGTCGATGAAGTTGAGGATCATCTTAGGATCCAGCATGAGAGGAACAGAGCTGCCCTTGGCTATTGCAGCTCTCTGCTGACTGTTTCTGATGATTTCTTCCAATTCTTCATTAGTAGCCTCTTCATCATCCTCAGATCCTGAGGGTACATTCACAGTAGCTTTGCTATTATGAGGACTTGGTCTCTGACCTCGTCCAGCAGTTCTCTTTATCTTCATCAAAGTAGAGCTTGTTGAAGACTGTGCTTGGGCTGATGAACTTGCAGAGACCCCTGAAGCAATTGAGAAGCCAGTAGTCCTCTGACATGTTGCAAGATGTACAGGTGTTGACGACTTTGTGGCAGCAGCTGATGATTGTGCAGCTACTGAAGGCATTTCAGTGGCCTTTGAAGAACTTGCATGAGGATTTTGCAGTGAGGACTTTGAAGTTGAGGTTTTTGGCTTCGCTGCAGACTTCTTCACCATCGATTTCTTCGGAGCACTAGCAGAGGCTCCGGCAAAGGCAGCAGCAGCAAAATCTTCATTGAATTGCTTCACTGCAGCTTTGGCAGATCTCTGAAGTTTTTGTTGATGCTTTGCCCATTCAGCTGGAAAGTCTTCACCACGAGCAACGCTAGTGGGATCAACTTCTTGATCATCAGCAGGAGGAGCCCTTTTGCAAGGAGGTTTGAGGGCGAATTTCCTCATATACTTGGGAGTGACATAGCGATAGTCTCTCCATTCCTTTGCCCACCTCCGTTCAATCCTCTGAATTCTGATTTCCTCTGCTCTTTTGTTTCTTTGCCATGAATGGCCTCATCTGGAGTACAGTAACCGGCATACAGATGCTCAGGTATCTCAAAAGCAGTGTTCTGTTCGGCCTTCTTTCCACCCTTCTGAGGTCTTTTACCATCTGCCATTTTCTTCACTAGATGACTTTGAACTCTTGATGATTCTGAAGATGTATACAGTTTTTCCTCAAGAAACGCTGCAAATGAGTTAAGTTGATGAGAACCTAGTGATTCATCAGCAGACATTTTGTACCTGTGAACCGAGTATAGGTGCGAGGAATTTGAAGAGGTCATATGCGTTCTCAGAAAAATTTCAAAATACATCAAGTTGAGGATTTTGACCATAGATGTCTTGAGGAATTTCACTAAGTGTTCTTTGTCTTAGGTTCCAGAGTTGTGCGAATATGTTGATCCACACAATTGAGGAATCTTGAAGAAAATCATAACTTAGAGAAAAACATCAAGGGATTGAAACATGTGAGGTGCTTAAGAAGATGATTCTTGAAGAATAAACACTTTTGAGAATTTTGTCGAAGACATGAAGATCAAACAAGGGTAGTAAAATTAGATTTTATTTACCCTGATGAAGAACACGACGAACAGAGAGATGAAATCAGGGAAGTTCGTCAGTCCAGATCTTCCACGCCCTAGCTTGGCAGAGGGAGACAGCTACAGCGGCGGCGGGGTGAAGACTTCCGCGGCCGATGCGAGTACGGCGACGGCGAGGTCGAGGCAGTGAAGCTCTTCCTCTTCGGCGGCGATGATTTTAGCGGCGGCGCTAGGTTTGAGCTCAGGAGAGATGGGAGTGAAGAGTAACTCGAGCACAGTGAAGGGAAGGGGGTATATATAGTGGCAGTAAAAACGAATCGGGCCGAAGATTTTGGACCAGATTGCCCCTGACCCTTGCTCTCCATGTGACATGTGTCACCCACGTTCTGAGTAGTGGAGATAGTGGGGGATCGTGGCTTATCCAGTCGTGGGAATTGGAACTGTTTGAGCGGGAAGCGCCGAAAAATTTGATAGTGAAAATTTTAAAGTTTCCGTTCGCAAATTCTTCAGCTGTCAAGGATACAGTGAAGACTTCGAACGAGTTTCAAAGTAGAACGCATATGAAGAATTTGTGAACAGACTGGGTTGAGTTTAGCATAGAGGGGGAACGGGTCCGATCACATTCACTTAGATGAAAATCAACTTGAAGAATTAGCAATAAGTGAATGCTGTTGAGGACATTGAAAACTCAAATATTTATATATATAGTCAATGAAGAACATTAGTTTCACAGTTTGAGGAATTTGAAAAGTTGAGGAATTTGCAAACTTGAGGAATTTGAAAATTTGAAGACTTTGCAAAATGATGAAAAACTCAACTCTGAAGAATTTCAACTATTGTTGGTGGCGTGACCCACCGTATAAGAATGATGATTTCAGACACCGCATACAATTGTCGTAGGGTTCTGAGAATCAAATTCTTCGTTAATTTCTTCACACTTAGAGAGTTATTTTTCATTGATTGAAGAAAAACGTTACTTCGTGTGTTGCACATCAAAGTCATCAATTTTGCATGAGTGTTAGGATGTGTGTCTTTTCAAAGAACATTCGAAGATTCTAAGATATTTAGCTCACACCGCAACTTGCAAAATCTCTTTTCATCCAAGGGCTTAGTGAAGATATTGGCCAGTTTTTCTTCAGTGGGGATGTGGTCGATGGAGATGTCGCCCTTGAGTACATGATCTCGAAGAAAATGATGACGAATCTGGATGTGCTTGGTCTTGGAGTGCTGAACTGGGTTGTAAGTAATCTTGATAGCACTCTCATTGTCGCAGTAGAGAGGCACATTCTTCACCTTGATGCCATGGTCCTTGAGGGTTTTCTTCATCCACAGCAACTGAGCGCAGCATGAACCAGTAGCAATGTACTCAGCTTCAGCAGTAGAAAGTGACACACAGTTCTGCTTCTTCGAGGATCAAGAGACTAAGGATCGTCCGAGGAAATGACATGTGCCTAAGGTTGACTTGCGATCCACACGATCTCCAGCATAGTCAGCATCTGAGTATCCGACGAGGTGAAGATTTGAGCCCTTGGGATACCATAATCCAAGCGTTGGTGTGTGAGCTAAGTATCGAAGAATATGTTTCACAGCCTTATGGTGTGATTCCTTCGGTGTTGCTTGGAATCGGGCACACATGCAAACACTCAGCATAATATCAGGCCTAGATGCACATAGATACAATAAAGAGCCAATCATGGAGCGGTATACCTTCTGATCGAAATCTTTACCATTTTCGTCAGTGCAGAGGTGGCCTTTTGAAGGCATTGGAGTTTTGACACCTCTGCAGTCTTGCATGTTGAATTTCCTCAGAACATCCGTGAGGTATTTCTCTTATGAGATGAAGATGCCATTGTCTTGCTGACGAATTTGAAGACCTAAGAAGAATTTCAACTCTCCCATCATAGACATTTGATATTCTTCACTCATCATATAGGCAAATTCATCACTGTAACGTTTGTCAGTACAGCCAAAGATAATATCGTCTACATATATTTGGCATATGAACAGTTCATTGTCATAGGATTTAGTGAAAAGAGTTGGGTCGAGTGAACCGGGTTTGAAGCCTTTCTTCATGAGGAATTCCTTCAGAGTGTCATACCACGCCCGAGGGGCCTGCTTGAGGCCATAGAGGGCCTTGTTGAGTCTGAAGACTTTGTCAGGATGCTTAGGGTCTTCAAAACCTGGGGGTTGAGCAACATATACTTCTTCCTCAAGCTTACCATTGAGGAATGCACTTTTCACATCCATTTGATATAAAATGATATCATGATGGTTAGCATAAGAAAGCAATATGCGAATAGCTTCAAGTCTAGCAACAGGTGCAAAAGTTTCATCAAAGTCAATTCCTTCAACCTGTGTGTAGCCTTGAGCTACAAGACGAGCCTTATTCCTTACCACAAGGCCATTTTCATCTTGCTTGTTGCGGTAGATCCACTTGGTACCTATGATGTTATGCTTGCGAGGATCTGGCCGCTTGACAAGTTCCCACACGTTGTTGAGCTTGAATTGATGCAATTCCTCTTGCATAGGTGGAATCCACTCAGGCTCCTTGAAAGCTTCATCAACTTTGGTGGGCTCTATGATAGAGACAAAAGCAAAATGCCCACAAAAGTTAGTCAAATGTGAAGCTCTTGAGCGAGTGAGAGGACCTGGTGCATTGATGTTGTCGATGATTTTGTCAATCTGCACTTCATTTGCAACTCTCGGATGAGCAGGTTGGCGTGGCTGAGGATTTTCTTCAGCACCATTTTCTTCAGGTGGATCAGCATGAATGTCTTCATTGGTTGGAATGACTTCCTCAGTAGGTTGAGGATTTTCTTCAGTGGGTACTACATCCTCAGTAGCCTTCAACTTAATGGATTCCTCAGGAGACTTTTCATCTAGCAGAGAAGGCAGGTGCTCTCTTTGCGAGCCGTTAGTTTCATCGAACCGCACATCTACAGTTTCAACAACCTTGTGATGGTAGGTGTTGAAGACTCTGTAGGTGTGCGAGTCCTTTCCGTAACCAAGCATAAAACCTTCATGGGCTTTCGGTGCAAATTTAGAACTGTGGCGAGGATCTCTTATCCAGCATTTTGCACCGAATACTTTGAGATAACTTACATTGGGTTTCTTGCCGGTCATGAGTTCATATGATGTCTTCTTGAGGAATTTGTGAAGATATACCCTGTTGATGATGTGGCATGCTGTATCAATTGCCTCAGGCCAGAAGCGACGAGGAGTCTTGTATTCATCAAGCATGGTGCGAGCCATCTCAACAAGAGTCCTATTCTTGCGCTCCACAACGCCGTTCTACTGAGGAGTATATGGGGCAGATAGCTCATGAGTAATACCAAGTTCATCAAGATATTCATAAAGATTGGTGTTCTTGAACTCAGTCCCATTATCACTCCTGATATACTTGGTCTTGACGCCGATGTTTGTTGAGGCCCTTGAAGCAAATCGTCTGAAGACATCCTGCACTTTAGACTTGTACAGAATAATATGCACCCAAGTGTAATGAGAGTAATCATCAACAATGACAAAGCCATACAAACTTGAAGCATTTGTTAGTGTGGAATAATGAGTGGGGCCAAAGAGGTCCATGTGAAGCAATTCAAAAGGTCGAGTCGTGGTCATGATTGTCTTCGAGGGATGCTTGGATCTGGTCATCTTCCCAGACTCACAAGCACCACAGAGGTAATCCTTGAGGAATTTGACACCTTCGATGCCAATGACGTACTTTTTCTTCACGAGCGTGTGCAAGTTCCTCATACCAGCATGTCCAAGTCGTCGATGCCACAGCCAGCCTTCTGAGGACTTTGCAAGTAGGCACGTGGCAGGCTGAGGACCTGTAGAGAAATCAACAATATACAAGTCTCCTCTCCTAAAGCCTTTGAAGACTTTGGAATGGTCAGATTCCATGATGACAACACAACGATATTTTCCAAAGATGACAACCATATCAAGATCACAAAGCATTGAGACAGACATGAGGTTGAACCCGAGGGATTTGACAAGCATCACTTTGTCCATGTGTCGGTCCTTGGAGATTGCAACCTTACCTAGACCCAATACCTTGCTTTTTCCTTTGTCAGCGTAGGTGAGATGCTTCAGATGAGATGGGGCAAGTGGCATATTCATCAGTAGACTCTTGTCACCAGTCATGTGGTTGGTGCATCCACTGTCGAGGACCCACTCAGTAGTTTTTGGAGTTTCATCCTGCAGATGAATTAGTACAACTTACGAACTCATATGCTTCAGAGTGAAGAATATGACATCAAATTCATCAGGCAGAATTTCATCACACAACATAGTAAGTAATGCAGTGTGAGGACGTGAGAAATGAGGAACTCATTTCTGCGTGATTAGCTTGCGTCCTTTCAAGCATTTCCTCAGGTCTCCAGCAAATTCATCAGACGTTCAAGTTCGTCTGGAGACCTGACCCTGCATAAGAAGTTAGTTCAATTTCTTCACCACCCACATCTGGAGGGGTGGCAAAGAGTTCATCATTCTGCGAGCTCCATATGAGAAGGGATGCATTGAAGCTAGTGCACTTCGTTTCACAGGACTAGGGTTAGAGTACTCATACGAATAAGCAGAGAAATTCTTCGAGGACTTATGAACATAATGATTTGAAGAATAATGCACACATTCAGAACTCTTAGATTTTTCCTGCGAAACAGATGCATTAGCACGAGAATGATACTTTTGACCATTTGAGGAATTTGGTCCAAGTGAAGACTTTGGTCCATATGAGGAATTTGATCTGGGGTTCCTTTTCTTCATGGGTGGTGTCGTGAGGACATTCACTTGAAGATTTTCCAAGCAGCTTTTAGGAACCCAAATTTTCCTCAGAGGTGAACCGTTCCTGCAGTTAGTTCCAAAAAATCTGGCAAATACTTCACCTTTCTGATTTTTGAAGAATTTGTAGTTGGAGTCAAGTGACTCATCAGAGGAATATGAAGTTTCACAAGTAAAGCCAGATAAAGTGGATGGATCCACAGGAGGTCCTTTTGCAGCAACCCATGAAGTTTTGGGGTACTGCTCGGGTGTCCAGTAGGATCCATCAGCATTGAGTTTCCTCTCAAATGCAATACCCTCTTTCCTAGGGTTCCTGTTCAGAATCTGCTTTTTGAGCACATCGCAAAGGGTTTGATGCCCTTTGAGACTTTTGTACATGCCTGTCACATACAATTCCTTCAACCCTGCATTTTCGTCAGTGATACTTGTGGTATTCTCAGATGAGGAATTTGTACCCATGGGGATAGTTGAAGAATTTGCAGCAATAGAAGCATTTGAACATTCAGGTAAAGAATTAGCAGTTTCACGTTCGATGCATTTCATACATGGTGGAACAAATTCTTCCTGAGCGGTACTGATCTGTTGAGCCAGTAAGGAATCGTTTTCCCTTTGGAGATCCTCATGAGCCACTCTTAGTTTCTCAAGATCTTGCTTTCTTTGAAGAAATTCATAAGAAAACTTCTCATGGTCAACTAAGAGAGCATTATGATGACTCTGAAGGTTATCATACCTTGTCTGAAGACTTTTGAGATCATCAGACAGAGTTTGAGTCCGATCCACTTCCTCATTCAACATATCATCGCTTTTGTCTAGCAATTTCTGAAGCTTTTCAAGTGCACTTTGTTGCTTAGTGGCAATTTTAGCAAGTTTGGCATAGCTAGGTTTCACATATTCATCAGATTCACCTTCACTTGATTCAGAAGAAGAGTGATGCTTGTGTACCTTGGAACCTTTTGCCATGAAGCAGTAAGTGGGAGCATATTCATCATTGCTGACGTCAGAGTCGTTGGAGTGGTCATTTTCTTCATCGTTGAAGATGGACTTGCTGACGAAAGCAGTGGCGAGAGCAAGGCTAGCAACACCAGAGTCAGACTCCTCCTCATATTCTTCCTCTTCTTCATATTCTTCAGATTCTTCTTCAGAATCCATTTCCTTGCCAATGAAAGCCCGAGCCTTTCTGGAACCATTCTTCTTGTGCGATGAGGACTTTGAAGATGAGGACTTTGAAGTTGAGGACTTTGAAGATTTCTTCTTTTTCTTCGTGTCATCAGAACTATAGTCCTTGTATTTCTTCTTCTTTGATTCTTTTTCCCAGAGAGGACAGTCAGAGATAAAGTGACCAGACTTCTTGCATTTGTGACAAGTTCTCTTCTTGTAGTCGCTTGAGGAATCTGATTTCCTCAAACCACTTTTTGATGACTTTCCAAATCGGCCTCTCCTTGAGAACTTCTGGAATTTCCTCACGAGCATTGCCAGCTCCTGACTCAGTTCTTTAGGATCACCAAGGCTACTATCAGAATCTTCGTCTTTGGATGAGGAAATTGCTTTTGCCTTCAGAGCACGAGATCTTCCATAGCTTGGTCTGTAGAGGTCTCTCTTCTCAGCTTGTTGGAATTCATGAGTATTGAGTCTCTCAAGTATATCAGCAGGATCAAGTGACTTGTAGTCTCCACGTTCTTGAATCATCAAAGCCAGTGTATCGAATGAGGAATCAAGAGATCTTAGCAGTTTCTTCACCACCTCGTGGTCAGTGATATCCGTGGCACCTAGTGCTTCAAGCTCGTTGGAGATATCAGTGAGGCGATCAAAAGTTTGCTGAACATTTTCATTGTCGAGTCTTTTGAAGCGGTTGAAGAGATTGCGAAGGACATCAACACGAGAGTCACGTTGAGTGGAAACACCTTCGTTGACTTTGGATAGCCTATACCAGATAAGCTTAGCAGACTCCAAAGCACTCACTCTGCCATGCTGACCTTTGCTCAGATGGCCACAAATGATATTCTTCGCTTGTGAATCAAGTTGCTTGAATCTCTTCACATCAGCAACGTTGATCGTGGGAGTGACGGAGGGAACACCATTTTCCACAACATACCAGGATCGTTGTCAATAGCCTCAAGATGCATGCGCATCTTGTTCTTCCAGTAGGGGTAGTCCGACCCATCGAAGCTAGGACATCATGCGGAAACCTTGATCATACCTGCAGTCGACATAACTAGAACTCCAGGTGGTTAAATCAAAATCACACAGAACAAGGGAGTACCTGGCTCTGATACCAATTGAAAGTGCGTTATATCGACTAGAGGGGGGGTGAATAGGCGATTTTTACAAATTCATCACTGAGGAATTTCAACTTGAGGAATATGAAATGTGATGAATAACTAGCAGCGGAATAAGTACTCAAGTGCAAACGAAGCATAGCGATCGCATAGTCATCGTGATGAAATAAAGCATGCATAGATTACAGGTAGCATGATACAGGATAAGCAGGTGAGGAACAAGGTAGCTTGAAGAATTTGAGGTGAGGAAATTGAGAAAGTCTTCAGTCAAATTCTTCAAACAGTAACGATCAATTTCATCAACAAGTATACGAGGAAATGAAAGGGTTGAGGAAATGGAACCAGGTAGCTCGATGAAGACAATGGTTTGATGACCCAGTTCCAACTGCTGTGACAGTCGTACGTATGGTTTGGAGCGGCTTGGTATTTAAACCAGAGGACACACAGTCCTTACCGTATTCTCCTAGAGCTAAGGTCACACAGACCTCGCCCAACACTCGTGGTAAGTCTTCAGGGTAGACTTCCAAAACCCTCACAAACTGGTCACCCGGCGATCCAGAATTGACTGTTGGATGGTCTAGACCAAGGTCACTTCGTGATCCCCAATTGACTGCAGGATGCACTAGACCATGACGCCTAACCGTCTGGAAGATACACAGTCTTCAAAGGTAACAAGCGTCGGTTCCACACAGGAACAATTTCTTCAGTGATGCTCAATCACTTTGGGTTGGTGGTTTGGTTTTGGGGTTTTTCCTCACTGATGATTTTCTCTCAAAGTCCTCGAGGAATGGGATGCTCTCAAATGACAAGTGTCAGTTCTCTCTCGGAGCAGCCAACCAACTAGTGGTTGTGGGGGGTGGCTATTTATAGCCAGGGAGCAACCTGACATGATAAGACATAAATGCCCCCAATGATATGACTGTTATGTGGATGGGATGATTGGGGACAGCTGGCACTTAGCACAGCAACGGTCGGAATTTTGAACTATGAAAGTCCTCGGGCTTATCATGTTCCTCACTTGTTGGCAATTCGCACTGACGAAATCCTAACTCCTCAGTCAGACCAATTTCCTCAGAGACCAGAAGATCATCGTCTCTGTCACTGAAGAACTTGACTGAACTGCAAGAGACTTCCAAAGGCTTCACTCGAAGTATTGGATAGGTTGAGGCTTTTGAGTTGAGCATCAGTTGGAATTTTTCCTTAGTATTACCTCGGCCCCCTTTAACAGTACGGTGTTTCCTATGACTCAAAGAAAGGAAATGAAACTACGAAAACAAAAGTCTTCACGCTTCATAGTCCTCGTTCATATCTTCAAGGTCACACGAACTTCTTCTTTTTCAAAGTCTTCAGGGAATACCAAAGTCTTCAGCAAAGTCTTCACCAAAGTCTTCAGCAAAGTCTTCAGTTGAAGACATACATTTTTAGGGGTCGATAATCTCCGAATGTATCAAACTCCTCAGCGACTTATAGAGCCTGTGTACACTTACAAACGCATTAGTCTCTTAACCTATAAGTATTCAATACACCAAAATCACTAAGGGGCACAAGATGCACTTACATATTCTAACTTCTCCATGGCTTATACCCCCCGATACAATACATAGCATAATCAAAACAAGCAACTATGCAAGCAAAAACAGAATCTGTCTAAAACAGAACAGTCTGTAGAAATCTGTCGAGAACCTATACTTATCTAACTCTAAAAATTCTAAAAAGCTAGGACAACCTCGAAAATTTCTATGTAAATACAGTGTAAAAAATTCAGATCATTATCACGATTCAGTAAAAAAAAACGAAAATTCTTGTACTGGAGTCAAAAGTTTTTGTTTTGTTTCAGCATCGATTCTACTCATCTTGTGAGTCATCCCAAAGGCTTTACTTGGCACAAACACTAATTTAAACACAAAAACATAATCATTACAGAGGCAACAATAATGTTATAAAAAACAAACAGAAATTTAAAAGCAAAAATTTTAAGATAACTATTGGGTTGCCTCCCAACAAGTGCTATTGTTTTATGCCTCTAGCTAGGCATAATGATTTCTATGATGCTCACATGAAAGTAAAGAATTGAAACACAATGGGAGCATCATGAAGCATATGACAAGCACATTTAATCCTAACCCACTTCCTATGCATAGAAATTTTGTGAGCAAACAATTTATGGGATCAAGAATCAACTAGCATAGGAAGGCAAAACAAGCATAACTTCAAAACTTTGAACACATAGGGAGGAAACTTGATATTATTGCAATTCCTACACGCATATGTTCTCACCTCATAATAATTTTCAATAGCATCATGAAGGAATTCCACAATATAACTATCACATAAAGCATTTTTTCATGATCCACAAGCATAGAAAATGTATTACTCTTCACATAAGCAAATTCCTTTTCATTCATGGTAGTAAGAGCAAACTCAACAAAATAACTATCATGTGAACTTGATTGTCATAACCAAATTGAAAATTAAAATAATGATGACATGTTTCATGGTTATCCTTAATAATTATAGCATTCTTGTCATCACCACCATCATCATAAATACGAGGCATGCAATCATCATAATAAATTTCTCATCAAAACTTGGGGGAAAAAATATCATCGTCATCAAACATAGAATCCCCAAGCTCATGGTTTTGCATATCATTAGCATCATGGATATTCAGAGAATTCATACTAACAACATTTCTATCATGCTCATCATTAAAGGAACTCACATTAAGCATTTTTATAAATTCTTCCTCTAACAATTGAGCACAATTTTCCGAATCCTTGTTTTCACGAAAGACATTATAAAGATGAAGCATATGAGGCAACCTAAGCTCCATTTTTTTTATTTTTGATTTTTATGAGACAAACTAAATATAACAACAAATAAATTATAAACAAGTGAATGAAAATTTGTGTGAAGTTACTTGATAGTTGCTGATGATATTCCCCGGCAACGGCGCAAGAAATCCTTCCTGATACTCGTGATCTGCGTTGGGTTTTCCGTGAACAGTAACAAGTTATCGCATCACAAAGTGGGTAAGTATTTCCCTCAGTTATGAAACCAAGGTTTATCGAACCAATAGCAATATCTAACCTCAACCCTGCACACAAAAGAACAGACAACTTGCACCCAACGCGGGCAAGAGGGTTGTCAATCCCCTTGATCTCGTTATTTGCAAGCAAATGAGTTGTGTAGATAATTGTAAATTGCAAAATAAAATAAAAGGTAAATAAAGGCAGCAAGGTAATAGTAGCGTTTGTAAATATAGAAGTGAATAGACCCGGGGGCCATAGTTTTCCCTAGCGGCATCTCTCATGTAGGCAGCATACGGTAGGTAACAAATTACTGTTGGGCAATTGATAGAAAAGAGGATAGTTATGCGATTTTCACGGCAATGATCATGTGTATATAGGCATCACGTCCATAAACAAATAGACCGACTCCTGCCTGCACCTATTACTATTACTCCACTCATCGACCGCTATCCATCATGCATCTAGAGTATTAAGTAAAACAAAGTAATGCATGGAGAACGATGACATGATGTAGACAAAGTAAACTCAAGCAATATGAGTGAACCCCATCGTGTTATCCTTAGTAGAAACAACACAAAGACGCATCTTGTCCCCTACTTTGTCACTGGGATATAGAAACTCGTCAGGTTGAACCTACCACAATGCACCACTCCCACTGAAGATAGAGCAATCTACTTGGCCAAAGCACGTGAATAAATTGGAGAGCATTACAAAGCTATAATGATCATGCAAATAAGAATCTTAATATCCAGAGGTGACTCAAATACTTTTCATGAATAATCCGAACATAAACCCACGATTCATCGGATCCCAACAAACACACCGCACAATGGGATTACATCGGATAGATCAAAGCGAAGATGTGATGACCATTGTATTGAAGATCAAGAGATAGAGAGATTGCCATCTAGGTACTAGCTATGGACCCGTTGGTCTATGGTGAACTACTCACACATAATCATGAGGGCAGCAAGATTGATGTAGAGGCCCTCCGTGATTGATCCCCCCTCTGGCAGGGTGCCGGAACGGAGCTCCAGATGGCCTCGCGACGGAACAGAGACTTGCGGCGATGTAAAAAGAGTTTCAGGACTGCCTCTAGGGTTTTTAGGATAAATGAGAATTTATAAGCCAGAGAGGGATGTCAGGAGACGCCCGAGGGAGGCACAAGCCATTAGGGCGCCCCCCAGGGCGCGCCCTGTTGGCTTGGGAGCCCTTGTGCAGCTCCCGGCCTCCTTTCAAAGTTTCCAGGTCTTCTTTTGGTCCAGAAAAGTTCATCAAAAAGTTTCATGGCACTTGGACTTCGTTTGGTACTGTAAACCTGAAAATTGAAAAACATGCAGAAAACAACAACTGGCAATGGGCACTGGGTCAATAGGTTAGTGCTCAAAAATATTATAAATTCTTAAATAAAGACCCAAAAAGTATCCTAGAATGGTAATATATCAGCATGGAATAATAAAAAATTATAGATACATTGAAGATGTATCAGGTACCGATATACACAACTCGGTCCTATCGATTTTGGATTTGACCAGGGTAGTTCCTCATCTCGGTGACACCGATTCACCAAACTCGGAAATTCCAAGTTTAGGAATTAGCTAACTAGAGAGTTGGTCACTGATTCTCGGTCGTACCGAAAACAGTATTGGTTGTACCGAGTTGCTAGGGTTTTGGCTAGGTTCTGTCTCAAGGAAAAATCGGTATGGCCGAGTGGGAAAACTTAGTGGCACCGATTTTGAACTTTAGGTTTTGGGCAGATTATTTTGTGGGAGAATGGATGAGTATTTTTGGCGGCTAATCTCTAATCCTTTCCTTGGGGATGTTCTCCACACAATCCTTTAGCCAATCCTCTCTATGGACTTCATCTGAAATAAGCTAGGTAAAACTAATAGTCTAAGAGACAATGTATGTTGTCATGAATTATCAAAACCACCAAGGGAGCATTTGTGCTTAGAGTAGAAGCAAAAGTAACTTAGCAAGATTCAGTATGTAAAAGCATAGACCATGGATTGATGATGGATAATGACTTCGATGAAATCAATCATGTAATAGTTATACACTAATGCGACACAGAACTAGCTCCAATTCATCAATATAATGTAGGCACGTATTCCGTATATAGTCATATGTGCTTGCAATAAGAACTTACATGACATCTTTTGTCCTACCCTCTTGTGGCAGCGGGGTCCATCAGGAAATCTAAGAGATATTAAGGCCTCCTTTTAATAGAGAACCTGAATAAAGCATTAACGCATGGTGAATACATGAACTCCTCAAACTACGACAATCACCGGAAAGAATCCCAATTATTGTCACCTTGAGGTATGCGGATCATGACACATAATAGGTGCATACAACTTGCAATATATGATCTAAAACACTCTAATATTCATGAAAACATAATAGGTTCTGATCTGAAATCATGGCACTCGGACCCTAGTGACAAGCATTAAGCATAGCAAAGTCATAGCAACATCAATCTCAGAACATAGTGAATACTAGGGATCAAGCCCTATCAAAATAACTCGACTACATGATCAATCCCATCAAATCCCATCACCGTCCAGCATGCCTACAAAGGAATTACTCACTCCCGGCGGTGAACATCATGGTGGTGTTGATGAGTAAGGGTTGATGATGATGACGATGGCGACGAATCCCCCTCTCCGGAGCCCCAAACAGACTCCAGATCAGCCCTCCCGAGGAAGAACAGGAGGTGGCGGTGGCTCCGTCTCGTAAAACACGATGAAAATTTCTCTCCTATTTTTTTCTCGGGAATTAGGAATTTATAGGACTGGAATTAGGGTCTGCGGAGCCACCCCGTGGCCCCAAGCCAACAAGGCCCTCCTGAAGGGATGTCCGAGCCCTGTTGGCTTGGCACCAATAGGTGGCCCCCCTCCGGTAGGTCTTCGCTCCAATATTTTTTATATATTCCAGAAAAATCACCAAAAAGTTTCGTCCAATTCCGAGAACTTTTATTTCTGCACAAAAACAACACCAGGGGTTGTTCTGCCGAGAACAACGTCAGTCCGGGTTAGTTTCATTCAAATCATGAAAATTAGAATCCAAAACAGAGCAAAAGTGTTTGGAAAAGTAGATGCATTTGAGACATATCATGATGGCGGCGAAGTTGTTGGTGTAGATCGCCATGATGAGGATTCCCCCGGCAGCACTCCGGCGCCACCGGAAGAGAGGTGGGAGAGAGTCCCCCTCCTTCTTCTTATTCCTTGGCCTCCCAATAGATGGAAGGAGGGCTTCCCCTCTGGTCTTTGGCCGCCATGGCTCCCGGAGGGCTGAAGCCCCTTCGTGATTGGATCTCTCTCTCTGTTTCGCATTCCTCTTTTCTGACCATTCACCGTTTTTAAATATCCGGAGATTTGTAACTCCGATTGGGCTGAAATTTTGACACGGTTTTTATCCAGATATTATCTTTCTTGTGGTCGAAGGACACCCCAACCGACCTACGAGGGAGTCACAAGCTCAAGGGGCGCACCCTGTGAGCTCGTGGCTCTCTCGAACATCGACTGGCATTGATTATTTTCCCCCAAAATCACATGTATTCCAAAATAAATCTCCGTAAAATTTTATAGCATTTAGACTTCGTTTGATATGGATTTCTGCGAAACAAAAAACATGCAACATACATGAACTGGCACGGGGCACTGGATCAATAGGTTAGTCTAACAAAATCATATAAATTGTTGCCAAAAGTATGTGAAAGTTGTAAAATAATGACATGAAACAATCAAAAATTATAGATACGACGGAGACGTATAAGCACCCCCAAGTTTAATTCCTGCTTGTCCTCGAGTAGGTAAATGATAAAAGATTTTTTTTTCTCATTGGTGACCGAATGTTGTTCGCAGTCCTGGATGAGATCCCGGATATCACGAGGATTTTTGGAATGGTCTGGAGGTAAAGATTTATATATGGTTAGTGATATTTAGGGTTCCAAAAAATGTTTGGGATTTTTCGGTATTGTACCGGGAAGGTTCTAGAAGGTTCCCGAGTGGGGCCCACCTGCATGGGGGGACCCACACGGACGTGGGTAGTGGGGCAAGGCCCCACATCCCTAGTTTAGTCATGCCAAGATACCCTAAAAGTAATAGGACCATATCCCGAAGGGATTAAATCAAGATCCCTAAAAAGGGGATACCAATCGGTGGGGAAGGAAAAGAGGGATTTCCTTCCTTCCACTTGGCCAACAACCCTAGGGACTTGGAGGGCAAGCCACCAGCCCCTCCCATGCCTATATAAAAGTGGGGAGGCGTAGGGGGAAGCACCCCTTCCCACGGCCGCAGCCCCCTCCCGTTTCTCGCATCTCGTCGTTTCGACATCGCTTGGCGATGCGTTGCCGCTGCTGCAACATGTCCCAACATGAAAAACCCATCGTTTTATCCTTAGTGGCAACAATACAAAGACGTGTCTTGTCCCTTTCTGTCACTGGGATATAGAGCACCGCCAGATTGAACCCACTACAGCGCACTACTCTCACCGAAGAAATATCAATCTAGTTGGCCAAACTATTTCAATAGATCGGAGAGATTTACGAAGCTATAACAATCATGCAATAAAAATCATAATATATATCAGAGGTGACTCAAATACTCTTCATGAATAATCTGAACATAAACCCACAATTCATCGGATCCCAACAAATGCACCATACAAAAGAATTACATCGGATAGATCAAAGCGAAGATTCGATGATCATTGTATTGAAGATCAAGAGATAGAGAGATAGCCATCTAGGTACTAGATGGACCCGTAGGTCTGTGGTGAACTACTCACACATCATCATGGGAGCAGCAAGGATGATGTAGAAGCCCTCTGTGATCGATCCCCCCTTCGACAGGGCACCGGAACAGGGCTCCCGATGGGATCGCGGCGGAACACAGACTTGCGGTGGCAGAAAAAGTGTTTCGGGATGCTCCCTAGGGTTTTTGGAATATATGTGAATTTATAGGCCATAGAATGGGGGCAGGAGACCCACTGATGACCCACAAGTATAGGGGATCAATCGTAGTCCTTTCGATAAGTAAGAGTGTCGAACCCAACGAGGAGCAGGAGAAAATGATAAGCAGTTTTCAGCAAGGTATTCTCTGCAAGTGCTGTGAGTAACAGTAGTAGATAGTTGTGTAGCAAGATAATTCGTAACAAGTGACAAGTAAAAATAGTAACAATGGTGCAGCAAGGTAGCCCAATCCTTTTTGTAGCAAAGGACATGCCTGAAAGTACTCTTACATTAAGCAAGTGCTCCTGAGGACACATGGGAATTTCTGTCTAGTCATGTTCATCGTGTTGAGTGGATTCACGTTCGCTACTTTGATAATTTGATATGTGGGTGGACCGGTGCTAAGCTGTTGTTCTTACTTGAACTAACAACCTACTTATGATTAACACCTCTCGCAAGCATCCGCAATTACGAAAGAAGAATTAAGATAAATCTAACCATAGCATGAAACATGTGGATCCAAATCAGCCCCTTATGAAGCAACACATAAACTGGGGTTTAAGCTTCTGTCACTCTCGTAACCCATCATCTACTTGTTACTCCACAATGACTTCCCTTAGGCCCATAGCATGGTGAAGTGTCATGTAGTCGACGTCCACATGACACCACTAAGAGAAGTAACAACATACATATCATCAAAATATCGAACGCATACCAACTTCACAAGATTACTTATAACAAGACTTCTCCCATGTCTTCAGGAACAATAGTAACTACGCACACATCATCAACATGTTCAAGATCAGAGGAGTAATAATAGTAATTAAGGATCTGAACATAATCTCTTCCACCAAGTAATCCAACAAGCATCAACTACGTGATCTAATCAACAAAACTAGTAACCCACAGGTACCAATCTGATGTTTTGGGACAAAGATTGAATACAAGAGATGAACTAGGGTTGGAGATGAGATGGTGCTAGTGAAGAGGTTGATGAAGATTGGTCCTCCCACGAAGGAGGAAGCGTTGGTGATGACGATGGCTTCGATCTCCCCCTCCCGGAGAGGGATTTCCCCGGCAGAATCTGACTGCCAAAGTGCAAAAGGGCCTCTGCCCAGGTTTCCGCCTCGAGACGGTGGCGCTTCATCCCGAAAACTTCCATATGATTTTTTCTAGGGTAAAACACACCATATAGGAGAAGAGGGGCATCGGAGAGCCAGCAGGCGGCCCACAAGCCATCTGGCCGCGCCTCTCCAGTATATTTTTGCTCCAGAAATTCTTAAATATTCAAAAAATATTCTTCGTAAATTTTCAGGTCATTCTGAGACTGGTGATTTTTCTGCCTTTTTCTCGGTTTTCCGGTCCAGAATTCCAGTTTCCAGATATTTCCCTCCTTGTGATGCACCTTGCATATTTAGAGAGAATAAACATAAGAATTGTATAATAATGTGGAATAATGGACAAAAATAATGTAGATAGTAATAGGAAATCATGATGCAAAATGGACGTATCAACTCCCCCAAGCTTAGACCTCGCTTGTCCTCAACCGAAAGCCGAACTCTATAATACTGACCACATAATTTGAGAGAGCGGTGTTGATAAAAACAGAATACAGACATGAGAGCATCATGAATATCATCATAGCAGCAAGTTTTCAATCATATAACCTCCCATGAACAAGTCACAATCTATTCACAAATGAAGAAATATAGGGCAAAAATCTTTATTGATAACCAACAAGCAATGAAATTAGTCCTTGAGATGATCATAACTTATGCAATCGAGAGAAGAGTCTATGTAAGAGCTTATATTTCTAGAAAGTTCACAAGCTCAACTATGATGTAGCCTTCTATGATTGCTAACATACATTGCATATTTTTGGAACAAGTGGCTCCGCGGGACACATAGGAAGATGGGGACTTTAATGTTCTTGCCACCCAACCTTTTTACCTCAAGGATAATGTCAACAATAATGGAACATGATCATTTACATTCAGCTGGATTTATTTGTTTGAATCTTTCCTCAACATATAATGCTTGCCACTAAATAGTTTGGAGAATAAGAACAAGGGAAATATTATTGACTCTTGCATGAGAATAAACTTGTAAGAATGTAAAAGATAGGCCCTTCGCAGAGGGAAGCAGAGGTTGTCATAAGCTTTTATTTGTTTGATATGTTTAATCTCTTAACATAAAGGAACATCACTTCATATTGCCCCTTGTGATAGCGAACTTTATTATGCATTCCATCGCTTTTATTACTTCACCATCACAAGATCGTACAAAGCTTACTTTCCCTTACAATAAAAGATCTTACAAGATTAGAGGCAATTTTTATTGCCTTGTGCAACAATGACAACTTACTTGAAGGATCTTATTCAATCCATAGGTAGGTATGGTGGACTCTCATGGCAAGAAACTGGGTTTAATGGTTATGGATGCGCAAGTAGTATCTCTACTTAGTGCGAATCTTTGGGCTAGCAAAAGGTTCTAAGCAAGCATCACATGTTAAAGGATTCAATACCATATAACTTCCATGCAAATGTAAACAAACATGATCATTATGTTGTCTTCCATGTCCCACTTCAACACTTGATCATTATGTAATATTTGATGGAAGCTCACAATCATAGCAGGTGTTCATGATACACTACTGGAATTCAGTTATTTGCCGTCTGCCACATCTTTGCCGTCTGCTGGCGGATGGCAAAGAAGGTCTTTGCCGTCTGCTGCCATAAAGCAGACGGCAAAGATCTGGCTGACGGCAACGGTTATGTTTGCCATCTGTTGGTCCTTTGCCGTCTGCCAGCAGACGGCAAAGACCGTAAAGGCAGACGGCAAAGAGGCTAGGTAGGTCCCACTGGACCTTGGTCCACTGGCAAAGACGTATGCCGTCCTCATTGTCTTTGCCGTCTGCCCTGCTTGTCTTTGCCGTCCGCTAGCGGACGGCAAAGAAGACGCCTGGCTAACGGTAAGCCCCCAGCCCCCACCCACTCCTCTCTCTCTCGATCTCTCCCTCCCTCGACTCCCTCTTCCTCTCCCCCCGTTGCCCCCTCCCGCCCCGGCCGCCGCCACCCCCTCCCGCCCCGGCCCCAACGTCGCCGCCCCATAGCAGAGCCCCGCCGACGCCCCCTCCCGCCCCCTCCGGCCGCCGCCTCCTCCCCGCCGCCTTGTCGCCGCCGCCCCCTCCGGCCGCCCCCTCCCCGCACCTCCGCCCCCTCCCACCGCCTCCTCCCCGCCATCCCCTCCGTGCACCACCGACCCCGCCCGCCGCGACCACCGCCCCGCAGCCCCACCGCCCCCTCCCGTCGCGACCACCGCCCCGCCGCCCCACCTCCCGCCGCCCCGCCACCGCCCCGCGGCTACACTGCCCCCCCGCCGCCCCACCTCCCGCCGCCCCGCCACCGCCCCGCGGCTACACTGCCCCCCCGCCGCCCCGCGGACACGCCGCCCCGGCGCCCCACCTTCCCGCCGCCCCGCCGCCCTCGCTGCCCGGCAACCTCCCTCCCTCCGGTGAGCTTTTTTTCCTTTTCTCTGTATTTTTTTTGTTTTCATTTAATTTTTGCTGTTAGAGATGAATAGGCTGGGTTAATTAGGTTAGTGGTAGGTTAGGTTAGAAAAAAATGAAGAAGAAAATTAGAATAAGTAGAAGAAGAGGAAAAAGGAAAAGAAGGAAGAAGAAAAGAAGGGAAAGAAGAAGAAGAAGAAGAAGAAGAAGAAGAGAAGACCCCCGACCCCCGACGCCACCGACCCCCGACGCCACCGACCCCTGACGGCACTGACCCCACTGAACCCCGACGCCACTGAACCCCGACGCTATGGACCCCCGACCCCCGACGCCACCGACCCCCGACCCCCGACGCCACAAACCCCCTACCCCCGACGCCACCGACCCCGACCCCCGACCCCAGACGCCACCGACCCCCGACCCCCGACGCCATCGACCCCCGACCACCGACCCCTGACCCGCGACACCACCGACCACCGACCCCCGACCGCCGACGCCACTGACCCCCGACGCCACTGACTCCCGACGCCACTGACCCCCGACCCCCGACACCTATTCTGCCTCCTGTTGACCGAAAAGGTGCTCTTCGGGCTTCCAGAGGCCGAGGAGGACATAGTTTTGTAAATTATGAGTTAGGTAACATATTTCTGATTTTGTTATAAAAACATCATATTTGTGTTGATCGGGTGAATTTCAATGTGCAGTTGTTCGACGACCTCCCCGTGCGTTGGACGAGCTCCCCTGTTGCGTTCGTGGGTGAGCACAAATGACATCTCCTCCCCCGGCCCCCTTAATTTGCTCGGTTCCGGTCTTCGTGCCGATGAAACTTGCTAGCTATAGGTGTCTTCAATCATCAGTATGCATGACCAGTATGCGTCTCCCGTTCGAAAGGGCGGCATCTATAAATATGCATGTCTTTGCATATTTATAACCGCCATCCTTTCGAATTGTCCAACGTTATCCATGGACAGCCCGAGTATGTGTAGATTGGGTTCGTTTTCCCGTATGCTCTGCTCCGATCCGATGCGGAATTTCGTCAGTGCCTCCCTGTTGTTCTCCAGGTACACATCCTCTCTGCTTATTGCCGAGATGTGTATCAGGAGAACAGTGGGGAGGTGCTGCCGAAATTCTGCGTCGGATCCGGAGCAGAGCATGGGAAAACGAACCCAATCTACACATACTCGGGTGGGATTAGGACCTATCTCTACCTATTAGCGTGTAGGTTGCATGGACGTAATAAAACTGACAAACTTGATTAATGAATGTATATAGATGATGAATTATATATATATTTCTTGTGTGTTTAGTAGGTAGGCAAGATGAGTGATCGTGCTTGGATGTACACCGGTCACCCTAGTTAGAAAGAAATGACCATTGAATGGTTAACAAAAACCAAGGGGTTTCTGAGCGCTGCATTTGCAAATGGCCAGGAAATAACCTGGTGCCCCTGTGTCCGGTGCGACAACCATAAAAAGTGGACACGGGATGAAATGGGTAAACACTTGCAGAAGTGGGGTTTTACGACTGATTATACGGTGTGGAGATTTCATGGTGAGTCTGCCCAACGTGCCAGAGCTGAGGTGGTTCGTCATCGCACCGACGAGCATGGTACCGGGATCGAAGACATGGTGCAAGACTTTGATGATGCTCGGGATTCGGACGATGAGATGGAGGAATCTGCAAAGGCCTTCTATGAAATGTTGGAGTCTTCAAAACGTCCTCTCCACGAGCACACTGCGCTTTGTCAGCTGGATGCCATCGCGCAAGTAATGGCTCTGAAGGCTCAGTTCAACCTGGGCAGATAATCCTACAACGCGATGATGACGATATTTGGACGCTTTCTACCCAAAGGCCATGTATTGCCAGCAAACATGTACCAGTCGGACAAAATCCTACGTGCGCTTAAGATGCCCTATGAGAAGATAGATGCCTGTGAGAATGGATGTGCCTTATTTAGGCTTGAGTATGCGGGCTTGAACTATTGTCCCATTTGGAAGTCTTCCAGGTATGTTGTGGTAGACAACGGTATGGGTGAGAAGAGTCAGACCAAAATCCCAGTTAATGTTCTTCGGTATATGCCAATCATACGAAGACTTCAACGTCTTTTCATGGTCGAAGAGACGGCCAGACAGATGACGTGGCATAAATTGGGCAAAAGAACTGAACTAGATGCAGATGGGAATCCGATGTTGGGACACACTTCAGACGCTTTTGCGTGGAAGCACTTCGATGCATTACATAAGGATAAAGCGGCAGATCCAAGGCATCCTCGAGTCGCCATCAGCACGGATGGGTTCAATGTGTTTGGTATGACGGCAACCCAATACAGTTGCTGGCCTGTATTTGTCATTCCACTCAATCTTCCCCCCGGAGAGATTATGAAAAGAAAGAACATTTTCTTGACGTTGATAATTCCAGGGCCCAACTATCCGGGGAAGAATATGAATGTGTACATGCAGCCGCTTAAGGATGAATTGCAAGAAGCTTGGGATAATGGGATCGAGACATATGACGCCACTACAAAAAAAACTTCAAAATGCATGTGTGGTACATGTACTCGTCGCATGACTTGCCGGCGTATGCGCTATTCATTGGCTGGTGTGTGCATGGATGGTTCCCCTGCCCCACATGCAAGGCAGCTCTTGAGTTCCGTTGGCTGCAAGCGGGTCGCAAGTATTCTTGCTTCGACTTGCATAGACAGTTCCTGGATCCTCGCCATAAGTTCAGAAAAGACAAGAAGAATTTCATGAAAGGTAGAGTTGTCAAAAACTCTGCACCACCTGCATTGACAGGCCATCAGACCCTGGATCAGATAAATGCTCTCGGGCCGGATCCAAATCGTCCAGGGTATTTCAAAGGGTATAATTCGAAACACGCCTGGACTCACAAGATATGCTTGTGGGATCTGCCTTACTTTAAAGACCTCCTTTGCCCACACAACATCGACGTGATGCACACTGAAAAGAATATCGCCGAGGCCCTTTTTGGTACATTGTTCGGCATAGAGGGGAAGTCGAAGGACAATCCTAAGGCTAGAGTCGATCAGGAGGCTCTATGTGATAGACCGTTACAAAACATGCGACAACCGAAAGGAAAGAAGAACTGGAGGAAGCCAAAGGCATGGTTCAATCTTGGAAGGCCAGCTATGAGGGAAATGATCTTGTGGGTGAAAATGCAGTTGATGTTCCCCGATGGGTATGCAGCGAATCTAAAGAGGGGAGCGAGTCTTGACAAATTGAAATTATTTGGTCTCAAGAGTCATGATTGGCACATATGGCTTGAGCGGGTAATGCCGGTGATGTTGCGTGGCTTTATCCCTAAGGATGAATGGCTAGTACTGGCAGAGCTGAGCTATTTCTTCCGTGCTCTTTGTGCGAAAGAACTATCGCCTGACGTGCTAGACGAACTGGAAGAGTTGGCGCCGGAGTTGATCTGCAAGTTAGAAAAGATATTTCCACCGGGATTCTTTAATCCAATGCAGCATTTGATTTTGCATCTCCCAACCGAGGCAAGATTGGGGGGGGGGGGCGTAGAAAATCGTTGGTGCTTCGCAACTGAGAGGATGCAGAAGATGCTTCGAGCAAAATGTAAAAATAAACGTAGAATTGAAGCATCGATGGCCGAGGCATTCATTACTGAGGAGGCGGCAAACTTCGTGACAGCACACTACGAAGCCAAGAATCGTCATTTGCATAATCCGAAGCCTCGGTACAATGATGGCGACCGTGAAAAAGGTCGATCCAACCTCAGCCTATTCAAAGGGAAGCTCGCACCAGCCGGTGCTTCGAAAGCAATAGACGATGAAGATTATTATTAGTTCATGTCAGGTATACATGATGATGATACACTCAAATTATATATATACATATTATTATTCATGTCGGTATTCAATTTTTTATGTTGTACTAATTTCGTTTACTCTTTGTCATGGCAGGTGTTGAAATATGGTGGGCGCGGGTCGAGAGCGATCCGAGGATCCTTCGTCGGCGCGTGGTGGGAGGGGTACTTCCATTCCACCCCAAACTCTCTGGAGAGCGTTGTACGACAGTATTGGGACACCCGAGGGCGCTTCTTCGTCGGCGAAGTTGCCGATCGGGAGAGGAGGTCAGGGGAGAGGTAGGAAGGCTCCTAAAGTTACACGTGGTGGCCGCGGGAGAGGTAGGAAGGCTGCTACGCCTTCCTCGCCGCCACCCCCAGCTGATTCACCCGAGCACAGGACTGCTCCGGTGGACTCGTCTGAGGTGGAGGCTACAAGGACTCCTGTCCACGAGCCTCGGGTCGACGATCCTTCTGTCTCAGACGCGGCCACCCGCGAGACTCCTGTGCCAGACGCTTCGTCCCGCGAGACTCCTGTGCCAGACGCTTCGTCCTACGAGACTCCACAGGCTTCCACCGGATGGGACACCTGGCCGATCTGCATCAGCCGGAGCCGAGTGGCCATGCTGATGGTGGCGGGGATCGGCTTTCTGATAGCAGGGACGAGGTGGTTGAGGGCACCGTCTACCAGCGTGGGTATATACGGCTCCCGCCCGTGCCGGCGAACCGCGAGCAGAGGTCGCTGATTAAGCCTGAGTCGCTGAAGTAAGTGCATTTACTCTTTTTAAACCTTTTGCCTTCATGTTTCTTCACATATCTAATGCGTTGGCTTTGTCATACTGCAGGGGTTGGATTCACGCGAAGGATGTCTGCAGGCCCAACTCCATCCTTGGTGTGATTTTACGGCATAACTTCCCGGGGTTTGTCACGTTGCCCGGCGAGGGTCAGCAAGAAGAGGTAGGATTGAAATGGGAGCACTACTTGGCTGCCCCTGCACCGCCGGAGGAGATGATCGACGGTGTGTTGTGCCACACGAGGGCCGACATGGTCATCAGGAAGTTCTGGGTAATTTCTCCTTTACACAATTAAAAATCAATAATAGCTAGTTATTGTACTAATTAGTGTTGTCTCTTTTGATTGCAGACCTTCTACAGGTGTGAGGAGGGATACGAGGAGGCCGCGGCAAAGCTTATCGATTACGAGTGCAAGCGCCTACTACAGAATTTACGGCACGAGGCTCGGGTACAGGCTGTTCGAGACTACTACGCCTCGCAGCGTATTAAGAAGGCCAAGTCGTCGTATCGCCGAAAGTTTCTGGACAAGGAGCAGTACATGAAGGTAATTACCTATTCTTAAGGCCTTGTACTTAGTTTCCTTTGCTTTGATTCGTAGGCGTAGCTCTCAAATTTCTCTTTATTAACTTAGGTGCACCTAGATGGTGTGCGGATAAGATGGGTTGTTGGGAGGCGTTGGTGAATGAATGGTGCTCTAACCAATGGCGAGTCGTCCATGACGATGCCAAGGCACGGCGTGCCCAAATGGAAGGTGTGCCACACCATCAAGGCAGCGCCAACATTTATCAGTTCGGGCGGAACTGGGTATGTGCTTTGCTTCATGATTCCTGCAATTCATTCTTGTAGTGCTAGGTTTACCCATTATTAATACTTTGTTCCTCTCTTGTAGGCTCATCACAATAAGACGGAGGTGCCAGCGGTGTACGACCTCTATGCCATGGCCCATACTGCCTCATACAAGAAGGTCAAGGCATTCTCTGAGTCTTACCTCGATAATCCCGACAACTTCACCAATATCTCCTCCCACCACAAGCTCGTGAGGTACAGAGATGTGGGGAAGGCGGTGAATGGGGAGGACTTCAACCCGAGCCAGCATCCACTTGATCCAGACCTGGTGATGATAGCTGGCCACGAGAGGCCCCATGGCTCGATAGCCATTGGAGATGGACATATACGGTCTTCGAGCACTCTCCGGCAGATCAAGGCGCGCCAAACGAGCTCCTGTCCTGAGATGCCGCCTCGTCCACGGCCAGTCCAGCTCGCCATCGAGGTTAGTCATACGGACTCAGATAGGTTTCCTCCATTACATTGTGTGTGCGAACAAAGATGATTACAATGCTAACGAGGAGTTGTGTTGCAGGCTGCTCTGCAGAAAGAGAGAGAGACAACCCAGGCGCTTCTGGCGGAACAGGCCCGGCAGGCGGCGGAGGAGAAGAGGGATCTGGAGGAGAGGACGGCTAGGTTGTTGGAGGAGGAGAAGGCACGGAACGATGCGTCTAACCGGGCCATGTACGAGCTCATCGTGGTAAGTTTCTTCTTCATATTAGCCAAATCATGCACTACATGTTGTTTTCATTAATAACCAATATGATTGACTTGGCAAAACCAAATGTGCAGACTTTGTGCGAGAAGAACGGCCAGACCCCTCCGCCGATGCCAGTCATTACCACGGCTGGAACGGTGAGTTTCATTTCAATGTTCATTAGTTACTAGTCTTAACATTTCAACGTCATCATGCTAACGCAAATGATCTTTGGTACAGCATAACTCCCGAGCCGCATCGCACGACCCGAGCAACCCCAGTGCTTCACCTCCATGATGACGAGGACGGTAAGCCCTAATATGCCACTTACTTGGCTCATTTTCTCAAACAAACACAAACATGGCACTTAGACAAACTTAGCACAATGACAAACTTAGCACTTAGACAAATGTCATATTTTATCTAAGTTAGCTTTGTTTCCTATAAAATGACATAGTAAGCTTACTTACCTCCAAAATGACATATTGTACCTAAGTTAGCTCTAAAATGACCTATGCTTAGCATTGTTTCCTCCACACTAACATAATAAGCGTAGTTAACTCAAAAATGACATAATAGACTTGGTAACCTCATAGATGCCATAGACTTAGCTTATTTTCTTGCAAAATGACACAATAAGCTTAGTTAGGTAAAAAATGTGAAAATTACCTAGGTTAGCTCTAAAATGACACAAATAAGCAATAAGAAGAAGAAAAACAAGAGGAGACAGAGAAAGAATCTTGCCACACTTTGGCTTGCCACACTTTGGCTTTAGGTGCTCAAATAGTTAGCCACAATTTGGCTTGCCGCAATTTTACCACACTTTGGCTTGCCACAATTTTACCACACTTGCCTTACTTGAGGTGCTCAAATAGTTACCACACTTTGGCTTGCCTAAGGGAATCTTGGCACACTTTTTCTATCTATGACATGTGGGTCTTACTGCTAATAAAAAAAATTCTTGCCTTAGTTGTGCCAAGAACCAAACACACACCTAACATGGTCAAACTTGCCTAAGTTGAGTTGTGGCAAAATGTGGCTAGTTGTGTCTTGAAACCAAACAGCCCCTTCATCTTCTTCTAATTCTAGATCTTCTTCTACTTCTTAATTCTAGTATTATTTTTCTAACTTTCTTATTTCCAATTTTGCAGATTTGAGACGAGTTCACGGCAGCTTGCTTTGATGTAGTGCTAGGTTTACTTTTTGTTTTCATGTATTGAGTCATTTGTATCGATGAGACTATATGTATGAATGGATGAACCTATTGTAATATGGCGAACAATGTGGCATTTGATACTTTTAATTTATTATAATTGTTGGTTGATCATATATGGCTGTTGCACATTGTTTCTGTGAATTATTAATGTATATATCATATATTGTTTGTTTGAAAATCGTTGAATGTAACAAAAATTTTTTGGCAATACAGCCTCTGTGCCGTCTGCCCCGAACGGCAAAGAGCTCTATGCCGACGGCCACCGTCGGCAAAGATGCCACGTGGTGGCCGCCTATGAAACCTGGGAAAACAAGGCTGGGGCCATTTTGCCTCTTTGCCGTCCGCGGCAGACGGCAAAGGGGGAGGCGGCAGACGGCAAGGGGGGGCGGCGGCAGACGGCAAAGGGGGCCGGGAGGCAGACGACAAAGGGGGGGGGGGGGCGGAGGCAGATGGCAAAGGGGGGCGGGAGGCAGACGGCAAAGGGGGGGCGGAGACAGACGGCAAAGGGTAGGGGTAGGCAGACGGCAAAGGGTGGGGGTCCGTTAGCCACCTAACGGTGACGCCGTCAGTACTACGCCGTCCAGGTCCTTTGCCATCTGCAAGCTGACGGCAAAGAATCTTTGCCGTCCGTTGGGCCAAAGCAGACGGCAAAGAACTCCTTTGCCGGAGTTCGTTGGGCCCGAAATTGTGCCGTCCGCCTTTTGCCCTTTGTCGTCTGCCATGGCAGACGGCAAATCTCCTGATTCCAGTAGTGATAGTATATTTATATGTAAATCTCCTCTTCTCTACCACAGTTTTGCATAGATCATATCAATTACTACCATTATGTTTGTCGGTTTCCAACACTTCTTATTGCTTATACCTCTTTTTCTATGTGAAGTCATTACTTCTCAGGAGATAGTGTCGGGGCACGGATGCTCACGATCACCTATGGGACCAGAGGTCCCTTGTAGTTCGGCAAGGGGGGTCACGTTGCACGAAGAGCGGAGAGCATGAGACGGCGCAACGATCAAGGGTCATGCATTTTACCCAGGTTCGGGCCGCTGCTAAGCGTAAAACCCTACTCCTGCGTTTTGGTGGATTGATTGGAGGAACACGAAGAACGCAAGGCGACTAACCCCGGCAAGGACTGCTGCCGGGGAGAGTGGCTATGCGAGTACAAGCGTTCGGGGGTTCGAGTTCCCAACCTTGAGCTAGGTTGCCTTGGGCCTCCTTTTATAGTGCAAGGGGCTACCACAGTGGCAAAACAGACATTATCTATCGATTAGATAGATAAGCAGAGCTATCATACCTAACTCTGGCATTTAGGACAAAATGCCATGATTACCTGCCTAGGTGGCGCTTGGGGGTGCATCCCCGGCAAGCCCTTGTCACCGCTTGGCCGGTCGCTGCTTAAGATCTTCACACGCTGTAGGGCGGGTGTCAACCAAGCATAACTTGCCTTCCGGAGTGTCGCCACGTGCTTAGCGAGAGCTGATTAGCCGCCTGAGGGCTCGACACCGCATCGATAAGTGACAGCCGTAGCGATGCGGTGGAGCGGTGGCTGGTTGGCTCGTGCCTGCCGGGGAGTGGCTTGCCGGGTCTTCTGGAAGGTGCATTCGTCTCGGTCCCCGTCAAGCGTTGGGGACGTGCTTGGCGCGCTGCAACCCAAGCTTGGGCTGTCGCGTTGAGCTTGTTGAAGTCTTGGTCTTGATTGCTGGCGGGGTTTTCTGCTCTACCGCCTGTGCATAAGTCAGGGGCACTGGGTACCCCTGTACTAGTGCACCGACAATAGGCATATGATTTTTATTTTCTTATTCTTTTCATTGCCTTGCTAAGATGATGGGTGCAAGTGAAAAAGGGGCACACAATCTCAACTAACTTTATTATATATAACCCTCACACTCGATTACAAGGATAGGTAGAACTCAAAGCAAAAACTCTAAACAAAGCATATCTGAAATTTAACTCCCTAAATCACAAAAAACTAAAAATCGAACTAATGATAGATAGTGGTGGTAAAAAGTGATGGTGATACTGTACCGGGCATCCCTCCCAAGCTTGGAACAAGCTAGGGGTTGTGCCCATACCCATGTACTCAAGTCTTCTTCGGTGATGGCGGTGATGTGCGGAAATCCTCCATCTTCCAAGGTATAGGCTCCCCATCATGAAAAGAAACCGTGGTCTCCGGAATCCTGAAATATGCAGCTAGGCTCATCCTTTTAAACCTGGATTCATACTCACAGTTTTGGAGTTGGAGTTGATAGAGTTGATCCTGGAGGTATTCAATCCAATCTTGAAGCTTGGCGAGAGCCTCCCCCACGCTTCTGGTGTCCATCTTGTTTTCTCAGATGAAGTTCGTGATCATAGAGTGATTAGCACTCAAGCCACGATCAACCATCCCTTGACACTTGAAGCTTTCCTGCTCCACTTGTGCAAGCCTGGCCTTCTCGCCTCCCTCCTTCTTCGGTCCTTGAAGGTCCCGGAAGGTGAGCACCCCCTCACGCATCTCAATAGCCTGAGGGTGCTTCATCACCTCCGACAGGTAGGGATTGATGACCTTCTCGAAGACTTGTCCTTGGTTTGCGAAGAGGAAGTCATAGCGATCTAGATCTGTCAAAAAAATAGCCCGAAACAAGAACTGAGGAAAATCTCACGATGCGGTGGTCAAAACATCCGGGGGTATATATAATGATTTTTTCTAGGTCAGAATACATGTTCCAGAAGAAATCGGAGTCCGGAGGCCACACGAGGGGCCCACAAGCCATCTGGCCGCGCCCCCACAGGGGGCGCGACCTGTTGGCTTGTGGCTCCCTCGTGGGTCCTTCTGACTCCGTTTTATTTTTGTATTTTTTCTAAAATACCAAAAACGAAAGAAATTATTTTTATGGAATTTTTGGAGTTGGTTTGCTTATCGTACCACATACCTACCCCTTTTTTAGGTTTCCGGAGTGTTCCAGAAGACTTCCTTGATGTGTTCTTCTGGTGTGATGACTTGGATGATATTTGCTTCTTCATTAATGGGTGCACCTGAAATATAATGCTTAATTCTTTGCCCATTCACCACTCTCGGGTTCTTGCCTTCGAAGTTGTTGATTTTTATAGCACCAGAGCGATAAACCTCCTCAACAAAGTATGTGCCTTCCCATTTGGAGAGGAGTTTTCCTACAAAAAATCTGAAACGAGAATTGTATAAAAGCACTAAGTCTCCTATATTGAATTCTCGTTTTTGAATCCTTTTGTCATGCAATCTTTTAACCTTTTCTTTAAATAACTTAGCATTTTCATAGGCTTGTGTTCTCCATTCATCAAGTGAGCTAATGTCAAATAACCTCTTCTCACCGGCAAGTTTGAAATCATAGTTAAGTTCTTTAATTGCACAATAGGCCTTGTGTTCTAACTCAAGAGGTAAATGACAAGCTTTCCCATAGACCATTTTGTACGGAGACATACCCATAGGATTCTTATAAGCAGTTCTATAAGACCAAAGTGCATCATCTAGTTTCTTAGACCAATTCTTCCTGGATCTATTAACAGTCTTGTGCAATATTAATTTTATTTCTCGATTACTCAATTTAACTTGACCACTAGACTGGGGATCATAAGGCGATGCAATCCTATGGTTGACATCATATTTAGCTAGAAGTTTACGGAAAGCACCACGAATAAAATGTGAACCACCATCAGTCATTAAATATCTAGGAACTCCAAACCTCGGGAAAATAATATCTTTAAGCATTTTAATATACGTGTTATGATCAGCACTACTAGTTGGAATAGCTTCTACCCATTTAGTAACGTAATCAACAACAACTAGAATATGAGTATACCCATTCGAGGAAGGAAAAGGTCCCATAAAGTCAAAGCCCCAGGCATCAAATGGTTCAATAGTAAGTGAATAATTCATAGGCATTTCTTGACGCTTACTCATGTTGCCAACTCTCTCACATTCATTGCATGAAAGAACATACTTATGAGCATCTTTGAAAGAGTAGGCCAATAAAAACCAGATTGTAATACCTTGTGTGCAGTTCGGTCACCGGCATGGTGTCCTCCATAAGCTTCGGAATGACATTTCTGAAGAATTTGTTCTGGTTCATGCTCAGGTACACAACGTCTAATAATACCGTCTACTCCCTCTTTGTAAAGATGTGGGTCATCCCAAAAGTATTGTCGTAGGTCATAAAATATATTTTTCTTTTGTTGATATGTGAAACTAGGTGGGATGTATTTAGCAACAATATTATTAGCATAATCAGCATATCAAGGAGCACTACGTGAAGTATTTATAGCAGCAAGTTGTTCATCAGGAAAGCTATCATCGATGGGAAGTGGGTCATCAAGAAAAGTTTCCATCCTAGACAAGTTATCTGCTATGGGATTTTCAGCTCCTTTTCTATCAATGACATGCAAGTCAAACTCTTGAAGTAAAAGTACCCACCTAATAAGCCTAGGTTTAGCATCTTTCTTTTCCATAAGGTATTTAATAGCAGCATGATCGGTGTGAATAGTTACTTTGGAATCGACAATGTAGGGTCTAAACCTATCACAAGCAAACACAACTGCTAAAAATTCTTTTCAGTGGTAGCATAATTCCTTTGAGCAGAATCTAGAGTTTTACTAGCATAATGGATAACATTTAACTTCTTGTCTACTCTCTGCCCTAGAACAGCGCCAACAACATAATCACTAGCATCACACATAATTTCAAATGGTAGGTTCCAATCAGGTGGTTGAACAATAGGTGCAGAAATTAAAGCATTCTTAAGTATTTAAAAAGCTTCTACACAATCATCATCGAAAACAAAAGGAACATCTTTTTGAAGAAGATTAGTTAACGGCCTAGAAATCTTAGAGAAATCTGTAATGAAACGCCTATAAAAACCAGCATGACCAAGGAAGCTTCTTATACCTTTGATATCTTTCGAGCATGGCATTTTCTCTATCGCATCAACTTTAGCCTTGTCTACCTCAATGCCTCATTCAGAAATTTTATGCCCAAGAACTATGCCTTCATTAACCATAAAGTGGCACTTCTTCCAATTCAAGACAAGACTAGTGTCGGAGAAACGACACCTATGGGATCGCGTGGATCCCTTTACGATTCGGCGGGGAAAAGGTTTGCACAAAGAGCAGATCTATCGACCAACACGCGGGACTTTTACCCAGGTTCGGGCCGCAAAGATGCGTAAAACCCTACTCCTGCTTGGTTGTATTAGATGTGTTCTAGCTCAGGTTCTGGGAGCGCTATAGTACTCAGCCGCTACTCATGCAGAATGAGCTAGAGCAGATTCGATCCCCCTGTAGCCACGCCTTGGGCCTCGTTTTATACGTTCGAAGGGGTCACCAACAGTGGCGTACAGGGCATACATGAGGTGTAAAGGTAACTACAGTGCTATCATACCTAACACTGACGGTTTAGGATAAGTGCATTTAATGCTCCATTGAGGTGTCCCTTAGCTTCTTGGGGACGGGAAAAGGGGCTGTCCCATCAGCACCGCTTAAGCCCATCCACCGCCAGCGCCTGACACGTTACCAGGAGGACAACAGCTAAAGGACAAGCTGATGACCGCACTGGAGCGATGACAGGGCAGCGAAGGCTTGCCGGGTGCGAGCCTTGCTGGGGCTACGAGCCATCCCGGCAAGATCTTGCCGGGGCTCCAGCCTTCGGTCTTCTATCTTCTGATTATTGCCTTGTCTTGGATGCCTTCTTGATAGTCTTGTGCTTGTTCCCAGTTGTCCTCCGACAAGCATCTTGCCGGGAGTCCAACATCGGGTCTTCTCGGTGACCTGCCTGGAGGTCTTCTCCCAGAAAGGCTTGCTTCCCGGAAACCCTGATCTTGCCGGCCTTTGAGCTTGCCGGTGATGCATAGGCCCGTTCCCGGCAAATAATCCTTGCCGGAAACCTGGGTCCTAGATGCGTCCTAAGTGGATTTCTTCCCAGCCATGCCCTTCCCGCCTGGAGGCTGCAGCTTGCCGGTGCATGTCCAGGGGTAGCGAACACCCCCTGTTCACTACACCGACAGGAGCCCCCGGGCCTGGGCCGGACACGCGCGCATAGTGTTTGTCTGGGCTAGTCCCAAAAACATGCACCGGTACACGCGCGGCGAGAAGTAACCGTCACTCATGACTTTAACTGCACGCTGATGATGACGCAAGAGAGCTTGCGGTTTGCCGGGCCTCGGGCTTGCCGGCAGCATGGGCAGACAGAGCAGGAAGGCAGCAGGAATCGTGTGCCCGAAAGGGAGTGCCACACCGTGCGATGAAGAGCCAGCCCCCGAGCCTTCCCCATAGGGGTACTGCGGGTGCGGTGCTCGATTCATACAGTCATCCCTGCCGTCGCCGCCGTCTATTGCGAATGCCTCAATGCCGTCTTACCGGCCTCTAGCACGGCGCCCTTGGCTTTCTCGGCTGCCACGTGCCGCCGAGAAAGCCGCCGCCAAGACTGAGGTACTTCTTGCATACCTGTTGCTGCAATGGCGCACGTAGAGAAATAATTAATCTCAGTCAGGCCAGTCTTTATGTATGCAAGACATGTTTCTTTATGCTAAATGAAATCTTGCTTCCTCTTGATTAATTCCGTCCTTGCATATATCTTATATCCTACGTTGTTTGGAAACCTTGCCGGTGCGCACGTTTGCCGCGAGCACTAGATGCGGGACTTTAGCAGCCTGCTGGAAACGCTGCCGCCGGCAAGGCGACTCGCCGGGTCAGAACGCGGCTGCTAAGCTTGCCGAGCGGACTCGAGGCGAAACTAGAGCGCGAGCTCACCGCGACAAGGTTCCTTCACGTGCAGATTGATGTACAAGGACGAAAACTCAATCAAGACGACCCATGCTTACCGGAAAGCTTTCCGGTGTGCACGCTCTAGTCGGCAGCGCTTGGAGGAACGGGTCCTTAGCGGCTTGCCGGGAACGCCGCTTCCCGAAAAGGTTTACCTCCCCGGTGTCTGTGCAGCCGCCTAAGTTGTCGAGCGGACTCGAGACAACTAGGGGCGCTATTGGCCCCAGGAAGGCTCCTTTGCATGTCGGTGTAAGGAGCAATTGAAGACAGCAAAAGAAATGCAACTGTCACAAGTTTTGTAACTTAGCCTTTCGTGCTGTGCTGCCCGCATAGTGAGGCCGCGCTCGTGGTAATGACCGGCAGCTCTCTAGAAGGTTACTCTCTAGGGCGCAGCCAGCCCCCGAGCCCGCCTTCCATGCGTATTCCTGCAACACTGATTGGGCATGTAATGCCACGACAGCGTTTCAGCACAACAAGTTAATTAGCTTCTGGCTTATGATTAACTTGTTGAAATCAGATTTCTGTTGAATGTCCCCTTGCTTGCCGGATCACTTTCCGGTGCGCACGATCCAGTCAGCAGCGCTTTGAGGAATGGGTCCTTAGCAGCTTCCCGGGAACGCCGCCTCCCGAAAAGGTTTACCTTCCCGGTGCCTGTGCAGCTGCTCACATCGCCGAGCGGACTCGAGGCGATTAGGAGCGCAACTAGCCCCGGGGAGGCTCCTCAGCATACGGGTTCGCGCAGAAATCAGAAAATAAAACTCATGGAGCCTTTTCCTTGAACAAATGCATTTTTGTACAATGAATCCCTGCGCTTGCTGGAATACTCCTCGAATGCGCACGTTCTGGTCGATGGCGCTTAGGATCGGGTCGTATCTAGCAGCCTATCGAGAACGCCGCCTCTTCAGGAGCTTAACGCTCTAGAGACAGCCGCAGCTGCATCTGTGTTGTTGGGCGGACCCAGAACAACCAAGAGTGCAGAGTGTTTCTAGAGCGCTCCCTTGCGCACAAGTTATACAAAACTACGATCAAGGATAAGGCTATGCAACTAAAAGCAATCAAAGCTTTAGGACTTAGCTTTCTGTAAGCAGAGTGAAGTCGTCATGGACGATGAAGCTGATGCGCTGACCGCTAGATCAGGTTCGCTCAACCTTTCCCCCTACCTGGCGCGCCTCATTCAGAAATTTTATGCCCAAGAACTATGCCTTCATTAACCATAAAGTGGCACTTCTTCCAATTCAAGACAAGACTAGTGTCGGAGAAACGACAGCTATGGGATCGCGTGGATCCCTTTACGATTCGGCGGGGAAAAGGTTTGCACAAAGAGCAGATCTATCGACCAGCACGCGGGACTTTTACCCAGTTCGGGCCGCAAAGATGCGTAAAACCCTACTCCTGCTTGGTTGGATTAGATATGTTCTAGCTCAGGTTCTGGGAGCGCTACAGGTTTCAGCCGCTACTCATGCAGAATGAGCTAGAGCAGATCCGATCCCCCTGTAGCTACGCCTTGGGCCTCCTTTTATACGTTCGAAGGGGTCACCAACAGTGGCGTACAGGGCATACATGAGGTGTAAAGGTAACTACAGTGCTATCATACCTAACACTGACGGTTTAGGATAAGTGCATTTAATGCTCCATTGAGGTGTCCCTTAGCTTCTTGGGGACGGGAAAAGGGGCCGGCCCATCAGCACCGCTTAAGCCCATCCACCGCTAGCGCCTGCCACGTTACCAGGAGGACAACAGCTAAAGGACAAGCTGATGACCGCACTGGAGCGATGACAGGGCAGCGAAGGCTTGCCGGGTGTGAGCCTTGCCAGGGCTGCGAGCTATCCCAGCAAGATCTTGCCAGGGCTCCAGCCTTCGGTCTTCTATCTTCTGATTATTGCCTTGTCTTGGATGCCTTCTTGATAGTCTTGTGCTTGTTCCCAGTTGTCCTCGGACAAGCATCTTGCCGGGAGTCCAACATCGGGTCTTCTCGGTGACCTTCCTGGAGGTCTTCTCCCAGAAAGGCTTGCTTCCCGGAAACCCTGATCTTGCCGGCCTTTGAGCTTGCCGGTGATGCGTAGGCCCGTTCCCGGCAAATAATCCTTGCCGGAAACCTGGGTCCTAGATGTGTCCTAAGTGGATTTCTTCCCAGCCATGCCCTTCCCGCCTGGAGGCTGCAACTTGCCGATGCGTGTCCAGGGGTAGCGAACACCCCCTGTTCACTACACCGACAACTAGTTTCTTCACATCTCTGCAAAACTCGATCAACATTGCTCAAGCAGTCATCAAAAGAAGTCCCATAGACGGAAAAATCATCCATAAAAACCTCAACAATCTTTTCACAAAAGTCAGAGAATATAGCAATCATAAATATTTGAAATGTAGCGGGTGCATTGCATAAACCAAAAGGCATACGTCTATAAGCATAAGTTCCAAAAGGACATGTAAAGGTAGTTTTCTCTTGATCTTCTTTTGACACAGGTATTTGAGAAAATCCAGAATATCCATCAAGAAAACAAAAGTGGGTGTGCTTGGATAATCTTTCTAACATTTGATTAATAAAAGGCAAGGGGTAATGATCTTTCTTAGTAGCTTTATTTAATTTTCTAAAATCAATTACCAACCTATAACCAGTTACAATTCTTTGTGGAATAACCTCATTCTTATCATTAGGGACAACAGTAATACCTGCTTTCTTAGGAACACAATGAACATGACTTACCCACCTGTTATCAGCAATGGGATAGATTATACCTTCCTCCAAAAGCTTTAGTATTTTAGCTCTTACCACTTCCTTCATCTTAGGATTTAACCGGCGTTGATGATCAACAACAGGTTTAGCATCCGGTTCCATATTAATCTTGTGCTGACATAGAATGGGGCTTATGTTCTTTAGATCATCGAGGGTATATCCAATAGCAGCCATGTACTTCCTCAGAGTTTTAAGTAATCTTCTTTCTTCATGCTCTGAAAGGTTAGCACTGATAATAACAGGATACATCTTTTTTTCATCAAGATAAGCATATTTCAAAGTATCAAGTAAAGTCTTTAATTCAAACACGGGATCTCCTTTAGGTGGAGGAGGATCCCCTAAAATATCAACTGGTAAGTTTTATTTCTACTGGGAACTGTAGGGAAAACCCCACAGCATTTGAGACTTTATTGAAAAAGCATACAGGGTACAAGGATTACAAGGTGTAACCAGAAAGTACAACTAAAAAAAGAAACTAAGCTAGAGCTATGATACAAGTGTAAACAAAAAAAGAAATCTAGGAGGCAAGAATGAAATCCATTTCAACAGATCATCCGTGAACGCTAATTTGATCCTGTGCTGCATGGGTGAAATGTCATGGATAAAAGCAGCTCTCCATCTATTAAACCTGGGCCTTTCATGCCTGAAAACTTTTGCATTTCTGATAATCCAAATGTTCCAACATGCAATGAAAACCACTTCAGGGAAGAAAGGCTGTGCAAACTCCCTCCTAGCTTGTACGACTACCTCACCCATTCTATCTCCTTGAGACCAGTCAATCTGAAGGTAGTTCCACACTCTTGCACTAAAATTACACTGGAAGAAGAGGTGATCTCTTGTTTCCCTTGTCTGCAAGGGACACAAAACACATTCATCTCCATCGTCCAGATGCCAATGCCTTCTTTCCACCATATCTTTTGTATTTAGCCTATCCATGACCATCAACCATGAGAATACCTTTATTTTCATGGTGCAAGAGGATTTCCAGATCCAGGGGAGCAATGGGTTAAAGGCAAGATGAAAATGCATAGAAATGTAAAAACTCTTGGGCTTGAACTCCTTGCAAGATCCTTGCCAATACCAAGAATCTTTCAAGTCTCCATTCCTATCATGAGCCCCCATTAGAGCAGTAAGATCCAAGAAATCCTGGTAAGCTTGCTCAGACAGAGGTAAGTGAAATAGCTCAACCAACTCTTGTAGCTCAAAAGCCTCCTTGGCAGAAATCCAAGGATCTTTCACATAAGAAAAAGGTCTTGGATATCTTGATTCCAGTGTGTTAACACTGTCCCCAATTTTCCAACAGTCAGATCAGAATAGAACAATATCTCTTGCATTAACTTTCACCCAAGTTGAAGATCTGAATTGGTTGAGAATTTTACAAATGTCTCTCCACCAGAAAGAACCACAATCATTAGTTGCCTGGGGGACTCTGTCATAATAATATGTGTCCCAAATGAGTGAGACCCAAGGTAAGTCTCTTTTGTTCAAAAAGTGGTTTGCATGTTTCAACAGCAATGCTACATTCTGAATACCCAGATTCATGATGCCAAGTCCTCCCTTACTCTTGGGTCTACAGACCAAATCCCAGGCAGCAAGAGAGGGGGCAGGGTCATCCTTGTGCTTCCTCCAAAGGCATTGTCTCTGAATTCTTTCAAGTTGCTTCAAAATGCCAGGAGGTATAGCCAGACTGCTAAGAAAGAAAGTAGGCGTTGGTGAGAGAGCTGTGTTTAAGAATATCAACTGGTAAGTTGTGTTTGAGAATAGGTGTTTGTTCGTGGAGAATCCTATCTATTTCCTTCCTTTCATTAATTTGCATATCATTCTCATGGTCTAACAAATATTGTTCTAGAGGATCAGTAGGAGGTACGACAATAGAAGCAAGAGCAATCATTTCATCTTTACTAGGTAGTTCCTTCTCATGCATTTGATTACTAAACTTGGAGAAATTAAATTCATGAGACTCATCACCAAATCTTATTTTAACCTTTTCCGTAGCACAATGGATTTCAGCATTAATAGTGTTCAAGAAAGGCCTACCGAATATAATGGGACAAAAGTTATCTTGTTTTGAACCAAGAAATAAGAAATCAGTAGGGTACTTGACCATTCCACATAAAACCTCAACATCTCTAACAATCCCAAGTGGTGAAATAGTGTCTCGGTTTGCAAGTTCAATTGTAACATCAATATGTTCAATAGTAGCGGGTGCTATGTCATTCATAATTTCTTGATATAAGGTGAACGGTATAGCATGATAACAATGATCTCCAATTTTAACTGAGACAACAGGCATGCCTACGACTGGTTTATTCTTATCAAGCTCATCTCGCTCGTTTCTAATAGGTTTTGCGATTCTAGCAGCTTCATCAAAGAGGTAGATAACCTGACCATCAATATTATCAACTACGAGATCCTTAATCATAGCAACTTTAGGTTCAACATTTATTTGTTCAGAAGGTGTAGATGTCCTAACATGAATTTTATTAACCACAGTTGTAACTTCAGCATGTTCCCGAATTCTAACAGGAAAAGGAGGTTTCTCAATGTAAGCAGTGGGAACAATAGGATCAGCATGACTAACAATTATCTCCTCTTTCTCAATTTTAATTAGTTTCTCTAATGGTGGTTCGATGGGAGGAGGATATTTAAACCACTTTTCTTTGGGAAGATCAACATGAGTAGCAAATGATTCACAGAAAGTAGCTACTATTTCAGAGTCAATACCATATTTATTGCTAAACTCATGAAAGGTGTTGGTTTCCATAAAAGATTTAACACAATCAAAATTAAGTGTTATACCTGACTCGTTACCTTTGTCGAGCTCCCAATCTTTAGAGTTGCGTTTAATTCTTTCCAAAATATCCCATTTGAATTCAATAGTTTCATTCATATATGACCCCGAAGAAGAACAATCCAATAAATTTTGATCATCCTAAGAAAGCCGAGCATAAATTTTTTGTATAATCATTTCTCTTGGAAGCTCATGGTTGGGGCAAGTGTGCATCATAGATTTAAGCCTCCACCAAGCTTAAGCGATGCTTTCTCCCTTACGAGGCCAAAGGTTATATATATAATTCCGATCACGGTGAACTAGATGCATTGGGTAAAACTTCTGATGAAATTCTAGCTTCAAGCGATTTCAATCCCATGATTTAATATTATCCAATAGCCTATACCACATTAATGCTTTTCCCTCCAAAGATAAAGGGAAAACTTTCTTTTTAACTTCGTCTCTAGACAAACCTGCAAGCTGAAATAATCCACAAACCTCATCGACGAATATCAACTGGAAATCAGGATGAGTCGTACCATCATAAGGATCAGACAATAGTTTTCCAAGCATACCCGAAGGAATCTCATAATAAATATTTTCAGTATGTGCAGTAGGTGGAGGAACAATTTCCTAAACTTCCATTCGAGGCGAAGCTGCCCCGAACAAGCCACTCAAATGGTGACTACTCATAGTGACAAGCAACAGTAAATTTCAGCACGTATAGAAAATGTTTCCTTACCAATTTCCACTTACCAAAGGTGCTTCACTCCCCGGCAACGGTGCCAGAAAAGAGTCTTGATGACTGATATGTCTCCAACGTATCTATAATTTTTGCTTGTTCCATGTTGTTATATTATCATTCTTGGATGTTTTAAAATCATTTTATAGCAACTTTATATCATTTTTTGGGACTAACCTATTGACATAGTGCCAAAGTGCGAGCTGCTATTTTTGCTTGTTTTTTACTTCGCAGAAAATCAATACCAAACGGAGTCCAATCGCGACGAAACTTTTTGGAGATTTTTTCTGGACCAGAAGACACTCGGTGGGCCAAAGAACTGCCGGAGAAGTGGGCCGAGGAGACCACAACCCACCAGGGCATGCCAGGGGGGCCTCGGCGTGCCCTGATGGGTTGTGCCCTCCGCGGGGCCCCTCTCCACCACCTCTGATGCCTATAAATTCCCAAATATTCCAAAAACCCTAGGGGAGTCGACGAAACACAATTCCAGCCGCCGCAAGTTCCAGAACCTCGAGATCCAATCTGAACACCATCACGGAGGGGTTCATCTTCTTCATAGGTGCCTCTCCGATGATGCGTGAGTAGTCCACCATAGACCTACGGGTCCGTAGGGAGTAGCTAGATGGCTTCCTCTCTCTCTCTCTTATGATTCTCAATACAATGGTCTCTTGGAGATCTATTTGATGTAAACTTTTGCGGTGTGTTTGTTGGGATCCGATGAATTTTGAGTTCATGATCAGTTTCTATCCATGAATATTATTTGAGTCTTCTTTGATCTCTTATATGCATGAATACTTATAGCCTCGTATTTCTTCTTCGAATCTTTGGTTTAGTTAGGCCGACTAGATCGATTTTTCTTGCCATGGGAAGAGGTGCTTTGTGATGGGTTCGATCTTGCGATGTTCTTTCCCAGTGACAGAAGGGGCTGCAAGACGCTCATGTATCGTTGCTATTAAGGATAAAAAGATGGGGTCTATTCCTACATGAATAGATCTTGTCTACATCATGTCATCATTCTTATTGCATTACTCTGTTTTCCATGAACTTAATACACTAGATGCATGCTGGATAACGGTCGATGTGTGGAGTAATAGAGGTAGATGCAAGCAGGAGTCGGTCTACCTATCTTGGACGTGATGCCTATATAATGATCATTGCCTTCGATATCGTCATGACTATTCGATTTTCTATCAATTGCCCAACAGTAATTTGTTCACCCACCGTGCGTTATACTCATGAGAGAAGCCACTAGTGAATCCTACGGCCCCCGGGTCTACTTTTCCGACATATTGCTTTCAGATCTATCTTTTTGCATCTTTTTTTTCAGATCTACAAAATCAAAAACCCAAAAACATATTGCTGCATATTTTATTTGCTCTTTTTATTTTGTGTTCTTGAGAGATCTATCTCTCCAATCTATCACTACCTAATCTATCTTTTTACCGTAGAGAGATTGACAACCTCTCTTTCGCGTCGGGTTGCAAGTATTTGTTGTTTGTGTGCAGGTGCTGCTTATTGGGTGGTGGTGATCCTCCTACTGGTTCTATAACCTTGGTTTCATAACTGAGGGACATACTTACCGTCGCTGTGCTGCATCATCCCTTCCTCTTTGGGGAAATACCGACACAGTCTCAAGCCACGTCAATGACCCACAATTATAGGGGATCAATCGTAGTCCTTTTGATAAGTAAGAGTGTTAAACCCAACGAGGAGCAGAAGGAAATGATAAGCAGTTTTCAGCAAGGTATTCTCTGCAAGTGCTGTGAGTAACAATAGTAGATAGTTTTGTAGCAAGATAATTCATAACAAGTGACAAGTAACAATAGTAACAATGGTGCAGCAAGGTAGCCCAATCCTTTTTGTAGCAAAGGACATGCCTAAAAGTACTCTTATATTAAGCAAGTGCTCCCGAGGAGACATGGGAATTTCTGTCTAGTCATGTTCATCGTGTTGAGTTGATTCACGTTCGCTACTTTGATAATTTGATATGTGGGTGGACCGGTGCTAAGGTGTTGTTCTTACTTGAACTAACAACCTACTTATGATTAACCCATCTCGCAAGCATCCGCAACTACGAAAGAAGAATTAAGATAAATCTAACCATAGCATGAAACATGTGGATCCAAATCAGCCCCTTATGAAGCAACGCATAAACTGGGGTTTAAGCTTCTGTCACTTTCGCATCCCATCATCTACTTGTTACTCCACAATTACTTCCCTTAGGCCCATATCATGATGAAGTGTCATGTAGTCGACGTTCACATGACACCACTAAGAGAAGTAACAACATACATATCATCAAAATATCGAACGCATACCAACTTCACAGGATTACTTATAACAAGACTTCTCCCATGTCCTCAGGAACAATAGTAACTACTCACACATCATCAACATGTTCAAGATCAGAGGAGTAATAATGATAATTAAGGATCTGAACATAATCTCTTCCACCAAGTAATCCAACAAGCATAAATTACGTGATGTAATCAACAGAACTAGTAACCCACAGGAACCAATCTGAGGTTTTGGGACAAAGATTGAATACAAGAGATGAACTAGGGTTGGAGATGAGACGGTGCTGGTGAAGAGGTTGATGAAGATTGGTCCTCCCATGAAGGAGGAAGCATTGGTGATGATGATGGCTTCGATCTCCCCCTCCCGGAGAGGGATTTCCCCGGCAGAATTTGACTGCCGGAGTGCAAAACGGCCTCTGCCCAGGTTTCCGCCTCAAGACGGCGGCGCTTCGTCTCGAAAACTTCCTTATGATTTTTTCTAGGGTAAAACACACGATATAGGAGAAGAGGGGCATCGGAGAGCCAGCAGGGGGCCCACAAGACATCTGGCCGCGCCTCTCTGGTATATTTTTGCTCCATAAATTCTTAAATATTCAAAAAATATTCTCCGTAAATTTTCAGGTCATTCTGAGACTGGTGATTTTTCTACCTTTTTCTCGGTTTTCCGGTCCAGAATTCCTGTTTCCAGATATTTCCCTCCTTGTGATGTACCTTGCATATTCTGAGAGAATAAACATAAGAATTGTATAATAGTGTGGAATAAGGAAAAAAATTAAGGTAGATAGTAATAGGAAATCAAGATGTAAAATGGACGTATCACCCACCAGGGAGGGACAAGCCATCAGGGCGCGTCGACCCCCCTGGGCGCGCCATGTTGGCTTGTGCCTCCGTCGTGCGGCCTCCAGTCTCCTCTTAAAGCTTCCGGGTCTTCTTTTGGTCCAGAAAAAATCATAAAAAATTCGGGGCAATTGGACATCATTTGGTACTGTAAAGATGAAAAGCCAAAAACACGCAGAAAACAGTAACTGGCAGTGGGCACTGGGTTAATAGGTTAGTGTTCAAAAATAATATAAATTGATAAATAAATACTCAAAAGGTATTCTAGAATGATAATATTATAGCATGGAACAATAAAAAATTATAGATACATTGGAGACGTATCAGCATCCCCAAGCTTAATTCCTGCTTGTCCTCAAGTAGGTAAATGATAAAACAGAATTTTTGATGTGACATGCTACCCAATATGTAATCTTTTGCATGTATTCTCATTGAGAAACGATTAATTAGCAAACATCAACATAGTAATATTTATAAGCACAAGCAACATAATCATCAATCTTTCAAAATATATGATCCTCAAAGAATGTTTACCCCCATTCATTTTATCGTATTAGTAAGTCATGGCTTCGTCTTCACCACATTAAACCAAATTTCAAGCACCACGGTGTCCAAGTCAGGCAATTGGATCGTACTTTTTCAATGTGCATCAACTTTTTATTCTTCACGCAATACATGAGCGTGAACCATGGACATAGCATAAGGGTGGAATAGAATATGATGGTAGATATCAAAGGGGTAAAAAGTGGAGAAGAAAGTCTCACATCAACTAGCCATATCAACGGGCTATGGAGATGCCCATCGATAGATATCAATGCGAGGAGTAGGGATTGCCATGCGACTGTCGAACTAGAGCTATAAGTTTATGAAAGCTCAACTGAAGCTAAGTGGGTGTGCAACCAACTTGCTTGCTCATGAAGACCTCGAGCATTTGAGGACGCCCGTCATCGGAATATACAAGCCAAGTTTTTAATAATGAAAAATAATTCCCACTAGCATATGAAAATGATATAACATGAGACTCTCCATATGAAGAACAAGGTGCCACTTTGAGGCACAAGTGTGGTAAAGGATAGTAGCAAAGTCCCTTCTCAATTTTTTTTCTCTTTTTCATTTTCATCATTTATTATTATTATTATGGCGGGCTCATTTGGCCTCCCCCATTTTTTATTTCCTCACTGGGAGAATGCTCTAATAATGATGATCGTCACACTTTTATTTACTTACAACTCAATATGAAAACTCAATATGAAGAACTATGAAACAATATGACTCTATATGAATGCCTCTGGCAGTGTACCAGGATGTGCAATGATCTAGCGTGACATGTATCAAGAAATGATGAATGGTGGCTTTGCCACAAATACTATGTCAGCTTTATATGATCACGCAAAGTAATATGACGATGAATGAACTAGTCATATGATGTAACGTTGGAAGTTGCATGACAATATATCTTAGGATGGCTATGGAAATGCCATAATAGGTAGGTATGGTGGCTGTTTTGAGGAAGATATAAGGAGGTTTATGTGTGACAGAGTGTATCATGTCACTGGGTTTGGATGCACCGGCGAAGGTTGTACCGATCCTCGAGGTGAGAATGGGCAATGCACAGTACCGAAGAGGCTAGCAAAATATGAGGTGGTGAGATTGCGCATGTCCACGGATTCACATTAGTCATAAAGAACTCATATACTTATTGCAAAGTTTTATTAGTTTTATCACAAATCAAAGTACTACTCGCATGCCCCGAGGGAGAAGGTTGTGAGGAGTTAACCATCGCGCGTTGATACGTCCATTTTGCATCATGATTTCTTATTCATATTTACGTTATTCTTGTCCATTACTCCCTATTATCATACAATTCTTATGCCCTTTCCCTCTGATTATGCAAGGTACATCACAAAGAGGGAATTATCTGGAAACTGGAATTCTGGACCGAAAAACCAAGAAAAAGGCAAAAAAATATCACCAGACTCCAAATGACCTAAAACTTCACGAAAAAAATTTATTGAATATGTGGGAATTTATGGGCCAAAAATATAACAGAGGGGGGCCACCTGCGAGGCACAAGCCAACAGGGCGCCCCTCCCAGGTCGCGCCCTGATGGCTTGTGGGGCCCTGGTTGGCCTCACGACGCCCCTCTTCTCCTATATGGTGTTTTTTACCCTAGAAAAAATCATAAGCAACCTTTAGGGACGAAGCGCCGCCGTCTCGAGGTGGAAAGCTAGGCAGAGGCCCTTTTGCACTCCGACAGTCAGATTCTGCCGGGGAAATTCCTCTCCGGGAGGGGGAGATCGAAGCCATCGTCATCACCAACGCTTCCTCCTTCGTGGGAGAACCAATCCTCATCAACATCTTCACCAACTCCATCTCATCTCCAACCTTAGTTCATTTCTTGTATTCAATCTTTGTCTCAAAACCTCAGATTGGTACATGTGGGTTACTAGTTGTGTTGATTACATCTTGTAGTTGATGCTTGTTGGATTACTTGGTGGAAGAAATTATGTTCAGATCCTTAATTGTTATTATTCCACCTCTGATCTTGAACATGTTGATGAGGTGTGAGTAGTTACTATTGTTCCTGAGGACATGGGAGAAGTCTTGTTATAAGTAATCATGTGAAGTTGGTATTCATTCGATATTTTGATGATATGTAGTTGTTACTTCTCTTAGTGGTGTCATGTGAACGTCGACTACATGACACTTCACCATGTTATGGGCCTAAGGGAAGTCATTGTGGAGTAACAAATAGATGATGGGTTGCTAGAGTGACAGAAGCTTAAATCCCAGTTTATGCGTTGCTTCATAAGGGGCTGATTTGGATCCACATGTTTCATGCTATGGTTAGATTGATCCTAATTCTTCTTTCATAGTTACGGATGCTTGCGAGCGGGGGTAATCATAAGTAGGTTGTTAGTTCAAGTAAGAACATCTCCTTAGCACCAGTCCTCCCACATATCAAATTATCAAAGTAGCGAACGCGAATCAACTCAACATGATGAACATGACTAGATAGAATTCCCGTGCGTCCTCGGGAGCGCTTGCTTAATATAAGAGTACTTTCTATAAAAAGGATTGGTCTACCTTGTTGCACCTTTGCAACTATTGTTACTTGTCACTTGTTATGATTTATCTTGCTACAAAACTATCTACTATCGTTACTTACAACACTTGTAGAGAATACCTTGCTGAAAACCGCTTATCATTTCCTTCTGCTCCTTGTTGGGTTCGACACTCTTACTTATCGAAAGGGCTACGATTGATCCCCTATACTTGTGGGTCATCAAGACTCTTTTTTTGCGCTGTTGCCAGGGAGTGAAGCGCCTTTGGTAAGTGGAATTGGTAAGGAAACATTTTCTATATGTGCTGAAATTTACTGTTGCTTGTCGCTATGAACGGTCACCCTTTGAGTGGCTTGTTCGGGACATCTTCGCCCCGAACTGAAGAGGATGAAATTTTCCCTCAACCTAATGAACCTACTAAAAATATTTATTATGAGATTCCTTTGGGTATGCTTGAAAAACTATTATCACACCCATATGATGGAACGACTCATCCTGATTATCACCTGATATTTGTCGATGAAGTTTGTGGATTATTTCAGCTTGCAGGGTGTCTCGAGACAAAGTTAAGAAGAAAGTTTTCCCTTTATCTTTGGAGGGAAATGCATTAATGTGGTACATGCTATTGGGTGACATCGGATCATGGGACTGGAATCATTTGAAGTTGGAATTTCATCAGAAGTTCTACCCTATGCATCTAGTTCATCGTGATCGGAACTTTATTTATAATTTCTTGCCTCGTGAAGGAGAAAGTATCGCTCAAGCTTGGGGGAGGCTTAAATCTATGATGCACACTTGCGCCAACCATGAGATTTCAAGAAAAACTATTTTGCAAAAAAAAATGCTCGGCTTTCTCATGATGATCAAGTACTATCGATTCTTCTTCTACTGGTTCCTTCATGAATAGGACTATTGAATTCAAATGGGATCTTCTGGAACGAATTAAATGCAAATCCGAAGATTGGGAACTCGACAAAGGTAAAGAGTTAGGTATAAAGCTTAAGTTCGATTGTGTTCAATCTTTTATGGAAACTGATGCATGCTATAAGTTGAGTAATAAACATGGCCTTGACTCTGAGATAGCAGCTTCTTTCTGTGAATCATTTGCTACTCGTGTTGATCTCCCTAAGGAGAAGTGGTTTAAGTACCATCCACCCATTGAAAAGCAATTAGAGAAACCTATTAAAATTGAAAAGGAAGAAATAATTGTTAGCCATGTTGATCCAATTGTTCCTACTGCTTACATTGAGAAACCACCTTTCCCTGTTAGAATTAAGGAACACGCTAAAGCTACAACTGTGGTTAATAAAAGTCATGCTAGGACACCTACACCTCCTAAAAAAAATGTTGAGCCTAAAGTTTCTATGGTTAAAGATCTGTTAGTTGATAACATTGATGGTCAAGTTATTTACTTCTGTGGTGAAGCTGCTAGAATTGCAAAACCTTCTAGAAATGTGCAAGATGAACTAGATAAAAATAAACCAGTTGTTGGCATGCCTGTGGTTTCAGTTAAAATTGGAGATCATTGTTATCACGGCTTGTGTGATATTGGTGCTAGTGTTAGCGCTATACCTTTTACCTGATATCAAGAAATTATGAATGGCATAGCACCATTTGAGCTTGAATACATTGATATTACTATTAAACTTGCAAACAGAGACACTATTACACCACTTGGGATTGTTAGAGATGTTGAAGTATTGTGTGGAAAGGTCAAGTACCCCACTGATTTTCTAGTACTTGGTTCAGAGCAAGATAACGTTTGTCCCATTATATTTGGTAGACCTTTCTTGAATATTGTTAATGCTGAGATTAATTGTGTTACTGAGAAGGTTAAAGTAAGCTTTGGCGATGTGTCTCATGAATTTAATTTCTCTAAGTTTAGTAAACAACCACATGAGAAAGAATTACCTAGCAAAGATGAGATTATGGTTCTTGCTTCTATTGTAGTACCTCCTACCGATCTGTTAGAACAATATTTACTAGACCATGAAAATGATATGCATATGAATGAGAGAAACGAAATAGATGACATATTTCTGAAACAAACACCTATTCTAAAACACAACTTACCGGTTGATATTTTAGGGGATCCCCCGCCACCCAAGGGAGATCCCGTGTTTGAGTTAAAGACTTTACCCAATACTTTGAAATATGCTTACCTTGATGAAAAGAAGATATATCCTGTTATTATCAGTGCTAACCTTTCGGAGCATGAACAAAAGAGATTACTTAAAACTATGAAGAGGCACCGGGCTGCTATTGGATATACTCTCGATGATCTTAAGGGCATTAGTCCCACTCTATGTCAGCACAAGATTAATATGGAACCAGATGCTAAACCTGACGTTGATCATCAACGCCGCTTAAACCCTAAGATGAAGGAAGTGGTAAGAACTGAAATATTAAAGCTTCTGGAGGTATGTATAATTTATCCTATTGCTGATAGTAGATGGGTAAGTCTTGTTCATTGAGTTCCTAAGAAAGGAGGTATAACTGTTGTCCCTAATGATAAAAATGAACTTATCCCACAAAGAATAGTAATTGGTTATAGGATGGTGATTGATTTCAGGAAATTAAACAAAGCTACTAGGAAATATCATTACCCTTTACCTTTTATCGATCAAATGCTAGAAAGATTATCTAAGCATACACACTTCTGCTTTCTTGATGGATATTCTTGTTTTTCTCAAATACCTGTGTCAAAAGAGGATCAAGAGAAAACTAATTTTACTTGCCCTTTTGGAACGTATGCTTATAGACGTATGCCTTTTGGTTTATGCAATGCACCTGCTACCTTTCAAAGATGTATGACCGCTATATTCTCTGATTTTTGTGAAAAGATTGTTGAGGTTTTCATGGATGATTTTTCTGTTTACGGAACTTCTTTTGATGATTGCTTGAGCAACCTTGATCGAGTTTTGCAGAGATGTGAAGAAACTAATCTTGTCTTGAAAAGTGCCATTTTATGGTGAATGAAGGTATAGTGCTTGGGCATAAAATTTCTAAACGGGGTATTGAAGTGGACAAAGCTAAAGTTGACGCAATTGAGAAGATGCCATGCCCAAAAGATATCAAAGGTATAAGAAGTTTCCTTGGTCATGCTAGTTTCTATAGGCGTTTCATCAAAGATTTCTCAAAGATTTCAAGGCCGTTAACTAATCTTCTTCGAAAAGATATTCCTTTTGTTTTTGATGATGATTGTGTAGAAGCTTTTGAAATACTTAAGAAAGCTTTGATTCCCGCACACATTGTTCAAACACCTGATTGGAACTTGCCATTTGAGATTATGTGTGATGCTAGTGATTTTGTTGTTGGTGTTCTTCTAGGGCAAAGAGTAGCCAAAAAATTGAATTTTATCCATTATGCTAGTAAAACCCTAGATCCCGCTCAAAGAAATTATGCCACCACTGAAAATGAAATTTTAGCAGTTGTCTTTGCATGTGATAAGTTTAGATCTTATATTGTTGATTACAAAGTAACTATTCACACGGATCATGCTGCTATTAAATACCTTATGGGAAAGAAAGATGCTAAGTCGAGACTTATTAGGTGGGTGCTTCTTCTTCAAGAGTTTGATTCGCATATTGTTGATAGAAAGGGAGCTGAAAACCCCATAGCAGATAACCTGTCTAGAATGGAAAATGTTCTTGATGACCCACTTCCTATTGATGATAATTTTCCTGATGAACAACTAGCTGCTATAAATACTTCACGTAGTACTCCTTGGTACGCTGATTATGCTAATTATATTGTTGCTAAATACATTCCACCTAATTTCACCTATCAACAAAAGAAAAAATTCTTTTATAATTTACGACATTACTTCTGGGATGATTCACATCTTTATAAAGAAGGAGTAGATGGTATTATTAGACATTGTATACCTGAGCATGAACAGAAACAAATCTTAAGGAATTGTCATTCAGAGCCTTACGGAGGACATCATGCTGGTGACAAAACTGCACACAAGGTATTACAATTTGGTTTTTATTGGCCTACACTTTTCAAAGATGCTCGTAAGTATGTCCTTTCATGTAATGAATGTCAAAGAGTTGGTAACATTGGTAAATGTCAGGAAATGCCTATGAATTATTCACTTGCCATTGAACCATTTGATGTTTGGGGTTTTGACTTTATGGGACCCTTTCCTTCCTCAAATGGGTACACTCATATTTCAGTTGTTGTTGATTACGTTACTAAGTGGGTAGAGGCTATCCCAACTAGTAGTGCTGATCATAACACCTCTATTAAAATGCTTAAGGAAATTATTTTTCTGAGGTTTGGAGTCCCTAGATACTTAATGACTGATGGTGGTTCACATTTTATTCATGGTGCTTTCTGTAAACTTCTAGCTAAATATGATGTTAACCATAGAATTGCATCACCATATCATCCTCAGTCTAGTGGCCAAGTTGAATTGAGCAATCGAGAATGAAAATTAATCTTGCAAAAGACGGTCAATAGATCTAGGAAGAATTGGTCTAAGAAATTAGACGAAGCTTTGTGGGCTTATAGACCTGCTTATAAGAACCCCATGGGGATGTCCCCATAAAAATGGTGTATGGAAAAGCTTGTCATTTGCCTCTTGAACTAGAACATAAGGCTTATTGGGCAATTAAGGAACTGAATTATGATTTTAAACTTGCCGGTGAAAAGAGGTTATTTGACATTAGCTCATTAGATGAATGGAGGACACAAGCCTATGAGAATCTAAGTTGTTTAAAGAAAAAGTTAAAAGATGGCATGACAAAAGGATTCAAAAATGGGAATTCAATGTAGGAGATCTTGTCTTTTGTATAATTCTCGTTTCAGGTTTTTTGCAGGAAAACTCTTATCCAAATGGGAAGGTCCATTCGTTGTCGAAGAGGTCTACCGCTCCGGTGTTATAAAAACGAATAACTTCGAAGGCAAAAACCGAGAGTGGTGAATGGCAAAGAATCAAGCATTATGTTTCAGGTACACACATTAATGAAGAGACTATTGTCATCCAAGTAATAACACCGAAAGAACACATACGGGAGGCCTTCCGGAACACTCCAGAAACCTGGAAAAGAGGTAGGTATGTGGTACGGAAAGTAAACCGACTCCAAAAATTCCAAAAATAATAATTTCTGTTGGTTTAAGTATTTTAGAAAAAATCCAAAAATAAAACGGAGTCAGGGGGACCCACGAGGGAGGCACAAGCCAACAGGGCGCCCCCCTGGGGCACGCCCTGATGGCTTGTGGGACCGTCGTGTGCCTCCCCGACTCTGATTTCTTCCCGAACACGTATTTTGACCTAGAAAAAATCATTATATATACCCCCGTATGTTTTGACCACCGCATCACGAGTTTCTCCTCTGTTTTTGTTTCGAGCTTCTTTTCTGACAGATCTAGATCGCGATGACTTCCCCAAGTTCATCCAAAGACAAGTTCTTCGAGAAGGTCATCAACCCCTACTTGCCGGAGGTGATGAAGCACCCTCAAGCCATTGAGATGCGTGAGGGGGTGCTCCACATTCGGGATGTCCAAGGCCCCAAGAAGGAGGGAAGTGACACGGCCAGACTTGCAGAAGTGGAGCAAGAGATGTTCAAGTGCCAAGGGATGGTTGAACGTGGTCTGAGTGCTAATCACTCTATGATCACAGACTTCATCCGCGAGAACAAGATTGACACAAGGAGCGTGGGAGAAGCTCTCTTCAAACTTCAAGAGCGAATCAAGCACCTTCAATCTCAAATTTATGAACTCCAAACCCAGAACTATGAGTATGAATCTAGGTTTAAAAGGATGAGCTTCGCTGCTAATTTCAGGATTCCAGAAACAAGAGTTTCTTTCCATGATGGGGAACCTATGACTTGGAAGATGGAGGATTTCCGCACGCCACCACCAACACCGAAGAACACTTGAGTACATGGGTATGCGCACAATCCCTAGCTTGTTCCAAGCTTGGGGGAGGTGCCCCGGTATTGTATCACCATCACTTTTCACCATCATCTTTTATTTTAGTTTGATCTTTTGTTATTTCGTGGATTAGAGAAATAAAGTTTCAGATTTGCTTTCCTTAGGATTTTGCTTTGAGATCTACCATCCTTGTAATCGAGTGTGAGAGTTATATAATAAAGATTAGTTGAGTCCGTGTGTTATACTCACTTGCACCAATCATCATAGCATGACAATAAAAGGAATAGTAAAGATCATATGCTTATCCCATTGGAAGTAATGACTTCACATAAAAAGAAAGTATGAGCTATGAAAATTATTGGGAATAGAACAAACATAGCTGTAGTCATTGTTATAATCTATGCAAGATTAGAGAAGAGAAGATCCACATACAAATACACTATCTTGGACATCATCTATGATTACGAACCCTCACCAAATATTAAATAATGATCAAGTTTGAAGTTGGACATGGAAGACAACCTAATGTTCATGATTGCTTACATTTGCATAGAAGTTATATAGGCATGGATCCTTTAACAAGTGATGCTTCCTTTAGATCTTTTGCTAGCCAAAATTTCTCCACCAAGTAGAGATACTACTTGTGCATCCACAACCCCTCGAACCCAGTTTCTTTTTGTAAGAGTCCACCTTACCTACCTATGGATTGAATAAGATCCTTCAAGTAAGTATCATCGGTGCATAAGCAATAAAAATTGCCTTTAATCATGAATGATGTTTTATTGAAAAGGAAAATAAGCTTTGTACGATCTTGTGATGGGGAAGAAATAAAAGCGACGGAGTGCATACTAAAGTTCGCTATCACAAGGGGCAATATAAAGTGAAGTTCCTTTGCATTAAGATATTGCACGTCCAATCAAATAAGAGCGCATGACAACCTCTGCTTCCCTCTGCGAAGGGCCTATCTTTCACTTTCATAAAGTTCTTGCTTTTACTCAAGAGTCATTAATATCTTCCCTCCTTTTAAGTTATAAACTCTCTTTGTGGCAAGCATCACATGTTGAGGAAAGATCCAGGTATATATATCAAGTTGACTGTAAGAAACCATGATTCATTATTGTTGACATTATCCTTGAGGTAAATGAGTTGGGTGGCAAATGAAGCCCCTATCTTCCTATGTGTCCCGCAAAAACATTAGCTCCAAAAATATGCAATGAGTGTCAACAATCATAGATGACTAATGATAGTTGAGTATGTGGGTTTGCTACAATGAAAGCTCTTATATAGACTCTTCTCTTGAATATGATGAATTGTGATTATCACCATGACTAAAGGCGCCGTTTGTTGGTTGTCATTAAGGTTTATGCTTCATACTTCAATAATTGTGAATAGATCTTGACTTGCTTATGAGAAGTTATATGATGAAATGCTTGCTGCTATAATGATATTCATGATGCTCCCATGTCCGTAATCTATTTTTATCGACACCTCTCTCTCAAATTATGTGGTCATTACTCTCGAGTTCGGCTTTCGCATGAGGACCAGCGAGGTCCAAGCTTGGTGGAGTTGATACGTCCATTTTGCATCATGATTTCTTATTCATATTTACGTTATTCTTGTCCATTATTCCCTATTATCATACATTTTTTATGCCCTTTCCCTCTGATTATGCAAGGTACATCACAAAGAGGGAATTATCTGGAAACTGGAATTCTGGACCGGAAAACCGAGAAAAAGGTAGAAAAATCACCAGACTCCAAATGACCTGAAACTTCACGAGGAATTTTTATTGAATATATGTGAATTTATCGGCCAAAAATATACCAGAGGCGGGCCACCAGCCAGGCCCAAGCCAACAGGGCGCCCCCCAGGCCGACCCTGATGGCTTGTGGGGCCCTGGCTGGCCTCTCGACGCCCCTCTTCTCCTATATGGTCTGTTTTACCCTAGAAAAAATCATAAGCAACCTTTCGGGACGAAGCACCGCCGTCTCGAGGCAGAAACCTGGGCAGAGGCCTATTTGCACTCCGGTAGTCAGATTCTGTCCGGGAAATTCCTCTCCGGGAGGGGGCGATCGAAGCCATTGTCATCACCAACGCTTCCTCAGTCGTGGGAGGACCAATCCTCATTAACATCTTCACCAGCACCATCTCGTCTCCAACCCTAGTTCATTTCTTGTAGTCAATCTTTGTCTCAAAACCTCAGATTCGTACATGTGGGTTACTGGTTGTGTTGATTACATGTTGTAGTTGATGCTTGTTGGATTACTTGGTGGAAGAAGTTATGTTCAGATCCTTAATTATTATTATTGCACCTCTGATCTTGAACATGTTGATGAGGTGTGAGTAGTTACTATTGTTCCTGAGGACATGGGAGAAGTACTGTTATTAGTAATCATGTGAAGTTGGTAGTCGTTAGATATTTTGATGATATGTATGTTGTTACTTCTCTTAGTGGTGTCATGTGAACGTCGACTACATGACACTTCATCATGTATATGGGCCTAAGGGAAGTCATTGTCGAGTAACAAGTAGATGATGGGTTGCTAGAGTGACAGAAGCTTAAACCCGAGTTTATGTGTTGCTTCATATGGGGCTGATTTGGATCCACATGTTTCATGCCATGGTTAGATTTATCTTAATTCTTCTTTCGTAGTTGCGGATGCTTGCAAGAGGGGTTAATCATAAGTAGGTTGTTAGTTCAAGTAAGAACAACACCTTAGCACCGGTCCACCCACATATCAAATTATCAAAGTAGCGAACGCGAATCAACTCAACATGATGAACATGACTAGACAGAATTCCCATGTGTCCTCGGTAGCGCTTGCTTAATATAAGTGTACTTTCAGGCCTGTCCTTTGCTATAAAAAGGATTGGGCTACCTTGCTGCACCTTTGCTACTATTGTTACTTGTCACTTGTTACGATTTATCTTGCTACAAAACTATCTACTATCATTACTTATAGCACTTGTAGAGAATACCTTGCTGAAAACCGCATAGCATTTCCTTCTGCTCCTCGTTGGGTTCGCAACTCTTACTTATTGAAAGGACTACGATTGATTCCCTATACTTGTGGGTCATCGCGCGCCTCCGGCCCGAAACAACACTAGGATTTCAACGATGAATAGAAATGCTCACACATCCCCATCATGCCTTTTCCAATATTTAGACAAACGGGAAATTAACACCTCTTAATATAGATACTTCTACGAACCGACAACCATGCACTCACACCCTTTCACATTACCACATCAATATCATTAACCCACAATTTCTCTTTAATGTGCTACATGATGGTTTTGATTATGACTCATTGAATACCCATTATTGTTTGAATAGCCTTAAAATCCATGCAAATTACCGTCACTATTTATTAACTATCAAACAAATATAAGTGGAAAACAAGAGTGTAATTATTTCTATAAAATCTATACGCCGTCGTGCTCAAAAATATATAAGTGAAGTACTAGAGCAACCGCTAAGCTCAAAATATATAAGTGAAGCACATACAGTATTCTAATAAATTATGATGAAGGTGTATCTCTATCAAATAGGTGTGTCCAGCAAATGATGATTGTAGCAAACTAAAAACAAAATAAAACAAAAGCAAATGACGCTCCAAGCAAAACTCATATCATGTGACAAATAAAAATATAGCTCCAAGTGACATACCGATCGATTGAGACGAAAGAGGGGATGCCTTCCGGGGCATCCCCAAGCTTGGACGCTTGATTATTCCTAGAATATTACCTTGGGGTGCCTTGGTAATCCCCAAGCTTAGTCTCTTGCCGCTCCTTATTCCTTTGTCCATCGTGATAACACCCAAAACTTGAAAACTTCAATCACACAAAACTCAACAAAACTTCGTGAGATCCGTTAGTATAAGCAACATATCAAATACTTTAGGTACTGTTATAAATTGATTCATATTTTATTATTGCATAATAGGTACTGCATTCTAACTTCTCCATGGCTTATACCCCCCAATACAATCCATAGCATCATCAAAACAAGCAAACTATGCAAGCAAAAAACAGAATCTGTCTAAAACAGAACAGTCTGTAAAGATCTGTAGAGAACCTATACTTCCGTAACTCTAAAAATTCTGAAACATTGGGAAACATGAAGAATTTGTATAGAAACACTGTGTAAAAAATTCAGATCGAAAAGAGGTTCCAGTAAAATCAGAGAAATTATGCACTGGACACTAAAGTTTCTGTTTTTGCACCGTATCAATCCTACTGATCATGTAAGTCATCCCAAAGGCTTTAATTGGCACAAACACTAATTAAAATATAAAAAACAATCATTACAGAGGCAATAATCATGTTATCAAAAACAAACATAAAGTAAAAAGCAAAAATAAAGATAACTATTGGGTTGCCTCCCAACTAGCGCTATCGTTTTATGCCCCTAGCTAGGCATAATGCCTAGTTTCAAGTGTTTTCATCTTTGACATAAAGCTCCTCAATAACACAACCATGATTATTAGGGACAATGAGAGGCTTGAAAATAGGGCCCTTTATAAGGTTTATAAAGTTGGGATGCACACTAATCATTTTGAGATCTTCATTTCTTTTGGTAGGAGTACTAATGCTCATGGGAACATATATGAACATGGGAATTTTATTTTGAGAAGTACTAGAATTAGTTTTTGAGGGTGTGAAAGCGGAACCTACTTTATCAATGACTTCTTACATTTTATCAATCCTATTCAAGCTTTGTTCTACCCTCTCATCAATAATTGTATCCTTGTCCTTTAAAGTTTTCAAAGTCATTCCTACCCGTGACCCAAATTGAGTGATATGATTATGAAGCTTTTTATCCAACTCCTCAATTTGTTCATTGGTAGTCAATTTCCTTTCAATAGAATGAAGCCTTTGTATCACATGTTCCATGATCAAAATAGTTTTATTAATGATAATTGGTGGTGCTCCTACAAGATTTTCAATAGCAGTATAAGCATCCAAAGTTCGACACATTAAGATATTGCCACCGGTAATGGTGTCAAGAACAAACCTATACTAAGTTGTCACACCCACATAAAAATTATGAAGAAAGGTAGTGGTGGATTGCTTATGAGTTGAAGTATTTTGAGCATTGCAAATCCTATACCAAGCATCTTTTAAACTTTCTCCTCCCCTTTGTCTAAAATTAAACACTTCATTCTCGGGAGTGAGTGAAACGGAGGAAGAACTAGACATATAGTAACAAGCAAAGAAGTAAACTAGTAACAAGCAAAGATAAATATTATTGCATTTTTGATTTTTATGAAGCAAACTAAATATAACAACAAATAAAAATAAGAACAAGTGAATGATAATTTGTGCAAAGTTACTTGATAGTTGGTTGATGATATTCCCTGGCAACGGTGCCAAAAATCCTTCCTAGTACTTTTGATGTGCGTTGGGTTTTCAATGAAGAGGAACGGGTTATTGTAGCACAATACGGATAAGTATTTCCTTCTATTAAGAACCAAGGTTTATTGAACCACTAGGAATATCAATCAACCACCGTCTTCAGCGACTGCACACAAAAGAGCAAACACTTGGATCCAACGCGGGCAAGAGGGTTGTCAATCCCCTTGGACTCATTATTTGCAAGCAAATGAAGTGTGTAGATAATTGTGAATTGCAAAATAAAATAAAAACAAAGAAATGGCAGCAAGGTATTGATAGATTTTGTAAATATATAAGTGAATAGACCTGGGGGGCATAGTTTTCCCTAAGGGCATCTCTCATGTAGGAAGCATATGGTGGGTAAACAAATTACTGTTGGGCAATTGATAGAAAAGTGCATAGTTATGTTCATATTCACGGCGATGATCATGTATATATAGGCATCACGTCCATAAGAAAATAGGCCGACTCCTGCCTGCACCTATTACTATTACTCCACCCATCGACCGCTATCCAGCATGCATCTAGAGTATTAAGTAAAACAGAGTAATGCTTGGTGAACGATGACATGATGTAGACAGAGGGAATTCAATTAATATGAACTAACCCCATCGTTTTATCCTTAGTGGCAACAATACAAAGATGTGTCTTGTTCATTTCTGTCACTGGGATATAGAGCATCGCTAGATTGAACCCACTACAACGCACCCCTCTCACCGAAGAAATATCAATCTAGCTGGTGATACGTCTCCAACGTATCTACTTTTCCAAACACTTTTGCTCTAGTTTTGACCTCTAATTTGCATGATTTGAATGGAACTAACCCGGACTGACGTTGTTTTCAATAGAACTACCTTGGTGTTATTTTTTGTGCAGAAATAAAAGTTCTCGGAATTGGACGAAACTTTTTGTGGATTTTTTCTTGGAATTATAATGAATTATGGAGCGAAGACCTGCCGGAGGGAGGCCACCTATGGGGCACAAGCCAACAGGGCGCGACCCCCCTAGGTCACGCCCTGATGGCTTGTGGGGCTCACGAGGCTCCTCCGACCCTAATTCCAGTCCTATAAAATCACATCTTCGGAGAAAAAAAATCAGAGAGAAATTTTCATCGCGTTTCACGAGACGGAGCCGCCGCCACCTCCTGTTCTTCCTCGGGAGGGCTGATCTGGAGTCCGTTTGGGGCTCCGGAGAAGGGAAATCGTCGCCCTCTTCATCACATCCCCTTCTCCATCAACACCGCCATGATGCTCACCACCGGGAGTGAGTAATTCCTTTGTAGGCTTGCTAGACAGTGGTGGGATTGGATGAGATTGATCATGTAATCGAGTTAAGTTTGACAGGGCTTGATCCCTAGTATCCACTATGTTCTAAGATTGATGTTGCTATGACTTTGCAATGCTTAATGCTTGTCACTAGGGCCCGAGTGCCATGATTTCAGATCTAAACATATTATATTAACTCTGAATGTAAGATTGATTTGGATCCTATCTTGCAAGTTGTATGCACCTATTACATGTCTTGATGCGTATACCCCAAGGTGACAATAATTGGGATTCTTTCTGGTGAATGTCGTAGTTTGAGGAGTTCATGTATTCACCATATGTTAATGCTTTGTTCTGATTCTCTTTTAAAAGGAGGCCTTAATATCCCTTAGTTTCCAATAGGACCCCGCTTCCACGGGAGGGTAGGACAAAAGATGTCATACAAGTTCTTATCGCAAGCACGTATGACTATATACGAAATACATGCCTACATTATATTGATGAATTGGAGCTAGTTCAGTGTCGCCCTAGTGTGTAACTGTTACATGATTGATGTCATCTAAATTATTATCCATCACCGAACCACGTGCCTACGCTTTACATATACCGAATCTTGCCAAGTTACTATTGCTACTGCTACTGTTACAACTACTACAAAATTATTGTTGTCACTACTACTGTTACTTTTGCTACTACTATTTGCTGTGCTACTAAAGCTTTGGTGTAGAGAGATATCCCGGGTGCGGTTGAATTGACAACGCAACTGTCAAGGCCGATAAATATTCGTTGGCTCCCCTTGTGTCGAATCAATAAATTAGGGTGAAATACTACCCGTGAAGACTGTCGTGATCCCCTATACTTGTGGGTTATCAAGACCTTTTTCTGGCACCGTTGCCGGGGAGCATAGCTCTATTTATTGTGTTAACTTGAGGATATCCAATTGCCACTATGAAGAATTTGAAAGATAATCGAACTAAGATCGTCCCCTCTCGCACGAGAGGAGGTAAGGAACTGCCATCTAGCTCTGCTTTTGATTCACCTATTGTTTTGAATCAGCTTGTTACACCACCGCCTATTGATCGTCCTGATATGTCACATGAACTTGATGATGCTACCTCTGAAATTAATGATGATACTATTGCTACACATGTTGAAACTAAAACTGTGCCACTGAATGAATTACTTGATGCTCATATTGCTAGAGCTATGGAACTTGAAAATGCTGAAACTGATGAGGACTTTGAATCACCTATTACACCTCGCTCTCCTAATAGATATGAATTGCCTCATGTACCTGAAGGTTATGTCATGGATAAGGAAACAACTAGGGATTTCTTTGCTTGTGAAAATAGAGAAGACTTGAAGAAACTGCTATGCAAACTAAAAGAAAAATCTATGATGGAGAAAATGAAATATGATCCTAAATTTGCTACTTCTCCTATATTTGTTACTGATAAGGACTATGAGTTCTCTATGGATCCGGAGTTAATTCCTATAGTAGAGTCTGATCCTTTCCACGGTTATGAAAATGAAACTTTTGTCGAACACCTTATGAAACTAAATGATATTGCTGCTCTGTTTACCAATGATGAAAATATATGCTACTATTATATCCTTAAGCTCTTTCCTTTCTCGCTAAAAGGCGAGGCAAAGGAATGGTTCCTTTCTCTTGCTCCTGGTTGTATGCGTAGTCCCCACGATATGCTCCACTATTTTTCTGAAAAATATTTTCCTGCTCATAAGAAACAAGCTACCTTACAGGAAATATTTAACTTTGCGCAAATTGAAGAAGAGAATCTCCCTCAATCTTGGGGGAGGCTTCTCCGGTTACTTAGAGCTTTACCTGATTGTCCTCTTCAGAAAAATGAAATTCTTGATATCTTTTATAATGGACTAACTGATGCTTCTAGGGATTTCCTAAATAGTTGTGTTGGTTGTGAAAGAATTATTGAATAACATATTGCAAAATGTCGATGATTGGACGCTTCCTGAACCACCTCCGGAACTTATTCAAAAGAAGAGAGGTATTCTATTCCTCAACCCTGAAGATATGCAAGAAGAAAAAAGATCTATGAAGGAGAAAGGTATTAAAATTGAGGATATCAAGAAACTACCACCTATTGAAGAAATACATGGACTTGATACCCTGACACAGGTAGTAGAGGTAAACTCTCTCCATTCCTTTAGTGAAAATGATATACCTTACACTAAGACTCATGAACAATGCATGGATGAATATGATAATTACGTTGTTAAGCAAGAACACTTCAATAACTATGTTAACGATCGATTGAGACGTAATGCCATGATGATAGACCGCTTAAGTGACTTGATGTTTAGAATTGCTAATGATGTAAAAGGTCTAGGTAGACATGCTTTCATGGTTCACACTCAACTAGACCAAGTTTCTAAGTCACAAAATGATTTGCTTGCTGAAGTAAATAATAGTATGAATGATCAAGTTGTTAGAGTAAAGACTAGGGGAGGTCAAATGACCCAAGAACCTCTCTACCCAGAAGGTCATCCTAGAAGAATAGAACAGGATTCTCAGAAAATTAATGTTGATGTACCTAGTTCCTCTAATAAGAAAAAGAAGAAGAAAAATGATAGGAACTTGCATGCTCCTAGTGAACCTGTTATAGGAACACCCACTGAGAATCACAATGATGTTTCTATTTTTGATGCTGAGACACAATCTGGTAGTGAACATGCACCTAGTGATAATGAAAAGGAAGATGAAAATAATACTGTGCATGCAGATGCTCCACCAGATAGTAATAAAGAACATGATAACGATGTAGAGTTAGAATCTGTGGAGGATCTTGATAACCCACCTCCTAAAAATAAACGTTATGATAAGAGAAACTTTGTTACTAGAAAACATGGAAGGGAAAGAGATCCATGGGTTCAAAAACCCATGCCATTCCCTCGTAAGGCTTATAAAAGTAAGGACGATGAAGATTTTGAATGCTTTGCTGAAATGATTAGACTCGTTCTTTCGCGCACTCGCTTGGCCGATATATTGAAAATGCCTCCGTATGATAAGTACATGAAGGATATTATCACCAACAAAAGAAAAAAATATGAAACTGAAATTGCTACTGTGCTTGCTAATTATTCTTTTGATGGAGGAATACCTAAGAAGCTAGGAGATCCTGGCATACCCACAATACCTTGCTCTATTAAAAGAAATTATGTTAAAACTGCTTTATGTGATTTAGGGACCGGTGTTAGTGTTATGCCTTTCTCCCTTTATAAAAGACTCGATTTGAGTAAGCTTACACCTACTAAGATATCTTTGCAAATGGCTGATAAATCCACTGCTTTACCTATTGGAATTTGTGAGGACGTTCCTGTTGTGGTTGCAAATGTTACTATCTTGACAGACTTTGTTATTCTTGATATGCCCGAGGACAACAATATGTCAATCATCCTTGGAGACCCATTTTAAATACTGCAGGGGCTGTTATTGATTGCAATAAAAGAAATGTTACCTTTCATGTCAATGGCAAGCAACATACCGTGCATTTCCCCAATAAGCAAACTTTGGTTAATAATATTAATGTCATTGAGCCTACTCCCACGGTTATCATTAGAAGTCTTGCAATTCCTCTACCTACTGTTAAGAATAAATATTATAATCTTATTGTTGGGGAGATGCAAATCCCGATTGAGGTAACCTAGTGATATACGAAAATTCTTCGGTTGCATGTTAGTCGGAAACGGTTATTAATAAGACTTGATCAACCTTATTAATGGATCCTTTTCAGAAGGCATGTGATTGATGAATTTAGTAATCCCAACTCTCTGTATCAAAAGTTTATCCTCTGTTATTTTCAGTTTATATAAAATAAATTAGTTGGATTTTCCGTTTTTCTGTTTTTCCCGTGCGTAGAAAAATTACCCAAAAATAAAAGTCTCGGATTGCCACAAAATTTTAACATGAATTTTTCTGGAATATATAAGAATTTTTGGCATAAATATTGCAACAGAGGACTGCACCTGTGGGCCACAAGCCAACAGGGCACGACCCCCCCTAGGCCGCGCCATGATGGCTTGTGGGGCCCACAGGGGGGCCCTGCCTTATCCCTTCAGCCCACTCTTTCTCCTACCTCTAGAAAATCATTCCTATTCATCTCTCTCCCATGTTCTTCCCCTAGAAACTGAAATTTTTGATCTCTTTGCTCGGACCCCGTTTCCAAAACTATTTTGAGGAATTGTTCCTTGGTATATGACTCCTCCACTCCTCCAATTTGTTTTTGTTTTAGTGGTTTATATTTTGCATAATGTGTTGCACTTGGTGCTACAGAAAATGAGCTTGCATGTTGAATTCTTTGAGTTCCAAGTAGTATGAATGCTTGATATGGCCTTTAGGCATCCATATGAGTAGTTGCTATCAATCTTGCAAAGTTTTATTGACATGAATTTGTGGCTCAAAAATTTCAGAAATTTGTGCTTGGGAAGATGAGTTTCTTTAGGAGGAGCTCCTCAAGGAGACTCACCGCGTGTGAGTATCCTAGTGGGAGCTCAGTACGACAAGCTTACATTGAACCTCGAGACAACCATATAGTTATGGCTGACGCCAAATCATGTCGATGGCCAAGTGAAGATTTCATGATAGGTGCAGGCATTAAGGAGGAATTTGACCGATTCATTGATAATACCGGCCTCACCGATTTCCTCGTAGATAAGTGTGTCCAACACTATGACCTTACCCATACATTCACGTAATGATTTCGTTATCAATCCCATGCTTCTAGAGTGTTATTTAAACTTTATGATAAATCCTTTAGCATGACTCTAGAAGATTTCTCCGTTGCTTGCAAACTTCCACTTTGGGGTTCGCCCGAGAAACCCTCAAAAACTGATTATAATTTGTTCCTCGAGAGTCTTTGTGTTGGGGAAGACAGGGGAGTAACACAGGCAAGATTTAAAAGCATACAGTTTCCCTCTATTCGATACTTTGCAGTGTTTAATGGGAAACGCGTAGTAGGAAAACAAGATTGTAGTGCTTTATGTGCCCCTAACTTGAGCCTTATCCAAACTGCCGTAACTGGTGAACAACGCTATATCCTTGGTGCAATTGTTGCCCGAAGGTTGAATTCTAATTCTAGTAACGGTGATTTGTATGGAGGAATTTATGCCTCCCGCGTAGCTGCAAAACTGGGAGTGTCGCCTCAACCTAGTGATCCGATTTTGCCTGATAGATATTTAGATTTCGAAGCTATGCGTTCTCATGAGTATATTGTAAACCGTGCTAGGGGTCATGAGTATAATTTAATATTTGGGAAATATACGCCTGTGTCTGTCACTTTGCCTGCACCTGCCCTCTTTGATTTTCAGACTCGACGGTGTTACTATGTTCTTGAGGAAGAGGTGCAGGAATACAAAGCTGCAGTGGAGGCTACTCGTTTAGCGAAGGAGGTGGCCAGGAACGCCTCCACAAGCTATCATTTTAACCATTTTCTAGACTATCAGTGGTGATCACCAAGCTAGGAAAACGCCTAAGCTTGGGGGAGTACGTATTTCTCATCGACATTACATTCATGTTTACACACTTCATATAAATTGTCGGTGTTCATCCTCTTTCATTGTATATCCATATTAGTTTTATTTTTCCGCTTTCTTCTTGTGTGTTCGAAAAACTTTGGAAAACCCAAAAACATTTCTCGCTTATTTTTAAGTTTTCTTTCCCTGTTTAATTATCTTTTGTACTAAAAAGAAAACCCAAAAAGATTTCCTTTGCATGTTGGGAGCTTTCCCGTGTAAATAGTTTTTCTCGTTCTTGTTTTCCCTTAGTTTATTTGCTCGCTTGAGAAAAACAAAAACTCCAAAAATATTTCAGTGTGTTTCTCTGAATTTCTTTTGTTTTTGTTGATTCCTTGAAAGGAGAAGACCACGATGAAAATGTAGAGTGGCTCTCATATGCTTTATTGTTGATCTAACAGAGAGCCAATATTACCTTGTCTCCTCCTTTGTCCAAAACTGCCCTACAGATTCCAGCTTAGTCCACGGTATTCTTGCACTATTATAATTATTATCACATCATTTGGTCATGCAAGTGAAAGGCAATAATGACGATATTTGACGAAGTGGTCATGGCAAAGGAAGCTGGTATGAACTCTAGTTTTCCGTTTTTGTAAATATGTTTAGCTCGTTCGATCTTGATTCAGCATATTATGAGTGAACATGTTCATGATGACAATTAGAGATTATAGCTTCTCATGCCATGCTTAAATAGCTAGTAGTGAATAATGATTTATCTTGTAGGTCAACATGCATTAAAATGGTTATGATGTGGTATGGTAGTATGGTATTTCCCTCTGAGAAATTTAAGCAGCTTGACCTGGCCCATGTGCAAACATGTAGTTGATTCAAAACCAATGCAATCTTCATGATGTTTACATTCAGAGGGTTCATATCCTACTCATGCTATGTCCAATCTTAATTATTCACAACGCATACCTATGACCGTTTTCGCTCTCTAGTTGGTCGCTTCCCAACCTATTGCTAGCCTTTGCCTGTACTAAGCGGGAATGCTGCTTGTGCATCCAAAACCTTTAAACCAAGTTATTCCATTTGAGTCCACCACACCTACCTATATGCGGTATCACCCTGCCGTTCCAAGTAAATTTGCATGTGCCATCTCTAAATATTCAAATAAACTTCCATTTTGTGCACTCGTCTCACTCATGGAGCCACGAGGCTGTCAGTATCTTCCATGCTAAGTGAGTTATTCTCAAGATGGTCATTTATTCGCCGTCATTGCACGAGAGAGGCTGGTAAAAAGGATTCCCATTCCTGTATAATCAAAATTAATTAAACAAAACTCCTTGGGATAGTTGATATGTTGGCAGTCATCCGTGGATTCGGCCAGCCATGGTTTGTGTATGGATGGTGGATAGGAGTAAACTTTACTATTCTGTTTGGTAACCGCCAATAATGAGTTTAGCATGGAAGATATTGAAAACCTTTGTTGTAATGTTGACAAGAAAAGTGCACCACCCCAAAAACTATATTCCAATCATGTTTTAAAACTTGAGCTCTGGCACCTCTGCAAATCAATGCTTCCCTCTGCGAAGGGCTTATCTATTTATTTTTATGTTGAGCATCATCCACCTACTAAAAGCACCAGACCGGAGAGCACTATTGTCATTTTTATGCTTTGAATCTAGTTAATGTTGGATGTGAGCATGACTGGATCTTTCCTACTCTGAATTATAATGTTTAGTCCTTGCTTGAACCTGAGAGGTGCTCTGCATTTATGTTTTGCGGTCTCAGAAAGGGCTAGCGAAATACCATGTCACCATATTATATCATGATTGTTGTGACAAATTGTTGACATGTGAGATACCTTATTATTACTTTCTAGTTGGTTATGTATTGCCATGAGTTAATATGATGTTTTGTTGTTATCATGGATGTGTTTATTTATAATTCATTCTGAAAACTTGAGCACTAGCAAGGCATGTGTATAACGACGAGAACAAAAGAGTTTGTAAAAGTTTTCTTTATCACTTTCAGTTTGTCAACTGAATTGCTTGAGGACAAGCAATGAGTTAAGCTTGGGGGATTTGATACATCTCCAACGTATCTACTTTTCCAAACACTTCTGCTCTAGTTTTGACCTCTAATTTGCATGATTTGAATGGAACTAACGTGTACGGACGCTGTTTTCAATAGAACTACCTTTATGTCATTTTTTGTGTAGAAATAAAAGTTCTCGGAATTGGGAGAAAATTTTTGTGGATTTTTTCTAGGAATTATAATGAATTATGGAGCGAAGACCTACCAGAGGGAGGCCACCTGTGGGGCACAAGCCAACAGGGCGCCACCCCTAGGCCACGCCCTGATGGCTTGTGGGGCCCATGAGGCTCCTCCGACCCTAATTCCAGTCCTATAAAATCACATATTTGGAGAAAAAACCCAGAGAGAAGTTTCCAATGCGTTTCACGAGACAGAGCCGCCGCCACCTCCTGTTTTTCCTCGGGAGGGCTGGTCTGGAGTCCGTTTGGGGCTCCGGAGAGGGGAAATCGTCGCCGCCGTGATCACCAACCCTTCTCCATCAACACCGCCATGATGCTCACCACCGGGAGTGAGTAATTCCTTTGTAGGCTTGCTGGACGGTGGTGGGATTGGATGATATTGATCATGTAATCGAGTTAAGTTTGAGAGGGCTTGATCGCTAGTATCCACTATGTTCTGAGATTGATGTTGCTATGACTTTGCTATGCTTAATGCTTGTCACTAGGCCCCAGTGCCATGATTTTAGATCTAAACATATTATATTACCTCTGAATATAAGATTTATTTGGATCCTATCTTGCAAGTTGTATGCACCTATTACGTGTCTTGATCCGCATACCCCAAGGTGACAATAATTGGGATTCTTTCTGGTGATTGCCGTAGTTTGAGGAGTTCATGTATTCACCATGTGTTAATGCTTTGTTTCGGTTCTCTATTAAAAGGAGGCCTTAATATCCCTTAGTTTCCAATAGGATCCCACTACCACGGGAGGGTAGGACAAAAGATGTCATACAAGTTCTTATCGCAAGCATGTATGACTATCTCACTGTACAAAAAATCGTCCGATTCAGCGATTTATTGTCCAATTTATCGCTACTCTTGGGGTGACCGATAAGATTATGCCTTATCTTCACTGTTTATCTTTTGGGCCAATTTATCACTCTGACAAGCGATTTATCGGCAATCTACCGATAAATCAGGCCTATTCCTAGCACTATGTTTCCAAAAACTATGTTTATTTTTGTTGTTGTGAACCTTGTTATGCAATATGTACCATTGCCCTATTTTGCTTGTAATTATACGAGGATTCGAAGGCTAGGAATCAAGATAACACTTCTATCCAATATATTTTTGGTGTTGAATACAGCATATTTCAATGTTGGGAACCCGGGATTTGTAAAAAATGGCCGATTAATTGTGACGCCCCCAAATCTCGACCGTACGCTAATCATACACACAATGCGTACGACCAAGATTAGGGACTCACTGATTGATATCACAACACAACACTAGACACAAATTAAAGTCATACAGCTTCATATTACAAGCCAGGGGCCTCGAGGGGCTCGAATACAAAGCTCGACAAGCACGAGTCAGCGGAAGCAAATAATATCTGAGTACAGACATAAGTTAAACAAGTTTTGCCTTAAGAAGGCTAGCACAAACATAAGCAACGGATCAAAAGAGGCGAGGCCTCCTGCCTGGGAACCTCCTAACTACTCGTGAGCGTCGGCATTCTCCACGTAGTAGTAGGCTCCAGCGGTGGTGTAGTAGTCGTCTCCGGCGTACTCCATCTCCTGGGCTCCGTCGTCTGAACGCGGCAATCGTATCGGAGGGGAAAGAGAAAGCAAAGCAGCGGTGAGTACTCATCCAAAGTACTCGCAAGACTGACATCAAGACTATGCTAAATATGCATCATTATCAAGGGGAGGGGTTATATCTGGACTGACTGTAGAAAGCAAGAACAGGGAGAAGGCCTAGTCCTACCGAAGACTAGCATCTTCAGCATCTTGCAGCATTAGAAGAGAGTAGACTGGTATCTCATATATAAGCATATTATTGTAGCAATTTTATTAAGTAACCACGCCCAGAGATTCTTCCTCGACTCCCTGCGAGGAAGCAATCTTGAAGCCACAATTCAGTTCAAATTTAAATCACAGTTATAGTTGTATAAGGTCAAGGTACAACTCCAAGTCGTCCTGTTACCGTGGACACGGCTATTCAAATAGTTTATTCATCCCTGCAGGGGTGCACCGCATTTCCAACACGCCTGATCACCTCCGGCCGGACACACTTTCCTGGGTCATGCCCGGTCTCGGGATAGCAGCACGTCGTCGCCCCACCTAGGCTCAACGAAGAGGCCAGCCCGCCGGTCTAAATCCTAAGCGCGCAGGTTCATGGGCCCACTTGCCCTTGCACTCCTGCACGATGCGTGGGCGGCCGGAAGCAGACCTAGTACACTCTAGTCCAAGAGCTGCACCGTCCAGTCCAATCCGACGTGCGCCGCTCAATTGCTAACGTCTGAAGAGCTTCGGCTGATACAACGACGCTGAGTACCCATAACTTCTCCCACACGATGGTTTGGTGTGTAAAAAGGCCAACGACCCAACTCAGATCAAATACCCAACCCATTAGGATTTTATTAATGCGGGGCAAGCGCGACCCATAAAGTGCGTTCCCGTCACCCCGTCTCGAGGATGTGTGGCAAGGGCCTCTCCTGCCCGTCCACGCCTCAACACAACCTTTTGGATGCCTTACCGGCGCATCCCACCACATCTTTCACATGGGTACCCTTGGGGCCGACCCGTCTCAAGACTGTCGGGAACTCAGGTCCACCTCAACCAGGGTGGTACCGCCTGTCCCTCCAGTCCCGTCTTTCACATGTAAACAATGTCAAGTTAAGGTAACTTTGTGTTTATACACCAAGTGGATATCCGAGGAATCACCCTCGATGGATCCCACTCGAGGTATGTGTATGACAAGAGTCGTTATCGATAAATGGGAAGGAGGAATCACCCTCGATACCCACGACCGATTAGCTACGCTACAGAATTAACATCGGGAGTGCTAAGTGAGGTATCACCCTCGGCACTCGATAGTAGCTCTGCAGTGCCATACTTAAGGGGTGTGCGGTGATGTGAGGGGCCTGGCTCGTCGGTCGGTTGACCGAGTCTTCGGGTCTTCAAGTCGTTGAGTCGTCGATGAAGAAGCAGGGGCAACTGGGACTAAGGGGTCACTGGGGATTCATTGATCAACCTATACTAAGCAGTTGATATGATTGCAGGTATGGTAACAATTTATCAAAAGCAGGCTATGCATCAGAATAGGAGCTAACTAATATAGTAGCAAAATCTAATGCAAGAATGAGAGGGAAAGAAATGGGCGATATCGGAATGCTCAAGGGGGGGTTGCTTGCCTTGCTGCTCTGCGGCAAAAAGGGTGATCGTCAACGCTGTAGTCGTACCCGGCAGCACCGTCAGTCTCGGGGTCTACCGGTATGAAGACGGGGGAGAAACAATAAATACAAAGCAGACAAATGCATCACGATGCATGACATAGCAATATGCAGGGCTAGGCATGCACTAACGCAGTATTACGCGTTGCAGACGGGTCGGGAGAATATCTGACGATATTTTCCCGGGTCTCGGACTACTACCGGACAGATGACCCTAACGCAAAATGTCCATGTTCATCATGCTAGGGGCATGTGACAAATGAACGGACAGCGTATTCGGATTCGTGGGGTTTTTCTTAGCAACTTTCATATATAAATTATTTTCATCTGACTTACGGATTAATTTCTATGATTTTTCAAAGACTTAATCAATTTCTGAAATTAACAGGATTATTATTAATTCGAAAATGCATTTATGACGTCATGCTGACATCATCACTGCGTCAGCAGTCAACTGCACAGCGCCCAGGTCAAACCTGACCTGTGGGGCCCTGCTGTCAATGACTCAGGTTAATTCCAGGGTTAACTTAATCCAACCGGAGATTAATTTGTCGGTGGGGTCCATCTGTCAGTGAGACATTAGGGTTTAATTAATCATCTTCACTAATCTAATTATTAAATTAGTCCACTGACAAGGGTGGCCCACATGTCATACACTGTGCACTAACCAGGGTTATTAAATAGTGGGTGGGCCCCGTTAGTCAGTGGCTGTTACTGATTTTGTTAGCACTAAACAGGGATTAATTAACGCGGGCCCCACTGGTCAGTGGGTAACCCGAGGTTTTAAACGCCCACGCACACAGGGGACACGCCGGCGACGGGCCAGGCACGGCGGAGGTCCACCGGAGTTGCCCTCCGATGACCAAAACGAGCGGTGGCTAGCGGGAACCGGACCAGCACGAAGAGCCGCATCCAGCGGTGCACGAGAAAAGGCCGGGGACCGACCAAAATGACGGTGGCGCGTAGGCCTGACTGCAACCGGAGCTCGCGAGCTCGGGCAGGACGCTACGGTCACGAATGGCGCTAGAGGAAGAGAGAGATCGGAGGTGGAGCTCACTGCGGTGACGAGGAGGGGTCTATGAGGGCCGGAGGTGGTCGGAGGCGAGCTGCTGGTCGGCAATGGCGACGTCGGCCGAGGGAGGAGATCCGGTCAATGGCGGAGACTTGGTGCAGCTCCGGTTCGATCCAGCGTGCGGGAGGGACGAGGGAGGTCCTGCGGTCCTCATGGACACGGCGGCATCGCAACGGAGCTTCGTTTGCCGCGGCTACGGCGAGTGCGCGCCGGCAGTGGCGCTCGGGGAACTAACAGAGAGAGGGAGAGAGGAACAGGAGGGGAACTGGGACGCGCTAGGGTTTGCGGGAGGGAGAGAGAGCGTCGGGAGCTCGACCTTATCCACGCGGGAGTGCTCGTGGCCCGCGTGCGAGCGTTGGCGGCTGCCATGGCGCCGGCCTCACCTGTTCTGGCGAGAGTAGGGGAAAAGGCTGGCCGGATTGGGCCGGGCCAGCCTGTAGCACCTGGGCCTCCCTGCCCAGTAGCTCTTTTCTTTTATTTCATTTATTCTTTCTGTTTTCCGATTTTATTTTCTGTTTTATTTATTTTTAGCAATAATATCTTATGGCAAAAATGTGTAACTTGGTCCAAATAATACCTTGCATTATTAAGTGTGGCCACAAAAAGTTTGGGCATTTTTGGAAATAGTTTGAATTAAACATTGAATTTAAAAGTGCCTTTAAATTGCATTTGGGCTCTGGTTTGCAAGGTGGGGTCCACACCAACATCAAGGTGATGTTGTTTTCCTTTTTACCATTAGTTTTGTGATTTACAACAATTGTGCAATATTTTTCCTCTGCTGTTCGCCAACTTATTTTATCACCATAAAATTCAATGCCCTTTTTAATGGAATTTGAAATGAGATATGAATTTTCAACTTGATCATATCTTGTTTAGCAAAATGATTAGGCACTGATCATGGTCATCACTGTGCTTAATTACAATGGTCACTGTAGCACGAAACCAGGGTGTCACATTAATAGTCGATCGATAAAATCGATTAATCGGCCGATTTCTGATTAATCGCTAATCCCTAGCTGACCGAGACGCTAACGATTAGCGATATCCTCAACATTGGACTATATACGAAATACATGCCTACATTATATTGATGAATTGGAGCTAGTTCTGTGTCGCCCTAGTGTGTAACTGTTACATGATTGATGTCATCTAAATCATTGTCCATCACCGATCCACGTGCCTACCCTTTACATATACTGAATCTTGCCAAGTTACTATTGCTACTGCTACTGTCACAACTGCTACAAATTGATGTTGTCACTACTACCGTTACTTTTGCTACTACTATTTGCTGTGCTACTAAACCTTTGCTGCAGAGAGATATCCCAGGTGCGGTTGAATTGACAACTCAACTGTCAAGGACAATAAATATTCTTGGGCTGCCCTTATGTCGAATCAATAAATTAGGGTGAAATACTACCCGTGAAGACTATCGTGACCCCCTATACTTGTGAGTTATCAGCTGGCCAAACTATTTCAATAGATCGGAGAGATTTACGAAGCTATAACAATCATGCAATAAGAATCATAATATATATCATAGGTGACTCAAATACTTTTCATGAATAATCTGAACATAAACCCACAATTCATCAGATCCCAACAAGCGCACCATACAAAAGAATTACATCGGATAGATCAAAGTGAAGATGCGATGATCTTTGTATTGAAGATCAAGAGAGAGAGAGAGAGAGAGATAGCCATCTAGGTACTAGCTATGGACCCGTAGGTCTGTGGTGAACTACTCACACATCATCATGGGAGAAGCAAGGATGATGTAGAAGCCCTCTGTGATTGACCCCCCTCCGGCAGGGCAGCGGAACAGGGCTCCAGATGGGATCGCGGCAGAATAGAGACTTACGGCAGAAGAAAAAGTGTTTCGGGATGCTCCCTAGGGTTTTTGGAATATATGTGAATTTCTAGGCCAGAGAACGGGGGCAGGAGACCCGCCAGGGAGGGACAAGTCATCAGGGCGCATCATGTTGGCTTGTGCCTTCCTCGTGCGGCCTCCGATCTCCCCCCGAAGCTTCCAGGTCTTCTTTTGGTCCATAAAAATCATAAAAAAAGTTTCGGGGCAATTGGACTTCGTTTGGTACTGTAAACCTAAAAAGCCAAAAACACGCAGAAAACAGCAACTGCTACTGGGCACTGGGTTAATAGGTTAGTGCTCAAAAATAATATAAATTGGTAAATAAATTCTCAAAAAGTATCCTAGAGTGATAATATTATAGCATGGGACAATAAAAAATTATAGATACATTGGAGACGTATCACACCATCATCACCACCACGCCTTCGTGTTGGTTGTGATCCTATCTACTTCTCCCCCTTCGCTTGATGGATCAAGGAGGAGACCTCACCGAGCTTCACGTGTGCATAGCTCAGAGGTGTCGTCCGTTCGGTGCTAGATTGGTTTGGATCATGATTGGACCGCGAAGAGTACGACTACATTAACCGCGTTATATATGCTTCCACTTTTTGGTCTACAAGGGTATGTAGACACACTCTACCTCTCGTTGATATGCATCCCCATAGATAGATCTTTGGATGTTTCGTAGGAACTTTTTTGATTTTCATGCAACGTTCCCCGTCAGATGGGAAGATACACACGTGGTTCCTAACGACAATGAAAGCATTGTCTTTTAAACTAGGAATAACTGGAATGGGGTTCCTCTCTGCGGGAATTGGGGCTCTCTATTTGTTCGAATAGTGCTTTCGCCAATGGAGTTGGTGCACTTTTTGCTAGAGTGGGATTTTTCTGTGGTACAACTGCATATATGGCAAGTGAAATTGGCATACCTTTTGCTGGAGTGCGGGTCCTGTGTGGTGGGGCTGATGCTAAGGTCATTGGAGTATCGGTACAATCTGCTAGAGTCGGGTCTCTGTTTTGTGGCACCGGTACTATCTCCACTATAAGTGGGGTGCTATCTGATTTCTCTGGTTCTACCGCTTTCTTCAAAAACTTTGTTTGTACTCATCCAGGTTCTGCAATCATCCTCTTTCTTTTGGATGTATGATACACAAGAAACATCATTGTAATGAAAAAACATGGGATGATCACAGATGGTATAGGTATTGATAATGGATGGGCATGGCATCTTCACATATATGATGTGTAAACTAAGCAGATGGCGGCACAACAAAGTAGAAGCAATAGAAGGCACCATATGCAAGATACACTACTACAGAATGGTCCAAAGATGACACATCAATCAGAGACCCTTCATGGAAACTGTGTGCGATCCATCAATCGCAAACGGTATAGTTCAAGCTCCGTCGCTAATGACACGAACTGTGTGCGATGGCGGTTCCATCAAATGCGATTCAGAAAATAGTTGCGTGTGTGATGCTGGGCATACAGTTGGTGCTTATGAAATGTTTGCAATTAGACAAGATAACACAAACGGTTCTAAAAATACATATGTGTGTGAAGTACGGCATACAGTTCATTCAGACAAACTGTTTGCGTTGATTGAGCTAGAACACAAACGAGTTACCATAACAAGGTGTGTGTGATACCAGGCAAACAATTCATTCATCAGAATTGTGTGGGAAGACCAATAATAACCCAAACGATTCATACTGACAAGCTGTGTGGGTTGTTGGCAGACGGTTGCTGCCAAACAATTGTCAGCAATGGATGAAATCATTACCGACGCTTCATTGGGAAGTGTCGTTTGCCTGTATTAATATCGCAGACGTTTTATAATTATGACACGTGTGCCTGCGCATCAGCCCGTCCTCCTCTGTCGCGTCTTGTCACCGCGTTGCCGCCTGAAGATTCCAGTGCATGCTTCGGCACCGCTTTTGGCCACGCGTCCGCTCGATGAGCCCGTTCCCGCGCAGGTTCCCGTGCACAAAACCGTCCTACAGCTCTAGCTTCCCGCCCGGCTCGGTGAAATCCCCAATGCTTGCCGGCCTGCTATATAAACCCTCACGGCCGACGACTCCACATTGCCTTCATCCCCTCCCTCCCCGTAGCTTGTCTAGTTTAATTCTTCCCCAATCGCCAATGGCACCGGCCGTTCGTCGTCGCCCAGCCACTCCGCCAGAGGACTGCTCCAACTGGGAGGCTTCACCGCATCGGCACGACAGTCCTCTGAAGCGTATGGTGCACGTGGCGTCCCTGGTGGGTGTGCGCACGCCACCAACTACACGCTCAACCACCGCTGCCCGAAGGCAGCTGCTGCCGGTGGCCGCTGTGGCCGCCAACACACCGGCAGCTGCCGGGGCCGCCACCCCACCGACGTCCGTGTTTGCCATGATCCCGTCGTCAGGCAGCGCGGTCATCACCCGCTCCGCAACCAAGGCCTGAATGCGGGAGGTGGAGGCTGCCAAAGGCCCGCCGCCGGGCTTCTGTGTCGCAACCCTTGCGCGCTACATCTACTTCCTAGAGAAGGAGGTGGAGCGCCAGGTCGCGCACGCGAAGAAGCTCACCGATGTCGTGGCCGCAGGAGAAGCCGCAGCGGCGGTGCGGAATGCGGAGATCTACGCCGAGTCCCGTCGTTTCGAGGAGGGGCGTCTTGTGCGCCGGAGGGCAGCACTGGCAGGCAACGGACACGACTCCAACAACTCGTCGGCAGGCTCCTCCTCCACTTGCTCTTACTGAGCGCGCTCGATTCTGCTGGAAGTGGTACAAAGCCCCTCCGTAGTACTAGTATTTAGGGGATATTTTGTTCAGTTCATCTAACTATAGATATGGTTGAACTGTACCACGTACTTTAAATTAGCTAGTATATATAGTTGAACTAGCTATTTCAGTACGTGGTTGGCAACAATTGGGGAAAAGTTTGTTCGATTCAGCTGTCGAGTTGAACTATTTTGTACAAAGACCAATGGTTAATCTATGAATGAAATCCATGTTTGCTGAATTTCAGTTGCAAAAGTGCACCGTAATAGTGATTTTGTTCCTGCGAAATTCGACAAATGCCAATGTTACTAGGTCGACAGATGCCAATGCTTCCGATTTAACACATGACAATTTACCCAATATGATAGATGCAAATCTTCCTGGATTGTCTGTACTAGGCACACGGGTCATATTAGAGAAACGTTTGCGATGACGCATTGCACCAATCTTGCGTGCCAATATTTTCACTTGGCTTACGGGCGAAGGAAAGATAGTTGTCGATCTGTATACGGGTATTCAACCTGAACCGTTTGTGATGAGTGTTTATTCAGAGAAAACGATGATGGTTTTTTGTTTGCTATGTGAATTCAGAGATAAATACTTAGTTCATCAAACCATAGATTTCATTCAGTCAAGCTTTGACTTTACATTCATACAATCGAGATACAATATAAAGAAACCTAGTTGCGGCGGTGGCGGTGGCGTCCTGCGGCGGCGTTCTCGTGCTCCGGGGCAAAGTTGTACAGTTCTTCAAACGAGACCAGAATGTTATGGACTTCACAATCAAAGAGCCGGTCGTCGCACGATCGATGGGCACGGGGCCGGGGGCGGCGACTAGCGGCACTGCGAGGAAGCTGTCGACGGCGGCGGCCCAATCCGCTAAGGGGCCCGTGACGGGTGCAGTCGCGCGCGAGGGGTCTGGCGCCGTGGGTGCGGGCACGCGCACTGGTACCGGTGTGGCGTGTGTAGGGGCGCGCACGAGCACGGGCGAGGGATGAGGCGCTTGCACGTACACGAGCTCGCGTGGGACCGCGGGGACCTCCCTGACGCTCGCGGTTTCCAGCGTTGCGATGATGCTCGGCGACCAGCCCGTCAATGCCATGGGGATGGTTGCTGGCGCGGGCGCGGGGATGGTTGCTGGCGAGTGCGTCGGGGCAGCATCCGCTGCGGCATGCAGCTCTTCCAGGGCCATGTCCATGGCGTCCCATTCGTCTTTATGTTCTATCTCTTCCGGCTCGGTGTCAACTTCACCAAACCGGAAGACTAGTGGCAGATGATTCTTGTGCACCATGGTGTAGGTCGTCGTGGAGGTCTGAATGATGGAGGGGAATGGGAGGCGAAGATGTAGAGAGGATTGTGAGTGATTGGGTAGTAAAGCCGCCTATTAAACAGTGGCTCGGGCGCCATTGATGGACAGGTTGGAAGCGAGGAGGGCGGATACGGTGGTCAAAGGGCTCGCTTCCCGGTGATCCTACGGCGTACAGCTCGCACGCCTCCCGGTGAGCCTGTGCAGCGGAGGCCAGCTCGCACGCCTCCTGTCAACTCTAGCAGCTACTCACACGGCACCTCCTAAGTCCTGGCCAATAGAAGAGTGTGACGATTGGCAGCACGTAAGGGCAGTAGAACACCCACGGTTTGAAAATAATGCAACCATTTCCGTGGAAACGTGACAGTTCTTTGTTCCAAAAAGATTTTGTTAGCTATTAATGCGTCCATCTTTTTCCAAAATGGACACAAAAAATAGCACAGCATATTTGTGCTATATCATGACGCCGAGCCCAATTTCTTGAATTTTGTGTCAGTTCTAGATTTACTATGATTTAACGTAATATTCTCAATGTTGGCTCTAAAAGAAAAAATATATTAAAAAACGAGTCTCAAATAGGAAAACAAAATGATATGACGCCTTTATGTGCCATGTTCATGACAGCAAGCCAAGTTTCATGAATCTTTTGACGAGTTATTTGATTTACATGATTTAAAACCCGAGTTTCTCAATGTTTCTCTCGCCTAGCCAAGACCCCGAGATGATTGTAATTCATTCCCATATCTTGCATGGGACCTAAAGATGCATGCACACTAATATGGTTTTCTAACCATTTTGATGGACTGGACCTTGTGTTAGTAGTTCAAATTTGAATTATGCATATTAAATAATGCATATACAAGTCAATTAATGTATAAAAAATCCAAATGAACCATGTATAATTTCATATTTTGGCACGACACTCATTTTGGTATATGTTGCCTCTAAAAATATATAGTTCAAGATGAGAAGGTGCGGCGGATGTTGATTCGCCCACAAAAGGTGATGTGTTCCATATCGAAACCACAAAAGCTTCCCGTGAGAAGCTTAGGTTTGTTAGAGGCTTGAGCCAAGACTTGTCCCAAATTGGATATTATTTTACTAGGGCACATATGAGCCATGCATGTCATGACACCATGTCAAGTTTCATGACTTTTCTCACGAGTTTTTGATTTATACATGATTTAAAACCCGAGTTTCTCAATGTATGTGTGCCCGATCCAAGACCGTGTAAGATGTTTGAAATTCATTCCCATATATTGCATTGGATCCTAAAGATGCATGTACACTTATATTATTCTCAACCCATTTTGATGAACCAGACCTTGTGATTGTAGTTCAAATTTGAATTATGCACGTTAAATAATGCATATAAAAGTCAATTAATGTATAAAAAGGCCAAACGAACCATGTATATTTTTTATATTTTTGGAACGACGTTCATTTTGGTATATGTTGCCTCTAGAAATATATAGTTCAAGACTAGAAGATGCAACGGATGTCGATTCGCCCACATAATGTGACGCGTTCCATATCAAAACCACAAAAGCTTCCCGTGAGAAGCTGAGGTTTGTAAGGGGCTTGTTGCAAAACTTGTCCCAAATCGGACATTTTTTTCACCAGGGCGCGTATGAGCCATGTCATGACACCATGCCAAGTTTCATGAAATTATGACGAGTTTTTGATTTATACATGAATGTAAAACCAAGCTTCTCAATGTATGTGGCCGAGCCAAGACCCCGAGATGTTTGAAATCCATTCACATATCTTGCATGGGGCCCAAAGTAGCCATGGACACTTATATGTTTTTTCAACCCATTTTGATGCACCAGACCTTGTGATTGTGTTCAAATTTTAATTATCCATATTAAATGCCTAGACAGCTCAATTAATGTATGAAAATGCAAGCAGAACCCTAAATAATTCCATATTTTAGCAAGACACTCTTACTGGTCTTTGTTGCCTCTAACAAAAGTTCAAGCCGAGAAGATGAGCGGATGTCGTTTTGCCCACGTAATTAAGGTGACGTGTTCCTTATCGGAACCACACAGCTTGCAGTGAGAAGCTCCAGTTTGTAAGGGACTTGTGCCTATGATTGTCCCAAGTTGGACAAAAAAATCAATGGCACATATGTGCCATGTCATGACAACATGCCAAGTTTTTAGAATTTCTGAAGCGTTTTGGATTAACAGTAATTTAAAAACCAAGTTTCTCAACGTTTGAGGCCTAGCCAAGACCCCGATATGTTTGAAATTCATTCCCATTTCTTGCCCATGACCTAAAGATGAAGCCATGGACACTAATATGATTTTCATCCCATTTTGACGCACTGGACATTGGGACGATAGTTCAAATTTGAATTATACACATTAAATGCCTAGAAAACTCAATTAATGCATAAAAATGCCAAATGGACCCTGAATAATTCCATATTTTAGCACGACCCAGCTATTGGTAAGTGTTCATTGCAGATAAATCTTATTGCAATCCAAACACCGTCCTTTGTCGAAGTAACCTCATTTTTTGTTTTAAAACATTTTGAAAATCAAGTCTTTCACAAACAGTTCAAGTTCATGAATCGTGTGTGATGCAGTACAAAACATCTTGGGCCAATCCTCATAAAGTCATAATGCATGGCTTAGGACAAAAGCTTCGTCGGCTACAGTACACCGCCGGCCAGTTTACCGCACACACTCCCTAGAGCATTTTACTTTTCAATCGTCGCCGGTGAAAGATGGGGACGTGGATCCCTGTCATGAGGGCAACTTCGGCAACCCACTACGGCCCGAGCGCGGCCGCATCAGCCATGAGCACGCTCTCAAGATGCTTGAACGCGGCCGCTACCTCCGACAGGGCGGCTGTAGCAACTGAAAAGGCAGCTGCTACAGCTGAGAGGGCGGCAACAACAACCGCGACAGGGATAGCAAATGGCGAGAACGGCACATCAGCTGTTAGTTTCTCGGCGATCGCCGTAGCCCTGATGGCGGACGCCCAGTCCCATCTCGGGGCCGCCCACTCCCATCTCATGTCGGTCACTGCACAAATCAAATCGGCCTTCTCCGACACCGGTCGACAACCCACGTCCGATGAGTTGGTAATTGCTAAGTGTGCTCGAGTAGGCGCCCGTTCGTCGGCGGCTTGCCTAGCCAAGATTGTGGACATCCATGCCCGGAGCAAGGCCGCCCACGCCCGGCTCATGGCGGCCTTATCCAAAGAGATGGTGGAGGAAGATTGCGAGGTGCTGGAGTATGTGGCGACGGATCCCATGGATCTCCTTACCCCGGAGGTCGTCGAGTGGGAGCCGGTCATCGAGGAGGCAGCGGAGATTGACGAATGCCAGGCGGAATATTAGTCTCTGTCTAGTGCGATGGTCTTTTGTTAGAGTAATGTTTAGGTCAACTAACTAATGTTTATTAGTTGCTCGATTAAGTAAGTGCGGGCAGTGTTGTAGGCTCTTTTGTATAGTACTCAAATTTGCAAGTGTTGTTAAATTAAGCAATGACGTCGATAAACAATGTAATGAGGGAAATTCGGACCAAAATTTGCCGCCGTATCCCCATTTTCTCTTCCAAATGAAAATGAAGTGCAAGTACCGTGTGCAATGTAGTATCCGATATCTTACGCCGGAAGCTTGGAGACCGAAATTTCTACGTTCAGTGTCATCACACACGGGATCAACTATAGGATTCGTTTGTGTTGTTGAATATCTCACACAGTTATGGTAAAGGGACTATGTCCGATGTGACTGTGCGCGCTACTTTTTCGCCGCACCGAACGAAATTTTGGGCTGTCGCACAAATATCTACCTCCCCCGGCCCTAGTACCAACCAAAAGCCACCCCCCCCCCCCCGCTTCCCCCTTCCTTTCCTAAGTTCAAACCTGCACAGCTTGCTTGTAGCACCGCCTCCTCGCCGGCGACGCTCCTTCCTACTGCTCGCCCTCCTTCATCTGGTCAGGTAATCCACACCTTCCCCACACCCTCCCCCTCCACCCCCTCCTCCATTCCACATGCCCCGACCGCCGACGTGACACATTCCACCAAAATCACCGGCCCACCCCCCCACATAATCGCCGCCGAATGACATGGTGCACGCAATATATCCAGGATCTCAAGGAGCACCTGGTAGCGGAGAAGCAAATCGCGACCGCACACGCGGATGAGGCCACGATGGCTGCCATGCGTGCCGACCCCCAGATCTTGGAGCAGCACATCGCCGTCGAGGCCACTGTCGACGCCTCGCGCGCAGACGCCGCCATGCGATTGTCTGCTTTGAACAACAACTTGGTGTGTTATCTCGAGAGATCCGCTTTTGCCTTCGACGACGACTACTAGTTGTTTTCTCAGCGTGCCTGTGCATTCCTCAACTCCAGAGCCGGCAGGTTGGTGCCTGGACAGGCTGAGGCCACTCACCACTACGAGGAATAGCATGTTTGCTTTACCTGTTGCATGTGCTGCTCCTGCCTTTCCTTAAGAAATTCTAGTGAAATATGCAAGTAATGCTACTATGCAATCTGACCTTCTAGTATGTTCTATTGTCCAATGTGATTCTCAGTTAACTGTTTGGTTCATTTGTTTTGGTGGTCATCTACAATGTGATGTTCGATTATTGTTGGTACAATTTTGTATTGTTATGCATGTGAAACATACAATTGCTACATTTCATAGTTCTTAGCACGCCTGGCTTTTCCATGTGGCTTGAATTAATATGTTGGGTCTGCAATGCGTTTATTTTTCATTAACATATTTTACTGATAGCACGCCAAAACTCACTTAAAACTTGATCAATATCTATCTTAAATGCGTTACAGGGGGAACAATGGGAGACACTGAAGTTTACCATCGAGGTTTGCACTTTCATGATCCTTTGGCTAATAGTACATTATTGTGCAATTGCAGGAACCATTCTAATATTTAGGTTTCTAATAATAATTTGGTCTTGCACATGTAGGTCATGCTGTAAGAGGTTTAGACCCACTATTCGACCCATTTTGCATGTAGGGAAATGATGTGTTCATGAATAACACTCAAATCAAGAAAATCAGAAAGATTGTTAAGATAAAGAAACTTGCGACGAAAAAAAACAAGCTATTTGTCTGCACAATGAAGAAGACATCAGTGAATTATAGGATGGTACTATCGCTTTTACCTTGTATTTTTTCCCTTTGTGACATTACAATTTTTTGAAACGAAATTTATGCATATCTTTGTTTGTAGTCCTTTCCAAAGCAGTTCATTGATGAGTACATCTCAAACCACCTGTATGGTCAAGAGGCGAGGAAGGTATTCATACAGCACCCACGGTATAATCTTGAAGTCCTCCTCAAGAGGATGAAGGATGGGCGGGCAACCATCCACATGCACTGGCATAAAGTTGCAAGGACCTTCGACATCAGCAAAGGCTCAATATTTGCCTTCTGCTTCAACAGTTTTCTAGACGAGATTCATCTGTCTATTTACCGTATATGATGCTATTTTCCAAAGGTTTTAGATGTTGTATGTGAAACTATGTCCTGTCGTGTAATTGGGTAGCTAGGTAGTATATACCTATATGATGTTTTACTTTGATGTATTCCAATTATGAAATCCTGGTTGACGTAATACGAAATGAAATATATTGTGTGCTTGATATGAAGTGTCAATTTGTTTACTAGCTAGATTATAAATAATAGAGCAATTAGCCTAATTATTGTGGTTTCATATTGCAGACGGTTTGTCATAGAACACCGTGGGCGATTACCTCACCAAACCCACACGGTTCCTGGAAATTTGGCGTGTTGGATCAGTGAAAAATGACACACGACTTCCGCCCATGAACAGTGTGCGTTGGAAGACAGATTCGCAAACATTTTCACGTAAAATGTGTGTGTGATGGACGGCCCTATGCCAAACAGTTTCTTCTAGGAACCGTGCATGATGGCCACCCCTAACACAGACGATATGATGCAGAAAATTGTTTGTGATGTAGAATGCGAACGGAAACGCACGTTTGGGATTCACTGTGTGGGATGCTAAGCACATCTCACACGACTTCCCAAAAATTTATGTTTGTGATGGCCCCTCCAATCGCACACGACATGTTTTTCCTCATCGTGTGGGACCGGGCGCAGCCATCACCAACGGGTTTTTCGTGTCGTGTGGGATAGCCCCCCCCCCCCTATCGCCCACACATGCAAGGCGGCGGTTTGAGACTACATCACAGAAAGGGGTTAAAAACCGTTTGTATAGGAGGTGTTGGAAATATGCCCTAGAGGAAATAATAAATTAGTTATTATCATATTTCCTTGTTCATGATAATCGTTTATTATCCATGCTAGAATTGTATTGATCGGAAACTCAGATACATGTGTGGATACATAGACAACACTATGTCTCTAGTGAGCCTCTACTAGACTAGCTCGTTGATCAAAGATGGTCAAGGTTTCCTGGCCATAGACATGAGTTGTCATTTGATAACAGGATCACATCATTAGGAGAATGATGTGATGGACAAGACCCAAACTATGAACGTAGCATATGATCATGTCAAGTTTATTGCTATTGTTTTCCGCGTGTCAAGTATCTGTTCCTATGACCATCAGATCATGCAACTCACTGACACCGGAGGAGTACCTTGTGTGTATCAAACGTCGCAACGTAACTGGGTGACTATAAAGGTGCTCTACAGGTATCTCCGAGGGTGTCTGTTGGGTTGGCGTGGATCGAGACTGGGATTTGTCACTCCGTATGACGGAGAGGTAACTCTGGGCCCACTCGGTAATACAGCATCACAAGAAGCTTGCAAGCAATGTGACTAAGGAGTTAGCCACGAGATCTTGTATTACGGAACGAGTAAAGAGACTTGCCGGTAACGAGATTGAACTAGGTATGGAGATACCGACGATCGAATCTCGGGCAAGTAACATACCGATGGACAAAGGGAACTGCATACGGGGTTGTCGGAATCCTTGACATCGTGGTTCGACCGATAAAGATCTTCATAGAATATGTAGGAACCAATAAGGGCATCCAGGTCCCGCTATTGGTTATTGACCATCGAGGTGTCTCGGTCATGTCTACATAGTACTCGAACCCACAGGGTCTGCACACTTAACGTTCGGTGACGATTTGGTATTATTGAGTTATATATGTTGGTGACCGAAAGTTGTTCGGAGTCCCGGATGTGATCCCGGACGTCACAAGGAGCTCCGGAATGGTCTGGAGGTAAAGATTTATATATAGGAAAGTGCTATTCGGGTTCCGGAAAGGTTTCGGGTGTTTCCGGTAGTGTACCGGGAGTGCCCAAAGGGTTCCGGTGGTCCACCAGGAGGGACCCACCCACCCCGGGGGCGCACATGGGCCTAAGAGGTGGCGCACCAGCCCCTGGTGGGCTGGGCAGCCGACCCGTAAAGGGGCCCATGCGCCCAAGGTGGTAGCTGGGGGTGCCTTGGAGATGAGGGACTCCTCCCTAGGGCTTCCACCTCCCTTGTGGGAGGTGGACTCCTCTCCACCTGGCCGGCCGACCCCTCCTTGGAGGAGGGGCTAGGGCTGTGCCCCACCTACCCCCTCCTCCTATATATATAGAGAGAGAGGGAGGGAAGCCACACCCCAAGGCATAGGTGCAGCCCTCCCTCTCTCCCTAGATCTGTTTCTCCACCGAAAACGCATCTGCGGCAGTGCTAGGCGAAGCCCTGCTGAGATTGCTCCACCACCACCGCCACCACGCCGTTGTGCTGTCGGAGAACTCATCTACCTCTCCGCCCTCACTTGCTGGATCAAGGAGGCGGAGACGTCATCGAGCTGTACGTGTGCTGAACGCAAAGGTGCCGTCCATTCGGCGCTAGATCGGAACGGATCATGATTGGATCGCGGGACGGCTTGCGATTTGGATCGCGAAGACGTTCGACTACATCAACTGCGTTTCTTAACGCTTCCCGCTTAGCGATCTACAAGGGTATGTGGATCCGATCTCTCCTCTCGTAGATGCTCATCTCCTAGATTGATCTTGGTGAAGCGTAGGAAATTTTTTGTTTCCCATGCAACGTTCCCCAACAGTGGCCTCATGAGCTAGGTCTATGTGTAGATGACATCACTAGTAGAACACAAAGTAGTTTGTGGGCGTTGATATTCAGATTGCTTCCTTCCTTAGTCTTATTTTGATTCAGCGGTATTGTGGGATGAAGCGGCCCTGACCAACTTTACATGTCCTCGTACATGAGACCGGTTCCATCGACTGACATGTAACTTTGTTGCATAAGATGGCTGGCGGGTGTCTGTCTCTCCCACCTTAGTTGAATCGGATTTGACAAAGGCGGTCCTTGTAGAAGGTTAAATAGCAACTTGTATATCACCGTTGTGGTTTTGCGTAGGTAAGAATCGTTCTTGCTAGATACCCATAGCAGCCACGTAAAACATGCAACAACAAATTAGAGGACGTCTAACTTGTTTTTGCAGGGTATGTTGTGATATGATATGGCCAAAGACATGATGATATATATTTGATGTATGAGATGATCATGTTTTGGTAATAGTTTATGTCTACTTGCATGTTGATACGGCAACCAGCAGGAGCCATAGGGTTGTTTTTAATTATTATATGGCATGCGTGTCACTTATTAAGCTCTATGTAATGCTTTGCTTTATTGCTAAGCGGTAGAAATAGTAGTAGAAGCATGATTGGCGCGACAACCCCGATGGCAACATGATGATGGAGATCATGGTGTCATGCCGGTGACGATGGAGATCATGCCGGTGCTTTGGAGATGGAGATCAAAAGCACAGGTTCATGGCCATATCATGTCACTTATGATTTGCATGTGATGTTAATCCTTTTATGCATCTTATTTTGCTTAAGACGACGGTAGCATTATAAGGTGATCCCTCACTAAAATTTCAAGATAAAATTGTGTTCTCCCCGAGTGTGCACCGTTGCGAAAGTTCGTCGTTTCGAAGCACCATGTGATGTTCAGGTGTGATAGACTCTACGTTCACATACAACGGGTGCAAGCCAGTTTTGCACATGTGGAACACTCGGGTTAAACTTGACGAGCCTAGCATGTACAGACATGGCCTCGGAACACAAGAGACCGAAAGTCATATAGTAGATATGATCAACATGGAGATGTTCACCATTGAAGCCACCCCATCTTACGTGATGATCGGACTTGGGTTGGTGGATTTGGATCATGTCACACTTAGACAACCTGAGGGATGTTGATTTGAGTGGGAGTTCTTTAGTCAAAATATCCTTGCAAATTATGTTGTAGATCGATAGCTCGCGCTGTAGCTCCCTTAAATTTTGATACGTTCCTAGAGAAAAAGTAAGTTGAAAGATGATGGTAGCAGTTATGCAAACTAGGTCCGTGATCTGAGGATTGTCCTCATTGCTGCACAGAAGGCTTATGTCCTTGATTCACCGCTCGGTGTACCACCCACTCAAGCGTCGTCTGTGGATGTTGTGAACATCTGACAGACACGTTCTGATGACTACTTGATAGTTCAGTGTGTCATGCATTACAGCTTAGAATTGAGGCTCCAAAGACGTTTTGAACATCATGGAGCATATGAGATGTTCCAAGAGCTGAAATTGGGATTTCGGGCTCATGCCCTTGTTGAGAGATATGAGACCTCCAACAAGATTCTTTGCCTGCAAGACGAAGGAGAATAGCTCAATCGGTGAGCGTGTGCTAAGATTGTCTGGGTGCTACAATCGCTTGAATCAAGTGGGAATTGATCTTCCAGATAAGATAGTGATTGACATAGTTCTCCAAGTCACTGCCACCAAGCTACTGGAGCTTCGTGATGAACTATAACGTGCCAGGGATGGAGAAGATGATCCCTGAGCTATTTGCGATGTTTGACACCGCGAAGGTAGAAATCAAGAAGGAGCATCAAGTGTTGATGGTAAGTAAAACCACTAGTTTTGAGAAGGGCAAGGGCAAGAAGGGAAACTTCATGAATGGCAAGCAAGTTGCTGCTCCAGTGAAGAAACCCGAGGTTGAACCCAAACCCGTGACTAAGTGCTTCTATAATAAGGGGAACGGTCACTAGTTGCGGAACTGCCCCAGATACTTGGCAGATAAGAAGGCTGGCAACGTCAACAGAAGTATATTTGATATACGTGTTATTGATGTGTACCTTACTAGTACTCCTAGTAGCACCTGGGTATTAGATACTGGTTCAGTTGCTAGTGTTAGTAACTCGAAATAAAAGCTACGGAATGAACGGAGACTAGCTGAAGAGCGAGGTGACGATGTGTGTTGGAAATGTTTCCAAGGTTGATGTGATCACCATCGCACGCTCCCTCTACCTTTGGGATTAGTGTTAAACCTAAATAAATGTTATTTGGTGTTTGTGTTGAGCATGAACATGATTGGATCGTGTTTATTGAAATACAGTTATTCATTTAACTCAGAGAATAATGGTTATTCTGTTTACATGAATAATACCTTCAATGGTCATGCACCCAATGTGAATGGTTTATTGAATCTCGATCATAGTGATACACATGTTCATAATATTGATGCCAAAAGATGCAAAGTTAATAATGATAGTACCACATACTTGTGGCACTGCCGCTAAGGTCATATTGGTGTAAAGCGCATGAAGAAACTCCATGTTGATGGATCTTTGGACTCACTCGAATTTGAATCGCTTGAGACATGCGGACCATGCCTCATGGGCAAGATGACTAAGACCCCATTTTCCGGTTTGATGGAGCGGACAAGTGACTTATTGGAAATGATACATGTTGATGTATGTGGTCCAATGAGTGTTGAAGCGTGCGGTGGATATCGTTATTTTCTTACCTTCACTGATGATTTGAGTAGATATGGGTATATTTACTTAATGAAACACAAGTCTGAAACGTTTGAAAAGTTCAAGCAATTTTAGAGTGAAGTTGAAGATCATCGTGACAAGTAGATAAAATATCTATGATATGATCATGGAGGTGAATATCTGAGTTACGAGTTTGGTATGCAACTTAAGACAATGTGGAAATTGTTTCACAACTAACGCCGCCTGGAACACCATAGTGTGATGGTGTGTCCGTACGTCGTAGCCGTGCTCTATTGGATATAGTACGTACTATGATGTCTTTTACCGATTTGCCACTATCATTTTGGGGGTTATGCATTAGAGACAACTTTCACTTTAAAATAGGGCACCATCTAAAGTCCGTTGAGATGACACCGTATGAATTATGGTTTGGCAGAAACCTAAGCTGTCATTTCTTAGAGTTTGGGAATGCGATGCTTATGTGAGAAGACTTCAACCTGATAAGCTCGAACCCAAAGCGGACAAATGCATCTTCATAGGATACCCTAAGGAAACAGTTGGGTATACCTTCTATCTCAGATCCAAGGGCAAAGTGTTTGTTGCTAAAAATGGGTCCTTTCTCGAGAAAGAGTTTCTCTCGAAAGAATTGAGTGGGAGGAAAGTAGAACTTGATGAGGTTATTGAACCGTCACTTCAGTTGGATGGTAGCACGACACAGAAAGATGTTTTTTGTGGTGCCTACACCGAATGAAGAGTAAGTTAATGATGATGATCATGACACTTCAGATCAAGTTACTACCGAGGCTCGTAGGTCGACAAGGAATCGTACCGCCCATGAGTGGTATGGCAATCCTGTCTTGGAGGTCATGTTGTTAGACAACAGTGAACCTACGAGCTATGAAGAAGCGATGGTGGGCCCGGATTCCAACAAATGGCTAGGAGCCATGAAATCCAAGATAGGATCCATGTATGAAAACCAAGTATGGACTTTGGTAGACTTGCCCGATGAATGGCAGGCCGTTAAGTACAAACAGATCTTTAAGAAGAAGACAGACGCTGATGGTAAATGTCACCATTTATAAAGCTCGACTCGTCGCAAAGTGGTTTCCTACAAGTTCAAGGAGTTGACTACGATGAGACTTTCTCACTCGTAGCGATGCTAAAGTCTGTTGGAATTATGTTAGCAGTTGCTGAATTTTTCGATTATGAAATCTGGCAGATGGATGTCAAAACAGAGTTTCCTTAACGGTTTCCGTGAGGAAAGGTTATATGTGATACAACCAGAAGGTTTTGTCGGTCCTAAGGATGCTAAAAGGTATGCAAGCTCCAGCGATCCTTCTATGGACTGGAGCAAGCATCTCGGAGTTGGAATATATGCTTTGATGAGGTGATCAAAGCTTTTGGGTTTATACAAAGTTTATAAGAAACTTGGATTTACAAGAAAGTGAGTGGGAGCACTATAGAATTTGTGATAAGTATATGTGGATGACATATTGTTGATCGGGAATGATGTAGAAATTTCAAGAAGGCATAAAAGGTTGTTTGAAAGGTGTTTTTCAAAGGAAGACCTCGATAAAAGGCTACTTAAATATTGGGCATCAAGATCTATAGAGATAGATCAAAACGCCTGATAAGACTTACAATGAGTGCATACCTTGACAAGATTTTGAAGGAGTTCAAAATGGATCAGTCAAAGAAGGAGTTCTTGCCTGATTTGTAAGGTGTGAAGTTGAGTGAGACTCAAATCTCGACCACGGCAGAAGAGACAAAAAGGACGAAGGTCGTCCCCTATGCCTTAGCCGTAGGCTCTATATAGTATGCCATGCTGTGTACCGCACCTGGTGTGTGCCTTGCCATGAGCCTGTCAAGGGGTACATGAGTGATCCAGGACTAGATCACTGGACAACGGTCAAAATTATCCTTAGTGACTTGAGGACTCAGGAAATATTTCTCAATTATGGAGGTGATAAAGAGTTCATCATAAAGAGTTACGTCGATGCAAGCTTTGACACCAATCCGGATGACACTGAGTAGCAATCCGGATACGTATAGTGGAGCACCATTTGGAATAGCTCCAAGTGGAGCGTTGTAGCAACATCTACAGTATGACATAAGATTTGCAAAGTGCACATGGATCTGAATGTTGCTGACCCGTTGACTAAAAACCTCTCTCACAAGCAAAACATGATAAAACCCCAGAACTCATTGGGTGTTAATCACATGGTGATGTGAACTAGATTATTGACTCTAGTGCAAGTGGGAGACTATTGTAAATATGCCCTAGAGGCAATAATAAATTAGTTATTATCATATTTCCTTGTTAATGATAATCGTTTATTATCCATGCTAGAATTTTATTGATCGGAAACTCAGATACATGTGTGGATACATAGACAACACTATGTCCCTAGTGAGCCTCTACTAGACTAGCTCGTTGATCAAAGATGGTCAAGGTTTCCTGGCCATAGACATGAGTTGTCATTTGATAACAGGATCACATCATTAGGAGAATGATGTGATGGACAAGACCCAAACTATGAACGTAGCATATGATCATGTCAAGTTTATTGCTATTGTTTTCCGCGTGTCAAGTATCTGTTCCTATGACCATCAGATCATGCAACTCACTGACACCGGAGGAGTACCTTGTGTGTATCAAACGTCGCAACGTAACTGGGTGACTATAAAGGTGCTCTACAGGTATCTCCGAGGGTGTCTGTTGGGTTGGCGTGGATCGAGACTGGGATTTGTCACTCCGTATGACGGAGAGGTAACTCTGGGCCCACTCGGTAATACAGCATCACAAGAAGCTTGCAAGCAATGTGACTAAGGAGTTAGCCACGAGATCTTGTATTACGGAATGAGTAAAGAGACTTGCCGGTAACGAGATTGAACTAGGTATGGAGATACCGACGATCGAATCTCGGGCAAGTAACATACCGATGGACAAAGGGAACTGCATACGGGGTTGTCTGAATCCTTGACATCGTGGTTCGACCGATAAAGATCTTCATAGAATATGTAGGAACCAATAAGGGCATCCAGGTCCCGCTATTGGTTATTGACCATCGAGGTGTCTCGGTCATGTCTACATAGTTCTCGAACCCACAGGGTCTGCACACTTAACGTTCGGTGACGATTTGGTATTATTGAGTTATATATGTTGGTGACCGAAAGTTGCTCGGAGTCCTGGATGAGATCCCGGACGTCACAAGGAGCTCCGGAATGGTCTGGAGGTAAAGATTTATATATAGGAAAGTGCTATTCGGGTTCCGGAAAGGTTCCAGTGGTCCACCAGGAGGGGCCCACCCACCCCGGGGGCGCACATGGGCCTAAGAGGTGGCGCACCAGCCCCTGGTGGGCTGGGCAGCCGACCCCTAAAGGGGCCCATGCGCCCAAGGTGGTAGCTGGGGGTGCCTTGGAGAGGAGGGACTCCTCCCTAGGGCTTCCACCTCCCTTGTGGGAGGTGGACTCCTCCCCACCTGGCCAGCCGACCCCTCCTTGGAGGAGGGGCTAGGGCTGCGCCCCACCTACCCCCTCCTCCTATATATAGAGAGAGAGAGGGAGGGAAGCCGCACCCCAAGGCATAGGTGCAGCCCTCCCTCTCTCCCTAGATCTGTTTCTCCACCGAAAACGCATCTGCGGCAGTGCTAGGCGAAGCCCTGCTGAGATTGCTCCACCACCACCGCCACCACGCCGTTGTGCTGTCGGAGAACTCATCTACCTCTCCGCCCTCACTTGTTGGATCAAGGAGGCGGACACATCATCGAGCTGTACGTGTGCTGAACGCAAAGGTGCCGTCCATTCGGCGCTAGATCGGAACGGATCGTGATTGGATCGCGGGACGGCTTGCGATTTGGATCGCGAAGACGTTCGACTACATCAACTGCGTTTCTTAACGCTTCCCGCTTAGCGATCTACAAGGGTATGTGGATCCGATCTCTCCTCTCGTAGATGCTCATCTCCTAGATTGATCTTGGTGAAGCGTAGGAAATTTTTTGTTTCCCATGCAAAGTTCCCCAACAGTGGCCTCATGAGCAAGGTCTATGCGTAGATGACATCACTAGTAGAACACAAAATAGTTTGTGGGCGTTGATATTCAGATTGCTTCCTTCCTTAGTCTTATTTTGATTCAGCGGTATTGTGGGACGAAGCGGCCCTGACCAACTTTACATGTCCTCGTACATGAGACCGGTTCCATCGACTGACATGTAACTTTGTTGCATAAGATGGCTGGCGGGTGTCTGTCTCTCCCACCTTAGTTGAATCGGATTTGACAAAGGCGGTCCTTGTAGAAGGTTAAATAGCAACTAGTATATCACCATTGTGGTTTTGCGTAGGTAAGAATCGTTCTTGCTAGATACCCATAGCAGCCACGTAAAACATGCAACAACAAATTAGAGGACGTCTAACTTGTTTTTGCAGGGTATGTTGTGATATGATATGGCCAAAGACATGATGATATATATTTGATGTATGAGATGATCATGTTTTTGTAATAGTTTATGTCAACTTGCATGTTGATACGGCAACCGGCAGGAGCCATAGGGTTGTTTTTAATTATTATATGGCCTGCGTGTCACTTATTAAGCTCTATGTAATGCTTTACTTTATCGCTATGCGGTAGAAATAGTAGTAGAAGCATGATTGGCGCGACAACCCCGATGGCAACATGATGATGGAGATCATGGTGTCATGCCGGTGACGATGGAGATCATGCCGGTGCTTTGGAGATGGAGATCAAAAGCACAAGTTCATGGCCATATCATGTCACTTATGATTTGCATGTGATGTTAATCCTTTTATGCATCTTATTTTGCTTAAGACGACGGTACCTTGTGTGTATCTAATGTCGAAATGTAACTAGGTGACTATAAAGGTGCTCTACAGGTATCTCCGAGGGTGTCTGTTGGGTTGGCGTGGATCGAGACTGGGATTTGTCACTCCGTATGACGGAGAGGTATCTCTGGGCCCACTCGGTAATACAGCATCACAAGAAGCTTGCTAGCAATGTGACTAAGGAGTTAGCCACGGGATCTTGTATTACGGAACGAGTAAAGAGACTTGCCGGTAACAAGATTAAACTAGGTATGGAGATACCGACGATCGAATCTCGGGCAAGTAACATACCGATGGACAAAGGGAACTGCATACGGGATTGTCTGAATCCTTGACATCGTGGTTCGACCAATAAAGATCTTCGTAGAATATGTAGGAACCAATATGGGCATCCAGGTCCCGCTATTGGTTATTGACCGTAGAGGTGTCTCGGTCATGTCTACATAGTTCTCGAACCCGCAGGGTCTGCACACTTAACGTTCGATGACGATTTGGTATTATTGAGTTGTATATGTTGGTGACCGAAAGATTTTTGGAGTCCCGGATGAGATCTCGGACGTCATGAGGAGCTCCGGAATGGTCTGGAGGTAAAGATTTATATATAGGAAAGTGGTATTCGGGTTCCGGAAAGGTTTTGGGTGTTTCCGGTAGTGTACCGGGAGTGCCGAAAGGGTTCCGGGGGTCCACCGGGAGGGGCCCACCCACCCTGGGGGGCACATGGGCCTAAGAGGTGGCGCACCAGCCCCTGGTGGGCTGGGCAGTCGACCCCTAAAGGGGCCCATGCGCCCAAGGTGGTAGGTGGGGGTGCCTTGGAGAGGAGGGACTCCTCCCTAGGGATTCCACCTCCCTTGTGGGAGGTGGACTCCTCCCCACCTGGCCGGCCGACCCCTCCTTGGAGGAGGGGCTAGGGCTGCGCCCCACCTACCCCCTCCTCCTATATATATAGATAGAGAGGGAGGGCAGACACACCCCAAGGCATAGGTGCAGCCCTCCCTCTCTCCCTAGATCTGTTTCTCCACCGAAAATGCATCTGCGGCAGTGCTTGGCGAAGCCCTGCTGAGATTGCGCCACCACCACCATCACCACACCGTTGTGTTGTTTGAGAACTCATCTACCTCTCCACCCTCACTTGCTGGATCAAGCAGGCGGAGACGTCATCGAGCTATACATGTGCTGAACGCGGATGCGCCGTCCATTCGGCGCTAGATCGGAACGGATCGTGATTGGATCGCGGGACGGCTTGAGATTTGGATCGCGAAGACGTTCGACTACATCAACCACGTTTCTTAACGCTTCCCGCTTAGCGATCTACAAAGGTATGTGGATCCGATCTCTCCTCTCGTAGATGCTCATCTCCTAAATTGATCTTGGTGAAGCGTAGGAATTTTTTTGTTTCCCATGCAACGTTCCCCAACAGCAGGCACCTGCACTAGTGATATGTGCAACCAATAAGACCTTGCCAAATTAGAACAAGCACCTTGATGGGTGAACATGATAGGACATCTGCCTTTGACTCCTTGTGAATAGAGCATTTACTTGGGTCTCCATCTAACTCAGATTCATCATTATGATCATATTCTGAACACTAATCTATCAATGGAGAGCGTGTGGGGTATTGCATCTAGAATGGAACTCAATCCCTTGCCAAGTTTGTTAGCCATTGCATTGTTTCGCAATATTATTCCGATGTGCGCATTCTCATATTCATTATGATCATGTTCAATATCTGAGACGCATTAAAACATAAATAGTAGTGATATTATCTTTGTAGTGCATAGGATATTCTAATATATAGGGGCTCGCTGTAAACTCTTGTGTGCTATCTCTATAATTCTGATGAGAGAGCCCATGTGTGTTGTAATTTGGTGCATACATTAATAATATGGTACTACTACTCAAAAAATAGAATCCCTGATGAGAGCTCTAGAAGTAATGATAGTTGGCAGATGATAGCTTCAAAATACATTGTATACAAAGTTTATTGCCGAACCATGATGACCAGAGCGCACAGAAAAATAATACTCCCTCGTGTCACTATATGTGGCGCACATGCATTTCAAAACTGGCGTAGGAACATTAGCTTACCAACTAAATGTGTCTCTGTTTACTAGTATCTATACCATATCATATTTGAATTTGAACAAATGAACTTTGGAATTATGAGTGCCATGTTGTTTAGCTTGAAGGGTGGAGTGCTGCTAAGACACAAACCATCTAGGTGGATCATAGTGTAGGTAAAAGGGAAAAATCCTAAGCATCATGAGTAAAATTCGGAAAGTGGAGCTATCTGGAAAATATGGCGTTGTATTGCGGTACTAATCAAAAGCATTTCGATCCCCTACACGACAACTCTCTCAACTGAAGGCACACTACTGTTACTATCAGTCTAGTCTCTTAAACGCCACAAAACTCCCAACGTTTCCTGAAAGCATCTAGCAGAAGCGGCCTAATCGACCTATCGACTGTAAATGTCTCCTCTCCCCTTCCTGACAACGAACATACTGTACTTAGTAAAGAAAAACATAAGAGGAACATGTTAAGGAATAGAAGAGGAAGCATATTATGAGATTATGCTTCTTTCCATATAAAGTTCGTTGCCCACCATGATGAACGAGAGCGCACAGAGAAATGTAATCCCCTCCTGCTCTCTATATGTGGCGCACATGCATGTGGGAACATTAGCTGACCAATTAAATGTGTGTTTTTAACTAATATTAGTATCATATCACATTCATATTTGAACAACTAAGGTTTGCAATTATGAGTGGCATATTGTTAGCTTGAACGGTGGAGTGCTTCTAGTACGACACAAAGCACCTACGCAGATCGTAGTGTAGATAAAAGAGGGAAACACAAAGCATCACGAGTAAAATCAGGAAAGTGGAACTAGCTGAAAAATATGGGGTTGTATTGGGGCTACAACTAGAAAGACTTTGGATCCCCTACATGGCATCTCTCTTCAAATGAAGGTGCAACTGCTACTATCAGTTTAGTCTCTCAAAGGCCACACAGCTCCTAGCATTTCCTAGTTATTATGACAGTCCAACTCGAAGAGTTCAAAGCATCTATCAGAAGCGGCCAGATAGACATGTCGACTGCAAAGGTCACTGCTCCTCTTCCCAACAAGAAACATATTGTACTTATTATAGAAGAATAAAACAGAAACATGTTAAAAGGAACAAAAAAGGAAGCATATTTTGGATATTATGCTTCTTTCTATACAACGTTCATTGGTCACTCATGATGAACCAGAGTGCACGAAGAAAAACAATTCCCTTGTGTCTCTATGTGGAGCACATGCATTTCAAAAATCAAGTAGGAACATTTCCTGACCTATTAAATGTGTCTCCATTTTACTAATATTAGTATCATATCAGATTTGTATTTGAACAACTCTGGAATTATTGGTGGCGTGTTGTTTAGCTTGATGGGTGGAGTAGTACGAGTACGACAAGAGGACTACTTCGCAACTGAATCATAATGAATATGAAAGTGGGAAACCCTAAGCATGCAGAGTATAATATGGGGTTGTAGTGTTGATTATGCCATGGCAGATCTAAAGCCGCAACCTGCACAAAGGCTACCGATGTTTGCTTTCAACTAACAACTAAGATTCCAAGAACTGAAAAGAAAATAGAGTAAACAAGTGATGATATATTTTCCTGGCTGAGATCAAAAACTTGAGCATATATGAAAGAGTATCACCTGTCTCGCGGCGCTGGGTAGGCATCTGCTGAGACGTTGAGGGTGCAGCGATTGAGATGGATGTCGACAGCGTGCAAGCAGATCTGGGATGGCAGATGACGGTGACGGGGGATAAGTCATGGTGCGGTGGATGAGACAGTCGTAGGAGTGGCCCGTCAAGGTGGACGACGCACGTGAATGAAGCGAGCGGACACGGTGCAAGGATCTTGGTCCTACGCCGTGGATGAGAGATGTCGATCTCTTATATAGGACGGCGACGTCGGGGTGGCGGCTCCAGCATGGTGGAGGAGTGCGGCGGTGGATGGGGTGGTAGACGGAGGAGGCTAGGTTGGAGAGGGTATTTTTGTGTCCACGTAGGATGAATGAGGAAAAGGAAGGAGAGGTAGGGTGAACCATGTCTTTGGGACACGCTTGTTTCAAATGTGGGGAAAGTTACAAACTTAGCCCCCGTTTAAAATTTCACACATCGGGGCGATATTGTCAGTTGGGGATAGGACGGTAATCTCGCATCTCCCAAAATTTGACGAGAGTGATTTTGGCTGAGGAGAGTGTGTTTTGACATCCACCGTTGGTGCCCACCGTGTATGAATCGGGGTGAGAGGTGATTTCGGCCGAGGAGAGTGTTTTTTGGCGCCCACCGTGTATGAATCCGGTGTGTGTGTGTGTGGTGGTTGTGTCGCGTTTGAGTGAAAATACTAACCTACCCCCATTGAAGCCTTTAGAAATCGGGCCGATAGGTTTTGCGTGTTTGGGATAGGCAGTAATTTGCATCTCCCAAACTTTGGTTTTGGGTGGTTACGATCAAGGAACGAGTGGGTATTTTGAAGTTTTGTGCAAATTTTGGGAGAATGAGAATAAGCGTTTGATGTCTACTACGCAACTTTATTCTTGTAGACTTTGTTGGTCCTCCACGCGCAGAGTTTTGTATGACAGTAGCAATTTTCCCTCAAGTGGATGACCTAAGGTTTATCAATCCGTGGGAGGTGTAGGATGAATATGGTCTCTCTCAAACAACCCTGCAATCAAATACAAGAAATCTCTTGTATCCCCAACACACCCAATACAATGGCAAATTGTATAGGTGCACTAGTTCGGCGAATAGATGGTGATACAAGTGCAATATGGATGGTAGATATAGGTTTTTGTAATCTGAAAATATAAAAACAGCAAGGTAACAAGTAACAAAAGTGATCACAAACGGTATTGCAATGCTTGAAAACAAGGCCTAGGGTCCATACTTTCGCTAGTGCAATCTCTCCACAATGCTAATATAATTGGATGACATAACCATCCCTCAACGTGCAACGAAGAATCACTCCAAAGTTCTTATCTAGCGGAGAACATAAGAATAAATTGTTTGTAGGGTACGAAACCACCTTAAAGTTATGCTTTCCGATCGATCTATCCAAGAGTTTGTACTAAAATAACACCAAGTTATCCTTTCCGATCAATCTATCTAGAGTTCATACTAAAATAACACCAAGTTATCCTTTCCGATCAATCTATCTAGAGTTCATACTAAAATAACACCATATGATACGCATCAACCAACTCTAATGTCACCTAGATACTCCAATGTCACCACAAGTATCCATGAGTTAATTATACGATACGCATCAAACAATTTCAGATTCATAATACTCAATCCAACACAAAGAACCTCAAAGAGTGCCCCAAGATTTCTATCGGAGAAAGTAGGACAAGAACGTGTATCAACCCCTATGCATAGATTACCCCAATGTCACCGCGGGAATCTGCAAGTTGAGTACCAAAACATATATCAAGTGAATCAATAGAACACCCCATTGTCACCACGGGTATCCACATGCAAGACATATATCAAGTGTTCTCAAATCCAATATTCAATCCAACATAACGATATCTCAAAGGGAAAGATTCAATTCATCGAAACATGATAGCAAGGGAATAACATCATATGATCCGACTATATTAACAAAGCCCGTGATACATCAAGACCGTGACATCTCAAGAACACGAGAGAGAGAGAGATTGAACACATAGCTACTGGTACATACCTTCAGCCCCGAGGGTGGACTACTCCCTCCTCGTCATGGCCTCCGCCGGGATGATGAAGATGGCCACCGGAGATGATCTACCCTCTCCGGCAGGGTACTGGAATGCCTCAAGATTGGTTTTTCTCCATACATAGAGTTGCGGCGGCGGAGCGGAGAGTCTAGGGTTATTTTTGGGTGTTTCCGAATATTTGGGAATTTATAGGCATTGGAGGCGGTGGAGAGGGGCCCCGAGGAAGGCACAACCCATCAGGGCGCGCCGGGGCTCCCCTGGCGCGCCCTGGTGGGTTTTGGTCTCCAGGGCCCACCTCTCCGGCACTTCTTTGGCCCACTGGGTGTCTTCTAGTCCAGAAAAAATCTCCAAAAAGTTTCGTCGCGATTGGACTCCGTTTGGTATTGATTTTCAGCGAAGTAAAAAACAAGCAAAAACAGCAACTGGCACTTTGGCACTATGTAAATAGGTTAGTCCCAAAAAATGATATAAAGTTGCTATAAAAGGATAGTAAAACATCCAAGAATGATAATATAACAGCATGGAACAAGCAAAAATTATAAATATGTTGGAGACCTATCAGCATCCCCAAGCTTAATTCCTACTCGTCCTCGAGTAGGTAAATGATAAAAACAGAATTTTTGATGTGGAATGCTGCCTAAATGTTCATCTCATATTTTTTTTCTTTTGTATAGCATGGACATTTGGACTTGTAATGATTCAAAGCAATAGTCTAGTTTTAACATAATGACTTCAATGCTCAAGCATGTCAACAAGCAACCATGTCTTTCAAAATATTAACACTAAAGAAAGTTATCCCTAGCCCATCATGCTCAATCATTGATCCATTCATGAAACACACTCAAATATTAGCTATGCCCAATGCTCAAGTACGATCATAGTGCCCCCTAGTTGGTGCTTTATAAGAAAAGATGGAGACTCAAAGTAAAAATAAAAATTGCATAAAGTAAAAAGATAGGCCCTTCGCAGAGGGAAGTAGGGATTTGTAGAGGTGCCAGAGCTCAAGGTTTAAATTGAGAGAGAGAAAATATTTTGGGTGGCATGCTTTTCCTGTCAAAAAAAACGACAAAGTAGCTCATAATACTTTCCATGCTAGATATATCATAGGCGGTTCCCAAACAAAAAATAAAGTTTATTCCTTTTTCCACCGAACTTTCACTTTCCATGGCGGGCCGTATCCACGGTTGCCTTCCATACCAACACTTTCCAAGGAATTTATTATTTGACAACATAAAGTAAATATTTTTTATTTTTCATTTCGGGAATGGGCATCCCTATTACCGCCGCACTCTCGTGCAATGACAAGTGAATAAACACTCATCTTGAGAATAACACATCTAGCATGGAAAAATATTGGACACTCCCCACCGTTTCATGAGCAGTACGAGCACACAAAAGAGAAAAATTATTTTGGATGGCACATACAAATTTGCTTGGAACGGCATGGAAATACCGCATATAGGTAGGTATAGTGGACTCATAAGGCAAAACTTGGTTTGAGGATTTTGGATGCACAAGTAGTATTTCTACTTAGTACAAATGGAGGCTAGCAAATAGATTGAGAAGCAACCAAACCAAGAAACAAAAATTCACATAAGCGAGCATTGAGCATAACTAACACCGAATAATGCACCATAAGTAGGATGTAATTTCATTGCATAACTATTGACTTCCGTACTTGCATAGGGAATCACAAACCTTAACACCAATATTCCTACTAAAGCATAATTACTCACTAACATGACTCACATATTACTGTCATCATGTCTCAAAACTATTACAAGGAATCAAGTTTAATTTGTCCAATGATCTTCATGAAAGTTTTTATTATATCCTCCTTGGATATCTATCACATTGGGATTAGTTTCATGTATTGCCATTGCTTTTTGACAAGCTCAACCAAATTTAAGTGAAGCACGAGAGTAAATGACAAGCTACTCTCAAAAGATATAAGTGAAGATCAATGATTAGTCAAACAATTAAGTAGCTATGTGAGGACTCTCTCTCTCTCTCAATAAAGATTTTCAGATCTGAGTATTTTATTCAAACAACAAATTAAACAAAAATAGAACTCCAAGAATAGCACGCATCATGTGAACGAATAAAAATTTAGGCTCAACATAGGCTAACCGATAGTTGACGAAGAGAGGTGGGATGCGTAGCATCCCCAAGCTTAGATGCTTGAGACTTCTTGAAATATTTACTTGGGGTGCCTTGGGCATCCCCAAGATTGAGCTTTTGTATCTCGTTCAATCCTCTCATGTCATGGTTTCACCTATTCTCAAAAACTTCATCCACACAAAACTCGAAAAGAACTCGTGAGATAGGTTAGTACACATAAAAACAAATCAACACTTCATGTACTGCCTAAACAAGTTGCACAATAATTTTCAAACATCATCTACTGTTTACTATCGTTTCCACAATTTATATCTACCAATATAGGCTATGGAAACTATAGGATAAGTAGATAACAAAATTATGACAGCAATCTGTCCAAGCAGAACAGTCTGTAGAAATATATTAAACCAGCATACTTATGTAACTCAAAAAAAATATGAAAATTTAGGAAATGATAAAGAATTTATATGACAATACTGTGTAAAAATTTCAGAAACTTTCCACGTTCCAGTAAAATATGAAAATTCAAACACTACAGAGAAAGTTTCTGTTTTTACACAGCACACATCAAACATGCAATGCAAGCATCCTAAGGAAATTCTTGGAACTTTTTATTGAAAAACAAGATTATAAATAACACCTAACAAAATATAATGACGATCCAAGCAAAGCACATATTATGTGATGAATAAAAATATAGCTCTAAGTAAGATATACCGATAATGTTGAAGACGAAAGGGGGGATGCCTTCCGGGGCATCCCCAAGCTTAGACGCTTGAGTCTTCCTTGAATATTACCTTGGGGGTGCCTTGGGAATCCCCAAGCTTAGGTTCTTGTCACTCCTTATTCTCCTCATATCGGTGTCTCACCCAAAACTTGAAAACTTCAATCACACAAAACTTAACGAAACTTCAAGAGATGGGTTAGTATAATAAATATAGATCATTCACTTAGGTACTGTTAAGACAAGATTCATAATTGTTCCCACATGATACCTACTGTATTCTACCATTCACATACTTTATATCTCTGAATATAAGTTATGGGAACACTAAAACAAGCAAACAATGCATGCAAAACAGAATCTGTCAAAAACAGAACAGTCTGTGAAGATCTATAGTATAACCATACTTCACTGTCTCTAAAAATTCTGAAAAATAGGAAAACCTGAATAATTTGTATATAAAGACTTTGTAAAAATTTCATATCATTATAACTCTTTAGTAAAAAATTAAAATTCCTGTACTGGAGTCAAAAGTTTCTGTTTTGGTTCAGCATCAATTCTACACATCTTGTGAGTCATCCCAAAGGCTTTACTTGGCACTTTATTGAAATAAAAGACAAAAACATGATTACTACAGTATCTTAATCATGTGAACACACAAATACAGAAAGTAAAAGTGTTGGGTTGTCTCCCAACAAGCGCTTTTCTTTAAAGCCTTTTAGCTAGGCATGATGATTTCAATGATGATCACGTAAAAAGTACTAATTGGAACATGCAAGAGAGCATCATGAATCACATGACAAGAACATTTAAGTCTAACCCACTTCCTATGCATAGGGATTTTATGAGCGAACAATTTATGGGAGCAAGAATCAACTAGCATAGGAAGGCAAAACAAGCATAACTTCAAAACTTTGAACACATAGGGAGGAAACTTGATATTATTGCAATTCCTACAAGCATATGTTCCTCCCTCATAATAGATTTCAGTAGCATCATGAAGGAATGCAACAATATAACTATCACATAAATCATTCTTTTCATGATCTACAAGCATAGAAAATTTATTACTCTCCACATAAGCAATTTTCTTTTCATTCATAAAAGTGGGAGCATCAAATGAAACTTGAATACTATAAATTGTTTCCACAATAAAAGAGTAATGTTCAGTAAAAGGATATTCAAAATTATGACAATAATTATCACTACTTTTTATAACATAAGTATCATCACAATAATCATCATAAGTAGAAGCTTTGTTCTCATCATAGTCAAGTGAAACCTCTTCCGAAATAGTGGAATCATTACTAAATAAAGTCATGACCTCTACAAATCCACATTTATCATTATAATAAAATTCAACACCCTACAAAATAGCGGGATAATAATTATCTAAAGTAGACACTCTTCCAAACCCACTTTCATAAATATCACAATCATCATAAATAGGAGGCATGCAATCATCATAACAAATTTGATCATTCAAAGTAGGGGAACTAAAAAGATCATCTTCATTAAGCATAGCATCCCCAAGCTTGGGACAAACATTAATTGCAGCAAATAAATTCTCAAACATGTCATTCTCATCAAACATAGCATCCCCAAGTTTGTGGCTTGGCATATCATAAGCATAATCACTCTCATCATTAATAGTATGAATAGCACCAATAGTATAACAATTATTATCATCATAATTTACCAAGTTGGTGCCAAAAAGATTTTCAAGATTATAAGAAGTATCATTTTCTTCCCAATCATAGTCATCACAACAAGCAATAGGCATAACAAAATCATCATCAAGTGTATCATCTTCCACAATTATTTTTGATTCATCCTCTTGAGGCACAACAATAATAGGAGCAACATAATTTTGGATAGATACCTTTTTACCTCTACTCTTTCTTCTTTTCTTCTTCTTCACCACATCATGTGTGGGTTTAATTAATTTCTTCGAGCTTGTAATTGAAGAGATTGGTTGAATAGGGAGCTCCTCCTCGTCACCTATTTCATCATGAGAGACAATAGGAGGGAACGTGGAAATCTTTACCCTTTCATTAGTATTCCTTTTATATTCTATTGGTTTTCCCATCTTTATATAGTTGGCAATATAAGCATTCTCATTGCAATTTACCATGCAAAACATATAGATATTTTTTAGATTAGTTTCAATGTCGTCCATGAGAATGAATACTTCAAACCAACTATTTTTATGTGTCAACTATTCACTCCCCAAAAATAGAGAAAGCTCATTATAAAGTTCAAGGGTGATCAAGTCATTACAATATTTGGCCATGATTTGATCATGAAAAAGTTTGCATTGGAAATTAAGATCACCAGCTTTATTGCAAAGTTCCCAAATAACAGGACAACGAGAACATAATTTTGTAGCAAATTCATCTATCACTTTGAGCAAAAAATTGGTTCTATCATGTTTATGCTTCTTACAAAATCTATCATCCCTATAAGGCACGTCTTCACAAACTTTATCCACTCCACAAAAATTGACATGCTTATAAGAAACATTTTTATCATGACTAGTGCAATCATCATTAGTATTTTAGATATTCATAGAATTCATACTAACAACATTGCAATCATGCTCATCATTCAAAGAATTCTCATTAAGTATTTTTCATAGTTTCTTCCTCTACCAATTGAGCACAATTTTCTGAATCCTTATTTTCACGAAAGACATTATAAAGACGAAACAAAAGATGCAACCTAAACTCCATTTTTTTTGTAGTTTTCTTTTAGAAAACCAAACTAGTGAAAAACAAGAAACTAAAAGATTTAATTGCAAGATCAAAAGATATACCTTCAAGCACTCACCTCCCTCGCAATGGCGCCAGAAAAGAGCTTGATGTCTACTACGCAACTTTATTCTTGTAGACTTTGTTGGGCCTCCAAGCGCAGAGTTTTGTAGGACAGTAGCAATTTTCCCTCAAGTGGATGACCTAAGGTTTATCAATCCGTGGGAGGTGTAGGATGAAGATGGTCTCTCTCAAACAACCCTGCAATCAAATACAAGAAATCTCTTGTATCCCCAACACACCCAATACAATGGCAAATTGTATAGGTGCACTAGTTCGGCGAAGAGATGGTGATACAACTGCAATATGGATGGTAGATATAGGTTTTTGTAATCTGAAAATATAAAAACAGCAAGGTAACAAGTAACAAAAGTGAGCACAAACGGTATTGCAATGCTTGAAAACAAGGCCTAGGGTCCATACTTTCGCTAGTGCAATCTCTCAACAATGCTAATATAATTGGATCACATAACCATCCCTCAACATGCAACGAAGAATCACTCCAAAGTTCTTATCTAGCGGAGAACATAAGAAGAAATTGTTTGTAGGCTACGAAACCACATTAAAGTTATCCTTTCCGATCGATCTATCCAAGAGTTTGTACTAAAATAACACCAAGTTATCCTTTTCGATCAATCTATCTAGAGTTCGTACTAAAATAACACCATATGATACACATCAACCAACTCTAATGTCACCTAGATACTCCAATGTCACCACAAGTATCCATGAGTTAATTATACGATACGCATCAAACAATTTCAGATTCATAATACTCAATCCAACACAAAGAACCTCAAAGAGTGCCCCAAGATTTCTATCGGAGAAAGTAGGACAAGAACGTGTATCAACCCCTATGCATAGATTACCCCAATGTCACCGCGGGAATCCGCAAGTTGAGTACCAAAACATATATCAAGTGAATCAATAGAACACCCCATTGTCACCACGGGTATCCACATGCAAGACATATATCAAGTGTTCTCAAATCCAATATTCAATCCAACATTACGATATCTCAAAGGGAAAGATTCAATTCATCACAACATGATAGCAAGGGAATAAGATCATATGATCCGACTATATTAACAAAGCCCGTGATACATCAAGACCGTGACATCTCAAGAACACGAGAGAGAGAGAGAGAGAGATTGAACACATAGCTACTGGTACATACCCTCAGCCTCGAGGGTGGACTACTCCCTCCTCGTCATGGCCTCCGCCGGGATGATGAATATGGCCACCGGAGATGATCTACCCTCTCCGGCAGGGTACTGGAACACCTCCAGATTGGTTTTTCGTCGATACAGAGAGTTACGGAGAGTCTAGGGTTATTTTTGGGGGTTTCCGAATATTTGGGAATTTATAGGCATCGAAGGCGGTGGAGAGGGGCCCCGAGGAGGGCACAACCCATCAGGGCGCGCCGGGACCCCCCTGGCGCGCCCTGGTGGGTTGTGGTCTCCACGGCCCACCTCTCCGGCACTTCTTTGGCCCACTGGGTGTCTTCTGGTCCAGAAAAAATCTCCAAAAAGTTTCGTCGCGATTGGACTCCGTTTGGTATTGATTTTCTGCGAAGTAAAAAACAAGCAAAAACAGCAACTGGCACTTTGGCACTATGTCAATAGGTTAGTCCCAAAAAAATGATATAAAGTTGCTATAAAAGGATTGTGAAACATCCAAGAATGATAATATAACAGCATGGAACAAGCAAAAATTATAGATACGTTGGAGACGTATCAGCGTTCATGTTTACTGGGCCAACTAGTTCGAATACATTTTGTAATATTTTTTCGGGCATAATCCATTTTGTATTCGAATACGAATCTTTATACATCATTTTTGATATGTATACTTTCAAAAGCGCAACAAAGAACTATGGCGATATATACCACCGGTGGTAGTTACCACCACTTGCGTTTTGTATGTTGTATGTAGTATCTATCAAATCGGAGAGTACGTACGCATAGTATGTAGTATATAATAATGTTTAGGTAGTATATATACTATTTTTTGGTAGTATGTATCGTATTTTGAATATGCTCTTTTTTACATACAAATATATACGTATTTCAGAAATATAATAAAAATCATGGGTCAACTTGTAATTTTTTCTTGTAACCCACTTTGAAAAATCTTATATATAGTATATGAACTCATTTCAAATGATAAATTAGTATATATACTACCACCTGCTAGTATATGGAACATGTGGGATAACTACCCCTGGGTGGTAGGATGTATTTTTGCTATATATATATATATATATATATATATATATATATATATATATATATATATATATGATTTATAAATGCCATGATCTCAAATTCATAAGGTTGAATCCACCTTAAGTTGAATTCAAATATTTGAAACCACTTTATGTTCAACTCAAATGTATGTGATTCCTCGCTAACTATCTGCAATGTGTAACATGTATGTTTCATGCATACAATGCGTTCTTTTAACTTCTAAAACACTTATAATGTGTTTGACACACGCAACATAATGTAATCCCATAAAGACATGAATTGCATAAGCCATGCATTGTCCCAAATTCAAAATATTGAGTCTATGGATCACTAATATCAAGAAATTAAACAAAATACATATGTCCCAATTCAAATGAGTATGCATGTTTGATAGACCAATTTCCATTCTGATTTTATCGTTGTCATGATCTCTAATTCAAATATTTGAATCCCCTTTAATCTAGATATCCGTCTCGTATAGCTATCACTCATGCCCTTATCTCTCTAGACCCTTACGCCTTCACTATCTCTTAGGTCTCTTTGGTGCTCCTTGTATACATCTCTCTGGTTTTGCCGAGTATTGGAAGCCACAAGTCCTCTGGGAAATCATGATATCATGCATCATCTTGCACAACATGACGATCGAGGATGAGAGAGGACAACATGACAACTTCTAGTACATCTCCAAGGGGTCTTGTCGAGACAGAACAATGCAAACAAGATGTGGAGATTCCTCGCAACACATCTAAGGATCGAGAGCGGAAAAGTTAAACACCAACTTCAAGATGATCTTGCAAATAACTTTTGAGTACCTCGTAACACTTGATTCTTGTGATTTTACCATGTTTGTTGCATTATTACTTCATTTGGACCATTGTTGTGTCTGATTTTGAATAATTAATTTAAAAATGTTGAAGTTGAAATGTTATTGAATTCTGTGAGTTGAAATTATCAAGTTTTTCATTAATATGTGTGCAAATATATAGTTGAAATGGAGCATGTAAACAAAAACATGGAAGAATTGGCAAATGGCTTTTATTAGGAGTTAAGTTTTAGATAGAATTAGCCCCATATTTCTTTCAGCTCTTCATATTTGAGGAGTTAAGGTTTGATGAGCCATCAAGTTAAAATCTAAGGGGTTTATTAGGGATGCTCTAAGAGCATCTCCAGCAAACCCCTTTCTTCATAAAATTATTGGTATAGAGTAAGTTAGCCCAAAAAAAACTCCAACAGATCCTATTTCTCCAAACATTTTTATCACAAAACACACCCTAACTCATCCTATATAGAGGGGGAGATGCAACCTACCCTACTAACACCACGTCACCTAGCCGCCATTTCATCCCAGCACGCCACTACCACCGCCCACCTTGCCGCTTACCTCACGACAGTCAGCGTCGTCGTCGTCCCCACGACCGCCGCGTGCCTTCCTTGCTCGCGCTATGTGAGAGATTGAGAAGAAGAGACAGGAAGAAAAAGAATAAAACTCATTTTCTGAACATAGTAGAACACACATGCCCCCACACACGCACATACACTCATCCCTATGAACGTACACACGCACCCTCTGCCCCTATGAGCACCTCTGAGATACCGAGTCGACACAACATCTTGAGATTGAGGAAGTCACCACAAGCATCTTCGTAGTTGATGGAAACGTCTCCTCCCACTAAACAAAACATCGTCAAAAAGTCCGAAATAGATCCAGGAAAATGCAATCACTACTGCGAATCGAGGACTTGAGCACTGATGGGTTGGTTCCACAGTAAGGAACCTAGCCATAAGAGTTATGCTCAGTTCACATGGAATAAAACTTGGGTCATCGACAAGTCAACCCCACATGACCGGTGTATATTTGGGATGAGTTTATTGATGACGTGGAACGTTATCACACATGCAAATACGAATAAGTGTATTGGTAGAATCTCTATACCATTTATAGAGAGAATTTTTTATCTGTCGGGGATGTTTCTCGGATGTGTTATTTAGAATCTGTACTGCTAAAGGAGCAGTCCGTGGTCGTGATAGTAGGTTCCGTTCCGGGGGTTTTTTCTTCTCACCCACGTTTGGTTTTTCCCTCCTCCCATCATCATCTCTACTCCTAATTGCTCAGTTGGTAGAATAGCATCCAGGTTTTTTTTCAACCGGTTTAATTTCGTCTCCCCCCACCACCGACTGGTTTTTTCGTCTCTCCTCCCACCATTCCTCCCACCTTGGTCCATCGGTTTATTTTTCTCTCCACTCAATCATTACAATCAGCACTTTCCTAACGTATGACAAAGCACGGATCTACTTTCTTAAGTTACCCAAATCAATCGATTCCTCTCATTAGTGTAATTTGTTTTAGGAAACAAATAACAGGTTTTTAGGAAACAACTACAGATTTTAATCTGACTTTCCTAACTTTCCAAATCAACTAATCCCTCTTATTAGTGCAATTTATTTTAGGAAACAAAGAATAGATTTTCAGGAAACAAATAACAGTTTTTAATCTAACTTACCTAACTTATCCAAATCAAGCGATCCCTCTCAAATTTTTTTGAGGATTTCTGATCCCTCTCGTTGGTGCAACTTATTTTAAGAAACAAATACCAGACTTTCAGGAAACAAATAAAGGATTTTAAAGAGATTAATATCTAAATCATAACAAACAAATCTTGCACGGGCGACTTGGTAGTGTGCGTTCCATGTTTTGTTTCGTATATCTTATCCTCCCACCTCACACATAACGATCCCTCGCTCCTAATAATTCCCCCTCGCACAAAAAAATCGGTTGACGACCACGTATTGAGCCCCCCTCGCACGAAAAAAAAATCAGACGAAGACCATGTAACGAGGCCCCTCGCACGAAAAAAACCTGTATGAACCAGGGAGCGAGGCTCCCTCGCAAAAGAAAAAACCCGACGTCCGAGGCTGCCCTCGATTTATTTGCTACAAGGATGGGAACCATGCCCTAGACGCGATCGCAGATCCTTTCGCCGCCGCTGATCTATTCTCTAGGGTTCCTCACACCACGTGATTCCCGGAGTGTCGTTCCTATGGTGGTGGACAGAGACTTCGAAGCGGAGGCGGGCAAGGGGGAAGCGGAGGAGTGGAGGCCATGACTGGGGAGCAGGTCACGTGCCGCCGTAGGGACAGGAGAGTCAGCGCTAGATCCAGGTACGCCCTCGGCGTGGTCGCATGCGGGATGCCCTCAGGTAGGTCCATGTCGTAGCCCAGGTCGGATCGGGCTGACAACGGCAATGGCCACTCCGTTCAACCATGCACATAGACCCCCAGGTCCATGGCACAAGTATCACTACCAACAGGTTGAACCGATGGATGTTGGTATTTAAATCTTTCCCTGTGGACCAGGACGATGTCTATGGAGGTGTCTTCAGAATCGGTGGTTCATCGAAAAAATTGACATGAAGAACCTACGCAGGACAAGTTAAACGATTCAGATATGGTCTTTTTTCCATCCCTCTATAGTTCTCCTTATGGTGCTTCTCATTGAATTTTTCATTTTTACCTTTTTCCCATATGGCTGCAAGCAACCTTGAGAACGGAAGCTAGCTAGCTCAGTGTGGCACCACCGAGGACAACGCCTGGCTCGCTATCAAGGTCATTCGCACATAGGCGCTGCGGAACAGCAGGCACAACACTGACAGCTATTGCCCTGATATAGTGATGCGGGCCAGAGCAAGTGGGATGCATGTGGCGACGAGAGGATGTATATGCCAGCTCCTCCGCCTTCAACATGTCAATTATGTGTAAGTTTTTTTCCTTTCCCCTTTTTACTTTTGATTATGCAAGTGGATAAAGGTTTTAGGTTGTGTCCTCTCTTTTCTTTTAATGCTCAGGTGTGTCCTCTTACAATGAAAGATTATCAATATTGGCAGCTCCCATTTTTTATGTGTGCTTTGCTCCTCATATTTTGATGCCTATGCATTTAACTAAAAATGTAGTATAGAGGACCAAAATTCTTTCTGGGAAAGTAACCGTAGCATAACTAAAATTATTCTACCTATTTTTATGTGTGCTTTATTTTAATTTTCTACTAGCGTATAATTTTTGTTTGTGAATGTTAGGTTTGAATTAAACTAAATCCAAGCAGAATAACTCACAAATGAAGATGCCATTCTGCGTATCGACGCTCTGCTTTTGACTGCATCTTCAACCTCGGCCGACAATGCCATACACTGCTTCTTTAACCTCCTTCCCAACCCTTCCTCACGGACGCCAAGCTTGCCATCCTTCCCGCGGCCAAAATGATAGAAAAAAGTTCACCAGAAAAAATGATTCCATCGCCGGGATCAACATCGCAGGGTCGTTGACTTGGTTGGTCTCTTCGATGTAACTTACATTGGTGGGTCCATGTTGTTGGAGAGCCCGTTTCTCCAGGATGCTGATGCTATCATGCTCATGTACACGTTGGCATGACAGTGCTTGACTTCTGGTAGCAGGTCGGCAACCGCCACCTCTTGGACCAAGTAAGCTTTGCTGGCCATCTAAATAATCCTACTCTCTTGTTTCTTTTTCTGACTGATGATTGATTCGATTTGCATGGAGGAATTCTGTAAGAAAGAAGACAAGCTAACTCAAAACCATCTCTTAGCTGATCAATCTTTAATTATAAAGCGAAACTAAGCTACCAAAATGATTTAGTTTGGTAGAGAATTTTGCAACATTAACTTCTTGGTTTAGTTACCTATGCAATGGAGAACCCATGCAAATTAAGAATGAAAGGTTGATTGTTATCTGACAATATGATTTTCTTTCTGCTCTACATTTTCATAAACTCTGTACAAGATCGTGCACATAGGTTCTGGGTTGGTATATTTCCTTATGTAGCCTTTGTTCAGGTAAGTCAGACAGACATGGGGACTATAGGTAGCCTCTCTTTTTACCCATCTGTGTTATTGTTAATGAGTCTAACAATGAACTAACTACATCTTCATCTTTTCACCTTTGTTACCAGAGAGTTTCTCAAAGGTTCGAAATATTACGTTGGCACTTTAAGTCTCCCATTTCGATTGCCGTGATTTGCAATTTGTGAGTGGGGGCAGTAGTAAGCTCTTTCTCGTGTAGTTACGTTGTTGTCAGGTGCTACATTCTCCTCTGATTGTTCAAGCTAAGGTTCTTGAAAACAACATACCCATGTATGCTGCTTCTATTAGGTGTGGCTGACAAATACGGTGGGTGATTCAGGCACGCGAAACTCCCTTACAATCCATATAGATCCTACGTTGGAACCATCTCGATGTTCTTCGCCAGCTTCGTCACATCGATCCTGTATATATACTATTGGATCATGATGCCCCAAGTCATCTTTTGTTCCCATGATTATTTAGCAAATGCAGAAAAATATTGTTGTTCATATTACATGTATATTGTTGGGTAGGAGTTTTACCCACTAGATATGAATAATAGGAAGGATATATTTTGTAACAGATCAGATTCAGGATCATGTCGTGATTTCTTAAGGGCCTCGTGATTGTTGTTTTTTTTCATTTCAAAAATAAAAACACCTAGGTGATTATCCTAAGTATCATAATTGTATAAGCAAGATTATCAGAATAACTAAGCAATTTTTCTTCAGATTAAGTATAGAGTTTAGGGTGAGTTTTTTTTTTGCAGATTTATATTGCCTAATTTGAATCAACAAGGACAATGATATTGTAAGGCTTGAAATTTAGACCCACTTTCTATGTCAAGATGAAATTAGACATGCCTAATGCTTATATATACAACCCGCAATTTTTTTGAAAATGCCCGTGGCAACGCACGGGCATTCTACTAGTACATTTAGTAATGTATTTATGTGAAAGAATCAATCCAGCGATTTATTTTCTCTCCATTCCTTTCTTTCAAATCAACACTTTCCTAACGTACAAAAAATCACATATCTAACTTCCCTAACCGGTCTATCTAATTAATGCAAAAGAAAGGAAAGTATCTCTCTCACGATTGCATGTATCTCTTTTTTAATAAAAAGGAGAGAATCTCTCCACTCCTTTCTTTCAAATCAACACTTTCCTAATGTACAAAAGATCACATATCTAACTTTCCTAACCGATCTCTCTAATTAATGCAAAAGAAAGGAAAGTATCTCTCTTACGATTGCATGTATCTCTTTTTGTAGAAAAAGGAGAGAATCGATCTGTCGATTGTGTGTATCTCTATCTTTATTATCCTAATTGATTTACTTGTCACTAACCAACAAATTACCCAAGGATAATTTTGTCCAAAATTTTCTATAATGTTGTGCCTTGGTCATCGTGTCAAAAATAATCTCTACTCCTAAAGTCTCAGTACCTAGGTCGTCGTTCCCCACTCCCATCGATCTTCCCCTCCCACCAATTACCGATTTTTTTCTATCCCACAAAAAACCGATCGATGAACAGAAAACCCCAAAAAACCCTTACGTTGAAACCTAATGTACGCGGTCCCTCCCAATCTCCTCCCGCAGCCGCAAGCCCCTTTCCTTTCCTCCTTCCTACGTCCCCGGCTCCTCCCCTACCGTCGCTACTCCACTCCGGCCCTAACACTCCACGCGTGATGCCGGGCCACGCTGCCGCGTACCGGGTCATTCGGTTCCTATACACCACTTGTTGGGGAACGTTGCATGGGAAACAAAAATTTTCCTACGCACACGCAAGATCTATCCATGGTGATGAGCATCTATGAGAGGGAGAGTGGATCTACATACCCTTGTAGATCGCTAAGCGGGAAGCGTTAAGAAACGCGGTTGATGTAGTCGAATGTCTTCGCGATCCAAATCGCAAGCTGTCCCGCGATCCGATCACGATCCGTCCCGCGATCCAATCACGAACCGTCCCGCGATCCTGATCACGGTCCTTCCGATCTAGTACCGAACGGACGACACCTCCGCGTTCAGCACACATACAGCTCGATGACGATCTCCGCCTTCTTGATCCAGCAAGTAGGGAGCAGAGAGGTAGATGAGTTCTCCGCCAGCACAACGGCGTGGTAGCGGTGGTGGTGGAGCTATTCCGACAGGGCTTCGCCTAAGCACCGCCAAAACTAGACTAGAGGAAAACTGTATAGACGGGGGGAGAGAGGGCTGCACCGTGGCTTGGGTGTCTTGGCCCTCTCTCCCCTCTAGTATATATAGGAGGGAGGGGAGGGGGCTGGCGCCCTAGGGTTCCTCCCCTAGGGTCGGCCGAACCAGGAGGTGGACTCCTCCACCTCCAATCCTACTCCAAGTAGGACTCCTTCCATAATTGGATTTTCCTTCCCCCACTTGGGTTTTTTCCTTCTCCCACCTCCTAGCCGCATGGGCCTTGTGGGTCAGCCTGTGCATTCGGTTTTTTCGGTTTGATTCGGTTCTGTTTATACGGTTTTTATACTTCGGTTTATACGGTTTTATACGTGGATACAGTTCGGTTTCGGTTATAACCATTTGTTTTCGGTTCGGTTTCGGTAATAACCAAATTAACCAAAGTTGACGCGAACTTTCGATCAAGACATGGTTTGGTCACATGAAGAAACAAATTTAGTACATGTGCAATAAAAGTAAGGGGTACAAGCACAACCTGGTAACTAGTTTGAAGAAATTCTAGATCAAAAACATGCCCAGTAGAGTTTATGTTTCAACTACAAGCACAATCCAGAACAAGGACTCAAGACTATAATTAAAACAACAGGCACTAAGTTAATACATATCCAATACAACAGGCATTCGGGTAAGGAAGCTTGACCAACAGCATACCCAGCACCAAGGTTGACACTCTTGGACACCTGAAAAAATAAGTTAGGTAGTTTTAATTCAGATCGGTACTAACAACATAACCAACACTGAAAAATAAATAATAATTGTTCACTAGCAAACACATACATAGATGATAGATGTGATTACTTCAGCCACTCGTGTTTGTTCTCAGCCACTACTGCTCAATACAGCATTAGTAAATACTTGTTCGGTAGCAAATACTTGTTTTTCTCAGCCACTACTACTCAACGGAATACAACATTACAATACGTGCAGCTTACATGGCCACTAGATTAGACGCCTAATCAAGCATGGCAATTTGTTTGAGCAGTTTGGCTGGTGTCGCTCGGTTCAGACTCACACTCACCGTCGCCTGAATTTTCAGAGCATGTGTCCGGTCGTTGGAAACATCTATTCTAGCATGAGAAGAGGAGGGCGGAGGTCAGCGACTCAACGACGTGGACGACAAAGGGCGGAGGTCAGCGACGCGGCGGACGGAGGGCGGAGGTCAAGGATGCCGGTGCGCGCGACGGACGGTGGATGTGAACACCTAAACGGAGCTTCGCCTAGTGCGGCGGGGGGAGGGGGTGCATCGGCGGAGTGTGACCTAGCTAGGGCGCCGCCGCCATGCTCTCCTCTCTGCCTCTCTTCTCTACGGCTCTGTGTGTGCGTGCGTGAGGGACTGAGGCTGAGGGTGAGTTGCCCTAGAGGATAGTGGGCTAGGTTGAAGGAATAAAGGAGAACGCCTAGGTTGGGCTGCCCGGCTGGGCCTATGACTTTTTTATGCTGTCGGGCTTTCAGTTTAGTTCGGTTTAACCGAATTATTTCGGTTTTAAACCGAAAAAACCGAATTGAATATGGTTTTCTATTTTGTAAACTGAAACCGTAACCAAAACCTGAAAAAACTGAAATTTCGGTTCGGTTTAGATTTTTCGGTTCGGTTTTTGGTTTTCTGTTCGGTTTTGCACATGGTGACTTGTGGGGCTGGTTTTCCCAGCCCACTAAGGTCTAGTGCACCCTCCCCTCAGGCCCATGTGGCCTCCCGGCATGGGTCACCCCTCCCAATGGCCCTCCGGCACTCCCGATACACTACCGGAAATACCCGAAACTTTTCCGGTGGCCAAAACGGGACTTCCTATATATCAATCTTTACCTCCGGACCATTTCGGAGCTCCTCGTGACGTTCGGGATCTCATCCGGGACTGCGAACAACCTTCGGTCACCAACATACATAACTCAATACTACCGAAACGTCACCGAACGTTAAGTGTGCAGACCCTGCGGGTTCGAGAACTATGTAGACATGACCGAGACACCTCTATGGTCAATCACCAATAGCGGGACCTGGATGCCCATATTGGTTCCTACATATTCTACGAATATCTTTATCGGTTGAACCTCTATGTCAAGGATTCAGTTAATCCCGTACGCTGTTCCCTTTGTTCTTCGGTATGTTACTTTCCCGAGATTCGATCGTCGGTATCTCTATACCTAGTTCAATCTCGTTACCGGCAAGTCTCTTTACTCGTTCCGTAATACAAGATTCCATGGCTAACACTTTAGTCACATTGCTTGCAAGGCTTATTTTGATGTTGTATTACCGAGTGGGCCCTGAGATACCTCTCCGTCATACGGAGTAACAAATCCCAGTCTTGATCCATGCCAGCTCAACAGACACCTTCGGAGATACCTGTAGAGCATCTTTATAGTCACCCAGTTACGTTGTGACGTTTGATACACACAAGGTATTCCTCCGGTGTCAGTGAGTTGCATGATCTCATGGTCATAGGAACAAATACTTGACATGCAGAAAACGATAGCAATAAACTGACACGATCATATGCTACGTTCATAGTTTGGGTCTTGTCCATCACATCATTCTCCTAATGATGTGATCCCGTTATCAAATGACATCTTATGTCTATGGCCAGGAAACCTTGACCATCTTTGATCAACGAGCTAGTTAACTAGAGGCATACTAGGGACACAGTGTTGTCTATGTACCCACACATGTATTTGAGTTTCCAATCAATACAATTATAGCATGGATAATAAACAATTATCACGAACAAGGAAATATAATAATAACCAATTTATTATTGCCTCTAGGGCATATTTCCAACAGTCTCCCACTTGCACTAGAGTCAATAATCTAGTTCACATCACCATGTGATTTACATTGTTATGAATCTAACACCCAATGAGTTCTGGGGTTCGATCATGCTTTGCATGTGAGAGAGGTCTTTAGTCAACGGTCTGCAACATTCAGATCCGTGTGTTCTTTGCAAATCTATATGTCATACTGCATATGCTACCACGCTCCACTTGGAACTATTCCAAATGGCTGCTCCACTATACGTATCTGGATTGCTACTCAGAGTCATCCGGATAGGTGTCAAAGCTTGCATCAACGTAACCCTTTACGACGAACTCCTTATCACCTCCATAACCGAGAAACATTTCCTTAGTCCTCTAGTTACTAAGGATAATTTTGACCACTGTCCAGTGATCCACTCCTGGACCACTCTTGTACACCTTGACAGACTCATGGCAAGGCACACACTAGGTGCGGTACACAGCATGGCATACTATACAGAGCCTATGGATGAGGCATAGGGGACGACCTTCGTCCTTTCTCTTTCTTCTGCGGTGGTCGAGCTTTGAGTCTCACTCAACTCCACACCTTACAAATCAGGCAAGAACTCTTTCTTTGACTGATCCATTTTGAACTCTTTCAAAATCTTGTCAAGGTATGTACTCATTGAAAGTCTTATCAGACGTCTTGATGTATCTCTATAGATCCTGATGCCCAATATTTAAGTAGCTTCATTCCAGGTTTTCCTTTGAAAAACTCCTTTCAAACAACCCTTTATGCTTTCCAGAAATTCTACATCATTTCCGATCAACAATATGTCATCCGCATATACTTATCAGAAATTCTATAGTGCTCCCACTCACCTTATTGTAAATACAAGTTTCTCATAAACTTTGTATAGACTCAAAAACTTTGATCACTTCATCAAAGCATATATTCCAACTCCGAGATGCTTGCTCCAGTCCATAGAAGGATTGCTGGAGCTTGCATACATTTTAGCATCCTTAGGACCGATAAAACCTTCTGGTTGTATCACATACAACCCTTCCTAACGGGAACCGTTAAGGAAACTCTGTTTTGACATCCATCTGCCAGATTTCATAATCGAAAAATGCAGCAACTTCTAACACAATTCCAACAGACTTTAGCATCGCTACGGGTGAGAAAGTCTCATCATAGTCAACTCCTTGAACTTGTGAAAAACCCTTTGCCACAAGTCGAGCTTTATAGACGGTGACATTACCGTCCGCGTCCGTCTTCCTTTTAAAGATCCATTTGTTCTGAATGGCCTTTCGCCCTTCAGGTAATACTTCCAAAGCCCATACTTTGTTTTCATACATGGATCCTATCTCGGATTTCATGGCCTCTAACCATTTCTCGGAATCCGGGCCCATCATCGCTTCTCCATAGCTCGTAGGTTCATCGCTGTCCAACAACATGACCTCTAAGACAGGGTTGCCGTACCACTCAGGAGCAGTACACGTCCTTGTCGACCTACGAGGTTCGATAGTAACTTGATCCGAAGCTTCATGATCATCATCATTAATTTCCTCTTCAACTAACGTAGGCTCCATAGAAACAACTTTCTGCGCTGCGCTACTCTCTGGTTGAAACAAAGGTTCAACAATCTCATCAAGTTCTATCTTCCTCCAACTCAATCCTTTCGAGAGAAACTCTTTCTCGAGAAAGGACCCGTTTTAGCAACAAACACTTTGTGCTTGGATCTAAGATAGAAGGTTTACCCAACTATTACGTTAGGGTATTCTATGAAGATGCATTTGTCCGCTTTGGGTTCGAGCTCATTAGGTGAAAACCCTTTTTTGCATAAGCATCGCAGCCCCAAACATTAAGAAATGACAGCTTAGGTTTCTGCCAAACCAAAATTCATACGGTGTCATCTCAACGGACTTAGATGGTGCCCCTTTTAAAGTGAATGTAGTTGTCTCTAATGCATAACCCCAAAACGATAGTGGCAAATCGATAAGAGACATCATAGTTCGCACCATATCCAATAGAGCACGACTACGACGTTCGGACACACCATCACACTATGGTGTTCCAGGTGGCGTGAGTTGTGAAACAACTTCCACATTGTCTTAAGTTGTATACCAAACTCGTAACTCAGATATTTACCTCCACGATCATATCGTAGACATTTCATCTTCTTGTCACGATGATCTCAAACTTCACTCTGATTTTGTTTGAACTTTTTCAAACGTTTCAGACTTGTGTTTCATTAAGTAAATATCCCCATATCTACTCAAATTATCAGTGAAGGTAGGAAAATAACGATATCCACCGCACGCTACAACACTCATTGGACCTAATACATCAGCATGTATCATTTCCAATAAGTTACTTGCCCGCTCCATCAAACCGGAAAACGGGGTCTTAGTCATCTTGCCCATGAGGCATGGTCCGCATGTCTCAACCGATTCAAAATCGAATGAGTCCAAAGATCCATCAGCATGGAGTTTCTTCATGTGTTTTACACCAATATGACATTTAGCGGCAGTGCCACAAGTATGTGGTACTATCATTGTTAACTTTGTATCTTTTGGCATGAATATTATGAACATGTGTATCACTACGATCAAGATTCAATAAACCATTCTCATTGGGTGCATGACCATTGAAGGTATTATTCATGTAAATAGAATAACCATTATTATCTAACTTAAATGAATAACCGTATTGCAATAAACATGATCTAATCACGTTCATGCTCAACGCAAACGCCAAATAACATTTATTTAGGTTCATCACTAATCTCGAAGGTAGAGAGAGCGTGCGATGGTTATCACATCAACCTTGGAAACACTTCTAACACTCATCGTCACCTTACCCTTAGCTAGCCTCCGTTTATTCTGTAGCTTTTATTTCGAGTTACTAACATTTAGCAACCAAACCGATATCCAATACCCAGGTGCTACTAGGAGTACTAGTAAGGTACACATCAATAACACGTATATCAAATATACTTCTGTCGACGTTGCCAGCCTTCTTATCTACCAAGTATCTAGGGCAGTTCCGCTTCAGCGACCGTTCTCCTCATAATAGAAGCACTCAGTCCCGGGTTTGGGTTCAACCTTGGGTTTCTTTACTGGAGCAGCAACTTGCTTGCCATCCATGAAGTATCCCTCCTTGCCCTTGCCCTTCTCGAAACTAGTGGTTTTACTAACCATCAACACTTGATGCTCCTTCTTGATTTCTACCTTCGCGCTGGCAAACATGGCGAATAGCTCGGGGATCATTATTTCCATCCCTGGCATTTTATAGTTCATCACGAAGCTTTCTAGTAGCTTAGTGACAGTGACTTGGAGAACTATATCAATCACTATCTTATCTGGAAGATCAACTCCCACTCGATTCAAGCAATTGTAGTACCCAGACAATCTGAGCACATGCTCACCGATTGAGCTATTCTCCTTTATCTTGCAGGCAAAGAATCTTGTTGGAGGTCTCATACCTCTCAACACGGGCACGAGCCTGAGATCCCAATTTCAGCTCTTAGAACATATCATATGTTCCGTGACGTTCAAAACGTTTTGGAGCCTCAATTCTAAGTCGTAATGCATGACGCACTGAACTATCAAGTAGTCATCAGAACGTGCCTGTCAGATGTTCACAACATCTACAGACGACGCTTGAGGGGGTGGCGCACCGAGTGGTGCATTAAGGACATAAGCCTTCTGTGCAGCAATGAGGACAATCCTCAGATCACGGACCCAGTCCGCATTATTGCTACCATCATCCTTCAACTCTATTTCTCTAGGAACATATAAAAATTCAAGGGAGCTATAGCGCGAGCTAGTAATCTACAACATAATTTGCAAAGACATTTTGACTATGTTCATGATAATGAGTTCAATTAATCATATTACTTAAGAACTCCCACACAAAATGACATCCCTCCGGTCATCCGAGTGTTACATGATCCATATTCACCAACCTAAGTCCGATCATCACGTGAGATGAGGTGGTTTCAATGATGAACATCTCCATGTTGATCATATCTACTATATGACTCATGTTCGACCTTTCGGTCTCTTGTGTTCCGAGGCCATGTCTGTACATGCTAGGCTCGTCAAGTTTAACCCGAGTGTTCCGCATGTGCAACACTGGCTTGCACCCGTTGTATGCGAACGTAGAGTCTATCACACCCAATCATCACGTGGTGTCTCGAAACGACGAACTTTCGCAACGGTGCACACTTGGGGAGAACACAATTTTATCTTGAAATTTTAGTGAGGGATCACCTTATAATGCTACCGTCGTCCTAAGCATAATAAGATGCATAAAAAGATTAACATCACATGCAAATCATAAGTGACATGATATGGCCATGAACTTGTGCTTTTGATCTCCATCTCCAAAGCACCGGCATGATCTCCATCGTCACCGGCATGACACCATGATCTCCATCATCTTGATCTCCATCAACGTGTCGCCATGAGGTTGTCGCGCCAACTGTTGCTTCTATGACTATTGCTAACTCATAGCTATAAAGTAAAGCAAAATGGCGAAAATAAATTAAAGACAACCCTATGGCTCCTACCGGTTGCCGTACTCATCGACATGCAAGTCGTGATATTCTATACAATACATGATCATCTCATACATCACATATATCTTATCATGTAATTGGCCATACCACATCACAACATACCCTGCAAAAACAAGTTAGACGTCCTCTAATTGTTGTTGCATGTTTTACGTGGCTGCTACGGGTATCTAGCAAGAACGATTCTTACCTATGCAAAAACCACAACGGTGATACACAAATTGCTATTCAACCTTCTCAAGGACCGCCTTTGTCAAATCCGATCCAACTAAAGTGGGAGAGACAGACACCCGCCAGCCATCTTTATGCAACAAGGTTACATGTCAGTTGATGGAACCGGTCTCTCGTAAGCGTATGAGTAATGTTGATCCGAGCCGCTTCATCCCACAATACCGCTGAATCAAGAAAAGACCAAGGGAGGAAGCAATCTGAGCATCAACACCCACAAACTCCTTTGTGTTCTACTCGTGATCTCATCTACGCATAGACCTAGCCCATGATGCCACTGTTGGGGAACGTTGCATGGGAAATAAAAAATTCCTACGCACACGCAAGATCTATCCATGTTGATGAGCATCTACGAGAGGGAGAGTGGATCTACGTACCCTTGTACATCGCTAAGCGGGAAGCGTTAAGAAACGCGGTTGATGTAGTCGAACGTCTTCGCGATCCAAATCGCAAGCTGTCCCGCGATCCGATCACGATCCGTCCCGCGATCCAATCATGAACCATCCCGCGATCCTGATCACGGTCCTTCCGATCTAGTACCGAACGGACGGCACCTCCGCGTTCAGCACACGTACAGCTCGATGACGATCTCCGCCTTCTTGATCCAGTAAGTAGGGAGCGGAGAGGTAGATGAGTTCTCCGCCAGCACAACGGCGTGGTAGCGGTGGTGGTGGAGCTATTCCGACAGGGCTTCGCCTAAGCACCGCCAAAACTAGACTAGAGGAAAACTGTATAGACGGGGGGGGGGGGAGAGGGATGCACCGTGGCTTGGGTGTCTTGGTCCTCTCTCCCCTCTAGTATATATAGGAGGGAGGGGAGGGGGCTGGCGCCCTAGGGTTCCTCCCCTAGGGTCGGCCGAACCAGGAGGTGGACTCCTCCACCTCCAATCCTACTCCAAGTAGGACTCCTTCCATAATTGGATTTTCCTTCCCCCACTTGGGGTTTTTTCCTTCTCCCACCTCCTAGCCGCATGGGCCTTGTGGGGCTGGTTTGCCCAGCCCACTAAGGGCTGGTGCACCCTCCCCTCAGGCCCATGTGGCCTCCCGGCGTGGGTGGCCCCTCCCGATGGCCCTCCGGCACTCCCGGTACACTACCGGAAATACCCGAAACTTTTCCGGTGGCCAAAACGGGACTTCCTATATATCAATCTTTACCTTCGGACCATTCCAGAGCTCCTCGTGACGTCCGGGATCTCATCCGAGACTCCGAACAACCTTCGGTCATCAACATACATAACTCAATACTACCGAAATGTCACCGAACGTTAAGTGTGCAGACCCTACGGGTTCGACAACTATGTGGACATGACCGAGACACCTCTACGGTCAATAACCAATAGCGGGACCTGGATGCCCATATTGGTTCCTACATATTCTACGAAGATCTTTATCGGTTGAACCTCTATGTCAAGGATTCAGTTAATCCCGTACGCTGTTCCCTTTGTTCTTCGGTATGTTACTTGCCCGAGATTCGATCGTCGGTATCTCTATACCTAGTTCAATCTCGTTACCGGCAAGTCTCTTTACTCGTTCCGTAATACAAGATCCCGTGGCTAACACTTTAGTCACATTGCTTGCAAGGCTTATTGTGATGTTGTATTACCGAGTGGGCCCTGAGATACCTCTCCGTCATACGGAGTAACAAATCCCAGTCTTGATCCATGCCAGCTCAACAGACACCTTCGGAGATACCTGTAGAGCATCTTTATAGTCACCCAGTTACGTTGTGACGTTTGATACACACAAGGTATTCCTCCGGTGTCAGTGAGTTGCATGATCTCATGGTCATAGGAACAGATACTTGACATGCAGAAAACAATAGCAATAAACTGACACGATCATATGCTACGTTCATAGTTTGGGTCTTGTCCATCACATCATTCTCCTAATGATGTGATCCCGTTATCAAATGACATCTCATGTCTATGGCCAGGAAACCTTGACCATCTTTGATCAACGAGCTAGTTAACTAGAGGCATACTAGGGACACAGTGTTGTCTATGTACCCACACATGTATTTGAGTTTCCAATCAATACAATTATAGCATGGATAATAAACGATTATCTCGAACAAGGAAATATAATAATAACCAATTTATTATTGCCTCTAGGGCATATTTCCAACACCACTCCCTCCGCCCCGGCCATCCGCCGCATACGTGAGAGGCGTCCATTTGAGGCATCGGTGCAGGGAGTAAACTAGATCGGCTATGTCGTGGTGGCCACCGACAAGGGAAAGCCCGCGCTCGGGCGCCGGGACGTGGTCATCGCATGGTGCGGCACGATCCAGGCTCTGGAGCTGCACATATGCTTAGTGCAATGCGGCTGGATCTCCATCTGCACCCTCGTCGACCCGGCATCCACCAAGAACGAGGACACGCCAGAGACGAGGTAATCTTATGAATACGATGAAGGCACTATCACGTACATGGTACACACGGTTCAGTGTTGAGCTCACTTGCAGCTACATGCTCGTGCAACCATGGGTGTCAGGTGCGGGCTGAGGTGCTTGGTGGACACGTATAAAGACCATGGATTGTTCATCTTCATAGGTTAATTCATGAACTCTATTTTTAAGGTTCACTTCTTACAGGGACAAAGTAGGTGCCACAATCCTGAACCCTCTTTTCATGTTAGGCTTTCAAGGACCCGATTTATCTTGACCTTGTGGTTTTGATCTGGTGAACCACAAGCTAACAATAATATGTTGTGTGCCTACAACAGGTTCTTTAAGAACATGCTTCCTACAACTGTTTATATGATCAACTCTGAAATAGTAACACGGCAAACGACAACATACGGTAGTTTTGTAGATTTTGATCCACTCCTATAATGCCTTACAAGTCTAAGCTTCACTTTAATCTGATTAGCGTGTCGCAACTCGCAAGCCTGCTATTTCCAATCATACAACTTTTATAGTTATTTTCGTGTCTTACATAATCCATAGATTTTTCAGAATAGAGACAAGTGAATCTATAATCCGATTTTGCTTTACTGTTTTGTTTCAGTTGACTTTGTAAATCCAACTTGGCAATCGAAACATTAATTGATTTGGTTGGCAGTTAATTAGGCATGCGGAGAATTAGATATGCCGTTAATCATTTTTGTACTTAATTAATTAAGCAAGTGGTTAATTGTGACGAATCATTTTGAAAGCGTTTGTGGGCAAGGACGGTCAACAAGCTCTCAGTGACATGGCCCAGCACCGCTAGCCAACATGGACAATGGCCACCATGCGATCGCGACTTGGGCGACATAGCGTTCACCAAGATTGATGATGACTATGCTTTGCAGGATGTCCACATGCTAACGATTGACGAAATGTTCGCCCATGAGGACAGCAAGACACAACATTCACGAGGTGGTTCATGCTATAGTAGAAAGAAAGAGTGTTCCAAAAAATGAAACAAAAATAAAAATTGAGTATTCTAGAAAATAAGTAGGAAGGAGAACTAAAACTGACTAGGAATGAAAAAGAAGAAGATGAGGCGTCGATAGCGACCACACTAATGTTGACGTGGTGCTGGTTGGCGCCAATTAAACGGGTTAACGAATAGGCTATGAGTAGAATATGTAGGGTAGGACGAGTAAGAGAAGAACGATAATTATCCCTTCTAGCAATGAATGGTATGTGGAATGGAGGTGAACCTTATTAGTGACTATACAAATACGTTTACGTTGCCACTCACTTCCAATGTCGGTATGCGTTTGCAAAGTTAAATGGACCTTTGGGAATGATCTATATAGTTATTTGTTGTTGTCAATATTATGTGTTAGTTTAACCCACTCTATTATATTATTAACATGAATTTTTTTTATCGTTGTTGCAATGCACGACGAAAATGAGGTGGACGTCCTATGATTTTAAAGGAGGTGCCTCCGGCGAGAAATGTATCACTACGGCGAAAAACGAAACGGGAAGGGAAGGTTCTGACGAAAAAAGGAAGGTGCGTAGTGGGATGGTGGTTTTATATTGAACACGAATGTTAGAAATAACATGCCGCATAGCCCGTAACAACGCACGAGAATAGGTGTCCAACAAATAGCGTTTGGTTGAAGGTGCGGTATGAATCGGTTCGGACGGTCCAATTTTTTTAGGATGTGATCAATCAAGTCATTTATTTGACTGTATATACGAGACGAACTAATTATTCGGAAAAAGATCACCAGTCAGGCTTACGTGGTCATACACGGAAAGGCTGGCCATTTGATCCGATCAATTTCTTGAGGTGGAACGGTTCAGTATCTTCAAGGCTTATTTTGTTTCTTAATGAAACCATTCATGTGTTTTATAACCAAACTTGTCCATTTTTTTTTCATCACAGCTCATCTCTGGCCACCCCTGCAACCAAACACGCCCTAATGGTATCCGACCGTATTCCCTGGGCTGCGCTACCATGCCTCCGGCGAACCATCGTGAAATGGACAACCCTGCCTACCGCATGGTGTATAGGTTAGGTAATTATGCAGCTCACTCAGGCAAGTGGAGAAGAAAATGAAGTGGGTGGTAGGTGATCTGACCCACCGCCAAATGATGGGGTTTGGTGAGGCGGAGTGCTTCACCAACGACCGCAGCACAGGTTGTGCAGCCCCACGCCCTCACCAGCAACACGCACGACCTCGCGGCCTCCGCTTCTATAAAAGGCGCAGCCGGGATCTTGGTACAACGCCGTGCATACATTCCGCCTCCTCCCTTCGGTTCCTGGGTCTCCCGAGCAATAGAAGCGGCGCAAGGTTAGCTTCCCCGCCCCACCTCCTGATCATGTTTCGATCTCTGATGTCTAATTCATCATATTTCTTCATCAATCATACGTGGGCCGCTTAATTACTAGCTTTATCGTGATGCGAACATGGCTAGCTGGTTATGAGTTGGCAGTAGCACATCATGGTATGTTAGTCTGGCGAAAGGGTTGGACCGCGTCTTCCTCGTTCGCCGACGGCGAGGCCGGGGGTCCTCTCTTCTCCGCTTGCCGCTCCGGCGACGGTGGGAGGGGGGAGGAACCCTGGGTCCTCGGGGTTGGTGTGTAGATAGTAGGAGTAGGTGTGTGGGTCGCGCTGTCCAGCCGGCGGCGCTACGTCCAATAAATGTGCTGCGGCTCCTCGTCGGAGCGGCGAGCTTGGGCGTATCCGGATCCGGGCGTAGTCGACTTCGCTAGGGATCTTTTGTTCCTCCGGCTGCGTCGTCCTCGCGGCGGTTCTTGGCTCTTGGGCTCCTGTGTGGCCGGGTTTATGTGTACGGGGAGTCGCCGGCTGGCGTTGCTTCTGATGGCGACGGCGGTGGCGGCTTCTGTACTGGCGCAGGGTTGATTAGTCGTCGACAGGCGGCTCCGGTGTTTCTCCTCGACGACGTGGTCGACCGGGGACTTCGGATCTGAGGCTCGTTGGGCACGGGGTGGTCCCCAGTCGATGTGTCCCGCCGCGGGTGCTTTCTTGGTGTCTGGCGGGTCTTCGGCCCGAAGCTCTCGCCGCTCCTTCCTCCCATGGCGGCTTTAGACGGTGGCAGGTGCAGGATTGTTGACCAATCAACCCCCTCAGGGACCTATTTTTATTTTTTCTTCTTTGGGGTGATTTTTGCTGCTGTGCCTCAATAGGTTGCCCCTCTTGGCTTATTTGAAGGCTGTGGGGCGTGTGTTAGTTGTACTATCATACTAGTCATGAAGAGCGTTTATGTATACAATTCTCTGTAGCTGTGACAATACCATGATTCTCTGACACTACTCATATGTGTTTGATTCTAATTGTCGTATTTTCTTGTATTTGCAGAGCATCACTAGCACGAAAGAAATGGCGGCCCAGACATTCCTTTTCACGTCAGAGTCCGTGAACGAGGGCCATCCCGACAAGCTGTGCGACCAGGTCTCCGACGCCGTCTTGGATGCCTGCTTGGCCCAGGATGCCGACAGCAAGGTCGCTTGCGAGACCGTCACCAAGACCAACATGGTCATGGTCTTGGGCGAGATCACCACCAAGGCCACCGTCGACTACGAGAAGATCGTGCGTGACACTTGCCGCAACATCGGATTCATCTCTGATGATGTCGGTCTTGATGCCGATCGTTGCAAGGTGCTCGTCAACATTGAGCAACAGTCCCCTGACATTGCCCAGGGTGTCCACGGACACTTCACCAAGCGTCCTGAAGAGGTTGGCGCCGGTGACCAGGGCATCATGTTCGGCTATGCCACCGACGAGACCCCTGAGCTGATGCCCCTCAGCCATGTGCTCGCCACCAAGCTTGGAGCTCGCCTCACTGAAGTCCGCAAGAATGGCACATGCGCCTGGGTCAGGCCTGATGGAAAGACCCAGGTCACCGTTGAGTACCGAAACGAGGATGGTGCCATGGTACCTGTTCGTGTGCACACCGTCCTCATCTCCACCCAGCACGACGAGACCGTCACCAACGACGAGATCGCTGCGGACCTCAAGGAGTATGTCATCAAGCCGGTGATCCCTGGGAAGTACCTCGATGAGAACACCATCTTCCACCTGAACCCGTCTGGCCGCTTTGTCATCGGCGGTCCTCACGGCGACGCCGGTCTCACCGGCCGCAAGATCATCATCGACACCTACGGTGGCTGGGGAGCCCACGGTGGCGGCGCCTTCTCTGGCAAGGACCCGACCAAGGTCGACCGAAGTGGCGCCTACATTGCCAGGCAGGCCGCCAAGAGCATCATCGCCAGCGGCCTCGCACGCCGCTGCATTGTGCAGATCTCATACGCCATCGGTGTACCGGAGCCTTTGTCTGTGTTCGTCGACTCCTACGGCACCGGCAAGATCCCCGACAGGGAGATCCTCAAGCTCGTGAAGGAAAACTTTGACTTCAGGCCCGGGATGATCAGCATCAACCTCGACTTGAAGAAAGGTGGAAACAGGTTCATCAAGACCGCTGCTTACGGTCACTTTGGCCGCGATGATGCTGACTTCACCTGGGAGGTGGTGAAGCCCCTCAAGTTCGACAAGGCATCTGCCTAAGAACAAGACATCACATTGGGGTTTTTCTTGGTCTGATGCCTCTCAAGTTCGGCAAAACGGGATCCTTTTGCTCCTGGGAAGTAAGAAGAAGCATTTGACATCTCCGCGACGTGCTACACTGGTCTTGCCGTCTGGTGATCAGTGCTAAGTTTTCTTACTGGTGTATCATTTCATATATTTTTCCTTTTCCTTTTTGTGTCTCTGAAACTGCTGAGTGATGTGCAGTTTGCTCTGTTAGTCGCTCTGTCACTTTCGCTTATAATATTCTTTGTTGTGTAGTTCCCCTCATAATGCTCTTCTTCCATAGTCTCGCAAAAAATAAATAAAGAGCCATGTGTAATTCTGTGTCTCTGTTCTCAGCAAATTGTCATTCTTTTAAGCGGGGTGCTGTAATTGAGAGATACTGTCCAAGGTTTTGAATCATGGTTTTGTTCAATTGGTGCAAGCCCAACTCAAGCAAAAGAGGTTTTATGAGATCTGGACTGCGAAAATAAGTTTGATTCACTGGACTCTGTTCTTGGCCCCACACTGGGGCTCAAGAATCATATCAGCATTGATCGGGTTTGGTGTAAATTCCGTTCGGAAAACTATATTGAGCTGATGCTTCCTGAGAACGCTCTTTGGTACGTCTAATTACCGTGTGCAAATCTCTAACACACATGGCAATCCTTATTCGCTTCAAATGCATCCTTTTGAGCGTGATACTGGATATTCGTTCCCATGACAATCTAAGCGAATGACGCGACCCTGTCAAAATCACGCCCGGATGACAATTGCATCTAAGCATGGCAATTTTCAATAGTATTTTCTCATGTGGCATGACAATGCCATTTCTGTCGGCATGGCAACTTCTAAAGAAGTCAGGGCGTATTTGGTTGCCTGCATTAGCCTCAATCTTTTTTTTTTTGAAACGGAGGCAAAAGCTTTGCCTCATCTCATTAATTAAGAAAAGTTTAGACAAAGTTTTAAGCTTACAGGACAACAAAGGTCCAATAAAAATAGAAGGAATCACTCTTCCGGAATTAAATTGCTCAGAAGTTTAGCCCCGGCTATGACCCACGTCTTGGCCTCGTCCTTGATTATAGTCACCACTCTCGTGGTCGACGATTCCATGTTACGGAAGACCCTAGCATTTCTCCCATTCCAGATTTCCTAGCACACTAGCACTTGTAGGGAGATTCCTGCCTTTCTAGAATCGACATATCGTCCATCGTTGGCGGACCACCATTGGTTGATTGTTTGTAGATCACTCCATGAGTGTGTTGCAGACTGTATCCCCATTCAATCATAAATCATGTTCCAGACTCTTATGGTGTAGCGGCATTTGAACAGAAGATGGGACGCTGATTCCGGCTCCCTTTTGCACAACTGACAGAGGCCGCAATCGGGCCATCCTCTGCGTTGCAATCTGTCCGAAGTACATATTCTATCTTGAAGAACAAGCCAAGAGAAGAATTTAATCTTGGGTGGCGCCCAAATCTTCCAAACCATTCTCGGCATCTCGGAGTTAATCAATCCCGCAAACTGCATCCGGTAAGCAGTGGCCACAGAGTAGCAACCATCCTTGGTGAATTTCCAGCGAACATCATCTTCAATGTCCGGGATGAGGTTGATCTCTTGGGTTTTGCTCCAAAGGTCAAAAAATTGTTGGATAATGTTTACAGAGACCCCCCCCCTTCCAAGTTGATTCGACGGATCCAATCATTATCAGTCATAGCCTTGGCAACACAGGAGTTTGTTCGCTTAGAGAGGGCGAAGATGCCCGGAGCGATATCCTTTGGTTTTTGACCATCAAGCCAAGGAGCGTGCCAGAAACTGGCCTTCTTGCTATTGCCAATAGTGATCACGGTCGCCGCGTAGAATAAATATTTGTCTTTGTCATCGCACGGAGTTTCGAAACCAACCTATGCCCTTTGAGGATCCATCCAAGCGAACCAAAGCAAACGCAGGCGGAGCGCCCTTGCAAATTTGTCCATATCAAGGATTCCGAGACCTCCAAGAGAGGTTGGGCGAAATACCGTTTTCCAATTTACCTTGCACTTCCCGGCTGAAACGTGATCGGTTCCGTCCCACAGAAAAGCCCTCTGAATCTTGGTTATACTCGTATTGATTCCCTGTGGAATGACAAGCGTGGTGATGAAGTAGATCATGAGTGAAGTTAAGACCGACTTGACAAGGCAGGACCGGCCCGCTGAGTTAATGTTGTTTCCTTGCTACAGAGGGAGCTTGGCCGTCACCTTGTCGACCAAAAATTGGCACTCGATCGTCTTTAGTTTGTGAATGGATAGCGGAAGGCCGAGATACCGAAGAGGGAATCCCACACGGATGGCAGGAAAACTGTGGAGGATATCGTCGAGGTCAATGTTACCGGAGCGGATCGGAGCCACGATGCTTTTTAGAGGGTTCGTCACAAGACCCGTAACCTCTCCAAAACTTTTCAAAATAGCCACCAGCTGTTCTATATCCTCTTTGATGGGGGCGACAAAGATGGTTGAGTCGTCGGCATGTAAAGAGGTGCGCAAGGTGGTGGAACGGCCACGCAATTGATACAGTAAACCTTGATTCGTTGCTTTGGCGAGCAGTTGCTGTAGAGGATCGATGGCAATGACAAAGAGCAAAGGGGATAACGGACCCCCCTGGCGCAGCCCCTTACCAAGCTTAATGGGGTCTCCCGGAACGCCATTCAAAAGCACCCTTGAAGATGATGATGCCCAAAGGGCCGCCACCCAATTCCTAAATTTGGGAGGGAAACCTCTGCGTTGCAGCAAGTCCAGCAAATAGTCCCAGCGAATTGAATCAAATGCTTTCTTAATGTCAAGCTTGAAAAGCAAGGACGGCGTATTTGTCCTGTGTAGCCGTCGAGTGAACCCTCGTACAAACATGAAGTTGTCATGAATACTTCTGGTCTTGATGAACGCGCTTTGCGCCCTAGAAACCAGACCGTTCATGAATGGGGCTAGCCGAATGGCCATGACCTTGGCAATAATTTTGGCAAAGGCATGAATAAGGCTGATTGGACGGAAATCTGCAATGTCCTCCGCCCCTTCCTTCTTAGGTAGTAAAACGATATTTGTCGAGTTTAGCCAATGCAGATTGGCGGTCTGTAGGTTGGAGAAGGAGTTAATAGTGTTCATCATGTCCACCTTAATGATTTCCTAGCATGATTTGAAGAATGCGCCAGTGAACCCGTCTGGCCCCGAGCCTTGTCCCCGGGCAATTGCTTTATGGCCGCCAACACTTCCGCTTCTATAAAATTGTCTCCCAGGCTAGAAAGATCACAATCGTCGAAATGAAGGACATCCCAGTTGAAATCACATGTCCGTTGTGGGTCCTTGTGCAGTATTTCCTTAAAATGATCTTGGACCATGTTTTTCTTTTCTTCATGTGAGGTGACCCAGCCCTGTCCCGATCTTAGCTTATGGATGAAAATTTTCCTCCTTCTCGCATTGACCCGAAGATGATTTTTTTGTGTGTTAGCGTCTCCCTCTTTCAGATTTTTTACCCTCGAACTTTGTTTTTTCCTTGCCCTCACCAGCGCGGCGAGACTAATAACTCTTCGCTTGAGACCTGAGCGAAGATTTGCCTCTTCAGGGGAAAGAGTCCTATGTTCTTGAGCCGTGTCTAAGTGTAAAATGATCTGGAGAGCCATGTGAAATTACATTTTTGCGCTGGAGAAGAAGAGCCTCTTGATCCAACACCTCAAACCGAAGGCCGTTTTGCACAGCTTGTGGAATAGGACATGGAAAGACTCCGAGTGATTACAGGGGGCGTCCCATGCTAACAATCTACCGGAAACCTGGCATCGAGATCCAAAAAATTTCATAGCAGAATGTTCGCGGTCGCTTAGGTCCGCGGTCTTGTACCAACAATAGAGGGCAGTGATCCGAGAGTGACGAAGATAGCGCATGAAGGATGTGTCCATTGAAGGAGGTATCTCATTCCGAATTCCAAAAAAAAGAATCTAGCTTGCTCAGGGTTGTGTTTTGTCGTTCATTGCTCCAGGTGAAACGCCGGTTTTGTAGATGAATCTCCTTAAGTTCACCCTCCAAGAGAGCATCGCGGAATTTATTGATTCTTGACCTATTGGAGCTTGGCTTGTGTTTGTCTCTTGCTCTATAGATTTGATTGAAATCGCCACATACTAACCACCTTGCTCCCACCGGAGGCTTGTGTGCGAGGAGCTCTATGTAAAAAGCATCCTTCATAGCAAAGGTCGTCGGTCCATACACCGTCGTGATTCGGAAAACTTCAGCAGAAGCCAGGATCAACACTTTAGCTGACAGGCAGAAAACTCCCATCATCACATCAGAGCATTGTAGCACGGAGTCGTCCCACAACAAAAGGATGCCACCACGTGTGCCAATCGCCGGCCGTTGAGCGAAGCTTTGGAGTCTGAAATCGCCCAAAAAAGAGGCGGTGAATTGATCAACAACTGCCAATTTAGATTCCTATAGACAAGCAATGTGACACTGGGAGCCGCAATAGTCTCGTGAACCGTCGCTCTCCTGTCTCGGCAGTTTAGCCCCCGCACGTTCTAGCAGAGAATGTTGAAATCTTGCACTAACATTTGGAACAGCTTATCTCTGAGGTCGGCAATCAGACCCACGCGAAAAGAACTAGGCTGTTTGGTTCACGGTGTTCACTGTTAGTCCTGCATAGCACGAAATTCAAAGCACGTGTGTACCTGTCTCGCTCGAAATGCTCAGATCGATAGTTTCCAGCGAACCAGGCTCAGCTGAGCCACAACATGCACACCTGGGTGGGCCCCTTGCACGAGAGGAGACTGGAGGGATGCGAGCTGTGTATGTGCTATCTTCTTCTACCTCCATTAACGTGATCTCCTTTCTTCCTTGTTCCTTCTAATCTGTACAACGGTGCTTCGATTCAAGATAAGCTCTACACAAAAAGATGCACATCGATGTCACGGTTCATTTTCGCGATCTGTTCCTAGTTTCATCGACCGTAAATGCTCAATTTAATGTTCATGTTTGGAGCTATTTTGGATGAATTTTGTCAAATTCATCGTGTACGGTCGGCCGTTTGAATTTTTCTTCGACTGGTAGCTTCATCTCGTAGTTCTACATGACATTTGTGTTGCAAGTTTTCTGCTTCAACAATTGTTCATCTCGGCCTTGTCTCCTCAATCTGCCATGACGCGCACATTGTATCTCTTCTACTCTGTCATCTGCCTCAGAGCCCTCCTATTCGTCCCTCTCGATTCCAGCGCCGTTCCTCTAGATCTCCTTGCCCGCTGTGACGCCCCCGATCTCGACCGTACGCTAATCATACACACAATGCGTACGACCAAGACTAGGGACTCACTGATTGATATCACAACACAACACTAGACACAAATTAAAGTCATACAGCTTCATATTACAAGCCAGGGGCCTCGAGGGCTCGAATACAAAGCTCGACAAGCACGAGTCAGTGGAAGCAAATAATATCTGAGTACAAACATAAGTTAAACAAGTTCTGCCTTAAGAAGGCTAGCACAAACATAAGCAGCGGATCGAAAGAGGCGAGGCCTCCTGCCTGGGAACCTCCTAACTACTCCTGAGCATCGGCATTCTCCACGTAGTAGTAGGCTCCAGCGGTGGTGTAGTAGTCGTCTCCGGCGTACTCCATCTCCTGGGCTCCATCGTCTGAACGTGGTAATCGTATCGAGGGGGAAAGAGAAAGCAAAGTAGCGGTGAGTACTCTTCCAAAGTACTCGCAAGACTGACATCAGAACTATGCTAAGTATGCATCATTATCAAGGGGAGGGGTTATATCTGGACGGACTGCAGAAAGCAAGAATAGGGGGATAGACCTAGTCCTATCGAAGACTAGCATCTTCAGCAACTTGCAACATTAGAAGAGAGTAGATTGGTATCTCATATATAGTCATATTATTGTAGCAATTTTATTAAGTAACCCCGCCCAGAGATCCTTCCTAGACTCCCTGTGAGGAAGCAATCTCGGAGCCACATTCATTTCAATTTAAATCACAATTATAGTTGTATAAGGTCAAGGCACAACTCCAAGTCGTCCTGTTACCGTGGACACGGCTATTCGAATAGATTATTCATCCCTGCAGGGGTGCACCACATATTCCCCAACACGCCTGAATCACCTCCGGCCGGACACACTTTCCTGGGTCATGCCCGGCCTCGGGATACCAGCACGTCGTCGCCCCACCTAGGCTCAACGAAGAGGCCAGCCCGCCGGTCTAAATCCTAAGCGCGCAGGTTCGTGGGCCCACTTGCCCTTGCACTCCTGCACGATGCGAAGGCGGCCAGAAGCAGACCTAGCAGACTCCAGTCCAAGAGCTGTATCATCGAGTCCAATCCGGCGCGCGCCGCTCCATTGCTGACGTCCGAAGAGCTTCGGCTGATACAACGACGCGGAGTACCCATAACTTCTCCCACGTGAAGGTTAGTGCGTATTAAGGCCAACGACCTAACTCAGATCAAGTACCCAACCCATTAGCATTTTATTAATGCGGGGAAAGCGCGACCCATGAAGTGTGGTCCGTCGCCCCGCCTCGAGGACCGTGGCAAGGGCCTCTCCTGCCCGTCCACGCCTCATCAACATCAAACCGTGGGTACCCCTCAGGGCCGACCTATCACCAACATGTTTCTGAATCCAGGTCATAGTAACTGTGTGTATAAAACATCAAGGCGAAACCTGAGGAATCACCCTCAAAGGGCCCCGCTCGATGAAACCGTCAAGGTGGACTTAGAGGAATCACCCTCGAGGGTCCCACACTTGAGGGGTTGCACGACAGAGTCATCGTCGGGAGTGGTGAAGGAGGAATCACCCTCGATAACCATGACCGACTAGCTGCACTACAGAGCTAGCATCATGAGTACTTCACGAGGTGTCACCCTCGGTACTCGATAGTAGCGCTGCAGAGTCGTACAACTAAGGGGGGTGCGGTGATGTGAGGGGCCTGGCTTGTCGGTCAGTTGACCGAGTCTTCGAGTCTTCTGGTCGTCGAGTCGTCGATCAAGAAGCAGGGGCAACTGGGACTAAGGGGTCACTGGGGTTTCATTGATCCACCTATACTAAGCAGTTGATATGATTGCAGGTATTGTAGCAGTTTATCAAAAGCAGGCTATGCATCAGAATAGGAGCTAGCTAATACAGTAGCAAAATCTAATGCAAGAAGGAGAGGGAAAGAAATGGGCGATATCGGAATGCTCAAGGGGGGGGGGTGCTTGCCTTGCTGCTCTGCGGCAAAAGGCTGATCGTCAGTCGCGTAGTCGTACCCGGCAGCACCGTCAGTCTCGGAGTCTACCGGAGAGAAGAGGGGGGAAGAAACAATAAATATAAAGCAGAGATGCAACATGATGCATGACATGGCAATAAGCAGGGCTAGGCATGCACTAACGCTGTATTATACGTCGTAGACGGGTCGGAAGAATATCTCACGATATTTCCCGGGTCTCAGGCTTTTACCGGACAGACGGAAACGATGGAAAAGTTCCATGTTTTCTATTATAGAGGCATGTGACAGACTAACGGACTGCGTATTTGGAACCGTAGAATTATTCTGAGCAACTTTCATGTTCAAAACTTTTTAATCCGAGCTACGGTTTATTTTATATTAATTATTAAACATTTAATAATATTCTGAAATTAATTTAATTATTTAATCCGAATTATCCAAAACAGTAAATACTGTTTATTTAAATTAATTAACAGATTAATTAACAGTTTAATTAATTAATCTTAATCATCTAATTAATTAATTAGTTACTTAATTAATTAATTCGCTAATTAATTAATTATTAATATTAGTAAATATATTTATTTATTTATTTTTTTGTTTTTAGCATATACGTATATGCATAAATATATACATGCGTATACACATACATACACAACACATACACACACACATACAATGCACACACGCACGCACACACTCGCGCGTGCCGGCGGGGGGGGGGGGGGGGGAGGGAACCGACGCGGTGGCCGGGCTGCTCACCGGCGGTGGCGAGTAGGAGCGGCGGCGACGGTCGACGGCGGCGCAGGCGGCGAACGGACGAGGCGGCGAGCCGGCGACGACGGCGGTGACGAGCAGCGGCGGGCGGGCGCGCCGGGCGCGGACACCGTCGCGGGGGGGGGGGGGGCGGCGGTTCGGGCGCGGGCGCCTGAGCCGGTGCGGGCCGGCGTCCGTCAGGGGGGGGGGGGACGGGCGAAGCGAGCGAGGCGGCTCGGGCGCTGGCGCGCGTCGCTGGGGGGGGGGGGGAAACGGGGCCGGCGCCCCTGGGCGCAGCGGGCGGCGGCGGGGGGAGATCGGTCGGGGGGGCGCGGGGCGGGGGGCGCTAGGGTTTGCCCCTGGCCCCCTTATAGCGTCCGGCTGGGCCGGACGTTTTAGGCCCGGTAGCCACATTTTTTTAATATCAAACAGCATCCGTTTTAATATGATTTGGGACACTAAAATAATTCCTAAAATTCCAGTTTTAATTTTATAAAATCTTAGGGAATATTTGCAACCCATCCAACATTTTTATTTTCAGTTTGGCACAACTTTTAAAACCACCTTTCAGACGAATTTTAAAATGCAACGGAATTTGAACGGGGTTTGACCCAACGCGAGTTTAACAACAGTAATCGTGGTGACGTGGCATCATTAGCGTGGGATTACTGTAGCTTAATTACAGAGATTACTGTAGCACAAATCCAGGGCGTCACAACTCTCCCCTACTAAAAGAAATTCTCGTCCCAAGAATTAAGCGGTAGAGGTAAGGGGAAAAGTTTGGTTATGAAATTCTATCGAATCTTCTCTTTCTTGGTTGCTCGTCTCGAAGAAGTTGATCCATTATATTGATGTCTTGATTCCTCAGCTTCAGGTTATCACGATGAAGTCGTTATCCTTTCTTCGGGAGCTTCATCGTCCTACGAGTGAGATTAGAGGGAAAACTCTGGAAGAACGAATCTAAACAAAACTGAGCATCTGACGGCGAACTCAGGGAGGAACACAAGATTTATCTCTCAAGTTGAGACTCGAGGAATCACTAAGAGCAAAAGGCGACGGTGTAAAAGTTTCAAACGGGTAGGCAATCAATCGTTGCCTGATCAGATGAAGAAAAGGGGCGAAGTTCAGAGCAACGAGAATAAATATCGCGTCTGATATTATAATAGATCATCCCCTGGACGGTGGCTGGGGAATTACATACAAAGCCAAATGCAAAGGATACTTTGGAATCAAAGATGTACAGGGAGTCAGGTTTCGATCCTGTGGAACTGAGGGTTATGGGCCGACCATGTGGTTAAGAGCAGGAAGAACGGTGACAACTTGCACGGTCATGAAAGAAGACGTGTCAGAGGATAGCTGGTCAGATATGTTGGCAACAACGTCGGTACCAAGGGCGGGGGACGAATAGAACCATTTTCCTGCTCGTAGAAACGAGGCGGACCAATAGGCAAGTTCTCGTCCACCGGCGGTTACCGGAATGTTATCAACCATAGTAACAGGATCTTACTGACAGACTTGTTCACCGAGGTGTTTACCTAAGCAGAGAATTATTATTGCTTAGATCATATAATCTCAAGAAAGGTTAAACAGACCAATGGAAAGGAAAATGTGATTATTAGATCAACCAGACCAATGGAAAGGAAAATGTGTTCATCACATTAAACAGACCAATGGAAAGGAAAATGTGTTTATCACATTAACAGACCAATGGAAAGGAAAATGTGGTTATACTCAAGTTTTAGGAGTATATCTTTCCCAAGGAAAAGCAGAGCTTGATATACATGACATAATAGCAAGTAGATAACCATTTAGGTAAAGGGGCGAGGAAATTCATGACATTCCCATACAATGGTGTTTGAATAATTGATCAAGAAACGATTAGCATTGAGTTTACATTATTCCTTTTGGTGATCGATATACCACACTCATGCTTCGGGATAGCAATGATATGGTGTTTCGAGTAAAGGATGGAGTTTGGATACACAAAGGATCCAGTATGAACAAATTATAAAAATAAGTCTTAAAATTTCCCCATGGAAGAATGGCAATCCTAGCTGAACAAAGCATTATAACAATAGGTCATCCGGCCAGGTGTGCTAGCTACAACATCACCTTACCGAGTAATAAGGACCAAAGTTATAATTCTTGATAATGTTCCAACCATCATATCTGTCCGAGATTCAGATCTGGTTGGTGTCAGGATATTTCAGACAAAGAAGGCCTGAGGAGAAAAGGATGCAACACAGACCTACGAGATGATGTTGCAAGAATCTCAGAATGGACGACAGAAGCAAGACTTGAATCATTAGCCAGACTACAAGACATCTGAACACAAGGTCAAGACATTCGTGCCCACATGGAAGTTTCTAGAGTGGAGGGCAATCAAGTTCTGATTGGGGACCATCATAGAGGATATCAAAGTTCCATGTGCAAGTCTGGAATAGGACAAATCAAATCAATCAGTGGCCTGGCGTGCTAGGAAATACATATCGAGTGAAGGTAGCAAATCTATCAAACCATAGAATACTTCGCATATGCCTGAATGAATTGGAACGATTCCAGAGGAAGCGAGACAAAAAATTTCCCATAAGCACGGTGGCAGAAATGCACGTGAACTTATAGAAAAACACTTCTTTTATCAAACATATTCTTTATGAACTAGGCACAAAGATAATGCTTTCAAGGTTTCCAACACTAGCTTAAATGTCCATCATGAACCACGAGGGAGAAGAGGATGTGGCTGATGGGCTCAACAACAATTCGTCGAGATTCCCTCAAAGAAGGATCTCCACGATTGAGTGAACAAAACCAGATGATACATTGAGGTATGCCCGAAGGAAAACATCCACAATTAAACATTAATCGAAAGGTGCACCCGAAATACAGACTAAGTAGCACGACCAATGTTAGAGTGCTGACTCAACAGCCAATACACTAAGAATGGACTTATTGTTCATTAACTCCAAGGTGATAGAGTTGGTATGCCATAATTATTGAATTTACGCATCACATTCCATTTGTCAGTATTCCGGTTAGAAACAACACGGGAACAAAGAAATGAAAGGTGATGGCAAGGATGTCGCCAACGACAACACCAATTACCACGGACAAGGATGCTACTCTCATCATGAATTTAATTAATATCCTGGAAGAGCCCAGAATGCTGATGAGGATCATGACACATTTGCCGAGAAGTCTCTTGAAGATGTAATCGATCAGCGACGACATCAAGCAAAGAAATGATGAAGCGAAGGGTGGTCGGAACCACAGTTTAGAGTGCTAGCTCAGAGTCGAAATTGCCTTCAAGACAACCAACATGACGTTGCAAACTCGATGTAAGCTTAGAGCACTGTTGGAATTGTGTTCCGGGGATGAAGGATATAAATAGCATGGTCAAGCCTTAGCATGACGATGATGATGTAGCCAAACAACTTGGAAAGACATGATCGAGCACAAACTCATAAGCAAAGAAGATTACTAAGAGTTGTTGAATCGCAATGCGGACTCGATTCAATTATCGGTGTCCTTGAGTGTCCAACTACTCAGAACACGAGGAAACTGGAATCAGTGAAGGAAAACATAGCTGATGAGGAGCTTATAAGAAGCTATGTAGCTCCATGATTTTCTCGAGATACCAGGGGTAATACTCGGATGTAGATCGGAATTAAAGCTTGGTCTGATGTATTGATCCGCAGAAGACAAGTGCTTAAACTGGTCTAAAAATGGGATCAAAGAAGAACAGTCATGGTCGGAACCACGGTTGTAAAGTGTCAAATCAGGTTGTAGCTTTGAAAGGTTATCCGGCAAAACACCAGAAGAGTAGGACTCGTGAAAACTCTTGAGTTCACACGAATTAAGGAAAGCATAGGTTCAACCCATCGGGGCATCTTAGGAACATATACCACAAGCTTCAAGAGTAATTAACACATGCTTGACAAAAGAGGATGGCTGACAAAAGCATAGGATACAACTTACCAGAGGGAGAAGACATAATTTACCGATAGCATCATGTATCAGGGGAAGAACCCACAAGGATTTTGCAGGTGAAGGATGCTGTCGGATAATATCCCAAAAATGGTTTTGGCGTCCCACAAAGGAATCTGATGTGAGTATCGATACCCAATCAGAGGGAGAAAGAACGCAAGGCATCGGATTAGAGATCATCTGATTAAATCGATGCTAAAAATAACCAAGGAATTAAAATTCCTCATTTGGTGTATCAGAATTAGATGTTCCGATCAAATACAAGTAAGATGAAAAGGACTTAGATGGGCAATCAATCAAGGTTGATTTGTCGGGAACCCACTCATGTTTAGAATGACGTCTGAGCCGGATGGATAATTTATGATAAACAACTGATGACTGCGTGCATCCACACACAAGTTGAATCAATAAAATCAAATGAAAACCACGAAGGATTTACTTAATATTGCTAGACATATGGAATTAACCATAATGCAAGCAGGTGAGAAAGGTCGAGAGCAAAAGGCTACTGAGGATTACGGAACATCGAATAGCGTTTCAAAGAATTTCGTGAAACACATGATCAACCGAGGAAGAACGAATCTCCGGTAAGATAATTCGATGTACCTTGTAATAATAAGAGCAACTGGATATGAAAGTATGAGCGACAATTGAATGTAGTCATCCATAGGGGTTGACGGTGAAAGGGAGTCACAAAAGCGAGGAGCACAAGTTCTCGGGGAAACATCAGAGAATATCTTCGAAGTCTTCTGACGAATCAAGTCATCGTCTAGAATGAGGGGCTCTCTGGGAGGAAGTAGTTACGAGAACCTAGAGTTAGAGTTAGCAAAATCTTTAACCCGAAAGAGAAGAGAGATCAGAACCCAGAGTATAGACGAGGAATAAAAGATCCTAATACCACCCGATTGAGATGTGGGCCCGTAAGCCACACAACTATGTTAGTAAAAGTTTTTCAATGACTAGACTCAACTTTGGCCAAGGAGTTGTAAAGGGGGCTACCTACAGGCAGTCGGCTCTGATACCAACTTGTGACGCCCCCGATCTTGACCGTACGCTAATCATACACACAATGCGTACGACCAAGACTAGGGACTCACTGATTGATATCACAACACAACACTAGACATAAATTAAAGTCATACAACTTCATATTACAAGCCAGGGGCCTCGAGGGCTCGAATACAAAGCTCGACAAGCACGAGTCAGTGGAAGCAAATAATATCTGAGTACAGACATAAGTTAAACAAGTTCTGCCTTAAGAAGGCTAGCACAAACATAAGCAGCGGATCGAAAGAGGCGAGGCCTCCTGCCTGGGAACCTCCTAACTACTCCTGAGCGTCGGCATTCTCCACATAGTAGTAGGCTCCAGCGGTGGTGTAGTAGTCGTCTCCGGTGTACTCCATCTCCTGGGCTCCATCGTCTAAACGCGGTAATCGTATCGAGGGGGAAAGAGAAAGCAAAGCAGCGGTGGGTACTCATCCAAAGTACTAGCAAGACTGACATCAGAACTATGCTAAGTATGCATCATTATCAAGGGGAGGGGTTATATCTGGACGGACTGCAGAAAGCAAGAATAGGGGGAAAGACCTAGTCCTATCGAAGACTAGCATCTTCAGCAACTTGCAGCATTAGAAGAGAGTAGACTCGTATCTCATATATAGTCATATTATTGTAGCAATTTTATTAAGTAACCCCGCCCAGAGATCCTTCCTCGACTCCCTGCGAGGAAGCAATCTCGGAGCCACATTCATTTCAATTTAAATCACAATTATAGTTGTATAAGGTCAAGGCACAACTCCAAGTCGTCCTGTTACCGTGGACACGGCTATTCGAATAGATTATTCATCCCTGCAGGGGTGCACCACATATTCCCCAACACGCCTGAATCACCTCTGGCCGGACACACTTTCCTGGGTCATGCCCGGCCTCGGGATATCAGCACGTCGTCGCCCCACCTAGGCTCAACGAAGAGGCCAGCCCGCCGGTCTAAATCCTAAGCGCGCAGGTTCGTGGGCCCACTTGCCTTTGCACTCCTGCACGATGCGAAGGCGGCTGGAAGCAGACCTAGCACACTCCAGTCCAAGAGCTGTACCGTCCAGTCCAATCCGGCGCGCGCCGCTCCATTGCTGACGTCCGAAGAGCTTCGGCTGATACAACGACGCTGAGTACCCATAACTTCTCCCACGTGAAGGTTAGTGTGTATTAAGGCCAACGACCTAACTCAAATCAAGTACCCAACCCATTAGCATTTTATTAATGCGGGGAAAGCGCGACCCATGAAGTGCGGTCCGTCGCTCCGCCTCGAGGACCGTGGCAAGGGCCTCTCCTGCCCGTCCACGCCTCATCAACATCAAACCGTGGGTACCCCTCTGGGCCGACCCATCACCAACATGTTTCTGAATCCAGGTCATAGTAACTGTGTGTATAAAACATCAAGGCGGAACCTGAGGAATCACCCTCAAAGGGCCCCGCTCGATGAAACCGTCAAGGTGGACTTAGAGGAATCACCCTCGAGGGTCCCACACTTGAGGGGTTGAACGACAGAGTCATCGTTGGGAGTGGTGAAGGAGGAATCACCCTCGATAACCATGACCGACTAGCTGCACTACAGAGCTAGCATCATGAGTACTTCACGAGGTGTCACCCTCGGTACTCGATAGTAGCGCTGCAGAGTCGTACAACTAAGGGGGGGTGCGGTGATGTGAGTGGCCTGGCTTGTCGGTCGGTTGACCGAGTCTTCGAGTCTTCGGGTCGTCGAGTCGTCGATGAAGAAGCAGGGGCAACTGGGACTAAGGGGTCACTGGGGTTTCATTGATCCACCTATACTAAGCAGTTGATATGATTGCAGGTATTGTAGCAGTTTATCAAAAGCAGGCTATGCATCAGAATAGGAGCTAGCTAATATAGTAGCAAAATCTAATGCAAGAAGGAGAGGGAAAGAAATGGGCGATATCGGAATGCTCAAGGGGGGGTTGCTTGCCTTGCTGCTCTGCGGCAAAAGGCTGATCGTCAGTCGCGTAGTCGTACCCGGCAGCACCGCCAGTCTCGGGGTCTATCAGAGAGAAGAGGGGGGAAGAAACAATAAATATAAAGCAGAGATGCAACATGATGCATGACATGGCAATAAGCAGGGCTAGGCATGCACTAACGCTGTATTATACATCGTAGATGGGTCGGAAGAATATCTCACGATATTTCCCGGGTCTCAGGCTTTTACCGGACAGACGGAAACGATGGAAAAGTTCCATGTTTTCTATTATAGAGGCATGTGACAGACTAACGGACTGCGTATTTGGAACCGTAGAATTATTCTGAGCAATTTTCATGTTCAAAACTTTTTAATCCGAGCTACGGTTTATTTTATATTAATTATTAAACATTTAATAATATTCTGAAATTAATTTAATTATTAATCCGAATTATCCAAAACAGTAAATAATGTTTATTTAAATTAATTAATAGTTTAATTAATTAATCTAATTAATCTTAATCATCTAATTAATTAATTAGATACTTAATTAATTAATTCGCTAATTAATTAATTATTAATATTAGTAAATATAGTTATTTATTTTTTTTTTGTTTTTTTGTTTTTAGCATATACGTATATGCATAAATACATACATACGTATACACATACATACACAACACGTACACACACATACAATGCACACACGCACACACACACTCGCGCGTGCGCGCGCGCAGCAGCACGCCGCGGCGGCGCGACGGCCGCCGGCCGGGGGGGGGGGGAGAAGCGGACGCGGCGGCCGGGCTGCTCACCGGCGGTGGCGAGTAGGGGCGGCGGCGACGGTCGGCGGCGGCGCAGGTGGCGAACGGACGAGGCGGCGGAGGGACGAGGCAGCGGCGGCGCGAGGTGGCGAGCCGACGACGACGGCGGGAGGCGGCGGTGACGAGCAGCGGCGGGCGGGCGCGCCGAGCGCCTGAGCCGGTGCGGGCCGGCGTCCGTCGGGGGGGGGGCGAAGCGAGCGAGGCGGCTCGGGCGCTGGCGCGCGTTGCCGGGGGGGGGGGGGGGGAACGGGGCCGGCGCCCCTAGGCGCAATGGGCGGCGGCGGGGGGGGAGATCGGTCGGGGGGGCGCGAGGCTGGGGGCGCTAGGGTTTGCCCCTGGCCCCCTTATAGCGTCCGGCTGGGCCGGACGTTTTAGGCCCGGTAGCCACATTTTTTTAATATCAAACAGCGTCCGTTTTAATATGATTTGGGACACTAAAATAATTCCTAAAATGCCGGTTTTAATTTTATAAAATCTTAGGAAATATTTGCAACCCATCCAACATTTTTATTTTCAGATTAGCACAACTTTTAAAACCACCTTTCAGATGAATTTTAAAATGCAACGGAATTTGAACGGGGTTTGACCCAACGCGAGTTTAACAACAGTAATCGTGGTGACGTGGCATCATTAGAGTGGGATTACTGTAGCTTAATTACAGAGATTACTGTAGCACAAATCCAGGGCGTCACACCCGCGTCCTACTACACTGGAATCGTTTCCGGCATGGGTCATCTCAGTGTCGTCTCTCTCTCTTGTACTACTGCACCAACGCTTCCATGGAGCGACTACTGCATTTCTTCTTCTCTGTACACTATCTCCATGCGTATTTGCTCTGCAGCGATGAAGCTAGCAACGAGTTCGCTGCGCAGCCGACGGGGTCGCTCGCACACGACTCCATGCTCATCGTATCGGATGCGATGCCACGGCCACCGTCCACCGCAGTCGCCATGGTCCGACACACACTGCATTTCTCCTCCCAGTCCTCTGCCTCAACACTCCTCCGCACAGACTTTCTCTGCGACGGTGACGCTAGCAACTAGTTCACTGCGGCGCCGGCGGGAATGCTCGCTCGATACTACGTGCTTGTCTTGTCGGACGCGGGCCACGACCATCGTCCACCGTAGTCGCCATGGTCTGACATGCACTGCATTTCTCCTCCCCCGTCCTCTGCCTCAGCGCTCCTTCGCACGACCTTTCTCTACGGCGGCGATGCTACCAACTAGTTCGCCGTGGTGCCGACAGGAACGCTCGCCCAAGACTCCGTGCTCGATGTGTCGGACGCGGCTCCGCGGTCACCGTCCACCGCAGTCGTGAGGCCAAAATTGCTCCCCTCACAAGGAGCATCGAATTGGGCCGGCACAAGGGAAGAAAACCCTCATGTTGAAGTCAAAATCATCATCTTGGGTGCGTCCTTATGCTGACACCCGCAATCCCCCATCCACGTCGTCGCTACAGATGAATTATCCATCGCCGCTGGCACAGCTACGAACGTAGATGAGCGGTTGATAATCGCCGCCCGCGACCAGGTGCAAAAGGAGGAAGAGGACTTCGAAGCCCTCTCTAATTTAATGCCCCCCCACCGAAGTCGTCAAACCGGTGCCAGTGTTGACACGATGGTAGAGTGATAACCCACAAGTATAGGGGATCGTAACAGTCTTCGTGGGTAGTATTTCACCCTAATTTATTGATTCAACACAAGGGGAGCCAAAGAATATTTATCGGCCTTAGCAGTTGAGTTGTCAATTCAACCACACCTGGGATATCTCTCTGCAACAAAGTTTTAGTAGCACGGCAAGTAATAGTAGCAACAATAACAGTAGTAGTGACAATAGTAATTTTGTAGCAGTTGTGACTGTAGCAGCAACAATAGTAACTTAGCAAGATTCAGTATATGTAAAGCGTAGGCACATGGATCGGTGATGGATAATGATTTATATGACATCAATCATGTAACCGTTACACACTAGGGCGACACAGAACTAGCTCCAATTCATCAATGTAATGTAGGCATGTATTCCATATATAGTCATACGTGCTTGCGATAAGAACTTGTATGCCATCTTTTATCCTACCCTCCCGTGGCAGAGGGGTCCTAACGTAAACTAAGGGCTATTAAGGCCTCCTTTTAATAGAGAACCAGAACAAAGCATTAACACATGATGAATACATGAACTCCTCAAACTACGGCAATCACCGGAAAGAATCCCAATTATTGTCACCTTCGGGTATGCGGATCAAGACACGTAATAGGTGCATACAACTTGCAAGATAGGATCCAAATCACTTTTATATTCATGAAAACATAATAGGTTTAGATCTGAAATCATGGCACTCGGGCCCTAGTGACAAGTATTAAGAATAGCAAAGTCATAGCAACATCAATCTCAGAACATAATGGATACCAAGGATCAAGCCCTATCAAACTTAACTCGATTACATGATCAATCTCATCCAATCCCATCACCGTCCAGCAATCCTACAAAGTAATTACTCACCCCCGGTGGTGAGCATCATGGCTGTGTCGATGAAGATGGGTTGGTGATGACGACGGCGACGAATCTCCCTCTCCGGAGCCCCAAACGGACTCCAAATCAACCCTCCCGAGGAAGAACATGAGGTGGCAGCGGCTCCGTCTCGTGAAACGCAATGAAATCTTCTCTCCTATTTTTTTTCTCCGAAGATGTGAATTTATAGGACCGGAATTAGGGTCGGAGGAGCCACGCGGGCCCCACAAATTAGAGTCCAAAACCAGAGCAAAAGTGTTTGGAAAAGTAGATACGTTTGAGACGTATCAACTCCCCCAAGCTTAACTCATTGCTTGTCCTCAAGCAATTCAGTTGATAAACTGAAAGTGATAAAGAAATCTTTTACAAACTCTTTTGTTCTTGTTGTTATACACATGCTTAGCTAGTGCTTAAGTTTTCAGCATAAATCATAAATAACCATATCCATGATAGCAATTAAACATCATATTCACTCATGGCAATACATAACCAACTAGCGAGCAAAAATAAGATCTCTCACATGCCAACAACTTGTCAAAACAATCATGATATAATATGGTGCCATGGTATTTTGCTAGCCATTACTGAGACTGCAAAATATAAATGCAGAGCACCTCTGAGGTTCAAGCAGCGACTAAACATTATAAATCATGGTAGAAAAGATCCAGTCATGCTCACATCCAACATTAACTAGACTCAATGCATAAGAATGACAATAGTGCTCTCCGGTCTGGTGCTTTTAGTAAGAGGGTGATGACTCAACATAAAAGTAAATAGATAGGCCCTTCATAGAGGAAAGCATTGATTTGCAGAGGTGCCATAGCTCAAGGTTTAAAACAGGATTGAAATTGTAGTTTTTGGGTGGTGCACTTTTCCTGTCAACGTCTCGACAAAGGATTTCAATATCTTCCATGCTAAACAAATTATGGCGGTTCCCAAGCGGAATTGTAAAGTTTACTCCTATCCACCATACATACACGAGCCATAATTGACCGAATCCACGGATGCCATCCAACATTTCAACTATCCCGGGAGTTTTGTTTAATTAATTTTGTTTTGCAGGACTGGGCATCCTTTTTACCAGCCTTTCTCGTGCAATGGCAGGTGAATAAACTGTTGGGGAACGTTGCATGGGAAACAAAAAAATTCCTGCGCTTCACCAAGATCAATCTAGGAGATGAGCATCTACGAGAGGAGAGATCGGATCCACATACCCTTGTAGATCGCTAAGCGGGAAGCGTTAAGAAACACGGTTGATGTAGTCGAACGTCTTCGCGATCCAAATCACAAGCCGTCCCGCGATCCAATCACGATCTAGCGCCGAACGGACGGCACCTCCGCGTTCAGCACACGTACAGCTCGATGACGATCTCCGCCTCCTTGATCTAGCAAGCGAGGGCGGAGAGGTAGATGAGTTCTCCAGCAGCACAACGGCGTGGTGGCGTTGGTGGTGAACTGATCCGGCAGGGCTACAATGAGCTCTGCCGAACAGATCTAGAGGAGAAGGCTATCTAGAGGGGAGAGGGCAGCACGTGGCTTTTCAGGTGTGGCTGCCCTCTCTTTCCTCCACTATATATAGGAGGAGGGGGTTGGTGGACCCGCCCTAGGGTTTTCCCTAGGGCCTTGGCCGCCGGCCAAGAGGTGGAGTCCACCTCCAACAAGGAGGTGGGACGCTAGAGAGGAGTCCCCCTCCTCTAGGACTCCTCCCACCCTCCACTGTTTTTACTCTTGGGCGCATGGACCCTCATGGGGTCGGCTGCCCAGCCCACCAGGGCTTGGTGCGCCACCTCTTAGGCCTATGTGCCCCCCCCCCCCCCCCCCCCGCGGGGTGGGTGGGCCCCTCCCGGTGGACCCCTGGAACCCTTTCGGCACTCCCGGTACACTACCCGAAACACCCGAAACTTTTTCGGAACCCGAATACCACTTTCCTATATATAAATCTTTAACTCCGGACTATTCCGGAGCTCCTCGTGACGTCCGGGATCTCATCCGGGACTCCTAAAAACCTTCGGTCACCAACATACATAACTCAATAATACCGAAACGTCACCGAACGTTAAGTGTGCAGACCCTGCGGGTTCGAGAAATATGTAGACATGACCGAGACACCTCTACGTTCAATAACAAATAGCGGGACCTAGATGCCCATATTGGTTCCTACATATTCTACGAAGATCTTTATCGGTTGAACCTCTATGTCAAGGATTCAGTTAATCCCGTACGCTGTTCCCTTTGTTTATCAGTATGTTACTTGCCCGAGATTCGATCGTCGGTATCTCCATACCTAGTTCAATCTCATTACCGGCAAGTCTCTTTACTCATTCCGTAATACAAGATCCCATGGCTAACTCTTCAGTCACTTTGCTTGCAAGCTCATTGTGATGTTGCATTACCGAGTGGGCCCTGAGATACCTCTTCGTCACACGGAGTAACAAATCCCAGTCTTGATCCATGCCAACTCAACAGTCACCCTCGGATATACCCGTAGAGCATCTTTATAGTCACCCAGTTACGTTGTGACGTTTGATACACACAAGGTACTCCTCTGGTGTCGGAGAGTTACATGATATCATGGTCATAGGAACATATACTTGACATGCAGAAAACAATAGCAATAAACTGACACGATCATATGCTGCGTTCATAGTTTGGGTCTTGTCCATCACATCATTCTCCTAATGATGTGATCCCGTCATCAAATGACAACTCATGTCTATGACTAGGAAACCATAGCCATCTTTGATCAACGATCTAGTCCATTAGCGGCTTACTAGGGACACATTGTTGTCTATGTACCCACACATGTATTTGAGTTTCCAATCAATACAATTTTAGTATGGATAATAAACATCTATCTATTATCTACTTAAAGCAAAATACGGGTATAAAATAGGGAATTAAGCTAGAAATTCTCACAATAATCAGAAACATCGGACCGTTAATTTGATACGTCATATAATTACAGTCGTTTGATCTAGAAAATATCATTTTGATAAAAAAGTTTGTGAAAATTACCCACTTATGCCATTACGTAAAGAAAAGATAAACGTGTGATGGAAGCCTAGACTAATATTGTACGTTTTGATATGGCCATCGCTTATCTTCACGCAAGCAAACTGGGTCAGAACGTGCTAACCCTAATTATCCTACTCGAGGAGTTAACGTGGTTTCGCTACCGCTGGGCACCGAGTGGTGAAGTCTCCGCTCTATGTGCATCATCACAGAAGCCGCACGGTAGAAGAAGGGCTTGGGGCAATTGGGATCCGAGGAATATCTATGTTCTCGCCGTGCTTTGTGTGGACCTCGGCGGGTACTTTGAAGGTGTACTAACGGACCTAGCTACTCAGCGAAGGATGGTTCAGGAACTTCAGGAACGAAGGTCATACAGGGCTGTACAGGAAGGATCGTGTCGTGGGTACAGTCTACATGACATGATGATAATGCATCTAGCTTCTCATCGCCTCTTACTTGCAGATAACGGAAGTGGTCGATCCATATATGCTGCAGTAGCTACCGCGGTGGTTTCCATAAGGGCGATAAGCGTGTGCCGCTGCAGTTGCAGTTTCGACAGGATTGAGGCACCGCCATCGTGGACGTGTCGGTACGCTCAGCTGCAACCTGCACATATCATATCTGAACATGAGAGGAGCTGCAGCAACAGTGTGGCATTGTAGTTGTTTGAGCTTTCCATTATAATTCATGTCGATCAGACCTTAAATCATGAGGTCAGTGTTCCTTGGAACTGTCCTCAAAAGTCTACCAGATTTATTTTCCTTTTGAGAACTATTAAGTGTATATATGTGCATGCACACATGCTTCTTAATCTCCGTCCATAGTGGAAACTTGAAATTATGATTTTCTATATGTATACTACCCTATCATGGTTGTTATCTCAATGAGCCAGCAGCCAAGGTTTGATCGGTCAAGGGTGAGCTATTCGTCCTGACGCATCGTGCACACCACTGCGATAGCCCTCATGCATGCTGGGTAGCCACGGGATCAGATTTTGTGTCCCGTCCTTGCTTCACAAACATGTCCCTAACGGTTGCCATGCATGTATTTTTCTGTCTGCAGGGGGACAGCAGTACGCCAACGACGGGCCTAAGTATTTCCTAATTGAAGAGGAACCTACAATGTCTCCAGCAAGAGGATGAAACCTGGGCCCCAAACTGGACAATCAAGCAGCAGAAGCATTTCACTGCCGTGCCGTCGCCGTGTACTAATTAAGTTAAATTTATAGCTATACATCTCTTTGTTGTGAATTGGTGTACCACCGTTAACCATGGTCCTAATCCCTTTCAAGGCATTGTCCCAATCCTTTTCATTCATCAGCCAAATAGTTTGATGGATCCAGTTCCTCTGTGCAAGTTGCCGGCATGAAGCAAGATGAAGACTTTGTTGTTTACCCGAAGTTGAAGACTTCATTGACGGACGGACATGGTTACAAATGTATCTTCCTTTTAATTTGTCACGTACCACGTCATGAAGACTCTATTCATGTCTTCATTCTTTTTTCCCGATGGATAGCGGATAGATATTCATGTCTGTTTTTTTGAGATGGATAGATAGTCATGTCTTTCATTCATCTTTGAATTCTTAGGTATGTGCACCGTTCAAGAGACACAGCCTACTCGACAGGTGTGTATTTGTAGTATACATATCTCATAGACATCGATGTAATCTCCCACAAAGAGACATGTGATAATTACTTTTCGTACAATATATTAACTATATTTACGATTTCTATATTAAAAATATACTTCTCATGAAAAATCCAATGATAATGGATTTTTACTTAAGAATCTAATATATTAATAGTTAAATTCTTTTAAATAGTACGATTGCAGGAATTGAAGGGTGTTTTATTTATAAATCGAGGTGCGATTTATATTGCAACAATCACTGTTTGCGTCAGACTCCCATGAAACACCTGATATTCCGGTTAGTTTTAGTCCTACTTGACTAACAGATGGTGATTTTGTTTTCTACAATAATATTGGAAATAAGAAAAAAGGAGTGTGGGGAAACAATTTGTATCCATACCGGTCCACAAATAAATATTCTAAACATATTGACTACTCCTATATATAAAATAATTATATATATATATATATATATATATATATATATATATATATATATATATATGGACTATTATATTTGTTTTAGGGTTCAAACATACAACTGGACAACCGTGTCAGTGTCTAAATGTCACATATGTTAATCCTGGAGAAAATGCTATATTGCCTCATAGTAGAGTTATTGATGTAGTTAGCAGGTTATGCCTTGAAACTTTTTTGAATGAGTTTGCTCTGTAATTTTTATCACACAAAATTATTGACAAGGACTAATAATATTAGAAAACTAAAATCGTATGCCACGTTAACATAAAAATATGGTTAAATAAATCTAAACAAGAAGAATATATATTTTTTAATTGGTAGGACTTATTTATTGAAAACTTAGGATTGAAAATAATTGACTTAGAAATAAATATGAACATCAAACAATTATGATTTTCCCAAAAAATTATCAAAATTACTCACAACAACAATGATGGGCCTATGGACATGTTAGGGTTGATGACCCACTGTACAGTCCAAACACAGGGTAGTATTATTTTCAAAACTCCAAAAAACTATTAGACACTATTCAAATTTGTATACGCACTATATATGACTTTCATGAAGATCAGTAAAATCTGAACACGCTACAGTCGATTGGTACACCACATGTCTATCCCATATGAAATTATTAATTTGTCTGCAGTCCCAAAGGTAGACATACTAATCTTTATCTTGCGGGCACTTAAACTTAATAATCCAATATTATGTATAATTCATTAGCCAACACTAGGACCCATACTATAAATTTGCCAATTTGATATTCTCGCATCTGAGTAAAAATGAACAATGCACCAATCTAAGTTATATGAGCATACCAATCTAAACTTACTCCATGTACCGATTTTTTAAAACAAAATAATAGGTTCCCATTATAAATATTTCTAAAGTTCTAGAACGCGCATCGAGCGGGCCACACTGCTAGTTTATCATGAACAAGGAAATACAATAATAACCATTTTATTATTGCCTCTAGGGCATATTTCCAACAGTCTCCCACTTGCACTAGAGTCAATAATCTAGCTCACATCACTATGTGATTTACATTGTAATGAATCTAACACCCATACAATTCCGGTGTTGATCATGTTTCCCTCGTGGAAGAGGCTTAGTCAACGGATCTAGAACATTCAGATCCATGTGTACTTTGCAAATATTTATGTCACCCTCCTCGATGTAATCACGGATGGAATTGAAGCGTCGCTTTATGTGTCTGGTCCTCTTGTGAAACCTTGGTTCCTTGGCTAGAGCAATGGCACCAGTGTTGTCACAGAACAGAGTCATTGGGTCCAGTGCACTGGGCACAACTCCAAGATCCATCATGAACTACTTCATCCAGACACCTTCCTTCGCCGCCTCCAAGGCAGCTATGTACTTCGCTTCGCATGTAGAATCAGCTACCACGCTTTGCTTGGAACTGCACCAGCTTACCGCTCCTCCATTGAGAATAAATACGTATCCGGTTTGAGACTTAGAGTCATCCGGATCAGTGTCAAAACTTGCGTTGACATAACCCTTTACGACGAGCTTTTTATCACCTTCATAAATGAGAAACATTTCCTTAGTCCTTTTCAGGTACTTTAGGATATTTTTGACCGCCTTTCAGTGATCCACACCTGGATTACTTTGAAACCTTCCAGCCATACTTATGGCAAGGCTGACGTCTGGTCTTGTGCATTGCATACATGATAGAGCCTATGGCAGAAGCATAGGGGATGACACTCATCTTTTCTCTATCCTTTGCAGTCACTGGGCATTGAGTCTTACTCAACTTCACACCTTGCAACACAGGCAAGAACCCTTTCTTGGACTGATCCATTTTGAACTTCTTCAAAACTTTATCAAGGTATGTGCTCTGTGAAAGTACTATTAAGCGTCTTGATCTATCTCTATAGATCTTGATGCCTAATATGAAAGCAGCTTCTCCTAGGTCCTTCATTGAAAAACTCTTGTTCAAATATTCCTTCACGCTTTCCAAAAATTCTATATTGTTTCCAATCAGCAATATTTCATCCACATATAATATTAGAAACACTATAGAGCTCCCACTCACTTTCTTGTAAATACAAGCTTCTCTGTAAACTTGTATAAACCCAAACGCTTTGATCACCTGATCAAAACGCTTATTCCAACTCCGAGATGCCTGCACCAGTCCATAAATGGATCGCTGGAGCTTGCAAACTTTGTCAGCATTCTCTGGATCGACAAAATCTTCCGGTTGTATCATATACAACTCTTCCTCAAGGAAACCGTTAAGGAACGCTGTTTTGACATCCATCTGCCAAATTTCATAATCAAAAAATGCAGCTATTGCTAACATGATTCTGACGGACTTAAGCATCACTACGGGAGATAAAGTCTCATCGTATTCAATTCCTTGAACTTGTGAAAAACCCTTTGCCACAAGTCGAGCTTTATAGACGGTGACATTACCGTCCGCGTCCGTCTTCCTCTTAAAGATCCATTTATTCTGAATGGCCTTTCGCCCTTCAGGTAATACTTCCAAAGACCACACTTTGTTTTCATACATGGATCCTATCTTGAATTTCATGGCCTCTAACCATTTGTTGGAATTCGGGCCCACCATCTCTTCTCCATAGCTCGTAGGTTCATCGTTGTCCAACAACATGACCTCTAAGACATGGTTACCGTACCATTCAGGAGTAGTACGTGCCCTTGTCGACCTACGAGGTTCGACAGTAACTTGATCCGAAGCTTCATGATCACTATCATTAACTTCCTCTTCAACTGATGTAGGCTGCACAGAAACATCTTTCTACGCTGCGCTACTCTCTGATTGAAGTGAAGGTTCAACAACCTCATCAAGTTCTATCTTCCTCCCACTCAATTCTTTCGAGAGAAACTCTTTCTCGAGAAATGACCCATTCTTAGTGACAAACACTTTGCCTTCGGATCTGAGATAGAAGGTGTACCCAACCATCTCTTTTGGGTATCCTATGAAGACGCATTTCTCCGCTTTGGGTTCCAGGTTTTCAGGCCGAAGCTTTTTGACATAAGCATCGCATCCCCAAACTTTAAGAAACGAGAACTTTGGTTTCTTGCCAAACCACAGTTCATACGGCGGCGTCTCAACGGATTTAGATGGTGCCCTATTTAAAGTGAATGCAGCTGTCTCCAACGCATAACCCCAAAACGATAGCGGCAAATCGGCAAGAGACATCATAGAACGCACCATATCCAATAAGGTTCGATTACGACGTTCGGACACACCATTATGCTGTGGTGTTCCAGGTGGCGTCAACTGTGAAACAATTCCACATTGTCTTAAGTGATTGCCAAACTCATAACTCAGATATTCTCCTCCTCGATCAGATCGTAGGAATTTAATCTTCTTGTTACGATGATTCTCAACTTCACTCCGAAATTGCATGAACTTTTCAAACGTTTCAGACTTATGTTTCATTAAGTAAATATACCCATATCTACTTAAGTCATTGGTGAAGGTGAGAAAATAACAATATCCACCGCGCGCCTCAATGCTCATCGGACCACACACATCAGTATGTATGATTTCCAACAAGTCACTTGCCCGTTCCATTGTTCCAGAGAACGGGGTCTTAGTCATCTTGCCCATGAGGCATGTTTCACATGCGTCAAGTGATTCAAAATCAAGTGACTCCAAAAGTCCATCAGCATGGAGTTTCTTCATGCGTTTTACACCAATATGACCTAAGCGACAGTGCCACAAGAAAGTGGTGCTATCATTATCAACTCTACATCTTTTGGCATCAATGTTATGAACATGTGTATCATCACTATCAAGATTCAATAAGAATAAACCCCTCACAATGGGTGCATGACCATAAAAGATATTACTCATATAAATAGAACAACCATTATTCTCTGATTTAAATGTGTAACCGTCTTGCAACAAACAAGATCCGGATATAATGTTCATGCTTAACGCAGGCACTAAATAACAATTATTCAGGTTCATCACTAATCCCGATGGTAATCAAAGAGCGAGCGTGCCGACGGCGATCACATCAACCTTGGAACCATTTCCCACGCGCATCGTCACTTCGTCCTTTGCCAGCCTCCGTCTCCTCCGTAGTTCCTGCTTTGAGTTGCAAATGTGAGCAACCGAACCGGTATCAAATACCCAGGCACTACAACGAGAGTTGGTAAGGTACACATCAATAACAAGTATATCATATATACCTTGTTTGGTGTTGGCCGCCTTCTTGCCGGCCAGATACTTGGGGCAATTCCGCTTCCAGTGGCCAGTACCCTTGCAATGAAAGCACTCAGTTTCTGGCTTGGGTCCAGCTTTGGGTTTCTTCGCGGGAGGGGCAACTGATTTGCCACTCTTCTTGGAGTTACCTTTCTTGCCCTTGCCATTCTTCTTGAAACTAGTGGTTTTATTGACCATCAACACTTGATGCTCCTTCTGGATTTCAGACTCAACGACTTTCAGCATCGCAAACAGCTCGTCGAATGACTTGTTCATACCTTGCATGTTATAGTTCAACACGAAGCTTTTGTAGCTAGGTGGAAGTGATTGAAGAACTCTCTCAGTGATCGCCTCCGGTGGGAGAGCAATTCCCAACTCAGCCAGACGGTTGGAATACCCAGACATTTTGAGTATGTGTTCACTGACAGACCCGTTCTCCTCCATCTTGCAAGCATACAATTTATCGGAGGTCTCATACCTCTCGATCCGGGCATTCTTTTCAAAGATAAACTTCAACTCCTGGAACATCTCATATGCTCCATGACGTTCAAAACGCCTTTGATGTCCCAGCTCTAAGCCATACAACATAGCACACTGAACTATTGAGTAATCATCCGAACGCGACTGCCAGGCGTGAACAACGTCTGCAGAGGACACTGGAGCGGGTGGCTCACCGAGCGGTGCATCAAGGACATAAGCCTTTTGGGAAGCCGTGAGGATAATCCTCAGATTACGGGCCGAGTCTACAAAGTTACTTCCATCATCTTTCAGCTTGGCTTTCTCTAGGAACACATTGAAATTCAGGGGAACTACTGCGCGGGCCATTGATCTACAACATAAATTTGCAAAGACAACTTAGACTATTGTTCAAGATAATGAGTTTTAGTTAATCATATTACTTAAAAAACTCCCACTCAAATTGACATCCCTCCTGTCATCCGAGTGATACATGATCCAAATTCACCAACCCAAGTCTGATCATCACGTGAGATGAGGTGGTTTCAATGGTGAACATCTCCATGTTGATCATATCTACTATATGACTCATGTTCGACCTTTCGGTTTCTTGTGTTCCGAGGCCATGTCTGTACATGCTAGGCTCGTCAAGTTTAACCCGAGTTTTCCGCATGTGCAACACTGGCTTGCACCCGTTGTACGCGAACGTAGAGTCTATCACACCCGATCATCACGTGGTGTCTCAAAACGAAGAACTTTCGCAACGCTGCACACTCGGGGAGAACACAATTTTATCTTGAAATTTTAGTGAGGGATCACCTTATAATGCTACCGTCGTCCTAAGCAAAATAAGATGCATAAAAGGATTAACATCACATGCAAATCATAAGTGACATGATATGGCCATGAACTTGTGCTTTTGATCTCCATCTCCAAAGCACCGGCATGATCTCCATCGTCACCGGCATGACACCATGATCTCCATCATCTTGATCTCCATCAACGTGTCGCCATCGGGGTTGTCGCGCCAACCATGCTTCTACTACTATTGCTACCGCTTAGCGATAAAGTAAAGCATTACATAGCGCTTAATGAGTGACACGCAGGCCACATAATAATTAAAGACAATCCTATGGCTCATGTCGGTTGCCGTATCAACATGCAAGTTCATATAAACTATTACAAAACATGATCATCTCATACATCAAATATATATTATCATGTCTTTGGCCATATCATATCACAACATACCCTGCAAAAACAAGTTAGACGTCCTCTAATTTGTTGTTGCATGTTTTACGTGGCTGCTATGGGTATCTAGCAAGAACGGTTCTTACCTACGCAAAACCACAACGGTGATATACAAGTTGCTATTTAACCTTTTACAAGGACCACCTTTGTCGAATCCGATTCAACTAAGGTAGGAGAGACAGACACCCGCGGCCATCTTATTCAACAAAGTTACATGTCAATCGATGGAACCGGTCTCATGTACGAGGACATGTAAGGTTGGTCCGTGCTGCTTGATCCCACAATACCGCTGAATCAAGAAAAGACTAAGGAAGGAAGTAATCTGAATATCAACGCCCACAAACTCCGTTGTGTTCTACTCATGATCTCATCTACGCATAGACCTAGCTCTGATACCTCTGTTGGGGAACTTTGCATGGGAAACAAAAAATTTCCTACGCTTCACCAAGATCAATCTAGGAGATGAGCATCTACGAGAGGAGAGATCGGATCCACATACCCTTGTAGATTGCTAAGCGGGAAGTGTTAAGAAACGCAGTTGATGTAGTCGAACGTCTTCGCGATCCAAATCGCAAGCCGTCCCGCGATCCAATCACGATCTAGCGCCGAACGGACGACACCTCCGCGTTCAGCACACGTACAGCTCGATGACGATCTCCGCCTCCTTGATCCAGCAAGCGAGGGCGGAGAGGTAGATGAGTTCTCCAGCAGCAAAACGGCATGGTGGCGGTGGTGGTGAACTGATCCGGCAGGGCTACGCCGAGCTCTGCCGAACAGATCTAGAGGAGAAGGCTATCTAGAGGGGAGAGGGCAGCACGTGGCTTTTCAGGTGTGGCTGCCCTCTCTTTCCTCCACTATATATAGGAGGAGGGGGTAGGTGGAGGCGCCCTAGGGTTTCCCCTAGGGCCTTGGCCGCCGGCCAAGAGGTGGAGTCCACCTCCAACTTGGAGGTGGGGTTCTAGGAAGGAGTCCCCCTCCTCTAGGACTCGTCCCACCCTCCACGTTTTTTCCTCTTGGGCGCATGGGCCCTCATGGGGTCGGCTGCCCAGCCCACCAGGGGCTGGTGCGCCACCTCTTGGGCCCATGTGGCCCCCCGGGGTGGGTGGGCCCCTCCCGGTGGACCCCCGGAACCCTTTCGGCACTCCCGGTACACTACCGGAAACACCCGAAACTTTTTCAGAACCCGAATACCACTTTCCTATATATAAATCTTTACCTCCGGACTATTCCGGAGCTCCTCGTGACGTCCGAGATCTCATCCGGGACTCCGAACAACCTTCGGTCACCAACATACATAACTCAATAATACCGAAACGTCACCGAACGTTAAGTGTGCAGATCCTGCGGGTTCGAGAAATATGTAGACATGACTGAGACACCTCTACGGTCAATAACCAATAGCAGGACCTGGATGCCCATATTGGTTCCTACATATTCTACGAAGATCTTTATCGGTTGAACCTCTATGTCAAGGATTCAGTTAATCCCGTACGTTGTTCCCTTTGTTTATCGGTATGTTACTTTCCCGAGATTCGATCGTCGGTATCTCCATACCTAGTTCAATCTCATTACCGGCAAGTCTCTTTACTCGTTCCGTAATACAAGATCCCATGGCTAACTCTTCAATCACTTTGCTTGCAAGCTCATTGTGATGTTGTATTACCGAGTGGGCCCTGAGATACCTCTCCGTCACACGGAATAACAAATCCCAGTCTTGATCGATGCCAACTCAACAGACACCCTCGGAGATACCTGTAGAGCATCTTTATAGTCACCCAGTTACGTTGTGACATTTGATACACACAAGGTACTCTTCCGATGTCGGTGAGTTACATGATCTCATGGTCATAGGAACATATACTAGACATGCAGAAAACAATAGCAATAAACTGACATGATCATATGCTACGTTCATAGTTTGGGTCTTGTCCATCACATCATTCTCCTAATGATGTGATCCCATCATCAAATGACAACTCATGTCTATGACTAGGAAACCATAGCCATCTTTGATCAACGAGCTAGTCCATTAGAGGCTTACTAGGGACACATTGTTGTCTATGTACCCACACATGTATTTGAGTTTCCAATCAATACAATTTTAGCATGGATAATAGACATTTATCATGAACATGGAAATATAATAATAACCATTTTATTATTGCCTCTAGGGCATATTTCCAACATAAACGCCCACCTTGAGAATAACCCACTTCGCATTGAAGATACTAACCGCCCCGTCGCTCCATGAGCGGTTCGAGTGCAGAAAACAGATGTTTATTTGAATATTAGCGGTGACACATGCAAATTTACTTGGAACGACAGGGTAATACCATATATAGGTAGGTATAGTGGACTCATGTGGAATAACTTGGTTTAAGGATTTTGGATGTACAAGCAGTATTCCCGCTTAGTATAGGTAAAGGCTACCAATAGATTGAGAAGCAACCAACTAGAGAGCGAAAACAGTCATAATCATGCATTATGAATAATTAACATTGGACATAGCATGAGCAGGATATGAACACTCTGAATTTAAACATCATGAAGGCTGCATTGGTTTTGAATCAACTACATGTTTGCACATGGGCCAAGTCAAGTCGCTCGAATTACTCAGAGGGAAATACCATACTACCATACCGCATCATAACAATTTTAATGCATGTTGACACATAAGATAAATCATTATACACTCCTAGCTATTTAAGTATGGCATGAGAAACTATAATCTATAATTGTCATCATAAATATGTTCACTCATGATATACTGAATCAAGATCGAACTGGCTAAACATATTTACAAAAAAGGAAAACAAGAAGAGTTCATACTAGCTTCCTTTACCACAATCACTTCATCAAATATCATCATTATTGCCTTTCACTTGCACAACCGAATGATATGATAATAATAATAGTGCAAGAATGTCGTCGACTAGCTGGAATCTACAGGGCAGTTTTATACAAAAGCGAAGACAAGATAATATTGGCTCTCTGTTAGATCAACAATAAAGCATATGGGAGCCACTCAACATTTTCATCGTGGTCTTCTCCTTTCATGACTCAAGAAAAGAAAAGATTTTCAGAGAAACACACTGAAATATTTTTGGAGTTTTTGTTTTTCTCAAGAAAGCAAATAAACAAAGGAAAAACAAGAACAAGTAAAAAAAATTTACACGGGAAAGCTCTCAACATGCAAAGGAAATCTTTTTGGGTTTTCTTTTAGTAATGCAATTAGTTAAACGGGAAAGAAAAAACGAAAAGAAACGAGAAATATTTTTGGATTTTCAAAGTTTTTCAAACACACAAGAAAAGGCGGAAAAAATAAAGCTAACATGGATATACAATGAAAGAGGATAAACACCGACAATTTATATGAAGTGTGTGAACATGAATGTAATGTCGGTGAGAAATACGTACTCCCCCAAGCTTAGGCGTTTGCCTAGCTTGGTGATCACCACTCCTGGTCTGGATAACAGTTGAAGTAGTAGCTCGTGGAGGCGTTCCTTGCCACCTCCTCCGCCAAGCGAGCAGCCTCCATTGCATCATTGTACTCCTGCACCTCATCTTCAAGAACGTAATATCTCTGTCGAGCCTCAAAATCAAAGAGAGCGGACGCAGGCAACATAACAGAAACATGCTTATATTTATAAAACATTAAGTTGTACTCATAACCCCTAGCACTGTCCATGATAAAGTCATGACGGCGCATGGCTTAAAAGTCTAAATATCTCTCAGACAACATAGGGTCATTTTTATTGCACGGGAAAATCAGAAAACATGATAATCAAGGCATTTTATTTTACTTAACTAAAAATAACAGAGGATAAACTTGTGATACAGAGAGTTGTGCATACTAAATTCATCAATCACATGTCTTTCAAAAAGGATCCATTAATAAGGTTGATCAAGTCTTATTAATAACCGTTTCTGATTGACATGAGACTGATGAATTTTCATATCACACTAAGTTACCTCAATGGGGATTTGCATCTCCCCAAAAATAAGATTATAATATTTATTATTGGCGGTAGGTAGATGGATTTTAAAACCTCCAATGATAAGCGTGGCACTAGGCTCAATGACATTAATATTATTAACCAAAGTTTCCTTCTTCGTAAAATGCACAGTATGTTGTTTGCCATTGACGTGAAAAGTAACCTTGTTTTTGTTGCAATCAATAACAGCCCCTGTAGTATTTAGAAAAGGGTCTACCAAGGATGATCGACATGTTGTTGTCCTCGGGCATATCAAGGATAACAAAGTCTGTTAAGATAGTAACATTTGCAACTACAATAGGAACATCCTTGCAAATTCCAATAGGTAAGGCAGTGGATTTATCATCCATTTGTAAAGATATCTCAGTAGGTGTAAGCTTATTCAAATCAAGTCTTTTATAAGGAGAGAAAGGCATAACACTAACACCGGCTCCTAAATCACATGAAGCAGTTTTAACATAACTTCTTTTAATAGAGCAAGGTATTGTCACTACTGCAGGATGCTGCTAACGCGACACATCAATCAGAGACCCTTCGACAAAACTGTGTGCGATGACCAAATCGCAAACGGTATAGTTATAGCTCTGTCGCTAATGACGTAAACTGTGTGCGATGGCGTATCCATCAAATACGATCTGAAAAATAGTTGCGTGTGCGATGTTTGGCAAACAGTTGGCCTAGATAAACTGTTTGAGATTGGATAATATAACACAAATGCTTATAAAAATACAAGTGTGTGCGATGTACGGCATACAGTTCACCCTGATAAACTGTTGGCGCTGATCAAGCAGAACACAAACGATTGTCCAGATGATCACGTGTGCGATAAACGGCATACAGGTCACTCGGATGAACTGTTTGTGATGAGGTAAAATAACATAAACGGTTACATAGATCAAGATGTGTGTGATAGACGGCATACAGGCCACTGGGATGAACTGTGTGCGATAAGCAAAAATAACACAAACGGTTTCTCAGATCAAGATGTGTGTGATGTACGCAGGCCACTCGGATGTGTTGTGGGCAAACGGTTCCGGATAAAGAACTGTCAGGGACTGATGAAATCATCACCGACGGTTTTGGTTGTTTTTTCCGTATGCGATGTGATTTGCTCAATCTGCCCACAAACATCTATGCTCTGTTTAGAAGAACATGATTGCATAACCAAATTAAGCATCCAATACACACATAACATTGGTGCACACCTTAATAAACTATTACATGCATAATAAACTTATCCCTCTAAAACTATGAATATTTCTGCGTAGAGGGAGTATGAGAATTGAGAAACGATCGTCAAATCATCTACTTCTTGTGACGCTTGCCGCCAGCGCTCTGCTTGTGGCTCGATCCCTCGTTGACTTCAGGTAGAAGGCACTTCCTCATGTCAACAATCCGCCTGAACATCTCGTAGCATGTGTACGCTTGCTTGGCCGTGGTCTGGAGGTGATATTCATCCAGTTTCTTCACCCATCCCTTGTGCCAGACAGGCTTGTTCTTGTCGCACTCAGCCTTCATGCCAGCGTAGTAGGGGTCGATGATGGCCTCGGCCAGGTCAACATGGGAGTCCATGTCCTTCTTGCTGCCCCAGACCCTGTAGTGGCCGCGGATGTCGACAAGCTTCTAGCAGGCCAGGCCCGAAGTCTTGAGCACCTTTGGATCGTCGGTGGTGTCCACCATAGCGAACCTGTAGTTGGGGCTGTTCACAAACCTGGTGAAACACTCGCAAGGCACTGTGGCCAGGCAGTAGTGGTAGAGGAGGACGTGATGGCCGACACACAACTAGGCGACGGCAACCTTGTGATCATGCCCGGCACGACCGCCGGTGTAAGCGAGGTCGAAGCCGACCACTTTGTACTTGTCATCCGCATCAAGCAGCCGCTACATGGTGTCGATGGAGTCCTCCACCATGCCCGGATCGTTGGTGTACACCACCGTGAGGTCCGTCTTCCTCATGTGGGTCTCCACATGATGCACGCCAACTCCATTGGAGCGCCGCTGGACATCCTCTCTGTATGCGTCGTCTAGGGTGCGCTTAGTGTGTTGTGGGGCGCGATCGAAAGCGTGAAGAGACTATGGTTAATGGCCGTGGGTATAAATGGGGGCCGGACGTCCTGGAAAACCGGCACGTCCGAATGGCAGTTTTTGCAGCGCGTGATTCAGTTGTGGAGCATGTAACTGCATGGGGCGATGCGCGTGGCGCAACCGCATGCATATGGAGCCCCGAACGGGATTGTGGGCCGTCCCCAACCTGTCGGGACCCCGATCCTAAGCCATAAGAATCTAGCATGTAACACTTCACATTACTTTGCGGCCTCACGCACGGTTGTCACCACGGCTGCCACCTTACCTGGGCCGGGACCGTTTGCGCCTTTTGGCTCACGAATGTGAATATGTCGCTAGCATTCAAATGTCAAAGAACCCGGGTCGACATGACTAGTCATAGAACCCAAGTAGCACAACCGTATAGGGACAGGCATACGTAACCCAGCAATGCAGGTGTCGGCCTCAGCGTGTGTAGACGAGTCATAGCAAGCTACAGGGACTCCATTACGCCGTGGGACATAAATGTCATCAACTGCGCGTAGACGAGTCATAGCAGGCTACATGGACTCCATTACACTGCGAGACATTTCCCCAAAGGGACAGACACAGCAGCAAAGAAGGATACATGCCGGTCAATCAATGTGTCCGGAGCAGTAGCAAGCTACCAAGGCTCAGTGGAAGCACAAAGAGGCAGTTCCCTGCAAAGAGTACTACTAGAGGCACACAACTAGGTGTCGAATCCCATACATACCGTTACACGTCACACGTACGCACGACATGTCCGATGTGCATATATACAACTATGGCATCACAACATAACCATACAACAACACAACATTTATTTAGAAGGCTCAGATGAGCCTTGCATAATATGTTCATACAGGTAGGGGTCACATGACCCGACACTCAAGTCATACAAACATGTTCATACAAACCAAGCAAAAGCTTAAAGCTGTCTGAGTACAGACAGTTGGAAGGTAAAAAGGCATACATCCTGACTATCTACAGCCCATCCCAGGGCATCAGATCGTAGCTGGGATACCAGCTACTCGGCGTCGTCGACGTCTAGATAGAACCCACCAGATGGGTCCATATTCACATCTGCAACAGTTATTAAGCAAACATGAGTACAATCGTACTCAGCAAGTCTTTAAAGTAGACCTAAGCTATTCATGCTCATGTTTCAACAAGGGGGTAGTGTGGTTTATGCAGCAATGCCAGCTTTGACTCTTGGCTAGCCTATACTATGACTACCAGTTCTTTGAACAAGTTTTTGAGATAGCGCACACGAGTCCACTAACACCACATCAATACACCACCATGGATTCGCTCCCGTCACCCACGAGAGTGCCATCCACGGTACTCACACTTGTCTTGAGTCTTTTAAGAGTAACCATCAAGTTATCTATGAACAGCATAAGTTCTCCAAGTAGTCCATATCCGAGGACGCGGCTATTCGAACAGATTCATTACCCTGCAGGGGTGCACTTCTTCACACGCGCTCTTGCCACTTATCGCTGTGTGCTCATAAAACCAAGCACCTCGGCAACCTTCAAGCGGAAGCCCAGCGAGGGAGTCGGCCATGACCGTCAAACACACAAGACCCTAGTCCAGGCTATCGCCTATTTGAGACTAAACCCGCACGGAAGTCCGGCCGAAGTTTCCGCTACGGCCTCAAACGATGTGCGCAGGGTTACCAAGCCCACCGTTCGGGCGCCACTTGGTACATCGTGCCACTGCCTACCGCGCCATAGCCCACCCCTAAGGTCAGCGCTACGCACGGCCTCCAGCATGGCTACAAACACCAGAAACTACTTGCAACTCCTGGACAGAGGACTAGGCGGTCGATAGGTCGAGAGGGTCAATTAAGTATCCCAACGTGTGGTAGTAACTAGTCTTGGATCACAAACACGGAACTTACTTCCTAAGAACGGTCCCAATGAGACAATCCGCTATGTACTCCTACATAGCCTCTCATCGCTACCTTTACCAAGTCGGGTTCAACATTTAGTTCATCACATCAGAACAACACCATTTCTCTCCGGTTCATCACCCAGATGAATCAGACCTGACACAACTCTAAGCATAGCAAGCAAAGCAGGTAAAGCACATCAAGGCTCAAGCATCTACCAGGTATGCTAGGTTGCATGGTTTAGCTATTTACTGTGACAATGACAGGTCATGCAGAGGAATGGGTTCAACTACCGCAACAGATAGACAGTAGAAGCTTTTGTCCTAATGCAATAAACAAGAGCAGGAGCGAGAGAGTGGGATGTTATCGGTATGATCAATGGGGTTGCTTGCCTTGCAGGTTCGCCGGGAGGTACTCTCCTTCAAGGGGATACTCGAGGGTATCCGATGGAGCAGAACCTACCGCGACATAGACGGAGTAACAATCAATACACGGCAAGGGCAACAATATGATGCATGATCATGACATGGCAACATGTTATAGATGAGCTAATGCATCTATCATTAGAGTTAAATTGAGTAGGATTGAATATAGGTTCAAAATTGTTCTCCATATGATATTCCACATATTGCATTATTGCAAAATGCCAATGTTCATCTATCTAGGTTGCTCTAACATGCATGATAATAGCACCAATGGATTCTTTGGATTTTTCTAATAATTTTTCATATATAAATTATTTCAATCTGAGCTACAGATTAATTTCTATGATTTTTCTAAGATTTTAGCATTTTCTAGAATTAAATTAAATCAGAAAAGCTTTATTGCGTCAGCATGACATCAACATGGTGTCAGCAGGTCAGCTGGCCGTTGCCAGGTCAAACCTGACCAGTGGGGTCCACTGGTCAGTGACACAGACACTAACATGATTTAAATTAACTACTAACTACTGGTTAACAGAGTTGGGCCCACCTATCAGTGGGTCATTAGGTTAATTAGACTAATTATTTAACTTTAATCTAACCTAAAATTAACCATGGGATGGGCCCCACCTGTAAGTGACCCAGGGGTCATCCCCATGGTCAAACCACCTGTGCTCGCCGGCGTTGAGCCGCCGGCGGCCACAGGGACGGCGGAGGGGGTCGGGTTTCGCCCTCCGGCGACCAAAACGATGGTGGAAGGGTTCTATCGAATGCCCACACTCGTGCGCATCCAACGGAGCACATCTCAGGGGTGGAGATGTCCCACAGCATCGCCGGCGATGAGCTTGGCGGCTGCCAGAGTTCGGCCAAGCTCGGAGTCGACGTTCTGGCACACAAAAGGGCCGGGTCTTGGCTCCTACGGCATCTACGCGACTCCACGAGTTCGGTGGTGGCCTTGGGAGGACCTCCTGGACACCGGAGCGTTGCCGGCGTCGAGCTTGCACGGCGGCGCGCTCGGGTCTCGATGGAAACGGGGGCTACGGCATGGAATCGGCCAGGGGAAGAGGGGGAATGGGTCCAGGGGCTCACGGCGATCTCGTAGCCGTAGAAAGCGTGCTCGGGGACGGTCTGTAGGCGATGAACGGCGGCGGCGATCTCCGGCGACCGAGGGTGGAAGATGGGCTCGGGGCGGCGATGGGAAGCTCCTGGCGATGCGCGGCTTAGCGAGGAGCAGCAGCAGCTCAAGGCGGAGCTGTTGAGCTCGTTGGGGGCGAGGGGGAGCGGCTGGAGAGGCGTGGCTACGGCGGCGAGCTGCGGGGTTCCGCGGCCATGGCGAGGCAGAGCGAGGGTAGAGAGGAGAGGGGCGAATGGGGAGAGGGATGGAACCGGACGGCAGCGGTGGGACTATCCACGGTGTCGCGCTGGCCAGGGGAGGCCCAGGCAGGCAGCTGCGTGGAGCGCTGCGGCCGAGCGGCGTCGGCCACGCCCTCATCCTCCTGGCAAGAGGAGGAAGAAGACCTCCCTGCCCCTAGTGGGCTGGGCTGGTTCTTCCTGGGCCAGGAGCCAGGTAAGTTTTCTTTACCTGATTTTATTTCTGTTTTCTATATTCTGACATTTGTTTTATTTTGGTTTGGGCCAAATTCCTAGCTCAAAAACTATTGAAATATTTTAGAGAGCATAGTTTGAATATTTCAAACCTCCACAAAATATTTCAACATTTTTGCAAGACTATATTATTTATAGTGCTTTATTTGACAATTTTAGTAGCATTGTAAGTTTATTTTAAAATGCTAAATCTGTTGTGAAAAATGAAATGTCCCCTGATATGTTGTTGCCAACATTTATCAGAAATAGTGAACATTTTTGAAGGGCATTTGGGATTCATTGAAAATTCACAACATTTGAATTGGTTTAATTAGGGTGAGGTGCTAGGGTTTCTGATAATTCCCCATTTCAAGTTGATGCAAAATTTAGACATGATGCACATACATGCTAGCACAAAGCAAGGCTGACTAGGGATGTGACAACTCACCCCCACTCAAAAGAATCTCGTCCCGAGATTTGGAAGTCGTCGGGAAGAGCGCGGGATACTCTAGTCGAAGACGGTCCTCCCTTTCCCATGTGGCTTCCTTCTCGGAATGGTGTGACCACTGAACCTTGAGAAACTTGATGTTTCGACGTCGAGTGGTACGCTCAGCTTGATCGAGGATACGAAAAGGGTATTCTCGATATGTATGGTTATCTTGGAGATCAAGCGTTTCGTGGTCCACTTCGCGGACAGGGTCCGAGAAGCAACGCCTGAGTTGCGAGACGTGGAAGACATCATGAACCTTGGAAAGATGCGGTGGGAGTTCCAATTGGTAGGCAACCTCTCCTTGTTTAGCGAGAATGCGAAAAGGACCAATGTAACGAGGAGCCAACTTGCCTTTGATACCGAATCATTGGGTACCCTTCAGAGGTGTAACCCGAAGGTAAGCCTTCTCGTCAATTTCATAGGTCACAGCCTTATGATGGCGATCATATTGGCTCTTTTGACGAGATTCGGCTGTTTTCAGCTTTTCACGAATAATGCGAACTTGCTCCTCTGCATCCTAGATCATATCCGGGCCAAAGAGTTGCCTCTCTCCGGTTTCTGACCAGTTAAGAGGTGTTCAACACCTTCGCCCATATAGAACTTCAAAAGGGGCTTTGCCTAAGCTTGCCTGATAACTATTGTTATAAGCAAATTCGGCAAACTGAAGACATTTCTCCCAATTCATGCCGAATGATATAACACAAGCTCTAAGCATGTCTTCCAGGATTTGATTGACTCGCTCGACTTGACCACTTGACTGCGGATGGAAAGCAGTGCTAAACGAGAGATGAGTCCCCATAGCATTTTGGAAACTTTCACAGAATCGGGAAGTAAAGATGCTTCCACGGTCTGAGTTGATCTCCAAAGGAACACCATGAAGAGACACTATTCGAGAGATATATAGATCCGCTAGCTGACTAGCAGTTATACTCTCCCGAACAGGAAGGAAATGAGCCACTTTGGAAAGACGGTCAATGACCACAAAGATAGCATTATTCCCTCTCTTGGTCCTGGGAAAACCGGTGATGAAATCCATACCGACCTTGTCCCATTTCCATTCAGGAATAGCTAAGGGTTGAAGGGTGCCAGCAGGCCTTTGATGTTCTGCCTTAACGCGACGACAGACGTCGCAGTTAGCAACGAACTGAGCAATTTCTCTCTTCATTCTGGTCCACCAGAACCTCTGGCGTAGGTCCTGATACATCTTGGTACTACCAGGATGAATTGTGAGAGGAGAATCATGAGCCTCCTTAAGGATCAACTGTCGTAGACGTTTGCTCTTAGGAACCACCAAGCGGTTCTGGAAGAACACAACACCTTGATCATCAATGGAGAAATCCTTAGCTTTTCCGCTAGCAATGTTCTCCTTGATCTGGGATATACCCTTATCATACCTCTGAGCAGCTATGATTTGATCCCTAAGAGTAGGTGTCGCCACCAAGGTGGAAAGGAATCCTTGAGGAACAATGTGAAGGTTTAACTTCCGAAATTCCTCATAGAGAAGCGGTTGACCTTGTTGTAACATCAAATTGTTACAATAAGACTTACGACTTAGTGCATCAGCCATGACATTGGCTTTTCCCAGGGTGTAAGTTATCCCTAAGTCGTAATCTGTGATCAACTCAACCCACCGTCTTTGCCTGAGGTTCAAATCCGGTTGGGTGTAGATATATTTCAGACTTTGGTGATCAGTGCAAATCTCGCAACGATTACCCAGAAGGTAATGTCGCCATGTTTTAAGTGCATGGACTACAGCTGCAAGCTCAAGATCATGTGTTGGATAATTATCCTCATGTGGACGCAACTGTCGAGATGCGTAGGCAATCACATGTCGATCTTGCATGAGAATGCAACCTAATCCTTGTCGCGAGGCGTCGCAATAGATAACAAAGTCCTTAGAAAAATCTGGTGGCACCAATACGGGTGCAGAAGTCAGGCGTCTTCTCAGTTCCTGAAAGCTATACTTGCATTGTGGGGTCCACTCGAACTTTTTATCTTTCTTGAGGAGTTCAGTAAGAGGCTTCGCAACCTTGGAGAAATTCTCGACAAAGCGACGACAATAGCTTGCCAAGCCGAGGAAACTCCGAACTTGCTTAACCGATTCAGGTTGAGTCCAATCAAGGACGGCTTGAACTCGCTCGGGATTGACAGCAATGCCCTTGCCAGAGATTACGTGACCTAGATAGGTCACTTCTGGTAGCCAGAATTCACACTTGGAGAATTTGGCATACAGGCGATGCTCTCGAAGTTTCATCAATACCAGCCTGAGATGTTCGGCATGATCTCGTTCGTTCTTCGAGTAGATGAGTATATCGTCGAGGTAAACCACGACGAATTTATCCAAATACTTCATGCAGATCGAATTCATCAAACGAGAGAAGGTGGCTGGGGCATTGGTTAATCCGAAGGACATGACGGTGTACTCGTATTGGCCATAACGAGTAACAAAAGCCATTTTTGGAATGTCCCCGTTCCTGATTCTGATTTGATGGTATCCCAACCTCAAATCCATTTTGGAGAAGAGTTAGGGTCCAGCGAGTTGATCATACAAATCGTTGATCCTGGGGAGCGGATACTTGTTCTTGATTGTGACCAGGTTCACTGGTCGATAATCTACAACCATCCGGTCCGTTCCATCCTTCTTCTTGACGAAGAGGACGGGGCAAGCCCAAGGAGAAGAACTAGGGCGGATGAATCCCTTTTTCAAGGCCTCATCGAGTTGTTTCTTTAGCTCGGCTAGTTCTAAGGGTGCCATCTTATAGGGTCTTCTGGCTATTGGGATAGTCCTTGGAATGAGTTCTATCACAAACTCTACATCTCTGACAGGTGGAATACCTGGCAGTTCCTCTGGAAAGACATCCGGAAAGTCACGGACCACCGGAATATCCTCAAGCTCTGGAAGAGGGCTAGCATTGAGAGAATAGAGTTGGCACTTAGCCACTCGAGTTGAAAAGGTGACTATCTCACCTGAAGGATGTGTAAGTTGAACATTCCTAGAATGAGTATCAATCTTGGCATAATGAGCTGACATCCAGTCCATACCCAAGATGATGTTGATGTCCGAAGACTTCAAAGCTATCAAGGAAGCTAAGAAGACTAGCCTATCCACGAGAATCTCATTGTCATGGCTCACTCTAGAAGTTTGCCATTTTGATCCAGGACTCTGAACTACTAATGGAGTGGGCATATCACAAAAGGTTATGTTATGCAACTGTGCATAACTTTCAGAGATGAATGAATGAGATGCACCAGTGTCAAATAGAACAGATGCTGGATGACTATTGACAAGGAGCATACCAAGCACAACATCGGGATCATCATGGGCCTCTTCAAGGGTGACATTATTCACACGGCCACGAGCAGGAGTTGGTTTCACGTAATAAGCCTTGCCCGGCTTACCACGTCCAGCTGGCTTGGCGTTGTTCTGGGGACACTCACGAGAATAATGTCAAGGCTCTCCGCATTTGTAGCAGATCACAGTTGAAGACCTCGGAGCAGCATTAGCAGCATTTCCACCATAGGGCTTGGCTGGAGGGTTGTTCTGATTTGGGCGAGGCGCCTCATAGGATGGCCTCGCAGTGTACCTTGATGGCAGAGCAGTGTTGGGCACCCACACCTGGCGCTTATGGGAACCTGAGCCAGATGAGGAGCTGAAGTCACGAGAGTGCTTCTTGGTTGCCTCGTAGTCGGTCTGTCCAGTCTCGGCATTGATAGCCTTGTTGACAAGAGCCTGGAAGGTAGCGCACTCATGCAGGCGCAGATCACGACGGAGCTCAGGGTTAAGTCCCTTACGGAACCTAGCTTGCTTCTTGGCATCAGTTGACACCTCCTCCGGTGCATAGTGTGCAAGGTTACCGAACTCACGGCTGTAAGCATCCACTGTCAGCTTACCCTGAGTGAAGGCACATAATTCTTCTCTCTTACGGTCCATCAGACCTTCAGGGATATGGTGGGTGTGGAAAGCACTGCAGAAGTCAGCCCATGTAGTAGCGGGCCCCTCTAGGCACATAGCCTCGTAATTTTCCCACCACTGGCTGGCGGGTCATTCAACGAAGTATGCGGCAAAGTTAACCTTGTCTGCTTCAGCCACATTTGCAGAACGGATCTTGCGAGTCATGCTGGAAAGCCAATCATCCGCATCGAGGGGGTCGACGGAATGATGGAACTTCGGTGGATACAGCTTCACGAAGTCATTGAGAGACATTCCATCATTACGCTCATTGCGGGGAGGGCGTGTTGTATTCTGCTCAATACGCTCTAGCAGCCTGTTGGTCTCTCTCTTGTTGCGTTCCGCCTCAAGCATCACCTCCGCCAAAGATGGCGGGTGAGGCAGGTTCTCTTGCCTTGCTCCATTGCCCTCGCCCTGCTCATAAGCAGGAGCGGGGTTGTTCCTGGTGGAAACCATCCTGAGGAAAACAAAACCCACATCTTAGACAAGTGAGACAACAACTCTAGGATAGGAGATATGGAATATACTGAACAACATGGAATGCAGGGGTAAACACCCAAGTAACATGGTACAAGCAAACTGCCATATATACACCATGAATCATACACACCATGATATAGTTCAATACAAACCCAAGCTGAAGTACAAGCTAGTGAGAAGGTAAACCAACTCATCGGAGGCATTACAAGCTTCCTATACATTATTTTTCTACACCTCCGGAACTCAACTCACACCTCAGTCATATTCCCCAAGACACGCAGGACTGTGGAGAATACAACTGCTACAATACTGCTACCTCCACTCACGAACTCAAGCATCGGCATAGAACATCTCATATAGGTTACCCCCGTGACCTGGAAGCTGAACCTGAGGGTCTGGAAACACCCTGGCCTGAGATCCCTGGGAACCATAAGGACACGAATGTGGCCTAGGTCCTCTCGCTGGCGGCAGCAGCGGTCCTCGAAGAGGAGTGATGCCTCCAACATCGGGCCAGTCTACGCGAGCGGGCAGATGAGTCCGTAAGGGGCTCAACATCTCCAAATCTCCATAACCTGTCTGGACGACGGGTGCAAGCTGTGTCAGTGCAGTCCAAAGACGTGCACGAGTGGCATATAGCTCCATACGAAGTGCCCGAGCATCACGATCCCTATTCTCCAACAATTGAGCAGTCACCTGAAGCCTAGGATCCTCATGAGAGTGATCATAGTAGGCTGCAGCGAGATACCCATCCTCCCCTCCTAGTGTCGCTGGAATATAGCAGAACTCTGTGTTCTGAAGTAGACCATGGTGAGCTCTCATAATGGTCAGCATCGTGTAGGCGGCCTCCTGAACTGCCATATCTATGGGGACACCTAGTCCATACGTCCAATGAAGCGGCTCTGCAGCTCCAGGATACGATGGATATATCCTAACGGTACACAGATACTGGCTCTGGTTGAAGTCGCGGTACTGTTCCTCCACTGTATATTCCGGGTACCAACGATAACCGGTCTCCAACATGACTCTGACCAACATAGCCGTGTGACCCGGTAGATCAATGCACCTGATCAAACGGACCACCTGACGAGAAGGACGGGGAGGCATCTGAATCAGAAGATAATGCAAAGTGCATTAGAGATCCTAGCAGAAATCGGACAGCATAATGGCTGAAAATGCTCAAAAACAATTTTGAGTCATCCTGAAAAGATTGGATAGCATAGCCACTCAACTTTCTAGCATCAAGATTCTAACCAACTGATTGTCACTCAGAAGCAATACTTGAAAACTGGAGTTGACTCTCAAGCAACTTAGTCTACAAGTCCATGGTTAGTAACTCGTCATCCTGAGAGCTAGATAAGAAGCCTAGTTCTTAACCCCGTAGAAAAGAAGAGGGTGACTCAGAATAGAATGACTCGGGAAGAGGAGTAAAAAGAGCCTTACGTTCCCTTCCACAATCAATTCCCTTACATAACTAAAGCATTTCTAGACTCAACTTCGACCAGTTTGGCTTGGTAATCCTACAGTCAGTCAGGCTCTGATACCAACGCTGTCAGGACCCCGATCCTAAGCCATAAGAATCTAGCATGTAACACTTCACATTACTTTGCGGCCTCACGCACGGTTGTCACCACGGCTGCCACCTTACCTGGGCCGGGACCGTTTGCGCCTTTTGGTTCACGAATGTGAATATGTCGCTAGCATTCAAATGTCAAAGAACTCGGGTTGACATGACTAGTCATAGAACCCAAGTAGCACATCCGTACAGGGACATGCATACGTAACCCAGCAATGCAGGTGTCGGCCTCAGCGTGTGTAGACGAGTCATAGCAAGCTACAGTGACTCCATTACGCCGTGGGACATAAATGTCATCAACTGCGCGTAGACGAGTCATAGCAGGCTACATGGACTCCATTACACTGCAAGACATTTCCCCGAAGGGATAGACACAACAGCGAAGAAGGATACATGCCGGTCAATCAATGTGTCCGGAGCAGTAGCAAGCTACCAAGGCTCAGTGGAAGCACAAAGAGGTAGTTCCCTGTAAAGAGTACTACTAGAGGCACACAACTAGGTGTCGAATCCCATACATACCGTTACACGTCACACGTACGCACGACATGTCCGATGTGCATATATACAACTATGGCATCACAACATAACCATACAACAACACAACATTTATTTAGAAGGCTCAGATGAGCCTTGCATAATATGTTCATACAGGTAGGGGTCACATGACCCGACACTCAAGTCATACAAACATGTTCATACAAACCAAGCAAAAGCTTAAAGCTGTCTGAGTACAGACAGTTGGAAGGTAAAAAGGCATACATCCTGACTATCTACAGCCCATCCCAGGGCATCAGATCGTAGCTGGGATACCAGCTACTCGGCGTCGTCGACGTCTAGATAGAACCCACCAGATGGGTCCATATTCACATCTGCAACAGTTATTAAGCAAACATGAGTACAATCGTACTCAGCAAGTCTTTAAAGTAGACCTAAGCTATTCATGCTCATGTTTCAACAAGGGGGTAGTGTGGTTTATGCAGCAATGCCAGCTTTGACTCTTGGCTAGCCTATACTATGACTACCAGTTCTTTGAACAAGTTTTTGAGATAGCGCACACGAGTCCACTAACACCACATCAATACACCACCATGGATTCGCTCCCGTCACCCACGAGAGTGCCATCCACGGTACTCACACTTGTCTTGAGTCTTTTAAGAGTAACCATCAAGTTATCTATGAACAGCATAAGTTCTCCAAGTAGTCCATATCCGAGGACGCGGCTATTCGAACAGATTCATTACCCTGCAGGGGTGCACTTCTTCACACGCGCTCTTGCCACTTATCGCTGTGTGCTCATAAAACCAAGCACCTCGGCAACCTTCAAGCGGAAGCCCAGCGAGGGAGTCGGCCATGACCGTCAAACACACAAGACCCTAGTCCAGGCTATCGCCTATTTGAGACTAAACCCGCACGGAAGTCCGGCCGAAGTTTCCGCTACGGCCTCAAACGATGTGCGCAGGGTTACCAAGCCCACCGTTCGGGCGCCACTTGGTACATCGTGCCACTGCCTACCGCGCCATAGCCCACCCCTAAGGTCAGCGCTACGCACGGCCTCCAGCATGGCTACAAACACCAGAAACTACTTGCAACTCCTGGACAGAGGACTAGGCGGTCGATAGGTCGAGAGGGTCAATTAAGTATCCCAACGTGTGGTAGTAACTAGTCTTGGATCACAAACACGGAACTTACTTCCTAAGAACGGTCCCAATGAGACAATCCGCTATGTACTCCTACATAGCCTCTCATCGCTACCTTTACCAAGTCGGGTTCAACATTTAGTTCATCACATCAGAACAACACCATTTCTCTCCGGTTCATCACCCAGATGAATCAGACCTGACACAACTCTAAGCATAGCAAGCAAAGCAGGTACAGCACATCAAGGCTCAAGCATCTACCAGGTATGCTAGGTTGCATGGTTTAGCTATTTACTGTGACAATGACAGGTCATGCAGAGGAATGGGTTCAACTACCGCAACAGATAGAGAGTAGAAGCGTTTGTCCTAATGCAATAAACAAGAGCACAAGCTAGAGAGTGGGATGTTATCGGTATGATCAATGGGGTTGCTTGCCTTGCAGGTTCGCCGGGAGGTACTCTCCTTTAGGGGGATACTCGAGGGTATCCGATGGAGCAGAACCTACCGCGACATAGACGGAGTAACAATCAATACACGGCAAGGGCAACAATATGATGCATGATCAGGACATGGCAACATGTTATAGATGAGCTAATGCATCTATCATTAGAGTTAAATGGAGTAGGATTGAATATAGGTTCAAAATTGTTCTCCATATGATATTCCACATATTGCATTATTGCAAAATGTAAATGTTAATCTGTCTAGGTTTCTCTAACATGCATGATAATAGCACCATGGATTCTTTGGATTTTTCTGATAATTTTTCATATATAAATTATTTCAATCAGAGCTACAGATTAATTTCTATGATTTTTCTAAGATTTTAGCATTTTCTGGAATTAAATTAAATCAGAAAAGCTTTATTGCGTCAGCATGACATCAATATGGCGTCAGCAGGTCAGCTCGCCGTTGCCAGGTCAAACCTGACCAGTGGGGTCCACTGGTCAGTGACACAGACACTAACAGGATTTAAATTAACTACTAACTACTGGTTAACAGAGTTGGGCCCACCTGTGAGTGGGTCATTAGGTTAATTAGACTAATTATTTATCTTTAATCTAACCTAAAATTAACCAGGGGCTGGGCCTCACCTGTATGTGACCCAGGGGTCATCCCCATTGTCAAACCACCTATTCTCGCCGGCGTTGAGCCGCCGGCGGCCACAGGGACGGCGGAGGGGGTCGGGTTTCGCCCTCCGGCGACCAAAACGACGGCGGAAGGGTTCTATCGAATGCCCACACTCGTGTGCGTCCAACGGAGCACATCTCAGGGGCGGAGATGGCCCAGAGCATCGCCGGCGACGAGCTTGGCGGCTACCGGAGTTCGGCCAAGCTCGGAGTCGATGTTCTGGCACACAAAAGGGCCGGGTCTTGGCTCCTACGGCATCTACGCGACTCCACGAGTTCGGTGGTGTCCTCGGGAGGACCACCTGGACACCGGAGCATCGCCGGCGTCGAGCTTGCATGACGGCGCGCTCGGGTCTCGATGGAATCGGGGGCTACGACATGGAATCGGCCAATGGAAGAGGGGGAATGGGTCCAGGGGCTCACGGCGATCTCGTAGCCGTTGAAAGCATGCTCGGGGACGGTCTGTAGGCGATGAACGGCGGCGGCGATCTCCGGCGACCGAGGGTGGAAGATGGGCTCGGGGCGGCGATGGGAAGCTCCTGGCGATGCGCGGCTTGGCAAGGAGCAGCAGCGGCTCAAGGGGAGCTGTTGAGCTCGTCGTGGGCGAGGGGGGAGCGGCTGGAGAGGCGTGGCTACGGCGGCGAGCTGCGGGGTGTGGCGGCCATGGCGAGGCAGAGCGAGGGGAGAGAGGAGAGGGGCGAATGGGGAGAGGGATGGAACCGGACGGCAGCGGCGGGACTATCCACGGTGTCGCGCTGGCCAGGGGAGGCCCAGGCAGGCAGCTGCGTGGAGCGCTGCGGCCGAGCGGCGTCGGCCACGCCCTCATCCTCCTGGCAAGAGGAGGAAGAAGACCTCCCTGCCCCTAGTGGGCTGGGCTGGTTCTTCCTAGGCCAGGAGCCAGGTAAGTTTTCTTTACCTGATTTTATTTCTGTTTTCTATATTCTGACATTTGTTTTATTTTTGTTTGGGCCAAATTCCTAGCTCAAAAGTATTGAAATATTTTAGAGAGCATAGTTTGAATATTTCAAACCTCCACAAAATATTTCAACATTTTTGCAAGACTATATTATTTATAGTGCTTTATTTGATAATTTCAGTAGCATTGTAAGTTTATTTTAAAATGCTAAATCTGTTGTGAAAAATGAAATGTCCCCTGATATGTTGTTGCCAACATTTATCAGAAATAGTGAACATTTTTGAAGGGCATTTTGGATTCATTGAAAATTCACAACATTTGAATTGGTTTAATTAGGGTGAGGTGCTAGGGTTTCTGATAATTCCCCATTTCAAGTTGATGCAAAATTTAGACATGATGCACATACATGCTAACACAAAGCAAGGCTAACTAGGGATATCAGTGCTTATATGCAGTATCGAACACTACGGGCCTCTTTGATTTGCATAATTTATAAAATACACTAATAGATTGGCATGGCATCTTCGATCGTTCATGATTAACATCTCAAAAAAAATGTATAGTACACATTTTATTGTAATCATGGGTAAAAGTACCAACAAATTGAACTCTGTTGTGGTTCAGAATTAACAGGAAAGGAACATCACCTCGACGTATAGCTTCTCCGTGCACGGAAAGCATATAAGGAACTTAACAACTTCATCCAGATTGGGGCCGATAGATTGTAGTGCCAAGATCTTCACTGTTCGCAGAGACAATGCGAGGCTTGTGGGAATCATTTTCTGGATGACAGCCGAACATAGATCAACAAAAACTAGATAAAATGTGATGTACAATAATAAGAATGAGAAGAAGATTGTTGTACCTGAACGGGTATGGATCCAGCTGTAACAAGTTCAGAGAATTCAGCACACGAATACCCCAACACCGTCAATTTCGGTGCGCCAATGACCCTAATTCTTGTTTGACCTTCTTTATCAAGTACAAACAATCTCTCTAGGAAAGGCGCATTCTCAATGACCATATCATGAAACTCCCCAACTGACAGCGTGTTGCGGCACCAGCCATGCACATAAATCGTACGGAGATTCGTCGTAGTGATGTGGAGGCTACTAAACCCAAACATCATCTGAAGACGAAGGTACTCGAGCTTTGTACAGCCGCCGAGCAGGCGCTCCAAATCCGACTTCGAGATGCTGACGCCGATGAGCTTGAGGTGCTTCAGTTTAGGGAGGTGAAGAGCGTGCGCGGCATTAATCTAGGGGAAAAGGCACCGCATGAACGTAGCGCGGCGCAGCGTGGGCGCGAGGCGGAGGACGGACGGAGGCAGCGAGCGCCCATGTCGAGCATCAAAGTTGAGCTCCTCGAGCTGATCTAGGGCGGGGGATAAGAACCAGTCGTGAAACTTGGGTTTGGCCTTGCAGTTTGAACGGAAAGTCCCGATGGCAAGGCGTCTGACGGGCGCAGTGTGCGTGGTGAGGATGTGGGACAATACGTCCAAGCGTTTGCGATCCCCGCTGCAAAGCTCGTCGTCGTCGAGGAGGTCAATGGGGGTGGAGTGCCATAGGGGGCGCCACCGCCTGGAGAGGATGGTGGTCTGCATGGAAGATTTGATGGGGAGGAGGGACATGATGGTTACCAACATCTCGTCGGGGATGCTGCTGATGAAGTCCATGCTCGCCGGAGGCTCGTGTGGTTTAGCCTCCACCCGCCCCCGCTTGTTGGCCGCCTCGTCGTCCATCGAAAAAGGAGGCGATCCGCGGCGACGGCCCAAATAGATAAGACCGGAGAAGGTGTAGCACTAATGGAGAACTTGGGAGAGAATAGGGCTGTGGGTGGAAGTCCGAGGTCCAATGGCTTGATTCCCGGTGAGCCAGCTGCGCCTACGCGGCGGACTGCTCGCACGCATCCCTCTGAGCCTGCACGGCGGACTGCTAGCACACGTCCCGTCTAATCAAACCTGCACCCACAGCACAGGCAGGGCCCACCTCTCATAGAGGCAGGGCCACGCGTCTGCTCGATGAGCCCGTTCCCAAACGGTTTCTTAAAACCATAAAGCGTTTCGTGCTTGGGAACTAAAACCATAAATAAATATTGAGCTTGTTTCCTTTCACATTCCAAATTACCACGCGCTAAATTTTTGACGCAAATCAGTTCACACCTACAAACCTAAACATGTTCTCACTTAGCAGCTGTTTACTGTAGTAGGCTATAAAAAGACAAACTCCTACTCAAAAATTACCGCTCATTCTTCACCCCCGACACCAAAAAGACAGGCCTTTCTTTGTTAGTCCTTCGTTCCGTCTGCCATGGCCGGTAGGGGGGGGGGGGTTTCTGGGTCGAGATATAACTAGGGAAGAAAGACCAAAGCCGCGGAAGCAACCGAGAGGTCCCGCCGCCGCGCCGCGGAAGCGCCAGAGAGCTCCAGCCACACCGCTTTGGCCGCAGTAGAGATGTCCGGTGGTGCCGCGGACGCCCGGGAGGATATTTCGCGGAGAGGCGACGGCTCTCACAGTCACAAGCGCATTCGCCTCAGAGGCGAACTGGATGATTTGGCAGTCTTTGATTCCTCAGCCAGCGACGACATGCGCACTGAGCTCAATAGGAAGGACGCCATGATCGATGACCTGGTGAAGCTGCTGGAGAAGAGCGACGCCTCGGTTGACAGGGCGACCGGCCTCGTGGAGAAACTTATGGAGGAGAACGACGCCTGGAAGAAACTGCTCGAGAAGAAAAGTGCCTCGGAGGGGAGGCTTAAAGAACTCGCCGAGGAATTTTTGGAAGACTTGGTGAAGCTCCACATCGAGCGGGAGGGGTGTCGGTGTCAAAACCGGCGGATCTCGGGTAGGGGGTCCCGAGCTGTGAGTCTTAGATCGATGGTAACAAGGGGACGAAGGAGACGATGCTTACCCAGGTTCGGGCCCTCCTATGAAGGTAAAACCCTACGTCCTGCTCGATTATATTGATGGTATGAAGGTTACAGAGTTGATCTACCTCGAGATCGACTAGCTAAAACCTTAGATGAGTTTCTCTGCCCTACAATCTAAAACCCTCCCGGTTTATATAGACACCGGGGGGTACCTAGGGTTTACACATGACAAGACTCCTGCCGAGAATGGAGACGTCGATTCCCTCAACTTTGACTTGGAGTGCACGATGCGCCTTCGGGACTTCCTTCTAGAACACAGGGTCTCGATGTATCCGGCCCTTCCCGCGACGGTCAGAGTGCGGCCCACCAAGCCGGCCTATTGAGAGACAGGCCAGTAGCCCGAGGACCCCTTAGTCCAGGACTCCCTCAGTAGCCCCCGAACTAGCCCCCAAAGCCAAGGGTCTCAGCTTTGGTAGCTCCGCTTGATCAGAGTCTTCGGCTTGCGGCGTGAGTTCTTCTTCCCATTAAAGATCGGCTGATACTTGTCCGGTTTCCGATCACATGATATCCCGAACACCATGAGTTGTTCAGTCCCGAAGGCCAAACGTCAAAGTGTAAACAGTGTTTTTTCTGACAACCTTTCTGACGAAGGGTCGTGGCCTACCACGACCGCTGAACCAGTTATGAAAACTCGATTCGCGGTTCGAGGCCGTTTCCACATCAGCATGACCCATCAATGTACAGATCGTGCTCCATTTCACACGGGATATGATTAGCATCCCAAGTTCCGTTTGCGCGTGCATAACGGTACACACGTCTTGGGAAGCGGAGAGATTTGTGGCGCAGTAAAGGGAGGTTAATCGGTGTTACGCCCCATAAAAAGGGGAAAACCCCGGGGCTTATTCACGCTTCCCATTCGCATCCTCTGCTTTCCCAATTTTCCCAAGCTCTGAGAGCCCAGATCCAGTTCTTCCTCAACTTCCCCTCCGAGCTTAGCCATGGCGGGTTCGGGCTCTATGGGCAAGTGAGAGGCCTCCACGGTCACCGACAAGGATATCCGGAAGCTAAAGCTCACCGGCTACCTCCATGCCAACGTATTCCACCGCGCTCCAGAAGCAAACCAGGTCGTCCCCACCCCTAAGCCAGGCGAAGGGTGGTATTCGTCCCCCATTTCATCCGGGGACTGAGCTTCACACTCCACCCCTTCGTCAGGGGCCTCATGTTCTTCTACAGGTTGGACTTCCATGATCTATCCCCGAACTCCTTTATGCATATTTCGGCTTTCATCATTCTTTGCGAAGCCTTCCTGCGGGTCGAGCCGCACTTCGGCCTGTGGCTTAAGGTTTTCAACGTCAAGCCGAAGACTGTCGCGGGCGAGCACGCAGACTGCGGAGGGGCGGTAATCAGCAAGCTCCCTCGCGTTGAGTGGCCAACTGGCACCTTTATCGACACAATCAAGATCTGGCAGAAAGAGTAGTTCTACATCACCGAACCAAGAGATGAGAGCTGGGCGGCGCCTGCCGAGTTCAGATCTGGACCCCCTACGAGATTGACCTCGTGGCTCAAGAAGGGCCTTGACTATGGGTCGGATGCAGAGGTGAAATTGCTGCAGAAACGCATTACCTCGGTGACCAAGGCCAAGGTTGAACTGGTCAATGTGGTCCAGGTCATGCTCCACCGCCGTATTCTCCCCTGTCAGCGCCGGGCTTCCCCAATGTGGGCTTACCGGCTTGAGGACGAGCCTACCGTGTGCCAGCTCTTCCGCACTGTTGGGGAACGTTGCATGGGAAACAAAAAAAATTCCTACGCACACGCAAGATCTATCCATGGTGATGAGCATCTATGAGAGGGAGAGTGGATCTACATACCCTTGTAGATCGCTAAGCGGGAAGCGTTAAGAAACGCGGTTGATGTAGTCGAACGTCTTCGCGATCCAAATCGCCGAGCGTCCCGCGATCCAATCACGATCTAGTACCGAACGGACGGCACCTCCGCGTTCAGCACAGGTACAGCTCGATGACGATCTCTGCCTTCTTGATCCGGCAAGAGGGAGCGGAGAGGTAGATGAGTTCTCCGGCAGCACGACGGCGTGGCGTCGATGGTGGTGGAACTATTCCGGCAGGGCTTCGCCTAAGCACCACCGAACTAGACTAGAGGAGAAAACGATCTAGATGAAGTAGAGGGAGCACGTGGCAATTAGGGTTAGCCCTCACCTCTAAACCTCTAGTATATATAGGAGGGAGGGGGAGGGGCTGGCCGGCCAAGACCTCCTCCTAGGAGTCGGCCGAAGTGGGAGGTGGAGTCCTACTCCAATCCTACTAGGAGTAGGATTCCTCCTCTCCACTTGGAAACCTTTTCCACCTTTCCTCCCTTTGGGTTTTTCCCACCTCCAGCCGCATGGGCCTTGTTGGGGGCTTCGGCCAGCCAACCAGGGGCTGGTTCACCTCCTCCTACAGCCCATGAGCCCCCTTGGGTCAAAAGGCCCCTCCCGATGGTCCCCGGTACCCTCCCGGCACTCCCGGTACACTACCGAAGTACCCAAAACTTTTCCGGTGACCTAAACGGGACTTCATATATCAATCTTTACCTCCGGACCATTCTGGAGCTCCTCGTGACGTCCGGGATCTCATCCGGGATTCCGAACAACCTTCGGTCACCACCATACATAACTCTATACTTCCGAAACGTCACCGAACGTTAAGTGTGCAGACCCTGCGGGTTCGAGAACTATGTAGACATGACCGAGACACCTCTATGGTCAATAACCAATAGCGGGACCTGGATGCCCATATTGGTTCCTACATATTCTACGAAGATCTTCATCGGTTGAACCTCTATGTCAAGGATTCAGTTAATCCCGTATGCTGTTCCCTTTGTTCTTCGGTATGTTACTTGCCCGAGATTCGATCATCGATATCTCTATACCTAGTTCAATCTCGTTACCGGAAAGTCTCTTTACTCATTCCGTAATACAAGATCCTGTGGCTAACACTTTAGTCACATTGCTTGCAAGGCTTGTTGTGATGTTGTATTACCGAGTGGGCCCTGAGATACCTCTCCGTCACACGGAGTAACAAATCCCAGTCTTGATCCATGCCTACTCAACAGACACCCTCGGAGATACCTGTAGAGCATATTTATAGTCACCCAGTTACATTGCGATGTTTGATACACACAAGGCACTCCTCCGGTGTCAGTGAGTTGCATGATCTCATGGTCATAGGAACAGATACTTGACATGCAGAAAACTATAGCAATAAACTGGCACGATCATATGCTACGTTTATAGTTTGGGTCTTCTCCATCACATCATTCTCCTAATGATGTGATCCTGTTATCAAATGACATCTCATGTCTATGGCTAGGAAACCTTGACCATCTTTGATCAACAAGCTAGTCTACTAGAGGCACACTAGGGACACAGTGTTGTCTATGTATCCACACATGTATCGATGTTTCCAATCAATACAATTATAGCATGGATAATAAACGATTATCATTGAACAAGGAAATATAATAATAACTACTTTTATTATTGCCTCTAGGGCATATTTCCAACACGCACTACCTCCGAGAAGTTGTGGAAGGCATTATTCAAGCCTCGGAAAAGCTGGCCGGCCAAGGAAGAGGATTCGGGCCTAAGCACCGATAACCCACCTACCCAGGTACGGTATAATTTTAATCCATTGACTCTGTTTCTTTGACAAAAAGACTGAACGCCTTCCCCCTCATTTTCGCAGAAATGGTTGAGTAAAACCACGAGAGTTAACTGTCCCACTCCACAACCCGAAGACCCCAGGTCTGAGTTGTTGATGGCGATGCTCGTCGTGGCGCCGTACTCGGCGCCCGAGAAGAAGGAGAAGAAGAAGAAGGCCAGAGAAGGTCTCCGCATAAAGGACTAGCCGGACGCCATGTCCGAGGAAACCCATGCCTCCTCTAGCCATGATGAAGAGCATGAAGAAGGGGGGGAAGGCATTCCCCCCTCACAAGAAAGAGGGCGGCATCGTCGGGCGCCGCGGAGGATGTACCTCCTCCTGCCCTGAAGAGGGCGTGTCGGCCGAGGTTGATCCTGGCCGACGACAGCTCGGACTCTGATGCAGAGTCTGAGGACTTTGAGAAAGTTCCCCGAAGGAACTTAAGGGTCAAGCCCCCAGCTCAAAGGTATGAATCCGAAGACTCCCTGGGTCATTTATGCAAAGTTATCAATGTTTTAAATGCAAGAACGTCTTTTAATTTGTAGCCCACCGTGCGTTCTCCCTACTGACCAAATATCGGATGGGGAGTCTTCGCCCGCCGAGCTGGTGGAGAGTGGGACTGTGTCACACCCCACACCTCCCGGGGCCGTGAAGGATGCCGCGGAGGTGTCATCCCGCCAGGCTCCTTTGGAGCCAAACACAGGCGGTGGGGGTGACCACGCCATGGCCGAGGTCGATGCCTCGGCCGCTGAAGACCAGGGATAGAAAACTCCCCTGGCCGCTGAAGACCAGGGGGAGAAAACTCCCCTGGCCGCTGATGACCAGGGGGAGAAAACTCCCCTGGCTGCTGAGGAGGAAGGGCGGAGGGATGTCCAGTCCCCTCCGAGGACATCTCCGGAGCATGCTGTGCCTCCGGAGCTACCGACTCAGTCCCTGATCAGAGATCGGGCTGGCCGGTCATCACCGGTGCCACCGACGACCGGGTGGCCGGTCATGGAGGAGGCTATATCAAGCGCCCCCATCTCCGAGGATCACCGCACTCTTATGGGTGCGGTTTTGCAAGGCATTCAGTCTGTCGATAGCGGACTGAAAGAGGCCTTCAATGGTCTCTTGACGGGCTTCAAGGTGAGTCACGTAATACCCTTTTCCCGAACAATCTTAATTTTATTAAGTTTATGATATCTTTATATATGTAGTAGCCCCCGAGCCCCGGGTGGTTTTGCAAAAACGCACCCGGGGGTCAAATACTCAGGAGTGACCAATGACGCGCAAGGCACCATTGGTCCCACAATGTTCTAAAAAGCCCTTAAGAGGACCGAGCATAGGGTCATATCCTTGACGGTTCGGGGGTTGGAACGTACATAACCGGATGTATGTTTTTTTTTGTAGGCCTCGTCCTCGGCGGTGGCCGTTAATGCCGCTGAGCTTACCGAGCTAAATTGGAAGCTCAAGATCTCCGAAGAGGAGCTTGATAGCCTGAACAAGAGGTTCGACGAGGCACAAGGTAAGCCGAATTGTAACATTCGGGCTGTATATTGTTAGTGATCCGCACTGGTAACCCAGTGTAATTATTTATTTATTGCTTCCATAGATTCAGCTGCGGAGGTTGAAAAACTCAAGGCCGAGCTAAAAAAGATGAAGCAAGAGGCCGCGGATGAGAAGGCGGCCGCCGAACAGGCAGCAGCCGCCCTCTCCACTTTGAAAGCTGCGAGTGCTAAGTAGGAGGCCCGGGTGGAGGAGGTGCAGCAGGAGCTCAAGGACGCCAGCGCAAAGTGCGAGGCCCTTGAGCAGAAAGGCAAAGAGCAAACCACCGAGCTATCCGCGCTGAAATCCGAGCTTCAAAAGGAGCGGGTGGACAGGCGGTCCTTTGAAGAGGAGGTTCGCCAAGTCTGGGCTGTCACAGATGGCAAGCCGTATTCACTACAATGCGCCTTTGGTGGTAGCAGGTTTGCTTTGCTCACCCAGGTGTGGCGTTCCTCAGGCGTCTTCGCGGGGGGAGGATGACGAGGCTCGGCTATTCTGGGCACAGTTTGAGTCCCCCGAGCGCTCTCCTCTTCTGATCGAGCAGATGAAGCAACTGATGAAGCTGCACAGGATGGCGGAGCCGGCCATGACAGATCTCTGCATCCGGCTGTGGCCTGAAGAGCCGTTGCCGAGCAACTATTTCGGCTTGGTGCAGAAACTGTGCGATGTTGCGCCTCGGATTGACGCGCTAAAGCGCTCTACATGCATCGAGGGAGCTTGGATGGCCTTTGCAAAGACCATGGTGCACTAGCCGAAGCTCAAGACGACCGAGATGGCCACCGCACCTCCGCCCCCTGGAAAGGAGCATAGGCGCCCCGAACTATACTTCTCCGCAGTGATGGAGGGTGCTCGGGCGATAGAGGACCAATGCTCGAAGGATGTTCTTTATGAATGAGCTCATTGTAATATGTCCGAAGACTTTTAACGCTTTATAGTCAAAGTTGCATGGTTTATCATGTCCTATAAGTCTTTAGTGTTTATTTTGACTCCCATGTGGCCGTTTTATCTGAAAGTTGCGAGTCGTCGGCTTCAGCCCCCACGTAGATACTACGCGAGGTGTCTCTGCCTCCGCACTGTGACCCTTAGCCGAGGTATCGGTGCCCGAAGGCGGAAGTGCGAGGGGGACAAGGCAATCGGACTATGATGCTTTATCGCTTTCACTTAGCCGTAGGAGCGTAAAAAAATGCGGGGGCTGATGACCAGCCCCCAGTGTTTTGTGATGTGCGGATGTACCGGGGCCGAAGCCAGCATCACATGGTTTGTATAAGTACAAAACCCATCGTATAACACGGAATAACCTCTATCGATTTTTTTTAGTATGACACTTATGCTCGGATTTGCAGACCGGTTCTCGCTTACTATGACGGTCAGTTTTCGGCTTTCTCCCCCGAGGTGCTTGACCAGACGAACTGGAAACACAATCGCAGTGGTTCTCCCTTTGCCCCTTTAGCCGAACGAGCAGAACGTAAGGGGGCAAGCACAGGAGCCGGGCAACCCAACTATTGACCCAAGACATAGTTCGGATCCGATGCATATAAAGCAAAATCCAAGATGCCGAACACACGACCAGTTGTGTCGGGGTGATGCTCAGGGCGATATTTTAAATTCAAGCCCCCAGTCTATTAGCCGGTTGCATCGTAGTGTATACCGAACAGTTGCGCGAGAGGCGTTGACAAGAACAGAGTATGTACCATAAAATACAGCGGAGGGGCCATGTATAATGGTCTTTTATTTGCTGCAGAAAGGTACGATGTCAAAGATCAAGTCCTCGCTACGAAAGTTATCGGGCAAACCGAACACCACTTCCAGGCTCACAGAGCCCGTGCACCGGGCTTCGACGCCTGGGATCACTCCTTTAAAGGTAGTGTTGCTGGGTTTGATCCTTGATGGATCTATACCCATCTTTTTCACCGTATCTGAGTAAATCAAATTGAGGCTACTTCCTCCGTCCATTAGGACTTTAGTGAGGTGATACCCATCAATAATGGGATCTAGGACGAGGGCAGCTGATCCCCCATGACGGATACTGGTCGGATGGTCTCGTCGATCGAAGGTGATCGGGTACGCCGACCATGGGTTATACTTCGGGGCTACGGGCTCTACGGCGTAGACCTCTCGAAGGGCGCGCTTCCTCTCCTTTTTGGGTATGTGAGTGGCGTATATCATGTTCACAGTTTTTACCTCTGGAGGGAACTGCTTCTGTCCACCATTGATCGGACCGCGGGGCTCATCATCGTCCTCGCTGTGTGGGCCCTTGCCTTGCTCCTCGGATGCGAGTTTACTGGCTTGTTTGAACACCCAACAGTTATGGTTGGTGTGGTTGGCGGGCTTGTCTGGGGTGCCCTGGATCTGGCAAGGCCTCTCCATGATTTTGTCCAGCGGGGTGGGTCCATCGCGATTGCCTTTAGGAGGCTTCTTCCGCTGCCCGGATCGATGGTTGCGGAAGCCGGCGTTGACGGCCGTGTCGTCGGCGCCACTAGTGTTGTGCCGGCATTTATTTTTGTTGCATCGTGGTTTCCCGTTTCCATCCCGAGCTTCGGAGGTGCCGGGTTCTTCGGGGTTGTGGCTTCGTCTCGCTAGCCAGTTATCCTTGCCTGCGCAAAAGCGGGTCATGAGTGATGTAAGGGCGGACATGGTCCTAGGTTTATCCTGACCGAGCTGGCGAGCCAGCCATTCGTCCCGAATATTGTGCCTGAAAGAGGGTATAGCCTCGGCATCTGGGCAATCGACGATTTGGTTTTTCTTGGTCAAGAACCGATTCCAGAATTGTCGAGCGGACTCTCCTGCCTTTTGGACGACGTTGCTTAGGTCGGAGGAGTCCGGAGGCCGTACATATGTGCCCTGGAAGTTAGATCGGAATGCATCCTCGAGATCCTCCCAGCTCCTGATAGAATTTTCGGGGAGACTGTTTAACCAGTGCTGAGCTGGCCCCTTAAGTTTAAGGGGTAGATACTTGATGGCGTGGAGATCGTCTCCTCGTGCCTTGTGAATGTGGAGGAGGAAGTCCTCGATCCACACTGCTGGGTCAGTCGTTCCGTCGTATTGCTCTATGTTCACGGGTTTAAACCCTTCCGGGAACTGATGCTGCATCACCTCGTCGGTGAAGCACAGTGGGTGGGCAGCGCCTCTGACCTGGGCTATGTCACGCCGGTAGTCGGCGTCTGTTCTGGCCCGGTTTTGTTCCCGACCTCTATTGTTTCGGTCGAGCCAAGGCCGGTACCCGTCCCGTCTATCGGGGAGTACCCTCTAGATCCGTAGATGGATCTCATGCGGCATGTTCTATAATCCAGGTCGTGTAGTAGGTCGTACCTGTCCTCAGGCTCCATTGGCTCCTTTCCCCTTCTGTGGGGTATCGCCGGCCTATAACCGGCGTCACCAGTCGTCCTATCTCATCCTCGGGGAGGGCGGTCCGGCTGGTCGTATGGAGTGTGCTTGGGGGACGGTGTATTAGGGAGTTTGTCATCGAATTGTGGTAGCAGCCGTCGGCATGGATAGCTCTTGGGTTGGTCCAATATACCGGTACCGTATCCTTCCTCGGCTGATAGGACCCTCGTCCATCTATCATTGAGGGTGTCTTGTTTGGCCTTGATCTGCCGTTCTTTTGCCTTTAGGCTTCGGTCAGTGGCTATAAGCTGTTGCCTAAACCGTTCCTGATCCTCAATGTTTTCGGGGATGGTGAAATCTTTGGCTTCCGAGCTATCCTCCTCCTCTATGGGGGGGAGGTAATTGTCATCTTCGGAATCGTTTGGATCTTCGGGGTCGCGCTGGTCCTCCAGCCTTTCCTGGTCCTCTAACGGATGCTCGGGAAAATCGGGATCGCCGAGGTCTTCCGAGGTATCATTTTCCCCGGTGCCAGCAATAGCTTCCCTTCCCTTTTTTGTCTTTGATCGTTTGCGCGGTTTCCGGCGCCTTGACAGTGCTTCACCCGGTTTATCACCATTGTTTGCGGATGTATGCTCGCCGTTATCGGATGGAGTATCCACCATGTAGACGTCGTAGGTGGAGGTGGCAGTCCATCGCCCGGTGTTGACGGGGGTGGGAGCGCGATCCTCTTCATCCATGTCTAGTGCCTCCTCGGAGGCGTAGTCCAACATATCGGTTAAGTCTTCGACAGTGGCTACGAAGTGGGTGGTGGGTGGGATGAAAAATTCCTCTTGACCCGCCTTAAGACCGATCTGAACGTGGATCGGGGTTGGGTTGTCAGTAACTTTCATCGATAAGATCCGATCTAGAGCTCCGTTGAGTGTCGAGAGCTCGATCAGGTCAATTTGCTCAGCGCTTTCGGAGTTAACCTCCGATGCGTCCGCACAAGAAGTGTGTTCGGCAGGAGCTGGTACCTGGCCATCTGGCGCTATGGCCGGATCCGGACTAAAAGCCAGATCATCGCCGGGGTTAGTCCCGTGGGCGGGGTCGAAAGCGACGTCCGAGGTTAAGGCCTCAAAGTCCTCGGGTGCGTCAGATGAGACTGCGAGCCCAGTGAGCGAAAGATCGCCCCGAGAGTCTACGGAGAACTCTAGGTTCCCGAATCTGACCTCTTGATAAGGGGCGAAACTCCCGACCCGGCCAAGACAGCCGGTCGGGTCAGCATGCAGCAAGGGTTTATACATGACAAGGGGACGAAGGAGACGATGGCTCGCGTTGTCATTAACAAGACTCCATGACACCGGGGGGTACCTAGGGTTTATACATGACAAGACTCCTGCCGAGAATCGAGACGTCGATTCCCTCATCTTTGACTTGGAGTGCACGATGCGCCTTCGGGACTTCCTTCTAGAACACAGGGTCTCGATATATCCGGCCCTTCCCGCGATGGTCAGAGTGCGGCCCACCAAGCCGGCCTATTGAGAGACAGGCCAGCAGCCCGAGGACCCCTTAGTCCAGGACTCCCTCAAGGGGCTACTGAAGGAATCCATGGAGCGTGTGAAGGAACTTCATGCGTATGCGATGCAGGCCATCGATGCTATCGAGCAAAGAGCCCGCGCCATGGCGCAATGCGGAAGATGTCGGATGAGAGGCGACAGGAGATGGAGGTCGTGGAGGCGATGAAGAAGGAGATTGAGGAACTCCGCGCCCAGCAATCCATGAAGAATTAGATGGATTGTTTTCTTTGTCTTCCTTCTTCAACCTCTTCCTCCTTCTTTTGCCCCTGTGTCTTTGGGGAGTTGCCACATGTGGCATTTTTTATTATCATGCATATGTAAGAAAATTATTATGTTTTACGATGCTAATTTGTTGTTATATTATTTCGTTCATTTGTACATGTATACGAGTCGAAAACAGACAAAACGTCAAAGTTCTCGGCTAGGCACGAACAAAACAGTGATCACAAGCAAACTAGTCCCTCCGTCCAGGCGCATTAACCACATGATAAACAGCGGGTAGGACGCCATTAATTCAGAAGTTGGGAGCGAGGCGAGCGGGGGGGTTGGAGGTCAAAGTATCGCTTCCTGATGAGCAGGCGTAGTAGACTCTCATGCGTCCCGTCGTGCATGCACGGCGGACAGCTCTCACGCATCCTGTCAAGCCTGCGCGGCGGACAGCTCGCACGCATCCCGTCGAGCCTGCGCGGCGGAAAGCTCACATGTGTCATGTCATCAACCTGCAGCTATACACGCACGGTTCTCCCATATCAAGTACCCCCTCCGTTTCTTTTTAGTTAGCATATAAAATTTGGTCAAATTCAAAATTTGTAAAGTTTGTCTAGCTTTATAGAAAATAAATAATTATTTATAACTTAAAATCAACATTATTAGATGCATCGTCAAATTAACTTTCATACTATATAACCTTAGCATTGTAGACGTTGATGTGTTTTTGTATAAATTTAGTCAAACTATGTTTTGCTTGACTTTGATCAAATCCTATGTGTGAAGTAAAAGGAAACGGAGGGAGTAAAAAAATGGACGCGTGGCACCAAATGGTTATCATACAAGTTTTGTATGTACAAGAATTCAATAAACCAATATTATCAATGATTGCGGCCGATCTATCATGCCTAAATGTTTCTAATTCATTCACATTCGTATGAAAAGGGCCCTAGAAAACTCAATTGATGTATAAAAAGGGCCGAATTGGTGCACTAGAGGACACGTTGAATGTAGTTTCGTCACAAAAGGCGACATGTTCCCTATCGAAACCACGAAGTCAGAGCATGTGCCTCTAGTTCAAAATTTGAACTACGCATATTAAATCCCTAGAAAACTCAATTAATGTATAAAAGGGGCCGATTTGGTGGACTAACGACTCATTGAATGTAGTTTCACCAACAAAGTTGACATGTTCCGTGGATGTGTCGTGGCATGACACTGTGTAAGTTTCGTGAATTCATGGCGAGTTTTGGGTTCTCTCGGACTTTGAAACCAAGATTATCAATGTTTGCGGTCTAGTCACGACACCGAGATGTTTGTAATTCAGTGACCATCAGTGCATGGGATGTAAACATGGACCCAATGACACAAAATGGTTTTTAATAATCCATTTTGGTGCGCTAGAGCTCGTGCTTGTAATTCAAACTTGAGTTCTTCACATTAAGTGCGCACCTAGAAAACTCAAATGTCGTTTCGACCACAAAGGTGACATGTTCCATATCGAAACCACCATGCTTGTCGTGGGAAGCTCCAATTTGTAAGAGGTTTGTCCCAAAACTTATATACCATGTCCTATAAGTGTCGTGTCGACACACCAGTTTCAATAATTTCACAGTTTAGCATTGTAGTTGTATTAGCCTATGTTGCATTTAGATAAAATATCAACACAAGAAGAGACATCGAATGCCGTTCCCTCCACAGAGGTGACATATTGTTCCGTATCGAAACCACGATGGTTCTTGAGAGAAGTTTTGGTGTGCAAGAGACCTCTCCCACATTGGACAAAAAATTATCATGTTGTATAAGTGTCGTGTCATGACACCGGGGCATGTTTCAAGAATTTCAGACGAGTTGTGGATTTATGATGATTTAATAGCCAAGTTTCTCAATGTTTGTGGCCTCGTCATGACTTCGAGATGTTTGCAATCCATTCACGTTAATTGCATGGGACCTAAACAAGGAACCCAAGGACACAAATACCTTTTTTCATCCCATTTTGGTGAAACGAAGCATGTTCTTTTAGTTCAAATTTGAATTATGCACATTAAATGTCTACAAACTTGATTAGTGTAGTATGCAAAAAGGTAACGAACCATGAATAATTTAAAGCAGTTCTATACGCCCGTCTGAAGCTCGTGCGTGTGTAAGCACGGTGTGCGCGTGTCGTGCTAGCTCGAGCTTCCTTCTTTGAGAAGTTATCCAATTTGTATTAAAATGATGTTCTATCCAAACACGCTTCTCCCGCCACTCCCCCAATCGGTCTCCCGCCACTCCCCTAATCGGTCTCCCGCCACTCCCCTAATCGGTCTCCCGCCACTCCCCTAATCGGTCTCCTGCCACTCCCCCAATCGGTTTCCCGCCGAAGCGCCGGCCCCGTCATCAACCTCCTGGACGAGGACGAGAAGGAGCAGGCAAAAGCGGCATCACGCCATCGAGAATGAGCAAGACGTCATCATCAGCCCCCATGCCACCATCTCACACGGTTTCCAGTACTACCAGAAACGTCTGTGATGCGTGTCTGGTCCCACCAGGTGCCCATCGGGGCATGCCTTGTATACGATAGGAGGCAACCGTTACCAGCAAGACACAGCTTTCTAGCCCGTTACCCATTCGATGGAACTCGGAAGTTAAGCGTGCTTTCGGTGGAGTAGTCAAGGATGGGTGACCGATTGGGAAGTTGCTAGATTTCAAGGTTCATTTAGGCGGTGTGATATGATCACTATAGGCATAAATAAAATGCCTATAGTTATATGTCATTCCGGCTAAATAAATCTTGAGATCCTTGTTTTGAAAATATCCATGATTTTATTTTGCTTCTTTTGCTGTTTTGAAAATGTCAAGGATCGAGTGTGTGTGTGTGATATGTTATTTCGGGTAAATAAATCTTGAGATCCTTGTTTTGAAAATATCCACGGTTTTCTTTTGCTGTTTTGAAAATGTCAAGGATCGAGTGTGTGTGTGAGTGTGTGTGTGTGTGTGTGTATACCAATGCCTGTGTGTGGACCATGTGCCTAAATTGTGCGGTTTCTGATGACTGCTTCTTTTGCTGTTTTGAAAATGTCAAGGATCGAGTGTGTGTGTGTGTGATATGTCATTCCGGGTAAATAAATCTTGAGATCCTTGTTTTGAAAATATCCACAGTTTTCTTTTGCTGTTTTGAAAATGTCAAGGATCGAGTGTGTGTGTGTGTATACCAATGCCTGTGTGTGGACCATGTGCCTACATTGTGCGGTTTCTGATGACAAACCTATCGGTGGGCCCTTAGGGTCTGCCATGCCTTTTACTGACAACGCTGGAAGGCCAAGGGTGTGTGTGTGTGTGTGTGTGTGTGTGTGTGTGTGTGTGTGTGTGTGTCTGTGTGTGCGCGTGTGTGTGCGTGTGTGCGTGTGTGTGTGTGTGTGTGTGTGTGTGTGTGTGTGCGTGTGTTGTGTGTGTGTGCGTGTGTGTGTGAACCCATATGCTTGTGTGTGGACCATGTGTCTACATTGTGCGGTTTCCGACGACAAACCTATCAGTGGGCCCTTAGGGTGTGTCATGCCTTTTATTGACAATGCTGGAAGGCAAAGGATGGGTGACGGTGTGTGTGTGTGTGTGCGGGGGGGGGGGTGCGCGCGTGTGCGTGTGTGTGCGTGTGTGAACCCATGCTTGTGTGTGGGCCATGTGCCTACATTGTGCTGTTTCCGACGACAAACCTATCGGCGGGCCCTTAGGGTTTGTGATGCCTTTTAGTGACAAACGCTGGAAGGCCAAGGATAGGTCACGGTGTGTGCGTGTGCATGTGTGCGTCTCTCCCTCTCTCTCTCTCCCTGTGTGTGTGTGTGTGTGCGTGCGTGTGCGTGTGCGTGCGTGTGTGTTGTGTGTGTGTGTGAACCCATATGCTTGTGTGTGGACCATGTGTCTACATTGTGCGGTTTCCGACGACAAACCTATCAGTGGGCCCTTAGGGTGTGTCATGCCTTTTATTGACAATGCTGGAAGGCAAAGGATGGGTGACGGTGTGTGTGTGTGTGCGGGGGGGGGGGGTGCACGTGTGCGTGTGTGTGCATGTGTAAACCCATGCTTGTGTGTGGGCCATGTGCCTACATTGTGCGGTTTTCGATGACAAACCTATCGGCGGGCCTTTAGGGTTTGTCACGCCTTTTAGTGACAAACGCTGGAAGGCCAAGGATGGGTCATGGTGTGTGCGTGTGCATGTGTGCGTCTCTCTCTCTCTCTCCCTCTCTCTCTCTCTCCCTGTGTGTGTGTGTGTGTGTGTGTGTGTGGACCATGCATGCGTCCATTGTGCGGGGAGGGGAATGATATATATATATAACGATCTTGGTATATAATATATATAACCAATCTTAAGGGGGGGTATATATATATATGTCCAGTTATCTCAGCTAGGTGCATACCACATCATAGATAGTGTACCATTGTGTATTAATTGTTGAAACACTGGACCACACCATTTTCGCATATGCATTTGGCCATATGCAAGGGGGTGATGTTCTTCTAGCCCCGCTCAACTGATCTTCGACGACGCGCCAACTTGTGGGACCGCGTGATCTATATATCCCTGTTGTTCGACAACAATATGTGATGGTTTGGCCATATTAATTAAGGTATAAATTCTCTTGGTTGTCTTACGAAAATTCAGACATGGATAAATGTGTGACAAGGTTTGAACCAGGTCATGTGTTCATAGGACCCCATATATCCTCCGGCACATAGTGTAGGGGGCAACACCCTATATTATGTTTGTCATGAAACCCTTTTCTGTCACATTGGACACTTTTAGGCATGCACATATGCAGCATGTGCCACACATTAAAGTTGCGCATTGCGAATTTAAACATGACAACACCATGTTCGTACATATATATACTTCATCCGAACCTAATTACAAGTCTTTTTTTAGAGATTTCACTACGAACTACATATATATTTAGGAACGGAGGGAGTATATATTTGGGCCACTAGCGGGCGTGGTTGTGTTTTGACCCTCTCTTGCATTTTTTTTCTCGTTTATCTCAAAGATGCTAGTATTATGTAAAATAGCAAACGAAACTGACGAAACAACCGTATGTGATTGTACCCCGAGCAGACACGAATGTGCTACTCTAACCGTGTGCGATGCCCGTAGACAGCAAAATCGGCCTTGCCTAGTGGTGCCAACCGCAAGCGTCAGCCAGTGCAAAGGGGTAATGTGCACAGTACAAACCCAAACCCGACAGCGACCTATAAAAGATCTCGCCGGCGGCGGCTAACGGCTAATTTTTCCGCCGATAGCTCGCCACCACCACCACACACAACAAATGGAACCGTTGCTCAAGCATGGGGATGTGCATGGCGCCGTCCTGATAGTGTTGGACGACGATGTGATAGAGGATTCCGACACGTTGGCCGCCATGGCCGGCAACGGCAAACAGCCAGCTGACGCGGCCGACGACAATGGGATAGAGGATTCCGACGCGTTGTCCTCCATGTCGGTCAACGGTCAACCGTCATCTGCCGCGGCCGACGACGATGACGACCCCGTATTTCAGCATCGGATGCAGATTGTCATCGCTCTGTCCATCCAAGAATCGGGCCTCGATGCGTTCCTGCGCGATGAGGACGAGCGCCGTCTCAGTGTCGGTGTGGAACAATCTATCGCATCTGCGGATGCCATCCGCAACGCGGATAGGGATCTGAAGCGGCAGAAACGGCGGGAGAGTGCAAAGAGGAAGCGAAACTCAGATGCACAGGGCAAAAAGAGGCGGGAGCAAGACCAGAAGGCGACGGAGTAGGCCGCCGCATGCCTCTCAGCCGCGTTGGAGGCCAGTGCAGGCCTTGCAGCTGCGGCGGCAACCCTGGCAACAGCGGCCACGGCGACCAGGGACGCAGCTCTAGCGAGATCGGCGCCGTCTGTATCCCAATGGCCCACCTGGACGCCACGACATCTTCGTCGACAGCGGCAGACCTGGCGAGAGGCACCGCGGTCGCTCCGGCCGAGGTACCCCCGCCGGTCTCCGCCGTGGAACCAGTGGAGCTCATCGACTTGACGAGCTCCTCTGAATACTCGTTCTGAGGCGAGGAAGGTCATGACGACGGTGGAGGCGCGGCGTTTGTATGCATCCATGGCGTAGTGAATATTTTGTGCAGTTCATCTTCATGTAATTTGACGAACTGTTTGTAAATTACTGAGCATATGAACTAATGTCAACTAATCCGCTGCAAAATAAGGCATTTTGTGTTGAAAATTTGCCAAATGTTTGTGTCATCTGTTTGTGGGCATGTGGAAATTTAGGATGAATTTGACATCTGCGACTGAAATTGAGGATGAACCGTGTGTGATGAACCCGCCTTGAGAAATCTCAGAAAGAGCTACCCTCCTCGAGCGATACAAAAATTTGTGGTTTCGCGGCACGTTATTTCGTTACAGCGAAGAGCGTACACGCTTTATTATGTTTGGACCGTGTGCCATCTTGGTTGCTCCCGCCCAGTTCGTTTGCCAAAATTTAATTGGAAGCGGTATTTCAACTGCATGCCGCCTTTCCTCATCCACCGCACCGACCCTATAGTAAAATTTCAGCTGCCGAGGCATTTGAACCGTCGCCATCCCTCGACCACCACCATCTCCACCCACACCATTACTACTAAAATTTTCAGCAGCAGCGGCACATCCACAAACACCCCCCGTCCGCACAGCACCCCCCCTCCCCCTTCCTCCCCCGCTTGAACCCTACCTCGCCGCCGCCTCCCACCACCAACCTCAGCCGGTCTACCCGTGCCTCATAGCTAAACAAGTTCAGGGTCCCCACCGATCCACATACAACATCGCCGCCATGAGTTTTTAGATGAGGCCGGCGCTGTCCCTTTCCCCCAGATCCCCATCCCGTACTCCAGAGAGTCGCAGCCTAATCAGCCCGACCACATCTCCCGTGGACCTTGAGGAGTGTATGAAAGCACATTTGCTCCCTTGGTGGTTTTGGTAATTAATAACAAAATATAAGTCATTGAACTAATGTTTCCACTAAGTATATTTTAGGAAATGTTCAATGATAGGATTGGCAAAAGGATTGTGGAGATTGTGGAATACCCCAAGATGCAAGGAAATAGGTTGGCAAAGCTTCAAGGAAGAGGACTCTACATTTTATATTTGTGAGAAATCACTTTGAGTCCATAGGAAAGCCAATACTATTAAAAGGGGGTAAGGTTTTGTTGGTGAACAAAATGCTCATACGTGCACAAGTGATAGTCACCAAAAACACCCACAAGCTCTCCCACCAAAGTCTGTCCAAAGCCAAATACTCAAAATCGGTGCAACCAACATTTCCATCCCGATGCCACCGATTCTCAACCTCAGACAGACTCAGCCAAACCCTAGCCACTTCGGTGCAACCGATTCAATCCGGGTGCCACCGAGTTTAGGTTGCCAACTCTCTGTTACGCAAATTCACAATATCGGTACAACCGAGATTGTTGGATCGACGTCACCGAGATTGAGAATCTGACCGTTGGTCACCTTATCGGTGCAACCGAGTTTCCTATATCGGTCTCACCGAGATTCAAAAGTTGCCACTTTTGGTCACTTCGGTACCACCGAGATTAACACATCGGTGTCACCGAGTTGGTCATTTTGTGTGTAACGGTTGGATTTTTGGGGATGCCTATATATACCCCTCCACCACCACCTACTCGAGAGAGAAGCACTCAGAACTATTCCATACTTGCCCCATCCAGTTTTCTGAGAGAGAACCACCTATTCTTGTGTTGAGGTCAAGATCTTCCACTCCAACCATATGGATCTTGATTTCTAGCCTCCCCAAGTTGCTTTCCACCAATCCCATCTCTTCCACCAAGCCAAATCTGTGAGAGAGTGATTGTGTGTTGAGGAGTCTATCATCTTGAAGCACAAGAGCAAGGAGTTCATCGACATTACCGAGCCTATTACCTTTTGGAGGGTGGTGCCTCCTAGATTGGTTAGGTGTCGCTTGGGAGCCTCCTACTTCGTGTTGTGGAGTTGAACCAAGAAGTTTGTAAGGGCAAGGAGATCGCCTACTTCGTGAAGATCTACCCATAGTGAGGCTAGTCCTTCGTGGACGGAAGCTGTTATGGAATAGTCAAGGTTGCTACTTCGTGGACCCTTATGTTTGGAGCCCTCCGTGGACTCTCGCGACCGTTACCCTCCGTGGGTTGAAGACTCCATAAACGTGGACGTACGATAGCACCACCTATCAGAACCACGGGAAAAAACATCGTTTCTACAATTGCGTTTGATCTTCCTACCCTATCCTTTACTACTCATGCTTGTTGTTACTTTCCGCTGCTATACTCTTAGACATGCATGTGTAGGGTGTACTTGACTTGCCATGAAATGCTAAAACTGCCAACTCTAAAATTTGGGAAAAGGCAAAACTTTTATTTGGTCAAGTAGTCTAATCACCCCCCCTCTAGACATACTTTCGGTCCTACAAGTGGTATCAGAGCTTTGGTCTCCATTGCATTGGTCTCACAACCTAGGAGAGTATGGCGTCTAGTGAGGGTAATTATCACCGTAGAGGTCCGGACTTTGATGGCACTAATTTTGCTAGTTGGAAGCACAAAATGAAAATGCATATTCTTGGTCATAACCTCGCCGTTTGGGCTGTTGTTCGTGTTGGCTTGCAAGGTGAATTCTTTGGAGATGGAAAGGAACCGGACCGTGAAGCGACCGCGGAAGAATTGAAGATGTTGCAATACAACGCTCAAGCATGCGACATTCTATTCAACTGCCTATGCCCAGAAGAATTCAACAAAATCAGCCGTCTTGAGAATGCAAAAGAGATTTGGGATACTTTGGTTGATATGCACGAAGGAACCGAGTCCGTGAGAGAATCCAAGTTGGATGTTCTTCAAGGTCAGCTTGACAAGTTCAAGATGAAGGATGGTGAAGGAGTCGCAGAGATGTACTGTAGGCTAGCTCTCGTCACCAATGAGATTGCCGGCTTAGGAAGCGAAGAAATGACCGACAAATTCATCATCAAGAAGATACTTAGAGCTTTGGATGAGAGATACGACACCGTGTGCACATTGATCCAAATGATGCCCAACTACAAGGATCTCAAGCCTACAGAAGTCATTGGAAGGATTGTTGCTCATGAGATGACACTCAAAGACAAGGAAGAGCTTCATCACAAGTCTAGCGGTGCTTACAAAGCCACAAGTGATGCTCCCGCAACCTCAAGCAACAAACTTGTCACCAATGAAGAGATAAGCCTCATGGTCAAGAAATTCAACAAGTTCTACAAGAGTAGAGGCAAAGAAAGAAGCTCCAACTCAAGATATGATGAGAAGCGTTCGTCAAGTCGTGACCGCAATTGCTAAAATTGTGGGAAGCCCGGACACTACTCCAATGAGTGCACGGCTCCCTACAAACGAAGAGAAGAGTCACCAAGAAGACGAAACTCAAGGAATGAATCACCTCAAAGAGAGAGAAGGAGTAGAGATGATCGTTATGAACGAAGACACTCAAGGAGAAGTAGGGATTCGGAGAAGAAAGACAAGTACACCAAGAGCTACACAAGAAGGAAACATCAAGCTCATGTTGGTGAATGGGTTTCCGGCTTCGACTCCGACGACAACTCCGAGAGAAGCTATCACTCCGACTCCGACTATAGTCAAGATGATGGTGTTGCCGGAATTGCTCTAGTGACTACCAACTCCCATGATCTATTTGACTCACCAAACGAAGGGAGTGGAAGTTGCTTCATGGCTAAAGGCCCCAAGGTATCACTCCCCGAGTATCTTGATTTCGATAGTGATGAAGATGATTTGCTTTGTGATGATGACTTGCTCTTTGATAAAACTAGTGATGTTAGTCAAAATGAACTTGATAATTCTCATGCTAGTCAAGATAAGTCAATTGATGATGATAAGATGAAAATAGAAGAACTAACTAAAGAACTAAACACTCTTAAGTTAGCTCATGAATCTACTCTTGAAGATCATAGAGAGCTTGTAAGAACTCATGAGAAGCTACGCTTCGAGAAGCTCAACTTGGAGCAAGAGCATGAGTTTCTTAAAGCTATCAATGACGATCTCCGAAAGAAGACTTCAACTTATCTAGCCAAATGACTACTCTTGTCTAGTTTCATGCCACAAGTTAAATCTAAACAAACTAGTAACAAAGGCAAGAAAGGTTATTCATCTAATAGCAACAATAAATATGCTAAACCCAATGATGTTGCTTCTAGTAGTTCTATTGATTCCACTAATGATATTTCTCTTAGCCAAGTTACACTTGAGCAAGAAAATGCTTTATTGAAAGGAATTATAGAAAAAGGTATCTACAAGAGTCTTGCCGGGTGTAAGCAATTTGAGGAAATTGTACGCAAGCACGGAGGATACCGGAAGAATCGTGGTGTTGGCTACTTCAACGCAAATGGAGTTGAATGGGAAGAAGGTCAATATCCCGAGCCCAAGTTTGTTCCTCAAAAGGAGAAGTACGAAAATACTCTTCCCAAGGGGACAAGCACTCAAGATGACCTTCCACCACAAGACCACAAGCTCAAGGGCAAGAACAAGCTTCAAGAGGACATTGACTCATATGAAGATGGATCCCTAGCTATGGTGGAGTGGGTTCCCAAGGCTACTTCAAGCTCATCTTCTACAAAGGCTACTACAACACCAAGGATCCCCATCAACTTGATGTGGGTCCCCAAGAAGAAGAACTAGAGAGTTCTTGAGGGGTGACTCCACCAATGAAATTCACTCACATTCATTATTGGCAAGAACTATTTGCAATCAGCATCAACTCTATGCAATAGTTCAAGGAGTCACACATTCCCTCAAAGGTAAGCAAGGGACAAGGTAATCAACAAATCAATGGACATCATCACACATGCTTTGCACTCCATGTCCATAGATATCCTTGTATTTGTCTCTTCTGTGTTGGGACTAACCCATGTAGGTGAGAAGAGTAAGGAAACAACAAGGATGCTCCCAACTCTTGGTGATCTTCATCAACCTTGAGCATCCACCACTACCTCACCAACATGAAGTCTTCATCGACCAAACCCAAGGTTAGTCTATCCCTCTTATGGGGGGATGTCACATCAAGGGGGAGCTTTACTCTAAGACTTGAGTCAAAGCATCTCTTAGTATGTGACAACATTAAATGCTTTATGTAAAAGTGGTAACCCCACTTGTGCTTAAACGATGAGTATGACCTATGATCAAGTATTCTTACTTGGCTCGTCAAATACTCATATATAGATGACTTCGTCATCGCCCTAGTGCTTGTTAGATGCTAGTGTGTATGTGCATGTTTGTCATGATTTTATTTGACATCATATTGTGTGAGCATGTTGGTCTGCATTTATTTTCTCATTCGAGGACATCCAATTGTTGCTATTTGGCTTTTGTTTTATCTTTTGCCAATTGGATGGACAAGAATGCCTAGGACCACTCTTTAGCTATCTATGCTTTCTCACCTCATATTCTATTCATGCTGCATCACAAAATTTGAACAAGTACTTTTCGATCCCTCTGTGTGTGGAGCACTCGGAGTTCCGTATCGACAAGGACTGACCATTAAAACCTCCCAAGTGCATCTCGGTGGAACCAACCCCAAAATCTCGGTCTCACCGAATGCCTAGGGTTGATCTGGTTTTCAATCTCGGTACTACCGATTTCATATTCTCGGTTACACCGAGTTTCCCTGTCAACTGACAGTTGTGGAACTCGGTGACACCGAAAATTTAAAATCGGTATCACCGACAGTGAAGGGTATATAGTCTGTGGTCCCGACGGTTCGAAATTTCAATCTTCAAATCGTCGCGCCTCAAACCCTAAGCTGCCGCAGAAGGACCCCCTGATCATCGCCTTGCCTTCCCGAGCCTCTCCGCCGCTGGGAATCCTCGCCGTCGATGGGCATCTTCGCCGCCGTCGCCGCCGTAGCGGATCCGTCACCAAGCTAGGGTACGGATTCGATCTTTCTTGCACTCCCGTCTGATTCTTGCGCAATAAAGCTGTTTTTCTCTATAAGCCACAGTTTGCTCATCGTTCTATCCACGAGAAAACTCCGTAGATTAGCGAACCATCGATTTTCTAGGGCTTGCCTTCCGCCCGATGGAACTCGGTAGAACCGAAGTGAACAAATCGGTCTCACCGATTTGTCTGTCTGTGTTGCTGAGAACTGTCTCGGTGAAACCGAGTACTTCTTTTCAGTCCCACCGAAAAGAGTGCCAAGTTTGTGTTAATGAGATAGTCAGTCTCGGTGGCACCGACAATTTTACTTCGGTTGTACCGATTTTCATGTGACAGAATGCAAAACTTTGAAAATCTTGTGTTCAATCTCTCAAAAACCAGCCACATTTTGTGATGACTTATCCTTTTCTGCTCCTCTATATTCTGTTCACAGGGTCAGTATGTCAAGTGCTGAGGACAGTGAGAACGACTTCAGAGAGAAGAGTGCTGAATTGGATTCTAGCACTAGTCCTGAATCTAGTTCATCTTCAGATCCAGGCACCCCCAGCTCTCATGGGTTGCCCAAGGCTGCTACAAGGGCCAGGAAGAAGCTGAATTCAGATGAGGAGGATTCAGACTTCGTTCCAGAAGAGATTCTTGCTAAGAAGCAAGAAAAGGCTGCCAAGAAAGCTGCAAATGAAGCTACCTCTTCAAGGAGAGCTGTAAGGAAAGTGTATGCTAGCTCTGAGGCTATGAGAGCACCTGAAGGTGCTAGGAAAAAGATGGCTCTTCACCTTGAGTCACCCCCTAAGAAGGCAGGGGAGAAGAAGGGTGCTAGGAAGAGGATAGTCTATGTCACTGGCAGGCAGACCTCCATGCTTGAGGAACCTGAGGAGGCTGCTGCTACTGCTGCTGAGGAGGAGGAAGAACATGTTGAGAAAGCCCCTCCCAAGAAGAAAAAGAAGCTTATGGCTGATGCTATGCCAAAGACTGGCACATCCAAGAGCACTAAATCTGCACCCAAGAAGCCTGCTGCTGAGAAGCCCAAGAGATTGTCCAGGCAAATTCCAGCATCTGAGAAGAACAAAGGGACTGCCTCCAGAGTTGAGGATGAAGATGCTATGTCTGCCCTAATGAAGCTTAGGCCACACCTTCTAGTACATAATGCCAGCTACCCACTTGCTGAGGATATGAAGAAGAGGAAGGATTCTGGCTTGAGGGCATGGAGAGCTGCTGATCCATATGCCCAAAGGAAGAAGACAGCTGTGGACTACAGATTCTTCACCAGAGAGCAACAGGATTTCTATGAAACTGTGTTGTTTGACAAGAGTCCAGATGTGAGCGATATGCGGTATGTGGACTGGAAATTCATCAAGGAGAATGAGGACTATTTTCCAAATGTCCAAGATAATTTCCACTGCATTGGTTTGGATGAGTTTATTGGCAAAGAGTTCACTGCTTGGAATGATGAGATGATCATGCAATTCTACTCCACTGCACACTTCTATGGCGATGGTAGGATTGTATGGATGACTGAAGGTGCAAGGTATGAGTCTACTGTTGAGGAGTGGGCTGAAATCTTAGGAGTCCCAGAGGTACAGGATGGTGACCTAGATGTCTACTTAGAATCCAAGGCAAACCACAATGCTATGGCCAACATGTACAATGAGATTCCTGCTGCTAATGTGAAGTCTCACAGGCTAGGATCTATCTACTTTCTTCAGGCTGGCCTCCGCACCATGAACACCATTCTGAGGCATACCTTGATGCCCAAGTCAGGAGATGACAAGATGATCCGAGGCTACTCCATTAACATGTTGATCCACCTCGACAGACACACTAGGATCAGAGTCATGGACTTGATTGTTGAGACAATCAAGAGGGTTGCTGCTGATCAGAAGCGCTCTTGCTGTTATGCACCCTACATCGAGATGCTTATCAACTCAAAGTTGGAGAAGCACATATTTGCTCTAGATCGTCCCCACTTGCCCCTACAGCCAGATCTCGAGGACAACGTTGTGGTGATGAACCCAGATCATCCCACTTCAGCTGCAGCTCAGGCAGAGGCAGAGGCAGCTAGAGCCACTAGTGCTCAGGTCCCCAGATCCAAAAACGAGCAAATGGATCTTTTGATCTCATCAGTTCAGGGCATGAAGAAGGACATTAAGGGGATTCTGGACAACCAGAACAGTCTTGTGAGGATCTTCGAGAACAGGATCAAGACCCTTAATGATAAGGTGGATGGGCTAACTAAAACAGTAAATGAGCTCAAGAAGGAAGTTGACTCAGTGCCTCTTCCTCAGACTTCTGATGATGATGAGGATGGTTCTCCTCTCAGGCCAGGCACACAGTTTACCACTCAGGCCAGATCAGCCACTGTGCCAGCTCCAGACTTGAGGCCCACTTCATCAGCTCCTGCTACTGTCACCTCAGCTCCTGCTCCATCAGTTTCAGTTCCTCCAGTTGCCACACCAACTCCATCCACGACATCTGCAGAGATCTTCGCCGACGCTTTTCTCTCGACTCCTTCATCAACAACCGGAGGAGATCAGCCCAAGAACGCTTAGATATATGCCTTTGAACTTTTTGGTAACTTGTTGCCAAAGGGGGAGAAGTGTATATAGATCTTTAGGCTTCGAGTGAGAGAGTGTTTGGTGTTTATTGCTTTTTCAAAACATTTGATCTTTTGGTTGCTTGTGATACATGTTTGTGGTGTTTGATCATACGCATTATGTGTGATGCTACTATTTCCTATCATCTTAATGCTTATGAGATGATCATACACATTTGCTTGATTGTGTTGTGCTATGATGTTCATTCTAATTACTCTCGCACACCACCAAGATGTATGTGACATGGAAGAAGTGCCCCATGTACCTAATCGATTGTGCATTTGCATTCAAACGCAAATTTAAAATAATGCACAAATTTAGGGGGAGCTCTTGCTTATCACATACTTCTCAAAGCGACGATTATATTCATTGATTATATCATATGTCGAAGCTTTGATCTATATGTTGTCATCAATTACCAAAAAGGGGGAGATTGAAAGCACATTTGCTCCCTTCGTGGTTTTGGTAATTAATAACAACATATAAGTCATTGAACTAATGTTTCCACTAAGTATATTTCAGGAAATGTTCAATGATAGGATTGGCAAAAGGATTGTGGAGATTGTGGAATACCCCAAGATGCAAGGAAATAGGTTGGCAAAGCTTCAAGGAAGAGGACTCTACATTTTACATTTGTGAGAAATCACTTTGAGTCCATAGGAAAGCCAATACTATTAAAAGGGGGTAAGGTTTTGTTGGTGAACAAAATGCTCATACGTGCACAAGTGATAGTCACCAAAAACACCCACAAGCTCTCCCACCAAAGTCTGTCCAAAGCCAAATACTCAAAATCGGTGCAACTAACATTTCCATCCCGGTGCCACCGATTCTCAACCTCAGACAGACTCAGCCAAACCCTAGCCACTTCGGTGCAACCGATTCAATCCCGGTGCCACCGAGTTTAGGTTGCCAACTCTCTGTTACGCAAATTCACAATATCGGTACCACCGAGATTGTTGGATCAGCGTCACCGAGATTGTGAATCTGACCGTTGGTCACCTTATCGGTGCAACCGAGTTTCCTATATCGGTCTCACCGAGATTCAAAAGTTGCCACTTTTGGTCACTTCGGTACCACCGAGATTAACACATCGGTGTCACCGAGTTGGTCATTTTGTGTGTAACGGTTGGATTTTTGGGGATGCCTATATATACCCCTCCACCACCACCTACTCGAGAGAGAAGCACTCAGAACTATTCCATACTTGCCCCATCCAGTTTTCTGAGAGAGAACCACCTATTCTTGTGTTGAGGTCAAGATCTTCCACTCCAACCATATGGATCTTGATTTCTAGCCTCCCCAAGTTGCTTTCCACCAATCCCATCTCTTCCATGAAGCCAAATCTGTGAGAGAGTGATTGTGTGTTGAGGAGTCTATCATCTTGAAGCACAAGAGCAAGGAGTTCATCGACATTACCGAGCCTATTACCTTTTGGAGGGTGGTGCCTCCTAGATTGGTTAGGTGTCGCTTGGGAGCCTCCTACTTCGTGTTGTGGAGTTGAACCAAGAAGTTTGTAAGGGCAAGGAGATCGCCTACTTCGTGAAGATCTACCCATAGTGAGGCTAGTCCTTCGTGGACGGAAGCCGTTATGGAATAGTCAAGGTTGCTACTTCGTGGACCCTTACGGGTGGAGCCCTCCGTGGACTCTCGCGACCGTTACCCTCCGTGGGTTGAAGACTCCATAAACGTGGACGTACGATAGCACCACCTATCGGAACCACGGGAAAAAACATCGTGTCTACAATTGCGTTTGATCTTCCTACCCTATCCTTTACTACTCATGCTTGTTGTTACTTTCCGCTGCTATACTATTAGACATGCATGTGTAGGGTGTACTTGACTTGCCATGAAATGCTAAAACTGCCAACTCTAAAATTTGGGAAAAGGCAAAACTTTTATTTGGTCAAGTAGTCTAATCACCCCCCCCCTCTAGACATACTTTCGGTCCTACAGTGTACGAGCAAAAAGAGGTCTATCATGGCCTCTCCGCCGTACGCTGGCGAGGTGGGCGCTGTTCGCGCCGACCCTTCGATCCTGGACGAACACCTCGCCGCGGGAGCCGGTGAGGACGCTGTCTACGTTGCCATGCCGAAGGCTTCAAGTCTGCGGGGACGCGTGTTCCTGTATCTCAAGAGAGCCGGCTACGACATCAAGCTCGTCAACATCACCGGCTTCACCCGGGCCATGTCACAAGTTAAGTGGTCCACCGGCAACGCCTCTGGTTCAACCGCCGTCGATCTCTCCAAAGGCCCCGCCGTTGATCTCCTCCGCCTCGCGGTCATGGATTTGCGATCCTTCTACGCCATCGAGCCCCTTTTGTCCTTTCTGAAGGAAACGTTCTACGGCGGTGGCTTGGGATCCTTAGCTCCAAAGTCAGATCTCATCCACCAAGATAATGGCACACACTACGGCTGTTACAAGGGGAAACGTGCCATCTGCGACATCTGGGAGCGCACCCTGGGCACCTCATATCCCAAGTGGAAGCAGCCCATCCATGACAAGTGAGGCAACATCATGTGAGCAAATCATACCTTTTATAGCTAGCCATCTCGTACCCATTGTTGTAGTAGCTTTTGCCATGCGATAATCATGCAGTGTTTAATTGAGCATTTGTCCAGTTGTCAAGCAGATGCCTTGCTTTTCTGTATCTGGTTGTTAGGTTGGTTGCATTGAGTATTTGTCCAGTTTTCAATGGCTATAGTTGGTTGTTACAGTGAGCATGAATGCCTTGTTTCTTTCAGTTATTCACAATGTGATGTTCATTATGTGCAAGTATGAACTGTGTAGTTCAATTTCATCAATACCACCTGTTATGCCTGGTGTTGTTAACTTGTGCCCTTAACTCCCGCTTTAAACATTTATGCCTTGTTTCTCTGAATTTGGTTGCCAGGTTGGTTGCAGTGAGCATTTGTCTACTTTTCAAGCAGATGCCTTGCTTTTCTGTATCTGGTTATTAGGTTGATTGCAGTGAGCATTTGTCTAGTTTTTAAGCAGACGCCTTGCTTTTCGTTATCTGGTTGTTAGGTTGGTTCCATTGAGCATTTGTCTAGTATCAAATGGCTATATTTGGTTGTTATAGTGAGCATATATGCCTTGTTTATTTCAAGCAGATACCTCGTATACTTGGTTGATGTTAAGCCTGATGTACTTATCATGACTTTACATGTACTTGCACAGGACAACAATGGGAGTGGCCAACGTTTTCCACCAAGGTTCTTTTCATCCCTCCGCTTATACTCCATCCGTTCCATCATGTAGTCCATATAGATTTTTGTGATGTATCTACATATACCATCTAAAATGTATACAATATAAAATTTTGTGATGTATCTAATGAAATGGAATTGCAATTCTAGATGTAAATGTTTTTCTCTACAAACTTGGTCAAAGTAAGTAAATGTTGACTTCTCAAAATGTTTATATGCAACACATTGTGGAACTGATGGAGTAAATATATTACACCATTGTGCAACTGCATTTTAGCTTCTAATATTGGCTTCTTGCTTGTAAGTACATATGTCTTAGGTAAAGATCCATTCCTGGACCCTTTTTGCGTGTGGGGTAATGAAATATTCATGAACCAGCATCAAGTGAGGAAACTGAAAATGATTGTTAGGGTAAAGAGACGAACAATGCCAATTATACTATTTGTTTACGCTCTATCCAACACAACAGTGAGCTCTAGGATGGTAACTATGAACTCTGTAGGCTTCTATTAGTACTGCCCATAATGAGTTGTCACACAACAATGTCTGAATCTTTTTCTTTTGCAGTGGTTCCCAAAGCAGTTTACTCAAGATTACCTCACAAAGTACATGATTGCTGGACATGCAATGAAGGTTAAAATAAACCATTGAGACTATAATGAGCATCGAGAAGTCGTAATGAAGACAGTGAAGGATGGGCGGGCGACCATCACTAGGGGCTGGCCTAGAGTCTTTCGTGCGTTAGGCGTGGAGGAGGGCACAATATGGGCATTCCGCTTCACCTTCTCCAGCATACAAAATGTCTTTCGGCTCTCTCTTTACCGTCTTTAGTACAACCGTGCTTCCATCATTCTTTATTTGTCCCTTCTGTAGTTTTCCTTTTTTTGAGAATTGATGCTTATGTAGTTCTTGAGTATATGTACATGTGAATCAAATTATACATTCGTTCTTAAACCTAAACATGATTTGATATGAAATACAAGAATTCCTACTTTCAAATTTAAATTATGTGAATTATGAACAAAGGTATTTAATTAGGGGCAAATCCTGCTCTGCAGGCCATTACAATGCACACAATTTGAGAAAGCAAAACGTCTGCGATCAACTCTGACATCACACACGTTTCTCCATTCGAGGCGTGTGTGATGAATCTCGACTTCGCGCACGGTCAGACGAGAAAGAACGTGTGAGATTAAGAACACTAGCGTTTGTGCTAGTCTCCTTATCACACACGGTTTCGTATTTTGAACTGTGTACCATCATAAACGTTGGTCAAAGAAGACAGCGTGCGATAGGCCTTCATCCGACATAGTTATTCTAGATGACACGTTTGGGAACTATGGATCACACGTTTGGGACATTTTATAAATCACAAACGTTTAACAGAAACCCCGCGTGTGGGATATATTCAACCTTCGCATACGGTTTTACAATGATAAACGTATGCACTCTTATATCATATCACAGACGGTCATGGTGGAACTAACTGTGTGCGATTGTCCCCTTATCGTACACGCTTTATAATCGTGAACTGTTTGCGATTTGGTGCACATCGTAAATGGCGCTTCATAGAATAGCGCGTGCGATGTTAGTGTGATCTCACACGAGTTGCAAGGATGAACCGTATGGGAAATACACACATCTCAAATGATTATCCGGTGACCCTCGTTTGTGATAGGTGCGGACATCCCATACGCTTAGTTTTGCCAAATGTTTGCATTCGTTGGCCACCATCGCCGACGGGTTTGCCGTGTCGTGTGGGATGGACCCCCCCTATCGCCCACACATGCAAGGCGACGGTTTGGAACTACGTTGCGGAAAGGGGTTAAAAACCGTTTGTATAGCACGTCGCTGCACTAGTGTGTAGGTATACCCGGATCTCCCAACTTCTTAGGTACTCCACCATCAAAAGAATAATTAGCAAGCATGGTAGCAATTTTACTTTTAGGTATTTTTCTTTTGTTGGTAATAATATCCTTCATATACTTGGTATACGGAGGCATTTTCAATATATCAGTCAAGCGAGTGCGCAAAAAGATAGGTCTAATCATTTGAGTGAAGTGTTCAAAATCTTCATCGTCCTTACTTTTAGATGACTTATGAGGGAATGGCATGGGTTTTTGAACCCATGGCTCTCTTTCCCTACCGTGTTTCCTAGGAACACAGTCTCTTTTATCATAGCGTTTATTTTTGGGATGTGGGTTATCAAGATTTTCAGCAGGTTCTATTTCCACATCATTATCATGTTTTTTATTATCATCTGGTTGAGCATCTACGTAAACATCATCATTATTATTATCATTTTCATTATCACTAGGTGCATGTTCACTACCAGATTGTGTCTCGGCATCAGAAACAGAAACATCATTATGGTTCTTAGAAGGTTTTTTTATAACAGGTTCACTAGAAGCATGCAAGGTCCTATCATTTTTCCTTTTATTTTTCTTCTTAGATGGACTAGGTGTATCATCATTATTTCTCTCAGAATCCTGTTCAATTCTTTTAGGGTGACCCTCAGAATAAAGAGGTTCCTGAGTCATTCTACCTCCTCTAGTCATTACTCTAACAACATGATCATTCATATTATCATTTATCGCAGCAAGAAAATCATTTTTTGACTTAGCAACTTGGTCTAGTTGGGTGTGAATCATACAAGCATGTTTAACTAGACCCTTAACATCATTAGCAATTCTAAACATCAAGTCACTCAAGCGGTCTATCATCATGGCATTACGTCTTAATTGATCCTTGACATAATTATTGAAATGATCTTGCTTAACAATGTAATTATCAAATTCATCCATGCATTGACTAGGAGTCTTAGTATAAGGTATATCACGTTCATTAAAGGTACAGAGAGAATTTACCTCTACTACCTGTGTCGGGGTGTCAAGTCCATGTATTTCTTCGATAGGTGGTAATTTCTTGACATCTCCAGTTTTAATACCTTTCTCTTTCATAGATCTTTTTGCTTCTTGCATATCTTCAGGACTGAGCAATAGAATACCTCTCTTCTTTTGAATAGGTTCCGCCGGTGGTTTAGGAAGTGTCCAATCATCAGCATTTTGCAATTTCAATGATTCTTCATCTTGTCCAATAGTTCTTTCCATGAAAACACAACCAACAAACTATCTAGGAAGTCCCTAGAAGCATTGGTTAGTCCATTATAAAAGATATCAAGTATTTCATTTTTCTTAAGAGGGTGATCAGGCAAAGCTCTAAGTAATTGGAGAAGCATCCCCCAAGCTTGAGGGAGATTATCTTCTTCAATTTGCACAAAGTTAAATATTTCCTGTAATGCAGCTTGTTTCTTATGAGCAGGAAAATATTTTTCAGAAAAGTAATAAAGCATATCCTGGGGACTACGCACACAACCAGGAGCAAGAGAAAGGAACCATTCTTTGGCCTCGCCTTTTAGAGAGAAGGGGAAAAGCTTAAGGATATAATAGTAGCGTATCTTTTCCTCATTAGTAAATAAAGCAGCAATATCATTCAATTTCATGAGATGTTCGACAACAATTTCAGTTTCATAACCATGGAAAGGATCAGACTCTACTATAGGAATCAATTCAGGGTCTACACAGAATTCATAATCCTTATCAGTGAAAAATATAGGAGAAGTAGCAAATTTAGGATCATGTTTCATTTTCTCCATCATAGATTTTTCTATAAGTTTGCATAGTAATTTCTTTAAATCATCTCTATTCTCACAAGCAAGAAAGTCCCTAGCTACCTCTCCATCCATAACATAACCTTCAGGTACATAAGGCAATTCATATCTATTAGGAGAGCGAGGTGTAACAGGTGATTCAAAATCTTCATCCGTTTCAGCATTTTTATGTTCTCTAGCTTTAGCAATATGAGCATCAAGTAATTCATTCAGTGGCACAGTTTCAGTTTCATCATGTGTAGCAATAGTATCATCATTAATTTCAGAAGTAGCATCATCAAGTTCATGTGACAAATCAGAACGATCAACATGTGGTGGTGTAACAAGCTGATTCAAAACGGTAGGTGAATCAAAAGCAGAGCTAGATGGCAGTTCCTTACCGCCTCTCATGTGAGAGGGGACGATCTTAGTTCGAGTATCTTTCAGATTCTTCATAGTAGCAATTGGATATCCTCAAGCTACCACAATAAATATAGATATGCTCCCCGGCAACGGCGCTAGAAAAAGGTCTTGATAACCCACAAGTATAGGAGATCACAACAGTCTTCGTGGGTAGTATTTCATCCTAATTTATTGATTCAACACAAGGGGAGCCAAAGAATATTTATCGGCCTTAGCAGTTGAGTTGTCAATTCAACCACACCAGGGATATCTCTCTGCAGCAAAGTTTTAGTAGCACGACAAGTAATAGTAGCAACAGTAACAGTAGTCGTGACATCAGTAATTTTGTAGCAGTTGTGACAATAGCAGAAGTGATAGTAACTTAGCAAGATTCAATATATGTAAAGTGTAGGCACGTGGATCGGTGATGGATAATGATTTAGATGACATCAATCATGTAACAGTTACACATTAGGGCGACACAGAACTAGCTCTAATTCATCAATGTAATGTAGGCATGTATTCCATATATAGTCATACGTGCTTGCGATAAGAACTTGTATGCCATCTTTTATCCTACCCTCCCGTGGCAGAGGGGTCCTAACGTAAACTAAGGGCTATTAAGGCCTCCTTTTAATAGAGAACCAGAACAAAGCATTAACACATGATGAATACATGAACTCCTCAAACTACGGCAATCACCGGAAAGAATCCCAATTATTGTCACCTTCGGGTATGCGGATCAAGACACGTAATAGGTGCATACAACTTGCAAGATAGGATCCAAATCATTTTTATATTCATGAAAACATAGTAGGTTCGGATCTGAAATCATGGCACTGGCCCTAGTGACAAGCATCTATCTATTATCTACTAAAAGCAAAATACGGGTATAAAATAGGGAATTAAGCTAGAAATTCTCACAATAATCAGAAACATCGGACCGTTAATTTGATACGTCATATAATTACAGCCGTTTGATCTAGAAAATATCATTTTGATAAAAAAGTTTGTGAAAATTACCCACCTATGCCATTACGTAAAGAAAAGATAAACGTGTGATGGAAGCCTAGACTAATATTGTACGTTTTGATATGGCCATCGCTTATCTTCACGCAAGCAAACTGGGTCAGAACGTGCTAACCCTAATTATCCTACTCGAGGAGTTAACGTGGTTTCGCTACCGCTGGGCACCGAGTGGTGAAGTCTCCGCTCTATGTGCATCATCACAGAAGCCGCACGGTAGAAGAATGGCTTGGGGCAATTGGGATCCGAGGAATATCTATGTTCTCGCCGTGCTTTGTGTGGACCTCGGCGGGTACTTTGAAGGTGTACTAACGGACCTAGCTACTCAGCGAAGGATGGTTCAGGAACTTCAGGAACGAAGGTCATATAGGGCTGTACAGGAAGGATCGTGCCGTGGGTACAGTCTACATGACATAATGATAATGCATCTAGCTGCTCATCGCCTCTTACTTGCAGATAACGGAAGTGGTCGATCCATATATGCTGCAGTAGCTACCGCGGTGGCTTCCATAAGGGCGATAAGCGTGTGCCGCTGCAGTTGCAGTTTCGACAGGATTGAGGCACCGCCATCGTGGACGTGTCGGTACGCTCAGCTGCAACCTGCACATATCATATCTGAACATGAGAGGAGCTGCAGCGACAGTGTGGCATTGCAGTTGTTTGAGCTTTCCATTATAATTCATGTCGATCAGACCTTAAATCATGAGGTCAGTGTTCCTTGGAACTGTCCTCAAAAGTCTACCAGATTTATTTTCCTTTTGAGAACTATTAAGTGTATATATGTGCATGCACACATGCTTCTTAATCTCCGTCCATAGTGGAAACTTGAAATTATGATTTTCTATATGTATACTACCCTATCATGGTTGTTATCTCAATGAGCCAGCAGCCAAGGTTTGACCGGTCAAGGGTGAGCTATTCGTCCTGACGCATCATGCACACCACTGCGATAGCCCTCATGCATGCTGGGTAGCCACGGGATCAGATTTTGTGTCCCGTCCTTGCTTCACAAACATGTCCCTAACGGTTGCCATGCATGTATTTTTCTGTCTGCAGGGGGACAGCAGTACGCCAACGACGGGCCTAAGTATTTCCTAATTGAAGAGGAACCTACAATGTCTCCAGCAAGAGGATGAAACCTGGGCCCCAAACTGGACAATCAAGCAGCAGAAGCATTTCACTGCCGTGCCGTCGCCGTGTACTAATTAAGTTAAATTTATAGCTATACATCTCTTTGTTGTGAATTGGTGTACCACCGTTAACCATGGTCCTAATCCCTTTCAAGGCATTGTCCCAATCCTTTTCATTCATCAGCCAAATAGTTTGATGGATCCAGTTCCTCTGTGCAAGTTGCCGGCATGAAGCAAGATGAAGACTTTGTTTTTTACCCGAAGTTGAAGACTTCATTGACGGACGGACATGGTTACAAATGTATCTTCCTTTTAATTTGTCACGTACCACGTCATGAAGACTCTATTCATGTCTTCATTCTTTTTTCCCGATGGATAGCGGATAGATATTCATGTCTGTTTTTTTGAGATGGATAGATAGTCATGTCTTTCATTCATCTTTGAATTCTTAGGTATGTGCACCGTTCAAGAGACGCAGCCTACTCGACAGGTGTGTATTTGTAGTATACATATCTCATAGACATCGATGTAATCTCCCACAAAGAGACATGTGATAATTACTTTTCGTACAATATATTAACTATATTTACGATTTCTATATTAAAAATATACTTCTCATGAAAAATCCAATGATAATGGATTTTTACTTAAGAATCTAATATATTAATAGTTAAATTCTTTTAAAAAGTACGATTGCAGGAATTGAAGGGTGTTTTATTTATAAATCGAGGTGCTATTTATATTGCAACAATCACTGTTTGCGTCAGACTCCCATGAAACATGATATTCCGGTTAGTTTTAGTCCTACTTGACTAACAGATGGTGATTTTGTTTTCTACAATAATATTGAAAATAAGAAAAAAAGGAGTGTGGGGAAACAATTTGTATCCATACCGGTCCACAAATAAATATTCTAAACATATTGACTACTCCTATATATAAAATAATTATATATATATATATATATATATATATATATATATATATATATATATATATGGACTATTATATTTGTTTTAGGGTTCAAACATACAACTGGACAACCGTGTCAGTGTCTAAATGTCACATATGTTAATCCCGGAGAAAATGCTATATTGCCTCATAGTAGAGTTATTGATGTAGTTAGCAGGTTATGCCTTGAAGCTTTTTTGAATGAGTTTGCTCTGTAATTTTTATCACACAAAATTATTGACAAGGACTAATAATATTAGAAAACTAAAATCGTATGCCACGTTAACATAAAAATATGGTTAAATAAATCTAAACAAGAAGAATATATATATTTTAATTGGTAGGACTTATTTATTGAAAACTTAGGATTGAAAATAATTGACTTAGAAATAAATATGGACATCAAACAATTATGATTTTCCCAAAAAATTATCAAAATTACTCACAACAACAATGATGGGCCTATGGACATGTTAGGGTTGATGGCCCACTGTACAGTCCAAACACAGGGTAGTATTATTTTCAAAACTCCAAAAAACTATCAGACGCTATTCAAATTTTTATACGCACTATATATGACTTTCATGAAGATCAGTAAAATCTCAACACGCTACAGTCGATTGGTACACCACATGTCTATCCCATATGAAATTATTAATTTGTCTGCAGTCCCAAAGGTAGACATACTAATCTTTATCTTGCGGGCACTTAAACTTAATAATCCAATATTATGTATAATTCATTAGCCAACACTAGGACCCATACTATAAATTTGCCAATTTGATATTCTCGCATCTGAGTAAAAATGAACAATGCACCAATGTAAGTTATATGAGCATACCAATCTAAACTTACTCCATGTACCGATTTTTTAAAACAAAATAATAGGTTCCCATTATAAATATTTCTAAAGTTCTAGCACGCGCATCGAGCGGGCCACACTGCTAGTTAAGCATAACAAAGTCATAGCAACATCAATCTCAGAACATAATGGATACTAGGGATCAAGTCCTATCAAACTTAACTCGATTACATGATCAATATCATCCAATCCCATCACCGCCCAACAAGACTACAAAGGAATTACTCACTCCCGGTGGTGAGCATCATGGAGGTGTTAATGAAGAAGGGTTGGTGATGACGACGGCGACGAATCCCCCTCTCCGGAACCCCAAACAGACTCCAGATCAGCCCTCCCGAGGAAGAACAGAAGGTGGCGGTGGCTTGGCTCGTGAAACGTGATGAAATCTTCTCTCCTATTTTTTTCTCCGAAGATGTGAATTTATAGGACTGGAAATAGGGTCGGAGGAGCCACGTGGGCCCCACAAGCCATCAGGGCGCGCCCAGGGGGTGGGCGCGCCCTGTTGGCTTGTGGCCCACAGGCAGCCCCCCTCCGGTGGATCTTTGCTCCATAATTCATTATTTATTCCAAAAATAATTCACAAAAAATTTCCTCCAATTCGAGGAACTTTTATTTCTGCACAAAAATAACACCAAGGTAGTTCTACTGAAAACAACGTCAGTCCGGGTTAGTTCCATTCAAATCATGCAAATTAGAGTCCAAAACCAAAGCAAAAGTGTTTGGAAAAGTAGATACGTTTGAGATGTATCATGGAGCGACTGGATGATGGTGAAAGAGTGAGGTGCGAATGAGGCCAACTCCAACGCAGACCCCCATTTCGTCCAGGTCTGTCCGTTTGGGCCCAAACTGACAGACGACATGGCCCAACGCACGGGTGCTTCCGCATTTTTTGTCCGTTTGGCATCGAGGCCGCTGCATTTCTGGTGCAAACATGCGCCTGGTTTGCGTCCAGACGAACACCGAACGGATGCCCACGTGTTTGCTCCGCGTCCGCCTCGGGCTCACGTGGCAACAGCCCACCTACCTCCCGCTGCCCGCCTTTATGGCGCACGCGCGGGCGGGCCCGCTTGTCAGCCACCGAGCGCCTCCGGTTGTCGTCCTTCTTAATGTGGAAGTCGTGGACCGGCTAGTCCACAACTTCCACTTTCGAGCCCTCCTGCCTCCTCGAAGCCCGACATGAGCCAAACCCTAGCCGGCCTCCTCCTCTCCTCCACCTCACCGCTGACGGCCATGAGCTGCCATTGGATCCCCGGCCGCAAGGGAAGCACGACCACGAGGACGGGTCTTCCTCCGACCGTCGCGGCCGCTCCTCCTCCACCCTCACCCCCACCTTTCCACATCTCGCCATCGACGGCCGCTCCTCGCATGCGGCCGTATGTGAAGGCCGAGATCTGCAAAAGGTATTGGGAGACGGGCACACCGTTGCCGTTGAGCGATGTGCACCTCCCCAATAACTGGCACCTCTCCGTAGATCGGGTGCCGATCCCACCGATGTCAGTGAGCGGTCGAGCCCACCGCGAGGAGATCCGCCGCCACCGCGCCCACCTGCCGCCGTACCTCGTGAACGACCACCGGCATTCCATAGACTCACCTCTATGGGATACTTCGTTTCGCGACGAGCACGAACTGCGATGACAGTCATACTTCGTCGGCCGTCCAGATGAGCGCCTAGTCCGCCCCAGCCGCGCAGGCGTAGGCTGGTTCGCGGCCTCACTCCAACCCCGTCGCCGTCGCCACCACCCCAACCAGCTCCAATCACCGACGAGGAGGAGGAGCTGATGCGCTAGGTGATGGAGGACTCGCTCCACACCCACTACGAGCGCCAATGGGTGGGGCTCGAGAAGATGCTGGCCCTCGCGGCCGGCGACGTCGCCATCCCGGAGCTGGAGATGGCCATCAAGGAGGAGCCCGCCGCCGGCATCTGGAATCCGCACATGGTCAGCGAGAGGTGGGCCTGGTCGTCCACCGCGTCAGAGATGGCCGATTGGGTGCGTGCCGAGCCGTGGGCGCCCATGCGGAGGAGGTGGTGCAGGCGCCTCCGGCGATGCATCCACCGCAGGCTCCGCCGCGTGAGGAGGTGGTGCAGGCGCCTCCGACGACGCATCCACCGCAGGCTCCGCCGCGTGAGTAGGTGGTGCAGGCACCTCCGACGATGCATCCACCGCAGGCACCCCCGGCCCACCTTTGGACGCCTCCTCCGTACGTCGACCTCACCATGGACGACGACGACGAGTGAAGGCGGTGGTGGCAGCGACGACGGCCACAGGCGGGTGCTGGCATTGAAGTTTTTCGAATAATGTTTATTTTGCGTGGCCGTTGACTTTTTAGGATTTATTAGTAATGTTTAATTAAGTTTTATCTGTGTATTATAATGCATGGACGTTTTTTTAATTCATGCGAGCCGGACGATTTGCAATTTCACCGTCCATTGGGTGCACGCTGCGACCGACGTTCAATACTAGACATAGACGTCCGTTTTGCCGCCTCAAACAGACGAAATCCGAATAAAAAGGACGTCCGTTTGGAATCGTGTGTTGGAGTTGACCTAAGGTTTGATCAGGAGAGGGGGCTCGGTGGAGCCGAATTATACCTGGCCATATGTCGGGCAGGACCGAAAAAAGCCCGGTGCTAAAAACCCAGGTCCGAGCCCGGCCCAGGCCGACCGTCGGGCCTAATAAATCGGGCCCGAGCCCGAAAAAAACTCAACACGGCCCGACCTGACTACAACTGAAATTCGTTTTTTCACATGCCCAAGCCCGGCCCGGCCCGACCATCGGGCTCGATTTCCAGGCCTGAGCCCGGCCCGATGGCGTAATTAGGCCCAGCCCGGCCCAACCATCGGGCTCGATTTCTAGGCCTGAGCCCAGCCCGATGGCGTAATTAGGTCCAACCCGGCCCATGATTTTTAGGCCGGGTCAGGTCGGGCCATCCGGACCGGGCTGCCGATGGTTAGGTATAAGCCGAATCAACATGTCCTCTTCAGTCAGGCCATGAATGCTTTGAATTCTGTGCCAGACAGTCCCAACGAGACACAGACAACTAAAACAGACGAAAACTATGGGTAAGTATCTGGTGCACCGGGAGCATTGGTGCTACCGGTGCACCCGACCCCGGTTGCACATTTTAAAATGTTCAAAAAAATTCAAGAAAAATTTAGTGAATTGACACAACATCAATGTATGTTGTCACAAAAATTCAAATCAAAATTCGAAACATTGCTCAAGATACACAAATGACAAATTCGGCATCAATGTGCTAATGGGCCAAATCTGAAGCCCAACTTGTGTTATGTAGTATTCAGTGCCGAATTTGTCATTTTTGTATCTTGAGCAATGTTTCGAATTTTGATTTGAATTTTTGTGACAACATACATTGATGTTGTGTCAATTCACTAAATTTTTCTTGGAATTTTTCGAACTTTTTAAAATGTGCAACCGGGGTCGGATGCACCGGTAGCACCAATGCTCCCGGTGCACCAGATACATCCCCCGAAAACTATACCCGCAAGCCTGCTGGGCCGGATGTAGCCTACCAACCACGTCCATAGTGTGAAATTGACGGAGGCAGCTCGCTTACGCAAGTGGAGAAGATCTTTTTGAAAAAAAAGGCAAGTGTGGAAGAAAATAAAGTCGATGGTTGGTAGGTGATTGACCCACCGCAAAAAAATGGGTTTGGTGGGGCGGAGGGCTTCCGCAAGGGCTGCAGCACAGGTTGTGCAGTCTCACCAGCAACACTCATGCACGACCTTGCACGGCCCCCGCTCCTATAAATTGGGTGGCCTGGATCTGCGGACTACACCGTGCACACATTCGACCTCTTCCTTTCGGTTCCTCGGCCTCCTGAACAATAGCATCAGCACAACTGCACAAGGTTAGCACTCACCGCGTCCTGATCGTGCTTCGATCATCCATGTCTGCTTTATCTTCTACTTTTTCATCATACGTGGGTCGCTTAATTACTAGGCTTTGTCGTGATGAACACATGACTGTTAGTTAGGGTAGGGTAGGCGGGGGGGGGGGGGGGGGGGGGGGTGGTTGAGTAGATAGTAGGAGCAGGTGGGTGGGTCGTGGTTGTCCGGCCGGCGGCGCTACGTCCAATAAGCGTGCTGTGCCTCCTCGTCGGAGCGGCGAGCTTGGTATATCCGGGTGTGATCGGCGTGGCGGCGTCGTCGACTTTGCTATGGATCTTTTGTTCATTCGTCTGCGTCGTCCTCACGGCAGTTCTTGCGCTGCCGTGTGGCCGGGTGGATGTGTACACGGGGTCGCCGGCTGGTGTTGCTTCTGACGGCAACGGAGGCGGCGGCTTCTGTTCTGGCGTAGGGTTGATTAGTCGTTGCGGGGGACGGCGGATCTAAGGCTCGTCGGGCACGGGGTGGTCCTCAGCCGATGTGCCCGTTCTTCGCCTCTTTAAAGCCTCGATGCGATGGTGCCCGGCGGGTCTTCCGTTCGAGGCTCTCGTCGCTCCTTCCTCCGATGGCGGCTTCGACGGCGTGCGGAGGATGGCGGCAGATCCAGGATGGTTCAGCAATCAACCCCCTCAGGGACCTGTTTGTTATTTTTCTTGTTTTGGGGTCTTTTTTCCTGTTATGCCTGGACGGGTTGCCCCTCTTCTGGCTTATTATTCCAGGCTGTGCAGTAGTATATTGCTCTCTAGCTGGGACAGTACCGTGATTTTGTGGCATGACTGATATTTGTTTGATTCTAATGTATAATCTTTTTTTTTTGCAGAGCAAAGAAATGGCGGCCGAGACTTTCCTCTTCACGTCCGAGTCCGTGAACGAGGGCCATCCCGACAAGCTGTGCGACCAGGTCTCCGACGCCGTCCTGGACGCCTGCTTGGCCCAGGATCCCGACAGCAAGGTTGCCTGCGAGACCTGCACCAAGACCAACATGGTCATGGTCTTCGGCGAGATCACCACCAAGGCCACCGTCGACTACGAGAAGATCGTACGCGACACCTGCCGCGACATCGGCTTCATCTCTGACGACGTCGGTCTCGACGCCGACCATTGCAAGGTGCTTGTCAACATCGAGCAGCAATCACCTGACATTGCCCAGGGTGTTCACGGACACTTCACCAAGCGTCCCGAAGAGGTCGGCGCCGGTGACCAGGGCATCATGTTCGGCTACGCCACCGACGAGACCCCTGAGCTGATGCCCCTCACCCACATGCTCGCCACCAAGCTTGGAGCTCGCCTCACCGAGGTCCGCAAGAATGGCACCTGCGCCTGGCTCAGGCCTGATGGAAAGACCCAGGTCACCATTGAGTACTTAAATGAGGGTGGTGCCATGGTGCCTGTTCGTGTGCACACCGTCCTCATCTCCACCCAGCATGACGAGACCGTCACCAACGATGAGATCGCCGCGGACCTCAAGGAGCACGTCATCAAACCGGTGATTCCCGGGAAGTACCTCGATGAGAACACCATCTTCCACCTGAACCCATCTGGCCGCTTCGTCATCGGTGGACCTCACGGTGACGCTGGTCTCACCGGCCGCAAGATCATCATCGACACCTACGGTGGCTGGGGTGCCCACGGCGGCGGCGCTTTCTCTGGCAAGGACCCGACCAAGGTCGACCGCAGTGGTGCCTACATTGCCAGGCAGGCTGCCAAGAGCATCATCGCCAGCGGCCTCGCACGCCGCTGCATTGTGCAGATCTCATACGCCATCGGTGTACCCGAGCCTTTGTCTGTGTTCGTCGACTCCTATGGCACCGGCAAGATCCCCGACAGGGAGATCCTCAAGCTCGTGAAGGAGAACTTTGACTTCAGGCCTGGGATGATCAGCATTAACCTGGACTTGAAGAAAGGTGGAAAGAGGTTCATCAAGACCGCTGCTTACGGTCACTTTGGCCGCGATGATGCCGACTTCACCTGGGAGGTGGTGAAGCCCCTCAAGTTCGACAAGGCATCTGCCTAAGAAGAAGACATCACAGTGGGGTTATTCTTGGTCTGGTGCCACTCGACTTCAACAATCCTTTTGCTCCTGGGAAGTAAGAAGAAGCATTCGACATCACCGCGACGTGCTGCACTGGTCTTACCGTCTAGTGATCAGTGCTAAGTTTTCTTACTGCTGTATCCATTCATATATTTTTCCTTTTCTGTTTGAGTGTGCTGAAACTGCTGAGTGATGTGCAGTTTGCTCTGTCACTCGCTCCGTCAGTTTCACTTTTCATATTCAGTTTTGTGTAGTTTCCCCTCATAAAGCTCTTTCTTCCAGAGTCTAAAGAGCCATGTTGTGTAGTTCCCCTCATAATGCTCTTTCTTCCGGAGTCTAAAGAGCCATGTGTAATTCTATTGCCCTGTTCTTCCCAAATTGTGATTCTTCTAAGCGGTACTTCATATACTGTTCAAGGTTTTTAATCATGGTTTGTGCAATTGGTAAATGGAAGCCCAACTCAAGCAAAAGTGGTTTGATGTGATCTGGATTTATACTGCCAAAGTCATTTTGATTCACTTGACTCTCTTCTTGACCCACACCAAGGCTCTCGAATCATCCTAATGTAAACTGCAATCCACGCGCCTTGCCATGCCGCTTTTCTTCGCGGATCACTCTTTTTTCCCTGACTTTGGTTGGAATTGTTTGCTGATCATTCTGTGATGGTCCATATGGCCTGCTCAGCCTCATGTCATTCTCCTCTTTTTTCTCCTGCTAGATTTAGCCGTGACAGCAGGAGTGGTTGGCGGCCAACACTCACATGTCATCACGTATGAAGCAAAACCAATGCTCCTGGTACACATGTATAAGGTACTGACTAACAAAACTCTGAGAGCATGATATATTCCTTTATTCAATTAGTTTTTCTTTAAAGGTTCGAAAGAATATCAAAATTGGGTTCTGTTTATTGAATGTTGCATTGTAGTGCTGTCGGCAGAAATGCTTTCTCATCACAGTAGACCAAGCAAGACATTTTACATGTGATCCAAGTCGGTTTACATTATGAGTGTCTGAGCTTACCACCCGGGGTATTGGTTATAGAAAAATCTAAGACTTGGTCTGTTTCTTCCCTCACCTGATCATCACCAATGTCCAATAACAAATTTAACTGTAGAAACAGAAGACATGGTACGAACAAGGCATTAGTAAACCGACCAAGTTGGGTGAGGTACGTTCAAAAATTATTCTTTATCTGCCACAACAAATTTATACGAATAGGTAATCAAGCACAAACCTGGAAGGCTGCAATTGCCATAATACATTAATCTCCAATGAAGCTAGAACAAAGATGAAAATCTTCTGGGCGTAATTGGAGCATGATTCCTGCCTGACTACCACAATACTTCCAGTAAACCTGAGAGATATGATGAACAAATTTCTCAATGCTTACCACACTATGATAAAAACTACTTGCGAAGTTCACCACCTATCGGCCCTGTAAGTAACTGAAGTGGAGGCTATTCATATTTTGCCTAGAGCGCAAGAAAAAAATAAAAGGAAATCCTAGTGATAAGAGTGGTATGAAAACCTGCAAGTACTCTAAGTAAAGTACCCATGACAGTTAACATATATAAGTTTCCCTTTCTTATTGGCCCTTGGAAAGGACCAAAGATAGTAGATGTTGCTACAAATGAACTCTCAATAAATAAATAAATAAATAAAAGGCTTTTCTCATACAGGATTGCTACTCCAGTATCCAGGTAGCATGTCTATGAAACTGGCAAAGCCAAATGTGAATTTGGACCGGAAATGTTGCCCCATTGGCGTGAGAGGTTGTCAGAGATATCATTTTTAGTAGATTATAAACTGGCATTTAATTATTTCCAGAATGTGAACACAAACCATGGCATCGTATTTTTAGGACCTGTTTTGACTGTAAACATAATGTAATCAACAGAAACTTGCAGAAGAACATAGTGACACTATTTCATAGATTTACTATCCAATTTATGAAATATGCAATTGCTGAGGTAAATCCCATCATTCTCTGAAAGTTAATTGTATTTGGACCCAGTGGAATATCAGAACAAATAAATTTATAGGTAAAACTGTGTGTATAAATGATGTCTGCAGAACCCATTAAGGTTTAAATGGTTCAAAATTCTCAAAACATGTGAAACAAATACTCGAACATCACCCATATGGATATGATATAAGATGATCCAACGGAGTGATTGGGAAAATATGACTTTATGTGCCCTCGGCAAAAATTACAGTCATTTCAGCTCACCGTGACATATATACGAAGGGCAAATAAATTTATGTTTTTTTTCAATCGCTCCATTAGATCATCTTACGTTGTAGTCTTAGTGTCAATAGTATGTTTTTTCATGATTTTTTGGAAACTTCTACACCGTCGAAATCTTAAATGGGATATGTGGTAGCCATTGATAGAAAATATCAAATATCCACAAAAGAACATAATTTAAAGAACTTTCTTGCTTTATGACATCTCCCTTTTGCAACCAAAATAGTAATATACAAAAAAGGCATTCTTCCATTGTCAGTTTGTAACAGGTTCACCTACAGGACTAAAGCTCACATGACCCTGAACAAATAAAGTAGAGATCATAATTCCTAAACCAAAATTTTGATTTAGAGACCCATCCTTCCTGGTCAAAAGAAATCATCTATCTAACATGCTATGAGCGATTTGTATCAGAGTGACAATTTTCACCCCGTCTTACAAATTTTGCTGGGCTTCAGCTTAACTTTCAGTATTTTTTGACAAATCTGGCCCCTTTGAGCAACTTCAGTCACATCTGGCCCTTGCGCAAAACTAATTTGAAATCTGGCCCCTGGGGTCGGCGCCACATAGCATGGCGCCGAAGCTGTACATGTCGGCGCCACACTACACGGCGTCGAGATGTACAAGTTCGGCGCCATGCTATGTGGAGCCGAGCAAATCTGGCCCCCTAGGGTTTCTGTGGGCCCATCTGGGGTCGGCTCCATACAGCTCGGCGCCGAACTTGTACAGCTCGGCGCCGTATAGTGTGGCGCCGACATGTACAACTTCGGCGCCATGATATGCGGCGCCGACCCCAGGGGCCAGATTTCAAATTAGTTTTGCCCAAGGGCCAGATGTGCGTCAAGTCATGCAAAGGGGCCAGATTTGTCAAAAAATACTAACTTTCAAAAGAGAAAGTAGCTAGACTTTCCTGTCAATATAGAAGTTTCAAGAACATGTTGAGTGAAGAAGTGAAACAATGCATAGACGGTGCTGTCCATTGTTTGAAAGAAAGAGGGGAGAATCCAGTGTATGATAAAATAATAAGCGTGTATGGATTATTACAGGTTACAACATGCAGTAAATACAAAATGAGACCATGAATAAAGTTATGGAGTACATATCTGAATCTCAAGCTGCAAATGGAGTACATACAAAATGAAGCGTGTCACCTAAAATTCAGAAAAAATCATGTTTCCTTGTTTTGTATTCCTATAATATGAAAAGTAATATGTCTTGTTATGTTACTCTAAATAATAATGGCCTTGAACTGATGTGCATCGATCATTAACCCTCTCCTTGGTGATAATGCGATATACACAATAATTTTAGAATAAGGAGCATTCAGTTTGTGGTAGTAAGATATTCGATATCATTTTTTAAGGGAATTTTAGATATCATATTAGTAGTATAAGAAACAGCGTAGATGAACTGGAGCTTGGGGGGTGGAATGAGCTCATCGTGACCGAAGGTTATTGATCTGGATGTGGTGAGACACACCGTTGTTGACCATTGCAAAACCCATTGTGGCAGCATCAATGCCTACGCCACCACACCCTGCCGTGACTTCTCCAGCAGTCAGCACACAGGGAATTCACCGACAATGCCTCTCCTCAGCTCAGTGTCTTCGCCTGTCTCTTCATCAAATCTGTACAAAACTCACAATATCCTAGAGACGTTAGAAAGACAAGTAAGAACCTGAGCTATAAGTTGATTCCAGAAATGATCGCAGAGAAAAGTCTGAATTTGTACAAAATTCACAGCAACATGGCCTTTCAACATGATAACCATTATCTGATGCAGTCTCAACTATCGAGTACAAATATATTTTCCTTGAATCAATATATATGTATCAATGATAGCTTGCACAAGCAAGTCGCATAACTGAGAGAGGCAATGTATTGTTCATTCAAGTAAGATAATTGAGAGAGATAAATGTAATATACGTCCAAGTCATCATTGACTGAACTAAATTTCAGAAAAAGAACTTACTAAGCAGACAACAGAGCATGTTCTTACATATAGGCAAATCTTTCCTCGCAGCTCGCTTGGATTTTCATCAAACACCTTGTAGGCATAGATAAAAAAAGGATGTACACAAACAAAGATGAGAGGTTGTAATCACAAGAGAGGATACAAATCAGTAGGAACAGTGGCATACCTCAGTCCTAGTCAAATTAGGAACCTCTCTGGGACATGGAGCTACCCAAGTGGTCGCAGAGGTACCTACTTGAAGAAAGTACACGGCACACACATCCCATGGCCAGCACCAAAGTTGTGTAATGGCACGCTGGTACCTACGGGAGCGGCGGAAGCTGCAAGGTAGGCGGCAACGCCACATCGGCCTGATGACCTCCGGCTTCGTTCTTGCCAACACCAGCACAGCCGATATTGTCTGGCCTCGTCCTGGCGTCCCAATCGCCTACAAAAACACAGTCACAGGAGACCCCAACAGAATCCACACATACCAGCACCCTTGGTGCCCCTACGACCCCAAGCAGGCTGGCGACGATCCATCAGAACAAGAAGACACAGAACAACGCCGACATTGCTGGTTTCTATGTCCTTGAATTTGCAGGAAACTGACAAACGAACGGGACGCTCTGATGGTAAGCCTCTGACTTGCAAATCGGCGTACAAGGCAGTGTGGCTTGGGCCCAAATTGACCCGTTGGCGGTGGCCATTTGGAAAAACTATGCACCAAACAAATGCAGAATTTTCCTATGGTTGACAAACAAGAACAGGCTCTTCACCAGCTATAGAAGAATTAAAAGGGGCATCGCTTGCTTCACCCTGTTGTCCATTCTGCCCGGTAGCTGAATCTACAAACCACCTGCTGCTTCACTGTAAAAATCTGCGCTCTCTGTGGGACGAATTGTCCTCTCTCGCCCGGGTGCTCCCCTATGACCTGAGTCATCTCTGGGGCCAGACCTACAATATAAAGCTCGCTCCATGGTCATCATTGCCATTCTCTGGAATATATGGAAGAGAAGGAATGCAAAAGTATTCAGGGACGACACTCAACCGATCCACCTAATTGCTCGTTCCGCAGCCGATGACATCATGCTTTGGTCTAACAGATGCACCAAAGCAGGCTTCTAATCTGTTTCGAGACTGGAGTACCATGTAGTTTCACTTATCTATGAGATTGTAATCTGATTTTTATATATTATCTTTTTTACCCTACCCCCAATCCGTTTCGCTGTAAATGTACTCTTATTAATGCAATGGTTCAGGCCAGCGTACGCCCGCCGTAGCACCGTCAAAAAACAGAACAACGCCGTCAGCACACAAGAACTTAGGGCGCGTTTGGTAGTCTGCGTCGTCCCCAAACAAGCCCACTAGATGCAAGTAAAACCTGTTTGGTAGCGTACACAGGGGCCTAGCTCGTACGTGCATGAACCATAAAGCAACCCAGAGCCTAGCTCGCTAGGAATGCTTGAATCGTCCGTTTTCAGTGGGCCGGGCTGAGTCAAGCGCAAAAGTGGGGCATGACGTACACAACGATGTAGGGGTAATCGGGGTGAAGATGGCGGGAGACAAAAAATTGCCGGCGTGTGATGAAGCAAAATCCAGCATCACCCCCCATTTACAATATTCAAATAGCGGAGATTCACGAAGAAGTATTGCGCTATTTACTAGTGAGTGGTATTATTGGACTGATCTTTTGGTGGAAAATGTTCTTCATTTTAGATAATGAAACCATTCCATTACTACCAGCCCACAGAAATACGACCTCTCTGAGATATACGGTTTATGCCGGAAAGGTACGAAGTTGGACTAATTTGGAAACATTGGGCAATTTACTTTATACCTACTATTTCATCTGGTTTTTGGTTTCTAGTCTGATTTTATTGGTAGCGAATTTGTACTGCGGGGAGGAGGGCCTTGATGACACCTTGGATGGGTTGGTCAAACTACTAGAGCGGGCTCCTACCCAGCTGCTTGACTAGCAATACTCTGCAACGTATGAGGGTGCTATGAGGGTGTTGATTGGTGTGAGGTCGCAGTTCCCTGATGCGGATCTAGGCCGGATCATTCATGGCTGCCCTGAGCGCCCCATCCCCGAGCCCTCATTTGTAGAGGTCGGAGTGGAGGCCGAATATGTCACGGACGCCTGCAAGCTGGAGAAGATACTTAAGCGGTGAGGAGGATGAGTATGCCTCTTGCAACTCTAAACAACATGACTGTAGTATGTATATGTTCTTACATTGTTTTGGTTCGAGTTATGTGTGTCTCTTGCCTGTGTTGGACAAGCATCCAAGTTAGCTATTGAGAAATGTGACCCCGTTGCGCCGAAAGCGTCAACGTTCATTCGGGAGGCCCTTGTTTGAGCCCGACAAAATGCGGGAGGATCATGAACCGCTGCAGGCCTTTTGGCTAGGGTAGTATTCTCAGCTTGTTAGGATATAGGCGTTGCAGAACTTAAAGACAAAAGAGATAGGGTGGCCGTAAGCCGTTCCACACGGGAAACCTTCGGGGTGAGGAAGGCCCTAGTGTGGGTTGTACTGTGATACAACCCCCGAGTGAGATTTGACTGGCCGTTGGATACAGCTCCTATGGGGGGCAGGGTGGTACGACAAACGATGCGCCCCCCAAACCCATCTCATAAAAGGATCTCTCCAACTCCCCCCAGATCTCGACACGACGCGTTCAATACAAGGTGCTCTATAGTACCGTGCATCATGGATAGCAAGTTTGAGTTGATTAGGGTGCTAAGGTGAAGTTATAACGCCATCACCTCAATTCTTTACTAGATCATGAAAGGCGCGCGTTGCCGCGCCCATCCATTTTTACAATAAATGGTAGGTAATTAGCACAAAATCCATCAATGTAAGTTAACAAAAACTAAGAAGTTTTGATAAAAGATTGGAGAGGCAAATGTAGTACCATTACTTTGTGGTTAAATTTACTAACTAAATATCGAAATTCAGAGGCAAGATATTCAAGAAAAATAAATCATATATCATTGTAATAGATCCCTTTCAAATGAATCATTGCAAATTTTCATCTGGGATATGTCTCATACAATCTCATAAACTAAATCTTGCTCTCGGCCTTATGCAAAATCAGTCTGCAATTAGACTTCTGAAATGCCAGGCTTCAAGACATACCAACATAGCAGCAAACATTTTACATTCCCTCATGTTTTACATGTCAGATCAAGCATGCAACTACAAAGAGACCTTGAATGCTTAAACAGTTGTACATCATCAAAACTTTGATCTAGCGACCATCTGTAAAAGATTAGACTTCAATGTAAACTGCTGCTACACTTGTTCTTAAGCAGACCTGTCAATGTTTTCAGTCTTGATTGGAGTTATATTGTCTACCACTTGAAATTCTCGAGCCAAAACAACATCTGCTTCTTCAAGGTGAACTTATGTTTTCAACCTGTTCGAAGAGAAAAAGAAAGATAAATGCGAGCTGTCCTTTAGGATATCAGGACTGAGAATAGTGCAACGCTTAGAAATAAACAAATTATGATACAAAATTCTATAATATACGACATCGCATTTTTAAAGGTAAATTTGCATGAACTAAGACATATATTAGTCATAACTCATAAGTCATAACTGGAGTGATTTTTAATCAATTTGCGGTAGTAGGGAAGAATTGGGTTCTTGGATCTAATGAACCTCAAATACATGATTTTTAATTACGACAGTTGATGGTAAATACATAAATACACGTGTTGGGGCGCTGGCCCATATAAACAAAAGTATGAAAATGGAGAGGAATTTAAGGTAGAAAGCATGAACTCGGTTGCTCAGTCTTCTGACCATCTAATCAACCGCCTAATGTCATAACTCCACGTACCTGATAGGCAACTAACTTCATCAACCCAGGGATCAAAGTAAGGCGGTCTTACTGACCTGCAACCAACGAAAATTAGGTAAATGAGATCATCTGAATCATGACTGGATATTGATTTAGAAAATAATGCATAAGTAGTTCTCATTTTTCACAACAGTTGATAGGTCACAATAATTTTTTAAACTTCACCAAACCTACTTGAATGATTTAAAAATCACCTCTTAGTATGTTATGTGTGTTCCATTAATCATCTATCCCACTGGAATTAGAAGGATCGGGGTTCCTAGGAAACCTTGCAACCAAATTAGAATTACGAAGAGAAGAGTCCCAATCAGAACATTGAACACATAATGCTGGTTTTGTTGCTGATTTCCACCGTAGGACATTCTGTAACAAATCAATAGAAGCAATTACGTTTGCTTCACAAAATTAGAGTAACCTGTAAAGTTTATATAGTACACTCAATCAACATCGCAATAAGATGAGCAAATAACAAAGGAGGAAAATAGTAATAATGTTATGTTATTATTAAAATGCAATGACATAAGAAAATATTTCTACAAGTGAGTATACATGATAAGAAGATGCTTTGCTGTACTAAAAAGAGATTATTGTACTGCTTTCCCTCAGCAGAATTAATTGAATAAAGTTGACGTAATCAATAAACCAAATTACCAGTTAATCACTATGCAAGCCTATGTATTATTGCTAAATCACATGTTTTATTATGCTCAATGCATGTCTGTGCTGTCAGGATTTTCTATAGTAGAAAATCCTGCATTTCAGTATTCAGGCCATCAATTTTGAAGATCTTTTAGTGCACCATGATCGAACAAATAAAAATGAGCCAATCATGTGAACAAAAAACTGGGTGCAATGTAGCACATCTCAACAAATAAAGAAGAGTGTATGCATCACTGTCGCTGCTGCTGCCATCTTTGCCCTTCTTGGTGGACTTGCTGGACTCAGATAAATCCGTGTCTGCTGACAAGATGGCTGCCATGACCTTGGAAATCTTATCCTTGTGCTCCTCCAAGTACATGAGCAGGCCTTGCTGATATTGCTGCTGCAGCTGTACTTCCGGACACAGGTAATCAGCTTCTGCAAGGAGGACACAATACCACTACATTAGCACAGTTGAAATATTTTGCATACACTTGTACTACCTTATTTAATCATTTGAAACTTTTCATAAACGCCTCGAATCATCGCAGTGTGAGAGAGAAGTACAGATGGTTTTTAAGCCAGTCAACAACACAACCGGATGCAGAAAATTTGGGTTTGTCGAAAACAAAAATCCCCAATGTCCAACTACATCGACCAGTAAACATGGCCATCGACTCCCCGAACGGAATCCCGAGCCGTCCCAGTGATCAAGGAACGAATCGCGCTCGCATAACCCACGGGACTAACCAACCAACCAATCCCCACAGGAACGACAGAAAAACAGAGTAGCGCACATGCGGAGGGAACCGCCACCACAGGTGGTTAGATCAGAGCAGATGAGAAAAAGAAAGACGCACCTGCTCGACGCGCTCCATGGACGTCAACTCGGGCTGCCGCGCTGCGGCTGCGCCCCCGCCGCCGTCGACGCCGTCCATAGCCCGCACCTAATGGGCGAATCCCCCCTCCCTCAATCCCCACACACATGACGCGCCGTCCGAATCGCTTGCAGCTGGAACCCATCTAGCATCGATCCGTTCCTCTGTATCGAGTGACGGCCATGTCGATTGTCGAGCGAAGAGTTTTTTTCCTACGGAGACGGAAGGCTAGGGTTTCCATGAGGCGGGGTGCAGATGGGAGGAGTCGCGTGGTTCCAATTGTTGGTGCCGCCGTCGCCGTAGATGGAGGAGAACAGGGAAGTCAATGCTCGAACCGTCGCCTTCGCATCGTTACGGGAACCACGCAAACGCTTGTCATCCCTTGCCGTCCAATGGGCCAGTTCCTTGGGCCTAATAGTTCGATCAACCACCATACTGCGTTTCGGCCGCTGGAGTAGCTTCCTTTTAGGACAGCCAGCCCACGAAACAGAAACGTGGTACCCATATCAGATCAGACGGCCGAAAATGGTCTGCTCGGGGAAATGGACGGTCCACATTCTGATGTCGTGAGAGGGCAGCGTTTGGGTGCAGTTTTACTGTCCTAAATATGACAAGCCAGAGGGTAGTAAAAAGCTTTTATTTATTTGTTTTGATAATTTGTTCGTGAAACAAATCTAAGGTACCGAAGGTAAAAGAGGGGAAAGATTAATGTAGCATGTGTTGCGCGGCTGTCCATGTGGCTTCTCCTCCTTTGTTTTCTGTTGTGGGCCTCCTAGACTTGTGCTCCTTCCTTATGCCAGTTGGAGGATGAGGGGTCCCTTGGGGGCTCTTTAGTGGTTGCATTGGGCTGTTGTTCTTCTTATTTTTGAAGTGCTCAGAGGAGACCTCTGCGCATTCTTGTTCATCTTCCGGGAGGTCGGCCTCGGCCTGCCCAGGTGGGCGACCTTCATTGCGTACGCGTTCTTGGCGTTGCTGGAAACCTGATGACCCCATTTGGGCCAAGCATCTTGAGCTTCATATAGGCGTAGCATGGTATGGCCATGCATTAATTTGACGAACGTCGGTATTTCTAGGAGGGTGTGGTATCTTCCTTTGAATGGGACCACTTCAAAACAAAGTTTCTCAGCCCATAAGTTGTCCTCCTTTCCAAAGATGACCTCCAATGTGATTTTGCCGAGTGGTTCTGCCTTCTTCCCTGGGACGATGTCGTGGAAGTGTGTAGGCGAGGGTCGTAAACCTGTCATGGGGAGGCCCATTTTCTGCAATGTTGCAGCATACAAGATATTTAGGCCGGAGCCGCCATCCATAAGTACTTTGGACAACTGGCAACCACCGACGATGGGGTCGACAACAAGTGCGTTCTTCCCTGGGTTGGGTTTGTAGTCTGGGTGGTCGTTCACTTCGAAGGAGATTGTATGATTCCACCAGTCCAGAAGTTGTGGTACTCAAGGGACGAGGGCGTATACCTCTTGTAATGTCTGCTTTTGGGCCCGTTTGGACTCTGGCCCTCGAAAAATCATGTTTACCGCATGCGTGTCGGATTTTCCTTTCCGGATTCCTCTTGTTGTCTTTTGGAAGGTCTCGCGTGCGCCGCGACCATCCTTGGTGTCTAAGCTTTCTCTGTCCCTTGCGTTCTTCTCTTGTGTGAGGGCATTTACGTGTTGACTGTACTAGTTTGTAGGCTTCATGGTTGTGGTATTTGCAGGGGCCACTCATGATCGTCTGGTATGTGCGGCACGTGTGCCTTGACCGACGTTCGTGCTTGGATTGTTTAATGCCTCGCAGGTCGGCCTCGTGCCTTCTTGTTACCGTTGGTGGCCGCTCCTTCCGTTTGAGTCTGTGGGTATGGTCGCGCGTGGTGTGATAACCCACAAGCATAGCGGATCGCAATAGTCTTCGAGGGTAGTATTTCACCCAAATTTATTGATCCGATAAAAGGGGAGCCAAAGAATATTTATGAGCAGCAGTTGAGTTGTCAATTCAACCACACCTGTAATTTCTTTCTGCAGCAAAGTGTTTAGTAGCACAGTAGCAATAGTAACAAGAACAATAAAAGTAATAGTTTATAGTGATTGTAACAACATTAGCAGTAGTAACTAAGCGAAGACCAATGTGCGAAAAGCGCAGGCATTGGATCATCGATGGATATTTGTGTTGGATGACATTCATCATGTAACAGTCACAACCTAGAGCGACATAGAACTAGCTCCAATTCATCAATGTAATGTAGGCATGTATTCCATATATATGAAAGCACATTTGCTCCCTTGGTGGTTTTGGTAATTAATAACAACATATATCTCATTGGACTAATGTTTCCACTAAGTATATTTCAGGAAAAGTTCAATGATGGGATGGCAAAAGGATTGTGGAGAGACCCCTAGATGCAAGGAATAGGATTGGCAAAGCTTCAAGCAAGAAGACTCTACATTTTACTTTATGAGAAATCACTTTGAGTCTATAGGAAAGCCAATACTATTAAAAGGGGGTGAGGTATTGATGGTGAACAAAATGCTCCACGTGCACAAGTGATAGTCACCAAAAACACCCACAAGCTCTTCCACAAAAGTCTGTCAAAAGCCTATCATGCAAAATCGGTGCCACCAATATTTCCCACTCGGCCCTACCGATTTTCACCTCAGACAGATCCCAGCCAAACCCTAAGTTTTCGGTACAACCGATTCTGCATCGGTGCCACCGAGTTTCAGTTGCCAACTTTTTGTTGCCTCTTTTCTTGAATTTGGAATTTCCGAGTTTTTGGATCGGTGCCACCGAGTTTGCATTCTGACCGTTGGTCACCTTTGTCAGTACTACCGAGAACTATATATCGGTCTCACCGAGATTCAAAAGTTGCTACTTTTTGAGCAACTCGGTACCACTGAGTTTTATACTTCGGTGTCACCGAGTTGGTAAGTAAAGGTGTAACGGTTGGATTTTTGGGGATGCCTATATATACCCCTTCACCACCACACACTCGACAGAGAAGCACTCAGAACTATTCCATACTTGCCCCATCCAATTTTCTGAGAGAGAACCACCTACTCATGTGTTGAGATCAAGCCATTCCACTCCAACCATATGAATCTTGATTTCTAGCCTCCCCAAGTTGCTTTCCACCCAATCAATCTCTTCCACCAAAGCCAAATCTGTGAGAGAGTGATTGAGTGTTGAGGAGTCTATCATCTTGAAGCACAAGAGCAAGGAGTTCATCATCATTATCGAGCCTATTACCTTTTGGAGGGTGGTGCCGCCTAGATTGGTTAGGTGTCGCTTGGGAGCCTCCTACTTCGTGTTGTGGAGTTGAACCAAGAAGTTTGTAAGGGCAAGGAGATCGCCTACTTCGTGAAGATCTACCCATAGTGAGGCTAGTCCTTCGTGGACGGAAGCCGTTGTGGAATAGTCAAGGTTGCTACTTCGTGGACCCTTATGGGTGGAGCCCTCCGTGGACTCTCGCGACCGTTACCCTCCGTGGGTTGAAGACTCCATAAATGTGGACGTACGATAGCACCACCTATCGAAACCACAAGAAAAATCTTCGTGTCTCCAAATTGCGTTTGATCTTCCTCCCTGTCCTCTATTACATATGCTTGTCTTTACTTTCCGCTGCTATACTCTTAGACATGCATGTGTAGAGTGTGCTTGACTTGCTATCATTGCTAAAATCTGCCAACACTTAAAATTGGGAAAAGGTAAAAAATTTATTTTGTCAAGTTGTCTAATCACCCCCATCTAGACATACTTTCGATCCTACAAGTGGTATCAGAGCTTTGGTCTCCATTGCATTGGTTTCACAACCTAGGAGAGTATGACGTCTAGCGAGGGAAATTATCGCCATAGAGGTCCATACTTTGATGGTACAAATTTTGCTAGTTGGAAGCACAAAATGAAAATGCATATTCTTCGTCATAATCCCGTCGTTTGGGCTGTTGTTCATGTTGGCTTGCAAGGTGAATTCTTTGGTGATGGAAAGGAACCGTATCGTGAAGCGACTGCGGAAGAATTGAAGATGTTGCAATACAACGCTCAAGCATGTGACATTCTTCAACTGCTTATGCCCCGAAGAATTCAACAAAATCAGTCATCTTGAGAATGCCAAGGAAATTTGGGATACTTTGGTTGATATGCACGAAGGTACCGAATCCGTGAGAGAATCCAAGTTAGATGTTCTTCAAAGTTAGCTTGACAAGTTCAAGATGAAGGATGGTGACGGAGTCGCAGAAATGTACTCTAGGCTAGCTCTCATCACCAATGAGATTGCCGGCTTAGGAAGCGAAGAGATGACTGACAAATTCATCATCAAGAAGATACTTAGAGCTTTGGATGAGAGATATGACATCGTGTGCACATTGCTCCAAATGATGCCCAACTACAAAGATCTCAAGCCTACGGAAGTCATTGGAAGGATTGTTGCTCATGAGATGACACTCAAAGACAAAGAAGAGCTTCACAACAAGTCTAGCGGTGCTTACAAAGCCACAAGTGATGCTCCCGCAACTTCAAGCGACAACCTTGTCACCAATGAAGAGATAAGTCTCATGGTCAAGAAATTCAACAAGTTTTACAAGAATAGAGGCAAAGAACGAAGCTCCAACTCAAGATATGAAGAGAAGCGTTCGTCAAGCCGTGACCGAAACTGCTACAATTGTGGGAAGCCCGGACACTATTCCAATGAGTGCACGGCTCCCTACAAACGAAGAGAAGAGTCACCTAGAAGACGAAGCTCAAGAGATGAATCACCTCGAAGAGAGAGAAGGAGTAGAGATGGCCGTTATGAACGAAGACCCTCAAGGAGAAGTAGGGACTCGGAGAAGAAGGACAAGTACACCAAGACCTACTCAAGAAGAAGACATCAAGGTCACGTTGGTGAATGGGTTTCCGGCTCCGAATCCGACAACCACTCCGAGAGAAGCTATCACTCCAACTCCGACTATAGTCAAGATGAAGGTGTTGTCGGACTTGCACTAGTGACTACCAACTCCTATGACATATTTGATTCACCAAATGAAGGAAGTGGAAGTTGCTTCATGGCTAAAGGCCCCAAGGTATCACACCCCGAGTATCTTGATTTCAATAGTGATGAGGATGATTTGCTTGGAGATGATGACTTGCCCTTTGATAAAGCTAGTGATATTAGTCAAAATGAACTTGATAATTTTCATGTTAGTCAAGATAAGTCGTGTGATGATGATAAGATGGAAATAGAGTGACTAACTAAAGAATTAAACACTCTTAAGTTAGCCCATGAATATACTCTAGAAGATCATAGAGAGCTTGTAAAGACTCATGAGAAGCTCACCTTGGAGCAAGAACATGAGTTTCTTAAAGCTATCAATGACGATCTCCGAAAGAAGACTTCATCTTATCTAGCCAAACGATTACTCCTGTCTACATTTATGCCACAAGTTAAACCTAGACAAAGTAGTAACAAAGGCAAGAAAGGTTCTTCATCTAGTAGCAACAATAAAAATGGTAAATCTAATGATGTTGCTTCTAGTAGTTCTATTGATTCCACTAATGATGACTCTCTTAGCCAAGTTACACTTGAGCAAGAAAACGATTTATTGAAAGGAATTATAGAGAAAGGTATCTACAAAAGTCTTGCCGGATGTAAGCAATTTGAGGAGATTGTACGCAAGCACGGAGGATACCGGAAGAACCATGGCATTGGCTACTTCAACGCAAATGGAGTTGAATGGGAAGAAGGTCAATACCCCAAGTCAAAGTTTGTTCCTCAAAAGGAGAAGTATGGACATACTCTCCCCAAGGGAATAAAATCTCAAGATGACCTTCCATCACAAGACCACAAGCTCAAGGGCAAGGACAAGCTTCAAGAGGAGATTGACTCATATGAAGATGAATCCCAAGCTTTGGTCAAGTGGGTTCCCAAAGCTTCTACAAGCTCAACTTCTACAAGTGCCACTTCAACACCAAGGATTCCCATCAAGTTGATGTGGGTCCCCAAGAAGAAGAACTAGAGAAGTTCTTGAGGGGTGACTCCGCCTATGAAATTCACTCATATTCTGTATTGGCAAGGACTAGTTGCAATCAACATCAACACTATGCAATAGTTCAAGGAGTTACACATTCCCTCAAAGGTAATCAAGGGACAAGGTAATTAATGAATCCATGGACATCATCCTATATGCTTTGCACTCCATGTCCATAGATATCCTTGTATTTGTCTCTTGTGCTTGGGACTAACCCATGTAGGTGAGAAGAGTAAGGAAACAACAAGGATGCTCCCAACTCAAGATGATCTTCATCAACCTTGAGCATCCACCACTACATCACCCACATGAAGTCTTCTACGACAAACCCAAGCTTAGTTTATCCCTCTTATGGGGGGATGTCACATCAAGGTGGAGCTTTACTCTAAGACTTGAGTTAAAGCATCTCTTAGAATGTGATAACATTAAATGCTTTATGTAAAAGTGGTAACCCCACTTGTGCTTAAACGATGAGTATGACCTATGATCAAGTATTCTTACTTGGCTCCTAAGTCAATATACTCATATATAGATGACTCCGTCATCGCCAAAGTGCTTGGTAGATACTAGAGTGGTTTTGCATGTTTGCCATGATTTCATTGGACATCTTATTGTGTGAGCATGCAGGTTTGCATATCTTTTATCATTCGAGGACATCCAATTGTTGCTATTTGGACTTTGTTTTCTCTTTTGCCAATTGGATGGACAAGAATGCCTAGGACACCTCTCTAGCTATCTATGCTTTCTTGTCTCATATTCTATTCATGCTACATCAAAAAATCTTGAACAAGCACTTCTCGATCCCTCTGTGTGAGGAGCACTCGGAGTACCGTGTCGACAAGAGCTGCATTCCAAAACCTCTCATGTGCATCTCGGTGAAACCAATTCACAAATCTCGGTTCCACCGAAGCACTGAGTTGATCTGGTTTTTGCATCTCGGTAACACCGATTCCTTTTTCTCGGTTACACCAAGTTTCCTAGCCACCTGATGGTTGTGAGACTCGGTGACACCGATAAATAAGAATCGGTTTCACCGACAGTGAAGGGTACTTAATCCAGGCGGACCCGACGTTTGAAATTTCATCTTCAAACGCCCGTGTCCTCAACCCTAAGCTGCCGCTCCTGACCCCTTTGGTCGTTGCCTTTGCTTCCCTGAGCGCCTCCGCCGCTGGGATCCTCGCTGTCGACGGAAATCTTCACCACCGTCTTCGCCGTAGCGGATCTTCACCAAGTTAGGGTGTGAATCCGACCCCCTCGTGCGCTCCTAAATCTAATTCTTGCGCATTAGGGTAGATTTATCGATAAGCCTCAGTTTGCAATCTTCCTATCCCACCAGAAATTCCTTTAGTATAGCGAACGAGAAAAATTTAGGTTCAGCCGTCCGCAAAACGCATCTCGGTGACACCGGGTCACAAAAATCGATTCTACCGATTTTGGTTCTAGGGTTCCTGAGAATGGTCTCGGTGAAACCAAGCGGTCATTTTCGGTGACACCGAAGTGACTGCCAAGTTTCTGTAAAGCAGACCATATGTCTCGGTGGATCCGAAAATTTTGACTCGGTGGTACCGAAATCCATTTTGTAGAAAGCTAAAGCTAAGTTTTTCATTGTTCAACCTTTAAAAAAAATATTTCTCTGCATTTTGTGATGCTCAACCTTTCTACTCTTCTATGCTCTATTCTTAGGGTCAGCATGTCAGGCTTAGATGACAGTCAGAACAATTTCAGAGAGGAGAATGTGGATATGAGCTCAGGCACTAGTCCTGAGGGCAGCTATGATGATGTGCCCAGCTCACCTGATTTGCCCAAGGCTGCCACCAGAACAAGGAGGAAGTTAAACTCGGATGAGGAGGATGAATACTTTGTGCCTGAGGAGCCACCCAAGAAGGACAATACTGCCAAGAGCACTGCTGCTGCTGTTACTTCAACCAAGAAAAAGGCAGTAAAGAAAGTATATGCCAAAGCTGATTCTACCAAAGCACCTGAGAGTGCCAGGGAAAGCATGACCATTGATGCCCCTATGAGCTCCAAGCCCAAGAAGGTAGGTGAAAAGAAGAGGACCAGGAAGAGGATTGTACATGTTGTTGGCAGACCTACCTCTATGTATGAGGATCCAGAAGCTGCTGCTGAAGAAGAGGAAGAGGAACCAGCTACCAAAGCCCCTCCATCTAAGAGGAAGAAGCTGTTGGCTGATGCTATGCCCAAGGATACATCATCCAAAGGCACCAAGACTGCCCCCAAGAAGGCTGCTGCTGCTTCCAAGCCCAAGAGGACTACCAGAGACATCCCAGTTGCTGCCAAGAACAAAAGTACTACCTTCAGAGAAGCTGAGGATGAAGCACTGTCTGTTTTGATGAAGCTCAGACCACACCTTCCTGAGCATAATGCCAGCCATCCGCTTGCTGAGGACATGAAGAAGAGGAAGGATTCTGGACTGAGAGAGTGGAGAGCCATATATCCCTATTCTCAGAGGAGAAGGACAGCTGTAGATTGCAGATTCTACACCAAGGAACATCAAGACTTCTATGAGACCCTTTTGCTTGACAAGAGCCCTACAGTTAGTGATATGAGGTATGTTGTTGGAAGTACATCAAGGAGAACCAAGATTTCTTTCCATGTGTGCAAGATAATTTCCACTGCATTGGCATTGATGAGTTTGTTGGAAAAGAGTTCACTGCCTGGAATGTCGAGATGATCATGCAATTCTACTCCACTGCACATTTCTATGGAGATGGTAGGATTGTATGGATGACTGAAGGCACCAGATATGAATCCACTGTTGATGAGTGGGCTACCATCTTAGGAGCCCCACAGGTGCAAGAAGGAGACTTGGATGTGTACTCTGAGCCCAAGGCAAACCACAACTCCATGGCCAATATGTACAATGAGATCCCTGCTGCAAATGTGCAATCACACAAGCTTGGATCCATCTATTTTCTTCAGGCTGGCCTACACACCACCAACACCATCTTGAGGTATACATTGATGCCTAAGTCTGGAGATGAGAAGATGATCAGAGGTTATTCTATCAACATGCTGCTCCATATTGATCAACACACCAGATTTAGGGTGATGGACTTGATAGTTGAGACCGTGAAGAGTGAAAGGATCGATATGGTTGACTAGAGGGGGGGGGGGGTGAATAGGCAACTACCACTTTTTAACTTTTCTTTAACAAGTTAGGCTTAGCAACAAATAGGTTGGCTAGATATGCAACTAGGTGAGCAACCTATATGATGCTAACAACAATAACCATACAAGCAAGGAAATAAACCATACAAATAGCTTGCACAAAGTAAGGGTAAGAAGTAACCACAAGTGGAACCAATGGAGACGAGGATGTGTTACCGAAGTTCCTTCTCGGTAAAGGGAAGTACGTCTTCGTTGGAGCGGTGTGGAGGCACAATGCTCCCCAAGAAGCCACTAGGGCCACCGTATTCTCCTCACGCCCTCACACAATGCGAGATGCCATGATTCCACTAGTGGCGCCCTTGAAGGCGGCAACCGGACCTTTACAAACAAGGTTGGGGCCCTTTCCACAACTTAATTGGAGGCTCCCAACGAAACCACGAAGCTTCACCACAATGGAATATGGCTTCGGGGTGACCTCTTCCATCTAGGGTGCTCAAACACCCAAGAGTAACAAAATCCACACAAGAAAGTATGGGGGAATCAATTTTCCTTTGTTGGAAGTGTAGATCTAGATCTCCTCCTTCAATCCCTAGCAAGACGACAATTTTGGGTGGCTAGAGAGAGAGATCAGGCAAGAAAGCTCAAGGGGCATCAATGGTGGAGAGAGAGAGGTAAGAGATAAGATAGAGGTGGAAGAACCACCCCTTTATATAGGTCCCCCACTTTCCAACCGTTACAACCGTTTTTACACGGCCGCGGTTCAACCGGTACTGAGGGCGGTACAACCGGTATAACCGGTACAACCGCCCTACCACCGCCCAACCACCGGACCACGTAACAGAAACTAGGCCGATGGTTCCTCCCCGATGCACCAGCGCTGGACCAGACTAAGTCCATAGCGGTACAACCGCTTGGGACACCGATTGTACCGGCTATAATAATATAGCGGTACAACCGGGCCAGGTCCGCCCAACAACCGGTCCCCAAGAGAAAGGTGTCCGGTTGGAGTCCGGTGCTGGGCCGGTTTAACCGCCCAGGGCTGCCACTCTGGGTCACCCAGCTGTGGGCGGTACAACCGCCCGGAGGTAGCGGTACAACCGCTGGGGACCTCTCAGTGGCAGCACCCCCAGGGTATCACCCTTCGAGTGGCGGTCAAACCGGATGTCTAGAGCACACGATGCAATCGGACGGGACATCGATGCAACCGGTAAGCCAGGAGGGAAAGAGGGGCATCTTTCTCTATGATGCGAAAGAATGAGTTGGGTGCATGAGGATGTGAGAGAGAGAACTGATTCACCCAAGACCTTCCAATGTGGATTCCCTCTTAATAGTACGGGATCCCTACGACCAAAGAGAATAAACACGTAGAGAACACCGTCTTCGATCTTTTCCGTTTGGAGGGAATATCTAACCGTCTTGTGTCTCACACATAGTACCTGAACAACTTGACACCCGGTTAGAATCATAGTGAGGTGTCATCATCACCAAAACACTAAGGCAAGAGAATGCCCTTACAATCTCCCCCTTTTTGGTGGATGATGACAACAACACGATTTGCATTGATGATCTATAAAATAAAAGTGGAGCTCCCCCTCAATGTGTGCAACAGATGAGACCTGTGCAAGAATTGAAGCTCCCCCTTGATTTTATAGACCAACCAATGGGAAAATATATAAAATGAAACATTAAGGAGCAATTGAACGAGATAATAAGTAGAGCTTAATAGTAAGGGCACGATTAATCTCAGACTCTACTGAAACGCAAATAGTCTCCACACAGGATAGGTTGTCCATAACCGACTAAGAGCAAATAAGAGTTCAACTTGAAGATGCAACATAGAAAACAACAGACAACCACGCAACACCCATGCAAATCCTGTCATAATGTAACTTTCTCCCCCTTTGGCATCAAGACACCAAAAAGGAAAAGAGTAATGCTAACGCCCCAGAACTCAGTAGATCTCCTCATTGGTGTCATACTCCTCGGAATCATCATCATCAGATCCAGCCCCATCATCACCATCATCATCAGTATCATCATTATCATCATCAGCAGTAGCAGCAGAGGAGGAGGCAGCAGGCTGACCCGAGGTCTCATCATCAGTCCAAGTGCTATGTGCATAGATCCACTGCTCCGCAGGAGTGATGGTCTTCTCAGAACCACTGGCGGCCTCAAGATGGAGAGCCCGCATAATCTGAATCTATCGACGTCTGGCAAGCTTCTCGTTGACATGGGCTTCATAGAGCTTCTTCTGAACATGAGTCTGGAGGCAGAAGGTCTTCTTAATCTTGTTAGAGAGCTTGGAGACCCAAGATGGCTTGGCTCCTGCAGGGAGCTCAAAATCGCTATCACTGGAAGTAACAAGGACATCCTCAGGGTCGTCAGTAGGGAAGCGCGGTGCAAGATGCTTCTTCTTCCTGAGTTGCTTGACCTCATGCTCAATGAGGTTGTCTGGAGAAGTGAGAGGCTCGCCAGGCCTACGAACTGCCCACACAGAGTTGAGGAAACACATGATGAAAGGAGCATAGGTGGGAACCTTCCGGTAGCAGACCGTGGAGTACATCTCCTCCCACATCCATTTGGACACATCAAACATAGCCCCAGAGCCAGCTTTAGTCTTCATGGCAACAAGCAGATCAACAAAGTACCCATGAATCTCATCTTGATTTCCAACCTTGGGTAGAAGAACATTCCGGAACACACGGTGCAGAATATCATAGACCTGCTGCAGGTCCTTAGAGGCTCCCGGAATCCCACGCCCGGGAATGTACAAGGGGGCTAACCTTTTCTTATCCATAGGAGTAGCCCGATCATGAGGGTGGATGCTGCCATTCCCAGTGAGGCCAGTATCATCATAGCCAAGGGCATTGCAGAAAGCGCACCACGGAACATGGAAGAATTCATCACGACACATGAATGAAAGATGACGATCTTCATCAGTGCCAAAGTGGACCGTGGCATAGAACTGGTGAATGAGCTGCACATCAAAGGCACAGTTGAAAGTCATTAGCTTGATCAAGTCAAATTCTTCGCACAGTGCCAAAGCCTCTCCAAAGTAATCCATGTTGTTCCTCCAATGCTCAATGTCAATTGTCCATTTGGCAAACTTGTTTTTGTGATGGTCATAGAGCTCGTGCACGATCCACATTTGCAACTCATTCCTGTACTGAGGGGTGGTCCACCTGGGAGGAACGGGAACCTCATATGGATTTTGAAGACGGACCCGCTCCCAATCAACTTGCTTCCAGGAATGCACAGCCTTGGCAGTTTTTTGCTTGGCGGCCAAGGACTTCTCACGGCGAGTGGGATTGGTGGGGATCACAACTTCCTCATTGTCAGACTCTTCAACTATCCTGCACCTACGAGCACGTTTCTTGGACTTCTTCCGAGGAGCAGAACGAGAGCTGGAACCACCTGCAGACACGCACACGAGGAACACAGAAGAGAAACCTAGAAAAGATGAGAGGATTGTACGCAAAAGTAGGAATAAATTAGTTGCGACAATAAGAAACAATAAACAGGGGGGAAGGAATCAGGGAGTCCGGTTGAACCGTTCACCCAAGCGGTTGTACCGCTGCTAGGAAACCGGTGGATTCGGATCTGAGAAATGCACCCCTCTTTGAGGTCTCTAAGCATCACAGCTAATTGGAAATATAATACACGATCTCATCCTGTCAATAGTTTTGACTAGAAAACGCGGGAACCGAGCAATGCCCTAACAATGGTGGATTCAAAGGAAAACTAAGAACAGGGAGGAACTGGGCATTACTGGCATCCATGGGAGGAGATCGGGGGAAGGAAGGGCCTCCACGGGGAGGAGGCCACGGATCCGGGGCGCCGGAGGCACTCCGGGGCGGTGGTGATGGTGGCCGGCGGCTAGGGCACCAGGGAGGAGTCGGGAACGAAGGGGAAAACTGAATACCCCTTCGGCCCGGCCCTCCCAGTATAAGTGCCGGTTGCGCGACCGGTTGTACCACTCCGAGGAGCGGTTGTACCGGTCCAGTACAGGTCCTGGGGATTAGCGGTTGAACCGCATGCACCCCCGGTTGTACTGCTGGGGCGGGACAACCGGAGGATTAGCGGTTGAACCGCTTTTCACACCGGTTGTACCACCCGGCCACAGGAACCACCACCATGAGATCAAAGCGTACAATTGGAGAAGATGGGTTCCGAGATGAGAAGAGCTTGGGATTGAGAAAAAGGCAGAGGAGTATGGTGGGGAAAACTCCATGTTTGGAAGAGAACAAAACGCAAATAGAAATACCATGGAGAATGCCCACAACTAGGACCCAAAAACATAAAACAAAACACAAACTTAAGACACAAATAAGGTCAATTGCCTCTCTTGGAGGGGGTGGTGGCCGAGGCCACCTATGTTTGAGTCAATTGGTATGGCACCGCGAAGATTTTAACCTTGGGCCCATGACCAAAACTCGTCTTTGAAGCACAAGTGTCATCAAGAATGACTAATGTGAAAGACTTGATTAATTTATGCATAATAGGAGGAGGGATAGTTCATTGAGAGAACTAGACTCCCCCTATTTCCATGCCTACACCTAAACAAGACATGATGATGAGTGTGGTGGGGTGTGCACTAAGTCAAGCCACATTGCTCGAATCAATGATATTTAGCTCATGCCTTAACTCGCGAAATCTTGCTTCATCCAATGGCTTCGTGAATATATCTGCAAGATGTTCCTTCGTATAGAGATGAATAAGATCAATGTCTCCACGCTTGACGTGATCCCGGATGAAGTGATGACGAATCTCAATATGCTTTGTCTTGCAGTGTTGAACCGGGTTGTTGGAGATCTTGATCGTGCTTTCATTGTCACAGTAAAGACGCACTTTGTCACAGTTGACCCCATAATCCTTTAAGGTTTGCCTCATCCAAAGAATCTGAGCACAACAGCTTGCGACGGCTACATACTCGGCCTCGGTGGACGAGAGAGAAACACAGTTTTGTTTCTTGGAAGACCAACTTACCAGAGAGCGACCAAGAAATTGGCAACCTCCGGAAGTGGACTTCCTTTCCACACGGTCTCCCGCCCAATCGGAGTCAGTATATCCAATGAGATCAAATGAAGCACCTTTGGGGTACCATAAGCCAAAATTTGGGGTATGAGCCAAATATCGAAAGATTCGCTTGACAGCCACATAGTGACTCTCCTTAGGTGCAGATTGAAATCGTGCACAAATTCCCACACTCAACATGATATCCGGCCTAGATGCACAAAGGTAAAGCAGAGATCCAATCATGGAGCGATATACCTTTTGATCCACAGCTTTACCATTGGGATCACTGTCAAGTTGGCATTTGAGTTGCATAGGAGTGTTGGCCTTGGGAGGATTGAGCTCATCCATCTTGAACCTCTTGAGCATGTCTTGAGTGTATTTGGCTTGGTTGATGAAGGTTCCTTGGTTCGTTGCTTGACTTCGAATCCAAGGAAGAACTTCAACTCCCCCATCATAGACATCTCAAACTCTTTGGTCATTAGTGCGGCGAACTGATCATTAAAAGCTTTGTTAGAAGAGCCAAAGATAATATCATCTACATATAGTTGGCATACGAACAAGTTCCCATTAACCCTCTTAGTAAAAAGAGTGGGGTCAATTTTCCCAATTTCAAACCCACGATCTTGCAACATCTCGGTAAGGTGCTCATACCACGCACGTGGGGCTTGTTTAAGGCCATAGAGTGCCTTATCGAGAACGTATACATGATTGGGGAACTTGGGATCCTCAAACCCCGGGGGTTGCTTGACATACACCAACTCCTTAAGAGGACCATTCAGAAAAGCACTCTTTACATCCATTTGATATAATATGAAGTCATGATGAGAGGCATAAGCAAGCAGCATGCGAATAGATTCAAGGCGAGCAACAGGGGCAAAGGTTTCACCGTAGTCGATACCCTTGACTTGGGAGTAGCCTTGAGCCACTAGTCTTGCCTTGTTGCGAATAATAATGCCATGTGCATGTTGCTTGTTCTTAAAGATCCATTTGCTTCCAATGACATTGTGCTTCTCCTTTGGTCTTGGCACCAATCGCCACACTTTGTTGCGCTCGAAGTTGTTGATTTCATCATGCATGGCTTCAAGCCATTCCTCGTCTTCGAGCGCATCTTGTACCTTGAGGGGTTCAAAGCAAGAAACAAACGCATGATGTGCACAAAAGTTTGTTAATTGACGACGAGTAGTTATCCCTCTCTTCAAGCTTCCATAAACGTTCTTTAATAGGTGTTGCTTGACTCTTAGTTTGGAAGCGATCTTGGCAGCTCGTCTTTCAAGAATTTCCTCCATGGAAAGTTGCGGCTTGGTAACTTGACGAGCTTCGGTACTAGCACCGGCTTGCTCTTGATCTTGAGCATGGTCTTGATCTTTGGCTTGACCTTGATCTTGAGCTTGATCTTGGTCTTGAGCTTCATCTTGATCTTGAGCTTGCACGGGGGTGTGAGCAAGATCTTGAGCATCATGTGAAGTAGAATCATCACCATCAAGTTGATCTTGCCCTTGATCTTGATCACGGGGTTGAGGGCCTTCACTTTGTTCTTCGAAAGCGTGCGGGTCGTGCGTCGGTGATGGTTCCACTTGAGTGGAACATTGTCCTTCTCCTTCAGCCACAAGGGGTTCCTCAACGGGTAGGAAGTATCCCACACCCATTCTTCTTATGGCTTGGGGAGGAATTTCATCACCTACATCACAAAGACCACTTTGCTCCACTTGGGAGCCATTATTTTCATCAAACTCTACATTACTCGTCTCCTCAATGAGTCCCGTGGACTTGTTGAGGACACGGCAAGCATGAGAGTTTGCAGCATAACCAACAAATATGCCCTCATGAGCTCTTGATTCGAATTTTGACAAACGTACACCTTTCTTGAGAATGAAACACTTACAACCGAACACTCGGAAGTACTTGAGGTTGGGCTTGTTCCCGATAAGAATCTCATACGGAATCTTGTTCAAGCCTTTCCGGAGATAGAGCCGATTTGATGCATGACACGCGGTGTTGATGGCTTCGGCCCAAAAGTTGTACGGAGATTTAAACTCTGCCATCATGGTTCTTGCCGCATCCATCAACGTCCGGTTCTTCCTCTCCGCAACACCATTTTGTTGAGGGTTGTAAGGTGTGGAATATTGGTGCTTTATCCCCTCATCACTGAGAAACTCATCCAAGGTGTAGTTCTTGAACTCAGTGCCATTGTCACTTCTAATCATCAAGATCTTTGCTTCATGTTGACGTTGGACTTCATTTGCAAAGTTGATGATGGTTTGTTGGGTCTCACTCTTCCTCTTGAAGAAATATACCCATGTGTATCTTGAGTAATCATCCACAATCACCAAGCAATACTTTCTTCCTCCAAGACTGTCAAAAGATGGAGGACTGAAGAGATCCATGTGAAGGAGCTCTAAGGTCCTCTTTGAGTAGATTGTAGTAGTAGGACGATGAGCCTTTTCATGTAACTTTCCTTCGATACAAGCACTGCAAGCACGATCTTTAGCAAAACTCACATTTGTTAGTCCAAGAATGTGATCCCCTTTGAGGAGACTTTGCAAAGATCTCATATTGACATGGGCTAGTCGGCGATGCCAAAGCCATCCCACATCAACTTTAGCCATTAGACATGTCGCGGTCTTAGTGAGTCGTTCCGAGAAGTTAATCACATAGAGACCGTTTTCGACATGCCCAACAAAGGCTACTTTAAGAGTCTTGCTCCACAAAAGGGTCACATTATCAATGCCAAAGAAGGTACTAAAACCCATAAGTGCAACTTGACGAACGGAAAGTAAATTGTATGCAAGGGTCTCAACAAGTATGACTTTCTCAATGGTTAAGGTTGGAGAGATAACCACCTTGCCAAGACCCAATACCTTTGAAATTGTGTCATCGCCAAAGGAGACTTGAGTGGCCACAAATGTATCGGGACGAACGCCCACCACCAAGTCCTTGCTTCCGGTCATATGATTTGTTGCTCCACTATCGAGCAACCATGAAACTCCCCCGGAAGCAAACTCCTACAATAGATCAATGCTTGGATCTGGGTACCCATTCTTTAATGGGTCCTTTCATGTTAGTGACAAGGGTCTTAGGAACACAAATAGACCACTCAATGTACTCATAAGAAGAACCAACATATTTGGCATACACATGCCCATCACTAGCACGACACAAAACATAAGATGGGTTAAAGTCGCCGGCTTTGTTGAGGGGAGTGGTCTTGTCCTTTTTAGCACTACCACTCACAACCTTGTCCTTCTTCTTCTCATGAGTCATGCGCCCCGCTTTGACAAATGTTTCCTTGAGCGGAGGAACCTGCATGGCCTTTACCTTCTTCTTCTTTTTGGACTTGGATGCAAACCCAACCCCTTCCTTTGCATCCACTTCCTTTTGACTGCTCAAAAGGTCATTGAGATTCTTCTCACCTTGGATACATGTCACAAGGCCTTTCTCAAGCTGCTCTTTCAGCTTAGCACTTTCCTCCACAAGATGTGCATGCTCACAACACGGGTTAGTAGCAGAGGCATTATCAATTAAAATAAAAGGAGGACACGTAGCAATTTCCTTAGTGAGTTTTACTTGGAGTTGATCATGAGACTCCTTAAGAGAAGCATGAGCACTCTTCAAAGCCTTGTGAGCATTGTCAAGTGTGTCAAACTCATCCTTGAGATGATCATGCCCAATCCCAAGTGCAACATTTTCAGATTTGAGCACACGGTTAAGAACGATAGCATGATCATAATCTTTACGTAATTTAGCAAGGTCATCATTTTGTGACTCCTCAAGAGTCAAACGAAGACCTCGCTCTTCCTCAAGAGCAATAGAAAGATCTGCTATCTCGTCGGCATAATCATGACTATGCCCTCTCAACTCAAGATATTCTTCTTGAGAATCAATAGTGTCATTGGCCTCACCAAGTTGTTCCAAGAGAGCAACGAAGTGCTTCTTGGATTCTCCCTTGAGTTTACATAAGAACTTGTCAAACTCATTCTCACTCTCTTTTGCCTCCTCATGTTCATCCACACAATCTAAAGACAGAGTGGAAGAAATAGACGTATTAATGTTTGAGGTTTTGGCATTGGAGGTTACCTTGGTGATACCTTTTGCCATGAGGCACCGAGCAATGTGGTTCTCGTTGGGGGCATCAAAGAGTGACACCTTTGTTGGGGTAGAAGATGCAATTGCCACAGATGCCATTGCCATTCCTTCACCACTTGTGTCTTCGTCATCTCTGTCACCATCGGAAACATACTCTTCTTGAGCCACCAACACTTTGTGAGAAGCCTTGTTGGTGAAGTTGGTCTTGTTGGGGGAAAGACTTGGCCTTATCTTTAAAGATGAGCTTGCCACCATTGTCTTCCCTCTTCTCATATGGACAATCCACCACAAAGTGACTCACATTACCACAGTTGTAGCAGGTCCTCACACGTTGCTTGCCCTTTGATCCGCTTGAGTTGTTCTTGGAGAAGTTGGGCCTTGTGTTTCTCTTGTTGCCCCAGAATTGCCTAGACGCTAGAGCCATATGCTCATGGTAAGCATATTTGGTGTCCTCGGGGCAACCCTCCTCTTCTTATTCTTCCTCTTCCTCTTGACTGACCTTGGCCTTCAAAGCAAGGTTGGGAGATGATTTCTTTGACCGTTGCACATGAGCAAGAGCATTGTCTGCGGCCGTGTTCAAGATATTCATTGCAATAAATTCATCCAACACATCGCTAGAGGACAAGTTGTGAAAGTCCGGTCTTTGGCGGATGACGGCGGACATGGCCTTGTTGAAGGGCATGATGGCCTTCAAAAACTTACGCTTGATCCAGGTGTCATCCACATCCTTGCTGCCATGATCTCGGAGGGCAACGGCAAGAGTAGTTACCCTCCTATAGAGCTCACGCGGTTCCTCATCTTCTATCATTACAAACTCATCTGACTGATCAAGCACGACCTCACAGTTCGACCGTTGAATGCTTGAGTTGCCCTTGTACATGGAGACAATGTGTTCCCAGCACTCTTTAGCAACAGTGAAGGGATGCAGGTGAGGTAGGTCTTCGGTAGGAACTGCAGCTTGGAGTATGAACAAGGCGGATGAATTTAGCTGTTTATCAGCCTCTTCTCTTGGAGTGAGGTTGCGTGGATCACGAGGATAGTATCCTTCTTCAATGACTCTCATGAGTTGAATCGAGCTGTGATCCAAATGAGACTTGATACGAAAAACCCAATTAGCAAAATCATTCTTAACAAGTTTAGGAGGAGGACCGAGATTAACTATATGAGGTGGGTGCACCGGTCCTCCATAGACCAAGGGAGGGGGAACTGAGGCAATGGTCCCCGACCCATTAATTCCTTGAGAATGAGTGTCCTTATCAGCACTAGCCCCCTCCTTACCGGAGTTGACATCCGATGTCGAGTTAGTGGGATTAGCCACTTGCACCGCATCGGTGGAAAGTTTAAGAGTATCAAGGAATTCTTTAAACATGGATTTGACCTCGGTCATCATGGAGGATTTAAGCGAGGATATGGCCTCGTTTAAATCCTCACGAGAGACCGTGTTCACACCCATGGCCTCGGGGAGTTCAACCGGCCGGTCCCCGTCGTCAACCATACTCTTCGGGCGGTGAAACCCTTAATAAAGAGATGTAGCTCTGATACCAATTAAAAGGATCGATATGGTTGACTAGAGGGGGGGGGGTGAATAGGCAACTACCACTTTTTAACTTTTCTTTAACAAGTTAGGCTTAGCAACAAATATGTTGGCTAGATATGCAACTAGGTGAGCAACCTATATGATGCTAACAACAATAACCATACAAGCAAGGAAATAAACCATAAAAATAGCTTGCACAAAGTAAGGGTAAGAAGTAACCACAAGTGGAACCAATGGAGACGAGGATGTGTTACCGAAGTTCCTTCCCGGTAAAGGGAAGTATGTCTCCGTTGGAGCGGTGTGGAGGCACAATGCTCCCCAAGAAGCCACTAGGGCCACCGTATTCTCCTCACGCCCTCACACAATGCGAGATGCCGTGATTCCACTAGTGGTGCCCTTGAAGGTGGCAACCGGACCTTTACAAACAAGGTTGGTGCCCTCTCCACAACTTAATTGGAGGCTCCCAACGAAACCACGAAGCTTCACCACAATGGAATATGGCTTCGGGGTGACCTCTTCCGTCTAGGGTGCTCAAACACCCAAGAGTAACAAAATCCACACAAGAAAGTATGAGGGAATCAATTTTCCTTTGGTGGAAGTGTAGATCTAGATCTCCTCCTTCAATCCCTAGCAAGACAACAAGTTTGGGTGGCTAGAGAGAGAGATCGGGCAAGAAAGCTCAAGGGGCATCAATGGTGGAGAGAGAGAGAGGTAAGAGATAAGATAGAGGTGGAAGAACCACCCCTTTATATAGGTCCCCCACTTTCCAATCGTTACAACCGTTTTTACACGACCGCGGTTCAACCGGTACTGAGGGCGGTACAACCGTTATAACCGGTACAACCGCCCTACCACCGCCCAACCACCGGACCACAACAGAAACTAGGCCGGTGGTTCCTCTCCGATGCACCAGCGCTGGACCAGACTAAGTCCATAGCGGTACAACCGCTTGGGACAACGGTTGTACCGGCTATAATAATATAGTGGTACAACCGGGCCAGGTCCGCCCAACAACCGGTCCCTAACAGAAAGGTGTCCGGTTGGAGTCTGCTGCTGGGCCGGTTCAACCGCCCAGGGCTGCCACCCTGGGTCACCCAGTTGTGGGCGGTACAACCGCTCGGAGGCAGCGGTACAACCGCTGGGGACCTCTCAGTGACAGCACCCCCAGGGTATCACCCCTGGAGTGGTGGTCAAACCGGATGTCTAGAGAACACGATGCAATCGGTCGGGACATCGATGCAACCGGTAAGCCAGGAGGGAAAGAGGGGCCTCTCTCTCTATGATGCGAAAGAATGAGTTGGGTGCATGAGGATGTGAGAGACAGAACTGATTCACCCAAGACCTTCCAATGTGGATTCCCTCTTAATAGTACGGGATCCCTACGACCAAAGAGAATAAACAAGTAGAGAACACCGTCTTTGATCTTTTCCGTTTGGAGGGAATATCTAACCGTCTTGTGTCTCACACATAGTACCTGAACAACTTGACACCCGGTTAGAATCATAGTGAGGTGTCATCATCACCAAAACACTAGAAGAGATCATGTGGTTATGCACCATACATTCAGATGCTTATCAACTCCTAGCTGGAGAAACACGTGTATGTACTTGATCGACCACACTTGCCACTCCTGCCAGAGCTCGAAGACAATGTCGTGGTGATGGATCCAGATCATCCCACCTCAGCTACAACACAGGCAGAGACAGAGGCAGCCAGAGACACTAGTGCTCAGGTGCCAAAGACCCGGAGTGAGCAGATGGATCTTCTTCTCAGTTCCGTGCTCAGCATGCAGAAGGACATTGGGAATATCTTAAAGAACTAGGAGAGTCTGGGAAGGATTGTTGAGAACAAGTTTCACATTCTCAACAACAAGGTGGATGAGCTCACAGTGACCGTAAATGAGCTCAAGAGAGAAGTTGATGGCGTGCCCAGTCCCCACACCACAGATGATGATGAGGACAGTCCACCTCTCAGAGCCGACACCCAGTTCAGGACTAAAGCCAGGACTCCTACAGTGACTGCTCCAGAGTTGAGGCCTTCTTCATCAGCACCTGTTGTAGCTCCATCAGCCCCTTCAGCACCTCCAGTTGCTACTCCAACTCCATCCATGACGTCTGCTGAAGTCTTTGCTGATGCCGTTCTCTCGACTCCTTCATCAGCTACAGGAGGAGATCAGCCCCAGAGAGACGCTTAGTTCTATACCTTTGAACTTTTTGGTAACTTCTTGCCAAAGGGGGAGAAGTTGTATAGATCATTAGGGCTACGAGAGAGGGAGACTGTTGCTTTTTATCGCTCTTCAAAAACATTGATATCTTTTGGTTTGTGTTTGATCATACACTTGATGTGTGCTGCTACTATTTCCTATCCTTGAGATGCCTATGAGATGATCATTCACTTTTGCTTGTTGTGTTGTGCTATGATGTTCATTCCTATTACTCTCGCACTCCACCAAGTTGTATGTGACATGGAAGATTGCCCCCATATACCTAATCGATTGTGCATTTGCATTCAAATGCAAATTCAAAATAGTGCACAAATTTAGGGGGAGCTCTTGCTTATCACATACTTCTCAAAGAGACGATTATATTCATTCATTATATCATATGTCGAAGCTTTGATCTATATGTTGTCATCAATTACCAAAAAGGGGGAGATTGAAAGCACATTTGCTCCCTTGGTGGTTTTGGTAATTAATAACAACATATATCTCATTGGACTAATGTTTCCACTAAGTATATTTCAGGAAAAGTTCAATGATGGGATGGCAAAAGGATTGTGGAGAGACCCCTAGATGCAAGGAATAGGATTGGCAAAGCTTCAAGCAAGAAGACTCTACATTTTACTTTGTGAGAAATCACTTTGAGTCTATAGGAAAGCCAATACTATTAAAAGGGGGTGAGGTATTGATGGTGAACAAAATGCTCCACGTGCACAAGTGATAGTCACCAAAAACACCCACAAGCTCTTCCACAAAAGTCTGTCAAAAGCCTATCATGCAAAATCGGTGCCACCAATATTTCCCACTCGGCCCTACCGATTTTCACCTTAGACAGATCCCAGCCAAACCCTAAGTTTTTGGTACAACCGATTCTGCATCGGTGCCACTGAGTTTCAGTTGCCAACTTTCTGTTACCCCTTTTCTTGAATTCGGAATTTCCGAGTTTTTGGATCGGTGCCACCGAGTTTGCATTCTGACCGTTGGTCACCTTTGTCGGTACTACCGAGAACTATATATCGGTCTCACCGAGATTCAAAAGTTGCTACCTTTTGAGCAACTCGGTACCACCGAGTTTTATACTTCGGTGTCACCGAGTTGGTAAGTAAAGGTGTAACGGTTGGATTTTTGGGGATGCCTATATATACCCCTTCACCACCACACACTCGACAGAGAAGCACTCAGAACTATTCCATACTTGCCCCATCCAATTTTCTGAGAGAGAACCACCTACTCATGTGTTGAGATCAAGCCATTCCACTCCAACCATATGAATCTTGATTTAGCCTCCCCAAGTTGCTTTCCACCCAATCAATCTCTTCCACCAAAGCCAAATCTGTGAGAGAGTGATTGAGTGTTGAGGAGTCTATCATCTTGAAGCACAAGAGCAAGGAGTTCATCATCATTATCGAGCCTATTACCTTTTCTAGGGTGGTGCCTCCTAGATTGGTTAGGTGTCGCTTGGGAGCCTCCTACTTCGTGTTGTGGAGTTGAACCAAGAAGTTTGTAAGGGCAAGGAGATCGCCTACTTCATGAAGATCTACCCATAGTGAGGCTAGTCCTTCGTGGACGGAAGCCGTTATGGAATAGTCAAGGTTGCAATTTCGTGGACCCTTATGGGTGGAAGCCTCCATGGACTCTCGCGACCGTTACCCTCCGTGGGTTGAAGACTCCACAAACGTGGACGTACGATAGCACCACCTATCGGAACCACGGGAAAAATCTTCGTGTGTCCAAATTGTGTTTGATCTTCCTCCCTGTCCTCTATTACTTATGCTTGTCTTTACTTTCCGCTGCTATACTCTTAGACATGCATGTGTAGGGTGTGCTTGACTTGCTATCATTGCTAAAATCTGCCAACACTTTAAATTGGGAAAAGGTAGAAATTTTATTTTGTCAAGTAGTCTAATCACCCGCCCCCTCTAGACATACTTTCGATCCTACAATATAGTCATACGTGCTTATAATAAGAAATTGCATGACATCTTTTGTCCTACCCTCCCGTGGCAGCGGGGTCCTGATACGTCTCCAACGTATCTATAATTTTCGATTGTTCCATGCTATTATATTATCATTCTAGGATACTTTTTGAGTAATTATTTACCAATTTATATTATTTCTAACCTATTGACCCAGTGCCGAGTGCCAGTTCCTGTTTTTTGTGTGTTTTTTGTTTCGTAGAAATTCCATATCAAACGAAGTCCAAACGCGATAAAAATTGACGGAGATTTTTTTTGAAATATATGTGAATTTTGGGAGTCGGAATCAATGCAAGACGATGCCCGAGGGCCCCACAAGCCAACAGAGCGCGACCTGGGGGGTGCCCTGATGGCTTGTGGCCAACCCTTAAGTCGGTTGGGGCCCTCCTTCCGCCGCAAGAAAGATATTTTCGCGATAAAAATCCCCTCAGAATTTCAGCCCGATCGGAGTTACGAATCTCCGGATATTTAAGAAACGGTGAAGGGGTCAGAAAACAGTCGCAAAAATAGAAGAGAGACAGAGAGATAGATCCAATCTCGGAGGGGCTCCTGCCCTCCAGGAGCCATGACAACCATGGACCAGAGGGGAAACTCTCCTCCCACCTAGGGAGTGATACTTGTGATCTGCGTTGGGTTTTCCGTGAAGAGGAACGGGTAATTGTAGCACAAAGCGGATAAGTATTTCCCTCAGTTATGAAACCAAGGTTTATCGAACCAATAGGAATATGAATCCTCAACCGTCTTCAGCAGCTGCACACAAATGAACAAATGACTTGCACCCAACGCGGGCAAGAGGGTTGTCAATCCCCTTGATCTCGTTATTTGCAAGCAAATGAGTTGTGTAGATAATTGTTGATAAGAGAAAAATAAATAAAAAGTAAATAAAGGCAGCAAGGTAATAATAGCGTTTGCAAGTATATAAGTGAATAGACCCGGGGGCCATAGTGTTTTCTAGTGGCATCTCTCATGTAGGCAACATACGGTGGGTAAACAAATTACTGTTGGGCAATTGATAGAAAAGCGGATAGTTATGCGATGTTCACGACAATGATTATGTATATACAGGCATCACGTCCATAAGCAAATAGGCCGACTCCTGCATGCACCTATTACTATTACTCCACTCATCGACCGCTATCCAGCATGCATCTAGAGTATTAAGTAAAGCAGGGTAATGCTTGGAGAACAATGACATGATGTAGACAAAGTAAACTCAAACAATATGAATGAACCCCAATATTTTATCCTTTGTGTACAATATGATGTACACAAAGACGCATCTTGTCCCCTACTTTGTCACTGGGATATAGAAACTCGCCAGGTTTGAACCTACCACAACGCACCACTCCCACCGATGAAATATCAATCTACTTGGCCAAAGCATATCAATAGATCGGAGAGCATTACGAAGCTATAATGATTATGCACTTAAGAGATAATATAATTCAGAGGCATCTCAAATACTTTTCATGAATAATCTGAACATAAACCCAGAATTCATCGGATCCCAACAAACACACCGCACAATAGGATTACATCGGATAGATCAAAGCAAAGATGCGATGACCATCGTATTTAAGATCATAAGAGAGAGAGAGAGAGAGATTGCCATCTAGGTACTAGCTATGGACCCATAGGTTTATGGTGAACTACTCACACATCATCATGAGGGCAGCGAGGTTGATGAAGAGGCCCTCCGTGATCGATCCCCCCTCCGGCAGGGTGCTGGAACGGAGCTCCGGATGGCCTCGCGACGGAACAGAGACTTCAGCAGGGAAAAAGGGTTTCGGGACTGCTTCCAGGGTTTTCACGATATTAGAGAATTTATAGGTCGAAGAGGGACGTCAGAGAAGCTCGAGGGGGCCACCACATATCAGGGCGCCCCCAGGGCACGCCCTGATGTGTGGTGGGGCCCTCGTGCACCTCCTGGCTTCCTTCCGAAGCTTATAGGTCTTCATATAGTCTAGAAAAAATCATGAAAAAGTTTCACGGCAATTGGACTTCGTTTGGTACAGTAAACCTGAAAAGAAAAAAACATGCAGAAAACAACAGCTGGCACTGGGCACTGGGTCAATAGGTTAGTGCTCAAAAATATTATAAATTGGTAAATAATGACCCAAAAAGTATCCTAGAAAGATAATATATCAGCATGGAACAATAAAAATTATAGATATGTTGGAGACGTATCAAGCATCCCCAATCTTAATTCCTGTTCGTCCTCGAGTAGGTAAATGATAAAAACAATTTTTTGATGTGACATGCCATCCACTATGTAATATTATTCAGGTATGCTCATTGAGAAAAGATGAATCAACAAATATTAACATAGCAATATTCAAAGTGTAAGAAACAGAATTGTTAATTCTTAAAAGTATACGATTCTTAAGAAATGTTTACCCCCCATTCATCTTATTGTATTAGCAAGGCATGGCTCCATCTTCACCACATTAATACAAATGTTAAGCAGAACGGTGTCCAAGTCAAGCAATTGGTTCGTACTTTTTCAATATGCATCAACTTTTTATTCTTCACGCAATACATGAGCGTGAGCCATTGGACATAGTATTTAGGTAGAATAGAATATGGTGGTAGATATCAAAGGGGCAGGAAGTGGATAAGATAGTCTCACATCAACTAGGCGTACCAACGGGCTATGGAGATGCCCATCGATAGATGTCAATGCAAATACTAGGGATTGCCATGCAAATGATGCACTAGAGCTATAAGTGTATGAAAGCTCAAATGAAGCTAAGTGGGGTGTGCATCCAACTTGCTTGCTCATGAAGACCTTGGGCATTTGAGGAAGCCCGTCATAGGAATATAGAAGCCAAGCTTGTAATAATGAATAGGTAATTCCCACTAGCATATGAAAGTGATATATCATGAGACTCTCTACATGAGGAACATGGTGCCACTTTGAGGCACAAGTGTGGTAAAGGATAGTAGAAAAGTCCCTTCTCTCATTTTCTCTCATTTTTTTGAATGGATGGTGGGCTCATTTGGCCTCCCCCATCTTTATTTTCGTCCGGAGTCTCATTTCGACTTATGGGAGAATCATTGTCTCCATCATTCTTTCCTCACTGGGACAATGCTCTAATAATGATGATCATCACACTTTTATTTACTTACAACTCAATACGGAGAACTGATATGAAGATATGACTCTGTATGAATGCCTCTGGCAGTGTACTAGGATGTGAAATGATCTAGCATGACATGTATCAAAAACATTATGAAAGTGGCTTTGCCACAAATACTATGTCAGCTCTATATGATCATGCAAAGCAATATGACAATGAACAAACTAGTCATCTGAAGTGACGACGAAATTTGCATGGCAATATAACTCGGAATGGCTTTGGAAATGCCATGATAGGTAGGTATGGTGGCTGTTTTAAGGAAGATATAATAAGGCTTATGTGCAACATAGCTTATCATGTCACGGGGTTTGGATGCACCGGCGAAAGTTGCACCGATCCTCAAGGTGAGAACGGGCTATGCACGGTACAGAAGAGGCTAGCAAATTTTGAAAAGGTGAGATTGCGTATGTCCATGGTTTCACATTAGTCATAGAGAACTCATATACTTATTTCAAAGTTTTATTAGTCTATCATAAATCAAAGTACTAATCGCATGTCCCGAGGGAAGAGGTTGGTAGGAGTTAACCATTGCGCGCTTCCGACCCGAAACAACACTAGGATTTCAACGAGGAATAGAAATGCTCACACATCATCACCATGCCTCTTTAATTTTTAGATGAACAAAAAGGTCAACCCCTCTTAATATCGACACTTCTATGGTTTAACAATTATGAACTCACACCTATTTCATATTACTACATCAATATTATTAACCCACAGTTTCTTTATATGTGCTACAAGATGGTTTTGATTATCACTCTTTGAATACCTAATATTTTTGGACTAGTCTGTATGACCCATGCAAATTACCGTCACTATTTATTAACACTCAAACAAATATAATTGAAGAACGAGAGTGAAATCATTTTTTTTAAATCTACACGCCACTGTGCTCAAAAAGATATAAGTGAAGTACTAGAGCAACTGCTAAGCTCAAAAGATATAAGTGAAGCACATAGAGTATTCTAACAAATTATGATGAAGGTGTGTCTCTCTTAAATAGATGTGTCCAGCAAACAATGATTGTGCCAATCTTAAAGTAAAAGCAAACAAAAGCAAACGACGCCTGATAACCCACAAGTATAGGGGATCGCAACAGTTTTCGAGGGTAGAGTATTCAACCCAAATTTATAGATTTGACACAAGGGGAGCCAAAGAATATTTGTGAGTATTAGCAGCCGAGTTGTCAATTCAACCACACCTGAAGATTAAATATCTGCAACAGAGTGATCAGTAGCACAGTAGTATGATAGTTTTGATAGCAGTAGTAGCAGCAACAGTAACGGTAGCAGTGATAGCAATAGTTTTGTAGCAGTTGGAACAGTAGCAGTAGCAATAGTAACTCAGCAAGAACAATATGTGGAAAACTCGTAGGCACTGGATCGGTGAACTCGTAGGATGATATTCATCATATAACAGTCATAACCTAGGGCGACACAGAACTAGCTCCAGTTCATAAATGTAATGTAGGCATGTATTCCGTAAATAGTCATATGTGCTTATGGAAAAGAACGTGCATGCCATCTTTTGTCCTACCCTCCCGTGGCAGTGGGGTCCATAAGGAAACTAAGGTATATTAAGGCCTCCTTTTAATAGAGAACCGGAACAAAGCATTAACACACGGTGAATACATGAACTCGTCAAACTACGGTCATCACCGAAAACTATCCCGACTATTGTCACTCCGGGGTTTACGGATCATAACACGTAATAGGTGTGTATGACTAGCAAGATCGGATCAAGAACATAGATATAATGGTGATAACATAAACGGTTCAGATCTGAAATCATGGCACTCGGGCCCTAGTGACAAGCATTAAGCATGGCATCATAGCAACATCAATCTCAGAACATAGTGGATACTAGGGATCAAGCCCTAACAAAACTAACTCGATTACATGATGAATCTCATCCAACTCCTCACCGACCAGCAAGCCTACGAAGGAATTACTCACTCCCGGTGGGGAGCATCATGGAATTGGCGATGGAGAAGGGTCGATGATGACGAAGACCGAAGATTCCCCTCTCCGGAGCCCCAAAGGGGTTCCAGATCTGGCCTCCCGATGAAGAACAGGAGATGGCGGCGGCTCTGTATCATAAAACGCGATGAAACTTTCTCTCTAATTTTTCTCTCCAAAAATAGGATTTTATAGCGTCAGAATTAGGGTAAGTGGGGCCCCGAGGTGGGCACAACCCACCAGTGCGCGCCCTGGTGTATCGTGCCCAGCTAGGGCTCCCACTCCGGTGGTTCTTGGCTCTAGTATATTTTATTTATTTTAAAATAAATCTCCAAAAAGTTTCGTCCGATCCCGAGAACTTTTATTTCTGCACAAAAACAACACCATGGTAGTTCTGCTGAAAACAGCGTCAGCCCGGGTTAGTTTAATTCAAATCATGCAAATTAGAGTCCAAAACAAGGGTAAAAGTGTGAGGAAAAGTAGATACGACGGAGATGTATCAACTCCCCCAAGCTTAACCCATTGCTTGTCCTCAAGCAATTCAGTTGACAAATTGAAAGTGATAAAGAAAAACTTTTACGAACTCTTTTGTTCTTGTTTACATATATATGCTTAAGTAGCACCCAGGTTTTCAGCAAAGATTATGACTAACCATGCCAGCAACAACTCTTAGAAATTATATTAACTCATATCAATGACATAAGCAACTAGCGAGCAATAATAAAATATCTCAAGCGCCAACACTTTGTCAAAACAATCATGATTCAATATGACAATAGTGGTATCTCGCTAGCCCTTTCTGAGACCGCAAAACATAAATGCAGAGCACCTCCAAAGTTCAAGCAGCGACTAAACATTGTAATTCATGGTAGAAAAGATCCAGTCATGCTGCACCCAACATTAATTATACACAATGCATAAGGATGACAATAGTGCTCTCAGGTCTGGCGCTTATTTGAGAAGGTGACGACTCAACGTAAAAGTAAATAGATAGTCCCTTTGCAGAGGGAAGCAGGGATTTGCAGAGATGCAAGAGCTCAAAGCTTAAAACAGAGATAGATATAATTTTGGGAGGTACACCCTTCCTGTCAACGTTACGACCAAGAGTTATCAATATCTTCCATGCTAAACACATTAGCGGCGGTTCCCAAGCGGTAAAAGTAAAGGTTTACTCCCCCTCTGTTGGGGATATAACCCCGCGGTATAACCCGCCCGGGAGGGCCATTTTAGGAAGTTGGCGACTTTACAATAAGGCCTTAAACATGCCTGAAGACCGAGACAAGCCTGGAGGTGACTTACCAGGCGGGCCGGATGGAGACCCAGAGCTAGAAGACGGCGGGTGACCCAGAGGCGTAAGCCGTCCAGAGGTGGCTTGCCAAAGAAGGCAAGGCGACTTAGAGGCAGGATCGGTTACGAAGTATAACCCGGTTCGGACTCTTGTAAGCCCAGGGCCTCGACCTGTGTATATAAGGATGAGTCCCTGCGGCGGCTTAGGGTACGAAACAATTGATCGAGAGATAGGTCAAGCGAATCCGCTCCCTTGTAATCGATACCCAATCAATACAACACAAAGCATGCCATAGGCTTTTACCTCCTTCGTGAGGGGCCGAACCTGGGTAAACTCGTGTCTTTCGTCCCGATCAACCCCTTCGAGCTAGTCACCGTAGCGATGGCCTCACCCCTAAGTCCTTTTACTAGGGCATATGCCGTGACAAAACCACGATAGTTGGAGCCCACCGTGGGGCTCATGCGCAGTGGTTTAGAGTTCTCGAAGGGCTCTCTCCCAGGGATCGAGGGATACGCCGTTGGCAGGATGACTAAGAGTCGCCGCAGCAAGCTCTACATCGACGACGCTGGCTTGGGCCCCAAGGCCGACTCAATTGAGTACGGGTACCGGGTCCCCTTCGGCGGAATTCATGTTTTCATCGGGAGGATCGGCGAATCTAAGCCCGGGCCTGACATGTGCACCAACCTCGTCGAGTCGGCCCGGCGCACGCAACCTGCCCGGGTTCAACCCGGCCGAAAGCGCATTTTTGTTGGCTTCACACAAGGCGCGAAACTAGCGGGAGATTCCGCATCATGAGGAGAAACCCTCGTCTGCTCGGAGGACGGGTCCTCGAGCGGAGAGACAGAGTCAATTTACCAGCTTCATGACGGCGGGCTTGGGGGCTATTTCGATGGTGACAGTATTCCGGAGCCCTATGAGCCGCCGAGCCAAGCCGCCATCTTCATGGCAGGTGCGGCGCCGGCTTTCAATAGCACATCGGCTGGAGCAGCAGTAGCTGCCGGCGCGTCAGGATCCGGGTCAGCCAGGCCGCCGACTCAAGTTTTGCTGGATTTGATGAATGAGCTGACGGCTCTGATGGGAATCGAGGTCACATCTGAAAATCAAGCAGATCGCAATGGAGAGATTGCGAGGCTGAAAGAGCAAATGACCAAGGCCCAGGAGGATATCAATGCAATGCAGATTCAGATGGATGCTGAGTCGGAGCGTCTGAGGGCGGAAGCTTTTCATTTAAATCTAGATCAACACGCTTAAGAGGAAGTTCTTTGGATGAGGTATCAAACCCGCCTGCCTGCACAGTATGAGCCCAGGAATCTCTTCAACACCCTAGGGGCAGGACCGAATACGCTGCTGGCCGTGACCCGGGCCACGGAAGTGCCTGGGAATAGGGTGGCGAATCAGCCTCAGCAGCCAGACCCGCCCCGTAGGAATCAGACCCCGCCGCAGCGTTTTTTGACACCACCTGGTCATTATTCTAACCTGGTGGAGAACATGATAGCCGCGGCTGCCAGGCGCAATGCGCTCCCTCTCGCTGAGGGGACGCCCTTCGCCGCGGAAGCACGGAATTCCATCGAGCTCTTGTAAACAGCGGTGGCTCAACAGGAAAAGTATACATACAATCAAAGTTGCGTGCACTGAACCCCACTTCCAAGCCGCAGTTATAGCCGACGCATGGAGTCACCAGCTGTCTCCAGGAGCGAGCGACGACGCAACCCGCCCTATGATGACCCGCCCGGTGTCAACGCTCAGGCGATTGTAGATAAGGCCAGAGCTGAACGTGAGGCGGCGGCTGCGGCGGCTTACCAGGAGCCGATGACCCCTTCAACTTCGGTGGGGGCCGGCGCTACCTCCAGGGCTGTTGGAGTGCCGTGTTCAATACCGGCTCTGCGGAACGAACGCCTACCAAAGGATTTTAAGGGTCCGCGCAAGGTGCCTAATTACACAGCTGATCTACCCCCAGAAGCCTGGATTGAAAGTTATGAGTTAGCCATGGAGATGTTGGATGTTAGTGATGCAGTCTGTGCGAAGTACTTTATCATGATGTTGGAAGGACCAGCTCGTACATGGTTAAAGGGTCTGCCCCCTAATTCCATTAACTCCTGGGCCGAGTTGAAAGCACGATTCATCAAGAATTTTCAAGGGACGTGCAAGCAGCCTATGACGATCATTGATTTAGATCATTGTGTGCAGCGCGAGGATGAGTCGGCCCATCATTGGGTCCGGCAGGTCTCAGCCATTATCCACTCATCTGATAATATCACGGCGGCTCAGGCGGTCTTGATTCTAGAGAAGAATTTTCACTTCTTGCCCCTTAAGCAGAAGCTTGGACGGCTCAAGCGTTCTTGCCAGGACATGGGTGAGCTCATGGCGGCTCTCACTAAATATGCAGATTCTGATAGCACAAAAGATCCTGGTTCTGATGATGAGAAGTCTGCTAAGGGTAAGAAGAATGGCAACGGTAAAGGTCAGCAACAGAATGTGGCAGGAAATAACAATCCGGGTAATGGCGGCAAACGGAAGCACCCAGATGGCGGGTCAGATCTGGTGGCCAACACCATCACTGGGAACAACCGCGCCAAGGGCAACGGTAAACTGCCTTTTGGCAAGGGCAAGCCTTTCAACATGGAGGCAATGCTTAACGACCCCTACCCAAAGCACAGTCTTCCCAGCAAGCTGTCCACTCATGCTTGGAAAGATTGTTATATTATGCGGGAGTTCCAGAATTACAGCCTTAACCAGCATCACAGTAACGGCAATGGACCGCCTGGCGGGTCAGGATCTGGCTCTCATGGGTCAGGTTTCGATGCGGGCGGCTCATACTCGGGTTACCAGGGTCAAGGTAGCCATGATGGCCACAATCAACAGTCCGGTAATGGTGGTCAGCAGCAAAACAACCAGTCAGGATATCAGAGTAACCCGAAGCAGCTTAATGGAGGCCAATATCATTCTTCACTACAAGTCTTGACAAACGTGATCAGAAGGTGCGCAAGAGGGCGGTTCATGCAGCAACACCGGCTATTCCGCAGTATTTGAAGTGGTCTGAACACACGATATCGTGGAGCAGGGCGGATCACCCGCCACGAGTTGATAACCCGGGGCACTTGGCCCTTGTGGTAGCCCCTTAGGTAGACAGTTACAAATTCACCAAGGTGCTGATGGGCGGTGGTAGCAGCATCAACATCTTGTACTACGACACTTTTCGCCGGATGAATCTGACTAACAAAGATCTCAAGCCGTCGTCCACAGTATTTCACAGAGTAGTACCCGGCAAGTCGGCTTATCCAGTAGGAAAAATTGCCCTCGAGGTGGCTTTTGGTGATGAGTACAACTACAGGGTGGAGACCTTGTGGTTTGAAGTGGTTAAGATCAAGAGCCCATATCATGCTCTGTTTGGACGGCCGGCTTATGCCAAGTTCATGGCTCGGCCCTGTTATGTTTACCTGCAGCTCAAGATGCCAGGATTAAAGGGGACAATTACGGTGCATGGTGACCGAAAAATTGCTCTGGAGTGTGAGGAAGGAGAGACAAGCTGTGCTGACGCGGAGCTCAAGTTTTATAAAGATAATGTTGACCCGGCAGATATGACCTCGTTGAAGAAGCCCAGCACAGAGTCTGACCCGCCCCTGAAATTTGTGGCAGAGGATACCAAGTTGGTGGACTTTGTCCCTGGCGACTCATCGCAGCAGTTCACTATAGGGGCTAATATGGACCCCAAATAAGAAAGCGCGCTCATCGAATTCATCCGTGAGAATCGGGACATCTTCGCATGGAAACCTTCTGACATGCCGGGTGTACCGAGAGAATTCGCTGAGCACCATCTTACTGTGGATCCTAAATTTAAGCCGGTTAAACAGTTCCTCCATCATTTCAATGAGGAGCGACGTAAAGCTATTGGAGAAGAGGTAGCCCGGCTCTTAGCAGCTGGGTTTATCGTGGAGGTTTTTCACCCGGAGTGGTTGGCTAACCCTGTGCTCGTCCTTAAGAAGAACGGCACGTGGCGTATGTGTGTGGATTACACAGACCTTAACAAGGCTTGTCCGGTTGATCCATTTGCTCTCCCCCGTATCGACCAGATCATTGATGCAACGGCGGGTTGTGAGAGCTTATGTTTCCTGGATGCTTATTCGGGTTATCATCAGATCAAGATGGCAGTTGAGGACCAGGAGAAGACATCTTTTATAACACCTTTTGGAGCTTTCTGTTACGTGTCTATGCCTTTTCGACTCAAAAGTGCTCAGGCGACTTACCAGCGCTGTGTACAGAATTGTCTTCATGGTCAGATCGGGCGCAACGTTCATGCTTATGTGGACGATATTGTGGTTAAGTCAAGGAAGAAGGAGACTCTGTTTGCTGATTTGAAGGAAACTTTTGATAACCTCCGGGTCTGCAAGATGATGCTTAATCCGGCTAAGTGCGTTTTTGGTGTGCCTGCAGGCAAACTTCTGGGATTTTTGGTCTCAGAGCGGGGCATTGAAGCTAACCCGGAGAAAATAAAGGCCATCACTTCGCTTTCTAAACCGGCGTGTATCAATGACGTTCAGCGCTTGGCGGGTCGTATTGCCGCCTTAAGCCGATTCATAAGCCGTCTGGGAGAGAAGGCTATCCCTTTATATCAGATGATGCGGAAGACAGATCATTTCATCTGGAGTGATGCTGCCAATGATGCGTTGGAAGCACTGAAAAAACAGTTAGCTGAGCCGCCTATCTTGGTTGCTCCCATCGACAAAGAGCCATTGCTCCTGTACGTGGCAGCTAATAACAAAGCTGTCAGTGCAACAGTTGTTGTGGAGCGCAAGGAGACAGGCAAAGAATACCCAGTCCAGCGGCCGGTTTATTACGTCACTGAAGTTTTGACCGAGTCCAAGCAAAGTACCCGCATTGGCAGAAGCTGGTGTTTGGAGTGTTCATGGCGAATCGCAAGCTGAAGCATTATTTCCTTGGACATCCAATCACGGTGGTTAGCTCTGCTCCTTTGGGAGATATCATTCAAAATAGAGAGGCCACCGGCAGGATTGCTAAGTGGGCGATTGAGCTTGGACCTCTTAATTTGAGGTATGTGCCTCAAACAACTGTCAAGTCTCAAGCCCTGGTGGATTTTATCAATGATTGGACAGAGTGTCAAGCACCTGAGGAGAAGCCGGACAACACGTATTGGACAATCCACTTTGACGAATCCAGACAGTTGGAAGGTTCAGGGGCTGGAGTTGTTTTAACTTCCCCACGAGGTGATAAATTTTGCTATGTATTAAGGTTAATGTTTCCTTGTACCAACAATGCAGCTGAGTATGAAGCCTTGCTTCATGGGCTCCATATGGCCAAGGAGATGAATTTGAGCCGGGTCAGATGTCTGGGCGACTCAGACCTGGTGGCTCAACAAGTTTCAGGCACGTGGGATTCTAAAGACCCTCGTATGGCGGCTTATCGCCAGGCGGTTGATACCATTGCTGGCCACTTTCAGGGTTATCAGGTGGATCACATTGATCGTCGGAAGAACGAGGCAGCCGATGCACTGTCCCGTCTGGGGTCTCAGCGTAAGCCGGTGCCGCCTAATGTGTTTCTTGATGTGTTGCATCACCCGTCGGTCAAGTTACCTTCTGAGGAAGATCTTGCTATACCTGACCCGGAAGGACAGTTGGTGGCGGTTCTTCGCGCTATTCCTGATTGGACGCTACCTTATCTGGCGTATCTGACTCGTGGTGAGTTACTGGAGGATGAGACCTTGGCGTGACAAATCACGAGGCGGTCTAAGTCCATGACTATTGTCAATGGCGAGTTACATAAATGTAGTGTAACTGGTGTTTTTCAACGATGTGTTTCTCCTAAGGAGGGCCGTGAAATTTTACAAGAGATACATGCAGGCGACTGCGGTCATCACGCCGGCTCAAAATCTTTGGTGGCCAAGGCTTTTCGGCATGGGTTTTACTGGTTGACAACTCATGCAGATGCGGAGGATATAGTTAGTAAGTGCGATGGGTGTCAGAAATTTGGACGACGAGCCCATGTGCTGGCTCAAGAGTTGCGGATGATTCCGATCACCTGGCCGTTTGCGGTCTGGGGGCTTGATATGGCTGGACCATTTAAGAGGTCTAAGGATAAGAAGACCCACCTTCTGGTGGCAGTTGATAAGTTTACAAAGTGGATTGAGGCGGAGCCGGTCAGCAAATGTGACACAACAACTGCAGTTCAGTTCGTCAAAAAGCCAATTTTCCGCTTTGGTTACCCCCATAGTATCATCACTGATAATGGTACAAATCTGTCTAAGGGAGCTATGAAGGAGTTTTGTCAAAGTGAACACATCTGCCTTGATGTCTCCTCGGTGGCCCATCCGCAGTCTAATGGTCAAGCAGAACGTGCTAACCAGGAAATTTTGAGAGGTATAAAACCCCGGCTTATGGTTCCTTTGGAACGAACGCCGGGTTGTTGGGTTGAGGATTTACTTTCAGTTCTTTGGAGCATCAGAACCACCCCCAACAGATCAACAGGCTACACGCCTTTCTTCATGGTTTATGGCGCAAAAGCAGTTCTCCCCAGTGATATTCGTCATGACTCGCCTAGGGTGGCGGCTTACGTTGAAACTGAGAATGAGGCGGTGCATCAGGACGCGCTAGACGCTTTGGATAAAGAGTGGGATCTTGCAACAGCACGATCGGCGATTTATCAACAAGATCTGCGTCGCTATCATAGCCGCAGAGTTAAAACCCGGACATTGCAAGAAGGCGACTTAGTGCTCCGTTTGATTCAAGATCAGACAAATATGCATAAGTTATCACCCCCTTGGGAAGGACCTTTCGTGGTTAGCAAGAATCTCAACAATGGGTCATATTATCTCATTGATATGTGGGAGAGCGACAAGTCACGCACTTCTGGGGAGGAAACTAGCAGGCCGTGGAACATTGCTCATCTTCGGCCTTACTACACTTGAGTCATTGGCTCTCATCAATGTACATACCTCTGTCATTGTATATACCTTTTTATAATCAGTATAATAAAGCCGGCATCACCGTAATTCAGGGCCTCTGTCGTTTTCATCCAATGATATCTATGCAAAGAGTTAATTATTCATAGTCACTTGGGGGCTTCCAACTCAATGAGTTTAGCTTTCATACCCTCTTGACCGGCTTACATGCCATATTTGAGTTAAACCTGCCTGTTTGTAACTTGCTACTCCGCCAGGTAACCCACCATACGCTTGACAGTCAATCTTTTAGTAAGACCCTGAACTTGTCAAAGTTAAAACGGCGGCTTATGTCACGAGAGAGCCGGCTTACAGAGAGCTAGGATAAACTCACCTGTTTGCTGTTGTTTCTCTGCTATGTGGCCCGTTCGTACTCTTAACAGTCAATCTTTTTTAAGACCCTGAACTAGTTGAGGTTAAAACGACGGATTTATGTCACGTGAGAGCCGGCTTACGGGGTTGAAGGCGTTCATGCCTAGCATCTTCGAAGCAAAAACCTTGAGTTTTATCAAAAAATACAAACAAGAGTTGATCTCTTCTGATTGTGCCTTCAAAGCCGCCTTACAAAAATTGAAGATATACATGTATATATTTTATGTTTGTTGTTTTACAGGGATTTTTCATGAGGAGGTTCTAAGTCTTTGGATGACAACTGATCCGGCTTAGTATTACTCATTGATCAAGCTTACAACTGCCATGACCCGCCAGCGGTTGTTTCCATATTTTCAAGACTATGGGGTATTGAGTTATTACCTCGCCCCGGATTGTGGCTATAAGTCGCCAGTCAAGGGGTTGATAAATTGTTACTGATCAAAATTTCATGGAGAATTAAGAGACGTGATCACATCAAGCATACACATGTTTGATAAATATTACAGCGGTTAAGCCGCCAGGATATAAGTTAATAAAAACATGCACGAAGGCATGGCAAAATCATAGCTGTTTCTCAACTACGCTAATACAAGGCCATAGTCGGGCCCTTCCAATTTCTGGCCAAGTGTTTTTTAGAGTTACATCACTCTGAGCCGGCCTCAGTACCATCTGGATTACGATTACCAGGATCATTGTCACCCTGGCGCTTGGAGGTGGAAGGCTCTGGGTCATCCTGTGCCAGCTCTTCGTTGACGATCATCTAGAGATCATCCGAGGTCCAATCGATGCTGGTTAACGCCTCAAAGGTGGCTTCATCATTAAGTATTATGGATGGATCAAGGTCAGGGGCAAATATGTGCTTACGCCTTTGAGGAGTCAAGTCGACAACTGCATGCGAGGGCGCCTTGATGCGAGTGTTATTGATGTCGTAAGCCGGCTGATACTTGATCAAATTTGCTTCTTGGGCGAGTTGGCAGGCCAGTGGCCTCATCTCCTTGACACATCTCGAAAAATCTGACTCACTAAAGATGGCCCCATCATCGTTGTACTCAGGATATCCGCCAACCATCTCAACCGGGTCAAGATCTGATTACCACGCTTTTGCCCGTCTTAAGGCAGCAATGGCTCCTGCGCGGGCGGCTGACAGTTTTAATTCTCCAATTTGAGATGGCACAGTTGATAGATGATCCAACACTGTCTTGATGAGTGTTGGAGGCTTCTTTCCAGAGGATACAGCTACAAGCGTCCGCAAGCTCCCAACGTATAATTGCTCAGTCAATGAGTAGACATCTTTCAGTTTTAGCAAGATGTTTTGGCCAAGGTTGGCACTCCTGGCGCCTGTCAGGCAATTAAGAGCATAAACTCAGTTTAGCATTTTTTGACTACCCCAATTGATGAAGTTCTTCAATGGAGAATAACTATTTTGCACTTACCGAAGATGGCGGCTGTCATTCGAGATATCTGCTGCTTTAAGCCGGCAAGCTCTTCAGCATCTTCGGCGCATTTTTGCAAGGCAGTATTTTTCGACTCAAGAGTGGCATGTTCAGCAGTGAAGTCAGATTTCAATTTTTCCAAATCATCCAAGGCAGATTTGAGCTTTGCCTCGGCCTCACTGCTCTTGGCTTCCAGAGCCGGCACACTCTTGCTTAAATCGCCAAGATGTGACTCCTTCAAGCTTAATGCCTCCTACATAAAATTTGGGAGTTGGTTTGGAAATCATTAATGCACAGGTTTGCTCTGATTTCATTATTCAAGTCCCAAGCACATTGCAAGCAATACACTTGGCACTTGGGGGCTAATGTAGGTCATTTCAAAGTATAGCAAAGACCCGGCTCATCCTTTCCAGGATAAGCTGGCCCTTGGGGGCTACAGGCGGATTTTTGCCTAAGTAATTATTGGAAGACCCGGCTCATCCTTTCCAGGATAAGCCGGCCCTTGGGGGCTACAGGCGTATTTTTGCCTAAGTAATTATTGGAGGTCCCGACTCATCCTTTCCAGGATAAGCCGGCCCTTGGGGGCTACAGGCGGATTTTTGCCTAAGTAATTATTGGAAGGCCCGGCTCATCTTTTCAAGATAAGCCGGCCCTTGGGGGCTGCATGAGTATATATCTGCGAAACGGAAATGGGTTAAAATTCATACCTCATACTTCTGCTTCATCATGTTCACTAAGCCGGCTTCCATATCACGACTTGTATGAAGGCGGTTTAGGTAACCGGCGTGCAGCTCACTGGCACTGAAAGCCGCATAATCCGGCAGATCCAGTTTGGCCTTACCTTTCTCCAGCAAAGGTGGTTCTTCTTTATGCTTAGCCAATACAGTTGAGGCTCCTGGTGTTTTATAACCCGCCCCGGTGATGATGACATCCGCATCATTCTTCTCAGAAGGGACTTCTTCAGTTGGTTGGAGAGAAATTGGGCTTGGCGGGTCACAAATGTTGGCCGGGTCAGCGTTAGTGTCCATGGCCTCCGGAAAAACTTCATCAGCCTGTAGAGGAGGGTTGTCTTGATGAGAAATAGGGTTCTCAGAGCTTTGGATTGGGGCCTCAGGGGGCTTTGGCATTTCTTTTTCTGGCTCAGAGACCTTGGAGGTCTTGGAAGAGTCGCCCACCTTCTGTTTCTTGCCCATCTTTGCCTTAGCCCTGTGACAGGAGTAGACAAGCTTATGAGCATATGAAAACAAATGTTTGGATACCAACAAAGGCAAAATCCTTACCCAGGGTTGACAACGAAGGCGGGCAGCTGCGTGCCGGTTGAGTCACCAGATGATGGAGGTGTTTCCTAATAATCAGAGTTGGACATTATAAGCAGGTCGCTGCATGAGGCTAACGTGCACAAGAAATGAAAACAGAGTTATGAAGTACCTCATTGCGGCGTTTCCGAGGAGCTGGTGTGATGGATAAGCCAGCTACTAGATCTTCAGAGCCGCCGCTCTGGGTTTGACGCCTAGAGTCATGTTGGTGCTTCTTCAAAAGAAAGTTGGGATCCAAGTGAGCAAGAGGGTGTGAAAACTTTACTTTTCGGATGACCCGCCGTATTTTCTCTCTTGGCAAAGGTTCCGAGTCGGAGGAGATGATAGTTACCTCTGCTGCACCGGCTTGGCTTGTTTCCGCTTCACCCTGAGAGGAGTCAGCATCGATAAGTTGCATGAAAAGAAGGCCAAGGGAGTCAAGTTCCACCTCCGAATCATCCAGTTCGAGCAGTTCTTGAGCTGTTTGCTTCTTTGGACGGCCCGAACCATGGGTTTTAGCCGCTTTGCTCTTCTTCTTCAAAGTGGAGGTGGCAGTTATTCTTTTCTTCCAGAAGGGAGAGTCAGCCTACATACATAAATACATTTGCAGAAAGTTAAAAGAAATGTGAAGTGCAAACTTTAAAAGGAAAAGGCGAAGGTTAATTTAAAGGGTCTTACTGCGGGAGCCGGGTTAAGAAGGCAGAAAGGGCAGAATCCCGTCTTGTTGCAGGTTTCTTGGGATTCTCCAAGCAGTGATTTGACGATTAAATTGACTTCTTTATCCGTCAAAGGCGTCTGATTATAGCGCTGAGGATCATCCACATTGCCAGTATATTGACACATTAAGCCGCCATGCCGGCTCAGCGGCAAAATCCTCCAGGAAACCTAGCAGCGGGTCAAATCAACTACGGTTAACCCATTGTCTATTAAAGCCCTGATCCATGAGAATGTGTGAGCATACTGAACGCACTCTGTGGCGGTTAACCGGTCTGGAAGCTCAGTAGTGGTGCAGAGCCGGTAGGGGCGATAACCCGACAAGGGATTCTCTTGAGCCGGAGCGGTGTCTCTGCAGTAGAACCAAGTGCGGTTCCAATCTTTGGGATGGCTGGGCAGGACAGCTGAGGGAAAAGTTACATCTCTCCGTATCTGGATGGAAACGCCGCCGAGCTCAAGACTTGGTCCATCTGCTATCTCAGTCTGGCGGTTGATATAAAAGAAATCTCTGAAAAGATCGACAGTGGGCTCTTCTTGCAGGTACGCTTCACAGAATACTTGAAATTGGCACATGTTGGTGACGGAATTGGGGACAATGTCTTGAGGGTGAAGTTTGTAGAAATGCAAGGCGTCCCGGAAAAATCTTGACCCGGGCGGAGAGAAGCCACGGAGAAGATTATGCGTAAAGATAACAACTTCCCCCTCCTTGGGTTCGGGAGTAGTTTCGGGACCAGGAACCCGCCAATGGATGACTTCTTTGTCCGGTAAAGCTCCCATGGTTACATATTCATTAAACATGACCTCGGTAACCCTGGAGGCTACCCAATCGCAAGAGGAGGGAGTCTTAGTCATGATTGACCGAGTTAAAAGCTGTGGAAAGGTATAAGATTATGGCGGGTTAGGAGTGCTACATGACAAGCCGGTTGTGACTATAAGACGGCAATGCTACTTGGCGGGTCATCGATAAGTTATGAGCCGTCTTTGACTACAGGAATGACGTGCATTAAAGTATAGCGGATTATATTTTGCCAGGGTGAGCCGGCAGCATGGTGGTGGGTCAATAACACAGTGAATACTGAAAATACTGCAAAGTCTGGACAAACAAGTTTCACAAGTTACAACTACAATTATGGATCTACAGATGAAGATAAAAGGGGAATAATTACTAACCCTAAAACACAGTAACAGAAGAACTAGCAGGCAATGCGCTGATTCTGGGAAGAAGCGATCTACTCAGAATACAAAATAGATGCTAAACAAAGCACCGCGCGATTTTGCTAGCATTTCCAAGTCAAAAGGTGATTCCTTAAGGTATGAACTCCGAGGAACGGCAATGAACTCTAAGAACTCCGGCGACCTAATGCAGATTTGAGAAAGCCAAAGAACGGAACCTGAGAAGACACAAGGAGCGCGGGCGCGTGCCGACAAGCTCTAGTCACACCAGGTTGATGCAGCGGCCTTGGCGAGGTGGACGGCGCGGTCCGACTGGGGCGGCGGAGCTTCGGTCGCACGAAGCTTTGGAGGAAGAAGAAGAGGGAAAGGCAACGGGGGAAAATGAATGGGCCCCCGTGCCTATTTATAAGGAAGGGAAGAGGTGGAACAACAACAGTCAAGTGCGAGAATCGAGGAGACACGATAATGATTGACCAAAGAAGTGCCTCGATTTTCGGAATGACTAGTTAATGCAAAGATCCGTTGTGATGTCATGAAGATTTTCTAGATTTACCAGAGATGACGTCACCCATTTTATATGGCGGGTCGTGAAGATTTATTTTAGATTAAATGATTAAAAGAGACACGAGACTCGCCAACCAGAAGACTTGAAGATTGACATGAACAAGTTCAAATCAATCTGGGGCCAAATGTTGGGGATATAACCCCGCGGTATAACCCGCCCGGGAGGGGCTGGGTTAGGAAGTTGGCGACTTAACAATAAGTCCTTAGACATGCCTGAAGACCGAGACAAGCCTAGAGGTGACATACCAGGCGGGCCGGATGGAGGCCCAGAGCCAGAAGACGGCGGGTGACTCGGAGGCGTAAGCCGTCCGGAGGTGGCTTGCCAAAGAAGGCAAGGCGACTTAGAGGCAGGATCAGTTACGAAGTATAACCCGGTCCGGACTCTTGTAAGCCCAGGGCCTCGACCTGTGTATATAATGGTGAATCCCTGCGGCGGCTTAGGGTACGAAACAATTGATCGAGAGCTAGGTCAAGCGAATCCGCTCCCTTGTAATCGATACCCAATCAATACAACACAAAGCAGGACGTAGGCTTTTACCTCCTTCGTGAGGGGCCGAACCTGGGTAAACTCGTGTCTTTCGTCCCGATCAACCCCTTCGAGCTAGTCACCGTAGAGATGGCCTCAACCCTAAGTCCTTTCACTAGGGCATCTGCCGTGACAAAACCACGACACCCTCCACCAACAATCACACTCCACGGCTAGCCGAATCCACGGGTATCGTCCATACCAACAACATTCCTGGGGGAGTTTTGTTTAATTATTTGTAATTTTTGATTTCGGGACTGGGAATCCCTATTACCGCCCCTCTTGTGTAAGGACGAGTGAATAAACACTCATCATGAGAATAACCCGCTTAACATGGAAGATACTGACCGCCCCCTATCGCTCCATGAGCGGTCCAGGCACACAAAACAGCTGTTCATTTGAATTTTTAGAGGTGGCACATGCAAATTTACTTGGAACAACAGGGTAATACCGCATATAGGTAGATATAGTGGACTCATCTGGAATAACTTTGGTTTAAGGATTTTGATGCACAAGCAGTATTCCCGCTTAGTATAGGCGAAGGCTAGCAAATAGATTGAGAAGCGGCTAGCTAGAGAGCGAAAACGGTCATGAGCATGCATTATGCATAATAAACATTGAATACTAGCACGAGTAGGATATGGACACCATGAACATATATATCATGAAGGCTATGTTGGTTTTGATTCAACTACATGCGTGAACGTGTGCCAAGTCAAGCCACTTGAAACATTCAGAGGAGGATACCATACCATCATACCACATCACAATCGTTTTAATGCATGTTGACATCCAAGATAAATCATTATCCACTCCTAGCTACTTAAGCATGGCATGAACAACTATAATCTCTAATTGTCACTGCAAACATGTTTCATCATAATATGCTGAATCAAGGATACTAGGCTAAACATATTTACAAAAACGAAAAAAGTTGAGTTCATACCCGCTTTTCTCTGCCACGGTCAATTCATCAAATTTCGTCATTATTGCCTTTCACTTGCAGGACCGAATGATATGAAAATAATAATAGTCCAAGAGTGCCGTGGACTAAGCTGGAATCTGCAAACATTTTATTCAAGAGGAGAAGACAAGGTAACATGGGCTCTTTGTTAGATTAACAATAGTGCATATGAGAGCCACTCAACATTTTCATCGTGGTCTTCTCCTTGGTATGACTCAAATAAAAGGAAAAGAATTTCAAAGAAACACACTGAAATATTTTTGGATTTTTTGTTTTTCCTTGAAGAAAGCAAATTAAAGAGGGAAAAACAAAAATGAGAAAAACTATTTACACGGGAAAGCTCCCAACAAGTAAAAGAAGAAACGAGAAATCTTTTTGGGTTTTCTTTCAATACTACAACTAATTGAAGCTAGAAAGAAAAACCGAAAAGAAGTAGGAAATATTTTTACGTTTTCTCAAAGTTTTTCAAACACGCAAGAAGAAAACGAGAAAATAAATCTAGCATGGATAATACAATGAAAAAGTATGAACACCGACAACTGGAATGAAATGTGTGAACATGAATATAATGTCGGTTGATATACGTACTCCCCCAAGCTTAGGCTTTAGGCCTAGCTTAGTAATCACCATCCGTAGTAACCATCCGGTCCTAAGTCGAAGTGAGGTGGAGGCGGCACCTGAGCGTCCCACTCCTGGGGCTCCTCCTCAGCTGCTGCTAGGTTGTTCCAATAGGTTGTAATGTCATATGACATGATCCTGTATCCGTTCCTGGCAATAGAATCAAACAGAGCAGGTGCAGGCAACGGGATAACATCACGGGTTTCAACGCTGAATACTAAGTTGTAACGAATGTTATGGAAAGAATCAATTGCCTCAATAAATTGGTGATCCTGCAACGCCTTGTGATCTAGATAAACTTGGGACAAAGGATAATCATGTGGGCAAATCTGAACATTAAAGTGTCTCGCTAAGCGAGTAGCATAAATACCACCATGTATATTTCCCTTAGTCCTGTTAAGGTGTAAACGACGTGCAATAATAGCCCCCATGCTAAAGGTATGGTCATTGTACAGTGCGCGGCGTAAAATGGCAAAGTCGGGAGCACTGAGTGCACCAACCTTCTGTTGGGGAACGTTGCATGGGAAACAAAAAATTTCCTACGCACACACAAGATCTATCCATGGTGATGAGCATCTACGAGAGGGAGAGTGAATCTACATACCCTTGTAGATCGCTAAGCGGAAGCGTTAAGAAACGCGGTTGATGTAGTCGAACGTCTCCGCGATCCAAATCGCAAGTCGTCCCTCGATCCGATCACGAACTAGTGCCGAACGGACGGCACCTCCGCGTTCAACACACGTACGGCTTGATGACGCCTTCACCTCCTCGATCCAGCGAGCGATGGTGAAGTAGTAGATGAGTTCTGGCAGCATGATGGCGTGGTGATGGTGGTGAGGAACAATCTCTGCAGGGCTTCGCCAAGAACTACGGAGATTATGACGAGAGAACTAGAGGGTTAGGGTTGCCGACACACGGCTTGGGAAATCTTGATGTATCCCGTGTGCTAGCCCTGCCCCTCTATTTATATGTTGAGCCATGGGGTCTAAACTTGGATAGAAAACCTCCACAAGGTCGGTTTTGCCCGCACAAGGTCGGTTTGGCCCGCACGGAAAGAGTCCAACTCGGATTCCAGCAGTACCGCGTACAAGCGGTAGTACCGCTCACGAGCGGTAGTACCGCTTGAGCGGTAGTACCGCTTCACACAAGCGGTAGTACCGCTTACACGGTAGTACTGCCTTACCAGCGGTAGTGCCACTTAAGGCAACAGCAAAACTTCCTTTTGCACTTTCCAATACCTCGTGGGCTTTACCCCTTTGGCTCATATAAAGTGTTGCTGCACCCGAACACTTCGGTAAACACCCGGAACCCCTTCCGGTGAATTCCGGACCCCTTCCGGAGATCAAAACACTATTATCACATATATGAATCTTTACCTCTGGACTCTTCCGGAGATCCTCGTCATGTCCGGGATCTTATCCGGGACTCCGAACAACCTTCGGTCACCAACAAAATAACTCAACTATACTAATCGTCACCAAACGTTAAGTGTGTAGACCCTGCGGGTTCGAGAACTATGTAGACATGACCGAGACACTTCTACGATCAATAACCAATAGCGGGACCTGGATGCCCATATTGGCTCCTACATATTCTACGAAGATCTTTATCGGTCGAACCTCTATGTCAAGGATTCAGTTAATCCCGTATACTGTTCCCTTTGTTCTTCGGTATGTTACTTGCCCGAGATTCGATCGTCGGTATCTCTATACCTAGTTCAATCTCGTTACTGGCAAGTCTCTTTACTCGTTCCGTAATACAAGATCTCGTGGCTAACACTTTAGTCACATTGCTTGCAAGGCTCATTGTGATGTTGTATTACCGAGTGGGCCCTGAGATACCTCTCCGTCACACGGAGTAACAAATCCCAGTCTTGATCCATGCCAACCCAACAGACACCCTCGGAGATACCTGTAGAGCACCTTTATAGTCACCCAGTTACGTTGCGACGTTTGATACACACAAGGTACTCCTCTGATGTCAGGGAGTTGCATGATCTCATGGTCATAGGAACAGATACTTGACATGCAGAAAACAATAGCAATAAACTGACACGATCATATGCTATGTTTACAGTTTGGGTCTTGTCCATCACATCATTCTCCTAATGATGTGATCCCGTTATCAAATGACATCTCATGTCCATGGCCAGGAAACCTTCACCATCTTTTGATCAACGAGCTAGTCAACTAGAGGCTTACTAGGGACACAGTGTTGTCTATGTACCCACACATGTATTTGAGTTTCCAATCAATACAATTATAGCATGGATAATAAACGATTATCATGAACAAGGAAATATAATAATAACCAATTTATTATTGCCTCTAGGGCATATTTCCAACAGTCTCCCACTTGCACTAGAGTCAATAATCTAGTTCACATTACTATGTGATTTACATTGTAATGAATCGAACACCCATGCAGTTCTGGTGTTGTTCATGTTTAGCCCTTGGAAGAGGTTTAGTCATCGAATCTGCAACATTCAGATCCGTGTGTACTTTGCAAATATTTATGTCGTCTTCCTTGATGTAATCGCGGATGGAATTGAAACGTCGCTTTATGTGTCTGGTCCTCTTGTGAAATCTTGGTTCCTTGGCTAGAGCAATGGCACCAGTATTATCACAAAACAGAGTCATTGGGTTAAGCGCACTAGGCACTACTCCAAGATCTGTCATGAACTCCTTCATCCAGACACCTTCCTTCGCCGCCTCCGAGGCAGCGATGTACTCCGCTTCGCATGTAGAATCAGCTACCACGCTTTGCTTGGAACTGCACCAGCTAACCGCACCCCCATTAAGAATAAATACGTATCCGGTTTGCGACTTAGAGTCATCCGGATCAGTGTCAAAGCTTGCATCGACGTAACCCTTTACGACGAGCTCTTGATCACCTCCATAAACGAGAAACATGTCCTTAGTCCTTTTCAGGTACTTTAGGATATTCTTGACCGCCGTCCAATGTTCCATTCCTGGATCACTTTGAAACCTTCCGACCATACTTATGGCAAGGCTGACATCGGGTCTTGTGCACAACATTGCATACATGATAGAGCCTATGGCTGAAGCATAGGGGATGACACTCATCTTTTCTCTATCTCCTGCAGTCACTGGGCATTGAGTCTTACTCAACTTCACACCTTGCAAAACAGGCAAGAACCCCTTCTTGGACTGATCCATTTTGAACTTCTTCAAAATCTTATCAAGGTATGTGCTTTGTGAAAGTCCTATTAAACGTCTTGATCTATCTCTATAGATCTTGATTCCTAATATGAAAGCAGCTTCTCCTAGGTCCTTCATTGAAAAACTCTTGTTCAAATATTCCTTCACGCCTTCCAACATTTCTATATTGTTTCCAATCAGTAATATGTCATCCACATATAATTAGAAACGCTATAGAGCTCCCACTCACTTTCTTGTAAATACAAGCTTCTCCGTAAACTTGTATAAACTCGAACGCTTTGATTTTCTCATCAAAGCGAAGATTCCAACTCCGAGATGCTTGCACCAGTCCATAAATGGATCTCTGGAGTTTGCAAACTTTGTCAGCATTCTCTGGATCGACAAAACCTTCTGGTTGCATCATATACAACTCTTCCTTAAGGAAACCGTTAAGGAACGCTGTTTTGACATCCATCTGCCAAATTTCATAATCGAAAAAGGCAGCTATTGCTAACATGATTCTGACGGACTTAAGCATCGCTACGGGTGAGAAGGTCTCATCGTAGTCAACTCCTTGAACTTGTGAAAAACCCTTTGCCACAAGTCGAGCTTTATAGACGGTGACATTACCGTCCGCGTCCGTCTTCCTCTTAAAGATCCATTTGTTCTGAATGGCCTTACGCCCTTTAGGTAATACTTCCAAAGTCCATACTTTGTTTTCATACATGGATCCCATCTCGGACTTCATGGCCTCTAACCATTTCTCAGAATCCAGGCCCATCATCGCTTCTCCATAGCTCGTAGGTTCATCGTTGTCCAACAACATGACCTTTAAGACAGGGTTGCCATACCACTCAGGAGCAGTACGCGTCCTTGTCGACCTACGAGGTTCGATAGCAAGTTGATCCAAAGCTTCATGATCATCATCATTAACTTCTTCTTCAGCTGATGTAGGCTCTACAGAAACATCTTTCTGCGCTGCGCTACTCTCAGGTTGAAGTAAAGGTTCAACAACCTCATCAAGTTCTATCTTCCTCCCACTCAATTCTTTCGAGAGAAACTCTTTCTCAAGAAATGTTCCGTTTTTAGCGACAAACACTTTGCCTTCGGATCTGAGGTAGAAGGTATACCCAACTGTCTCTTTTGGGTATCCTATGAAGACGCATTTCTCCGCTTTGGGTTCCAGCTTTTCAGGCTGAAGCTTTTTGACATAAGCATCACATCCCCAAACTTTAAGAAACGACAGCTTTGGCTTCTTGCCAAACCAAAGTTCATATGGCGTCGTCTCAACGGATTTCGATGGTGCCCTATTTAAAGTGAATGCAGCTGTCTCTAATGCATAACCCCAAAATGATAGTGGCAAATCGGCAAGAGACATCATAGATCGCACCATATCCAATAAGGTTCGATTACGACGTTCGGACACACCATTACGCTGTGGTGTTCCAGGCGGTGTCAGTTGTGAAACAATTCCACATTGTCTTAAGTGACTGCCAAACTCATAACTCAGATATTCTCCTCCTCGATCAGATCGTAGGAATTTAATCTTCTTGTTACGATGATTCTCAACTTCACTCTGAAATTGTTTGAACTTTTCAAATGTTTCAGACTTGTGTTTCATTAAGTAAATATAGCCATCACTACAGGAATCAGGCACTTTGCCGTCTGCCATAGCAGACGGCAAAGGCATGCCTGGCGGACGGCAAAGCCTTTGCCGTCTGCCAGCAGACGGCCAACAGTCCGGCTGAACGGCTGCCGGCAAAGGCCGCTTTGCCGTCTGCTAGCGGACGGCAAAGAGCTTTCTTCTTTGCCGTCTGCTAGCGGACGGCAAAGAAGCAAGCTCTTTGCCGTCTGCCGGCGGACGGCAAAGAAGCAAGCTCTTTGCCGTCTGCTGGCGGACGGCAAAGAAGCAAGCTCTTTGCCGTCTGCCAGCAGACGGCAAAGAGGCCAAATAGGCCAAAGTGGATATAAAGCCCCTGTTTTTTTCTTATATCAATTCATTTTCACAGAAAATTATATATATGACCAATATAGCATATCCAACACATATTGCCAATAGTCATGAACACATGTAAATTAAAAACTTTATTAATAATTGTAATAGGTAATACAAAGTCATATTATAAAGAATCAGAAATGATTAAGTAATTAAATTTACATTTCGGAAATTACAAGAAATGACCTAAAACTAAATATCTATTTTCCTAAAAACTATCTTATTACTAAGATCTTCTCTGGATCTTCTTCTTTTCTTCCAACCTGCATAACAAAAACACTAAGAAAGAGAGAATGGGTTAGGAGTAGAAATGTAGCATTTCACTTGGTGAAATGCAATGCTGTAGGAGCCAGCACCAGGATGACCACGCCCCCAAGCCTAAACTGCAAGGTGAGCTCATCCCCTTCTCTTCTTCCCTATGGATCGGTGTCCTGGCTCATGTCCTCTATTCTGTGCATGTGTGCAGTTTATTTTCAGACTTGTTGTCGTTGTGTGCAAATTCCTACCCTGGCGCATGTTGTTTGTTGTGCAGTCATATTACAAATTCCTAATTTGTAGTATATGTGTGCAATTCTGGAATCATAAGTGAAATCATATTGCTATGTGGGTACTGCCATGAGTGCTAATTTGTTACAATTTCAGAAAAGTGAAATACAAATTTGGCTACGCAGAAAATGTACTCCTATATGTTTGCAATTTATTATCATAAGTCTAGTGGTATATGTGTGCAAATGTACTGCTAGTTCAAATATTACATGCCGTTGGCTGTGCAGAAAAGTATAATTTCCATATTTATCATAAGTCTAGTGGTATATGTGTGCAAATGCACATGCATTTGGTACACAGCTGCCAAAAGAAAATTAAATTAGCCATAATGAGTGTAGTGAATTGATATGAGAACAGCGTCGCTATTATACTGATGTACACCAGAATACAAAAAACTGTGGACAAAAAAATTCAAAGTCTGTAGCCCACTCTACCATGCTCCTACAGCTTGTGCATCAGTTACTTCAGGATATGAAGGAATACGTGGGAGGAACTACACCAATAGATGTCCAAAGCAATAGGGACATGACCAAATCAACAATAAATTGTCGTCTGAAATCATGCCATAGGAAGTAACCGATGCAACACTAGTTCATCGGCCAACACACCAGGAACATACAACAAGCATGGATCAGAGAACCTGATCAAACCAGACAGTCAGAACAGCAAGCAAAAATCTTCTCAAAGCCACAATCTTTAGCCAATTGAAACCCTACAGCACTAGCTCCTTCGAAGAAAATCCCATACTAGTTTAGTATAGAGGTTAACATTCAGATTAAATCCAGCTAACCTATAAATTCTGTAGTAATGCTAATTCTCAAAGACGATTGCCAAATTCAAGTCAGCATAGAGATTTTTTTCCTTAGGAATTAAGTAAGCCCTCATGTATTCCAGCAATAGGACAAGACACTGTTTCATTTCAGAAAAATAAAGGATAAGCTCAAGTTCCAGACCAAGTGGAACAAGTCCCAAGCAATTAGCGACACATCTGCATGCTTAAGTAGATAACAAATCTTGAGCTCAAATCCAAAACTAAAGAACAAATCATGTGGATCCAGAGAGAAAGGAGCAAGTACCTCACCTTTCCTTGACGATGGCGCCGGGATCCATGGACTCCAGCTTGGCGGTGACTCGTCCGACGCAGTCGTCGGTGACCTTGTTGAGGTACACCTATGGCATGTTCCTGATCAGCGGCTGCAAACGCATCGCAACACAGGAAAAATAGAAGTCAAACAACGTCAAGGACAGTCCAGACACATGCACTGGGTAATTTTTCTGTAAGATAGCTCACATGAGCACAGCACACACATGGCCTAGATTTCATTAGTAAACATGCATGGATCAAAGAAGTGTTGACTACACAGAGAAAGACAAGGCACATTTACTGAATCCAGTCCAAACAAACCCAAACATGTTTAGTGAATCAATTGACAACAACAAGGTCAGCAGATATTAACAATGGTTATAACATCATGACACCTTCTCATTTTTTTTGGAAGTAAAATGGCTTCCAAGTATGTCTGGTTCATGTTCAGAAGGTCGTCAAATTTTTGGCCAAGCCCAGGTCTATTTGCCACTCTTATGCATTTTTCTAGCCAACATGGGCAAACAAAACCTTCGCCAAAGTTTTGGCTAACCAAAATTTTGATGGGGTAGGCTCAGACCAAACACACCCTAAAATACTAGTACCCAAAATGATTACTGCGAAAAAATTACACTGTACGTTGTTCTGATTTTTTCGGTTAAACCACACCGGGTGAAGTCTCAAGTGCTACATTATGTGCATGAATAAAAGTACAGGGAAACCATAGTCAAATACTATGAAGAGTTAAACTGCGTAGCACATTGTAGGAGCACCGAAAAGATATGCAGATTGAAACTGATGTGACAAGTTCAATTCTATTTTGCAAGGCAGATGGGCCATACACATGACTTTTCTAAAATATAAGCAAAATAGCAAAAAAAATAATGTAAGGCAACCTTCATAGTATTGATTATTTACTTCTTTAAAAAAATGGGCCATACACATGACTACAGGTATGTAAATGGATGTTGTATTTACTTCTTTAAAAAAATGGGCCATACACATGACTACAGGTATGTAAATGGATGTTGTATTTACTTCTTTAAAAAAAATATAGCTAAGAAAAGCCATAGATTAGTGTGAGTTACTCACATTATTGATTATTCACACTGATAATTGCAGTGTCCATAAACAGTATGCACCTTGTTTCACTGAATTCATGAGCAGGCATGATTGGAAAAGATGGAGAGTACCGAATAAGGAGCCTTCATGTCATCTTCATTGGTGTGTTTATTCGATCCAATTGTTGCAGCAGACTCCACACTAGCATCATCAGCCAAGCCTTGTTGCTCATCACTTTTTGTATGCCCAGCTTCTGCACATATTGATAAACTAGTGGTCAAACACTATGAGCCTCCAACTTTCTATATACTAGAAATAAATGCATGGCCATCACATTGCTTGAGAATTTGGGATTCATGAGGCTAAAGCTGAGACGATAAGGAAAAAAGGATACCTGAACCGTGAACCCCTAGGCCAATGCCCCCTTGAGAAAGAGATAGATGAATTCTGAGGATTAAACTACAAAAATGAATAAATTGGAAATGTGAAAACAATCACTATACAGAATTGACTTTAGACTTCAAATGTTGTAAGCTGGTTACAAAAGATTGAGGAATGCCTACACAAAATATTACAAACTTTACAAGTCGATTTGATGCCTTATAAGAAGGTCAGAATGAAAGCATCTAAAGACAGACTTGCACTACTAAAGACAGAAACAGAACAGCACCTAAGTAACACACGGACAAACAAAATTTGATATATTCAACTAATTTGTGCATCTTGATTCTTGACTAAAGGAGACATAGATATATCACATCATTTTTTATTAGTAACAGCAGGAACAACCTGTTGTAAGAGGGGATTGGTCTGCTGGGTGGAAAATTGCTTCTGATTTATGCCCGTTATATGAGAAGCATTAAGAAGGTTGCCTTGCTGCTGCTGTACTTGCCGCAATCTTTGCAAGTACTTCCCTTTGGTCGGCGACCTCAGGTCTTCCACGATATTGACCCTGAAAATGTGAATAAGTAAATGTCATCTATTCCTACAATCCTATGAATATTGACCACGAAATTGACCTCAGTGATAGCTTAGCATTCTAGATGAATAAACTACAATAGGGAAAACATAATTTAGATGTTTCAAACTAACACTAGATCAAGATGAAACAACAAGAATTGAAGATTTGGACGATGAACATTTTCAGGATAAAGAGTGCAGATACTCCAATTACAACTAACACTAGATCAAGATGTGAATAAGTAAAACGCACAGCCTCACCTACATGTATTTCTTGAGACCTTGAACAACTTCTCCATCTCCTAGTAGCTCCTACCAAAACGAGCCCGAGTCACCGGAGCAACGCCGGAAGCACGCCAGCGACGTGGTGGCCGAAACCCTAGCCGTAGGGGAGGGTCGCGCGTGGTCGCAGGAGGACGCGCGTGTCGGATCTGGTCGGTGGGGATGGAGGAGCGGGGCAAGGGGGTCACGTGGGTGTGCTGGGCGCCGTCGAATCCCGCCGGAGCTCGCCGGAATCGGCCGCCGTAGCTGCTCGCGCGGGGGAGAGGGAGAGACGAGCGGGAGAGAGAGAGCGGCGGAGCTTGGGGGAGTGTTGCGCGCGGCCGGTGCTCGCCGGAACCGGCTGGCATGGGTGGTGGCGGCGGCGAGGAGATCGTGGGGAGAGGAGCCGGGGTGGGGTGGATCGAGGGGTGGGGGTGAGTTTGTGAGAGTTTAGGGATGAGAGAGAGAGAGAGGTGGGGTGGGAGTGGATCGGGCCGGTGTGGTGGGGCTGGGGAGAGAGAGGGGGGTGGCTACGATGGGGCATCTCTTTGCCGTCTGCTAGGGCAAAGATTCTTTGCCATCTGCTGGCAGACGGCAAAGAGGTGGGGCTGGTGGGCTGGACCTACCCATCTCTTTGCCGTCTGCCAGCGGACGGCAAAGATTCTTTGCCATCTGCTGGCAGACGGCAAAGAGCTGACTGATGGCAACCAGGTTCTTTGCCGTCTGTCAGTTCTTTGCCGTCTGTTTTTTGTAAGCAGACGGCAAAGACCTTCTTTGCCGTCCGCTGGCAGACGGCAAAGAGCTGGCAGATGGCAAAGTCCCTGATTCCAGTAGTGCATATCTAATTAAGTCATCAGTGAAGGCGAGAAAGTAACGATAACCGCGCGCCTCAATGCTCATCGGACCGCACACATCAGTATGTATGATTTCCAATAAGTCACTTGCCCGTTCCATTGTTCCAGAGAACGGCGTTTTAGTCATCTTGCCCATGAGGCATGGCTCACATGTGTCAAGTGATTCAAAATCAAGTGACTCCAAAAGTCCATCAGCATGGAGCTTCCTCATGCGTTTTACGCCAATATGACCTAAACGGCAGTGCCACAAGAAAGTGGTATTATCATTATTAACTCTACATCTTTTGGCATCAATCTTATGAACATGTGTATCATTACTATCGAGATTCAATAAGAATAAACCCCTCACATCGGGTGCATGACCATAAAAGATATTACTCATATAAATAGAACAACCATTATTCTCTGATTTAAATGAGTAACCGTCTCGCAATAAACAAGATCCAGATATAATGTTCATGCTTAACGCAGGCACTAAATAACAATTATTCAGGTTCATCACTAATCCCGATGGTAATCGAAGAGCGAGCGTGCCGACGGCGATCACATCAACCTTGGAACCATTTCCCACGCACATCGTCACTTCGTCCTTTGCCAGCCTCCGTCTATTCCGCAGTTCCTGTTTTGAGTTGCAGATATGAGCAACCGCACCGGTATCAAATACCCAGGCACTACAACGAGAGTTGGTAAGGTACACATCAATAACATGTATATCATATATACCTTGTTTGTTGTTGGCCGCCTTCTTGTCAGCCAAATACTTGGGGCAGTTCCGCTTCCAGTGTCCAGTTCCCTTGCAATGAAAGCACACAGTTTCTGGTTTGGGTCCAGCCTTGGATTTCTTCACGAGAGGAGCAACTGCTTTGCCACTCTTCTTGGAGTTACCCTTCTTAACCTTGCCATTTATCTTGAAACTAGTGGTTTTATTGACCATCAACACTTGATGCTCCTTCTGAATTTCAGACTCAGCGGCTTTCAGCATCGCAAACAGCTCGGCGACTGACTTGTTCATCCCGTGCATGTTATAGTTCAACACGAAGCTCTTGTAGCTAGGTGGCAATGATTGAAGAACTCTGTCAGTGATAGCCTCTGGCGGAAGGGGCATCCCCAATTCAGCCAGACGGGTGGAGTACCCAGACATTCTGAGTACGTGATCACTGATAGACCCGTTCTCCTCCATCTTGCAAGCATAGAACTTATCGGAGATCTCATATCTCTCGATCTGGGCATTCTTCTGAAAGATAAACTTCAACTCCTGGAACATCTCATATGCTCCATGACGTTCAAAACGTCTTTGAAGTCCCGGTTCTAAGCCATACAATATTGCACATTGAACTATTGAGTAATCTTCAGAACGAGCCTGCCAGGCGTTCACAACGTCTAGAGACTCAACTGGAGCGGGTGGATCACCAAGCGGTGCATCAAGGACATAAGCCTTCTGGGAAGCTGTAAGGATAATCCTTAGATTACGGGCCCAGTCCACAAAGTTACTTCCATCATCTTTCAACTTAGCTTTCTCTAGGAACGCATTAAAATTCAGGGGTGCTACCGCGCGAGCCATGATCTACAACATAAATATAGCAAAGACAACTTAGACTATTGTTCAAGATAATGAGTTTAGTTAATCATATTTACTTAAAAACTCCCACTCAAATTGACATCCCTCCGGTCATTCGAGTGTAACATGATCCAAATCCACCAACTCAAGTCCGATCATCACGTGAGTTGAGGTGGTTTCAATGGTGAACATCTTCATGTTGATCATATCTACTATATGACTCATGTTCGACCTTTCGGTCTCTTGTGTTCCGAGGCCATGTCTGTACATGCTAGGCTCGTCAAGTTTAACCCGAGTGTTCCGCACGTGCAACATGGCTTACACCCGTTGTATGGGAACGTAGAGTCTATCACACCCGATCATCACGGCGTGTCTCGAAACGACGAACTTTCGCAATGGTGCACACTCGGGGAGAACACAATTTATCTTGAAATTTAAGTGAGGGATCACCTTATAATGCTACCGTCGTCCTAAGCAAAATAAGATGCATAAAAGGATTAACATCACATGCAAATCATAAGTGACATGATATGGCCATGAACTTGTGCTTTTGATCTCCATCTCCAAAGCACCGGCATGATCTCCATCGTCACCGGCATGACACCATGATCTCCATCATCTTGATCTCCATCAACGTGTCGCCATGAGGTTGTCGCGCCGACTGTTGCTCCCACGACTATTGCTAACTCATAGCGATAAAGTAAAGCAAAACGGCGAAAATAATTAAAGACAACTCTATGGCTCCTGCCAGTTGCCGTACTCATCGACATGCAAGTCGTGATATTCTATACAACACATGATCATCTCATACATCACATATATCTCATCATGTAATTGGCCATATCACATCACAACATACCCTGCAAAAACAAGTTAGACGTCCTCTAATTGTTGTTGCAAGTTTTACGTGCCTTCTACGGGTTTGCAAGAACCGTTCTTACCTACGCAAAACCACAACGTGGTGTAGTGATTGCTTTTTGATCTTCTAAAAGAACCCTCTACATTGAAATCGATTCAACTAAAGTGAGAGAGACAGACACCCGCTAGCCATCTTTATGCAACGAAGTTACATGTCAGTTGAAGGAACCGGTCTCTCGTAAGCGTACGAGTAATGTTGGTCCGGGCCGCTTCATCTCACAATACCGCCGAATCAAGTATCAACTAGTAACGGCAAGCAATATGTATACACCCACGCCCACAACTCGTTTGTGTTCTACTCGAGATCTCATCTACGCATAGACCTAGCTCAGATGCCACTGTTGGGGAACGTTGCATGGGAAACAAAAAATTTCCTACGCACACACAAGATCTATCCATGGTGATGAGCATCTACGAGAGGGAGAGTGAATCTACATACCCTTGTAGATCGCTAAGCGGAAGCGTTAAGAAACGCGGTTGATGTAGTCGAACGTCTCCGCGATCCAAATCGCAAGTCGTCCCTCGATCTGATCACAAACTAGTGCCGAACGGACGGCACCTCCGCGTTCAACACACGTACGGCTTGATGACGCCTTCACCTCCTCGATCCAGTGAGCGATGGTGAAGTAGTAGATGAGTTCTGGCAGCACGACGGCGTGGTGATGGTGGTGAGGAACAATCTCTACAGGGCTTCGCCAAGCACTACGGAGATTATGACGAGAGAACTAGAGGGTTAGGGTTGCCGACACACGGCTTGGGAAATCTTGATGTATCCCGTGTGCTAGCCCTGCCCCTCTATTTATATGTTGAGCCCTGGGGTCTAAACTTGGAGAGAAAACCTCCACAAGGTCGGTTTTGCCCGCACAAGGTCGGTTTGGCCCGCACGGAAAGAGTCCAACTCGGATTCCAACAGTACCGCGTACAAGCGGTAGTACCGCTCACGAGCGGTAGTACCGCTTGAGCGGTAGTACCGCTTCACACAAGCGGTAGTACCGCTTACACGGTAGTACTGCCTTACCAGCGGTAGTGCCGCTTAAGGCAGCAGCAAAACTTCCTTTTGCACTTTCCAATACCTCGTGGGCTTTACCCCTTTGGCTCATATAAAGTGTTGCTGCACCCGAACACTTCGGTAAACACCCGGAACCCCTTCCGGTGAATTCCGGAACCCTTCCGGAGATCAAAACACTATTATCACATATATCAATCTTTACCTCCGGACTCTTCCGGAGATCCTCGTCATGTCCGGGATCTTATCCGGGACTCCGAACAACCTTCGGTCACCAACAAAATAACTCAACTATACTAATCGTCACCAAACGTTAAGTGTGTAGACCCTGCGGGTTCGAGAACTATGTAGACATGACCGAGACACTTCTACGATCAATAACCAATAGCGGGACCTGGATGCCCATATTGGCTCCTACATATTCTACGAAGATCTTTATCGGTCGAACCTCTATGTCAAGGATTCAGTTAATCCCGTATACTGTTCCCTTTGTTCTTCGGTATGTTACTTGCCCGAGATTCGATCGTCGGTATCTCCATACCTAGTTCAATCTCGTTACTGGCAAGTCTCTTTACTCGTTCCGTAATACAAGATCTCGTGGCTAACACTTTAGTCACATTGCTTGCAAGGCTCATTGTGATGTTGTATTACCGAGTGGGCCCTGAGATACCTCTCCGTCACACGGAGTAACAAATCCCAGTCTTGATCCATGCCAACCCAACAGACACCCTCGGAGATACCTGTAGAGCACCTTTATAGTCACCCAGTTACGTTGCGGCGTTTGATACACACAAGGTACTCCTCCGATGTCAGGGAGTTGCATGATCTCATGGTCATAGGAACAGATACTTGACATGCAGAAAACAATAGCAATAAACTGACACGATCATATGCTACGTTTACAGTTTGGGTCTTGTCCATCACATCATTCTCCTAATGATGTGATCCCGTTATCAAATGACATCTCATGTCCATGGCCAGGAAACCTTCACCATCTTTTGATCAACGAGCTAGTCAACTAGAGGCTTACTAGGGACACTGTGTTGTCTATGTACCCACACATGTATTTGAGTTTCCAATCAATACAATTATAGCATGGATAATAGACGATTATCATGAACAAGGAAATATAATAATAACCAATTTATTATTGCCTCTAGGGCATATTTCCAACACCTTCTCCCTAGCGGTTAAACACTTCGCGATGAATAAAGCAAAGTAGTGCACAGAAGGAAACTGCAAACTGGTAGCAGTGGCTTTTGACACGCCTCTATCTTCACCCACTGTTAAAGTGAGGAGACCATCCTCAAACTCCGCTGGTCTAGGCTCTCTTAATTCCCCATCAGAAGGGATCAAGCATATGTCGCAAAAGTCAGTGAGCGGTATCTTGTGAGTTTCAGCGTATAGCTTAAACTGCACCTCAGGAGGATTATTCCTACTCAGAAAATGAAAACTTTGCACAAAGGAATTTGTAAGGATGTGGTGTTGGTCACACTTAGCTGTGAGGAACTTGGTCAGCCCAGCATTTTCAATGAATTGAGCAAACTCTTGATGGAACCCGGCCTCCTCCATGAAGGCATCATGCAGCCATTCGCACGGCCGCACCTCCACCGTTCTCGGAGTGTGGAGGTCATTGTCCGATGATTCCCCAATGACTCCTTTGGCATTTTTCTTGGAGAAAAACTTCCTAAGAAATACATCTTATTCCTATAATAAAAATTCTGAAAATTTTAGTCCACAAAATTTTGTCAACAAAACTTTGTAAGATTGATAGCAACTACTCCTAAGGTTGCATAGAGGCCATATTAAGCATTCAAAGTACTTAGAACTCTAAGAATTCAACATGCAAGCTCATCTACAGCAGCACCAAGAGTAGCTGATTACTATAAAAATAACCCACTAAATCAAAAACTAATTGGAGCAATGGAGGAGTCACATACCAAGTAGCACCCCCCCCCAAACAGTTTTGGAAACGGAGCTTCGAGCAAAGAGATCGAAATCCGCGGGTTTGAGAGCAAGAACACGGGAATGAGAGCTATGGTGATTTTTTCTGGAGGTAAGGGATGACATGGGCTAAAGGGATAAGTGAGGGGGCCCACATGGGGGCCACAACCCACCAAGGGCGCCTGGGGTTGCTGGCGTGCCCTGGTGTCTTGTGGGCACCAGGTGCACCCCCCTCTGGTGTTATTTGCACCATAAATTAAGAAATATTCAGAAAAAAATCGTATCAAATTTTCAGAACATTCTGAGAACTTTTATTTTTGGGTCATTTTTTACTGCACGGAGAAAACAGAAAACAGGATAAACATGGCATTTTATTTTATTGGACTAAGTAAAACAAAAAATAAAAGGCCGGAGCAGAAGATTGTGCCTACTAGATTGATCGACTTCATACCTCTAAAAAATGATCCATTAATAAGGTTGATCAAGTCTTATTAACAACCACTTCCTATTAGCATGAAACCGAAGAACTTTCGTAAAACACTAGGTTACCTCAATGGGGATATGCATATCCCCAACAATAAGTATATCATATTTCTTTTTGGCAGTAGGTAGAGGTAATTGAAAACTTCCAATAGTGAGTGTCGAAGATTCTTCAATGACATTTATACCATTCACTTGGAATTGTTTCTTCGGAAAGTGCACCGCATGCTCATTACCATTGATATGAAAAGTGACTTCACTTTTATTGCAATCAATAACAGCCCTTGCAGTATTAAAAAAGGGTCTACCAAGGATAATCGACATGTTGTCGTCCTCGGGCATCTCAAGAATAACAAAGTCCGTTAAGACAGTAACATTTGCAACAACAACGGGCACATTCTCACAAATACTGATAGGTATGGCAGTTGATTTGTCAGCCATTTGTAATGATATTTCAGTAGGTGTGAGTTTATTCAAATCAAGTCTTTTATATAAGGAGAAAGGCATAACACTAACACCAGCTCCCAAATCACACAAAGCAGTTTTGACATAATTTCTTTTAATGGAGCAAGGTATAGTTGGTATTCCCGGATCTCCAAGTTTTTTAGGTACTCCATCCTTAAAAGAATAGTTAGCAAGCATGGTGGACATTTCAGTTTCAGGTATCTTTCTTTTATTAGTGATGATGTCTTTCATGTATTTTGCATAAGGGGCCAATCTTTAAGATATCAGTTAAGCGGGTACGCAAAAAGACTGGCCTAATCATTTCAGTAAAGCGTTCAAATTCTTCATCATCTTTTTTCTTAGATGGTTTAGGTGGAAAGTGTTGGGGAACGTTGCATGGGAAACAAAAATTTTCCTACGCACACGCAAGATCTATCCATGGTGATGAGCATCTACGAGAGGGAGAGTGGATCTACATACCCTTGTAGATCGCTAAGCGGGAAGCGTTAAGAAACGCGGTTGGTGTAGTCGAACGTCTTCGCGATCCAAATCGCCGAGCGTCCTGCGATCCAATCACGATCTGTCTCGCAATCCAATCGCGATCCGTCCCGGGATCCCATCATGATCCGTCCCGCGATCAAATCACGAACCGTCTCGCGATCCTGATCACGGTCCTTCCGATCTAGCGCCGAACGGACGGCACCTCCGCGTTCAGCACACGTACAACTCGATGACGATCTCCGCCTTCTTGATCCAGCAAGAGGGAGCGGAGAGGTAGATGAGTTCTCCGGCAGCGCGACGGCGCGGCGGCGGCGGTGGTGGAACTATTCCGGCAGGGCTTCGCCTAAGCACCACCGAACTAGACTAGAGGAGAAAACGATCTAGATGAAATAGAGGGAGCACGTGGCAATTAGGGTTAGCTCTTCCCTCTAAATCCTCTAGTATATATAGGAGGGAGGGAGGGGAGGAGGCCGCCTCAAACCCTCAAGGTTTGGCCGAAATTGGAGGTGGAGGAGTCCTACTCCAATCCTATTAGGAGTAGGATTCCTCCTTTCCACTTGGAAACCCTTTCCACCTTTCCTCCTTTGGATTTTTTCCACCCAAAGCCACATGGGCCTTATTGGGGGGGGGGGGGGGTTAGGCCAGTCCACTAGGGGCTGGTTTGACTCCTCCCACAGCCCATGAGGCCTTTGGGTCGAGACACCCCTCCCGATGGTCCCCGGTACCCCTCCCGGCACTCCCGGTACACTACCGAAATACCCGAAACTTTTCCGGTGACCAAAACAGGACTTCCTATATTTCAATCTTTACCTCCGGACCATTCCGGAGCTCCTCGTGACGTCCAGGATCTCATCCGGGACTCCAAACAACCTTCGGTCACCACCATACATAACTCTACTATACCGAAACGTCACCGAACCTTAAGTGTGCAGACCCTGCGGGCTCGAAATCTATGTAGGCATGACCAAGACACCTCTACGGTCAATAACCAATAGCGGGACCTGGATGCCCATATTGGTTCCTACATATTCTACGAAGATCTTTATTGGTTGAACCTCTATGTCAAGGATTCAGTTAATCCCGTACGCTATTCCCTTTGTTCTTTGGTATGTTACTTGCCCGAGATTTGATCGTCGGTATCTCTATACCTAGTTCAATCTCGTTACCGGCAAGTCTCTTTACTCGTTCTGTAATACAAGATCCCGTGGCTAACACTTAGTCACATTGCTTGCAAGGCTTATTGTGATGTTGTATTACCGAGTGGGCCCTGAGATACCTCTCCGTCACACGGAGTAACAAATCCCAGTATTGATCCATGCCCACTCAACAGACACCCTCGGAGATACCTGTAGAGCATCTTTATAGTCACCCAGTTACGTTGTGACGTTTGATACACACAAGGTATTCCTCCGGTGTCAGTGAGTTGCATGATCTCATGGTCATAGGAACAGATACTTGACATGCAGAAAACTATAGCAATAAACTGACACGATCATATGCTATGTTTATAGTTTGGGTCTTGTCCATCACATCATTCTCCTAATGATGTGATCCCGTTATCAAATGACATCTCATGTCTATGGCTAGGAAACCTTGACCATCTTTGATCAACGAACTAGTTAACTAGAGGCATACTAGGGACACAGTGTTGTCTATGTACCCACACATGTATTTGAGTTTCCAATCAATACAATTATAGCATGGATAATAAACAATTATCATGAACAAGGAAATATGATAATAACTAAATTATTATTGCCTCCAGGGCATATTTCCAACAGAAAGGGCATGGGTTTCTGAACCCATGGATCTCTGTCTTTAACATGTTTTCTAGCCACAAAGTCTCTTTTATCATAGCGTTTATTTTTAGGTTGTGGGTTATCAAGATCAACGGCAGGCTCTACTTCAACATCATTATCTGGTTCTTTATCATTGTTCGGTTGAGCATACTCATGAACATCATCATTATCGTTTTCATTATCACTAGGTGAATGTTCATTACCAGACTGAGTTTCAGCATCAGAAATAGAGACATCATTATTAACAGGAGGTTTTTGTATCTCAGGTTCACTAGAGGTATGCAAAGTCCTATCATTTTTCTTTTTCTTTTTCTTTTTAGAAGGACCAGGTGCATCAGTGTTAATTCTATGAGAGTCTTGTTCAATTCTTTTAGGATGACCTTCAGTATAGAGTGGTTCTTGGGTCATTCTACCTCCTCTAGTTACTACTCTAGCAGCAAAATCATTCATGTTATTATTCATTTCATCAAGCAATTCTTTTTGAGATTTAGCGACTTGTTCTAACTGGGTTTGAACCATAGAGGCATGTTTTCCTACACCTCTAACATCATTACTGATTCTAAATAACAAGTCACTCAAGCGAGCAATCATATCGGAGTTATATTTCAATTGTTTCGGAACATGTGCATTGAAATGATCTTGTTTCATAATGTAGTTATCAAACTCATATAAGCATTGACTAGGATGTTTATTGTAAGGGATAACACTTTCATCAAACTTCAATAAAGAATTTACCTCTACTACCTGTGGAGGTGGTGGTGTGTCAAGGCCATGTATTTCTTCAATAGGTGGTAAATTCTTAACATCCCTAGCTTTTATACCTTTTTCCTTCATACATTTATTTGCCTCTTGGATATCTTCGGGACTGAGAAATAAGATACCCCTCTTCTTCGGAGTGGGTTTAAGCGGTGGTTCAGGGAGAGTCCAATCATCATAATTCTTCAATATATTATTCAATAGTTCCTCAGCTTGTGCAACAGTTCGTTCCCTGAAAACACAACCAGCACAACTATCTAGGAAGTCCCTAGAAGCATCGGTTAGTCCATTATAGAAGATATCAAGTATTTCATTTTTCTTGAGAGGGTGATCAGGCAAAGCATTAAGCAATTGGATAAGCCTCCCCCAAGCTTGTGGGAGACTCTCTTCTTCAAATTGCACAAGGTTAAATATTTCCTGTAAGGCAGCTTGTTTCTTTTGAGCAGGAAAATATCTTTTAGAGAAGTAGTAAATCATATCCTGGGGACTACACACACAACCAGGAGCAAGAGTATTGTACCATGCCTTAGCATCACCCTTTAATTAGAATGGAAATAACTTAAGGATGTAGTAGTAGCGAATCTTCTCATCGTGAGCAAAGAGGGTGGCTATATCATTCAGCTTAGTATGATGTGCCACTACAGTTTCAGTTTCATAGCCATGGAAAGGATCAGATTCAAGCAAAGTAATTAACTCTGGGTCGATAGAGACTTCATAATCCTTATCAGTAACAAAGATAGGTGAAGTAGCAAACTTAGGTTCACATTTCATTCTAGCATTCAAAGTCTTTTCCTTATACTTGCGTAGCAATTTCTTAAGATCGTTTCTATCCTTACAAGAAAGGATTTCCCTAGTTGTCTCCTCATCCAGAACATAACCTTCAGGTATCTTAGGAATTTAAAATCTAGGAGAGCAAGGTCTAATAGGTGTTTCATAATCATTAGTTTCAAGAGCTTCATCAGTTTCAGCAATCTCTTCAGTTTCAATATTTTCATTCTCTTTAGCTCTAGCAATTTGTTCATCAAGAAATTCACCTGGTGGCACATTATCATCAAGCATGGTACTAGCATCATCATAAGCATCATTAATAGCAGAAGTAGCATCATCAATAACTTGCAACATATCAGGATTAATAGCATGTGGTGGTGTTGCAAGCTTACTCATAACCAAAGGTGAATCAAGTGCACAGCTAGATGGCAGCTCCTTACCTCCCCTCGTCTTAGAGGAAAAAATCTTGGTTTTTGGATCCTTCAGATTCTTCATAGTGATCAATTGATATAAATCCCAAGTGACTCAACAAATAGAGCTATGCTCCCCGGCAACGACGCCAGAAAAAGGTCTTGATAACCCACAAGTATAGGGGATCGCAACAGTTTTCGAGGGTAGAGTATTCAACCCAAATTTATAGATTCGACACAAGGGGAGCCAAAGAATATTTGTGAGTATTAGCAGCTGAGTTGTCAATTCAACCACACCTGGAGATTAAATATCTGCAACAGAGTGATCGGTAGCACAGTAGTATGATAGTTTTGATAGCAGTAGTAGCAGCAACAGTAACGGTAGCAGTGATAGCAATAGTTTTGTACTAGTTGGAACAATAGCAGTAGCAATAGTAACTCACCAAGAACAATATGTGGAAAACTCGTAGGCACTGGATCCGTGAACTCGTTGGATGATATTCATCATATAACGGTCATAACCTAGGGCGACACAGAACTAGCTCCAGTTCATAAATGTAATGTAGGCATGTATTCCGTAAATAGTCATACGTGCTTATGGAAAAGAACTTGCATGACATATTTTGTCCTACCCTCCCGTGGCAGCGGGGTCCATAAGGAAACTAAGGGATATTAAGGCCTCCTTTTAATAGAGAACCGGAGCAAAGCATTAACACACGGTGAATACATGAACTCCTCAAACTACGGTCATCACCGGAAAGTATCCCGACTATTGTCACTCTGGGGTTTACGGATCACAACACATAATAGGTGCGTATGACTAGCAAGATCGGATCTGGAACATAGATATAATGGTGATAACATAAACGGTTCAGATCTGAAATCATGGCACTCGGGCCCTAGTGACAAGCATTAAACATGGCAAAGTCATAGCAACATCAATCTCAGAACATAGTGGATACTAGGGATCAAGCCCTAACAAAACTAACTCGATTACATGATGAATCTCATCCAACTCTTCACCGACCAGCTAGCCTACGAAGGAATTACTCACTCCCGGTGGGGAGCATCATGGAATTAGCGATGGAGAAGGGTTGATGATGACGAAGACAGAAGATTCCCTTCTCGGGAGCCCCAAACGGGCTCCAGATCTGGCCTCCCGATGAAGAACAGAAGATGACGGTGGCTCCGTATCGTAAAACACGATGAAACTTTCTCTCTGGTTTTTTTCTCCAAAAATAGGATTTTATAGCGTCGGAATTAGGGCCAGTGGGGCCCCGGGGGGGGCTGGCGCGCCCTGGTGTATCGTGCCCAGCCGGGGCTCCCCCTCCGGTGGTTCTTGGATCCAGTATTTTTTAGTTATTGTAAAATAAATCTCCAAAAAGTTTTGTCCGATTCCGAGAACTTTTATTTCTGCACAGAAACAACACAATGGTAGTTCTGCTGAAAACAACGTCAGTCCAGGTTAGTTTCATTCAAATCATGCAAATTAGAGTCCAAAACAAGGGCAAAAGTGCGAGGAAAAGTAGATACGACAGCGACATGTCAACGCTCCAAGCAAAAATCACATCATGTGACGAATAAAAATATAGCTCCAAGTGACATACCGATGGATTCGAGACGAAAGAGGGGATGCCTTCCGGGGCATCCCCAAGCTTCGACGCTTGAGTCTCCTTTAAAATATTACCTTGGAGTGCCTTGGGCATCCCCAAGCTTAGGCTTTTGCTACTCCTTATTCCTTTGTCCATCAAGATAACACCCAAAACTTGAAAACTTCAATCACACAAAACTCAACAAAACCTCGTGAGATCCGTTAGTATAAGAAACATATTGCATACTTTACGTACTGTTGTAAATTGATTAAAATTTCATAAATGCATAATAGGTACGGTATTCTAACTTCTCCATGGCTTATACCCCCCAACACATTCCATAGTTTAATCAAAATAAGCAACTACGCAAGCAAAAACAGAATCTGTCTAAAACAGAATAGTCTGTAGCAATCTGTAGAGACCCTATACTTCTGCAACTCGAAAATTTCCGAACAATTAGGAAAACCTCAAAAATTTGTATAGCAACACTGTGTAAAAAGTTCAGATCATTATCACACTCCAGCGAAAAATCAAAATTGTTGTACTGGAGTCAAAAGTTTCTGTTTTGTTTCAGCATCGATTCTACTCATCTTGTGAGTCATCCCAAAGGCATTACTTGGCACAAACACTAATTTAAACACAAAATCATAACCATTACAGAGGCAATAATCATTATATTAAAAATAAACAGAAAGTTCTAAGCAAAATTTAAAGATAACTATTGGGTTGCATCCCAACAAGCGCTATTGTTTTATGCCCCTCGCTAGGCATAATGCATAGTTTCAAGTATTGTCATTTTTGGCACTCCACCCATAAGTGGCTCTCATAATTGATTCATAAGGTGGTTTAATTCTCTTCCTATGGAAGTGTTTCATCCCTTTCTTTAATGGGAACTGGAACCTTATGTTTCCCTCTTTAATGTCAATGATTGCACCTGTAGTTCGTAAGAAAGGTCTTCCAAGTATTATGGGACAAGAAGGATTGCAATCAATATCAAGCACAATAAAATCTATAGGCACATAATTTTTATTTGCAATAATAAGCACATCATTAATTCTACCTAAAGTTTTCTTGATGGTAGAATCCGCAAGATGCAAGTTGAGGGAACAATCTTCAATATTAGTGAGACCAAGCACTTCACAATGAGTTTTAGGAATAGTTGAAACACTAGCACCAAGGTCACACAAAGCATTGAATTCATATTTATTGATCTTTATTTTGATAGTAGGTTCCCACTCATCATGCAATTTTCTAGGAATAGAAACTTCAAGCTAAAGTTTCTCATCATAAGCTCTTAGCATAGCTTCTACTATATGTTCGGTAAAAGATTTGTTTTGTTCATAAGAATTGGGTGAGCTAATAACGGATTGTGACAAGGAAATACATTCTACTAAAGAGAAATTATCATAATTAAATTCCTTGTAATCCAAGATAGTGGGTGCACCACTAGTTAAAGTTTTGACCTATCCAAACCCACATTTTTCAGTTTTAGCATCAAAATCATCACCCTCCAAGGAAACGGGACGATCCTCTAATAAAGTTCACTCATCTACAGTCCCTTTATCGTTTATATTCAGAGAGGTAAATAAATATTCAATAGGTGAAACACCAATCATTTTAAGATCTTCATCATGATTCCGGTAAAAATCGGGTGGAAGAGCCTTTTCTAAGAATTCCCGTTTAGCTCTCAACTTAGCGGTCCTCTCCTTACTTTCATTAATAGATATTTGGATAGATTTAATAGCATCAATGAAATCATGATTGGGTGGCAAAGCTTTATTTTTAAGAGTTTCCACATCAAGAGCAATTCTATCCATGTTTTTAGCGAAAGTATCAACTACATGCATTTTTCTTCAACCATAGTGTTGAAAACCTTTTGAAAATTAATAAATTCTTTAATTGTGTTATCAAGACCAGAGGGTATCCTATTAGCATTTGTATAATAATTTCCATAGTTGTTAGAGGAATTACCGGGATATGGCCTAGAATTGAAATTTCCTCTATAATCATTGTTATTGAAATTATTTCGCGAGACAAAGTTCACATCAATAGCATCATTATTTTGCTCAATCAAAGTAGACAAGGTAACATCATTGGGATCAACATGAGCATTTTTACTAGCAACCATATTCATAAGGGCGTCCACTTTTTCACTCAAAGTAGTGATTTCTTCAACAGAATTTACCTTCTTACTGGTTGGAGCCCTTTCGGTATGCCATTGAGAATAATTTGTCATGATATTGTCCAGAAGTTTGGTGGCGTCTCCTAAGGTCACATCCATAAAGGTACCACCTGCAGCAGAATCTAGAAGATTTCTAGACACAAAGTTCAGTCCAGCATAGAAATTTTGGATAATCATCCACATATTTAAACCATGAGTTGGACAATTCCTTATCACTAATTTCATTCTCTCCCAAGCTTGTGCAACATGATCTTGATCTTGCTGTTTAAAATATTATTTAATTTCTAAGGGAGATGATCTTAGCAGGAGGAAAATACTTGGCAATAAAAGCATCTTTACATTTATCCCATGTTCCAATACTATTACGCGGTAAAGATGAAAACCAAGCTTTAACTTTATCTCTTAGTGAAAAAGGAAATAATTTTAATTTCACAATATCATTATCCATATCCTTTTTCTTTTGCAGGTCACATAATTCAACAAAGGTATTAAGATGTGACGCGGGATCCTCATTAGGACTTCCCGAAAATTGATCTTTCATGACAAGATTTAGCAATGCATCATTAATATCAAAAGGTTCCGCACTAGTGGCGGGTGGTATAGTTGTACTAATAAAATCATTATTATTAGTATTTGAGAAGTCACACAATTTAGTAGTATCTTGAAACATGGTGACCGAGCAAGCAAAGTAACAAGCAAGACTGGTAAACTTGCAAGCGAAAAGTAAACTAGTAACAAGCAAAGGTAAATATTTTTGTATTTTTGATTTTTATGGGACAAGCTAAATATAAAAGCAAATAAAAAGAAGAACAAGTGAATGAAAATTTGTGTGAAGTTACTTGGTAGTTGATGATGATATTCCCCGGCAACAGCGCCAGAAATCCTTCCTGATACTTGTGGTCTGCGTTGGGTTTTCCGTGAAGAGGAACGGGTAATTGCAGCACAAAGTGCATAAGTATTTCCCTTAGTTATGAAACCAAGGTTTATCGGACCAATAGGAATATCAATCCTCAACCGTCTTCAGCGGCTGCACACAAATGAACAAACGACTTGCACCCAACGCGGGCAAGAGGGTTGTCAATCCCCTTGATCTCGTTATTTGAAAGCAAATGAGTTGTGTAGATAATTATTGATAAGAGTAAAAAAAGTAAAAGTAAATAAAGACAACGAGGTAATAATTGCGTTTGCAAATATATAAGTGAATAGACCCGGGGGCGGTAGTGTTCTCTAGTGGCATCTCTCATGTAGGCAACATACGGTGGGTAAACAAATTACTGTTGGGCAATTGATAGAAAAGCGTATAGTTATGCGATCTTCACGATAATGATCATGTATATATAGGCATCACGTCCATAAGCAAATAGGCCGACTCCTGCCTACACCTATTACTATTACTCTACTCATCGACCGCTATCCAGCATGCATCTAGAGTATTAAGTAAAACAGAGTAATGCTTGGAGAACGATGACATGATGTAGACAAAGTAAACTCAAACAATACGAATGAACCCCATCGTTTTATCCTTAGTATAAACAACACAAAGACGCATCTTATCCCCTACTTTGTCACTGGGATATAGAAACTCGCCAGGATGAACCTACCACAACGCACCACTCCCACCGATGAAATATCAATCTACTTGGCCAAAGCATATCAATAGATCGGAGAGCATTACGAAGCTATAATGATCATGCACTTAAGAGATAATATAATTTAGAGGCATCTCAAATACTTTTCATGATTAATCTGAACATAAACCCACAATTCATCGGATGCCAACAAACACACCGCACAATAGGATTACATCGGATAGATCAAAGCGAAGATGCGATGACCATTGTATTGAACATCATAAGAGAGAGAGATTGCCATCTAGGTACTATCTATGGACCCGTAGGTCTATGGTGAACTACTCACACATCATCATGAGGGTAGCGAGGTTGATGAAGAGGCCCTCCTTGATCGATCCCCCCTCCAGCAGGGTGCCGAAACGGAGCTCCAGATGGCCTCACGATGGAATAGAGACTTGCGGCATCGCAAAAAGGGTTTCGGGACCGCTTCCAGGGTTTTCACGATATTAGAGAATTTATAGGCCGAAGAGGGACATCGGGAGAAGCCCGAGGGGGCCACCACATATCAGGGCGTGCCCCCCCCAGGGCGCTCCCTGATGTGTGGTGGGGCCCTCATGCACCTCCTGGCTTCTTCCAAAGCTTCTAGGTCTTCATATAGTCCATAAAAAATCATCAAAAAATTTCATGGAAATTGGACTTCGATTGGTACAGTAAACCTGAAAAGACAAAAACATGCAGAAAACGGCAACTGGCATTGGGCACTGGGTCAATAGGTTAGTGCTCAAAAATATTATAAATTGGTAAATAATGACCCAAAAAGTATCCTAGAATGATAATATATCAGCACGGAACAATAAAAAATTATAGATACGTTGGATACGTATAAGGGAGGAGGCCAAGGAAGAAGAAGGAGGGGGGCTCTCTCCTCTTCTCTCCCGGTGGCGCCGGAGCGCCGCCGGGGTATCCATCGTGACGACGATCTACACCAACAACTTCGCCGCCGTCACCACCAACTCTCTCCCCCCTCTGTGCAGCGGTGTAAAACCTCTTCTCTCCACTGTAATCTCTACTTAAACATGGTGCTTAATACTGTATATTATTATCCAATGATGTGTGGCTATCCTATGATGTTTGAGTAGATCTCTTTTGTCCTATGGGTTAATTGTGGTATGATGTTATTGATATGAGTTGTATGTTGATATGGTGTTATCCTAAGGTCCCTTCCATGAGGCGCACACGTGAAGGATTCACACTGGAGGGTTTGCAATATGTTCATGATTCGCTTATAGTGGGTGGCTAGAGTGACAGAAGCTTACACCCGAGTAAGGGGATTGTTTGCGTATGGGAGTAAAGAGGACTTGATGTTTAATGCTATGGCTGGGTTTACCTTAATGATTTCTAGTAGTTGCGGATACTTTCTAGAGGTCCAATCATAAGTGCATATGATCCAAGTACGGAAAGTGTGTTAGTGTATGCCTCTCCCTCATTGCATATGACAAGTATCTATCATATTATATTCAATTGCCGATGGACAATCTTTCTCTTGCGTTACACAAAAAGCTTTCTTCTAAACAACTTACTTATTAATCTTTATCTAAGAAACCCCTAACTTTTATTTACTTGCTCTTTATTACCTTGCAAAACTATCTCTACACCTACTAAGTACTTCTAGTTTCTTTCCCGCAAGTAGTTTCATACTTGTTCTAGGTAAAGTAAATGTTAGCGTGCGTAGATTTGTATCGGTGGACGATAGAACTTGAGAGAGTATTAATTCTTCCTTTAGCTCCTCGTTGGGTTCGACACTCTTATTTTTCAAAAAAGGCTACAAACAATCTCCTACACTTGTGGGTTATCAGGTCCAAAGGGAAACTAAGACATATTAAGGGCTCCTTGTAATAGAGAATCGGAACAAAGCATTAACACATGGTGAATACATGAACTCCTCATACTATGGTCATCACCGGAGATGACCCCAACTATTGTCACTTTGGGGTCTACGGATCATAACACATAATTGGTGCATACAACTTGCAAGATAGGATCCAAAACACTCTCATATTCGTGAAAACATAATAGGTTCAGATCTGAAATCATGGCACTCGGGCCCTAGTGTCGGTGTCAAAACCGGCAGACCTCGGGTAGGGGGGCCGAGCTGTGAGATTGGATCGATGGGTAATAGGAGACAAGGAACACACGGTATTTTACCTAGGTCCAGGCCATCTCTATGGAGGTAAAACCCTATGTCCTGCTCTTGTTGTATTATTGGTGTAGAAACTACACAGTTGATCTACCTCGAGATCGTATGCTTGTGGTATAAACCCTAGGGGTGATGATGATGTGTCTCGGTATCCTCTATGTGCTAAACCCTCTGGTTTATATAGGCACCCGGGTATCTAGGGCTACATGAATGTCGGTTACTAATACGTCTCCAACGTATCTATAATTTTTGATTGTTCCATGCTGGTATATTATCATTCTAGGATACTTTTGGGTCATTATTACAAATTTATAATATTTTTGAGCACTAACCTATTGACCCAGTGCCCAGTGCCAGTTGTTGTTTTCTGCGTGTTTTTGCCTTTGCAGGTTTACTATACTAAATGAAGTCTAATTGCCACAAAACTTTTTGATGATTTTTTCTGGACTATATGAAGACCTAGAAGCTTTGGAAGGAAGTCGGGAGGCGCACGAGGGCCCCACCACACATCAGGGCACGCCCTGGGGGGCGCACCCTGATATGTGGTGGCCCCCTCGGGCACCTCCCGACGTCCCTCTTCGGCCTATAAATTCTCTAATATTCTGAAAACACTGGAGGCAGTCCCGAAACCCTTTTTTCGCTGCCGCAAGTCTCTGTTCCGTCGTGAGGCCATATCGAGCTCCGTTCCGGCACCCTGCTAGAGGGGGGGGGTTGATCACGGAGGGCCTCTTCATCAACCTTGTTGCCCTCATGATGATGTGTGAGTAGTTCACCACAGACCTACAGGTCCATAGCTAGTACCTAGATGACAATCTCTCTCTCTTATGATCTTCAATACAATGGTCATCGCATCTTCGCTTTGATCTATCCGATGTAATCCTATTGTGCGGTGTGTGTTTTGGGATCCGATGAATTGTGGGTTTATGTTCAGATTATTCATGAAAAGTATTTGAGATGCCTCTGAATTATATTATCTCTTATGTGCATGATTATTATAGCTTCGTAATGCTCTCCGATCTATTGATATGCTTTGGCCAAGTAGATTGATATTTCATCGGTGGGAGTGGTGCGTTGTGGTAGGTTCAACCTGGCGAATTTCTATATCCCAGTGACAAAGTAGGGGACAAGATGCGTCTTTGTGTTGTTGCTACTAAGGATAAAACGATGGGGTTCATTCATATTGTTTGACTTTACTTTGTCTACATCATGTCATCATTCTCCAAGCATTACTCTGTTTTACTTAATAATCTAGATGCATGTTGGATAGCGGTCGATGAGTCGAGTAATAGTAATAGGTGCAGGTAGGAGTCGACCTATTTGCTTATGGACGTGATGCCTATATATATATATGATCATTGCCGTGAACATCGCATAACTATCTGCTTTTCTATCAATTGCCCAACAGTAATTTGTTTACCCGTCGTATGCGGCCTACATGAGAGATGTCGCTAGGGAACACTATGCCCCCCGGGTCTATTCACTTCTATATTCGCAAACGCTATATTTACCTTGCTGCCTTTATTTACTTTTTATTTATTTTGCAATTTATATTTATCAGTGCCGTTGTTTTCTCACGACAGATGACATGGGGTGGCTTATCGAGAGTGGTTGGGGCCGAAGGACGCCGGCGGGCTCCGGGAGCGGGATTGGGCACAAGCGGTGAGGGATACACGATGTACCCAGGTTCGGGGCCCTCCGTGGGAGGTAACACCCCTAGTCCTGCTTGTCTGGTTGATGGGTGTTTGGTGTTACAATGGTGCTCCTTGAGCTGTTGCCTAGAGGAAGAAGAAGGAGCGGCGGGCTCTTCTTTCCTCGCTACGTGGGAGTGAGAGTGTAAGACGGGGTGAATGCCTGCCCGATGCATGGGGGGTTTCGGGGGGTTTTATAGGCCAACCCCCGGCTCACAATATACATAAGGTACTGAACGGGGGCCCCGGCAGGAAGCCTCTTGCCGGCCGGCGGCCCCACTGGCGGGGTCGTCTTGTCCCTCATAGGGCCTCGAATCGGCTGCGCTGTAGCCATGCTGGGGCAGGTGATGGAGTTGACACCGGCGTGACCGCACTGTTGCCCCGCCGGGTCTCGATCGGCCAGGGAAAGTGGTACGACCGCCCGGACTGTAGCCATGCGTGCCCGCGCGTCAGCGGTTGCTGTAGCCACACCGAAGCCCATCGTGGGGGTCGTGTCCTGTCGGTGTACTTGGTCGCAGCAGGGAGAGACAAGCGCCTGCCCGTCCAGAGGTCAGCGGGAGGGTCGGCCGCGGGGCGGCCGGCTCCTGTCCAGCCGGCCGCAGGCCAGCCGGCCAGGGGGCCAGCCGGCCAATCGCCTGCCGGCCATGGACCAGCCGGCCGTGGGCCGGCCAGCCAGGGGGCCAGCCGGCAGTTCGCAAGCCGGTCGTGGGGCAGCCAGCCGTGTAAGTTTTTTCTGAAAGGGGCTTGAACTCCCTTATCTTGGCATACCCAGGGGTAATATCCCCGTCAGTAGTCCCCGAAGCCGGCGAGGGCCCGCGTCCTTCCAACGAGGGGGAGCCGGCGGCTTCATCTGGCGGTACCAGCCCGGTACGTGGGGTCGATGGGTGGACCGTGCAGGCGGCCACGCCCGTCGCTTCGGGCTCAACCGCGCCGCCTCGGAACCCGCGCTAAGCTGCGACGCGCCACGTGGGGCGCGGTGACGTGGCGGGCCCCATGGGTGGAGGCGTGATGGGACGTTGCCCTGGGGCTAGCCCGGTAGGCCATGGGCCTAGCCCAATAGGCCTCGGGCCGCCGGCCAAGATCCTCTGTGCCCGGATCCCAGCGGTCACGGCCCGAGGCGCCCCATGCCCCGCGGGTTTCTCGGGGGAAGTGGGCGCAGTTAATCCCACGTCCCCCGGGCTTCGCCCCCTTATTTATAAGGGGGAGGGGGAGAGGCGGAGGAATTTAACGCGCCTCTCTCCCGTCATCTTCCTCGTTTCGCCTCCGTCGCTCCGAGCTCATACCGCTGCATCGCCTGTTCGCGCCTCCGCTCTGGTTCTCCGTGGCGATGGCCGACGGCCCATCCGGCAGCTGGGGCGGTTCCACCGTCACCGAAGCGGACATCGCGTACCTCCGCCGCGCCCGTATGCTGCCGTCGGAGGACCACGTCGCTGCCCGTCCTCCGGGCGCCGAGGTGGTGCCGGAGCCCGAGGAGGGAGAGTGCGTGTTGTTCGCCTCGCACTTCTCGTGCGGCTTCGGGTTGCTGGCGAGCCAGTTCTTCAGGTTTCTTCTTGATTCCCTCGATCTGCAGCCGCGTCATTTGGGGCCAAACTCGATTCTGCAGCTGTCGAGCTTCGTGACCCTCTGCGAGGGCTACCTCGGCCTTCTTCCCTTCATGACGCTATGGAGGAAGCTCTTCTATCTTAAGAGCTTGAAGAATGACAACGAGCCGTACGCCTGTGGGGGCGCGGTGGTGTGCGTTCGCGGCACACTCTTCCCCCGCCTCACCCTCATCGAGTCCGTCAAAAGATGGAACCGGACGTTCTTCTACGTGAAGAACGTCGACCCAGCTCGAGACTACATCCGGCTGCCGCCCTTCGTCAACGTCCCGTCCTCCGGGGCGAACTGGACGGCTGACGTGGCGTTCGAGGAGGTCGTCGGGATGCTGGGCTGGCTCCAGACTATGAGGAGTGGGGAGGGGCTGGTGGTGGCCGATCTGGTGGCCGCCTTCATCGACCGTCGGGTGCTGCCCCTGTAGCTGAGGCCGCACCGGATATGCGATATGGGGGGCCGGCGAGACCCTTGCCGGCTGTCCACCTTCGAGCTGACAGCGGCCTAGGTGGCGGTGCGTGTGAACGCCATCACCAACTTCAAGCTGGCGCCGCGCACTTAGCACTTCGGCAAGCTGCCCTACAGCCGGCACGATCCGGCGCCCCTGGTATGTTTCGACCCGGCGCCTCTCCCTTTTTTGTCCTTTTTACGCTCCTTCAACCGGCCTCCGCGCTTACGCGCCCTGCTGACCGCAGCGCTTTGTGCGACAGAACACGATGGATGGCCCGCATCCTCAGGTGTTCGAGGCGGATCGCGTCGACTCCGACCCGGAGGATTTGAGCTGGGGGTAGGTGTCGAGGAGGAGGTCGAGCCCTCGGGGGAGGTCGAGGCGGACGAGATGATGGGCGACCCGGGAGCCGGCGGGTCCAGAGCTGCCAGTGAGTTCACCTCCGCACCCACGATCAGAGATTGGACCGATGACGATGTCCGTATCTTGGACGCACCTCCCCCCACAGCTCGGCGGGAGCCACGTGGACGGAGCGAGGAGCAGCCGGCCCACGGCCGGACGGGCGAGGCCTCCCGGCGGGAGAAGAGGCCGGCCTCGGGGCAGCCATCGACGCAGCCGCCGGCTCGCAAGAAGGTGCGAGCGGCCGTCGCGAAGCCGCCGCCCCGGGCCAGGCGGGCCCTTCCCGTCGTCGGCGGGTGAGCACTCATCCTAGTTCTCGTAGGTTTCTTCGTGTTTCGAGCCGGCAAGAGCCTGAGGGCCCATCCTTTGTTTATTCTAGGGACGCCATCGAGCTCCATGACACGGAGTCGACCGCCGACCCGATGGACGCTACCAGCCTGCAGGCCCAGGAGCACGCGGCCACGACGCGGGAGGAGAAGAGGAGGCTCGCAGAAATGCGAGCCATGAAGGCAGGGGCGAAGGGCGCGCCCTCGCGTTCGGGGGCCTCGAGTGACGGGAAGCGGAGGCGGCCCGCAGACCCGACGCGCGCGACGGACTCGGCGGCGGAATCGACCCGGATGTCGAGGCCCCCATCGAGCGAGCCGCGAGAGCCGGTCAAGGATACGGCCATGGCCCCGCCCTTGGCGGAGGTGGCCCGGCCGGCGGGCGCGGTGCCCGAGCCGGCTAAGGAGACGGCCCAGCGGGCGGAGACGGTCGTGACCCCACCCACCGTCGAGCCGGCCGCGGCGGACGCGCCCGTCGCTCCGACTGTGCCGGGGGCGGCACCGGAGGAGGCGGTCGGTGGGAGGAGCGAGCCGGTCCAGCCGCCGCCTGTCGAACCGGTCCGGCAGGTGGTGGAGCCGGCCGTGCTGGTTGTAGAGGGGCCCGAGGCCGGCTCCCGAGCCCTGGTGGTTACCACTAACCTTCCGCCGGCTGCCGCCGTGGCGGACGCCGGGTCGAGTGGTGGGGCGAGTCGGTCGAGAAGGACCATGCTTGACGTGATCCGGGACTGGAAAGCGCTGGCCCTCGTCCCGGTCGTCCCGGCCCCGCCAGCCAGCAACCAGTGCCTTGCGCCTAGGGAGCCAGTCCGCCTCATGGTGTACTGCCGTGAGGGGCTGGCTAGGTTTGCGGAGGCCGCCGAAAGCGATTTCCGGCGCGTGGAGGAGGCGGTGAAGGTGAGATTCTAGCTTGCGTTGAACTTTCAGTGGGGGCGCGCGAGCGCAACCAATGGGTGTAGTCTCCGAGATTCGGGCCGGCTGTTCGGCTGCGTGGCAGCCGGGCCGGATTTATCTCTTTTTTGTCTAACATCTTGTCTCTTGGCTCGGAGTAGGCTGAGAACGCCAAGCGGCAGGCACTTTTTGACGAGGCGGTTGCCATTCATAACCGCGGCAAGGCCGGCTTTCATCAGGTCCAGGAGGCGCTGCGGAAGGCGCAAGGTACGTTTGTTCAAGTGGGGGTGCGCGAGCGCACCCACTGGGTGTAGCCCCCGAGAGTCGGGCCGGCTGCTCGGCAGCCGACGCGAATCTTCCGCATTCTTAAGTAACCCGGGTCGATCCTTTCGCAGAGGAGCTGGAGGTCCTGACCCCGATTCGACAGAAGAGGGACGAGGTGGCCTCCGAGCGGGACCGGCTGGAGCGGGATCTCCATGCAGTCACGTCGAAGCGGGACCGGCTGGGCGGCCTGGTCTTGGATGGGCAGGCGGCCCGGGAGCGCCTCACCGCGGAGCTGCAGAAGGAGGTGGCGGCCCGGGAGGAGGCCGCCAAGCAGGCGGTCGACGCCAGCCGGCAGGTCGCCGCCCTGGAGGACGAGGTCGCTCGTCTTGGCGGCGAGCTTGAGAGGCGTGAGGCCGCCCTTGCCTAGGCAGAGGAGGCACGCGAGAGGGAGCGGAGCTCGGGCCTCCAGTTTGCGATCGAGGTGGACGAAGCCTTCCAGCGTAAGTTTTTTGTTCTTGAGTCTTCTTTCCTTGCCAGCTGCTTCTCTCCCCGCGTTTCTGATTCTTTCCTTTCCCTTAGATCGGTTCCCGGACACTCAGCGTCGCGCCGAGCGGGTCGTGGTGGAGCATCGGGAGTGCCTGCGGCAGCGCGGGCAGTAGATTGAGGAGCACGCCGGCTGGGACTTGCCGGAGTTCGCGCTGGCCATTGAGAACCGGCTGCTCTTCCTTCAGCGCGGTATGGACCGGCTCCACACGGCCGGCATGGAGGTGATTTCGGCCCTCTGGCCGGGTCGCGGGGCCCCGGCGGGCCGCGTGGCGCTGTGGCTGGAGAACGCGGTGGCCCGGCTTGAGGTTTGGAAGGCATCGGTGGCCCGCTCCGGGGCGCAGATGGCCCTTCGGTTCGTCACCTCGTGGTACCCCGGTGTCAACTTGGACCGGCTGGCCACGATGCGCGAGGTCCCCGAGGCGGAGCGAGCCGCCCGCGAAGGCGCCCTCGTCCGCCGAGCCAACAAGCTGGCTTCCTACGTCGACCCGGACGAGCTCCTGCCGGCACTAGGTGAGGACGGCGAACCGGTTGCCGAGGACTCCTTCGGCATTCCCCAAGGGCCCGGGGACGATCAGGTTTCCGACGAGAGCACCGCCTCCAGCACCGGCAGCGACACCGAGGCCACGGAGGCCATGGAGGAGGAGCCGGCGGCCGCTCCCGAGCAGTCTGCCGGGCCGGCTGGTGATGCGCCGAAGGCTTAGGCGCCCTTCTTTTATCGTATCTTCTTTTTTTGCTGCGAGACTTGTTTAAGACGCATTTCCACCCACTGGGGGTGTATTGTAAGGAACCTTCGGCCTGCGACCTTTTGTTTATAAATTTGCTTGAAGTAGAAATGTTTGCGTGTCGGCTCATCTTTTACTTTTTACCTTTCGACTCATGTCTCACGCAAGGATTCCTTCCGGCTACCGCCCCGTCTGTCAGCCAGCCGGGAGCCGGACTGGGACAGGGATGGGGCATCGTCCTTGGGGAAAACGTGCGGGTCTTAGAGCCGTCTGGCTAGAGTTGGGGTGAGCCGGCAGAGGCTGGTTTCTAGAGATGACATGGTCCGGTTGGACCTGTCCGGTTGGACCTGTCCGGTTGCTACTCCTCAGGTGGCGTTCGCGTGACAAGTTCTTTCCTATCCCATGGTCCTGCCAACCGGACAGCCGGGAGCCGGTCTGTGGCTGGACAGGGGGGGGAGGGGGAAAGATTGTTTGTTCATGCTACTTGACAGCCTTGGAGAAGAGCCGACGAGCACCCGGGCCCAGGGAGCCGGTCCCGGGTGCCTTGCTTAAGGGATGACAAGCTTTTGATGAAATTGAAAAAGGGGTGTGTCCCAAGTGCCGGCTTGGGGCCCCCCTTGCATTCATTAAGTTCCAACGGAAGGGAAGATACATACATACACTGGTTCTTTCTAGCAGTAGAACGGTCGAAGGAGCGCCGCATTCCATGCGCGCTTCGTCTCCTCGCCGGATGCATTTCTTTTGCGCTTCTGTGACTTCTGGGCATCTATCAGATAATAGGCGTTGTTGTGCAGCGCCTTGCTGATGTTGAACGGGCCTTCCCATGGGGAGGATAGTTTGTGCTGGCCGGCGGTCCGCTGGATCCGCCTGAGCACCAGGTCTCCTTCACGGAAGGAGAGGGGCCGGATCCGCTTGCTGTTTTAATGCCGGAGCTTCTGCTGGTAGATGGCCGTCCGGCTCAAGGCTAGTTCGCGTGCTTCCTCGAGTAGGTCGACGCCGTCTTCTCTTGCCTCCCTTGCGTCCTTCTCCGTATACAGGGTGACTCGAGGCGAGTCGAACTCGACGTCCGTGGGGATGATCGCCTCAGACCCGTATACGAGAAAGAAAGGGGTGTAGCCGGTCGACCGGTTGGGCGTGGTCCTAAGGACAGCCGGCAGCTCGTCGATCCAGCAGCCGGACGACCGCACGAGGGGCGCCACGAGCCGAGGTTTGAGGCCGGCCAGGATCAAGCCGTTTGCCCTCTCCGCCTGGCCGTTCGACTATGGGTGGGCCACTGACGCGAGGTCGAGCCGGATGCCCTCCTGGGAGCAAAAATGCGCCATCGCGTCCTTGGCGAAATTTGTGCTGTTGTCGGTGATGATGCTGTGGGGAACGCCGTAGCGGACCGTGATGTCCTTGATGAACCGAATGGCTGTGGGGCCGTCCAGCTTCTTGATGGGCCTGGCTTCGATCCACTTGGTGAACTTGTCGACAACCACCAGTAGATGTGTCATGCCGCCCCGCGCAGTCTTGAAGGGCCCTACCATGTCCAGCCCCCAGACGGCAAAGGGCCACGAGAGTGGGATGGTCTGGAGGGCTGTTGCTGGCAGGTGGCTCTGTGTGCTGAAGCGCTGGCACCCCTCGCATTTATCGACCAGCCGCTTGGCCTCTTCCAAGGCCGTCGGCCAGTAGAAGCCGTGGTGGAATGCCTTGGTCACCAGGGTCCTGGAGGCGACGTGATGCCCGCACTCCCCCTGGTGGATGTCGAGGAGGATTTCTTGCCCCTTCTCCGGCTCGACGCAGCGTTGGAACACGCCGGTGGAGCTACGATGAACCAGCTCGCGGTTGATGATGCTGTAGGCTTCGTCAGGGGGGAGCTCGCCGCGCAAGAGGAAAGCCAGAATGGGCTGGGCCCGCGAGGGGGCCGAGACGGGAGCCGTCTCGAGCTCGAGTGGAGCACCGGAGGCAGCCGGAGCCCACGAGTCCGGCTTGTCAGTCGCCGGGACCGGTTCGCCAGCCCCCGGGACCGGCTCGCCAGTCCCCGGGACCGGGGCGCCAGTCCCCGAGAGTGAGACCGCGGGGGGTGCGTCGATCAGCATCATGATGGCCATGGAGCTGGAGCCGGCCGCTGCGGGGGCTTCGGATGCTGGAGCCGACGGGGCCGGCATGTCAGCCGGAGCCGATGGTGTCGGCAGAGCAGCCGGAGCTGATGGTGCCGGCAGAGCAACCGGATCCGGCGAAGAGCCGGCGACATCAGCCAGCACGACGATAGACTCTGATTCGGGGGAGGGCTTGATCTAAGGCTTCAGCAGCCGTTCGAGGGAGACGCCGGCTGGGATGGCCTGCCGGGAGGAGCCGATCTTTGCCAACGTATCGGCCGCCTCGTTGTCCTCCCGGGGGACGTGGTGGAAATCACAACCCTCGAAGGAGCCGGTGAGCTGCTGGACGAGGAAGCGATAACTGGCCATGTTGGCGTCCCTGGCGTCCCATTCGGCAGAGACCTGTTGCACCACAAGGTCGGAGTCGCCAAAACAGAGGATGCGCCGGATCCCGATTTCCTTGGCGAGCCGGAGGCCGTGGACGAGCGCCTCGTACTCGGCCACGTTGTTGGAGGCGGCGAAGAGGATCTGGAGCGCGTACTTGAGCTAGTCCCCCTTTGGGGACGACAAGACGATGCCGGCTCCCAGGCCGGTTTGCATCTTCAAGCCATCGAAGTGCATGCGCCAATGCGTGGAGTCTGGGGGAGGCGGCACGAACTGGGTCTTGGCCCAGTCGACGAGGAAGTCAGCCATCGTCTGAGACTTGATGGCGGTGTGCGGCTCATACCGAATCTCGTGGTCGGCGAGAGCGATGGCCCATTTGGCGATCCGGCCGGTGGCGTCCCGGCCGCTCATGATCTCGCCGAGCAGGGCCGTGCTCACCACGGTGATGGTGTGCTCCTGGAAGTACTGCTTGACCTTCTTGGCGGCAAAGTATACGCCGTAACACATCTTCTGGTAGTGGGGGTAGTTCTGCTTGGAGGCGGAGAGGACCTCGCTGAGGTATTAGACGGGATGCTAGACTAGCAGCGCCTTGCCTTCCTCCGGCCGTTCCACCACCAGAACGACACTGATCACGCGGGTGGTCGCTGGGATGTACGCGAGCATCGGCTCCTTCTCAGCCGGAGCCGCCAGGACGGGAGCGCTAGAGAGCGCGCGCTTGACGTCGCGGAATGCCTCGTCCGCCTGGTTGGTCCACTCGAACTTGGGCGTCTTCCTCATGAGCTGGTAGAGGGGCAGCGCCTTCTCGCCCAGCCGGCTGATGAACCGGCTGAGCGAGGCAAGGCAACCGGCAAACTTCTGGACGTCGCGGAGCTTGGCCGGCTTCTGCATGCGCTCGATGGCTCTGATCTTCTCCGGGTTAGCCTCGATGCTGCGGGTGGACACGAAGAAACCCATGAGCTGGCCGGCTGGTACGCCGAAAACACACTTCTTCGGGTTGAGCTTGATCTTATATTCACACAGGTTAGCGAAAGTCTCCCGGAGATCGTCGAGGAGGCTGAAATGCTTCTTGGTCTTGACGACGATGTCGTCCACGTAGACGTGGATGTTCCTGCCAATCTGAGGTAGGAGACACTTCTGCATGCAGCGCTAGAAGGTAGCGCCCGCGTTATTCAGGCCGAAGGACATGGTGATGTAGCAGTAGGCCCCGAAAGGGGTGATGAAGGAAGTCTTCAGCCGGTCGACTGGATCCAGCTTGATCTGGTGGTAGCCGGAATAAGCGTCCAGGAAGGACAGCAGGTCGCAGCCGGCCGTGGAGTCGATGACTTGGTCGATCCGGGGCAGGGCGAATGGGTCCTTGGGACAGGCCTTGTTCAGGATGGTGTAGTCGATACACATGCGCCAGGTCTTGTTTTTCTTCAGCACCAGGACTGGGTTGGCCAGCCAGTCCGGGTGGAACACTTCCATGATGAAGCCGGCTGCGAGCAGCCAGGCAATCTCTTCTCCTATAGTACGCCGCTTCTCCTCGGAGAAACGGCGCAGGGGTTGCTTGACCGCTTGGCATCCGGCCGCACATGAAGTTTGTGCTCGGTGAACTTCCTCGGAACACCCGGCATGTCTTTTGGAGACCACGCAAAGATGTCCCGATACTCACGGAGGAAGTCGACGAGCTCGCCTTCCTATTTGCTGCCGAGGTGAGCGCCAATGGTGACACACTGCTTGGGGTTGGCCGGGTCGAGTGACACCTGCCTGGTGTCCTTGGACGGCTGGAATGACGCCTCGCTGGCCGACTGGGACGGAGGAGTCGGCACGGCCGGCTGTGCAGAGGCGTGAGCCACGAGCCGGTCGAGCTGCCGCCTTTCCTCCGCTATCTCCAGGGCCTCGGCCAGCCAGCTGCCATCGTGCGCGCACTTGATCGACATCTTGTAGTCGCCGGCGATGGTGATAATGCCCTTGGGTCCCGGCATTTTGAGCTTGAGGTAGGCATAGTGGGGGATCGCCATGAACTTGACGAGGGCCGGCCTGCCCAGCAACGCGTGGTAGGGACTGTCGAGGTCCACCACCTCGAACCATACCGGTTAGCGGCGGAAGTGGCTCTTGTTGCCGAAGAGGACGTCGAGCTCGATCTTGCCTATGGGGGTGCAGGACTTTCCCGGTACGATGCCGTGGAAGACCGTCCAGCTTGCCCGCAGGTCTTTCTCCCTGAGCCCCAGTTTGAGCAGCGTGTCACGGTAGAGGATGTTGATGCTGCTGCCCCCATCGATCAGCACCCGCGAGAAGTGGTAGGTGAGCCTCTCGGAGGCGATGGTGGGGTCGAGGACGAGGGCATAGCTGTCGGGGTTCGGCATTATGGCCGGGTGGTCCGCCCGGCTCCAGGTAACCGGCTTCTCGGACCAGTGCATGAACTGGGGGACCGAGGGGACGGTGGCGTTCACCTCGTGCCGGCACTGGCGCATGCTGTGCTTGTCGGTTCCTTCGTTGGTGAAGATGACGTAAGACCCGTCCTGGTTGGGGAACTGGTCATGGAGGCGGCCGTCGTTGGCGGCCGGAGCCGGAGCGGGCGGCTGGGCCGGAGCCGGAGCGCGGGGAGCTAGAGGCGGAGGAACCGGAAGACCCTCGCCTCGAGCTAGCCGCTGGGAGAAGCTGCACTGCCGGAGCGTGTGGGTGGCCGGCTTGGCCCCGGAGTGCATCTTGCAGGGTGCGTCGAGCATCTGCTCGAAGGTGAGCTTGGGCTGCCAGGCGTTCTTGCCGGTTCGCTGACGCTGGCTGGAGGCTTGGGCAGCCAGCTGCTCTTCCTCGATGGTTGCGACCTGCCGGCTCCCATAGCGGGGATCCGGCTGGTCGGCCTTGCGCTTGTTGTTCTGCTGTGGCCGGTTGTCGGCAGCCGCCCACGGCGGGGTTGGCTTGGCTGGCGTGGCGACCTTCATCCGCATTGCGGAGTCGGCCGTGGCGTACTTGTCAGCCTTGGCCATCAGGTCCGCCAGGGTTGCCGGCTCGGAGCACATGAGCTTGTGCTTGAGGTGGGTGCCGTCGCGGCAGCCCTCGATGAAGTACTGGATGGCCTGCACCTCGTGCATGCCCTCGTAGGAGTTGCGGAGCTCAATCCAGCGCGTGAGGTAGTCGCGGAGGGACTCGTCCGGCCCCTGGACGCACATGGCCAGCTCATGGGGCCGGCCGGGCCGCTTGTAGGTGCCGGTGAAATTGGGGACGAACGCTTCCTCGAAGTCGGTCCAAGTGTTGATGCTGCCGGGGGACAGGCTGTTGAGCCAGGTCCGAGCCGAGCCTATCAACATGAGGGGGACGTAGCGCACGGCTACACGCTTGTTCCCCCTGGCTATGCCGACCGTGGTGGTGTAGTCGACCAGCCAGTCCTCCGGCTTGGCCGTGCCGTTGTACTTTGGGGTGTCGCGAGGGAGCGTGAAGCCGGTTGGAAACGGCTCATTGCGGATCCGAGGGCCGAAACACGCCGAGCCGATCGGACCCTTCTCCTCCAGGACGGCGGACTGCGCCAGCCAGTCGATGCGAGTCCGGGCGTCGTTCTCGCTTCGCGGGACGCGCGGGCCGAGCCGAGCGGCGAGCTCGGGACAGACGGCCGGGGCTGGCGAGTGCGCGCGCTCCCGCCGCGGGGGCGGGGTATGGTCCCGGCTACGCCGGCTACCGCCAGCCAGGGCGTCGTTGCGCCGGCTATTGACGGCCGGCAGCTCGTCTCTTAGCCGGGAGCGTCCGTTATGAGACCCAGCGCCCCGCCGACCAGAGCCGCGGGGGGAAGAGGCCTGCTGGACCGGCCGGCGATGGCCAGCAGTTGGCGGGGCGTCCCCCTCGGGAACGCGAATTTTGGAGCGGCACAGGCGTCATCGAGTTGGGCCTGCTGGGCATTGGCGGTGGCGATGATATCCTGGATGTGCCGCTCCTGCTGCTCTCGCTCTTCACCCACCAGGTCGGCGAGGTCGGCGTAGGCCACATGGGCGGCCCTCAGGTTGGCAGCCGGCGTGTCGTAGGTGGGGAGCCTGCCACCGAGGATTTCCGCGACCACACGGCCGCGGTTGCGGACGTCGCCGCGTCGGCTGGGCTCGTTGCTGGCGGGGGTGAGGCCGTAGGCGGAGTTGTACTCACGCTGCGCGGACTCCATCCGGCGCTTGGTGGTGGCGAGCGTGGTTGCCTCGTTGAACAGCAGCCGGCGAGCGGCTTCCAGTTCAGCCATAGCCGTGGCTGGGTTTGTTGTAGGAGCGACAGGAGTGCTGAGGCCCCAGAGCACGGAACCGAGGGGTTCGGAGGTGCCGGTGCGGGCGGCCGCGGCGGCCGCCTCCGCCTCCGCCCTGGCGCGGCCGAAGAGTCGTGGAGGAGCCGGTGGCCATTACCCCCGCGCGGACGTGGGAGTCGTCGGCATCGCCTGGGGCGAGTGCGCCCACAAACGAGGGCGGGTCGAGGCAGTCGAGCACCTGGCTAGGGTACTCGTCGGCAGCTGGCTCGTCCATGAGGCTCAGCCTGCCGACGCGTTCGGTGAGGGCGGCGACGTCGAGCAGGGGGTCACCGCCGTGCCACTCGTCGGAGAGGCCGGCAACGTTGACCGCAGGGCTCGCAAGAACGGGGTCCTGCCCCGCGGGAGCAAGCCCCACGAGCGTGCAGTTCCGCCCGGACGCGAGGCGGCCGGGGCAGGTGGTGAAGGGTCCCGCCCGGAGCGTGAATCCGGCCGGCGCCGCGGACGGCCCCACGGTGGGCGCCAACTGTCGTCGTTTTCTCACGACAGATGCCATGGGGTGGCTTATCGAGAGTGGTTGGGGCCGAAGGACGCCGGCGGGCTCCGGGAGCGGGATTGGGCACGAGCGGTGAGGGACACACGATGTACCTAGGTTCGGGGCCCTCCGTGGGAGGTAACACCGCTAGTCCTACTTGTTTGGTTGATGGGTGTTTGGTCTTACAATGGTGCTCCTTGAGCTGTTGCCTAGAGGAAGAAGAAGGAGCGGCCGGCTCTTCTTTCCTCGCTACGTGGGAGTGAGAGTGTAAGACGGGGTGAATGCCTGCCCAATGCATGGGGGGTTTCGGGGGGTTTTATAAGCCAACCCCCCGGCTCACAATATACATAAGGTACTGAACGGGCCCCCCGGCCGGCAGCCTCCTGCCGGCCGGTGGCCCCACTGGCGGGGTCGTCTTGTCGCTCATACGGCCCACCGGCCGTGCGGTCCCATCGCTGACCAGGGCCCGCCGGTCGGCTCTCCTATTGGCCCGCGCCCACCTGCCGCGGCACGGGTCGCCTTGTGTGGCGTCGTCTTGCGCCTGCCGGCCGAAGTCAGCGGTACGGCCGGCTGCGCTGTAGCCACGCCGGGGAAGGTGATGGAGTGGACGCCAGCGTGGCCGCACTGTTGCCCCGCCGGGTCTCGATTGGCTAGGGCAAGTGGTACGACCGCCCGAACTGTAGCCACGCGTGCCCGCGCGTCAGCGGTTGCTGTAGCCACGCCGAAGCCCATCGTGGGGGTCGTGTCCTGTCGGTGTACTTGGTCGCAGCAGGGAGAGACAAGCGCCTGCCCGTCCAGAGGTCAGCGGGAGGGCCGGCCGCGAGGCGGCCGGTCGCGGGCTGGCCAGGGGCCAGGCGGCCGGCTCCTGTCCAGCCGGCCAATCGCCTGCCGGCCATGGACCAGCCAGCCGTGGGCCGGCCAGCCAGGGGGCCAGCCGGTCGTGGGCCAGCCAGCCGTGTAGTTTTTTTCTGAAAGGGGCTTGAACTCCCTTATCTTGGCATACCCAGGGGTAATATCCCCGTCAATCAATGATACATCTCCATCGTATCTACTTTTCCTAACGCTTTTGCTCTTGTTTTGGACTCTAATTTGCATGATTTGAATGAAACTAACCTGGACTGACGCTGTTTTCAGCAGAACTACCATGCTGTTATTTTTGTGCAGAAATAAAAGTTCTTGGAATTTGACGAACCTTTTTGGATAATTATTTTACAATAAATAAAAAATGGGATTTCTATTCCGGTGCCCCTGGTTCCTTAGTTGTACTCATTCATCCCCACGTTTTTAACGTTTGCTCACGTTTCCCCACTCTCTGATGAGTGGGGCCTTGGTTTCGTTGGGCTGTTGGCCCGGTGCGTGCCGCCACGGTACACAAGCCTGCCATGCGTGTCACGTGATCCAGCCTGCATGCGCCGATGCGCGCCACCACGATACGCCAACTTTACAGGCGTCCATCCATTTTTACAGGCATCTTTTTAAAGGCGCCCGCCATGTCGGGCTGACGGCGTGGCCCCACGCGGACTCGCCGGGAAACCCGATGGTCCGACGGGCACCTCGACCGCCGGCGCGGTATGAACACTGCTTGGCGCTGCTTCGGATCGCCGTCCGAGGCCATAGCCGGCTATTTAAGCGGCCGGTGATCCCCAGCCCAATCACATTCTTCTTCTCCCCCCAACCCACTGCCGCCCGAGCCCATCCACCTCCTCTCACACTTCCCTCGCCGTCAGGATGGTCCGGCGCCTCATCACCACCTACGCGCAGCTCACTCTGGAGCGGTGCCTGCAAATCGAGGCGGAGATACAGGCTTGCCGTGCCGCCCACATCACTGCGGGTCTCCCTCCGGATTCGCCGGAGACGAATGAGGAGGAGGAGGAGGAGAAGGAGCAGCCGGCGGCCATGGAGGAGGAGCAGCAGTAGGAGGAGTTCACCGGCGCCCAATCGGATGACATGGCGGAGCAGTAGGCCATCTTGGATTCCATCTGGGATGAGGCTGAGGTGGAGGCCAACCGCCGGCTCATCCACCAGAGGCAGGCGGAGGCTGACGCCCTCTTTAACATGCTGGAGGCGGAGATAGAGGCGGCGGAGGCGGCAGTGGAGCAGCCGCAGGCGCCGGAGGGCACGGATATCGTCGACGTCTCCGACGGAGAGTAGATAGGTTCTTTGTAGTACGTAGGTGCATGCTTTTCTATGGATTCACCCTTTTTAATATGAGATGTACGGTTTTGTGGAATGATTCTTTTGAATATAATATAAGTCGTTTTTTACTTGTTGGAGCCCATTTTTTACTTGTTGGTGGCCATACTCCATGAAACAAAACGATGCCACAAACAACATCGTTTGGTTGGCCAATCGACATGATTCGAATTGTATCCCACCCCATGTGGATTATCATCAATAAATCTTAGCACTTCCCTCAAAAATAGAAATGAAACAAAACGATGCAATCAAATCAAAAAAGAAAAAGAAACATGATCCGAATTGTATCCCACCCCATGTGGATGATCGTTGGGCAGACGAGTGGGCGAGCAGAACCAACCTCTCGCGGATCGCCCAACGATCCAACGATGTGGAGCCGTCCATGTGATCCAACGGCGCGGAACCAACCTCTTGTGGATCGCCCAATTCCTTCTAGAAGCCCATATCTGAGGGCAGTTGCTTGCCGCTAGGGTATGATCGAACGGCCGCAGTTCGTCGCTAGGGTATGAAGAGGTGTTGCGGGGTTTTGAGCCGGTTAGCGGGGTTATCTTAGGTTTGACCCACTTTCAAATGACGTTAACTAATTCAAAAAAATCAAAAAAATAGTAAATCTTCGCGGTTCGTCGTTTTATAATACATAGTTACCATAAAAAATATAACCTTGGTTTAGGGGCATTTTCATGAAAACTCCTTCACACAAATGAGCCATCACGCACGAGATTGTATAGAGTTCGAGAAGAGAGTGATTGTGGGTTTAACTTTATGATTTTTTTTAAAAATAAAACCACCGAATCTTCATTTTAGTATGAAGAAGAAGGATCTGAACTTATTTTTTCATTATTGGAATTTTAAACTTTTTTATAATGATTTACATTAGAAATGGTATGTTTCCCCTAACTTCGGAGCTCATCACCATGCCATATCTCTCATATCAAAGCTTTGTTTATGTGTAATAATTCACATAGGCTAACATGATCATCTAACATGTGTAATAATTCAAAGGGTTAGTTCAAATTCAAATTAGGATCAACTAACATGTGTAATCACCAAAGCTTTGTTTATGCCCTAATTTAAATATCACATCACATCATGTTCACGTTCACACATTATATCACCATGCACTAACTTTAATAATACATTAATGCCTTTCTTGCAAAAAAAATATACATTAATGCCGGCCACAGAGGACGGCGATACTTCGCAAGTCTACCAGCCATTTACTAAAAACATTAAAACTAAAACATTAAAAACTAAAATGAAAACGAGGAGGCGCGTTGCCCTAGGCGTCCTCCTCGTCGTCGCCGTCAGGGCCGGTGAGGTCGACGAGGGTCTCCCTGGCAGTGGCAACGTCATCTGCCGGTGGCTGCACCGCCGCTGCCTGGGCTTCGGCACAACGCTCCTCCTCCTCTGCCTCGGCGTCCTTCTCCAGCTCCTCCAGACGCCTACCTTCACGACGCTCCGCCCATAGGTGCGTTTGTCGCCACTGCTCCAGGTAGATCTGCTCCTGCTTCGGCGTCGCCATCATCTAGATGGGGGGCGCGCTCACGCACTCGCGCACCACCCCCTCCCAGACGTACTCCTTGTAACACCCCAAAAATCGGGTTATCGATTTTTGTGCTGTTATTCATTCCTAGTTTTTCTCTCCCGAATTTTTTCCTCTGGAATTTGGCAAGTGACCAGGTGAATCCAGTCATTCCTCAACCTCTCAGTACCTTTCTCATGCTCTTGTGCCAGCCAACCCTTCGTCAGTAAACCCTGAACCTCATTCAAACCCTAGTTCCGAAATATTGGAACTGGAAATCCTGCCTTTGTGTTTACAAAGGAGCTATCATTTTCCTTGCTCTGTTGATCCTCCCAAAATTTCCAGAGATCCTTCTTCCCTCATAAACCCTAGATGTGCAAAAATATTGCTAAGTCATAAGCAATATTTCTCATCTGGAATTAATTCCTTTTTCTGCCTTTCTGAGGAATTAAATCTAGGAAAATATCTATCCATCTCCAAAGCCCATGAAAACTTGTGGAGATATTCTTTGTGATCATATTGAGCTCTCATAAAAATATTGGCTATAATTAAATAGGGGAAATTGCATTTTCCTATTTAAAGCCAATATTTCAATTTGGGGCCTTTCCAAAGGAACTACCATTTTGGTAGCTAGGAAAAATCCCAAATAATTTGTGGAGCTTCTCATATCCATATATTCTCCATTTACATCAAAATATCAAGTTCCCCAATTCAAATTTTGAGCACCACTTCCATTTGCAAATTCTGTCCAGATTTCCCATTTGCAAAGGAACTGCATGATTCCTTGATCTCCTTGGGCTAAAATTTTGCAGGGTGATGCATTGTGACAAATTACCCTTGTCCACCAAAATTTAGCCCATTCCATCTAGTCAATCTTCCTCAGCAAACTATCTAAGTTTTTGTCCAGATTGGAGCACTGTGAAGGAAGTACTATTTTTGCTTATGAAAATGGTATGAAAATTTTACAGTGCATCCATATGCCTAAATTATTGGTCTCCTCCAAACTTGGGCCATTTCCATCTAGCCAATTCCTCAGAACCATTTGGCTTCTATTTCTGTTCAGTCAAGCACTTTGTAAAGAAAGTGCTTGATTTCTTGATTCAATTGAGCTGAAATTTGGCAGGGTAGTGCATATTGATATATTACTACTGTAAACCAAAAATCAGCTCAACTCTCCAAACCAATCTTTTTCTATAATTTTCTCAAGTTTCTGACCAGATTGCATCTCTGTGAAAGAAGTACCATCATAGATGATCAATTTGATCTGAAACTTGTTCAGCTATCTCTCATGACCAAATCATCTCTCTACCACAAAAATAATCCAAGTCCATGTAGCCATTTGACCCCAGCTCTCTCATTTCCAAATCTGGTCAGACTGCCAATTTGCAAAGGAAGTATCCTCTAGATGTATTCATTGGTGCTGAAACTTTGTCAAGTTGATGACCTTAGTAGATGATTGACCCATGCCTGACATCAAGCCAAGAGGTGCACTATGGTGGCCACTCCATAGCACAAACAGGTTGCTGTTGGCAACTATTTGACCTTGCTCCAGTCACCTCAGGCCTCTCTTGAGTCATTCAGCAGCATAGGTCAACTCAGGGAAGCTCGGAGAAGCCCCTAGACATCTTTTGGCCTCGTGTGTTGCGTGGCAACGCCATGGCCACATAGTGACCAATCGCGCCCTGTGCGCCAGAGTCGTCGGGAGCGCCTCTCCAGCGAGCTCCAGCCTGTCCAGGAGCGTCCAGGAGCTCCGCATCGCGCGCGTGAACCCTCTGGAGCTCTCTCCCCCTTCGTCCCCTAGCCGTGGCTGCCTCTGTCGCCCTCCCGAAGCTTCTGCCGCTGGCCCGAAGCTCCGGCCATCATCCCCCTCCTTCCCGAGCCTTCCCCCGCGGCTATTTAAGCGTGCCCCGAGCCCTCCCCTCGCCAGCAACCCAGCCCCCTCCTCCTATTGAGCTCCAGGAGCTCCGGCCCCTTCAATGGCCGAGCCGGCCGCCGTCGGACCCCGCAGCGATTCTAGCGCCTGGGTCCTTCCCCTCCTCTCCAACGTCAACCCCGGCCTTCCCAAGAGGTGCTGAATCCGCCGCCGTTCTCCACATCTCCGAGGAAGCACCGCTGCAGCGGCACCGCGAGTGCCCGCCGGTCACCACACCCCGGCCGGTGGCGACGACGCTGCGGCCCGCCTCCGACGACCCTGTAGCCACCCCCGGATGCGGCGAGGAGTGGCGGTGCCCCTGCCCTCTCCGGCCGGTCCCCTCGGGCGGTGAGGCCACGGCAGCGCCGGCGGCTGAGCGCCCCACGCTCTCCCCTATCTCCGGTCGGGAGGAAGCAGAGGACTAGGAGAGAGAGGGGGAGAGGATAGGCCGGGTCCACCCGTCAGTGGCCCAAGGCCCGGGCCCGGCCAGTAAGTGGAGGCGCCTTCTCTGGATTATGTTTTCAGCTCGCTAAAAGCGTATTTCTGGAAAATACGCCTTCGGGTCCAGCCGGCGGTCGAACCTATTAGTTAGTGAATGTTCACTGGTTAAGAGCAGAAATAAATAGTTTTATTTATTTTCTGCCTAACGAATGAACGTCCGTAACTTTGCGACCGAAGCTCCGATCGAGGTAAAACCAGCGCCCACGTCTTCATCTCGTCGAGCCCGTTCTGATGGCATTATTTTCATAATGTGTTCACATTGTGAAAATAACCATTTTGCCCTTGCCCTCCGATCGAGCCCTCCGAGAGAGAACCCCTTCCGGCGAATTCTTCCGCGAGGTGATTGCTCTTCCTCCCAACGTATTCGTCGACCCCCATGCAAGCCAACCTCTTATCATGGGCCCCGAACTTGCGTGATGACTTTGCTTGCACCCTGTGTGTTTATTTTATTACATCCGTACCACCTGTTAGTCCACATTTGCATACACCTGTTTTGCCACCTGTATTAGATGTTAGCACTACTTTTCATTTAAGGTTATGACTCGTTCTCATACTTTGCCATGCTAGTGATAATATTGCTAAGGACATAGTCATGTTAGTACTATGGCTGATCTTATACCATGACTATCAGTACTGTGATCTTGCTATGCTAGCACTTACAGTTGTCGGTGAAATGGTACGTTGATGAATATGCTGAGATGGATTAAGAGATTACTGTCTATGATTATTTTGGGTTTCATCCGGCAGTTTGTGGATATGAGGAGTTGAATTAAGGCAACTTAGTTGGTTGATCTTGAGTCACCTGTCCGGGCTTATCCGTGCAACCACATTTGCCGGTATGGGACGGCCTTGACTTGGCCAGATTGCATGATCTTTCACCGGTACCACCAAAGAGGGAAGATTATGCGCGCGCGCTGCCCTGGCTCGGTAGGCGGCGATAACCTTGTGAGCCCAGTTGTTTGTTTGTTTGCGCGCGGTCCCCGTTTGGGACAGTTAGTTTGGCCACGACGGTGGCAGGTGTCATGAGGACACAGGGGCCACCCAGGATAGACCTCCGGGGGAGGATGAGTGCCGGTGGTATGATGAAAGAGTCACGGGTCAGGCAGGTTTTGTTGAAGCAACGCTGGCCCACCCGAGTGGGATCACGAGGCCAGGTGCTTCATGGTGTGGGTAAAGTGCGCAACCTCTGCAGAGTGTCAAAATATATTCGAATAGCCGAGTCCACGGTATTGGACAGCCCGTCCAGACCTCACTAAGTGGTCAACCGTAACAATGTTAGTAATGATGGAAGGACTCATCTTGGGTAGACATCAGATGACGTCGGGTATATGATATGTTAGCCAAGGGATGGCTATATGATGAGTGGTCGGATGACCACATGATTTGGATTGGATTTGAGTCAGTTCCGGTTGGATCATGAGTATTTCGAGGGTTGTGGGACAACCCAGAAGAGAGTAAGTCGGTATTCGGTGCAGTAAGTATTCTATGACCTTAATGTGATCATTGCCATGCTTTGCTAGGTAGACTTTCTGCCTGATCCCTGTTATGCCATGCTTGATCCATGTGCTCCTGTTAATTCTATGCCATGTTTAGAATAAATTCTTATATATCATAGGGCTTGCTTTGTCATCTGTTTGTTTGGATGCTATGTATTTGGTTGTCTTGCGAGTACATTCAAAGTACTCACCTGGCCTTGCACGTGGCCAGTTGTAGGAGAAGATCCGTCGTGCTAGATCGTAACCTAGCCAGTCATGTGCGTTATGGAGCCCAGCCAGAGACGTCGTTGCCGCTGAGCCAGGACCCGTGCTGCTATTTAGTTAGCCTTGGAGTTATGTAATATTGTTGTAAGCAACAGTATTGTAATACTCCATTATAATTAATAAAGCCATTTTTATGCCTGGAATTGCTGTATCATGTCTTTGACGTGCGCCAGGTCTTATCCTGGGGCTGGCGTGCGTCGGCCCTCTATCGGGGTGCCACAAGACTTGGTATCAGAGCCGGGCTGGCTATAGGTTACCCTAGCACCAAACCACCCCTAGGTTTAACCGGTAGTGAGCCCCATAGCAGTTGACCCGTCTCTGGCATCCGACATGGCCACTGTGAATCAACAGTCGGCGCAGTCGGAATGGACGTGACCCTACCCAGCTGTCCGCCCACCCAGCCACCCTGGATTAGACCATGACCCCACTTGGTTGTCGGCCATACCGGTGTATCTTCTACCCGGCACGAGAAGGATCCACGCCATGCTGGTGTGTTCCAGCCGACTGCCTATTTAAGCCCCCTTCCACCTGCGAGCCGTAGCCCTCTCCATTCAGTAAGCCAGATCCCTGCAAGAGAGAACCCAGGCCAGTCTCCTTAAACCAGCAGCCATGGCCAGTTCTTCCAAGACCCCCAAAACCCCCACTTTCCATAGCCGAACCCTGGCTGATGGTCATCCCGACTTTTCGTCCATCCTTTCGAGTATGCTCACTCAAGCCCTTGGCTGTAGTGCCCCTCCGGTGTATCTGGTGTTTCAATCAGACCCCGTCCCCCACCTTTGCCGATTTTATGCAAAGGTGTATATTAGCCCAGGTCCAACAGCGGATGGGAAGCCCATGAGTTTCCAGGGCAAACCCATGCCCACCCCCGCGTTGGTTGTCCAGATGGCTGCCGCAGGAGCCATCGCCCGTCTTCGTATCTAGTTTCCGCAAGTAGCGGAGATGCAAGAGTTCCACTATTTTCCCTCTTCGTCGGACACCGGTGGCAAGTTCTCCAGCATAGTTGGAGATGTTGACCCAGCAATAGCTCGCCTAGTCTAGTATATTGATGCCCAGGGACTTCTGCTCTCTGGCATTCTGAGAGAGTTCCAAGCCATTGACCAAGACACCACACGGGTTGTTACGGAAGCATACCGTGCGGCCCGTGAAATTGCATCCCAGACCACCCGTTCCCTGTTGCCAAACCCAGTGCCACATTCGCAGCTAGTACCACCCTCGCAAGCTGTAAATCTATTTCCCCCAGTCAGCATCCACCCAAATTCCATACAGGGAGCTATCCGACGACTTCGTCGTCGGGATGTGTTCCGTCAAGATCCCCCTGCAGCTCCAGCAGTTGAGCCTCAACCCATAGAGGTTTCCGACGATGAAGACGGAAGCTGGCTCAGCTTTCGTTCCCCAGGAGAGCCCCAGCAGAAGTAGGCCCATTTGTGGCTCCGACAGTGAGCGAAGCCAGGAGATGCCGCGAGTTTGTGTGCTGCGCAGATTGTTTCATCGCCTGCGTTCAGGATTAGGACCCTGTAGTTCGGAGTGAGTGTTGCTGTTAGATGCCTAGTAATGCTGCGTGTTGTTGTATGGTTGTACTGCGTGTACTGTTTGTGCTTGTGTGCTGTGGTATTATGTGCCTGCTTGCTCTGTGTGCTTGGTTCATCTGTCACCCTGTTAAGCAGAAATGTTTAACAGAGCTGGCAGTCGACTCTTAACAAGATTTTAGTCAGTAGAGCACTTACACCTAATAACATCGGACTCGTCCGGAGTCCCTAATTAAAACGCGAGCTGGTGTAGGTGTATGTATACCAGGAGTACATACACCCACTGGCATTAAAACGTTAGTGTAATCTGTTCGATATGCTTCTTTCTTCTGCCTGCATTTTGCTCCTATGAGCATTTTGCATTTGCCTGCATATTAGTCTGCATAGATTGCGTGTGTATCGTGTGAGCAATGTCTACACGCCGGTTGCAATCTCGGAGCAATTCTAGGAAATTTTATTGCAGCATAGACCGGTACAACCCATCTAGCCCAAGACCTAAACCCGGATTTGACCCCAGCACCCACCCATTGTGGATGTCGTTCAGCGAGGAGCAACCAGCAGTGTGGCCTCCACACTGGTAGAGCTCCGCTGACCGCACCACACTAACCATAGACCCAGCGGCGCCTCCGTCATTGTCTTGTGTGATGTTAACAGGCCACCCCTTGCCACCGCAGCCACGCTTATTCCGCCGTCCTGAGATGGCGTAGTTGACCCCTGGCCACCCCTCTAGCAGCAGCATCCCGGCGATCATCAAGGAACATCGCGCACAGCAGCAATGAGCCGCCAACCAATGCCGCCAGCATGCCAGCCAGGAGGATCGTGATCAGCTCCGAGCCCACGCCCGCCATTGACGCCTTGCCCCGCGCTCCTGCAATCAGAAGGAGAAGAAGAGGAAGAAGACAGGAGATAGGAGGCGAGATGATAGGTAGAAAGAAGAGGAACCGCAGTCATTTTTATAGCCCAAGTCCGGTGTACGGTGAGCGAGGTCCAGGAGACCGCGCGCCGCTCGATCACCGGCGTCCAAGAGGCGAATCCGCGAGCAGTGCCGACCGGCACTGGCCCGCGATGGGAGTGTTCTCTGCGTCGATCCCGTTCACGCCGCGCACTATCGCCATAGGGTACTCCGTGCCCTAGGAGCTAGGCGTGCGCAGTGCCTAGCCGCACTCGGGGCATCGAGAGAGCGAGAGAGATAGCCGTTGGCCAGAGATAGAAGAAGAAGGCTGCCAGTGGGCCCTAGGCCCACCTATCAGCGAGAGAGGCCACTGTTCATTTTGGTACCCCGAGCATTTTTGGAAAGAGGAAGTTCCGCTTTTTCTAAAAATGCCAGGGCTACCCAACGGCCCCTACCTGTGGAGTAGATCCTGCGATATCCGTGTCTCGATCTGGGTGTACCAGTTTTCGATACTTTTAACTCGGTTGCTTTCAACAGCAGGATTAGGACCCAGCCCAGAGGTTTTTTTTAGGAGGCGTAGTATTTTTTTTAAGCTAACCCTAGGAATCTCGAGGACGAGATTCTCTTAAGGGGGGGGGGGGGAGGTTTGTAACACCCCAAAAATCGGGTTATCGATTTTTGTGTTGTTATTCCTTCCTAGCTTTTCTCTCCCGAATTTTTTCCTCTGGAATTTGGCAAGTGACCAGGTGAATCCAGTCATTCCTCAACCTCTCAGTACCTTTCTCATGCCCTTGTGCCAGCCAACCCTCCGTCAATAAACCCTGAACCTCATTCAAACCCTAGTTCCGAAATATTGGAACTGGAAATCCTGCCTTTGTGTTTACAAAGGAGCTATCATTTTCCTTGCTCTGTTGATCCTCCCAAAATTTCCAGAGATCCTTCTTCCCTCATAAACCCTAGATGTGCAAAAATATTGCTAAGTCATAAGCAATATTTCTCATCTGGAATTAATTCCTTTTTTTGCCTTTCTGAGGAATTAAATCCAGGAAAATATCTATCCATCTCCAAAGCCCATGAAAATTTGTGGAGATATTCTTTGTGATCATATTGAGCTCTCATAAAAATATTGGCTATAATTAAATAGGGGAAATTGCATTTTCCTATTTAAAGCCAATATTTCAATTTGGGGCCTTTCCAAAGGAACTACCATTTTGGTAGCTAGGAAAAATCCCAAATAATTTGTGGAGCTTCTCATATCCATATATTCTCCATTTCCATCAAAATATCAAGTTCCCCAATTCAAATTTTGAGCACCACTTCCATTTGCAAATTATGTCCAGATTTCCCATTTGCAAAAGAAGTGCATGATTCCTTGATCTCCTTGGGCTAAAATTTTGCAGGGTGATCCATTGTGACAAATTACCCTTGTCCACCAAAATTTAGCCCATTCCATCTAGTCAATCTTCCTCAGCAAATTATCTAAGTTTTTGTCCAGATTGGAGCACTGTGAAGGAAGTACTATTTTTGCTTATGAAAATGGTATGAAAATTTTATAGTGCATCCATATGCCTAAATTATTGGTCTCCTCCAAACTTGGGCCATTTCCATCTAGCCAATTCCTCAGAACCATTTGGCTTCTATTTCTGTTCAGTCAAGCACTTTGTAAAAAAAGTGCTTGATTTCTTGATTCAATTGAGCTGAAATTTGGCAGGGTAGTGCATATTGATATATTACTACTGTAAACCAAAAATCAGCTCAACTCTCCAAACCAATCTTTTTCTATAATTTTCTCAAGTTTCTGACCAGATTGCATCTCTGTGAAGGAAGTACCATAATAGATGATCAATTTGATCTGAAACTTGTTCAGCTATCTCTCATGACCAAATCATATCTCTACCACAAAAATAATCCAAGTCCATGTAGCCATTTGACCCCAGCTCTCTCATTTCCAAATCTGGTCAGACTGCCAAGTTGCAAAGGAAGTATCCTCTAGATGTATTGATTGGTGCTGAAACTTTGTCAAGTTGATGACCTTAGTAGATGATTGACCCATGCCTGACATCAAGCCAAGAGGTGCACTGTGGTGGCCACACCACAGCACAAACAGGTTGCTGTTGGCAACTATTTGACCTTGGTCCTGTCACCTCAGGCCTCTCTTGAGTCATTCCGCGGCATAGGTCAACTCAGGGAAGCTCGGAGAAGCCCCTAGACATCTTTTGGCCTCGTGTGCTGCGTGGCAACGCCATGGCCACATGGTGACCAATCGCGCCCTGTGCGCCAGAGTCGTCGGGAGCGCCTCTCCAGCGAGCTCCAGCCTGTCCAGGAGCGTCCAGGAGCTCCCCATCGCGCGCGTGAACCCTCTGGAGCTCTCTCCCCCTTCGTCCCCTAGCCGTGGCTGCCTCTGTCGCCCTTCCGAAGCTTCTGCCGCCGGACCGAAGCTCCGGCCATCGTCCCCCTCCTTCCCAAGCCTTCCCCCGCGGCTATTTAAGCGTGCCCCGAGCCCTCCCCTCGCCAGCAACCCAGCCCCCTCCTCCTATTGAGCTCCAGGAGTTCCGGCCCCTTCAATGGCCGAGCCGGCCGCCGTCGGACCCCGCAGCGATTCTAGCGCCTAGGTCCTTCCCCTCCTCTCCAACCTCGCCCCTGGCCTTCCCAAGAGGTACTGAAGCCGCCGCCGTTCTCCACGTCTCCGGGGAAGCACCGCTGCAGCGGCACCGCGAGTGCCCGCCGCTCACCGCGCCCCGGCCGGTGGCGATGACGCTGCGGCCCGCCTCCGGCGACCCTATAGCCACCCCCGGGTGCGGCCAGAAGTGGCGGTGCCCCTGCCCTCTCCGGCCGGTCCCCTCGGGCGGCGAGGCCACGGCAGCGCCGGCGGCCGAGTGCCCCACGCTCTCCCTATCTCCGGTCGGGAGGAAGCAGAGGACTAGGAGAGAGAGAGGGAGAGGATAGGCCGGGTCCACCCGTCAGTGGCCCAAGGCCCGGGCCCGGCCAGTAAGTGGAGGCGCCTTCTCTGGATTACGTTTACAGCTCGCTGAAAGCGTATTTCTGGAAAATACGCCTTCGGGTCCAGCCGGCGGTCGAACTTATTTGTTAGTGAACGTTCACTCGTTAAGAGCAGAAATAAATAGTTTTATTTATTTTCTGCCTAACGAATGAACGTCCGTAACTTTGCGACCGTAGCTCCGATCGAGGTAAAACCAGCGCTCACATCTTCGTCTCGTCGAGCCCGTTCCGATGGCATTATTTTCATAATGTGTTCACATTGTGAAAATAACCATTTTGCCCTTGCCCTCCGATCGAGCCCTCCGAGAGAGAACCCTTTCCGGCGAATTCTTCTGCGAGGTGATTGCTCTTCCTCCCAACGTATTCGTCGACCCCCAGGCAAGCCAACCTCTTATCATGAGCCCCGAACTTGCGTGATGACTTTGCTTGCACCCTGTGTGTTTATTTTATTACATCCGTACCACCTGTTAGTCCGCATTTGCATACACCTGTTGTGCCACCCGTATTATATGTTAGCACTACTTTTCATTTAAGGTTATGACTCATTCTCATAATTTTCCATGCTAGTGATAATATTGCTAAGGACATAGTCATGTTAGTACTATGGCTGATCTTATACCATGACTATCAGTACTATGATCTTGCTATGCTAGCACTTACAGTTGTCGGTGAAATGGTACGTTGATGAAGATGCTGAGATGGATTAAGAGATTACTGTCTATGATTATTTTGGGTTTCATCCGGCAGTTTGTGGATATGAGGAGTTGAATTAAGGCAACTTAGTTGGTTGATCTTGAGTCACCTGTCCGGGCTTATCCGTGCAACCACATTTGCCGGTATGGGACGGCCTTGACTTGGCCTGATTGCGTGATCTTTCACCGGTACCACCAAAGAGGGAAGGTTATGCGCGCGCCCTGCCCTGGCGATAACCTTGTGAGCCCAGTTGTTTGTTTGTTTGCGCGCGGTCCCCGTTTGGGACAGACTGATCCCCGTTTGGGACAGTTAGTTTGGCCACGACGGTGGCAGGTGTCATGAGGACACAGGGGCCACCCAGGGCAGACCTCCGAGGGAGGATGAGTGCCGGTGGTACGATGAAAGAGTCACGGGTCAGGCAGGTTTTGTTGAAGCAACGCTGGTCCATCCGAGTGGGATCACGAGGCCAGATGCTTCATGGTGTGGGTAAAGTGCGCAACCTCTGCAGAGTGTCAAAATCTATTCGAATAGCCGAGTCCACGGTATTGGACTGCCCGTCCAGACCTCACTAGGTGGTCAACCGTAACAATGTTAGTAAAGATGGAAGGACTCATCTTGGGTAGACATCAGATGACATCGGGTATATGATATGTTAGTCAAGGGATGGCTATATGATGAGTGGTCGGATGACCACATGATTTGGATTGGATTTGAGTCAGTTCAGGTTGGATCATGAGTATTTCGAGGTTTGTGGGACAACCCAGAAGAGAGTAAGTCGGTATTCGGTGCAGTAAGTATTCTAAGACCTTAATGTGATCATTGCCATGCTTTGTTAGGTAGACTTTCTGCCTGATCCCTGTTATGCCATGCTTGATCCATGTGTTCCTGTTAATTCTATGCCATGTTTAGAATAAATTCTTATATAACATAGGGCTTGCTTTGTCATCTGTTTGTTTGGATGCTATGTATTTGGTTGTCTTGCGAGTACATTCAAAGTACTCACCTGGCCTTGCACGTGGCCAGTTGCAGGAGATCTCCGTCGTGCTAGATCGTAACCTAGCCAGTCCTGTGCGTTATGGAGCCCACCCAGAGACGTCGTTGCCGCTGAGCCAGGACCCGTGCTGCTATTTAGTTAGCCTTGGAGTTATGTAATATTGTTGTAAGCAACAGTATTGTAATACTCCATTATAATTAATAAAGCCATTTTTATGCCTGGAATTGCTGTATCATGTCTTTGACGTGCGCCAGGTCTTATCCTGGGGCTGGCGTGCGTCGGCCCTCTATCAGGGTGCCACACTCCTCGGGCTTGAGGATGGTCGACGCCGGCTGGAGCCTGGCGGGGGACGGCGGGGCCAGCGGCGGCACGACGTTGTCACCGGCAGCGGAGAGCGCAATGGCCTCCGCCATCCGCGCCTGGTAAGTCGCCTCCTCCTCCTCCTCCTCCCTGCGCCGCTCTTCCTCCTCACTTTCACGGAGCACAGCTGCCAGCGCCAGCGCCTCCTGGTATACGGCCTCCGCCTCCTGGTCCTCATCTCGCACGATGAGGGGCGGCGGGGTGCCAGCCCGCACGTCGCGGACGCCATGTGGGCGCTGCTCCTCGTGCTCAAACGCAAACCAGACCACCCAATTGGGAGAGTCTGCAACGTAGGCCGGATTGAGCTGCTGCTCGGGCGTGAGCTGCTGCTGCCGGCACCTCACCTCCTCCGCATGCGCCCGCGCAGACCGTGGCACCGCCGGCACTGGGATCCTCTCCGGAACCAAGTGACAGTAGTGTGGCAGGATCACGTTGGGGTAGGGGAGAGGGATGATGTGCTCCCAGTGCCACCTCGCCTGATGCACTGGGATGCTAATCTGCTGCCAAGACGGACGGGAAGATGACGGCGGGGGTAGTGTGCGCCAAGGGACGGCGGGGGCCCTGCCCTTCTTCTTGCTGGAGCTCGAGCCGGCCCCTGAGAAGATGCCCATGGTGGCTACTAGCTAGGGTTTTGTCGCCGGTGGGCTTGGGTTTGTAGATCCTGCCGGGGGTAGAGGGGACAGGCGTGGCTCTGGAAGGATGGAAGCTACTGTGGACTGACCGGTTTCCATTTAAAGAAGGACGACGACCCGAACATGGGTGGCTGACGACCGGGCCCGCCGCGCGTGCACATTTACTTTTGGCTGTGGGGGTAGTTGGAAGGCCGCCACGCGTCCCCAAAGCGGACAAGGAGAAAACGCGTGCACGTCCGTTCGGCGTCTGTGTGGCCGGAAATGGGGCGGGACGGACTCGCTCGTCAGGTCCAACAGGCGATGCAGTCCAGCGCGGCCCCACTCATCAAAGTTAACGGTCAAACCATCGACCCGACGACATCCTCCGTTGTGACCTTTGGTGAGGGTTTCGGGCTCGGGAGTGGGGAAAAGTGAGCAAAAGTTAAGGATGTGGGGATGAATGAGCACAGCTAAGGAACCAGGGGCACAGATGTAAAAACCCATAAAAAATACTGGAGCCAAGAACCACCGGAGGGGGTGCCCTGGATGGGCACGATACACCAGGGCGCGCCACCCCCTCCAGGCGCGCCCTGGTGGGTTTTGGTCACCTCGTGGCCCCCCTGACCCTAATTCCAGCACTATAAATTCCTATTTTTGGAGAAAAAAATATGAGAGGATGTTTTATCGCGTTTCACGAGACGGAGCCTCCACCACCTCACGTTCTTCATCGGGAGGCCAGATCTGGAGTCCGTTCGGGGCTCTGGAGAGGGGACTCTTCGGTCTTTGTCATCACCAACCCTCCTTCATCGCCAATTCCATGATGGTACCTACCGGAAGTGAGTAATTCCTTCGTAGGCTCGCTGGTATCTGAGGAGTTGGATGAGATTCATCATGTAATCGAGTTAGTTTTGTTAGGGCTTGATCCCTAGTATCCACTATGTTCTGAGATTGATGTTGCTATGACTTTGCCATGCTTAATGCTTGTCACTAGGGCCCGAGTGCCATGATTTCAGATCTGAACCGTTTATGTTTTCACCATTATATCTATGTTCTTGATCCGATCTTGCAAGTCATATGCACATATTACGTGTTATGATCCGTAAACCCCAAAGTGATAATAGGTTGGATAGTCTCTGGTGATGACCGTACTTTGAGGAGTTCATGTATTCACTATGTGTTAATGCTTTGTTCCGGTTCTCTATTAAAAGGAGGCCTTAATATCCCTTAGTTTTCCTTATGGACACCGCTGCCATGGGAGGGTAGGATAAAAGATGCCATGCAAGTTCTTTTCCATAAGCACGTATGACTATTTACGGAATACATGCCTACATTACATTTATGAACTACAGCTAGTTCTGCGTCGCCCTAGGTTATGACTGTTATATGATGAATATCATCCAACGAATTCACCGATCCAATGCCTACGAGTTTTCCACATAATGTTCTTGCTAGGTTTCTACTGTTCCACCTGCTACAAAATCATTGCTATCACTGTTACCGTTACTACTACTGTTACCAATGTTATCAAACTATCATATTACTGTGCTACTGATCACTTTGCTGCAGATATCTAATCTCCAGGTGTAGTTGAATTGACAACTCAACTGCTAATACTTGCAAATATTCTTTGGCTCCCCTTGTGTCGAATCTCTAAATTTGGGTTGAATACTCTACCCTCGAAAACTGTTGCGATCCCCTATACTTGTGGGTGATACGTCTCCAACGTAGCTATCATTTTTGCTTGTTCCATGCTGTTATATTATCATTCTTGGATGTTTTATAATCATTTTATAATAACTTTATATCATTTTTTGGGACTAACCTATTGACATAGTGCCAAAGTGCCAGTTGCTATTTTTGCTTGTTTTTTACTTCGCAGAAAATCAATATCAAACGGAGTCCAATCGCGACGAAACTTTTTGGAGATTTTTTCTGGACAAGAAGACACCCAGTGGGCCAAAGAAGTGCCCGGGGAGTGGGCCGAGGAGACCACAACCCACCAGGGCGCGCCAGGGGGGCCCCGACGCGCCCTGATGGGTTGTGCCCTCCTCGGGGCCCCTCTCCACCGCCTCTGATGCCTATAAATTCCCAAATATTCCAAAAACCCTAGGGGAGTCGACGAAACACAATTCCAGCCGCCGCAAGTTCCAGAACCTCGAGATCCAATCTAAACATCATCACAGAGGGGTTCATCTTCCTCATAGGTGCCTTTCCGATGATGCGTGAGTAGTCCACCATAGACCTACGGGTCCGTAGGTAGTAGCTAGATGGCTTCCTCTCTCTCTCTCTTATGATTCTCAATACAATGGTCTCTTGGAGATCTATTTGATGTAAACTTTTGCGGTGTGTTTGTTGGGATGCGATGAATTTTGAGTTCATGATCAGTTTCTATCCATGAATATTATTTGAGTCTTCTTTGATCTCTTATATGCATGATTACTTATAGCCTCGTATTTCTTCTTCTAATCTTTGGTTTAGTTAGGCCGACTAGATCAATTTTTCTTGCCATGGGAAGAGGTGCTTTGTGATGGGTTCGATCTTGCGGTGTTCTTTCCCAATGACAGAAGGGGCAGCAAGACACGCATGTATCATTGCTATTAAGGATAACAAGATGGGGTCTATTCCTACAGGAATAGATCTTGTCTACATCATGTCATTGTTCTTATTGCATTACTCCGTTTTTCCATGAACTTAATACACTAGATGCATGCTGGATAGTGGACGATGTGTGGAGTAATAGAGGTAGATGCAGGCAGGAGTCGGTCTACCTATCTTGGACGTGATGCCTATATAATGATCATCTCCTTGGATATCATCATGACTATTCGATTTTCTATCAATTGCCCAACAGTAATTCGTTCACCCACCATGCGCTATACTCATGAGAGAAGCCACTAGTGAACCCTACGGCCCCCGGGTCTACTTTTCCGACATATTGCTTTCCAATCTATGTTTTTGCAATCTTTGTTTTCAGATCTACAAAACCAAAAACCCAAAAACATATTGCTGCATATTTTATTTGCCCTCTTTATTTTGTGCTCTTGAGAGATCTATCTCTCCTATCTATCATTACCTAATCTATCTTTTTACCGTAGAGAGATTGACAACCTCTCTTTCGCATCGGGTTGCAAGTATTTGTTGTTTGTGTGCATGTGCTGCTTATTGGGTGGTGGTGATCCTCCTACTGGTTCGATAACCTTGGTTTCATAACTGTGGGAAATACATACCGTCGCTGTGCTGCATCATCCCTTCCTCTTTGGGGAAATACCGACGCAGTCTCAAGCCACGTCAAAGGAATTTCTGGCGCCGTTGCGGGGAGGAAGCAGTCTCTTCTACGTGCCTATCGTAGGCGCCGAGGGGACTCCATCATCATCTACCAGGTTCCTAATCACAAATCTCACCTCCTTGCAATTACATTATTTGCCATTCGCCTTTCGTTTTACTCTCCCCCACTTCACCAATTTGCCGTTTTATTCACCCTCTTTTTCGTTTGCCCTTTTTCTCGCCGGATCTCTTGCTTGTTGCTATGACTAGCGTTACTACTCCCCCTTTGTCACCAGACTTTGAAGTTCTATACTTCAAACAAAAACAAGGGGAAAAATTGAAAGATGCCTAGTATAGGCTAATGGAATCCTATCGCATTTCCAATCTAAAAGGAGACGCAAAAGTTTTGCTTAGAAATTTTTTCATTGGATTGGCTTTGCATCATAGAGAGCTTTTGGATTTTGCCTCAAAGGGGAATTTTATTGAACTTGATGCAAACGCCGCCTGTGAAGTTTTGGAAGGGATTTTGGGGGTTCCTCCACCAAAAAAGGGGCTTGCTTTTTCACAAGAGGGAGTTCAAATTCTCAACAAATTGGGTGACTTACATAAGCACTTGGTCGAGTTACAAAAATATCACGAACCCCTCAAACATATTAGTGGGAACCTCAATCGCTTGAATACTTTGATTACCCTTTGCAATAAGAGTTTGGATATTTTGGATCTTAAGATGGTTTCTTCTCCTGAAAATTTTGGGAAGCGGAAAGAGTCCCCCCAGATTCGGGAAGGCCCTCACGAAAGTTGCCAAAACCAAAGATGACAATACTTGAATCTATGCGTTATGCCAAGCTAGGGGCGTGAAACGATAGCGCTTGTTGGTAGGCAACCCAATGAATAAATAAATTTTTGCGTTTTCCTTTTCTGTTTTTGAGTGTTGACACAATTATGCCTCTGTTATGATTTTGTTTTTATGTTTATTTAGTGTTTGTGCCAAGTAAAGCCTTTAGGATGATTCATAGGATGAGTAGAAGCGATGCTGAATCTGAAACAGAAACTTTGCGTCCAGTATATGAATTTTCATTTTTTGCTGGAACGTGATCTTGAGCTGAAATTTTAACACAGTGTTTCTGTACAAATTCCTTACGTTTTCCTAAGTTTTCAGAATTTTTAGAGTTACATAAGTATGCTTTGAGTACAGATTACTAGAGACTGTTCTGTTTAAGACAAATTCTGTTTTCGTTGCATTGTGTGCTTGTTTTGATGAATCTATGGGTTATATTGAAGGGTATGAGCCATGGTAAAGTTAAAATACAGTAGGTATAATGCAATAATAAAATATGAATGGGTTTGCAATAGGACCTAAAGTAGTGATTTGCTTTATTATACTAACGGATCTCACGAAGATTTTGTTGAGTTTTGTGTGATTGAAGTTTTCAAGTTTTGGGTGAGATCACGATGGATGAAGGAATAAGGAGTGATAAAAGCCTAAGCTTGGGGATGCTAACGCACCCCCAAGATATATCCAAAGAGTAACAAGCAACTAAGCTTGGGGATGCCCCCGAGTGGCATCCCCTCTTTCTTCTAACGACCATCGGTATTTTACTTGGAGCTATATTTTTATTCGTCACATATCATGAGTTTTGCTTGGAGCGTCTTGTATCTTTGCTTGCTTTTTTTGTTAGTTTTTCACTTGTATCCTTGCTGGACACACCTATTTGAGAGAGCCAAAATCATGCTATGATTTGTTAGAATTGCTCTATGTGCTTCACTTAAACTTTTTGAGCTATAGAATTGCTCTAGTGCTTCACTTATATCTTTTTGAGCACGGTGTGCTTGGAAATTTTTGTAGAAATACTCTCATGCTTCACTTAGATTAATTTGAGAGTTAGTAAATTTTGAAGAAATCCTCTCATGCTTCACTTATACTATTTTGAGAGATGAAATCTTTTTGCTCATGTGCTTCACTTAAATTTGTTTGAGCTTGCCAAAAAGCAATGGCAATATATGAAACTAGTCCCAAAGTGATAGATATCCAAGGAGGAGATAATAAAAACTTTCATGAAGATCATTGGGCAAATTAAACTTGATTCCTTGTAATAGTTTTTAAACATGATGATAGTAATATGTGAGTCATGTTAGTGAGTAATTATGCTTTAGTAGGAATATTGGTGTTAAGGTTTGTGATTCCCTATGCATGCACAAAAGTCAATAGTTATAAAATGAAGTTACATCCTACTTGTGGTGTATTATTCGATGTTAGTTATGTTCAATGCTCACTTATGTGAATTTTCGTTTCTCGATTTGGTTGCTTCCCAATCTATTTGCTAGCCTCCATTTGTACTAAGTAGAAATACTACTTGTGCATCCAAAATCCTTAAACCAAGTCTTGCCTTATGAGTCCACCATACCTACCTATATGCGGTATTTCCATGTCGTTCCAAGCAAATCTGTATGTGCCATCTCTAAATTTTCAAAATAAATTTTCTCTTTTGTGTGCTCGTACCGCTCATGAAACGGTGGGGGGTGTCCAATATTTTTCCATGCTAGATGTGTTATTCTCAAGATGAGTGTTTATTCACTTGTCATTGCACGAGAGTGCGGCGGTAATAGGGATGCCCATTCCCGAAATGAAAAAGAAAAAAAATATTTACTCTATGTTGTGAAATAAGAAATTCCTTGGAAAGTGTTGATATGGAAGGAAACCGTGGATACGGCCCGCCATGGAAAGTGAAAGTTTGGTGGAAAAAGAAATAAACTTTATTTTCTGTTTGGGAACCGCCTATGATATATCTAGCATGGAAAGTATTGTGAGCTACTTTGTCATTTTCGTGGACAGGAAAAGCATGCCACCCAAAATATTTTTTCTCTCTCAATTTAAACCGTGAGCTCTGGCACCTCTACAAATCCCTACTTCCCTCTGTGAAGGGCCTATCTATTTACTTTATGCAATTTTTATTTTTACTTTGAGTCTCCATATTCTCTTATAAGAACCAACTAGGGGGCACTATGATCGTACTTGAGCATTGGGTATAGCTAATATTTGAGTGTGTTTCATGAATGGATCAATGATTGAGCATGATGGGCTAGGGATAACTTTCTTTAGTGTTGATATTTTGAAAGACATGGTTGCTTGTTGACATGCTTGATTATTGAAGTCATTATGTTGAAACTAGACTATTGCTTTGAATCATTACAAGTCCAAATGTCCATGCAATACAAAAGAAAAGAATATGATGAACATGTTAGGCAGCATTCCACATCAAAAATTCTGTTTTTATCATTTACCTACTCGAGGACGAGTAGGTATTAAGCTTGGGGATGCTGATACGTCTCCAACGTATCTATATTTTTTTGCTTGTTCCATGCTGTTATATTATCATTCTTGGATGTTTTACAATCATTTTATAGCAACTTTATATCATTTTTTGGGACTAACCTATTGACATAGTGCCAAAGTGCCAGTTGTTGTTTTTGCTTGTTTTTTACTTCGTAGAAAATCAATATCAAATGGAGTCCAATCGCGACGAAACTTTTTGGAGATTTTTCCTGGACCAGAAGACACCCAATGGGGCAAAGAAGTGCCGGGGGAGTGGGCCGAGGAGACCACAACCCACCAGGGCACGCTAGGGGGCCCCGGCGCGCCCGGATGGGTTGTGCCCTCCTCGGGGCCCCTCTCCACCGCCTCTGATGCCTATAAATTCCCAAATATTCCAAAAACCCTAGGGGAGTCGGCGAAACACAGTTCCAGCCGCCGCAAGTTCCAGAACCTCGAGATCCAATCTAAACACCATCACGGAGGGGTTCATCTTCCTCATAGGTGCCTCTCCGATGATGCGTGAGTAGTCCACCATAGACCTACGGGTCTGTAGGCAGTAGCTAGATGGCTTCCTCTCTCTCTCTCTTATGATTCTCAATACAATGGTCTCTTGGAGATCTATTTGATGTAAACTTTTGCGGTGTGTTTGTTGGGATCCGATGAATTTTGAGTTCATGATCAGTTTCTATCCATGAATATTATTTGAGTCTTCTTTGATCTCATATATGCATGATTACTTATAGCCTCGTATTTCTTCTTCGAATCTTTGGATTAGTTAGGCCGACTAGATCGATTTTTCTTGCCATGGGAAGAGGTGCTTTGTGATGGGTTCGATCTTGCGGTGTTCTTTCCCAGTGACAGAAGGGCAGCAAGACACGCATGTATCGTTGCTATTAAGGATAACAAGGTGGGGTCTATTCCTACATGAATAGATCTTGTCTACATCATGTCATCGTTCTTATTGTATTACTCCGTTTTTCCATGAACTTAATACACTAGATGCATGCTGGATAGCGGTCGATATGTGGAGTAATAGAGGTAGATGCAGGCAGGAGTCGGTCTACCTATCTTGGACGTGATGCCTATATAATGATCATCACCTTGGATATCACCATGACTATTCAATTTTCTATCAATTGCCCAACAGTAATTTGTTCACCCACCGTGCGCTATACTCATGAGAGAAGCCACTAGTGAACCCTATGGCCCCCGGGTCTACTTTTCCAACATATTGCTTTCCAATCTATCTTTTTGCAATCTTTGTTTTCAGATCTACAAAACCAAAAACCCAAAAACATATTGCTGCATATTTTATTTGCCCTCTTTATTTTGTGCTCTTGAGAGATCTATCTCTCCTATCTATCACTACATAATCTATCTTTTTACCGTAGAGAGATTGACAACCTCTCTTTCGCGTCGGGTTGCAAGTATTTGTTGTTTGTGTGCAGGTGCTGCTTATTGGGTGGTGGTGATCCTCTTACTGGTTCGATAACCTTGGTTTCATAACTTAGGGAAATACTTATCGTCGCTGTGCTGCATCATCCCTTCCTCTTTGGGGAAATACCGACGCAGTCTCAAGCCACGTCAGTGGGTTATCAAGACCTTTTTCTGGAGCCGTTGCCGGGGAGCATAGCTATATTTTTTGAGTCACTTGGGATTTATACCAATTGATCACTATGAAGAATCTGAAGGATACAAGAATCAAGATTTTTCCCTCTAAGACGAGGGGAGGTAAGGAATTGCTATCTAGCTCTGTACTTGATTCACCTTCAGTTATGAGTAAAGTTGCAACACCACCACATGCTATTGATCCTGATATGTCGCAAGTTATTGATTATGCTACTTCTGCTATGAATGATGCTTATGATGATGCTAGTACCATGCCTGATGATAATGTGCCACTAGGTGAATTTCTTGATGAACAAATTGCTCGAGCTAAAGAGAATGAAATTATTGAAACTGATGAGATTACTGAAACTGATGAAGTCCTTGAAACTGAGAAATATGAAACACCTATTAGACCTACCTCTCCTAGATTTGAATTGCCTAAGATACCCGAGGGTTATGTTTTTGATGGAGAATTAGTTATAGAAATCCTTGCTTGTAAGGATAGAGATGATCTTTAGAAATTATTATGCAAGTATAAAGAAAAGACTTTGAATGCTAGAATGAAATGTGATCCTAAGTTTGCTACTTCACCTATCCTTGTTACCGATAAGGATTATGAATTTTCTGTCGACCCAAAGTTAATTACTTTGGTTGAATCTGATCCTTTTCATGGCTATGAAACTGAAACTCTAGTGGCACATCTTACTAAGTTGAATGATATAGCCACCCTTTTTGCTCATGATGAGAAAATTCGCTATTACTATATCCTCAAATTATTTCCGTTCTCATTAAAGGGTGATGCTAAGATATGGTACAATACTCTTGCTCCTGGTTGTGTGCGTAGTCCCCAGGATATGATTTACTACTTCTCTGAAAATATTTTCCTGCTCATAAGAAACAAGCTGCCTTACAGGAAATATTTAACTTTGTGCAAATTGAAGAAGAGAGTCTCCCACAAGCTTGGGGGAGGCTTCTCCAATTGCTTAATGCTTTGCCTGATCACCCTCTTAAGGAAAATGAAATACTTGATATCTTCTATAATGGACTAACTGATGCTTCTAGGGACTTCCTAGATAGTTGTGCTGGGTGTGTTTTCAGGGAACGAACTGTTGCACAAGCTGAGGAACTATTGAATAATATATTGAAGAATTATGATGATTGGACTCTCCCTGAACCACCGCTTAAACCCACTCCGAAGAAGAGGGGTATCTTATTTCTCAGTCCCGAAGATATGCAGGAGGCAAAGAAATGTATGAAGGAAAAAGGTATTAAAGCTGAGGATGTTAAGAATTTACCACTTGTTGAAGAGATACATGGCCTTGACAAACCACCACCTCAACAGGTGGTAGAGGTAAATTCTTTATTAAAGTTTGATGAAGGTGATATCCCTTACAATAAACATCCTAGTCAATGCTTATATGAGTTTGACAACTACATTAGGAAACAAGATCACTTCAATGCAAATGTTCTGAAACAATTGAAATATAATCCTGATATGATTGCTCGCTTGAGTGACTTGTTATTTAGAATCAGTAATGATGTTAGAGGCGTAGGAAAACATGCCTCTATGGTTCAAACCCAGTTAGAACAAGTTGCTAAATCTCAAAGAGAATTGCTTAATCAAAATGAATAATAATATGAATGATCATGCTATTAGAGTAGTGACCAGAGGAGGTAGAATTACTCAGGAACCACTTTATCCTGAAGGAAGCCCTAAAAGAATTGAACAAGACTCTCAGAGAATTAACACTGATGCACCTAGTTCTTCTAAAAAGAAAAAGAATAAGAAAAATTATAGGACTTTGCATACCTCTAGTGAACCTGAGATAGAAAAACCTCCTGAAGATAATGATGTCTCTATTTCTGATGCTGAAATTCAATCTGGTAATGAACATTCACCTAGTGATAATGAAAATGATAATGATGATGTTCATGAAGATACTCAACCGAACAATGATAAAGAACCAGACAATGATGTTGAAATAGAACCTGCTGTTGATCTTGATAACCCACAACCTAAAAATAAACGTTATGATAAAAGAGACTTTGTGGCTAGAAAACATGGTAAAGAAAGAGAGCCATGGGTTTAGAAATCCATGCCTTTTCCACCTAAATCATCTAAGAAAAAGGATGATGAAGAATTTGAACGCTTTGCTGAAATGATTAGGCCAGTCTTTTTGCGTACCAGCTTAACTGATATCTTAAAGATGGCCCCTTATGCAAAATACATGAAAGACATCATCACTAATAAAAGAAAGATACCTGAGGCTGAAATCTCCACCATGCTTGCTAATTACTCTTTTAAGGATGGAGTACCTAAAAACTTGGAGATCCTGGAATACCTACTATGCCTTGCTCCATTAAAAGAAATTATGTCAAAACTGCTTTGTGTGATTTGGGAGCTGGTGTTAGTGTTATGCCTTTCTCTTTATATAAAAGACTTGATTTGAATAAACTCACACCTAATGAAATATCATTGCAAATGGCTGACAAATCAACTGCCATACCTATCAGTATTTGTGAGGATGTTCTTGTTTGTTGTTGCAAACGTTGCTATCTTAACTGACTTTGTTATTGTTGAGATGCCCTAGGACGACAACATGTCGATTATCCTTGGTAGACCCTTTTTGAATACTGCGGAGGCTGTTATTGATTGCAATAAAAGCAAAGTCATTTTTCATATCAATGGTAATGAGCATATGGTGCACTTTCCGAAGAAACAATTCCAACTGAATGGTATAAATGTTATTGAAGAATCTCCGACACTCACTATTGGAAGTTTTCAACTACCTCTACCTACTGCCAAAAAGAAATATAGCATACTTATTGTTGGGGATATTTATATCCCCGTTGAGGTAACTTAGTGTTTTACGAAAGTTCTTCGGTTTCATGTTAATCGAAAGTGGTTGTTAATAAGACTTGATCAACCTTATTAATGGATCATTATTGAGAGGTATGAAGTTGATGAATCTAGAAGGCACAACCTTGTGCTTCCACCTTTTGTTTTCTATTCTTCTTAGTCATATAAAATAGAATGCCATGTTTATCCTGTTTTCTGATTTCTCCGTGCAATAAAAATGACCCAAAAATAAAAGTTCTCAGAATGTCCTAAAAATTTAACACGATTTTTTTCTGAATATTTCTGAATTTCTAGTGCAAATAACATCAGAGGGGGGGTGCAGCTGGTGTCCACAAGAGACCAGGGCGTACCAGCAACCCCACGCGCGCCCTGGTGGGTTGTGGTCTCCATGTGGGTCCCCTCACTTATCCCTTTAGCCCATTCCATCTCCTACCTCCAGAAAAAATCACCATAGCTCTCTCTCTCTCTCTCTCTCTCTCTCTCTCTCGTGTTATTGCTCTCAAACCGCGGATTTCGATCTCTTTGCTTGAAGCTCCGTTTCCGAAACTATTTTGGGGGATTGCTACTTGGTATGTGACTCCTCCATTGCTCCAATTAGTTTTTGATTTAGTGATTTATTTTTAGAATAATTAGCTACTCTTGGTGCAGCTGTAGATGGGCTTGCATGTTGAATTCTTAGAGTTCTAAGTAGTTTGAATGCTTATTATGGCCTCTGATACGTCTTCGCCGTATCTACTTTTCCTCACACTTTTGCCCTAGTTTTGGACTCTAAATTTTCATTATTTGAATGAAACTAAGCCGGACTGACGCTGTTTTCTGCAGAACTACCATGGTGTTGTTTTTTTGCAGAAATAAAAGTTCTCGGAACTGGACAGAACTTTTTGGAGATTTATTTTACAATAAATAAAAAATATTGGAGCCAAGAACCACCGGAGGGGGGGGCACCTGGCTGGGCACGATACACCAGGGCGCACCAACCCCCCGAGGCGCGCCCTGGTGGCTTGTGCCCACCTCGTGGCCCCACTGACCCTAATTCTAATGCTATAAAATCCTATTTTTGGAGAGAAAAATCAGAGAGAAAGTTTCACCGCGTTTTACGATACGGAGCTGCCGCCACCTCCTGTTCTTCATCAGGAGGCCAGATCTAGAGCCCGTTTGGGGATACGGAGAGCGGAATCTTTGGTCTTCGTCATCATCAACCCTTCTCCATCGCCAATTCCATAATGCTCCCCACCGGGAGTGAGTAATTCCTTCGTAGGCTTGCAGGTCCGTGAGGAGTTGGATGAGATTCATCATGTAATCGAGTTAGTTTTGTTAGGGCTTGATCCCTAGTATCCACTATGTTCTGAGATTGATGTTGCTATGACTTTGCCATGCTTAATGCTTGTCACTAGGGCCCGAGTGCCATGATTTCAGATGTAAACCGTTTATGTTATCACCATTATATCTATGTTCTTGATCCGATCTTGCTAGTCATATGCATCTATTACGTGTTCTGATCCGCAAACCCCGGAGTGACAATAGTCGGGATACTTTCCGGTGATGACCGTAGTTTGAGGCAGACCTGGCCAAACGGGCCGGCACGGCCCACCCCGCCCAGGCACGTTTAGTAAACGGGCCGTCCCGTGCCAGCTCGTGGGCTGCGCCTCCAGGCCCAGGCACGGCCTGATTACTAAACGGGCCGGCCGGTTGGCCCGTTTAGCACGCTGGCCCAAAAAAATCAGCCTGTTGGGCTCATTTTTAGGCCTATTGGGCTATATTTTAAGTATATATATATTTAAAAAAATCTGAAAATACATAAAAAAAATAAACGGGCCGTACCGTGCCGGCCCGCGTGCCCAGCCTCCAGGCCCAGGCATGGCCCAAGGCGTGCCGCGTGCCGGGCCCGGCCCGTTTACGGTCGTGCCATGCCTGGCCAATGGTTGGCCGTGCCGGCGTGCTCGCGGGCCGGCCTGGTTAGCCCGGCCCGTTTGGCCAGCTATAGTTTGAGGAGTTCATGTATTCACCCTGTGTTAATGCTTTGTTCCGGTTCTCTATTAAAAGGAGGCCATAATATCCCTTAGTTTCCGTATGGACCCCGCTGCCACAGGAGGGTAGGACAAAAGATGTCATGCAAGTTCTTTTCCATAAGCACGTATGAATATTTACGGAATACATGCCTACATTACATTTATGAACTGGAGCTAGTTCTGTGTCGCCCTAGGTTATGACTGTTATATGATGCATATCATCCAACGATCCAGTGCCTACGAGTTTTCCACATATTGTTCTTGCTAAGTTACTACTGTTGTTGCTACTGTTACACTTGCTACAAAACTATTGCTATCACTGCTACCGTTACTGTTACTGTTACTGGTGCTATCAAACTATCATACTCTGTTGCGATCCCCTATACTTGTGGGTTATCAAGACCTTTTTCTGGTGCCGTTGCCGGGGAGCATAGCTATATTTGTTGAGTTACTTGGGATTTATATCAATTGATCACTATGAAGAATCAAAAGGATCCAAAGACCAAGATTTTTCCCTCTAAGACGAGGGGAGGTAAGGAACTGCCATCTAGCTCTGCACTTGATTCACCTTCTGTTATGAGTAAGTTTGCAACACCACCACATGCTATTGATCCTGATATGTCCCAAGTTATTGATGATGCTACATCTGCTATGAATGATGCTTATGATGATGCTAGTACGATGCTTGATAATAATGTGCCACTAGGTGAATTTCTTGATGAACAAATTGCTAGAGCTAAAGAGAATGAAATTACTGAAACTGATTAGATTGCTGAAACTGATGAAGACTTTGAAACTGATGATTATGAAACACCTATTAGACCTGGCTCTCCTAGATTTGAAATGCCTAAGATACTTGAAGGTTATGTTATGGATGAGGAGGTAACTAGAGAAATTCTTTCTTGCAAAGATAGAAACGATCTTAAGAAATTGCTACGCAAGTATAAGGAAAAGACTTTGAATGCTAGAATGAAATGTGATCCTAAGTTTGCTACTTCACCTATCTTTGTTACCGATAAGGATTATGATTTCTCTGTCGACCCAGAGTTAATTACTTTGGTTGAATCTGATCCTTTCCATGGCTATGAAACTGAAACTATAGTGGCACATCTTACTAAACTGAATGATATAGCCACCCTCTTTGCTCATGATGAGAAGATTCGCTACTATTATACTCTCAAGTTATTTCCGTTCTCATTAAAGGGTGATGCTAAGATATGGTACAATACTCTTGCTCCTGGTTGTGTGCGTAGTCCCCAGGATATGATTTACTACTTCTCTGAAAAATATTTTCCTGATCATAAGAAACAAGTTGCCTTACAGGAAATATTTAACTTTGCGCAAATTGAAGAAGAGAGTCTCCCACAAGCTTGGGGGAGGCTTCTCCAATTGCTTAATGCTTTGCCTGATCATCCCCTTAAGAAAAATGAAATACTTGATATCTTCTATAATGGACTAACTAATGCTTCTAGGGACTTCCTAGATAGTTGTGCTGGTTGTGTTTTCAGGGAACGAACTGTTGAACAAGCTGAGGAATTATTGAATAACATATTGAAGAATTATGATGATTGGACTCTCCCTGAACCACCGCTTAAACCCACTCCAATGAAGAGGGGTATCTTATTTCTCAGTCCTGAAGATATGCAAGAGGCAAAGAAATCTATGAAGGAAAAAGGTATTAAAGCTGAGGATGTTAAGAATTTACCTCCTATTGAAGAAATACATGGCCTTGACACACCACCACCTCCACAGGTGGTAGAGGTAAAATCTTTATTAAAGTTTGATGAAGGTGATATCCCTGACAATAAACATCCTAGTCAATGCTTATATGAGTTTGATAACTATATTATGAAGCAAGATCATTTCATTGCACATGTTCTGAAACAACTAAAATACCATTCTGATATGATTGCTCGCTTGAGTGACTTGCTATTTAGAATCAGTAATGATGTTAGAGGTGTAGTAAAGCATGCCTCTATGGTTCAAACTCAGTTAGAACAAGTTGCTAAGTCTCAAAAAGAATTGCTTGATGAAATGAATAATAATATGAATGATTTTGCTGCTAGAGTAGTAACTAGAGGAGGTAGAATGACCCAAGAACCACTTTATCCTGAAGGTCATCCTAAAAGAATTGAACAAGACTCTCAAAGAATTAATACTGATGCACCTAGTCCTTCTAAAAAGAAAAAGTTAAAAAAATGATAGGACTTTGCATACCTCTAGTGAACCTGAGATACAAAAATCTCCTGATAATAATGATGTCTCTATTTCCGATGCTGAAACTCAGTCTGGTAATGAACATTCACCTAGTGATAAGGACAATGATAATGATGGTGTTCATGAAGATGCTCAACCTAACAATGATAAAGAACCAGATAATGATGTTGAAATAGAGCCTGCTGCTGATCTTGATAACCCACAACCTATAAACAAACGTTATGATAAAAGAGACTTTGTGGCAAGAAAACATGGTAAAGAAAGAGAGCCATGGGTTCAGAAACCCATGCCCTTTCCTCGTAAACCATCTAAGAAAAAGGATGATGAAGAATTTGAACGCTTTGCTGAAATGATTAGGCCAGTCTTTTTGCGTACCCGCTTAACTGATATCCTGAAGATGTCCCATTATGCAAAGTACATGAAAGACATCATCACTAACAAAAGAAAGATTCCTGATGCTGAAATTTCCACCATGCTTGCTAATTATTCTTTTAAGAATGGAGTACCTACAAAACTTGGAGACCCGGGAATACCAACTATACCTTGCTCCATTAAAAGAAACTATGTCAAAACTGCTTTGTGTGATTTACGAGCTGGTGTTAGTGTTATGCCTTTCTCCTTATATAAAAGACTTGATTTGAGTAAACTCACACCTACTGAAATATCATTGCAAATGGCTGACAAATCAACTGCCATACCTTTCGGTATCTATGAGGATGTGCCCGGTGTTGTTGCAAATGTTACTATTTTAATGGCTTTGTTATACTTGAGATGCCCGAGGACGACAATATGTCGATTATCCTTGGTAGACCCTTTTTGAATACTGCAGGGGCTGTTATTGATTGCAATAAAAGCAAAGTCACTTTTCATATCAATGGTAATGAGCATACAGTGCACTTTCCAAAGAAACAATTCCAAGTGAATGGTATAAATGTTATTGAAGAATCTCCGACAATCACTATTGGAAGCTTTCAATTACCTCTACCTACTGCCAAAAAGAAATATGATATACTTATTGTTTGGGATATGCACATCCCCATTGAGGTAACTTAGTGTTTTACGAAAGTTCTTCGGTTTCATGCTAATTGGAAGTGGTTGTTAATAAGACTTGATCAACCTTATTAATGGATCATTTTTAAGAGGTATGAAGTTGATGAATCTAGTAAGCACAACTCTCTGCTCCCACATTTTATTTTCTGTTTTAGTTAGTCAAATAAAATAAAATGCCATGTTTATCCTGTTTTCTGTTTTCTCCGTGCAATAAAAAAAATGACCCAAAAATAAAAGTTCTCAGAATGTTCTGAAAATTTGATACGATTTTTTTCTGAATATTTCTGAATTTCTGGTGCAAGTAATACCAGAGGGCGTGCACCTGCTGCCCACAAGACACCAGGGCGCGCCAGCAACCCCAGGCGTGCCCTGGTGGGTTGTGCCCCCCTCACTTATTCCGTTAGCCCACATCATCCCCTACCTCCAGAAAAAAATCACCATAGCCTCCATTCCCTTGTTCTTGCTCTCAAACCCACGAATTTCGATCTCTTTGCTCGAAGCTCCATTTCCGAAACTGTTTGGAGGGATTGCTACTTGGTATGTGACTCCTCCATTGCTCCAATTAGTTTTTGATTTAGTGGGTTATCTTTAGAATAATTAGCTACTCTTGGTGCTGCTGTAGATGAGCTTGCATGTTGAATTCTTAGAGTTCTAAGTAGTTTGGATGCTTAATATGGCCTCCATGCATCCTTAGGAGTAGTTGCTATCAATTTCACAAAGTTTTGTTGACAAAAATTTTGTGTCTCAAAAATATTTCAGAATTTTGTTCGCAAATAAAAATGCAATTCTTTAGGAGTTCTTGAAGGAGGAGATCCTCGGAGGCCTCATCAAGTGGAAGCTCGGTTCGACAATCTTATGTTGAGCCAAGCGAAAGCTCGATGCGAGATGCCGCTACCAAATCATGCTTGTGGTCGTGCGATGAGTTCATGGAATGTGCAGGTATTAAGGGGGAATTTGAACAATATATCCACAATGCTGCTAGCGGTAATTTTTATGGAGGAATTTATGCCTCCTGTGTAGTAGAGAGACTAAACGTACCACCTTGGCCTAATGACCCCATCTTACCTATTCAGTATTTAGACATTGAGGCCATGAAGCGTCATAAGTTCCTTACAGGCACGACTACTAACTACACCTATAAATTGAGATTTAATAAAAAAAAACATTGTGCCTGTCACTTTGCCTGCTCCTTCTCTCTTTGATTTTCACAGCAGGGGAAGATACTATGTTCTTGAGAGCGAGGCCCGTGCGTACAATGCGGAGATTGAAGCTGCCAGGAGGGCCGAAGAGTTTGCACCAAGGGCCTCGGTGAGCTATCGCTCATATTATTATCCATGCGGATGGTGATTACCAAGCTAGGCCAAAAGCCTAAGCTTGGGGGAGTACGTATTTCCACCGACATTACATTCATGTTCACACATTTCATTACAGCTGTCGGTGTTCATACTTTTTCATTGTATTATCCATGCTAGATTTATTTTCTCGCTTTCTTCTTGCGTGTTTGAAAAACTTTGAGAAAATCCAAAAATATTTCCTACTTCTTTTCAGCTTTTCTTTCTAGCCTAATTTAGTTGTAGTATCGAAAGAAAACCCAAAACAATTTCTCATTTCTTCTTTTACTTGTTGGGAGCTTTCCCGTGTAAATAGTTTTTCTCGTTTTTGTTTTTCCCTCTTTAATTTGCTTTCTTCAAGAAAAAAAACTCCAAAAATATTTCAGTGTGTTTCTCTGAAATTCTTTTCCTTTTTGTTTGAGTCGTACCTAGGAGAACACCACGATGAAAATGTTGAGTGGCTCTCATATGCACTATTGTTAATCTAACAAAGAGCCCATGTTACCTTGTCTTCTCCGCTTGAATGAAATGTTTGCAGATTCCATCTTAGTCCACGACACTCTTGCACTATTATTATTTTCTTACCATTCGGTCGTGCAAGTGAAAGGCAATAATGACGAAATTTAGCGAATTGACTGTGGCAGAGAAAAGCGGGTATGAACTCAACTTGTTTTTGTTTTTGTAAATATGTTTACCCTAGTATCCTTGATTCAGCATATTATGATCAAACATATTTTAATGACAATTAGAGATTATAGTTGTTCATGCCATGATTTAGTAGCTAGGAGTGGATAATGATCTATCTTGGATGTCAACATGCATTAAAATGGTTGTGATGCGGTATGATGATATGGTATCCTCCTCTGAATGTTTCAAGTGGCTTGACTTGGCACATGTTCACGCATGTAGTTGAATCAAAACCAACATAGCCTTCATGATATTTATGTTCATGGTGTCCATATCCTACTCATGCTAGTAGTGAATGTTTATTATATGTAATGCATTTTCATGACCGTTTTCACTCTCTAGCTGGCTGCTTCTCAATCTATTTGCTAGCCTTCGCCTATACTAAGCGGGAATACTGCTTGTGCATCAAAACCCTTAAACCAAAGTTATTCCAGATGAGTCCACATATCTACCTATATGCGGTATTACCCTGCCGTTCCAAGTAAATTTGTATGTGCCACCTCTAAAAATTCAAATGAACATCTGTTTTGTGTGGCCGGACCGCTCATGGAGCGATAGGGGGTGGTCAGTATCTTCCATGTTAAGCGGGTTATTCTCATGATGAGTGTTTATTCACTCCTCCTTACACGAGAGGGGCTTTAATAGGGATTCCCAGTCCCGAAATCAAAAACTACAAATAATTAAACAAAACTCCCCCGGGAATGTTGTTGGTATGGACAGTACCCGTGGATTCGGCAAGCCGTGGAGTGTGTTTGTTGGTGGAAGGGGGAGTAAACCTTTACTTTTTCCGCTTGAGAAGCGCCGCTAATGTGTTTAGCATGGAAGATATTGATAACTCTTGGTCGTAACGTTGACAGGAAGGGTGTACCTCCCAAAATTATATTTATCTCTGATTTAAGCTTTGAGCTCTGGCACCTCTGCAAATCCCTGCTTCCCTCTGCGAAGGTACTATCTATTTACTTTTATGTTGAGTCATCACCTTCTCAAATAAGCGCCACACCGGAGAGCACTGTTGTCATCCTCATGCATTGTGTATAGTTAATGTTGGGTGCAGCATGACTAGATGTTTTCTACCATGAATTACAATGTTTAGTCGCTGCTTGAACTTTGGAGGTGCTCTGCATTTATGTTTTGCGGTCTCAGAAAGGGCTAGCGAGATACCACTGTTGTCATAAACGCAAAGGGCTAGCCCTTTCCGAGACCGCAAAACATAAATGCAAAGCACCTCCAAAGTTCAAGCAGCGACTAAATATTGTAATTCATTGTAAAAAAGATCCAGTCATGCTGCACCCAACATTAACTATACACAATGCATGAGGATGACAATAGTGCTCTCAGGTGTGGCGTTTATTTGAGAAGGTGATGACTCAACATAAAAGTAAATAGATAGTACCTTCACAGAGGGAAGCAGGGATTCGCAGAGGTGCCAGAGCTCAAAGCTTAAATCGGAGATAAATATAATTTTGGGAGGTACACCCTTCCTGTCAACAAACACACTCCACGTCTTGCCGAATCCACAGGTACCGTCCATACCAACAACATTCCTAGGGGGTTTTGTTTAATTATTTGTAATTTTTGATTTTGCGTCTAGGAATCCCTATTATCGCCCCTCTCGTGTAAGGACGAGTGAATAAACACTCATCATGAGAATAACCCGCTTAACATGGAAGATACTGACCGCCCCCTGTCGCTCCATGAGCGGTCCAGGCACACAAAACAGATGTTCATTTGAAATTTTGTAGGTGGCACATGCAAATTTACTTGGAACGGCAGGGTAATACCGCATATAGGTAGATATAGTGGACTCATATGGAATAACTTTGGTTTAAGGATTTTGACGTACAAGCATAATTCCCGCTTAGTACAGGTGAAGGCTAGAAAATAGATTGAGAAGCGGCCAGCTAGAGAGCGAAAACGGTCATGAGCATGCATTTTGCATAATAAACATTGAATACTAGCATGAGTAGGATATGGACACTGACACGTCTCCAACGTATCTATAATTTTTGCTTGTTCCATGCTGTTATATTATCATTCTTGGATGTTTTACAATCATTTAATAACAAATTTATATCATTTTTTGGGACTAACCTATTGACATAGTGCCAAAGTGCTAGTTGCAGTTTTTGCTTGTTTTTTTACTTCGCAGAATATCAATACCAAACGGAGTCCAATCGTGATGAAACTTTTTGGAGATTTTTTCTGGACCAGAAGACACCCAGTGGGCCAAAGAAGAGCCAGGAAGGTGGGCTGTGGAGAGCACAAACCACCAAGGCGCGCCAAGGGGCCCCCAGCGCACCCTGATGGGTTGTGTCCTCCGCGGGGCCCCTCTCCACCGCCTCTGATGCCTATAAATTCCCAAATATTTAGAAAACCCTAGGGGAGTCGACAAAACACAATTCCAGCCGCCACAAGTTCCAGAACCTCGAGATCCAATCTAAACACCATCACAGAGGGGTTCATCTTCTTCATAGGTGCCTCTCCGATGATGCGCGAGTAGTCCACCATAGACCTATGGGTCCGTAGGTAGTAGCTAGATGGCTTCCTCTCTCTCTCTCTTATGATTCTCAATACAATGGTCTCTTGGAGATCTATTTGATGTAAACTTTTGCGGTGTGTTTGTTGGGATCCGATGAATTTTGAATTCATGATCAGTTTCTATCCATGAATATTATTTAAATCTTCTTTGATCTCTTATATGCATGATTACTTATAGCCTCGTATTTCTTCTTCGAATCTTTGGTTTAGTTAGGCCGACTTGATCGATTTTTCTTGCCATGGGAAGAGGTGCTTTGTGATGGGTTCGATCTTGCGGTGTCCTTTCCCAGTGACAGAAGTGGCAGCAAGGCACGCATGTATCGTTGCCATTAAGGATAACAAGATGGGGTCTATTCCTACATGAATAGATCTTATCTACATCATCTCATCGTTCTTATTGCATTACTCCCTGTTTCCATGAACTTAATACACTAGATGCATGCTGGATAGCGGTCGATGTGTGGAGTAATAGTGGTAGACGCAGGCAGGAGTCGGTCTACTTATTTTGGACATGATGCCCATATAATGATCATCGCCTTGGATATCGTCATGATTATTTGACCTTCTATCAATTGCCCAACAGTAATTTGTTCACCCACCGTGCGCTATACTCATGAGAGAAGCCACTAGTGAATCCTACGCCCCCCGGGTCTACTTTTCCAACATATTGCTTTCCGATCTATCTTTTTGCCTCTTTGTTTTCAGATCTACAAAACCAAAAACCCAAAAATATATTGCTACACTTCTTATTTGCCCTTTCTATTTTGTGTTCTTGAGAGATCTATCTCTCCTATCTATCACTACCTAATCTATGTTTTTACCGTAGAGAGATTGACAACCTCTCTTTCGCGTCGGGTTGCAAGTATTTGTTGTTTGTGTGCAGGTGCTGCTTATTGGGTGGTGGTGATCCTCCTACTGGTTCGATAACCTTGGTTTCATAACTGAGGGAAATACTTACCATCGCTGTGCTGCATCATCCCTTCCTCTTCGGGGAAGTACCGACGTAGTCTCAAGCCACGTCAAAGGAATTTCTGGCGCCGTTGCCGGGGAGGAAGCGGTCTCTTCTACATACCTATCTCAGGCGCTAAGGAGACTCCATCATCATCTACCAGGTTCCTAATCACAAATCCCATCTCCTTGAAATTACATTATTTGCCATTTGCCTCTCGTTTTCCTCTCCCCCACTTCACCAATTTGCCGTTTTATTCGCCCTCTTTTTCGTTTGCCTTTTTCTCGTCAGATCTCTTGCCTTGTCATTATGGCTAGTTCTTCCTTTATTGCGTGTACTCCCAATAATGAGGTTCTTAATTTTAAGCAAAGGGGAGGGGAGAACCTAAAAGATGCTTGGTATAGGTTTGCAATGCTCATAATATATCTATCCATAAGCAATCTACCATTGTTCTTCGCAGTTTTTATGTTGGTATCACCACTTGGTATAGATTCGTCCTTGATACGATTATCGATGGGAATTTCTTGATGTGTCCATCTTTGGATGCTTTTAATGCTATGGGAAGTTTAGTGGGATCACCATCTCTTATGATCAATGAAACAACTTTAACTCTTGAACACGTTATGGAGATATTAGATGCTATTGAAAATAAAATGATTACCAAGGAACATCTTGAAAATGTGAATAAGAAAATGCATGATCTTGCTAATAAAATTGGGGCTAAGGCGGGAGATGCTTTTAAATTGTTAAAGGAAAAGAAAACTGTAGTCGACGGAAGGGTAGAAGAGAGCCCGTACCGGATTGATAAGTTGGAAGAAATCTTTAGTAACTTGGGTTCGGCTTTTTCTTCTATTAAAACTATTGGAAAACTCCCATAAAAATTGGCAAGACCACGCAAGTCACTAAGAACAAAGTTGCTACACCTAGTGGTCACAAGGGAGATCTTAAAATGATTAGTATTCATCCCGACTTTGTTGAAATCATAAGAGACCCTATTTACAAAAATGAATTCTTTGGTTTTCTTCCTAGGAGTGTTGTCATCGAGAGTATGCATGCTAAATCCTTGAAAAAATCTAGTTGCTTGATTGAAGAATGGAAAACTAAATATGACAATACTTGAATCTATGCGTTATGCCTAGCTAGGGGCGTAAAACGATAGCGCTTGTTGGGAGGCAACCCAATGAATAAATAATTTTTTGCTTTTTCCTTTCTGTTTTTGAGTGTTGACACAATTATGCCTCTGTTATGATTGTGTTTTTATGGTTAATTTAGTGTTTGTGCCAAGTAGAGCCTTTAGGATGATTCATAAGATGAGTAGAAGCGATGCTGAATCTGAAACAGAAACTTTGCGTCCAGTATATGAATTTTCATTTTTTACTGGAACGTGATCTTGAGCTGAAATTTTAACACAGTGTTGATATACAAATTCCTTACGTTTTCGTAATTTTTCAGAATTTTTAGAGTTACATAGTATGGTTAGAGTACAGATTACTACAGACTGTTCTGTTTAAGACAGATTCTGTTTTCGTTGCATTGTGTGCTTGTTTTGATGAATCTATGGGTTATATTGAAGGGTATGAGCCATGGTAAAGTTAAAATACGGTAGGTATAATGCAATAATAAAATATGAATGGGTTTGCAACAGCACCTAAAGTAGTGATTTGCTTTATTATACTAACGGATCTCACGAAGATTTTGTTGAGTTTTGTGTGATTGAAGTTTTCAAGATTTGGGTGAGATCACGATGGATGAAGGAATAAGGAGTGAAAAGAGCCTAAGATTGGGGATGCTACAGCACCCCCAAGATATATCCAAAGAGAAACAATCAACTAAGCTTGGGGATGCCCCCGAGTGGCATCCCCTCTTTCTTCTAACGACCATCGGTATTTTACTTGGAGCTATATTTTTATTCGTCACATATCACGAGTTTTACTTGGAGCGTCTTGTATCATTTGAGTCTTTGCTTTCTTTGCTTGTTAGTTTGTCATTTGTATCCTTGCTGGACACACCAATTTGAGAGAGCCAAAATTATGCTATGATTTGTTAGAATTGCTCTATGTGCTTCCCTTAAACTTTTTGAGCTATAGGATTGCTCTAGTGCTTCACTTATATCTTTTTGAGCACGGTGTGCTTGGAAATTTTTGTAGAAATACTCTCATGCTTCACTTATATTAATTTGAGAGTTAGTAAATTTTGAAGAAATCCTCTCATGCTTCACTTATACCTTTTTGAGAGATGAAATCTTTATGCTCATGTGCTTCACTTAAATTTTTTTGAGCTTGTCAAAAGCATTGGCAATATATGAAACTAGTGCCATAGTGATAGATATCCAAGGAGGATATAATAAAAACTTTCATGAAGATCATTGGACAAATTAAACTTGATTCCTTGTAATAGTTTTGAAACGTGATGATAGTAATATGTGAGGCATGTTAGTGAGTAATTATGCTTTAGTAGGAATATTGGTGTTAATGTTTGTGATTCCCTATGCATGCACGAAAGTCAATAGTTATGCAATGAAGTTACATCCTACTTATGGCGCATTATTTGGTGTTAGTTATGCTCAATGCTCTCTTATGTGAATTTTCGTTTCTTGGTTTGGTTGCTTCTCAATCTATTTGCTAGCCTCCATTTGTACTAAGTAGAAATACTACTTGTGCATCCAAAATCCTTAAACCAAGTTTTGCCTTATGAGTCGACTATACCTACCTATATGCGGTATTTCCATGCCGTTCCAAGCAAATTTGTATGTGCCATCTCTAAATTTTCAAAATAAATTTTCTCCTTTGTGTGCTCGTACCGCTCATGAAACGGTGGGGAGTGTCCAATATTTTTCCATGCTAGATGTGTTATTCTCAAGATGAGTGTTTATTAACTTGTCATTGCACGGGAGTGCGGCGGTAATAGGGATGCCCTTTCCCGAAATGAAAAAAGAAAAAAAATATTTACTTTATGTTGTCAAATAATAAATTCCTTGGAAAGTGTTGGTATGGAAGGCAACCGTGGATACGACCCGCCATGGAAAGTGAAAGTTTGGTGGAAAAAGGAATAAACTTTATTTTTTGTTTGGGAACCACCTATGATATATCTAGCATGGAAAGTATTGTGAGCTACTTTATCGTTTTCGTTGACAGGAAAGGCATGCCATGCAAAATATTTTCTCTCTCTCAATTTAAACCTTGAGCTCTGGCACCTCTACAAATCCCTACTTCCCTCTGCGAAGGGCCTATCTATTTACTTTATGCAATTTTTATTTTTACTTTGAGTCTCCATCTTCTCTTACAAAGCACCAACTAGGGGGCACTATGATCATACTTGAGCATTGGGCATAGCTAATATTTGAGTGTGTTTCATGAATGGATCAATGATTGAGCATGATGGGCTAGGGATAACTTTCTTTAGTGTTGATATTTTGAAAGACATGGTTGCTTGTTGACATGCTTGAGTATTGAAGTCATTATGTTAAAAATAGACTTTTGCTTTGAATCATTTACAAGTCCAAATGTCCATGCTATACAAAAGAAAAGAATATGAGATGAACATGTTAGGCAGCGTTCCACATCAAAAAATTTGTTTTAATCATTAACCTACTCGAGGACAAGTAAGAATTAAGCTAGGGGATGTTGATACGTCTCCAACGTATCTATAATATTTGCTTGTTCCATGCTATTATATTACCATTCTTGGATGTTTTACAATCATTTTATAACAACTTTATATCATTTTTTGGGACTAACCTATTGACATAGTGCCAAGTGCCAGTTGTTATTTTTTGCTTGTTTTTTACTTCACAGAATATCAATACCAAACGGAGTCCAATCGCGACGAAACTTTTTGGAGATTTTTTCTGGACCAGAAGACACCCAGTGGGCCAAAGAAGAGCCATGAAGGTGGGCTGTGGAGAGCACAACCCACCAGGGCGCACCAGGGGGCTCCCGGCGCGCCCTGATGGGTTGTGCCCTCCACGGGGCCCCTCTCCACCGCCTCTGATGCCTATTCCCAAATATTCTAAAAACCCTAGGGGAGTCGACGAAACACAATTCCCGCCGCCGCAAGTTCCAGAACCTCGAGATCCAATCTAAACACCATGACGGAGGGGTTCATCTTCTTCATAGGTGCCTCTCCGATGATGCGTGAGTAGTCCACCATAGACCTATGGGTCCGTAGGCAGTAGCTAGATGGCTTCCTCTCTCTCTTATGATTCTCAATACAATGGTCTCTTGGAGATCTATTTGATGTAAACTTTTGCGGTGTGTTTTTGGGATCCGATGAATTTTGAGTTCATGATCAGTTTCTATCCATGAATATTATTTGAGTCTTCTTTGATCTCTAATCTGCATGATTACTTATAGCCTCGTATTTCTTCTTCGAATCTTTGGTTTAGTTAGGCCGACTTGATCGATTTTTCTTGCCATGGGAAGAGGTGCTTTGTGATGGGTTCGATCTTGCGGTGTCCTTTCCCACTGACAGAAGGGGCAGCAAGGGACGCATGTATCGTTGCCATTAAGGATAACAAGATGGGGTCTATTCCTACATGAATAGATCTTGTCTACATCATGTCATCGTTCTTATTGCATTACTCCTTTTTTCCATGAACTTAATACACTAGATGCATGCTGGATAGCGGTCGATGTGTGGAGTAATAGTGGTAGATGCTGGCAGGAGTCGGTCTACTTATCTTGGACAAGATGCCTATATAATAACCATCGCCTTGGATATCATCATGATTATTTGATCTTCTATCAACTTCCCAACAGTAATTTGTTCACCCACCGTGCGCTATACTCATGAGAGAAGCCACTAGTGAATCCTACGGCCCCCGGGTCTACTTTTCCAACATATTGCTTTCCGATCTATCTTTTTGCCTCTTTGTTTTCAGATCTACAAAACCAAAAACCCAAAAACATATTGCTGCATATTTTATTTGCCCTCTTTATTTTGTGCTCTTGAGAGATCTATCTCTCCTATCTATCACTACCTAATCTTTGTTTTTACCGTAGAGAGATTGACAACCTCTCTTTCGCGTCGGGTGGCAAGTATTTGTTGTTTCTGTGCAGGTGCTGCTTATTGGGGGGTGGTGATCCTCCTACTGGTTCGATAACCTTGGTTTCATAACTGAGGGAAATAATTACCATCGCTGTGCTGCATCATCCCTTCCTCTTTGGGGAAATACTGACGCAGTCTCAAGCCACGTCAGACACCATGAACATAAATATCGTGAAGGCTATGTTTGTTTTGATTCAACTACATGCGTGAACATGTGCCAAGTCAAGCCACTTGAAACATTCAGAGGAGGATACCATATCATCATACTACATCACAATCATTTTAATGCATGTTGACACCTAAGATAAATCATTATCCACTCCTAGCTACTTAAGCATGGCATGAGCAACTATAATCTCTAATTGTCATTGCAAAAATGTTTGATCATAATATGCTAAATCATGGATACTAGGTTAAACATATTTACAAAAACAAAAATAAGTTGAGTTCATACCCGCTTCTCTCTGCCATAGTCACTTCATCAAATATCATCATTATTACCTTTCACTTGCACGACCGAATGATATGAAAATAATAATAGTGTGAGAGTGTCGTGGACTAAGCTGGAATCTGCAAGCATTTTATTCAAGAGGAGAAGACAAAGTAACATGGGCTCTTTGTTAGATTAACAATAATGCATATGAGAGCCACTCAACATTTTCATCGTGATCTTCTCGGTACGACTCAAATAAAAGGAAAATAATTTCAGAGAAACACACTGATTTTTTTTTTGAGTTTTTGGTTTTTCTTTAAGAAAGCAAATTAAAGAGGAAAAACAAAAACACGAAAAACTATTTACACGGGAAAGCTCCCAACAAGTAAAAGAAGAAACGAGAAATCTTTTTGGGTTTTCTTTTGATACTACAGTCAATTTAAACTAGAAAGAAAAGTCAAAAAGAACTAGGAAATATTTTTGGATTTTCTCAAAGTTTTTCAAACACGCAAGAAGAAAGCAAGAAAATAAATCTAGCATGGATAATACAATGAAAAAGTGTAGACATCGACAACTGGAATGAAAAGTATAAACATGAATATAATGTCAATGGATATACGTACTCCCCCAAGCTTAGGCTTTTGGCCTAGCTTGGTAATCACCATCCATAATTGCCATCCAGTCCTAAGTTAAAGTGCGGTGACGACGGCACCAGAGCGTCCCACTCCTAGGGCTCCTCCTCAGCCGCTACCAGGTTGTTCCGGTAGGCTGTAATGTCCTCTGGCATGATCCTGTATCCGTTCCTGGCAGTAGAATCAAACAAAGCAGGTGCAGGCAACGGGATAACATCACGGGTATCGACGCTGAATACTAAGTTGTATCGAATGTTATGAAAAGAATTAGCTGCATCAATAAATTGGTGATCCAGCAATACCTTGTGATCTAGATAAACATGGGACAAGGGATAATCATGTGGGCGAATCTGAACATTAAAGTGTCTCGCTAAACGAGTAGCATAAATACCACCATGTATCTCGCCCTTAGTCCTGTTAAGGTGTAAGCAACGTGCAATAATGGCCCCCATGCTAAAGGTGTGATCATTGTGCAATGCACGGCGTAAAATGGCGAACTCGGGGGCACTGAGTGCACCAACCTTCTCTCTAGCGGTTAAACACTTCGCGATGAACAAAGCAAAGTAATGCACAGAAGGAAACTGCAAACTGGTAGCAGTGGCTTTTGACACGCCTCTATCCTCACCCACTGTTAAAGTGCGGAGAAAGTCCTCAAACTCCGCTGGTCTAGGTTCTCTTAATTCCCCATCAGAAGGGATCAAGCATATGTCACAGAAGTCAGTGAGCGGTATCTTGTGAGTTTTAGCATATAACTTAAACTGCACCTCAGGAGGATTATTCCTACTCAAAAAATGAAAACTTTGCACAAAGGAATTTGTAAGGAGGTAGTGTTGGTCACACTTAGCTGCGAGGAAATCGGTCAACCCAGCATTTGCAACGAATTGGGCAAACCCGGCCTCCTCGATGAAGGCATTATGTGGCCATTCGCATGGCTGCACCTCCGCCGTTCTTGGAGCGTGGAGGTCATTGTCCGATGATTCCCCAATGACTCCTTTAGCATTCGTCTTGGAGGAAAACTTCCTAAAGAAATCCATCTTATTCCTGTTATTAAAATTCTGAAAATTTTAGTCTACAAAATTTTAGTCTACAAAATTTTAGTCAACAAAACTTCGTAAGATTGATAGCAACTACTCCCAAGGATGCATAGAGGCCATATTAAGCATTCAAACTACTTAGAACTCTAAGAATTCAACATCAAGCCCATCTACAGCAGCACCAAGAGTAGCTAATTATTCTAAAAATAACCCACTAAATCAAAAACTAATTGGAGCAATGGAGGAGTCACATACAAAGTAGCAATCCCCCAAAACAGTTTCGGAAACGGAGCTTCGAGCAAAGAGATCGAAATCCGCGGGTTTGAAAGCAAGAACACGGGAGTGAGAGCTATGGTGATTTTTTCTGGAGGTAGGAGATGACATGGGCTAAAAAAGTAAGTGAGGGGACCCACGTGGGGACCACAACCCACCAGGGCATGCATGGGGTTGCTGGCACGCCCTGGTGTCTTGTGGGCACCAGGTGCACCCCCCCCTCTGATGTTATTTGCACCAGAAATTCAGAAATATTCAGGAAAAAAATGTATCAATTTTTCAGGACATTCTGAGAACTTTTATTTTTGGGTCATTTTTTATTACACGGAGAAAACAGAAAACAGGATAAACATGGCATTTTATTTTATTTGACTAAAAAGAAAAATAGAAAACAAAAGGTGGGAGCAGAAGGTTGTGCCTACTAGATTCATCAATTTCATACCTCTAAAAAATGATCCATTAATAAGGTTGATTAAGTCTTATTAACAACCACTTCCGATTAGCATGAAACCGAAAAACTTTCGTAAAACACTAGGTTACCTCAATGGGGATATGCATACCCCCAATAATAAGTATATCATGTTTCTTTTTGGCAGCAGGTAGAGGTAATTGAAAACTTCCAATAGTGAGTGTCAGAGATTCTTCAATGACATTTATACCATTCACATGGAATTGTTTCTTCGGAAAGTGCACCATATGCTCATTACCATTGATATGAAAAGTGACTTTGCTTTTATTGCAATCAATAACAGCCCTTGCAGTATTCAAAAAGGGTTTATCAAGGATAATCGACATGTTGTCGTCCTCGGACATCTCGAGAATAACAAAGTCTGTTAAGATAGTAACATTTGCAACAACAACGGGCACATCCTCATAAATACCGATAGGTATGGCAGTTGATTTGTCAGCCATTTGCAATGATATTTCGGTAGGTGTGAGTTTATTCAAATCAAGTCTTTTATATAAAGATAAAGGCATAAAACTAACACCAGCTCCCAAATCACACAAAGCAGTTTTGACATAATTTCTTTTAATGGAGCAAGGTATAGTTGGTATTCCTGGATCTCCAAGTTTTTAGGTACTCCATCCTTAAAAGAATAATTGGCAAGCATGGTAGAGATTTCAGCTTTAGGTGTCTTTCTTTTATTAGTGATGATGTCTTTCATGTATTTTGCATAAGGGGCCATCTTTAAGATATCAGTTAATCGGGTATGCAAAAAGACTGGCCTAGTCATTTCAGCAAAGCGTTCAAATTCTTCATCATCCTTTTTCTTAGATGGTTTAGGTGGAAAGGGCATGGGTTTCTGAACCCATGGCTCTCTTTCCTTACCATGTTTTCTAGCCACAAAGTCTCTTTTATCATATCGTTTATTTTGAGGTTATGGGTTATCAAGATCAACAGCAAGTTCTATTTCAACATCATTATCTGGTTCTTCATCATTGTTCGGTTGAGTATCTTCATGAACATCATCATTATCATTTAAATTATCGCTAGGTGAATGTTCATTACCAGATTGAATTTCAGCATCGGAAATAGAGACATCATTATCTTTAGGGTTTTTTTGTATCTCAGGTTCACTAGAGGTATGCAAAGTCCTATCATTTTTCTTTTTCTTTTTCCTTTTAGAAGGACTAGGTGCATCAGTATTAATTCTCTGAGAGTCTTTTTCAATTCATTTAGGATGACCTTCAGGATAAAGAGGTTCTTGGGTCATTCTACCTCCTCTAGTTACTACTCTAGCAGCAAAATCATTCATATTATTATTCATTTCGTCAAGCAATTCTTTTTGAGATTTAGCAACTTGTCCTAACTGGGTTTGAACCATAGAGGCATGTTTTCCTACACCTCTAACTTCATTACTGATTCTAAATAACAAGTCACTCAAGCGAGCAATCATATCAGAATTACATTTCAATTGTTTCAAAACATTTGCATTGAAGTGATCTTGTTTCATAATGTAGTTATCAAACTCATATAAGCATTGACTAGGATGTTTATTCTAAGGGATATCACTTTCATCAAACTGTAATAAAGAATTTACCTCTACCACCTGTTGAGGTGGTGGTGTGTCAAGGCCATGTATTTCTTCAATAGGAGGTAAATTCTTAACATCCTCCGCTTTAATACCTTTTTCCTTCATATATTTCTTTGCCTCTTGCATATCTTCAGGACTGAGAAATAAGATACCCCTCTTCTTCGGAGTGGGTTTAAGTGGTGCTTCAGGGAGAGTCAAATCATCATAATTCTTCAATATATTATTCAATAGTTCCTCAGCTTGTACAACAGTTCGTTCCCTAAAAACACAACCAACACAACTATCTAGGAAGTCCCTAGAAGCATCAGTTAGTCCATTATAGAAGATATCAAGTATTTCATTTTTCTTAAGAGGGTGATCAGGCAAAGCATTAAGCAATTGGAGAAGCCTCCCCCAAGCTTGTGGGAGACTCTCTTCTTCAATTTGCACAAAGTTAAATATTTCCTGTAAGGCAGCTTGTTTCTTATGAGCGGGAAAATATTTTTCAGAGAAGTAGTAAATCATATCCTGGGGACTACGCACACAACCGGGAGCAAGAGTATTGTACCATATCTTTGCATCACCCTTTAATGAGAACGGAAATAATTTGAGAATATAGTAGTAGCGAATCTTCTCATCATGAGTAAAAAGGGTGACTATATCATTCAGTTTAGTAAGATGTGCCACTACAATTTCAGTTTCATAGCCATGGAAAGGATCAGATTCAACCAATGTAATTAACTCTGGGTCGACAGAAAATTCATAATCCTTATCGGTAACAAAGATAGGTGAGGTAGCAAACTTAGGATCACATTTCATTCTAGCATTCAAAGTCTTTTCTTTATACTTGCATAATAATTTCTAAAGATCATCTCTATCCTTACAAGAAAGGATTTCTCTAGCTATTTCTCCATCCATAACATAACCTTCAGGTATCTTAAGCATTTCAATTCTAGGAGAGCTAGGTCTAATAGGTGTTTCGTAGTCCTCAGTTTCAAATACTTCATCAGTTTTAGTAATCTCATCAGTTTCGATAATTTCATTCTCTTTAGCTCTAGCAATTTGTTCATAAAGAAAGTCACCTAGTGGCACATTATCATCAAGCATGGTACTAGCATCACCATAAGCATCATTCATAGCAGAAGTAGCATCATCAATAACTTGCGACATATCAGGATTAATAGCATGTGGTGGTGTTGCAAGCTTACTCATAACTGAAGGTGGATGAAGTACAAAGCTAGATGGCAATTCCTTACCTCCCCTCGTCTTAGAGGGAAAAATCGTGGTTCTTGTATCCTTCAGATTCTTCATAGTGATCAATTGATATAAATCCCAAGAGTCTCAACAAATATAGCTATGCTCCCCGGCAACGGCGCCAGAAAAAGGTCTTGATAACCCACAAGTATAGGGGATCGGAACAGTTTTCGAGGGTAGAGTATTCATCCCAAATTTATAGATTCGACACAAGGGGAGCCAAAGAATATTTGCGAGTATTAGCAACTGAGTTGTCAATTCAACCACACGTGGAGATTAAATATTTGCAGCAGAGTGATCAGTAGCACAGTAGTATGATAGTTTGGATAGCAGTAGTAGCAGTAACAGTAACGGTAGCAGTGATAGCAATAGTTTTGTAGCAGTTGGAACAGTATCAGTAGCAATAGTAACTTAGCAAGAACAATATGTGGAAAACTCGTAGGCACTGGATCGGCGAACTCGTTGGATAATATTCATCATATAACAGTCATAACCTAGGGCGACACAGAACTAGCTCCAGTTCATAAATGTAATGTAGGCATCTATTCCGTAAATAGTCATACGTGCTTATGGAAAAGAACTTGCATGACATCTTTTGTCCTACCCTCCCGTGGCAGTGGGGTCCATAAGGAAACTAAGGGATATTGAGGCCTCCTTTTAATAGAGAACCGGAACAAAGCATTAACACATAGTGAATACATGAACCCCTCAAACTACGGTCATCACCAGAAAGTATCCCGACTATTGTCACTCCGGGGTTTACGGATCATAACACGTAATAGGTGTGTATGACTAGCAAGATCGGATCAAGAACATAGATATAATGGTGATAACATAAACAGTTCAGATCTGAAATCATGGCACTCGGGCCCTAGTGACAAGCATTAAGCATGGCAAGGTCATAGCAACATCAATCTCAGAACATAGTGGATACTAGGGATCAAGCCCTAACAAAACTAACTCGATTACATGATGAATCTCATCCAACTCCTCACCGACCAGCAATCCTATGAAGGAATTACTCACTCCCGGTGGGGAGCATCATGGAATTGGCGATGGAGAAGGGTTGATGATGACAAAGACCGAAGATTCCCCTCTCCGGAGCCTCAAACGGGCTCCAGATCTGGCCTCCCGATGAAGAAAAGGAGGTTGCAGTGGCTCCGTATCGTAAAACACGATGAAACTTTCTCTCTGATTTTTTTCTCCGGAAATAGGATTTTATATCACTGGAATTAGGGTCAGTGGGGCCCCGAGATGGGCACAACCCACCAGGGCGCGCCTGGAGGGGGTGGCATGCCCATGTGTATCGTGCCCAACCAGGGCACCCCCTCCGGTGGTTCTTGGCAATAGTAATTTTTATTTATTGTAAAATAAATCTCCAAAAAGTTTCGTCCAGTTCCGAGAACTTTTATTTCTGCACAAAAACAACACCATGGTAGTTCTGGTGAAAACAGTGTCAGTCCGGGTTAGTTTCATTCAAATCATGCAAATTAGAGTCCAAAACAAGAGCAAAATCGTGAGGAAAAGTAGATACGACGGAGACGTATCATGGATAATGATTTATCTTGGATGTCAACATGCATTAAAATGAATGTGATGTAGTATGATGATATGGTATCCTCCTCTGAATGTTTCAAGTAGCTTGACTTGGCACATGTTTACACATGTAGTTGAATCAAAACCAACATAGCCTCTACGATATTTATGTTCATGGTGTTCATATCCTACTCATGCTAGTATTCAATGTTTATTATTCATAATGCATGTTCATGACCATTTTCACTCTCTAGCTGGCCGCTTCTCAACCTATTTGCTAGCCTTCACCTGTACTAAGCGGGAATACTGCTTGTGCGTCAAAATCCTTAAACCAAAGTTATTCCAGATGAGTCCACTATATCTACCTATATGCGGTATTACCCTGCCGTTCCAAGTAAATTTGCATGTGCCACCTCTAAAATTTCAAATGAACATCTGTTTTGTGTGCCTGGACCGCTCATGGAGCGACAGTGGGCGGTCAGTATCTTCCATGTTAAGCGGGTTATTCTCATGATGAGTGTTTATTCACTCGTCCTTGCACGAGAGGGGCGGTAATAGGGATTCCCAGTCCCGAGATCAAAAATTGCAAATAATTAAACAAAACTCCCCCAGGAATGTTGTTGGTATGGACGGTACCCGTGGATTCGGCTAGCCGTGGAGTGTGTTTGTTGGTGGAGGGGGAGTAAACCTTTACTTTTACCGCTTGGGAACCGCCGCTAATGTGTTTAGCATGGAAGATATTGATAACTCTTGGTCGTAACGTTGACAGGAAGGGTGCACCTCCTAAAATTATATTTATCTCTGATTTAATCTTTGAGCTCTGGCACCTCCACAAATCCCTGCTTCCCTCTGCGAAGGGACTGTCTATTTACTTTTATGTTGAGTCATCACCTTCTCAAATAAGCGCCAGATCTGAGAGCACTATTGCCATCCTCATGCATTGTGTATAGTTAATGTTGGATGCAGCATGACTCGGTCTTTTCTACCATGAATTACAATGTTTAGTTGCTGCTTGAACTTTGTAGGCGCTTTGCATTTATGTTTTGCGGTCTCAGAAAGGGCTAGCGAGATACCACTGTTGTCATATTATATCATGACCGTTTTGACAAAGTGTTGGCACTTGAGATATTTTATTATTTCTCTCTAGTTGATTATGCCATTGATGTGAGTTAATATAATTTCTAAGAGTTATTGTTGACATGGTTAGTCATGATCTTTGCTGAAAACCTGGGTGCTACTTAAGCATATTTATGTAAACAAGAACAAAAGAGTTCGTAAAAGTTTTTCTTTTTCACTTTCAGTTTGTCAACTGAATTGCTTGAGGACAAGCAATGGGTTAAGCTTGGGGGAGTTGATATGTCTTTGTTGTATCTACTTTTCCTAATGCTTTTGCTCTTGTTTTGGACTCTAATTTGCATGATTTGAATGAAACTAACCCGGACTGACGTTGTTTTCAGCAGAACTACCATGGTGTTGTTTTTGTGAAGAAATAAAAGTTCTCGGAATTGGACGGAACTTTTTGGAGAATTGTTTTACAATAAATAAAAAATACTGGAGCCCAGAACCACCGAAGGGGGTGCCTTGGCTGGGCACGATACACCAGGGCACGCCACCCCCTCCAGGCGCGCCCTGGTGGGTTGTGGTCACCTCGTGGCCCCCCTCACCCTAACTCCAGCACTATAAATTCCTGTTTTTGGAGAGAAAAATCGGAGAGGAAGTTTTATCGCATTTCACGAGACGGAGCCACCGTCACCTCCTGTTCTTCATCGGGAGGCCAGATCTAGAGTCTGTTTGGGGCTTCGGAGAGGGCAATCTTCGGTCTTCGTCATCACCAACCCTCCTTCATCGCCAATTCCATGATGCTCCCCACCGGGAGTGAGTTATTCCTTCGTAGGCTCGCTGGTCGGTGAGGAGTTGGATGAGATTCATCATGTAATCGAGTTAGTTTTGTTAGGGCTTGATCCCTAGTATCCACTATGTTCTGAGATTGATGTTGCTATGACTTTGCCATGCTTAATGCTTGTCACTAGGGCCCGAGTGCCATGATTTCAGATCTGAACCATTTATGTTTTCACCATTATATATATGTTCTTGGTCCGATCTTGCAAGTCATATGCACCTATTACGTGTTATGATCTGTAAACCCCAAAGTAACAATAGTTGGGATACTTTCCGGTGATGACCGTAGTTTGAGGGGTTCATGTATTCACTATGTGTTAATGCTTTGTTCCGGTTTTCTATTAAAAGGAGGCCTTAATATCCCTTAGTTTCCTTATGGAACCCGCTGCCACGGGAGGGTAGGACAAAAGATGCCATGCAAGTTCTTTTCCATAAGCACGTATGACTATTTATGGAATACATGCCTACATTATATTTATGAACTAGAGCTAATTCTGTGTCGCCCTAGGTTATGACTATTATATGATGAATATCATCCAACGAATTCACCGATCCAATGCCTACAAGTTTTCCACATATTGTTCTTGCTAGGTTGCTACTGTTCCAACTGCTACAAAATCATTGATGTCACTGTTACCGTTACTACTACTGTTACCACTGCTATCAAACTATCATATTATTATGCTACTGATCACTTTGCTGCAGATATCTAATCTCTAGGTGTGGTTGAATTGACAACTCAACTGCTAATACTTGCAAATATTCTTTGGCTCCCCTTGTGTCGAATCTATAAATTTGGGTTGAATACTCTACCCTCGAAAACTTTTGTGATCCCCTATGCTTGTGGGTTATCAATCAACAATTATGTACACAGCTCATTTGCTTGCAAATAACGAGATCAAGGGGATTGACAACCCTCTTGCCTGCGTTGGGTGCAAGTCGTTTGTTCATTTGTGTGCAGCCGCTGAAGACGGTTGACGATTGATATTCCTATTGGTTCGATAAACCTTGGTGTCATAACTGAGGTAAATACTTATCCGCTTTGTGCTGCAATTACCCGTTCCTGTGCACGAAAAACCCAACGTAGATCACAAGTATCAGGAAGGATTTCTGGCGCCGTTGCCGGGGAATATCATCATCAACTACCAAGTAACTTCACACAAATTTTCATTCACTTGTTCTTCTTTTTATTTGCTGTTATATTTAGCTTGTCACATAAAAATCAAAAATACAAAATATTTACCTTTGCTTGTTACTAGTTTACTTCTTTGCTTGCTAGTTTACTTGTCTTGCTTGTTACTTTGCTTGCTCGGTCCATGTCTCAAGATAGATTTTACAATATCTCTTTTTACCAAAGAATGTCGGAAATAGAGAGTTCCATGAAAACTTTCATGACTTCCCAATATGAGCATAATAGATCCTTCGCCTCTGAAATTAAGGAACATTCAACGTTGCTTGATGCTATTTGTAAACAACTTGATGAGGTTAATAAGGAAGTGTCTAATCTCCGATCACAATTTGCTCAAAGTGAAGAGTTGCTAGGAAAAATCTCCGATAACCAAACCACTCTAGTGAATAGGATGGCTGCTAAACTAGAATCTTTACCCATTGGAAATCATGATGAAGATTTTAAAATGATTGGTGTTTCTCCTATTGAATCTTTATTTACCTCTCTTAATATAAATGATAAAGGGACTGGAGATGAGTCAACTTTAGTACAGGAGCGTCCCGTTTGCTTGGAGGGTGATGATTTTAATGCTAAAATTGAAAAATGTGGGTTTGGAGAGGTCAAAACTTTAACTAGTGATGCACCCACTATCTTGGATTACACGGACTTTAATTATGATAATTTCTCTTTAGTAGAATGTATTTCCTTGTTGCAATCCGTTATTAGCTCACCCAATGCTTATGAACAAAACAAAGCTTTTACCGAACATATAGTAGAAGCTATGATAAGAGCGTATGATGAGAAACTTGAGCTTGAAGTTTCTATTCCTAGGAAATTGCATGATGAGTGGGAAGCCACTATCAAAATAAAGATCAATAAATATGAATGCAATGCTTAGTGTGACCTTGGTACTAGTGTTTCAACTATTCCTAAAACTCTTTGTGATGTACTCGGTCTCACTAATATTGAAGATTGTTCCCTCAACTTGCATCTTGCGGATTCTACCATCAAGAACCTTTAGGTAGAATTAATGATGTGCTTATTATTGCAAATAAAAATTATGTGCCAGTAGATTTCATTGTGCTTGATATTGATTGCAATCCTTCTTGTCCCATAATACTTGGAAGACCATTCTTACGAACTATAGGTGCAATCATTTACATGAAAGAGGGAAACAAAAGATTCCAATTCCCATTAAAGAAAGGGATGGAACACTTCCCTAGAAAGAGAATTAAACCACATTATGAATCAATTATGAGAGCCACTAATGGGTGAAGTGTCAAAGATGACAATACTTGAAACTTTGCATTATGCCTAACTAGGGGCATAAAACAATAGCGCTTGTTGGGAGGCAACCCAATAGTTATCTTTAAATTTTTGCTTAGAAATTTCTGTTTATTTTTAATAGCATGATTATTGCCTATGTAATTATTATGTTTTTGTGTTTAAATTAGTGTTTGTGCCAAGTAAAGCCTTTGGGATGACTCACAAGATGAGTAGAATCGATGCTGAAACAAAATAGAAACTTTTGACTCTAGTACAGGAATTTTCACTTTTTTCTGGACCATGATAATGATCTGAATTTTTTACACAGTGTTTATATACAAATTTTAGAGGTTGTCCTAATTTTTCAGAATTTTAAGGATTACATAAGTATAGGTTCTCTACATATTGCTACACACTGTTCTGTTTTAGACAGATTCTGTTTTTGCTTGCATAGTTGCTTATTTTGATTAAACTATGGGTTGTATCGGGGGGGATAAGCCATGGAGAAGTTAGAATACAGTACCTATTATGCATTTATGAAATTTGAATCAATTTACAACATTACTTAAAGTATGCAATATGTTTCTTATACTAATGGATCTCACGAGGTTTTGTTGAGTTTTGTGTGATTGAAGTTTTCAAGTTTTGGGTGTTATCTTGATGGACAAAGGAATAAGGAGTAGCAAGACCCTAAGCTTGGGGATGCCTAAGGCACCCCAAGGTAATATTTTAAAGTAGACTCAAGCGTCTAAGCTTGGGGATGCCCCGGAAGGCCTCCCCTCTTTCGTCTCAAATCCACTGGTATGTCACTCGAAGCTATATTTTTATTCGTCACATGATATGAGTTTTGCTTGGAGCATCGTTTGCTTTAGTTTGTTTTTACTTTAAGTTTGCCACAATCATTGTTTGCTGGACACACCTATTTAAGAGAGACACACCTTCATCATAATTTGTTAGAATACTCTATGTGCTTCGCTTATCTCTTTTGAGCTTAGTAGTTGCTCTGGTACTTCACTTATATCTTTTTGAGCATGGTGGCGTGTAGATTTTAAAGAAATGATTCCACTCTCGTTCTTGACTTATATTTGTTTGATATTTAATGAATAGTGATGGTAATTTGCATGGGTCATACAGACTAGTCCAAAAATATTAGGTATTCAAAGAGTGATAATCAAAACCATCATGTAGCACATATAAAGAAATTATGGGTTAATGATATTGATGTAGTAATGTGAAATAGGTGTGAGTTCATAATTGTTAAACCGTAGAAGTGTCGATATTAAGAGGGATTGACCTTTTTGTTCATCTAAAAATTAAATAGGCATGGTGATGATGTGTGAGCATTTCTATTCCTCCTTGGAATCCTAGTGCTGTTTCGGGTCGGAAGCGCGCGATGGTTAACTCCTCCCAACCTCTTCCCTCGGGGCATGTGATTAGTACTTTGATTTATGATAAACTAATAAAACTTTGTAATAAGTATATGAGTTATTTATGACTAATGTGAAACCATGGACATACGCAATCTCACCTTTTCATAATTTACTAGCCTCTTCGGTACTGTGCTTAGCCCGTTCTCACCTCGAGTATCGGTACAACTCTCGCTGGTGCATCCAAACCCCATGACCTGATACGCTCTGATGCACATAAGCCCTATCATATCTTCCTCAAAACAGCCACCGTACCTACCTATCATGGCATTTCCATAGCCATTCCGAGATATATTGCCATGCAAATTCCATCGTCACTTCACATGACTAGTTCGTTCATCGTCATATTGCTTTGCATGATCATATAGAGCTGACATAGTATTTGTGGCAAAGCCACCTTCATAAAGTTTTTGATACATGTCACGCTAGATCATTGCACATCCTGGTACACTGCCAGAGGCATTTATACAAAGTCAGATGTTCATATCAGTTCTCCATGTTGAGTTGTAAGTAAATAAAAGTGTGATGATCATCATTGTTAGAGCATTGTCCCAGTGAGGAAAGAATGATGGAGACGATGTTTCTCCCATAAGTCGAGATGAGACTCCGGACGAAAATAAAGATGGGGGAGGCCAAATGAGCCCACCATCCATTCAAAAAAATGAGAGAAGGGACTTTGCTACTATCCTTTACCACCCTTGTGCCTCAAAGTAGCACCATGTTCCTCATGTAGAGAGTCTCATGATATATCACTTTCATATGCTAGTGGGAATTACCTATTCATTATTTCAAACTTGGCTTGTATATTCCTATGACGGGCTTCCTCAAATGCCCGACGTCTTCATGAGCAAGCAAGTTGGATGCACACCCCACTTAGCTTCATTTGAGCTTTCATACACTTATAGCTCTAGTGCATCATTTGCATGGCAATCCCTACTCCTTGCATTTACATCTATCGATGGGCATCTCCATAGCCCGTTGGTACACCTAGTTGATGTGAGACTATCTTCTCCACTTCCTACCCCTTTGATATCTACCACCATACTCTATTCCACCTAAAAGCTATGTCCAATGGCTCACGCTCATGTATTGCATGAAGAATAAAAAGTTGATGCATATTGAAAAAGTACGAACCAATTGCCTGACTTGGACACCGTGGTGCTTAACATTTGTATTAATGTGGTGAAGATGGAGGCATGCCTTGCTAATACAATAAGATGAATGGGGGGGGTAAACATTTCTTGAGAATCGTATACTTTTAGGAATTAACGATTCTGTTTCTTACACTTTGAATCTATGTTAATATTTGTTGATTCATCTTTTCTCAATGAGCATACCTGAATAATATTACATAGTAGATAGCATGTCACATCAAAAATTCTATTTTTATCATTTACCTACTCGAGGACGAGCAGGAATTAAGCTTGGGGATGCTTGATACGTCTCCAACGTATCTATAATTTTTGATTGTTCCATATTATTCTAGTATACTTTTGGGTCATTATTTACCAATTTATAATATTTTTGAGCACTAACCTATTGACCCAGTGCCCAGTGCGAGTTGATCTTTTCTGCGTGTTTTTTCCTTTGCAGGTTTACTGTACCAAACGAAGTCCAATTGCCACGAAACTTTTTGATGATTTTTTCTGGACTATGGGAAGACCTAGAAGCTTCGGAAGGAAGCCGGGAGGCGCACGAGGGCCCCACCACACATCAGGGCGCGCCCTGTGGGGCGCGCCCTGATATGTGGTGCCCCCCTCGGGCACCTCCCGACGTCCCTCTTCGGCCTATAAATTCTCTAATATTCTAAAATCCCTGGAGGCAGTCCCGAAACCCTTTTTTCGCCGCCGCAAGTCTCTGTTCCGTCGTGAGGCCATCTGGAGCTCCATTTCGACACCCTGCCGGAAGGGGTATCGATCACGGAGGGACTCTTCATCAACCTTGCTGCCCTCATGATGATGTGTGAGTAGTTCACCACAAACCTACGGGTCCATAGTTAGTACCTAGATGGCAATCTCTCTCTTATGAACTTCAATACAATGGTCATCGCATCTTCGCTTTGATCTATCCGATGTAATCCTATTGTGCGGTGTGTTTGTTGGGATCCGATGAATTGTGGGTTTATGTTCAGATTATTCATGAAAAGTATTTCAGATGCCTCTAAATTATATTATCTCTTATGTGCATGATCATTATAGCTTCGCAATGCTCTCTGATCTATTGATATGCTTTGGCCAATTAGATTGATATTTCATCGATGGGAGTGGTGCGTTGTGGTAGGTTCAACCTGGCGAATTTCTATATCCCAGTGACAAAGTAGGGGACAAGATGCGTCTTTGTGTTGTTGCTACTAAGGATAAAACGATGGGGTTGATTCATATTGTTTGAGTTTACTTTGTCTACATCATGTCATCGTTCTCCAAGCATTACTCTGTTTTATTTAATACTCTGGATGCATGTTGGATAGCGGTCGATGAGTGGAGTAATAGTAATAGGTGTAGGCAGGAGTTGGCCTATTTGCTTATGGATGTGATGCCTATGTATACATGATCATTGCCGTGAACATCGCATAACTATCCGCTTTTCTATCAATTGCCAACAGTAATTTGTTTACCCACCGTATGCTGCCTACATGAGAGATGTCGCTAGGGAACACTATGCCCCCGGGTCTATTCACTTATATATTCGTAAATGCTATATTTACCTTGCTGCCTTTATTTACTTTTTATTTATTTTGCAATTTATATTTATCAACAATTATCTACACAACTCATTTGCTTGCAAATAACGAGATCAAGGGGATTGACAACCCTCTTGCCCGCGTTGGGTGCAAGTCGTTTGTTCATTTGTGTGCAGCCGCTGAAGACGGTTGATGATTGATATTACTATTGGTTCAATAAACCTTGGTTCCATAACTAAGGGAAATACTTATCCGCTTTGTGTTGCAATTACCCGTTCCTCTTCACGGAAAACCCAACGCAGATCACAAGTATCAGTTACCATCAATGGATTACATGCCGAACAAATCATCCCTCCTTGGAGTACACACCAAGTCTTTGATGGAATCCACTGTGCTCACGCCCCGTCCTAGGGCCTCTGAAATCCTTCCTCTTGGATGGGCCTCCAATCCGGCCCACGGACTAGACCAGCTCGGTTGGGACCCCCTAGTCCAGGACTCCCTCAGTAGCCCCCGAACTAGTCTTCGAAGTCGTGGATGACAGTCTTCTTCGGACGTATAACTTTGGATGAGGAATCCTCGGCTCGACAGGCAAGTTTATGTCACCGCTTTAGAACGCTCCAACATTTGAATACAGAAGTTCACTTCGACTCTGGTCCCACCACGTGCCGCTTCAAACATCGCACTACGTGGGGAGTCGATCCACCTTTATGACCAGGCGCTGAAGCGTCGGGTTCTACTTCCTTTATTTAACCAACTCCAAACCCCGGGACTGCATCTAAACGCACCCTGGTCCTTCTATTGCCGTCTAGCGACATTCCCTCCAAAGCTTTAGCCTAAAAAAGCTTCCAACCATGGCTAACGGCGCTGGGTCTTCCAAGCGTCCCCACGCCCCCCTAAAGGGCGAATGGGGGAGCTGTGCCGTGACGCGCCTCCAACTGCATCGTCTCGCCACGCATGGCTATCTTCCGGATCCAGATTTGGCTCCTATTTGCGCATGCTTGGTGTCTGTTGACGGGCAAACTCATGATGATAATCATCCCGCCCCTCATGGAGAATAACAAGTATGTTTCGTCACCTTTCTGTGGTTTGGGGTTTCCCATCCACCCATTCCTTAGGGGCCTGCTTGAATTTTACGGCATCCAACTCCACCATTTTACCCCCAACTCCATACTCCACATCGCGGGGTTCGTTGCTTTCTACAAGATGTATCTCAGCTGCGAAGCACACTTCAGAGTGTGGAGGAAATATTTCTGCGTGATGCCTTGTTCCCGAGATGGGAAGTTGCTTGAGGTCGGCGCCGCCGAGGTGTGTAGGATAGCCGGTACCGGCTACCCCAACCGGACCCCACGAGAAGATGACACATGGGTGTCCGATTGGTTCTACATGGCTAATGTCCCTCTGCATGACCCAGTTCGGCCCGAGCTTCCGTCCTTTTCCTCGGATCTTTCGAAGAAGCGTTTGCATATGCCTCTCCCTCATTGCATATGATAATTATCTATCATGTTATATTCAATTGCCTATGGACAATCTTTCTCTTGCGTTACACAAAAAAAGCTTTCTACTAAACAACTTACTTATTAATCTTTATCTAAACAACCCCTAACTTTTATTTACTTGTTCTTTATTATCTTGCAAAACTATCTATTACACCTACTAAGTACTTCTAGTTTCTTTCCCGCAAAGTAGTTTCGTACTTGTTCTATTTAAAGTAAGCATTAGCGTGCGTAGAATTGTATCGATGGCCGATAGAACTTGAGAGAATATTAATTCTACCTTTAGCTCCTCGTTGGGTTCGACACTATTACTTATAGAAAAAGGCTATAAATGATCCCCTACACTTGTGGGTTATCAGCACGACAAATGATCTGACATGTGTCCTGAAGTGAGTGTGAGTATGGAGAGGAGGACTGTCATCATCATTGTCAGTTCTGAATCCAGCATATCTCGTAGTAGGCATCCTAAGCTAGGCGTCTTGGAGCAATGGTAACATGGACACAGGATTTTACCTAGGTTCGGGCTCTCTCGAGGAGATAATACCCTACGTCCTGCTTTTGATTGTATTCATATGGGGGATAGTACATAGTACAGATATCTACCATGAGATTGTTGTAATGAATCTGAGATTCCCTATTGACTAGCCTAGCCCTGGTTTATATAATGTACCGTAGGCCTAGGGTTTAGAGGAGTCCTTGTCTTGTGCGCCAAGTCTTGTGAAATCTCCCTTGTATGCATCATGGGCTGCCCGAAGTGCCCCATGAGTGAACCGCCATGGGGGTCCTCGGCCCGACCCACTGGTCGGGAGACGACGTGGTGAGTACCCCCTAATCCAGGACACCGTCAGTAGCCCCCTGAACCGGTCTTCAAGTTGGGGACGCTCCTCGGTTCTTCCAAATAGTTCTTTGTCTTCGGTCGTCGGTCTTGAAAACTGGTTCAACAAATCTTCCCATCTTCAATCTTGAGGATCGCCGAAGTGTATCCGAAGAGTTCACACATCGGGCATCCGAGGAGACCCTTCAAGTTCTTGGCTTTTATCAATGCCTTGTAATTTTTATGCCACACCTCGGGTTTGAAGTGTTTCCCGTGCGGCGATGTCCTCTTGCGTCTGAGCTCCAACACCGAACTGCATCCGAGGTGTCCTCTTGCGTCCGAGCTCCAACGCCGAACTGCATCCGAGGTGTCTTTTTGCAGCCGAGCTCCAACGCTGGTCGGCATCCAAGGTGTCATAGATTACCTTGGTCTCTAGAAATTTGAAGGAGTCCATCCGAGCTTAAATGCCGGAATAGTCTTTTACGGAGCCAACCATTCACATCCGGGATTTATGCCGGACTGCTTCTGAGGTGCCTTTTTGCAGCCAAGCTCCAACGCCGAACTACGCCAAGTTTTATGCCGAACTGCTTCCGAGTTGGTGCACCACCTCGGTCTCGGGCTGTTTTTCGTGGTATTTATTTCCGATTGATGTAATTTATTCTCTAACGAGCTATATAATCAGTAGCCCTCAAGGTGTGTGTCGGTCTAACACCCGAGATGCACCTGAAGTATAAAAATAAAACCACTGATCCCAGTAGCCCCTGGGACTTAGGTCGATTTGCGAAATCTGCCTGAAGATCAAGTTCTTGCTCGGCAGCATACTTTAGGGAAAACACGTGGTGCGCAATAGTTCCTGAGACTAAGGTTGGGTGCGGCCGACCATCCTGAAATATCAAATCTCCTCGGAAACCGTATTGCACTTTGATTTTGCTGCATTGAATAGGCAATGCAGTAGCCCCCGAGCCTTAATTTGGGCACGGGTGGTCGAATTAAGGATCAATATTTGTTTGACACAAAAGTTGTTTCGTTTGACATAGTTTATGTGTAATGATACTATGTATCCAAGTACTTTACATCATTGCTGCTTGGATCCACATTGTACAAGACTTTGTTAACCGGCTATCGTCTTCAACCTCCTCGGCCAGTAGCCAAGAAGTGTTTGTCCTACTTTATAAAGCCTTTATAAGGGCAAAGATTTACGGCAAACAAGGCAATCCGGCCACATGGTTTTATAAACAAAGGTTCGCGGAGAGATATGTTATATATTACTATTTAATGTAAGAAACATCTTGGGAAAAATAGTTCATTTATAAGCTCCTTTTCCCAGGATATCATGTTGACCATGATCGTGAAACCTCAATTCCGATCAATGTGAGAGGAAAATATTGAGGATTTAGTTCGGGGAATGTTGCCAAACTCAGTGGTCTTTAATGAACCGAGATTTTCACTTCCGTCGTTGCCAACCAATTATATTCTTAAGATGGCTAGCTTTCGGCTTCACCCAGTCTGAGGTACTAACACAGATGATCCGGAAGTAACAATCACAGAGGTGCTCCCTTTACCCTCTAGCTGAACAATCGGGAACATAGGGGCTAAGAACAGGAGCCAGGAACCCAGCTTGGCTAAAATTTGAAGTCAAATTGATGCATATCTATGGCATTATAACGATCACTATGGAAGGCAGCTTTCGTATATTAAATACAAACGCTGATGATATGTTTGGATCTCCAGGAATCCCGATGTATCTAAGCCAAGGTGCCACAAGGAACCCTCGATATGGTTTATTTTGACTCCGTCGCAACTGTTTATAATCTGAAAGTGGCCTATCGTCGGCTTCCACCCCTTTGTAGATGCTACACAGGGTGTTTCCGTACAAACAAGACAACCCTTAGCCGACGTCTCGGTGCCCGGAGGCAGTTGTGTTAGTGGAAACAAGGCAATCAGATATTCAGGCTCTATAACTTTCACTTAGTCATAGTTGCATATGTTTGGGGGCAACTTAATAGCCCCCGGTATACGTCGACTCCTCGGATCATTTGAGGTCGAACCACCCACAACTTGGCCTTTTCAAGAAAGAGAGGCCCTTTGTTTTACTCGGATAACCTCGATCGGCTATATTTGGTTGAACACATCCTGCGGTTCGCTGACCAATTTACGCTTGTTGTGACCGTCAGCTTTCGGCTTTCTCCAACTGAGGCACTTAACCAGTTAAACCAGAAGTGATAGTCGCAGTGGTTCTCCCTTTACCCCTTAGCCGAACAAAGCGGAAACGTAAGGGGTAAGCACAGGAGCCGGGCAATCCAGCTATAGACCAAAGACATAACTCGAAATCAATGCATATAAATGCGAAATACCGAGGACATTTTGCCGAGGACTGCATGAAGTACCTCGGTTTTTGGTGGGTTCGGTGCTAACCGCAGACCCCCTTAATATTGCCGCTGCGTGAAATGCATCTGGCGTTGTACTGCGAGAGTTATGCTGGATACACACAGTATCCCCCGAGACTCGGGTTGGGTGCGGCCGACCGACCTGAGGATCAAATCTCCTCGGGAACTAGTCCAGATGTCATGTGTGTTTCGCCAATGACGAGGTGTAAGTTGGCAGGAAAGATACCGAGTTGTGGGTCGGAAAAGATCTCCCAAGCTAAATTATTATGCAGGGCACCTTGGTCATGAGGATGTCCCGACTCCTAAAAGAAAAACATACAAATAGCTTAAAAGTGCCATAAGCCCGAAAAGCCAAAAAACGTATGTAAAAACTTCGACGTCCGAACTAAATCAAGTTTTTTGGTGCCAATCCAAAATTGGTCTTAAAATTAATACATGCTTCGGTCGTGCTTTAACATGATACATTCGATCTCCAGACTCCAAGCAGGTCAGCCTTTGGCTTCAACCTCCATATCCCAAAGGCGGAGTGTTTCTTCGAAGCCTGTTTAGCGAACTAAACTCGAGCGGCTTTAGAAAGAAACCAGGCTATCCGGCTTTTGACCACACACTAGTGTCGGAAAAAGGAATACTAGAAAAAGACTTTGCAATGACCAAGAAGAAAACACATTTATTATAAAGCGGCGCATACAAATTATAGAGCCCCCGGTTAAATCGGGTAAAGAAATTTTTAACAAACATTTTTTTGTTTAACAAGAAATATAATGTTTGGTTGAACCGAATAAAAAGTAAAATTTCAAAGAGAGCTGAGCACGAAAACGACTTAGCTGGTTAATGTGCTCGTTGCGGTCCGGGGTTGTGGAGCGACGGAGATGTAGTCCTCGGCCTGGCCGAGGTCCCAGCCCCCAAGCCCGAGGTAATCGAGCGAAGAGCTCGGGTCGAGAAGTGGCAACGCAACACGGTTGCTGCGGCGAGGCGAAGCCCCCGGTCCGGCCGAGGAGACAGAGTAGTTCGGCAGCGTGACGGCGAAGCCCCCAGTTATCATGGAAAAAGGAAGTGTTTTTAACAAACAAACTTTTATATTTAACATAAATATAATGCTTGGTCGAACCAAAAAAATTAGAAATTGAAAAAAGCTGAGCATGAAAGCGACTTAGCTGGTCAATGTGCTCGGTGTTGATAACGTGGCCAGAGCTTGTAGCGGGTCGAGGTCCCACCTGCCAAGCCGGTCATGAGGTAGCCGACAAAGAGCTCGGCTTGATGAAGTGACAACACGACAGTGCCGAAGTACTGAGGCGAAAGCCTCCGGTCCAGCCGAGGAGACAGAGTAGATCGACAGGGTGATGACGAAGCCCCCACGTTAGTCCATGTGTCGAAACAGGTCGGCACGATGGACGTAGTCTTGATGAAACAACGACACGGCAATGCGGACATAAGATAGCACACCAAGATGATAGCACAATTTGGTCGATGGAGGCGGGACGACGATGTCGGCACGCTGAGGTGTCCGCATGATGCAGTCGAAATCAATTACTTGTGCACACAATGTAGTGCAAGCCAAAAGTAATAAGAAATAAAGGTAATGATAATATATATATATATTATAAAAAAAATCTTCTACTTAATTAATTTAAGTGAAGAAGGAAAAAAATATGGCCTGAGCGCCGAGGTCGCGGCGAAGCAGATATGTCGACGCAGGGCGGTCATCCGCGGGATCAAGCAGACGAAGATGTGACCAAGTTGGCTGTGAAACTCAAATCCGTCGGTAGACGATGTTGATGCAGGGTGATAATTGTGAGGCCAGGTTGTACACAATATTGACCCATCTATGAAGAAAGATAGATAGGCAAAGCAATGAATTTTCAAAACTAACAGTACGTACGTACAACATTAGTACTAGGAAAATATCACCATGACGTTTAGAGTAGAGAGGACAACGGATTAATCATCTTTGTAATACGTTGGCAGATAATTACTCCTTAATTAAATAATAGAGAAAAGAAAAGAGGATTGGATCTCCCTGTTGTGCGGCCAGCGATATGAATTATGGTTGGCCCCTGTGCACCGTTTCGCATGGGCAGCTCTAACGTCGCGAGGTCTCCTCGGTTGGATTAATGCATGTCGGACTGTTTTTTTCCTTTTTTTTACAGCAAGTCCCATGAGTTGCTGTCCAGCCAGCGTACGGGCCTGGACCAAGGCATGCGTCCCAGTGCTCCGAGGCTTCTCATGCGCTGGCACAGAGTTCGGCCGCCAGGCCTCGTGCCGCCGCTGCTCTAGGCGGGCGTCCCCATCTGGCGCCGGTATACCTAGGCGCGTTTCTAGCCTCGATAGCATGTACACGCGGAGCCAAACTCGATCCGTGAAAACAAAGAGCGCAGAACGGCACATATACTTTTGCAGAAGAATTGATCTATGTAAAAACAAAATAATCAGAAATTGTAACACCTGGTTTGACGTCTCTTAAAGATCCCATCGCACCGCGACGACACCGAGCAGGCTCTGAATGAAAGCACCAATGTCGGTTCTGAATCCGGCATATCTCGTAGTAGGGGTCCTAAGCTAGGCGTCTTGGAGCAATGGTAACATGGACACAGGATTTTACCCAGGTTCGGGCTCTCTCGAGGAGATAATACCCTACGTCCTGCTTTTTATTGTATTCATATGGGGGATAGTACATAGTACAGGTATCTACCACGAGATTGTTGTAATGAATCTGAGATTCCCTATTGACTAGCATGGCCTTGGTTTATATAATGTACCGTAGGCCTAGGGTTTAGAGGAGTCCTTGTCTTGTGCGCCAAGTCTTGTGGAATCTCCCTTGTATGCATCATGGGCTGCCCGAAGTGGCCCATGAGTGAACCGCCATGGGGGTCCTCGGCCCGACCCACTAGTCGAGAGACGGCGTGGTGAGTACCCCCTAGTCCAGGACACCGTCAATCATCACTAGAGCTGGGGCTTGGCACTGCATCCACTTCCTTCTTCAAAGCATTAACTGTGATAGTCAGCTTAGTCACCTTGTTATCCAAGCTATGAAACTTGATTTCCACTATCCTCTCAAGGCTCTTCTGGTTCTTGAGAATCTCACTCACGTTCTTCTCTATCCCTTGGATAGTGCTGATGAGATATGCCATTTGGTCACTCTTTGTCCTCGGCATTTGAGCACTAGTGGCTCTAGAAGCTTCAGCCCTAGCCTCTTCCTCAATCTGGGCATGTGCAGTAGTTGAAGTGGGATGACTTGGATCCATCTCCACGACATTGTCCTCAAAGTCTGGCTGTAGGGGCAGGTGTGGTCGATCATGCAGATATTGGTTCTTCCCAACTTTGGAGTTGATTAGCATTTGGATGTAAGGAGCATATCCACACGACATCTTCTGGTCAGCAGCTGTCTTCTTGATGGTCTCAACAATGAGATCCATCACCCTGATCCTGGTATGGCTATCCACATGATGGAGCATGCTAATGAAATAACCACATATCATCTTGTCATCACATGCCTTTGGCATCAAAGTATGCCTCAGAATAGTATTGGATGTGGGTAGACCTGCTTGCAAGAAGAAAACTGAGCCAAGTTTATGTGTCTTCATATATTGCCTAGGAATGGGGTTATATATGTTGGCAATGGAGTTGTGGTTCATCTTGGCCTTAGCATAAACATCAAAATCACCATCCTGCACCTTTGGGGCTCCTTAAATGGCAGCCCACTCATCAACTGTCAACTGGTATCTGGTGCCCTCAGTCATCCATACAATCTTTCCATTGGGATAAAAATGAGCTATGGAATAGAATTGCTTGATCATCTCATCATTCCAAGCTGTCAACTCTCTGTCAACAAATTCTTCGATGTTAATGGCCTTGAAGTTTTCTTGCACATGAGGGAGGTAGTCTTCATTCTCCTTGATGAACTTCCAATCAACATATCTCATGCCACTGACAGCTGGACTCTTGTCTAGCAAGACAGACTCATAAAAATCCTGCTGCTCCATAGTGTGAAAGCGAGCATCAACAGCAGTCCTTCTCCTAATAGCATAGGGATCATCAACTCTCCACTTCCCGAGTCCTTGATCCTTTCTTTCCTTCATATTCTCTGCCACTGGATGATCATTGTTGTGATCTGGTAGGTGAGTCTCAGTTTCCTCAAAATAGCAACTTCCTCATCATCTGCTGCATCTCTGGAGGTAGAACCCTTGTTCTTCTCAGCAGCTGACGCATCTCTGGTTGTCCCCTTAGGCTTGGAGGCAACTGGCTTGGCCTTGGGAGCAAAGGTTTAGCCTTTGGAGCAGGCTTGCTTGGCACATCATCCTTCATAAGCTTTGTTTGCTTAGAAGGAGGAGGGTTAGCAGGTTCCTCCTCCTCTTCTTCCTCATGCTCAGCTAGATCTTCATACATTGAAGTTGGCCTTCCTTGCACATGGATAATTCTCTCCCTTTCTCTCTTCTTGGCTGGCTTCTTGGCAAAAGGCTTTGCTTGCCTACAAGTATTGGGGGACTCAATTCCCTTAGCTGTTTCTGGAGCTCTCATTGCATCTGTGCTGGCATAATCCTTTCTGACAGGCTTCCTTTTAGATGTAGCATCATTAGGATGAAATCGTCATCCTCCTCATTAGAGTTCTTCTTCTTGTTCCTGGCCCTGGTGGCTGCCTTGGGCAAGCCATGTGAGCTAGGGGTGCCTGGGTCCTCAGAACTAGCCTCTGTACAAGTTCCAGCATCAATATCAGCAATTGGCTCTCTGAAATCATTCTGACTATCATCTGACCCTGACATGACTGAGCTCTGACCCTGTGAATTAGATTTAGAGGAGTGGAAAAGATGAGCATCAAAAAATACATACTTTTTGCAAAATTTGAACTCAAAAACTTAGTTTTAGATTTCCACTGTGTGAGTTTCGGTTCCACCGAGTTTTAAATTTTGGAGCATCCGAGACAACAAACTTCATTAACAGATACTTGGTCACGTGTTTCGGTTTCATCAAAAAGTGACTCGGTCTCACCGAAGTTGTGCTCAGAAACCCTAAAACTCCAAATCGGTAACACCGATAGGTACTTTCGGTTTCACCGAGAAGCCCTTCGTGTTGTGGGAGACCCACATCGGTGACACCGATCCGTTTCCACCCGGTGACTCCAAAACGCATACGGCGGAAACATAAACCTAATTTTTCTCGTTCGACTATCTCTGTGGAATTTTCTAGTGGATAGAAGCATTGTAATCACTGGAAAGAAGAGGAAAACATCCTAATGCGCAAGAATCAGATGTTGGAGCGCAAGAGGGGGTCGAAGTTTTACCTTAACTCGGCAAAAACTTTGCTACGACGGCAACGTCGAAGAAGATTCCCGTTGACGGCGACGGACTCCTGCGGCGAAGGCACATGGGAGGCAAGGCAGATCGTCTGTGGACTTGAGCGACGACAGCAGTGGGGTGTGGGGTTTTCGTTTGAAGTGGAATTTCAAAGTACGGACCCGCGGAGGTATTTATACCCACCCGCTGTCGGTGACACTGGTCCAAAAGTTTCGGTTTCACCGAGATGCATAACTGCCTGTAGACAGGGTAACTCGTGACACCGAGATTTTGAGATCGGTGGTACCGAGATTGAAAATCTAGATCAACCCTAGTGCTTCAGTGGAACCGACTTTTGAGAGTTGGTCACACCGAGAGTCACATGGGAGGATTTGGAAGTCATCTCTTGTTGAAACGGTAACTCCGAGTGCTCCTCACCCAGAGGGTCCGAAAAGTGCTTGCTCAAATTTTGTGATGAAGCATGAATAGAATTTGAGACGAGAAAGCATAGATAGCTAGAGGGGGTACTTAGGCATTCTTGTACATCCAATTGGTCAGAAAAATGAAAGCCAAAGAACAACAATTGGATGTCCTCGAATGAAGAAAAATATGCATACCAACATGCTCACACAATAAGATGTCAAATAAAACATGCAAACATGCAAAGACACTCTAGTATCTACCAAGCACTTTGGCGATGATGGAGTCATCTATATATGAGTATATTGACTTAGGAGCCAAGTAAGAATACTTGATCATAGGTCATACTCATCGTTTAAGCACAAGTGGGGTTGCCACTTTTACATAAAGCTTTTAATGTGTTCACATCTTAAGAGATGCTTTGACTCAAGTCTTAGAGTAAAGCTCCCCCTTGATGTGACACCCCCCCTAAGAGAGACAAACTAACCTTGGGTTTTGTCGTTGAAGACTTCATGTAGGTGTTGTAGTAGTGGATGCTCATAGTTGATGAAGATCATCTTGAGTTGAGAGCTATCCTTGTTGTTTTGTACTCTTCTCACCTACATGGGTTAGTCCCACACAAGGAACAAATACGAGGATATCTATGGACATGGAGTGATACACATGTAGATGATGTCCATTCATTCATTATTTACCTTGCCCCTTGCTTACTAATGAGGGATTTGTGACTCCTTGAACTATTGCATAAGGTTGGAGTTGATTGCATTAGTTCTTGTCAATGATGAATGTGAGTGAATCTTGTTGGTGGAGCCATCCCTCAAAAACTTCTCTAGTTCTTCTTCTTGGGACCCACATCAACTTGATGGGGATCCTTGGAGTTGAAGTAGCACTTGATGAAGTAGAGCTTGTAGTAGGTTTGGGAACCCACTTGACCATGGCTTGTGATTCTTCTTCAAATGAGTCAATCTCCTATTGAAGCTTGTCTTTGCCATTGAGCTTGTGGTCTTGTGGTAGAAGGTCATCTTGAGATTTTGTTCCCTAGAGAGAGTAGGATCATACTTCTCTTTTTGGGGAACAAACTTCGTCTTGGGGTATTGACCTTCTTCCCATTCAACTCTATTGGCACTGAACTTTCGTTTATAACCAATACCTTGGTTCTTCCGGTGCCATCCTTGCTTGTGCACAATCTCCTCAAATTGCTTACATCCAGCAAAGACTCTTGTAGACACCTTTTTCTATAATTCCTTTCAATAAATCGTTTTCCTGCTCAAGTGTAACTTGGCTAAGAGAATCATTAGTGGAATCAATAGAAGTACTAGGAACAACATCATTGGATTTAGCATTAATGTTGTTGTTACTTGATGAAGAACCTTTCTTGCCTTTGTTACTAGTTTGCTTAGATTTTAACTTGTGGCACAAATGTGGACAAGAGTAGTCGTTTGGCAAGATAAGAAGAACTCTTCTTTCGAAGATCGTCATTGATAGCTTTAAGAAACACATGCTCTTGCTCTAAATTTAGCTTCTCGAAGCGTAGCTTCTCATGAGTTCTTAAGAGCTCTCTATGAACTTCTTGAGTAGATTCATGAGTTAACTTAAGAGTGTTTAGTTCTTTAGTTAGACGCTCAATCTCCTTATTATCATCATCACACGACTTATCTTGACTAGCATGATTATTATCAAGTTCATTTTGACTAACATCACTAGTTTTATCAAAGAGCAAGTCATTGATACTCGTGATCTGCGTTGGGTTTTCCGTGAAGAGGAACGGGTTATCGCAGCACAAAGTGGGTAAGTATTTCCCTGAGTTATGAAACCAAGGTTTATCGAACCAATAGGAATATCAATCCCCAACCGTCTTCAGCGGCTGCACACAAATGAACAAACAACTTGCACCCAACGTGGGCAAGAGGGTTGTCAATCCCCTTGATCTCGTTATTTGCAAGCAAATGAGTTGTGTAGATAATTGTTGATAATTGTAAATTGCTAAATCAAACAAAAAGTAAATAAAGGCAGCAAGGTAATAGTAGCGTTTGTAAATATATATATATATATATAAGTGAATAGACCTCGGGGCCATAGTTTTCCCTAGCGGCATCTCTCATGTAGGCAGCATACGGTGGGTAACAAATTACTGTTGGGAAATTGATAGAAAAGTGGATAGTTATGCGATATTCACAGCAATGATCATGTGTATATAGGCATCACGTCCATAAACAAATAGGCCGACTCCTGCCAGCACCTATTACTATTACTCCACTCATCGACCGCTATCCAGCATGCATCTAGAGTATTAAGTAAAACAGAGTAATGCATGCAGAACGATGACATGATGTAGACAAAGTAAAGTCAAGCAATATGAATAAACCCCGCCATGTTATCCTTAGTAGCAACAACACAAAGACGCATCTTGTCCCCTACTTTGTCACTGGGATATAGAAACTTGCCAGGTTGAACCTACCACAACGCACCACTCCGACCGATGAAATATCAATCTACTTGGCCAAAGCACATCAATAAATCGGAGAGCATTACGAAGCTATAATGATCATGCAATTTAGAGAAAATATATATCATAGGTATCTCAAATACTTTTCATGAATAATCTGAACATAAACCCACAATTCATCGGATCCCAACAAACACACCGCACAATAGGATTACATCGGATAGATCAAAGCGAAGATGCAATGACCATTGTATTGAAGATCGAGAGATAGAGAGATTGCTATCTAGGTACTAGCTATGGACCCGTAGGTCTGTGGTGAACTACTCACACATCATCATGGGGGCGGCAAGGTTGATGTAGAGGCCCTCCGTGATCGATCCCCCCTTCGGCAGGGTGCCTGAACGGAGCTCCAGATGGCCTCGTGACGGATCAGAGACTTGCGGCGGCGGAAAAAGGGTTTCGGGACTGCCTCTGTTATTTTTAGGGTGAAAGAGAATTTATAGGCCAGAGAGGGTCGTCGGGAGGCAGCCGAGGGGGGCACAAGCCATCAGGGCGCGGCCCCCCTGGGGTGCGCCCTGTTGACTTGTGTAAGAGCACATTTATCCATGTGTGGTTTTGGTAATTGATGACAATCCCTATGGACTAATGGTTGCCCTGGGTTATATTCGAAGGATTTGTCCGTAGGTACTTCTTGAAGTCCATCTGTTGGTTTCAAGGAGTTTATATGGTGACCAAGGTGGTATTCAAGGTTTTATCCAAAGATTGGTCATGTTAGAGTTGATCTCATTGCAAGCATGTCTTGAAGAAGAAGATTGTGTGAACATTCATGTTTACCTTCAAGACATCATCTTTGTGAAGAGAGAAGAGAAGACACAAGGTTGATCAATATTAAGGCAAAGAATGATTCAAGTTGATTAACACACAAAGCGTAGAAGATGTACCAAGTGGGATCAAGTGATCCCATGGTATGGTAAGCATTGTCCATTACGCTTTGTGTACTAACCCATGGTCTACGTGAGAGTTCGTTGTGGGGTTAGGTATATTTCCATGGGCTTGCGTCAAGAGGAAGATCTCATGCAACCCATGGAGGATGACATCAAGTGGTGATCGTCATCAAGGTTGCGGTGTGCAAGTTCAAGTGAAGCATCACGGAGAGATCATGCTTGAAGCTTGCCGTCCATTGTGGTGACAATGGACTTGTGAACATGTGCCGAAGAGTGGCTCACCCATAGTGGAGTATGGGGGAGCAATCTACTAGTCTTCATCGAGCCGGCGCAATCAAGAAAGGTGGTCTATCTTGAGAAGGACAAGATCATCATCATCCAGCTCAAGTGGACTATGCGCAAGGCAAAGGTTTGACCTTGATAGGGTTTTCTATTTTACCGGTCTCATGGTGGTAGTTGGGAGACCGGGTTATAGGATCGATAGCCGTACTATCAAGGGGGCCTCTCAAGTGAGTAGCTTGATCGTATCGTTCGTTGAGAGCTCAAACCATTGCATTCTTGGCATCATCATCTTTCTTGGTTCTTGGTTGGCTTTTTTCTATGTGGGTTCTTGAGCTTATGGTCACCTTCATGACAAGCTCAAGTTCATCGAAAACGGAGTCCATATGCATCTTCTATGATGTTTTCGATGTTGGAGTTTTTGCCAGTTCTTCATTCATAGAGGTTTAACATCTCTATATCATTGGCATTTTCATACTGCCTCTTCTTAAGATAACTCTTGTCATCCTGAATCCAACAAGCTTGAGTTTGCTCAATTCGGAGCTCATATGCGAAGGTTATGGCGGTTTTGGTTTTACTATATCCTTCTGGTTGCTTGGGTTCTTTGTTTCTCTCCCGCGGTAGTACCGCTCTGGCCAGCACGGTAGTACCGCTTATAGCCGGTACTACCGCCCTGACCAGCGGTAGTACCGCTGGGGGGGAAGTGGGGTGGCTCGGGAAACTCGCGCGAGGCACCAGACAGCTCCAGACACTTGTCTGGTGTCCCGCGTCAGCCCTCCAGCCGCAGCGGTAGTAGTGGCGGTAGTACCAAGCGGTACTACCGCCACCCCTTCTGCTACTCAGTTCTGCTGGTGGGCGGTAGTACCGCTCCCAGGGGAGGTACTACCGCTTGTGTGCGGGCTGTGGGGGTAACGGTTGGATTTCCCCCCACCTATTTAAGGGGGTCTTCTTCCCCAATGCGTCTTATCTCTTCAGCTCGAGTTTGCCCCCCATTGTTGACCTTCTTCGAGCTTGCTAACTCTAAATCCCTCCAATGATTCTTGCTAGTTCTTGAGGGAAAAGAGAGAGGAGATCTAGATCCACATTTCCACCAATAACTTTCTCCTCTAAGTGAGGGGAACCCCTTGGATCTAGATCTTGGAGTTCTTCGTGTTCTTCTTTGTTCTTCCTCTCATTTCCTCCATAACATTTGTTGTTGTGGTGGCATTTGGGAGAGAAGGACTTGGGCACTCCGTGTGCCCTTGCCATTGCATTTGGTGGATAGGTTTGAGTTCTCCACGGTGATACGTGGAAGTGAGAAGTTGAGAAGCTTATTACTCTTGGGTGTTTGAGCACCCTAGAGCTTGTTCCTCTTGGGTGCTTTGGCGCCCTAGACGGCTGGTGGTGGTCGGAGCTCAATCATTGTGGTGCAAAGCTCCGGGCAAGCGTTGGGGTCTCCAATTAGGTTGTGGAGGTTGCCCCGAGCAATTTGTACGGGTACCGGTGACCGCCCCCAAGGGTTGCCAAAGTGTACGGGTACCGGTGACCGCCCCCAAGGGTTGCCATTTGTACGGGTTCGGTGACCACCCTCAAGGGTCCCTTAGTGGAATCACGGCATCTTGCATTGTGCAAGGGCGTGAGGAGATTACGGTGGCATTAGTGGCATCTTGGGGAGCATTGTGCCTCCACACCGCTCCGAACGGAGATTAGCATCCGCAAGGGTGTGAACTTCGGGATACATCGTCGTATCCGCATGCCTCTGTTATCTCTTACCCGAGCCCTTTACTTATGCACTTTACTTTGTGATAGCCATATTGTTTCATGCTTTATATCTTGCTATCACTTAGTTGTTTATGTTGCGTAGCATAAGTTGTTGGTGCACATAGGTGAGCCTAGTTGTTTTAGGTTTTGTGCTTGACATATTAAACGTTAGTTTTATTCCGCATTTGTTCAAGCCTAAACCGTAATTATTTTAAAGCGCCTATTCACCCCCCCCCTCTAGGCGACATCCATGTCCTTTCAACTTGTGCGGCCCTCGTGTGGTTCCTAGCCTCCTTTCGAAGCTTCCAGGTCTTCTTTTGGTCCAGAAAAAATCATCAAAAAGTTTCGTGGCAATTGGACTTCGTTTGGTAATGTAAACCAGAAAAGTAAAAAACACGCAGAAAACAACAACTGGCACTGGGCACTGGGTCAATAGGTTAGTGCTCAAAAATATTATAAATTGGTAAATAAAGACCCCAAAAGTATCCTAGAATGATAATATATCAGCATGGAACAATAAAAAATTATAGATACGTTGGAGACGTATCAGTCATCATCTCCTAGTAAGTCATCCTCATCACTATTAAAGTCAATGTATTCGGGCTGTGATACCTTGGGGCCTTTAACCATGAAGCAACTTCCACTTCCCTCATTTGGTGAATCAAATATGTCATAGGAATTCGAGGATACGAGTGCTAGTCCGGCAACACCTTCATCTTGACTATAGTCGGAGTTGGAGTGATAGCTTCTCTCAGATTGGTTGTCGGAATCGGAGCCGGAAACCCATTCACCAACATGAGCTTGATGTCTTCTTCTCGTGTAGCTCTTGGTGTACTTGTCCTTCTTCTCTGAGTCCTTGCTTCTTTGGGAGGGTCTTCGTTCATAGCGATCTTCGCTACTCCTTCTCTCTCTATGAGGTGACTCATCTCTCGAGCTTCTTCTTCTACGTGACTCTTCTCTTCTTTTGTGGGGAGCACTACACTCATTGGAAAAGTGTCCGGGTCTTCCACAATTGTAACAATTCCGGTCACGACTAGATGGACGCTTCTCTTCATATCTTGAGTTGGAGCTTCTCTCTTTGCTCTATTCTTGTATAATTTGTTGGACTTCTTGACCATGAGGCTTATCTCTTCATTGGTAACAAGGTTGTCACTTGAGGTAGCGGGAGTGTCATAACCCACAAGTATAGGGGATCGCAACAGTTTTCGAGGGTAGAGTATTCAACCCAAATTTATAGATTCGACACAAGGGGAGCCAAAGAATATTTGAGAGTATTAGCAGTTGAGTTGTCAATTCAACCACACCTGGAGATTAAATATCTGCAGGAAAGTGATCAGTAGCACAGTAGCATGATAGTTTGATAGCAGTAGTAGCAGTAACGGTAACGGTAGCAGTGATAGCAATAGTTTTGTAGCAGTTGGAACAGTAGCAGCAGCAGTAGTAACTTAGCAAGAACAATAAGTGGAGAACTCGTAGGCACTGGATCGGTGAACTCGTTGGATGATATTCATCATATAACAGTCATAACCTAGGGCGACACAGAACTAGCTCCAGTTCATAAATGTAATGTAGGCATGTATTCCGTAAATAGTCATACGTGCTTATGGAAAAGAACTTGCATGACATCTTTTGTCCTACCCTCCCGTGGCAGCGGGGTCCATAAGGAAACTAAGGGATATTAAGGCCTCCTTTTAATAGAGAACCGAAACAAAGCATTAACACACGGTGAATACATGAACTCCTCAAACTACGGTCATCACCGTGAAGTATCCCAAATATTGTCACTATGGGGTTGACGGATCATAACGCGTAATAGGTGCATATGACTAGGCAAGATCGGATCAAGAACATGGTGGCTATATCATTCAGCTTAGTAAGGTGTGCCACTACAGTTTCAGTTTCATAGCCATGGAAAGGATTAGATTCAACCAAAGTAATTAACTCTGGGTCGACAGCGAATTCATAATCCTTATCGGTAACAAAGATAGGTGAAGTAGCAAACTTAGGATCACATTTCATTCTAGCATTCAAAGTCTTTTCCTTATACTTGCATAGCAATTTCTTAAGATCGTTTCTATCCTTGCAAGAAAGAATTTCTCTAGTTACCTCCTCGTCCATAACATAACCTTAGGGTATCTTAGGCATTTCAAACTTAGGAGAGGTAGGACTAATAGGTGTTTCATAGTCATCATCAGTTTCATAGGTTTCATCAGTTTCAGCAATCTCATCAGTTTCAGTAGTTTCATTCTCTTTAGCTCGAGCAATTTGTTCATCAAGAAATTCTCCTAGAGGCACATTATCATCAAGCATGGTACTAGCAGCATCATAAGCATCAGTCATAGCAGAGGTAGCATCATCAATAACTTGTGACATATCAAGATTACTAGCATGTGGTGGTGTTGCAAGCTTACTCATAACAGAAGGTGAATCAAGTGCAAAGCTAGATGGCAGTTCCTTACCTCCCCTCGTCTTAGAGGGAAAAATCTTAGTCTTTGGATCCTTCAGATTCTTCATAGTGATCAATTGATATAAATCCCAAGTGACTCAACAAATATAGCGATGCTCCCCGGCAACGGCGCCAGAAAAAGGTCTTGATAACCCACAAGTATAGGGGATCGCAACAGTTTTCGAGGGTAGAGTATTCAACCCAAATTTATAGATTCGACACAAGGGGAGCCAAAGAATATTTGAGAGTATTAGCAGCTGAGTTGTCAATTCAACCACACCTGGAGATTAAATATCTGTAGCAAAGTGATCAGTAGCACAGTAGCATGATAGTTTGATAGCAGTAGTAGCAGTAACGGTAACGGTAGCAGTGATAGCAATAGTTTTGTAGCAGTTGGAACAGTAGCAGCAACAGTAGTAACTTAGCAAGAGCAATAAGTGGAGAACTCGTAGGCACTGGATCGATGAACTCATTGGATGATATTCATCATATAACAGTCATAACCTAGAGCGACACAGAACTAGCTCCAGTTCATAAATGTAATGTAGGCATGTATTCCGTAAATAGGCATACGTGCTTATGGAAATGAACTTGCATGACATCTTTTGTCCTACCCCCCGTGGTAGCGGGTCCATAAGGAAACTAAGGGATATTAAGGCCTCCTTTTAATAGAGAACCAGAACAAAGCATTAACACACGGTGAATACATGAACTCCTCAAACTACGGTCATCACCGTGAAGTATCCCAAATATTGTCACTATGGGGTTGACGGATCATAACGCGTAATAGGTGCATATGACTAGGCAAGATCGGATCAAGAACATAGATATAAAGATGATAACATAAACGGTTCAGATATGAAATCATGGCACTTGGGCCCTAGTGACAAGCATTAGGCATAGCAAAGTCATAGCAACATCAATCTCAGGACATAATGGATACTAGGGGTCAAGCCCTAACAAAACTAACTCGATTACATGATGAATCTCATCCAACTCCTCACCGACCAGCAAGCCTACGAAGGAATTACTCACTCCCGGTGGGGAGCATCATGGAATTCGCGATGGAGAGGGGTTGGTCATGACGAAGACCGAAGATTCCCATCTCCGGAGCCCCAAACGGGCTCCAGATCTGGCCTCCCGATGAAGAACAGTAGGTGGCGGCGGCTCCGTATCGTAAAACGCGATGAAACTTTCTCTCTAATTTTTCTCTCCGAAAATAGGAATTTATAGTGGCGGAATTAGGGTCAGTGGGGCCACGAGGTGGGCACAACCCACCAGGGCGCGTCTGTGGGGGCTGACGCGCCCTGGTGTATGCTGGCCAGCCTTTGCCCCCCCCTCCGGTGGTTCTTGACTCCTATATTTTTTCTTTATTCCAAAATAAATCTCCAAAAAGTTTCGTCCAATTCCGAGAACTTTTATTTCCTGCACAAAAAACAACACCATGGTAGTTCTGTTGAAAACAGCGTTAGTCCGGGTTAGTTTCATTCAAATCATGAAAATTAGAGTCCAAAACAAGGGCAAAAGTGTGAGGAAAAGTAGATACGACGGAGACGTATCAGAGTGTCACTTATAGCTTTGTATGCATCGCTTGACTTGGTGTGAAGCTCTTCTTTGTCCTTGAGTGACATTTCACGAGCAACAATCCTTCCAATGACTTCAGTGGGCTTGAGATCTTTGTACTTTTGCATTATTTGGAGCAATGTGCACACGGTGTCATACTTTCCATCCAAGGCTCTAAGGATCTTCTTGATGATGAATTTGTCGATCATCTCTTCACTTCCTAAGCCGACAATCTCATTTGTGATGAGACCAAGCCTAGAGTACATTTCCGCGACTCCTTCACCATGCTTCATCTTGAACTTGTCAAGTTGACTCTATAGCACATCCAACTTAGATTCCCTGACGGATTGGGTACCTTCGTGCATATCAACTAAAGTATCCCAAATTTCCTTTGCATTCTCAAGACGACTTATCTTGTTGAACTTTTCGGGGCATAGGCGGTTGAATAGAATGTCGCATGCTTGAGCGTTGTATTGCAACATCTTCAATTCTTTCGCGGTCGCTTCATGATATGGTTCCTTTCCATCACCAAAGAATTCACCTTGCAATCCAACACGAACAACAACCCAAAAAGCGGGGTTATGACCAAGAATATGCATTTTCATTTTGTGCTTCCAACTAACAAAGTTTGTACCATCAAAATATGGACCTCTACGATGATAATTTCCCTCACTAGACGCCATACTTTCCTAGGTTGTGAAACCAATGGAGACCAAAGCTCTGATACCACTTGTAGGATCCAAAGTATGTCTAGAGGGGGGTGATTAGACTACTTGACAAAAATAAAATTCTAGCCTTTTCCCAATTTTAAAGGTTGGCAAGTTTTAGCAATTATATCAAGTCACGAACACCCTACACATGTCTAAGAGTATAGCGGCGGAAAGTAAAGACATGCACATATAAGTAGAGGGAAGGGATAGGAGGATCAAACGCAATGGGGGACACGAAGATTTTTCCCATGGTTCCGATAGGTGGTCCTATCGTACGTCCATGTGAAAGAGACTTCAACCCACAGAGGTGTGACGCCCCCATTCTCGACCGCACGCTAAACATACACACAATGCGTACGACCAAGATTAGGGACTCACTGATCGATATCACAACACAACAATAGACACAAATTAAAGTCATACAGCTTCATATTACAAGCCAGGGGCCTCGAGGGCTCGAATACAACGCTCGACAAAGCACGAGTCAGCGGAAGTAAATAATATCTGAGTACAGACATAAGTTAAACAAGTTTTGCCTTAAGAAGGCTAGCACAAACATAAGCAGCGGATCGAAAGAGGCGAGGCCTCCTGCCTGGGAACCTCCTAACTACTCCTGAGCGTCGGGGGCAGCCTCCACGTAGTAGTAGGCTCCAGCGGTGGTGTAGCAGTCGTCTCCGGCGTACTCCATCTCCTGGGCTCCATCGTCTAAACGCAGAATCGTATCGAGGGAGAATGCAAAGCAGCGGTGAGTACTCATCCAAAGTACTCGCAAGACTGACATCAGAACTATGCTAAGTATGCATCAGTATCAAGGAATGGGGTTATATCTGGACTAACTGCAGAAAGCAAGAATGAGGGGGAAGGCCTAGTCCTATCGAAGACTAGCATCTTCAACATCTTGCAGCATTAGAAGAGAGTAGACTGGTATCTCATATATAGTCATATTATTGTAGCAATTTTATTAAGTAACCACGCCCAGAGATTCTTCCTCGACTCCCTACGAGGAAGCAATCTCGGAGCCACAATTTATTTCAAATTAAATCACAATTATAGTTGTATAAGGTCAAGGTACAACTCCAAGTCGTCCTGTTACCGTGGACACGGCTTTTCGAATAGATTATTCATCCCTGCAGGGGTGCACCGCATTTCCAGCACGCCTGATCACCTTCGGCCGAACACACTTTCCTAGGTCATGCCCGGCCTCGGGATAGCAGCACATTGTCGCCCCACCTAGGCTCAACGAAGAGGCCAGCCCACCGGTATAAATCCTAAGCGCGCAGGTTCGTGGGCCCACTTTTCCTTGCACTCCTGCACGATGCGTACGCGGCCGGAAGCAGACCTAGCACACTCCAGTCCAAGAGCTGTACCGTCCAGTCCAATCCGGCGCGCGCCGCTCCATTGCTGACGTCCGAAGAGCTTCGGCTGATACAACGACGCTGAGTACCCATAACTTCTCCCATGCGATGGTTTGGTGCATAAAAAGGCCAACAACCCAACTCAGATCAAATACCCAACCCATTAGCATTTTATTAATGCGGGGCAAGCGCGACCCTCAAAGTGCGGTCCCGTCACCCCGACTCGAGGATGTGTGGCAAGGGCCTCTCCTGCCCGTCCACGCCTCAACATAACCCTTTGGATGCCTTACCGGCGCATCCCACCACATCTCACACACGGGTACCCTTGGGGTCAACCCGTCTCAAGATTGTCGGGAACTCAGGTCCACCTCAACCAGGGTGGTACCGCCTGTCCCTCCAGTCCCGTCTTTCACATGTAAACAAAGTCAAGTTAAAGTAACTGTGTGTATAAAACATCAAGATGGAACCTGAGGAATCACCCTCAAAGGGCCCCGCTCGATGAAACCGTCAAGGTGGACCTAGAGGAATCACCCTCGAGGGTCCCACACTTGAGGGGTTGCACAACAGAGTCATCGTCGGGAGTGGTGAAGGAGGAATCACCCTCGATAACCGCGACCGACTAGCTGCACTACTGAGTTAGCATCATGAGTACTTCACGAGGTGTCACCCTTGGTACTCGATAGTAGCTCTGCAGAGTCGTACAACTAAGGGGTGTGTGGTGATGTGAGGGGCCTGGCTCGTCGGTCGGTTGACCGAGTCTTCGAGTCGTCGAGTCGTCGATGAAAAAGCAGGGGCAACTGGGACTAAGGGGGGTCACAGGGGATTCACTGATCAACCTATACTAAACAGTTGATATCGTTGCAGGTATAGTAGCAGTTTATCAAAAACAGGCTATGCATCAGAATAGGAGCTAGCTAATACAGTAGCAAAATCTAATGCAAGAAGAAGAGGGAAAGGAATGGGCGATATCGGAATGCTCAAGGGGGGGTTGCTTGCCTTGCTGCTCTGCGGCAAAGGCCTGGTCGTCAACGGCGTAGTCGTACCCGGCAGCAGCGTCAGTCTCGGGGTCTACCGGTAAGAAGAGGGGGGAGAAACAATAAATACAAGGCAGACAAATGCATCACGATGCATGACATGGCAATATGCAGGGCTAGGCATGCACTAACGCAGTGTTACACGTCGCAGACGGGTCGGAAGAATATCTGACGATATTTCCCGGGTCTCTGGCTTTTACCGGACAGATGAAACCGATGGAAAAGTTCCATGTTTGCTATGCTAGGAGCACGTGGCAGACTAACGGACAGCGTATTCGGGTTCGTGGATTTATTCTGAGCAACTCTCATGTTCAAAACTTTTAAATCCGGGCTACGGTTTATTTTATATTAACTTTTAAAGATTTAATAATATTCTAAAATTAATTTAATTATTAAATTCGAATTATCCAAAACAGTAAAATACTGTTTATTTAAACTAATTAATAGATTAATTAATTAATCTAATTAATCTTAATAATCTAATTAACTAATCAATTACCTAATTAATTAATCTAATTAATTAATTATTAATATTAATATCTATTTATTTATTTATTTTCTAAATTCAATTTTAGTAATATTTTTATTTCCATCTTTCTTTTTAGTATATACGTACACGTATACGTACATACATACGTATGTATATACATACATATGCATACACATACACACACACACTCAGCAGCACACACACACATACACGCATATGCACGCACGCACGGCGCAGCGGCCGCCGCCGGCGGCGGGGGGGGGGGGGGGGGGCGGGGAAGGAGCTCACGGGGGGGGAGGGGGCGGCGGCGGGGCGGCGTTGCGGCGAGGTGGCGCGGGCGAGGCGGCGGGTCGCCGGCGGGCGACGGGGACGAGGGCGACGGGCGGCGGTGGCCGCGGGTGGCGAGCGGCGGGGCCGGCGGGCACCGCGGGGCGGCGCATCGTCGGGGGGGGTCGGCAGGGCCGGCCGGGGCTGGCGCGCCCAGCGGGCCGTCGGCGGAGGGGGGGGGGAATCGGGGCGGCCCGGTTCGGGCCAGCTCCTGGCGGCGGCGGGGGGGAATCTATCGGGGGGCTGGGGGCGCTGGGGCAATTAGGGTCGCCCCCCGGCTCCCCATATACACGCCGGCTGGGCCGGCCCTTTCGGCCCAGTTAGGCCTTTTCTTTTCTTTTTTTCTTTCTTTTTTTTAATTTACTGTTAAGCAGCGTCTCTTTTAATTATTTAGAGGCATCAAAATACTTCGAAAAATTCCCGTTCCAATTTTATAAAATCTTAGGGAATATTTGCGATCCATCCAACATTTTTAATTCTGGTTTTGCACAACTCTTAAAATCCACCTTTCGAACGAATTAAATTTGCAACGGAATTTGAACGGGGTTTGAACCAACGCAAGTTTAGTAATAGTAATCGTGGTGACGTGGCAACATTAGCGTGGGATTACTGTAGCTTAATTACAGAGATTACTGTAGCACAAAACCAGGGCGTCACAATTCTCCCCTACTAACAAGAATTCTCGTCCCGAGAATCAAGAAGTAGAAGGAAAGAGCCCGGCGTGTTCTGCACGAAGATGATCTTCGCGTTCCCAAGTGGCTTCATCTTCAGAATGATTAGCCCACTACACCTTGAAGAACTTCGTAACCTTCTGACGTGTCCGACGTTCAGTTTCACCAAGAATGCGGACCGGTTGTTCTTTGTAAGAAAGGTCTTGTTGCAGCTCAAGCATATCATGATCCACTGCTCGGATAGGATCCTTGAACCAGCGACGAAGCTGTGACACATGGAACACATCGTGAACCTGAGAAAGGTTTGGCGGTAGTTCCAGTTGATATGCCACCTTACCACGCCTTTCGAGAACAGTGAAAGGACCAATATATCGAGGAGCCAGCTTGCCCTTGATTCCAAAACGATGTGTACCCCGCATTGGCGTGACTCGAAGATAAGCCTTTTCGCCAGGTTGATAGACCATATCTTTGTGATGACGGTCATACTGACTCTTCTGACGAGACTGAGCAGCCTTCAGATTTGCATGAATAATACGGACTTGATCTTCGGCATGTTGGATAATATCCGGACCGATAAGTCTACGTTCCCCAGTTTCTGACCAATTCAGAGGAGTCCGACACTTACGTCCATATAACACTTCAAAGGGAGCCATCTTCAAGCTAGCTTGATAGCTATTGTTGTAGGGGAGAGATTCCTCTCATTTCTTGCCGAAAGAAATGACACAAGCTCGAAGCATGTCTTCGAGAATCTGATTGACTCTTTCAACTTGACCCTGGGATTGAGGGTGAAAAGCGGTGCTGAAGGACAAATGAGTTCCCATAGCTTCCTGGAAACTTGCCCAGAATCTTGAAGTGAATAAACTACCACGGTCCGAACTAATCACCAGTGGAATACCGTGGAGTGAAACAACTCTGGACATGTAAAGATCTGCCAGCTGACTAGCAGTAATAGTTTCCTTGACGGCCAGAAAATGTGCAACTTTGGAAAGTTGGTCAATGACGACAAGAATAGCATCATTACCTTTTTGCGATCTGGGAAAACCAGTAATGAAGTCCATTTCAACATGATCCCATTTCCATTTAGGAATAGAAATAGGTTGCAGAGTTCCAGCAGGCCTTTGATGTTCTGCTTTGATCCGACGGCAAATGTCACATTCTGAAACATAGCGTGCAATGTCTTGCTTCATGTTAGACCACCAGAATCTTCGACGAATGTCTTGGTACATCTTGGTACTACCCGGATGAATAGACAGCGGAGTGTCATGTGCTTCCTTCATGACCTCCTGAGTCATATCATGGTTTTTCTCCTTACTCGGTACCACTAGACGGCCCTTGAAGTACAAAGCGCCATCCTCAGCAATAGTGAAGGGTGAGGGCTTTCCTTCTGCGAGATCGAATTTAATCCTCTCGAGTTCACTGTCACACTTCTGGATCCACTTGATGACGTCCACAAGATCTGGTTTAGCAACCAGGGTATTAAGAAAACCCTGGGAAACAACGTGGAGGTTCATTTTGTAGGACCCTTCAGGAGGGGGAGCGAGATAACCCTGAGGAACAATATGGAGGTTCAGCTTGCGAAATTCTTCTTGAAGCAGGGGGTGAACCTTGTGAACCTGGAGGTGGTTGCAGTAAGACTTGCGGCTCAAGGCATCAGCCATTACATTAGCCTTGCCTGGGGTATAAGAAATACCCACATTGTAGTCTGCTATGCGCTCCATCCATCTCTGTTGACGGAGATTCAAATCTGGCTGAGTAAACAGGTACTTCAGACTTTGGTGATCGGTGTAGATCTCGCAACGATTACCAACAAGGTATTGCCGCCACTCTTTCAGTGCATGAATTACTGCAGCAAGTTCAAGATCATGAACTGGGTAGTTCTCTTCATGAGGATGCAATTGACGAGATGCATAAGCAACCACTCTGCGTTCTTGCATTAGGACTCAGCCCATTCCTTGACGTGGAGCATCACAATAGATGACGAAGTCCTTACGAGTATCCGGAGGAGCAAGCACTGGAGCAGACATCAGTTTGTCCTTAAGTGCCTGAAAGCTCTCCTGACATTTTTCTGTCCACTCATATTTAACACCTTTGTGAAGCAGATTGGTTAAGGGCTTTGCAATCTTGGAGAAGTTCTTGACGAATCGACGGCAATAGCTGGCGAGTCCGAGAAAACTTCTGACTTGTTTGACATTCTTCGGGGGAGTCCAGTCAAGAATAGGCTGAACTCGTTCAGGGTTGACCGCAATACTATCCTTGGAGATCACATGACCAAGGTAGGTTACTTCGTCCATCCAGAACTCACACTTTGAATACTTTGCATAAAGTTGATGTTCTCGAAGCCTCTCCAGTATAAGACGAAGATGTTCAGCATGCTCTTCTTTATTCTTGGAGAATACCAGAATAACATCCAGATAAACCACGACGAATTTATCGAGGTAGTCCATAAAAATATAATTCATCAAGCGAGAGAAGGTTGCTGGAGCATTGGTTAAGCCGAAGGACATGACGGTGTACTCGTATGAACCATAGCGAGTAACAAATGCAGTCTTGGGAATATCCTCCTCACGAACCCGTATCTGATGGTAACCCAACCTCAAGTCGAGTTTTGAATACATTGCTGAACCAGCAAGTTGATCATACAGATCGTTGATCCGAGGAAGCGGATATTTGTTTTGAATCGTTGCTTGGTTGATGGGACGGTAATCTTGGACCAATCGATTCGTTCCATCTTTCTTCTTGACAAAGAGAGAAGGTGCTCCCCAAGCAGAGGAACTTGGACGAATGAAACCCAGACGAAGCGAATTGTCAATTTCTTGCTTAAGTTCAAGGGGTTTGTGTGGTGGCATCTTATACGGACGCTTGGCTATAGGAGTGGTACCAGGTACCAAGTCGATGACAAACTCAACGGCTCTAGCAGGGGGAGTCCCTGGAAGTTCTTCCGGAAAGACATCTTGGAAATCCCGAACAACTGGAATGTTTTCAATCCCTTCAAGAGGTGACTCATTTAATGCATTCTGGCATATAGTCAAGTTTCAGCATCTAATAGCTTGGAATGACATGATCGAGTACAACTCATAATCAAAGAAGATTATTAAGAGTTGTCGAATCGCAATGCGTACTCGATTCAGATATCAGTGTCCTTGATTATCCAACAACTCAGAACACGGGGAAACTGGAATCAGTGAAATATCATAGTTGATGAGGAGCTCATAAGAAGTTATAAAGCTCCGTGATATATATTCAAGATACCAAGGATAATACCCGGAGGTAGATCAGAATAGAGGTTAGACTGGTGTAATGATATGTGGAAGACAAGTACTTTAACTTGTCTGAGAATGAAATCAAGTAGAACAACATGGTAGGAACCACGATTGCTAAGGACAAGATCAAATATACAATATCAAATCATACATTGAATGATTATTGAAAGGAGAAGCTTCTACGATAAGATCAACATCGTTTCCATGGGCATGAACACAAGGTTCAAGGTCGAGTCCCACTTCATAAATGCATCACCTTCCATTTACACCTCGCCTTTGATAAAGTTGTAGTTTTGAAAGTTTAACTGGCAAAACACCAGGAGAGTAAGACTCGTGAAAACTGTCGGGTTCACACGGATTAAGGAAGGTATAGGTTCAACCCATCGGGGCATCTTAGGAACATATACCACAAGCTTCAAGAGTAATTAACACATGCTTGCAAACAGAGCATGGCTGACAAAAGCATAGGATACAACTTACCAGAGGGAGAAGACACAATTTACCAATGGCATCATGTATCAGGGGAAGAACTCACAAGAATTTTGAATGTGAAGGATGCTGTCGGATAATAACCCAACAATGGTTTGGCATCCCACAAAGGGATCTGATGTGAGTATCGCTACCCAATCAGAGGGAGAAAGAATGCAAGGCATCAGATCATAAAATATCCAATTAATTTGATACTTAAATAACCAAAGTAATTAAGATTTCCAAATTGGTGTATCGGAAATAGATGTTCTGATCAAATACAAGTAAGATGGAAGGACTTAGATGGGCAATCAATCAAGGTTGATTCGTTGGGAACCAACTCATGTTTGGAAAGACGTCTGAGCCGGACGGATATTATATGATAACAACTGATGACTGCGTGCATCCACACACAGGTTGAATCAATAAAATCAAATGAAAATCACAGAGGATTTTTAATGGATATTGCCTGACATATGGAATTAACCACCATGTAGGCAGGTGAGAAGAGTTAAGAGCAATAGGCTGGTCAGGATTTCGGAAGACCGGATAGCGTTTCGAAGAATTTTGTGAAACACATGATCAACCGAGGGAGAACGAATCTCCGGTAAGATAATTCGATGTACCTTGTAATAACAAGAGCAACTGGATATGAAAGTATGAGCGACAATTGCATGTAGTCATCCATAGGGGTTGACGGCGGAAGGAAATCGCAAAAGCGATGAGCACAAGTTCTCGGGAGAACATCGGAGAGTATCTTCGAAGTCTTCTGATGAATCGAGCCATCGTCTGGAATTAGGGGCTCTCCAGGGGAAGTAGTTACGGGAACCTAGAGTTAGAGTTAATAAAATCTTTAACCCTAAAGAGAAGAGAGATTAGAACCCAGAGTATAGACGAGGAGTAAAAGATCCTAATACCACCCGATTGAGAAGTGGGCCCGTAAGCCACACATACTTAGCATAGTTCTGATGTCAGTCTTGCGAGTACTTTGGATGAGTACTCACCGCTGATTTGCTTTGTCTTTCCCCCTCGATACGATTGCCGCGTTCAGACGATGGAGCCCAGGAGATGGAGTATGCCGGAGGCGACTACTACACCACCGCTGGAGCCTACTACTACGTGGAGAATGCCGACGCTCAGGAGTAGTTAGGAGGTTCCCAGGCAGGAGGCCTCGCCTCTTTCGATCCGCTGCTTATGTTTGTGCTAGCCTTCTTAAGGCAAAACTTGTCTAACTTATGTCTGTACTCAGATATTATTTGCTTCCGCTGACTCGTGTTTGTCGAGCTTTGTATTCGAGCCCTCGAGGCCCCTGGCTTGTAATATGAAGTTGTATGACTTTAATTTGTGTCTAGTGTTGTGTTGTGATATCGATCAGTGAGTCCCTAATCTTGGTCATACGCATTGCGTGTTTGATTAGCATACGGTCGAGAATGGGGGCGTCACAAGAGGGTAGCGGTCGCGAGAGTCCACGGAGGGCTCCACCTATAAGGGTCCACAAAGTAGCAACCTCGTCTATTCCATCACAGCTTACGTCCACGAAGGACTAGCCTCACTCAGGGTAGATCTTCACGAAGTAGACGATCTCCTTGCCCTTACAAACTTCTTGGTTCAACTCCACACGAAGACGGAGGCTCCCAAGCGACACCTAACCAATATAGGAGACACCACTCTCCAAAAGGTAATAGATGTGGTAAGAATGATGAACTCCTTGCTCTTGTGCTTCAAAAGATAGTCTCCTCAACACACAATCACTCTCTCATAGATTTGGCTTGGTAGAAGAGGTTAGAAATCAAGATTCATATGGTTGGAGTGGAAGATCTTGATCTCAACACATGAGTAGGTGGTTCTCTCTCAGAAAATGGATGGGGCAAGTGTTGGTTTGTTCTGAGTGCTCTCTCTACGAATGAGAGGGAGGTGGAGGGCTATATATAGGCTTCTGTTGGAAATATACCCTAGAGGCAATAATAAATTGGTTATTATTATATTTCCTTGTTCGTGATAAATGTTTATTATCCATGCTATAATTGTATTGATTGGAAACTCAAATACATGTGTGGGTACATAGACAACACTGTGTCCCTAGTATGCCTCTAGTTAACTAGTTCGTTGATCAAACATAATCAAGGTTTCCTGGCCATAGACATGAGATGTCATTTGATAACGGGATCACATCATTAGGAGAATGATGTGATGGACAAGACCCAGACTATAAACATAGCATATGATCGTGTCAGTTTATTCCTATAGTTTTCTGCATGTCAAGTATCTGTTCCTATGACCATGAGATCATGCAACTCACTGACACCGGAGGAATACCTTGTGTGTATCAAACGTCACAACGTAACTGGGTGACTATAAAGATGCTCTACAGGTATCTCCGAGGGTGTCTGTTGAGTGGGCATGCATCGAGACTGGGATTTGTTACTCCGTGTGACGGAGAGGTATCTCAGGGCCCACTCAGTAATACAACATCACTATAAGCCTTGCAAGCAATGTGACTAAAGTGTTAGCCACGGGATCTTGTATTACGGAACGAGTAAAGAGACTTGCCGGTAACGAGATTGAACTAGGTATAGAGATACCGACGATCGAATCTCGGGCAAGTAACATACCGATAAACAAAGGGAACATCATACGGGATTAACTGAATCCTTGACATAGAGGTTCAACCGGTAAAGATCTTCGTAGAATATGTAGGAACCAATATGGGCATCCAGGTCCCGCTATTGGTTATTGACCGTAGAAGTGTCTCGGTCATGTCTGCATAGTTCTCGAACCCGCAGGGTCTACACACTTAACGCTTGGTGATGATATAAGTATAGTTGAGTTATTATGTTGGTGACCGAAAGTTGTTCGGAGTCCCGGATAAGATCCCGGACATGACGAGGAGCTCCGGAATAGTCCGGAGGTAAAGATTGATATATGGGATAATAGTGTTTGGTCTCCGGAAGGGTTCCGGAATTCACCGGAAGGGGTTTCGGATGTTTCCCGAAATGTTTGGGTACGAGAACACTTTATTTGGGCCAAGGGGTAAAGCCCACGAGGCTTTAAGGAAGGTGCAAAAGGAGTTTTGCGGAGGCCAGGGGCCAGACGCCGGGAACCCTGGCGTCTGGGGCCAGACGCCGAGGACCCTGGCGTCTGGTCCTGGAGTCCGAGGAGGACTCTTTCCTTGCAGGCCAAACCGACTTTGAGGAGGCTCTTTCTCCAAGTTTCGACCCCAGGGCTCAACATATAAATAGAGGGGCAGGGCTAGCACCCGGAATATATCAAGAAATCCCCAAGCCGTGTGCCGGCAACCCCGCCCCTCTAGTTCATCCTCCGTCATAGTTTCCGTAGTGCTTGGCGAAGCCCTACGGAGATTGTTCTTCACCACCACCGTCACCACACCGTCGTGCTGCCGGAACTCATCTACTACTTCACCATCGCTCGCTGGATCGAGGAGGTGAAGGCGTCATCAAGCTGTACGTGTGTTGAACGCGGAGGTGCCGTCCGTTCGGCACTAGATCAGAAGGACCGTGATCAGGATCGCGAGACGGTTCGTGATTTGATCGCGGGACGGATCGTGATTGGATCGCGAGACGGATCGTGATGGGATCGCGGGACGCTCGGCGATTTGGATCGCGAAGATGTTCGACTACATCAACCGCGTTTCTTAACGCTTCCGCTTAGCGATCTACAAGGGTATGTAGATCCACTCTCCCTCTCGTAGATGCTCATCACCATGGATAGATCTTGTGTGTGCGTTGGAAATTTTTTGTTTCCCATGCAACGTTCCCCAACAGTGGCATCATGAGCTAGGTCTATGTGTTGATGAGATCTCGAGTAGAACACAAAGGAGTTTGTGGGCGTTGATATTCAGATTGCTTCCTCCCTTGGTCTTTTCTTGATTCAGCGGTATTGTGGGATGAAGCGGCCCGGACCAACATTACTCGTACGCTTACGAGAGACCGGTTCCATCAACTGACATGTAACTTCGTTGCATAAAGATGGCTGGCGGGTGTCTGTTTCTCCCACTTTAGTTGGATCGGATTCGACAAAGGCGGTCCTTGAGAAGGTTGAATAGCAATTTGCGTATCACCGTTGTGGTTTTTGCGTAGGTAAGAATTGTTCTTGCTAGATACCCGTAGCAGCCACGTAAAACATGCAACAACAATTAGAGGACGTCTAACTCGTTTTTGCAGGGTATGTTGTGATGTGATATTGCCAATTACATGATGATATATATGTGATGTATGAGATGATCATGTATTGTATAGAATATCACGACTTGCATGTCGATGAGTACGGCAACCGGCAGGAGCCATAGGGTTGTCTTTAATTATTTTCGCCGTTTTTGCTTTACTTTATCGCTATGAGTTAGCAATAGTCGTGGAAGCAACAGTCGGCGCGACAACCTCATGGCGACACATTGATGGAGATCAAGATGATGGAGATCATGGTGTAATGTCGGTGACGATGGAGATCATGTCGGTGCTTTGGAGATGGAGATCAAAAGCACAAGTTCATGGTCATATCATGTCACTTATGATTTGCATGTGATGTTAATCCTTTTATGCATCTTATTTTGCTTAGGACGACGGTAGCACTATAAGGTGATCCCTCACTGAAATTTCAAGATAAAACTGTGTTCTCCCCGAGTGTGCACCGTTGCGAAAGTTCGTCGTTTCGAGACACCACGTGATGATCGGGTGTGATAGACTCTACGTTCGCGTACAACAGGTGCAAGCCAGTGTTGCACATGCGGAACACTCGGGTTAAACTGGACGAGCCTAGCATGTACAGACATGGCCTCGGAACACAAGAGACCGAAAGGTCGAACATGAGTCATATAGTAGATATGATCAACATGAAGATGTTCACCATTGAAACCACCTCAACTCACGTGATGATCGGACTTGAGTTGGTGGATTTGGATCATGTGACACTCGAATGACCGGAGGAATGTCAATTTGAGTGGGAGTTTTTAAGTAATATGATTAACTAAAATCATTATCATGAACATAGTCAAAATGTCTTTGCAAATTATGTTGTAGATTACTAGCTCGCGGTGTAGCTCCCTTGAATTTTTATATGTTCCTAGAGAAATAGAGTTGAAAGATGATGGTAGCAATAATGCGGACTGGGTCCGTGATCTGAGGAATGTCCTCATTGCTGCACAGAAGGCTTATGTCCTTAAAGCACCGCTCGATGCGCCACCCCCTCAAGCGTCGTCTGTAGATGTTGTGAACATCTGACAAGCACGTTCTGATGACTACTTGATAGTTCAGTGCGTCATGCATTACGGCTTAGAATTGAGGCTCCAAAACGTTTTGAACATCACGGAACATATGAGATGTTCTAAGAGCTGAAATTGGGATCTCAGGCTTGTGCCCGTGTTGAGAGGTATGAGACCTCCAACAAGATTCTTTGCCTGCAAGATGATGGAGAATAGCTCAATCGTTGAGCATGTGCTCAGATTGTCTAGGTGCTACAATCGCTTGAATTGAGTGGGAGTTGATCTTCCAGATAAGATAATGATTGATATAGTTCTCCAAGTCACTGTCACTAAGCTACTAGAGCTTCGTGATGAACTATAAAAGGCCAGAGATGGAAATAATGATCCCTGAGCTGTTCGCTATGTTTGACACCGCGAAGGTAGAAATCAAGAAGGAGCATCAAGTGTTGATGGTTAGTGAAACCACTAGTTTCGAGAAGGGCAAGGGCTAGGAGGGAAACTTCATGGATGGCAAGTCAGTTGCTGCTCCAGTGAAGAAACCCAAGGTCAAACCCAAGACTAAGTGCTTCTATTATGAGGAGAACGGTCGCTGAAGCGGAACAACCCTAGATACTTGGTAGATAAGAAGGCTGGCAACGTCGACAGAAGTATATTTGATATACGTGTTATTGATATGTACCTTACTGGTACTCCTAGTAGCACTTGGGTATTGGATACCGTTTCGGTTGCTAAATGTTAGTAACTCGAAATAAAAGCTACGGAATAAATGGAGGCTAGCTAAGGGTGAGGTGACGATGAGTGTTGAAAGTGTTTCCAAGGTTGATGTGATCACCATCGCACGCTCTCTCTACCTTCAGGATTAGTGATGAACCTAAATAAATGTTATTTGGTGTTTGCGTTGAGCATGAACGTGATTAGATCATGTTTATTGCAATACGGTTATTCATTTAAGTTAGAGAATAATGGTTATTCTGTTTACATGAATAATACCTTCAATGGTCATGCACCCAATGAGAATGGTTTATTGAATCTTGATCGTAGTGATACACATGTTCATAATATTGATGCCAAAAGATACAAAATTAATAATGATAGTACCACATACTTGTGGCACTGCCGCTAAATGTCATATTGGTGTAAAGCGCATGAAGAAACTCCATGCTGATGGATCTTTTGACTCATACGATTTCGAATCGGTTGAGACATGCGGACCATGCCTCATGGGCAAGATGACTAAGACCCCGTTTTCCGGTTTGATGGAGCGGGCAAGTGACTTATTGGAAATGATACATGTTGATGTGTTCAGTCCAATGAGTGTTGTAGCGTGCGGTGGATATCGTTATTTTCCTACCTTCACTGATGATTTGAGTAGATATGTGTATATTTACTTAATTAAACACAAGTCTGAAACGTTTGAAAGGTTCAAACAAATTCAGAGTGAAGTTTGAGATCATCGTGACAAGAAGATAAAAAGTCTACGATATGATCGTGGAGGTGAATATCTGAGTTACGAGTTTGGTATGCAACTTAAGACAATGTGGAAGTTGTTTCACAACTCACGCCGCCTGGAACACCATAGTGTGATGGTGTGTCCGAACGTCGTAGTCGTGCTCTATTGGATATGGTGCGAACTATGATGTCTCTTATCAATTTGCCACTATCGTTTTGGGGTTATGCATTAGAGACAACTACATTCACTTTAAAAAGGGGCACCATCTAAGTCCGTTGAGATGACACCGTATGAATTTTGGTTTGGCAGAAACCTAAGCTATCATTTCTAAATGTTTGGGGCTGCGACGCTTATGTGAAAAAGGTTTTCAAGCTGATGAGCTCGAACCCAAAACGGACAAATGCATCTTCATAGAATACCCTAACGTAACAGTTGGGTAAACCTTCTATCTAAGATCCAAGCACAAAGTGTTTGTTGCTAAAACGGGTCCTTTCTCGAGAAAGAGTTTCTCTCGAAAGAATTGAGTGGGAGGAAGATATAACTTGATGAGGTTATTGAACCTTTGTTTCAACCAGAGAATAGCGCAGCGCAAAAAGTTGTTTCTGTGGAGCCTACATTAGTTGAAGAGGAAGTTAATGATGATGATCATGAAGCTTCGGATCAAGTTACTATCGAACCTCGTAGGTCGACAAGGACGCGTACTGCTCCTAAATGGTATGGCAACCCTGTCTTAGAGGTCATGTTGTTGGACAACCATGAACCTACGAGCTATGGAGAAGCGATGATGGGACCGGATTCCGAGAAATGGTTAGAGGCCATGAAATCCGAGATGGGATCCATGTATGAAAACAAAGTATGGGCTTTGGAAGTATTACCCGAAGGGCGAAAGGCCATTCAGAACAAATGGATCTTTAAAAGGAAGACGGACGCGGACGGTAATGTCACCGTCTATAAAGCTCGACTTGTGGCAAAGGGTTTTTCACAAGTTCAAGGAGTTGACTACGATGAGATTTTCTCACCCGTAGCGATGCTAAAGTCTGTTGGAATTATGTTAGCAGTTGCTGCATTTTTCGATTATGAAATCTGGCAGATGGATGTCAAAACATCGTTTCCTTAACGGTATCCGTGAGGAAAGGTTGTATGTGATACAACCGGAAGGTTTTGTCTGTCCTAAGGATGCTAAAATGTATGCAAACTCCAGCGATCCTTCTATGGACTGGAGCAAGAATCTCGGAGTTGGAATATACGCTTTGATGAGGTGATCAAAGTTTTTGAGTCTATACAAAGTTTATGAGAAACTTGTATTTACAATAAAGTGAGTGGGAGCACTATAGAATTTCTGATAAGTATACGTGGATGACATATTGTTGATCGGAAATGATGTAGAATTTCTGGAAAGCATAAAGGGTTGTTTGAAAGGAGTTTTTCAATGAAAAACCTGGAATGAAGCTACTTAAATATTGGGCATAAGGATCTATAGAGATAGATCAAGACGTCTGATAAAACTTTCAATGAGTACATACCTTGACAAGATTTTGAAAGAGTTCAAAATGGATCAGTCAAAGAAAGAGTTCTTGCCTGATTTGTAAGGTGTGGAGTTGAGTGAGACTCAAAGCTGGACCACAGCAGAAGAAAGAGAAAGGACGAAGGTCGTCCCCTATGCCTTATCCATAGGCTCTGTATAGTATGCCATGCTGTGTACCGCACCTGATGTGTGCCTTGCCATGATTCTGTCAAGGGGTACAAGAGTGATCCAGGAGTGGACCACTGGACAGCGGTCAAAATTATCCTTAGTAACTAGAGGACTAAGGAAATATTTTCTCGATTATGGAGGTGATAAAGAGTTCGTCGTAAAGGGTTGCGTCGATGCAAGCTTTGACACCTATCCGGATGACTCTGAGTAGCAATCCGGATACGTATAGTGGAGCAGCCATTTGGAATAGCTCCAAGTGGAGTGTGGTAGCAGTGTCTACAGTATGACATAGAGATTTGCAAAGTACACACGGATCTGAATGTCGCAGACCCATTGACTAAAGACCTCTCTCACATGCAAAGCATGATCGAACCCCAGAACTCATTGGGTGTTAGATTCATAAACAATGTAAATCACAAGGTGATGTGAACTAGATTATTGACTCTAGTGCAAGTGGGAGACTGTTGGAAATATGCCCTAGAGGCAATAATAAATTGGTTATTATTATATTTCCTTGTTCGTGATAAACGTTTATTATCCATGCTATAATTGTATTGATTGGAAACTCAAATACATGTGTGGGTACATAGACAACACTGTGTCCCTAGTATGCCTCTAGTTAACTAGTTCGTTGATCAAAGATGGTCAAGGTTTCCTGGCCATAGACATGAGATGTCATTTGATAACGGGATCACATCATTAGGAGAATGGTGTGATGGACAAGACCCAAACTATAAACATAGCATATGATCGTGTCAGTTTATTGCTATATTTTTCTGCATGTCAAGTATCTGTTCCTATGACCATGAGATCATGCAACTCACTGACACCGGAAGAATACCTTGTGTGTATCAAACGTCACAACGTAACTGGGTGACTATAAAGATGCTCTACAGGTATCTCCGAGGGTGTCTGTTGAGTGGGCATGGATCGAGACTGGAATTTGTTACTCCGTGTGACGGAGAGGTATCTCAGGGCCCACTCGGTAATACAACATCACTATAAGCCTTGCAAGCAATGTGACTAAAGTGTTAGCCACGGGATCTTGTATTACGGAATGAGTAAAGAGACTTGCCGGTAACGAGATTGAACTAGGTATAGAGATACCGACGATCGAATCTCGGGCAAGTAACATACCGATAAACAAAGGGAACATCATACGGGATTAACTGAATCCTTGACATAGAGGTTCAACCGATAAAGATCTTCGTAGAATATGTAGGAACCAATATGGGCATCCAGGTCCCGCTATTGGTTATTGACCGTAGAGGTGTCTCGGTCATGTCTGCATAGTTCTCGAACCCGCAGGGTCTACACACTTAACGCTTGGTGACGATATAAGTATAGTTGAGTTATTATATTGGTGACCGAAAGTTGTTCGGAGTCCCGGATAAGATCCCGGACATGACGAGGAGCTCCGGAATAGTCCGGAGGTAAAGATTGATATATGGGATAATAGTGTTTGGTTGCCAGAAGGGTTCCGGAATTCACCGGAAGGGGTTTCGGATGTTTCCCGAAATGTTTGGGTACGAGAACACTTTATTTGGGCCAAGGGGTAAAGCCCACGAGGCTTTAAGGAAGGTGCAAAAGGAGTTTTGCGGAGGCCAGGGGCCAGACGCCGGGAACCCTGGCGTCTGGGGCCAGACACCGAGGACCCTGGCGTCTGGTCGTGGAGTCCGAGGAGTACTCTTGCCTTGCGGGCCAAACCGACTTTGAGGGGGCTCTTTCTCCAAGTTTCGACCCCAGGGCTCAACATAGAAATAGAGGGGCAGGGCTAGCACCCGGAATATATCAAGAAATCCCCAAGCCGTGTGCCGGCAACCCCGCCCCTCTAGTTCATCCTCCGTCATAGTTTCCGTAGTGCTTGGCGAAGCCCTGCGGAGATTGTTCTTCACCACCACCGTCACCACACCGTCGTGCTGCCGGAACTCATCTACTACTTCACCATCGCTCGCTGGATCAAGGAGGTGAATGCATCATCAAGCTGTACGTGTGTTGAACGCGGAGGTGCCGTCCGTTCGGCACTAGATCAGAAGGACCGTGATCAGGATCGCGAGACGGTTCGTGATTTGATCGTGGGACGGATCGTGATTGGATTGCGAGACGGGTCGTGATGGGATCGCGGGACGCTCGGCGATTTGGATCGCGAAGACGTTCCACTACATCAACCGCGTTTCTTAACGCTTCCGCTTAGCGATCTACAAGGGTATGTAGATCCACTCTCCCTCTCGTAGATGCTCATCACCATGGATAGATCTTGTGTGTGTGTAGGAAATTTTTTGTTTCCCATGCAACGTTCCCCAACAGCTTCTCCAAATATCCAACCATTACAACATTATTGCCAACTCGGTGAAACCGAAGCAAAAACTCGGTTGCACCGACTAGTGCAAAATTTGGCAACTTTTGGCGTTTCGGTGAGACCGATATATAATTCTCGGTGAGTCCGATTTTGGCTGGCCTAGGCAGTTTCCAGTTTCGGTGTCACTAATTCCTAAAACTCGGAAATTCCGATTCTTAGATATTGGTTACCCGAAAGTTGGTCACTGATTTCGGTTGCACCAAAAACAAACTTGGTGTCACCGAGAAGCTAGGGTTTGGCTCTAGATCCGTCTAGGGTGAAACTCGGTAGGGCCGATTAGGAAATATTGGTGGCACCGAATTTGAGTGTTAGGGATTTGACCGAATATTTTTGTGGGAGAATTCATGAGTATTTTTGGTGGCTAACTCTAAGCACTTAAGCAACTAGATCATCATGGATACCTCATCCCCTTTTAATAGTATTGGCTTTCCTATGGACTAAAATGTGATTTCTTACAAAATGCAAAATGTAGAGTCTTGAAGCTTGTTGCCAATTGATGTTCCTTGCATCTAGGGGATCTCCACACAATCCTTTGCCAATCCATTCATTGAACTTTTCCTAAAATATGCTTGATAAGATCATTAGTCCAATGAAATATATGTTGTTATTAATTACCAAAACCACCTAGGGAGAAGTTGTGCTTTCAGAGAGCCAAAGGTTAGGCTTTCCCCCGACGGTAGGTCGTCGGAGGCAGGAAAAGATCCGATCCATGATCGGTCTCCAGCCGGCGCCGCCCGTGCCTGGTGCGCCACCTGACGGAGCAGATTCCCATCATATCCCTTGGTAGGGGTCCAAGCGCAGTTGGGAGTCATGGATCGGAGGTCACACGAGGGGTTTATCCAGGTTCGGTCCTTCGGAGAGTAATACCCTACGTCCTGCTGGTTTTGATGATTCATAGTGGAGGGATACCTCGTCCGAGGGGTTACAATGATGTATGAGATTGCTACCGAGAGTTCTCCTATCTAAGGATAGATGATGAAGAGGGGCCCTAGACCTCCCTTTATATAGGCAGGAGAGGTCTAGGGTTTACATGTCACATGCGATCTAGCGCGTTGTCGCCCTCTAGCCTTGGTCGTCAAGAAGGTCGTCTGGCCTCCTAGGGTTTGGATCATGTTTTGGGCCTGTTGGCCCCCTTGTGGTTGACGAGCCCGGGATCCTAGGCGTTAGTCACCCCTGGTACAGGACCCCGTCACTCTTACTCCGAGCTTGCTCCATCGCAAGGAGCACACCATCTTTGGCCACCACCACCGAAGGAGGAGGGGAGGGAGGAGCCAAACGACGATGTTGGACTAGAGGCGGGAGAGCCTGCTCCGGGGGAGATAGGTGGCGAGGCTTCTTGCATGCGCTTGACTGAAGGCCCTTCTAATCGGAGCGAAGGCACACGACCTCGTTCTCAGACATGCCTGAGAAGTAACACGATCGCATGAAGTTATAGCAGAGAACCATCAACTCCTTAGGAATCCGCGACATGGGAACACCGTCAACAATGGTGGCGGACGGAACAAGAGCCCCATTGAGCCGGGGCTTGGCGCTTCTTATTCTCCATCGCAAGACTCCGCTTGTCTTCCACAGGAGTCCAGACAGGCAAGAAAGGGTCGTACACACCTCAGGAACCATCTTCTTGTAGAAATACAATGACACAAATGACACTTGGTTCAGAGTCAAAATGGTAAGTTAAACCAATTTTCGGAGGGAGATGGGTATGGGATCTCACACTAGGCGAGATCGAGATCGTGAGATCTACCCAATTATTTTTTCATCTTTAGACATTCCGAAAAAATCTGAAATTATCCGACAACATTCATGTGGGGTATGTCTACAACTCAGAAAAACTCGATGTACGTTTAGAGATTCAAAAAAGACAAATTCGAATGTGAATAGTGGCCTTTGTGTGAATAGGACTTTGACACTAATCATATCCATTTTATCTTTTCTGATTCTATTAATTTAAGTCGAATTAGGAGCTAATTTTTTTGAGGTTGTACGTCAAACATTGATGTGTGTCTACATTTTTTTGACAATGTTTGAACATGTATTAAAAAAACGATCTAACTTATCTCATCTAATGTGAGATCTAATACAGGTTTCACATGTGTGATGGTTGGTTGGGAGGGTACCTAATTTTCACGACTCTTTGCCATCTAGTACGGATGTTAGCTTTAAAATTTGTGTTAAGAAAGAACATTATACGAGTTACAATGGTAACAAACAAAATTGTAATTGATTGCTTCCTCCGTCACTCAATACATGGCCCACACGCATTTTAGAAACAAAGCCCATCAATTATTTGACTAATCAACTATACATTACGAAAATTATATCATTGGATTTGTGTTTGAAAAATGTTTCTAATCATATAATTTTATAACATATAAGACATATGTAATTAATAAAGTTAGTGGTTAAAATCACACAAAACAAGGACGCCATATATTGAGATAGACTTCGAAATTACTCAACTAGAATTAAACTTCAAAAGAAATGGTATGGATGCTGGTATGACCGACGATTAGACTTCAAATTCCTTTTTGAAGAAAGATGCATTAAATTGAAGAGACCCTTATCTTAGATCAACCCCGCAAGGATGTTGTGGGTAGCCAATGCAAGGTTAGCTAACTGCGAGTTTGCCGCCCCCATCTAGCTCGGTGGCATCAGTGTCCGTGATCTCCATCGTGTTGGGTTCGTCTTATGCGTCAGATGGATTTGGCTCCAACGCATTGACCCTGCATCTACCTCTCCTCTACGACCCTGAGGTTCACGTGGTTGTGCGCGCTTCGACTTTCTGGAAGCTCGAGATAACCACATTTACCTTTTTTGGACCGATCATTTAGTGTATGACCACTCTATGCCCGAGTTTGCGCCCCTCATTGTCGTCCTCGTGCCCCATTGACGCTATAAGCTACGCACGGTGTGGGAAGGGCTACATCTTCGATCCTGGGTCAGCAACATTCATGGGGTCATGAGGTCTGCTGCAATGGTGCAATACGCGTCCTCTGACATCAGTTGCGTGCATGCGTTCATAAAGGTGAGTGTATGATTGTCTAGTGAGCTACTTTAATTGTTAAAAAAAATCAAGGTATACTTAAACATCTGTCCTTTTTCTGTTCTTCTATCGACGATGCATGATACGCAAACTTCGAAAGAAAAACATATCAACCCAATCCAAAAGCATAGGGAGGGGGCGAGAAACCGACCGACAGACACCTGGACCCACCCTTCGCCTCTGCCGGCGCGCATGGCTTCCGCATCCGCCTCGCCACCGGCGAAAGCCCACGCGCCGCAGGCGCTTGCCAAGTCCACTCTCCTGGGCGGCGTCGGGGATCTGGACGCGGCCGTGTCCCTCCGCCTCCACGCCCTCTTCCTCCCGGTGCCCCGCCTCCTCCTCAAGGCCTTCGAGGTCGCCGGCGACGGGCGCATCTGGCTCCCCGTCCCCATCTCCCTGCTGCTGATCTCCACCACCACCTCGTCCGTGGGCTCCCCTCTCCTCGTCGGCCTCGTCGTGGGCCTGGTGCTCGACCTCGCCTTCGTCGGCCTCGCCAAGCTCATCGTCCGCCGCCCGCGCCCGGCATACAACGCCGCCGACATGTACGTCGCCGTCGCCGTTGACCACTGGTCCTTCCCCAGCGGCCACTCCTCGCGCGCCTTCCTCGTCGCCGCCTTCCTCGCGGACGGGGGTTTCCCCCGCGAGGCGCTGTTCCTCTGGGCGGCCGCGACTTCAGCGTCAAGGGTGCTCCTGGGACGGCACTACATTCTCGATGTGGTCGCCGGGGCTTGGCTCGGCGTGCTGGAGGCCTGGCTCAGCAACTTGATCTTGAGGTTTTTGTGCGGCCGCAGCAGCTTTCTTGTTTGCTAGTTCTTGGTCATTCGCATTACCGTCACACAAGTGCATTTTTTCTTGCAATTGATTCACGTTTGTGAGCACCCCTGTTTTTGCTAGTGCTTGAACTGATTAGTGTGCCATGAAGGATATATTGAAGCCAGTTGCTTTTATATGAGCACTTTATGAGTACAATTTGTTGGTGGATGGAGGTTTCTTCACTTATTAGTTATTGCAAATGACAATTAACAACTAGCAGTACTGATGTCCTAACATGATTACTCTTTCTTCATCATGGCAGGTTCTAGCTAGATTTACGTTGGTTTTCAGATTCCAGGTGTTCTTGCCCATCTTTGGGTAGGCTGCTCTTCTTCAGAGAATTTTCACAGCGTAGTTGCTTATGCTGGAGTACAATAATTTTCGTAAAACGGACATGCTACTAGCAGCATATGCTAGATATTCCATGCCAATTTGATTTGTCAGGTTATATTATTCTGTTTCTCTCGATCAAGAAAGAGTCTTCTCAGAACTAGGATGTTGTTCAGTTTGCTTCTGGGAGGACACACAGAAAAGTAATCGATGGCAGGTGGTGTATCCAAATGTAGAAAGCGAGCGGGAATTAGCCGTGGAGTAAGACGTTGCAACTGTCTGCATCGCTGGCTAGTGGCGACAATCCCGGATGAGAAAACAAGGAGCGATCGAGTCATTTTTGTACTGTTTTGCCGCAAGACCTTTGATATTTCAGCGACGCCGCCGCATGATCAGCCCCGCAGTCCATACTAATTGTCGCTGATTTAGTACAACTTCGAAGAGAGCATTACTACTATTCTGGAATTGTTTGACCGTGACATGTCCTTGGAGAAGGTGGACGACGGTAGCTGAAGAAGCCCGTTTCCGGCGTAGAAGCTTCAGATCTGAGTGATGATAAGTTGATGACCTAACGCCGCATCATTTCTACTCATTGTTGCGATGATGCTTGCCTGGCAGTTCATAAGTGGGTACCCTTTCGGCGCGGTAGCCAGTAAAACATTAGCATCAGGTCTTTGCACGTTGATGTTCTTTGATGATGTTGGGATGAGGGGGAAAATGGCTTCGCTGCTATTTTCAGAAACTAATTGGCTTCCAGCGTAGATCCTTTTTTAGGGTAGAATTCATCTGCTGATCAGATCATCAGTGGCTCCATGTTCCTTGTTGGCACGTTTTGGTAAGAGAAGCCCGACGGCGATCTGCCTTTATGTCCTGAAGAAAAAACACTCTTATGTTTGAGCTGAGCGTCTCTCGTCTCTCTGCTCTAGCAATCATGTTCGTACCTGTCTGCATTCATGTCATGTGTTGTATTTTTTATTATACTCATTCTATTCGTTTTATCAATAAAAAGATAAAGATACGCAAGCTTAGCATATTCATTAGAAAACACTTGTTGTATTATATGTATATTATAGTAACAAAAGTTGTTAATTTTATAAGCGTTAGGAAAAGGTGGACGCGCGCGTCGGTCGGAGTCGGAGAGGACAAAGGGAAAGAAAAGGTAAGCGGGGAGCGGAGATAGGATCCTTTCTTTGCCGGGCGGCGACGTGGGCGCCGTATCCGGCCAATCCCAACTGGCAAACCCGGCTCCGCCGCCGCCGTCGCCCGAATCCAGCTACTAATACAGCTCCTCAACCAACGCAACGCGCGCTACAGATAAAAGGGAAACCAAGAAAGAAGAAGCCCGGATCACCCACGACGCAACCGCTCCTAACAATCAATCAATCAACCAATCGCCAGTGTTTCCCAACCGAAACCGCCTAATCCATCCATCAATTCTTTGATCGTGCTCGCGACTCGACTCTGCCGGCGGGAGAAAAGAAGGAGAGTCATTGGTTTTATTGGTCTCGACTCTCCCTCCAGTCGTTGCTTCGGTTGTCGGCGCCATGAGTAATACGCTGCTTCGAATCTACCCTTCCGAGCTCAAGATGCCATGTAAGTGCTTCCGGGACCTACCCTCAGCTAGTTTCTGCTGTTTCTTGATGCGGATTGGGCTATTGGCTTGTGGGGACTGACCGGGTCGTTCATGTGTCGATGCTCTGAGCAGTTGAGCTCAAGAAGTCGAATTCAGGATGCATCGAGCTCGTCAACAAGACCGATCAGCGTGTGGCTTTCAAGGTGGGGATTGTTTTGAAACCTGCAGTATGATATTCTGGAGAAATCGGGCTGACGGATGTCCTATGCGATGCTCAATGTGCAGGTGAAAACAACGAACCCCAAAAAGTACGCCGTGCGGCCTACCTCCGGCATCGTGCCGCCAGGGGGATCCTGCGGTATCACAAGTGCGTCTCCTCTGCATTACATGCGTTATATTGTTATAGTTGATTGGTTGATGAGCCCATCTCATGTGGCATTGTTGCTTGCTCTAGTTACGATGCAGGCACCCAAGGAGATCCCGCAGGATTACCACTGCAAGGACAAGTTCCTCATTCAGAGCGTCGCAGTGCAGGAAGGGATAACACATAAGGACATTGTCCCTGAGATGGTAAGTTCGTGCAGCACTCAAGGTCGACACAGTGGGTGTCGATGGATTGTTTCGTTTGTGTAGTCTGTAATGCAAGTGTTATGATTTGTATAGTTCGGCAGAGCGCCTGGCAGGGTGGTGGAGGAGTTCAAGCTGCGGGTGATCTACATCCCTGCAAATCCCCCCTCACCGGTGCCTGAGGGAGACGAGGAAGAGATTGCAGATATGGAGGTTGACCATGAAGTGTTTAGACAATCCATGATCGATGCTGTAAGTAGTGCTATTGCTGGTTGATGCTGTAAGATATGATGCCATGTTTGTTCCTAAATCCTAATGGTGGTTGGTGTGCCCTCTTCCTTTTCAGGCATCTAAGCAAGAATATGCATCTGGACCACAAGCTTCACATGACGAGGTAACTATTTGTTCTCCCAAAAAACAGCATTGCTATGTTCTTGTATCTGTCTTAACATTGTGTCCAAGTACCAGTTGTTGCACATAGCAATATCAAATGTGCGATACACTGCGTTTGTGCTATTATTCTGCTTGGATGTTATCGTCATCAAATTATATGCTTTAAAAAAACATGTACTCGGAATGGCGATATTTAGCTATAGTTTAACACTATCATATGCTTGCAAGCTACAGACTCTTGCCATGTAGAGTATATCCTACCAATTGACTTAGATTTTTATTGTTTGAAGAGCATTGTAATAGCTAATCTCAGTTTTCTTAAATGCCCCTCTGTGCATTGTCCTCTCTGTGCCATTGTGAGTATGACAGTGATACCTAATGTTTATTAATGCTCGTCTACATTGATAGAATTTTCGTTTCTTTTAGTATTATGTTTATACCACCTTAAAAGTTCTCAAGCAAATTTATGTTTCTGACAATATTTATCTGCTGTGATTCTTTAGGACGCCTCTACGGTTACGTCAGAAGTTGTTAAATATGTGGCTGAAAACAAGAAGCTTCAACAAGAGCTGGTATGACTTCTCATCTAATGAGGATATATTGGCACTATTTCCATATAAGTATTATGTTGCTGTGCTACTTCTCCCCAAAATCTTTATCCTGAAAACATGCTTCATTATTCTTTTAAGAATGAATGAAGGAGGTCTATTTATCATCCAAGTTATGCAGAGAAACTGGGTAAATCTTAATGTGTATTACAACAACAACAAAACCTTTAGTCCCAAACAAGTTGGGGTAGGCAAATCTTAATGTGTATTCCTCGCACAATTATACTGCATACATAACTAATTACGTAAGAAATTAACCTGAGCAGTCTGGTAAATCCTGCCAGACCTGATATAATATCTCCGGACCATGATAACACGACACGAAAAGATCAAAAGAAGTCGACGGGAGTTCTGCCAAAAGATAATAATATCTTCTACTATGGAAACAAGTCAACTTGTTTGCTTTTCCGAACCAAACTCTGCTGCTAGCCATTATGATTTTGTATTCTTGATATCTAATCCTAGTAAACGCTGCTTTATTTTCAGGAACGTCTTAGCGAGAGAAGGCAATCTCTTGGGGGTTTCTCACAAACGTTTGTGCTCTTTGTCTTCCTGTTATCTGTCCTTGTTGGATACTGGATGACAGGTCGGAGGGTTTAGCCACAAATAGCGGCTACATATACATATGGTTTTGCGGCTTGGCGTGTATGCCTTGCCTGGTTACCCCTTGTTTTGGATGATTTTTCTCTTCTGTTTTTTAGTATAGTCTACACTGTATAGGGAGGTGTTCTGGGTTTGAAGTTATACATGTGTTGGGAGTGTATATTTTTTGTGGAATGTGCAGAAGATACTGCATATCTCTTCCATTAAGAACTAGCCCCTTTGAACAAGATTCAAATGATAACAGCATTGTGTGTGTTTTTTATTTTTCTTTTTCCAAATTTTAGAAACTTTTGTCAACAGTTTCCACCACCTGCTGGCGTAGTGTTTCTTTAACCTCCTGCTCGTAGGAAAAGAAAACTGTGAGCAATATAGTCTTACAAATCCTGAAGTGGAAGGCCTGGGCTTTGACAATGTAAGGAAGCCCATAACTGCCTCCTGGCAGCGCAGCTCATTCGATCAGCCCACCGCAGGCGACGCCCTAAATTCAATTATGCCTAGTTTGGAAGCAAAGTTTTTAGAAAACTGTGGTAATTGAAAACCATAGTATTCCCATCGATGGGCAAGGAACACTACAGTTTCTTAAAACCAATGTTTTTCTCAGTTTTGCATGTGTTTGGCTGCTTATGTTTTATCAAAGTTTTGACCAAGTACTTAGCGTGGATGACTAACTAATTAGCGGCTGCAAACGGGCTGCAAACGACGGCCGCCGCCATGCACAAGTCTGCCCGGCCTAGCTTCTAGGATCGGTAGAATATGTCTATCCATGATCAGTGGCGAATCTACCAGGGGGGCTTCAAGGGGCTCGAGCCCCCCCTCCAAAAATTGGAATTTTTTTTTACTAGTATTCAGCCCAGCTAAAACACACATATTTGAACTAAAAAATTGGGAGTTAGTGGCTTTTTCTTCACAATGTTAACTTTGAGCCCCCCCTTCATTTTCTTCCAAGATTCGCCACTGTCCATGATGAACCTACATGCACGTCATTTGATAGAATATGTATATCCTGGATTCACGCATGGCCGTCTGCAGAGAAAAGATGGAGCCTCGCACGTGAAGCCGGCTGGAAGAAGGAACCCGAGAGACCTACTCCACCTAAACAAATCAAACTGAATCGGCTATAACCAGGAGATATAATAAGGTCGTCTACCATATCTTTCCCTAATTTTTTAATAATAAAGCACGGATTGACTCCGTGGGTTCACCGTCGCACCTTTTTTGCGAAAAAGCCCTTGTGTTTTTGGGTAAAGCACGGATTGACTCCGTGGGTTCACCGTCGCACCTTTTTTGCGAAAAAGCCCTTGTGTTTTTGGGTAATTGAACCCGCAGTCTATAAATAAGTAAAAAAACGTTTCGCACTACTAATTCGGGGTGAATCAGCGGCCCGCCGAGACCCAGATCGGGCCTGGGAAATCCATCAAGGCCCGAGCGGCGCCAGTAAGCCGCCGCTTCCCCGAGCTCCATCTCGAGCTTCCTCCTGCGCCCGACAGCGCCGGCCGGACCTCCTCCACCTCGCTTCGCCGCCGGCGACCGGAACCTCGCCGGACCAGCAGATGAGCAGCGTATCTCTCTCTCCCTTCCTTCTTCTTCTCTCTTCCTCACATCTCCCTCTCTTCAGGACGCCAGGAGCTCCACAGCCGCCGCCACGAGTCGTTCGTGCTCGGATCCGGCGAGATCCGGCCGCGGGCAACCCATCCCAGCCACTCCCGCGCTAGATCTGCACCGCCCCTCGCCGTCCCCGTCGGAGTTTGCCTCCAGCGCCGCCGCAAGCCACCTCCTGCCTCTGCCCTCGTTCCAGGAGAATGACGACCAAGCCTCCCCTGCTCGCTCGTGTGGGCCGCGTGACCCTCCAAGGCCCAGCACAGCGCTCGCGCCCAAGCCTAGCCTCCTTGGCCCAGCCGCGCAGCTACCTCACCGAGCTGAGGCCGACAGTCATGCATGGCTCTTAATTAAAGCTGATTGGATTCTCTAATAAAACGTGATTGTAGGCACGGCCTGGGATGGTGCTGCATTGGTGGCTGGTTTGAAAAAGTGCATGTGTACGCCCAATATTTGCCAGGAAAAATGCGTGTGTACATCCATAAAAGTAGGAACAAATGTTTCACCCCGTACCCTGGTGCTAGCAGGAGGAGTTGACGATGGCAGCGATAGCAGCAGTCGAGCTGGTGTTAGGCCATCGTCTCGTGAGGATGTGTAGAAGGTTGGTTTGGTGCCTGGGGTGACCTTACATCTTCATAGACGGCCATGTCGACCAGCCACCGCCAGTCATCGAAGGCCATGGTGACCTTACATCTTCATCATTCCATTTAGCTATATTGTCACCTGGTTTATAGCAAGGGTGTTTGCTCCCTAAAGCATGAGTATGTGATTTTTCTCCCGTTGCAACGCACAGGCATTTTTTTTTGCTAATAAAGCAAGGTGCGTTTCTCCGATTTTTTGATCCGTTCACTCATATTATATTATATTATTTTATTTATTATCCAAGGTGGTACTAATAAAGCATTATCACCCACGGCGAACATGACAGTAGCATGCAATGGGATCATCATATATGAGCGGCCAGTCTGATCTAGGAATATATAAAAACATGCGTACATGTTTTTTTTTATGGAACATGCATACAAGTTGAGCTTAACGTCGATCAAGATTTTGTGTTGTTCAAAAAAATAATGGGATGCACTAACGCGCGACTTACACAACATCACCCACGGAGGACTTGACAGTAGCAAGCAATCGGATCATCATCACATGGCGGCCGGTCTCACACATTAAATGGTGTGGCGCCCATCGCGCTTGAAGGGATGAGCAGACACATCGGTGCATTAGAATTCCCGATAATAATATTAGACATATTTTTATTAATTCGATGGATAAAAATACAACTTCATTTACATGTGAATTGCAAAATAATAAACAAGAAATAAAGTATTAAATATATTTCCGTTATTTAAAATTAAGTTATAGGGCTTAAACATAAAATTTAACCAGTAAAACAGAACATAAGATTAAAGTTAAAGTAAATTATAATGCGATTCCAATCTAAGTAGAATATAAGTCTGTGGAAGAACAATAAGATATTTGACAAGAAAAATTAAATACCATTTTTAAATGAATATACACCAAGAATTACTTCACCCCATATACAAGACATTTAGTAATTATGCCCCAAAAATATCATAGTTTTTTCTACATGCTTCGAGGCTTATTCAGTTATTGAACTGATGAATTTCTTCTTTGTGTCTAAATGATCTTGAACCGCTTTTTTGTAGCTAAATTGCGAGGTGTTGTGTTTAGGTGTACATGCCACGGGTGAACTACTTCTTTATATATGAATTGTTGACGTCAAAAACTAAGATACGATACTGTGATTCTAATATTTGACGTTTCAGAATTGTTTAACTCAATAGCAAAATATTGCGATAACACATGCAAAAAAAAACTATTCTAAATCACAATAAAAAAATTCATTATTTGTTGGTCATATGCTATATTTTTCTAAGAACAAAACAAATCTTCACTCTTATTTTTCAGCTCGACCCACTAGCGCCCGTCACCAAAGTACATGGAGTTGGACTCGGAGTCCCTACTGTGCGACACAAACTCCGCACTTTTCTATGTTATATTAGCCAAAGATGGGGGATCTTTGGACAACGCTCCTAATATTTATTTTGTTTCTCGTGTGGCAGTGTGGAGGATTTCAAGGAGTTTGTTGATGACGTCATGTCTGGTCATGGGTCATGGGGGGGCGGGGAGGAGGAGGAGGTCTTGAGCCATTGGGTTAGTGAAGTGAGGTTTTTTTTTCTCCAATTGCAACGCACGGGCATTTGTGCTAGTAACAGAAAGAGGGAAAATAGGATGGGATCGCAGCAGGATTTTCTTATCTCGACATAGACGGCAACGTTAACTGTGATCGCCCCGACGTTTTCTCTCCGTTTTCTTTTAAAAAAAGAGGTCGGGACCTCTTTTCTAGATACTCGAAAAATACCATGGTTTTTGGGATACTGTGGTTTACGATACTTTGGTATTTGCTGAAGCCAAACGCATCAAAGTATTCAAAACCGTGGTGTTTTTCAGAAACCGCAGTATTGATAGAAAACTTTAAAAAAATTAGCTGCCAAACGCAGCCTTAGTCTAAAAATCATTGTAATCTCAACAAATAGTCTTTAAATAGCTTCAACTTGTTAAATATTTAGTGTTAAGAACATAGTAAAACTTATTTTACAATTTTGGAGGGGATGCCATGCCGGGGGCACCCCCACTGGATCTGCCCCTGGACATCCTGATGCTTTTATGGTTACTTGTTGACACCGATCTATGTAGGACGCGTTTGGTTACCCGCATACATCCCAACCAGACCCGCGCAGTACGAAAATAGGTCCTTTGGTTGCCTAGGTCGCATCAACATGCTGGCCCACACGAACCTTAAAGCACCTCTGAATCTGACTCCGGGGGAATGGCCGAATCGGCCGTTTTTTCACAGTCAGGCCCAAGCGATGCAATGTTGTCACATCCCAGATTTTAGTAAATCTATTATGTTGAAAATTTCACAGGGAATTAAATTTTTTCAAACAAAACCCTTTGATTGTTTGCTTGCTAGTTGAATGTGCTTGATTGTTTGATCATTAGGTTGAAATCCCAATGCAACTAGTGGAAATCTAGCTAGCCAATAGGTGGAACCCAAGCCATTGAAATATTGTTGGGCAAGCACTTCAAATAAGTCCCAAAAATATTCCAAGCCAAATTATTCCCTAAATGATTTGGACTGATTTTGATTTGGAAATCATTCTGAAATCAATTCAAAACAATACGGAATTACTTGCATTTAAATTTGGCAGGAATTAGAACTCCACAAGAACAAACGATGACCAAGACCTTGTGCATATTTTCAAAAATGGATTTGAAACAGATTTGGTTTTGAAACCAAATTCAAATTCAAATTGGAAATATAAGTGCATTATTTAGTTGTCCAATCTGGCCAAATAAAATGTCCACACATTCACAAATATTCATATTGGAATTCAGGGTAAGTTAGTTTTTAAAGAAAATTCAATTTCAAACATGTTTTGAATTAGAATAAAATGGAAAAAGAAAAGAAACTAAAACAGAAAGAGAAAATAATATAAAAAGAAAAGACCAACTGGACCGGCCAGCCAGACCGAAGCCCAGCTAACCAGCCCGGCCGGCCACCTCCGCACGCCTCACTCTCCCCCTCTTTCTCTTACTGAACCGCGGGCCCCGCCCGTCAGCTCCCTCCCTAACCTCCCGCGTCCACGACCCATCGCGCACGCCGGTCATGATCTCCACCCGCGTTCCCTCCAGCCGAACCAGCCTCGGTCAACCTACCCTATAAGAACCCCCCTACACCCTCGTCTGTTTGCCCCACTGGATTGAGCCCAACGCCGGTAGGTTGCCGTGCCGCACACCCCCGAGCTCCGCCTCTGACCTGGTTGTCACTGGCACGATTCCGACCGGCGCAGAGCTCCGCTCGACCAGCCACTCGCACTGCCGCAATCCCAGAGCCCAGGCGAACCTCCACGACATCTTCGCCGAGCTCCTATCCCCCTACATCCTCAACATCGCCGGCGACCGAAGCTTCCCACCGCCGCGAGCTTCACTTCGGCGATCACCGGAGGTAAATGACCCAGCCACCGTGTCCATTGGCATAGCCGTGGACCAGAGCATCCCCATGACCCTTGGGAGTGTCCAACACCCTTTCTTTTGAGCGCAGTGACCACACCTGAGAGCACCCGCCGCCCGCACGAGCTCCGGCGAGGCCCCGCCGTCGCAACAACCACTCCCGAGGCCGTCCATCGCCACCAACAGCTCTGCGACGTCGCCTTGCGCCCGTCTGTGCCCTCGGCCATCGCCAGGACCCTCTGGGACGCCGACAACCACCGCACCCGAGGCCAGCACCGCCGTCCCTGATGATTCCGGTAAGTCTCTGGTGACCTAACCCTGGTGAGGACCCCCCCTCTATTAAGTCCTAACCGTTAGATCTCAGATCAATGGCGCACGTGCACTCACTTAAAGACCAACCCTTTTTCTTCTAAAGTTCGGCCGACCGCCGCTTAGAACCCTAGCGCACACCCCCGCAACCAATCAGAGAGTGCCACGTAGCACCCTGTCCATTCAATATTTTCCAGATTAATTGAATTAAGATGTAATTTTACAGAAAACCCCTAGTTTTAAAACCTTCATAAATAATTATCTACAAGTCCAAATTAAGTGAAACTTTTTGCAAAATGATCCTGAGGAAATCTATTATCCCCTGTCCAGAAACATTTCAGGTTTGAATAATTTAAAATTTAAATTCAAACATAACGAATTTGAATTTAAATAGGACATAACTTGCAATATATAATTCCAAATTAATTGTTTCTTTTTGCAAATTGAATCTAATTAAATGTACTTTCATGTCAGAACACTTTAGTTCAAATTTAAATAATTTAAAAAATATGTTTTAAACAAAATACTATATAGGACATAATTCAAATGAAAATAAAACCTGATTAGGTTTAATTCAATTAAGAATTGCTTGATAAAACATCATTAAACAAATAGGATCAGAAACTTAAATTAAACTTTAGTGAATATTATTTTTGATTATTATTTGACTTTAGGTAATTGAAATAATATTTGAATTCATTTCAAACCTAGTTTGAAATTGTATTGAAACCTAAACTTTAAATTGAAATGAAACTAGTTCAAATAATTTTTCAAATAAAATTAAACTTAGTAGCTTATGATTGGAGTTAATACTTGATGATTACGAAAGATGAAATCAAATTCAATTAGTTCAAACCCAAGTCAAACTAAAACTACTTAAATCCTAATAATCATTTTGGGATTTGTATTTGACTTTAGATAAACTAAAATGAAATAAACAAACCAAAGTAATTATATTGGATTTATAATGGACTTTAATTTAAAACTTATTTGATGTTAATCCTTAGGATTGTGTTCGATTTATACATGACTTTAGTATTAATAAGATGGCTTTGGTTTAAGTTGAACCAACTTAAATGAATTATGAATGTTCCATAATACAAATTGAATCTAGTGAAACCAGATTTTAATTATAATCTCAATTCAATTTGAATTCAAATAGGATGAACCCTAGTTCAAATCTAGAATGGATCAAAAGCCAGACCAAGTTATCATTTCCAGACCTTAGTGTATTCAAGCTCACGAAAGGTTAACAAGTAGAATTGCCATTCAAACTTGAACATGAACTTGGCTACCAAGATTCATCAACCATGACTCTGTTGTTAAGATTCCTTTGACTTAATCTCACAACCACCATTTGACATCACATACTCCATATGTGATGAACCCTTATTGAAACTTGCATGTGATCCCTTATGTCACATGTATTCCAAAAGACAACCACTATATATGTTGTTTTTCCAAACTCTTATGAGTTAAGCCTTGACACATGACCTCACAGCACAATGACACTGACACCATGCACAACACTTATTGTTTGTTGATTGTATTGTATGGTTGTTCATGAATGCTTTTACTTAAGATAGATTGTTACAGAGAGCGAAGTGTGTTGATCAAGCATTGTGAGATTGAAGGATCATCAATACAGACAAGTGGAACCTTTGATCATAACCTATGTTCTCATGCATTGTAGTTGATTTTCAACTAGGAATCCCCTATATGATTTTACTTTATGCTTGACAAAGCCCAGTAGTATGAGTAGGTCCAATATACCCTGACCTTGTAACCCACGAGTAGTTGCTTAGCTACTATAACGTGGATTGGGAAACACCAATTATTATTCCACCATACAATTGCATGGTTCACTACTTAACTACCACTTAATTAATGAATCGATTTTGGTGGACTGGCTTTGATTGGGTCATCAGAGTGTAGTCATTGGTGGGGAGAGCCTCCCAGGCACCAGAGATTGTACAAGTTAAAAAGTTGAGTAGCTTCATGTGTGACCGTAGACAATATGGGCTATGTCAGGATCGAGTAAGTTGTGTGGGAACCCTCGTGTGACACACCAGAAGATGTAGTCTTGCATGTAGGTTGGAATGGGTTTGTCGTTTCTGAGAGGGCGACTACTTCCCAAAAGTCTTGTCTTGATCAACCTAGCTACTTCACAAGTGAAGTTTAGTATAAGATGGGTGTGATCGGGAATCACGGGTAAAGTACACAAACCTTTGCAAAGTGTATAAAACTGATCATGATTAGTCGTGTCCCCGATTACGGACAACTTTGAGCAATTCATCCGAGAATTGTCAGATTGACACATTCACCTCTTCCATTTAAAATTCGTGAGCTGAACCAATGGGGAGTTATGACGCTGATCTCAGAGGATTGGGGTTTACCAGGGTCTCTGGATGGAAGCTTGGGATGACCGGGGTTTACCGGGGAGTCCACATACTCAAACTGCTTTGCTTTGGGCTATGGCCGGGGTCTACCGAAGTAACTCTAGACTACGACTGGGGTATACCAGAAGTGTCATATTGCTATTAGAGTAGACCACTATTACAAAGCTAGGGAAAACTATTTTTCGTGCAAAGGAAAACCATCCACACCAAAGTGCATGTTTATGTTCTAATAAGCCAATCATGGTGAAGCTTGCTAATACATCCAATGTATTGACCTTTGTGGCTGGAACATATCATGTCGCAGGTTACCATATCGAAGGGAAGGTTACGAAGTAGGATTACGACGCTATACTCAACTCTTGCCTGTGAGTTGATGGACGCCACAAGATTAGAAAGATTACTCCGCTGCATGATTGTACTGTAAGCTAGCCATGAACTAAGCAGGTGTGTATTATATTGCACTGGATCTTCGATGTAAATACTATGACATGTGATGTATTCTTGGTATTCATCATCGACTATGCATGTCATCTATTGATCCAGGGACTGACACAGTAAGCGCAGAGATTTGGGCCCCTATCATGGGACTGGGTCAAGACAGATGGTATCATAGCACATGTTGTCTATAGGACGTGACCGTAGGAAATGGAAAGACCATAGGACAAAACCTATTTTGAAGAATCCTTATATATTATCTTCTTATTTATTTCTAATCCTCGCCTTTTTCTAAACTTAGATGACCACCTTCATGGAGCCGGAAGAGCAGAAGCCAATGCTGGGTATGACCCTAAAACGAGATGTGGAATTTCCGAGAGCACTGAAAGACATCATTCTAAGAATGGGAATGTACGGAGAAGCAGTGTACAAAGGATTACCGGTTTGGCATGAAGGAAGGAACTGTTGGCTAGTGCAACTACACATGTATGCCCAACCTGAGTCCAACCATGAGGCCAGAGGACTTCATGTGATCACCAATCCAATGCTCCAAGCTACATTCTTCGACGCTGCAAGAGATACCGCATGGGATGCAATCAAGAAGCTAGGAGTGAGACTCCGAGTCAGACTGTACTGTACTCAAGAGCATGTCCACAAGCTGGAAGATGAGCTGAAGGCAGGCAAGAGGATTGTCAATCCCCTTGAACTCGTTACTTGCAAGTATAAGTTCTGATCGTGATAGCATATTAAAAGAAAAGTAAAAAGAAAGTAAATAAATTACAGTAAGGTATTTTTGTTTTTTAGCAGTATGATTAAATAGACCCGAGGGCCATAGTTTTCACTAGAGGCTTCTCTCTCGAACACATAACATACAGTGGGTAGACAAATTACTGTTGGGAAATTGATAGAAAAACGCATAGTAATGATGTTATTGCTACTTCTTGAGCTTGCGTTGGTTTTCCCTTGAAGAGGAAAGGGTGATGCAGCAAAGTAGATAAGTATTTCCCTCAGTTGTTGAGAACCAAGGTATCAATCCAGTAGGAGGTACAAGCAAGGCCCCAATCTTTGCACCTACACAAACAATCAAACTCTTGCACCCAACGCTATAAAGGGGTTGTCAATCCCTTCACGGTTACTTGCAAGGATGAGATCTGATAGAGATAGATATAAAAGATTACTAAAACGAAAAGTAAAATAAAAGTAAAAAGATTGCAGCAAAGTATTTTTGGTATTTTTGGTTTATAGATCTGAAAATATAAATGGAAAATAGACCCGGGGGCCATAGGTTTCACTAGAGGCTTCTCTCTTGAAGGAAAATAATACGGTGGGTGAACAAATTACTGTTGAGCAATTGATAGAAAAGCGCATAGTTATGACGATATCCAAGGCAATGATTATGCATGTAGGCATCACGTCTGTGTCAAGTAGACCGAAACGATTCTGCATCTACTACTATTACTCCACACATCGACCGACTCCTGCATGCATCTAGAGTATTAAGTTCATGAAGAACAGAGTAACGCATTAGGTAAGATGACATGATGTAAAGGGATAAACTCAAGCAATATGATGAAAACCCCATCTTTGTACCCTTGATGGCAACAATACAAATACGTGCCTCGCTACCCCTACTTTGTCACTAGGTGAGGACACCGCAAGATTGAACCCAAAACTAAGCACTTCTCCCATTGCAAGAATTACCAATCTAGTTGGCCAAACCTAACCAATAACTCGAAGAGACTTGCAAATATATGAAATCATGCATATAAGAATTCAGAGAAGATTCAAATAATATTCATAGATAACCTGATCATAAATCCACAATTCATCGGATCTCGACAAACACACCGCAAAAGAGTATTACATCGGATAGATCTCCATGAAGATCATGGAGAACATGGTATTGAAGAACATAGAGAGAGAAGAAGCCATCTAGCTACTAGCTATGGACCCAAAGGTCAGAGGTGAACTACTCACGCATCATCGGAGGGCAATGGAGTTGATGTAGATGCCCTCCGTGATCGAATCCCCCTCCGGCAGATTTACCGGAAAAGGCCCCAAGATGGGATCTCACGGGAACAGAGGCTTCCGGCGGCGGAAAAGTATTATCGTGGCTCTTTTTGGTATTGGGGGAATATTTCTGAATTTATAGGCGGAGAATTAGGGTTGGAGGAGCCACGGGGGGCCCACAAGCCAGGGGGGCGCGCCCCCCCAGGGGCGCGCCCAGGTGGCTTGTGGCCCACCCGTGGGTCTTCTGGCCTCTTCTCCAAGTCTCCTGGGTTCCTTCTGGTCCAAGAAAAATCATCGTAGAATTTTATTCCGTTTGGACTCCGTTTGATATTCCTTATCTGCAATACTCAAAAACAAGGAAAAAATAGAAACTGGCACTGGGCACTAGGTTAATAGGTTAGTCCCAAAAATAATAGAAAATAGCATATTAATGCATATAAAACATCCAAAACAGATAATATAATAGCATGGAACAATCAAAAATTATAGATACGTTGGAGACGTATCAGTTATTCATGGCTATTAATGATCATGTATATAGGCATCACGTCCGTGACAAGTAGACCAAAATGATTCTGCATCTACTACTATTACTCCACCAATCTACTGACTCGTGCTTGCATCTATGGTATTAAGTTCATGACAAACAGAGCAACGCTTTAAGAAAGATGACATGATGTAGACAAAGTAAGACATGTAATATGTTTAGACCCCATCGTTTTATCCTTAATGGCAACAATACAAATACGTGTCTTGTCCCCTACTGTCACTGGGATATATAGTATCGCAAGATTGAACCCACTACAAAGCACCTCTCCCGCTGAAGATAAATCAATCTAGTTGGCCAAACCAAACAGACAGATTAGAGAGAAATACAAAGCTATAACAATCATGCATAATAAAGTTCAGAAAAGACTCAATTACTTTCAATGAATAATCTGATCATAAACCCACAATTCATCGGATCCCAACAAGCACACCGCAAAAGAAGATTACATCGGATGGAACTCCAAGAAGATCGAGGAGAACATGGTGCTGAAGATCAAAGAGAGAGAAGAAGTCATCTAGCTACTATCCATGGACCCGTAGGTCTGTGGTGAACTACTCATGCATCATCACGGAGGCACTAAAGTTGATGTAGGTGCGTGCGTGATCGATTCCCCCTCCGACAGAGTATCGGAAAAGGCCTCCAGATGGGATCACGGAAGAACGGAGGCTCACGATGGTGTAAAAAGTGTTTCGGGTGTCTCTCTATTGGTTTGGGAATATATGAGAATACATAGAGGTGGAATTAGGTCAAAACAGTGTACAAGGGAGTTAAGAGCTCGAGGAGCGCACCCTACCCCCCAGGGCACACCCTGTGAGCTCGTGGCTCACCCGTATGTCTTCTGGTCTCCTCCCGAACCTTCTAGGGTCTCTTTTGGTCCAGAAAAATCACTGTAAACTTTCATCGTGGTTGGACTTCGTTTGGTATTGATTTTATGAAAAGTCAAAAACACGCAAATAAAACAAGAACTGGCACTAGGCACTGATTTAATAGGTTAGTCCCAAAAAATGATATTAAATAATGTATAATTGCATATAAAGTATCCAAGATTGATAATATAATAGTGCACAACAATAAACAATTATATATATATATATATATATATATATATATATATATATATATATATATATATATATATATATGTTGGAGACGTATCAGCATCTCCGAACTTAATTCCTGCTCGTCCTTGAGTAGGTAAATGATAGAAACATAATTTTTGACATTGAATGCTACCTAACATGTGTATTATGTAATCTCTTTCCGTTATAAATATTTATAAATGATGAAGTAATTGATGTCAAACTAATAATATCCATGAACATAAGAAGCATAATCATTACTTTTTCGAAACATACGATCCTTAACGAATGTTATCCCAACTCATTTTATCATATTAGCATGGCATGACTCCGTCTTCACCGCATAAGTATAAATCATGAGCACCCTGGTGTTAAAATAGGAAATTGGATCATACTTCTAACGTGCTTCAGCATTTTCAACTTCACGCAATACATGAGCGTGAGCCATGGATCTAACATATATGTGGAATAGAGTGCGGTGGTAGAGATCAAAGGGAAGTCAAAAAGGAAGAAAGTCTCGCACCAACTAGGCGGATCAACGGGCTATGGAGATGCCCATCAATCGATATCAATGCGAGGAGAAGGGATTGCCATGCAACGGATGCACTAAGAGCTATAAGTGTATGAAAGCTCAACGGAAACTAAGTGGGTTTGCATCCAACTTGCTTGCTCATGAAGGCCTCGGGCATTTGAGGAAGCCCATGATCAGAATATACAAGCCAAGTTCTATAATGATAAATTCCCGCTAGTATATGAAAATGATAACTCAAAAAACTCTCTATATGAAGAACATGGTGCTACTTTGAAGCACAAGTGTGGTAAAAAGATAGTAGCATTGCCCGTTATCTCTTTTTTCTCATTTTTTGTTGGGATCTTTTGGCCTCTTTTTTCGTCCGGAGTCTCATCCCGACTTGTGGGGGGATCATAGTCTCCATCATCCTTTCCTCACTGGGACAATGATCTAATAATGATGATCACCACACTTTTATTTACTTACAACTCGATAAAAACTATACAAGATGACTCTATATGAATGCCTCTGTCAGTGTACCAGATTGTGGAATGATCTAGCGTAACATGTATAACAATGATGAATGATGGCTTTGCCACAAATATCATGTCATCTCTATATGATCATGCAAAGCAATATGATGATGAACACACAAGTCATGCGACGAAACGGTGGAAGTTGCATGGAAATATATCTCGGAATGGCTATGGAAATGCCATAATAGGTAGGTATGGTGGATGTTTTGAGTAAGATATAAGGAGTCTTATGTGAGATAGAGTGTATCATATCATGGGGTTTCGATGCATCGGCGAAGTTTGCATCAACTCTCAAGGCGAGAAAGGGCAATGCACGGTACCGAAGAGGCTAGCAAATTGTGGAAAGGTGAGAGTGCCTAATCCATGGACTCACATTAGTCCTAAAGAACTCATATACTTATTGTGAAAGTCTATTAGCCCTCTAAGCAAAGTACTACTCGCATGCCCTTAGGGAATTGGTTGGTAGGAGTTAACCATCACGCGCATCCGATTATAACAGCACTCAAGGATTTCATTTCAAACATAAACATGCTCACACCTCATCACCATGCCATGACCAATACTTAGATCAGAAGTTAATAACAAGCTTTAACACCGATATTTCTACTAACCAATGATCATGAACAAATATCCTTTCATATTACTACATCAATATAATTAAACCATACGTTTCATATTTAGTGATGACATGATTTTTTTTATTATATCCCCCTTGAATACCTATCCTTTTTGGACTAGTCTTATAGCACGTGCATATTGCCATTACTATTTATTAGACTCTCAAAAATATTTAAGTGAAGCATGAGAGTGCAATCATTTCTATAAATATAACCAGCGTCGTGATCTAAAAGATATAATTGAAGCACTAGAGCAACTGCCTAGCTCAAAAGATATAAGTGAAGCAAAAAGAGTATTCTAACAAATCATGATAATTATGTGTGGCAAACTAAAAGGAAAACAAAATATAATACACGACGCTTCAAGCAAAACTCATATCATGTGATGAATAAAAATGTAGCTCCAACTGCCATACTGATAGATTGTAGACGAATGAGGGGATGCCATCTGGGGCATCCCCAAGCTTTGATGCTTGGGTCTTACTTTAATATTACCTTTCGGTGCCTTGGGAATGACCAATCTTAGGGTCTTGCCGCTCCTTGCTCCTTCATCCATCATTGCCTCACCCAAAACTAGAAAACTTCAGCACACAAAACTCAACAGGAACCTCGTGAGATCCGTTCGTATAATAGACATATCATAAACTTTAGGTACTGTTATAAATAGATTCATATTTAATTATTGCATAATAGCTACTATATTCTAACTTCTACATGAATTATACCCTCGATATAATCCATAGCATCATTAAAACAAGTAAACTATGTAAGCAAAGACAGGATGTGTCTAAAATAGATCAGTCTGTAATGATGTGTAGTAAAACCATACTTCTGTAACTCAAAACATTCTAAAAAAAACTAGGAAAACCTGGGAAATTTGTATAGAAATACCGTGTAAAAAAATCAGATCAAAATTACACTCCAATAAAATTAGAGAAATTAAATAATAGGCGCAAAAGTTTCTGTTTTTGCACAGAATAAATTCTACTGTCATCCAAATCATCCCAAAGGCTTTACTTGGCACAAACACTAATTAAAACATAAAAACACAATTATTACAGAATTAATAATAATTTCATCACACAAAAATATAAAGTATTAGTCTGTCTCCCAACAAGCTCTTTCTTTATAGCCATTAAGATAGGCTTTAGATTTTATCAATGCTCACATGAAAGATAATAATTGAAACACAAAGAGAGCATCATGTAGCATGTGAAAAAGACATTTAAGTCTAAAATACTTCCTATGCATAGGAATTTTATAAGGAAACAAATTATCAAGACAAGAAGTATATAGCATATGCAAATAGGAAGAATGAAGCATTAACAATTTGAACATCAAGAGATTTAATTGAATATGAAAGTTCCTATAATCATATTTGCCTCTCTTATAATAGTTACATGTAGGATCATAATCAAATTCAACAATATAGCTATCATATAAAATATTCTATTCATGATCCTCATGCATAAAAGTAATATAATCTTCCAAGATAGTGGGGGATTAACATCAACTAAAATTCATGACCTCTCCAAACCCACTTTTATCAAAAGTTTCATAACTCTCCGAAAATGTGGGATTCTTACCTAAAGTTGACACTCTTCCAAACCCACTTTCAATATTATTGCAAACATTATTATCAATAACATATTCATCATGGGGCTTAAATAATTTATCAAGATCATAAGAAGCATCACCCCAATCATGATCATTACAATGAGTAGTGGACATTATAAAATCATCATCCTCAAGCTTGTAGTTTTGAATATCATTAACACAATTGACATTAATAGAATTTATAATAATATTATTGCAATTAAGCTTTTCATTTAAGGAGCTATCATGTATCATTTTATAAATTTCTTTTAACTCTTTGTCACGATTTTCAGATTCACGATTTTCAAGCAAAACTTCACAAAGATAATCAAGTGCACTCAAGTCACTAGCAATTGGTTCAACATAATCGGGTCTTTTGAAAAGATTAGCAAGTGGATGAGGATCCATTTATCTTAGATTTTTGTTTTTACTTTCTATTCTTGTGTGTCAAATATAAGGATAGCATACTAGGCAAGTAGAAAGTAGAACAAGTAAATGATAGTGTGTGTGTAGGTACCTGGTGAGAATTTGATGATGTCTCCAGGGAAACGACGCTAGAAATTGGCAAGTTGACGGGAGACTACTTTCTTACCTCCTCCCCGACAATGGCGCCATAAATTCTTTCTGCAACTTGTGAGTTGCGTTGGGTTTTTCCCGAAGAAGAAGGGTGAACCAATATAGTAGCGGATAGTATTTCCCTTAGTGAGAACCAAGGTTATCGAACCAATAGGATAATCACACAAACTCTTGTCGTCAGCACCTACACACACAAAAGCAAACACTCGCACCCAACGCGGGCAAGAGGGTTGTCAATCCCCTTGAACTCGTTACTTGCAAGGATTAATTCTGATAGTGATAGATATATAAAAACAAAAGTAAATAAATTGCAGCAAGGTATTTTTGGTTTTTAGCAATATGATTAAATAGACCCCGGGGCCATAGCTTTCACTAGAGGCTTCTCTCTCGAACACATAACATACAGTGGGTACAAATTACTGTTGGGCAATTGATAGAAAAGTGCATAGTTATGATGTTATTCATGGAAATTAATGATCATGTATATAGGCATCATGTCCATGACAAGTAGACCAAAATGATTCGGCATCTACTACTATTACTCCACCAATCTACCGAGTCGTGCCTGCATCTATGGAATTAAGTTTATGACAAATAGAGCAACACTTTAAGCAAGGTGACATGATGTATACAAAGTAAGACAAGCAATATGTTCAAACCCCATCGTTTTATCCTTAATGGTAACAATACAAATACATGTCTTGTCCCTACTGTCAGTGGGATATAGAGTATCGTAAGATTGAACCCACTACAAAGCACCTCTCCCACTGAAGATAAATCAATCTAGTTGGCCAAACCAAACGGAAAGATCAGAGAGAAATATTGAGCTATAACAATCATGCATAATAAAGTTCAGAAAAGACACAATTACTTTCAATGAATAATCTGATCAAAAATCCACAATTCATCGGATCCCAACAAACACACCACAAAAGAAGATTACATCGGATAGAACTCCAAGAAGATCAAGGAGAACATGGTATTGAAGATCAAAGAGAGAGAAGAAGCCATCTAGCTACTAGCCATGGACCCGTAGGTCTGTGGTGAACTACTCACACATCATCATGGAGGCACCAAAGTTGATGTAGATGGCCTCCTTGATCGATTCCCCTTCCGACAGAGTACCAGAAAAGGCCTCAATATGGGATCACGGAAGAACAAAGGCTTGCGGCGGAAAAAGTGGTTTAGGTGTCTCTCTGTTGGTTTGGGAATATATGGGAATATATAGAGGTGTAATTTGGTCAAAACGGTGTACGGAGCAGTCACGAGCTCGGGGGGTGCGCCCTACCCCCCCAGGGCGCGCCCTGTGAGCTCGTGGCTCACCCGTACGTCTTCTGGTCTCCTCCTGAACCTTTAGGGTCTCTTTTGGTCCAAAAAAATCATCGTAAAGTTTCATCGTGTTTGGACTTTATTTTGTATTGATTTTCTGAAAAGTCAAAAATAGGCAAAAAACAGGAACTGGCACTGGGCACTTTTTTAATAGTTTAGTCCCAAAAAGGATATAAAATAGCATATAACTGCATATAAAGTATCCAAGATTGATAATATAATAGCATGCAACAATCAAAAATTATAGATATGTTGGAGATGTATCATAACCCCAGAGGAAAGCATGTAGAAGGAGAAGGATCAACCGCATGGATCAGGGATCTAGGTGGTGGAAGTTGTTTTGGAACTTAGAGTTGATCACCACTGCTACGTTAACACTACTGCACGTTGGTCCAAAGACGACACATCAATCAGAGACCCTTCGACGAAACTGTGTGCGATCCATCAATCGCAAACGGTATAGTTCAAGCTCCGCCGCCAATGACGAAAACCGTGCGCGATAGAGGATCCATCAAATACGATTTAGAAAATAGTTGTGTGTGCGATCTACGGCAGACAGTTTGTTCTTATGAACTATTTGTGACTATGGAACATAATAGAAATGGTTAACAAACTACATACGTGTGCGTAGTGCGGCATACAGTTCACTCGGGCAAACTATTTGCGCTGATCAAGCAGAACACAATCGAGTTAGCCTAAGAAGGCATGTGTGATACCCGGCAAACAGTTCATTCATCAGAATTGTTTGGGAAGACCAATAATAACCCAAACGATTCATCCTGACAACCGTGTGTGTTGTGGGTACCCGGCAAACAGTTCATTCATCAGAATTGTATGGGAAAACCAAAAATAACCCAAACGATTCATCCTGACAACCTGTGTGTGTTGTGGGCAGACGATTGCTGCTAATAATTGTATGAGATGTGATTTGCTCTGTTTGCACATCTATATGCTCTGTCTATAGAACACCTACATTAATGTTGCATAACCAACTTGAACATCCAGTTACATAAGTGACTACACAACACATGTACATTCCTCAATATAAATTTACAAGAAGTAGACGATCAGCAAATCATACTGTTCTTCTAACGACGGTTGCCAACACTGCTCTGCTTGTGGCTATCCCTCGCCGTCTGTAGGAAGGAGGCACTTCCTCATGTCAATGATCCTCCTGTACATCTCGTAGCTTGTGTACGCGTCCTTTTCCGCATACTTGATGTGTTCTTCATCCAGTTCGTTCACCTAGGCCTTGTGCCAGGCAGACTTGTCCTTGTGGCACTCGGCCTTCATGTCTTTGTAGTAGTGGTCGATGATGGCCGCGGTGAGGTCAACCAGGGAGTCCTTCTGCTTCTTCTTCTTGCCGCCCCAGACCCTGTACTGACCTTGGATGTTGACAAGCTTCTGGCAGGACAAGCCCGTAGTCTTGAGCACCTTTAGATCATTCGTGGTGTCCACTGTTGTGAACCTATAGTCGGGGCTGTTGACAAACCTGGCGAAACGCTCGCAAGGACTTGTGCCCAGGCAGTAGTGGTAGATGAGCACGTGATGGCGCACACACAACTGGGCGACGGCAACCTTCTGATCATGCCCGGCACGACCGCTGATGTACTCGAGGTCAAAGCTGACCACTTTGTACTTGTCATCCTCAGCAAGCAGCTGCTCCAACGTGTTGATGGAGTTCAGCACCACGACCGGGTCGTTGGTGTACACCACCGAGAGGTCCGTCTTCCTGATGTGGGTGTCCACTTTGACAATTTTGGCGAACTGCCGCTCGGCGCCGGCAGCCGCCATTGGATCCACACGGGAAGGTTGAAGCGATGAAGAGATCGTGGGTGTGCTTCTTGTGTTGTGTGGCGCGATCGGAAGGTGGAAGATACGAAGGTAAATGGCCACGAGAGTAAATTGCGCCGGACGGCCTGGAATTTCGGCACGTCCGCATGGCAGTTTTTGCAGCGCTTAACTGATTGGTGGCGCCGGGAGCGGCACAACCGCGTCCGCATGCATATAGCGCCTCAAACGTATGTGATCGATCGCGCGTGGACGCCTGCAGAGCGAGCACGCCGCGGCCGCATCAACCGCCTCATGCGTAGATTAATTCGCGACGGTGCGTACAGAACGACTGTTTGCTTTGTAGTAAAACGCAAACGGTTTTTTTATTAACTGTTTGTGTACTTTTCATTTCTCCCACCTCCGTCCCGTCTTGTCACCGCGTTGCCGCCCGAGGATTCCAGTGCACGCTTCGGGAGCGCGTAGGTTCCCGCGCAAGCTTCCCGCCCGGCTCGCTGAAATCCCCCAATCACCCAATGCTTCGGGAGCGCGCAACGTTTCTTTTGGGCTTCCCGTTCCCGCGCAACCGTGCAGGAACGCGCGCAAGCTTCCCGCCCGGCTCGCCTTGGCCTCCTTCTTTATAAACCCTCATGGCCGGCGCCTCCACATCAGATTCATCCCCTCCCTGCCCGTAGCTTCCCAAGTTTGCTTATCCCCCAATCGCCAATGGCACCTGTCCGTCGTCGTCGCACCGTCACTCCGTCAGAGGGCAGCTCTAGCTGGGAGGCTGCACCACGTCGGCGGCGCAGTACCCAAAAGTGTGTAGTGCGTGTGGCGTCCTTGTTGGCTGTGCTCACGACACCCACCACACGCTCCTCCACATTTGCCCGAAGGGAGCTGCTGCCGGCGACCGCCATGGCCCCCACCCCATCGCCGGCCGCCGTTTTAGCCACCCCACCAGCTGCCTCCTTGGCCACCACCACACCAGCGTCCGTCTTGGCAGCCACCCCACGGTCAGCCGCTCGGCTTTTGCGGTAGTGGCCTAGCGCGCTACATCAACTTCCTACATGAGGAGGAGGAGCGCCAGGTCGAGGACGCAAAGAGGCTCACCGCTGCTGTGGCCGCAGCAGACGCCGCAGCTATGGCGCGGAATGAGGAGATCTACGCCGAGTCCCGCCGCTTCGAGGAGGCGCGTCAGGAGCGGCGGAGGGCAGCGGCGGCAGCCGACGAATTTGACTCCTCCAGCTCGTCGGTAGGCTTCTCCTCCTCTGCCTCTTACTGAACGCGCTTGGCGGAGGAGAAGGCTGCTGGCAGTAGCACGAAGCCCCTCCGGAGTAGTATTTAGGGGCTATTTTGTTCAGTTCATCTAACTATAGATATGATTGAACTGTCCCACCTACTTTAAATTAGCTAGTATATATAGTTGAACTAGCTATTACAGTACGTGGTTGGCAACAAATGGGGAAAAGTTTGTTCGATTCGGCTGTCGAGTTGAACTATTTTGTACAAAGACCAATGCTTGATCTATGAATGAAATCTATGTTTACTGAATTTCAGTTGCACAATTGCACCGTAATAGTGATTTTGTTCCTGCAAAATTGGACAAATCTTAGTGTTTCCAATTTGACAAATGAAAATTTACCCAATATGAAAAATTTGAATCTTACCTGACTCCTGCTGCCAATGCATCGATCGGTGCTTACTTGGGGTGCTTAGTGTATTAAATGTCTTAGCAACTCAAGTCCACAAAGCATTGTTGTTGAGGTCCCTTCATTTAATGCTTTAGCAACTAAACTCTTGCATGCATTGGTGAGTTTCCTTCATTTAAGTGTTTTGCCAAGGTTCACGCGCTTGGCATTATTTCTTCATGTGGTCGCCAAACTCTTATCTCTCCTTAATTACCTTCCCACATCAGTTTTTTTTCATGCATGGCAACCTCACCAGTTAGCACCAGTACAAGGTGTAGCATCGGGAAGGGCACACGGGTCATCATTCACAACCGTTTGCGATGACGCAATGAAAAAAATTCCTTCGCGCCAGATTTTCGCTTGGCTTAGTAGGGAAGGAACAATTGCCCTCGGTTTGCATACGGGTATTCAGTCTGAAACGTCTTTGACGACTGGCAAAGGACACGTCACCCCGATGAGTGTGCGTAAATGGTCTGAAGAACGTCCACGAATTATAAATAATACGCTTGTTTGCGATGGTGACGTGACAGATTTTTGTTCCAAAATGCCTTTGTTGGATATTAATAATGCTTGCTCTTTCTCTCAAAGTGGACACTAAAAATACCACAACATATTTGTGCTTTATATGATGAGGCCCTGCCCAACATAGACCTTGTGACTGTAATTCATATTTGAATTATGTATATTAAATGCACATAAAACTCAATTAATGTATAAAAAAACCATACTAACCCTTATTAATTTCATATTTTTGCAGTACACACCTATTGCTTTATGTTGTTTCTAGAAAAAAATGAAGGAGAGAAGAGGCATTGGATGTCATTTCACCCGCAGATGTGGCATGCATATGTGACATTACGGAACCACTCGACGTAGCTTATTGTGTGAGAACCTCCGGTTTGTAAGAGGCTTGTGACAAAACATGTCCAAGTTGGTATTTTTTTACCATGGCATATGTGTGCCTTGTCATGACACCATTCCAAGTTTCATGAATTTCTGACGGAGTTTTGGATTTACGAGAATTTGGAAACCAAGTTTCTCAATGTTTGTGGTCGAGCCAACATGCTTAGATGTTTGAAATTCGTTCTCATTTCTTGCATGTGACCTAACACATGCATCCAATGACACATATATATGATTTTTCAACCCATTTTGCCGCCCCGGACCTTGTGATTGTAGATCAAATTTGAATTATGCACATTAAATAATGCATCGAAAACTTAATTAATGTATTTAAAAGTCAGATGATCCCTTAATTTATTCATATTTTTGCACTTCGCACCAACATGTCTATGTTGTTTCTATAAAGAAAATCAAGGAGAGAAGAGGCATCAGATGTCTTTTCGACCGCATATGTGACATGCATATATAATGTTCCCTATCGAACTCACAAAGCTTCTTGTGAGGTGCTCCGATTTGTAAGGGTATTGTGCAAGAACATGTCCAATTTGGACAGTTTTTTACCACGGCATATGTGTGCCCTTAAGCTTGTCACCACACCATGCCAAGTTTCATGAATTTCTGACGAGTTTTGGATTTACGGGAATTTGAAAACCAAGTATCTCAATGTTTGCGGCCGAGCCAACAGTCAATGAGATGTTAGAAATCCATTCCCTTTTCTTGCGTGGGACCTAAACAAGCATAGGGAAAGGCATATATTTTGTCAACCTATTTTTCATGTGTTGGACCTTGTGATTGTAGTTCAAATTTGAATTATATGCACATTAAACGGCTAGAAAACTCAATTAATGTGTTAAATAGGTCTCACGAACCCTGGGAAAAATACACAGTTTATGATGAATGTCATGTGTTGCTCTATGGTGACTCCAGAAATAAATTCAAGGCGAGAAAAGACAACGGATGTTGTTTCGCACATAAAATGTGAACTTTCACTATCGGCACACACGGCTTTCTTTGTGATAACCTTCGGTTTAATTTGTAACAGGCTTTGTGCCAAAACTTGTCCAAAATTGGGCAATTTTTTTTACCACAACACACACAACAGGGCAATTAATGGCACCCCCAAATTTCATGAATTTTTGTCGAGGTTTGCATTTACACGAATTTAAAAACTAAGTTTTCCGATGTTTGCGGTCGAGCCAAGACGATGATATGTTTGAATTTCATTCCCATTTCTTGTGTGGGACCTAAACATGCAGCCAGGGAAACGTATATGGTTTTTCGACATATTTTCATGAGCTGGACCGTGTGATTGTAGATCAAAATTTAATTATGCACATTGAATGCCTAGAAAACTCAATTAATGTACTTAAAAGGCCAAACGAACTCTGTAAGATTCCATTGTTTCGCACGACACATTCATGTTACTCTATGGAGACTCTAGAAATAAATTCAAGGCGAGAAGAGACATCGGATGTTGTTTCGCACATAAAATGTGAACTTTCCATACCGGAACCACATGACTTCTTGTGAGAATCTTCGGTTTGTAAGAGGTTTGTGCCAAAACTTGTCCCGAACTAGGCATTGTTTTTACCACAACTCACATGCGCCATGACATGACACCATGCCAAGTTATATGAATTTCTCATGATATTTGGCTTTACTGGAATTTGAAAACACGTCTTCTCAAAGTCTACGGCCGAGCCAAAATACCGAGAGGTTTGGAATTCGTTTAATTTCTTGCATGGGACCAAAACATGTATCTAGTGACAAATAGATGATTTTGAACCCATTCAGGTGCACTCTAGTATGTGCTTAACTGCAGTTCAAATTTGAACTATGCACATGAAATGTCTAAAAAACTCTTTAAATGTTTAAAAGGGCCTAAACAAACCTGAATAATTCCATATTTAACAAACAGTCCTATAGTTGCAAGTTCACTGCAGATAAATGTTATTGCCATCCAAACACCTTCAGTTGCCAATGTAACTTCATTATTTGTTTCAAAGCAATATGAAAAATCAAAAACATCGCAAACAGTTCTTGATCATGAAAAGTGTGTGATGTGGTATAAAAATATCTTGGGCCAATCCTCATATATGGCTTAGGCCGGAAGCTTCAGTCCACCGCTGGCGCGTCAACCACACTGTCACACTAGTTCCCCAAGACCACTGTACTGTTCAATCGTCGCCGGTGAAAGATGGTGGCGTGGATCCGCATCGTGAGGGCAACTTCGGTGACCCACTCCGGCCCGAGCGCGGCTGCATCAGCCATGAACGCGCTCACAACATCCTTGAGCACGGCCGCACTCTCCGACAGGGCAGCTGCGGCCGCCGAAAGTGCAGCTGTTGCATCTGAGATGGCGGCAGCAACATCCGCGACCGGGATAGCAAATGGCGACAACGGCACAGCAGCTGTCCATTCCTCGACGGCCGCCGTAGCCCTGATGGCGGCTGCCCACGCCTATGCCGATGCCGCCCACGCCCAGATCGTGTCGGTCATCGCACAAATAGCAGCGTCCTTCTGTGACAACGGTCGACAACCTACGTCCGAAGAGTTGGCAATCGCCGAGAGCGCTTGGGCAGCCGTCCATTTGTCGGTAGCCTCCCTTGCCAAGATGGAGGCCGTCAATGCCCAGACTACGGCCGCCCACACCAAACTTGTGGCGGCTTTGTCCAAAGAGATGGCGGGCGCGGAGAGCGAGATGCTTGCAGAGTATGTGGTGATGGATGCCATGGAGCCCCTTCCCCTGGAGGTCGTCGAGCGCGAGCTGGTCATGGAGGATGTGGCGGAGATTGCCGAGCGTCAGGCGGAACATTAGTCTTTGTTTAGAGCGCTGGTCTTTTGTTAGAGTAATGTTTAGATCAACCAGCTCTATTTAATTGCTCGATTAAGTAAGTGCAGGCTGCGGTGTAGGCTCTTTTGTGCAGTACTCAAATTAGCAATTGATGTTAAATTATGCGACGACGTGGATGACCACTGTAACCAGGGAAATTCGGACCAAAAATTTGCCGCCATATCCCCATTCCATCTTCCAATTGAAAATGAAATTGAAGTTCATCACACACAATTTTTTGGAACGAACCGTGTGCAATGTAGTACCCAATCTTACGTCGGAAGCTTGGAGACAAACATTTTCACGTCCAAGTGCATCACACACGGGGTATAGCACAGGCTTCGTTTGTGATGTGTTGATATCGAGAACTATTCTGCACCAAATGAAAATTTTGGGCTGCCGCGGAAATATCTACCTCCCTCGCCCCCCGGTACCAATCAAAAGCCACATTTCCCCCCTTTTCCTCTACCTTTCCTAGTTCAAACCTTCATTCCTTGCTTGTAGCGCCGCCTCCTCGCCGACGACGCTCCTTCCTGCTGCTCGGCCTCCTCCATCTAGTCAGGTAACCCATAGCTCCCCAATACCCCCTCACCCCCTCCTCCTCCATCCCACATGGCCCGACCGGCGTGACACCTTCCACCCAAATCACCGCCCCATCCTCCAAATAATCACCGCCGAAAGCCATGGTGCACGTAGTATAGCCAGGATCTGAAAGAGCATTTGTCTGCGGAGAAGCAAATCGCGTCTGCACACGCAGATGAGGCAGCTATGGCTTCCATGCGTGCCGACCCCCAGATCTTGGAGGAGCACCTCGCCGTTGAGGCAACCGTCGATGCCTCGCGTGCTGACGCCGCCACGCGGTTGGCTGCTATAAATGACAGCTCGTGGTCTTTTCTCGAGGGCACCGCCGGTGCGTTCGACGAAGACTTCGATGTGTTTTCTCAGCATGCCCGTGCTTACCTCAAATCTAGAGCCGGCATGTTGGTGCCGGGGCAGGATCAGACCACTCACCACTATGAGGGGTGCACCCACGGTGTGGAAGCCTCATCCTCTTCCAAGTTGAAGGAGCCCATCATCATCGATATCTCCGACGAAGAGGAATAACTTGTTTTTCTTAGCTTTATCACTAAGGACCTATGTTCACCTAGCTACGCCGGTTAAGCATGTTTCATTTACCTGTTGCGTGTGCCGCTACTGCCTTTCATTTAGAAATTCTTGTGAAATGTCCAATGTAATGCTACTGCAACCTGACCTTCTAGTATGTTCTATTGTACAATGTGGTGCTTAGTTAACTATTTTGTTCATTTGTTGTGGTGATCATTTAACTATTTAATTCAATTCTGAAATGTGATGTACGATTGTTGTTGGTACTGATAACCCACAAGTATAGGGGATCGCAACAGTTTTCGAGGGTAGAGTATTCAACCCAAATTTATAGATTCGACACAAGGGGAGCCAAAGAATACTTGAGAGTATTAGCAGTTGAGTTGTCAATTCAACCACACCTGGAGATTAAATATCTGCAGCAAAGTGATCAGTAGCACAGTAATATGATAGTTTGGTAGCAATAGTGACGGCAACAGTAGCGGTAACAGTAGTAGCAATAGTTTTGTAGCAGTTGGAACAGCAGCAACAGTAATAGTAACTTAGCAAGAGCAATAAGTGGAAAGGTCGTAGGCACTAGATCGGTAACTCGTTGGATGATATTCGTCATGTAACAGTCATAACCTAGGGCGATACAGAACTAGCTCAGTTCATCAATGTAATGTAGGCATGTATTCCATAAATAGCCATACGTGCTTATGGAAAAGAACTTGCATGACATCTTTTGTCCTACCCTCCCGTGGCAGCGGGGTCCATAAGGAAACTAAGGGATATTAAGGCCTCCTTTTAATAGAGAACCGGAACAAAGCATTAACACATGGTGAATACATGAACTCCTCAAACTACGGTCATCACTGTGAAGTATCCCAAATATTGTCACTATGGGGTTTACGGATCATAACACGTAATAGTTGCATATGACTAGGCAAGATCGGATCAAGAACATAGATATAGAGATGATAACATAAACGGTTCAGATCTGAAATCATGGCACTCGGGCCCTAGTGACAAGCATTAGGCATACCAAAGTCATAGCAACATCAATCTCAGAACATAATGGGTACTAGTGATCAAGCCCTAACAAAACTAACTCGATTACATGATGAATCTCATCCAACTCCTCACCGACCAGCAAGCCTACGAAGGAATTACTCACTCCCGGTGGGGAGCATCATGGAATTGGCGATGGAGAAAGGTTGGTGATAATGAAGACCGAAGATTCCCCTCTCCGGAGCCCCAAACGAGCTCCAGATCTGGCCTCCCGATGAAGAACAGGAGGTGGCGGCGGCTCCGTCTCGTGAAATGCGATAATTCTTTCTCTCTTGATTTTTTCTCCAAATTTAGGAATTTATAGTGGCGGAGTTAGGGCAAGTGGGTCCACGAGGTGGGCACAACCCACCAGGGCGCGCCGGAAGGGGGCTGGCGCGCCCTGGTGTATCGTGCCCAGCCCGGGCCCCCTCTACGGTGGTTTTTGGCTCCAGTATTTTTTATATTTTCCAAAATAAATCTCCAAAAAGTTTCGTTCCATTCCGATAACTTTTATTTCTGCACAAAAACAACACCATGGTAGTTTTGCTGAAAACAGCGTCAGTCTGGATTAGTTCCATTCAAATCATGCAAATTAGAGTCCAAAACAAGGGCAAAAAAGTGAGGAAAAGTAGATACGTTGGAGACGTATCAACTCCCCCAAGCTTAAACCTTTGCTTGTCCTCAAGCAATTCAGTTGACAAACTGAAAGTGATAAAGAAAAACTTTTATGAACTCTTTTGTTCTGGTTTACATATATATATGCTTAAGTAGCACACAGGTTTTCAGCAAAGATTATGACTAACCATGTCAACAATAACTCTTAGAAATTATATTTACTCATAACAATAACATAAGCAACTAGCGAGCAATAATAAGATATCTCAAGTGCCAACACTTTGTCAAAACAATCATGATACAATATGACAATAGTGGTTTCTCGCTAGCCCTTTCTGAGACCTCAAAACATAAATGCAGTGCACCTCCAAAGTTCAAGCAGCGACTAAACATTGTAATTCATGGTAGAAAAGATCCAGTCATGCTGCACCCAACATCAACTATACACAATGCATGAGGATGACAATAGTGCTCTCAGGTCTGGCGCTTATTTGAGAAGGTGATGACTCAACATAAAAGTAAATAGATAGTCCCTTCGCAGAGGGAAGCATGGATTTGTAGCGGTGCCAGAGCTCAAAGTTTAAAACAGAGATAGATATAATTTTGAGAGGTACACCCTTCCTGTTAACGTCACGACCAAGAGTTATCAATATCTTCCATGCTAAACAAATTAGCGGCGGTTCCCAAGCGGTAAAAGTAAAGGTTTACTCCCCCTCCACCAACAATCACACTCCACGGCGAGCCACATCCACGGGTATCGTCCAAACCAACAACATTCCTGGGGGAGTTTTGTTTAATTATTTTTGATTTTTGATTTTGGGACTGGGAATCCCTATTACCGCCCCTCTCGTGTAAGGACACGTGAATAAACACTCATCATGAGAATAACTCGCTTAGCATGGAAGATACTGACCGCCCCCTGTCGCTTCATGAGCGGTCCAGGCACACAAAAGAGATGTTCATTTGAATTTTTAGAGGTGGCACATGCAAATTTACTTTGGAACGGCAGGGTAATACCGCGTATAGGTAGATATGGTAGACTCATCTGGCATAACTTGGTTTCAGGGTTTTGATGCACAAGCAGTATTTCCGCTTAGTATAGGCGAAGGCTAGCAATTAGATTGAGAAGCGGCCAGCTAGAGAGCGAAGACGGTCATGAACATGCATTACATATAATCAACATTGAATACTAGTATGAGTAGGATATGGACACCATGAACATAAATATCATGAAGGCTATGTTGGTTTTGATTCAACTACATGCGTGAACATGTGCCAAGTCAAGCCACTTGAAACATTCAGAGGAGGATACCATATCATCATACCGCATCACAACCATTTTAATGCATGTTGACACCCAAGATAAATCATTATCCACTCCTAACTACTTAAGCATGGCATGAACAACTATAATCTCTAATGGTCATTGCAAACATGTTTGATCATAATGAGTTGAATCAAGGGATACTAGGTTAAACATATTTACAAAAACAAAAACACGTTGAGTTCATACCCGCCTTTCTCTGCCACAGTCAATTCATCAAATGTCGTCATTATTGCCTTTCACTTGCACGATCGAACGATAAGAAGATAATAATAGTGCAAGAGTGATGTGGACTAAGCTAGAATCTGCAAGCATTTTATTCCAGAGGAGAAGACAAAGTAGCATGGGCTCTTTGTTAGATAAACGATAATGCAGATGAGAACCACTCAACATTTTCATTGTGGTCTTCTCCTTGGTACGACTCAAGTAAACAGAAAAGAATTTCAGAGAAACACACTGAAATATTTTTGGAGTTTTTGTTTTTTCATGAAGAAAGCAAATTAAAGAAGAAAACAAAAACGAGAAAAACTATTTACACGGGAAAGCTCCCAACAAGTAAAAGAAGAAGCGAGAAACCTTTTTGGGTTTTCTTTTGATGCAACAATTAAACTAAGCTAGAAAGAAAACTAAAAAGAAGTCGGAAATATTTTTGGGTTTTCTCAAAGTTTTTCAAACACACAAGAAGAAATCGAGAAAACAAATCTAGCATGGATATTACAATGAAAAAGTATGAACACCGACAACTGGAATGAAATGTGTGAACATGAATGTAATGTCGGTGGGAATACGCACTCCCCCAAGCTTAGGCTTTTCGCCTAGCTTGGTAATCACCATCCGTATGAATAATAATCTGGGCGATGGCTCATTGAGAACCTCGGAGCAGACTCCGCGGCCCTCCTGGCAGCTTCAACCTCCGCGTTGTACTCATAGGCTTCGCTCTCAAGAACATAATATCTTCCCCTAGTGTGAAAATCAAAGAGAGCAGGAGCAGGCAAAGCAACAGGCACAACGGGTTTCTTATAAAATCTCAAGTTATAGGTATAGTTGGTGGCCGTGCCCGTAAGGAACTTATCACGCTTCATAGCATCAAAGTCTAAATACTGAGTGGGTAGGATGGGGTCATTAGGCCATGGTGACACATTTAATCTCTCAGCTACACGGGAGGCATAGATTCCTCCATAAAAATTACCACTAGCAGCATTGAGCTGCAACCTCCGTGTAACAATTGCACCAAGATTATAATCCTTATTCCCAGTTATGGCAGTGTGTAGGAGACTCAAATCATGAGCATACAGTGTACTACAATCTTGTTTGCCTACAACACATTTACCATTAAAGAGCGCAAAATATTGTAGTGATGGCAAATGGATACTGTTAATTCTCCCTTGTGTAACCCCCTATCTTCGCCAAAACAAATATTAACTAAAAATGACTCGTACTCAGATTTTGTTGGTTCACCGAGGGAACCCTCATATGGAAGTTTGCATGCATCGCTAAACATTTCTAACGGCATGGTAAAGGAATGATCGTACAGGTTGAAAGAAACTCTAGACTCACGAGGAAAATATTTGAATTTTTTTGTGAAGGTTTTCGTGAGCACGAGGTATTGGGGACACTTATCTGCGATGAAGGAGACAAGCTCTGTGTTGCGAATAAATTGATCAAATTCCTCCTTAATACCTGCACCTTCCATGAACTCGTCGCAAGGCCACAAGCATGATTTGGTGGCGGCATCTCGCATCGAGCTTTCGCTTGGTTCAACATAAGACTGTCGAACTGAGCTTCCACTTGATGAGGCTCCCGAGGATCTCCTCCTCGAAGAACTCCTAAAGAATTGCACTTTATTCCTATAAAAATTCTGAAAAAAATTAGTCCACAATTTTTTTTGTCAACAAAACTTTGTAAGATTGTTAGCAACTACTCCTAAGCATGCATAGAGGCCATATTGAGCATTCAAACTACTTAGAACTCTAAGAATTCAGCGTGCAAGCTCATCTACAGCAGCACCAAGAGTAGCTAATTACTCTAAAAATAACCCACTAAAACAAAAATTAATTGGAGCAATGGAGGAGTCACATACCAAGAAGCAATCCCTCCAAACAGTTTTGGAAACGGAGCTTCGAACAAAGAGATCGAAATCCGCAGGTTTGAGAGCAAGAACGCGAAAATGGTGGCTGTGGTGATTTTTTTGCTGGGGGTAAGTGATGATGTGGGCTAAAGAGATAAGTGAGGGGGCCCACGTGGGGGCCACAACCCACCAGGGCGCGCCCTGGTGTCTTGTGGGCACCACGTGCACCCCCCTCTAGTGTTATTTGCACCAAAAAATTCATAAATATTCGAAAAAAATCATGTTAAATTTTTAGGGCATTCTGAGAATTTTTATTTTTGGGTCATTTTTTATTGCATGGAGAAAACAGAAAACAGGATAATCATGGCATTTTATTTAGTTAACTAACTAAAACAGAAAATAAAAGGTGGGAGCAGAGAGTTGTGCTCACTAGATTCCTCAACTTCATACCTCTCAAAAGTGATCCATTAATAAGGTTGATCAAGTCTTATTAACAACCACTTCTGATTAGCATGAAACCGAAGAACTTTTGGTAAAACACTAAGTTACCTCAATGGGGATGTGTGACGTGGCTTGAGACCGCGTCGGTATTTCCCCAAAGAGGAAGGGATGATGCAGCACAGCGTCGGTAAGTATTTCCCTAAGTTATGAATCCAAGGTTATCGAACTAGTAGGAGGATCACCACCACCCAATAAGCAGCACCTGCACACAAACAACAAATACTTGCAACCCGACGCGAAAGAGAGGTTGTCAATCTCTCTACGGTAATAAGATAGATTAGGTAGTGATAGATAGGAGAGATAGATCTCTCAAGAACACGAATAAAAAGAGTAAATATGCAGCAATATGTTTTTGGGTTTTTGGTTTTGTAGATCTAAAAATAAAGATTGCAAAAAACGTAGATCGGAAAGCAATATGATGGAAAAGTAGACCCGGGGGCCGTAGGGTTTACTAGTGGCTTCTCTCATGAGTATAGCGCAAGGTGGGTGAACAAATTACTGTTGGGCAATTGATAGAAAATCGAATAGTCATGACGATATCCAAGGCGATGATCATTATATAGGCATCACGTCCAAGATAGGTAGACCGACTCCTGCCTGCATCTACCTCTATTACTCCACACATCGACCGCTATCCAGCATGCATCTAGTGTATTAAGTTCATGGAAAAATGGAGTAATGCAATAAGAACGATGACATGATGTAGACAAGATCTATTCATGTAGGAATAGACCCCATCTTGTTGTCCTTAATAGCAACGATACATGCGTGTCTTGCTGCCCCTTCTGTCACTGGGAAAGAACACCGCAAGATCGAACCCATCACAAAGCACCTCTTCCCATGGCAAGAAAAATCGATCTAGTTGGCCTAACTAAACCAAAGATTCGAAGAAGAAATATGATGCTATAAGCAATCATGCATATAAGAGATCAAAGAAGACTCAAATAATATTCATGGATAGAAAATGATCATGAACTCAAAATTCATCGGATCCTAACAAACACACCGCAAAAGTTTACATCAAATAGATCTCCAAGAGACCATTGTATTTAGAATCATAAGAGAGAGAGAGAAGAAGCCATCTAGCTACTACCTACGGACCCGTAGGTCTATGGTGGGCTACTCACGCATCATCGGAGAGGCACCTATGAGGAAGATGAACCCCTCCGTGATGGTGTTTAGATTGGATCTCGCGGTTCTGGAACTTGCGGCGGCTGGAATTGTGTTTCGTCGACTCCTCTAGGGTTTTTGGATTTTCTGGGAATTTGTAGGCTTGATAGTTGATTGAGGGGGTGCCCGAGGTGCCCATCCTCCACCAGGCCGTGCCAGGCGGCCTCTGGCGCGCGCTGGTGGGGGATGGCCACACTGGGCCCCCTCTTCTGGTGTTCTTTGTCCCATCTTCTTTCTTCTGGTCCATAAAAATCCACAAAAATCCCCGCAATGTTTGGGCTCCGTTTGGTACTGATTTTCTGCGAAGTAAAAAACAAGCAAAAACAGCAACTGGCACTATGTCAATAGGTTAGTCCCAAAAAATGATATAAAGTTGTAATAAAATGATTTTAAAACATCCAAGAATGATAATATAACAGCATGGAACAAGCAAAAATTATAGATACGTTGGAGACGTATCAGCATTCCCAAGCTTAATTCCTACTCGTCCTCGGGTAGGTAAATGATAAAAACAAAAAATTTGATGTGGAGTGCTGCCTAACATGTTCATCATATTGTTTTCTTTTGTATAGCATGGACATTTGGACTTATAATGATTCGAAGCAATAGTCTAGTTTTAACATAATGACTTCAATACTCAAGCATGTCAACAAGCAACCATGTCTTTCGAAATATCAACACTAAAGAAAGTTATCCCTAGCCCATCATGCTCAATCATTGATCCATTCATGAAACACACTCAAATATTAGCTATGCCCAATGCTCAAGTACGATCATAGTGCCCCCTAGTTGGTGCTTATAAGAGAAGATGGAGACTCAAAGCAAAAATCAAAATTGCATAAAGTAAATAGATAGGCCCTTCGCAGAGGGAAGTAGGGATTTGTAGAGGTGCCAGAGCTCAAGGTTTAAATTGAGAGAGAAAAATATTTTGGGTGGCATGCTTTTCCTGTCAACGAAAACGACGAACTAGCTCACAATACTTTCCATGCTAGATATATCATAGGCGGTTCCCAAACAGAAAATATGTTGGAAATATGCCCTAGAGGCAATAATAAATTGGTTATTATTATATTTCCTTGTTCGTGATAATCGTTTATTATCCATGCTATAATTGTATTGATTGGAAACTCAAATACATGTGTGGGTACATAGACAACACTGTGTCCCTAGTATGCCTCTAGTTAACTAGCTCGTTGATCAAAGATGGTCAAGGTTTCCTGGCCATAGACATGAGAAGTCATTTGATAACGGGATCACATCATTAGGAGAATGATGTGATGGACAAGACCCAAACTATGAACGTAGCATATGATCATGTCAGTTTATTGCTATTGTTTTCTGCATGTCAAGTATCTGTTCCTATGACCATGAGATCATGCAACTCACTGACACCGGAGGAATACCTTGTGTGTATCAAACGTCACAACGTAACTGGGTGAATATAAAGATGCTCTACAGGTATCTCCGAAGGTGTCTGTTGAGCTGGCATGGATCAAGACTGGGATTTGTTACTCCGTATGACAGGAGAGGTATCTCAGGGCCCACTCGGTAATACAACATCACAATAAGCCTTGCAAGCAATGTAACTAAGTGTTAGCCACGGGATCTTGTATTACGGAACGAGTAAAAAGACTTTCCGGTAACGATATTGAACTAGGTATAGAGATACCGACGATCGAATCTCGGGCAAGTAACATTTCGAAGAACAAAGGGAACATCATACGGGATTAACTGAATCCGTGACATAGAGGTTCAATCGATGAAGATCTTCGTATAATATGTAGGAACCAATATGGGCATCCAGGTCCCGCTATTGGTTATTGACCGTAGAGGTGTCTCGGTCATGTCTACATAATTCTCGAACCCGCAGGGTCTGCATACTTAAGGTTCGGTGACATTTCGGTAGTATAGAGTTATGTATGGTGGTGACCGAAGGTTGTTCGGAGTCCCGGATGAGATCCCGGATGTCATGAGGAGTTCCGGAATGGTCCGGAGGTAAAGATTGATATATAGGAAGTCCTGTTTTGGTCACCGGAAAAGTTTCGGGTACTTCGGTAGTGTACCGGGAGTGCCGGGAGGGTACCGGGGGACCATCGGGGGGGGGGGGGGGGCTCTCGCCCCAAAGGGTCTCATGGGCTGTGGGAGGAGTCAAACCAGCCCCTAGTAGGCTGGCCGAACCCCCCACTAAGGCCCATGCGTCTGGGGGTGGGAAAAACCCAAAGGTGGAAAGGGTTTCCAAGTGGGGAGGGGGAATCCTACTCCTAGTAGGATTGGAGTAGGACTCCTCCACCTCCCACTTCGGCCACACGAAAGGGTCAGCCCTAGGGGCACCGGCCTCCCTCCCCTCCCTCCTATATATACTAGAGGGAGAGAAGGCAAAAGCACTTCAACCCAAAAAGGCCATAGTGCAGCCCTCTCTCCCGATAGATTGATTCCTCTAGTTTTCAGCAGTGCTTAGGCGAAGCCCTGCTGGAATAGTTCCACCACCGCCGCCGCCGCGCTGTCGCGCTGCCGGAGAACTCATCTACCTCTCCGCTCCCTCTTGCTGGATCAAGAAGGCGGAGATCGTCATCGAGCTATACGTGTGCTGAACGCGGAGGTGCCGTCCGTTCGGTACTAGATCGTGATTGGATCGCGGGATGCTCGGCGATTTGGATCGCGAAGACGTTCGACTACATCAACCGCGTTTCTTAACGCTTCCCGCTTAGCGATCTACAAGGGTATGTAGATCCACTCTCCCTCTCATAGATGCTCATTACCATGGATAGATCTTGCGTGTGCGTAGGAAACTTTTTGTTTCCCATGCAACGTTCCCCAACAATATAAAGTTTATTCCTTTTTCCACCAAACTTTCACTTTCCATGGCGGGCCGTATCCACGGTTGCCTTTCATACCAACACTTTCCAAGGAATTTATTATTTGACAACATAAAGTAAATATTTTTTTTATTTTTCATTTCGGGAATGGGCATCCCTATTACCGCCGCACTCTCGTGCAATGACAAGTGAATAAACACTCATCTTGAGAATAACACATCTAGCATGGAAAAATATTGGACACCCCCCACCGTTTCATGAGCGATACGGGCACACAAAAGAGAAAACTTATTTTGAAAATTTAGAGATGGCACATACAAATTTGCTTGGAACGGCATGGAAATACCGCATATAGGTAGGTATGGTGGACTCGTAAGGCAAAACTTGGTTTAAAGATTTTGGATGCACAAGTAGTATTTCTTCTTAGTACAAATGAAGGCTAGCAAATAGATTGGGAAGCAACCAAACCAAGAAACGAAAAATCACATAAGTGAGCATTGAACATAACTAACACCGAATAATGCACCACAAGTAGGATGTAACTTCATTGCATAACTATTGACTTTCGTGCATGCATAGGGAATCACAATCCTTAACACCAATATTCCTACTAAGCATAATTACTCACTAACATGACTCACATATTACTATCATCATGTTTCAAAACTATTACAAGGAATCAAGTTTAATTTGTCCAATGATCTTCATGAAAGTTTTTATTATATCCTCCTTGGATATCTATCACTTTGGGACTTGTTTCATATATTGCCATTGCTTTTTGGCAAGCTCAAACAAATTTAAGTGAAGCACATGAGCATAAAGATTTCATCTCTCAAAAAGGTATAAGTGAAGCATGAGAGGATTTCTTAAAAATTTACTAACTCTCAAATTAATCTAAGTGAAGCATGAGAATATTTCTACAAAAGTTTCCAAGCACACCGTGCTCAAAAAGATATAAGTGAAGCACTAGAGCAATTTCTATAGCTCAAAAAGTTTAAGTGAAGCACATAGAGCAATTCTAACAAATCATAGCATGATTGTGGCTCTCTCAAATAGGTGTGTACAACAAGGATACAAAGGAAAAACTAACAAACAAAGCAAGCAAAGATACAAGACACTCCAAGCAAAACACATGATATGTGACGAATAAAAATATAGCTCCAAGTAAAATACCGATGGTCGTTAGAAGAAAGAGGGGATGCCACTCGGGGGCATCCCCAAGCTTAGTTGCTTGTTTCTCTTTGGATATATATTGGGGGTGCGGTAGCATCCCCAAGCTTAGGCTTTTGCTACTCCTTATTCCTTCATCCATCGTGATCTCACCCAAAACTTGAAAACTTCAATCACACAAAACTCAACAAAATCCTCGTGAGATCCGTTAGTATAACAAATCAAATCACTACTTTAGGTACTGTTGCAAACCCATTCAAATTTTATAGTTGCATTATACCTACTGTATTTTAATTTTACCATGGCTCATACCCTTCAATATAACCCATAGATTCATCAAAACAAGCACACAATGCAACGAAAACAGAATCTGTCTTAAACAGAACAGTCTGTAGTAATCTGTACTCTAGCCATACTTATGTAACTCTAAAAATTCTGAAAAAATATGACAACATAAGGAATTTGTATAGCAATACTTTCTTAAAGTTTCAGCTCAAGATCACGTTCCAGCAAAAAATGAAAATGAATATACTGGACGCAAAGTTTCTGTTTCAGATTCAGCATCGCTTGTACTCATCCTATGAATCATCCTAAAGGCTTTGCTTGGTACAAACACTAAATAAACCATAAATACACAATCATAACACAGGCATAATTGTGTCAACACACAAAAACAGAGAGGAAAAAGCAAAAATTTATTTATTCATTGGGTTGCCTCCCAACAAGCGCTATCGTTTTACGCCCCTAGCTAGGCATGATGATTTCAATGATGCTCAAATAAAAAGTATTAATTGAAATATGCAAAAGAGCATCATGAATCTCATGACAAGCACATTTAACTCTAACCCACTTCCTATGCATAGGGATTTTGTGAGCGAACAATTTATGGGAACAAGAATCAACTAGCATAGGAAGGCAAAACAAGCATAACTTCAAAACTTTGAACACATAGAGAGGAAACTTGATATTATTGCAATTCCTACAAGCATATGTTCCTCCCTCATAATAAATTTCAGTAGCATCATGAAGGAATTCAACAATATAACTATCACATAAATCATTCTTTTCATGATGCACAAGCATAGAATTTTCATTACTCTCCACATAAGCAAATTCCTTATCATCCATGGTAGTAGGAGCAAACTCAACAAAATAACTATCATGAGACACTTGATTGACGTAACCACATTGCAAATTAAAACCATGATGATAAGTTTCATGGTTATCATTACTCATTATAGCATACGTGTCATCACCATCATCATAAATAGGAAGCATGCAATCATCATAATAAATTTGCTCATCAAAACTTGGGGGACTAAAAATATCATCTTCATCAAGCATAGCATCCCCAAGCTTGTGGCTTTGCATATCATTAGTGTAAGAACACATTTATCCATGTGTGGTTTTGGTAATTGATGACAATCCCTATGGACTAATGGTTGCCCTGAGTTATATTCGAAGGATTTGTCCGTAGGTACTTCTTGAAGTCCATCTATTGGTTTCAAGGAGTTTATATGGTGACCAAGGTGGTATTCAAGGTTTTATCCAAAGATTGGTCATGTGAGAGTTGATCTCATTGCAAGCATGTCTTGAAGAAGAAGATTGTGTGAACATTCATGTTTACCTTCAAGAGATCATCTTTGTGAAGAGAGAAGAGAAGACACAAGGTTGATCAAGATTAAGGCAAAGAATGATTCAAGTTGATCAACACACAAAGCGTAGAAGATGTACCAAGTGGGATCAAGTGATCCCATGGTATGGTAAGCATTGTCCATTAAGCTTTGTGTACTAACCCATGGTCTACCTAAGAGTTCGTTGTGGGGTTAGGTATATTTCCATGGGCTTGCGTCAAGAGGAAGATCTCATACAACCCATGGAGGATGACATCAAGTGGTGATCGTCATCAAGGTTGCGGTGTGCAAGTTCAAGTGAAGCATCACGGAGAGATCATGCTTGAAGCTTGCCGTCCATTGTGGTGACAATGGACTTGTGAAGATGTGCCGAAGAGTGGATCTCCCATAGTGGAGTATGGGGGAGAAATCTACTAGTCTTCATCGAGCCGGCGCAATCAAGAAAGGTGGTCCATCTTGAGAAGGACAAGATCGTCATCTTCCAGCTCAAGTGGACTATGCGCAAGGCAAAGGTTTGAACTTGATAGGGTTTTCTATTTTATCGGTCTCATGGTGGTAGTTGGGAGACCGGGTTATAGGATTGATAGCCGTACTATCAAGGGGGGCTCTCAAGTGAGTAGCTTGATCGTATCATTCGTTGAGAGCTCAAACCATTGCATTCTTGGCATCATCATCTTTCTTGGTTCTTGGTTGGTCTTTCTCTATGTGGGTTCTTGAGCTTATGGTCAGCTTCATGACAAGCTCAAGTTCATCGAAAACGGAGTCCATATGCATCTTCTATGATGTTTTCGATGTTGGAATTTTTTGCCGGTTCTTCATTCATAGAGGTTTCACATCTCTATATCATTGGCATTTTCATACTGCCTCTTCTTAAGATATACGTCACTGTTGGATAGCTCTTGTCGTCCTGAATCCAACAAGCTTGAGTTTTATCAATTCGGAGCTCATATGCGAAGGTTATGGCAGTTCTGGTTTTACTGGTTCCATTTGGCTGCTCTGGTTATTTGTTACCCTCCCGAGGGCGGTAGTACCGCTGGCCACAGCGGTAGTACCACTGGGGGGTTCCGGCTCCTTAAGCGGGGCATCAGACACTGCTTTGCATGGTGTCTGGTGACCAGCGCCACCCGAGCGGTAGTAGGGGCGGTAGTACTAAGCGGTACTACCGCTGCCCCTTCTACTACTGTGTTCTGCGTGTGGGCGGTACTACCGCTCCCATGGGCAGTACTACCGCTTGTGTGCGGGCTATGGGGGTAACGGTTGGATTTCCCCCCACCTATTTAAGGGGGTCTTCTTCCCCAATGGATCCTATCTCTTGAGCTCGAGTTTGCCCCCCATTGTTGACCTTCTTCGAGCTTGCTAACTCTCAATCCCTCCAATGATTCTTGCTAGTTCTTGAGGGAAAAGAGATAGGAGATCTAGATCCACATTTCCACCAATCACTTTCTCCTCTAAGTGAGGGGAACCCCTTGGATCTAGATCTTGGAGTTCTTCATGTTCTTCTTCGTTCTTCCTCTCATTTCCTCCATAACATTTGTTGTTGTGGTGGGATTTGGGAGAGAAGGACCTGGGTACTCTGTGTGCCCTTGCCATTGCATTTGGTTCATAGGTTTCAGTTCTCCACGGTGATACGTGGAAGTGAGAAGTTGAGAAGCTTATTACTCTTGGGTGTTTGAGCACCCTAGAGCTTGTTCCTCTTGGGTGCTTTGGCGCCCTAGACGGTTGGTGGTGCCTCGGAGCTAAATCATTGTGGTGCAAAGCTCTGGGCAAGCGTCGGGGTCTCCAATTAAGTTGTGGAGATTGCCCCGAGCATTTGAGGTCACCTCGGAGCCATAATCCATTGTGGTGAAACTCCGTGGTGTTGTTGGGAGCCTCCAATTAAGTTGTGGAGTTTGCCCCAACCTTGTTTGTACGGGTTCGGTGACCGCCCTCAAGGGTCCCTTAGTGGAATCACGACATCTTGCATTGTGCGAGGGCGTGAGGAGATTACGGTGGCCTTAGTGGCATCTTGGGGAGCATTGTGCCTCCACACCGCTTCGAACGGAGATTAGCATCCGGAAGGGTGTGAACTTCGGGATACATCGTTGTCTCCGCGTGCCTCGGTTATCTCTTACCCGAGCCCTTTACTTATGTACTTTACTTTGTCATAGCCATATTGATTCATGCTTTATATCTTTCTATCACTTAGTTGTTTATCTTGCGTAGCATAAGTTGTTGGTGCACATAGGTGAGCCTAGTTGTTTTTGGTTTTGTGCTTGACATATTAAACGTTAGTTTTATTCCGCATTTGTTCAAGCCTAAACCGTAATTATTTTAAAGCGCCTATTCACCCCCCCCCCTCTAGGCGTCATCCACGTCCTTTCAATTAGCATCATGGATATTTAGAGAATTCATACTAGCAACATTGCAATCATGCTCATCATTCAAGGAACTATCATGAATCGCCTTATAAATTTCTTCTTTCAACACTTCATCAAAATTTTCAGATTCATGATTTTGAAACAAAACTTCATAGAGATAATCAAGTGCACCCAACTCACTAGCAATTGGTTCATCATAATTTGGCCTTTTGAAAAGATTAGCAAGTGGATGAGGATCCATATCAATAGATTTTTAGCAAGCGAAGATGCAAGCAAATAGAAGGCATATGGCAACACAAGCAAAGATGGCAAACAAGCAAAAAGGCAAACAGAAAAGAGGGCGAATAAAACGGCAAATTTGGTGAAGTGGGGGAGAGGAAAACGAGAGGCAAATGGCACATAATGTAATTGCAAGGAGATGAGATTTGTGATTAGGAACCTGGTAGATGATAATGGAGTCCCCTCGACGCCTACGATAGGCACGTAGAAGAGATCGCTTCCTCCCTGGCAACGGCGCCAGAAATTCCTTTGACGTGGCTTCAGACTGCGTCGGTATTTCCCCAAATAGGAAGGGATGATGCAGCACAGCGACGGTAAGTATTTCCCTCAGTTATGAAACCAAGGTTATCGAACCAGTAGGAGGATCACCACCACCCAATAAGCAGCACCTACACACAAACAACAAATACTTGCAACCCGACGCGAAAGAGAGGTTGTCAAGCTCTCTACGGTAATAAGATAGATTAGCTAGTGATAGATAGGAGAGATAGATCTCTCAAGAACACATGCAGCAATATGTTTTTGGGTTTTTGGTTTTGTAGATCTAAAAATAAAGATTGCAAAAAAACGTAGATCGGAAAGCAATATGATGGAAAAGTAGACCCGGGGGCCGTAGGGTTCACTAGTGGCTTCTCTCATGAGTATAGCGCACGGTGGGTGAACAAATTACTGTTGGGCAGTTGATAGAAAATCGAATAGTCATGACGATATCCAAGGCGATGATCATTATATAGGCATCACGTCCAAGATAGGTAGACCGACTCCTGCCTGCATATACCTCTATTACTCCACACATCGACCGCTATCCAGCATGCATCTAGTGTATTAAGTTCATGGAAAAATGGAGTAATGCAATAAGAACGATGACATGATGTAGACAAGATCTATTCATGTAGGAATAGCCCCCATCTTGTTGTCCTTAATAGCAACGATACATGCATGTCTTGCTGCCCCTTTTGTCACTGGGAAAGAACACCGCAAGATCGAACCCATCACAAAGCACCTCTTCCCATGGCAAGAAAAATCGATCTAGTTGGCCTAACTAAACCAAAGATTCGAAGAAGAAATATGATGCTATAAGCAATCATGCATATAAGAGATCAAAGAAGACTCAAATAATATTCATGGATAGAAACTGATCATGAACTCAAAATTCATCGGATCCCAACAAACACACCGCAAAAGTTTACATCAAATAGATCTCCAAGAGACCATTGTATTTAGAATCATAAGAGAGAGAGAGAGAAGAAGCCATCTAGCTACTACCTACGGACCCGTAGGTCTATGGTGGGCTACTCACGCATCATCGGAGAGGCACCTATGAGGAAGATGAACCCCTCCGTGATGGTGTTTAGATTGGATCTCGCGGTTCTGGAACTTGCGGCGGCTGGAATTGTGTTTCGTCGACTCCTCTAGGGTTTTTGGATTTTCTGGGAATTTGTAGGCTTGATAGTCGGTTGAGGGGGTGCCCGAGGTGCCCATCCTCCACCAGGCCGCGCCAGGGGGCCTCTGGCGCACTCTGGTGGGGGATGGCCACCCTGGGCCCCTCTTCTGGTGTTCTTTGTCCCATCTTCTTTCTTCTAGTCCATAAAAAATCCACAAAAATCCCCGCAGCGTTTGGGCTCCGTTTGGTACTGATTTTCTGCGAAGTAAAAAACAAGTAGAAATAGCAACTGGCACTTTGGCACTATGTCAATAGGTTAGTCCCCAAAAATGATATAAATTTGTAATAAAATGATTGTAAAACATCCAAGAATGATAATATAACAGCATGGAACAAGCAAAAATTATAGATATGTTGGAGACGTATCAATGTGCATATCCCCAACAATAAGTATATCATATTTCTTTTTGGCAGTAGGTAGAGGTAATTGAAAATTCCAATAGTGATGGTCGGAGATTGTTCAATAACATTTATACCATTCACTTGGAATTGTTTCTTCGGAAAGTGCACCGTATGCTCATTGCCATTAATATGAAAAGTAACTTTGCTTTTATTGCAATCAATAACAGCCCCTGCAGTATTCAAAAAGGGTCTACCAAGGATAATCGACATGTTGTCGTCCTCGGGCATCTCAAGAATAACAAAGTCCGTTAAGATAGTAACATTTGCAATAACAACGGGCACATCCTCACAAATACCGATAGGTATGGCCATTGATTTGTCAGCCATTTGCAATGATATCTCAGTAGGTGTGAGTTTATTCAAATCAAGTCTTTTGTATAAGGAGAAAGGCATAACACTAACACCGGCTCCCAAATCACACAAAGCAGTTTTGACATAGTTTCTCTGAATGGAGCAAGGTATAGTTGGTATTCCAGGATCTCCAAGTTTTTTAGGTACTCCGTCCTTAAAAGAATAATTAGCAAGCATGGTGGAGATTTCAGCTTCTGGTATCTTTCTTTTATTTGTGATGATGTCTTTCATATATTTAGTGTAAGGGGCCATCTTCAAAATATCAGTTAAGCGGGTACGCAAAAGACTGGCCTAATCATTTCAGCAAAGCGCTCAAATTCTTCACCATCCTTTTCCTTAAATGGCTTAGGTGGAAATGGCATAGGTTTCTGAACCCATGGCTCTCTTTCTTTACCATGTTTCCTAGCCACAAAGTCTCTTTTATCATAACGTTTATTTTTAGGTTGTGGGTCATCAAGATCAGGAGCAGGCTCTATTTCAACATCATTATCCGGTTCTACATCATTACTAGGTTGAACATCATCGTGAACATCATCATTATCATTTTCATTATCACTAGCTGAATGTTCATTACCAGACTGAGTTTCAGCATCAGAAATAGAGACATCATTATTATCAGGAGGTTTCTGTGTCTCAGGTTCACTAGAGGTATGCAAAGTCCTATCATTTTTCTTTTTCTTTTTCTTCTTAGAAGGACTAGGTGCGTCATGATTAATTTTCTGAGAGTCTTGTTCAATTCTCTTAGGATGACCCTCAGGATAAAGTGGTTCTTGGGTCATTCTACCTCCTCTAGTTACTACTCTAGCAGCAAAATCATGCATATTATTATTCATTTCATCAGGCAATTCTTTTTGAGACTTAGCAACTTGTTCTAACTGAGTTTGAACCATAGAGGCATGCTTTCCTACACCTCTAACATCATTACCGATTCTAAATAGAAAGTCACTCAAGCGAGCAATCATATCAGAATTGTATTTCAATTGTTCCAGAACATGAGCATTGAAATGATCTTCCTTCATAATATAGTTGTCAAACTCATATAAGCATTGACTAGGATGTTTATTGTGAGGGATGTTACTTTCATTGAACTTTAATAAAGAATTTACCTCTACCACCTGTGGTCTTGCTTCAATGATCTTGCTTCATAAAATAGAAAAATCTTGGTCTTTGGATCCTTTAGATTCTTCATAGTGATCAATTGATATAAATCCCAAGTGACTCAACAAATATTGCTATGCCCCCGGCAACGGCGCCAGAAAAAGGTCTTGATAACCCACAAGTATAGGGGATCGCAACAGTTTTCGAGGGTAGAGTATTCAACCCAAATTTATAGATTCGACACAAGGGGAGCCAAAGAATACTTGAGATTATTAGCAGTTGAGTTGTCAATTCAACCACACCTGGAGATTAAATATCTGCAGCAAAGTGATCAGTAGCACGGTAATATGATAGTTTGGTAGCAATAGTGACGGCAACAGTAGCGGTAACAGTAGTAGCAATAGTTTTGTAGCAGTTGGAACCGCAGCAACAGTAATAGTAACTTAGCAAGAGCAATAAGTGGAAAGGTCGTAGGCACTGGATCGGTAACTCGTTGGATGATATTCGTCATGTAACAGTCATAACCTAGGGCGATACAGAACTAGCTCAGTTCATCAATGTAATGTAGGCATGTATTCCATAAATAGTCATACGTGCTTATGGAAAAGAACTTGCATGACATCTTTTGTCCTGCCCTCCCGTGGCAGCGGGGTCCATAAGGAAACTAAGGGATATTAAGGCCTCCTTTTAATAGAGAACCGGAACAAAGCATTAACACATGGTGAATACATGAACTCCTCAAACTACGGTCATCACTGTGAAGTATCCCAAATATTGTCACTATGGGGTTTACGGATCATAACATGTAATAGTTGCATATGACTAGGCAAGATCGGATCAAGAACATAGATATAGAGATGATAACATAAACGGATCAGATCTGAAATCATGGCACTCGGGCCTTTGTGACAAGCATTAGGCATAGCAAAGTCATAACAACTTTAATCTCAGAACATAATGGGTACTAGTGATCAAGCCCTAACAAAACTAACTCGATTACATGATGAATCTCATCCAACTCCTCATCGACCAGCAAGCCTACGAAGAAATTACTCACTCCCGGTGGGGAGCATCATGGAATTGGCGATGGAGAAAGGTTGGTGATGACGAAGACCGAAGATTCCCCTCTCCGGAGCCCCAAACGGGCTCCCGATCTGGCCTCCCGATGAAGAACAGGAGGTGGCGGCGGCTCCGTCTCGTGAAATGCGATAATTCTTTCTCTCTTGATTTTTCTCTCTAAATTTAGGAATTTATAGTGGCGGAGTTAGGGCAAGTGGGGCCATGTGGTGGGCACAACTCACCAGGGCGCGCCGGGAGGGGGCTGGCGCGCCCTAGTGTATCGTGCCCAGCCTAGGCCCCCTCTCCGGTGGTTTTTGGCTCCAGTATTTTTTTTTATTTTCCAAAATAAATCTCCAAAAAGTTTCATTCCATTCCGAGAACTTTTATTTCTGCACAAAAACAACACCATGGTAGTTCTGCTGAAAATAGCGTCAGTCCGGGTTAGTTCCATTCAAATCATGCAAATTAGAGTCCAAAACAAGGGCAAAAGAGTGAGGAAAAGTAGATGCGTTGGAGACGTTTCAGGTACAATTTTGTATTCTTATGCATGTGACGAATAAATCGAATTTAGATGTACTAAATACATGTGAAACATGTAGAATTGCTATATTTCCTAGTTCTTAGCACGCTTGGTTTAGATAACTGGCTTTTCCATGTGGCTCGAACTAATCTGTTGGATCCGCAATCTGTTTATTTTCCATTTACATATTTCACTGATAGTATGCCAAATATCACTTGTAACCTGATCAATATTTGTCTTAAATATGTTGCAGGGGGAAACAATGGGGGACATTGAAGTTTACCATCGAGGTTTGCACATCCATGGTCGTTTGGCTAATAGCACATTATTGTGCAATTTGCAGAAACCATTGTAATATTAATGTTTTTAATAATTTGTTCTTGCAGATGTAGGTCCAGCTGTAAGAGGTTTAGATCCACTGTTCGACCCTTTTTCATTGTGGGGAAATGAGGTGTCCTTGAATATCAGTCAAATCAAGAAACTCAGAAAGATTGTTAAGATAAAGAAACTAGCTACGAAAAACAACAAGATGTTTGTCTGCACAATGAAGAAGACATCAGTCAACTATAGGATGGTACCATCTCTTTAACCTTGTCCTTTTCCCTTTGCGCCATTTCAAATTTTAGAAAAAATATGTATGCGTATGTTTGTTTTCAGTCCTTCTCAAGGCAATTCATCGATGATTACGTCTCAAACCACCTGTATGATCAAGAGGTGAGGAGGGTATTCATACAACACCCACGGTATAATCTTGAAGTCTTCCTCAAGAGGACGAAGGATGGGCGGGCAATCATCCATATGCACTGGCCTAAAGTTGTGAGGACCTTCAACATCATTGAAGGCTCAATATTTGCCTTCCGCTTTAACAATTTTCTAGATGAGACTCATCTGTCTATTTACCGTCTATGATGATACTTAATTTCCAAAGATTTTAGATGTTGCATTTGAAACTTTGTCCTGTTGTGCAATTGGGTAGCTAGGCAGTATATGCCTATATGATTTTGTACCCTGATGTAATTCAATTATGAAATCCTGGTTGCCGTACTACGAATAAGAAATATATTTTGTCCTTGATATGAAATGTTAATTTGATTAATAAATGGATTATAAATAATAGAGCAATCAGGCTTATTATGGGGGTTCCCATTCCAGACGGTTTCTAAGACTACACCGTGGGCGATGACCACAACAAACCCACATGGTTTCTACAAAGTTGGCGTGTTGGATCGGTGAGGAATCACACACGAATTCTGCTCGACAACTGTGTGCGTTAGGACACGCAATCACAAACATTTTCTTAAGCATGTGTGTGTGATGGGTAGCCCAATGCCAAACAGTTTCATCTAGATACCGTGAGTGATGTTTTGAATAACGCAAACGACATAATTATAATTATCGTGTGTGGTGACCAGCCCTATCACAAACGATATGCAGAAAATTGTGTGTGATCTGCAATATGAATGGAGACGTAACCATGGGATTCCCTGTGTGGGATGATAAGCTCATCTCACACGTCTTCCCCAATATGTTTGTTTGTGATGGCCCTTCGAATCGCAAACGATATATTTTTGCCCATCGTGTGTGACCGTGTGCAGGCATCGCCGATGAGTTTTGTTTGTCGTGTGGGATAGCACCCCCCCCCATCGCCCACACATGCAAGGCGACGGTTTCAGACTACGTCACGGAAAGGGGTTAAAAACCGTTTGTATAGCACGCGGCTGCACTAGTGTAATCTGAAGTAGAACGTTTCGCATTCACCACTATTATGTAATTCTGGCATGGTGATGTAACGTAGTTGGACAAGATCGTACTGGATACAGTGTGACCTTACTTAGGTTTGATTGTGTGAACTGATTGTCTTGTTGATGTATGAAACTTGTTGTTTTCAATTGCGTGAAATGTGAACTATTAACACGTAATTAGAAGACTCGCCCCATTATGATGGAAGTTAGAAGAACACCACTGAAGGAGTTAAGATGAGAACAGTGGAAATGTACAAAACTTCGAAAGAAGTGAGAACATAGGACTAGACCATACGAACAGACCCTAGGTGTGAATGTTAATTGTGTGTTATACTAACAGTCATACGAGGCTACAAACCTTTATATAATGCTATTGGGATTAGCATAAGGGTACCTACCTCTCTCGTCTATCCTCTCGACCCTAACCCAGACCACCCAAACCCCGGAACCATGGACCCTGATTCACTGATTTTGTCAAGATCAGCAACCAGAGCAGAAATCGGCAACTGGATCACAGCTATTGAGAGGGAAATGAGAAAGGACAAAGTTACTGACAGAAGCAAGATTCACTATGCCCAGTCGTACCTAGCAGGAAATGCGCTCAATTGGTGCAGAGAGCGTGAAGCAGCAATCATGACAGGAGTACTGTTTACATGGGGATAACAGAAGAAGGAAATCAGGAGAGCCATTGGACTTGTGAAGTTGGAAGAGAAGCCGAAGCCCGAAGGAGAATCATCCAGAAAGTCAGACCGCAAGGATGACAAAGGAGACTTTGAGAGCCTTACCTTTGCTGGAAACGACACCCAGACAGAAGCAGAATAATGGATCCAGAAGAAGGAGCGACACATGAGTACTAGTGCCATCGAGGAAAATGATATGGCACATTACGCAGTGATAACCCACAAGTGTAGGGGATCGTTTGTAGCCTTTTTCGATAAGTAAGAGTGTCGAACCCAACGAGGAGCTAAAGGTAGAACAAATATTCCCTCAAGTTCTATCGACCACCGATACAACTGTACGCACGCTAATGCTTGCTTTACCTAAAACAAGTATGAAACTACTTTGCGGGAATAAAACTAGAAGTACTTTGCAAGATAATAAAGAACGTGGAAATAAAAGTTAGGTGCTGCTTTAATAAAAGAACAATAAGAGTAAATAACTTAGTAGAAAGCTTTTTGTGTAACGCAAGAGAAAGATTGTCCCTAGGCAATTGAATATAATATGATAGATACTTGTTATATGCAATGAGGGAGAGGCATACGCTAACACACTTTCCGTAATTGGATTATATGCACTTATGATTGGAACTCTAGCAAGCATCCGCAACTACCAAAGTTCATTAAGGTAAAACCCAACCATAGCATTAAGTATCAAGTCCCCTTTAGTCACATACGCAACAACCCACCTACTCGGGTTTGTGCTTGTCACTCACGCAACCCACCATAGGCAAATCATGAACATATTGCAACACCCTACAGCGGGGATCCCTCACGTTTGCGCGACACGGAGGGCACCATAGGACAGCACCATATCAACATACAACTCACATCCATAACATCATACCACAATTAACCCATAGGACAAAAGAGATCTACTCAAACATCATAGAATAGCCAAATATCATTGGGAAATAATATATGTAGTTGAGCACCATGTTTAAGTAGCCAAATATCCGATCGGGCTGAAATTTTGAACGGGTTTTTATCCAAAAATTAGCTTCCTTGCGCCCGAAGGAGAGCTCCAACCGACTTACGATGTGGGCACAAGACACCACCACGCGTTTGGGCCCCTGGGGTGCGCCCTGATGTATCGTGGGGGCTGTGGGCCTCCGTTTGCGTTGATTCCACTTCTCAAAATTCACAAATATTCCAAAAAATCTCCATAAATTTTTATCGCATTTGGACTTCGTTTGATATGGATATTCTGCGAAACAAAAAACATGCAACAAACAGGAAATGGCACTGGGCACTAGATCAATATGTTAGTCCAATAAATCATATAAAATGTTGCCAAAAATATGTGAAAGTTGTATAATATTGGCATGAAACAATCAAAAATTATAGATACGACGGAGACGTATCAGCATCCCCAAGCTTAATTCCTGCTCGTCCTCGAGTAGGTGAATGATAAAAAAGATAATTTTTGATGTGGAATGCTACCTAGCATAATCTTGATCATATATCTAATCATGGCATGAATATTAAGACACAAGTGATTCAAAGCAATAGTCTAGTTTTGACATAAAAACATTAACACTCAGGCATCCCAACAAACAATCATGTCTTTCAAAATATCAAGGCTAAAGAACGCTATCCCTACAAAATCATATAGCCTTGTCATGCTCTGTCTTCTTAACACAAAGTATAAATCATGTACTACCCCGGTGTCAGCCAAGTAATTGGTTCATACTTTTTAACGCGCTTCAGCATTTTCAACTCTCACGCAATACATGAGCGCAAGCCATGGATATAGCACTATGGGTGGAATAGAATATGGTGGTAGGTTTCAAAGGGGTAAAAGTGGAGAAGAAAGTCTCGCATCAACTCAGCGTATCAACGGGCTATGGAGATGCCCATCAATAGATATCAATGTGAGGAGTAGGGATTGCCATGCAACGGATGCACTAAGAGCTATAAATGTATGGAAGCACAATATGAAAACTAAGTGGGTGTGCATCTAACTCTATAATGAAAAATTCCCACTAGTATATGAAAGCGACAACATAGGAGACTCTCTATATGAAAAACATGGTGCTACTTTGAAGCAAAGTGTGAAATTAGCATGCCCCTTTTTCTTTTTCTTTTTTCTTTCTTTTTTTTCTTTTTTTCTATTTTTTCTATTTTTTTTCTTTGTCCGGAGCCTCATCCCGACTTGTGGGGGAATCATAGTTTCCATCATCCTTTCATCACTGGGACATGCTCTAATAATGAATAATGATGATCATCACACTTCTATTTACTTACAACTCAATATTACAACGATAGTAGAACAAAGTATGACTCTATATGAATGCAATGATCTAGCGTAGCAAAGATATCAAAAAATGGACAAGCCATGGAAACATCATGCTAGCTATCTTACGATCATGTAATGCAATATGACAATGAATGCTCGAGTCATCAAAACGGAAACGGTGGAAGTTGCATGGCAATATATCTCGGAATGGCTATGGAAATGCCATAATAGGTAGGTATGGTGGCTGTTTTGAGGAAGATATAATAAGGCTTATGTGTGATAGAGCGTATCATATCACGGGGTTTGGATGCACCGGCGAAGTTTGCACCGATTGTCAAGGTGAGAAAGGGCAATGCACGGTACCGTAGAGGCTAGCAAATTGCGGAAAGGTAAGAGTGCGTATAATCCATGGACTCACATTAGTCATAAAGAACTCACATACTTATTGCAAAAGTTTATTAGCCCTCGAAGCAAAGTATTACTACGCATGCTCCTAGGGGGGAGGTTGGTTGGAGTTAACCATCGCGCGCCCCCGACCTTCACACAAAGATAGACAATCAAGAATAAATTATGCTCCAACTTCCTAGCATAACGGGAGACTATACGTGCATGCTTCGGGAATCACAAACCTTAACACCAATATCTTACTAAACACGATCATCCACTAGTACCTCCCACATATTATCATCTCTATATCGCAAAACTATTGCAAGGAATCAAACATATCATATTCAGTGATCCATAAGTTTTATGTAGGATTTTATGACTAACCATGCAAATGACCAATTCCTGTTGACTCTCTAAATAGATATAAGTGAAGCAAGAGAGTTTAATTCTTTCTACAAAAGACAATGCTCTAATAAATATAAGTGAAGCAAAAGAGCATTCTACGAATAACGGTTTTCTATGTGAAGAGAAACAGGCAATCCAAACTTCAAATGATATAAGTGAAGCACATGAAGCATTCTATAATGCCATACTCAAAAGATATAAGTGAAGTGCAATGAGCATTCTATAAATCAACCATGGACTATCTCATACCAGCATGGTGCATAAAAGAAAAGTGAAAACTAAACACAAAAGATGCTCCAAGATTTACACATATCACATGAACGAAACGAAAACGAAAACATACCGATACTTGTTGAAGAAAGATGGGATGCCTTCCGGGGTATCCCGAAGCTTAGACGCTTGAGTCTCCTTGGATATTTACTTGGGGTGCCTTGGGCATCCCCAAGCTTGAACTCTTGCCTCTCCTCCTTCTCCTCATATCGAGACCTCCTCGATGTTCGAACACTTCATCCACACAAAACTTAACAGAAGACTGGTGAGATTCGTTAGTATAATAAAGCAAATTTCTACTTGAATTACTATTGCAAACCCGTTCATATTTTATATTTGCATTATCCCTGCTGTATTATAACTTGTCCATGGCTTATACCACCGATAAAATTGATAGTTCATCAAAACAAGCAAAACAATGCATCAAAAACAGAATATGTCTTAAACAGGACAGTCTGTAGTAATCTGAACTTTGACCATAGTTCTCTAACTCCTAAAATTCTGAAACATTAGGATGAAGTAAACATTTTGTATAGCAATACTGTGTAAATTTTCAGAAAATTTTGACATTCCAGTAAAAAATGTTAATTCATGCACTACAGCCAAAGTTTCTGTTTTTACACCGCACATACCAACAAGCAATCTAATCATCCTAAAGGCAAATCTTGGCACATTATTTTTATAATACAATGGATTTGTACCAGGGGATAATTATTTTTGTTGGAAAAGTTTCTGTGATTCAAGATTCACAAAGTTTCTGTGGGCATGAACAAAAGTTCAAGGACGTCCCCCACTTCAACGGTGCTCATTATCTCTCTCACTTTCACCTTTATTTTTGTGAAGTTTTAGGTTCCCCTCTATATTTTTATTGTTTTTAAACTTTATAAAAGCACACAACAGAATAAAATGACTCTCTAAAACTTCCGGGTCGTCTCCCTGGCAGCGCTTTCTTTAGAGCCATTGAGCTAGGCATAAAGTGCTCAAGTAATGGATCCACCCGGATCCCAAGTTATATCAAAGCCAATTTTAATTAACAATGATTTTTAATTTAGTAGTGAGCACAAAGTGACATATATCATGCAATGACGAAGTCTAACTCTCTTCCTATGCATCGGCATGTCATAAAAGAGCAATTCAAGCACATCAAGTAAAGGCCAATGCATAGTATAAACAGTTTCTTACAATTTTATCGTATTGGAAACATAAAGAGGTGGAGATGTAGTTCCTCTCTCATAATAATTGCAAGTAGGAGCAGCAAGCACATGAATATTATATTCATCAAAATCATCATGTGTAGTAGCAAAACGAAACCCATCAATATAATCCTTAATAAGAGCTAACTTCTCCGATATAGTATAGTTGGGAGAATTCAAAAAGATAATAGGACTATCATGTGTGGGTGCAATAGCAACAATTTCATTCTTAACATAAGGAACTATAGCAAGTTCATCTCCATAAGCATAATATTGGCATCATGGCCACAAGCATAAGCATCAAGTTCATCAAAAAGGGATATTTTAAATGAATCCAAGGGATCATAGAAATCACCATAGCATTCGTCATAGTATTGATCCTTCAGTATGTGCGAAGGGAAATTAAACAATGTATGAGTTGAAGAGTTACTCTCATTAGAAGGTGGGCACGGGTAGCTAATCCGCTCTTCCTCCTTTTGTTCTTCGCTCTCTGCCTCATCTTTTTCATCTAATGAGCTCACAATTTCAGCAATTTCTTCTTCCATAGATTCCTGCAAAGTATTAGTCTCCTCCAAGGCAGCGGTCATTCTTTCAATAAATTCAATAATATCAGCATTGTATTCATAATTATCATAGCAATATTTAACTATGGTAAGATTTTCAGATTCGTAAGAAACATCATCATACTTTTCCATCAAAGAAGCAACTTCATAAGCACCTTTAAAAGCAACAAATTCTTCTATTTGTTCCACATCATAGTAATCATAAATACCTTTAGCATAATAAGCTAAGGTTTCATTATCATTAAATTTGCATGAAAAGGGAAGGTGTGGAGCATTCATCCTAGAGCAACAAGTGTCGTGGGAACGATTCCGACAGTACGAAGGGGGTAGGGTAAAGGAGCATGATCTATCGATATGCATATGGGTGACACGGTATTTTAGCGAGTTCGGGCCTCTCACGGTGGAGATAACAACCCTACGGCTCGTGCTCCGGAGAGGCTTTGTTTTATCTGAGTATATATCCGGAGATTACAATGCGTGTGGGAGAGAGCGGAGAACGGATCTCCATGCCTGAGCCATGTCTAAGCCTAATGGTGAGAGAGATGAGAGAGAGGAGAAGAATGAGGGCCTCCCCTAGTCTAGTGGTGGGGGGTGGCTTATATAGAGTGCGCCACCCCTTCACCTCCTATGTTACAAAGTGGGGCATTGATGCCGTAACGCCAGATGGTGCTTCGACTGCCTTGTCGACTGTCGGTCTTCGCATATCCGAGTGAGCCACACGACCGAGTGGATTGTCTGTTGAGTGACTCATGCGTCATGGTGATTTCAGTCGGAGCCTTCCTTGTAATCTTGTAATCTTTAAGTTCTCCAATGTGGGGTATGTAGGCCAGGCTTAAGACCCTACCCTAGGTACATATCTCCAACATTAGCCCCCGAATGGATCGGGGTTCGAGTGAAAAAGGGATCGATGCAGGTTCTGATAAGACACAAAAATTCCGAATGCTTTTTAGCGCTTCATAGAAGTCTGCGTCGATTGGAATCTTTATCATTCACCCTGATCGATTCTGTCTTGATATGCGTTTTCTTCTGGTGCATACTTGCTTGTTTTCCCCTCGAGTAGAGCAGGTCTTAGTCGAGTGGTTTCTGGTCCAGTGGGGGCACGCTGAGTGCACCCACTGGGTGTAGTCCCTGAGACCGCTGTCGAATGGCGGTGACATCGACAGGGGTCTTAGATTTGTTTTGATAGTCGCTTGTCACTCGACAGGCCAGACCTGGTCGAGTGATAGTAGGTCCAGTGGGGGCACGCTGAGTGCACCCACTGGGTGTAGTCCCCGAGACCGCCGTCGAGTGCTTGCATCGGCGGGGGTCTGATAGAGACAATGTTTGCATGTTTGCTTTCCAATCCTTTGCTTGGATAAGTTTGTTTGGTTTCTGAGTGAGATGGATGCTCATTACTCGGAAGAATTTTGAACTTAGGCGAAAACTTGTTCGCAACTAAGTTTCCGAGTGAAAGTGTTGCCTGTCACTCGGAAAGGCCTTTAACTTAAGCGAGGTCTGACTCGCGGCTAAGTCCCCGAGTGAGAGGAGTGCTCGTCACTTGGGGGAGTTTTTAACTTAGACGAAGACAGGTTCGCAGCTAAGTTTCCGAGTGAATGGGATGCTATTCACTGGGCAGGGTTTTTAACTTAGGCGAAAACTTGTTCGCGGCTAAGCCCCCGAGTGAGAGAAGCGCTCATCACTCGGAAGAGTTTTCAACTTAGGCGATACGGAATCGCAGCTAAGCCCTCGAGTGTGGATGATGTCCTCACTCGAAATGGTTTTTAACTTAGGTGATACGGAATCACAGCTAAGTCCTCGAGTGTGGATGATGTCCTCACTCGGAGTGGTTTTTAACTTAGGTGATACGGAATCACAGCTAAGCCCCTGAGTGTGGATGATGTCCTCACTCGGAGTGGTTTTTAACTTAGGCGATACGGAATCGCAGCTAAGCCCTCGAGTGTGGATGATGTCCTCACTCGGAGTGGTTTTTTAACTTAGGCGATACAGAATCGCAGCTAAGCCCCCGAGTGTGGAGGATGTCCGCACTCGGAGTAGTTTTTGACTTAGGCGAAGTCAGGTTCGCAGCTAAGCCCATGAATGTGGAGGATGTCCGCACTCGGAGTAGTTTTTGACTTAGGCGATACGGAGTCGCAGCTAAGCTGAGCGATGGCGCGCGGGGCAGCCGAGTGTTGAAGACGTGCCACACGGAGTGGCGATGCGCGGGGCATCCGAGTGAGGTAGACGAGTCCGGCTGACTGGCGACGCGTGGGGCGGCCAAGTCATGTATGTCGAGGAGGCGTCCGACCCAGTGACGGCACGCAGGGCGGTCGTGTCCAGTACGTCATCGAGAGGGCGTCTGAACACATGATGACGCGCGGGGCGACCGAGTCGAGCATGTCATCGCGGAGGCATCCGAACAAGTGGAAACACACGAATGATCGTTGCGGCGACTGAGCCTGAGTAGCGACGAAGATGGCGCACAGATGCGTCGAGTGATCGCGTAACCTGTGTATGAAAAATAGCACAAGCCAACATAAAAATTTATCAAAGTAATTTGATCTTTGCTGAAATAATTTGTGAAAATAATACCCATAGACACCCACTGGGTGTGCCAGGTGCTTGTTGGTTCGGAACCAGCAAGGGTCTAAAAGAGCGAAGGATCCGACTGTACTTGCGCAAGTGAAGGATCCGACTGAACTCGTTTGAGTACTGGACCCAAAAGAAGCGGAAGTGAAGTGTTCCGATATAAAAATAAACAACCGAGCGCAGAGGTACACTCGGTGGTGTGGCCTCCGAGTGAACGTCATGTACGACTTCCTCGACACTCGGTAATGCGGAAATAACTATTTAATTGAATGCAGCGTATGAAGAATGACTTAGCTGTCCGACGGCGCGCGGAGCGGCCGAGTGTCGAAGGAGCGTCCAGCTGAGTGACGGCGCGAGGAACGGCCGAGTGTCGAAGGAGCGTCCAGCTGAGTGACGGCGCGCGGAGCGACCGAGTGACGAAGGAGCGTCCAGTTGAGTGACGGCGCACGGAGCGACCGGGTGTTGAAGACGGGCCGCACGGAGTGGTGTTACGCGGGGCATCCGAGTGAAGTAGACGGGTCTGGCCGAGTGGCGATGCGCGGGGCGGCCAAGTGATGTAGACGCGTCCAGCACAGTGGCGATGCGCTGGGCATCCGAATGAGGTAGATACATCTCACTGAGTGGCGACGCACAGGGCGGTCAAGTAACGGCGCGCGGGGCGGCCTAGTCGAGAATGTTGTCGCGGAGACATCCGACCAAGTGACGGCGTGCGGGGCGTCCGAGCCCAGCGTGTCGTAGAGAATGGCGCATAGAGGCGTCCAGGTAACCTGTGTATGAAAAATAACACAAGCTAACACAAAAAATTCTCGAAGTAATTTGATGTTTGTTGAAATGATTCGTGTAAATTCCACCCATAGACACCCGCTGGGTGTGCCAGGTGCTTGCTGGTCCGGAACCAGCAAGAGTCTAAAGAGTGAAGGATCCGAGTGAACTTGTGAAAGTGAAGGATCCGACGTGAAGTTAAAGAACCGAGCGCAGGGGTACACCCGGTGGCGTGGCCTCCGAGTGAACATCATGTGCGACTTACTTGACACTCGGTAATGCATAAATAATTAACTAATTGAATGCAATCTGTGAAGAATGACTTAGCTGTCTGACGACGCGCGGGGCGGTCGAGCGAAGTAGACACGTCCGGCTGAGTGGCGATGCGCGGGGCGGCCAAGTGACGAAGACGCGTCTCGCCGAGTGGCGATGAACGGAGCTGCCGAGTGATGACGACGCGTCTCACCGAGTGGCGATGCGCGGAGCTGCCGAGTGACGACGGAGCGTGCAGCAGAGTGACGGTCGTGCGGGGTGGCCGAGTGACGATGGAGCATCTCGCCGAGTGGCGATGCGCGGAGCTGCCGAGTGACGACGGAGCGTCCAGTAGAGTGACGGCGTGCGGGGCGGTCGAGTGACGATGGAGCGTCTCGCCGAGTGGCGATGCGCGGAGCTGCCGAGTGATGACGACGCGTCCAGTAGAGTGACGGCGCGCGGGGCGGTCGAGTGACGATGGAGCGTCTCGCCGAGTGGCGATGCGCGGAGCTGCCGAGTGACGACGAAGCGTCCAGTAGAGTGACGGCGTGCGGGGCGGTCGAGTGACGATGGAGCGTCTCGCCGAGTGGCGATGCGCGGAACTGCCGAGTGATGACGACGCGTCCAGTAGAGTGACGGCGCGCGGGGCGGTCGAGTGACGATGGAGCGTCCGACTGAGTGGCGATGCGCGGAGCTGCCAAGTGACGAAGACGTGCCTCGCCGAGTGGCGCTGCGCGGAGCTGCCGAGTGATGACGGAGCGTCCGGCTGAGTGGCGATGCGCGGGCGGCCAAGTGACGAAGACGTGCCTCGCCGAGTGGCGATGCGCGGAGCTTCCAAGTGATGACAACGCGTCCAGTAGAGTGACGGCGCGCGGGGCGGCCGAGTGACGATGGAGCGTCCGGCTGAGTGGCGATGCGCGGAGCTGCCAAGTGACGAAGACGTGTCTCGCCGAGTGGCGATGCGCGGAGCTGCCGAGTGACGAAGACATGCCTCGCCGAGTGGCCATGCGCGGAGCTGTCGAGTGATGACGGAGCGTCCAGCTGAGTGGCGATGCGCGGGGCAGCCAAGTGACGAAGACGTGTCTCGCCGAGTGGCGATGCGCGGAGCTGCCGAGTGACGAAGACGTGCCTTGCCGAGTGGCGATACGCGGAGCTACCGAGTGACGAAGACGTGCCTCGCTGAGTGGCGATGCGCGGAGCTGCCGAGAGATGACGACGCGTCCAGTAGAGTGACGGCGCGTGGGGCGGCCGAGTGACGATGGAGCGTCCGGCTGAATGGTGACGCACTGGGCGGACAAATCGCCGCATGTTAGACGTCTGGATGCAAATTTCATCTGTGTGTCATCGTGTTAGTTGCTCGTACAAAACGTCCGTCCCAGTATACTGTTGTCCAGAGACTATGACGGCGGGACGAGTGACCTGCATGTTAGTAGCAAGTATAGCTACGTATATATTTTTTGTTTGATCAAAAATGTCCCTGAACGCATGTTATTTTGCAAGGATTAAAGACCATGGATGACCCGGTTATGCATGACCATGATGTTGTCCCACGATGATGGATGGTTATGCATGCATGCAAGCAAAATTAATTGACCACAGGAAATGCTCACCTGATGAGGCACTTGATGACGGGCGATTATGGTTGCACGCATGCACAATTAATTGAGCGCAGGAATGCTCACCTGATGAGACGTTTAATGGGGTAATTATACCCTGATGAAGCGGAGCCGTTCGTCCAGTTCATTTTTTCTTGCATGTAGTTAAGAATTGGGGAGAATGCCCATGTCCAAAACCTGGAGTCCGGAGAGCTCCGCTGCGGAGGAAACGGCCGGTCTGGCCGACGAGGCAGATGAGCGGCTGGCCGCAGCCCATGCACCGGAGACGCATGTGTTTCGCTGCCAGGGGAGCCGGAGCTGTCCGCCGATCAGAGTAGCATTTCGACGCCCGCGGAGCCGTGCCGAGTGCAGACAGTCGGGCCTCGCCACCCGGCGAACCGGGTCGAGCGCCGTTCGTCGTGCTGTACAGCCCAAGGAACCTGGACGAGCTTTAGCAGCCGTGCGTGTGTGGGCATTCGCCAACGGCATCGCAGACGAAGCCGAAGGTGACGACGATGAAGCGGACGACGCCGGTGGTTACGCGTGACGACGATGAGGTGGACGATGCCGGTGGTCGCGCGTGACCACGATGAGGCGGATGACGCCGGTAGTTGAAGTAACCATCTGCATCATGGCTCGATAGATGCCATGCCCCACGGTGGGCGCCAACTGTCGTGGGAACGATTCCGACAATACGAAGGGGGTAGGGTAAAGGAGCATGATCTACCGAGATGCATATGGGTGACACGGTATTTTAGCGAGTTCGGGCCTCTCACGGTGGAGATAACAACCCTACGTCTCGTGCTCCGGAGAGGCTTTGTTTTATCTGAGTATATATCCGGAGATTACAATGCGTGTGGGAGAGAGCGGAGAACGGATCTCCATGCATGAGCCATGTCTAAGCCTAATGGTGAGAGAGATGAGAGAGAGGAGAAGAATGAGGGCCTCCCCTAGTCTAGTGGTGGGGGTGGCTTATATAGAGTGCGCCACCCCTTCACCTCCTATGTTACAAAGTGGGGCATTGATGCCGTAATGCCAGATGGTGCTTCGACTGCCTTGTCGACTGTCGGTCTTCGCATATCCGAGTGAGCCACATGACTGAGTGGATTGTCTGTCGAGTGACTCATGCGTCATGGTGATTTCAGTCGGAGCCTTCCTTGTAATCTTGTAATCTTTAAGTTCTCCAATGTGGTGTCCTTAGGTAGGGTATGTAGGTCAGGCTTAAGACCCTACCCTAGGTACATATCTCCAACAACAAGTAATATCATATCTCAAGCATAGCTCCCGAGCATACCAATGCAACATATGAATTTGATCCCATAACAATTTCCCTTTGTGGGTCAAGCAATAATCTCTAAAGTATTCACGTTGATCCAATATTACTCCCATTATCAAGTTGAATGGGGTCTTCTCAGGATTATCAAAGTAGTATTTAATACTTTGCACATAACTAGCATCAAGGGTTTTAGGAGGTTCCCCATCTCCATGAGTAGCAAGTACCACTATTTTTTTTGGTATTTTGCGTTTCCTACCCACATCTAAAGATAGAAAACAACTAATAACAGAAAATAAAAATTACTTAGTGATAAAGCAAACAAGCACACACGAGAATATTCACCCGACGCTATTGCTCCCCGGCAACGGCGCCAGAAAAAGGTCTTGATAACCCACAAGTGTAGGGGATTGTTTGTAGCCTTTTTTGATAAGTAAGAGTGTCGAACCCAACGAGGAGCTAAAGGTAGAACAAATATTCCCTCAAGTTCTATCGACCACCGATACAACACTACGCACACTAATGCTTGCTTTACCTAGAACAAGTATGAAACTACTTTGCGGGAATAAAACTAGAAGTACTTTGCAAGATAATAAAGAACGTGGAAATATAAGTTAGGTGCTGCTTTAATAAAAGAACAATAAGAGTAAATAACTTAGTAGAAAGCTTTTTGTGTAACACAAGAGAAAGATTGTCCCTAGGCAATTGAATATAATATGATAGATACTTGTTAGATGCAATGAGGGAGAGGCATACGCTAACACACTTTCCGTACTTGGATCATCTGCACTTATGATTGGAACTCTAGCAAGCATCCGCAACTACCAAAGTTCATTAAGGTAAAACCCAACCATAGCATTAAGTATCAAGTCCCCTTTACTCCCATACGCAACAACCCACCTACTCGGGGTTGTGCTTCTGTCACTCACGCAACCCACCATAGGCAAATCATGAACATATTGCAACACCCTACAGCGGGGATCCCTAACGTTTGCGCGACACGGAGGGCACCATAGGACAGCACCATATCAACATACAACTCACATTCATAACATCATACCACAATTAACCCATAGGACAAAAGAGATCTACTCAAACATCATAGGATAGCCAAATATCATTGGGAAATAATATATGGAGTTGAGCACCATGTTTATGTAGACATTACAGCGGGGAAGAGAGGTGTTACACCGCTGCATAGAGGGGGAGAGAGTTGGTGTTGACGGTGGCGAAGTTGTTGGTGTAGATCGCCGTCACGATGATTGCCCCGGCGGCGTTCCGGCGCCACCGGGAGAGAGGGGGAGAGAGCCCCCTCCTTCTTCTTCTTCCTTAGCCTCCCCCCTAGATGGGAGGAGAGTTTCCCCTCTGGTACATGGCCTCCATGGCGGCGGAGGGGCAGGAGCCCCTCCTAGATTGGATCTCCCTCTCTGTTCTCTTCTATTTCACGTTCCTGTTTTCTGGCCGAAAACCGTTTTGTATATTCCCGGAGATCCGTAACTCCGATCGGGCTGAAATTTTGAGGGGATTTTTATCCAAAAATTAGCTTCCTTGCACCCGAAGGAGAGCTCCAACCGACTTACGAGGTGGGCACAAGACACCACCACGCGTTTGGGCCCCTAGGGCGCGCCCTGATGTATCGTGGGGGTTGTGGGCCTCCGTTTGCATTGATTCCACTTCTCAAAATTCACAAATATTCCAAAAAAATCTCCATAATTTTTTATCGCATTTGGACTTCGTTTGATATGCATATTCTGCGAAACAAAAAACATGCAACAAACAGGAACTGGCACTGGGCACTGGATCAATATGTTAGTCCAATAAATCATATAAAATGTTGCCAAAAATATGTGAAAGTTCTATAATATTGGCATGAAGCAATAAAAAATTATAGATACGACGGAGACGTATCAACATCCCCAAGCTTAATTCCTGCTCATCCTCGAGTAGGTGAATGATAAAAAAGATAATTTTTGATGTGGAATGCTACCTAGCATAATCTTGATCATATATCTAATCATGGCATGAATATTAAGACACAAGTGATTCAAAGCAATAGTCTAGTTTTTACATAAAGACATTAATACTCAGGCATCCCAACAAACAATCATGTCTTTCAAAATATCAAGGCTAAAGAACGCTATCCCTACAAAATCATATAGCCTTGTCATGTCTGTCTTCTTAACACAAAGTATAAATCATGTACTACCCCGGTGTCAGCCAAGTAATTGGTTCATACTTTTTAACGCGCTTCAGCATTTTCAACTCTCACGCAATACATGAGCGCAAGCCATGGATATAGCACTATGGGTGGAATAGAATATGGTGGTAGGTTTCAAAGGGGTAAAAGTGGAGAAGAAAGTCTCGCATCAACTCAGCGTATCAACGGGCTATGGAGATGCCCATCAATAGACATCAATGCGAGGAGTAGGGATTGCAATGCAACGGATGCACTAAGAGCTATAAGTGTATGGAAGCTCAATATGAAAACTAAGTGGGTGTGCATCTAACTCTATAATGAAAATTTCCCACTAGTATATGAAAGCGACAACATAGGAGACTCTCTATATGAAAAACATGGTGCTACTTTGAAGCAAAGTGTGAAATTAGCATGCCCCTTTTTCTTTTTCTTTTTTCTTTCTTTTTTACTTTTTTTCTATTTTTTTCTTTTTCTTTTGTTTTCTTTGTCCAGAGCCTCATCCCGACTTGTGGGGGAATCATAGTTTCCATCATCCTTTCATCACTGGGACATGCTCTAATAATGAATAATGATGATCATCACACTTCTATTTACTTACAACTCAATATTACAACGATAGTAGAACAAAGTATGACTCTATAAGAATGCAATGATCTAGCGTAGCAAAGATATAAAAAAATGGACAAGCCATGGAAACATCATGGTAGCTATCTTACGATCATGTAATGCAATATGACAATGAATGCTCGAGTCATCAAAACGGAAACGGTGGAAGTTGCATGGCAATATATCTCGGAATGGCTATGGAAATGCCATAATAGGTAGGTATGGTGGCTGTTTTGAGGAAGATATAATAAGGCTTATGTGTGATAGAGCGTATCATATCACGGGGTTTGGATGCACCAGCGAAGTTTGCACCGACTCTCGAGGTGAGAAAGGGCAATGCACGGTACCGTAGAGGCTAGCAAATTGCGGAAAGGTAAGAGTGCGTATAATCCATGGACTCACATTAGTCATAAAGAACTCACATACTTATTGCAAAAGTTTATTAGCCCTCGAAGCAAAGTATTACTACGCATGCTCCTAGGGGGGAGCTTGGTTGGAGTTAACCATCGCGCGCCCCCGACCTTCACACAAAGATAGACAATCAAGAATAAATTATGCACCAACTTCCTAGCATAACGGGAGACTATACGTGCATGCTTCGGGAATCACAAACCTTAACACCAATATCTTACTAAACACGATCATCCACTAGTACCTCCCACATATTATCATCTCTATATCGCAAAACTATTGCAAGGAATCAAACATATCATATTCAGTGATCCATAAGTTTTATGTAGGATTTTATGACTAACCATGCAAATGACCAATTCCTGTTGACTCTCTAAATAGATATAAGTGAAGCAAGAGAGTTTAATTATTTCTACAAAAGACCATGCTCTAATAAATATAAGCGAAGCAAAAGAGCATTCTACGAATAACGGTTTTCTATGTGAAGAGAAACAGGCAATCCAAACTTCAAATGATATAAGTGAAGCACATGAAGCATTCTATAAAGCCATACTCAAAAGATATAAGTGAAGTGCAATGAGCATTCTATAAATCAACCATGGACTATCTCATACCAGCATGGTGCATAAAAGAAAAGTGAAAACTAAACACAAAAGACGCTCCAAGATTTACACATATCACATGAACGAAACGAAAACGAAAACATACCGATACTTGTTGAAGAAAGATGGGATGCCTTCCCGGGCATCCCCAAGCTTAGACGCTTGAGTCTCCTTGGATATTTACTTGGGGTGCCTTGGGCATCCCCAAGCTTGAACTCTTGCCTCTCCTCCTTCTCCTCATATCGAGACCTCCTCGATGTTCGAACACTTCATCCACACAAAACTTAACAGAAGACTGGTGAGATCCGTTAGTATAATAAAGCAAATTTCTACTTGAATTATTGTTGCAAACTCATTCATATTTTATATTTGCATTATGCCTTCTGTATTATAACTTCTCCATGGCTTATACCACCGATAAAATCGATAAAAACAAGCAAAACAATGCATCAAAAATAGAATCTGTCTTAAACAGGACAGTCTGTAGTAATAGCTGACCAAAAAAGGGGAAGGATCCATATATCGGAAGACCACTCCATGATATGGAATTTTGAGATCTCATGGGTGGGAAGAGGAAACACCAGGATCGCCCGGAACGACGTTGGAATTTACCCACGAATCCGATACAGGGACATCATAAAGTCTTTGACCGAGGAACCTCAACAAGGGAAGATGGAACATACATGGAACATGAGGGAACAACATATGACCGACCAATGACAACCTCGAGGACGTGATAGATGGTACATACATTAGATATTTCAGGAAGACCGACAGATGAATTGCCTAATGAGAGTAAGATAGATGTTATAAGCATAAACATAAATTGCAGGAGAACTAGGACCACACAGAAGGAAGGACCGAGAAAGCAACCAGCTAATAGATGAGATCCTAATTATAGAATCTAAAGGAGGATCAACCTAACTCAAGGAGTGACAAGTTACAGGAAAGTCCCAACCTTAACATCTTTTAAGGGTGGTAGAAACTTGGAACCTAAGAAACAACGAACGCACGGATTGTTCCAGGGAGAATAATGAAACCGACCATGTACCAGGACAAGGAAGTCTCAAGAATAGAGCTACCAGCCATAGAATTATCTTGAAGCGGTATAAACAGTCAAGGAGTAACAAGCCCCAAGATCCAAGAGTATAGATGGTATTGTTATAACCTAGACAAAAGACCCCAGACATGGAGATGGAATTTAAGAGGAACCCCAAAACCCTTATCTCTAGCCTCTCCAGATCTCGGGACAAGATCTCTTTTAAGGGTGGTAGTTGATACGTCTCCAACGTATCGATTTTTTTTATTGTTCCATGCTATTATATTATCAATCTTGGATACTTTATATCCAATTATATGATATTTTATATCATTTTTGGGAACTAACCTATTAACCCGGTGCCTGGTGTCAGTTGTTTTTTTCTGCTTGTTTTTGGTTTTCCAGCAAATCAGTACCAAACGAAGTCCAAACGTTACGAAACTGTTTGACAATTTTTTCTGGACAAAAAAGACCCTGGAAGCTTTGGGAGGAGACCATATGCGAAGCGAGGAGACGGCAAGGCAACAGGGCACACCCAGGGGGTAGGTGTGCCCTGATGCATTGTGGGCCCCTCGTGGCTCCATCAGACCTAACCCTCCGTAAATCCTATATATTTAAGAGGTTCACCCCCACTATTTGATTTATCTCAACATGCAACATAGACACCTCAGCATCCAATCACACCAAGCCACGTCACACCTCATGCAGTCCTACCTCGTGAAGTCATTTACCATGAAAGAAAAAACAAAATATATCTCAACACAGAAGACCAGAGAACGACCAACTCTCTCCCCGCAGTTTAGGCCCTTGCAATTCACAACCCATCAGGCCCTCCTTAAGTTTCCCCCTGTCTACATTAGATTGCAGTTTCCCCTTATCTACATTAGATCGTGGTGGATGGGATCAATCTCTACTTGAGGGAGCTCCACCGGTGTCACCGTCGATTCGCCTCGTCTTTGTACCTCATCAGGATTCCCTTTGATGCATGCGCAGTCTTCCAGCGTGCCCGCCAATTCGCCTCGTCTCTACGCCTCACCGGGATTCCCCTCTGGTGCATGCGCCGTCCTCCGGCGTGACCGCCGATCCACCTCGTCTATGCGCATCATCGGGATTCCCCTATTATGGTGCATGCGTCGTCGGCACCTAGTCCTCCTCTCCCTTCTGGGTATTTGTTTTGGCCAAGGAGAAGCAGCTGAAGGTCTGTACCTGGCTTTATTTCTGGCCTGGACCGACTCTCTGGTGGCGATGATGGGCTCGCCCTTGGAGTCGGCGCTGCGTTAGGCATGTCCCATCCATATGACCGGGTTGGTAGTGACGCCGGGCAGGACCCCCGTTCACATGCACAACTTGGAGTAGCGTTGGATCCACCTCCTCCCATAGGTGTCGTCCCGGCTTCGTAGACGAGATTGTTTTGGTGGCGCCTTTTGCAAGCTGACCTGCTGCATCTGGGCAGGAAGTCCTGCTCCTTTGTTTTGGTGATGGATTTGTGGCTAACTTCTGAATACAGTGAGCGACATCTGTGGAGTTCAAGGTTACGTACTCTATTTTTCAGTATTTGGCTTTCTATCTTCAGTATTTCTTTCTCATAAAAAATTCACACCAACCGTACACAGACCACTACTTTAGCCCCTCTGCAGATTTCTATGAAGGTTCCAGGGATTGTGCAATGATCATGGTGCCCATATACTGATATGCCACGCTAGTGAGACTCTCTATCGACTTCTATTAATCTATGATGACCAATAACAACTCATCTGATCTAATTTCTTTGTAGGATTAAATACGCTTTCCAGAGAGAGAGAGATTACCTTGAAACAATGCAGAAACTAAAATGCAAAGAAACTAATTAAAGGTATTCAAGTGTCACCGGTTGTGCCCTTATTCCCCTCAATATTTTTATATTATGTGATTTTCTTGCAGATTTGATACTCTGTGCATTTAGCTAATGATTTTTTCATCCATATAGGCCTCCCAAGTCCTTAGTTATATACTACTCTATTTCTCATCTTGCTCATAGATAATCTCGAATTGTTTCCCATGTTATTTACAACTTACAGAGTGCGAATCTGTGTTCTGAATTTGAAATAGTAGAACTTAAAAACTATAAATCCTGCAAGAACATCTACTCACCTATTGCTTGATACCATTGACAAACTGACATTTACTTAGATCAACCTCTTCCCATTCTAACTATTAAGTTCCATGTATATACGATAGGTGAGATTTAGCATTGATGCTATTGGCGACACGGACATAGGACATCTTAAGATCTCAGAACTAGGCAGGCCATAGAGCTTCAAAATTTACCATTAGTATATATTACAAGGAACACATCTAATTCAGCAAATAAAAGTAATATTGGTCATAGTTTCACTTTCACCCAATAGCATGCAAGTCAAACACAAATGCTTTTTTCAATTTATTTTCTTTATCTACCATTTCTATATGCAAAAGGAGTATTCTTTATTGTTATATTTTTCTGCCAATGCTTTATGGTTAAAGTTATTGCTGATACATTATCCATTCTCACCCTAGGCATTAATTGTTGCAACAGGATGAAGTCATGTTGATTTAGAATACACTTCAGCATATGCTCTAGTTCACAATCTAGAATCACTGGCTAAGTGCAACTAAGATTCTCTGGAGAATTATTTAAGATTGAATTGGAATTTTTATCAATTTTTATATTAATACAATTGGGAGCAAACTTCCAGATACAAATTTCTGCAACGTGTTATTTTTATTAGTAGGCAAAGGTATCTCTTTACTCTCTTGAGGTGGAGCATCTGGGATTATTCTGTCCGAACTATTGAGTGCTTGGAAAGAAAAGTCTCCAGTGTTGTGCTACCAAATTTTAGGTATGTGCTTGCTCGCTTCTTCTATAAGATTTCTTTAGATGAACTTTGACATCAATGTGTAGGAAAAAACCTCTGTTATCAATTATATCACTGTTTCTTGGACTGACTAATAAATTAATAGTTTTCTTACTTGCCAGCTTATCCTCCTCATATATAGTGCTAAAAAATCCCGCAGCAACGTGCGGGGCATCATCTAGTTCTCTAAAATCGGGAAACCAATAGAGAGCCACCCGAAACACTTTTTCCGCCGCAACAAGTATCTGTTCCACCGCGATCCCATCTGGAGACCTTTTTCGGTACTCTGTCGGAGGGGGAATCAATCACGGAGGTCGTCTTCATCAACCTTGCTGCCTCCATGATGATGTGTGACTAGTCCACCACGGACCTACGGGTCCATAGCTAGTACCTAGATGGCTTTCTCTCTCTCTTTGATCTTCAATACCATGTTCACCGTGATTCTTTCGGTGATCTATCCGATGTAATCCTTTTTTGCGGTGTGTTTGTTGGGATCCGATGAATTGTGGGTTTATGATCAGATTATTCATTGAAAGTAATTGAGTCTCCTCTGAATTCTATTATGCATGATTGTTATAGCTTCGTATTTCTCTGTGATCTATCCATTTGGCTTGGCCAACTAGATTGATTTATTTTCAGTGGGAGTGGTGCGTTGTAACGGGTTCAATCTTGCGATGCTCTATATCCCAATGACAGAAGGGGACAAGACATGTATTTGTATTGTTGCCATTAAGGATAAAACAATAGGGTCTGAACATATTGCTTGTCTTACTTTGTCTACATCATGTCACCTTGCTCCAAGCATTACTCTATGTGTCATGAACTTAATACCTAGATAGGCAAGCATAGAAGAGTTCTCGAAGTGGAGTAATAGTAGTATATGCAGGATCATTTAGGTCTACTTGTTTATGGGTGTGATGCCTATATACATGATCATTGCCCTGAATAACATGTCATAACTATGTGATATTATGTCAATTGCCCAACAGTAATTTGTTTACCCACCGTATGCTATGTTCAAGAGATAAGCCTCTAGTGAAAACTATGGCCCTGGGTCTACTTAATCATAAATACTAAAACCCTAAAAATACCGTGCTGCAATTTACTTATTGTTTTTACTTTTATTATTTGTATCATCTATCTCCACTGGTGCAGCGACGTGCTATACAAACGGTTTTTAACCCCTTTCTGCGATGTAAATTTAAATGTCGCCTTGCCTGTGTGGGTGATAGGGGGTCCATCCCACACGACACAAAAATCGTCTGCCATGGTGACCGATGGTGCACACGCTCTGCCAAATATAATTGTGTGCGATGCAGTAACGTATCGCACACACTATACTTTGGGCACACGTGTGGGATTTGGGGACCAATCACACACGCCTATCACGACTAAAACGCGTCTAATTGCTCTTCGAAAAGAAATGGTGATTGTCCTTTAACCATGTGCAAAATACTAGCTAGGTCACACGAGCCATCATAAAAACTGTATGTATTGTACGCATCATTGCACGCGAGTTTTCTCCAGCAACCGCCTGTCATGCATGATATCATCGCACACGTTTATTGAATAATTTATGCGTGGGATTGATCTTTGCATCGGGCATGGTTTCCAGTTGGCACACGTGTGAGATAAGGTGCTATCACAAACGATTGAGGAGCTCCTACGCACACGTAGAAGTGTTGCAAATCGTGTGCGATTTGCTATGTATCACCAACGTTTCAGTTTATATCTCATGTGTTTTTCTTGTAGATCACAAACGGTTGCGCTATGAGTTACATGTGCTTCTTGTTCTGGATCGCACACACTTAGTTGCTTGAGCCGTGTGCGCTTAAATGGTCAGGCTATTGTAAAATATCGCATTTGAATCACCCCGCGAATAGCGAATTCACCACAATATGCAATCAAACAAATAGTGTCGACATGAAGAACATTCATCATAATTTGCCACAATATGCAATTGAACAAAAATGTCCACAGGAAGAACATTCATCAAAATTCGCTACAATATGCAATTGAACAAATAATGACCACTGGAAGAACATTCATCAACATTTGCGACAATATGCAATTGAACAAATGCTAGCTAAATTCCGCAGATGTATGGACATATGCAGTACATAATCATAGTGTATAAAATACGAAGACATGATCACATGGAAAACAATGCATCCATGCGTATATGTTTAGCTGATAACACTATATGAATGCATACTTATTCTTGGGAGATAGGAATGCTGAAACCTCCAAAGTCCGGACTGAGCTTGATATAGTGTTTCACAAAGAAGGTGCTGATAAATTTCCTAACACACAACACTTCATCTGCAGCGAGCGGTTCAGAGGTCATCGGTCCAAAGATCAACTGCAGGATTTTTAGATCAGAATGTGACATTCGTGTGGAGTAGAAGATAGTAATTAAGAAACATACTTACTGGTTCTATTTTGTCAGCATCGGTTCAAGATTCAACATGTCTGCATAGGTTCATCATGTGTGCGCAAACGTAGTATCCACACAGGTTGGTACCTTCTTGTTGTTGAGGACACTGAATTTTTTTATACAGTATTAGTCATGTATTTGCCCTATTAGGAACAACCTACCTGGTGTAAGTTGTTTCTTTTTTTCTTTGGAGAGAAATAGAAAGAGGTTCACTTCGAAACTTGAACATCTGACTATCATTTTTAGAAAATAACGGGTTTTGATGTCTTACTGGAGAAATGATCACGTGCTGCAGAGGTAGTTGGCGGTCAAACCGTCTCCCTCCTAAAGTTATGTACCTTGACAGTACACTACAAATGAAGATGAATTTTCACAGACTCAATTCTTGAACCGGATTTGAATACAACATATTAACATCAAAGAACTCAATACCTATCCACGAAATCCTAAAGATGATTCAGATCCTGAGGCTTATTTGACTCTGAGAGAATCCAGGTAGTAAACTGTGTTGCTCTTTGGAACAATGACCACAAAGATTCAGTGATGGCTACAGTTTAAGAAAACCTTAAACTTACGAACTATGTCAAAACTGGAAAACGATCAATGTATGCGTGGTTGTATATTTAACTTACCCTTCATGATATGGCCACATGAAGAATTCTCCTACCTGTAACATATACAAGATCTCAGAGACAAGGTCAATGGAAACCTTGCGTGTACCATTGTCATGTAATAAAGTACCGTTTGCTACATCAGGATCTATGAAATACACATGCACCCTTATTGCTCTCTGCGTCATCAATCCCCTGAGAGGAATACAACACAGTTAGCTTTTTTTCATTTACAGCCTTGTATGGAGAAGTAGATCAGAGTCTGTGAAGTACTTACAACATCAAGCATTTGACAAGAGTGACAGCAAGCTCATCGAAGTTGAAGAAGAGATGAAAGTCCTCGAATTCCACACTGATGGTACTTGTACGGTGAGAGAAATGCCTATTGTTGTAGTGCACTTCCAGAATATGATGATCTTCTCCTTCTGACATTCTGTCCATGCAATTTTTATGTAACTTGCGACAACTGGAACTGCACTCCTCTAAGTATTCGCCAACAAGAAATGGCTGGCCATGGTTGTACTTGTGTGCTTCAAATGGGTCTGCTTTCTTACTAGAAAGTAGCTTTTCAACTTCTCCATCGAGCATGGCGTCAGAACCGGGATTACCCATCCCTTCGAAAAACATGCTGTTAATTTGATTATGGGCGATGAGTCTTTGTATCAGGAGGCTATTGTTCCCATCCCTCCTTGGTTTTGGGGGCCCCTTCTTCGTATGTGCAACCGTGCCCGCTTTCCTCTTGTTAGCTGAAGCACTGCTTGTTTGACGTCCAGTTACATGAATGACGTGCTACTGAGCAGCCGGTGAAGGTACAATAGACTGCTGAATAGATGGTGCTGCTGTGACGGCCTATTGAGCTATAGTAGCATAGGCGACGGACAACTGACAAGCCGTTGAAGCTATGTCGGGCTTCTGAGCAGCTGGTGCCAACGTGTCACTATGTTGATGCGGCTGTGACAACGCGTTCGTTTGTTGAACAGGCCGTGCCGACACATCGGTATGCTTATCAGGCGGCTGCAAACCGCTGGACTGATGAGCAGGTAGTTCCTGACTTTCGGACTGCTTAGCAGGCGGTTCCGGACTTTTGGACTTCTTAGCAGGCGGTTCCGGACTTTCAGACTGCTTAGCAGGCGGTTCCACCGGGTTTGTTGGTTGAGCATGCAGTGCCGATGTGTCTGCCCTTTCTGCTTTAGTAGCCGGTATCTCAACCGATGGTGTGTCTTCGGCAGTTGTAGGCCTTGCCACATGCTGCTCAGGAACGAACGATGACCTGGCCTGTACGGCATGAAGTCAGGTGGACTGATCACAGGTGGTGTGCCTCGGGCATTGGGTTACGTCTAGTATGTTCATCGGGGGGATTCACACAAGATCTGCTGTGGCGAGAAGAGAGTCACCGGTTCAAGGGCCACATTGGTTGCTTTTGGGGGGCTGGAGGGATCTCATCCATGAAGTCTATTTCATTCTGTGGCCACTGGATATGATTTAACCATGTTTCTTCCAAGGTCCTCTGCTCATCAGGATCACCTAGGACATTCTTCGGGCAAAATTACCGAATCCAGGCTTTATTTCAGTCACGTAGCACTTCACACAACCCGACTTCAATGGCACATTGTCCAACAAGAGCCCCCATCCAAATGAGGGTTGTAAACCCACGATGTTGCACATTTTAAAGTATCTTCATAATCTGTAAGCACGGCCTTCACTCTCCCCCCATGTCCATATAGATCAGATATAGCACCATTATGTCCACCTGCAGCCTCAGTGTCGCTGGGGTCAGCTGATGCACAGCTACTCTTGTGCGGTGTTGTTACACAATAAGTGCCATCCTCCATGCCCACCTCCCCTTGCATCTCCTGTCTATCTCTTAGCGTTAGTGACTTCTGCTGCATAAATGACTCCTCAATATCCTTTCGAATTCCAGGATACATGTCCCTCCTCAACCTTTCGTACAACTGATTCTGCTTAATTTCACTCCTAGCTTTTTTCATGCTGAGCATCTCTTCTTTGCGTAGTGAGAAAGCCATCTTGTGTGGGACATTGACCCCAACACCCCTTGCAGAGCCAGTGGGCTCTTTGGTATTTAGAGCCTCGGATAGAATGTCACATGGCCCTGAGTTTCTGTACAACTTTCCAAGGGTTTTGGTGCCTCTACCATCACATTATACAGTTCTTCGTCTACTAAGTTTTCAAAGTAATAAGAACCGTCTGCACGCCTCTTTGCATGTGCCCGCAAGTAGTCCCTAGAACAAATGCCCTTATTTTCACTAAAGGTCGGTTTGCTACCCGAAGCTACTGCTTCTTAGTCCTCCTGATCCCATACCGGTTTCATGCCGTAGTATCCTGCCACACCCATACGGTGGGGGTGTGTGTTCTTCTTCTGAAGTTCCGATTGCATGGCACTCTTCCTAATAAACTCTTCATTGGTCCTGACCCTTTTGAATTCTGTCCAGTCTTCCTTTCAAATTTGGGGGTATGAGGGGATTGGATCCTTGCCTTGACTCAAGTACTTCTTGTACAACACATGCTTCCTATTTCTCCAAGTATCCCTGGCCTTCTTAAGTGCAGCGTGTTCCACGTGCACTCTCCACTCCTCAGGAACGTTGAAGTCCTCCATGATCTCCTGAACTATCATGTGTCGTGTTTCTGTATCAGCCTTCTGAAACCCTGGCAGATTAACGTTGAGCCTTGCCCTGCCAACAAATCCACACACACTCCTTAACCTCGTGCGTGCTTTATCTGGTTTAGTTGGAGGCCAAGACTTCAAATCGATGTCAGCTACTTCGTATACACCTTTAGGCTAGTGTGTGGGCTTTCTTGGAGCGTTCTTCCGTCTCTTAACCGGAAGGGTGATTGTGGTAGCTCTATCCCGTTCCTCATTTCTTGATCCACGATCATCTGTTGTAGACATGTTGGTTTCGGACTCAGATGAAGATACATCGGCAGAAGTATGACTATCATCGCTGCTAATCGGCATCTACAGAGGACACACGCGAAATTCAGAAAAGGGGGATAAGGATAAATTAAAGGTAATAGCTTGGCAGCAAGCTGTCTAAACATAACATGCGATAATTTGGAAATGTATGACTAATTTGTTCATTTTGTATGACTCACGCGCACATGATATGTAACTCGACAATAACTAATTGGAACACATACAACTTATATGCAGTTAGAAGGTATATGATGAACATAAATACACTCTCCATTATTTTATAACCAATTTGGGGACAAACCGAACCAAATAGGAAAAGGGATCACGAGATAATAGACCTCACCATGATGGAGGGCAGCAACTAACACGTTTTTGTGCAAACCCAGCAGGAGAGGCGAGGGTACATGATCGATATGCTCGAGGACGGCTGGCGAGCAAATGAAGACGGCGAGGCATGGGCAGTCGCGTGTTCAGAACGGCAGTGAAGGGTAGGGTTGAAGCCGGGAAGCGGGTACACGGTCGGGTTGAACACGAAGGCGTCAGAAAGGGTTCTGGTGTGGATCTGGGGAACGGGAGGGTGCTGGCGACGAAGTTTGGGTAGAATACGCGGGTGGGGGGCATGTTGGCGGCTTTGGTGAAAAGGGTGAAAAAATAGTGTCGGGCGCCTCGTGGAAAGGCCTATGCAAACGGTTTCGTATAGTTACCCGTGTGCACAAGCAACATAAATTCGTTTGAAATGAAAACGTGACCTCATCGTTTTGTCTCAAAAAAATTCTATGATACGCAGCTACCATTGTACCCTGGTATTGACTTTGTGCCGCATTTCATGTATCGTTTGATATTTTTCAGCCGTTTTTCCATTTATTAGACGTTTAGTGCATATAAATCAAATCCCAACTGCAACTACATGTGGGTTGCTGGCAAAGAAGGCACTAAAAATTATTTCTATGTCACTTTGTGTGTTTTCATTCATCGTCCAAGGAATGAAAAGAATTTTCAAACATTTCAGCCACGAGATGCGTCCACCTACATAATGCATGTCAGTAATTTAATTACAGGAAATGCAGATGGACTCGGAAAATCACAAAAATCGATGTGTCATCGTGGCGTGATCTCAAGCCCCCATGGAATTTTTTTGGTAAACTTTGGCACAAGTTACGATGATCGCTCCTTAGAAACCATATCATCTTAGTAGAAGGATCATAGTTCCAAACGGAGAAGTGGCAAATCGAACTCCAATCGACGGTGGCTTCATCGCCTCTCCTTAAGTTTTTTCCCACGGTAGGAACCATCATTATAGGCCAGGTTTGATTTTCTAGGGCATTTATGGGCCCGTTGATATATTTAAGCCATTTTTAGCATTTACGGGGCATTTAGTGCATATAAATCAAATCCCAACTGCAACTACGTGGGTTGACGAGAGGGGTAATGACTGTCGTTTGATGTGGGTGCATCCTATGGTGTAGATGTATGATCCGTGTGGCTTGGATTTTGGCCAATCAGAACACACGACTCACTTTGCGCACATTAGGTGTCATCGGCCACTGTTTGGGAAGCACACGGCTTTAATGAATAAACCGTGTGCTATTTGTTTATGCATAACAATCATATTTTCATTTCAATGAATACGTGACTTCATCATTTCGCCTCAGATTATTTTCATCGGTACACAATCATCTTTTAACCCTTGTATTGATTTTATGTCGCATTTTAGGACTCGTTTGCTAATTTTAAGACATTTTTCACCAACGTAGGGCATGTTAGTAATTTAATTGGAGGAAATGCAGATGTACTCCAAAAATCACGAAAATGGGTGTGTCACCGTGGCATGATGTGAAGACCACTTGGAAAAAAATTGGTAATGTCTGGCGGAATTTGTGATGACCGCCCCTTTGGAAAGCAAGGCATCTCACAAGAAGGATCGTAGTTTCCAAAAGTAGAGTTGGCATTTCGGACTCCAATCGGTGTCGACTTTCATCGTTTGGCCTTGATTTTCTTCCATGGTACGCAAACATCATTGTACTCCTAATATTGATCTTCTTGTGGATTTCAGGGCTCGTTTGCTATATCTAAGGCATTTTTTGCATTTACCATGCATTTAGTGCATATAAATAAAATCCCAACATGAACTACGTGTGGATCCTAACAAAGAAGCTCTTACAAATCATTTGTGTGTCACTTTGCATGATTTTTGTCATTCTCCAAGGAACAAGAAGAATTTTCAAAGAATTTTGCTGGGAGATGCATCCACCTACACAAGGCATGTTGGTAATTTAATTACACGAAATGCAAATGGCCTCGGAAAATCACGGAAATCGGTGTGTCATCGTGGCGTGATCTAGAGAACCCGTGGATTTTTTTGGTAAACTTTGGCACAAGTTACGATGATCGCTCCTTGAAAACCGTAGCATCTCAGTAAAAGGATCATAGTTCCAAAGGGAGAAGAGGCAAATCGAACTCCAATCGACGGTGTTTTCATCACCTGTCCTTAAGTTTTTTCCCACAATAGGAATCATCATTATACACCAGGTTTTATTTTCTGGCGCATTTCTGGGCTCGCTTTCTATATTGAAGCCATTTTTAGCATTTACGGGGCATTTAGTGCATATAAATCAAATCCCAGCTGCAACTACGTGTGTTGACGAGAGGGAAAAGGATTGTCGTTCGATCTGGGTGCATCCTATGATGCAGGCGTATGATCTTTGGGGCTTGGGTTTTGGACAATCAGAACGCTAACTCACGTTGCGCGCATTAGGGGTCATCGTCCACGGTTTGGTAGGCATGCGACTTTAACGGATGAACCGTGTGCGATTGGTAAACCAGATTGCACATGTTCAGTTCATACATATCGGAGTGAGATCAATTGAGCATTCTAGCTCTAGGGTATGTAGTCATAAATAGTTCAAATTTGTCGGTTTGAGTTGACAACATAAGGCTGGCCATACCTCATAATAAAGTACATGCGAAACTTCTAATAGAACGAACTCAGTACACATCCCTCACGATTCAGAACATGAGAGAATTTAGTACAATAGACATAATGATTAGTTTTTTGACTTAATTCCCATGTACATGGGGTGATCGCGATCATTAGGTTGACCCCTAATGAACTTAAGTTTTCTGATGATTTTACGCTTCTCCTCTATTTTGTCGCGTGGCCCCTTAGGTGGCAACTCATCATATTGATTGTACTCCTCCTCATCACCAACATTTTCGACGCCTAGTACCCTCCTCTTCCCATACATCACTACATGGCAGTTCTTATGTAGCGAGTCTTGCACATAGAAATCTGGATAGCATCGCTGACAAGAATAAATGGGTACTTATGGTAGGTCATATTTCTGCGGTCAACATATGTCTTCCTGTAAGCATCAACATGTACACTACTAAGAGGGACCCATCTGCACTTGAATAATGTCACCTTCAATTTCACATAATTAAGCTCCCAAATCTCTTCGATGGTTCCATAGTATACCTGTTTATCATCTTCGTCTACAGTTAGGCATTCTATTCGAACAGAGTTATTCTGATACGAGGTCTTACCATCACGTTCCTCAGTGTAGAACGTGTTGCCATTTTCGTACGCTTGGAACTTCATAATTGTGGGTGATGGATTTTGTGCCAACCACGTTGCAAGGTCATGATCGGATCCGCGTGCAAAACGAGCCTTCAGCCATCTTACATAGTCCTTATTGTGTGCATTTGTCTCGGTAGCTGGTGAAAGCACATTGGGTAAGTTGTTTCGTCGTATCTCCTTCATGTGTTCTGCAGCATAAGCGTCGAGTATCGGGCTATTATGCAGTACCGTCAAATGGCCTTGATCAGCGAATTCTCCATGTGCACTAACCCGCATGCCAGCAAGGACCGGCTTACCAGCCAGCCTTCCCTCGTGGCGAGAGAGGGGCCCACCTATAGGTCTTTGTTTCATGTATTTGGTGCAAAACTCAACCACCTCCTTCGCAGTATAACCTTGTAGGATGCTTGCCTCTGGATGACATTGGTTCCGACAATAGTGCTTCAATATTCCCATGTACCGCTCAAAGGGATACATGTTGCGAAGAAACACATGACCACAATAATTTATCTCGTTGACAAGGTGCACAATGAGATGGACCATGACATCAAAGAATGACGGTGGGAAGAACATCTATAAGTTTGACAATATTATTGTGATATCAGCTTGCATACGATCCAACTCTTCAATATCTACCACCTTCTGCCATAGTTTGTTGAAGAAATCACAGAGATCAATCAGTGTGTTTCTTATGTTTGTGTCCATCATATTCCTTATGGCCACATGGGGGATTTGTGTCAACATTACGTGGCAATCATGTGACTTCATGTGAGACAACTTCTTTTTAGCCAAGCTGTCATCCACGAGACTTTTGATGTTTGAGGAGTAGGAAGAGGGTGTCTTAATTGACAACAAAAAGTTGAAGAACTCTTTTACTTCTGATGCAGTGAGATTGTAACTCTGGTGAAGGTGGAGCAATTTTTCATCATCTTCTACTTCATTCATGCGTGCAGGTTGATCACCAAGCATATCGAGTCGTGCACTGTCACCATCCTTTATTTTGCCTTTAATCCTGAGCAGAGTACCAAGGATGCTTTCACAGACGTTCTTCTCTACGTGCATGACATCAATGCAGTGATGTAGACTTAGGAACTCCCAATAAGGTAATTCCCAGAACACTAATTTCTTCTTAAACACTTGGTCCTTGGGTGTTTTTTTTGACGTTGAACCAAATCCCATGCCAAGAACAACTTTAATTTTTTAACCATGTCGTGGACCTCTTTCCTATCATAGGGTCTTGGACCCATTGCTTTCTCTGTCGTACCATCAAACTCAGCATTCATATTTCGGTAAGGGTCATCTCTCCTTAAGAACCTACGATGACGCAAATAAACGGTTTTACGTGACTTGGAAAGAAATCTACTCGCTGTCCTATCCATGCACGTGACACATCCTACTGGTCCCTTTGTTTTCTGCCCCGAAGTGTTGCATAACGCCGGCATATCTTGAATAGTGTGCATCAGCAATGCATGTAGCCAGAAAAACTCCTTTGCGTAAGCATCATAACATTTTACACCAGGCTCCCACAATGTTAATAGTTCTTCTACCAGTAGGTGAAAGTAAATGTCGATATCATTTCCAGGTTGCTTCGGGCCTTGGATAATCATCGACATCATGATGTATTTTTTTCTTCATCCACAACCAAGGAGGAAGGTTATATATGCACAGAAGCACCGGCCAAGTGTTGTGTTGGGTGCTCATATCGCCAAATGGATTAAATCCGTCAGTACGCCCCCCTAGCCATATATTTCTAGGATCCTTTGAAAAATCTTTAAACATGCCCTCTATTTGTTCCCATTGAGCCCCATCTTTCGGGTGCCTCATATATTTATCCATAGTTCACTCATCATGATGCCACTGCCACCTCTTTGCCTCTATAGGGTTTGCAAACAGACGCTTCAACCTTGGAATTATAGGCAAGTACCAAAAAACCTTGAACGGGATTCCTCTCTTGATCTCTTCATCCATTTTGTACTTGTCCTTTGCTGTCATGCGCTTGTATCGTGCATGCTTGCATATGCGACATGAATGCAAATCTTTGTCGTCACCGCAGTACAACATACAATCATTCACACAAGCGTGTATCTTCTGGACTTCAAATTCCAATGGACAAACAACTTTCTTTGCTTCGTTCGTGCTTTTGGGGAGCACATTATCTTCTGGAAGAATGTCTTTCAAAAGACTCAACAACTCTGTGAAGGCCTTGTTTGGTAGACCGCTTTCTGCTTTCAATCTGAGAAGCGCTAGTGTGACACTTTACTTGGAATATTTCTTTTTGCAACCTGGATACAAATCTTTCTTGGAGGCCGCATCAATGGTTGGTAGCTCCTTGTACTCGGCTAAATCTGCTTCCGGGCCATGGAAATCTGCAATCATAGCAGCAAAATCTTGCATATCATCAAGGTCGGTGTCGTCTGCCTCACACTCTTGGTTTTTCTTTGGGGGGTTTGGCATGCCAGTCTTCCATCTGTAGCTTGACTTCTGAGTCACGAGGTTAAATTCAACATCCATGCGACTCTAATTGGGGTTTGGCACCTCGCCGACATGCAGGTTATTACCTTCATCCATAACCGACTCTTCACCGTGTCTAGTCCATTGTGTGTATCCACCCATGGATACCCTCTTGTATAAGTGTAACTCGACCTCATCAATTGGACGTGACACCGTATTGGTACAATCCTTGCATGGACACAGGACATAATCTTCTTCGCCAATTCTCCTCTTTGTCCATTCAGTGAAAGCCATGAACTTCCTCGTGCCAGCCACATACCTTGAGCTTGTCCGATCCCCCATCCATTCGGATCGTTCCATCCGTACACGCGAGGGGTAATTGAAAAAACATTAATGTATGGATTAATGGATGCACAAAGATGCGTGAATAAATCACAAGATTTTATTTTCAAAATTTATGGAGGGCGCTGCATAATGTTATCCAGCCGTGCGATGACATTAATCAATGACCGCTCAATTTACATGTATCATCACTAGTAGTACGCTTATATGAATTTAATAACTTAATTAGGCAACTCAACGAAAAGAATACCTTAATTAATTAGCCGCGCGTCGACCTCCACCCATCCGACAGATCGAGTAGCGCGTAGCAGCGGCATAGTGAGACAACAGGGTCGAGGAGTAGAGCTTAGCGGGGCAACCGCCTGAAGTCCGAGCTCCGCTTCCCACCTACGACCGCGAGGGACGTGCTCCAATCACGCCGGCACCGACCACGAGGATTGAGCTCCTCCTATATCTCCCGTCGCCAACCGAGGATTGACCTCCTATCACGCCGCCACCGTCGACCGACCGAGGATCGACTTCCTATAACGCCGGCACTGCCGACCGACTGAGGATTGACCTCCTATCCGGTAGCCATTGCCTCGGTCGCCGCCCACATCTCCATCAGCATAACATTTTTTGGTTTCTGGAGAACGGTTGTTTACCGCCCCATATGTACCTGGTAGCACATCACAAATGGTTATGTTACGAAAACCGTGTATCATGCACGTTTCCATCTCACGGGATTTGGTTTGGGAAACCGTGTGCCGTATACAAGAGAGTGCGATAAATGGTTCCCCGACCGTTATCAGATCCCCATAGTTTCCCCGTCTTCCCCAAATCCCTAAATAGCCTCCAAATCCCTAGCCCCCAAATTCCCTAGCGTGGCGCTGACATTGGAGTAATGCGGAAGAGTGGTGCTGATGGTTTCAGTGCGGTGCTCCAGTTCGTACAGTCGCTCTTGGCGGCGCCACCACGACTGCGGTCAATGCCGAGCACTTGCCTAAGGTCATCAGGAGGCCGGTGTACTACGGATCTGAATCGTCTTGCCAGGTCCCAATCATTCCTCATCTTTTAAGCATGTCCAGAGCAAGCAGCTCACTCAATCCGTCCTGAATTGCCCCCCCCCCCCCTAGGAAAGCGATCAAATGTCGGATCTAGAGTATGAGTCCAACGGACTCCCACAACATGAGTTGGATTCCGAGTTTTGCCCCACCGAGAAGTACCAAAAGCTGAGTTGTGTGCACGGACACACTCCCGCTCGACGTGTATGCACGGAGGGATTCGACATTGGCAGACGGTTTCTCGGTTGCCCCTTAGAGGTTAGTGCTAAGTTCATCCTTTAAGTTCAGTTAATGCCCTCACTCATCATGATTATTTAACATTCGCAGGGATATGAGGCTTGTGCCTTTGTTAACTGGTTGGATGATGAATGGCATGGCAGGGCTCCGAGTGTTATCACCAAGCTTGCAGAAGATACGTAAAGCTGAAGAAGAAACTGACTGATCTGGAGTGTACAATCACTACAATGAAGCAAGAATGAATCAATCACAGACAATAGATGAAAGCAAGAGACAAGAAGGAACTAGCATGTGTAGTTGTAGTTGTTGTATTAGCCATCTTCTATGCACTGTTTGCAATGATAATTAGGGGTTTCATTTGATTATTACTGGCTACATCAATAAGCAGAGTTCATCTATTGCTTACCAACTGTCCTATTACCTCCGTCCCGGTGTATAAGTCATTCACGTAGTTCTAGGTCGACAATTTAACTATCTAAATATGTATTATATGTGACAAAAAATATATATTTAGAAACTACATCCGTGTAGAAATCTAGTGATACACTTTTCATGACATATAACACGTATTTAATTCCTCAAATCGATGACCTAGAACTACGCGAATGACTTATACACCGGGACGAGGGAGTATGTTAAATGCTTGTTTCACACCGTTGTGTTTCATATAAGCGTGTGAGTAGTTAAACAATGCATCTAGCGAACCGTGTGAACTGCTAAAATGTACCATGTGAAATAGTTGGCATATTGCACACATTTGGACGCTCCAACCCGTGCGCGTAATTATCACATTGAGAACTGCATAATAGAGGGAATTTAGAGCGATGGGTACACACAATTGCGATTGATTATATCGGAATTCTAACCGCCTGCCAAGGCGCTAATATAATCCGTCAATCCCCCGCTTCAATTGTCATTCCTCTTTTCTTCACACCATGCTTCAGTCGCCACCATGTTTATCGTCCAAACCGGCTGCGCTACACTTAGACACACTCTGCACTCTCGCTTTCTCGTCGGTTGTTTACGTAACGCAGTCATGTCGAGCGACAGCGAGGATGACTGGCGAACAGTTTCGCCAGTCTAGTGCCCGATCTAGGGTAATCATCGCGCTCGTCTTCCATAAGTCCGGCGTCGGGCCCTGACCTCCATTTTATCCGGCTCATGGAAGGGATGCCACCGCCCGAGTCATCAGACGACGACCAGACGGACGAGGAGGCGCCGAAGGACGAAGAAGACGATGACGATGAGGAAGAGGAGGAGGAGGAGGAATGGTTGAACTTGTTACAAGCGTCGTCAGTTGTTCGTCCTTTTGGTACATGGTTGTGGCATGCGTGCCAACTCTAAACTTGTTAAGACTTTGGTGTGTTTGTTGGCCGATGAGCCACTGTGTCGCTACTTGGTATGGTTTTGTTGTTGTTGTAAATCTCATGTGGTTTTATTTATAAAGTCGAACAATCACCTTTTCTCTAAAAAAGAGATAGTGTATATAAAAGACAACCACATCCAAACCATCCTCTGTAAACAAATATAATACGTTCTAGATTACTACTTTAGTGATCTAGAACGTCTTATATTTATTTACAAAGAGAGTACAAGATATGAAACACTTACTAAGTCAACTTCTTTCACAACAGCTCTACAAGTAAAACGTCCTTGCGGCTTGCGCCCTTGTTTTTTTTTTTTTTTTTAATTTTGCTTGCGCCCTTGTGGCCCTCGTTCTCCGGTGGTTTGATCTCCTGGTCACCCCAGACGTGCTGTGTGACATGTGAATCGAGTTCGCTCGTCAGGCGACCCAATGAAATGACGCTGATGCTGATGCCATGGCAGGGCAGAAATCGATCGAGCCAGCCGGTGCCTACAGGCAGCACAGCATTGCCAGTCGGGCCCACAAGCAGAGCAAGCTGCCGGGCCGTCGTCTTGGAGCCTTGTCGCTGCCTCACTGCCATTCTATATTGCCAGCTCCACGTCCACCTAAGCTCCACATGGGTTACCGTGCACTGCTAGCAGTCGGACATGTCATCTTCGCATTTCAGAAAGCGATGATACGAAGATCTGCCTCTGCGCTCGATCTGGCCACAGTCAAGCCAGCCCTACGCGCCTCACGCAGCTACGAATTATTCTTCAGGGAGGTATCTGCAGATACATCTTGTATGATGGAGTATTCTGAAAATGATGATGGAGCTAGGGTTTCGGTTCTCCTCTACAAATACCCACGTACGTACCCCGGGTTCTTCAGCCACGTCCACGGTCGCACAAGCACACTTCTAGCCAACCCGTACGTGCAAGCACCTCCGCACCATCGGGCTTTCAGCAGCCATGGCACCGAAGGCCTTGCTCCTCGTGGCTCTCAGCCTGGTCCTCGTCTTCACTGTGGCCAACGCTTGCGGCGATAGCTGCCCGACGCCGACTCCGGCGACCCCGACACCGACGCCGTCCCGCAGCAAGTGCCCCAAGAACGCGCTGAAGCTGGCTGCGTGCGCCGACGTCCTGGGCCTCGTCAGCGCCGAGGTCGGCCAGCCGCCGGCCGAGCCGTGCTGCAGCATCCTCGGCGGCCTCGCCGACCTCGAGGCCGCCGTCTGCCTCTGCACGGCCATCAAGGCCAACGTGCTCGGCATTAGCCTCGATATCCCCGTCAAGCTCAGCCTCCTCGTCAACTACTGCGGCAAGAACCTCCCTAGTGGCTTCACTTGCGCTTGATTAAGCTACGTAGCTCATCATGTGGTTGCATGCAGCACGCGCACATGAACACAGCGTTCATTCGTGACTGCCTGCATGTTGAGTTCTTCGATATCGTTGTCTGCTTACTCGATCTGTTGGTTCTGAATGTAGAACTGCTTCAGATCTATCTGGTGTGCCAATTGTTGTGCATGTTTCGTTCGTTATTGCTCTCCTTTTGCCATTTGGTAGTGGAGAATAGATGCAACTGTGTTTGTACTTGGGTTGTATCTGCAGTTGGTGCATGTAGTCTGTGTGCCCTTCAGAGCAAGAAGTTGTGATCAAGCAATGCTGCTTACTTGCATTAAATATTATTTTACCGGCTATTTGTTCAAAACTTTGACGACTTCTTAAGTACTCCCTCCGTAAAGTAATATAGGACGTTTTAGATCACTACTTTAGTGATTTAAAACGTCTCATATTACTTTACAGAGGTAGTACTAAGTAACATGCAAACTCATACCCCCCTCCACACACACAGAGAAAGCTAATGTGAGATTCCCCAGCCCATATACTATTCTGAAAATGGACACCAAATTGAATGAAATACATAATGCTATCATGCTCAAATTAATGTGCATTGCAGACTCCCGGTAAAGTAAGCGCATTCTCAGTTCTCACATTTGCAACCCATTATATATGCATCTCATATTACATTGCTAAAAAATCACACTAGCACATTCCTGCGATCAACGCCTACGGTCCAGTTACACCAAAATTTCGGTTCGAAGTGTACTCAACACCAAAAAAATAGTGATCCATCAACACACACTACAACGCATGATCAAAGATGGCCCTTAGGCTACAATGTGTCATCAAAAGAGGTCCTTTCAGAACTTGAAACCAAAAGAGTAGTCCACAAAACTTGTTTCAATTCACGAGCACTTAACAAAGAAAGAACAAAGTTTTTTTTGACACTTAAGAATGAGCGAACTATGCTTTCTTGAGTTGTATATCCGCCCGTAAAAGTGTCATCATGTGTTTGATCAACAAAAGCTCATAGGCACACCTGCACTCACCCGGTTGTATCCATGCACATAGACTACCTCTATGAACTTCTCTGATGTTTTGAGACTGCCAAAGTCACCACAAGCATCGTATAGTTGTTGAGCACGTCGTCTCCCACTGAAATTAGCACAAACAATTCTTTCTAGAGTAAATACAGGAAACCTGAGCACCCGTGCCAAATCTAAACTAGAATCTCGGTTCAAATATTCCACTACAAGAAATATAATTAATTGTCATGCAAAAACAATCCTTGTTGACACCTTTTTAGATCCAAGTGTCATGGAGTTATTATTTTTATAAACGGGTAAAGCAACTAAAGATTGTACAACGGAAAACTCGTCAAATATATTAATGAGCATCCATATCTTTAGAGAGGGACGATTTGGTGCCCATGCTCATCTACACCCGCCCATGAACATTAAACTCAAAAAATAGCGAACAATTAAGAAATATTGAAATTTGTAGGCATACAAGATGCTCGGATGTGTTAGGAGCATACGAATTTTCGTGGCCAACTGAAATCCGAGAAGCTCCTGGAAAAAAGATACTATCGAAGAAACTTCAAAAAAACTGTACTGTGTAGATTCAAATTTTTTTTTGCCACAACCCGATTTGGCTGCCAAGCGAAGCTTTCCCTAACGCAAGCACTATGACAAAATTAATATGATGTTTTTTTTTACGGGTAGTATGGTGCTTTTAGTATGTAGTAGAAATGTACTCCCTCCGTAAATGAATATAAGATGTTATAGATCACTAAAATAGTAACCTAAAACGTCTTATAATTGTTTACAGAGGAAGTAGAATGTTTTTCTTTTGCTAGGGAAAAGAAAGCTCACATATCCCTACGACCCTACTACACATGTCAATGTTGGGCTGGAGAATTCTCTAGAAGCATTCACGTGACCTCCACAAGACGGCGAGCTCGCGACAAAATGGAGGTGACCCACGCCACCTACATCAGCTAACCTTTTGCTCGGTCAGGCAAGACGTACGTACTGGCCGGCGCAGCCCTGGTCCCAGCTGCACCGCCCGGCCGTTGCGTCGTGACACCGTTCGACCTCAAGATCTCACCGGTTTCCGGCGCGCGCGGCAGTAGGGCGCTAGCTAGGGCCAGCAGCGGCAGCGCGCCCGTGACCGCCGGTGGGCCGGCCGGCCGGGTGCCTGGCTCCGCGTGATCACGGAGTCGAGAATAGTTTGCCTGCTACGTTCGTGGGAGTGGCTCCACCGTCCATGGCGCAGACGCTCAGGGGCGCAGTCCGAATGTCTACGCGCCCGTGACTCTGCTCCGCGCGCCAGCACAGGTGACCGCGCGACGTCTCCTCGGTCTCGTTGGTCGTGTCGCCGGTAGATCTGGGCCCAGTTCTTTTGTCAGAATCTACGGATTCTTTCAGAATCTGACCCTTTCCCAACACATCACATAAAGATTTCGGTATTATAAAAACACTAGCATCAAGGTCACACAAAGCATTGCATTCATAATCTTTAAGTTTAATTTTAATAGTAGGTTCACATTCATCATGTAATTTTCTAGGTATTGAAACCTCTAACTCAAATTTCTTCTCTTGAGATTTTATCATAGCTTCTACGATATGTTTAGTGAAAGCTTTATCTTGTTCGTTAGCTTTAGGTGAGCTAATCATGGATTGCAGCAAGGAAATACATTCAACTAAAGAGCAACTTTCATAATTAAAGTCCTTGTAATCCAAAGTAGTGGGTGCATCACTATTTAAAGTTTTGACCTCTCCAAACCCACTTTTTTCATTTTTATCAATAAGATCATCACCCTCCGAACAAACAGGACACCTTCTAGCTAAAGTTTACTCATCTACAGTCTCTTTATCATCTTTTTTCTAATTAGCAAATAAATATTCAATAAGATAAACACCAATCATTTTAACATCTTCATCATGATTACGATAAAAACTGGGAGGAAGCGTCTTTTCTAGAAATTCTCGCTTAGCTCTCAACCTAGCGGTTCCCTCCTTGCTTTCATCAACAAATATTTGGTTGGATTTAATAGTCTCATTAATATCATGTTTGGGTGTCAAAGTTTTATTTTAAGAATTTCCACATCACGAGCAATCATATCCATGTTTCTAGCCATATCGTCAACTTTATGTAGTTTTTCTTCTACCATAGTATTGAATTTTTTTTATAACTAATAAATTCTTTAATTGTGTTCTCAAGATCAGAGGGTATCCTATTATTATTATTGGAGAAATTATCATAAGAATTGCCATAATTATTAGAGGAGTTACCGGGATACGTCTAGTATTGAAATTACCTCTATAAGCATTGTTGTTGAAATTATTTCTAGAGACAAAGTTCACATCAATGGCATCATTATTTTGCTCAATCAAAGAAAATAATGGCACATCATTAGGATCAACTTGATCATTCTTATTTGCAAACATATTTATAAGAGAATCCAACTTCTCACTCAAAGTAGTGATTTCTTCAACAGAATTTACCTTCTTACCAGTCGGAGCTCGCTCGGTGTGTCATTGAGAATAATTTGTCATGATATTATCCAGTAATTTAGTAGCTTCTCCCAATGTAATCTCCATAAAGGTACCACCTGCAGCAGAGTCTAGAAGATTTCTCGACACAAAGTTTGGCCCCGCACAGAAATTTTGTATTATCTTCCATAAATTTAAGCCATGAGTGGGACAATTTCTAATCATCATTTTCATTCTCTCTCATTTTTGTGCAAAATGTTCTTGCTCATGTTGTGTAAAATTCATAATTTGTTTTTAGAGAGATATAACATTAGCGGGAAGGGAAAATTTGACAATAAAAGCATCCTTGCACTTATCCCATGTTCCAACACTATTGCGAGGCAAGGATGAAAACCAAGTTTTAGCTTTATCTCTTAGTGAAAAAGGAAATAATTTTAGTTTAACCACATCATTATCCATATCCTTTTTATTTTGCATATCACATAATTCAACGAAGGTATTAAGATGTGTAGCGGGATCGTCATTAGGACTTCCCAAAAATTGTTCTTTCATAACAAGATTTAGCAAAGCGAAATTAATATCAAAAGCTTCCACACTAGTGGCGGAATGGTATTGGGGTACTAATAAAATCATTATTATTAGTATTTTAGATGTCACACAATTTGGTATTTTCTTGAGACATATTGGCAAAGCAAGTAAACTAGCAAGCAAACGAATAAACTAACAAGTAAACTAGATAACTAAGCAAACAAGCAAATAGAAATATATTTTTATTTTTGATTTTTATATAAATTAAAATATAACAGAAAATAAAAAGTAGAACAAGTGAAATATAATTTATGTGTAGGGACCTGACAAGAATTTGATGATGCTCCTCGGCAACGGCGCTACAAATTCTTCCTGCTACTTGTGAGCTTTGTTGGGATTTTCCCCGAAGAGGAGAGGAGATGCACTACACTAGAGATAAGTATTTCCCTTACTGAGAATCAAGGTTATCGAACCAATAGGAGAACCAATGCAAATTCTCTTAAACAGTACCTACACACACAAAACCAAACACTTGCACACAACACGGGCAAGAGGGTTATCAAGCCCCTTGAACTCGTTACTTGCAAGGACTAAATCTTGATAGAATAGATATTGTCAATGGAAAATAAAATAAAAGTTAATAAAGTGCAGCAAGGTAATAAAGATGTTTTTGATTTTTATGTTTAAGTAGACCCGGGGGCCATAGTGTTCGTTAGAGGCTTCTCTCTCGAAAGTAGCATACGGTGGGTAGACAAATTACTGTTAGGCAATTCATAGAATTGCGCATAGTTATGGCATGTTATTCACGGCAATGATCAAGTATATAGGCATCACGTCCATAAACAAGTTTACCAAAACAATTCTGCATCTACTACTATTACTTCACCAATCGACCGATATCCAGCATGCATCTATGGTATTAAGTTCATGACAAATAAAGTAATGCTTGGAGCAAAATGACATGATGTAGACAAAGTAAGACGAGCAATATGTTCAGACCCCGTCGTTTTACCCTTAATGGCAACAACACAAATACATGTCTTGACCCCTTCTGTCACGAGGATAGAGCACCGCAAGATTTAACCCATTACAACGCACCACTCCCACCGAAGATAAATCAATCTAGTTCGCCAAACCAAACCGATAGATCGGAGAGAAGTAGGAAGTTATAAGATCATGCATATTGAAATTACGAGGAGATGCAATAACTTTTCAAGAATAATCTGATCATAAACCCACAATTCATCGGATCCCAACAAACACACCGCAAAACAAGATTACATCGAATAGATCACCGGGAAGATCGCGATGAACTTTTTATTGAAGATCAAAGAGAGTGAAAAAGCCCTCTAGGTACTAGATATGGACCTATAGGTCTGTGGTGTAGTACTCACGCATCATCATGGAGGCATCAAGGTTGATGTAGATGGCCTCCGTGATCGATTTCCCCTTCGACAGATCACCGAAAAAGGTATCCAGATGGCCTCCCGTCGGAACAGAGCCTTGCAGTGGCGGAAAAAGTTTTTCGGGTGGCTCACTGTTGGTTTCCCGATATTTGAGAATTTATAGAAGTGGAATTAGTTCAAACGAAGCCACAGGGGGCCCAAGGTACCTGGGCGCGCCCAGGTGCCTTGTGGGCTCCTCGTGCAACTTCCTGACTCCTCCCGAAGCTTCACGGGTCTCTTTTGTCCAGAAAAAAAACGTCAAAAAGTTCCATAGCGTTTGGACTTCGTTTGGTACAGATTTCTTGGAAAACCAAAAATAGGCAGAAAACAGCAACTGGTACTTGGCACTGGGTTAATAGGTTAGTTCCCAAAAATGATATAAAATATCATATAATTGCATATAAAGTATCCTAGATTGATAATATAATAGCATGGAACAATAAAAAAATTATAGATATGTTGGAGACGTATAAATACACCATCTATTACCTTTTGGAGAGTGGTGTCTCTTACATTGGTTAGGTGTCGCTTGGGAGCCTCCGGATCGTGTGGAGTTGAAACAAGAAATTTGTAAGGGCAAGGAGATATCCTACTTCGTGAAGATCTGCCTCGAGTGAGTCTAGTCCTTCGTGGACGTAAGTCATGGTGGAATAGGCAAGGTTGCTGATACTTGTGATCTGCGTTGGGTTTTCCGTGAAGAGGAACGGGTAATTGCAGAACAAAGCGGATAAGTATTTCCTTCAGTTAGGAAACCAAGGTTTATCGAACCAACATGAATATCAATCCTCAACCATCTTCAGCGGCTGCACACAAATAAACAAACAACTTGCACCCAACGCGGGCAAGAGCGTTGTCAATCCCCTTGATCTCGCTATTTGCAAGCAAATGAGTTGTGCAGATAATTGTTGATAAATATAAATTGCAAAATAAATAAAAAGTAAATAAAGGAAGCAAGGTAATTGTAGCGTTTGTAAATATATAAGCGAATAGACCTGGGGGCATAGTTTTCCCTACCGGCATCTCTCATGTAGGCAGCATACGGTGGTAACAAATTACTGTTGGGCAATTGATAGAAAAACGGATAGTTATGTGATGTTCACGGCAATGATCATGTATATATAGGCATCACGTCCATAAGCAAATAGGCCAACTCCTGCCTGCGCCTATTACTATTACTCCACTCATCGACCGCTATCCAGCATGCATCTAGAGTATTAAGTAAAACAGAGTAATGCTTGGAGAACGATGACATGATGTAGACAAAGTAAACTCAAACAATATGAATGAACCCCATCGTTTTATCCTTAGTAACAACAACACAAAGACGCATCTTGTCCCCTACTTTGTCACTGGGATATAGAAACTCGCCAGGTTGAACCTACCACAACGCACCACTCCCACCGATGAAATATCAATCTACTTGGCCAAAGCATATCAATAGATCGGAGAGGATTACGAAGCTATAATGATCATGCACTTAAGAGATAATAATAATCAGAGGCATCTCAAATACTTTTCATGAATAATATGAACATAAACCCACAATTCATCGGATCCCAACAAACATACCGCACAATAGGATTACATTGGATAGATCAAAGCGAAGATGTGATGACCATTGTATTGAAGATCATAAGAGAGAGAGATTGCCATCTAGGTACTAGCTATGGACCCATAGGTCTGTGGTGAACTCACACATCATCATGAGGGCAACAAGGTTGATGAAGAGGCCCTCCGTGATCGATCCCCCCTCCAGCAGGGTGCCGGAACGGAGCTCCAGATGACCTCGTGATGGAACAGAGACTTGCGGCAGCGGAAAAAGGGTTTCGGGACTGCCTCCGAGGTTTTTAGGATTTTAGAGAATTTATAGGCCGAAGAGGGACGTCGGGAGGCGCCCGAGGGGGCCACCACATATCAGGGCGCGCGCTCCCTAGGGCGCGCCCTGATGTGTGGTGGGGCCTCGTGCACCTCCTGGCTTCCTTCCAAAGCTTCTAGGTCTTCATATAGTCCAGAAAAAATCAACAAAAAGTTTCGTGGCAATTGGACTTCGTTTGGTACTGTAAACCTGAAAAGGCAAAAACACGCAGAAAACAACAACTGGCACTGGGCACTGGGTCAATAGGTTAGTGCTCAAAAATATTATAAATTGGTAAATAAAGACCCAAAAAGTATCCTAGAATGATAATATATCAACATGGAACAATCAAAAATTATAGATACGTTGGAGACGTATCAAGCATCCCCAAGCTTAATTCCTGCTCGTCCTCAAGTAGGTAAATGATAAAAACAGAATCTTTGATGTGACATGCTATCCACTATGTAATCTCGTGCATGTATCCTCATTGAGAAAAGATGAATCGTTAAATATTAACAAAGCAATAATTGAAATGTAAGAAATCGACTTGTTAATTCTTACAAGTATACGATCCTTAAGAAATGTTTAACCCCCCATTCATCTTATTGTGTTAGCAAGCCATGGCTCCATCTTCACCACATTAATACAAATGTTAAGCACCACGGTGTCCAAGTCAGGCAATTGGTTCATACTTTTTCAATATGCATCAACTTTTTATTCTTCACGCAATACACGAGCATGAGCCATTGGACATAGCATTTGAGTGGAATAGAGTATGGTGGTAGATATCAAAGGGTAGGAAGTGGAGAAGATAGTCTCACATCAACTAGGCATAACAACGGGCTATGGAGATGCCCATCGATAGATGTCAATGCAAGGATTAGGGATTGCCATGCAAATGATGCACTAGAGCTATAAGTGTATGAAAGCTCAAATGAAGCAGTGGGGTGTGCATCCAACTTGCTTGCTCATGAAGACCTCGGGCATTTGAGGAAGCCCGTCATAGGAATATACAAGCCAAGTTTGTAATAATGAATAGGCAATTCCCCCTAGCATATGAAAGTGATATATCATGAGACTCTCTACATGAGGAACATGGTGCCACTTTGAGGCACAAGTGTGGTAAAGGATAGTAGCAAAGTCCCTTCTCTCATTTCCTCTTTTTTGAATGGATGGTGGGCTCATTTGGCCTCCCCCATCTTTATTGTCGTCCGGAGTCTCATCTCGACTTATGGGAGAATCATCGTCTCCATCATTATTTCCTCACTGGGACAATGCTCTAATAATGATGACCTTCACACTTTTATCTACTTACAACTCAACATGGAGAACTGATATGAAGATATGACTCTGTATGAATGCCTCTGGCAGTGTACCAGGATGTGCAATGATCTAGCGTGCATGCATCAAAAACATTATGAAAGGTGGCTTTACCACAAATACTATGTCAGCTCTATATGATCATGCAAAGCAATATGACGATGAACGAACTAGTCATGTGAAGTGACGATGGAATTTGCATGGCAATATATCTCGGAATGGCTATAGAAATGCCATGATAGGTAGGTATGGTGAATGTTTTGAGGAAGATATAATAAGTCTTATGTGCAACAGAGCGTATCATGTCACGGGGTTTGGATGCACCGGCGAAAGTTACACCGATCCTCGAGGTGAGAACGGGCTATGCACGGTACCGAAGAGGCTAGCAAATTATGAAAAGGTGAGATTGCGTATGTCCATGGTTTCACATTAATCATAAAGAACTCATATACTTATTGCAAAGTTTTATTAGTTTATCATAAATCAAAGTAATAATCGCATGTCCCGAGGGAAGTGGTTGGTATGAGTTAACCATCGTGCACTTCCGACCCGAAACAACACTAGGATTTCAACGAGGAATAGAAATGCTCACACATCATCACCATGCCTCTTTAATTTTTAGATGAACAAAAAGGTCAACCTTTCTTAATACCGACACTTCTATGGTTTAACAATTATGAACTCACGCCTACTTCATATTACTACATCAATATCATTGACCCACAATTTCTTTATATGTGCTACATGATGGTTTTGATTATCACTCCTTGAATACCTAATATTTTTGGACTAGTCTGTATGACCCATGCAAATTACCATCACTATTTATTAACTCTCAAACAAATATAAGTGAATAATGAGAGTGAAATCATTTCTATAAAATCTACACGCCACCGTGCTCAAAAAGATATAAGTGAAGTACTAGAGCAAATGCTAAGCTCAAAAGATATAAGTGAAGCACATAGAGTATTCTAATAAATTGTGATGAAGGTGTGTCTCTCTTAAATAGGTGTGTCCAGAAAACAATGATTGTGGCAAACTGAAAGTAAAAGCAAACAAAAGCAAACGACGCTCCAAGAAACTCATATCATGTGACGAATAAAAATATAGCTCCTAGTGACATACCGATGGATTTGAGACGAAAGAGGGGATGCCTTCCGGGACATCCCCAAGCTTAGACGCTTGAGTATACTTTAAAATATTACCTTGGGGTGCCTTGGGCATCCCCAAGCTTAGGCTCTTTCTACTCCTTATTCCTTTGTCCATCAAGATAACACCCAAAACATGAAAACTTCAATCACACAAAACTCAACAAAACCTCATGAGATCCGTTAGTATAAGAAACATATTGCATACTTTAAGGACTATTGTAAATTGATTCAAATTTCATAAATGCATAATAGTTACTGTATTCTAACTTATCCATGGCTTATACCCCCCCCCCCCCCCATGCAATCCATAGCATAATCAAAACAAGCAACTATGCAAGCAAAAAACAGAATCTGTTTAAAACAGAACAGTCTGTAGAAATATATAGAAGCCTATACTTCTGTAACTCTAAAAATTCTTAGAAATTAGGAATATCTCTATAATTTGTACAGAAACACTGTGTAAAAATTTCAGATCATTATCACGCTCCAGCAAAAAATGAAAATTCCTGTACTGGAGTCAAAAGTTTCTGTTTTGTTTCAGCATCGATTCTACTCATCTTGTGAGTCATCCCAATGGCTTTACTTGGCACAAACTAATTTAAACACAAAAACATAATAATTACAGAGTAAATAATCATGGTATCAAAAATAAACAGAAAGTTTAAAGCAAAAATTTAAGATAACGGGTTGCCTCCCAACAAGCGCTATTGTTTTATGCCCCTAGCAAGGCATAATGATTTCAATGATGCTCTCATGAAAGTAAAGAATTGAAACACAATGGGAGCATCATGAAGCATATGAAAATCACATTTAATCCTAACCCACTTCCTATGCATAGAAATTTGTGAGCAAAAAATTTATGGGAGCAAGAATCAACTAGCATAGGAAGGCAAAACAAGCATAACTTCGAAACTTTGAACACATAGGGAGGAAACTTGATATTATTGCAATTCCTACACGCATATGTTCCCCCCCCTCATAATATTTTTCAGTACCATCAGGAAGGAATTCCATAATATCACTATCACATAAAGCATTCTTTTCATGATCTACAAGCATAGAAGATTTATTACTCTTCACATAAGCAAATTCCTTTTCATTCATGGTAGCGGGAGCAAACTCAACAAAATAACTATCATGTGACACTTGATTGTCATAACCAAATTGAAAATTTAAATCATGATGACATGTTTCATGTTCATCATTACTAATTATAACATATGTTTTATCACCACAATCATCATAATAAATTTGCTCATCAAAACTCGGGGGACAAAAAATATCATTTTCATCAAACATAGCATCCCCAAGCTTGTGGTCTTGCATATCGTTAGCATCATGAATATTCAGATAATTCATACTAACAATATTTCTATCATACTCATCATTAAAGGAACTCACATTAAGCATTTTTTTAATTCTTCCTCTATCAATTGAGCACAATTTTCCGAATCCTTATTTTCACGAAAGACATTATAAAGACGAAGCATATGAGGCAACCTAAGCTCCATTTTTTTGTATTTTTGATTTTTATGAGACAAGCAAAATATACCAGAAAATAAAAATATAAACAAGTGAATGCAAATTTGTGTGAAGTTACTTGGTAGTTGATGATGATATTCCCCGGCAACGGCGCCAGAAATCCTTCCTGATACTTGTGATCTGCGTTGGGTTTTCCGTGAAGAGGAACGGGTAATTGCAGCACAAAGCGGATAAGTATTTCCCTTAGTTATGAAACCAAGGTTAATCGAACCAATAGGAATATCAATCCTCAACCGTCTTCAGCAGCTGCACACAAATGAACAAACAACTTGGACCCAACGCGGGTAAGAGGGTTGTCAATCCCCTTGATCTCGTTATTTGCAAGCAAATGAGTTGTGTAGATAATTGTTGATAAATATAAATTGCAAAATAAATAAAAATTAAATAAAGGCAGCAAGATAATTGTAGCGTTTTTAAATATATAAGTGAATAGACCCGGGGGCCATAGTTTTCCCTAGCAGCATCTCTCATGTAGGGAGCATACGGTGGGTAACAAATTACTGTTGGGCAATTGATAGAAAAACGGATAGTTATGCGATGTTCACGGCAATGATCATGTATACATAGGCATCACGTCCATCACAAAATAGGCTGACTCCTTCCTGCACCTATTACTATTACTCCACTCATCGACCGCTATCCAGCATGCATCTAGAGTATTAAGTAAAACAGAGTAATGCTTGGAGAACGATGACATGATGTAGACAAAGTAAACTCAAACAATATGAATGTACCCCATCATTTTATCCTTAGTAGAAACAACACAAAGACGCATCTTGTCCCCTACTTTGTCACTAGGATATAGAAACTCGCCAGGTTGAACCTACCACAACGCACCACTCCCACCGATGAAATATCAATCTACTTGGCCAAAGCATACCAATAGATCGGAGAGCATTACGAAGCTATAATGATCATGCACTTAAGAGATAATAATATTTAGAGGCATCTCAAATACTTTTCATGAATAATCTGAACATAAACCCACAATTCATCGGATCCCAACAAAAACACCACACAATAGGATTACATCAGATAGATCAAAGTGAAGATGCGATGACCATTGTATTGAAGATCATAAGAGAGAGAGATTGCCATATAGGTACTAGCTATGGACCCGTAGGTCTGTGGTGAACTACTCACACATCATCATGAGGGCAGCAAGGTTGATGAAGAGGCCCTCCGTGATCGATCCCCCCTCCGACAGGGTGCCGAAACGGAGCTCCAGATGGCCTTACGACGGAACAGAGACTTGCGGCGGCGGAAAAAGGGTTTCGGGGCTGCCTCCAGGGTTGTTAGTATTTTAGAGAATTTATAGGCTGAAGAGGGACGTCGGGAGGCGCCCGAGGGGGCCACCACATATCAGGGCGCCCCCCCCCTTGGGGCGTGCCCTGATGTGTGGTGGGGCCCTCGTGCACCTCCTGGCTTCCTTCCGAAGCTTCTAGGTCTTCATATAGTCTAGAAAAAATCATCAAAAAGTTTCATGGCAATTGGACTTCGTTTGGTACAGTAAACCTGAAAAGGCAAAAATACGCAGAAAACAGCAACTGGCACTGGGCACTGGGTCAATAGGTTAGTGCTCAAAAATATTATAAATTGGTAAATAAAGACTCAAAAAGTATCCTAGAATGATAATATATCAGCATGGAACAATCAAAAATTATAGATACGTTGGAGACGTATCAGTTGCTTCTTTGTGGACCTTTCGTGGGTGGAGCCCTCCGTGGACTCGCACAACCGTTATCCTCTGTGGGTTGTAGTCTCCATCAACGTGGACGTACAATAGCACCACCTATTGGAACCACGCCAAAAATCTCTGTTTCTTCATTGCTTTGATCTTCCTATCTCTCCCTTTACTTACACTTGCAATGTTATTACTTTCCGCTGCTATACTCGTAGACTTGCATGTTTAGGGTGTGCTAGACTTGGTAAAATCGTTAAAACTTGCCAACCTATAAAATTGGGAAAAGGTTAGTTTTAAATTTGGTCAAGTAGTCTAATCACCACCCCCCCCCCTCTAGACATACTTTCGACCCTAGAAGTGGTATTAGAGATTTGGTGTCCATTGCATTGGTTTCACAACCTAGGAGAGTATGGCATCTAGTGAGGGAAATTACCACTGTAGAGGTCCATATTTTGATGTTATTTGCTAGTTGGAAGCTTAAAATGAAAATGCATATTCTTGGTCATAACCCCGCCATTTGGGTTGTTGTTCATGTTGGATTGCAAGGTGAATTCTTTGGTGATGGAAAGGAATTGGATCGTGAAACGACCGCAAAAGAATTGAAGATGTTGCAATACAACGCTCAAGCATGCGACATTCTATTCAACTGCATGTGCCCCGAAGAATTTACCAAGATAAGTCGTCTTGAGAATGGGAAGGAAATTTGGGATCTTTGGTTGATATGCATGATGGAACCGAATTCGTCACGGAATCTAAGTTGGATGTGCTCCAGAGTCAACTTGACAAGTTCAAGATGAGGGATGGTGAAGGAGTCGCGGAAATGTACTCTAGGCTTGCTCTCATCACAAATGAGATTGTCGGCTTAGGAAGTGAAGAGATGGCTGACAAATTCATCATCAAGAAGATCCTTAGAGACTTGGATGGAAAGTACGACACTATGTGCACATTGATCCAAATTATGCCAAACTACAATGATCTCAACCCCACGGAAGTCATCGAAAGGATTGTTGCTCATGAAATGTCACTCAAGGACAAGGAAGACCTTCACAACAAGTCAAGCGGCGCATACAAAGCCACAAATGACACTCCCACAACTTCTAGTTACAATCTTGTTACCAATGAAGAGATAAGCCTCATGGTTAAGAAATTCCACAAGTTCTACAAGAATAGAGGCAAGGAAAGAAGCTCCAACTCAAGACACGAAGATAAGCATTCCTCTAGTCGTGACCAAAATTGCTACAATTGTGGAAGACCCAGAAACTTCTCAAATTAGTGCACGGCTCCTTCCAAAAGGAGAGGTGAGTCAGCAAGGACAATAAGCTCAAGAGATGAGTCACCTCCAAGAGAGAGAAGGAGTAGAGAAGATCGATATGAACGAAGACCCTCCCGGAGAAGCAAGGACTCAGAGATAAAGGACAAATACACCAAGAGCTACACAAGAAGAAGACATCAAGCTCATTTTGGTGAATGGGTCTCCGGCTCCGAATCCGACAACCAATCCGAGAGAAGCTATCACTCCAACTCCGACTATAGTCAAGATGAAGGTGTTCTTGGACTAGCACCTGTATCCTCCAAATCCTATGATTTATTTGATTCACCAAATGAAGGGATTGGAAGTTGCTTCATGGCTAAAGGCCCAATGGTATCACACCCTAAATACATTGACTTCAATAGTGATGAGGATGACTTGCTAGGAGATGATGATTTTCTTTTTGATAAAACTAGTGATGTTAGTCAAAATGAACTTGAAAATAATCATGCTAGTCAAGATGAATCGTTTGATGATGATAAGAAGGAGATTGAGCATTTACCTAAAGAACTAAACACTCTTAAGTTAGGTCATGAATCTACTCAAGAAGATCATAGAGAGCTTCTAAGAACTCATGAGAAGCTACGCTTCGAGAAGATAAATTTAGACCAAGAGCATGAGTTTCTTAAAGGTATCAATGACGATCTTCGAAAGAAGAGTTCTTCTTATCTTGCCAAACGACTACTCTTGTCCACTTTTATGCCTTAAGTTAAATCTAAGAAAACTAGTAACAAGAGTAAGAAAGGTTCTTCATCTAGCAACAATAAAACTAATGCTAAATCCAATGATGTTGTTCCTAGTACTTCTATTGATTCCACTAATGATTCTCTTAGTCAAGTTACACTTGAGCAAGAAAACAATTTATTGAAAGAAATTATAGAGAAAGTTGTCTACAAAAGTCTTGCCAGAAGAAAGCAATTCGAAGAGATTGTACACAAGCAAGGATGACATCGGAAGAACCAAGGTGTTGGTTTTGAACGAAAGTTCAATGCCAATGGAGTTGAATAGGAAGAAGATCAATACCCCAAGACGAAGTTTGTTTCTCAACAAGAGAAGTGTGATCCTACTCTCTTCAAGGGAAGACAGGCTCAAGATGATCTTCCACCACAAGACCACAAGCTAAAGGGGAAGGGCAAGCTTCAAGAGGACATTGACTCATTTGAAGATCCACCTCTAGCCATGGTCAAGTGGGTTCCCAAGGACACTTTTAGCTCTAGTTCATCAAGTGCTACTTCAGCTTCAAGGATCCCCATCAAGTTAATGTGGGTCCCAAAGAAGAAGAACTAGAGAGTTCTTGAGGGGTGAGTTCGCCAAAAAACTTCACTCTGATTTATCTCTTGGCAAGGACTATTGTAATTAACTCCAACCTTATGCATTAGTTCAAGGAGTCACAAAACCCCTTGTTGGTAAGCAAGGAACAAGGTATTCAATGCATTAATGGACAACATCTCATGAACACTTCACTCCATGTCCATAGATATCTTTGTTATTGTTCCTTGTGTGGTACTAACCCATGTAAGTGTGAAAAGTACCAAAACAACAAGGATTGCTCCCAATTCTAGATGATCTTCATCAACAATGAGCATCCACTACTACAGCACACCTACATGAAGTCTTCAACGACAAGACCCATGGTTAGTTCATCCCTCTTAGCGGGATCTCACATCTAGGGGGAGCTTTGCTCTAAGACTTGAGCTAAAGCATCTCTAATGATGTGAACATATTAATGCTTTATGTAAAAGTGGTAAACCCACTTGTGCTTAAACGATGAGTATGACCTATAATCAAGTGTTCTCACTTGGCTCCTAAGTCAATATAGTCATATAAAGATGACTTTGTCATCGACAATTGCTTGGTAGATACTAGAGTGGTTTTGCATGTTTGACATATTCTATTTGACATTTTATTGTGTGAGCATGTTGGTATGCATAAGTTTCTCATTCAAGGACATCCAATTGTAGTTCATTTGCATTTTATTTTTCTGGCTAATTGGATGTACAAGAATGCCTAAGTACCCCCTCTAGGTATCTAATCTATCTTGTCTCAAATTCTATTCATGCTTCATCACAAAATTTGAACAGGCACATTTTCGGACCCTCTGGGTGAGGAGCACTCGAAGCCACCGATTCGAATTTGGATGACCTCCAAAACCTCCTAAGTCTTTTTCGGTGCAACCAACCACTGCACATTCGGCTTCATCGAAAAGCACTTAGGCTGGTCTAATTTTTCCATCTTGGTACCACCAATAAGGAAATTTTGGCGTCACCGAGTTCCCCTCAGTTACGAACTTCGGAGCCTCCGACATTTTCTTCTCAGTGTCACCGACAGTATAGGGGTATATATATATATCCGCGCCGCGAGGACTTTGACAATTTCTTCAAAACCGTCGCTTCTCGCACCCCATTGTTGTCGCACCCAAGGTCTACGGACGTCGCCCTTGATCTCCGAAGTGCCCTCGCTGCCGGAATCCATCACCGTCAAGGGAATTCGCCTCAACCGTTGCCTTCGTTGATAAGCTTCGCCGAGTTAGGGTGAGCATCGATCCCATTTGTGATCCCCGTCCAATCTTATGCAAAAGGTCCCGCATTACTTCTTGCCACGGTATGAAAGTTTCCATCCTCGAGAAAATCAAATAGAATAGGTTTGATCGAAAAAATTAGGGTTAGGTTCTCGCAATGAGCGAACTTGGACCCTCCGAGCAAAAACAACTCGGAGTCACCGCCGCGGTTATGGCCACAACACAAAGGACTTCTCGATGAAACTGAAAAGTTCCTATCAGTGTCACCGATTTGGGATCCAAGAGCTCAGTGAGCAACTTCAGAGAGACCGATGCGCATGTCGGTGAAACCAAAATGGTGTGCCAAGTTTCTGTTGTTGCCTCGGAATCTCCGAAATCTAAAACTCAGTGGTTCCGAATAGCACATTGTGAAAACCTAAAACTAAAACATTGAGTTCAAAACTTTGCAAAAACATCTGAATTTTGTGATGCTCATCTACTCCATTCTTCTATATCTAATTCACAGGGTCTGTGTCAAGACTTCTGCTTCTTATGATAGCCAGAATAGGTCAAAGGACCACAATGACATGAGCAGTGGCACTAGTCCAGAGGAGAGTTATCATGAGGGAGAGAGAAGCTCTCCAAGTCTTTCCAAGGATGCAACTAGAGCCAGGAAGAGGAAAAATTCTGATGATGAGGAGGAGGACTTTGAAGTGTAAGAAGTCAGATCCAAGAGAAACAAAGTGAGAAAGGAGTACGCATGAGCTCAGAAAGAGAGAGGTGTGATCAGGAAGGTTCCTGAACCTGTTGCTGCCAAGAGGGGTCTCTCCACTTCTTTGGAGAACCCAGGAGGATCCAAGAACCCCAAGACTATGCCTAAGAAGTCTGGGAAGAAGAAAGAGAAGAAGAGGATTGTGCATGTTGTGGGCAGACCTACCTCTATGTATGAGGACCTTGAGGAGGAAGAGGAGTAAGAACCTGGTGCTAATCCACCTCCTTCCAAGCAGAGGAAGTTGATGGCTGATACTATACCAAGCAAGCCTCCCACCAAGACCAAGGTAGCTGCTTCCCCCAAGCCTAGGAGGACAACAAGAGATGTGTCTGCAGCTGAGAAGAACAAGGCCTCAGTGCCTGAGAGAGGAACAACAACACCTCCTGATACTGACGATGATGTTACTGTGTTGAGGAAGCTCATACCCAGTCTTCAAGAGTATAATGATACACATCCTATTGCAGAGAACATGAAGGAGAGGAAGGATCAAGGACTGAGAAAGTGGAGAACGGTGGATCCCTACACTATCAGGAAGAAGACTGACGTGGATTACCGTTTCCACACCAAGGAGCGACAAGATATCTACGAGACAGTGCTCCTGGACAAGAACCCAGCTGTGAGTGATATGAGGTATGTTGACTCGGAGTATTGATATGTCTCCAACGTATCAATAATTTTTTATTGTTCCATGCTATAATATTATCATTCTAGGATGCTTTTTGGGTGATTATTTACAAATCCATATTATTTTTGAGCACTAACCTATTAACCCAGTGTCCAGTGCCACTTCTTATTTTCTACATGTTTTTGACTTTTCATGTTTACAGTACTAAACGAAGTCCAATTGCCCCGAAACTTTTTTATGATTTTTTCTGGACCAAAAGAATACCTGGAAGCTTCGGGAGTAGATCGCATGCTGCACTAGGGAGCGAGCACACAACAGGGCATGCCCAGGGGGGTGGCCGCGTCCTGTTATGTGGTGGCCCCCTCGGGCGTCTTCCGACGCCCCTCTCTGGCCTATAGATTCTAATAAATCCAAAAAACCCTAGAGAGCCTCATGAAACACTTTTTCCGCCGCTGCAAGTCTCTGTTCCATCGTGTGCCCATCTGGAGCCCTGTTTCGGTGCCCTGCCGGAGGGGGGATCGATCACGGAGGGCCTCTACATCAACCTTGCTGCTCCCATGGTGATGTGTGAGTAGTTCCCTACAGACCTACGGGTCCATAGTTAGTACCTAGATAACTATCTCTCTCTCTCTCTCTCTCTCTCTCTTGATCTTCAATACAAAGTTCACTGCATCTTCGCGGTGATCTATTCGATGTAATCACTTTGTGCGGTGCGTTTGTTGGGATCCGATGAATTGTGGGTTTATGTTCAGATTATTCATGAAAAAGATTTGAGTCTTCTCTGATTTCTATTATGATTCTTATTTGCATGATTATTATACCTTCGTAAATCTCTCCGATCTATTGAAATAGTTTGGCCAACTAGATTGATATTTCTTCAGTGAGAGGGGTGTGTTGTAGTGGTTCAATCTGGCGGTGCTCTATATCCCAGTGACAGAAGGGGACAAGACACGTCTTTGTATTGTTGCCACTAAGGATAAAACAATGGGGTTAATTCATATTGATTGAGTTTTCTTTGTCTACATCATGTCATCGTTCTCCAAGCATTACTCTGTTTGTCACGAACTTAATACTTAGAGAGGTAAGCATAGAAGCGCTCTCGACGTGGGGTAATAGTAATAGGTGCAGGCAGGAGTCGGCCTATTTGCTTATGGACATGATGCCTATACACACATGATCATTGTCGTGAATAAATATTGCATAACTATGCGCTTTTCTATCAATTGCCTAACAGTAATTTGTTTACCCACCGTATGCCTACTACATAAGAGATGCCACTAGAGAACACTACGGCCCCCGGGTCTATTCACTTATATATTTACAAAAGCTTTCAATACCTTGCTTCCATTTATTATATTTTATTTCATTTTGCAATTTACTTTATTCAACTATCATCTACACACTTCATTAGCTTGCAAATAACGAGTCCAAGGGGATTGACAACCCTCTTGCCCGCGTTGGGTGCAAGTGTTTACTTCTTTGTGTGCAGTTGCTAAAGACGGGGGTTGAGTGCTACTCCTATTGGTTTTATAACCTTGGTTGTCACTGAGGGAAATACTTATCTATACTGTGTTGCATCACCCATTCCTCTTCACGGAAAACCCAACACAGATCACAAGTATCAAGTACATCAAGGCAAATGAAGACTACTTCCCCCATGTACATGATAGCTTCAGGATAATGGGTCTCGACAAGTTTTTTGGGACTGAGATGACTGCCTCGAATGATGAGCTTATCATGCAGTTCTACTCCACCGCACACTTCTACCCGGATGGAAGGATTGTATGGATGACTGGGGGAACCAGATACCAGTCCACAGTGGATGAGTGGGCAACACTCATAGGTGCCACCAAGGTGGAGGATGGAGATTTAGATGTCTATTCTGAGTCTAAGATGAACCACAACTCCATGGCCAACATGTACACTGCTATCCCCAAGGAGTACTTGAAGACACACAAGCTTAGTTCCGTGTACTTTCTGCTTGCTGGCTTGCCTACCTCCAACGCCATTCTGATGCACACTTTGATGCCCAAATCAGGAGATGACAAGATGATCCGAGGATATTCCATTAATATGATATGCCATGTTGACAGACACACTAGGATTCGAGTGATGGATCTCATTGTCGAGACCATTAAGAGGACAATTGCTGATCAAAAGAGGTTATGTGGATATGCCCCATATATTCATATGCTCATCAACTCCAAGATTGGGAGTAAGGTATATCTGCTTGACCGTCACCACCTGCCATTCCCTGCCAGAGTTTGAGGACAACGTCGTAGTGATGGACCCTTCTCATCCTACCTCATCGATAACTCAGGCAGAGATCGAGGCTGAGGCCCGAGAAGAGGCAGCTAGAGCCGCTAGTGCTCCCGTGTTTAAGAGATAGAGTAATCAGATGGCCTATCTTATCAGTGCCACTCAGAACATGGAGAATAATATTGCCAACATTCTCAAGAACCATCAGAGCCTAGAGCGGATAATGGAGACAAAGTTTCATTCTCTTGAGAACAAGGTGATTGAGCTTGTTGCTACTATTAAGACACTCAAGAAGGAAGTAGATGCAGTTGGTCTATCCAGCTCAGATGACAATGGCCCTACACTTCCATTGACTACTCAGTTCAAGACTAAGGCCAGGTCTTCTACGCTGCTATCCCCAGAGACGAGACCTTCAATGTCTGCACCTGCTGAGACTGTTGGAAATATGCCCTAGAGGCAATAATAAAGTGATTATTATTATATTTCCTTGTTCATGATAATCGTTTATTATCCATGCTATAATTGTATTGATTGGAAACACAAATACATGTGTGGATACATATACATACACAACACCGTGTCCCTAGTATGCCTCTAGTAGACTAGCTCTTTGATCAAAGATGGTCAAGGTTTCCTAGCCATAGACATGAGATGTCATTTGATAACGGAATCACATCATTAGGAGAATGATGTGATGGACAAGACCCAAACTATGAACGTAGCATATGATCGTGTCAGTTTATTGCTATTGTTTTCTGCATGTCAAGTATCTGTTCCTATGACCATGAGATCATGCAACTCACTGACACCGGAAGAATACCTTGTGTGTATCAAACGTCACAACGTAACTGGGTGACTATAAAGGTGCTCTACAGGTATCTCCGAGGGTGTCTGCTGAGTGGGCATGGATCAAGACTGGGATTTGTTACTCTGTGTGACGGAGAGGTATCTCAGGGCCCACTCGGTAATACAAAATCACAATAAGCCTTGCAAGCAAACTGACTAAAGAGTTAGCCATGGGATCTTGTATTACGGAACGAGTAAAGAGACTTGCCAGTAACGAGATTGAACTAGGTATAGAGATACCGACGATCGAATCTCGGTCAAGTAACATACCGAAGAACAAACGGAACAACATATGGGATTAACTGAATCCTTGACATAGAGGTTCAACCGATAAAGATCTTCATAGAATATGTAGGAACCAATATGGGCATCCAGGTCCCGCTATTGGTTATTGACCGTAGAGGTGTCTCGGTCATGTCTACATAGTTCTCGAACCCGCAGGGTCTGCACACTTAACATTCGGTGACGTCTCGGTAGAATTGAGTTACGTATGGTGGTGACCGAAGGTTGTTCGGAGTCCCAGATGAGATCCTGGACGTCACGAGGAGCTCCAGAATGGTCCGGAGGTAAAGATTGATATATAGGAAGTCCCGTTTTGGTCTCCAAAAAAGTTTCGGGCACTTCCGGTAGTGTACCGGGAGTGACGAATGGGTTCCGGGGGGTCCACCAAGTGGGGCCCACCCACCCCAAGGGTCACATGGGCCTAGGAGGTGGCGCACCAGCCCCTGGTGGGCTGGCCGGCCAGCCCCTAGGAGGACCTTGCGCAAGGGGTGGGGAAGGGGCCAAGAGGGGAGGAGTCCTACTAGGATTCCACCTCCCTTGTGGGAGGTGGACTCCTCCCCCTTGTGGAGGTTCGGCCGAACCCCTAGGGGAAACCCTAGGGTTGCCTCCTCCTCCATCCCTCCTATATATACTAGAGGGTTTTTGAGGGCAGCTCCTAACCAAAAAAGCCACGGCTGCCTCTCTCTCCCTCTAGATCTGTTCTCCACTAGATCGTCTCGGCTGCGCTTGGCGAAGCCCTGCCGGGACAGCACCACCACCACCGTCACCACGCCGTCGTGCTGTCGGAGTACTCATCTACCTCTCCGCTCCCTCTTTCTAGATCAAGAAGGCGGAGATCGTCATCGAGCTGTATGTGTGCTAAACGCGGAGGTGCCGTCCATTCGGCGCTAGATCGGGACGGATCGTGATTGGATCGGGGGACGGCTTGCGATTTGGATCGCGAAGACGTTCGACTACATCAACCGCGTTTCTTAACACTTCCCGCTTAGCGATCTACAAGGGTACGTAGATCCACTCTCCCTCCCGTAGATGCTCATCACCATGGATAGATCTTGCGTGTGCGTAGGAAAAATTTTGTTTCCCATGCAACGTTCCCCAACAGTGGCATCATGAGCTAGGTCTATGCGTAGATGAGATCACGAGTAGAACACAAAGGAGTTTGTGGGCGTTGATATTTAGATTGCTTCCCTCCTTAGTCTTTTCTTGATTCAGCGGTATTGTGGGATGAAGCGGCTCGGACCAACCTTACTCGTCCACGTACGAGAGACCGGTTCCATCGAATAACATGTAACTTTGTTGCATAAGATGGCTGGCGGGTGTCTGTCTCTCCCACTTTAGTTGAATCGGATTCGACAGAGGCGGTCCTTGTAGAAGGTAAAATAGCAACTTGTATATCACCGTTGTGGTTTTGCGTAGGTAAGAATCGTTCTTGCTAGATACCCATAGCAGCCACGTAAAACATGCAACAACAAATTAGAGGACGTCTAACTTGTTTTTGCAGGGTATGATGTGATATGATATGGCCAGAAACATGATGGGATATATGTGATGTATGAAATGACCATGTTTTGTATAGATTATCATGACTTGCATGTCGATGAGTACGGCAACCGGCAGGATCCATAGGGTTGTCTTTAATTTATTTTCGTTGTTTTTGCTTTACTTTATCGCTATGAGTTATCAATAGTTGTAGAACCAATAGTTGGCGCGACAACCTCATGGCGACACGTTGATGGAGATCATGGTGTCATGCCGGTGACTATGGAGATCATGTCGGTGCTTTGGAGATGGAGATCAAAAGCACAAGATCATGGCCATATCATGTCACTTATGATTTGCATGTGATGTTAATCCTTTTATGCATCTTATTATGCTTAGGACGACGGTAGCATTATAAGGTGATCCCTCTCTAAAATTTCAAGATAAAATTGTGTTCTCCCTGAGTGTGCACCGTTGCGAAAGTTCGTCGTTTCGAGACACCACGTGATGATCGGGTGTGATAGACTCTACGTTCGCATACAACAGGTGCAAGCCAGTGTTGCACATGCGGAACACTCGGGTTAAACTTGACGAGCCTAGCATGTACAGACATGGCCTCGGAACACAAGAGACCGAAAGGTCGAGCATGAGTCATATAGTAGATATGATCAACATGGAGATGTTCACCATTGAAACCACCTCATCTCACGTGATGATCGGACTTGGGTTGGTGAATTTGGATCATGTGACACTCGAATGACCTGAGGGATGTCAATTTGAGTGGGAGTTTTTAAGTAATATGATTAACTAAACTCATTATCTTGAACAATAGTCTAAGTTGTCTTTGCAAAATTTATGTTGTAGATCAATGGCTCGCGCAGTAGCACCCCTGAATTTCAATGCGTTCCTAGAGAAAGCTAAGTTGAAAGATGATGGAAGTAACTTTGTAGACTGGGCCCGTAATCTGAGGATTATCCTCACGGCTTCCCACAAGGCTTATGTCCTTGATGCACCGCTCGGTGAACCACCCGCTCCAGTAGAGTCTGCAGACGTTGCGAACACCTAGCAGGCACGTTCTGATGATTACTCAATAGTTCAATGTGCAATATTGTATGGCTTAGAACTGGGACTTCAAAGACGTTTTGAACGTCATGGAGCATATGAGATGTTCCAGGAGTTAAAGTTTATCTTTGAGAAGAATGCCCGGATCGAGAGGTATGAGACCTCCGATAAGTTCTATGCTTGCAAGATGGAGGAGAACGGGTCTGTCAGTGAACATGTGCTCAGAATGACTGGGTATTCTAACCGTCTGGCGGAGTTGGGAATTGTTCTCCCTCCAGAGGCGATCACTGACAGAGTTCTTCAATCACTTGCACCTAGCTACAAAAGCTTTGTGTTGAACTATAACATGCAAGGGATGAATAAGTCAGTCGCCGAGCTGTTTGCGATGTTGAAAGTCGCTGAGTCTGAGATTCAGAAGGAGCATCAAGTGTTGATGGTCAATAAAACCACTAGTTTCAAGAAGAATGGCAAGGGCAAGAAGGGTAACTCCAAGAAGAGTGGCAAAGCAGTTGCCCCTCCCATGAAGAAACCCAAGGCTGGACCCAAGCCAGAAACTGAGTGCTTTCATTGCAAGGGAACTGGTCACTAGAAGCGGAACTGCCCCAAGTATCTGTCTGACAAGAAGGCGTCCAACACCAAACAAGGTATATATGATATACATGTTATTGATGTGTACCTTACCAACTCTCGTTGTAGTGCCTGGGTATTTGATACCGGTTCGGTTGCTCATATTTGCAACTCAAAGCAGGAACTACGGAATAGACGGAGGCTGGCAAAGGACGAAGTGACGATGCGCGTGGGAAATGGTTCCAAGGTTGATGTGATCGTCGTCGGCACGCTCGCTCTTCGATTACCATCGGGAATAGTGATGAACCTGAATAATTATTATTTAGTGCCTGCGTTAAGCATGAACATTATATCTGGATCTTGTTTATTGCGAGACGGTTACTCAATTAAATCAGAGAATAATGGTTGTTCTATTTATATGAGTAATATATTTTATGGTCATGCAACCATTGTGAGGGGTTTATTCTTATTGAATCTCGATAGTGATGATACACATGTTCATAACGTTGATGCCAAAAGATGTAGAGTTGATAATGATAGCACCACTTTCTTGTGGCACTGCCGCTTAGGTCATATTGGTGTAAAACACATGAAGAAGCTCCATGCTGATGGACTTTTGGAGTCACTTGATTTTGAATCACTTGACACATGTGAACCATGCCTCATGGGCAAGATGACTAAGACCCCGTTCTCTGGTACAATGGAACGGGCAAGTGACTTGTTGGAAATCATACATACTAATGTGTGCGGTCCGATGAGCATTGAGGCGTGCGGTGGATATCGTTATTTTCTCACCTTCACCGATGACTTAAGTAGATATGGGTATATTTACTTAATGAAACATAAGTCTGAAATGTTTGAAAAGTTCAAGCAATTTCAGAGTGAAGTTGAGAATCATCGTAACAAGAAGATTAAATTCCTGCGATCTGATCGAGGAGGAGAATATCTGAGTTATGAGTTTGGCAGTCACTTAAGACAATGTGGAATTGTTTCACAATTGACACCGCCTGGAACACCACAGCGTAATGGTGTGTCCAAACGTCGTAATCGAACCTTATTAGATATGATGCGGTCTATGATGTCTCTTGCTGATTTGCCACTATCGTTTTGGGGTTATGCGTTAGAGACAGCTGCATTCACTTTAAATAGGGCACCATCGAAATCCGTTGAGACGACGCCATATGAACTGTGGTTTGGCAACAAACCAAAGTTGTCGTTTCTTAAAATTTGGGGATGTGATGCTTATGTCAAAAAGCTTCAGCCTGAAAAGCTGGAACCCAAAGCGGAGAAATAAGTCTTCATAGGATACCCAAAAGAGACGGTTCGGTATACCTTCTATCTCAGATCCGAAGGCAAAGTGTTTGTCCCAAAGAACGGGTCATTTCTCGAGAAAGAGTTTCTCTCGAAAGAATTGAGTGAGAGGAAAATAGAACTTGATAAGGTTGTTGAACCTTTACTTCAACCAGAGAGTAGCGCAGCGCAGAAAGATGTTTCTGTAGAGCCTACATCAGTTGAAGAGGAAGCTGGTGATGGTGATCATGAGGCTTCGGATCAAGTTGCTATAGAACCTAGTAGGTCGACAAGGACGCGTACTGCTCCTGAGTGGTACGGCAACCCTGTCTTAGAGGTCATGTTGTTAGACAACCGTGAACCTACGAGCTATGGAGAAGCGATGATGGGTCCGGATTCCGGAAAATGGTTAGAGGCCATGAAATCCGAGATGGGATCCATGTATGAAAACAAAGTATGGACTTTGGAAGTATTACCTGAAGGGCGAAAGGCCATTCAGAATAAATGGATCTTTAAGAAGAAGACGGACGCGGACGGTAATGTTACCGTCTATAAAGCTCGACTTGTGGCAAAGGGTTTTTCACAAGTTCAAGGAGTTGACTACGATGAGACCTTCTCACCCGTAGCGATGCTTAAGTCCGTCAGAATCATGTTAGCAATACCTGCATTTTTCGATTATGAAATTTGGCAGATGGATGTCAAAACAGCGTTCCTTAACGGTTTCCTTAAGGAAGAGTTGTATATGATGCAACCGGAAGGTTTTGTGGATCCAGAGAATGCTGACAAAGTTTGCAAACTCCAGCGATCCATTTATGGACTGGTGCAAGCATCTCGGAGTTGGAATCTTCGCTTTGATGAGGTGATCAAAGCGTTCGGGTTTATACAAGTTTACGGAGAAGCTTGTATTTACAAGAAAGTGAGTGGGAGCTCTATACCGTTTCTAATATTATATGTGGATGACATATTGCTGATTGGAAACAATATAGAAATGTTGGAAAGCGTGAAGGAATATTTGAACAAGAGTTTTTCAATGAAGGACCTAGGAGAAGCTGCTTTCATATTAGGCATCAAGATCTATAGAGATAGATCAAGACGCTTAATAGGACTTTCACAGAGCACATACCTTGACAAAGTTTTGAAGAAGTTCAAAATGGATCAGTCCAAGAAGGGGTTCTTGCCTGTATTGCAAGGTATGAAGTTGAGTAAGACTCAATGCCTAGTGACTGCAGAAGATAGAGAAAAGATGAGTGTCATCCCCTATGCTTCAGCCATAGGCTCTCTCATGTATGTCAACCTGGCCATAAGTATGGCCGGAAGGTTTCAAAGTGATCCAAGAGTGGAACACTGGACGGCGGTCAAGAATATCCTGAAGTACCTGACAAGGACTAAGGACATGTTTCTCGTTTATGGAGGTGATCAAGAGCTCGTAGTAAAGGGTTACGTCGATGCAAGCTTTGACACTGATCCGGATGACTATAAGTCTCAAACCGGATACATATTTATTCTTAATGGGGGAGCGGTAAGCTGGTGCAGTTCCAAGCAGAGCGTGGTAGCTGATTCTACATGCGAAGCGGAGTACATCGCTGCCTCGGAGGCGGCGAAGGAAGGTGTCTGGATGAAGGAGTTCATGACAGATCTTGGAGTAGTGCCCAGTGCACTGAACCCAATGACTCTGTCCTGTGACAACACTGGTGCCATTGCTCTGGCCAAGGAACCAAGGTTTCACAAGAGGACCAGACACATAAAGCGACGCTTCAATTCCATCCGCGATTACAACAAGGAGGAGGACATAAATATTTGCAAAGTACACACGGATCTGAATGTCACAGACCCGTTGACTAAACCTCTTCCAAGGGCTAAACATCATCAACACCAGAACTGTATGGGTGTTAGATTCATTACAATGTAAATCACATAGTGATGTGAGCTAGATTATTGACTCTAGTGCAAGTGGGAGACTGTTGAAAATATGCCCTAGAGGCAATAATAAAGTGATTATTATTATATTTCCTTGTTCATGATAATCGTCCATGCTATAATTGTATTGATTGGAAACACAAATACATGTGTGGATACATAGACAACACTGTGTCCCTAGTATGCCTCTAGTAGACTAGCTCGTTGATCAAAGATGGTCAAGGTTTCCTAGCCATAGACATGAGATGTCATTTGATAACGGAATCACATCATTAGGAGAATGATGTGATGGACAAGACCCAAACTATGAACGTAGCATATGATCGTGTCAGTTTATTGCTATTGTTTTCTGCATGTCAAGTATCTGTTCCTATGACCATGAGATCATGCAGCTCACTGACACCGGAGGAATACCTTGTGTGTATCAAACGTCACAACGTAACTGGGTGACTATAAAGGTGCTCTACAGGTATCTCCGAGGGTGTCTGCTGAGTGGGCATGGATCAAGACTGGGATTTGTTACTCCGTGTGACGGAGAGGTATCTCAGGGCCCACTCGGTAATACAACATCACAATAAGCCTTGCAAGCAAAGTGACTAAAGAGTTAGCCACGGGATCTTGTATTACGTAACGAGTAAAGAGACTTGCCGGTAACGATATTGAACTAGGTATAGAGATACCGACGATCGAATCTCGGGCAAGTAACATACCGAAGAACAAAGGGAACAACATACCAGATTAACTGAATCCTTGACATAGAGGTTCAACCGATAAAGATCTTCGTAGAATATGTAGGAACCAATATGGGCATCCAGGTCCCGCTATTGGTTGTTGACCATAGAGGTGTATCGGTCATGTTTACATAGTTCTCGAACCCGCAGGGTCTGCACACTTAACGTTCGGTGACGTCTCGGTAGAATTGAGTTACGTATGGTGGTGACCGAAGGTTGTTCAGAGTCTCGGATGAGATCCCGGACGTCATGAGGAGCTCCGGAATGGTCCGGAGGTAAATATTGATATATAGGAAGTCCCATTTTGGTCTCCGGAAAAGTTTCGGGCACTTCCGGTAGTGTACCGGGAGTGACGAATGGGTTCCGGGGGTCCACCAAGTGGGGCCCACCCACCCCAAGGGTCACATGGGCCTAGGAGGTGGCGCACCAGCCCCTGGTGGGCTGGCCGGCCAGCCCCTAGGAGGCCCTTGCGCAAGGGGTGGGGAAGGGGCCAAGAGGGGAGGAGTCCTACTAGGATTCCACCTCCCTTGTGGGAGGTGGACTCCTCCCCCTTGTGGAGGTTCGGCCGAACCCCTAGGGGAAACCCTAGGGCTGCCTCCTCCTCCATCCCTCCTATATATACTAGAGGGTTTTTGAGGGCAGCTCCTAACCAAAAAAGCCACGGCTGCCTCTCTCTCCCTCTAGATCTGTTCTCCACTAGATCGTCTCGGCTGCGCTTGGCGAAGCCCTGCCGGGACAGCACCACCACCACCGTCACCACGCCGGAGTACTCATCTACCTCTCCGCTCCCTCTTTCTAGATCAAGAAGGCGGAGATTGTCATCGAGCTGTATGTGTGCTGAACGCGGAGGTGCCGTCCATTCGGCGCTAGATCGGGATGGATCGTGATTGTATCGGGGGACGGCTTGCGATTTGGATCGCGAAGACGTTCGACTACATCAACCGCGTTTCTTAACACTTCCCGCTTAGCGATCTACAAGGGTACGTAGATCCACTCTCCCTCCCGTAGATGCTCATCACCATGGATAGATCTTGCGTGTGCGTAGGAAAAAATTTGTTTCCCATGCAACGTTCCCCAACAGTGGCATCATGAGCTAGGTCTATGCGTAGATGAGATCACGAGTAGAGCACAAAGGAGTTTGTGGGCGTTGATATTTAGATTGCTTCCCTCCTTAGTCTTTTCTTGATTCAGCGGTATTGTGGGATGAAGCGGCTCAGACCAACCTTACTCGTCCACGTACGAGAGACCGGTTCCATCGAATAACATGTAACTTTGTTGCATAAGATGGCTGGCGGGTGTCTGTCTCTCCCACTTTAGTTGAATCGGATTCGACAGAGGCAGTCCTTGTAGAAGGTAAAATAGCAACTTGTATATCACCGTTGTGGTTTTGCGTAGGTAAGAATCGTTCTTGCTAGATACCCATAGCAGCCACGTAAAACATGCAACAACAAATTAGAGGACGTCTAACTTGTTTTTGCAGGGTATGATGTGATATGATATGGCCAGAAACATGATGGGATATATGTGATGTATGAAATGATCATGTTTTGTATAGATTATCATGACTTGCATGTCGATGAGTACGGCAACCGGCAGGATCCATAGGGTTGTCTTTAATTTATTTTCGTTGTTTTTGCTTTACTTTATCGCTATGAGTTATCAATAGTTGTAGAACCAATAGTTGGCGCGACAACCTCATGGCGACACGTTGATGGAGATCAAGATGATGGAGATCATGGTGTCATGCCGGTGACTATGGAGATCATGTCGGTGCTTTGGAGATGGAGATCAAAAGCACAAGATCATGGCCATATCATGTCACTTATGATTTGCATGTGATGTTAATCCTTTTATGCATCTTATTATGCTTAGGACGACGGTAGCATTATAAGGTGATCCCTCTCTAAAATTTCAAGATAAAATTGTGTTCTCCCTGAGTGTGCACCGTTGCGAAAGTTCGTCGTTTCGAGACACCACGTGATGATCGGGTGTGATAGACTCTACGTTCGCATACAACAGGTGCAAGCCAGTGTTGCACATGCGGAACACTCGGGTTAAACTTGACGAGCCTAGCATGTACAGACATGGCCTCGGAACACAAGAGACCGAAAGGTCGAGCATGAGTCATATAGTAGATATGATCAACATGGAGATGTTCACCATTGAAACCACCTCATCTCACGTGATGATCGGACTTGGGTTGGTGAATTTGGATCATGTGACACTCGAATGACCTGAGGGATGTCAATTTGAGTGGGAGTTTTTAAGTTATATGATTAACTAAACTCATTATCTTGAACAATAGTCTAAGTTGTCTTTGCAAAATTTATGTTGTAGATCAATGGCTCGCGCAGTAGCACCCCTGAATTTCAATGCGTTCCTAGAGAAAGCTAAGTTGAAAGATGATGGAAGTAACTTTGTAGACTGGGCCCGTAATCTGAGGATTATCCTCACGGCCTCCCAAAAGGCTTATGTCCTTGATGCACCGCTCGGTGAACCACCCGCTCCAGTAGAGTCTGCAGACGTTGCGAACGCCTAGCAGGCACGTTCTGATGATTACTCAATAGTTCAATGTGCAATATTGTATGGCTTAGAACTGGGACTTCAAAGACGTTTTGAACGTCATGGAGCATATGAGATGTTCCAGGAGTTGAAGTTTATCTTTGAGAAGAATGCCCGGATCGAGAGGTATGAGACCTCCGATAAGTTCTATGCTTGCAAGATGGAGGAGAACGGGTCTGTCAGTGAACATGTGCTCAGAATGACTGGGTATTCTAACCGTCTGGCGGAGTTGGGAATTGTTCTCCCTCCAGAGGCGATCACTGACAGAGTTCTTCAATCACTTGCACCTAGCTACAAAAGCTTTGTGTTGAACTATAACATGCAAGGGATGAATAAGTCAGTCGCCGAGCTGTTTGCGATGTTGAAAGTCGCTGAGTCTGAGATTCAGAAGGAGCAGCAAGTGTTGATGGTCAATAAAACCACTAGTTTCAAGAAGAATGGCAAGGGCAAGAAGGGTAACTCCAAGAAGAGTGGCAAAGCAGTTGCCCCTCCCATGAAGAAACCCAAGGCTGGACCCAAGCCAGAAACTGAGTGCTTTCATTGCAAGGGAACTGGTCACTAGAAGCGGAACTGCCCCAAGTATCTGGCTGACAAGAAGGCGTCCAACACCAAACAAGGTATATATGATATACATGTTATTGATGTGCACCTTACCAACTCTCGTTGTAGTGCCTGGGTATTTGATACCGGTTCGGTTGCTCATATTTGCAACTCAAAGCAGGAACTACGGAATAGACGGAGGCTGGCAAAGGACGAAGTGACGATGCGCGTGGGAAATGGTTCCAAGGTTGATGTGATCGTCGTCGGCACGCTCGCTCTTCGATTACCATCGGGAATAGTGATGAACCTGAATAATTATTATTTAGTGCCTGCGTTAAGCATGAACATTATATCTGGATCTTGTTTATTGCGAGACGGTTACTCAATTAAATCAGAGAATAATGGTTGTTCTATTTATATGAGTAATATATTTTATGGTCATGCAACCATTGTGAGGGGTTTATTCTTATTGAATCTCGATAGTGATGATACACATGTTCATAACGTTGATGCCAAAAGATGTAGAGTTGATAATGATAGCACCACTTTCTTGTGGCACTGCCGCTTAGGTCATATTGGTGTAAAACACATGAAGAAGCTCCATGCTGATGGACTTTTGGAGTCACTTGATTTTGAATCACTTGACACATGTGAACCATGCCTCATGGGCAAGATGACTAAGACCCCGTTCTCTGGTACAATGGAACGGGCAAGTGACTTGTTGGAAATCATACATACTAATGTGTGCGGTCCGATGAGCATTGAGGCGTGCGGTGGATATCGTTATTTTCTCACCTTCACCGATGACTTAAGTAGATATGGGTATATTTACTTAATGAAACATAAGTCTGAAACGTTTGAAAAGTTCAAGCAATTTCAGAGTGAAGTTGAGAATCATCGTAACAAGAAGATTAAATTCCTGCGATCTGATCGAGGAGGAGAATATCTGAGTTATGAGTTTGGCAGTCACTTAAGACAATGTGGAATTGTTTCACAATTGACACCGCCTGGAACACCACAGCGTAATGGTGTGTCCAAACGTCGTAATCGAACCTTATTAGATATGATGCGGTCTATGATGTCTCTTGCTGATTTGCCACTATCGTTTTGGGGTTATGCGTTAGAGACAGCTGCATTCACTTTAAATAGGGCACCATCGAAATCCGTTGAGACGACGCCATATGAATTGTGGTTTGGCAACAAACCAAAGTTGTCGTTTCTTAAAATTTGGGGATGTGATGCTTATGTCAAAAAGCTTCAGCCTGAAAAGCTGGAACCCAAAGCGGAGAAATGCGTCTTCATAGGATACCCAAAAGAGACGGTTCGGTATACCTTCTATCTCAGATCCGAAGGCAAAGTGTTTGTCCCAAAGAACGGGTCATTTCTCGAGAAAGAGTTTCTCTCGAAAGAATTGAGTGAGAGGAAAATAGAACTTGATAAGGTTGTTGAACCTTTACTTCAACCAGAGAGTAGCGTATCGCAGAAAGATGTTTCTGTAGAGCCTACATCAGTTGAAGAGGAAGCTGGTGATGGTGATCATGAGGCTTCGGATCAAGTTGCTATAGAACCTCGTAGGTCGACAAGGACGCATACTGCTCCTGAGTGGTACGGCAACCCTGTCTTAGAGGTCATGTTGTTAGACAACCGTGAACCTACGAGCTATGGAGAAGCGATGATGGGTCCGGATTCCGGAAAATGGTTAGAGGCCATGAAATCCGAGATGGGATCCATGTATGAAAACAAAGTATGGACTTTGGAAGTATTACCTGAAGGACGAAAGGCCATTCAGAATAAATGGATCTTTAAGAAGAAGACGGACACGGACGGTAATGTTACCGTCTATAAAGCTCGACTTGTAGCAAAGGGTTTTTCACAAGTTCAAGGAGTTGACTACGATGAGACCTTCTCACCCGTAGCGATGCTTAAGTCCGTCAGAATCATGTTAGCAATACCTGCATTTTTCGATTATGAAATTTGGCAGATGGATGTCAAAACAGCGTTCCTTAACGGTTTCCTTAAGGAAGAGTTGTATATGATGCAACCGGAAGGTTTTGTGGATCCAGAGAATGCTGACAAAGTTTGCAAACTCCAGCGATCCATTTATGGACTGGTGCAAGCATCTCGGAGTTGGAATCTTCGCTTTGATGAGGTGATCAAAGCGTTCGGGTTTATACAAGTTTACGGAGAAGCTTGTATTTACAAGAAAGTGAGTGGGAGCTCTATACCGTTTCTAATATTATATGTGGATGACATATTGCTGATTGGAAACAATATAGAAATGTTGGAAAGCGTGAAGGAATATTTGAACAAGAGTTTTTCAATGAAGGACCTAGGAGAAGCTGCTTTCATATTAGGCATCAAGATCTATAGAGATAGATCAAGACGCTTAATAGGACTTTCACAGAGCACATACCTTGACAAAGTTTTGAAGAAGTTCAAAATGGATCAGTCCAAGAAGGGGTTCTTGCCTGTATTGCAAGGTATGAAGTTGAGTAAGACTCAATGCCTAGTGACTGCAGAAGATAGAGAAAAGATGAGTGTCATCCCCTATGCTTCAGCCATAGGCTCTCTCATGTATGTCAGCCTGGCCATAAGTATGGCCGGAAGGTTTCAAAGTGATCCAAGAGTGGAACACTGGACGGCGGTCAAGAATATCCTGAAGTACCTGACAAGGACTAAGGACATGTTTCTCGTTTATGGAGGTGATCAAGAGCTCGTAGTAAAGGGTTACGTCGATGCAAGCTTTGACACTGATCCGGATGACTATAAGTCTCAAACCGGATACATATTTATTCTTAATGGGGGAGCGGTAAGCTGGTGCAGTTCCAAGCAGAGCGTGGTAGCTGATTCTACATGCGAAGCGGAGTACATCGCTGCCTCGGAGGCGGCGAAGGAAGGTGTCTGGATGAAGGAGTTCATGACAGATCTTGGAGTAGTGCCCAGTGCACTGAACCCAATGACTCTGTCCTGTGACAACACTGGTGCCATTGCTCTGGCCAAGGAACCAAGGTTTCACAAGAGGACCAGACACATAAAGCGACGCTTCAATTCCATCCGCGATTACATCAAGGAGGAGGACATAAATATTTGCAAAGTACACACGGATCTGAATGTCGCAGACCCGTTGACTAAACCTCTTCCAAGGGCTAAACATGATCAACACCAGAACTGTATGGGTGTTAGATTCATTACAATGTAAATCACATAGTGATGTGAGCTAGATTATTGACTCTAGTGCAAGTGGGAGACTGTTGAAAATATGCCCTAGAGGCAATAATAAAGTGATTATTATTATATTTCCTTGTTCATGATAATCGTCCATGCTATAATTGTATTGATTGGAAACACAAATACATGTGTGGATACATAGACAACACTGTGTCCCTAGTATGCCTCTAGTAGACTAGCTCGTTGATCAAAGATGGTCAAGGTTTCCTAGCCATAGACATGAGATGTCATTTGATAACGGAATCACATCATTAGGAGAATGATGTGATGGACAACACCCAAACTATGAACGTAGCATATGATCGTGTCAGTTTATTGCTATTGTTTTCTGCATGTCAAGTATCTGTTCCTATGACCATGAGATCATGCAGCTCACTGACACCGGAGGAATACCTTGTGTGTATCAAACGTCACAACGTAACTGGGTGACTATAAAGGTGCTCTACAGGTATCTCCGAGGGTGTCTGCTGAGTGGGCATGGATCAAGACTGGGATTTGTTACTCCGTGTGACGGAGAGGTATCTCAGGGCCCACTCGGTAATACAACATCACAATAAGCCTTGCAAGCAAAGTGACTAAAGAGTTAGCCACGGGATCTTGTATTACGTAACGAGTAAAGAGACTTGCCGGTAACGATATTGAACTAGGTATAGAGATACCGACGATCGAATCTCGGGCAAGTAACATACCGAAGAACAAAGGGAACAACATACCGGATTAACTGAATCCTTGACATAGAGGTTCAACCGATAAAGATCTTCGTAGAATATGTAGGAACCAATATGGGCATCCAGGTCCCGCTATTGGTTGTTGACCATAGAGGTGTATCGGTCATGTTTACATAGTTCTCGAACCCGCAGGGTCTGCACACTTAACGTTCGGTGACGTCTCGGTAGAATTGAGTTATGTATGGTGGTGACCGAAGGTTGTTCAGAGTCCCGGATGAGATCCCGGACGTCACGAGGAGCTCCGGAATGGTCTGGAGGTAAATATTGATATATAGGAAGTCCCATTTTGGTCTCCGGAAAAGTTTCGGGCACTTCCGGTAGTGTACCGGGAGTGACGAATGGGTTCCGGGGGTCCACCAAGTGGGGCCCACCCACCCCAAGGGTCACATGGGCCTAGGAGGTGGCGCACCAGCCCCTGGTGGGCTGGCCGGCCAGCCCCTAGGAGGCCCTTGCGCAAGGGGTGGGGAAGGGGCCAAGAGGGGAGGAGTCCTACTAGGATTCCACCTCCCTTGTGGGAGGTGGACTCCTCCCCCTTGTGGAGGTTCGGCCGAACCCCTAGGGGAAACCCTAGGGCTGCCTCCTCCTCCATCCCTCCTATATATACTAGAGGGTTTTTGAGGGCAGCTCCTAACCAAAAAAGGCACGGCTGCCTCTCTCTCCCTCTAGATCTGTTCTCCACTAGATCGTCTCGGCTGCGCTTGGCGAAGCCCTGCCGGGACAGCACCACCACCACCGTCACCACGCCGGAGTACTCATCTACCTCTCCGCTCCCTCTTTCTAGATCAAGAAGGCGGAGATTGTCATCGAGCTGTATGTGTGCTGAACGCGGAGGTGCCGTCCATTCGGCGCTAGATCGGGACGGATCGTGATTGGATCGGGGGACGGCTTGCGATTTGGATCGCGAAGACGTTCGACTACATCAACCGCGTTTCTTAACACTTCCCGCTTAGCGATCTACAAGGGTACGTAGATCCACTCTCCCTCCCGTAGATGCTCATCACCATGGATAGATCTTGCGTGTGCGTAGGAAAAAATTTGTTTCCCATGCAACGTTCCCCAACAGTGGCATCATGAGCTAGGTCTATGCGTAGATGAGATCACGAGTAGAGCACAAAGGAGTTTGTGGGCGTTGATATTTAGATTGCTTCCCTCCTTAGTCTTTTCTTGATTCAGCGGTATTGTGGGATGAAGCGGCTCAGACCAACCTTACTCGTCCACGTACGAGAGACCGGTTCCATCGAATAACATGTAACTTTGTTGCATAAGATGGCTGGCGGGTGTCTGTCTCTCCCACTTTAGTTGAATCGGATTCGACAGAGGCAGTCCTTGTAGAAGGTAAAATAGCAACTTGTATATCACCGTTGTGGTTTTGCGTAGGTAAGAATCGTTCTTGCTAGATACCCATAGCAGCCACGTAAAACATGCAACAACAAATTAGAGGACGTCTAACTTGTTTTTGCAGGGTATGATGTGATATGATATGGCCAGAAACATGATGGGATATATGTGATGTATGAAATGATCATGTTTTGTATAGATTATCATGACTTGCATGTCGATGAGTACGGCAACCGGCAGGATCCATAGGGTTGTCTTTAATTTATTTTCGTTGTTTTTGCTTTACTTTATCGCTATGAGTTATCAATAGTTGTAGAACCAATAGTTGGCGCGACAACCTCATGGCGACACGTTGATGGAGATCAAGATGATGGAGATCATGGTGTCATGCCGGTGACTATGGAGATCATGTCGGTGCTTTGGAGATGGAGATCAAAAGCACAAGATCATGGCCATATCATGTCACTTATGATTTGCATGTGATGTTAATCCTTTTATGCATCTTATTATGCTTAGGACGACGGTAGCATTATAAGGTGATCCCTCTCTAAAATTTCAAGATAAAATTGTGTTCTCCCTGAGTGTGCACCGTTGCGAAAGTTCGTCGTTTCGAGACACCACGTGATGATCGGGTGTGATAGACTCTACGTTCGCATACAACAGGTGCAAGCCAGTGTTGCACATGCGGAACACTCGGGTTAAACTTGACGAGCCTAGCATGTACAGACATGGCCTCGGAACACAAGAGACCGAAAGGTCGAGCATGAGTCATATAGTAGATATGATCAACATGGAGATGTTCACCATTGAAACCACCTCATCTCACGTGATGATCGGACTTGGGTTGGTGAATTTGGATCATGTGACACTCGAATGACCTGAGGGATGTCAATTTGAGTGGGAGTTTTTAAGTTATATGATTAACTAAACTCATTATCTTGAACAATAGTCTAAGTTGTCTTTGCAAAATTTATGTTGTAGATCAATGGCTCGCGCAGTAGCACCCCTGAATTTCAATGCGTTCCTAGAGAAAGCTAAGTTGAAAGATGATGGAAGTAACTTTGTAGACTGGGCCCATAATCTGAGGATTATCCTCACGGCCTCCCAAAAGGCTTATGTCCTTGATGCACCGCTCGGTGAACCACCCGCTCCAGTAGAGTCTGCAGACGTTGCGAACGCCTAGCAGGCACGTTCTGATGATTACTCAATAGTTCAATGTGCAATATTGTATGGCTTAGAACTGGGACTTCAAAGACGTTTTGAACGTCATGGAGCATATGAGATGTTCCAGGAGTTGAAGTTTATCTTTGAGAAGAATGCCCGGATCGAGAGGTATGAGACCTCCGATAAGTTCTATGCTTGCAAGATGGAGGAGAACGGGTCTGTCAGTGAACATGTGCTCAGAATGACTGGGTATTCTAACCGTCTGGCGGAGTTGGGAATTGTTCTCCCTCCAGAGGCGATCACTGACAGAGTTCTTCAATCACTTGCACCTAGCTACAAAAGCTTTGTGTTGAACTATAACATGCAAGGGATGAATAAGTCAGTCGCCGAGCTGTTTGCGATGTTGAAAGTCGCTGAGTCTGAGATTCAGAAGGAGCAGCAAGTGTTGATGGTCAATAAAACCACTAGTTTCAAGAAGAATGGCAAGGGCAAGAAGGGTAACTCCAAGAAGAGTGGCAAAGCAGTTGCCCCTCCCATGAAGAAACCCAAGGCTGGACCCAAGCCAGAAACTGAGTGCTTTCATTGCAAGGGAACTGGTCACTAGAAGCGGAACTGCCCCAAGTATCTGGCTGACAAGAAGGCGTCCAACACCAAACAAGGTATATATGATATACATGTTATTGATGTGCACCTTACCAACTCTCGTTGTAGTGCCTGGGTATTTGATACCGGTTCGGTTGCTCATATTTGCAACTCAAAGCAGGAACTACGGAATAGACGGAGGCTGGCAAAGGACGAAGTGACGATGCGCGTGGGAAATGGTTCCAAGGTTGATGTGATCGTCGTCGGCACGCTCGCTCTTCGATTACCATCGGGAATAGTGATGAACCTGAATAATTATTATTTAGTGCCTGCGTTAAGCATGAACATTATATCTGGATCTTGTTTATTGCGAGACGGTTACTCAATTAAATCAGAGAATAATGGTTGTTCTATTTATATGAGTAATATATTTTATGGTCATGCAACCATTGTGAGGGGTTTATTCTTATTGAATCTCGATAGTGATGATACACATGTTCATAACGTTGATGCCAAAAGATGTAGAGTTGATAATGATAGCACCACTTTCTTGTGGCACTGCCGCTTAGGTCATATTGGTGTAAAACACATGAAGAAGCTCCATGCTGATGGACTTTTGGAGTCACTTGATTTTGAATCACTTGACACATGTGAACCATGCCTCATGGGCAAGATGACTAAGACCCCGTTCTCTGGTACAATGGAATGGGCAAGTGACTTGTTGGAAATCATACATACTAATGTGTGCGGTCCGATGAGCATTGAGGCGTGCGGTGGATATCGTTATTTTCTCACCTTCACCGATGACTTAAGTAGATATGGGTATATTTACTTAATGAAACATAAGTCTGAAACGTTTGAAAAGTTCAAGCAATTTCAGAGTGAAGTTGAGAATCATCGTAACAAGAAGATTAAATTCCTGCGATCTGATCGAGGAGGAGAATATCTAAGTTATGAGTTTGGCAGTCACTTAAGACAATGTGGAATTGTTTCACAATTGACACCGCCTGGAACACCACAGCGTAATGGTGTGTCCAAACGTCGTAATCGAACCTTATTAGATATGATGCGGTCTATGATGTCTCTTGCTGATTTGCCACTATCGTTTTGGGGTTATGCGTTAGAGACAGCTGCATTCACTTTAAATAGGGCACCATCGAAATCCGTTGAGACGACGCCATATGAACTGTGGTTTGGCAACAAACCAAAGTTGTCGTTTCTTAAAATTTGGGGATGTGATGCTTATGTCAAAAAGCTTCAGCCTGAAAAGCTGGAACCCAAAGCGGAGAAATGCGTCTTCATAGGATACCCAAAAGAGACGGTTCGGTATACCTTCTATCTCAGATCCGAAGGCAAAGTGTTTGTCCCAAAGAACGGGTCATTTCTCGAGAAAGAGTTTCTCTCGAAAGAATTGAGTGAGAGGAAAATAGAACTTGATAAGGTTGTTGAACCTTTACTTCAACCAGAGAGTAGCGCAGCGCAGAAAGATGTTTCTGTAGAGCCTACATCAGTTGAAGAGGAAGCTGGTGATGGTGATCATGAGGCTTCGGATCAAGTTGCTATAGAACCTCGTAGGTCGACAAGGACGCGTACTGCTCCTGAGTGGTACGGCAACCCTGTCTTAGAGGTCATGTTGTTAGACAACCATGAACCTACGAGCTATGGAGAAGCGATGATGGGTCCGGATTCCGAAAAATGGTTAGAGGCCATGAAATCCGAGATGGGATCCATGTATGAAAACAAAGTATGGACTTTGGAAGTACTACCTGAAGGGCGAAAGGCCATTCAGAATAAATGGATCTTTAAGAAGAAGACGGACGCGGACGGTAATGTTACCGTCTATAAAGCTCGACTTGTGGCAAAGGGTTTTTCACAAGTTCAAGGAGTTGACTACGATGAGACCTTCTCACCCGTAGCGATGCTTAAGTCCGTCAGAATCATGTTAGCAATACCTGCATTTTTCGATTATGAAATTTGGCAGATGGATGTCAAAACAGCGTTCCTTAACGGTTTCCTTAAGGAAGAGTTGTATATGATGCAACCGGAAGGTTTTGTGGATCCAGAGAATGCTGACAAAGTTTGCAAACTCCAGCGATCCATTTATGGACTGGTGCAAGCATCTCGGAGTTGGAATCTTCGCTTTGATGAGGTGATCAAAGCGTTCGGGTTTATACAAGTTTATGGAGAAGCTTGTATTTACAAGAAAGTGAGTGGGAGCTCTATAGCGTTTCTAATATTATATGTGGATGACATATTGCTGATTGGAAACAATATAGAAATGTTGGAAAGCGTGAAGGAATATTTGAACAAGAGTTTTTCAATGAAGGACCTAGGAGACGCTGCTTTCATATTAGGCATCAAGATCTATAGAGATAGATCAAGACGCTTAATAGGACTTTCACAGAGCACATACCTTGACAAAGTTTTGAAGAAGTTCAAAATGGATCAGTCCAAGAAGGGGTTCTTGCCTGTATTGCAAGGTATGAAGTTGAGTAAGACTCAATGCCTAGTGACTGCAGAAGATAGAGAAAAGATGAGTGTCATCCCCTATGCTTCAGCCATAGGCTCTCTCATGTATGTCAGCCTTGCCATAAGTATGGCCGGAAGGTTTCAAAGTGATCCAAGAGTGGAACACTGGACGGCGGTCAAGAATATCCTGAAGTACCTGACAAGGACTAAGGACATGTTTCTCGTTTATGGAGGTGATCAAGAGCTCGTAGTAAAGGGTTACGTCGATGCAAGCTTTGACACTGATCCGGATGACTATAAGTCTCAAACCGGATACATATTTATTCTTAATGGGGGAGCGGTAAGCTGGTGCAGTTCCAAGCAGAGTGTGGTAGCTGATTCTACATGCGAAGCGGAGTACATCGCTGCCTCGGAGGCGGCGAAGGAAGGTGTCTGGATGAAGGAGTTCATGACAGATCTTGGAGTAGTGCCCAGTGCACTGAACCCAATGACTCTGTCTTGTGACAACACTGGTGCCATTGCTCTGGCCAAGGAACCAAGGTTTCACAAGAGGACCAAACACATAAAGCGACGCTTCAATTCCATCCGCGATTACATCAAGGAGGAGGACATAAATATTTGCAAAGTACACACAGATCTGAATGTCGCAGACCCGTTGACTAAACCTCTTCCAAGGGCTAAACATGATCAACACTAGAACTGTATGGGTGTTAGATTCATTACAATGTAAATCACATAGTGATGTGAGCTAGATTATTGACTCTAGTGCAAGTGGGAGACTATTGAAAATATGCCCTAGAGGCAATAATAAAGTGATTATTATTATATTTCCTTGTTCATGATAATCGTTTATTATCCATGCTATAATTGTATTGATTGGAAACACAAATACATGTGTGGATACATAGACAACACTGTGTCCCTAGTATGCCTCTAGTAGACTAGCTCGTTGATCAAAGATGGTCAAGGTTTCCTAGCCATAGACATGAGATGTCATTTGATAACGGAATCACATCATTAGGAGAATGATGTGATGGACAAGACCCAAACTATGAACGTAGCATATGATCGTGTCAGTTTATTGCTATTGTTTTCTGCATGTCAAGTATCTGTTCCTATGACCATGAGATCATGCAACTCACTGACACCGGAGGAATACCTTGTGTGTATCAAACGTCACAACGTAACTGGGTGACTATAAAGGTGCTCTACAGGTATCTCCGAGGGTGTCTGCTGAGTGGGCATGGATCAAGACTGGGATTTGTTACTCCGTGTGACGGAGAGGTATCTCAGGGCCCACTCGGTAATACAACATCACAATAAGCCTTGCAAGCAAAGTGACTAAAGAGTTAGCCACGGGATCTTGTATTACGTAACGAGTAAAGAGACTTGCCGGTAACGATATTGAACTAGGTATAGAGATACCGACGATCGAATCTCGGGCAAGTAACATACCGAAGAACAAACGGAACAACATATGGGATTAACTGAATCCTTGACATAGAGGTTCAACCGATAAAGATCTTCATAGAATATGTAGGAACCAATATGGGCATCCAGGTCCCGCTATTGGTTGTTGACCGTAGAGGTGTCTCGGTCATGTCTACATAGTTCTCGAACCCGCAGGGTCTGCACACTTAACATTCGGTGACGTCTCGGTAGAATTGAGTTACGTATGGTGGTGACCGAAGGTTGTTCGGAGTCCCAGATGAGATCCTGGACGTCACGAGGAGCTCCAGAATGGTCCGGAGGTAAAGATTGATATATAGGAAGTCCCGTTTTGGTCTTCGGAAAAGTTTCGGGCACTTCCGGTAGTGTACCGGGAGTGACGAATGGGTTCCGGGGGGTCCACCAAGTGGGGCCCACCCACCCCAAGGGTCACATGGGCCTAGGAGGTGGCGCACCAGCCCCTGGTGGGCTGGCCGGCCAGCCCCTAGGAGGCCCTTGCGCAAGGGGTGGGGAAGGGGCCAAGAGGGGAGGAGTCCTACTAGGATTCCACCTCCCTTGTGGGAGGTGGACTCCTCCCCCTTGTGGAGGTTCGGCCGAACCCCTAGGGTAAACCCTAGGGCTGCCTCCTCCTCCATCCCTCCTATATATACTAGAGGGTTTTTGAGGGCAGCTCCTAACCAAAAAAGCCACGGCTGCCTCTCTCTCCCTCTAGATCTGTTCTCCACTAGATCGTCTCGGCTGCGCTTGGCGAAGCCCTGCCGGGACAGCACCACCACCACCGTCACCACGCCGGAGTACTCATCTACCTCTCCGCTCTCTCTTGCTGGATCAAGAAGGCGGAGATCGTCATCGAGCTATACGTGTGCTGAACGCGGAGGTGCCGTCCGTTCGGCGCTAGATCGGGACGGATCGTGATTGGATCGCGGGACGGCTTGCGATTTGGATCGCGAAGACGTTCGACTACATCAACCGCGTTTCTTAACGCTTCCCGCTTAGCGATCTACAAGGGTACGTAGATCCACTCTCCCTCTCGTAGATGCTCATCACCATGGATAGATCTTGCGTGTGCGTAGGAAAAATTTTGTTTCCCATGCAACATTCCCCAACAGAGATTTCTTCAGTTCCTCCTTCAGCACCTACAGTTTCTACTCCACCAGCCCAGAGACATCCACATAAGCATTTGCTGACGCTCTTCTTTCGACTCCTTCAACGACCACCGGAGTGGCCACTTCATCGCCACATGGAGGAGATCAAGCCCAGAGCGACGTTTAGCTCTATAATATTCGAGTTTTTTGGTAACTTCTTGCCAAAGCAGGAGAATATGTATAGATCATAGGGTTTCGAGAGAGAGAGAGTTGCATTTTGAGTTGCTTCTCTTGCTCTTTGATACTTTTGGCTTACTCTTTTGCTCGTTTCGTGACTTAAACTATGTTTTGTTTGATCATACACTTAATGCTTGATGCTACTACTTCTTATCATTTCGATATATATCATGATCATTCACTTGTATGCTTGGTGATGTGTACATTGCATTTTACTCAAATCGTTTATGCGCTCCACCAAGATGTATGTGACATGGAAGAGTGACATGTGATCCTAATCGGTTGTGCATTTGCATTCAAACACAATTCAAAATAATGCACAAATTTAGGGGGAGCTCTTGCTTATCACATACTTCTCAAAGCGGCGATACTATGCATTGATTATATCTTTTGTCGAAGCCTTGATCTATATGTTGTCATCAATTACCAAAAGGGGGAGATTGAAAGCACAACTTCTGCCTAGGTGGTTTTGGTAATTAACAACAACATCTAGTTCATTGAACTAATGAGCCTATCAAGTATATTTCAGGAAAGTTCAATGAATGGATTGCCTAAGAACTGTGAGATGGAACCCCTAGATGCAATGAACACCTATTGGAAAGAGCTTCAAGGCTCTACATTTTATTTTATGTGAGCAATAACAATTGAGTCCATAGGAAAGTCAATACTATTAAAAGGGGATGAAGTATTGATAATGATCTGGTTGCTCAAAGTGCTTAGAGATTTGCCACCAAAAGCCTCAACCAAACTCTCACAAAAGATTATGTCCAAAAGCCTAACTACCAAATTCGGTGCCACCAACATTTCAGAATCGGCCCCCACCGAGTTTACCCAAGACAGAACCCAAGCCAAAACCCTAGCACCTCAGTACCACCGAGATTGGTTTCGGTACAACCGAAAAGCAGTGCCAACTCTCTGGTAACGGGATATTTACTTCGGAACCTCCGAGTTCTATATCTCGAAGCCACCGAGATGCGGATCTTCCCTAGGTCAACCAAATTGGTCTCATCGAGATGTTATCTATCGGTCTCACCGAAAAGCTGAAAGTTAGAACATTTTGCACTAGTCGGTACAACCGAGTTTTTACTTCGGTTCCATCGAGTTGGGAAATAATGTTGTAACGGTTGGATTTTTGGAGATGGCTATATATACCCCTCCACCCCTTCTCATTCGTAGAGAGAGCACTCGGAACAAACCAACACTTCCACTATTCATTTGCTGATAGAGAACCACCTACTCATGTGTTGAGATCAAGATATTCCATTCCCGGCATATGAATCTTGATTTCTAGCCTCCCCAAGTTGCTTTCTACCCAATCATCCTCTTCTACCAAGCCAAATTCTGTAATAGAGTGATTGAGTGTTGAGGAGACTATCTTTTGAAGCACTAGAGCAAGGAGTTCATCATCCCTACACCATCTATTGCCTTTTGGAGAGTAGTGTCTCCTAGATTGGTTAGGTGTCGCTTGGGAGCCTCCGGATCGTGTGGAGTTGAACCAAGAAGTTTGTAAGGGCAAGGAGATCGCCTACTTCGTGAACATCTACCCCGAGTGAGGCTAGTCCTTCATGGACATAAGCCATGGTGGAATAGGCAAGGTTGCTTCTTCGTGGACCCTTTGTGGATGGAGCCCTTCGTGGACTCGCACAACCGTTACCCTCTGTGGGTTGAAATCTCCATCAACGTGGATGTACGATAGCACCACCTATCGAAACCACGCCAAAAATCTCCGTGTCTTCATTGCGTTTGATCTTCCTATCTCTCCCTTTACTTACACTTGCATGTGTAGGGTGTGCCAACCTATAAAATTGGGAAAATGTTAGTTTTAAATTTGGTCAATTAGTCTAATCACCCCCTTTAGACATACTTTCGATCCTACAGTCCTTGCACGTGACAAGTTGCGGTGACTGGTATCGGCTCCCACACATCTCTTCAGCATATTCTACGATTCTCCCTCAACGAGTACCCATTCATTAGTCACTCTCGGTTAAGTATTTGGTTAATGTTGCACGCCTCAAAATGGAATTTGGCCTCCAAGATAGTATTTATTAGAATCGCATTTCCTATTTGGCGCTTAAGGTGTCAATTACATGTTATTTTGTTAACTGGCGCCCAGGCCCGATTCCCCCTCGACAGCAAATGGGCTAGCCCGTATATAACCTTTCATCACGGGATTTCATTCTGTTTTGGGGAAGATACCCACATTTTTTCTAAGTTTCTGGTTTTTCTCTAGTAGGTCTCGTCGACGTATTTTTTTTGTCTTTTCTTTTTATTTTTTGTTATTTCTTTTTTGTTTTTTAACATACATGAACCTTCTTCAAAATTCAATTATTTTAAAAACAATCACGATTTTTTTAAATATTGTGAACCTTTTTCAATTTGACAAACTTTTTTCAAATGTTGTGATTTTTTCTAAAAAAATTGTATTGTTTTTCAATTTCGTGATCTTTTCTCAAAGTTTATAAACTTTTTGCAAACTTGGGAACTTTTCTCAGATTTTGTGAACTTCTTTTTAATTTTTTGCGAACTATAAAAAATTATGGCCTTTTTAAAACTTGGCCCTTTTTTGAAAATTGGTGAATTCTTTCAAATTTACAAACTTTTCAAAATTTTAAACTTTTTCAAAAAAAATCAAATATTTGATTTTTCAAAGATTTATGAAATTAGAAAATTACATTTTTGATGGTCAAAGGTGAATTGGTATATGGTCAACCAATCAACTACAAAAGCACGAGAAAACACCTAGGTAAGGAAATAGTAGCAAGCAATTTAGATGGTCCAACCCATACCGGTTTCAGGCGCTATAGAGACAAAACGACGCCAAAAGCGTTGTATAGGAGGTCTATATTTGAACGAGTTCTCCTCCTCGGTGCTTCACGCGCTAGAAACCGAACATGTGCCCACGCGCCCCGCGGTCATGGGTCGGCGGCACCCACATGGCCACGTGGTTGCTCACTAGGGCGATGGACCTTGCATGGTCCACTCAATCAACTGCTGAATTTTTGAAAAATGCAAGAAAAAAAGTATACAAATTCAAAAAAGTTCAGATCAGCGGGTGTAATGAATTTGAAAAAAGTTCACGAATTATGAAAGATTTTCAAATTCCAAAAAAGTGAACAGATTTGAAAAAAGCTCGTTGGTTTGAAAAAAGTTCACGAATTTGAAAAAAGTTCATGTAATTTTGGAAAAAAACATGGATTTGGGAAAAGTTCATCAATCTTGAAGAACAAGTTCACGAACTTGAAAAAGGTTCACGTACTTTGAATAAAAAGTTCATGGATTCGAAAAAAGTTCACATGTTTTACAAAATAGGTTCAAATTTTTGAAAAAGATAGGGTATTTAATAATATAAAATAAAATGAAATAGAAGAAATAAATAAAAGAAAAAAAGAAAAAGTCACAAGCTTCTAGAAGCTTAACAAAGCTAGTCAGAAGTTTCTAGAAGCTTCACAAAACTTGTTGGAAGGATCGTAAAACCGGTTGGCGTAAAAATTCGTTAGTAAATAGTAAAGCAACAATGTTATGTATGGGCCGACCCATTCATTACGTTATGACTGGAAGGGGTGTGCGTTAATTGCAAAATAGCGCTATAAGTGGTGTAGCGGGCGTCGAATAGGCTTTGGCTATTCACGGGCGATTATATCACGCTTCTTCCGTCTCGCGTGAAGCTTTCGGCTCTCCCTGTTAGAGTTGGGCCGGCCGGTTTGTTCATTACTTTTATCGGTGTACGTTCGACAAGGCTGACCGTAGTCTCACGCGGTGTACGTAACAGCTTTACTCCGGTCTTTTTTCCGTTTTATTTTATGTTTTATTTTGGTTTTATTTGTTCCTTCATCGGGTTTTTTTCGTTTTTCAGTTTTTCAACGGGTTTCTTCGCTTCCTTCACTGTTTTCACTGGTTTTACTTTTTTAGTTTCATTCTTTTTTTTATTTGTTTCTTCCTTCACTTTTTTATGTTTTCTTTATTTATTTATTTTATTTCCTATTTTTATTTATTTCTTTCTAGATTTTCAACGGTTTTCTTCCCTTTTCTTTGTTTCTTTCTTGGCTTCTTTCTACCCATTCTTTTGCATTGGTTTTTACTTTTTTGAGTTTTTTGTTTCTCCTTTTGATTTTTATTGGGTTTCTTCGTGTTTCTTAGTTTCTTTCTTGATTTTCATCCCTTTTTTTTATTCAACACATGACAATTATTCTACACATTCAAAATTTTCCGTTTACATCAGAAACATTTTTTATATACATATTTAAATACATGATTAATATTTTTGGAAAACTTATATTTTTTGGATCCAGTTTTTTCATACACATTGTATATGTTTCATATATATCTAATATATTTTTAATACATGTGTTACATTTTTCAAGTACAAGATAAATAGTTAATACACAGTCAATAATTTTTGTGTACACATTTAACATGTTTTTCAAATGCTTGAGTACCATTTTTTCAAAAACACAAGATTAACATTTTTACTATGCACATTTAATATTTTTCAAATGCATGATTAAATTTTTTTATAAACAAGATTAACATTTTCTTAATACATGGTCAACATTTTTGTATACATATTTAACATATTCCAAATGCTAGATTAATAGATTTTTCAATGCATTGACTAATATTTTTAAAATACATAATCAAATTTTGACAAACATTGTGTATTTTTTGTACAGATTTTTCATATAAATGGGTATTTTTGAATCTCTACAAATTTAACCTTTTTAAGACGCTTGGTTCATATTTTTTCAAATGTTTTATGTGTAGGGTGTTGTGTAATATGTTTATTTAGTATATTTGGAACTATAATTAAAAGTAAAAAATAATAGCATTAAAAAAAGTAAAGAAGAAAATGAAAAAAAAAGAGGTTGTGACCTCCCGCATGCCTGGGCCGGATCATCTGCCGCTCCCCTTGACGCAAGGCTTCCCTTGGTCCCACTATAAGTGAGGCATATGGGCGCCCTTGGCAATTCCGAAATCACTAGTTAGCAAGTACACCTTCCAACGATTACTCCCACCTTCCCAGGTTGTGACAAGTGGCGCACTGCATGCATGCCACTTGTCGCAACCTGAGAGTTTTCCCTTTTTCGTAGATCCGTATTTTCAAAACGTTTTATCTCCTAAACCGTGCGTCCAAATCTCGAACCGTTTTCATCGTTGGCTTTCTCGCGTCGAGATCTTCAAAACTAGATCCCATGTTGATAGGTTCTGACGAACTTTTTTTTCCACGAAAAAAACCGGACGGAAAAAACCGGACGAAAAAACCGTGACTCACGCGATAGAAAAAAAAACAGAAAACGCGTTTTTTCCCTTTCCGAGAGGCACGGGTCGTGCCTCTCGCGAAGGCAAAATCGTGCCTCTCGCGGAAGCAAAACCGTGCCTCTTGCGGAAAAAAAAAAGAGAACAGAAAACGCGTTTTTTTTCCTTTCGGGAGAGGCACGGCCGTGCCTCTCGCGGAAAAAAAAAAAAGAGCAGAAAACGCGTTTTTTTCCGTGCCTCTCGCGAAGGCAAAACCGTGCCTTTCGCGGAAGTAAAACCGTGCCTCTCGCAAAAAAAACACGTTTTTTTTTCCCTTTCCGAGAGGCATGGCCGTGCCTCTCACGAAGGCAAAACCGTGCCTCTCGCGGAAGCAAAACCGTGACTCTCGCAAAAAAAAAACAGAAAACGCGTTTTTTCGCGTAAAAAAAACAGAAACGCGGTTTTTTCACGCAAAAAAAATTATTTTGAATTTTTTTTTCGTCCAAAAGCTACGAAAGACCGGTGAAAAACCGGAACACCAAAAAAATCTGGAAAAAAACCAGTCCAAAAAGGTGAAAACGCGTGCGAAAAAATAAGAAAAACAAAATCCGAAGGGAACGCTCGGAGCGCGACACGTGGCGGCGACTGGAAACGCGCCAAGTGGCGGCGCGTGGGAGTGATCGCCGGAACGCTTGTGAGGGAGTGCTCGCTAACTAGTTGCTTCCTGGCAATTCCTATTTACCGCCCGCGTCGAGGAAACGACCGCAGCACCCACTGTTGGACCGGCCCATTTCACGGTAGCGTGTGCTGCGTGTTGCTGCTTCATTTTTCGTTCGTTTTTGTTTATTTTTTTCTTTTCTGTTTCTTTTTATCTTTTATCTTTTACCTTTTTTTTTCAAATCTGTTTCTTTTGTTCTCCTTTTATTATTGTTTCTTTTCTCCTATACTAGTAAAATTGTCTGTGCGTTGTAACAGAGGGATATGAAGTCATGCAGACACACCGAGCACAGATGTTTGATTTGTTTTTCTTGATTGTGATAGTCTCTTTCCCATTGATACGAACGATGCGTCTCCGTACCTTTTTTGGTTTCAAAATCTCTCACACCTCAACTTCTTACATACGTATATCTCTCTCTCCCACCTATCTTCTTTTTTGCCTCAATCTCTCACGCTTCTCTCTTTCCTCATGTACACCTCTCTCTCAAACTTTGCTGATATTTCTTTTATCTTTTTCCCAAGTTTCATAAAAAATCTCAATATTTTTGGACACTTCTAAAATCCAGTGCTAGTTCAAACCCATTTGAATAAAATTCAAATGAGTTTGAATTTAAACTTTTAATTATGTACTTTTATATTTTCTCGATCAAGCTCGTTTTTGTGAGTCTATGGAAAATAACTCCATGCCCAAACTCTTTTCCTAGCCCTCCTTTTCCTTCTCTAAATCTTTTGGCCCAAGGTCCAGACGCACCTCGTCGACCCTAGCAGCCAGGCGAGAACCTTGCTCGATCCCGATCCCTTCATCCCCGGCCACCAGAGAGACACGCACACCAGAGAGAGAGAGAGAGGTTCGGTCGCCGCCGCCCCTCACGCGCTTGCCTCGCACCGGAAACGCAGCCGCCTGATGCCCCCCCCCCCCAGGCGAGATCCTTCGGCACCGCCACCTCTCTTTCTTCCGTTTCTTCCCCTCCCTACACCTTCGGACGCACCACAACAGCCATCGCCGCCGCCGTGACATGCCACGCCAACGCTGCCTGGGAGACCTCCTACCTCGCTCGGCTCCGTCCACCTCTTCTGCTTTGTCCGTCGCGGGTAGCAGGCCACTCCAGCGAGCGCCTCTGCTCCGCCAACCGCCTCCGTTCGCCGAAGCCCCAAGCACCGTCTCCACGGAACTTCCTCTCACGCCGTCCCAGTCGTTCCTCTGCCTCTCCTTCCCTGAATACACACCTCGCAGCCCAGGCCATGGCTGCTACAGGTCCACGCTGCCTCCACAAGCAGCCTTGACAACCTCATGCACGCCTCTTTTTTGCCTTAATCTCCAGCGCTTCTCTATCCTCATGTATCCCCCTCTCACATGTCTATCTCAAATTCTCGGATCTCTCTCGCCTCGATTTGGCTAACCAAGACGACGACGTACTAAAAACCTGGATGACCTAAAAAAGTGAAGAAATAATCCTTCTTTTAATATTAGGTATAGATTATATAAAGCTCATCGCGTGTTACCAAAATGTTCATGTATGTCAAGGAAATGTTCACATTATGTGTATTAGAAATTTTTCAACGAATATACAAATGTTCATTATGTTTTTGAAATTTGTTCAGTGTATATTAAAAAAATGTTCAATGTGTATTCGAAATTGCTCAACATATATTACAAAATGTTCAGTGTGTTTTCAAAAATTGTTCAACCCATATTTTCATATATTTTTCTTAAAACTTCGTCGTGTATTAAAAAAAGTTCATCATGTATTAATACAAAATGTTCAATGTGTATTTTTTGAAAATTATCAAATGAAGTTCGATACTTAAACTATAGCGCCTGGCATCTATGACTAGAACTCGCCAGTCCGATCGGTCATTTACACTCGTTCGCGATAGGGAGGTCCCGAGTTTGAGTTCTCACTCACGTAGCTCTTTGCTATGATTTCTTTGCACGCCTGGAGTTCTCCAAATGGACCGGCCCATTCGTGGCTGCCTTCAGCGAAGGCTCGACAATTTGCCGCCGCTAGCAGCAATTTTTTTGAGCAAAGCTTGCTAGGCTTTTATTGATCAGCTATAATGTTTGCCCGAATTACAGCTGGGTCATGAGGTGTACCCAACCAAATGTGTCTCCCAAACGGACGAGAAAAACCGAACCTAGCTAGCCTATGAGCTTCAAAATTTGAAACTCGAGATTCAAAACCAAAATTACATGAAGTAAAAGTAGAAGAAATTTCTAAGATTTCCTTAATGATACCTCCATATTATCCACCCACTCCTTCATGAATACGTTCTACCACTCGTTTGCAGTCCGATGCAATTTGAATATATTGCATTCCAAGATCTTGCGCTAGAGACAGTCCCTCCCTGCATGCAATCGCCTCGAGCGTCGGAGGATCAACCAACCCCTGGATCACCAACATGTAAGAGTCCGGGAAAGCACCATCCCGGTCTCTACATATTGTTGTTGTTGTGCCCACATTTTGATATGTCGAGACACATGCGTTGAAATTAGTTTTAATAAAACCCTAGGCAGGAGGAATCCACCTGATTGTCAAACTAGCTTGCGCCCTCGCTACTGTATCCTTTTCTAAAAGAGGCGTAAACTGTTCTAACCTAGCAATAAAATTGACAACAAAGGTGTGAGCTGCATATGGGCTTTGGTTAATCCCCTCGTGGATAAGTTGCCTCCTAGCATACCAGATTGCCCACAGCGTGCCGATCATCTTTGTCAAGTTCTCGTTACTTAGTACTTCCATCATAGAAAAGAAAACATGCACACGCCGAAGGTTCAAATGTCGCAATCATCTGTTCCAGAAGATCATGGTCGACCAAGGCCGAGACACATATCGCCATATTGCACTCAAGAAGGTTGTGTCACCAAGAGTCTTGGCCTCCACACGTAAATCACTCCTCATGGTGAGACATTTTCCTGTATTTGCTTCGTAGGAAGAGATTTTTGACATGCACCACAAGAAATTCCTTGGTTTTGATGGTACTGCCACCTTCCATAGCTTCTTCCATGACTTCTCATTCTTAGTGTTGCTCGAGGAGCCCGCCCTTTTCTCTAGCCAATCTTCGTCGTGTTTCTTTGCTTCCACAATCATCTTGTATACAAACGGAACGGAGGAGGTTTTGTTCTTCTCAAAACCCCAGGACCAGAAATCTTCCATTACGCACATGCATACTGGAATGCTAAGTATGACCCTCGCATTGTATGGCAGAAACACTTGTGTGATAAATGCATTGTTACATCTTGCATTTCCTAGGTCTATCAATTCTGACACTGGTTGTGGTGGATCAGCAACTGGCACCACTATAGGGCTCATATTCTCCTTGCGGGGCAACCAATTCATGTCCCATATATTAGTTGTGTTTCCATTGGCCACCCGCCTAATCAGGCCTAGCTTCATGGTGGCAGGACCATCTATCATGCCTCTCCAAATCTGGGATGGATGGCCCCCAAGCTCTGTCAACAAGAAAGCATTGTCCGGAAAATACACTGCCTTAAGAATTCTAGCATTGAGAGAACTCAGATTTTGAAGTATCCTCCATGCTTGCCTTGCCAAAAGAGCCATATTAAAATTTCAAAATCTCAAAAACCCATTCCTTCCCTATATTTTGGCATGCTTAGTGAGTCCCATGACATCCAATGCGGCTTCTGCTGCCCTTGCTTACTGCCGCTGCCGGAGAAGCGTTTGAGTTAGGGTACGCTCTCCAAAACCCTGGTTCGAACTTTGGGGCCTTTTTGCTCAGCTGCCTCATGACCCGACTGTGACCTTGGCGAGGCACGAAGAGCGATGCTTCGCGAGAACACACACACACACACACACACACACACACACACAGAGAGAGAGAGAGAGAGAGAGAGCACAACGGGGACTCATGGACTTACCCAGGTTCGAGACACCTTGCGGTGTAAAACCCTACTCTTGCTTGGTGGGATTGCTCTCAGGGAAGCACAAGTGTGTTACAATGTAGGGGACGACCGAAAAGTGGCCGAATGGAGAGTGAATGATTGGGGTTTGGATCTGGATCTGGATCCCCCTCTAAGGTAGAAGCACCGCCCCTCTTATCCTTATCTTGGTCCTCTTCCTTGAAAATATTGGCGGGAAAGGGCAGACACAGGATGGCAATCCAAAGGGGGATAGGCGCTCAGTTTATCCTGACAAAAGGTGGTCTTCGTCTGCAAAGGCGTCGTCTATAACGCGCTGGTGGGCTCGGTGATGACCTCCGTCCTGGCGAGTAGCGTCATCGTGGTCGCCTTGCACCGGAATGACAAACTTTGGGAACCTGCTTTGAGGGAGGTAGCAGATGCTAAAGTTTAATTATCAAAGAGGAAATCCTCTCTATCCGCGCCTGCTGGCACGGTCATGTCGTCCTTGTCTGCATGGGTACGTCACCCACGTGGTGGGCACGCAGCCATGCGACTTGCACTGCACGACCCCACCAAGCGAAGGGCCTCGCGGGAAGTCGCCTCGCGAGAAGGGCCTCGCGAGGCCGCATGCTGCTGAAGATGGTTGACTTGAAGAGCCTCGCCTTGCGGGGAGGGGCGCGAGGTCCAATCCTCGCGAGATGCTTGACTTGTGGAGATCCTGAGTGGGCTGCCTCCTAGGTCTTTTGCCAGGTGTCGCTTCCTGGGTCGCAGGCAGACGGGCCATGGTACCCCGGTTCCCACAGGACCAACAACCACACCAGAAAGATTTAATCATTGAAGTTAACTGATGGCATAAACCCCAGCATAATTTAACACAAGACATCGAATATACTAACATTGCTTGGGCTACTGATTTAATTTTGAAGGAGATAGGAGCTTTTCTATCCAACCCTTTATTCTGCTCCATATCCTATCTTTAAGATATTTATTAAAAGCCCCATTCTTTGAACTCCCCACATCATATAGCATACCAAGGTGTTTTTTATTCATTTTCTTATTTGGGACTTGCAAAATATTCTTGATGAACACCCTTACCTCCTCAGGACATCCCTTATTGAAGAAAAGGGAGGACTTATACTTATTTATTCTCTCACACGAAGCTTTTGCATATGTCTCAAAAAAATAGAAATTTCCTCAATTCCCTCACTATTTGCTTTAAAAAGCAGCAGTATGTCATCTACAGATAACAAATAATTCACCAGTGGAGCCGATGAGGCCACTTGTAAACCACTGAGACTAGTAGAACGCCAGTGCGTTGCTACGGGCTACAGTGCATAAAAAATAATCAAACAAACGATTAAGGTTATCTCCAAGGTTGAAAAACATTTTTCTCTCGTATATTTGAATGTATTTGGACATTAAACAACTGTCAATTTATCTTCTCAAAATTCAACCCTCTAGACAGTTCGGAGTTCCCCAAATCCATCACATATGTGAGGGTGAAATGTGATTGTCCAGACTATCCAACATGTTATCCTCAACACGCGGTTCCAACATAAAAAATCCATCCCACAACGCACCCTTCCCTTTCCCTACCGGACCGTCCCCTTAACGCTTGTTTTCCTGCCGTAGCAGGATATTTCCCGCTGGAGTCCTCAACTTTAAAACCCTAAAAAGAGGGTGAACGCTGATCATGCCTAACAAGTAACATTAGGATCGTCGTGTATGTCATGTGACCTTGTCGATTTTTTCTATGGTCGATCACTTTTCTTCTTTTTCCCACTATCTCCGCCATGGAATCCCCTTCTCTAATAAAAAATAATATATTTTTAATAACAAGATAAACAGATTGTGCCATGAAGCAAATTCAATAAATGCATACACATTGATCTATTCTCTGTAGCAAAAATTGTAGGGGAACGCGACAGAAAACAAAAAAATCGGTACAGCGAGCATGCCCAGGACCACTATGGGGACTGCATACAAGGTTTGATCTGATCATTACCGACTCGTAGCGCAGCGGAAGTAGAGTCGATGTAGATCGTCGGTGCAGATCCCCGCAGCTAGGATTTACAACCTCCCAACCGCGAGGATGTATTCCCTCGCCGGACAGCCCTTCGGGAGGCGGTCGGACAGTCCCTCGGACGATGTCACAGACAGCCCTTTGGGAAGACCCTCGAAGCTCGAACGGTAACTTGGACATCCCTTCGACAGGACCCTCGAACAGCCCCTCGGGTAAAAGATCGAACCTACGACCTCTCTACGGGGTTGCACACATACGGTGTCAGCTATCCGGCAGGGCTTCGCCGTCCAGAAGTAGTTCCTGTCGGAACCCAGACAGGCTTTCGGCTCTACGAAACTATTTCGCGGGGAGGGAGAGAGAAGGCCAGATCATGCATGGCATTTGTATGTGAGAAAGAGTGTGTCCATGGAGAGCACCTCTCCACCTCTATTTATAGGCCAAGCCCAAGGGGTAGAAGTCACATGGAAATACTAAAATGCCCTTAAGGTGGCTTCTCCAAGAAGCCAATAAGGGAAAATACCAAAAAGCCCTCAAGGTGGCTTCTCGAAGAAGCCACCAAAAAGTGATTTTCACTATTCACGAAACATTTTTCCGCGACCGTTAAATCCGAAAATATTTTTGTAGGTGATAGAATATTTCCAGTACCCACTAAAATAATTTTGGACGCGTTCCGAAACAATTTCGAATTAGTGATTTTCATCAGCGAAAAGGAGCCAAAGCGGTTCCGGCAGCTCCGAAACATTTCTGGGTTTTTTCTCTGGAAAAATCCCAGAAGTTCCCAGAACAATTTTGGCAGCCTCCAAGAATTTACAGGCATGTGCTGAAACCATTTTGACTGAATGGTATACTCCGAAACAACTTTTCGGTTTTACCGAAACTATTCCGGTGTTCTCTCTCCGGAACTCTTCTGTTGGCTCCAAAACTTTTCCGGTGACTTTCTCTCAAACTCCCTGTCTAGTATTCAGCAGATAGATGACCCTTAAGCGTGTGACCCTATAGGTTACGTGAAGTATAGACATGACCGGAACACTTTCCTATCAATGATCGACATCGGAGCCGTGGACACCCATATTGACCCCTATACCCACACGAATAAATATTCGAGTGAACCTTCGGTTGGCGTGTGCTATTCTTGTTACTTCACGATATATTACAAACACCCGAGGTGAGAATTATCTGCATCCCCATGGATCAACAACTTGTCCACTATGCTAGTCACGTCGTTACCGGTTTTGTTCTCTTTTCTCGTTTCCGTGTTCCGGCATCCCTATGATCAAATCACCCTATGTCTGGCCAGAGGATGATGGATACCGTAACACCGAGAGGGCCCTAGAATATCTCTCCATCGTCGGAGGAGCAAATCCCAATCTTGAGCTATCTCACTCCTTGTCATACTTTTCCGTGAACCCGTAAGCCGCCGTAATAGCCACCCAGTTACGGATGATGTTTAACAAACCCCAAATTTCATGAAGCAAGCACGAAGGAATTCGATACTCTCATGTTCTAAGGAGTTATGCAAACATTAACTTTCCCTGTGTTATTAACCATTAACTTGTGACGAATGTATCTCATAGCATAACATCAATTCAGGTCGATTCAACACAAGTGTTCTACTAACAGTGTGCCCTCAAAATTGCCGGCATAGCCATGCCCATGATCAGGAAAACAGGATCATCATACAATACTTGAGCTAGTCTTAGAGGCATGACTAGGAATACATTTTACCGTTTATTATACCACACGTGCATGTGAGTTTCCCTCCGAGCCTCGTGGATATTGTAGACTCAAGAATCATTGCAGTTATAGCATGGAACATAAACATTCATTACAAACTTGGAGATGCAAAATAACTGTTATTATTGCCTCTAGGGCATATCTCCTACAGACTCCCACTTGCACTAATGTCATAATCCAGTTACATGGCTTCCCTAACACCAATGGCTATCCGGTGTTGCTCATGCTTTGCTCGTGGTAGAGGCTTTGTCATCGGGTCTAACACGTTCAGATCCGTGTGAACTTTGCGTACTTTCACTAAACCCGCTTCGACATGATGTCGAATGAGTTTATATTTTCGTTCAATATGTCTTGTCTTATGGTGCGAAGATGGCTCCCTAGCCCGAGCCACGGCACCACTAGTATCACAACAGATCTCCACCGGGTCCAGCGCACTTGGAACCACACCAAGGTCTTCAAGAAACTGCTTGATCCAGACCGCCTCCTTGGAGGCTTCTAAAGCTGCAACATATTCCGCCTCCGTCGTAGAATCTTCCACAGTCTTTTGTTTGGAATTTTCCAATCAACTGCGCCACCGTTCAATATAAAAACATAGCCTGATTGAGATTTGAAGTCATTTGGGTCAGTCATGAAGCCTACATCAGTGTAACCACTTACAATGAGCTCTTCATCACCTCCGTACACAAGGAGTAAATCCTTGGTCCTTCTGAGGTACTTAAGAATATTTTTGACTGTGGCCCAGTGTTCCAATCCTGGATCACTTTGGTACCGGCTGCTAACACTTAGCGCATAGGAAACATTCGGGCTTGTACATAGCATGGCATACATAATAGAGCCCACTGCCGAAGCATATGGAACATCATTCATTTGTACTCGCTCATCGAGAGTCCGAGGACACTGATTCTTGCAAAGCACTGTGCCAGGTGACATGGGGAGCAGGCCTTTCTTGGAGTTCTCCATGTTGAGCCTTTTCAACACCTTGTCAATGTATGTGCTTTGGCTAAGCGCTATCAGGCGTTTTGATCTATCTCATAGATTCTGATGCCCAATACATATGTCGCTTCGCCTAAGTCTTTCATTGAAAAACTCTTCTTCAATGAGTCCTTTATTTCGCTAAGAAAATTCACGTCATTTCCAATCAACAATATGTCATCCACATACAAGATTAGAAATGCTTTTGCGCTCCCACTAAACTTCTTGTAAACACAAGATTCTTCATCATTCCTGATGAAGCCAAACTGTTTGACCACTTCATCAAAACGAATGTTCCAGCTCCTTGATGCTTGCTTCAGACCATAAATGGCTTTCTGAAGTTTGCATACCTTTCCATCATCATTATGAACGACAAAACCTTCTGGTTGTATCATGTATACATCCTTGTTGAGGTTTCCATTTAGGAAAGCCGTTTTGACATCCATCTGCCATATTTCATAATCGAAATAAGAAGCAATCACTAGTAATATCCGAACAGACCTAAGCATAGCTACAGGCGTAAAAGTCTCGTTGTAGTCCTTTCCTGGAACTTGCGTGAACCCTTTCACGACAAGTCTAGCTTTGTGGATAGTAATGTTACCATCCACGTCCGTCTTTCTTTTGAAAATCCATTTACAACCAATGGGCTTAACGCCTTCTGGAAGTAGTTCCAAGTTCCAAACTTGGTTTTCGTACATGGATTCCATTTCGGATTTCATGGCCTTGTGCCATTCCCTTGAGCTGGGCCCCGCCATCGCTTCCTTGTAGTTCGTGGTTCATCGTCTTCAAGAATGAAGATTTCGTTATGAAACCACTCAGGTGGCTGAATAGCCCTACCTGATCTGTGCGGTTCAGTTACAACATTGTCTGAAGTTCCTGCATCACTTGCGACATTACTTCCGGTTCCTTAGCCATATGAACGGTTACCGAAGATTCACTAATCTCATTAAGTTGTATTGTCCTCCCACTTGATTCGTTAGCAAGAAATTCTTTCTCGAGAAAGTGTCCAACTCTTGCGACAAACACTTTGCCCTCGGACTGGTTGTAGAAGGAATACCCAATGGTGTCTTTGGGATAACCTACAAAGTAACATTTGTCTGATCTGGGATCGAGTTTGCTTGGTTGTAAACGTTTTACATAAGCTTCACAACCCCAAACCTTGAGATGCGACACATTGGGTTTCTTCCCAGACCATAATTCAAATGGCGTCGTCTCAACAGACTTAGACGGTGCTCTGTTTAATGTATAAGCGCAGTAAGTACTGTGTGACCCCAAAAAGATATTGGCAGATCTGTAAGAGACATCATCGACCTCACCAAGTCTAACAGGGTTCGGTTATGCCGTTCCTACACTCTGTTTCGCTGTGGAGTTCCGGGAGGCGTAAGCTGTGAAACGATTCCACGGTCACTCAGATGTTGGCTAAACTCATGACTCAGATATGCGCCCCCGCGATCTGATCGCAAAACTTAATCCTTTTGTTATGATGATTTTCTTCCTCATTCTGAAATTCTTTGAACTTTTCAAAGGTTTCTGACTTATGCTTCATCAAGTAGATATAGCCATACTGTCTTAAATCATCAGTAAAAGTCACGAAGTAGAAATACCCACCCCGTGCGGTTGTGCTCATCGGACCACATACATCACTATCTATTATATCCAATAATTCACCCACCCGTTCAGGATGACCCGTGAACGGCGTCTTGGTCATTTTCCCCATCAGGCAAGCTTCACATGTGTCAAATGATTCAAAATCAAAGGATGGTAAAACTCCATTTCTCTGGAGTCTTTGCATGCGTTTCTTTCCGATGTGGCCAAGCTGACAGTGCCACAAGAAAGTGGTGGTACTATCAGCCTTCTTAAGGCGTTTGGTATTCACGTTAAAGACATCATTTCCACATTCAAGATTCAGTATGAAAAGGCCCCCAACAATGGGTGCAAATCCATAAAACATATCCTTACAATAAAGTGAACAACCATTGTTCTCATACTTGCAAGAGTACCCATTATGTACTAAACATGATCCAGAGATAATGTTTCTACACAATGCCTGAACCAAATAACAGTTACTTAGTTCTAGGGTAAATCCTGAAGGGAGACGTAGAGGCACAATGCCGACGGCTTGAGCGGTGATTCCAGCGCCGTTCCCGACACGCATCACGGCTTCATTCTTTGCCAGCTTGCGCACCTTGTAAAGCCCCTGTATCGAGTTGCAAATGTGAGCAACCGATCCGGTATCAAATACTGAAGACTTAGAATTTTTGCTAGCAAGCAAAACGTCAATGACATTAACTTGTATAACAGTTATACCTTTTCCGGTTTTCCCGGACTTCTTATCTTCCAGATACTTCTTGCAGTTTCTCTTCCAGTGTCCCGTGCCCTTGCAGTAGAAGCACTCAGTTTCATTCTTGGCTCCGCCCTTAGAGTTGCTTTGGGAGACGGTCTTACCGGCGCCCTTGCCCATCTTTGGCTTGCCTTTCTTTTTGAAACTGGCAGTTTTAGTCACAAGCAACACTTGCTTGCGATTTTTCTGCAGTCCTCCTTCCGCAGTTTTCAGCATGGCGAGCACTTCCTCCGGTGTCTTCTCCATCCCACTCATGTTGTAGTTCATGATAAAATCCTCGTAAGAGGGGGGGAGTGAAGAAAGCAACATGTCCATCATATGGGCTGGTGGAATTGGAAATTCTAGGGTTTTAAGCCTTTCAGCGTAGTCAATCATTTTGACCACGTGTTCGCCAACTGAACTGCCCTCAGCCATCTTGCAATCCATCAAGGTCTTCATGATATCAAATCGTTCAGACCTTGCAGTTTCTTTGTATAGAGCATCCAATTCCTGGATCATATCGCGGGCTTTATGGAATTCAAAACGTTTTTGAAGCTCTGGACTCATGCAATCTAGCATGAGGCACTGCACTAAGTTGTGATCATCATCCTTAGTGGCCCAGACATTTTGTTCATCTTCCGGAGTTTCCGTCGGTTTAGCCGGAAGAGTGGTTTCAAGCACATACATTTTCTTAGCGCTCCTGAGTACAATCCTCAGGTTACGGACCCAGTCCGCATAGTTGTTTCTAGTCGCAGCTAACTTCTCTTTCTCTAACATCGGGCCTAAATTGAACGCGGTGTTGCGAGCCATTTGATCTACAACGGTAAACACAAGTTTCACTTAGACTTTGTTCATAATAATTTACACTAAGTTATTAAACAATTTTATTCTAAAGTGCGCTCCCACTCAAAACAATATATCTCATAATTGATTGTGAGTGATTCAAGACCCATATTTCAATTCAACTTCACGGTTCGAGATGAACTCAAATGGCGTGAACTTCAATCAGTAGGCAAACTTGCCAATCACATCTCTATGTGATTCTTGTTCATCTTTCGATGCGTGTGTTCCGAGCTCAGGACTGTCATGCCTGAACGTCAAGTCAACCAAGTGATCTTGTTGCGAGGTCTCAACTCACCCGTCTCACACTTCTCTAATCGTTTGCACCCATGGAGATCATGTGATGCCCCGAAGAGATAGGTGTCGTGACGGCGCTACACTTGGGAGAACACTAACTACTTGATATTTTAAGTGAGAGATCACCCTAATAAAAAAGCGACTACCGCGCAATCAAAAGGGTGCATCATAAGGGATAAACATCTCAGGCAATTCATAATAGCATGATATGGTATAGCCCTTTCTGACGGAGAAGTCTAATATTTCTTCGTCTTCGGCATTTGCGTCGGTGTTCACCTTCGTGAAGATTTCCACCACCTCGTCGATGCACCAGATAACATTGCTATCTCTATAGCTAATAAAATAAGTGCATTACTTAAGGTTGACACGCAGGTCATTAAAGTGACAATCATATGGCTCCAGCCATCATGCCGAATCATGACACGCAGGTCATGTTAGTAAATTTACATCATATAGTCATCTCATACATAATCGAATTAATATGAGAACTGCTATAACACGTCACACACACATCCTACAAAACCAAGTTAGACGCCTCTAATCGGTTTATGCAAAATTTTATTTTACATGGCTTCTAAGGTTTTGACTTAAACCGCAGCTACCAATGTTTATCATCAAGTATGATTATTCAAGTCGCAAGATTAACTTTGCAGGGTGTATGAAAACCGAGAAAATAAAATCTCGAGCCCCATACTGAACTTCGTCATACGCATTGCCTTTTCATCTGCGAAATTTCATCTTTCTTTTAACTATGGTGGAACCCAAAGAACTGATAGCACTTCGTTGATCAATTAGGATCGCGGATTGCTAGAACTTTGTGAAATTCCACCATGCCGTTATCAGATCAGAAATACGCAAATTCTGGGGAAGCAACAAGAACATCGGGTAACAGATTTCATCTGCCACCCGCATAAATAATTTTCAGCAATAGATCTCATCTACTACAAAATGATATTATGCAATGCCCATACATCTCTATGTATTCTAGATCATAACCTGCATCTACGCATAGCCTGGCTCTTGATGCCACTGTAGGGGAACGCGACAGAAAACAAAAAAATTTGGTACAACGAGCACGCCCAGGACCACTATGGAGACTACATGCAAGATTTGATCTGATCATTACCGACTCGTAGCGCAGCGGAAGTAGAGTCAATGTAGATCGTCAGTGCAGATCCCCATAGCTAGGATTTACAACCTCCCAACCGCGAGGATGTATTCCCTCGCCGGACAGCCCTTCGAGAGGCGGTCGAACAGTCCCTCGGATGATGTCTCGGACAGCCCTTCGGGAAAACCCTCGAAGCTCGAAAGGTAACTCGGACAACCCTTCGGGAGGACCCTCGAACAGCCCCTCGGGTAATAGATCGAACCTACGACCTCTCTACGGGGTTGCACACATACGGTGTCAGCTATCCGGCAGGGCTTCGCCGTCCAGAACTAGTTCCTGTCGGAACCCAGACAACCTTTCAGATCTACAAAACTATTTCGCGGGGAGGGAGAGAGAAGGCCAGATCATGCATGGCATTTGTATGTGAGAAAGAGTGTGTCCATGGAGAGCACCTCTCCACCTCTATTTATAGGCCAAGCCCAAGGGGTAGAGGTCACATGGAAATACCAAAATGCCCTTAAGGTGTCTTCTCCAAGAAGCCAATAAGGGAACATACCAAAAAGCCCTCAAGGTGGCTTCTCCAAGAAGCCACCAAAAAGTGCTTTTCACTATTTACGAAACCATTTTTCCGCGAACGTTAAATCCGAAAATATTTTTGTAGGTCTTAGAATATTTCCAGTACCCACAAAAATAATTTTGGACGCGTTCCGAAATAATTCCGAATTAGTGATTTTCATCAGCGAAAAGTAGCCAAAGCGGTTCCGGCAGCTCCGAAACATTTTCGGGTTTTTTCTCTGGAAAAATCCCAGAAGTTCCCAGAACAATTCTGGCAGCCTCCAAGAATTTATAGGCATGTGCCGAAACCATTTTGACTTAATGGTATACTCTGAAACAACTTTTCGGTTTTACCAAAACTATTCCGGTGTTCTCTCTCCGGAACTCTTCCGTTGTCTCCGAAACTTTTCCGGTAACTTTCTCTCAGACTCTGTGTCTAGTATTCAGCATATAGATGACCCTTAAGCGTGTGACCCTATAGGTTACGTGAAGTATAGACATGACCGGAACACTTTCCTTTTCTCGTTTCCGTGTTCCGGCATCCCTATGATCAAATCACCCTATGTCTGGCCAGACGATGATGGATACCATAACACCGAGAGGGCCCGAGAATATCTCTCCATCGTCGGAAGAGCAAATCCCAATCTTGAGCTATCTCACTCCGTGTCATACTTTTCCGTGAACCCGTAAGCCGCCGTAATAGCTACCCAGTTACGGATGACGTTTAACAAACCCCAAAGTTCACGAAGCAAGCACGAAGGAACTGGATACTCTCATGGTCTAAGGAATTATGCAAACATTAACTTTCTCTGTGTTATTAACCATTAACTTGTGAGGAATGTATCTCATAGCATAACATCAATTTGGGTCGATTCAACACAAGTGTTCTACTAACAGTGTGCCCTCAAAATTGCCGGCATAGCCATGCCCATGATCAGGAAAACATGATCATCATGCAATACTTGAGCTAGTCTTAGAGGCATGACTAGGAATACATTTTACCGTTTATTATACCACACGTGCATATGAGTTTCCCTCCGAGCCTCGTGGATATTGTAGACTCGAGAATCATTGCAGTTATAGCATGGAACATAAACATTCATTACAAACTTGGAGATGCAAAATAACTGTTATTATTGCCTCTAGGGCATATCTCCTACAAAAAATCTAGCGTTTTTTGCACCATCCATCATACCTCCACATCTCGACTATATTTTTTTCAGATTCATCTTGACTAATATGACAACCACTATTGTGGCGTATGGTCCTTCCTGAATCCTTGTCGGTAGATACCGTCTTGTCCTCCTCAAATCCTTGTCGCTAGCGATCTTGGCATTGCACTGTTGTAAACGTTGCTGCTAGGAATTGTGACGCACACGGCATGGATTGCAGTGGTGTGTCTAACACAACCGCAAAGTGTCCATTTGTGTCTGTGCTCTGTTAGGCAAGTTCGGTCAGTATGCATGTGTAAGCTGTAATCAATTTTATAGCTCAACTATCATGTATAGCACAGAATAGTGTAGTAATAAAAATAAGAGGTTTATAAATATGTAGGTACGGACAAAAGATTTCATATGATAACAATATTTAAACTTTATTTTTCATGTAATTTTTTTATAATATTTCTTGTAGAATACTATTTTCATTACCAAAGGTCAATAATTTCTCACCGTCCAAGAGTGTCACCTCCTTACCAACATGTACTTTACATGAATTAGAAGGGATAGGAGTTTCTTTGCTTTACTTCAGCCCCTATAGAAATGTAAAATACAACAATCTCTAACATTAGCTCTTGCATGAGAACACTGGAATGATCTTCGGTAAGGCATATCGATCCCCTCTGTCCAGACAGAATGATCTTGGGTCCCAAACGCCAGGTATTATCCTTGTACAGTTGATTTGTCTTGGCGTGATGAAATAAAACAAAATGTTACAAGGCTAGAACTAATGCAGACCATAGCAAAGCATGGGGAGCAAACATATTGTTGTTGGTGCTTGCTGTGATCAATGCTTCTCCCCGTTAACTCCATCATCCTACTTGTTGCTTCCTTGAGCCTCTCTTTTCTATGGAATTGAAGCAGAAAATTAAACTTAGAACAATCCCTATCTATAGAAAAAATCTAAAAGGGGAATTTTAGCTTTGGGGCAATTTAAGCACTAATTTAAATACATTGCAAATCTCAACTTTGATATCAATCTTAATTCTCTTTGAAGAAATTGTATACGGCTAGGTTAGAAGGATCTCACCTCATGGCCAGCCATGCTCCACGTGCACATCAGGCAACCGCAACACTGGTCACTGTCCTTTGGCCACACGGACCCACGGTAAGGGCCTACTCCCATGCCAACCTTGCCAGCGATAGTCCACCAGAGAAATCCTCCCCAGGGTCTGAGCAGGTTCAGATTTATCTTTGTGCATTAAAAACAACACATATAAGATTAGTCTAATGCTAATGATTTATATATACACATGGGCTTCATTTCTAATCCAAATTATAGAAAATTTGAGCACATGTAAAGCCAAACGCAGTCCAGTACAGTATGCTCCATGAGGAATATAAGTTGTTAAATTAAATAACTACATGCATCAAGATTACAATATGTGTTTTTGTACATTAGTTCAGTTGATAAAATCTGGCAAAGGTGTATGCTCAATCATTTCTTTTTGGTTCCATTCCTCTGTTCTTCCTTGGTGCAAAACAGGAACTATTAACCACGTGAATCGTTTTTCTTCCTATCATTGCCCCTTTTAAAAGTTTTCTTGCCCTTCTTTCTTCCACATCCGGTCTTACAACAGATGTGTGGGCTTCCTGTATTTTCCTTACCTTATTCATCCAACAGCTTTAATGGAGCGTCATTTGGTTTCTGGAATGCACAAAAGGAAATATACATCATCTAGTAAGTTATTTAGTAATTTAAATACATTATGTAACTTCAGTTTTCTTCTTTTCTTAGACTGGAGATACTTGTGATATGTTACGAGTGGAATCTATGAGGGAGAAAAAACAGTTGAATTCTTGAAAAAAGTGATTTCATGCGCTCGAACATTTAATCAGGACCCAACTCCAAACCAAGGAAAGGCTCAAATCTGTTTTTAGAACATGGCTCTGCTGTTATATAACTACCTATGAATTCTCAGATCTAGAAGGCCATCCACCATATGCAATGAATACACAATGTTTTATTGATTGGTGATAACAGCAACAAAAAACAGTAAGCCTCATGTGGATAGAAAAAGTATGACAGACTTGATTCTATTTTTTGAGTTTTTCGTCAGATAACAACTCATCAACCAAAAAAATTGTCAGTTCCTTCTTTGACACCCTATTTCATCATTGCAGGCTTAATAACGGTCCCAGCCAAAACCCATTATAAAAATACTCAGGAAATTAGCTACTGATGAGAATTCACAAGTTTTCACAAGTTTTCACAAGCGAGATATCTAAATATTTAATAAAGCTCACGAGTTGATCACTTACTTGGAAATACTTTCGAAGAGCGTTGTATTTACAAGATCTCTTGAAATGTCAGCAGGGTCATTACATGCCTCAGAAGCAGAACATATGCCGGGCATATATTGTTCTTAAGCCACCGAAGACATAAAGTCTTAGAAATTAGTTGGTAGTCTCGTCCAACATTGTGATTGAACATTAACACCGTATTCTATTCTTAGAAATAACACAGTTGTACCAGATTGCAATAATATCGATAAGCCTCCAAATAGGTGCATATTGACAAGAAAATACGAATGGTGTACTAAGTGTTCACTATACCATGCATGATTTCGTAATGGTAATCTTTATTGATTTCCCTATTCTGCAAATACAAACGACTGGTGCTTTCCCATCCGGAATACATTCCTGAATGTTAAACTAAATAAGTGTTTTTTTGTTTTTCTAGTTACATAATGCAGCCCTAGACTAAAGTATTGGAGTACTATTGACAACAACACGCTAAGTGTAACACCTTACCTACAGAATCTCAAGGTCTTTCTTCAACTCGGGAGCGTACTTCAGCACTAACATATCGAACCTGAACCTGGAAAACAATAATCCTCAGTTTAATAGATAATGCATATGCACAAACATGTCACAGTTTAACTGAACATCCAAATACTGTACACGGGCGTCATGTAAACCCTGCCAGGCATGAAGATCATGGCTCACACGATCCTAAGAAAACTAAAGATCATGGCTCACACGATCCTAAGAAAACTAAGGAATATTGTTTGCCGCGGATGGTGGTGAGAACACACAACACCAGTAACAACCAGCAACATCCACACACGCACATTAGCCAGCAAGCACAAATACCAGCAAGTACAAAAATCTCCATGGCGGCCCGTCTCCCACAACCAGATACAGAAAAGAAAAAAACAAATAGAATCCGATTCAACCAGATCCAGGACAAGTGAAGCATATAGATACAGAAAACGATGGCGGGGTATACCTCTGCTCCTCCTCGCTCCATTACACGCCCTTGCGGCGCTCCTTGATGCCCGTGCCACGGTCGTGGCCACGCCCTGCCTTGGGATTCCATGATGGCGGCGGCGGCATCCCACGAGTCGCGGTCCTCGACCAGGCCATGCTCGACTCTCTCTATGTCGGCCACCAGCCGGCGGAGGGGCAGGTTGGGCGTAGGGGCGACATCGACGGCGGTCTTGGAGGTCGGCGGAGGAGCAAGACGTTGTGCGACGGAGGCCGGCTGGGAACCCTGGTTCCACGATGGCGACGACGGTGGCGTTGTCCCACAACCACGACCTAGAAAAAGATCGAGGAAGAAGTTGGATCGAGAGAGGAGTTGCTGGCAAGGAGGGTTACACGTACCCTGGCGAGGAGAGATGTCATCAGCCGTTTTCTGTACACTCGGAGGATTGGGTAGATTGGTTAAAAAAACCACGAAAGACGAAAGAAAAATTGATCTTTCGATCGATGGTGGGGGTACGAACGACGTACGGACTGCCACTTTAAAAATAGAAGATTAGATGTGGGGAATATGACCTCGTGGGCCGAAAATGCTAAATGGAGGCCGAGCTCCATGGAGCTCTTTATTTTGAAAATTTTAAAAATCACATTTTTTAGTTTTAGAAAAATCTAAAAAAAGTCATACGCGTTCATACATATGTGTAACTAGCAAAACGGCCCGTGCGTTGCAACGGGAGAAAAAAAATTCATAATCTTGAATGACAATGACCATATTTTACTACATCATCGAGATACACTATCACTCTCATTTTCGTGAAATAGTGAAAAAAAATTGAAAATTCTGAACATTTTTCAAATTCACCAACATTTTGAAAATCGTGAACATTTTTGAATTCATGAATATTTTATACTCTTTGCAAACATTTTTGTCAAATATGTGAACATTTTTAAAACATTTTTGCTGAATCGGTGAACAATTCTAGAATCGACGAACAATTTTTTGGGATTCGGTGAAACATTGTTTTGAGATACACTATCACTTTCATTTTCGTGAAATCGTGAACAATTTTTAAAAATCATGAACATTTTTTTAAACTCGTGAAAATATTTGAAATTGTGAACTTTTTTTAAATTCTTGAACATTTTCTAAAATCAAAAAATATTTTGAATTCATGATCATTTTATAATATTTGCAAAAATTTTGGAAAACATTTTTCTTTAATTGGCAAACATTGCTAGAATCGACCAACAATTTTTTGGGATTTGATGGAACAATTTTCGAAATTAATGAACATTTTTTGAACTCAATGATCTTTTTTGAATCTGCGAATATTTTATGAATCAATAAACTATGGATTTTCATTTATGAACTTTTTTGAATTTTAAGGATATTTTCAATTCACGAATATTTTTTGAATTGGTAAAATTTCGTGCAATTTCATAAACATTTTTTAAAACACGAACTTTGTTAGAAAAATTCAAGAATGTATTTTTATTTCCCTAGCATTTGTTTTAAAATTTGCAAATATTTTATTAAAATCGCAAAAAAATTCTAAAGCCACAAACATTTATGACTTATTAATAACTTATTTCAAATTCTCATTTTTTCGAAACTTTTTTAAAATTCTCAAATTATTTAAGTAGTAAAAAACAACGACGGAAAAGAAAAACCTAAAATTGAAAACTGGTTGCCCATACATGGCCGGCCCAAACTGGCGAGCTTATTTTTTCTAGCACGCAGAGCGCAGTATAGGAGGTTCCTACATGGGCCGGCCCAGTCCGAGATTTTCTGTGTGAAACGTTTTTTATCACTTATAGGTGGCATTGGTGCGTAATATTTTGCAACTTTAGGGGTAATTCTGATGACGTACGGGCAGAAGCAATCCGTACTTTAATAGTAGGTATATATATATATATATATATATATATATATATATATATATATATATATATATATAGATACATGTGTGTAAATTTTGAAAATGATATACATTATGGTGAGAGATACACGAAAAAGACAAAATCTTGTTTTTGAATTCAGGAAAAGCGTAAGGTTCAGCTCTAATTGGGCCGGGACCCCGGGACGAAACACTGATCTGCGAGGAAGTTTTATTCGGCCCTCCTCGTCATCAGCCTCTTGGAGTCCAGAAACCTTTACCAACATGGCAACATCGACCATGGGCGCCGCCGCGGCCGATCTCGAGGCGCGTCAGCTCCGCATCCTCCGCCGCGTCGAGGACCTTGAGCTCGCTGCCCAGCAGCACCGTCTTGGGGCGCTCTCTCTCACCGACGCCGAAGCGGAGGTGGAGGCGGGGGGCACCGAGGAGCGGCTCTCGGCCCTCCTGGCCGCGCGCGGCGTGCACGACTTCGCCTTCCGGCGTGTTCCAGCTGACTACTACGACTGTACTCTCGAGGAGCGCCGCGCCCTCCTCGCTGCCGATTCAGTCGCCCAGCTCTGCAAGAGCATAGTCATGGTACGGCCTCTTCGCTTTCATATCCCCATGCCGCGTTTCATCGAACACCTGACCTGCGCAATTGTGCTACGTTGTTGCAATTGACTGTATTTATTTCATTGTGGCATTTATTTGAACAGTTGGTATGTGTATATAATCGGTGGATTAAGAGGAGTAATGGATTGTTTGGTAGTTATGTATATAGGCAATGGCCTAAAGGATTGCTAATACGTATGATTTATTCGATGGAAAATGCTATTAATCTTAGATTAGGGTCTATAATTCGTGATCAGCTTGAGCAAAAGGCTGTTACGACTTACGATCCTCAATGATTTGTTCAGAAAGCAGTTCATTTTCACTGTATGGTTGTGCCATAATATTGGCAGAAGTGCTGTTCTTGTTGATGAAAAGAATGTTCTAATTTTCATTTACCATGCACAGTTCAAATAATGCTGCAACTAATAAGTTTAATTTATTGATCATAAAGAGTTATTGTGTCAACTAGTGTTTGGATTGCACTTGCAGGTAATTATCGTGGATTTATATTATATGTTAAGATTGTAAGATCAACGGCCATTAGCTTCCATGCAAAAAAAAAGGTCTCTAGTTGGTGGACAAACAAAGATATAGATTTGTGTAACTAGTTTTTTGCATGCCATTATAAGTTGGAGGGTGCTAGGTAGACCTTGTAGAGAACTAGGGAATGGACGGTTGTTTTTAGCACAAAATGTGTGCTGTCATTGATTTGAGTGCAGATGGATGGCTGTGAGGTAAATTGTTATACGTAGGGTAACGATAGTAGAAGTTGTTGTTATGAGCTAGTGCATGTTGGCACCTGGCCTGACATTTGTAGTTTAATGGGTCCTCACCTGTAAAGGGCTGACCACGGCGACTCACCTGACAGCTTGGATGATCTTGAAGCAGCGGAATGCCTGCGTGTTCGATGGCGTGCAGCCATCCGTTGCCCAGCTCACAGCAAGAATTAGAGAAGAGGCGACCCTCTGGGTCAGGGCTGGCGCCACCGGCCTAGGCATCGTCCTACCGATGACATGGGACGTTCACTAATTCCTGTCATACTGATTATGTAATCCTCCTCCTCGGAGGCCTGTACAGCTAAACCCTCTTTCTGTTCAACGAAAAGAAACGCTAAGTCTTTGTGTTTTCTCGGAAAAAAATAGCTTTTTATTTTAATGTCGACACTTAATTGATTACTGTCCTTGCTACTTGAAATATGCTTTTTTTACTAGTGCTCAATGGTGGAGAAAGTTTTTGCTAATCTGATGTCTTAATGATTCAGTGGATTCCAGGCTAGGTACGATTTGTTTATGCCCAAATTTGAGAATTGAAGCCTAAATAATGTGTGAATAGTATCCCTCCCTTCTCTTTTTTTTCAGATTTCTTTTCAACAGATGTTGTCTTTTGTGCTTCTAAAGGGTTAATAGGTTGATTCTATGTTAGTAGTATCTCTCCCTTCTCTTTTTATTGCATTTTTTAAGGCTTGGTATCCATGGATATGTTCTCTGAATCATGTCCACTTTTCGTAGGTGAATACCAAAGCTGCTGCGGATGTAGTTGACTGTAGTAACCCAAAGAATTCTAAATATTATGTTGTTATTGTTCAGGTAACCTTTTAAAATCTCAACGTATCATCTTCGAACTTAAATACTCCGTACAGTATATTTTATGTTGATAACTTGAATATCTTTTGCAGTATATGGCACGGCTTAATGCTGAAAACATCAAGAACTTCCTGTATACCCTAAATGAGAATCAGATACCCAAAAAGAGATATAACAGTAAGATTGTTTTCAGTGTATTGAAAATCTACAATATCAAATTATTCAGTTGCAGGCAGATGTATGTACCATCAATCTTTGTTAGTCATATTTTCTTCAGAATCACCATCGACTGTAGCTAATAAAAATATACTCCCTCCGTTCCTAAATATAAGTCTTTTTAGAGATTCCAATATGGACTACATACGGAGCAAAATGAGTGAATCTACACTCTAAAACATGTCTATATACATCCATATGTAGTCTATATTGAAATCTCTAAAGAGATTTATATTTAGGAACGGAGGGAGTAAAATGCATATACCAATCTGCTTCAGTTTCAAGATCTTCAGGTATGGCTGCAGATACTATTGCAGTATCAGAAAATTCAAATGTTTACTTTTGTTTGGTGCAGTGAGGCTCGCACCAGAAGAGGAGTCACACGTGCTTACTGGGTTTGTGCACAATGGTGTGACATGCATTGGAATGAAAACAGACATACCGGTAATGGAATTTTGTTGTTACCATGTTGCTTCGTGAAGGATGTATGTCGGTGAAGATACTATCGTTAGGGTTATATTCAAACTGAAGGACAACATAACTACATAAGAGATAAATTACTTATTTTGCATATCATATCTGATATTATATATATGCCTAATGTACCGTCTTCTTGAACTTTCTCAGTCCTTTTCAAATTCTGTAGGAGTAAATTGATGGTACGAAACAATAGATATATGGTTCCAACTTTCAACTGTGACTAGAACTGAAACAACTTATCAAGTCGTTCTTCTGATAAATTATTGTATATTCTTGCTCAAATAGGTGTTCTAAATGAATGACAGCCATTTTTGACATTCTGTATTGTACCATTGGTTGCTTTATTTGTTTCTCTCAACTGTCAAGATTATAATCTGAAATTTGCAAGGCATCTTATACAAAGGGTTTGTCGTCAGGTTATCATAGATGAAGCTATCACCAAGTTGGACGAGGATTTCTTCTGGCTAGGTGGTGGAGAAGTTGACCTCAAGCTCGGGATGCGGACCTCACAGTTCCTAAATGCTTTCAATCCATTTGTGGTGAAGTGTAGTTAATGAGTGATACCCATATGTATACAACTTAACAGAAGCTTCAGATCCATGTGGTTTTACCCGGCCTTGATCAACGCACTGCCAGGGAGGTACACTTGGCTTTTGCTTGGATCTGGGGTTAGGATGTCTGTCTTTTTTGGAGCAGGCGTTTCCCTTCCAGTTGCTCTTCGCACATTTTGTTACGTTATTTACTGCTGATTGTTGGTAAAATTGATGTAGCGGAGGGGACATTCTTGGGAAGATTGATATAACTGCGGCAACTGGGCTTATACTATTACCAAGCCCTTTGTAGTTTGGGCCTGAGAGTTGAAAACCAGTGTCAAGTGTGTAAGCCAGACATCTGGCTGCGTCCCCTCAAAAGAAGAAAAGAAGTCTGGCCACAGAAACCGAAGTTTGTTTCTGTCTTGTTGTACTACTCAACATCTTCTCCATGGAGCTTCTTAGCTGTTTTCAGACAACCATTTGAGGTTACGGCGCACGTAGTTTGTGGTTTCGACACGGGTGGCTTTGGTTCAAGAGTTAGGCCTAGTATAATGTGTAACAGGATGCCAAGTAAGGGGATGAAATCTGGGGTTTGATCTGGCTGAGGTACAATCACTCCACTAACCACGTAGACCCAGGTTGTAGCAAAAATGACAATCATGTAGTGGTGCATATCTGTATTGCTCTTATTTTTTCCCCTCGTACCCACTTGAGCGAGCCATGGGTTTGTGTGACAGCCCAAACATCCCTTTCACCCTCCTTGGGTCTGTTGTTTCATCACACTGCCGGGGACATGGATGACTTCGGTGATGATCAGGCCGAAGCTAGCGTCTTGAATTGCCATTTAAGGGGAATACAATATTTTCCTGTTATATAGGCCTCTTCTCCACTAATATGCCCCTTGCTTTGTTATCAAGATTATCCCAGTTTTTAAATCAAAAATTGTTCATAATAAAAACTGGTACTCATCAAGAATAGCAGATGAAAAAAAAAATGCTCATGATCACTCAGATTTTGTTGTTTTAACATTGTCTCTGTAGGTCTCTAATATTTTGGATTAACATTAGTATGTCTCCCCACAGCCACTATTGCCAACTCGTATGGGTTTCTTGATGTGCTCATGTTACTTTTGAAGAAATTATCAATCCTCTCTTTTTCCTTTTTGCACTGCCGGATGCACACATTTTGGAAGACATGAAGATGATGGAACTTAAGGAAAATATGTGCATCATACTAGTGTGTACAAATGTAAAAGATCAAATCAATAAGCGATTACCACTTTGAGATCACAGGTGAAAAATCCCAATAATATATATATATTCCTAAACAATGCCAATCAACCATTATCAATGGCCATGTTCCAAAGACGTAATATTGATAATCAATTATAACTCTTTATCAATCATATTGGCAAATTCGCATAGGGCATATGCTACACATTGGTAGAGACATACCTTCTCTTGAATTGCATTGTGTTAGTTTTTTTAGGGGAAAACAAAACTTTATTAAGCATATTCCACAACTAGTGGGATACAAGCTTGGTCATGGGGTTGAGTAAGCCACATGTGGCGACCCCTATCTAAAGAGAGCGAAAACTTTGCTAATCTATGGGCTTCAACATTCGTTGCCCTTCCTTCATGGATGAAGTTACACGTGAGGTTCACGGCCCTTGATTTGATCTTAGTGATGATCTGTCTGTAGCGCCCCTTGGTGTTGTTCTCCAAGTCCTGTATCGCCTGCTTGGCGTCGCATGCAATAATGCATCTCTGCAGACCAAGGTCTTTTGCAAGAGCTATTCCCTCCCGGCAAGTGATTGCCTCCAAAGCTGCTAGATCGAATAATCCCAGGATCACAAGAGATGAACTGCTAAGGAAGTTCTCATGTTGGTCTCGAGCTACCGCCGCAGCCGAACCTCGACGGTTCGAGTTTGAAACTCCCCCGTCCACATGGATTTTCGCAAAACCAGTGGGAGGAGCTCTTGGTCTATTGCATCTCGACCGTACTTCCGGTTTCTCCGTCGATCTCCTGGTTGCATGCGGCTGTTCCTTTATCACTTCCAGGTCAGCCAAGTATCAGTTGATGAAAGCATGTGTCCCGTGGGGACTCTGAAAATTTCCTTCATGGATAGCCTTTCTCCTAGCTGACCATATGGCCCACAAAGTTACCGATTTTGACGAATGCGTCATGCGACAGAGTGTTGATCATGGAGAACATCCATTGTTTTGCGTTGTTTCTCTGAGTTGATTCGCCAGCTCTCCATCAGCAAGGGCCCAAACACACCTGGACATCGTGCAATCTAGCAATGAATGCCTCCACGGATCCCGTGCTCCGCAGACGCTGCATGCGCTGGAATCCGACATGTTCCGATGAGACCTTACATCGTTTGTCGGCAGAGAATGTTTGGACAGGGGCCAGAGGAACATGCATATCTTGGCAGGTACTTGGGTATTCCAGAGCCACTTCCACGACCCGACATCCGCTTCGACAGTGCTCGATCCTGCTGTGTTCCCCAGCCAAGCTTGTCAGAAGCTTGCCTTCTCTGACGCGTATGCACCAACATCCTATCCGCAGACCTTATTGAAAAGAGCCCATTGTTTTCATGATTCCATGCCCAGAAATCAGACTCATTTCTAGTACACAAAGGAATGTTGAGGATGAATGGGATGTCGATGGATAAGAAGGTCCGCTTAGTCGCTGAATATCCCACGTTGCAGAAGTATGATCAATTAAATCTGAGACTAGTTGCGGTGGGTTTTCTATCAGGCATCCGTACGGTCTCGTCATCACATCTATCGGGATCCAATTTTCTTCCCATATGTTTGTGTCATGCACATTGCCTATTCTCTTGATCAAACCCAACTTGAGGATGTCTCTTCCTTCTACTATAGGTCTCTAGATTTGGCTGGGGTGGTTGCCAATTGTGCCCGGAGTATAGATATCTCTGGAAAGTAAACACTTTTCAGTATTTTGGAGTTCAAAGATTCTGGGTTTTGCAAGATTCGTCGGGCCTGCCTAGCCAGCAAGAGAGATTGAGCATCTATATATCTCTGAAACCAAGGCCCCACATATACTTGGGTTGGGTCATAACTTCCCATGACACCCAATGAGGCTTACGTTTCCCCTCTTTATTTCCGCACCAAAATTTCTAGGTAAGCATATTAAGATGTTCACATAGCCTTCTTGGTAGTTTGAAACAAGACATTTAGAAAACCGGGACAGCCTGTGCCACCGCTTTAAGGGCAGTTCTTTTGCTAGCTTCTAGAATAAGCTGGAATAGGCTGCCCCCTACCCAGCTTATTCTAGAAGCCGAATCAAATTTATTTATTTAGAAGTCTACTAATTAAGACTTGAATAGTAGGATTCCAAAAAATATTTTTTTTGGTTGGGCTTCTAGAATAAGTTGGGTAGGAGGCAGCTTATTATGGAAGCCCAAAAAAGGCACCAAAAGAAGTGGCCCTAACAAGTACTTCCTTCCCTGCCGTGGACATAGTCCTCCCAATCCATCCGTGGACCTTGCTCCATAGCCTGTATTTGAGGTATTTGAAAGCCTCGTTCTTTGAGGAACCCACATCCGATGGCATTCCTAAGTACTTCTCATTCAGAGTCTCATTTGGTACTTGTAGAATCCCCTTAATTTCAGTTCTTACGTATCCGGAACACCTTTGTTGAAATAAATGAATGATTTTCCATGGTTGATGTACTGACCAGCTGCTTGACAGTATATGTTCAGAATATGGTTCACCTCTGAAGCTCCCTCACCATTTGCCTTAAAAAACAGCAGGTTGTCATCTGCAAATAATAAGTGATTCACCGGTGGTGCCGTAGGAGCCACTTGCAATCCACTTAGGTTAGATGACTGTACTCTTGACTTTAGGAGGCACGACAGGCCCTCTGCTGTCAACAAGAACAAGTACGGAGAGATCAGGTCCCCTTGTCTAATTCCTCGAGATGGTTTAAATCCTGTAACTTTCTGGCATTGAATAAAACTGAAAACTTCACAGATGTGACCATGTTCATGACTATGCTGACCCACTTCTCAGAGAAACCTAGTTTTAACATTACCGCCTGAAGATAGGTCCACCCCACCCTGTCATACGCCTTCATCATGTCCAGTTTTAGAGCACAATGCTGATTTTTCTTTGCCCTGTTTCTTTTCATGAAATGAAGACAGTCATAAGCGGCAATGCTATTATCAGTGATAAGCCTCCCTCGGACAAATGTTGACTCCTCAGCGGAGATAATTTTTTGGAGTACTTGCTTTAATCAATATGAGATGACCTTCGACACAATTTTGTAAAGGACATTGCATAAAATTATGGGCCGAAACTGCGTTAGGAGTGTCAGGCTTTTTACCTTGGGGATCAAGACCAAGAGGGTATCGTTGATGCATTCCGTAGACTCAGTGCCATCCACAATACGAAGCACCACCTATGTGACCTCTTCATCGCAAACATCCCAGTGGCGATGAAAGAAGTGGGCGGGAAAACCATCTGGCCCTGGGGCCTTGATGGGGAACATCTGAAAGAGGGCATTTTTTACCTCCTCTGAGCTGTAAGGCGCATTAAGCATCTCGTTCATCGCCGCTGTCACTTTGCGTGGGACTGTGTTCAAAACCAAGTCCATGTCATGCACTCCCTCCGAGGTGTACTTGTTGCTATAGAAGTTGTGTGTGAGATCTTCCATCTTTGCAATATCCTCGGTCTCCCTGCCGTTCGGAAGCTGTAACATTTTTATCTGGTTTCTTCTCCTCCTTTGGCTCGCCCCGAGGTGAAAGAAATACGCGTTTTTGTCGCCATGTGCTAAAAAATCTAATCTCGCCCGTTGTCTCCATAACATTTCTTCACGGTGGAACAGCTCCACCAACCTGTCAGCTATTTTTGTCTCGGCATGGCTAGGTGCTACTCTTCTTGGGGCTGCTCTCAAATACTCTAGTTCAGATTTCAGTTGTTTAATTTCTCGCTTTACATTCCCAAAGTGGATTCTGTCCTAGCTACTTAAATCACCAGATAGCTTTTCTAACTTCCCATGCAGTGCCTCCACTATGCCTGCTCCTTGTTGTCCCCACTCATTCCCGACAAAAGCAAAGAGGTCAGGGTGCCGCTCCCACATTGTCTCATATCTAAACCTCCTGGGCCCCTAGTGCATGCATGCACGTCGTTGTATCGTAGCATAATTGATGCGTTGTCTAACCACGCAACAGTCAAGTGTTGGAGCGAGGCTCTCGGGTATATGTTGCACCATTTGTGGAAGCAAGGCATCTGTCCAACCTAACTCTCGTGAAAGTACCTCCTGCAACTTTCTTTTCGAAAGTCCATGCATTGCCTCTGTAGCCAATATCAGTTAGGTCGCACGTGTCCACTACATTCCGAAACGCATCCATCTGGGCATGGCTCCCATTGCCCACTCCAACGTGTTCTTGTGCTAGGAGTACCTCGTTGAAGTCCCCCAAAACTACACATGGTAGATTGATGTCACTCGCAATACCTTTCAACATATTCCAGGTTTTGTAACGTTCTTGCACTTGGGCCTCCCCATAGATGAAGGTGGCCCTGCTCTTTGTGCCACATAGTTCATCAATAGACACATCTATATGGTATTGAGAATAACCCAGAACTTCAATTTTTATTTCATCATTCCAAAAAATACCAAGGCCACCACTCATTCCAGAGCTACTTACAACAAAGCTTTTATTAAATCCTAGAGTATCTCTTAATCCTTCCACACGCGTACCCTCAATCTGAGTCTTGAGAATGCATAATACAGAGGGGGCATATTGCTTCGTCAAGTCATGAAGCTCTCGAATTGTCGCGGGTTTACCAGCCCAGCGACAGTTCCAACATAATATACTCATTGCGCTAAGCGCGACTCCCCTTGGGAGCTCGCCAAACGTGCATCAGAAGGTTTGTTTGTTGCATCCTTTTCCCCCTCTCTATAACCGGGATGGTCTTATTTCTCTCCGGGTCTTGCTTTGAAGATGGGCTTTGAGGTATAGGTTGTTGTAGCAGGATTAGAGCATTGCTTCCTCCTTTTGTGGGCTGGTTTGTAGCCAACAGTGCATTTGATGGATCGATGACCTGAGTAACTCCCCTTTTACTATTGTTATCCGCATCAGCCATAGTTGTGTCAACCGCCCTAAGGTCTTGTTCCATGTCGTGTTCAGAACACTCCGAGTGATCTTGCTGTGTCGAACCTCGGCCTTCACCACGCCCAGCGCGCCCTCCACCTCTGCCATTGCCATTACCCCTTTCCTGGCCCTCTCCCAGGCCGCGACCAACACCCTTGAACCATTCTACCTGGAGGTTCTTGAAGACAAGAGTTGAGGGTGGGTGAATGCCGGTACCACATTGCTTGAAAAGATGACCCCAAGTGACCACACACGGCACACAAGTTCGGTAACCTTTCGTATTTAACCTGAAAGATTTTCCTCTTCTCTTTGATGACCAAAGAAACAACGTTCCTCCAAGGCTTTGTCACATCCAATCTAATTCGAACTCTATAAAATTTACCTTCGAAATCCGGGGATTTTGGTTCGACATAGATGAACTCCCCAACAGGGCTGCTACTGATTTAATCAGATGGAAGAAAAGCTATGGTGGGTCGTGATTCTGAATCCACATCTCTATATTATCCAGCGTGATCGATGATGGCCTTGTTAGTCCATCATATGGCTCTGTGACCACCGCCTTGCCCTTGAAGGTCCATGGACCTTCCTCCATCACTCTTTCCCAGTCTCCCAGGCATGAGAATTGCACTGTGTAGAGGTTCTCATCCAGCGGACGAAACTTGACTTCCTGCACCATGTCCCAAGCCACACGCATGTTCCTGTAGAACCAGTAGGTGCTATAGAGTTTGGTGATATGGACACGAGCAATCACCAGCCAGTGAGCCGCTTCCTCCGGCAGATCAGCCTCGTCGACCACCACATCCAGCAAGTCATCCTCCTTAAGCCCCAATTCAGCCATCGTTGCCTCCATCTCACTCATCGCCGGAGCCGAGCCCGACCCCCATCCAGAGTTATCCATCAAATCTCTTGCCCGGAGAAGAGACGTTCCGCGGGTGGTAGAACCCTAGCAGCCGCCCCTCCAGACCGTCGGTGACGCGAGACCAAGGCCCGCGACTACCTTTGACCGAACGGGAGGCGGGAGGCCAGGGGATTGCGATCTCCATGGCGGTGCAGGGCGCTGTCAGGAGGAGCTGGAACCCTAACGAGAGGGGAGTTTTGCATTGTCTTAGTGGATGGTGGGCCTGGCCACGTGAGGATAAGTGATGGGGCTTCTTTCGCTAACCGAGTCTGATGCTTGAGCAAGGACAAAAATGAGATAACGCCACGCACGGGAGATCAAGAAGAATTAACAAAGGTTAATTTAAAGAGTTGATTGATCAGGATCACACAATATTACGGTGTTAATTAATCCAAGAGCTTACATTGATCGGGGGTAGACCTGGCCATGGGAAACCCGGCCCAAAAAAGACCGACCCGACCTGGCCCGACCTTGCCCATGGGTCGGGCTCGGGCCTAGATTTTGAGCCCAATGGTCGGGCCGGGTCGGGCCCGGGCTTGACGTTTTTGCGATTTAGGGAAGAAGCCCGGCCTGAGGCACGAGACCCTACGGGCTTTTGCACTGATGGGCCGGGCTTGGGCCTCAAAATCAGGCCCGACGGCCGGGCCAGGCTCGGGCCTGGGTTTTTTGCCAGGGGCTTTGTCAGGCCCGGCCCGGCCCGAGGTATGGCCAGGTATAATCGGGGGTGATCTCATCTCCTCTCAACATGGGTGTGCTCGTGCCTACCGTCATGCGACTTGCCCACCTCTTTGTACATGACTGCTCCCGCATGCGCTACGGGCTAGGGATAGTTGCACATGGCACATACAGAGGGGGCTGCGATTTGGTGCAAACAAGCGATGAGCCAATTTATGTAAAACATCGCAAGCAACCGCCAACTTTGGCAGTGCATGAAGGTGATTGATGTATATATGCATATTCATAGCCTATTAGTTTGTATGCGTATATAGAACTTGTTTCGTTTAGTATGGATTGGAAGGTATTGGCCTTCAATCCCTGTTGGTCCATGATAAACCTAACATGGCCTCGGTTTCGAGGAATTCGGGGCGGCTGCCCTCCCCATCCCTCTCCCAAGGGTCGTGCACTCCCTATTCATAAGCATGTCCAATGGGACCCTTGGTTGTGGGCCATGGGGCGGCCACCGCACCCCTCCCCCATCGGCAGGCCTACCTTATTGTTGATGTGGTGCGCTGGAGGTTGTTGGTTAGAAAACCCACCTTATCAGTGAATATAACACCAGGAATGTAGAGGGAGAGAGGATGTGACAAGAGAATTGCATCCATTAATTTCCACCTCTTTGACTTTATTAGTATTGATCATGATTTCGTATGCAAAAATAATTGACTAATGGCTTTGGTCATATCAGCATGCATGGTAGTGGCCCTAGGAGGGTCACGATGTTCCTAGTATGGTGGCAAAGTAGAAGGGAGCGAAACAGGTGGGAGACAACAGGGCGATGCGGGTGCTAGGTGGCCATGGAAAGACATGGAGGAGTGGGGAAGAAGATGGCCGGGCACTTTTGTCAAATATGTGGTACAAAATAAGCATGGAAATGTCACTTATGTGAATAATGTTGTCATTAGTGGCATCTCCTCTCTCGAGGCTCACATATACTTTATCAAGTCATTTCATAAAATAAGAAGACACGATTGTTATGGCATATACATCAAAGGATCGTGGAAGTGCTCCTCGGGTCGCCCCCTCCATGCGACCGGGGGGCAAAACCTAATGCCCAGCCGCCGTCACCTCCCGCCTCCTCCCGCCCTCATCGTCCTGCAAGGCAGCCACCGGCAAAGCCTGGCGTCGCCGGTGAAGGGGACGGCGGGGATCTGCTGCCTCCCGTCCCCTTTCGTGGTGGTAGAAGGAAGGCCACCATACTGGGCGTCGGCCGATCTTGGTGCCGCCGGATCGGATCTGGCAAGTGGCAACCGCAAGCGAGGTGGGGTGAGTCGGCGGCCTTCTCCCGCATGTGCCGGTGTCGCACTCCTTTGGCAATGGAGACTCGCGATCTGGCCATGATCCGGTTGCATGGAGCGATGGGATCCCAGTGACGAGCACGAGCCGGCGTTGACAGTGGGGGTGCGGGTGCTCCATGGGAGGTGCGTCCCTATTGCTGCGGACATGAGCGCCAATCTCTCCTGGCCCAGATGGGTTTGGGCGGGTCGACGACTCTTGGACGTGACCACAGGCTGGCACAGTGGTGCCTGAAGACGTCGGCTGCTCGGCACCGTGGTGGTGCTGATGCTCGGCCTGACGACGGCAGGCTGGATCGGGGCGACGTGGGGGCCTGCTGCCGTGGATAAAGGTGGCGGTCCTCGTGCTCTTCTCGCATCACGACACCGACTGCATGATCGGTCCTCCTCGATCTGGCCATCGACGTGTTCCGAAACGACCGCCGGAGATTTTGCTCAGAATATCTAGATCGGTTAGTTTTCGGCCGTGCACGTCCATATCAGCCTACGAGGTTCTAAGGGCGTGGCACAAAGCTTTGTTGGCTGATGACACCTTGGGACATGTCGGCCTCTCGATTTCCATGGTGAAGACAACGGTGGAGAAGGTCATGGTGGGCGAGATCGGAGGATCAATTACACGGACAGAGTCTTGGAGGCGATGGAGTCAGCCAGGTGTTAGATAACTCTCAGGAGCAGCAGTGATATGTGGGGGCGGCAACACTGGAGGATTTCATCTTTGGTGGTACTCCTCAGGTACCAAGTCGTGACTTTCAGGGTGAAAACCTAAGGTCTGACCTTCATTGGTTGTGCCTGGCAATTGCCTTGCTGAAGGAATTGTTTTGAAGATGGCGTTTGAATCTGAGCCCGTCTCTAGCGACGCCGCCGGCGACGCGGGCCCCGTCTCGCCGTTGCCGCTGCTCGCCCTCGCCGTTCCGGCCGCCTCCGACGCCGACACCCCCGTCCCGCTCGCATCCTCCGACGCTGCTGCCAGCTCCCCGCCGCCGACCCCCTCCTCGTCTCTCCCCCCTCGTGGGCGGACCTCACGGAGGACGACGACAGGGAGGCTGGTCGTGCCGTCGCTCGCCGCTTGGCCTCGCGCCCGCGGGTCACCACGGCTTCCTCCTTTGTTGCGGACTCCGACAGTGCTCTCAGGGGTGGGAGCGATGCCCGGTCGGCGCGGTCGACGGCCCGTCCCCGGCCATCTCGCTCGCCTCGCGGGGATCGTGCAAAGGGGCCAACTTTGCCGCTCGGTGGCTGCCGCTGCCGTCCCCAAGGCTGGGGTGTCCTTGGGAGGGCGGACCGCACCCATGTCGGCCGCTCGTGGAGCTACGTCCACATGCCCACCCTTGCGGTTTCCGGCACCGCCCCCTCCTCGCTCCGCCGCTCCAGGAGCCTCCTTCCTACTCCCATGTCACGCCAGGCACTGATACGTCTCCAACGTATCTATAATTTTTGCTTGTTCCATGCTGTTATATTATCATTCTTGGATGTTTTACAATCATTTTACTACAACTTTATATTATTTTTGGGACTAACCTATTAACCTAAAGCCCAGTGCCAGTTTCTGTTTTTTCCGTGTTTTTGAGTTTTACAGAAAAGGAATATCAAACGGAGTCCAAACGGAATAAAAATCTACGATGATTTTTTATGGACCAGAAGAAGCCCAGGGAGCATTGGAGTTGTGCCAGAAGAGCCACGAGGCCACCACAACCCTGGGGGACGCCCCCCTAGGGCACGCCCCCTGGCTTGTCGTCGCCTCGTGGCCCACCTTGACTTGTTTCCGACGCCAAAAATTCCTATAAATATAGAAACCCCCAGAAACAAACCTAGATCGGGAGTTCCACCGCCGCAAGCCTCCAGAGCCACAAAAAACCAATCGGGAGCCCGTTCCGGCACCCTGCCAGAGGGGGAAACCATCACCGGAGGCCATCTTCATCATCCCGGTGGTCTCCATGACGAGGAGGGAGTAGTTCACCCTCGGGGCTGAGGGTATGTACGAGTAGCTATGTGTTTGATCTCTCTCTCTCTCGTGTTCTTGAGATGACACGATCTTGATGTACCGTGAGCTTTATTAATATAGATGAATCATATGGAGTTTTCCCCTCTCTATCTTCTTGTGATGAATTGAGCTTTCCCTTTGAAGTTTTCTTCTCGGATTGTGTCTTTAAGGATTTGAGAACACTTGATGTATGTCTTGCGATGGGATATCCGTGGTGACAATGGGATTTCTATTGATCCACTTGATGTATGTTTTGGTGATCAACTTGCGGGTTCCGTGACCTTGGGAATCTATGCATAGGGGTTGGCACATGTTTTCGTCTTGACTCTCCGGTAGAAACTTTGGGGCACTCTTTGAAGTTCTTTGTGTTGGATTGAACATGATGAATCTGAAATTGTGTGATGCATATCGTATAATCAAGCCCATGGGTACTTGTGGTGACATTGGAGTATCTAGGTGACATTAGGGTTTTGGTTGATGTGTATCTTAAGGTGTTATTTTAGTACGAACTCTAGGGCTGTTTGTGACACTTATAGGGATAGCTCATAAGATTGATCGGAAAAGATAACTTTGAGGTGGTTTTGTACCCTACAATAATTTCTTCGTTTGTTCTCCGCTATTTGTGACTTTGGAGTGAACTCTTTGTCGCACGTGAGGGATTTACATATGATTTAACTATGTCAGTATTGTTGAGAGAACTTGCACTAGTGAAAGTATGAACCCTAGGCCTTGTTTCTAAGCATTGCAATACCGTTTGTGCTCACTTTTACCATTAGTTACCTTGCTGTTTTTATATTTTCAGATTACAAAAACCTATATCTACCATCCATATTACACTTGTATCACCATCTCTTCGCCGAACTAGTGCACCTATACAATTTACCATTGTATTGGGTGTGTTGGGGACACAAGAGACTCTTTGTTATTTGGTTGCAGGGTTGTTTGAGAGAGACCATCTTCATACTACGCCTCCCACGGATTGATAAACCTTAGGTCATCCACTTGAGGGAAATTTGCTACTGTCCTACAAAACTCTGCGCTTGGAGGCCCAACACGAGTCTACAAGAAGAAGGTTGCGTAGTAGACATCAAGCTCTTTTCTGGCGCCGTTGCCGGGGAGGTGAGTGCTTGAAGGTATATCTTTAGATCTTGCAATTAAATCTTTTAGTTTCTTGTTTTTCACTAGTTTGGTTTTATAAAAGAAAACTACAAAAAAAATGGAATTGAGGTTGCCTCATATGCTTCATCTTTTTAATGTCTTTCGTGAAAATGATGGAAAGGAAAATTGTGCTCAAGTGTTAGAAGAAGAAGTTATTAAAATGTTTGGCACTAAATCTTTGAGTGATGAGCATGATTGCAATGTTGTTAGTATGAATTCCTTGAATATTCATGATGCTAATGATATGCAAAGCTACAAGCTTGGGGATGCTATGTTTGATAAATATGATATTTTTAGTCCCCCAAGTTTTGATGAGCAAAACTATTATGATGATGGCATGCCTCCTATCTATGATGATTATTGTGATGACACGTATGCTATAAAGAGTGATAGTAACCATGAAACTTGTCATCATGATTTTAATATTCAAAGTGGTTATGTCAATCAAGTATCCCATGATAGTTATTTTGTTGAGATTGCTCCCACTACTATTGATGAGAATAAAGTTGCTTATGTGGTGAGTAGTAAAATTTCTATGCTTGTAGATCATGAAAAGAATGCTTTATGTGCTGGTTATATTGTGAATTTCCTTCATGATGCTACTGAAAATTATTATGAGGGAGTAACATATGCTTGTAGGAATTGCAATAATATCAAGTTTCCTCTCTATGTGTTCAAAGTTTTGAAGTTATGCTTGTTTTGCCTTCCTATGCTAGTTGATTCTTGCTCCCATAAATTGTTTGTTCACAAAATCCCTCTGCATAGGAAGTGGGTTAGACTTAAATGTTCTAGTAATATGCTTCATGATGCTCTCTTGCATGTTTCAACTACTATTCTTATATGAACATCATTGAAATCATCATGCCTAGCTAAAAGGCATTAAAGAAAAGCGCTTGTTGGGAGACAACCCAATATTTATACCTACTGTTTTTGTGTGTCCACATGATTAAGCTACTGTATAATCATGTTTTATAGATTTTTTTTCAATAAAGTGCCAAGTAAAGCCTTTGGGATAGTGTGGATGATAGTTGACTTGATTCTGTGCAAAAACAGAAACTTTTGCTCTCAGTCCAGGAATTTTGTAAATTCACTGGAACGTGATTTTGATCTGAATTTTTTACACATGATTTATATACAGATTTCCTAGATTGTCCTAATTTTTCAGAATTTTTAGACACAGGGAAGTATGGTTACGCTACAGATCTTCACAGACTGTTCTGTTTTTGACAGATTCTGTTTTGCATGCATAGTTTGCTCGTTTTAGTGTTCCCATAGCTTATATTGAGTGATATAAATTATGGGAATGATAGAATACAGTAGGTATCATGTGGGAACAATTATGAATCTTGTCTTGACAGTACCTAAGTGAACTATCTTTATTTATTATACTAACCCATCTCACGAAGTTCCGTTAAGTTTTGTGTGATTGAAGTTTTCAAGTTTTGGGTGAGACACCGATATGAGGAGAATAAGGAGTGACAAGAAACTAAGCTTGGGGATGCCCAAGGCACCCCCAAGGTAATATTCAAGGAAGACTCAAGTGCCTAAGCTTGGGGATGCCCCGGAAGGCATCCCCTCTTTCGTCTTCAACACTATCGGCATATCTTACTTGGAGCTATATTTTTATTCGTCAAATAATATGAGTTTTGCTTGGAGCGTCATTTTATTTTCTTGTTATCTGTTAGGTGTCATTTATAATCTTGTTTTTAAATAAAAAGTTCCAAGAATTGCCTTAGGATGTTTGCATTGCATGTTTGATGTGTGCTGTGTAAAAAACAAAAACTTTTGCTGTAGTGTTTGAATTTTCAGATTTTACTGAAACGTGGAAAGTTTCTGAAATTTTTACACAGTATTGTCATATAAATTTTATAGCATGTCCTAAATTATCATAAATTTTTGAGTTACATAAGTACACTGGTTTAATAGATTGCTACAGACTGTTCTGTTTGGACAGATTGCTGTCATAGTTTTGTTATCTGCTTATCCTATAGTTTCCATAGCCTATATTGGTAGATATAAATTGTGGAAATGATAGTATACAGCACCTAATGTTTGAAAATTATTATGCAATTTGTCTTGGCAGTACATAAAGAATTGATTTATTATTATGTGTACTAACCTATCTCACGAGTTCTTTTCAAGTTTTGTGTGGAAGATGTTTTTGAGAATAGGTGAAACCGGGATATGAGAGGATTGAACGAGATACAAAAGCTCAAGCTTGGGGATGCCCAAGGCACCCCAAGTAAATATTTCAAGAAGTCTCAAGCATCTAAGCTTGGGGATGCTACGCATCCCACCTCTCTTCATCAACAATTATCGGTTTGCCTATGTTGAGCCTAAATTTTTATTCGTTCACATGATGCGTGCTATTCTTGGAGTGCTATTTTTCTTTTGCTTGCTGTTTAATAAAATACTTACATCTGAACATCTTTATTGAGAGAGAGTCCTCACATAGCTACTTAATTGTTTGACTACTCATTGATCTTCACTTATATCTTTTGAGAGTAGATTTTCATTTGCTCTAGTGCTTCACTTATATCTTTTCAAGAGATGAAATTTTTATGCTCTTGTACTTCACTTAAATTTGTTTGAGCTTGTCGAAAAAGCATTGGCAACATATGAAACTAGTCCCAAAGTGATAGATATCCAAGGAGGATATAATAAAAACTTTCATGAAGATCATGGGACAAAATAAACTTGATTCTTTGTAATAGTTTTGAAACATGATGATAGTAATATGTGAGTCATGTTAGTGAGTAATTATGCTTTAGTAGGAATGTTGGTGTTAAGGTTTGTGATTCCCTATGCAAGTACGAAAGTCAATAGTTATGCAATGAAGTTATATCCTACTTGTGGTGCATTATTCAGTGTTAGTTATGTTCAATGCTCACTTATGTGAATTTTCGTTTCTTGGTTTGGTTGCTTCCCAATCTATTTGCTAGCCTCCATTTGTACTAAGTAGAAATACTACTTTTGCATCCAAAATCCTTAAACCAAGTTTTGCCTTATGAGTCCACCATACCTACCTATATGCGGTATTTCCATGCCGTTCCAAGCAAATTTGTATGTGCCATCTCTAAATCTTCAAAATAAATTTTCTCTTTTGTGTGCCCGTACCGCTCATGAAACGGTGGGGAGTATCCAATATTTTTCCATGCTAGGTGGGTTATTCTCACAATATGTGTTGATTCACTATCATTCACGAGAAAGTGGCTGGTATTCGGGATGCCCAGTTCCATGCTCAAAAATCAAATCAAAATATAATGAAACAAAACTCCCCTAGGATTGTTGTTTGTATGGACGGTACCCGTGGATTCGGCTCTCCGTGGAGTGTGATTGATTGGTGGAGGGGGAGTAAAAACTTTACCATTCTGTTTGGGAACCGCCTATGATACATCTAGCATGGAAAGAATTGTGAGCTACTTTGTCGTTTTCGTTGACAGGAAAAGCATGCCACCCAAAATATTTTTTCTCTCTCAATTTAAAACTTTGAGCTCTGGCACCGCTACAAATCCCTACTAGGCCGAAAGGGCCGGCCCAGCCGGCCACTATAAGGGGGCCAGGGGCGAACCCTAGCGCCCCCAGCCGCCCCCGATCCCATCTTCCCCCCTCCCCCCGCCGCCGCTCGGCTCTGGCCCGAGCTGGCCCGGACTCGTCCCCCCCCCCCCGCCGAAGCCTGCCGCCGGGCCGACCGGCCGCTCCCCCCCCCCCGCCGCGACGCCGGCCACCCCCGCCGGATCCGCCCTGCCCCGCCGGACTGCCTCCTCCTCGCCTCGCCGCCCGCCTCGCCGCCGCCTCGTGCCGCCGCCGTTCGGCCTCCCCTCCCCGTGAGCACCCCCCCCCCCCCCCCCGCCGCCGACCGCCGGCGCGCGCGCGCGTGCGTGCATGTGTGCTGCGTGTGCGTGTGTGTGTGTGTGTGTGCTGTGCTGTGTGTGTGTATATATGTGTGTGTATGTATATATGTATGTATGCATGTATGTGTGTATGTATTTATGTATGTATGTATATACTTAAAACAAAATAGAACTAATAAATTAATAAAAATAAATAAATAGTTAATTAGTTAATTAATTTAATTAATTAATTAGTTAATTAAACATTATTTGCTGTTTAGGATAATTCGAATTTAATAATTAAATTAATTTCAGAATATTGATTAAATCTTTAATAATTAATATAAAATAAACCGTAGTCCGGATTAAAAAGTTTTGAACATGAAAGTTGCTCAGAATAATTTCAGGAATCCGAATACGCGGTCTGTTCGTCTGTCACATGCCTCTAGCATAGCAAACATGGAACTTTTCCATCAGATTCATCTGTCCGGTAAAAGCCAGAGACCCAGGAAATATCGTCAGATATTCTTCCGAACCGTCTGCGACGTGTAATACTGCGTTAGTGCATGCCTAGCCCTGCATATTGCCATGTCATGCATCGTGATGCATTTGCCTGCTTTATATTTATTGTTTCTTCCCCCCTCTTATCTCCGGTAGACCCCGAGACTGACGGTGCTGCCGGGTACGACTACGCCGTTGACGATCAGCCTTTTGCCGCAGAGCAGCAAGGCAAGCAACCCCCCTTGAGCATTCCGATATCACCGATTCTTTCCCTCTCATTCTTGTATTAGATTTTGCTACTGTATTAGCTAGCTCCTATTCTGATGCATAGCCTGTTTTTGATAAACTGATACTATACCTGCAATCATATCAGCTGCTTAGTATAGGTTGATCAGTGAATCCCCAGTGACCCCTTAGTCCCAGTTGCCCCTGCTTCTTCATCGACGACTCGACGACTCGAAGACCCGAAGACTCGGTCAACCGACCGACGAGCCAGGCCCCTCACATCACCGCACACCCCTTAAGTATGGCACTGCCGAGCTACTACCGAGTGCCGAGGGTGATACCTCACTTAGCACTCCCGGTGTTAATTCTGTAGCGTAGTTAATCGGTCGTGGGTATCGAGGGTGATTCCTCCTTCCCATTTATCGATAGCGACTCTTGTCATACACATACATCGAGTGGGATCCATCGAGGGTGATTCCTCGGATATCCACTTGGTGTATAAACACACAGTTACTTCAACTTGACTTTGTTTACATGTGAAAGATGGGACTGGAGGGATAGGTGGTACCACCCTGGTTGAGGTGGACCTGAGTTCCCGACAGTCTTGAGACAGGTCGGCCCCAAGGGTACCCGTGTGAAAGATGTGGTGGGATGCGCCGGTAAGGCATCAAAAAGGTTATGTTGAGGCGTGGACGGGCAGGAGAGGCCCTTGCCACACATCCTCGAGACGGGGTGACGGGACCGCACTTTATGGGTCGCGCTTGCCCCGCATTAATAAAATGCTAATGGGTTGGGTATTTGATCTGAGTTGGGTCGTTGGCCTTTTTGCGCACCAAACCATCGCGTGGGAGAAGTTATGGGTACTCAGCGTCGTTGTATCGGTCGAAGCTCTTCGGACGTCAGCAATGGAGCGGCGCGCGCCAGATTGGACTGGACGGTACAACTCTTGGACTGGAGTGTGCTAGGTCTGCTTCCGGCCGCATACGCATCGTGCAGGAGCGCGTAGGGCAAGTGGGCCCATGACCCCTGTGTGCTTAGGATTTAGACCGGCGGGCTGGCCTCTTCGTTGAGCCTAGGTGGGGCGACGACGTGCTGCTATCCCGAGGTCGGGCATGACCCAGGAAAGTGTGTCCGGCCGGAGGTGATCAGGCGTGTTGGAAATGAATAATCTATTCGAATAGCCGTGTCCATGGTAACAGGACGACTTGGAGTTGTGCCTTGACCTTATACAACTATAACTATGATTTGAATTTGAAATGAATTGTGGCTCCGAGATTGCTTCCTCGCAGGGAGTCGAGGAAGAATCTCTGGGCGTGGTTACTTAATAAAATTGTTACAATAATATGACTATATATGAGATACCAGTCTACTCTCTTCTAATGCTGCAAGATGCTGAAGATGCTAGTCTTCGATAGGACTAGGCCTTCCCCCTATTCTTGCTTTCTGCAGCCAGTCCAGATATAACCCCTCCCCTTGATAATGATGCATACTTAGCACAGTTTTGATGTCAGTCTTGCGATTACTTTGGATGAGTACTCACCGCTGCTTTGCTTTCTCTTTCCCCCTCGATACGATTCTGCGTTCAGACGATGGAGCCCAGGAGATGGAGTACGTAGGAGACGGCTACACCACCACCGCTGGAGCCTACTACTACGTGGAGAGTGCCGACGCTCAGGAGTAATTAGGAGGTTCCCAGGCAGGAGGCCTCGCCTCTTTCGATCCGCTGCTTATGTTTGTGCTAGCCTTCTTAAGGCAAAAATTGTTTAACTTATGTCTGTACTCAGATATTATTTGCTTCCGCTGAGTCATGCTTGTCGAGCTTTGTATTCGAGCCCTCGAGGCCCCTGGCTTGTAATATGAAGCTGTATGACTTTAATTTGTGTCTAGTGTTGTGTTGTGATATCGATCAGTGAGTCCCTAATCTTGGTCGTACGCATTGCGTGTTTGATTAGCGTACGGTCGAGATCGGGGGCGTCACAAATGCTCACTTATGTGAATTTTCGTTTCTTGGTTTGGTTGCTTCCCAATCTATTTGCTAGCCTCCATTTGTACTAAGTAGAAATACAACTTGTGCATCCAAAATCATTAAACCAAGTTTTGCCTTATGAGTCCACCATACCTACCTATATGCGGTATTTCCATGCCGTTCCAAGCAAATTTGTATGTGCCATCTCTAAATCTTCAAAATAAATTTTCTCTTTTGTGTGCCCGTACCGCTCATGAAACGGTGGGGAGTATCCAATATTTTTCCATGCTAGGTGGGTTATTCTCATGATATGTATTGATTCACTATCATTCACGAGAAAGTGGCTGGTATTCGGGATGCCCAGTTCCATGCTCAAAAATCAAATCAAAATATAATGAAACAAAACTCCCCCAGGATTGTTGTTTGTATGGACGGTACCCGTGGATTCGGCTCGCCGTGGAGTGTGATTGATTGGTGGAGGGGGAGTAAAAACTTTACCATTCTGTTTGGGAACCGCCTATGATACATCTAGCATGGAAAGAATTGTGAGCTACTTTGTCGTTTTCGTTGACAGGAAAAGCATGCCACCCAAAATATTTTTTCTCTCTCAATTTAAAACTTTGAGCTCTGGCACCCCTACAAATCCCTACTTCCCTCTGCGAAGGGCCTATCTATTTACTTTATGCAATTTTTATTTTTTCTTTGAGTCTCCATCTTCTCTTATAAGCACCAACTAGGGAGCACTATGATCGTACTTGAGCATTGGGCATGGCTAATATTTGAGTGAGTTTCATGAATGGATCAATGATTGAGCATGATGGGCTAGGGATAACTCTCTTTAGTGTTGATATTTTGAAAGACATGGTCGCTTGTTGATATGCTTGAGTATTGAAGTCATTATGTTAAAACTAGACTATTGCTTTGAATCATTTACAAGTCCAAATGTCCATGCTATACATAGAAGAAAAGAATATGATGAACATGTTAGGCAGCATTCCACATCAAAAATTCTGTTTTTATCATTTACCTACTCGAGGACGAGTAGGAATTAAGCTTGGGGATGCTGATACGTCTCCAACGTATCTATAATTTTTGCTTGTTCCATGCTGTTATATTATCATTCTTGGATGTTTTACAATCATTTTACTACAACTTTATATTATTTTTGGGACTAACCTATTAACCTAGAGCCCATTGCCAATTTCTGTTTTTTCCGTGTTTTTGAGTTTTACAGAAAAGGAATATCAAACGGAATCCAAACGGAATAAAAATCTACGGTGATTTTTTATGGACCAGAAGAAGCCCAGGGAGCATTGGAGTTGTGCCAGAAGAGCCACGAGGCCACCACAAGCCTGGGGGGCGCCCCCCCTGGCTTGTCGTCGCCTCGTGGCCAACCTTGACTTGTTTCCGTTGCCAAAAATTCCTATAAATATAGAAACCCCCAGAAACAAACCTAGATCGGGAGTTCCGCCGCCGCAAGCCTGCAGAGCCAAGAAAAACCAATCGGGAGCCCGTTCCGGCACCCTGTCGGAGGGGGAAACCATCACCGGAGGCCATCTTCATCATCCCGGCGGTCTCCATGACGAGGAGGGAGTAGTTCACCCTCGGGGCTGAGGGTATGTACCAGTAGCTATGTGTTTGATCTCTCTCTCTCGTGTTCTTGAGATGACACGATCTTGATGTACCGCGAGCTTTATTAATATAGATGAATCATATGGAGTTTTCCCCTCTCTATATTCTTGTGATGAATTGAGTTTTCCCTTTGAAGTTTTCTTATCGGATTGAGTCTTTAAGGATTTGAGAACACTTGATGTATGTCTTGCGATGGGATATCCGTGGTGACAATGGGATGTTCTATTGATCCACTTGATGTATGTTTTGGTGATCAACTTGCGGGTTCCGTGACCTTGGGAATCTATGCATAGGGGTTGGCACATGTTTTCGTCTTGACTCTCCGGTAGAAACTTTGGGGCACTCTTTGAAGTTCTTTGTGTTGGATTGAACATGATGAATCTGAAATTGTGTGATGCATATCGTATAATCAAGCCCATGGGTACTTGTGGTGACATTGGAGTATCTAGGTGACATTAGGGTTTTGGTTGATGTGTATCTTAAGGTGTTATTTTAGTACGAACTCTAGGGCTGTTCGTGACACTTATAGGGATAGCTCATAAGATTGATCGGAAAAGATAACTTTGAGGTGGTTTCGTACCCTACAATAATTTCTTCGTTTGTTCTCCGCTATTTGTGACTTTGGAGTGAACTCTTTGTCGCACGTGAGGGATTTACATATGATTTAACTATGTCAGTATTGTTGAGAGAACTTGCACTAGTGAAAGTATGAACCCTAGGCCTTGTTTCTAAGCATTGCAATACCGTTTGTGCTCACTTTTACCATTAGTTACCTTGCTGTTTTTATATTTTCAGATTACAAAAACCTATATCTACCATCCATATTACACTTGTATCACCATCGCTTCGCCGAACTAGTGCACCTATACAATTTACCATTGTATTGGGTGTGTTGGGGACACAAGATACTCTTTGTTATTTGGTTGCAGGGTTGTTTGAGAGAGACCATCTTCATCCTACGCCTCCCATAGATTGATAAACCTTAGGTCATCCACTTGAGAGAAATTTGCTACTGTCCTACAAAACTCTACGCTTGGAGGCCCAACACGAGTCTACAAGAAGAAGGTTGCGTAATAGACATCCGGCACCCTTCCGCCCCTTCGCCTCTCTAGCTGCCCGGGTCGAACGCCGCATCGGAGCCCCTCTTCCTGGTCGGGCCGCAGCCCACTTGCCCTCACGACGGTCGGCGCCGCCGCCGCGCCCATCCCTTCTGCTCCGGGACGGGGTGTCCTGGGCAGACGTGGTGGGACGTGCGGGCCATACGGTGCAACCTGGGCCGCCGCTGGGCCTGGCTTTTGTGGCCCTGGCTGGGCCGCCACGTGCCGCCCATTCGATGGGCTCGGCTGCCCCGCTCGATCACGACCCAAATTCCCCGAGTAGTTGGGTCTGGCTACTCCGAGGGTTTCCGATCCAGCAGCCGTCGCCTGCTCAGATTCTGGACGAGCTCCTCCCTCCCAGATACGTCTCCATCGTATCTACTTTTCCAAACTCTTTTGCCCTTGTTTTGGACTCTAATTTGCATGATTTGAACGGAACTAACCCGGACTGACGCTGTTTTCAACAGAATTGCCTTGGTGTTATTTTTGTGCAGAAATAAAAGTTCTCGGATTGACCTAAAAATTTACGGAGAATATTTTTGGAATTAATAAAAAATACTGGCGAAAGAATCAACCGGAGAAGACCCACCACCTGGCCACAAGCCAGGGGGGCGCCCCCCCTAGGGCGCGCCCCCCTGTCTTGTGGGGCCCCTGGAGCTCCGCCGACCTCCAATCCAACTCTATATATTCCTATTCGCAGAGAAAAAAATCAGAGAGAAGAGTTCATCGCGTTTACGATACAGAGCCGCCGCCACCTCCTGTTCTTCCTCGGGAGGGCAGATCTGGAGTCTGATTTGGGCTCCGGAGAGGGGAAATCGACGCCGTCGTCATCACCAACCATCCTTCATCACCAATTTCATGATGCTCTCCGCCGTTCGTGAGTAATTCCATCGTAGGCTTGCTGGACGGTGATGGGTTGGATGAGATTTACCATGTAATCGAGTTAGTTTTGTTAGGGTTTGATCCCTAGTATCCACTATGTTGTGAGATTGATGTTGCTATGACTTTGCTATGCTTAATGCTTGTCACTAGGGCCCGAGTGCCATGATTACAGATCTGAACCTATTATGTTTTCATGAATATATATGTATTCTTGATCCTATCTTGCAAGTTATAGACACCTATTACGAGTTATGATCCGCATCCCCCAGGGTGACAATAACTGGGATTCTTTCCGGTGATTACCGTAGTTTGAGGAGTTCATGTATTCACTAAGTGCTAATGCTTTGGTCCGGTTCTCTATTAAAAGGAGGCCTTAATATCCCTTAGTTTCCATTAGGACCCCGCTGCCATGGGAGGGTAGGACAAAAGATGTCATGCAAGTTCTTTTCCATAAGCACGTATGACTATATATGGAATACATGCCTACATTATATTGATGAATTGGAGCTAGTTCTGTATCACCCTATGTTATAACCGTTGCATGATGAATGCCATCCGACATAATTATCCATCACTGATCCATTGCCTACAAGCTTTTCACATACTGATCTTTGCTAAGTTACTTTTCCGTTGCTACTGTTACAATCACTACAAAACTGCTACTGTCACTTTTCCATCGTTACCGTTACTTCCATACTACTTTGCTACTGAATACTTTGCTGCAGATACTAAGTCTTTCAGGTGTGGTTGAATTGACAACTCAGTTGCTAATACTCGAGAATATTCTTTGGCTCCCCTTGTGTCGAATCAATAAATTTGGGTTGAATACTCTACCCTCAAAAACTGTTGCGATCCCCTATACTTGTGGGTTATCAAGACCTTTTTCTGGCGCCCTTGCCAGGGAGCATAGCTCTATTCTCTGAGTCACTTGGGATTTATATCTGTTGATCACTATGAAGAATTTGAAAGATGCTAAAACCAAGATCTATCCCTCAACTACGAGGAGAGGTAAGGAACTGCCATCTAGCTCTGCACTTGATTCACCTTCTGTTATGAGTAAACTTGCTACACCACCACCTGCTATTGAATCTGATACGTCGCAAGTAATTGATGATGCCACTTCTACTATGCATGATGCTTATGATGATACTTTGCTTGATACTACTGTGCCACTGGGTGAATTTCTTGATGAACAAATTGCTAGAGTGAATGCTGAAACTGATAATATCTCTGAATCTGATGAAATTATTGAAACTGAACACTATGATACACCTGCTAGACCTAGCTCTCCTAGATATGAATTGCCTGATATACCTGAGGGTTATGTTATGGAAGGAGAGGTAGCTAGGGACTTTCTTGCTTGTAAGGATAGAGATGATCTTAAGAAATTACTATGCAAGTGGAAAGAAAAATCTTTGAATGCTAGAATGCAATATGATCCTAAGTTTGCTACTTCACCTATCTTTGTTACTGATAAGGATTATGAATTCTCTGTCGATCCTGAGTTAATTACTTTGGTAGAATCTGATCCTTTCCATGGTTATGAATCTGAAACTGTCGTGGCACATCTCACTAAATTGAATGATATAGCCACCCTATTCACTCATGAGGAAAAAATTCGTTATTATTATATTCTTAAGTTGTTTCCTTTCTCATTAAAGGGTGATGCTAAGATATGGTTTAATTCTCTTGCTCCTGGTTGTGTGCGTAGTCCCCAGGATATGATATATTACTTCTCTGAAAAATATTTTCCTGCCCATAAGAAACAAGCTGCCTTGCAGGAAATATTTAACTTTGTGCAAATTGAAGATGAGAGTCTCCCACAAGCTTGGGGGAGGCTTCTCCAGTTACTTATTGCTTTGCCTGATCATCCTCTCAAGAAAAACGAAATACTTGATATCTTTTATAATGGACTAACCGATGCTTCTAGGGACCACCTAGATAGTTGTGCTGGTTGTGTTTTCAGGGAACGAACTGTTAAACAAGCTGAACTACTATTGAATAATATATTGAGAAATGATAATGATTGGACTATTTCCGAACCACCTCCAAAGCCAACTCTGAAGAAGAGAGGTATTCTATTCCTCAGTCCTGAAGATATGCAAGATGCAAAGAAATCTATGAAAGAAAAAGGTATTAAAGCTGAAGATGTTAAGAATCTACCACCTATTGAAGAAATACATGGTCTTGATAACCCGACACAGGTAGTAGAGGTAAATTCTCTCCGTAGATTTGATGAAGGTGATATTCCTTATAATAAGTCTGCTAGCCAATGCTTGGAGGTATATGATAACTTTATTGCTAAACAAGAAAATTTCAATGCTTATGTTAGTAGACAATTGAAACATAATGCTTACATGCTTGATCACTTGGGTGATTATATGAGTAGAACTGTTAATGATCTTAAGCTCATTAGTAAACATGCTTCCATGGTAACTACTCAAGTAGAACAAGTACTTAAGGCACAAAATGATTTGCTTAATGAGATGATTAGTAAGAACAATGATCATTCTGTTAGAGTTGTGACTAGAGGTGGTAGAATGACTCAGGAACCTTTGTATCCTGAGGGCCATCCTAAGAGAATTGAGCAAGATTCTCAGAGAATTAATACTGATGCACCTAGTCGTCCCAGTAATAAGAGGAAAAAGAATGACGATAGGACTTTGCATGCTGCTAGTGAACCTGTTATAGATTCACATGAAAACCCAAATGATATTTCTATTTCTGATGTTGAGACGCAATCTGGTAATGAACATGAGCCTAGTGATAATATTAATGATGATGTTCATGTTGATGCTTAACCTAGTAATGATAATGATGTGGAAATTGAACCTGCTGTTGATCTTGATAACCCACAACCTAAGAATAAAAGATATGATAAAAGAAACTTTATTGCTAGGAAGCATGGTAGAGAAAGAGAACCTTGGGTTCAGAAACCCATGCCCTTTCCTCCTAAACCATCCAAGAAAAAGGATGATGAGGATTTTGAGCGCTTTGTTGAAATGCTTAGACCTGTCTTTTTGCGTATGCGCTTGACTGATATTCTGAAAATGTCTCCTTATGCTAAGTATATGAAAGATATTGTGACAAATAAAAGAAATATACCGGAAGCTGAGATTTCCACCATGCTTGCTAATTATACTTTTAAAGGTGGAATACCAAAGAAACTAGGAGTTCCCGGAGTACCTACTATACCATGCTCTATTAAAGGAAATTATGTTAAAACTGCTTTATGTGACCTCGGAGCCGGTGTTAGTGTTATGCCTTTCCCTTTATATCGTAGAATCGATTTGAATAAGTTGACACCTACTGAAATCTCCTTGCAAATGGCTGATAAATCAACTGCTTTACCCATCGGTATTTGCGAGGATGTGCATGTTGTGGTTGCAAACGTTACTATCCTAACGGACTTTGTTATTCTTGATATTCTCGAGGACGGCAGTATGTCGATCATCCTTGGTAGACCCTTTTTGAATACTGCAGGGGCTGTTATTGATTGCAACAAGGGCAATGTCACTTTTCATGTTAATGGTAATGAGCATACGGTACACTTTCCGAAGAAACAATCTCAAGTTCATAGTATTAACTCCATTGGAAAAATTTCAACGATTATTATTGGAGACTTTGAATTCCCTCTCCCTACTGCCAAAAAGAAATATGATATACTTATTGTTGGGGACATGCATATCCCCATTGAGGTAACCTAGTGTCATTCGAAAATTCTCTGGTTCCATGTCATTCGAAAAAGTTTGTCAATAAGACCTGATCAACCTTATTGATGGATTCTTTTTGATTAGCATGAGATGGATGAATTTAGGAGGCACAACCTTCTGTACCCAACTTTTACTTTCTGTTTTTTTTAGATTAAATAAAGTAAAAATGCTATTATTTCTCTGTTTTCCGTTTTATCCGTGCAATAGAAAATGACCTGAAAATAAAAGTCCTCAGAATGCCCTGAAAATTTAGTATGATTTTTTCTGGAATATTTAAGAATTTTTGGCACTGAGAACACATCAGGGGGCTGCATCAGTGGGCCACAAGCCTGCAGGGCGCGCGCCCCTGGCTTGTGGGTCCCACGTGGGGCCCCCTCACTTATTCCAACAGCCATCCACTTCGTCTTCCTCCAGAAAAAATCCCACCATTGCTCAAACCCGTGTTCTAGCTCATCTTGTTGCCATTTTCGATCTCCTTGCTCAAAGCTCCATTTGCAAAACTGTTTTAGGGGATTGTTCATCGGTATGTGACTCCTCCAATGGTCCAATTAGTTTTTGTTCTAGTGCTTTATATATTGCAAATTTTTGCTGCTGTGGTGACCTTGTTCTTGAGCTTGCATGTCAAATTTGTATGGTCCCAAGTAGTGTTGATGCATGATATAGCCTCTAGGCACTTGTGGGAGTAGTTGCTATAAGTTTTGTTGAGCCTTGTTCACTTTTATTGTGAGTCACTAAAAATTTCAGAATTATTTTTCAGAGAAAGAAATGATGAGGAGATTGTTAAGAGGCTCTTCAAGCCGGGGTTCTAAAGAAGATGAAAATGAGAAGACCAGATACAATATTCCTCGCACCGCGGAGGTTAGACCATGTGAATGGCCAAGTGAAGCATTCTTGAGGGCGGCCGGAATTTATGAATATTTCTATTATCTGGCAGAAAATGCAGGCATCACCGACTTCCTCAACGATAAGTGTGACCAGTACTTCCTACTTACTAATATTTTCCTGCAAAATTTTCACTTTTATCCTAGGAAGAATCCTCCCATGGTAGAATTTTACCTATATGATGTGCCTAAGGAAATGTCACTTTACGATTTTTGCAATGTTTGCAAAATACCTTATGAGGGCAGTATCAGTGAACCACGTCCTAGAGACATGGAGAACTTTATTGCCGCAATCACTGTGGGGGAAGAGAGAGGGGTGTCAAAGGCCAGAGCAGCTAGTTTGCATTTTCCAGTTTTACGCTATTATTCATTATTTGCGGGGAGGTGTCTCGTTGGTCGAGGGGAGAGTGGAAGCCTTAGTGCTCCCGACCTCGCCATTCTGCGCCACGCTCTACTTGCCGGTAGAACTTTTAGTCTGGGCGCTATAGTGGCCCAACGGTTGAACTTAAACCATTCGAAGGGCCCCATATTCGGAGGTATCTATGCATCTCGTCTAGCCAAACACTTCGAGATACCCATTAGGCTTGACGAGGAAGAAGAAATGCTGCTACCTACAAGATATTTAGACTATGACAGCATGGTAGCACATGATTTTATTAGGAAAGATAATGATAAGAGGCTGCTTTACAACTTAGTATTTAGTCAGGGTACTTGTGAGATTATTGCTTTGCCTGCTTCTTCTTTGTTCGATATTCGTTCAGGCAGGTACACTATTATGCCCGAGGACATTTACAGATATTGGGGTCTGTCGCAACCAGTGGAACCCTCAGTATCCTCCGGAGTATCCCGGAGATGGTTATTTTCAGCCATGGCCCTAGACCAACTTAGGCCAAAAGCCTAAGCTTGGGGGAGTACGTATTTCTCACCGACCTTACATTCTTGTTCACACACTCATTCCAGTTGTCGGTGTTCATACTTTTTCATTGTACCATCCATGGTAGTTTATTTCTTCTTTTTGCTTTCTTCTTGTGTGTTTAATTAACCTTGAGGAAAAAAAATTAGTTCTAGCTTTACCTTCTAGTTTGTTTAGTTGTAGTATTAAAAGAAAATCCAAAAATATTTCTCGTTCTTCTTTTGCTTGTTGGGAGCTTTCCCGTGTAAATAGTTTTCCTTTCTTCTTTGGGTCGTAAGGAGAAGACCACGATGACATGTTGAGTGGCTCTCATATGCATTATTGTTCATCTATTAGAGAGCCCATATTACCTTGCCTTCTCCTTTAAGTTATTGCTTGCAGATTCCAGCTTAGTCCAATGCACGTGCACTCTTATTATTATTCACACCGTTCGGTCGTGCAAGTGAAAGGCGATAATGACGATATATGATGAAATGATTGAGATGGAGAAAAGCTGGTGTGAACTCGACCTATCTTGTTTTTGTAAATATGATTAGCTCATTGTTCTGAATTCAGCTCATTATGGATTGAACATGTTTGCAATGACAATTAGAGATTATAGTTATTCATGCCATGCTTAATTAGCTAAGAGTGTATAATGGTTTGTCTTGAGTGCCAACATGCATTTTAAAATGGTTGTGATGTAGTATGATAGGATGGTATCCTCCTCTGAATGATTCAAGTGGCTTGACTTGGCACATGTTCACGCATGTAGTTGAAACAAAACCAACATAGCCTCCACGATGTTTATGTTCATGGTGATTTATATCCTACTCATGCTTGCATTCAATGTTGGTTAATCTCAAAGCATGTGTATGACTGTTGTCGCTCTCTAGTTGGTCGCTTCCCAGTCTTCTGCTAGCCTTCACTTGTACTAAGCGAGAATACTGCTTGTGCATCCATTTCCATAAACCCAAAGTTGTTCCATATGAGTCCACCATACCTACCTATACGCGGTATTTACCTGCCGTTCCAAGTAAATTTGCATGTGCCATACTCTAAACCTTCAAATAAATATCCCGTTTTGTATGCCCTAATCGCTCATGTAGTGACTAGGGGATGTCAGTATCTTCCATGCTAGGTGGGTTATTCTCATGATATGTGTTGATTCACTATCATTCACGAGAAAGTGGCTGGTATTCGGGATGCCCAGTTCCATGCTCAAATTTAAATCAAAATATAATAAAACAAAACTCCCCCAGGATTGTGTTTGTATGGACGGTACCCGTGGATTCGGCCCGCCGTGGAGTGTGATTGATTGGTGGAGGGGGAGTAAAAAACTTTACTATTCTGTTTGGGAACCGCCTATAATGTATCTAGCATGGAAGATATCAAGATCTCTTAGTTTTTATGTTGACAATGAAAGCATGCCACTCAAAATTATATTCATCCCTGTTTTAAAAGCTCGAGCTCTGGCACCTCTGTAAATCAATGCTTCCCTCTGCGAAGGGCCTATCTATTTTATTTACTGTTGAGTCATCCTCCTCTTATAAAGAGCACCAGTTAGAGAGCACCTCCGTCATTTGTATGCTTTGTTATTAGTTGATATTGAGTATGAGTGTGACTGGATCTCTTTTACCATGAATTACAATGTCTAGTCGGTCCTTGTTCTTCAGAGGTGCTATGCATTTATGTTTTGCGGTCTCAGAAAGGGCTAGCGAGATACCATTATATCATATTGTATCATGATTGTTTTGATAAAATTGTTGTCATCCGAGACTTATTATTATTGCTCGCTAGTTGATTATGCCATTGATATGAGTAAATGTGAGACTTAAATGTTATTGTGAATGTGGTTAGTCTATAATCTTTGTTGAAAATCTGAACATCAGTTAGACATATTTACAACAGCAAGATCAAACAGAGTTTGTAAAAGTTTTTCTTTATCACTTTCAGTTTGTCAACTGAATTGCTTGAGGACAAGCAATGGGTTAAGCTTGGGGGAGTTGATACGTCTCCATCGTATCTACTTTTCCAAACTCTTTTGCCCTTGTTTTGGACTCTAATTTGCATGATTTGAATGGAACTAACCCGGACTGACGCTGTTTTCAGCAGAATTGCCTTGGTGTTATTTTTGTGCAGAAATAAAAGTTCTCGGATTGACCTGAAAATTTACGGAGAATATTTTTGGAATTAATAAAAAATACTGGTGAAAGAATCAACTGGAGAAGACCCATCACCTGGCCACAAGCCAGGGGGGCGCCCCCCCCTAGGGCGCGCCCCCTGTCTTGTGGGGCCCCTGGAGCTCCGCCGACCTCCAATCCAACTCTATATATTCCTATTCGCGGAGAGAAAAATCAAAGAGAAGAGTTCATCGTGTTTTACGATACGGAGCCGCCGCCACCTCCTGTTCTTCCTCGGGAGGGCAGATCTGGAGTCTGATTTGGGCTCCGGAGAGGGGAAATCGACGTCGTCGTCATCACCAACCCTCCTTCATCACCAATTTCATGATGCTCTCCGCCGTTCGTGAGTAATTCCACCGGAGGCTTGCTGGACGGTGATGGGTTGGATGAGATTTACCATGTAATCGAGTTAGTTTTGTTAGGGTTTGATCCCTAGTATCCACTATGTTCTGAGATTGATGTTGCTATGACTTTGCTATGCTTAATGCTTGTCACTAGGGCCCGAGTGCCATGATTTCAGATCTGAACCTATTATGTTTTCATGAATATATATGTGTTCTTGATCCTATCTTGCAAGTTATAGACACCTATTACGAGTTATGATCCGCATCCCCCAGGGTGACAATAACTGGGATTCTTTCCGGTGATTACCGTAGTTTGAGGAGTTCATGTATTCACTAAGTGCTAATGCTTTGGTCCGGTTCTCTATTAAAAGGAGGCCTTAATATCCCTTTGTTTCCATTAGGACCCCGCTGCCACGGGAGGGTAGGACAAAAGATGTCATGCAAGTTCTTTTCCATAAGCACGTATGACTATATATGGAATACATGCCTACATTATATTGATGAATTGGAGCTAGTTCTGTATCACCCTATGTTATAACCATTGCATGATGAATGCCATCCGACATAACTATCCATCACTGATCCATTGCCTACGAGCTTTTCACATACTGATCTTTGCTAAGTTACTTTTCCGTTGCTACTGTTACCATCACTACAAAACTGCTACTGTCACTTTTCCATCGTTACCGTTACTTCCATAGTACTTTGCTACTGAATACTTTGCTGCAGATACTAAGTCTTTCAGGTGTGGTTGAATTGACAACTCAGCTGCTAATACTCGAGAATATTCTTTGGCTCCCCTTGTGTCGAATCAATAAATTTGGGTTGAATAGTCTACCCTCGAAAACTGTTGCGATCCCCTATACTTGTGGGTTATCACTCCCTCATGCGACCCTCTCCAGCCGCCCTCCTCCCGTGACCCCCTCCAGCCGCCCCCTTCTCACTCGTCGTCGCCGCCCCTTCTGCCTGCCTCCTCCACCCCGCCAACCGCCCCCATGGCGCACGAGCGCAAGGATGATGGCCCGCGGTCGAAATGCCGCTACGACGAGTGCGACCGCGACGACCCACCACGGCCCTCTCCAGACGCCCAGCACCATGAGGCCGAGCTCCGATGTCAACTGCAGCAGCCAAGGTCATTCTCGACCTCGGCCAGACCCGACTGGCGCTCTCCATCCCGCGACCACCACGACTCCAGGGAGACGCGGCGCTCCCCTCCCCGCGAGGGTCGTCGGTCTCCGGTGCGAGACCGGTCCCCGGCTCGGGACTACCACCATTCCCTAACCTGGGAGCCGCGGCGCTCTCCGCCCCGTGAAGACCGAAGATACTCCCGCCGCTCTCCGGACACCCGGCCACTGCTGCCCTGCCGCTCTCCATCCCCCGATCGGCGCCGTGGTCGCTCGGTTTCTCCAGTCCGAGCCCAGCGTGCTGTTGCACCCTCGCTGACTCGACGCTACAACCCACCGAGGAACCAGCCCCAGTTCCCGCCTTCGAAGGGCCCCAACAACAACCCTCGCGGCCGCCAAGGCAGCAAGAAGAAGAAGCGCAAGGGCCCCCTCCGCACTGCCGCTGCCACTCCCACGACGGCCGAGGGGGTGGTGGATGCCCCCGGGGAGGGTCCAACTTGCTTCAACTCCGGCATTCCGGAGCATTTTCAGGTGGCTTGCCCCAACCCTCCAACGTGCTACCTTTGCAAGGACTCCGGCCACCCCGCTCTCCTGTGTCATGATCGCCCGGTGACAGAGGAGCTGATGGTGTACGATCACGTCATCAAGGAGTTGGCCTTCTTCCACTTGGAGATCCCCGATGTGCCTCCACCCGAGCCATCCCTTTGCGCCCTGGTCTCGGTGCTTGGTAACGGCATGGCCTCCTCGGAGATGATTGAGGCGGAGCTCAATCACCTATGGCGTTGCCAGTGGGACTGGCAGGTCACCCCGGTTACCGACCACCAGTTCTCCATGGTCTTCCCCGACATCGTCAGCCACCGCTACTGCACCCCGAGCGCCTAGATCACTTTGGCCCTCAACAAGCTCGTGGTCGACATCTCCGAGCCAAAGGTGGACCCGAAGGAGGTGGTGGTCCTCGACACGGCGTGGATCTTGATCGCGGGCCTCCTGACATTGCCGGATTTGAGCGTGTTATCCGCAACATGTCTCGGATCCTGGGCAAGGTGGTGGTGGCCGGCGAGCTTTCTCTCCGCAAGGAGGAGGAGGTCCGTGTCAAGACGAAGTGCCTCGACTCCAGCAAGCTCTGGACCACAGTTCGCGTCTTCTTCAATGACCAGGGATACGACCTCAAGATCCGGCCGGAGCCCCCCAACCATATTGGTCGTCCCCGGTTCTCGGACGCTCGGAACGATGGTGGGGGTGGCGACGGTGGTGGTGTCCGTGATGACTACTCCGGCCGCTGCCGGCACCACCGGTCCGATGACGAGGAAGACTACACCGACCGCAGCCGCTCCCCTTCACGGGACCCGCCTGCCCCCCGCCAGCCCCGGGGCTCTTCGGGAGGGGGTGTCACGCACACGGTAGCTCCCCTCCTGCTGCCTGCTGGCCCCGTGTCCCTTGACGACAGTGACATATCGGGCGCCAGCATGCTTGTGGCTCCCTCTGCGTCGCCCCGCTCACCGACCTCACCATCACTCCTCGGTACGCTCGGGCTCGGCTCCCCCTCCGCCCCTTCTGCGAGACCTCCCTCGCCTCCACAGAGCGCTCGGGCTGATCCCGACCCGGCCCCGATAGTTCCTGGGGTGGCAGCCGAGCCTCTGGCTGTCCCCCTAGAGATAGGTCCGGTCGGGCCTCCTCAGCTTGCGCGTAGCGCTCCTCCCTCCACCGACCTATCCTCGTGCCTCCTGCAGACAGACGCTCTGCTCCCGCCCCTGAACTCGGCCGTGCTTCCCCGGTCCAGGAGTGCCACCTAGTCTCTCCACAGGACACCGCGCCTCCTGGTCCTCTCACCACCGTACCACCGGACCCGACTCCTCCTTCACCACCGACAGGGTCCATGGTGGGTGCCGAGGAGGTGGTCACCCCGGTTGCCGCCCACCCCGACCCCCCTCGGACTGCCTCATACTCCAGGCAGGCGCGGTCGGCGTCAACTTCGGTGACTTCCTCCAGGCGTTGTGGCAGGATTGACGCGGCTCGCCTAGTTGACCGCCCAGCTCCGTCCATCCCCGAGCAGGCCGAGCTTAGGGCAGCGGTCCGGAACCTCGAGACAGGTACTCCGGTGCCCCCTGCGACCTCTTCATCATGTTCGTTCTCCGCTCTAGAGTCGGCTCCTCTGGGCCACCTGGCTAAGGTCACGACCGACTCAGCGATGGTCTTCAAGGGGGAAGTGGGTCCACCCTTAGAGCAGATCGAGGCCATCTGGGCGTGTGAGATTCTCGATGGGAAGTTAGCTGAATCTCGCGCCCGCCTCCTCCGGGTTCCCGCCCCCCTGCGGCTCTAGCAGCTGGGGCGGAAATCCATGGCAGCACGCGCTCCCGCACTGCGACACTTCGTGCTCAAAGTGCCACCCACATCCCGGGGTCAAGCAGCCCCTCCGTGGGTGCTTGATGCGAGTCCTCTTCTGGAACATTCGCGGTTTCGGCCAAGATGGCCGGCGCCACCAACTCATCGAGTAAATGCGCGATGAGCGGATTGACATTGTAGCCATCCAGGAGACCATGCGAATGGACTTTTCCCTCTAGGAACTGGAGCATTTGAACCATCACCTATTTGCTTGGCACTGGCTCCCTTCTAGTGGAACGACCAGCCACTCAGGTGGCATCCTTCTAGGAGTGAAGTACGCCACCTTTGAGATAGGTAGCATGGACAGGGGCGAGTTTTATGTCAGTATGGAAGTCTTCAAACAGGCCATCAACTTCAAGTGGGAGATTGTCGTAGTCTATGGCCCGGCCGACCACCGTCGCTCCGAGGCCTTCCTTGCTAAGTTGCACAAGAAGATCTCATTAGCCCCTCTCCCGGTTGTGGTGGGCGGCGATTTCAACCTTATCCGTTGTGCCGAAGACGAGAGCAATAACCGGGTGAACGTTCCTCGTATGCAGCTCTTCAGTGACTGCATCGCTGACCTCGGCCTGCCGAGCTAGATAGGGTTGGCACCATGTTCACCTAGACCAACCGTCAGGCCAACCCGACAATGTGGGTCCTTGACCGTGTCTTCGTGGCCCCGGAGTGGGAGCTCAGGTGTCCCCTTGCCTCCCTCTAGGTCGTCACCCGGGTCGGCTCTGACCATGTTCCCCTCATGCCGTCACCCGCTTCCGTTTTGAGACCTTTTGGTTTAATCAGGCCGGCTTTGCCGACGCTATTCGCGCTCGCTGGGTGGTCGCGCGGGACTCTCCCCATCGTTCCCTCTCTGCCGTAGATTCTTGGCAATTCTGTGCCAAGCTTGCGCTCCAGTTTATGAAGGGCTGGGGTGCCAACCTGAGTCGTAATCTCCGTGAACAGAAGAAGGGGCTTCTTGAATCCATCCAGATCCTGGACCTTCGGGCGGACTCTTCAGGCCTCTCCACCGATGAGTGGTTGCTTCGATATGATCTTGAGGATCAGTTGATGGTGATCTACACTGATGAGGAGGCATACTGGCGCTAGCGTGGCACTCAGCGGTGGGTCCTGCGCGGTGACGCCAATACGGCATACTTTCAGGCCATCGCCAATGGTCGTCGTCGCCGCAACACCATCCCTCTTCTGTCGGATGGGAAGACCCTCCTCCAGCACCCGGCCGAGATTCACGCCCACGTCGACGGTTTCTACAAAGACTTGTTCTCGTCCTCCCCTTGGGGAGGTTTGTCCTTGGCCCCGTCCTTTTGCCCCCCCCCCCCCCCCGCCAGAACGCGGCGCTCACTGCTCCCTTCTCTGCGGACGAGGTTTGGGCGGCCATCAAGGGGATGAACCCTGCCTCCGCCCCTCTCCCGGATGGCCTCCCCGTGAAGTTCTTCCAGACCTTATAGGACGTCATTAAGCCCGAAGTGATGGCCCTCTTCAAGGAATTTTATGTGGGATCCATTGACCTCTCTCGCCTTAACTATGGGATCATTATTCTCATTCCCAAGGTGGCAGGGGCTTCGAATATTCACTAGTTCCGCCCGATCACGGTGATTAACGTGATCTTCCGCATTCTTGCTAAGGGGTACCACAATAGGGTGACCCTGTTAGCTGACCGTATCACCCATCCAAATCAATCGGCCTTCGTCCAGGGCCGGTTTATCTTGGATGGAGTCTTGATCTTCCATGAAGTCCTGCACGAGGTGCGCATTAGGCAGCAACGTGCGGTCTTTTTGAAGATCGACTTCCATAAGGCCTACGACACAGTCTCCTGGGCCTTCCTTCGGGAAGTTCTCCTCAGGAAGGGTTTCGATGACCGGTGGGTCACCCGGGTTATGCAGATGGTCTCGTCTGGTCGTACCGCGATTAACATCAACGGGGAGGATGGTCCCTACTTCCCCGCTCTCTATGGGGTTAGGCAAGGGGATCCCTTCTCCCCCTTCCTGTTCAACATGGTGGTCGACGCACTTGCTACCATCCTAGATAAGGCCAAGGCGGCCGGACATATTCGTGGTGTTGTCCCACATCCGATGGGAGGGGGAGGGGTCTCCCTCCTGCAGTATGCTGACGATGCCATTATCATGGTGGAGGGCTCTGACAACGATATAGTCAACCTAAAGTTCCTCCTCCTGTGCTTTCAGCACATGTCCAGGCTCAAGATCAACTTCGACAAGAGCGAGGTCATGATGCTCTCCGTTGTCGAGCTCAGGCCAACGGTGACTAAGCTTCAGCATTGGATCGAACCATGGCAGGGCAGGTGGCTGTCCAAGGCGGCTAGGACCATGCTCATCAACTCATCCTTCTCCAGCCTTCTTCTGTTTCTGATGAGCTTCTGTAGCCTCCATGAGACCCTGCACCATGAGATCGCCAAGTACCAGTCTAGGTTTTACAAGGCTGGCGAGGGCGATAAGCAGAAATACCACATGGTCAGCTGGCCCGACATCTTCAAGCCCCGAGACCAGGGAGGTCTGGGGATCATGTCCTCCAAGCGCATGAATATTGCCTTGTTGAGTAGGTGGCTTTGGAGGATTGCCAATGGTGACGGCGGTCTCTGGCTTGATATCATTAGGAACAAGTACCTCCGAGGCCAGCCGCTTGCATTCTGCCAATGCTCTGGAGGCTCACATTTCTGGCAGTCCGTCATCCAGCTGCTCCCCGTCCTTCGCATTGGCACCTCCATCTCGATTGGGTCTGGATCCTTGACCCTGTTTTGGCTTGACAGATGGGTTGGGGATCTCCCGTTTGTTGTCCGCTTCCCGGACTTATTCTCCGTCGCGGTGGACCCTAGGATATCTGTCGAGGTCGCCCTTACGGACTTAGGGCGTCTCGCGTTCCGGCAACCTTTTGGTCCCCCGGATCTTGCTGCTTGGGCCGATCGAGTTGCTTGACTGCATTGCCCTCCACACCCCCGACGACGACAACGCTTCGGATCGCATCTCTTGGCGTCTCAAACCCTCCGGCCGGTTTTCCACCAAATCTCTCTACCGGGCCATCGCCTCGTCGACGGCGCCGGATGCCCTCACCGCCGTCTAGGCCATTAGACTACTGCTTAAGATCAGGATCTTCCTGTGGCTGTGGATTAGGGGCCGGGTACCTTGAGGGGTGGAGGTACTCAAACGCAAGGGCCCTGGGGACGGGATGTACCCTCTATGCGGTACAGTGGAGGACTCGAATCACATCTTCTTTGCGTGTGTGTCGGCCAAATTCCTTTGGAGCTGTTTCCGCGAAGTCGTCAGTGGACAATGGTGCCATACCAATGTCCCCGACCTCTTTGCGGAGATCCAGTCTGTTCTTGCATCGGCCCACCACATTAGGTGGCTGACCATAGGCGTGCTCATGTGGACTCTTTGGACTGTCCACAATAAGCTCATGATTCAGTGTGTCCCTCTCCGACGTGCCACTGACGCGATTTTTAAAATGTGTGGTTACCTGCAGCTTTGGCGGCCGCTTAGCCGCCCTACGGACCGAGATGCCATCAACACCATCATCGCCGACCTCCGCTCGATGGCTCTCCGACTGGCGCCGCCGCTCCCTCCTCCACCACCCGAGCTGGATTAGCCTCCTTGAGGTCTGTCGCCGCTTGTCTGTGTGTGTGTGTCTTTGTTTCGTTTAGGGCTTGTTGAGCTATGCCCTCAGCGGAACCCGTCTGTGTTGTACTATGCTACTCCTGTGTGTGCGTGTTTGTGTGCGGTGAACATTTGTCGGATATTGTGCTCTGGTGGTTTGCTTTATATATAAAGCGGGACGAAAGCCTTTTTCTGTAAGGAATTGTTTTGAGAGCGCGAACTTTCTCCAGGATGAAAACCTAAGATCTTAGATCGGGCAACGACGGCGTTTATGCACTGGTCCCTTCTTGGAGGCGTTGCTTTTGGAGGCCTTTTATGTTTTCCGGGTGTTGTATTTGGTGGTGGTATGAGTGATGTTGTTGTTTTTTTCTTTCTTTCTATTTTCTTCTTTGGATGTGTGCATCCTGGATGTCTTGGCGACATCTTGTAGGTGCAGAGGCTGGATGTAATTGGTATCTTCACGATATTAATATATTCTCATTTCAAAAAAAAAAACATCAAAGAACCCTAAGGACATGACGCATTGTGATTCACTCATACATAGATACATGTCTAGTAATAATCATATACTCCCTCCGTCCCATAATATAAGATCTTATTACATCCAATATACTCACATTTTGGATGTAATATTATGAGATGGAGGGAGTACATAGCTACAAGCTTGTGTTAAAACCCAGAGTCGAGGAGCCAAGGGCTGAACATTGACAGATCCGTGCATGAAAAATTCATTCAAAGGTAAGATCAATCGAAGAGGCAAGCCCTGCTCATTGCTTTACGCACGCACTACCTGTTGTGAACAGCTGGTGCTGCGTGTGCAACTGGGTAGTCCATGGTTACTAGTGTTCCCGCTGTGTACACGGTGGTCGCCTTAGATCCTAGCTGCTCTCCGTTAGAGCCACGAGATGAGTCCCCTGCAAATCATTACCACTGACTATGAAATACTGTGAATGGTCAATCAAGGCGACTAAAGGGCAAGCTGTACATGCACCAGCCTGTATGAGATATATATTCATGTAGCTGCTGAAAGATGATCCAGGGAATATAAAAGCAAATTGAGTGCAGAATTGGTACGTGTATAGCATATGCATTCTCATCTGAGCTATCTAATTCTTTATCAAAAATAAACTGAGCTATCTAATTATTGTTCTGTCGCTAACTATCTACAACACCACATGACCACAACCCACCCAAAGTGAAGCTTATCCAAAATTCTCTCAATATATATCGACGGCGAACTCTATCGTTAAAGTTGCAGAAAATAACTAGACATATAACGGAAACACAGATACGACTTGAAGCTGCTGGAAGCTAGCTAGTGAGATTCAAGGAGAAAATATACATGGTAACTAGATAAATGATCACGACGACGTAAATGTCATCTCATGAACGACTGCTCTCATCCGTGATCGATGCATGTATATATATGTTCAGTTGTGATACGGAGTGCGGGTTCTAGGCTGAGCATAATCCAGGTGAATTCCCTGATCATCCACGTGCTTGCGATGAGGAAGCTGCTGCGAAACCCTAGCGGCATGCGTGGTGTTTCGTATTCCACCTGATCGATTGATCAATGTTGCTCCCGCCGACTGATCGATGCCGCTTCGGGCAGCTCGAGCCTTCTTCCCCACATCATGAGCCATCAACGAGCTTCTCGTTTGCTTATGGGCATCAGCAACCTCTGTCGCATCCTACAGAAACACAATAGAGAGAGAGGCAAAGTTAGAACAAAATCGATGACGTTACGTTGTTTAACCAAATGGTGTTATGGCTGAAATTAACCTGGGATGACGAGGAAGGCTTGTTGCTGCTTGAGTACTTGCCATTGACGCGGAGGCGGCGAGCTTCGCATGAGGTGATGTAGAGAGTGAAGAGGAGGAAGAACACAAGGAGAATGGTGTAGGTGGTGGTGAGCTTTAGCTTCCTCTCGAGAGCTAGGGGAGGGGAGCTTAGGCTAAACATGGAGGGCCGGTGTGATTGGTGACCACTTAGGAAACATTAATAGGTGAGAGAGCTTAGAGAAGAGACATGCATCGAAGTTCGAAGAGGATATGGGGGAGGTACGTGGTACAAGCTAGAAAAGGGGGGCGCCGTTTCTCACGTAAGATTTCTGTTTTTGCCAGGAATACTTGAGACGTATTTGGTGTACCAAAACTAAGTTTTAACGAATAATTAGTTCAGTAAGTGTTGGTTGTATTGGTGCACAAAATGGACACAGTCCCATCACTCAGGTTTACTAAATCACCAAAACATCAAAATTATATATGCATGTTTCTCTCCTTTTATTTAAAAATATGTACCTTCCCTCGACATTTATTTAGTAACAAACTAATCCTCTCCTAATTTAGTTTTCAGGATTTCAGGCCTACAAATTAAGAAGGATGGTTGCACGCATAGCAGCACCTGCCGTACGAAAATTCTGGTAAACAAAGGAAGAGCGCGCGCGGCATGAGGAGGGTACTGGTCATGAAAACCGAGGCAGAGCCATGCATCTCCTTAGCCGCACATGAATGTCTCGATCCGTCCCCTTTAATTCTTGATACAGATTTTGTAGGCAACCCAACCCATGGTTACTTGTTGATCATGTGCATTGCAATTATTACGTGCAGTGCGATCTACCACTGTTCTAGCTAGTACCTCCAGATGGCGTGGTGGTAACCCTAACCCCATGATCAAATTGACTAAACCAAGTATACAGTTTATACCTTCGATGTGACCAAGTTGGCATACTTAAGCCCTACTTTACTGTTGCTTGATGATTAATTTGCCTGGCTGCTGTACGTACGCGTTTCCGGATTTTGTTAATCGGACCGTTGACATGTCCAAATTACAAAAATCTTCCGGAGCCACGAAGACCAAGGCCGCCCTTTTTTTTTATGAATCTCCAAGGATATCGATCAATGTCAAACGCACATAGAGTAGGAAAACATTTCTCAAGCTGTGAAAGAAATCGCCCCCCCCCCCCCCCCCCCCCCCCCCCCACACACACACACACACACACAAACACACACTGCAAATAAACTGATGTGCCTTTTTTTCTGTTGAGAAGCACCGACGTGCATGGCGGAGTTGACGTACAGCTTTTGAGGTAGTGTCGAAGTGCAATGAAATGTTGCAAAGTTGAAACAAACGGATGCGGCCAGGCGTAAGAAAACAGGCGGCCCACGGCGAGGCTAGCTGCGTCCGATGCATGCAAAGAGTTTGCTAGGGAGGCGAGGCGAGATGGATCGATGCATGCATGTCGCAGGGCACCGGGGGGGATCTCGGTGCGAGCCTCGTTGGAGTCACCTGGGAGTCTGGGACGGTGGGAAGAGCCACAGCCACAGCACGCGATCTATGCCGAGAGCGCGGTTGCGAGCTCCGCTTGCTTGGCGGGGCAAAGATATCTCGATGGGTGCATGGCGCGGGGGCGTGGGAGAGAGTGCCGGAAAAGGGGTAGGAGCATGGGTGTCGCACGAGAGATCGCGCTTGTCTCGCCGTGTCGGCCGCGCGGCCGCACCCCTCCGGGCTCCGGCCCGCGCGCGCGCCCCCCGCTGCCCGCCCGGCGCACCTACGTGCTTGTCGCCTCTCAGCTCGGCACGCCTCGTGCGCGCGCCACTCCGGCGCCACGCGCGCGGCGCGCCCGTGTGGTGTGGCTCTCCGTACGCGCACGCCCATGCAGGGTGACACGCGGTGGAAATCCGTGGAATCGGGCAACACCTGCGCGCATGTCTGTGCATACAATGCGTACACGCGCCAGCTATAGATGAATTGTTTTTTGTTCACTCGTGCGTACGTACGTACGCGCGCAGCTGATACACGCGTACTAAAGTCTGCTCGGTTTGCACGGGGTAGAGAGGAGTGCAGGACCTGAACCAAAATGCAGGGGCCTCTAGCTGCAACGAGCATGCACAGACAGCTACCGTGTTTGCAAGGCCAGATCATTCCAGCTTGCTAGCTCGGAGCCCGGACACTAAACTACCAATGTCACTGTGCAAATTAAATTTCCCTTTAGTGCACTGTGCAAATTAAATGGAAACGCACATTCGCGCTGTTAAACATGTGACACTGACGGCCTAACAAACTCCCCATTCCCCCGTACTCAAAAAAAAAACCATTCCGCCGGGAGTCAAATCGTTACTTACTATACTGGGTATTTGGGCCCAAAAAAGACTGACCTCGCGGGACGAAGCTCGGCCTGAAGAATGAGATGCACCCTCTCCCCATCGCGGGCCTACTGGACCGCTTTCAATCATACCCCGTTCGTGGCCCGCTTGCACCCACACCACTTTCCTCTTTGCCTCTTTCTCTACTTCGGTCGACAACTGTTTTTACGGCAAACAAAAAAAAACGTACAAGTTTCGTTTTCCTCTCATTTCTTGTCGTAAAATAAAATAAGGCTGCCGCGCAGCCCTGCGCCGTACGTGCCCGGCCAAACACACCATGCATTCACCAAAGCCACGTCGCCCAAAAGATAGACGAGATTATATATATACACACACACCACATGACCATGACCAGCAGCCAGCCACACTGACTGACGGACCTGACCGGACCGGACGGGGCAAAGCCCCCGAAGCGGCGAGGGGCAATCGATTGGAGGGGAAGAAGAAGGAGCCCATGGCGGGCATGGCAGACGGGACCACTCGGGACAAAAGGAAAAGGGCGCGCGCCTTGGAGAGCCTCGTTCCACCTTTCCATCATTAATTGCCAAAAGGTTTTCGGGCCACACCGTCCTCGATCTATAAATGGGAAGCCAACAATCGGAGCACAATTTGTTTGGTTTTGTTTTGTTTCGGCGTCCCTCGGCTCGGCCCGGGGGATAATTGCGATTTGTTTTGGAGCCGGGATCCCCCGTTCCCCCGGGAGTGAAGGAGGAGGTAACACATCATCATCATCATCCACGCTGACGGGACGTCTGAGTTGCGTGGCCTCGACAGACAGGAATCGATCGATGGCCGGCTCGCTTGCTTGCTTTGGCACTGCTAGTAGATTGATCGTGGGGCGATGGTTTTATATTTATATATCAGCGCATATTCATAAGGTTAGCGCTAGATAAATATATAAAATTGAGAAGCGCAAATTCAATTTGGCTGCCGGGAGCACGTGCGCGTGGAAAATAACTTTTGAAATATAAAAAAATCCCAATAATTTTTTTATGTATTCACAGTCACATCCAAATGGTACTTGCAAAATTTTAGGCAAAAAGATTAAACATTTTGGCCAGTGCAAAAAAAGAAAAACAAATTGAACATCAAATGTTACGTAAAAATGACACCTCAAATTTGTTTTTTCCATCGACGAAACAATACTGCTCCGTTTCGCATGAAAATTGGCAAGCATGCTTGCAACACTAACACGAACATAAAAAAAAATCAGAATTCTTTGAAAACATTTTACCACTTTTTTTCGTGGTAATGTTCATCCGGGAGTAAATGCTCCCGAGAGCCAAAACGCCATCCCATTGAAAAGACATTTCGTGTACTATCTCGTGTCTATGGCATGCACAAACCTTTGCCCCAAAAAACAAGTACTTCCTCCGATTCAAATTAATTGATGTTGTTGTACTAAAGGAGTGTTAATTCAGAAGGAGTATTTATTGTAATTATTTTTGTTATTTGTGTTTTTCTTTACCAAATTTCAATAGAGGCTTTTGTTGTATTATGATTATACTTTACTTTATATTATAGACCAGAATATAAAAATATATGATAGGGACTGAGCACAAGACCAAATAATATTGTATCATAAACATAATGTGATGCACCATGTCGAGTATTGGCTACCCCTCTTATTTTAGTGGTGTTGGACCATGATAATATTGATTGACACAAACTGAGATTTAGACCACTTCATTGCATACATTTTACCATATAAATTTGTTGGTGCTAGAAAAAAAAGAATGTATATCACTCATAATTTTGGAACTAGATTAACCATGATGAGGGGTAAAAAAGGTTTTCTAAAATTTCTATATGAGAACAACAGCCGAATTGTGCATTATTATTTAGCCATTGTCCTAGCCGGTACCATACTAACTCAGTAACTAGTTTTATTCACCAACCTACAAGTGTGAATTATTATTCGGAATTTATTAAGCTACTACCTACAAGTTATATTTTGAGGTGTAGGTAGTATCATCCAAATTTGGCCATATGAAGTGTGCTGTTTGTTTGCTTTTAAAATAGGTTACCGCTCTTTCCACACCATATTTGTAATATAAGTTTAAACCTTGCATAAACTCCTTGACAAGGCCTATCAGCGAATATGTCTATATTTGATTTCACAAATATAACCCACGATAAATTAAATACGACAAGAATTCAAGTAGACTTGTACTATTTTAAACATTTGACGTTTCATCTACAACTTAGAGCACCCTCAAGCTCTGATGCGACATCAAATGCATTTATAAACAACACATAGGACTAAACCTAAGATTTACCATTAGCTAAGGATCTGTTCGGTTGACAGTAAAATGAAGGGGATTGAAAGGATTGAGGGGAGTTAAATCTCATACGAGTCAAAATCCCCTTTGGAGGGGGTGTAACCAAACAAAGCCTAACATGGAAATAAGAGATCACATAACATGTGCGTTAAGCAATTTTAGAAGTTGATCATAGGGGAGAATTTCCATTGAGTCTAGCCTCATGATTTTTGACATGTCAATACTCCTAAGAAGGTTAAGAGTTTATCGAAAAAGCAGCTGTAAGTTACACTTTTATGGTGAAGCAACTTGTGATTAGATGATTGGAAGGACAGTGGTATCTCGAGTCCATCACGGTTCAAGTCCAATACTTGATATCAGTGCTCGCATTTTTCTGGATTCATTTCAAACCTTTTAGCGATGTACGTTTAGTGGGAGGAGACGTTCCCGCCGATACAAAGGCATTTGTGACGACTTCGACAATCTCAAGATAATGTGTCGATTCAGTCTCTCAAAGGTGCTTATAAGAGTAGGGTTTGCATGTGTACTTTAACAGGGCGAGTGTATATGCATATGTATGAACATCAACGTAAGCAGTGTTTTTTTTTCAATGTATTTCTTTTTAGAGAAATAAGTCCAACAGCTGTGTCAAAGTTTTATAGTGTCCCCTGGAGTAATGGTTTCGAATAATCATTTATACCTTGTTACAGGCTGTGATTCTTTTTAAAGAATAAAAATGTACATTTATGTAAAAAGGATAAGGGCCTCTTTGATCCGCAGGATTCTTAAAACAAAGGTATAGTAAAAAAGTAGAAATAGAATGGCATGTTCTATAGTACCCTACAGGATTTGAAAGAATGTTCGATAGCATAGAAAAAATAAAGGAATTATACAAACAGGTTTGAGTAGATGAAAAAATTTCTCCAAAATGTAGTATAAATGGATCCTATGTAAAAAAAATCCTAAGAATGCCAACCCTATGAATCAAACGTCCATCAAAGAAAAAAAATCTAAGGGTCCAAATCCTTCAAAATTCTATGCAATTCCTTTGAATCAAAGAGCCTAAAAGATGAAAAACCATGCTATCCGAGAGTCCATAGAGTAATTACAGACCATGAAGCTAGGCTTAGCAAGCAACGTCTGAGCTAATATTTGTTCCATAAACAATTATGGCGGGGGCATATTCGTCAACCGGAGTAGTAGCAATGATGGCATAGATTTGTTTGGGACCAATGAGCTTTAAAAAATTCTTTCTTTTGCCACTATCCCTTTCTTTCTTTCGGGGCCTTCGGTTATTATTATTTCCTTTTGGACCTGCCGGCCCAGGCCTCGAGCCTCCCTCCTCTGGTCACAGTCCCTGTGCAAAAGACTGTAAAAAGCGGGCATGGTGACTGGCGATGGTAAAAAAACAGCACAGGATTCTCTGCCCTGCAGCTCAAACGGTGACAGGGTTGCGCTGTGTTTCAAATGCAACGTCCAATCCAGGGTAACTGGCCCAATAAGAAAGAACACTCTGGCATGCATGGGGTTATTTAACTTTTCTTCTTGAACATGCGACTCTTCTATCCAGATGAGCAGACGAGGCGCAATTTCTGAAGGTTCGAGGGAGCAAATGCCATTGAAAACAATGGCGCAGAATAAAAGCAAGAACACTCGTACAACTACAAGTACCGGGGGTTAGTGCTTATAAAAAGCATATTAACCAAAGACAACTTGCTTAGAAGGAGGTGGACTGGGAATAGCAAATGTTTTTTTTGTGGGAGAGAGGAAAATATCAACCACTTGTGTTTTCACTGTTCTACTGCGAAAATGCTATGGAATATTATGAGTTGTGCTTTTAACCTATTTAACATTCCTGATAGCATAAATGATCTGTCTGATGTTTGGTTGAATTTTTTTAGCAAAAATGATAGAGACTTGATGACCGTTGGGGTTTCTGCTATATTTTGGACTCTATGGAAATTGAGAAATAGAGTGGTTTTTGATAACATCAGGGTTGTTGATCCATGTTCCGGTGCATTTGATCTTAAAAAACTTACATGATTGGAATATATTGTAGATAAACCCACAAAAAAAGGCAATGATGGCGGGCGTAAGGCAAATTGAAAGGGGGGCAGATGACATCTTATAAGCATCTCAAGGCTCGCTGGGAGTGAGAAGAAACGCGGGATAGCTAGGTCACGTGAAGATGAAGCTTGGAGATGGCGATACTGCTTCTTCCTTTTCAATTGTGTTTGTTTAATGTGATATTAGTACCAGTAGCTGTGGTGGAGTTTGTCTAAATAACTTTAACTGCCTGGGTGTGATCACCTCTCCAGCTGTTGTTCTCGGAGGGGCGTGGGAGCCCATGTTTGCAGTGTGTGTGAGTGGGGAGAGGAGGGATGGCTCTCCCTCTTGTTCTGCAGCCGCAAATGTCTTCTGCGTTTTTATGCTCTAGTTCTCCTTGTAGTTTGTAACAACGACATGTGATTTCTATAAATGAAATCGGAGAGGGAGCTCTCTTTTATCAAAAAAAAGTACAAGTACCGTACCAAATTTCCTTCGCAAAAGTCCGCTTCTGAAGCATCCGCGATCAGTGACGTACAAAACATAAAATTGCTACTCCACCACCAGATGAATCTAAACCGAATTCTTAAATCTTATTAGCTCATGCAACGTTGTACGTAGCTAAACACATATCATCGGACTACCAAAAATCGACATGCTCTACTAATGAAACGATGACTAGAGAAGTTCACCCACGACCGGCCTTGCCTTTGCCCTTCCCATCATCCTTGCGCTAGTAGCGCTCGAAGACGCGGAATAAAAGAGGCAGATCTGCTCACTTTCGGAGTTGTCAGATCCGCTACCGTCCTCGTCTTTCTCCTACTTGTGAGTGTGTGTGTGGGGGGGGGTGCTCCTGCCATGGCGCGGGACTGTCCGGCTTTGGTATCTTGCCATCGCCTTGAACACCCTCCTCCGTCGTTTCCCGGCTATGCGAGCACGGAGGGATTCCTCCGACGCCACATCGAGGGCTGCCGAAGCCTCCTTTGTGTCGTGAGATGTTGTGGCCGCCTGTGCCGCGAGGCTGTGGCAGATGCCTCCGCTTGAAGCCGCTCCCCCCACACACACAAGGATGAGAAAGACGAGGAAGGTAACGAATCGGACAACTCCGGAAGTGAGCTGATCTGCCTCTTCTGTTCTGCGTCTTCGTCTGCTACTACCGCAAGGACGACGCACTAGTGCAGGAAAGCCTAGCTATGGCGTCGCAAAAATGGTCTTGCTGGCGTGGACACCCGACGCCACCAATATGGCATCACTATTAAAAAATATTGTTGGCGTTGGAGACGATGCCAGCAGTATTTGACATGTTTATGGCGTGCCACGTGGCCAACGCCAACAGTACTATACGTGAGTAGTGGCATTGCATGTTAGTGCAACGCCAGCAATTTCATTTTCAGATTTAAACCAAATCTATACAGCAGCGCGATCCAACCAAAATGACAGCATAACCAAAGTTTAGAACAATAATTAAATAGTACAATGCAAATACCACAATCTAAGTTCAACAGTATCTATTTATTCAAAAAGTATCAAAAATAGGCAAATAACACAAGTACACAAGTTCAACTAAACATGAGGTGGTAACGACATGAGATATGCCATGCATGCATGCCTACTAGCTAGCTAACTCGACATTTCGGCGGGCGGCATCAGGATCATAGTCTGGAGTAAGTGGACCATCATCATCGCTGCCAGCAGGCCTATAGTAGACCATGATCTCGTCACGCTCGTAGTCAAGGTAGAACGTGGCTCTCTCCCCAGCTTCCATCTCGTAAGCAGTTGCAAGAGCTGTCCAACCAGGGCAACCGAAATATGTGCGGTTTGACTCGTTGGTGACAAGACAATTGAAGCGTTTGGTCGTTGATGACCCACAAGTATAGGGTAGAAATCGTAGTCCTTTAGATAAGTAAGAGTGTCGAACCCAACGAGGAGCAGAAGGAAATGATAAGCAGTTTTCAGTAAGGTATTCTCTACAAGTGTTGCAAGTAATAGTGATAGATAGTTTTGTAGCAAGGTAATTCGTAACAAGTGACAAGTAGCAATAGTAACAAAGGTGCAACAAGGTATCCTAATCATTTTTATAGCAAAGGACGGGCCTGAAAGTACTCTTATATTAAGCAAGCGCTCGCGAGGACACATGAGAATTCCTGTCTAGTCATGTTCATCATGTTGAGTTGATTCACCTTCGTTACTTTGATAATTTGCTATGTGGGTGGACCAGTGCTAAGGTGTTATTCTTACTTGAACAAACAACCTACTTATGATTACCCCCTCTCACAAGCATCAACAAATATGAAAGAAGAATTAGGATAAATCTAACCATAGCATGAAACGTGTGGATCCAAATCAGCCCCTTATGAAGTAACGCATAAACTGGGTTTAAGCTTCTGTCACTCTCGCAACCCATCATCTACTTGTTACTTCACAATGCCTTCCCTTAGGCCCATAACATGGTGAAGTGTCATGTAGTCGATGTTCACACGACACCACTAAGAGAAGCAAAAACATACACATCATCAAAATATCGAACGAATACCAACTTCACATGATTACTTATAACAAGACTTATCACATGTCCCCAGGAACATAAGTAACTACTCACACATCATCAACTTGTTAAAGATTAGAGGTGTAATAATGAAGATCAAGGATCTGAACATAATATCTTTGACCATGTAAACCAACAAGCATCAACTACAAGATGTAATCAACACTACTAGTAACCCACAAGTACCAATCTGAGGTTTTTATATAGATTGAATACAAGAGATGAACTAGGGTTTGAGAAGAGATGGTGCTGGTGAAGATGTTGACGAAGATTGGTCCTCCCATGAAGGAGAAAGCGTTGGTGATGACGATGGCTTCGATCTCCCCCTCCCGGAGGGAAGTTTCCCCGACAAAATCTCTCTGTCGGAGATCAAATGGGCCTCTGCCCAGGTTTCCGCCCCGAGATAGCGGCGCTTCATCCCGAAAGTATCCTTATGATTTTTTTCTAGGGTAAAACACACCATATAGGAGAAGAGGGGGGTCGGGAGACCTGTTGGGGCCCACAAGGCAACAGGGCGCAACCGGGGGGGTGGGCGTGCCCTGTTGGCTTGTGGCCAGGCCCCCCTCTGGTATATTTTTGGCCCAATAATTCTTAAATATTCCATAAAAGTTCTCCGTGAAGTTTCAGGTCATTTGGAGTCCAGTGAATTTTCAGCCATTTTCTTGGTTTTCAGGTCCAGAATTCCAGTTTCCAGTGATTTCCCTCTTTGTTATGTACCTTGCATATTCAGAGAGAAAAGGCATAAGAATTGTATCATAATGAGGAATAATGGACAAGAATACCATAAATATCAATAACAATTCATGATGCAAAATGGACGTATCAACTCCCCCAAGCTTAGACCTCGCTTGCCCTCAAGCGAAAGCCGAACTCAATAATAATGACCACATAATTTGAGAGAGAGGTGTCGATAAATACAAAATATGAACATGAGAGCATCATGAATGTTTACATAGCAGCAATTTTTTTTCATCATATAACTTCTCATAAACAAGTAACAATTTATCCACAATTGTTGAAGTATGATGCAAAAACTTTATTGAAAATCAACAAACTATGTTCTTAGTCATTGAGACAACCACAATTCATCATATTCGAGAGAAGAGTCTATGTAAGAGATTTTATTCTAGCAAGTTTACATACTCAACTATCATTTAGTCTTATATGATTGCTGACACTCATTGCATATTTTTGGAGCTAATGTTTCCATCGGACACATGGGAAGATGGGGGCTTCATAGTATTTGCCACCCAACTCATTTACCTCAAGGATAATGTCAACAATAATGAATCATGATCACCTACATCCAATTGAATATACATATTTGGATCTTTCCACGACACATAATGCTTGCCAACTATAGAATTACTAGGTAAGAGAAGAAATAAACATTATTGACTCTTGTATAAAAGTAAATACATGTAAGTAAAAGTTATGCCCTTCGCAGAGGGAAGCAGAGGTTGTCATGCGCTTTTTAGTTTTGATGTGCAAACTCTTAATGAAAAGGAACGTCACTTTATATTGCCCCTTGTGATACCAAACTTTATTATGCAATCTGTCGCTTTTATTTCTTTGCCATCACAAGATCGTACAAAGTTTATTTTCCCATACAATAAAAGATCATACATATTTAAGAGCAATTTTTATTGCTTCATGCACCGATGACAACTAAGGATCAAACTAAGATAGATGATAATGGTAAAAGTGGTGGTGATACGATATCGGGGCACCTCCCCAAGCTTGGAACAAGCTAAGGGCGGTGCCCATACCCATGTACTCAGGCGTCCCTCTTGGGTGATGGTGGTGTTGATGATGATGTAATCCTATTAGCGATGATGCCCCTTAGGATACGGATCTCCTCATGAAGCTTACCAACTTCTCGCTTAAGGTCTAGATTCTCCTTGTGAAGTTTGTTGGTGATGATCATTGCTCCTTCCATCAGGGGAGGGGCTTTGCTGGAGGAGGCAGCAGTGGTGTCTACCTGCGTACGATGATAAGGGGTCAAACATGTATTGGAAGGTGTAACCTTATTTGGTAAACTTGACTTTTTGAATTCCACATGCATGTCTTCAGGTTGAGGCAACGATAATTCTTCTCCTTCTTCATCATCACTTGAAGGTTCAATTCTTTTTAGGTCAGCATCTAGCTCTTCTTTTGTTGACCACCCATAAGGATCCACATCCCCATAGACTTGGGGATTGGCAATGAGATCTGAGACATAGCTGTAGGATCCGAAGTATGTCTTGAGGGGGGAGGGTGATTAGACTACTTGACCAAATAAAAATCGAGCCTTTTCCCAATTTTAAGTCTTGGCAAGTTTTAGCAATTGTAGCAAGTCAATTACACCCTACACATGCAAGTCTAAGAGTATAGCATCGGAAAGTAAAGGCATCCACATGAAAGTAAAGATAGGGAGAGGAGAATCAAATGCAATTGATAACACACAGATTTTTCCCGTGGTTCTGATAGGTGGTGCTATCGTACGTCCACGCTGATGGAGACTCCAACCCACGAAGGGTAGCTGTCGCGAGAGTCCACAGAGGGCTCCACCCATTAGGGTCCACAAAGTAGCAACCTCGTCTATTCCATCACGGCTTCCGTCCACGAAGGACTAACCTCACTATGGGTAGATCTTCACGAAGTAGGCGATCTCCTTGCCCGTACAAACTTCTTGGTTCAACTCCACAACACGAAGAAGGAGGCTCCCAAGCAACACCTAACCAATCTAGAAGGCACCACCCTCCAAAAGGTAATAAATGTGGTAACAATGATGAACTCCTTGCTCTTGTGCTTCAAAAGATAGTCTCCTCAACACACAATCACTCTCTCATAGATTTGGCTTGGTAGAAGAGGTTGATAGGGTGGAAAGCAACTTGGGTAGGCTAGAAATCAAGATTCATATGGTTGGAGTGGAAGGTCTTGATCAACACATGGGTAGGTGGCTCTCTCAGAAAAATAAATAGGCCAAGTGTAAGTGTGTTCTGAGTGCTTCTCATGCGAGTGAGAGGTGGTGGAGGGGTATATATAGGCATCTCCAAAAATCCAACCGTTACAACATTATTGCCCAACTCGGTGAAACCGGTCCAAAAACTCGGTCGTACGGACTAGTGCAAAATGTGGCAACTTTAGGCTTTTCGGTGGAACCGGTATATAAATCTCGATGGTACCGATATGGGTGACCTAGGCAGTTTCCAATTCTCGGTGGCACCGATTTCCAAAACTCGGAAATTCCGATTCTTGAAATGAGATACCAGAGAGTTGGTCACTCATTTTGGTGGGACCGAATTTGAAACTTGGTAGTACCGAGACATGGGTTTGGCTTAGGATCTGTCTAGGGTTTGAATTCGGTGTGAACGGATGAGAATTGTTGGTGGCATCGATTTTGGATATTTGGTTTTGGACAGAGTATTTGTGGGAGAATTTCATGTGTATTTTTGGTGGCTAATCTCTAAGCACTTGAGCAACCAGATCATCATAGACACCTCATCCCCTTTTAATAGTATTGGCTTTCCTATGGACTCAAAGTGATTTCTCACACAAAGTAAAATGCAGAATCTTCAAGCTTGATGATTTGCCAATCCTAATCCTTGCATATGGGGTCTCCTCGCAATCCTTTTGCCAATCCATTCATTGAACTTTTCTGAAATATACTTAGTGGAAACATTAGTTCAATGAAATATATGTTGTTATTAATTACCAAAACCACCTAGTGAGAAGTTGTGCTTTCAATCTCCCCCTTTTTGGTAATTGATGACAACGTATAGATCAAAGCTTCGATAGGGATAAAACAATGAATATCATCGTCGCTTTGAGAGGTATGTGATAAGCAAGAGCTCCCCCTAAATTTGTGCGTTATTTAAAATTTGCGTTTGAATGCAAATGCACAATCAATTAGGAGTGTTGGTAACTCTTCCATGTCACATACAACTTGGTGGTGCGCATAAATGATATGAATGGATTACAATGCACATACCATCAAACAAGTGAATGGTCATCTCATAGATATATCACAAAGAGAGGAAATAATAGCATCAACAAGCAAAGCATATGATCAAACACAACTGAGTTTAACAACCAAGCTAAAAACCAAATGTTTTTAAAATGAAGAGAGCAACCAAAAGACAAAACACTCTCTCTCGAAGCCCTATGATCTAAGCATTTATCCCCCATTGGCAACAAGATACCAAAAAGTTCAAAGTACGTAGAACTAATCGTCTCTATGGGCTTGATATCCTCTGATAGCAGTTGAAGGAGTCGAAAGAAGAGCATCTGCAAAAGCTTCTGCTAAAGTCCTCTGGGGTGGTGGAGTAGACACTGGAGGTGCTTAAGGAGCTGAAGGAACTGATGGAGCAGTGGTTGGTGCTGATGAAGAAGGCCTCAACTCTGGAGTAGGCACTTCAGTAGATCTGGCTTGAGTCTTGAATTGAGTGCTAGTTCGAAGAGAGGAATCATCATCATCACTGGAATGGGGACTAGGCACTGCATCCACTTCCTGTTTGAGCTCATTAACTGTCACAGTCAGCTCATCCACCTTGTTGTCAAGAGCATGAAATTTTGCTTCAACAATCCTCTCAAGGCTCTTCTGATTCTTGAGGAGCTCAAGAACATTCTTCTCTATCCCTTTGATAGCAGTGAAGATGTAGGATAATTTGTCACTCTTGGTCCTGGGAGTCTGAGCACTACTGGCTCTAGTTGCTTCTGCCTCTGCCTCTGCCTATGCAGTAGATGAAGTGGGATGACTGGGGTCCATCACCACAACATTGTCCTCCAACTCTGGCTGTAGGGGCGGATGTGGGCGATCAAGTGCATACACGCTCTTTCCAACTTTGGAATTTATAAGCATCTGAATGTATGGAGCATATCCACATGATCTCTTCTGGTCTGCAGCTGTCCTCTTGATAATCTCTACTATCAAATCCATAACCCTGAATCTGGTATGGAGATCTACATGGTGCAACATGTTGATGGAATACCACGTGTTCATCTTGTCATCTCCAGACTTGGGCATCAATGTATGCCTCATGATGGTGTTGGTTGTGGGTAATCCAGCTTGCAGATGGTAGACTGATCCAAACTTGTGTGTCTTCACATAATCAGCATGGATGGTGTTGTACATATTGTCCATGGTATTATGATTCATCTTGGCCTTAGAATAGACATCAAGATCTCCCTCTTGTACCTGTGGGGCTCCTAAGATGGTAGCACACTCATCAACTGTAGCTTGGTACCTTGTTCCTTCAGTCATCCAAACTATCCTTCCATCTGGATAGAAATGAGCTCTAGAGTAAAATTGCATGATCATCTCATCATTCCAAGTAGTGAACTCTCTGGCAACAAAAGCATCTATGTCAATTGCCTTGAAGTTCTCCAACACATGAGGAAAATAATCTTCATTCTCCTTGATGTACTTCCAATCCACATATCTCATGTCACTGACTGTAGGACTCTTGTCTAACAAGACAGTCTCATAAAAATCTTGTTGTTCCTTGGTGTGGAAGCAAGCATCAACACCGGTTCTCCTCCTCTGAGCATATGGATCATCAGCTCTCCATTTCCTCAGCCCTGAATCCTTCCTCTTCTTCATATCCTCAGCAACTGGATGATTGTCATTGTGGTCAGGCAAGTGGGGTCTCATCTTCCTTAGCACAGTAACATCTTCCTCTTATTTCATGGTGGAAGATCTCTTGTTCTTCTCTGTAAGAGGAATGTCTCTGGTTGTCTTCTTGGACTTGGTGGCAGCAACTTTCTTGGGGGTTGTAGGCTTGGCTCTAGATGCAGCCTGACTGGTAATTGCATCAGCCATTAGCTTCTTCTTCTTGTTGGGAGGAGGTTGTGCAACAGGTTCTTCCTCCTCCTCTTCTTCCGCTTCATCAAGATATTCTGGAGTGGAGGGGTGAACAACAGCACGAACAGTCCTCTTCCTCACTCTCTGCTGGCCTGCCTTCTTGGGCATGGACTTAGAAGTCCTAGGTGACTCCATAGTGAGAGTCATACCTGCCCTAGCACTCTCAGGAGCTCTCATAGCATCAGACTTGGCATACTCTTTCCCGACTACCCTCTTGGAAGAAGTGGCCTTATTTGCAGATTTCCTAGCAGCTTTATCCTTTTTCTCTTGTAGCTTCTTGGCAAGAATTTCTTCTGGCACAAAATCTGAGTCCTCCTCATCTGAGTTGAGCTTCTTCCTGGCCCTTGTGGTAGCCTTGGGCAACCCATGAGAACTGGGAGTGCCTGGATCCTCTGAAGATGAGGAGCTAGCATCTGGACTAGTGCCAACATCCATGTCAACACTTTGATCCCTGAGATCATTCTGATTGTCCCCTGAATCTGACATGCTGACCCTGTGAATAGATAGAGATGAGCAGAGGCGATAAGCATCACAAAATGCAGGAGGTTTCTACAAATTTGAACTCAAAATTTTAAATTTAACTTTCTGCTAACTGGGTTTCGGTTCCACCGAGTCATAAATTTCGGAACTACCGAGACATACACTCTCTTAAACAGAAACTTGGCAGCTCTTTCGGTTTGACCGAAAAGAGCAACTCGGTTTCACTGAGAATGTTCTCAGTAGCCCTATGCAACAAATCGATGAGACCGATTTATCAGACTCGGTGACACCGAGACACACATGGCGGAAGATTAAACCTAAAAAATTTGTTCTCTAATCTAAACGGAGGTTCTAGTGGATATAGGATAGGCAATCCGTGGCATGAAGAAAGGCATGACCTAATGCGCAAGAATCATATGGGGAGCGCAATAGGGTTGAGATCTTTACCCTAATTTGGCGAAGATCTCCTACGGCGACAACGGCGGGTGAGATTGCGGTCGAAGGCGAGGAACTCCTGTGGCGAGGACGCACGGGAGTTGAAGGCGACGTCCGAAGACACATGAGCGGCAGCTAGGGTTGACGGAGAACGACGTTTGAGGAACTAATTTCAAAAATTGTGTCTGCCGATATATATATATATCCCTTCGCTGTCGATGACACCGGTTCGGAGATATCGGTGCCACCAAGTTTTTTCTCTGTCAGGAGACAGTGAAACTCGGTGAGGCCGAGATTTCTAAATCGGTGGTACCGAGGTTCTTAAAACCAGATCAACCCTAGTGAATCGGTGAGACCGAGATTATGGAATTGGTTACACCGAATTTCACATGGGAGGTTTTGGAAGTCAGCTCTTGTCGAAACGGAACTCCGAGTGCTCCTCACGCAGAGGGTCCGAAAAGTGCTTGCTCAAATTTTGTGATGAAGCATGAATATAATTTAAGATGAGAAAGCATAGATAGCTAGAGAAGGGTCCTGGGCATTCTTGTACATCCAATTGGCCCAAAAAATGAAAGCCAAATAACAACAATTGGATGTCCTCAAATGAGAAAAGATATGCATACCAACATGCTCACACAATAAGATGTCAAATGAAATCATGGCAAACATGCATAACTACTCTAGTATCTACCAAGCACTTTGGCGATGATGGAGTCATCTATATATGAGTATATTGACTTAGGAGCCAAGTAAGAATACTTGATCATAGGTCATACTCATCGTTTAAGCACAAGTGGGGTTATCACTTTTACATAAAGCATTTAATGTCGTCACATCTTATGAGATGCTTTAACTCAAGTCTTAGAGTAAAGCTCCCCCTTGATGTGACATCCCCCCCTAAGAGGGATAAACTAACCTTGGGTTTTGTCGATGAATACTTCATGTAGGTGATGTAGTGGTGGATGCTCATTGTTGATGAAGATCATTTTGAGTTGGGAGCAATCCTTGTTGTTGCGTACTCTTCTCACCTACACGGGTTAGTCCCATACAAGGAACAAATACAAGGATATCTATGGACATGGAGTGAAGCATATTTAGATGATGTCTATTGATTCTTTTACTATCTTGTCCCATTCTTAGCTTTGAGGGAATGTGTGATTCCTTGAACTATCGCATAAGGTTGGAGTTGATTGCAAATAGTCCTTGCCAAAAATTAATATGAGTGAATTTCATTGGCGGAGTCACCCCTCAAGAACTTCTCTAGGACCCACATCAAGTTGATGGGAATCCTTGGAGTTTGTAGCACTTGATGAAGTAGAGCTTGTAGTAGCCTTGGGAAACCACTTGACCATGGCTAGGGATTCATCTTCAAATGTGTCAATCTCTTCTTAAAGCTTGTCCTTGCCCTTAAGCTTGTGGTCTTGTGGTAGAAGGTCATCTTGAGCTTTTGTTCCCTTGGGGAGAGTAGGTTCATACTTCTCCCTTTGAGGAACAAACTTCGGCTTGGGGTATTGAACTTCTTCCCATGCAACTCCATTGGCGTTGAAGTAGCCAATGCCTTGGTTCTTCCGGTATCCTCCATGCTTGCGTACAATCTCCTCAAATTGCTTACATCCGGCAAGACTTTTGTAGACACCTTTCTCTATAATCCCTTTCACTAAATTGTTTTCTTGCTCAAGTGTAACTTGGCTAAGATAATCATTAGTGGAATAAATAGAGCTACTAGAAGTAACATTATTGGATTTAGCATTAGTATTGTTGTTACTAGATGAAGAACCTTTCTTGCCTTTGTTACTAGTTTTCTTAGGCTTGACTTGTGGAACAAATGTGGACAAGAGTAGTCGTTTGGCAAGATAACAAGAACTCTTCTTTCGAAGATCGTCATTGATAGCTTTAAGAAACTCATGTTCTTCCTCTAAATTTAGCTTCTCGAAGCGTAGCTTCTCATGAGTTCTTAGTAGCTCTCTATGATCTTCTAGAGTAGATTCATGAGCTAACTTAAGAGTGTTTAGTTCTTTAGTTAGACGCTCAATCTCCTTCTTATCATCATCATACCACTTATCTTGATTAGCATGATTATCATCAAGTTCATTTTGACTAACATCACTAGTTTTATCAAAGAGCAAATCATCATCTCCTAGTAAATCATCCTCATCACTATTGAAGTCAATGTATTCGGGGTGTGATACCTTGGGGCCTTTAGCCATGAAGCAACTTCCACTTCTTTAATTTGGTGAATCAAATATGTCATAGGAGTTGGAGGTTACGAGTGCTAATCCGGCAACATGTTCATCTTGACTATAGTCGGAGTTGAAGTGGTAGCTTCTCTCGGATTGGTTGTCGGATTTGGAGCCGGAAACCCATTCACCAACATGAGCTTGATGTCTTCTTCTTGTGTATCTCTTGGTGTACTTGTCCTTCTTCTCCGAGTCCTTGCTTCTTCGGGAGGGTCTTCGTTCATAGCGATCTTCTCTACTCCTTCTCTCTCTACGAGGTGAATCATCTCTCGAGCTTCGTCTTCTAGGTGACTCTTCTCTCCTTTTGTGGGGGGCCGTGCACTCATTGGAATAATGTCCGGGCCTTCCACAATTGTAACAATTTCGGTCATGACTAGAGGAACACTCCTCTTCATATCTTGAATTGGAGCTTCTCTCTTTGCCTCTACTCTTGTAGAACTTGTTGAATTTCTTGACAATGAGGCTTATTTCTTCATTGGTACCTGATACGTCTCCAACGTATCTATAATTTTTGCTTGTTCCATGCTGTTATATTATCATTCTTGGATGTTTTACAATCACTTTATAGCAACTTTATATCATTTTTTGGGACTAACCTATTGACATAGTGCCAAAGTGCAAGTTGCCGTTTTTGCTTGTTTTTTTACTTCGCAGAATATCAGTACCAAACGGAGTCCAATCGCGACGAAACTTTTTAGAGATTTTTTTTGGACCAGAAGACACCCAGTGGGCCAAAGAAGTGCCAAAGAGGTGGGCTATGGAGGCCACAACCCACCAGGGCGCGCCCTGATGGGTTGTGCCCTCCACGGGGCCCCCTCCACAGCCTCTGATGCCTATAAATACCCAAATATTTAGAAAACCCTAAGGGAGTCGACGAAAAACACATCCAGCCGCCGCAAGTTCCAGAGCCTCAAGATCCAATCTAACACCATCACGGAGGGGTTCATCTTCTTCATAGGTGCCTCTCCGATGATGCGTGAGTAGTCCACCATAGAGCTACGGGTCCGTAGGCAGTAGCTAGATCTCTCTCTCTATCTCTCTCTCTCTCTCTCTCTCTCTCTCTCTCTCTTTTGATTCTCAATACAATGGTTTCTTGGAGATCTATTTGATGTAAACTTTTGCGGTGTGTTTGTTGGGATCCGATGAATTTTGAGTTCATGATCAGTTTCTATCCATGAATATTATTTGAGTCTTCTTTGATCTCTTATATGCATGATTACTTATAGCCTCGTATTTCTTCTTCGAATCTTTGGTTTAGTTAGGCCGACTAGATCGATTTTCCTTGCCATGGGAAGAGGTGCTTTGTGATGGGTTCGATCTTGCGGTGTCCTTTCCCAGTGACAGAAGGGGCAGCAAGGCACGCATGTATCGTTGCCATTAAGGATAACAAGATGGGGTCTATTCCTACATGAATAGATCTTGTATACCTCATGTCATCGTTTTTATTGCATTACTCTGTTTTTCCATGAACTTAATACACTAGATGCATGCTGGATAGCGGTCGATGTGTGGAGTAATAGTGGTAGATGCAGGCAGGAGTCGGTCTACTTATCTTGGATGTGATGCCTATATAATGATCATCGCCTTGGATATCGTCATGATTATTTGATCTTCTATCAATTGCCCAACAGTAATTTGTTCACCCACCATGTGCTATACTCATGAGAGAAGCCACTAGTGAAACCTACGGCCCCCGGGTCTACTTTTCCAACATATTGCTTTCCGATCTATCTTTTTGCCTCTTTGTTTTCAGATCTACTATACCAAAAACCCAAAAATATATTGCTGCACTTTTAATTTTCCCTTTTTATTTTGTGTTCTTGAGAGATCTATCTCTCCTATCTATCATATCCTAATCTATCTTTTTACCGTAGAGAGATTAAGAACCTCTCTTTCGCGTCGGGTTGCAAGTATTTGTTATTTGTGTGCAGGTGTTGTTTATTAGGTGGTGGTGATCCTCCTACTGGTTCGATACCTTGGTTTCATATCTGAGGGAAATACTTACCGTCGTTGTGCTGCATCATCCCTTTCTCTTTGGGGAAATACCAACGCAGTCTCAAGCCACGTCAGTAACAAGGTTGTCACTTGAAGTAGCTGGAGTGTCACTCGTAGCTTTGTATGCACCGCTTGACTTGATGTGAAGTTCTTCTTTGTCCTTGAGTGACATCTCATGAGAAACAATCCTACCAATGACTTCTGTAGGCTTGAGATCTTTTTAGTTTGGTATCATTTGGATCAATGTGCACACGGTGTCGTACTTTCCATCCAAGGCTCTAAGGATCTTCTTGATGATGAATTTTTCGGTCATCTCTTCACTTCCTAAGCCGGCAATATCATTGGTGATGAGAGCAATCCTAGAGTACATTTCCGCGACTCCTTCACCATCCTTCATCTTGAACTTGTCAAGTTGACTTTGTAGCACATCCAACTTAGATTCCCTGACGGATTCGGTACCTTTGTGCATATCAACAAAACTATCCCAAATCTCTTTTGCATTCTCGAGACGGCTTATCTTGTTGAACTCTTCGGGGCATAAGTAATTGAATAAAATGTCGCATGCTTGAGCGTTGTATTCCAACATCTTCAATTCTTCCGTGGTCACTTCATGATCCGGTTCCTTTCCATCTCCAAAGAATTCACATTGCAAGCCAACACTAACAACATCCCAAACGGCGGGGTTATGACCAAGAATATGCATTTTCTATTTGTGCTTCCAACTAGCAAAGTGTGTACCATCAAAATATGGACTTCTACGATGATAACTTCCCTCATTAGACCAATTCAATGGAGACCAAAGCTCTGATATCACTTGTAGGATCCGAAGTATGTCTTGAGGGGGTGATTAGACTACTTGACCAAATAAAAATATAGCCTTTTCCCAATTTTAGGTCTTGGCAAGTTTTAGCAATTGTAGCAAGTCAAGTACACCCTACACATGCAAGTCTAAGAGTATAGCAGTGGAAAGTAAAGACATGTACATGAAAGTAAAGGTAGGGAGAGGAGAATCAAACGCAATTGATGACACAAAGATTTTTCTCGTGGTTCCGATAGGTGGTTGATACGTCTCCAACGTATCTATAATTTTTGATTGTTCCATGCTGATATATTATCATTCTAGGATACTTTTTGGGTCATTATTTACCAATTTATAATATTTTTGAGCACTAACCTATTCACCCAGTGCCCAATGCCAGTTGCTGTTTTCTGCGTGTTTTTGCCTTTGCAGGTTTACTGTACCAAACGAAGTCCAATTGCCATGAAACTTTTTGATGATTTTTTCTGGACTATATGAAGACCTAGAAGCTTCAGAAGGAAGCCGGGAAACGCACGAGGGTGTTGGGGAACGTTGCATGGGAAACAAAAAATTTCCTACGCACACGCAAGATCTATCCATGGTGATGAGCATCTACGAGAGGGAGAGTGGATCTACATACCCTTGTAGATCGCTAAGCGGGAAGCATTAAGAAACGCGGTTGATGTAGTCGAACGTCTTTGTGATCCAAATCGCCGAGCGTCCCGCGATCCAATCACGATCTAGTATCGAACGGACGGCACCTCCGCGTTCAGCACACGGACAGCTCGATGATGATCTCCGCCTTCTTGATCCAGCAAGAGGGAGTAGAGAGGTAGATGAGTTCTCCGGCAGCACGACGACACGGCGGCGGTGGTGGCGGAACAATTCCAGCAGGGCTTCACCTAAGCACTGCTGAAAACTAGAGGAATCAATCTATCGGGAGAGAGGGCTGCACTATGGCCTTTTTGGGTTGAAGTGCTTTTGCCCTCTCTCCCTCTAGTATATATAGGAGGGAGGGGAGGGAGGCCGGCGCCCCTAGGGCTGCCCCTTTGGTGCGGCCGAAGTGGGAGGTGGAGGAGTCCTACTCCAATCCTACTAGGAGTAGGATTCCTCCTCCCCACTTGGAAACCCTTTCCACCTTTGGGTTTTTCCCACCCCTAGCCGCATGGGCCTTAGTGGGGGGTTCGGCCAGCCCACTAGGGGCTGGTTTGACTCCTCCCACAGCCCATGAGACCCTTTGGGGCGAGAGCCCCCCACCCCCCTCCCCCCCGATGGTCCCCCGGTACCCTCCCGGCACTCCCGGTACACTACCGAAGTACCCGAAACTTTTCCGGTGACCAAAACGGGACTTCCTATATATCAATGTTTACATCTGGACCATTCCGGAGCTCCTCGTGACGTTCGGGATCTCATCCGGGACTCCGAACAACCTTCGGTCACCACCATACATAACTCTATAGTACCGAAATGTCACCGAACCTTAAGTGTGCAGACCCTGCGGGTTCGAGAACTATGTAGACATGACCGAGACATCTCTACGGTCAATAACCAATAGCGGGACCTGGATGCCCATATTGGTTCCTACATATTCTACGAAGATCTTCATCGGTTGAACCTCTATGTCAAGGATTCAGTCAATCCCGTATGATGTTCCCTTTGTTCTTCGGTATGTTACTTGCCCGAGATTCGATCGCCGGTATCTCTATACCTAGTTCAATCTCGTTACCAGCAAGTCTCTTTACTCATTCCGTAATACAAGATCCCGTGGCTAACACTTTAGTCACATTGCTTGCAAGGCTTGTTGTGATGAGATACCTCTCCGTCACACGGAGTAACAAATCCCAGTCTTGATCCATGCCCACTCAACAGACACCCTCGGAGATACTTGTAGAGCATCTTTATAGTCACCCAGTTACGTTGTGACGTTTGATACACACAAGGTATTCCTCCGGTGTCAGTGAGTTGCATGATCTCATGGTCATAGGAACAGATACTTGACATGCAGAAAACAATAGCAATAAACTGACACGATCATATGCTACGTTCATAGTTTGGGTCTTGTCCATCACATCATTCTCCTAATGATGTGATTCCGTTATCAAATGACATCTCATGTCTATGGCTAGGAAACCTTGACCATCTTTGATCAACGAGCTAGTCTACTAGAGGCATACTAGGGACACAGTGTTGTCTATGTATCCACACATGTATCAGTGTTTCCAATTAATACAATTATAGCATGGATAATAAACAATTATCATGAACAAGGAAATATAATAATAATCACTTTTATTATTGCCTCTAGGGCATATTTCCAATAGTCTCCCACTTTCACTAGAGTCAATAATCTAGCTCATATCACTATGTGATTTACATTGTAATGAATCTAACACCCATACAGTTCTCGTGTTGATCATGTTTAGCCCTTGGAAGAGGTTTAGTCATCGGATCTGCAACATTCAGATCCGTGTGCACTTTGCAAATATTTATGTCCTCCTCCTTGATGTAATCGCAGATGGAATTGAAACATCGCTTTATGTGTCTGGTCCTCTTGTGAAACCTTGGTTCCTTGGCTAGAGCAATGGCACAAGTGTTGTCACAGAACAGAGTCATTAGGTTTAGTGCACTAGGCACTACTCCAAGATCTGTCATGAACTCCTTCATCCAGACACCTTCCTTCGCCGCCTCCGAGGCAGCGATGTACTCCGCTTCGCATGTAGAATCAGCTACCACGCTTTGCTTGGAACTGCACCAGTTTACCGCATCCCCATTGAGAATAAATACGTATCCGGTTTGCGACTTAGAGTCATCCGGATCAGTGTCAAAGCTTGCATCGACGTAACCCTTTACGACGAGCTCTTGATCACCTCCATAAACGAGAAAGATGTCCTTAGTCCTTTTCAGGTACTTCAGGATATTCTTGACCGCCGTCCAGTGTTCCATTCCTGGATCACTTTGAAACCTTCTGGCCATACTTATGGCAAGGCTAACATCGGGTCTTGTGCACAGCATTGCATACATGATAGAGCCTATGGCTGAAGCATAGGGGACGACACTCATCTTTTCTCTATCTTCTGCAGTCACTGGGCATTGAGTCTTACTCAACTTCATACCTTGCAATACAGGCAAGAACCCCTTCTTGGACTGATCCATTTTGAACTTCTTCAAAACTTTGTCAAGGTATGTGCACTGTGAAAGTCCTATTAAGCGTCTCGATCTATCTCTATAGATCTTGATGCCTAATATGAAAGCAGCTTCTCCTAGGTCCTTCATTGAAAAACTCTTTTTCAAATATTCCTTCATGCTTTCCAACATTTCTATATTGTTTCCAATCAGCAATATGTCATCCACATATAATATTAGAAACGCTATAGATCTCCCACTCACTTTCTTATAAATACAAGCTTCTTAGTAAACTTGTATAAACCCGAACGCTTTGATCATCTCATCAAAGCGAAGATTCCAACTCCGAGATGCTTCCACCAGTCCATAAATGGATCGCTGGAGTTTGCAAACTTTGTCAGCATTCTCTGGATCGACAAAACCTTCCGGTTGCATCATATACAACTCTTCCTTAAGGAAACCGTTAAGGAATGCTGTTTTGACATCCATCTGCCAAATTTCATAATCGAAAAAGGCAGCTATTGCTAACATGATTCTGACGGACTTAAGCATCGCTACGGGTGAGAAGGTCTCATCGTAGTCAACTCCTTGAACTTGTGAAAAACCCTTTGCCACAAGTCAAGCTTTATAGATGGTGACATTACCATCCACGTCCGTATTCCTCTTAAAGATCCATTTGTTCTGAATGGCCTTACGCCCTTCAGGTAATACTTCCAAAGCCCATACTTTGTTTTCATACATGGATCCCATCTCGGATTTCATGGCCTCTAACCATTTCTCGGAATCCGGGCCCATCATCGCTTCTCCATAGCTCGTAGGTTCATCGTTGTCCAACAACATGACCTCTAAGACAGGGTTGCCGTACCACTCTGGAGCAGTACGCGTCCTTGTCGACCTACGAGGTTCGATAGCAACTTGATCCGAAGCTTCATGATCATCATCATTAAGTTCCTCTTCAACTGATGTAGGCTCTACAGAAACATCTTTCTGCGCTGCGCTACTCTCAGGTTGAAGTAAAGGTTCAACAACCTCATCAAGTTCTATCTTCCTCCCACTCAGTTCTTTCGAGAGAAACTCTTTCTCAAGAAATATTCCGTTTTTAGCGACAAACACTTTGCCTTCGGATCTGAGATAGAAGGTATACCCAACTGTCTCTTTTGGGTATCCTATGAAGACGCATTTCTCCGCTTTGGGCTCCAGTTTTTCAGGCTGAAGCTTTTTGACATAAGCATCACATCCCCAAACTTTAAGAAACGACAACTTTGGCTTCTTGCCAATCCATAGTTCATATGGCGTCGTCTCAACGGATTTCGATGGTGCTCTATTTAAAGTGAATGCAGCTGTCTCTAATGCATAACCCCAAAACGATAGTGGCAAATCGGCAAGAGACATCATAGATCGCACCATATCCAATAAGGTTCGATTACAACATTCGGACACACCATTACGCTGTGGTGTTCCAGGCGGAGTCAATTGTGAAACAATTCCACACTGTCTCAAGTGACTGCCAAACTCATAACTCAGATATTCTCCTCCTCGATCAGATCGTAGGAATTTAATCTTCTTGTTACGATGATTCTCAACTTCACTCTGAAATTGCTTGAACTTTTCAAACATTTCAGACTTGTGTTTCATTAAGTAAATATACCCATATCTACTTAAGTCAGCAGTGAAGGTGAGAAAATAACGATATCCACCGCGTGCCTCAATGCTCATCGGACCGCACACATCAGTATGTATGATTTCCAACAAGTCACTTGCTCGTTCCATTGTTCCAGAGAACGGGGTCTTAGTCATCTTGCCCATGAGGCATGGTTCACATGTGTCAAGTGATTCAAAATCAAGTGACTCCAAAAGTCCATCAGCATGGAGCTTCTTCATGCATTTTACACCAATATGACCTAAACGGTAGTGCCACAAGAAAGTGGTACTATCATTATCAATTCTACATCTTTTGGCATCAATGTTATGAACATGTGTATCATCACTATCGAGATTCAATAAGAATAAACCCCTCACATTGGGTGCATGACCATAAAAGATATTACTCATATAAATAGAACAACCATTATTCTCTGATTTAAATGAGTAACCGTCTCGCAATAAACAAGACCCAGATATAATGTTCATGCTTAGTGCCGGCACTAAATAACAATTATTCAGGTTCATCACTAATCCCGATGGTAATCGAAGAGCGAGCGTGCCGACGGCGATCACATCAACCTTGGAACCATTTCCCACGTGCATCGTCACTTCATCCTTTGCCAGCCTCCGTCTATTCCGCAGTTCCTGTTTTGAGTTGCAAATGTGAGCAACCGCACCGGTATAAAATACTCAGGCACTACAACGAGAGCTGGTAAGGTACACATCAATAACATGTATATCATATATACCTTGTTTGTTGTTGGCCGCCTTCTTGTCAGCCAAATACTTGGGGCAGTTGCGCTTCCAGTGACCAGTTCCCTTGCAATGAAAGCACTCAGTTTCTGACTTGGGTCCAGCCTTGGGTTTCTTCACGGGAGGGGCAACTGCTTTCCCACTCTTCTTGGAGTTACCCTTCTTACCCTTGCCATTCTTCTTGAAACTAGTGGTTTTATTGACCATCAACACTTGATGCTCCTTCTGAATCTCAGACTCAGCGACTTTCAACATCGCAAACAGCTCGGCGACTGACTTGTTCATCCCGTGCATGTTATAGTTCAACACAAAGCTCTTGTAGCTAGGCGGCAATGATTGAAGAACTCTGTCAGTGATCGCCTTTGCTGGAAGGGGCATCCCCAATTCAGCCAGACGGGTGGAATACCCAGACATTTTGAGTATGTGTTCACTGACAGACCCGTTCTCCTCCATCTTGCAGGCATAGAACTTATCGGAGGTCTCATATAAACTTCAACTCTAGGAACATATCATATGTTCCATGACGTTCAAAACGTCTTTGAAGTCCTGGTTCTAAGACATACAACATTGCACATTGAACCATTGAGTAATCATCAGAACGAGCCTGCCAGTCGTTCACAACGTCTGGAGACTCAACTGGAGCGGGTGGATCACCAAGCGGTGCATCAAGGACATAACTCTTTTGGGAAGCCGTAAGGATAATCCTTAGATTACGGGCCCAGTCCACAAAGTTACTTCCATCATCTTTCAACTTAGCTTTCTCTAGGAACGCATTAAAATTCAGGGGTGCTACTGCGCGAGCCATGATCTACAACATAAATTTGGCAAAAACAACTTAGAGTATTGTTCAAGATAAAGAGTTTAGTTAATCGTATTAAAAACTCCCACTCAAATTGACATCCCTCCGGTCATTCGAGTGTCACATGATCCAAGTCCACCAACTCAAGTCCGATCATCACGTGAGTTGAGGTGGTTTCAATGGTGAACATCTTCATGTTGATCATATCTACTATATGACTCATGTTCGACCTTTCGGTCTCTTGTGTTCTGAGGCCATGTCTGTACATGCTAGGCTCGTCAAGTTTAACCCGAGTGTTCCGCACGTGCAACACTGGCTTGCACCCGTTGTATGCGGACGTAGAGTCTATCACACCCGATCATCACGTGGTGTCTCAAAACGCCGAACTTTTGCAACGGTGCACACTCGGGGAGAACACAATTTATCTTGAAATTTAAGTGAGGGATCATCTTATAATGCTACCGTCGTCCTAAGCAAAATAAGATGCAAAAAAGGATTAACATCACATGCAAATCATAAGTGACATGATATGGCCATGAACTTGTGCTTTTGATCTCCATCTCCAAAGCACCGGCATGATCTCCATCGTCACCGGCATGACACCATGATCTCCATCATCTTGATCTCCATCAACGTGTCGCCATGAGGTTGTTGCGCCGACTGTTGCTGTCACGACTTTTGCTAACTCATAGCGATAAAATAAAGCGAAACGGCGAAAATAATTAAAGACAACCCTATGGCTCCTGCCGGTTGCCGTACTCATCGACATGCAAGTCATGATATTCTATACAATACATGATCATCTCATACATCACATATATCTCATCATGTAATTGGCCATATCACATCACAACATACCCTGCAAAAACAAGTTAGACGTCCTCTAATTGTTGTTGCAAGTTTTACATGGCTGCTACGGGTATCTAGCAAGAACAATTCTTACCTACGCAAAAACCACAACGGTGATACACAAATTGCTATTCAACCTTCTCAAGGACCGCCTTTGTCGAATCCGATCCAACTAAAGTGGGAGAAACAGACACCCGCCAGCCATCTTTATGCAACAAAGTTACATGTCAGTTGATGGAACCGGTCTCTCGTAAGCGTACGAGTAATGTTGGTCCGGGCCGCTTCATCCCACAATACCGCCGAATCAAGAAAAGACCAAGGGAGGAAGCAATCTGAATATCAACGCCCACAAACTCCTTTGTGTTCTACTCATGATCTCATCTACACATAGACCTAGCTCATGATGCCACTGTTGGGGAACGTTTCATGGGAAACAAAAAATTTCCTACGCACACGCAAGATCTATCCATGGTGATGAGCATCTACGAGTCGGAGAGTGGATCTACATACCCTTGTAGATGGCTAAGCGGGAAGCGTTAAGAAACGCGGTTGATGTAGTAGAACGTCTTCGCGATCCAAATCGCCGAGCGTCCCGCGATCCAATCACGATCTAGTACCGAACGGACGGCACCTCCGCGTTCAGCACACGCACAGCTCGATGACGATCTCCACCTTCTTGATCCAGCAAGAGGGAGCGGAGAGGTAGATGAGTTCTCTGGCAGCGCGACGACACGGCGGTGGTGGTGGTGGAACTATTCCAGCAGGGCTTCGCCTAAGCACTGCTGAAAACTAGAGGAATCAATCTATCGGGAGAGAGGGCTGCACTATGGCCTTTTTGGGTTGAAGTGATTTTGCCCTCTCTCCCTCTAGTATATATAGGAGGGAGGGGAGGGAGGCCGGCGCCCCTAGAGCTGCCCCTTTGGTGCGGCCGAAGTGGGAGGTGGAGGAGTCCTACTCCAATCCTACTAGGAGTAGGATTCCTCCTCCCCACTTGGAAACCCTTTCCACCTTTGGGTTTTTCCCACCCCTAGCCGCATGGGCCTTAGTGGGGGGTTCGGCCAGACCAATAGGGGCTGGTTTGACTCCTCCCATAGCCCATGAGACTCTTTGGGGCGAGAGCCCCCCCCCCCCCCCCCCCGATGGTCCTCCGGTACCCTCCCGGCACTCCCGGCACACTACCGAAGTACCCGAAACTTTTCCGGTGACCAAAACGGGACTTCCTATATATCAATGTTTACATCTGGACCATTCCGGAGCTCCTCGTGACGTTCGGGATCTCATCCGGGACTCCGAACAACCTTCGGTCACCACCATACATAACTCTATACTACCGAAACGTCACCGAACCTTAAGTGTGCAGACCCTGCGGGTTCGAGAACTATGTAGACATGACCGAGACATCTCTACGGTCAATAACAAATAGCGGGACCTGGATGCCCATATTGGTTCCTACATATTCTACGAAGATCTTCATCGGTTGAACCTCTATGTCAAGGATTCAGTCAATCCCGTATGTTGTTCCCTTTGTTCTTCGGTATGTTACTTGCCCAAGATTCGATCGTCGGTATCTCTATACCTAGTTCAATCTCGTTACCGGCAAGTCTATTTACTCGTTCCGTAATACAAGATCCCGTGGCTAACACTTTAGTCACATTGCTTGCAAGACTTGTTGTGATGTTGTATTACCGAGTTGGCCCTGAGATACCTCTCCGTCACACGGAGTAACAAATCCCAGTCTTGGTCCATGCCCACTCAACAGACACCCTCGAAGATACCTGTAGAGCATCTTTATAGTCACCCAGTTACGTTGTGACATTTGATACACACAAGGTATTCCTCCGGTGTTAGTGAGTTGCATGATCTCATGGTCATAGGAATAGATACTTGACATGCAGAAAACAATAGCAATAAACTGACACGATCATATGCTACGTTCATAGTTTGGGTCTTGTCCATCACATCATTCTCCTAATGATATGATCCCGTTATCAAATGACATCTCATGTCTTATGGCTAGGAAACCTTGACCATCTTTGATCAACGAGCTAGTCTACTAGAGGCATACTAGGGACACAGTGTTGTCTATGTATCCACACATGTATCAGTGTTTCCAATTAATACAATTATAGCCTGGATAATAAACAATTCTCATGAACAAGGAAATATAATAATAATCACTTTTATTATTGCCTCTAGGGCATATTTCCAACAGAGTGCCCCACCACACATCAGGGCGCGCCCTCGGGGGGGGGGGGGGATGATATGTGGTGGCCCCCTCGGGCACCTCCCGACGTCCCTCTTCGGCCTATAAATTATCTAATATTTTGAAAACCCTGGAGGCAGTCCCGAAACCCTTTTTCCGCCACCGCAAGTCTTTGTTCCGTCGGGAGACCATCTGGAGCTCCGTTCCGGCACCCTGCCGGAGGGGGGATCGATCACGGAGGGCCTCTTCATCAACCTTGTTGCCCTCGTGATGATGTGTGAGTAGTTCACCACAGACCTACGGGTTCATAGCTAGTACCTAGATGGCAATCTCTCTCTCTCTCTTATGATCTTCAATACAATGATCATCGCATCTTCGCTTTGATCTATCCGATGTAATCCTATTGTGCGGTGTGTTTGTTGGGATCCGATGAATTGTGGGTTTATGTTCAGATTATTCATGAAAAGTATTTGAGATGCCTCTGAATTATATTATCTCTTATGTGCATGATCATTATAGCTTCATAATGCTCTCCGATCTATTGATGTGCTTTGTCCAAGTAGATTGATATTTCATCGGTGGGAGTGGTGCGTTGTGGTAGGTTCAACCCGGCGAGTTTCTATATCCCAGTGACAAAGTAGGGGACAATATGGGTCTTTGTGTTGTTGCTACTAAGGATAAAACGATGGGGTTCATTCATATTGTTTGAGTTTACTTTGTCTACATCATGGCATCGTTATCCAAGCATTACTCTGTTTTACTTAATACTCTAGACGCATGCTGGATAGCGATCGATGAGTGGAGTAATAGTAATAGGTGCAGGCAGGAGTCGGCCTATATGCTTATGGACGTGATGCCTATATATACATGATCATTGCCGTGAACATCGCATAACTATCCGCTTTTCTATCAATTGCCCAAAAGTAATTTGTTTACCCACCGTATGCTGCCTACATGAGAGATGCCACTAGAGAACGCTATGGCTCCCGGGTCTATTCACTTATATATTTGCAAACACTATATTTACCTTGATGCCTTTCTTTACTTTTTATTTATTTTGCAATTTATATTTATCAACAATTATCTACACAACTCATTTGCTTGCAAATAACGAGATCAAGGGGATTGACAACCCTCTTGCCCGCGTTGGGTGCAAGTTGTTTGTTCATTTGTGTGCAGCCGCTGAACATGGTTGAGGGTTGATATTCCTATTGGTTCGATAAACCTTGGTTTCATAACTGAGGAAAATACTTATCCGCTTTGTGCTGCAATTACCCGTTCCTTTTCACGGAAAACCCAACGCATATCACAAGTATCAGGAAGGATTTCTGGCGCCGTTGTCGGGGAATATCATCATCAACTACCAAGTAACTTCACACAAATTTTCATTCACTTGTTCTTCTTTTTATTTGTTGTTATATTTACCTTGTCATATAAAAATCAAAAATACAAAAATATTTACCCTTGCTTGTTACTAGTTTCCTTGTTTGAAGTCATGGCTAGTTCTTCTTCCGCTCGCTTTACTCCCAATGATGATGTAGTAAATTTCAAACAAAGGGGAGGAGAAAGCTTAAAAGATGCATGGTATATGATTTGCTTTGCTCAAAATAAAGCAACTAAAAATTTATCCACCACTACCTTGCTTCACAATTTTTATGTTGGTGTGACCACTTAGTATAGGTTTGCACTTGACACCATCACTGGTGGGAATCTATAATACCTAAATAGTTCATCCCCACTATCTTATTTCTCTAAACATGCAGCCCATCCACCTCAGCAGGTCTGCCACGTCAACGTTGCATTACCAGCTTACAGATGGGCCCAACCAGTACAGCACCTCGGCCACATGAGCGGTAGTTACCGCTTGACCAACGAACAGAGCGATCCTTTATCTCTCACGGTCACCGCTTGACGATTGATCCTCTATCTCCCTCGATCGCCCTCTCGCAAGTCTCAACCCAACCCTTTGTACTCTATAGAACCGTCCCTTAAAATCTTTCCCCTGTTAGCGCGGCCGCTGGGATTCATCTTCACGTGAGGGCGCCCCTCCGGCACCACCGCCGATGTGGCTCACGTCCGCGGTTCACCATGATTCTCTCGGGCTACGTTTTCCTTGCCGGTTTTGTGTAAGACGGCCTCCGCTGTGTGGGCACCCACGTCGCCCACGGCGGACGGGGCTGGGGCAGTAGGCAAAGGCTGGCGCCGATGCTAGGGAAGCGCTCCACCTCCCCAACGCGATTCAGGTCATGCATCAGTATAGGAGACCGGCGTCGCCCACGGCAGTGGTCCGGGGCAGTAGGCAAATGTTGCGCGGATGCGAGGGAGGCGCTCCATCAGCCCCGCGCGATTCCAGTCGTGCGGTAGTCATCGAAAAGAGAACTTCTGTGGTGCCCTGTTCCTCTAAGGGCTTGGCTGTGGTGATGCCTGACAGGGCCTCCGTTCAGAGCCACAGCTTGAAAGGGCGCTGGATCCAGCTCCAGATTATACTACAGCAATGCTGGCATTTTTTTCGCAAGCCGACCTCCTGCATCTGGGGAAGAAGTCCAGCTATCCAAATCCTTCACGTAGGTGATGGATTTGCGGGCAATGATGGCTAACTTCCGACTATTGCGACGACATATGTGGAGTTCAAGGTTCTTTACTCTGTTTTTCAGTATTTGGTGTTCTTTCTTCGGTATTTCTCTCTTATAAAAAAGGTCACACCCCACTAAATCTTCCCCTCTGCAGCCCTCCTTTCGCCCCCATGCGTGCCTTGCAGCAGGTTCAGTGATTGATGCACTCTGCCCAACTTCTCGCCATCGCCATGTGGAGGGTGGGAGGAGCCCCGATCTTGGGAGGCCAGCTTCATTGTACCATGTCTTTCCAATGAGTTCTTGATAGAATCAAAGCCTATACTAAGCTATGGGCATGTGCGAGCAAGCAGAACATCTTTCTTCTTGTGATTATAGGCTGATTGGACATGTTTTTGGTGTTTTTATAGTTGTTTTGGTGATTCTGCACAATTCGGATGGTCCAGACAGGCAGGCTACACTATATGCTTCCGTTTGGGTTGGCTTGATTCAATCTGTTCCAAGATGCTATAAGACTTGCGAAGATGAGAAATATGAAGCATTCTGGTGTGAAGTATGCATCGCTAGAGTAATTTGTCGGGGAGCCTGCATCTTCCATATACACTACTAGGTGTTTTATATGGCAAAGTAGCCGCCGTCGAGCAAAGCAGTCGCCCACCGAGGAGCATGGATTTGCCCATCTTGGTGATCTTAACGAAGCTATTTTCTTGAAGGGTCTGTGAGTTATATACAAATTTCTAGGAGACCTGCAAATTTTCATGGCTATTTGTATAGTCGGGTTGTTCTCCTCTTTCACCGGGTCAGGTGAGTTGCTCAACTTTTCCTTTGTTGATGTTTCCTTGCTATATAGTGTGTGCTTGGTTACTCTATGCCTTATTTGCTGTTTGGTCACTCGGTTGCGTGGCATTGTACGGTTTTAAGGTCGGGTATACTCTCTTTGTACCTTTATTCAAAATATGCAGTTCTCCTATATAGTTAAAAAATTGTTCCATGTCTTTAGTTAACAATAAGCAAGTTTATCTCATTGATATTTAGCTTCTACTGGCCCTCCAGTAGCACCATCCGTAAGTTCTCTCTCTCTCTCTCTCTCTCAATATATTTTTGTTAAATATCTTGATATATAGTATATATAGCACATCATAAATTGTGTTGCTTCTTTTCTGAAAGTGGTACTGAAGTCGCTGCCTTCTTTCAAGCTTGTGGTGAACAGATTATACACATTGTGTGCTAGCTAGCAAAAAAAAGGGATAACCGGTAAACAAAATAACTTATGCAATTTCGAAGTGATGTGTTACTTTCTGCAGTCTAACTCTGCACTTTTTTCTAATTTACATTTTCTTACTGAAGGTTACTTCCAACAAATGCACCGATCTGAAGTTATATGCATATTTGTGTTTCTGAGGTAAGCCATATACATGTTTTACCGTAGATCATGATGGCTCACTTCCTTCTTTTTTTGATGAATTCTACAATAATTTTCTCTATATATACTCCCCTCTTGATAAGTGTTGCATGTAAATTGTAGGTCAAGGGCATATAGTATGAATGCATAAATAGATTGTTCTAGAGTTTCATCTTTAGTATGGTCAATGGAAGATCACTGAAACTAAATAGTGTTCTAATGAAATTACTATGTAAAACTGTAGAACAATGGCAGATCAATTAAGTTTTTTTATGGTATGCCATCCATAATCCTTTTTTCGTCAATCACTTATTATTATTAATAATTATTTTTAATGCAACACAAACATATCTTCTCTGAATAACAGAAGTATCTTGATGTTTTACAGGTTGCTTTTGTTTTGATTATGTAGTTTCCTAACATACAACAACTTCAACTTGATAATTCCCCACGCAAGCATGGATGAAGATGTTGATGGAAATGGTTATACATACTGTGAGATTTAATTTTTTAGACAAAGTGCGGTATTTCAATTCTCAACTTGATAATCCTTCTCTATTTCTCACTTTATCTCAAGTTTCAACTTCAAAGTCCACTTTAGAGAATAGAAGAGTCAGATTGATAAGTATAACACCAATTTTAGGGAATATTTCCCGCAGCAACGCGCGGGGAATCATCTAGTTTCTTAATGTGTCACACCTTGGATGCCTACACCGCAATTGAAAATCTTGTAGGGTCACCACCTATTGTTGTTAATGAAACAAACTTGACATTGGAACATGTTATGCAAAGGCTTGATGCTATTGAAAAGAATATGATCACAAACAAATCCATTGAGGAGTTGGATAAAAAACTTCATAATCATATCACTCAACTTGGGTGACGAGTAGGAATGACTTTGAAAACCTTAAAGGAAAAAGACACCACTATTTACGAGAGGATAGAACAAGGTTTGAATAGAATTGATAAAATGGAAGAGGTCATTGACAAGGTAGGCTCCGCCTTCACACCTTCCAAAGCTAATGCTAGTACCTCTCACAACAAAAATTGCAAGTTCATATACGTTCCCAAGCCTTCTACAAAAAGGGACGAGGATCTAAAGATGATTAGTGTCCATCCCAACTTTATCAATTTGATAAAAGCTCCTATTGCCAAGCCCCATATTGCACCTACTATCCATGGTTGTGTTATTAAGGAGCTTGAGGTCAAAGATGACAATACTTGAAACTATGCATTATGCCTAGCTAGGGGCATAAAACAATAGCGCTTGTTGGGAGGTAACCCAGTAGTTATCTTTAAATTTTTGCTTAGAACTTTCTGTTTAATTTTAATAGCATGATTATTGCCTCTGTAATGGTTATGTTTTTGTGTTTAACTTAGTGTTTGTGCCAAGTAAAGCCTTTGGGATGACTCACAAGATGAGTAGAATCGATGCTGAAACAAAACAGAAACGTTTGACTCCAGTACAGGAATTTTCATTTTTTTCTGAAGCGTGATAATGATCTGAAATTTTTACACAACGTTGATATACAAACTTTAGAGGTTTCTAATTTTTCAGAATTTTTAGAGTTACATAATTATAGGTTCTCTACAGCTTGCTACAGACTGTTCTGTTTTAGACATATTCTGTTTTTGCTTGCATAGTTGCTTATTTTGATTAAACTATGGATTGTATCGGGGGGTATAAGCCATGGAGAAGTTATAATACAGTAACTATATGCATTTATGAAATTTGAATCAATTTACAACAGTACTTAAAGTATGCAATGTGTTTCTTATACTAATGGATCTCACGAGGTTTTGTTGAGTTTTGTGTGATTGAAGTTTTCAAGTTTTGGGTGTTATCTTGATGGACAAAGGAATAAGGAGTAGCAAGAGCCTAAACTTGGGTATGCCCAAGGCACCCCAATGTAATATTTTAAAGGAGACTCAAGCGTCTAAGCTTGGGGATGCCCCGGAAGGCATCCCCTCTTTCGTCTCAATCCACCGGTATGTCACTTGAACCTATATTTTTATTCGTCACATGATATGAGTTTTGCTTGGAGCGTCGTTTGCTTTTGTTTGCTTTTACTTTCAGTTTGCCATAATCATTCTTTGCTGGACACACCTATTTAAGAGAGACACACCTTCATCATAATTTGTTAGAATACTCTATGTGCTTCACTTATATCTTTTGAGCTTAGCAGTTGCAATAGTACTTCACTTATATCTCTTTGAGCACGGTGGCGTTTAGATTTTAAAGAAATGATTTCACTCTCATTCTTCACTTATATTTGTTTGATAGTTAATAAATAGTGACGGTAATTTGCATGGGTCATACAGACTGGTCCAAAAATATTAGGTATTCAAAGAGTGATAATCAAAACCGTCATGTAGCACATATAAAGAAATTGTGGGTTAATGATATTGATGTAGTAATATGAAATAGGTGTGAGTTCATAATTGTTAAACCATAGAAGTGTCGATATTAAGAGGGGTTGACCTTTTTGTTCATCTAAAAATTAAAGAGGCATGGTGATGATGTGTGAGCATTTCTATTCCTCGTTGAAATCCTAGTGTTATTTCTGGTCGGAAGCGCGCGATGGTTAACTCCTACCAACCACTTCCCTCGGGGCATGCGATTAGTACTTTGATTTATGATAAACTAATAAAACTTAGCAATAAGTATATGAGTTCTTTATGACTAATGTGAAGCCATGGACATACGCAATCTCACATTTTCATAATTTACTAGCCTCTTAGGTACCGTGCATAGCCCGTTCTCACCTCGAGGATCAGTGTAACTTTCGCCGGTGCATCCAAACCCCATGACATGATACGCTTTGTTGCACAAAAGCCTTATTATATCTTCCTCAAAACAGCCACCATGCCTACCTATCATGGCATTTCCATAGCCATTCCGAGATATATTGCCATGCAAATTCCATCGTCACTTCACATGACTAGTTCTTTCATCGCCATATTGCTTTGCATGATCATATAGAGCTGACATAGTATTTGTGGCAAAGCCACCTTCATAATGTTTTTGATACATGTCACGCTAGATCATTGCACATCCTGGTACACTGGTAGAGGCATTCATACAGAGTCATATCTTCATATCAGTTCTCCATGTTGAGTTGTAACTAAATAAAAGTGTGATGATCATCATTGTTAGAGCATTGTCCCAGTGAGGAAAGAATGATGGAGACAATGATTCTCCCATAAGTCGAGAAGAGACTCCTAACGAATATAAAGATGGGGGAGGCCAGATGAGCCCACCATCCATTCGAAAAAAATGAGAGAAAATGAGAGAAGGGACTTTGCTACTATCCTTTACCACACTTGTGCCTCAAAGTGTGAGGGATCACTAAAAGTGTGTTTAGAGGGGGGTGAATAGACTACTAGCAGGAATTTTAAAACCTAACCTTTTCCCAAGTTAATTGGTTGACAGATTTTAACAATTATAGCAAGTCTAGCACACCCTACACATGCAAGTTAACAAGTATGGCAGCGGAAAAATAAAGACATTGCACATGGAAGTAAGGAGTTGAGATAGGGAGATCAAACGCATGAGGGACACGAAGATTTTTCCCGTGGTTCCGATAGGTGGTGCTATCGTACGTCCATGTTTATGGAGTCTTCAACCCACGGAGGGTAACGGTCGCTAGAGTCCACGGAGGGCTCCACCCATAAGGGTCCACGAAGTAGCAACCTTGACTATTCCATAACGGCTTCCGTCCACTAAGGACTAGCCTCACTATGGGTAGATCTTCACGAAGTAGGCGATCTCCTTGCCCGTACAAACTTCTTGGTTCAACTCCACAACACGAAGTAGGAGGCTCCCAAGCGACACCTAACCAATCTAGGAGGCACCACCCTCCAAAAGGTAATAGGCTCGGTAATGTCGATGAATTCCTTGCTCTTGTGCCTCAAGATGATAGACTCCTCAACACACAATCACTCTCTCACAGATTTGGCTATGGTGGAAGAGATTGATTTGGTGGAAAGCAACTTGGGGAGGCTAGAGATCAAGATTCATATGGTAGGAATGGAATAGCTTGATCTCAACACATGAGTAGGTGGCTCTCTCCCAGAAAATAGGATGGGGCAAGTATGGAATAGTTCTGAGTGCTTCTCTTTCGAGTGGGTGGTGGTGAAGGGGTATATATAGGCATCCCCAAAAATCCAACCGTTACACCTAAAGTGACCAACTCGGTGACACCAATGTGTGAATCTCGGTGGTACCGAAGTGACCAAAAGGCAGTAACTTTTGAATCTCGGTGAGACCGATACATAAATCTCGGTGGTACCGATTAGGTGACCAACGGTCAGATTGCACAACTCGGTGACGCCGATTCTCAATTCTCGGTGGTACCGATTCTTGACCATGGCTAACCAGAGAGTTGGTCCAAAAACTCAGTGAGACCGATTCACAATTCTCAGTGGTACCGATTCTTGTGAATGGCTAACCAGGAAGTTGTTCCAAATCTCGGTGGTGCCGAAGCTTGAAAATAGCTAAACAGAAAGTTGGCAACTGAACTCGGTGGCACCGATGCAGAATCGGTTGCACCGATGTGCTAGGGTTTGGCATGGGTCTGTCTGAGTTTGGGAATCGGTGGGACTGAGTGGGAATTGTTGGTTACACCGATTTTGGATATTTGGCTTTGGATAGACTTTTGTGGAAGAGCTTGTGGGTGTTTTTGGTGACTATCTCTTTTGCACGTGGAGCATCTTGTTCACCAACAGTACCTTACCCCCTTTTAATAGTATTGGCTTTCCTATGGACTCAAAGTGATTTCTCACAAAGTAAAATGTAGAGTCCTCTTGCCTGAAGCTTTGCCAATCCATTTCCTTGCATCTTGGGGTTTCTCCACAATCCTTTTGCCAACCCTGTCTGTGGACTTTATTTGAAATACACTAGGTAAAAGTATTAGTCCAAGAGACAATGTATGTTGTCATGAATTATCAAAACCACCAAGGGAGCATGTTGTGCTTTCAATCTCCCCCTTTTTGGTAATTGATGACAACATACAATCAAAGCTTCAAATAAAGATATGCATGGATATAATGAAGACTTTGAGAGACACATGACTTAGACTTGCTCCCCCTAAATGTGTGCAATCCCTTTAAAGGATAGTTGCTTTGGAATGCATGGACACACATATAGTAGAAGGGATATAATGATTCATGTGTATCTTGGCTATATGCATCAAATATATATATGAGTGAGGTGTATCCTTGTTCAAGACTTCACTCTTGCAAACAATATGGGCAAGAAGCAAGAGATCATCTTGATCAAGGATATGATGCATATACTTACCTTTAGTTCTTGAGCATTCTTGTAATAGAAATACACTTGAGAAAACAATGTTAGGAAACACAAGAGTATTCTACCAATCAAAAAGCAATAGAGCTCAATAGTACCAAGATAGGGAGAACATATAGAAGATAGTATTCCTTAAGATTGATATGTCTCCAAGATCATTTAGAGCTTTCTCCCCTTAGATATGAAAATAGTAGATCATCCTCCCCCCCTGAATCTTAGCATGTAGATATTGGGATTGGATAGGGTGAGAAAAGTCTAGCATGAGTAGTCAAATGAAATAAACATATTTTTCTCCCAATCATATTTTTCTCCCCCTACTTTGGTATTCTCCCCTTGTCTATATAAGTATAAGCTTTGATATTCTCCCCCTTGATTGTATCTCCCACTTTGCTTTGAAGCATGTATCTCCCCCTTTAGCTTTGAAGCTTTGGTATTTCTCCCCCTTTGGCATTAATTTCCAAAAAGGTCCATACACAGGGTTAGACACAGGGATTATGGAGTAGGAAGGGATCCTTGAGAACAAGGGTCATAGAATGTAGGGATCATGGAGAGCATTAAAAACTGAGGGAATCATGGAAAATAATTTCTCCTCTTTGGCTGATCTGAGAGCTTGTAAGACTTCTCCTCCTTTGGGTTAGGGATCCTAGAATGAAATTTCTCCCCCTTTATTTTATTTATTTATTTAGAAGGGATCATCGAAGAAATGAAAATATCACTATAGGATCACTAAGGAAACAAACATTTACTGACATGAACACAGACTGCAGAAGATATCAAATCGGTGGCTCCGAGACTTAAACAGAAACTTGGCAATGTTTGAGAAACTTGCAAATTAATTTTGAAAACTTTGTAACAAAGTGTCAGAAGGATTTTCAAAGGAAATGCAACATATTTTACAAAGAGATATCAACTAGAGAAGATTTGAGTGGTTCCAAGAAATCTTGCAAATAGAGAATGAACCAAACAAGATACTTAACTAGATGATGGTCGGTGACTAGGTCACCTATATTAGAGTATATTGACTTAGGAGCCAAGCAAGAATACTTGATCATAGGTCATACTCATCGTTAAGCTCAAAATGGGGTTGCCATTTTTCGATTAAGCATTTTAATGTTTTCATATTACTTGAGTTGCTTTAGCTCATGACTTGGAGTAGAGCCTTTTCAAGGATATGAGTACATACCTTTTGAGTGATGTTGATGACGTGGCTTGTAGGTGAACTTGTTGAGGATGCTCGAGATTGATGAAGATCATCTTGAGTTGGGAGCAATCCTTCTCGTTTTAGTACACTTGTCACCTACATAGGTTAGTCAAGCAAGGAAGAACATGATATGACACGATACCAATTGTGAAATTCAAATATGTGTCAAGGATATGTTTGAGTAGTCTTCTTCCTTCCATCAACAAGAGAGGTTGTGGATACTTGGTCATGACAAGATTGCTTCTGATTGGAGTTGTTGGCAATCTTGTGGAATGAAGTTCTTCCAAGTACCTACAAAAGGTTAGATGCAATGCAAGGGAGCATAGAATTCCAAGATATATGATAACATGTCAAGTGAATCATGGAAGTATCATGTAAGCTCATGCCCTTGCATGCAACCGAGTGAGCTTAGCTCAAGTTTGAAGCATCAATGATGTTCAACTCACTCCTCAAATAACAAAACACTTTCTCATCAAGTGGCTTGGTAAAGATGTCGGCCAATTGCTTGTTGGTACGAACATGCTTAAGATCAATATCTCCTTTGGCAACATGATCACGAATGAAATGATGTCAAACTTGAATATGCTTAGTTCGAGAATGTTGCACGGGATTATGACCAATTTTAATAACACTTTCATTGTCACAAAGTAATGGAACATTTTTCACATGGATTCCATAATCCTTAAGCGTTTGTGTCATCCATAGTAATTGTGCACAACACGATCCGGCGGCAATATACTCAGCTTCGGCAGTAGATAGAGATACCGAGTTTTGTTTCTTGGAGGACCAAGACACAAGAGATCTACCAAGAAATTGACAAGTACCCGAGGTGGATTTTCTATCAACCTTGTCACCGGCATAGTCCGAATTGGAATGGCCAACAAGGTTAAAGGAAGATCCTTTGGGATACCAAATGCCAAAGTTTGGTGTTTGTATCAAATATCTCACAATATGTTTTACGACCAAAACTTGATACTCTTTAGGTGCTGCTTGATATCTAGCACACATGCAAACACTAAGCATAATATCGGGACGGGAGGCACATAAATATAGCAATGAACCAATCATAGATCGATAAACTTTTTGATCAACCGGTTCGTCCTCCTTGGTAATATCAACATGACCACTAGTAGGCATAGGAGTTTTCATACCTTTAGACTCTTGCATGTTGAACTTCTTGATCAAGTCCTTAGTATACTTGGTTTGAGAGATGAAAGTTCCTTCTCTCGTTTGCTTGATTTGCAAACCAAGAAAGAATTTTAGCTCACACATCATGGACATCTCATACTTCTCGGACATCAACCTTCCAAATCTTTCACTAAATTGTGGGTTAGTAGATCCAAAGATAATATCATCCACATAGATTTGGCACACAAATAATTCACCATTAACTCTCTTAGTGAATAAGGTTGCGTCAATTTTACCAATTTCAAAACCCTTTTCAATGAGAAACTTCGTTAAGCATTTATACCAAGCACGAGGGGCTTGTTTAAGACCATAAAGGGCTTTACGAAGCTTGTAAAGATGATTAGGTTTCTTAGGATTCAAAAAACCAAGTGGTTGCTTAACATAGACCTCTTCTTCAATCTCACCATTTAAAAAGGCACTTTTAATGTCCATTTGATAAAGCGTGATATCATGGTGATTAGCATAAGCAAGAAGAATGCGAATAGCTTCAAGTCTAGCGACGGGGGCATAGGTCTCACCGTAGTCCATACCTTCGACTTGCGTATATCCTTGGGCTACGAGACGCACCTTGTTGCATACAACTTGACCGTCTCCATCTTGCTTGTTCCGAAACACCCATTTGGTTCCGATGATGTTGTGCTCGTCCTTGGGCTTCTCCACGAGTGTCCACACTTCGTTCCTCTCGAAGTTGTGAAGCTCTTCATGCATTGCGTTCACCCAATCCGGGTTTTCAAGAGCTTGTTCTACCTTCAAGGGTTCAATGCTAGAGATGAAATAATAATGCTCACAAAAATTAGCTAAGCGAGTTTTAGAGCGAGTGATTCTCCCGGTTTGTATGTCACCAAAGATTTGGTTTAGAGGATGGTTCTTGGTCACTCTTACTCGAACTCGGGGTAGATTTTGCTTGTTGGATGGTGGAGCTTCTTAATCATCATCATCTCCTTCGTCTTCGTTGTTGTTGAAGGTGTCGTTTCCTTGAGGTGGTGGTGAAGGAGGTTGTGGTGGATCTTCATGATGTACTTCCTCCTCTTCATCTTCTTGTCGTGTGCCGCTTGTGGATGCCTCCATGTCATGTTGAGGATCACCTTGACGTGAAGTAGGGGCTTCCACTTGAATTGACGAAGTACTTTCCTTCACCTCCATGGGACGAATCTTGCCAATGGACAAGTCTTGGATAGCTTCCGAAGGGTCCTTATCTCCTACATCATTTGGCAATTGTTCGACTTGCGAACCATTAGATTCATCAAACTTCACATCTACCGTCTCTTCAACTTTTCGAGTGAAGTTGTTGTAGACACGGTAAGTGTGAGAGTTCGATCCATAACCAAGTAGGAATCCTTCATGAGATTTAGGAGCAAATTTAGTACGACGATGCTTGTCAAGAATGTAGCACTTTGAGCCGAATACCCGAAAGTATCCAACTTGGGGTTTGTTACCAGTTGAAAGGACGTGGATGTCGCCTAGAGGGGGGGGGTGAATAGGCGCTTTAAAATAATTACGGTTTAGGCTTGAACAAATGCGGAATAAAACTATCGTTTAATTAGTCAAGCACAAAACCTAAAACAACTAGGCTCACCTATGTGCACCAACAACTTATGCTAAGCAAGATAGACAACTAAGTGATAGCAAGATATATAACAAGAAACAATATGGCTATCACAAAGTAAAGTGCATAAGTAAAGGGCTCGGGTAAGAGATAACCGAGGCACACGGAGACGACGATGTATCCCGAAGTTCACACCCTTATGGATGCTAATCTCTGTTCGGAGCGGTGTGGAGGCACAATGCTCCCCAAGAAGCCACTAAGGCCACCGTAATCTCCTCACGCCCTCGCACAATGCAAGATGCCGTGATTCCACTAAGGGACCCTTGAGGGCGGTCACCGAACCCATACAAACAAGGTTGGGGCAAACTCCACAACTTAATTGGAGGCTCCCAAGAACACCACGAAGCTTCGCCACAATGGATTGTGGCTCCGAGGTGACATCAAATGCTCGGGGCAATCTCCACAACCTAATTGGAGACCCCGAAGCTTGCCCGGAGCTTTGCACCACAATGATTGAGCTCCGAGGCACCACCAACCGTCTAGGGCGCCAAAGCACCCAAGAGGAACAAGCTCAAGGGTGCTCAAACACCCAAGAGTAATAAGCTTCTCAAACTTCACTTCCATGTATCACTGTGGAGAACTCAAACCTATGCACCAAATGCAATGGCAAGGGCACACGAAGTGCCCAAGTCATTCTCTCCCAAATCCCACCAAAGCAACTAATGCTAGGGAGGAAAATGGGAGGAAGAACAAAGAAGAACACGAAGAACTCCAAGATCTAGATCTAAGGGGTTCCCCTCACATAGAGGAGAAAGTGATTGGTGGAAATGTGGATCTAGATCTCCTCTCCCTTTTCCCTCAAGAGATAGCAAGAATCATTGGAGGGATTGAGAGTTAGCAAGCTCGAAGAAGGTCAACAATGGGGGGCAAACTCGAGCTCAAGAGATAAGGTTCAATGGGGAAGAAGACCCCCTTTTATAGGTGGGGAAAAATCCAACCGTTATGCTCACAGCCCGCACAGAGCGGTACTACCGCTCATGGGAGCGGTACTACCGCTAGGGCGGTGGAAGCCCTTTGAAAAACAACAGCGAGGAGGCAAAAGGCCAGTAGAACCGCCAGAGCGGTACTACCGCTCGTCCTCACGGTACTACCGCTAGGGATAGCGGTACTACCGCAAAGGGTAGCGGTACTACTGCTTGCGAGCGGTACTAAAAAAATACATCCGTGCCTACCACCGCTGGACTTAACACGAGATTTTGGTCCGGAGCGGAAGTAGACACGGTAGTAGCCGCTGTAGTACCACTCTAGAGCGGTAGTAAAAAAATTACATCCGCTCCAAGTGGTAGTACCGCTACAGTAGCCGCGGTAGTACTGCTGTAGCCTTTTAAGAACACCAAAACTGCCACAACTTATGCAAACGGACTCCGAATTCAACGAAACCAAGTTTGTTGGAAAGCTAACGACATGGGCTAACACAATCTTGATATAAATATCAATAAGAAGCAAATGAGAAAAGGCCCATAATAAAATGGTGAGAACCCTTCCTCGGATAAGACCGGTAAAACCTCCAACACCGAAAACGCAATAGAAGAAGCATATGAAATCCGTTTTCGATGTACCAGAGCTTGTCACGAAGATAACCACAAGCTCTAAAACCTCAAAAGGAGAAAATAAAAATAAGAATCAAGAACGATGATGCAAGGATGCAATGGTTTGAGCTCTCGACGAATGATACGATCAAGCTACTCACTTGAGAGCCCCCCTTGATAGTACGGCTATCAATCCTATAACCCGGTCTCCAAACTATCACCATGAGACCGGTAAAATAGAAAACCTATCAAGGGCAAACCTTTGCCTTGCACGAAGTCCACTTGAGCTAGATGATGACAATCTTGACTCCCTCAAGTTGGACCACCTTTCGTGATTGCGTTGGCTCAATGAAGGCTAGTTGATTGCTCCCCCATACTCCACTATGGGTGAGCCACTCTTCGGCACATCTTCACAAGTCCATTGTCACCACAATGGACGGCAAGCTTCAAGCATGATCTCTGCGTGATGCTTCACTTGAACTTGCACACCGCAACCTTGATGACGATCACCACTTGATGTCATCCTCCATGGATTGTATGGGATCTTCTTATTGATGCTCACCCATGGAAACATACCTAACCCCACAAAGAACACTCACAGGGAACATGGGTTAGTACACAAAGCGTAATGGACAATGCTTACCATACCATGGGATCACTTGATCCCTCTCGGTACATCTTGTACGCTTTGTGTGTTGATCAACTTGATTCACTCTTTGACTTAGTCTTGATCAACCTTGTATCTTATCTTCTCTATGACCATCCTTTGGATAAAACCTTGAATACCACCTTGGTCACCATATAAACTCCTTGAAACCAACAGATGGACTTCAAGAAGTGCCTATGGACAAATCCTTCGAATATAACTTAAGGCAACCATTAGTCCATAGGGATTGTCATCAATTACCCAAAACCACACATGGAGAAATGTGCTCTTACACCGGTGAGTACCTCGTATGCCATTTTACCGAGAAGCTTGTGAAGATAGAGTCGGTTAGTGGCATGACATGCTGTTTCCACGGCTTCTGCCCAAAAGTGTCTTGGCGTCTTGTATTCGTCAAGCATCGTTCTTGCCATCTCAATAAGAGTCCGGTTCTTCCTCTCAACAACTCCATTTTGTTGAGGTGTGTACGTAGCCGAGAACTCATGTGAAACACCTTCTTCGTCAAGGAAGTTATCTACATGGGTGTTCTAGAACTCCGATCCGTTATCGCTCCGAACCTTCTTGATCTTCACTTCGAACTGATTTTGCGCTTTGCGAGCAAAGTTCTTGAAGATCTTTTGTACCTGCGACTTATCATCAAGAAAGAATACCCACATAAATCTGGAAAAATCATCAACTATAACTAGACCATAGGAATTTCCACCGATACTCTTGTAAGCATTGGGACCAAAAAGATCCATATGAAGTAACTCGAGTGGTCTCCTAGTAGTCATGATATTCTTAACGGGATGACTTCCACCTACTTGCTTTCCAGCTTGACAAGCACTACAAAGTCTATCTTTGTCAAAGGTAACATCTTTAACACCAAGTATGTGATCACCTTTGATAAGCTTGTCTAGATTACGCATGCCAACATGTCCTAGTCTTCTATGCCAAAGCCAACCTTTAGAAGATTTTGCAATAAGACAAGTACGAGGTTTGGATCTCTTAGTGAAATCGACAATGTATAGATCACCTCTACGGAAACCGGTAAAGACCATGTTATGATTATCTTGACGAAACACTTGGCAATCTACTTTCGTGAATAGCACATTAAAACCAAAGTCTGCAAGTCTAGATATGGAAAGAAGATTGTAGCCAAGGGATTCAACAAGCATGACATTTTGAATAGAGCTATCATGGGATATGGCCACCTTACCAAGACAAAGTACCTTACCCTTGGAGTTGTCTCCGAACGTTACATACCTTCGCGGTCCATGGTTTGGTGTGATCTCTTCAAACATCTCTCTATCTCCGGTCATATGATCGGTGCATCCACTATCGAGAATCCACTCTTTTCCTCCGGACATGTAATCCTTGAAGTTTACCATGAGACTTAGATTCTTCATGATCTTCTCATGCTCGATGTCGAACAACTCATCTTCATTATAGTAGCCATGTTCCACATTGTCATCATCAAGTGGGAAATCCTCGTCACAAAGAACAAGAGATTCGTTAGGGTTGTGATCATGACAATGTTCAAACTTGTGAATTCGAATGGCTTCTACAATGATATTGTTGATAGTTATGACATCTCCTTTAGCATGCATGAGGTCTCTAAGCTCAAATATATAGTCATCAAACTTGGGATCACTAGGCATCATTTTGTGAAAGACAATAGTCTTATGAAGAATTTCATCAAGATTACTTAATGAATAACTTGGATATCGTTTCCCCAAGTCATTCCACAAAGTATAAGCGCATTCAAAATTCTTCATTTGATTAAGCACAATCCTAGGCAATCCTCTAATGATAAGATTAACAGTTCTAAGATTGCATAGCATATCAATTTCCTCTTCGTGTGTGGGATGTATAGGGTCAATGGGAGGTACGTAGGGGTTCTTAACATACTTGTTCAAATGAAATTCATTGAATAGCTCAAGCATCATATGTTTCCATTGTCTATAGTACTCCCCATCAAGAATAGGCACTCTACAACTCAAACTTCCTATACTAGACACATCCATCTTCCTCCACGTTGATGAAACCGAAGCAATGGAGACCAATGCTCTGATACCAATTGAGGGATCACTAGAAGTGTGTCTAGAGGGGGGGGGGTGAATAGACTACTAGCAGGAATTTTAAAAACTAACCTTTTCCCAAGTTAATTGGTTGGCAGATTTTAACAATTATAGCAAGTCTAGCACACCCTACACATGCAAGTTAACAAGTATGGCAGCGGAAAAATAAAGACATTGCACATGGAAGTAAGGAGTTGAGATAGGGAGATCAAACGCATGAGGGACACGAAGATTTTTCCTGTGGTTCCGATAGGTGGTGCTATCGTACGTCCACGTTTATGGAGTCTTCAACCCACGGAGGGTAACGATCGCGAGAGTCCACGGAGGGCTCCACCCATAAGGGTCCACGAAGTAGCAACCTTGACTATTCCATAACAGCTTCCGTCCACGAAGGACTAGCCTCACTATGGGTAGATCTTCATGAAGTAGGCGATCTCCTTGCCCGTACAAACTTCTTGGTTCAACTCCACAACACGAAGTAGGAGGCTCCCAAGCGACACCTAACCAATCTAGGAGGCACCACCCTCCAAAAGGTAATAGGCTCGGTAATGTCGATGAACTCCTTGCTCTTGTGCTTCAAGATGATAGACTCCTCAACACACAATCACTCTCTCACAGATTTGGCTATGGTGGAAGAGATTGATTTGGTGGAAAGCAACTTGGGGAGGCTAGAGATCAAGATTCATATGGTAGGAATGGAATAGCTTGATCTCAACACATGAGTAGGTGGCTCTCTCTCAGAATATAGGATGGGGCAAGTATGGAATAGTTCTGAGTGCTTCTCTTTCGAGTGGGTGGTGGTGAAGGGGTATATATAGGCATCCCCAAAAATCCAACCATTACACCTAAAGTGACCAACTCGGTGACACCGATATGTGAATCTCGGTGGTACCGTAGTGACCAAAAGGCAGTAACTTTTGAATCTCGGTGATACCGATACATAAATCTCGATGGTACCGATTAGGTGACCAACGGTCAGATTGCACAACTCGGTGACGCCGATTCTCAATTCTCGGTGGTACTGATTCTTGACCATGGCTAACTAGAGAGTTGGTCCAAAAACTCGGTGAGACCGATTCACAATTCTCGGTGGTACCGATTCTTGTGAATGGCTAACCAGGAAGTTGGTCCAAATCTCGGTGAGACCGACTGGCAAAACTCGGTGGTACCGAAGCTTGAAAATAGCTAAACAGAAAGTTGGCAACTGAACTCGGTGGCACCGATGCAGAACTCGGTGGTACCGATGCAGAATCAGTTGCACCGATGTGCTAGGGTTTGGCATGGGTCTGTCTGAGTTTGGGAATCGGTGGGACCGAGTGGGAATTGTTGGTTACACCGATTTTGGATATTTGGCTTTGGACAGACTTTTGTGGAAGAGCTTGTGGGTGTTTTTGGTGACTATCTCTTGTGCACGTGGAGCATCTTGTTCACCGACAGTACCTTACCCCCTTTTAATAGTATTGGCTTTCCTATGGACTCAAAGTGATTTCTCACAAAGTAAAATGTAGAGTCCTCTTGCCTGAAGCTTTGCCAATCCATTTCCTTGCATCTTGGGTTTTCTCCACAATCCTTTTGCCAACCCTGTCTGTGGACTTTATTGAAATACACTAGGTAAAAGTATTAGTCCAAGAGACAATGTATGTTGTCATGAATTATCAAAACCACCAAGGGAGCATGTTGTGCTTTCAAAGTGGCACCATGTTCCTCATGTAGAGAGTCTCATGATATATCACTTTCATTTGCTAGTGGGAATTACCTATTAATTATTTCAAACTTGGCTTGTATATTCCTACGACGGGCTTCCTCAAATGCCCGAGGTCTTCATGAGCAAGCAAGTTGGATGCACACCCCACTTAGCTTCATTTGAGATTTCATACACTTATAGCTCTAGTGCATCATTTGCATGGCAATCCCTACTCCTTGCATTGACATCTATCGATGGGCATATCCATAGCCCGTTGGTACGCCTAGTTGATGTGAGACTATCTTCTCCACTTCCTACCCCTTTGATATCTACCACCATACTCTATTCCACCAAAATGCTATGTCCAATGGCTCACGCTCATGTATTGCGTGAAGAATAAAAAGTTGATGCATATTCAAAAAGTACGAATCAATTGCCTGACTTGGACACCGTGGTGCTTAACATTTGTATTAATGTGGTGAAGATGGAGCCATGCCTTGCTAATACAATAAGATGAATGGGGGGGTAAACATTCCTTGAGAATCGTATACTTTTAGGAATTAAAAATTCTGTTTCTTACACTTTGAATATTGCTATGTTAATATTTATTGATTCATGTTTTCTCAATGAGCATACCTGAATAAGATTACATAGTGGATAGCATGTCACATCAAAATTTCTGTTTTTACCATTTACCTACTCGAGGACGAGCAGGAATTAAGCTTGGGGATGCTTGATACGTCTCCAACGTATCTATAATTTTTTATTGTTCCATGCTGATATATTATCATTCTAGGATACTTTTTGGGTCATTATTTACCAATTTATAATATTTTTGAGCACTAACCTATTGACCAGTGCCCAGTGCCAGTTGCTGTTTTCTGCGTGTTTTTGCCTTTGCAGGTTTACTGTACCAAACGAAGTCCAATTGCCACGAAACTTTTTGATGATTTTTTCTAGACTATATGAAGACCTAGAAGCTTCGGAAGGAAGCCGGGAGGCGCACGAGGGCCCCACCACACATCAGGGCGCGCCCTGGGGGGGCCTGATATGTGGTGGCCCCCCTCGAGCACCTCCCGACGTCCCTCTTCGGCCTATAAATTATCTAATATTCTGAAAACTCTGGAGGTAGTCCCGAAACCATTTTTCCGCCACCGCAAGTCTTTGTTCTATCGTGAGGCCATATGGAGCTCCGTTCCGGCACCCTGTCGGAAGGGGGATCGATCACGGAGGGCCTCTTCATCAACCTTGTTGCCCTTATGATGATGTGTGAGTAGTTCACCACAGACATACGGGTCCATAGTTAGTACCTTCATGACCCACAAGTATAGGGGATCAATCGTAGTCCTTTCGATAAGTAAGAGTGTCGAACCCAACGAGGAGCAGAAGCAAATGACAAGCGGTTTTCAGCAAGGTAATTTCTGCAAGCACTGAAATTATAGGTAACGGATAGTTTGATAGCAAGGTAATTGGTAACGAGTAAGTAACGGTAACGGTAAATAAGGTGCAACAAGGTAGCCCAATCCTTTTGAGGCAAAGGACAAGCCAGAACAATGTCTAGTAATAGGCAAAGTGTTCTTGAGGGTACACGCAAATTTCGTCTAGTCACTTTTATCATGTTGGTTTGATTCGTATTCATTACTTTGATAATTTGATATGTGGGTGGACCGGTGCTTGGGTGCTATTCTTACTTGAACAACCTCCCACTTATGATTAACCCCCTCGCAAGCATCCGCAACTACGAGAAAAGTATTAAGATGAAATCTAACCATAGCATTAAACGTTTGGATCAAAATCAGCCCCTTACGAAGTAGCGCATAAACTAGGGTTTAAGCTTCTGTCACTCTAGCAACCCATCATCTAATAACTACTCCACAATGCATTCCCTTAGGCCCATGAATGGTGAAGTGTCATGTAGTCGACGTTCACATGACACCACTAAGGGAATCACAACATACATATCATCAAAATATCGAACACATATCAAATTCACATGATTACTTGGAACATGACTTCTCCCGTGACCTCAAGAACAAAGGTAACTACTCACAAATAATAAACATGCTCAAGATCAGAGGGGTATTGAATAGCATAATTGATCTGAACATATAATCTTCCACCAAATAAACCATATAGTAATCAACTACGCAAGGTAATCAACACTACTAGTCACCCACAAGTACCGATCTGAGGTTCCGGTACAAAGATTGAACACACGAGATGAACTAGGGTTTGAGAGGAGATGGTGCTGTTGAAGATGTTCATGAAGATTGTCCTCCCAAAGATGAGAGGGGTGTTGGTGATGACGATGGCTTCGATTTCCACCTTCGGGAGGGAAGTTCCCCCGGCGGAATCGCTCCGCCGGAGGGCAAAAGTGCTCCTGCCCAAGTTCCACCTCGAGGCGGCGGCGCTTCGTCCCGAAAGTCCCCCTCTGATTTTCTTTAGGTTAAATGTGACTATATACCAGAAGATGGGCACCGGAGGTGGGCCGAGGAGGCCACAACCCATCAGGGCGCGCCCAGGGGGGCCTGGCGCGCCCTGGTGGGTTGTGCCCACCAGGTTGGCCCCCTCCGGCAGTTTTCTGCTCCAGTATTTTTTATTTATTCCAAAAATAATCTTCGTAAAATTTCAGCTTCATTGGAGTTGTGCAGAATAGGTATCTCTGATGTGCTTTTCTTCGGTCCAGAATTCCGGCTGCCGGTATTCTCCCTCTTTGTGTAAACCTTGCATATTATGAGAGAAAAGGCATTAGAATCACTCCCCAAAGCATTATTATTCAACAAAACATAATAAATAACAGTAGGAAATCATGATGCAAAATGGACGTATCAACTCCCCCAAGCTTAGACCTCGCTTGTCCTCAAGCGAAAACCGATATTGAAAAGCATGTCCACATGATTTGAGAGAGAGGTGTCGATAAAAACAAAATACAGACATGGTAGCATCATGCTTATTATTATAACATCAACAAACTCTATCATAAAACATATTGAATACACTTTCATAATATAACTTCTCATGAACAAGTAACAATTCATCACAACATAGAAGTAGGAAGCATAAACTTTATTGAAAACCAACAAACTATGTTCTCAGTCAACTTTGTAACTACAATTCATCATATTTCCAGGAAGGGTCTCATGTCAGAGCCTTTTGGCAAGTCCACATACTCAACCATCATTTAGTCTTCTATGATTGCTAACACTTACGGCATACCCATGAACAAAAAGTTTCAACCGGACACATAGGAAGATAGGGGCTTATAGTTTCGCCTACCAACGTATTCACCTCAAGGGTGATGTCAACAATAATAAATCATGCCCAACTGGATATATGTGCCTAGATCTTTCCTCACCACATGATGCTTGCAAAAGGGAAAAAGTAAAAAGGAATAGGGAAGAATACTTTGACTCTTTGCATAAAAGTAAATACATAAAAATAAAAGATAGCCCCTTCGCAGAGGGAAGCAGAGGTTGTCATGCGCTTTTGGTTTGTATGCCCAATCACTTAATGTAAAAGAACGTCATGCTATATTTCCCCCTATGATAGCAACCTTTATTATGCAGTCTGTCGCTTTTATTACTTAGCCATCATAAGTTCGTATAGCGCTCAATTTTCTCTTACACTAATTGATCAAAACACTTTTAGAAGCAATTTTTATTGCTTATTGCACCGATGACAACTTACTTGAGGGATCTTTCTCGATCCATAGGTAGGTATGGTGGACTCTCAAAGAATGAGTTTGGTTTTGGGTTTTTGGGTGCACAAGTAGTATCTCTACTTAGTGCGGAATTTTTGGCTAGCACAGATATTAAGAAAGCACCACATGTTGAAGGATCTATGACAAAATAACTTCTATGTGGATATGAACAAACATAAATCATTACGTTGTCTTCCTTGTCCAACATCAACAATTTTGGCATATAATATTTAATGGGGGCTCACAATCATAAAAGATGTCCAAGATAATGTATTTGCATGTGAATCTTCTCTTCCCTTATTAATTCTTTCATGAATTGCATCATTGACCAATGCTATGTTTGTCAATCTCCAATAAATTTTACTACTTATACTTTTCCTTATGTGATGCCATTACTCACCATAAGATTAGCATATGATTATTTTCATTTATTTTTCTTTCCTTTTATTTTGATTGCAACAAGGAAGTAGAGAGACAAAAACTCAAACTAAACTTTATTATATAACTTTCACTCGATTACATAGATAGATAGGCCACGAAACTAACACACAAAAACAGATCATGCTAAACTTCTATTCAACTAAAGCAAAGGGAAACTAAAGATTGAACTAAAATAGGTAAAGGTGAATAAAAGTGATGGTGATACGATACCGGGGCACCTCCCCCAAGCTTGGCTCAAGCCAAGGGGAGTGCCCATACCCGTGTGCTCAAGTCTCCTTTGGTGGTGCTGATGAAGAAGGTGGTGGTGATGAAGAAGGTGGTGGTGATGATGTAGTATGCTTGTCCTCCAGCATCTAGGGCAAGGGCTTCCCATCATAAGTTGAAGCAAGAGTCCCCTGAGTCCTGCAACTGGCAGCTAAACTCATACCTTTAAATCTTGCCTCATATTCAAAGACTTGGTTTTGAAGATCATAAACTTGGCTCTGCAGAAAATTTATTTGCTCGTTGAGGGTAGAGATGATGTCCTTCACAGACTTGGTTTTTGGAGTCCGGTTATTTACCGTATCACGTACCTTCTCTTTTTCAGAATTCTGGAGTGTTCCGGAAGGTTTCTTTTATGTGTTCCTCCGGTGTCATGGTTTGGATAACATTGCTTTCCACGTTAATAGGCGTACCTAAGATATAATGCTTAATTTTTTTGTCCACTGACCACCTTCGGGTTAGTACCTTCGGCGTTATTAATCTTGATAGCTCCAGAACGATAAACCTCTTCGATAATATAAGGTCCTTCCCATTTGGAGAGAAGCTTACCTGCAAAAAATCTAAAACGAGAGTTGAACAAAAGAACATAGTCTCCTATTTTAAATTCCCGCTTTTGGATTCTTCTGTCATGCCATCTTTTTACTTTTTCTTTGAATAGCTTGGCATTTTCATAGGCTTGGATTCTCCATTCATCAAGTGACCTAATATCAAATAGCCTCTTCTCACCGGCAAGTTTGAAATCATAGTTAAGTTCTTTAATTGCCCAAAATGCTTTGTGTTCTAATTCTAGAGGCAAATGACAAGCTTTTCCATATACCATTTTGTATGGAGGCATACCCATAGGATTTTTATAAGCTGTTCTATAGGCCCAAAGTGCATCATCTAATTTTTTAGACCAATTCTTAAGAGACCTATTGGCAGGTTTTTGTGATATTAATTTTATTTCTCTATTGCTAAGTTCAACTTGACCACTAGATTGAGGATGATAGGGTGATGCAATTCTATGGTTAAGATCATATTTAGCAAGCATCTTACGGAAAGCACCATGAATAAAGTGTGAACCACCATCAGTCATTAAATATCTAGGGACTCCAAACCTTGGAAAGATAACCTCTTTGAGCATTTTAATGGGCGTGTTGTGATCAGCACTACTAGTTGGAATAGCTTCTACCCACTTAGTGACATAATCAACAGCAACCAAGATATGAGTGTACCCATTAGAGGAAGGAAAAGGTCCCATAAAATCAAAACCCCAAACATCAAACGGTTCAACAACAAGTGAATAATTCATTGGCATTTCCTGACGCTTACCGATATTACCAATTCTTTGACATTCATCACAAGACAAGACAAACTTACGGGCATCTTTGAAGAGAGCAGGCCAATAAAATCCAGATTGCAATACCTTATGAGCAGTTATATCTCCCGCATGATGTCCTCCATAAGCTTCGGAATGACATTTCCGTAGGATTTGTTCCTGTTCATGCTCAGGTACATAACGTCTAATAATACCATCAACTCCTTCTTTATAAAGGTGTGGGTCGTCCCAAAAGTAATGTCTTAATTCATAGAAGATTTTTTTCTTTTGTTGGTATGTGAATCTAGGTCGTACATATTTAGCGACAATGTGATTAGCATAATCAGCATACCAAGGAGTGTTTTGAGAAACATTTATTGCAGCTAACTGTTCGTCAGGGAAACTATCATCAATAGGTAGGGGGTCATCAAGAATATTTTCTAACCTAGAGAAGTTATCAGCTACGGGGTTCTCAGCTCCCTTCCTATCAACAATATGCAAATCAAATTCTTGGAGCAAGAGAACCCACCTAATAAGTCTAGGTTTAGCATCTTTCTTTTCCATAAGATATTTTATAGTAGCATGCTCGGTGTGAACAATTACTTTTGAGTCAACAATATAGGATCTAAATTTGTAACAAGCAAACACGACCGCTAAAAATTCTTTTTCAGTTGTAGCATAATTTTGTTGAGCACTGTCTAGAGTTTTGCTAGCATAATGGATAACATTCAATTTCTTATCTACTCTTTGTCCTAGAACAGCACCAACAACATAATCACTAGCATCACACATAACTTCAAAAGGCAAGTTCCAATCAAGTGGTTGAACGATAGGTGCAGAGGTTAAGGCTTTCTTGAGTGTTTCAAAGGCTTCCACACAATCATCATCAAAAACAAAAGGAATATCCTTTTGCAAAAGATTAGTAAGATGCCTAGAAATTTTAAAGAAGTCTTTAATGAACCTCCTATAGAAACCAGGATGACCAAGGAAACTGCGAATACCTTTAATATCTTTAGGACATGGCATTTTCTCAATTGCATCAACTTTAGCTTTATCCACCTCAATACCTCATTCAGATATTTTGTGCCCCAAGACAATGCCTTCATTAACCATAAAGTGGCACTTCTCCCAATTCAAGACAAGATTAGTTTGTTCACATCTCTGCAAAACTCGATCAAGGTTGCTTAAGCAGTCATCAAAAGAAGTTCCGTAAATGGAAAAATCATCCATGAAAACCTCAACAATCTTTTCACAAAAGTCAGAGAATATAGCAGTCATACATCTTTGAAAGGTAGCAGGTGCATTGCATAAACCAAAAGGCATACATCTATAAGCATAGGTTCCAAAAGGGCAAGTAAAGGTGGTTTTTTCTTGATCGGATTGTGACACAGGTATTTGAGAGAAACCAGAATATCCATCTAGGAAGCAAATGTGTGTGTGCTTAGATAATCTTTCTAACATTTGATCAATGAAAGGCAGAGGGTAATGATCCTTCCTAGTAGCTTTATTTAATTTTCTAAAATCAATTACCATTCTATAGCCTGTAACAATTCTTTGTGGAATGAGTTCATTCTTATCATTAGGAACAACGGTAATACCTCCTTTCTTAGGGACACAATGAACGGGACTTACCCACCTACTATTAGCAATAGGATAGATTATACCTGCTTCAAGAATTTTTAATATTTCAGTTCTTACTACTTCCTTCATCTTAGGATTCAGTCGTCGTTGGTGATCAACAACGGGTTTAGCATCAGGTTCCATATTAATCTTGTGCTGACATAGAGTGGGACTAATTCCCTTAAGATCATCAAGAGTATATCCAATAGCAGCCCGGTGCTTCCTTAGAACTTTTAATAATCTTTCTTCTTCATGTTCTAAAAGGTTAGCACTAATAATAACAGGATATATCTTTTTCTCATCAAGATAAGCATACTTCAAAGTGTCAGGCAATTGTTTCAATTCAAACACAGGATCACCTTTAGGTGGAGGAGGGCCTCCAAGAGTTTCAATAGGCAAATTGTGTTTCAAGAGAGGTTGTTGTTCAAAGAAAATTTGATCTATTTCATTTCTTTCACGCAAGTGCATATCATTTTCATGGTCAAGCAAATATTGTTCTAATGGATCAGTAGGAGGTACAGCAATAGAAGCAAGACCAATTATTTCATCTTTACTAGGTAACGCTTTATCATGAGGTTGTCTACTAAACTTGGAAAAATTAAACTCATGAGACTCACCACCAAAACTGACACCGACAGTTTGTTTTTCACAATCTATCCTAGCATTGACGATGCTCAAGAAAGGTCTACCAAAGATAATCGGACAAAAGTCATCTTGTGGGGAACCAAGAACTAGAAAATCAGTAGGGTATTTCACTTTCCCACACAAGACTTCAACATATCTAACAATCCCAAGTGGTGTGATGGTGTCTCTATTAGCAAGTTTAATAGTAACATCAATGTCTTCTATTTCAGCAGGTGCTATTTCATCCATAATTTCTTGGTATAAGGTAAAAGGGATAGCACTCACACTAGCACCCAAGTCACATAAACCATGATAGCAATGATCTCCTATTTTGACTGAGACAACAGGCATGCCTCCTCTGGGTCTATTTTTATCTTTTTCAACGGGTTTAGCAATCCTAGCAGCTTCATCACAGAAGTAGATAACATGCCCATCAATATTTTCTACCAAGAGATCTTTAACCATAGCAACACTAGGTTCTACTTTAATTTGCTCAGGGGGCTTAGATGTTTTTAGATTACTCATACGAACCACAGTTGATACCTTAGCATGTTCCTTTATCCTAACAGGGAAAGGTGGTTTTTCAATATAAGCGGTAGGCACAACTGGATCAACATTGTAAATAATGGTTTTTTCTTTAGCTATGACCGGTTCTTTAATTTCTTCTTTAATAGGGGGGTGATATTTAAACCACTTCTCCTTAGGGAGATCAACGTGAGTAGCAAATGTTCGCAGAAAGAGGCTACTATCTCAGAGTCAAGTCCATATTTAGTGCTAAACTTGTGAAAAGTATCGGTATTCATAAAAGATTTAACACAATCAAACTAAAGCTTTATACCTGACTCATTACCTTCGTCGAGTTCCCAATCTGCAGAGTTGTGTTTAATTCTTTCTAAGTGATCCCACTTGAATTCAATAGTCTTCTTCATATAAGAACCAGCACAAGAAGTATCGAGCATGGATTGATCATTATGAGAAAGCCGAGCATAAAAATTCTGAATGATAACTTCTCTCGGAATGTCATGATTGGGGCATTAATATAACATTGGCTTAAGCCTCCCCCAAGCTAGAGCGATACTTTCTCCTTCACGAGGCCAAAAATTATATGTATAATTCCGATCACGATGAACTAGATGCATGGGATAAAACTTTTGATGGAATTCCAATTGCAGATGATTCCAGTTCCACGATCAAAGATCATCACATAGATTATACCATGTCAATGCTTTTCCCCCCAAAGATAAAGGGAAAACCTTCTTCTTAACTTCATCTCTGGGTAAACCTGCAAGCTTAAATAATCCACATATTTCGTTCACATATAATAGATGCATATCAAGATGTTCAGTTCCATCTCCTGCATAAGGTTTAACAAGCAGTTGTTCTACCATGCCCGAAGGAATTTCATAACCAATATTTTCAGTAGGTGCAGTAGGTTGAGGGGCAACTAATTGTGGTTCTAGTCGAGGTGAAGATACCCCGAACAAACCCCTCAAAGGATTGTTCTCCATAGTAGCAAGTAGCAATAAATTTCAGCACGTAGTATAAGTTTTTCCTTACCGATTTCCACTTACCAATAGCGCTTCACTCCCCGAAAACGGCGCCGGAAAAGAGTCTTGATGACCCACAAGTATAGGGGATCAATCGTAGTCCTTTCGATAAGTAAGAGTGTCGAACCCAACGAGGAGCAGAAGGAAATGACAAGCGGTTTTCACCAAGGTAATTTCTGCAAGCACTGAAATTAAAGGTAACAAATAGTTATAGCAAGGTAATTGGTAACGAGCAAGTAACGGTAACGGTAAATAAGGTGCAGCAAGGTAGCCCAATCCTTTTGAGGCAAAGGACAGGCTAGAACAATCTCTAGTAATAGGCAAAGTGTTCTTGAGGGTACACGGTAATTTCGTCTAGTCACTTTTATCATGTTGGTTTGATTCGTGTTCGCTACTTTGATATTTTATATGTGGGTGGACCGGTGCTTGGGTGCTGTTCTTACTTGAACAACCTCCCACTTATGATTAACCCCCCCCCCCCCCCCCCCCCCCGCAAGCATCCGCAACTACGAGAAAAGTATTAAGATGAAATCTAACCATAGCATTAAACGTTTGGATCCAAATCAGCCCCTTACGAAGTAGCGCATAAACTAGGGTTAAAGATTCTGTCACTCTAGCAACCCATCATCTAATAACTACTCCACAATGCATTCCCTTAGGCCCATGAATGGTGAAGTGTCATGTAGTCGACGTTCACATGACACCACTAAGGGAATCACAACATACATATCATCAAAATATCGAACACATATCAAATTCACATGATTACTTGCAACATGACTTCTCCCGTGACCCCAAGAACAAAGGTAACTACTCACAAATAATAAACATGCTCAAGATCATAGGGGTATTGAATAGCATAATGGATCTGAACATATAATCTTCCACCAAATAAACCATATAGTAATCAACTACGCAAGGTAATCAACACTACTAATCACCCACACGTACCAATCTGAGGTTCCGGTACAAAGATTGAATACAAGAGATGAACTAGGGTTTGAGAGGATATGGTGCTGTTGAAGATGTTGATGAAGATTGGCCTCCCAAAGATGAGAGGGGTGTTGGTGATGACGATGGTTTTGATTTCCCCCTCCGGGAGGGAAGTTCCCCAGGCGGAATCGCTCCGCCGGAGGGCAAAAGTGCTCCTGCCCAAGTTCCGCCTCGAGGTGGCGGTCCTTCATCCCGAAAGTCCCCCTCTGGGTTTTTTAGGTTAAATGTGACTATATACCAGAAGATGGGCACCGGAGGTGGGCCGAGGAGGCCACAACCCATCAGGGCGCGCCCAGGGGGGCCTGGCGCGCCCTGGTGGGTTGTGCCCACAAGGTTGCCCCCCTCCGGTAGTTTTCTGCTCCAATATTTTTTATTTATTCCAAAAATAATCTCCGAAAATTTCAGCTTCATTGGAGTTGTGTAGAATAGGTATCTCTGATGTGCTTTTCTTGGGTCCAGAATTCCGGCTGCCAATATTCTCCCTCTTTGTGTAAACCTTGCATATTATGAGAGAAAAGGCATTAGAGTCACTCCCCAAAGCATTATTATTCAACAAAACATAATAAATAACAGTAGGAAATCATGATGGAAAATGGACGTATCATACCTAGATGGCAATCTCTCTCTCTCTCTCTTATGATCTTCAATATAATGATCATCGCATCTTCGCTTTGATTTATCCGATGTAGTCCTATTGTGCGGTGTGTTTGTTGGGATCCAATGAGTTGTGGGTTTATGTTCACGTTATTCATGAAAAGTATTTGAGATGCCTCTGAATTATATTATCTCTGATGTGCATGATCATTATAGCTTCGTAATGCTCTCCGATCTATTGATGTGCTTTGGCCAAATAGATTGATATTTCATCGGTGGGAGTGGTGCGTTGTGGTAGGTTCAACCTGGTGAGTTTCTATATCCCAGTGACAAAGTAGGGGACAAGATGCATCTTCGTGTTGTTGCTACTAGGAGAAAACGATGGGGTTCATTCATATTGTTTTAGTTTACTTTGTCTACATCATGTCATCGTTCTCCAAGCATTACTCTGTTTTACTTAATACTCTAGATGCATGCTGGATAGCGGTCGATGAGTCGAGGTGCAGGCAGGAGTCGGCCTATTTGCTTATGGACATGATGCCTATATATACATGATCATTGCCATGAACATCGCATAACAATCCGCTTTTCTATCAATTGCCCAACAGTAATTTGTTTACCCACCGTATGCTGCCTACATGAGAGATGCCACTAGAGAACGCTATGGCCCCCGGGTCTATTCACTTATATATTCACAAACGCTATATTTACCTTGTTGCCTTTATTTACTTTTTATTTATTTTGCAATTTATGTTTATAAATAATTATCTACACAACTCATTTGCTTGCAAATAATGAGATCAAGGGGATTCACAACCCTCTTGCCCGCGTTGGGTGCAAGTTGTTTGTTCATTTGTGTGTAGCCGCCGAAGACGGTTGAGGGTTTATATTCCTATTGGTTCGATAAACCTTGGTTTCATAACTGAGGGAAATACATATCCGCTTTGTGCTGCAATTACCCGTTCCTCTTCACGGAAAACCCAACGCAGATCACAAGTATCAGTGGTGCTATCGTACGTCCACGCTGATGGAGACTCCGACCCACAGAGGGTAGCGATCGCGAGAGTCCACGGAGGGCTCCACCCGTTAGGGTCCACAAAGTAGCAACCTCTTCTATTCCATCACGGCTTCCGTCCACGAAGGACTGGCCTTACTATGGGTAGATCTTCACGAAGTAGGCGATCTCCTTGCCTGTACAAACTTCTTGGTTCAACTCCTTGCCCGTACACGAAGAAGGAGGCTCCCAAGCGACACCTAACCAATCTAGGAGGCACCACCCTCCAAAAGGTAATAGATGTGGTAACAATGATGAACTCCTTGCTCTTGTGCTTCAAAAGATAGTCTCCTCAACACACAATCGCTCTCTCATAGATTTGGCTTGGTAGAAGAGGTTGATTGGGTGGAAAGCAACTTGGGGAGGCTAGAAATCAAAGATTCATATGGTTCGAGTGGAAGGTCTTGATCTCAACACATGAGTAGGTGGCTCTCTCTCAGAAAAATGGATAGGGGAAGTGTAAGTGTGTTTTGAGTGCTTCTCATGCGAGTGAGAGGTGGTGAAGGGGTATATATAGGCATCTCCAAAAATCCAACCGTTACAACATTATTGCCCAACTCGGTGAAACCGGTCCAAAAACTCGGTCGTACCGACTAGTGCAAAATGTGGCAACTTTAGGCTTTTTGGTGGAACCGATATATAAATCTCGGTGGTACCGGTATGGATGACCTAGGCAGTTTCCAATTCTCGGTGGCACCCATTTCTAAAACTCGGAAATTCTGATTCTTGAAAATGAGATACCAGAGAGTTGGTCATTGATTTCGGTGGGACCGAATTTGAAACTTGGTAGTACCGAGACATGGGTTTGGCTTAGGATTTGTCTAGGGTTTGAACTTGGTATGAACGAATGAGAATTGTTGGTGGCACCAATTTTGTATATTTGGTTTTGGACAGAGTATTTGTGGGAGAATTTCATGTGTATTTTTGGTGGCTAATCTCTAAGCACTTGAGTAACCAGATCATCATAGACACCTCATCCCCTTTTAATAGTATTGGCTTTCCTATGGAGTCAAAGTGATTTCTCACACAAAGTAAAATGTAGAGTCTTCAAGATTGGTGATTTGCCAATCCTATTCCTTGCATATGGGGTCTCCTCACAATCCTTTTGCCAATCCATTCATTGAACTTTCCCGAAATATACTTAGTGGAAACATTAGTTCAATGAATATATGTTGTTATTAATTACCAAAACCACCTAGGGAGAAGTTGTGCTTTCAATAGTTCTCTTCCTCCGAATCTTGTGATGACGTATTGCTCTTGAATCTGTGAGAAAACAGCCCGAAACAAGAACAGTGGAGAACTTGCGATGCGGTGGTCAAACATACGGGACTATATATAATGATTTTTTTTCTAGGTCAGAATACGTGTCCAGGAAGAAAACGGAGTCCCGAGGGCACACGAGGCCCCCACAAGCTATCAGGGCGCGCCCACAGGGGGTGGGCACGCCCTGTTGCTTTGTGGCACCCTCGTGGGTCCCCCTGACTCGTTTTTATTTTTGGAATTTTTCTAAAATACCAAAACTGACATAACATATTTTTTGGAATTTTTGGAGGTCGTTTACTTATCGTATCACATACCTACCCCTTTTCAGCTTTCTGGAGTGTTCCAGAAGGTCTCTCTTATGTGTTCTTCCGGAGTCATAACTTGAATAATATTACTTTCAACATTGACGGGCGTATGTGAGATATAGTGTTTAATTCTTTGCCCATTTACCACTCTCGGATTTTTTCCTTCGAAGTTGTTAATCTTGATAGCACTGGAGCGATAGACCTCCTCGACAACATGAGGGCCTTTCCATTTGGAGAGAAGTTTTCCTGCAAAAAATCTGAAACGAGAATTTTACAAAACAACTAGGTCTCCTACATCTAATTCTCGTTTTTGGATTCTCTTCTCAAGCCATCTTTTAACTTTTTCTTTAAAAAATTTGACATTTTCATAAGCTTGTGTCCTCCATTCATCTAACGAGATAATGTCAAATAGCCTCTTTTCACCGGAAAGCTTAAAATCATAGTTAAGTTCTTTAATTGCCCAATAAGCCTTGTGTTCTAACTCAAGAGGTAAATGACATGCTTTTCCATAGACCATTTTATACAGAGACATTCCCATAGGGTTTTTATAAGAAGTTCTATAAGCCCATAAAGCATCATCGAGTTTTTTAGGCAAATTATTTCTAGATCTATTAACAGTCTTTTGCAAGATCAACTTAATTTCTCGATTGCTTAACTCAACTTGACTGCTAGACTGAAGATGGTACAGTGATTCAATTATATGGTTAACATTGTATTTAGCTAGAAGTTTACGGAAAGCACCATGAATAAAATGTGAGCCACCATGAGTCATTAAGTATCTAGGGACTCCAAACCTCGGGAAAATAGCATCTTTAAGCTTTTTAATAGAACTGTTATGATCAGCACTACTAGTTGGAATAGCTTCTACCCACTTAGTAACGTAATCAATAGCAACTAGAATATGAGTATACCCATTAGAGGAAGGAAAAGGTCCCATATACTCAAAGCCCCAGATATCAAATGGTTCAATAGCAAGTAAATAATTCATAGGCATTTCCTGACGTCTACTAATGTTACCAATTCTTTGACATTCAACACAAGAAAGGACATACTTACGAGCGTCTTTGAAAAGAGTAGGCCAATAGAAACCGGATTGTAATACCTTGCGTGCAGTTCTGTCACCAGCATGGTGCCCTCCATAGGCCTCAGAGTGACACTTCCGTAGGATATGTCCCCGCTCATGCTTAGGTACACAACGCCTAATAATACCATCTACTCCTTCTTTATAAAGATGTGGGTCATCCCAAAAGTAATGTCTCAAATCATAGAAAAACTTTTTCTTTTGTTGGTAAGTGAAACTAGGTGGTATATATTTAGCAACAATGTAATTAACATAATCTACATACCAAGGAGTACTATGGGAAGCATTTATAACATCAAGTTGCTCATCAGAAAAATTATCATCAATAGGCAGTGGGTCATCAAGAACATTTTCCATCCTAGACAAATTATCTGCTACGGGGTTTTCACCTCCCTTCCTATCAACAATGTGCAGGTCAAATTCTTGAAGTAAAAGCACCCACCTAATCAGCCTAGGCTTAGCATATTTCTTTTCCATAAGGTATTTAATAGCAACATGATCAGTGTGAATAGTAACTTTAGAATCAACAATATAAGGTGTAAACTTATCACATGGAGAGACAACTGCTAAAAATTCCTTCTCAGTGGTAGCATAATTCTTTTGAGCATTGTCTAGGGTCTTACTAGCATAATGAATAACATTCAATTTCTTGTCTACGCTCTGCTCTAGAACAGCACCAACAACATAATCACTAGCATCACACATAATTTCAAATGGTAAGTTCCAATCAAGTGGTTGAACAATAGGTGCAGAAATAAAGGCTTTCTTAAGTATTTCAAAGGCTTCTACACAATCATCATCAAAAACAAAAGGAATATCTTTTTGAAGAAGATTAGTTAGTGGCCTAGAAATGTTCGAGAAATCTTTAATAAAACGCCTATAAAAACCAGCATGACCAAGAAAACTTCTTATACCTTTAATATCTTTAGGACATGGCATTTTATCTATTGCATCAACTTTAGCTTTATCTACCTCAATGCCTCATTTAGATATCTTATGCCGAAGTACTATACCTTCATTCACCATAAAGTGGCACTTCTCCCAGTTCAAGACAAGATTAGTTTCTTCACATCCCTGCAAAACTCGATCAAGGTTGCTCAAGCAATCATCAAAAGAAGTACCATAAACGAAAAAATCATCCATGGAAACCTCAGCAATCTTTTCACAAAAATCAGAGAATATAGCAGGCATACATCTTTGAAAGGTAGCAGGTGCGTTGCATAAACCAAAAGGCATAGGTCTATAAGCATAAGTTCCAAAAGGGCAAGTGAAAGTAGTTTTCTCTTGGTCTTCTTTTGACACAAGTATTTGAGAGAAACCAGAATATCCATCAAGAAAACAAAGATGTGTGTGCTTAGATAGCCTTTCTAACATTTGATCGATAAAAGGCAAGGGGTAATGATATTTTCTAGTAGCTTTGTTTAATTTCCTGAAATCAATTAGCATCATATAACCAGTTACGATTCTTTGTGGGAAAAGTTCATTTTTATCATTAGGAACAACAGTCATACCTCCTTTCTTAGGAACACAACGAACAGAACTTACCCATCTACTATCAGCAATAGGATAAATTATACCTACCTCCGTAAGCTTTAGTATTTCAGTTCTTACCACTTCCTTCATCTAAGGATTTAAGCGGCATTGATGATCAACGACAGGTTTAACATCCGGTTCCATATTAATCTTGTGCTGACATAGAGTGGGACTAATGCCCTTGATCATCAAGAGTATATCCAATAGCAACCCTGTGCTTCTTCAGAGTTTTAAGTAATCTCTTCTCTTCATGCTCTGAAAGGTTAGCTCTAATAATGACAGGATATATCATCAAGATAAGTATATTTCAAAGTATCGGGTAATGTCTTCAACTCAAACATGAGATCTCCTTTGGGTGGAGGAGGATCCCCCAAAATATCAATAGGCAAGTTATGTTTAAGAATAGGTGTTTGTCTAAGAAATATATCCTCTATCTTATTTCTTTCATTCATATGCATATCATTCTCATGGTCTAGCAAATATTGTTCTAGCGGATCAGCAGGAGGCACGACAATAGAAGCAAGACCAATTATCTCATCCTTACTAGGTAGTTCTTTTTCATATTGTTTTCTGTCGAACTTAGAGAAATTAAATTCATGAGACTCATCACCAAAGCTTACCTTGACCTTCTCAATAACACAATTAATTTCAGCATTAACAATGTTCAAGAAAGGTCTACCAAATATAATGGGGCAAAAACTATCTTGTTGTGAACCAAGTACTAGGAAATCCGTAGGGTACTTTACTTTTCCACACAAGACCTCAACATCTCTAACAATCCCAAGTGGTGAAATGGTTTCTTTGTTTGCAAGTTTAATAGTGACATCAATATCTTTGATCTCAGACGGTGCTATATATGTCATTCATAATTTCTTGGTATAAGGTAAAAGGTATAGCACTAACTAGCACCGATGTCACATAAGCCATGATAACAATGATCCCCGGTCTTAACAAAAACAATATGCATGCCAGTAACTGGTTTATTTTTATCGAGCTCATCCTGTTAGTTTCTAACAAGTTTTGCAATTCTAGCAGCTTCATCATAGAAATAGATAACCTGACCATCAATATTATCAGCTAGGAGATCTTTAACCATAGCAATATTAGGCTCAACATTTATTTGTTCAGAGGGTTTAGGTGTTCTAATATAACTTTTATTAACCACAGTTGTAGCTTTCGCATGTTCCTTAATCCTAACGGGAAAAGGGGGTTTCTCAAAGTAAGCGGTAGGCACAACTGGATCAACATGATAACAAATTTTATCCTCTTTAACTTTAACAGGGTCCTCTAATGGTTTTCAATAGGTGGATGATATTTAAACCACTTCTCCTTAGGAAGATCAACATGAGTAGCAAATGATTCACAGAAAGAAGCTACTATCTCGGAGTCAAGCCCATATTTACTGCTAACCTCATGGAAAGTATCAGTTTCCATAAAAGATTTAACACAGTCAAACTTAAGCTTTATGCCTGACTCTTTACCTTTGTCGAATTCCCAATATTCAGAGTTGCGTTTAATTCTTTCCAGAAGATCCCATTTGAAACCAATAGTCCTCTTCATGTAGGAACCAGTAGAAGATGAATCGAGTAGTAATTGGTCATCATGAGAAAGCCGAGCATAATTTTTTGTATAATCATTTCCCTTGAGAGCTCATGGTTGGGGAAAGTGTGCATCATAGATTTAAGCCTCCCCCAATCTTGAGTGATGCTTTCTCCTTCACGAGGCCAGCAATTATATATGAAGTTCCGATCACGATGGACTAGATGCATAGGATAAAACTTCTGATGAAATTCCAGCTTCAAGCTATTCCAGTCCCATGATCCAATATCATCCAATATCCTGCACCACATCAATGATCTTCCCTCGAAAGATAAATGGAAAACCTTCTTCTTGACTTTGTCTCTGGATAAACCTGCAAGCTTAAATAATCCACAAATCTCATCTACATATATCAAGTGGTAATCAGGATGAGTTGTACCGTCATAAGGATTAGCTAGCAGTTTCTCTACCATACCCGAAGGAATCTCATAATAAATATTTTCAGTAGGATCAGTAGGTTGAGAGGCAACCTTTTCCACTTCTGTTCGAGGCGAATATGCCCCAAACAAGCCACTCAAAGGGTGACCGCCCATAGTAACAAGCAACAGTAAATTTCAGCACGTATCGAAAATGTTTCCTTACCAAGTTCCACTTACCAGAGGTGCTTTACTCCCCGGAAACGGTGCGAGAAAAGAGTCTTGATGACCCACAAGTATAGGGGATTAATCGTAGTCCTTTCGATAAGTAAGAGTGTCGAACCCAATGAGGAGCAAAAGGAAATGATAAGCAGATTTCAGTAAGGTATTCTGTGCAAGTGCTGCAAGTAACAATTAAAGATAGTTTTGTAGCAAGGTAATTCGTATCAAGTGACAAGTAGCAATAGTAACAAAGGTACAACAAGGTAGCCCAAACCTTTTTATAGTAAAGGACAGGCCTGAAGGTACTCTTATATTAAGCAAGCGCTCGCAAGGATACATGAGAATTTCTGTCTAGTCATGTTCATCATGTTGAGCTGATTCGCGTTCATTACTTTGATAATTTGATATGTGGGTGGACCGGTGCCAAGGTGCTATTATTACTTGAACAGACAACCTACTTATGATTATCCCCTCTCGCAAGCATCCGCAACTACGAAAGAAGAATTAAGATAAATCTAACCATAGCATGAAACGTGTGGATCCAAATCAGCCCCTTATGAAGTAATGCATAAACTGGGGTTTAAGCTTTTGTCACTCTCGCAACCCATCATCTACTTGTTACTCCACAATGCCTTCCCTTAGGCCCATAACATGGTGAAGAGTCGTGTAGTCGACGTTCACACGACACCACTAAGAGAAGCAACAACATAGACATCATCAAAATATCGAACGAATACCAACTTCACATGATTACTTATAACAAGACTTATCCCATGTCCTCAAGAGCAAAATTAACTACTCACACATCATCAACATGTTCAAGATCAGTGGTGTAATAATGAAGATCAAGGATCTGAACATAATATCTTTCACCAAGTAAACCAACAAGCATCAACTACAAGATGTAATCAACACTACTAGTAACTCATGACGCACAAGTATAGGGGATCAATGGTAGTCCTTTCGATAAGTTAGAGTGTCGAACCCAACGAGGAGCAGAAGGAAATGATAAGAAGTTTTCAGCAAGGTATTCTCTGCCAGTGCTGCGAGTAACAGTGATAGATAGTTTTGCAGCAAGATAATTCGTAACAAGTGACAGTAACAAAGGTGAAGCAAGGTAGCCCAATCCTTTTTAAAGCAAAGGACAGGCCTGAAAGTACTCTTATATTAAGCAAGCGCTCCCGAGGACACATGGGAATTTATGTCTAGTCATGTTCATCATGTTGAGTTGATTCGCGTTCGCTACTTTGATAATTCGATATGTGGGTGGACCGGTGACGTGGCTAGAGACTGCGTCAGTATTTCCCCAAAGAGGAAGGGATGATGCAGCACAGCGACGATAAGTATTTCCCTCAGTTATGAAACCAAGGTATCGAACCAGTAGGAGGATCACCACCACCTAATAAACATCACCTGCACACAAAGAACAAATACTTGCAACCTGACGCGAAAGAAAGGTTGTCAATCTCTCTACGGTAAAAAGATAGATTAGGTAATGACAGATTGGAGAGATAGATCTCTCAAGAATGCAAAACAAAAAGAGCAAATAAAAAGTGCAGCAAGGTATTTTTTGGTTTATTTGGAATAATAGATCTGAAAACAAAAGCGGCAAAAAGATAGATTGGAAAGCAATATGTTGGAAAAGTAGACCCGGGGGCCGTAGGTTTCACTATTGGCTTCTCTCACGAGTATAGCACACGGTGGGTGAACAAATTACTGTTGGGCAATTTGATAGAAGATCAAATAATCATGACGATATCCAAGGCGATGAGCATTATATAGGCATCATGTCCAAGATAAGTAGACCGACTCCTACCTGCATCTACTACTATTACTCCACACATCGACCGCTATCTGATATGTCTCCGTCGTATCTACTTTTCCTCACACTTTTGCCCTTGTTTTTGACTCTAATTTACATGATTTGAATGAAACTAACCCGGACTGACGCTGTTTTCAGCAGAACTACCATGGTGTTGTTTTTGTGCAACAATAAAAGTTCTCGGAACTGGACAAAAATTTTGGAGATTTATTTTAGAATAAATAAAAAAATACTAGAGCCAAGAACCATCGGAGGGGGGCCCTGGCTGGGCACGATACACCAAGGCGCGCCAGCCCCCCCAGGCGCTCCCTGGTGGGTTGTGCCCACCTCGTGGCCCCAGTGACCGTACTTCCGACGCTATAAAATCCTATTTTTGGAGAAAAAAATCAAGGAGAAAGTTTCATCGCGTTTTACGATACGGAACCGCCGCCACCTCATGTTCTTCATCAGGAGGCCAGATCTGGAGCCCGTTTGGGGCTCCGGAGAGGGGAATCTTCGGTCTTCGTCATCATCAACCCTTCTACATCGCCAATTCCATGATGCTCCCACCGGGAGTGAGTAATTCCTTCGTAGGCTTGCTGGTCGGTGAGGAGTTGGATGAGATTCATCATGTAATCGAGTTAGTTTTGTTAGGGCTTGATCTCTAGTATCCACTATGTTCTGAGATTGATGTTGCTATGACTTTGACATGCTTAATGCTTGTCACTAGGGCCCGAGTGCCATGATTTCAGATCTGAACCGTTTATGTTATCACTATTATATCTATGTTCTTGATCCGATCTTGCTAGTCATATGCACCTATTACGTGTTCTGATCCGCAAACCCCGGAGTGACAGTAGTCGGGATACTTTCCGGTGATGACCGTAGTTTGAAGAGTTCATGTATTCACCGTGTGTTAATGCTTTGTTCCGGTTCTCTATTAAAAGGAGGCCTTAATATCCCTTAGTTTCCTTATGGACCCCGCTGCCACGGGTGGGTAGGATAAAAGATGTCATGCAAGTTCTTTTCCATAAACACATATGACTATTTACGGAATACATGCCTACATTACATTTATGAACTGGAGCTAGTTCTGTGCCGCCCTAGGTTATGACTGTTATATGATGAATATCATCCAACGAGTTTACCGATCCAGTGCCTACGAGTTTTCCACTTATTGTTCTTGCTAAGTTACTATTGCTGCTGCTACTGTTCCAACTGCTACAAAGCTATCGCTATCACTGCTATCGTTACTGTTACTGCTGCTATCAAACTATCATACTACTATGCTACTGATCACTCTACTGCAGATATTTAATCTCCAGGTGTGGTTGAATTGACAACTCAGCTGCTAATACTCTCAAATATTCTTTGGCCCCCCTTGTGTCGAATCTATAAATTTGGGTTGAATACTCTACCCTCGAAAACTGTTGCGATCCCCTATACTTGTGGGATATCAAGACCTTATTCTGGCGCCGTTGCCGGGGAGCATAGCTATATTTGTTGAGTCACTTGGGATTTATATCAATTGATCACCATGAAGAATCTGAAGGATACAAAGACCAAGATTTTTCCCTCTAAAACGAGGGGAGGTAAGCAACTGCCATCTAGCTCGGCACTTGATTCACCTTCTGTTATGAGTAAGCTTGCAACACCACCACATGCTAGTAACCCTGATATGTCGCAAGTTATTGATGATGATGCTTCTGCTATGAATGATGCTTATGATGATGCTAGTACCATGCTTGATGATAATGTGCCACTAGGAGAATTTCTTGATGAACAAATTGCTAGAGCTAAAGAGAATGAAATTGGTGAAACTGATGAGGTTGTTGAAAGTATTGAAGACTTTGAAATTGATGACTATGAAACACTTATTAGTCCTAGCTCTCCTAGATTTGAAATGCCTAAGATACCTGAAGGTTATGTTTTAGATGGAGAGATAGCTAGAGAAATTCTTTCTTGCAAGGATAGAAACGATCTTAAGAAATTACTACGCAAGTATAAGGAAAAGACTTTGAATGCTAGAATGAAATGTGATCCTAAGTTTGCTACTTCATCTATCTTTGCTACCGATAAGGATTATGAGTTCTCTGTCGACCCAGAGTTGATTACCTTGGTAGAATCTGATTCTTTCCATGGCTATGAAACTGAAACTGTAGTGGCACATCTTACTAAACTGAATGATATAACCACCCTCTTTGCTCATGATGAGAAGATTTGCTACTATTACATTCTCAAGTTATTTCTGTTCTCATTAAAGGGTGACGCTAAGACATGGTACAATACTCTTACTCCTGGTTGTGTGCGTAGTCCCCAGGATATTATTTACTATTTCTTTGAAAAATATTTTCCTGCTCATAAGAAACAAGCTGCCTTACAGGAAATATTTAACTTTGTGCAAATTGAAGAAGAGAGTCTCCCACAAGCTTGGGGGAGGATTCACCAATTGCTTAATGCTTTGCCTGATCATCCTCTTAAGAAAAATGAAATACTTAATATCTTCTACAATGGACTAACTGATGCTTCTAGAGACTTCCTAGATAGTTGTGCTGGTTGTGTTTTCAGGGAACGAACTGTTAAACAAGCTGAGGAATTATTGAATAACATATTGAAGAATTATGATGATTGGACTCTCCCTGAAGCACCGCTTAAATCCACTCCGAAGAAGAGGGGTATCCTATTTCTCAGTCCTGAAGATACGCAAGAGGCAAAGAAATCTATGAAGGAAAAAGGTATTAAAGCTGAGGATGTTAAGAATTTACCACCTATTGAACAAATACATGGCCTTGACACACCACCACCTCCACAGGTGGTAGAGGTTAATTCTTTATTAAAGTTTGATGAAGGTGATATCCCTTACAATAAACATCCTAGTCAGTGCTTATATGAGTTTGACAACTATATTATGAAGCAAGATCATTTCAATGCACATTTCCTGAAACAATTGAAATACAACTCTGATATGATTGCTCGCTTGAGTGACTTGCTATTTGGAATCAGTAATGATGTTAGAGGTGTAGAAAAGCATGCTTCTATGGTTCAAACTTAGTTAGAACAAGTTGCTAAGTCTCAAAAAGAATTGCTTGATGAAATGAATAATAATATGAATGATTTTGCTGCTAGAGTAGTAACTAGTGGAGGTAGAATGACCCAAGAACCTCTTTATCCTGAAGGTCATCCTAAAAGAATTAAACAAGACTCTCAGGGAATTAATACTGATGCACCTAGTCCTTCTAGAAAGAAAAAAAAAGAAAAATGATAGTACTTTGTATACCTCTAGTGAAACTGAGATACAAAAACCTCCTGATAATAATGATGTCTCTGTTTTTGATGCTGAAACTCAGTCTGGTAATGAACATTCACCTAGTGATAATGAAAATGATAATGATGATGTTCAGGAAGATGCTCAACCTAACAATGATAAAGAACCAGAGAATGATGTTGAAATAGAGCCTGCTGCTGATCTTGATAACCCACAACCTAAAAACAAACGTTATGATAAAAGAGACTTTGTGGCTAGGAAACATGGTAAAGAAAGCGAACCATGGGTTCAAAAACCCATGCCCTTTCCTCCTAAACCACCTAAGAAAAAGGATGATGAAGAATTTGAACGCTTTGCTGAAATGATTAGGCCAGTCTTTTTGCGTACCCGCTTAACTGATATCCTGAAGATGGCCCCTTATGCAAAATACATGAAAGACATCATCACTAATAAAAGAAAGATACCCGAAGCTGAAATCTCCACCGTGCTTGCTAATTATTCTTTTAAGGATGGAGTACCTAAAAAACTTGGAGACCCGGGAATACCAACTATACCTTGCTCCATTAAAAGAAACTATGTCAAAACTACTTTGTGTGACTTGGGAGCCGGTGTTAGTGTTATCCCTTTCTCCTTATATAAAAGACTTGATTTGAATAAACTCACACCTACTGAAATATCATTGCAAATGGCTGACAAATCAATTGCCATACCTATCGGTATTTGTGAGGATGTGCCCGTTGTTGTTGCAAATGTTACTATCTTAACGGACTTTGTTATTCTTGAGATGCCTGAGGACGACAGCATGTCGATTATCTTCGGTAGACCCTTTTTGAATACTGTAGGGGCTGTTATTGATTGCAATAAAAGCAAAGTGACTTTTCATATCAATGGTAATGAGCATACGGTGCACTTTCCGAAGAAACAATTCCAAGTGAATGGTGTAAATGTTATTGAAGAATCTCAGACCATCACTATTGGAAGTTTTCAATTACCTCTACCTACTGCCAAAAAGAAATATGATATACTTATTGTTGGGGATATGCACATCCCAATTGAGGTAACTTGGTGTTTTACGAAAATTCTTCGGTTTCATGCTAATCGGAAGTGGTTGTTAATAAGACTTGATCAACCTTATTAATGGATCATTTTCGAGAGGTATGAAGTTGATGAACCTAGTAAGCACAACTCTCTGTTCCCACCTTTTATTTTCTATTTTAGTTAGTCAAATAAAATAAAATGCCATGTTTATCCTGTTTTCTGTTTTCTCCGTGCAATAAAAAAATGACCCAAAAATAAAAGTTCTCAGAATGTCCTGAAAATTTGATACGATTTTTTTTCTGAATATTTCTCAATTTCTGGTGCAAATAATACCAGAGGGGGGTGCACCTGGTGCCCACAAGACACCAGGGCGCGCCAGCACCCCCTGGCGCGCCCTGGTGGGTTGTGGCCCCCGCGTGGGTCCCCTCACTTATTCCTTTAGCCCACATCATCCCCTACCTCCAGAAAAAAAATCACCACAGCCACCATTCTCGTGTTCTTGCTCTCAAACCCGCGGATTTCGATCTCTTTGCTCTAAGCTCCGTTTTCAAAACTGTTTGGAGGGATTGCTACTTGGTATGTGACTCCTCCATTGCTCCAATTAGTTTTTGATTTAGTGGGTTATCCTTAGAGTAATTAGCTACTCTTGGGGCTGCTGTAGATGAGCTTGCATGTTGAATTCTTAGAGTTCTAAGTAGTTTGAATGCTTAATATGGCCCCTATGCATGCTTAGGAGTAGTTGCTATCAATCTTACCAAGTCTTGTTGACAAAAATTTTGTGGACTAATTTTTTTTTTTCAGAAATTTATTTTAGGAATAAGATGGGTTTCTTTAGGAAGTTTTCCTCCAAGAAAAATTCCAAAGGAGTCATTGGGGAATTATCGGACAATGACCTTCACACTCCAAGAACGGTGGAGGTGCGACCGTGTGAATGGCCGCATGATGCCTTCATGGAGGAAGCCGGGTTTCATCAAGAGTTCGTTCAATTTGTTGCAAACGCTGGGCTGACCGAGTTCCTCGCAGCTAAGTGTGACCAATATCACATCCTTACAAATTCCTTTGTGCAAAGTTTTCATTTCCTGAGAAAGAATAATCCTCCTGAAGTATGGTTTAATCTTTACGCTGAAACTCACAAAATGCCGCTAACTGACTTTTGCAACATATGCTTGATCTCCTCTGATGGGGAATTGAGAGAACCTAGACCAGCGGAGTTTGAGGATTTTCTACTCACCTTAACGATGGGTGAAGACAGAGGCGTGTCGAACGATACTGCTACCAGTCTGAAGTTTCCTTCAGTGCATTACTTTGCTTTGTTCATCGCAAAGTGTTTAACCGCTAGGGAGAAGGTTGGCGCAATCAGTGCCTCCGACTTTGCTATTTTACGCCGTGCACTGTATAATGATCACACCTTTAGTATGGGGACTATTATTGCACGTCGCCTACACCTTAACAAGACTAAGGGAAATATACATGGTGGTATTTATGCTACTCGCTTAGCGAGACACTTTAATGTTCAGATTCGCCCACATGATTACCTCTTGTCCCAAGTTTATCTAGATCACAAGGCGTTGCAAGACCACCAATTTATTGAGGAAACTGATTCTTTCCATGACATTCGTTACAACTTAGTGTTCAACGTCAAAACCCGTGATGCTATTCCGTTGCCTGCACCTACTCTGTTTGATTCTATTGCCAGGAACGGATACAGGATTATGCCAGATGATATTACAGCCTACCGGACAACCTAGCAGCTGCTGAGGAGGAGCCCCAGGGGTGGGACGCTAAGGTGCCGCCTCCACCTCACTTCAACTTGGGACCGGATGGCTACTACGGATGGTGATTACCAAGATGGGCCAAAAGCCTAAGCTTGGGGGAGTACGTATTTCCACCGACATTACATTCATGTTCACACTTTTCATTCCAGTTGTCGGTGTTCATACTTTTTCATTGTAATATCCATGCTAATTTTTTTTCTCGCTTTCTTCTGGTGTGTTTGAAAAACTTTGAGAAAATCCAAAAATAGTTCCTACTTCTTTTTGGTTTTTCTTTCTAGCCTAGTTTAATTGTAGTATCAAAAGAAAACCCCAAAAGATTTCTCGTTTCTTCTTTTGCTTGTTGGGAGCTTTCCCGTGTAAATAGATTTTCTCGTTTTTTCTTTTTTCTTTTTATTTGCCTTCTTCAAGAAAAACCAAAAACTCTAAAAATATTTCAGTTTGTTTCTCTGAAATTCTTTTCCCTTTGTTTGAGTCGTACCGAGGAGAAGACCACGATGAAAATGTTGAGTGGCTCTCATATGCACTATTGTTAATCTAACAAAGAGCCCATGTTACCTTATCTTCTCCTCTTGAATAAAATGTTGCAGATTCCAGCTTAGTCCACGACACTCTTGCACTATTATTATTTTCTTATCATTCGGTCGTGCAAGTGAAAGGCAATAATGACGATATTTGATGAAGTGGTTGTGGCAGAGAAAAGCGGGTATGAACTCAACTTGTTTTTGTTTTTGTAAATATGTTTAACCTAGTATCCTTGATTCAGCATATTATGATCAAACATGTTTGCAATGACCATTAGAGATTATAGTTGTTCATGCCATGCTTAAGTAGCTAGGAGTGGATAATGATTTATCTTGGATGTCAATATGCATTAAAATGGTTGTGATGTGGTATGATGATATGGTATCCTCCTCTGAATGTTTCAAGTGGCTTGACTTGGCACATGTTCACGCATGTAGTTGAATCAAACCAACATAGCCTTCATGATATTTATGTTCATGGTGTCCATATCCTACTCATGCTAGTAGTCAATGTTTATTATATGTAATGCATGTTCATGACTGTTTTCTCTCTCTAGCTGGCCGCTTCTCAATCTATTTGCTAGGCTTCGCCTGTACTAAGCGGGAATACTGCTTGTGCATCAAAATCCTTAAACCAAAGTTATTCCAGATGAGTCCACTATATCTACCTATATGCGGTATTACCCTGCCATTCCAAAGTAAATTTGCATGTGCCATCTCTAAAAATTCAAATGAACATCTGTTTTGTGTGCCTGGACCGCTCATGGAGCGACAGTGGGCGGTCAGTATCTTCCATGCTAAGCGGGTTATTCTCATGATGAGTGTTTATTCACTCGTCCTTAAACGAGAGGGCGGTGATAGGGATTCCCAGTCCCGAAATCAAAAATTACAAATAATTAAACAAAACTCCCCCAGGAATGTTGTTGGTTTGGACGGTACCCGTGGATGCGGCTAGCCGTGGAGTGTGATTGATGGTGGAGGGCGAGTAAACCTTTACTTTTACCGCTTGGGAACCGCCGCTAATTTGTTTAGCATGGAAGATATTGATAACTCTTGGTTGTAACGTTGACAGGAAGGGTGTACCTCCCAAATTATATCTATCTCTGTTTTAAAACTTGAGCTCTGGCACCTCTGAAAGTCCATGCTTCCCTCTGCGAAGGGACTATCTATCTACTTTTATGTTGAGTCATCACCTTCTCAAATAAGCGCTAGACCTGAGAGCACTAATGTCATCCTCATGCAATGTGTATAGTTGATGTTGGGTGCAGCATGACTGGATCTTTTCTACCATGAATTACAATGTTTACTCGCTGCTTGAACATTGGAGGTGCTCTGCATTTATGTTTTGCGGTCTTAGAAAGGGCTAGCGAGATACCACTATTGTCATATTGTATCATGATTGTTTTAACAAAGTGTTGGCGCTTGAGATATCTTATTATTGCTCGCTAGTTGCTTATGTCATTGATACGAGTTAATGTAATTTCTAAGAGTTATTGCTGGCATGGTTAGTCATAATATTTGCTGAAAACTCGGGTGCTACTTAAGCATATATATGTAAACAAGAACAAAAGAGTTCGTAAAAGTTTTTCTTTATCACTTTCAGTTTGTCAACTGAATTGCTTGAGGACAAGCAATGGGTTAAGCTTGGGGGAGTTGATACGTCTCCGTCGTATCTACTTTTCCTCATACTTTTGCCCTTGTTTTGGACTCTAATTTGCATGATTTGAATGAAACTAACCCGGACTTACGTTGTTTTCAGCAGAACTACCATGGTGTTGTTTTTGTGCAGAAATAAAAGTTCTCGGAACTGGACGAAACTTTTTGGAGATTTAATTTAGAATAAATAAAAAATACTGGAGCCAAGAACCCCCGGAGGGGGGCCCCTGGCTGGGCACGATACACCAGGGCGCGCCAGCCCCCCCAGGCGTGCCCTGGTGGGTTGTGCCCACCTCGTGGCCCCACTGACCCTAATTCCGACGCTATAAAATCCTATTTTTGGAGAAAAAAATCAAGGAGAAAGTTTCATCGCGTTTTACGATATGGAGCCGCCGCCGCCTCCTGATCTTCATTGGGAGGCCAGATCTGGAGCCCGTTTGGGGCTCCGGAGAGGGGAATCTTCAGTCTTCATCATCATCAACCCTTCTCCATTGCCAATTCCATGATGCTCCCCACCGGGAGTGAGTAATTCATTCGTAGGCTTGCTGGTCGGTGAGGAGTTGGATGAGATTCATCATGTAATCAAGTTAGTTTTGTTAGGGCTTGATCCCTAGTATCCACTATGTTCTGAGATTGATGTTGCTATGACTTTGCCATGCTTAATGCTTGTCACTAGGGCCCGAGTGCCATGATTTCAGATCTGAACCGATCTTGCTAGTCATATGCACCTATTACGTGTTCTGATCCGCAAACCCCGCAGTGACAGTAGTCGGGATACTTTCCGGTGATGACTGTAGTTTGAGGAGTTCATGTATTCACCGTGTGTTAATGCTTTGTTCCGGTTCTCTATTAAAAGGAGGCCTTAATATCCCTTAGTTTCCTTATGAACCCCGCTACCACGGGTGGGTAGGATAAAAGATGGCATGCAAGTTCTTTTCCATAAGCACGTATGACTATTTACGGAATACATGCCTACATTACATTTATGAACTGGAGCTAGTTCTGTGTCACCCTAGGTTATGACTGTTATATGATGAATATCATCCAACGAGTTCACCGATCCAGTGCCTACGAGTTTTCCACTTATTGTTCTTGCTAATTTACTATTGCTACTGCTACTGTTCCAACTGCTACAAAGTTATCGCTATCACTTCTATCGTTACTGTTACTGCTGCTATCAAACTATCATACTACTATGCTACTGATCACTCTGCTGCAGATATTTAATCTCCAGGTGTGGTTGAATTGACAACTCAGCTGCTAATACTCTCAAATATTCTTTGGCTCCCCTTGTGTCGAATCTATAAACTTGGGTTGAATACTCTACCCTCGAAAACTGTTGTGATCCCCTATACTTGTGGGTTATCAAGACCTTTTTCTGGCGCCGTTGCCGGGGAGCATAGCTATATTTGTTGAGTCACTTGGGATTTATATCAATTGATCACTATGAAGAATCTGAAGGATCCAAAGACCAAGATTTTTCCCTCTAAAACGAGGGGAGGTAAGGAACTGCCATCTAGCTCTGCACTTGATTCACCTTCTATTATGAGTAAGCTTGCAACACCACCACATGCTAGTAACCCTGATATGTCGCAAGTTATTGATGATGCTGCTTCTGCTATGAATGATGCTTATGATGATGCTAGTACCATGCTTGATGATAATGTGCCACTAGGAGAATTTCTTGATGAACAAATTGCTAGAGCTAAAGAGAATGAAATTACTGAAACTAATGAGGTTGCTGAAACCGATGAAGACTTTGAAACTGATGACTATGAAACGTGTGGATCCAAATCAGCCCCTTATGAAGCAACGCATAAACTGGGGTTTAAGCTTCTGTCACTCTAGCAATCCATCATCTACTTGTTACTCCACAATGACTTCCTTAGGCCCATTACATGGTGAAGTGTCATGTAGTCGACGTTCACATGACACCACTAAGAGAAGTAATAACATACATATCATCAAAATATCAAACGAATACCAACTTCACATGACAACTTATAACAAGACTTCTCCCATGTCCTCAGGAACAATAGTAACTACTCACACCTCATCAACATGTTTAAGACCAGAGGTGTAATAATGGAGATTAAGGATCTGAACATAATATCTTTCACCAAGTAAACCAACAAGAATCAACTACAAGATGTAATCAACACTACTAGTAACCCACATGTACCAATCTGAGGTTTTGAGAAAAAGATTGAATACAAGAGATGAACTAGGGTTGGAGTTGAGATGGTGCTGGTGAAGATGACGATGAAGATTGGTCCTCCCACGAAGGAGGAAGCGTTGGTGATGACGATGGCTTTGATCTCCCCCTCCCGGAGAGAACTTTCCCCGGCAGAATCAGCCCGTCGGAGTGCAAAAGGGCCTTTGCCCAGGTTTCCACCTCGATACGGCGGTGCTTCGTCCCGAAAGATTACTTATGATTTTTTCTAGGGTAAAACACACCATATAGGAGAAGAGGGGGGGTCGGGAGGCCTGCCGGGGCCCCACAAGCCATCAAGGAGCGTCGAGGGGGGTGGGCGCGCCCTATTGGCTTGTGGCCAGCAGGTGGCTCCCCTCCGGTATATTTTTGGCCCAATAATTCTTAAATATTCCATAAAAATTCTCCATGAAGTTTCAGATCATTTGGAGTCTGGTGATTTTTCTGTCTTTTTCTTGGTTTTCCGGTATAGAATTCCAGTTTCGAGATATTTCCCAATTTGTGATGTACCTTGCATATTCAGAGAGAAAAGACATAAGAATTTTATTATAATAAGGAATAATGGACAAGAATATCATAATATCAATAAGAAATAATGATGCAAAATGGACGTATCAGTAACCCACAGGTACCAATCTGAGGTTTTGAGATAAAGATTGAATACAAGAGATGAACTAGGGTTTGAGATGAGATGGTGCTGGTGAAAATGTTGCTAAAGATTGGTCCTCCCATGAAGGAGGAAGCGTTGGTGATGACGATGGCTTAGATCTCCCCCTCCTGGAGGGAAGTTTCCTCGACAGAATCTCTCTGCCGGAGATCAAAAGGGCTTCTGCCCAGGTTTCCGCCTCGAGACGGTGGTGCTTCATCCTGAAAGCATCCTTCTGATTTTTTCTAGGGTAAAATACACCACATAGGAGAAGAGGGGGGTCGGGAGACCTGCTGGGGCCCCACAACACAACAGGGCGCGCCCTGTTGGCTTGTGACCAACAGGTGGCCCCCTCTGGTATATTTTTGGCCCAATAATTCTGAAATATTCCATAAAAATTCTCCATGAAGTTTCAGGTCATTTGGAGTCCAGTGAATTTTCAGCCATTTTCTTGGTTTTCAGGTCCAGAATTCCAGTTTCGAGTGATTTCCCTCTTTGTGATGTACCTTGCATATTCAGAGAGAAAAGGCATAAGAATTGTATCATCATGAGGAATAATGGACAAGAATAATATAAATATCAATAAGAATTCATGATGCAAAATGGACGTATCAGCCATCAACATCTTCATGAGGGTGCATTGGAATGTGATGGTTGCATCAAGCGGAACTCGAAACTTCTCTAAGAAGTCCCGCCTTGCCCCGCAAGGGATGACCTGATTAAAATTGAAAAAAAAAACTAGTTAGACAATTTCGGCTACAACCGTACCATATGAAACTCAATCAGAACATATTGAACTAAATCATATATATACCATCTCAGTGATGAAGTCTTTCGGAAGATCGATGAAGAACTTCCTATCCTTCTCGCATCTCAAAGAACCACGGTTCTTACACGGGGCATCCATTTACTGCTGTCAATATCGTTGACTAAAGTAAGCATAGTTCATTACAATAAATAACTAACACATCAAAATAGAACATATACTAGTAATTAAGCAGTTCTACAACGGTGCATGGTTCAAACATATAATAACATGCATAATGTTAAACAACCATTTATATATGAAATAGCTAGTGCTACGTCCATCTAGCAAGCTACTCGCAAGAGGGGCCGGCCTCATGGTCGTCCCTGGCGGACCTACGACGACGATGTAGCTGCTGAACCTCCTCCTCCTCCTCCTCTTCCTCCTGTGCCGCGAGCTTATCCAATCTACGGGATCCTTCTGTGCGTTCGTCCTCGTTGCATACTAAAGGAGCATCATCTTGTTGGTCTCGAAGAGTTTGTCATCTCTCGCAAGTTGCGTCACTAATGGGTCAAACAACTGTTGCTCGGCCTGGAGGTTCTCCTTCTCCTCAACTCTATTGCAAATGCTTATGTTCTCCGGCGCGAGGAACTGCACGTACTCACGGCAATCAGGGAAGTTTAGAATAACCTTTTCCTTATGATACTCAACCGCCTTTGCATCTTAGGCATGCGCCGCTAACTCTGGGGTGTCCGAGTGTCCAAGCTGGTGGATGACATTTTCCTTCGTGATGGTTGCATAGTACTTCGTCCCCTTCTGTCGCACACCACGAAACTTCAGAGTCATCTGACTGTACCTGCAACACCTATATATATACAATCTAGACAATGTAACTAAACGTACGCTAGAATCTTGCACTACAACTACACTACATCCTTACATTATAACTACACTACAAATCTCACTAGAAAATATACACTACAACTAGAATAGAAGTTTCTACACTAGCTGTAACTACAATTGCACTAAAAATTATGCACTACAAATCTCACTAAAATCTGAAACTACAATTACCCTTAAAATCTACACTACATAACTACACTAAAATCTGACATTACAATTATCCTAAAAATTTACAATATATTCTTACACTACACAACTACACTACAATCTTACATTACAATTATACTAAATTCTACACCTTAACTAGAATAAAATCTTATATACGATAATCTCACTACAAATTCTACACTACAATTACAGTACAATTTTACACTACATTTACACCAACAAATTATACACTACAATTACTCTCCGACGATGGAGACGACGAGGCTGACGGGTCCTTGACGACGGTGGTGGAGGCGGAGATCACGATGAGGGCGCTGCGATGGACGCGGAGACCACGACGAGGGGACGGTAGCGGAGAAGACGACGACAAAGATGACAACGACGGTGGAGGCAACGGGGCTGGCGGGTCCTTGACAACGGCGGTGGAGGCGCGGAGACGGCGATGACGGCAGTAGAGGTGGAGACGAAAACGGCGGCGGTGTGGAGTCGGGGATGGCGACGACGGCCGAGGGGCTTGGTCGTTGGCGTCGGCGTCGGGTTGGGAATTGATTTGGGGGTGTTGGTGGGTGGGGAATAGATCCGGGTGTGTATATGGATGGTTGGATTTGACGGGCGGTGGTGTGTTTGCTAGCGTTCTATGTTGTTCTCGTATATACGTATTATCTTTTAAACTGTTATTTTAATATTTGCTATGTACTTTTATTTTAGTTTATTTTTTGGTACACATTATTTTGTATTTCTATATATGTTTAGTTTATTACTTACTACATTATTTATTTCATTAATTATGATTTTTCATTTTCATTTTTTGTGAATATATATATACACACATAATTAAAATAACAGTTTAAAAGATAATACGTATATATGAGAACAACATAGATTTTATTAATTAATCTGGCTTGCTTACATACATTACAGACGGATAATAAACAATAACAAATATAATTACAACTACTAGATCTAGACTAAGAACATTATTAGTGTGATGACGGCCATGAGAAGAAATGCCGTCGTTGATCCAGCTGGGAGAAATAGGGCAACCATGCAACCGGCTAAAAGTGCATATCGAAGCATCTTGAATTTTTTTATTTGGCCTCGCATCACATCGTTCTTGAGTTGCATCTCATCTATCTGTCGTCTTAGTGGTCCAATGGAGTAGTCGAGCAACTCGCTTACGTACTTCTGGACGAGATCAACACATATCCATGTGAAGCAATATTTTTCCTTGTTTTCCATGGATCACAATATATATATACACACATATTGATGTGAGCGACATTAGATGAGTTGAATTGTGCAAATTAACAGAAAATAGATCAAGATGTATTTTTTGTCATATACGTACCTTTCCACGGTTGGCGCAGATGTAGAATTCTTGCTCTGGATTCCATTCTATGTGCGACATATGCTTATCAACAGGGCGTCGACAGCCGCAACGCAGCACAAGGCCGGTATCTTTGACGCTAGTGGCGTAGCTACCAGATTGAACGGAAGTCGTTCTGTTGCGGTAGGATGATTCGCCGGACATGACCGGCTGCATTGGCAGTGGCGAGCTCTTGGCGTAGCCAACATGGCCAGACGAGAGCTTGGCCAGGGCGGCGGAGTCCCAAACTTTCGACACGCTCCGCCGACGTGGGTCCATAACTAATAGGAGGTAACTAGTTAGGGAGAAGAATTAGAAGTGAATGTATAACAGTGAACGTTAGCACTACATAATATAGCTGTGACGTGGCAGTTATCCGACGCCACCAATATATTCCGACTGGTCAACTTAGCAGGGCCCACATTTTGGTGGCGGCCCATTTTAAATCCACGCCAACACTGCCTGTACAAAGCTGGCATACCAATTCGTCCAACGTCATCGCTATTTGAAAAAAATAGTACTAGCGTCGCGTCAAATTGACGCGTCATCAACATAATTTCTGGCTAGCCATTTCTCTACCAGTGGCGGAAGGTCATGGAGGCACAAATGACCTCTGTTTCGGCACCCAACGCCGCGGGGATTAGTTGCCACCTAAAAGGTACCGGCAGCATGGCACAGGTTTGTGCCAAGCGTTCGTCATGAGAGCTGCCAACGAGTCGCGGCGAGATCCTCCGGCCCCGAATCCGATCGCCAGTTGGGCAACAGATAATCGTCACCTCGCTGAAGATCGTGGGAGGGCGCACTCCTCGTGGGAGTGTCGGAGAGCAGTGCGAACGATCATCTGATCCTCGGGCCTTCAAGGGTTGAGCTCCCAGTCCTTGGATCCAGACATGTTAAAGTCAGATCCAGACGTCACCATGGAGGAGAACGCGTGAGCTGGCCGGAGAGGAGCTTGGTAGTGTGGGATGGGAGTGGAATGCGGTTAGGATTTTCGGTCGGAGTGCGGATAGGGTCCATTTTATGTGGGTAGGGTGGGCCAGAGTGGGCCGGTTCCGACGTGACGGGCATGTCCGGGCGTCCCCATATCCGTCGTAGATTTAGTGCCGGCCAGTCCGGGCGTTTGGCCAGTTATAGAAAACCTGGTTGGGTGGTGTTTTTTCGTCTGAGCATTGCCCGGGCAACCCATCCGGGTGTTCGGGGTGGGTTTGAGGACCCCGAAGATGCTCTTAGGAGTTACTAGCTCTATCTGGGTTTATTAGCCCCCATACATTTTGGATTAAACTTTGATCATGGGTTTAGTTTGCAAAATGTAAATGATATCTCATAAAAATTATATTGTTGGATTTAAATTTGATTGATGGCACTGTACAACATAACAAAACAGCCGTCAAAGTCCCCAACGATTTCTCGCGGTCAATACAGTACCCCCGCCTCCGCACCACACCACACCGCATGATTGACGACTAGCCTCCGCTCAGCTCAGGTCATGGCTGGCTCAGCTCGGTGCAATAATTTTGGGAGGCCTCGTCCCTACGGGGACATCCGATAATTTTGGGAGGCCTCTACATGCGATACAGTCCACAGAAACAAATAAACCCATGCATGGGCATGGGCATCGCCAAGCGAAATACGAGCAGATAAAACCTAAACCTAGGGTGAAAAAAGAAGGAGGCAGAGGCCAGAGAGAGGGCTTGAAGCAGACGGAAAACGATGGGGAGAGAGAGAGAGGGAGGAGGGGAGGGTACGCTTTTTAACCTTTTTTATGTTGCCCGCATCCAGGGAAGATAGCAGTAGAGAGAGAGAGGAGAGAGGAGAGAGGAGACGAGGCCACACCCCACCACACAGCGAGGAGAGAGAGAGAGAGAGGGAGAGCAGCGGGGCAGCACAAGGCAGGCAGGCAAGGGCGCACCCTGCTCCTCGCGCTGCTAGCCCCCACCTCCTCTCCTCCCTGTTGTATACTACTCTCGCTCGCACGCCAGGCCAGGGCAGGGCCAAGGCAGGAAGCGAGGGAGGGAGAGCCACATCCAAACGCACGCACCAGCAGCAGCAGGGAGAGGGAAATCCATCCCCCGCGCGCGGCGTCCCAGATCTCGCCGGGGCCGGGCTGCTTGTTATGCGGCGGGACTAGGTAGATGAGGGCGGCGCTGCTGGGTGCCGACCGGAGCGGGGGAGGGGCAGTGGGCCTCGGGAAGGATCTGTGCTACTGGCCGCCGGGGAAGCTGCTGGTGGAGCCGCGGTCGGTGCTCGACTGCTCGCGGAGGCTCAGCAGCCCGCCTAATTCCGCATCGACGCTGTCGTCGTCCCTCGGCGGCGGCGCGGCGGACTCCACCGGCGTGGCGGCGGTCTCGGAGAGCAGCGCCGGCGACGCCGAGGCCACCAAATGGGCCGACCACGCCGGCGGCTGTGAGCTGCCGCCCATTCCTGGGGCGCTGGATGGAGGGGAGGGCTGGGACGCCATGCTCGGCAGCGCCGCGGCGGCCGGGCAGGACCAGACCTTCTTGAACTGGATCATGGGGGCCGCCGGCGACCTCGAGCTGCCCGTCCCGCCGCTTCCAATGCATCAGCAGCCGCTCGTCGACAATGCGGGCTTCGGATTCTCGGCCGTCGACCCGCTCGGCTTCTCGCTCGACCACCACCTCGGCGGCGCCTCCTCTGACCTCTCGTCCTCCGGGGCCATGTCGCACACGACCACCGGCGGAGGCGGCGGTGGCGCCAGCAAGGCCTCCTCGGCCTTCGGCCTCTTCTCACCGGAGGCTGCCTCTCTCCAGCCCCCGCCGCCTCCGATGCTCTTCCACGAAGGTATCGACACAAAGCCCCCTCTCCTCGGACCGCAGTCGCATGGCCTCTTCAACCAGTACCAGCACCAGCACCAGCACCAGCCGCCGCCACCCGCCGCAACCTTCTTCATGCCCCTCTCGTCCTTCTCCGATCACAACCAGCGCTCACAACTCCACCAGCCACCGCCCAAGCGCCACCACTCCGTTCCAGACGACCTCTACCTCACCCGAAACCACCTAGGCCCGTCGGCGGCGGCGGCCTTTCCCCTGCTACATGGCTCGCTTCCGTTCCAGCTCCAGCCTTCGCCGCCACCGCTTCGCGGGGCGATGAAGACGACGGCTGCTGAGGCAGCGCAGCAGCAGCTGCTGGACGAGCTGGCTGCGGCGGCAAAGGCAGCCGAGGCCGGTAATTCCACTGGCGCGCGTGAGATATTGGCGCGGCTCAATCACCAGCTTCCTCCCCTTGGGAAGCCCTTCCTCCGGTCGGCCTCCTACCTCAGGGAGGCCCTCCTCCTCGCGCTCGCTGATGGACACCACGGCGCCTCCCGCATCACCTCACCGCTCGACGTCGCCCTCAAGCTGGCGGCCTACAAGTCCTTCTCCGACCTGTCGCCCATGCTGCAGTTCGCTAACTTCACGGCCACGCAGGCGCTTCTCGACGAAATTGCCTGCAGCGCCGCTTCCTGCATCCATGTCATTGACTTCGATCTTGGTGTAGGCGGCCAGTGGGCTTCCTTCTTGCAGGAGCTTGCTCACCGCCGTGGCACTGGCGGCGTGGCTTTGCCGTTGCTGAAGCTGACGGCCTTCGTTTCAGATGCTTCTCACCATCCGCTGGAGCTTCATCTTACCCAGGATAACCTCACACAGTTTGCTGCTGATCTTGGAATCCCTTTCGAGTTCAATGCCGTCAGGCTTGATGCTTTCAGTCCGGCGGAGCTCATTTCTCCAACTGGCGATGAAATTGTAGCTGTTAGCCTCCCTGTTGGTTGCTCTGCTCGTGCACCACCGCTGGCTGTAATCCTTCGGTTGGTGAAACAGCTTGGTCCTAAGATTGTGGTCGCTATGGACTATGGAGCTGATCGTGCTGACCTCCCGTTCTCACAGCACTTCCTGCATTGCTTTCAATCCTGCATGTTCCTCCTTGACTCGCTTGATGCTGCTGGAATTGATGCCGATTCTGCCTGTAAGATTGAGAAGTTTCTGATCCAACCAAGAGTTGAAGATGCGGTACTTGGTCGGCGCAAGACCGACAAAGCAATGTCATGGCGGAATGTGTTTGCTGCTGCTGGCTTCACACCTGTGCCGCTCAGCAACCTCGCGGAGGCACAGGCTGACTGCCTCTTGAAGCGGGTGCAGGTCCGAGGGTTCCATGTCGAGAAACGTGGGGTTGCGCTCACTCTCTATTGGCAGCGTGGCGAGCTTGTCTCCGTATCAGCTTGGCGGTGCTGATCGTCGGTCGCCGCCGCTACCGTTTGCAGGCATCTTCAACTCCAGTAACGTTCATTTTGTCTTGCAATTAAAATGTTGCGAATGAAACTACTATCTTGGTTGTTGGACACCCCCGTATTGCTTTTCATCGCAACTTATTTAGCTAGGACTAGTGGATTTAGCAACATTTGTGTCGGTAACTCTATGGTGTAATGATGTTGCTCTAGGTTCTTACCACGATGTTCAAACTCTGCTCATTTAGCATTTATCATGTCATTTCAAGGATTGCTTGTGAGTCGAGAGGATAATTTAACCAGTAGAATGGTTCTATGGTACAGTATTGATATTTGCTCATGTTGCTTTAGTTATTCCTGGTGCAGCTTACTTGTGCACTTTTTGTTGTCGAATTGAACTGTTTATTTTAGCAATGTTTAACCGAAGCTATTCTTACGTAATATGCCTAATAAAACTCTATGTACTAGTTGATTTCTAGATTGCAACCGCTATGTGATCTTTGCTAACCGTCCGTCCCTGAGTCTAGTTGGTAAAAATGTACGTAAAACCTTTACGTAGGAATAGCACTGCTCTCTAAATAGTCTTGGTGGTATTATTTGGGGTTGAACTTCTGTAGGACTAGAATATAGTATGACATAAAGCTTAGGGACAGATCTTGCCATAGTGCATTTTGCCTAGATGTTTAGAGACAAGAGAGCAGAATCTTTACAAGAAAAAGGAAAAGGAGAACTAACTAAAAAACTGAAATTTGGGAAGGGGACTTGGGGCCCCATTGACGTCCATCTGATAATTCACATTAGTACCTTTTCTATATGATGGCCTGTACTTGCTATAGAGTATGGTCTGCAGAGGCACAACCACAGATATTATGGATTTTATGTCAACAATGGATTACCACCACTGGTTATATCTTCAAACTGAACTTCCTCTCAGTATTTAGTCTGTTTATATAGCCCCTCCTTGGTCTGAACTTTTGACTAATTCTCATCATGGTTCCAAGCAAGGCAAGGCTTGGTTGCCAAGTAGCTACGCTACTGAGAGAAGGAAGAAGAGAGGAATGTCAAGTATCTCTAGGAATAGACAGTGGCACTTGATTTGCTAATGTGCCAGACACAGGGTGCAAACAAGGTGATGGGCGAAATTTGGCGCTTCACTGGCCATTCTGTTATATTTCCACAATAGACTTGGTGCCAGTGGAACATGGCAAGCACAAAACAACACACGCCCATCGTAATTTCCTGAGAATGTGCTGCGATGAGGTATGTATGTATGCTATGTTGGCTGGCGCCTTGGTTGGTTGGTGTTTATTTCAAGATAGGCCCGGTTTTGAACTGGAAAAAAATGGAGGAGACGCCTGGTTTTCTTATTATGATCTCATCGGCGTGGTGCCCTGATGATGGTGTTCATATTTTACTTGGCCAACTGGCCATGCCGATGCGATGCGTGACGTATGTTGCTGTGTACACAAGCCATCTATGATATATCTGCTTGCAAAATCTTAAAAAGTCTCTTGAGACCGGAGCACACCTAGAAAGGTTAGGCTTAGGTCCTGTCTCGAACATTGGATCCTCTGTTTTTTGCTTAGGTTTTGTGCAGAAACTGATCTGCTCTGCTTAAAACTCAGATCGAATTCATGTGGCTTCTGATCTCCGTTTACCTTTGCCCGCAGCTGCTGCAGTGCTGCGTGCGGTCAGTGTGAGCTTGCTTGTCACTCACAGTAGAGACAACTCTGCTACTAAGCTTTTTTATCTATTATAACCCCCCTCATCTACCGCTTGCATAATGCATGCCCTACCAGCGCCATCATATGGTGCGTCCTACTGCCTCGGATTTTTAAATGGGAGGGGCTATTTTTATCTGCGATTTTTAAAATGGAATACAAAAGTCTGAGAGACCCAGACAAGGGCACTGGCTGGCCCTGTAGTAGTTTATCTAGGGCTTATTTCAGCTTGGCTCGTCTCCCTCCCACTCCCACATGGGGGGTGTCCCCCTCCTGCCTCCTGTTCCACATTCTTCATGATCGCCTCTGCCCCCATGCTGGCTTCCGGCCACTTAAAAATCCTCGGCGTCTGTACTGCCTGTGGTACTAGTCTGTCGTTGCTGTCGAGGCGCGGCTTCTTTTTCACCGGAGGGCGGGAACGAACAAATCTGGGATTTGAAAGCCTCAGAACCCCACGTTACAGGTGTGACCGCGGAGTGGACTCGGTTTTCCCTTTTCCCTCGCGAGTAACCGATGATCTTGCGCATCAAGGCATTTTGTATGTTTTTATATACGGGCTTGCTAAAAATCAGTCGACTGAGACTTCGCGAAGTCTCAGTCGACACTATAATCCGTTGATCTTGCATCGAGATCCGTGCAAACAGTTTTTTTTTTCGTTTTTTTTTCTTCGTGCATACTATACTACTTGAGTGAGACTTCGCGAAGTCTCAGTCGACTGAGACCTAGACACTCCCTTTTATATAAATAAACATCAAGTACACCACGTGGACGACTCGGCCCCCTCGCAACGCCTCCCCAGGGTGCTGCCGGGGGCGATCTCAAGCACCGCCAGCAGCCAACCACGACACAACCTCCCCTCCGTTGCTGCCGCCAGCATAGGCCACGGTAGCGGCGGGCCTGGCGCCGAAGGGGCCAGGGTACTGGTTGCGGCGGTGACCCTAATGGATCGGCTGGGGCCACGTCGTGCCCCGTGGTGAACTAGACCTCCAAGTTGGGGGAGTCTGGCATGTAGGCAGGGTCGCGCCGCTGTTCCGGCGTCAGGAGCGCGCGGCACCGGCGCACCTCCTCCGCATGCGTCCATGACGTCCGCTGCACCACCAGTACGGGGATGCGGTGCGGATCAAGATGACAGTTGTGGGGCAGATTGACATTCGGATACGACAGCGGCTGGCGGTACCGTCAATGCCAGCGCGCTTGGTGCACCGGGGTGTACAACCTATCCCGTGGCTCGCCACGTGAATGAGGCGGCGGCAACGACGGAGGAGGAGGAGGCGCAGGATGAACTGGTGCCGGCGTGGAGCTTTCCCTTTCCCTTGCCAAAGAAAACTATGGCCTAGGGTTTTGTTGTCGCCGACGAGGTCAAGCATGGCCAGATGTGGATGGGGGAGGGGAAGTGGATGAGGTCGGCTCCACCGCACGCTTGCATTAAAAAGACGACGACCCGATGCTTTCACCCACTGCCAAGGGGGCGATAATTATGCCGCCGACAGGTGGGGCCGTGGTGGACACCAAACGAACGTGCCGCACGTCCGCGAGGGCGCAAATTGAACGCAAATTTGGGCCTGAAATACGTCCAGACGAGCGGCGGCTTTTAAGTTTGGATCGACGCGTTGAGACGATGTTCTCGTCCATTTAAATGCAAACGAACACGTGTGGGCAGTTTGGGTCGACCCGTTGAAGTTGCTGTGACCGGTCACTGTTCATGAAGTCCGTGCATATTTAAGGGTCTGATTTAGTTGGATCCAGTTGTACATGCTCTAACAAATTTCCTTACATCATCATGTTACGAGTCCTAACAAGTGTTGAACCTCATTCCTCGGCAGAGAAGTGGTCCTTTCTATCCATGGTCGAGAGACCATAGTCTCGACGGATGCATCGTCAACTCCGCCTGTGTGGACGGTTCGTTGGACGCGTATAGCAGCCCAGATGAAATGGGCGACAAGTGTCCTGGATTCGTATCTTTGCTCTTATCCTAGGGTATCCATCCAGCGTGCGTTTTATCCACTTTTCAATCTTTTTTTTCGTAATTGTATCGTACGATCTTTTGTAATACCATAAGATTTTTTTATCAGGGCGTCTCCAACGGAAATTCACAATTTTTTTCCCGTATCCGTCCACGCACAGAGGAGGTTTAGTCTGCGGATACAAATGCGGGAGGGCGCCATCCAACGCTAGCATGTATATGTTTGCCAGTAAAGGACAACTTCAAATTCAAATTTAGTCCAATCCACACAACACGCCGTATCACACCGGTGCCTATTCGCATGCCCGATCACAACTAAAAAGAGGCCAGTATGCTTAATTTTTACATGCTTGAATCCAAAAGAATATCAGTCCGTCAGTCCGTGCAATTTTTTGCCCCGCTGGACCGACAATCCTACCCGTCTACTCCTCGATCAAGGTGCCGTCGCCGCCGCGTAGACCGCCTCAGCGTCCGCCTCCGCCGCGCCCTCACTTTCCTTCATTCTGCCGCTGCAACATCTGGTTGCGGACGGATTGCACGATCATTCTTGCGTCAACATCCAAAGAGTCCACATTCAAGGTCCGCATTGGCGGCGATTTTCACCTTCTTTTCCTCGGGCGTGCCCTTCCTCTCTTCGATCATGGTTCGCCTCTCTTCGAGTTTGAGCTTCTTGTCCATCGCCTCCATCAGCAATTTGAACCTCTCCGCCTTTTTCTCCTCCTTAAGGTCCGAGCGCTTCATGCATGCTTCATCCTTCTTCGACAAGATGTCCTCGAACCTCTCCGTCAGCTTGGCCGCCACACCTTCTCGCTTCGCCCTTTCCTTCTCCCATTTCTTTTACCGTAATTTTTTTCTAACCTTCTTCGGTGGTTCTTGAGTTGGGTCGGTAGGGCCACCAGTTTCTTCCTCGTTGGCTTGGGCAACAGTCTTGGCTATGAAAATGTTCCAATTTGATTGCCCATTCAACTTCAACCAACAATGTGTTTTTCTTCTCCAATTTCTTGTACACCAAACAAGCACGAGAAGGCTACAAAACAATGCATATCCGGCTAGTGAGCAGCAAAACAAATGCATGTCCGGCAGGCGAGCAACAAAACTAAGCATATCCGGCTAATGAGCAAGAAAACAAATGCGTGTTCGGCTAGTTATCAACAAAACTAAGCATACCGGTCGAGCTAGTGAGCAACAAAAGAATGCATGTCCGCTAGTGATCATCTTACTTGCTCGGTGATTTATGCACCGCTAGGCCACCGTGCGATGAGATGCTTCAAGTGCCCACAATACTTGAACACGACCTCTTGGATGGTGTACCATCGATGGTTGAGGACTTCCATTCACGGTTGCGGATGACCGCGTCAAGTAGGGTGCAAAATGCTTGTGTTTATGGAACCATATGTGAATGTTGTTTTACAAGTTTGTGCCTTTTTGCTACGCGCCATGGAGAGGATCGAGGCTAGTGGCCAACCATGCATCGCACGACAGCTCGTCCTTCGGCATGTCGAAGCTTTCTCCTCTACCCTTCTTCTCCAGATCACAAGTTGTATCAGCCGGATCATCGTCCTCGCCGTCCTCCCCCTCCTCTTCCTCCTCCTCTCCCTCCGGCTGCTGCTGCCCGGCGACCCAACGTTGTTGTTGCTGCGTGTCCACGCCGGTCTGGGTGTAGGATTGCTGCATGGCCGTTTGGGTGTAGGATTGGGACTACTGCTGGTAGTTGTCGAACTACGTGGAATCCGAGTCTTCCACCTGCCTGTCCTCATAGACTCCTCCTCCTCCGTCACCTCCGTCGTGGATGATGTCGAGCATCTCCCTGTCCGGATCACAGTATGTCGGCTCCCCCGCTCTAGGCATTGTAGCGAACAACGTGCGGGCACCCATCTGCTCCCGGGACACCGTCCGTGCCCGGACGAGCTGCGGCGAAAAATACTAGGAGAAGAGCGACACCGCATTTACGTCAACGATGTAAGGCACCTTACCGGCGGGGGTTTCGAGCAGCTTAGCAGCATAGTAGTACGGAGTCTTGTAATGCTCCGGCCACGACGCCGTCTGTACTGTGGCGTGCCCGTCTGGCTACGTCCGCCACGACCACTGTGACCACCATGCCCAACGCCACCACGAGGCCCACCGGCGGCCAACCGCTTCTTGAGATTTCCTCCTTTGCGGCCTTCGCTTTGGCGCGACGAGTTTGCCGCATAGCCGAGTTGATATTCCGGGCGGGCATGTTGCTCGGATCCCTTGGCACCTCCGCCGCCTTCATCTTTGACAGGTTCTCCGACGATTCCATGCTCAGCAGCAGAAGGAAGGAGAAGGTGGAAGAAAAGAGCAGGAATTGGACGGAGAACGACGGGGGATGGAACAAGAGAGTGGGAGGTTATGACCCAGAAAGAGTGTTGGTTGCTACAAAAGTGCAGGCTCCACCTTCCTTTTGGGTGGGCCAAGGGGCAAAGAGCGACATTTCGCCGTGTCCGGATTCCCCCAAAACCCCTCACATTGGGTTCTGGTTTGCGGGACAAAAACATGTCCGAACCGCTTGGCGGACCGATACATGTCCGTATTAGACGACTTTTACGATTGAGACAACGCGATCGGATGCGGACGGTTTGCGGGTCCTCGTTGGAGACGGAATACTGGCGCGATGAAACTACGTGAGAACGTGCACTTGATCATGAAGCTGACAGCTCGATTTCTTTATATCCGGAGTGGCGACAAGCTACACATTAGTTTACGGTGCATGCATGCATATACACGCAACGCAACGCAACTTATGCAGACTCGTGCATGCCACCCTGTACACGGAAGGGTCAGGGACTAGTAAAGCTGTTGCTGTTTTTTCCTTTTCTTATTAATCCATGACCATCAGTTGTTTTCTTTCGAAGCTACAATTTGCGTTACGACGACTTGCTGCTTTCATCCAACACGCCTGGTCTCCTTTGTTTCTACGGATAGAAAAGCGCGCTAGCTCCCCTCAAACGGGTAGGTGAGGAAAATGATATTACAGCGGAATTAGCCAGGGCAGCTCGATTTGGGGGTGGAGTGTCCTAGCCTAGTAGGCCTTGATCAAATCATTTAGTGAGGCAACCTGATCTGTTTATTAAGATTCTTTTTTCATTTGGAAGATATTAGAAAAAGATCAATGCGTTGTAACGTAGAAAAAAAATACCACATGCCTTTATAACTCAATAATAATGACTCAACACCCCGATAGGTCCATGTCTTTTATCTCAACATGGCATCCCATCTGTGCTGCCGCGTATCTTCATTCTCATCCTCTCCTACGGTGGCCTAAGTACTCACACAACCACAATGAGTTTGAATGTGCTTAATCCTAAGGCGTCTCTTTCTCGGCATAAGATGAGAATCTGCTTCTTTTTCCCCTATGCGAGGTTTTGTCAATGCGTGCATGTGTGGTTATCAAAAATTTCTTTCGACTCCAATCTCGTTTTGATGAGGTGTTCATTTGCAGTCGGCGCATGTACGAACGAAGACGGATCCTGCACTATTGATTAAGTTTGCATCCAAATAGCATTTAAAAAATGATTAACATGTAAACATATTCAGATTACATATATTTATAGTCAAATTTTATATATAACATGTTAAATTTGAAGTAGTGTTTAAAAGATATGTATAGATTTGAAAAGCATTTGTTCTAGATGTATTGTGGGTTGATTAACCCAAATATCAGGAAGTTCTCTTTAATTCATGTCACTTAAGGGTGTACTGCATGGTAATTATCAAAAAAGACATAGGGTTTTCTTTAAAAATGCAAGAAAACGATTCATGTTTTGTCATTTAAGGGTCGACTCTGGGTTAATTGTCATAAAGACATGGGGTTTTCCTTTAAAACTGCAAAAGTAGATTCATTTTTTCTGTCACTTAAGGGTCGACTGTGTATTAATTATTAAAAAAGACAGTTTTTTTTATAAAAATGTGTGATAAATGGGCAAAAGCTCATCTCCCTTTATTACTAGGTATGGAAGAGGGTCCAAATCAGCTCGTACTTCTGCACAAAGCCAACCACTCCGGGAGCACCTCCACTCAAAATACTTTAATGATTGCAAAATAAAGTAAAAAATACTAAAACTTTTTGAAAATAAAACATGATCGAGTATTGTACCCGCGTAAAAAATATTTTCCAACGAATGACTTTCAAGGTGTTCTGTGCGAAGAAATACAAAGTCAATAGTACATACTGCTTGCTCCCGGGAGTTGTTGCGATTCCCCCAACTATTAGGGTGAAGCAGAATAGTACTAAGTATTTTCTTTAGCTAGAGAACCAAGGTGGTTATCAATCCACTAGGGGTCTCCCTAACTAGCAAAGTCAACATCACCTGCGCACAAAACACACACTCGTCCCCAGCACGGCAAGAGGGTTGTCAATCCCCCTGTCTTACTAGTTACACGATTAAATACAAATGATAGAGATAGATAGTAGCAAGGTAACATGGCAATAGTAGCAATTGTGTAGAATAATCAACTAATGGAGAATAGAACTAGGGGGCATAGGTTCATTAGTAGCATCTCTCTTGAAAAATGCAAATGACATGGTAAACAAATTACAGTTGGGCAACGATTAAGTTACAATATTTACATTCATGACTATGATCACTCATGGTATAATCTCACATCGGTATTATGTCCGTGATACGATAGACCATGAATTCAAATGCATCTAGTAGTGATACTCCAGCCCAAAACTGCTATCCAGGATGGATCTCAAGGTATTAAGTTTGCAAGAAACAAAATATCGCAATAAGCAAGATGACATAATATAGACAGGAAGAAGTAAATCAATTTAACAAAACCCATAATTTTATCCTTAATTAGTGACAACAATACAATACGTTCCTTAGCCCTTTTTGTAACTGGGTTAGATCACCGCAAGATTGAACCCACTACAAAGCACCACTCCCTCCGAAGAAAAGACCCATCAAACTTGGCCAAAGAACATAGATAGAATGGAGAGCGTGCAAAGCTATTTAATTGTACATCAAGAAAACCTCAAAATATTCAATTGATTTCAATGAATAATCTGCTCACAGACAGTTTTATCATATGCTAACAAACACACCACTGATTACATGAAATTGATCTCGATCATGTGAGAAGGTTCAGAGGAACATGGTATTGAAGATCCAAAAAAGAGAGAAATATCTAGCTAGTACTATGAACCCTAAGGTCCTAATAGAACTACTCACACATGGTCATGGAGGCAACAAGGGTGATAAAGATGACTCTAACAATGGCTTCCCCCTCCGGAAGGACTTCGAAACAGGCCTCTAGATTGAATCTTCATGAAACAGGAACTTGCGGCGGCGATAAAATTCTTCTAAAAATATGGCAAAGGGTCATTTTTATAAGGATTTGTGGCAGTGGAATGGAGCAAAGGGCTGTGGCCCCATGATAACCCACAAGTATAGGGGATCGCAACAGTTTTCGAGGGTAGAGTATTCAACCCAAATTTATAGATTCGACACAAGGGGAGCCAAAGAATATTTGAGAGTATTAGTAGCTGAGTTATCAATTCAACCACACCTGGAGATTAAATATCTGCAGCAGAGTGATCAGTAGCATAGTAGTATGATAGTTTGATAGCAGTAGTAACAGTAACAGTAATGGTAGCAGTGATAGCAATAGTTTTGTAGCAGTTGGAACACTAGCAGCAGCAATAGTAACTTAGCAAGAACAATAAGTGGAAAACTCGTAGGCACTGGATCGGTGAACTCGTTGGATGATATTCATCATATAACAGTCATAGCCTAGGGCGACACAGAACTAGCTCCAGTTCATAAATGTAATGTAGGCATGTATTCCGTAAATAGTCATACGTGCTTATGGAAAAGAACTTGCACGACATCTTTTGTCCTACCCTCCCGTGGCAGCGGGGTCCATAAGGAAACTAAGGGATATTAAGGCCTCCTTTTAATAGAGAACCGGAACAAAGCATTAACACACGGTGAATACATGAACTCCTCAAACTACGGTCATCACCGGAAAGTATCCCGACTATTGTCACTCCGGGGTTTGCGGATCAGAACACGTAATAGGTGCGTATGACTAGCAAGATCGGATCAAGAACATAGATATAATGGTGATAACATAAACGGTTCAGATCTGAAATCATGGCACTCGGGCCCTAGTGACAAGCATTAAGCATGGCAAAGTCATAGCAACATCAATCTCAGAACATAGTGGATACTAGGGATCAAGCCCTAACAAAACTAACTCGATTACATGATGAATCTCATCCAACTCCTCACCGACCAGCAAGCCTACGAAGGAATTACTTACTCCCTGTGGGGAGCATCATGGAATTGGCGATGGAGAAGGGTTGATGATGACGAAGACCAAAGATTCCCCTCTCCGGAGCCCCAAACGGGCTCGAGATCTGGCCTCCCGATGAAGAACAGGAGGTGGCGGCGGCTCCGTATCGTAAAATGCGATGAAACTTTCTCCTTGATTTTTTTCTCCAAAAATAGGATTTTATAGCGTCGGAATTAGGGTCAGTGGGGCCACGAGGTGGGCACAACCCACCAGGGCGCACCGGGGGGGGGGGGGGGGGGTGGCGTGCCCTGGTGTCTTGTGCCCAGCCAGGGCCCCCCTCCGGTGGTTCTTGGCTCCAGTATTTTTTATTTATTGTAAAATAAATCTCCAAAAAGTTTTGTCCAGTTCTGAGAACTTTTATTTCTGCACAAAAAACAAGACCATGGTAGTTCTGCTGAAAACAACGTCAGTCCGGGTTAGTTTCATTCAAATCATGCAAATTAGAGTCCAAAACAAGGGCAAAAGTGTGAGGAAAAGTAGATACGACGGAGACGTATCAACTCCCCCAAGCTTAACCCATTGCTTGTCCTCAAGCAATTCAGTTGACAAACTAAAAGTGATAAATAAAAACTTTTACGAACTCTTTTGTTCTTGTTTACATATATATGCTTTAGGATCACCCAGGTTTTCAGCAAAGATTATGACTAACCATGCCAGCAATAACTCTTAGAAATTACATTAACTCATATCAATGACATAAGCAACTAGCAAGCAATAATAAAATATCTCAAGCGCCAACACTTTGTCAAAACAATCGTGATATAATATGACAATAGTGGTACCTCGCTAGCCCTTTCTGAGACCGCAAAACATAAATGCAGAGCACCTCCAAAGTTCAAGCAGCGACTAAACATTGTAATTCATGGTAGAAAAGATCCAGTCATGCTGCACCCAACATTAACTATACACAATGCATGAGGATGACAATAGTGCTCTCAGGTCTGGCGCTTATTTGAGAAGGTGATGACTCAACATATAAGTAAATAGATAATCCCTTCGCAGAGGGAAGCATGGATTTGCAGAGGTGCCAGAGCTCAAAGCTTAAAACAGAGATAGATATAATTTTGGGAGGTACACCCTTCCTGTCAACGTTACGACCAAGAGTTATCAATATCTTCCATGCTAAACACATTAGCGGCGGTTCCCAAGCAGTAAAAGTAAAGGTTTACTCCCCCTCCACCAATAATCACATTCCACGGCTAGCCGAATCCACGGGTACCGTCCATACCAACAACATTCCTGAGGGAGTTTTGTTTAATTATTTGTAATTTTTGATTTCGGGACAGGGAATCCCTATTACCGCCCCTCTCGTGTAAGGACGAGTGAATAAACACTCATCATGAGACTAACCCGCTTAACATGGAAGATACTGACCGCCCCCTGTCGCTCCATGAGCGGTCCATGCACACAAAACAGATGTTCATTTGAATTTTTAGAGGTGGCACATGCAAATTTACTTGGAACGACAGGGTAATACCGCATATAGGTAGATATAGTGGACTCATCTGGAATAACTTTGGTTTAAGGATTTTGATGCACAAGCAGTATTCACGCTTAGTACATGCAAAGGCTAGCAAATAGATTGAGAAGCGGCCAGCTAGAGAGCGAAAACGGTCGTGAACATGCATTACGAATAATAAACATTGAATACTAGCATGAGTAGGATATGGACACCATGAACATAAATATCATGAAGGCTATGTTGGTTTTGATTCAACTACATGCGTGAACATGTGCCAAGTCAAGCCACTTGAAACATTCAGAGGAGGATACCATATCATCATACCACATCACAACCGTTTTAATGCATGTTGACATCCAAGATAAATCATTATCCACTCCTAGCTACTTAAGCATGGCATGGGCAACTATAATCTCTAATTGTCATTGCAAACATGTTTGACCATAATATGCTGAATCAAGGATACTAGGCTAAACGTATTTACAAAAACAAAAACAAGTTGAGTTCATACCCGCTTTTCTCTGCCACAGTCAATTCATCAAAATATCGTCATTATTGCCTTTCACTTGCACGACCGAATGATAAGGAAATAATAATAGTGGAAGAACGCCGTGGACTAAGCTGGAATCTGCAACATTCTATTCAAGAGGAGAAGGCAAGGTAACAGGGGCTCTTTGTTAGATTAACAATAGTGCATATGAGAGCCACTCAACATTTTCATCGTGGTCTTCTCCTTGGTACGACTAGAACAAAGGGAAAAGAATTTCAGAGAAACACACTGAAATATTTTTGGAGTTTTTGGTTTTTCTTGAAGAAGGCAAATTAAAAAGGAAAAACAAAAATGAGAAAAACTATTTACACGGGAAAGCTCCCAACAAGTAAAGGAAGAAACGAGAAATCTTTTTGGGTTTTATTTTGATACTACAATTAAACTAAACTAGAAAGAAAAACCGAAAAGAAGTAGGAAATATTTTTGGATTTTCCCAAAGTTTTTCAAACACACAAGAAGAAAGCGAGAAAACAAATCTAGCATGGATATTACAATGAAAAAGTATGAACACCGACAACTGGAATGAAATGTGTGAGCATGAATGTAATGTCGGTGGAAATACGTACTCCCCCAAGCTTAGGCTTTTGGCCTAGCCTGGTAATCACCATCCGTATTAACCATCCGGTCCTAAGTCGAAGTGAGGTGGAGGCGGCACCTGAGCATCCCAGTTCTGGGGCCCCTCCTCAGCAGCTGCTAGGTTGTTTCGGTAGGCTATAATGTCATCTGGCATGATCCTGTATCCGTTCCTGGCAATAGAATCAAACAGAGCAGGTGCAGGCAACGGAATAACATCACGAGTTTCGACGCTGTATACTAAGTTGTAACGAATGTTATGGAAAGAATCAGTTGCCTCAATAAATTGGTGACCCTGCAACGCCTTGTGATCTAGATAAACTTGGGACAAGAGATAATCATGTGGACGAATCTGAACATTAAAGTGTCTCGCTAAGCGAGTAGCATAAATACCACCATGTATCTTTCCCTTAGTCTTGTTAAGGTGCAAGCGGTGTGCAATAATAGCCCCCATGCTAAAGGTGTGATCATTGTACAGTGCACGGCGTAAAATAGGGAAGTTGTGGGCACGGAGTGTGCCAACCTTCTCCCTAGCTGTTAAACACTTTGCGATGAACAAAGCAAAGTAATGCACAGAAGGAAACTGCAAACTGGTAGCAGTAGCGTTTGACACGCCTCTATCTTCACCCACTGTCAAAGTGAGGAGAAAATCCTCAAACTCCGATGGTCTAGGTTCTCTTAATTCCCCATCAGAGGGGATCAAGCATATGTCGCAAAAGTCAGCTAGCAGTATCTTGTGAGTTTCAGCGTAAAGCTTAAACTGCACTTCAGGAGGATTATTCTTTCTCAGAAAATGAAAACTTTGCACAAAGTAATTTGTAAGGATGTGGTGTTGGTCACACTTAGCTGCGAGGAACTCGGTCAGCCCAGCATTTGCTACAAATTGAGCAAACTCTTGATCGACCCCGGCCTCCTCCATGAAGGAATCATGCGGCCATTCGCACGATTGCACCTCCACCGTTCTCGGAGTGTGGAGGCCATTGTCCGATGATTCCCCAGTGACTCCTTTGGTATTTTTCTTGGAGGAAAACTTCCTAAAGAAATCCATCTTATTCCTATAATAAAAATTCTGAAAATTTTAGCCTACAAAAGTTTTGTCAACAAAACTCTGTAAGATTCATAGCAACTACTCCTAAGGATGCATAGAGGCCATATTAAGCATTCAAACTACTTAGAACTCTAAGAATTCAACATGCAATCTCATCTACAGCAGCACCGAGAGGAGTCAAATACAAAGTAGCAATTGTTGGAAATATGCCCTAGAGGCAATTAATAAAGTGTTTATTATCATATTTCTCCGTTCATGATAATGGTTTATTATTCATGCTAGAATTGTATTGACCGGAAACTTAATACATGTGTGGATAATAGACAAATACTGAGTCCCTAGTAAGCCTCTACTAGACTAGCTCGTTGATCAAAAGATGGTCAAGATTTCCTGACCATGGACATGAGTTGTCATTTGATAATGGGATCACATCATTAGGAGAATGATGTGATGGACATGACCCAACCGTTAGCATAGCAAATGATCGTTCAGTTTATTGCTATTGCTTTCACTATGTCAAATACACGTTCCTCTGACCATGAGATCATGCAACTCCCGGATACCGTAGGAATACTTTGGGTGTATCAAATGTCACAACGTAACTGGGTGATTATAAAGGTGCACTACAGGTATCTCCGAAAGTGTTTGTTGAGTTGGCATGGATCGAGATTGGGATTTGTCACTCCGACTATCGGAGAGGTATCTCTGGGCCCTCTCGGTAATACAGCATCACAGAAGCCTTGCAAGCACCGTGATTAAAGAGTTAGTTGCAAGATGATGTATTACGGAACGAGTAAAGAGACTTGCCGGTAACGAGATTGAACTAGGTATTGGATACCGACGATCGAATCTCGGGCAAGTAACATACCGCCGGACAAAGGGAACAACGTATGTTGACATATGAGGTTCACCGATAAAGATCTTCATGGAATATGTAGGAACCAATATGAGCATCCAGGTTCCGCTGTTGGTTATTGACCGGAGAGTCGTCTCGGTCATGTCTACATCATTCCCGAACCCGTAGGGTCCGCACACTTAAGGTTCGATGACGATTTAGTATTATATGAGTTATGTGATTGGTGGCCGAAGTTTGTTCGGAGTCCCGGATGAGATCACGGACATGACGAGGAGTCTCGAAATGGTCGAGAGGTAAAGATTCATATATTGGAAGGCTATATTCGGACGTCGGAAAGGTTCCGAGTGATTTGGGTATTTTTCGGAGTACCGAGGAGTTACGGGAATTCACCGGGAGAAGTAATGGGCCTTATTGGGCCATACGGGAAAAGGAGAGGCAGGCCACGTGAGGAGGCACGCGCCCCCCCTTGCCCAAACCGAATTGGACTAGGGGAGGGGGCGCAGCCCCCTCTTTCCTTTCCCTCTCCCTTCCCCCTTTCCTACTCCGTATGGGAGGTGGAATCCTACTAGGACTAAGGAGTCCTAGTAGGACTCCCCACACTTGGCGCACCCCTAGGGGGCCGGCCTCCTCCCTCTCATCCTTTATATACGGGGGCAAGGGGGCACCCCAAGGTACAACAATTGTCCCATAGCCGTGTGCGGTGCCCCGATCTCTGTTTCCCACCTCGGTCATATTTTCGGAGAGCTTAGGCGAAGCCCTGCCGGAATCACTTCACCGTCACCGTCGCCACGCCGTCGTGCTGACGGAACTCATCTACTACCTCGACGTCTTGCTGGATCAAGAAGGCGAGGAACGTCACCGAGCTGCACGTGTGTAGAACTCGGAGGTGCCGTACGTTCGGTACTCGATCGGTGGAGCTCGAAGGATTGTTCGACTACATCAACCGCGTTGTGAGACGCTTCCAATAAACGGTCTACGAGGGTACGTAGACACAATCTCCCCTCTCGTAGCGATGCATCTCCATGGATAGATCTTGCGTGAGCGTAGGAATTTTTTTTAAAATTCATGCTCCGTTCCCCAACAGTGGCATCCGAGCCAGGTCTATGCGTAGATGTGATTTGCACGAGTAGAACACAAACGAGTTGTGGGCGTGGGTGTATACATATTGCTTGCCATTACTAGTTGATACTTGATTCGGCGGTATTGTGAGATGAAGCGGCCCGTACCGACATTACGCGTACGCTTACGCGAGACAGGTTTCACCGCTACGTGCACTCGTTGCATAAAGGTGACTGGCGGGTGTCTGTCTCTCTCACTTTAGTTGAATCGGTTTCAATGAAGAGGGTTCTTTTAGAAGATCAAAAAGCAATCACTACACCACGTCGTGGTTTTGCGTAGGTAAGAACGGTTCTTGCAAACCCATAGCAGCCACGTAAAACTTGCAACAACAAAGTAGAGGACGTCTAACTTGTTTTTGCAGGGTATGCTGGTGATGTGATATGGTCAAGACATGATGTGATATAAGTTGTTGTATGAGATGATCATGTTTTGTAAGTTATCAGGCAACCGGCAGGAGCCTTATGGTTGTCTCTTTATTGTATGCAATGCCAACGCTATGTAATCGCTTTACTTTACCGCTATGAGTTAGCAGTAGTAGTAGTAGCAATAGTCGGCGAGACGACCACGACGCTACGATGGAGATCAAGGTGTCACGACGCTACGATGGAGATCAAGGTGTCAACCCGGTGACGATGGAGATCATGACGGTGCTTTGCTGATGGAGATCAAAAGCACAAGACGATGATGGCCATATCATGTCACATATATTGAATTGCATGTGATGTTAATCCTTTTATGCATCTTATTTTGCTTAGGATGACGGTAGCATTATAAGATGATCCCTTCACTAAATTTCAAGATAAGTGTTCTCCCCTAGTATGCACCGTTGCGAAGGTTCGACGCTTCTAAGCACCACGTGATGATCGGGTGTGATGGATTCTTTCGTTCGCATACAACGGGTGTAAGCCAGTTTTACACACGCAGAATACTTGGGTTAAACTTGACGAGCCTAGCATGTACAGACATGGCCTCGGAACACAAGAGACCGAAAGGTCGAACATGAGTCATATAGTAGATATGATCAACATGAAAGATGTTCACCATTGATAACTAATCCACCTCACGTGATGATCGGACGTGGTTTAGTTGATGTGGATCATGTTACACTTAGACAACTTGAGGGATGTTAATCTAAGTGGGAGTTCTTAAGTAATTTGATTAATTGAACTTCAATTGTCATGAACATAGTCTTACTTGTCTTAGCAAATTTATGTTGTAGATCAATAGACCGCGCTGTAGTTCCCCTGTTTTTATTATGTTCCTAGAGAAAACGAAGTTGAAAGTTGATGGAAGCAACTATGCGGACTAGGTTCGTGATCTGAGGATTATCCTCACTGCTGCACAGAAGGCTTATGTCCTTAATGCACCGCTCAGTGAAATACCCCTACGGCTTCGTCTGAGGACGTTATGAACGTCTGGCAGACAAGAAAAGATGACTACTCGATAGTTCAGTGCGCCATACTTTACGGCTTAGAACCGGAGCTCCAAATATGTTTTGAGCAACACGGAGCATGTGAGATGTTCCAAGAGCTGAAAATTTGTTTTTCAAGATCACACCCGGGTCGAGAGGTATGACACCTTCCACAAGTTCTATAGCTACAAGATGGAGGAGAACAGCTCCATTAGTGAGCATGTACTCAGAATGTCTGAGTACTTCAAACACTGGAATCAAGTGGGAGTTAGACTTCCAAATAAAGTGGTGATTGATAGAGTTCTCTTGTCACTATCACTAAGCTACTGGATCTTCGTGATGAACTATAAACATGCAAGGGATAGAAGATCCTTAAACTATTCGCGATGCTACAATCTGCGGATGTAGAAATCAAAAAAGGGAGCATCAAGTGTTGATGGTTAATAAGATCACTAGTTTCAAGAAGGGCAAGGGAAAGAAAAGGGAACTTCAAGAAGAACGGTAAAACAGTTGCCGCTCACGCGAAGAAACCCAAGGCTGAACCAAACCCGAGACTTAGTGCTCCCATTGCAAAGGGAAATGTCACAGGGAGCGGAACTTCCCCAAAGTAACTAGCAGATAATAAGACTGGCAATGTCAACAAAGATATTTGATATACATGTTATTGATATGTACCTTACTAGTACTCGTAGGAGCACCTGGGTATTTGATACTTGTTCAGTTGCTTACAACTTGAAACATGGAGCTTCGGAATAAACGAGGGCTAGCTAAGAACGAGGTGACGATGTGCATTGGAAGTGTCTCCAAGGTTGATGTGATCACCATCGCCACGCTCTCTCTACCTTCAGGATTAGTGATGAACCTAAATAATTGTTATTTGGTGCTTGCGTTAAGCATGAACATTATATCTGATAGTGTTTATTGCAAGACGGTTATTCAATTTCAGAGAATAATTGTTATTCTATTTATTTGGATAATATCATTGATGATCATGCACTTAAAATGAAAGGTTTATTGAATCTTGATCGTAGTAATACATATGTTCATAACACGAATGCCAAAAGATAATGATAGTACCACATATTTGTGGCACTGCCGCTAGGTCATATCAGTGTTAAACACATGAAGAAACTCCATGCAGATGGGTTTTTGGAATCTCTTGATTATGAATCATTTGAGACATGTGAACCGTGCCTTATTGGCAAGATGACTAAAACTCCGTTCTTCGGAACAATGGAGCAAGCAACCAACTTATTGGAAATAATACATACCGATGTATGCAGTCCGATGAGTGTTGAGGCGCGCGGTGGATAACGTTATGTTCTCACGTTCACAGATGATTTGAGTTGATATGGCTATGTCTACTTGATGAAGCATAAATCTGAAACATTTGAAAAGTTCAAAGAATTTCAGAGTGAAGTAGAGAACCATCGTAAAAAGAAAATAAAGTTCTTACGATCTGATCATGGAGGAGAATATTTGAGTTACGAGTTTGGCAATCACTTAAGACAATGTGGAATTGTTTCACAGCTCACGCCACCTGGAACACCACAGCGTAATGGTGTGTCCGAACGTCGTAATCGTACTCTATTAGGTATGGTGCGTTCTATGATGTCTCTTACCGATTTGCCACTATCATTTTGGGGTTATGCATTAGAGACAGCTGCATTCACTTTAAACAAGGGCACCGTCTAAATCCGTTGAGATGACACCGTATGAACTGTGGTTTGCAAGAAACCTAAGATGTCATTTCTGAAAGTTTGGGGATGCGATGCTTATGTCAAAAGGCTTCAGCCAGATAAGCTCGAACCCAAAGCGGATAAGTGCGTCTTCATAGGATACCCAAAAGAGACCGTTGGGTACACCTTCTACCACAGATCCGAAGGCAAAGTTTTCGTTGCTAAAGAATGGATCCTTTCTAGAGAAGGAGTTTCTCTCGAAAGAAGTGAGTGGGAGGAAAGTAGAACTTGATGAGGTAATTGTACCTCCTCTGGATAGTAGTACGCCACAGAAATTTTTTTCTGTGACATCGACACAGAAGAAGTTAATGATAATGATCATGAAACTTCGGATCAAGTTGTTACTGAACTTTGAAGGTCAAACAGGACATGTTCCGCACCAGAGTGGTACGGAAATCCAGTCTTGGAGGACATGTTGCTAGACAACGATGAACCTTCGAACTATGAAGAAGCGACGGCAAGCCCGGATTCCGACAAATGGCTTGAGGCCATGAAATCCGAGATTGGATCCATGTATGAGAACAAAGTGTGGACTTTGGTAGACTTGCCCGATGAACGGCGAGCTATTGAAAATAAATGGATCTTTAAGAAGAAGACGGATGCTGATGGTAATATCACCGTCTATAAAGCTCGACTTGTTGCTAAAGGTTATCACCAAGTTCAAGGAGTTGACTACGATGAGACTTTCTCACCCGTAGCGATGCTAAAAGTCTGTCAGAATTATGTTAGCAATTGCCGCGTTTTATGATTATGAAATCTGGCAAATGGACGTCAAAACGGCATTCCTTTACGGATTCCTTAAGGAAGAATTGTATATGATACAGCCGGAAGGTTTTGTCGATCCTAAAGGCGCTAACAAAATATGCAAGCTCCAGCGATCCATCTATGGACTGGTGCAAGCATCTCGGAGCTGGAATACTCGCTTTGATGAAGTGATCAAAGCGTTTGGGTTTATACAAAGTTTATAGAGAAACTTGTATTTACAAGAAAGTGAGTGGGAGCTCTATAGCATTTCTAATAGTATATGTGGATGACATATTGTTGATTGGAAATGATGTAGAATTTCTAGAAAGCATAAAGAATTGAAAGGAGGTTTTCAATAAAAACCTGTTTTTGAGTTATCCACAGATTGGGCATCGAGATCTATGGAGACAGATCAAAACGCCTGATAAAAGTTCACACATCTTGATGAGTTTTTGGAAGAAGTTCAAAATAGGATCAAGTCAAAGAAATGAGTTCTTGCCTGGTGTGAAGTGGAGTAAGACTTGAAAATCTAGGTAAAGGTTGTTTTACATGTTAGGCATCAAAATCTATAGAGATAGATTGAGACGCCTCATAGGACTTTCACGAAGCACATACCTTGACAAGATTTTGAAGAAGTTCAAAATGGATCAGTCAAAGAAAGGGTTCTTGCCTGTATTGCAAGGTGTGAGATTGAGTAAGACTCAAAGCCCGACCACGACAGAAGACAAAGAGAAGATGAGTGTCATCCCCTATGCCTCAGCCATAGGCTCTATTTTGTATGCCATGCTGTGTACTAGACCTGATGTATGCCTCGCTATTAGCTTGGTGGGAAGGTACCAAAGTGATCCAGGAGTAGATCACTGGACAACGGTCAAGAATATCCTGAAGTACCTGAAAAGGACTAAGGAAGAATTTCTCGGGAATAGAGGTGATAAAGAGTTCGTCGTAAAGGGTTACGCCGATGCAAGCTTTAAACACCGATCCGGAAGACTATGACTCTCAGAACGGATACGTAAAGTGGGACAGTCGTTTTTGGAGTAGCTCCAAGCAGAGTGTGGTAGCAGCATCTACATATGACATAGAGATTTGCCAAGAACACACGGATCTGAATATTGCAGACCCGTTGACTAAAACCTCTCTCACAAGCAAAACATGATCAGCCCTAGAACTGATTGGATGTTAATTACATGGAGATGTAAACTAGATTATTGACTCTAGTGCAAGTGGGAGACTGTTGGAAATATGCCCTAGAGGCAATTAATAAAGTGTTTATTATCATATTTCTCCGTTCATGATAATGGTTTATTATTCATGCTAGAATTGTATTGACCGGAAACTTAATACATGTGTGGATAATAGACAAATACCGAGTCCCTAGTAAGCCTCTACTAGACTAGCTCGTTGATCAAAAGATGGTCAAGATTTCCTGACCATGGACATGAGTTGTCATTTGATAACGGGATCACATCAATAGGAGAATGATGTGATGGACATGACCCAACCGTTAGCATAGCAAATGATCGTTCAGTTTATTGCTATTGCTTTCACTATGTCAAATACACGTTCCTCTGACCATGAGATCATGCAACTCCCGGATACCGTAGGAATACTTTGGGTGTATCAAATGTCACAACGTAACTGGGTGATTATAAAGGTGCACTACAGGTATCTCCGAAAGTGTTTGTTGAGTTGGCATGGATCGAGATTGGGATTTGTCACTCCGACTATCGGAGAGGTATCTCTGGGCCCTCTCGGTAATATAGCATCACAGAAGCCTTGCAAGCACCGTGACTAAAGAGTTAGTTGCAAGATGATGTATTACAGAACGAGTAAAGAGACTTGCCGGTAATGAGATTGAACTAGGTATTGGATACCGACGATCGAATCTCGGGCAAGTAACATACCGCCGGACAAAGGGAACAACGTATGTTGACATATGAGGTTCACCGATAAAGATCTTCATGGAATATGTAGGAACCAATATGAGCATCCAGGTTCCGCTGTTGGTTATTGACCGGAGAGTCGTCTCGGTCATGTCTACATCATTCCCGAACCCGTAGGGTCCGCACACTTAAGGTTCGATGACGATTTAGTATTATATGAGTTATGTGATTGGTGGCCGAAGTTTGTTCGGAGTCCCGGATGAGATCACGGACATGACGAGGAGTCTCGAAATGGTCGAGAGGTAAAGATTCATATATTGGAAGGCTATATTCGGACGTCGGAAAGGTTCCGAGTGATTCGGGTATTTTTCGGAGTACCGGGGAGTTACGGGAATTCACCGGGAGAAGTAATGGGCCTTATTGGGCCATACGGGAAAAGGAGAGGCAGGCCACGTGAGGAGGCATGCGCCCCCCCTTGCCCAAACCGAATTGGACTAGGGGAGGGGGCGCAGCCCCCTCTTTCCTTTCCCTCTCCCTTCCCCCTTTCCTACTCCGTATGGGAGGTGGAATCCTACTAGGACTAAGGAGTCCTAGTAGGACTCCCCACACTTGGCGCACCCCTAGGGGGCCGGCCTCCTCCCTCTCATCCTTTATATACGGGGGCAAGGGGGCACCCCAAGGTACAACAATTGTCCCATAGCCGTGTGCGGTGCCCCGATCTCTGTTTCCCACCTCGGTCATATTTTCGGAGAGCTTAGGCGAAGCCCTGCCGGAATCACTTCACCGTCACCGTCGCCACGCCGTCGTGCTGACGGAACTCATCTACTACCTCGACGTCTTGCTGGATCAAGAAGGCGAGGAACGTCACCGAGCTGCACGTGTGTAGAACTCGGAGGTGCCGTACGTTCGGTACTCGATCGGTGGAGCTCGAAGGATTGTTCGACTACATCAACCGCGTTGTGAGACGCTTCCGCTAAACGGTCTACGAGGGTACGTAGACACACTCTCCCCTCTCGTAGCGATGCATCTCCATGGATAGATCTTGCGTGAGCGTAGGATTTTTTTTTGAAATTCATGCTCCGTTCCCCAACAACAATCCCTCCAAACAGTTTTGGAAACGGAGCTTCGAGCAAAGAGATCGAAATCCGCGGGTTTGATAGTAAGAACACGGGAATGGAGGCTATGGTCATTTTTTTCTGGAGGTAAGGGATGACATGGGCTAAAGGAATAAGTGAGGGGGGGGGCACGTGGGGGCCACAACCCACCAGGGCGTGCCTGGGGTTGCTGGCGTGCCCTGGTGTCTTGTGGGCACCAGGTGCACACCCCTCTGATATTATTTGCACCAGAAATTCAGAAATATTCAAATTTTCAGAACATTCTGAGGACTTTTATTTTTGGGTCATTTTTTATTGCACGCTGAAAACAGAAAACATGATAAACATGGCATTTTAATTTATTGGACTGAGTGAAACAGAAAATAAAAGGTGGGAGCAGAAGATTGTGCCTACTAGATTCATCGACTTCATACCTCTCAAAAATGATCCATTAATAAGGTTGATCAAGTCTTATTAACAACCACTTCCGATTAGCATGAAACCGAAGAACTTTCGTAAAACACTACGTTACCTCAATGGGGATGTGCATATCCCCAACAATAAGTATATCATATTTCTTTTTGGCAGTAGGTAGAGGTAATTGAAAACTTCCAATAGTGAGTGTCAGAAATTCTTCAATAACATTTATACCATTCACTTGGAATTGTTTCTTCGGAAAGTGCACCGTGTGCTTATTACCATTGATATGAAAAGTGACTTTGCTTTTATTGCAATCAATAACAGCCCCTGCAGTATTCAAAAAGGGTCTACCAAGGATAATCGACATGTTGTCGTCCTCGGGCATCTCAAGAATAACAAAGTCCGTTAAGATAGTAACATTTGCAACAACAACGGTCACATCCTCACAAATACCGATGGGTATGACAGTTGACTTGTCAGCCATTTGCAATGATATTTGAGTAGGTATGAGTTTATTCAAATCAAGTATTTTATATAAGGAGAAAGGCATAACACTAACACCAGCTCCCAAATCACACAAAGCAGTTTTGACATAATTTCTTTTAATGGAGCAAGGTATAGTTGGTATTCCAGGGTCTCCAAGTTTTTTAGGTACTCCATCCTTAAAAGAATAATTAGCAAGCATGGTGGATATTTCAGCTTCAGGTATCTTTCTTTTATTAGTGATGATGTCTTTCATGTATTTTGCATAAGGGGCCATCTTTAAGATATCAGTCAAGCGGGTACGCAAAAAAACTGGCCTAATCATATTAGCAAAGCGTTCAAATTCTTCATCTTCCTTTTTCTTAGATGGTTTAGGTGGAAAGGGCATGGGTTTCTGAACCCATGGATCTCTTTCTTTACTATGTTTTCTAGACACAAAGTCTCTTTTATCATAACGTTTGTTCTTAGGTTGTGGGTTATCAAGATCAGCAACATGCTCTATTTCAACATCATTATCTGGTTCTTTATCATTGTTCGGTTGAGTATCTTCATGAACATCATCATTATCATTTTCATTATCACTAGGTGAATGTTCATTACCAGATTGAGTTTCAGCATCAAAAATAGAGACATCATTATTATCAGGAGGTTTTCGTATCTCAGGTTCACTAGAGGTATGCAAAGTCCTATCATTTTTCTTTTTCTTTTTCTTCTTAGAAGGACTAGGTGCATCAGTATTAAATCTATGAGAGTCTTGTTCAATTCTTTTAGGATGACCTTCAGGATAAAGAGGTTCTTGGGTCATTCTACCTCCTCTAGTTACTACTCTAGCAGCAAAATCATTCACGTTATTATTCATTTCATCAAGTAATTCTTTTTGAGATTTAGCAACTTGTTCTAACCGAGTTTGAACCATAGAGGCATGTTTTCCTACAACCCTAACGTCATTACTGATTCTAAATAGCAAGTCACTCAAGTGAGCAATCATATCAGAATTATATTTCAATTGTTTCAGGACATGTGCATTGAAGTGATCTTGTTTCATAATATAGTTGTCAAACTCATATAAGCATTGACTAGGATGTTTATTGTGGGGGATATCACTTTCATTAAACTTTAATAAAGAATTTACCTTTACCACCGGTGGAGGTGGTGGTGTGTCAAGGCCATGTATTTCTTCAATAGGTGGTAAATTCTTAACATCCTCAGCTTTAATACCTTTTTCCTTCATAGATTTCTTTGCCTCTTGCATATCTTCAGGACTAAGAAATAAGATACCCCTCTTCTTCGGAGTTGGTTTAAGTGGTGGTTCAGGAAGAGTCCAATCATCATATATTCTGCAATATGTTATTCAATAATTCTTCAGCTTGTTCAATAGTTCGTTCCCTAAAAACACAACCCGCACAACTATCTAGGAAGTCCCTAGAAGCATCAGTTAGTCCATTATAGAAGATATCAAGTATTTCATTTTTCTTAAGAGGGTGATCAGGCAAAGCATTAAGCAATTGGAGAAGCCTCCCCCAAGCTTGTGGGAGACTCTCTTCTTCAATTTGCACAAAATTAAATATTTCCTGTAAGGCAGCTTGTTTCTTATGAGCAGGAAAATATTTTTCGGAGAAGTAGTAAATCATATCCTGGGGACTACGCACACAACCAGGAGCAAGAGTATTGTACCATGTCTTAGCATCACCCTTTAATGAGAACGGAAATAACTTAAGAATATAGTAGTAGCGAATCTTCTCATCATTAGCAAAGAGGGTGGCTATAGCATTCATCTTAGCAAGATGTGCCACTATAGTTTCAGTTTCATAGCCATGGAAAGGATCAGATTCAACCAAAATAATTAACTATGGGTCGGTAGAGAATTCATAGTCCTTATCGGTAACAAAGATAGGTGGAGTAGCAAAGTTAGGAACACATTTCATTCTAGCATTCAAAGTCTTTTCCTTATACTCGCGTAGCAATTTCTTAAGATCGTTTCAATCCTTACAAGAAAGAATTTCCCGAGTTACCTCCTCATCCATAACATAACCTTCAGGTATCTTAGGCATTTCAAATCTAGGAGAGCCAGGTCTAATAGGTGTTTCATAGTCATCTGTTTCAAAGGCTTCATCAGTTTCAGTAATTTCATTCTCTTTAGCTCTAGCAATTTGTTCATCAAGAAATTCACCTAGTGGCACATTATCATCAAGCATGGTACTAGCATCATCATAAGCATCATTCATAGCAGAAGTAGCATCATCAATAACTTGTGACATATCAGGATCACAAGCATGTGGTGGTGTTGCAAACTTACTCATAACAGAAGGTGAATCAAGTGCAGCTATGGTGATCAATTGATCGTCTTAGAGGAAAAAATCTTAGTCTTTGGATCCTTCAGATTCTTCATGGTGAGCAATTGATATAAATCCCAAGTGACTCAACAAATATATCTATGCTCCCCGACAACGGCGCCAGAAAAAGGTCTTGATAACCCACAAGTATAGGGGATTGCAACAGTTTTCGAGGGTAGAGTATTCAACCCAAATTTATAGATTCGACACAAGGGCAGCCAAAGAATATTTGAGAGTATTAGCAGCTGAGTTGTCAATTCAACCACACCTGGAGATTAAATATCTGTAGCAGAGTGATTAGTAGCACAGTAGTATGATAGTTTGATAGCAGTAGTAACAGTAACAGTAATGGTAGTAGTGATAGCAATAGTTTTGTAGCAGTTGGAACAGTAGCAGCAACAATAGTAACTTACCAAGAACAATAAGTGGAAAACTCGTAGGCACTGGATCGGTGAACTCGTTGGATGATATTCATCATATAACAGTCATAACCTAGGGCGACACAGAACTAGCTCCAGTTCATAAATGTAATGTAGGCATGTATTCCGTAAATAGTCATACGTGCTTATGGAAAATAACTTGCATGACATCTTTTGTCCTACCCTCCCGTGGCAGCAGGGTCCATAAGGAAACTAAGGGATATTAATGCCTCCTTTTAATAGAGAACCGGAACAAAGCATTAACACACGGTGAATACATGAACTCCTCAAACTACGGTCATCACCGGAAAGTATCCCGACTATTGTCACTCCGGGGTTTGCGGATCAGAACACGTAATAGGTGCGTATGACTAGCAAGATCGGATCAAGAACATAGATATAATGGAGATAACATAAACGGTTCAGATCTAAAATCATGGCACTCGGGCCCTAGTGACAAGCATTAAGCATGGCAAAGTCATAGCAACATCAATCTCAGAATATAGTGGATACTTGGGATCAAGCCCTAACAAAACTAACTCGATTACATGATGAATCTCATCCAACTCCTCACCGACCAGCAAGCCTACGAAGGAATTACTCACTCCCGGTGGGGAGCATCATGGAATTGGCGATGGAGAAGGGTTGACGATGACGAAGACCGAAGATTCCCTTCTCTGGAGCCCCAAACGGGCTCCAGATCTGGCCTCCCGATGAAGAACAGGAGGTGGCGGCGGCTCCGTATCGTAAAACGCGATGAAACTTTCTCCTTGATTTTTTCTCCAAAAATAGGATTTTATAGCGTTGGAATTAGGGTGAGTGGGGCCACGAGGTGGGTTCCCCCTCCGGTGGTTCTTGGCTCCAGTATTTTTTATTTATTGTAAAAATAAATCTCCAAAAAGTTTCGTCCAGTTCCGAGAACTTTTATTTCTGCACAAAAAACAACACCATGGTAGTTCTGCTGAAAACAACGTCAGTCTGGGTTAGTTTCATTCAAATCATGCAAATTAGAGTCCAGAACAAGGGCAAAAGTGTGAGGTAAAGTTGATACGACGGAGACGTATCGCCCCACACGCCCTGACGGCGCACCGCCTCGCTGTGTGGGTCCACGGTGGGTGGTCTCGCCCCTCCCCGAAGCTTCTAGGGTCCTTCATTAGTCTGAATAAATCAAAAAGAATTGGCATCGTGTTTTGACCTTCCTAAATATTGATTTCATGCGAAACTGAAAACAAGAATAAAATAGAAAGTGACATTGGACACTAAGTTATTAGGTTAGTCCAGAAAGTTTTGGAATTTTTGATGTTTTTGAAATCTCTATTTTCCCCCCCGATCGTCTCTTCCATGCTCACCAACGAACCACCCTCCAAGAATTCCTCTACACTGCCACCAAAGAGGTATCGAAGCCGCATGGTCCTCTAGATGGTCTTCAAGTCTGCTAGGTTCTAGAACATCTTAGCATGAGGGAGGTGTGGTGCAGTCCATGAATGCAGATTTTTATAGTCTATGATGGAAAATTGTTTGGTTCCTAGCCTACATACTTTTTTATATGTTTGATTTGTCGGGTCTGGAACACCTTGGCATGAAGGAGGTGGTACAGTTCATAGATGCAGATTTTTGTAGACTATGATGCAAATTTAGTTGGTGGCCACCCTACATACATCTTTATCAGTTTATTGTTTGTGTCAATAATATATAGCGTTGCTGTGTACCATCTCAAATTTTGACACGGGTGAGTTCTTACACTATCCACCCTTTCTATTTTGCGAGTACCGCTAAATACTCCACATATTTGTATTTACTTCATATGAATTAGAACAAATTACCTCGGACATATTCTTCAAAATTCGTATCATTGATCCATGTACCTATAAATGCAACATACTTTTTTTATAAGAATACTTTGCCTAAGAAGAGTTGAAATAGTTCAACACATTGAATTCATTATTTTCCAGTAACATGGAGGAGTGAGTCATCCATGTGCAGCAGGGTAGAGTTGTAATATATTATAAGGAATGCAAGAAACATTTCATTTTATTATATGTGTTTTTTAGATTTAACACAAAATTCCATTGTGAGATCATATACAACGAGTTCAAACTTTTTGCCATGAGCTACAATTGATGAATTTTGGGTAGAAGTAAGTCCAATTGTGTTTGGTTAAAAAACAAGTTTCTGGTACCTCGTTTTTTCTCAATTCTCATCCATTCAGATCTTTTGTACTCTCGGCCCAACATTCGAGTGATACCAAGGTGAAGCCTCTGAATATTTCTTTATAGTCTTTATGTGTATTAATTGATGAATGTTATAGTATCCCATGTGAAGTATAGTTGTATTAACATTCTTAGCAGTCATACCGGTTTGAGCCTAAAAAATGGGAGCCATAAATTTGTTTCTGTAGCTTCATTGTCTTTGAAGAATCATTTTCCCTTCAGCAAAAAATTATTTGTCTGATTATGATACTATGATCTAATATATCTATAGCAAAGACAAATACTTAATTTACTTACTTTCTTATAATAAAATAAAAATTATGTAATATTTACACTTAGAGGGATGGATATTTAAGTGGTAGACTATTACCAACATATCACTATCGTCTTATATATTAAGTTCAATATATCTAGGAACACTATGTACTTTCTTCACTCTAGCACCAATATCCTCCCTTTTAGTAAATATTTCTTGACTTGTACTCCTCGCTTTTTTGAAGAAGAAAATATGTTTACCATGACATGCAAAGTAGAGCTTATTTGCTACTATATAATATAGTACCTATACAATAGTTCAATATCTCATGTTAACATGTAAAGTTATAGAATAAACGATTGTAGTGCACCTTATGTGCGCGATTCAAATTATGCAACTTTGTTAGTATCACCATCATTATTGCAACATGTGAAATACCAATACCATCAAGCAGCCAACATTCCTATTGTACACCAATTTGCATCTATATCATATTTGATCTACAAAGTATATCTTGCGCCTTAATTATTATCTTCCACAAATTAGCAATAAAGTTTTGAATTAAATCTATCATTGTCGTGGAAGTTACCAATTGACCCCATCTAGGAATTTCAATATTGCTTACAAGTTAACAAAATTGGTAAAAAGCCATCAATATCACATTTACGTTATTGAAACCATTTGAAGATAGTAGGTTGAAGCTTACTTCAGTAAAATCCGGAACACAACCATTGTGGATGGGTGATACGTCTCCAACGTATCGATAATTTATGAAGTATTCATACCATATTTGCCGATGTTTACAATACTTTTATATGATTTTGATGCACTTTATATGATTTATTTAGAACTAACCCAGACTGATGTTGTTTTCAGCTGAATTACCGCCGTGCTGTTTTTGTGCAGAAAATGAAAGTTGTCGGAATCGCCCGAAACTTTTTGATGATTTTTTCTGGAGGAAATAAGTAATATTGGAGCAACGAACCACCGGAGGGGAGCCACCTGTGGGCCACAAGCCATCAGGGCGTGGCCCCCATAGGCCGCGCCCTGATGTGTGCTGGGGCCCACGTGGCTCCGTTGCGCGTGATTCCAACGCTGAAATATCCTATAAATCCCAGAAACCCCAGAAATAAAGAGAGACTCTCCGTTCCGCCGCGCGCAACTCTCTATATCGACGAAAAACCAATCTGGAGCCGTTCCAGTACCCTGCCGGAGAGGGGAAACCATCATCGGTCGCCATCTTCATCATCCCGGCGGAAGCCATGACGAGGAGGGAGTAGTTCACCCTCGGGACTTTGGGTATGTACTAGTAGCTATGTGTTCAATCTCTCTCTCTCTCTCTCATGTTCTTGAGATGTCACGATCTTGATGTATCACGGGCTTTGTTAATATAGTCGGATCATATGATGTTATTCCCTTGCTACCTTGTTGTTATGAATTGAATCTTTACTTTTGAGATTTTATGTCGGATTGAATATTGGATCGGAAAGAATAACTTTGAGGTGGTTCTACTACCTACAGAAATTTCATCTTATTATTCTCCGCTAGATAGGAACTTTGGAGTGATTCTTTGTTGCACGTTGAGGGATGATCATATGATCCAACTATGTTAGCATTGTTGGGAGATTTCACTAGTGAAAGTATGAACCCTAGGCCTTGTTTCCAAGCATTAATGTACCGTTTTGCTCGTTGTTTACTATTTGTTCCCTTGCTGTTTTTATATTTTCATATTACAAAAACCTATATCTACCTTCCATATTGCACTTGTATCACCATCTCTTCGCCGAACTAGTGTACCTATACAATTTGCCATTGTATTGGGTGTGCGGACACAAGAGATTTCTTGTATTTGATTGCAGGGTTGTTTGAGAGAAACCATCTTCATCCTAAACCTCCCACGGATTGATAAACCTTAGGTCATCCACTTGAGGGAAAATTGCTACTGTCCTACAAAACTCTGCGCTTGGAGGCCCAACAAAGTCTACAAGAATAAAGTTGCGTAGTAGACATCAAGCCATTTTCTGGTGCCGTTGCCGGGGAGGTGAGTTCTTGAAGGTATATCTTTAGATCTTGAAATTAAATCTTTTAGTTTCTTGTTTTTCACTAGTTTGGTTTTATAAAAGAAAACTACAAAAAATGGAGTTTAGATTGCCTCAATTGCTTCGTCTTTTTAATGTCTTTCGTTAAAATGATGGTTCAGAAAATTGTGCTCAATTGGTAGAGGAAGAATTTATGAAAATACTTAATGAGAATTCCTTGAATGATGAGCATGATTGCAATTTTGATAGTATGAATTCTTTGAATATCCATGATGCTAATGATATGCAAATCTACAAGCTTGGGGATGCTATGTTTGATGAAGATGATATTTTTAGTCCCCCAAGTTTTGATGAGCATATTTATTATGATGATGACATGCCTCCTATCTATGATGATTATGATGATGACATGTATGCTATAAAGAGTGATAGTAACCATGAAACTTGTCATGATGATTTTAATATTGAATGTGGTTATGTCAATCAAGTGTCTCATGATAGTTATTTTGTTGAGTTTGCTGCCACTACCATGGATGAAAAGGAATTTGCTTATGTGGAGAGTAATGAAAATTATATGCTTGTGCATCATGAAAAGAATGATTTATGTTATAGTTATATTGTTGAATTCCTTCATGATGCTACTGAAATTTATTATGAGGGAGGAACATATGCTTGTAGGAATTGCAATAATATCAAGTTTCCTCTCTATGTGTTGAAAATATTGAAGATATGCTTGTTTTACCTTCCTATGCTAGTTGATTCTTGCTCCCATAAATTGTTTGCTAAAAAAATCCCTATGCATAGGAAGTGGGTTAGACTTAAATGTGCTTGTCATGAGATTCATGATGCTCTCTTGCATGTTTCAATTACTACTTTTTATGTGAGCATCATCGAGATCATCATGCCTAGCTAAAAGGCTTTAAAGAAAAGCGCTTGTTGGGAGACAACCCAACACTTTTACGTTCTGTTTTTGTGTGTTCACATGATTAAGCTACTGTATTAATCATGTTTTTGTCTTTTATTTCAGTAAAGTGCCAAGTAAAGCCTTTGGGATAGTATGGATACTTGTTGATTTGATTCGGTGCAAAAACAGAAAATTTTGCCTCCAGTAAAGAATTTCTCTGATTTTACTGGAGTGTCAAAAAATTCTGAAATTTTTACACCGTATTTATAGGCAAATTCTCTATGTTTTCCTAAGTTTTCAGAATTTTTAGAGATAGGGAAGTATGGTTATACTACAGATCTTCACAGACTGCTCTGTTTTTGACAGATTCTGTTTGCATGCATAGTTTGCTTGTTTTAGTGTTCCCATAGCTTATATTCATTGATATAAATTATGTGAATGGTAGAATACAGTAGGTAATATGTGAGAACAATTATGAATCTTGTCTTGACAGTACTGATACGTCTCCAACGTATCTATAATTTTTGATTATTCCATGTTGATATATTATCATTCTAGGATACTTTTTGGGTCATTATTTACCAATTTATAATATTTTTGAGCACTAACCTATTGATCTAGTGCCCAGTGCCAGTTGTTGTTTTCTGCGTGTTTTTGCCTTTGTAGGTTTACTGTACCTAACGAAGTCTAATTACCACGAAACTTTTTGATGATTTTTTCAGGACTATATGAAGACCTAGAAGCTTTAGAAGGTAGCCGAGAGGCGCACGAGGGCCCCACCACATATCAGGGTGCGCCCTGGGGGGGGCCCTGATATGTGGTGCCCCCCTCGGGCACCTCCCGACGTCCCTCTTCGGCCTATAAATTCTCTAATATTCTGAAAACCCTAGAGGCAGTCCCGAAACCCTTTTTCCGTCGTCGCAAGTCTCTGTTCCATCGCGAGGCCATCTCGAGCTCCATTCCGGCACCCTGCCGAAGGGGGGATCAATCACGGAGGGCCTCTTCATCAACCTTGCTGCCCTCATGATGACGTGTGAGTAGTTCACCACAGACCTACGGGTCCATAGCTAGTACCTAGATGGCAATCTCTCTCTTATGATCTTCAATACAATGATCATCGCATGTTCGCTTTGATCTATCCGATGTAATCCTATTGTGCGGTGTGTTTGTTGGGATCTGATGAATTGTGGGTTTATGTTCAGATTATTCATGAAAAGTATTTGAGATGCCTATGAATTCTATTATCTCTTGTGTGCATGATCATTATAGCTTCGTAATGCTCTCCGATCTATTGATGTGCTTTGGCCAAGTATATTGATATTTCACCGGTGGGAGTGGTGCGTTGTGGTAGGTTCAACCTGGCGAGTTTCTATATCCTAGTGACAAAGTAGGGGACAAGATGCGTCTTTGTGTTGTTGCTACTAAGGATAAAACGATGGGGTTCATTCATATTGTCTGAGTTTACTTTGTCTACATCATGTCATCGTTCTCCAAGCATTACTCTGTTTTACTTAATACTCTAGATGCATGCTGGATAGCGGTCGATGAGTGGAGTAATAGTAATAGGTGCAGGCAGGTGTCGGCCTATTTGCTTATGGACGTGATGCCTATATATACATGATCATTTCCGTGAACATTGAATAACTATCCACTTTTCTATCAATTGCCCAACAGTAATTTGTTTACCCACCGTATGCTGCCTACATGAGAGATGCCACTAGAGAACACTATGCCCCCCCGGGTCTATTCACTTATATATTCGCAAACGCTATATCTACCTTGCTGCCTTTATTTAATTTTTATTTATTTTACAATTTATATTTATCAACAATTATCTACACAAATCATTCGCTTGCAAATAACAAGATCAAGGGGATTGACAACCCTCTTGCCCGCGTTGGGTGCAAGTTGTTTGTTCATTCGTGTGTAGCCGTTGAAGACGGTTGAGGATTGATATTCCTATTGGTTCGATAAACCTTGGTTTCGTAACTGAGGGAAATACTTATCCGCTTTGTGCTACAATTACACATTGCTCTCCACAGAAAACCCAACGCAGATCACAAGTATCAAGTGCCTAAGTGAATGATCTTTATTTATTATACTAACCCATCTCACAAAGTTCCGTTAAGTTTTGTGTGATTGAAGTTTTCAAGTTTTGGGTGAGACACCAATATGAGGAGAATTAGGAGGGACAAGCACCTAAGCTTGGGGATGCCCAAGGTACCCCCAAGGTAATATCCAAGGAAGACTCAAGCGCCTATGCTTGGGGATGCCCCGGAAGGCATCCCCTCTTTCGTCTTCAACACCATCGGTATATTTTACTTAGAGCTATATTTTTATTCGTCACATAATATGTGTTTTGCTTGGAGCATCATTTTATTTTATTGTTCTCTGTTATATGTTATTTATAATCTTGTTTTTCAATAAAAAGTTCCAAGAATTGCCTTTTAGGATGCTTGAATTGCATGTTTGATGTGTGCTGTGTAAAAACATAAACTTTTGCTGTAGTGTTTGAATTTTCATATTTTATTGGAACGTGGAAACTTTCTGAAATTTTTACACAACATTTTCATATGAATTATTTATAATGTCCTGAAGTTTCACAATTTTTAGAGATACATAATTTCACTTTGTAAATTAATTGCTACAGACTGTCCTCTTTAGACAGATTGTTGTCATAGTTTTGTTATCTACTTCTCCTATTGTTTTCAAGACTTATATTGGTAGATATAAATTGTGGAAATGATAGTATACAGTACCTATTGTTTGGAAATTATTATGCAATTTGTCTTGGCAGTACATGAAGTGTTGATTTATTCTTATGTGTGCTAACCTATCTCACGAGTTCTTTCCAAGTTTTGGGTGGATGAAGTTTTTGAGACCTAGGTGAAACCGTGATATGCGAGGAATTAACGAGACATAAGAGCTCAAGTTTGGGGATGCCCAAGGCTCCCCAAGTAAATATTGCAAGAAGTCTCAAGCATCTAAGCTTGGGGATGTTACACATCCCACCTCTCCTCGTCAACTATCGTTTAGCCTATGTTGAGCCTAATTTTTTATTCGTTCACATGATATGTGTTATTCTTGGAGTGCTATTTTTGTTTAGTTTGATGTTTGAATAAAATACTCAGATATGAAAATCTTTATTGAGAGAGAGAGGCCCCACATAGCTACTTTATGGTTTGACTACTCATTGATCTTCACTTATATCTTTTGAGAGTAGTTTGAAGTTTACTCATGTGCTTCACTTATATCCTGAGAGTAAACGTTGAATGAATTGAATGTCATAAATGTAAAATTATATGTGCTTCATATGCTTGCTCCATGGGAGTAGTGACTTCACATACTAGGAGTATAAGCAGTAAAATTTATTGGAAGTTAACAAACTTAGTATTGGTCATTTAAACAATTCATGAAAGAATATTATAGGAAGAGAGGTTTCACATATAAACATACTATCTTGGACATCTTCTATGATTGTTAGCCCCATTAATTATTTTCAAACTTGATCAAGTAGTTGACGTTGGACAAGGAAGACAACGTAATGGTTATGTTTGTTTATATTCACGTAGCAGTTATATTGTCATGGATCCTCTAACATGTGATGCTTGTTTAGAACCTTTTGCTAGCCAAAACTTCATACTAAGTAGAAATACTACTTGTGCATCCAAATCCTTGAGCCAACTTTCTTCCATCAGAGTCCACCATATCTACCTATATATGGTATTTCATTGCCATTCCAAGTACATTTGCATGTGCCACCTCTACACATTCAAATAGACATCCGTTTTGTGTGCTTGTACCGCTCATGGAGCGACAGGGCGATCATTATCTTCCGTGCTAAGCGGGTTATTCTCAGGATAAGTATTTATTCACTTGTCAATGCACGAGAGAGGCTGGTAAAAAGGATGCCCAGTCCTGCATTATACAAAAATAAATAAACAAGAACTCCCCCTAGAAAGTTAATTGTTTGGATGGTACCCATGGATACGGCTAGACATGGAATGTGTTTGAATGGTGGAGGGGGAGTAAAAATTTAAATTCTGTTTGGGAACCACCAACAATGTGATTAGCATGGAAGATATTGAAAACTCTTTTGTGACGTTGACAGGAAAATATACCACTCAAAAATTACATATTTATATCTGCTTTAAAACAATGAGCTCTGGCACCTCTGCAAATCCCTGCTTCCCTCTGCGAAGGGCTTATCTTTTACTTTTCATGTTGAGTCAACTTCTTATTCCAGCCCCAATTCTTTAGTTGGCAAGCATCATGTGGTGGGAAAGATCTAGACACATATATCCAGTTGAATATAGGTGATGATGATTCATTATTTGTTGACATTATCCCCGGGATAAATTAGTTGGGAGGCAAAACATTAAGCCCCTATCTTCCTATGTGTTTGACTGAAACTATTTGTTCTAAAAATATGCTTTGAATGTCACCAATCATGGAAGACTAAATGATAGTTGAGTATGTGGGATTTGCTAAACCAAAGCTCTTACATAGACCCTTCCTGAAAATAAGATGAATTGTAATTGTTTGATGACTGAAAACATAGTTTGCTAGTTTTCAAGAAAGTTTACGGTCTATACTTTAACATGTGAATACCTTCCTACTTGATTATGAGAAGTTTTATGAGAAATACTTGCTGGTTTTGATGCTAGAAAAGTGGCTGAAATTATCCTTGATCAATATTATACATTATGCTAGCATTCACACTTCATAAATTACTTCTTTTATCATTTACCTACTCGAGGACGAGTAGGAATTAAGCTTGGGGATGCTGATACGTCTCCAACGTATCGATAATTTATGAAGTATTCATACCATATTTGCCTTTGTTTACAATAATTTTATATGGTTTTGATGCACTTTATATGATTTATTTAGAACTAACCCAGATTGACGCTGTTTTCAGCAGAATTGTCGTGGTGTTGTTTTTGTGCAAAAAATGAAAGTTCTCGGAATCGCCCGAAACTTTTTGATGATTTTTTCTGGAGGAAATAAGCAATATTGGAGCGAATAACCACTGGAGGGGAGCCATCTTTGGGCCACAAGCCATCAGGGCGCCCCCTAGGCCGCGCCCTGATGTGTACTGGGGCCCACGTGGATCCGTTGCGCGTGATTCCAACGCTGAAAAATCCTATAAATCCCAGAAACCCCAGAAATAAAGAGAGACTCTCCGTTCCGCCGCCGCAACTCTCTGTATCAACGAAAAACCAATCTGGAGTCATTTCAGTACCCTACCAGAGAGGGGAAACCATCATCGGTGGCCATCTTCAGCATCCCGACGGAGGCCATGACGAGGAGGGAGTAGTTCACCCTCGGGGCTAAGCGTATGTACCAGTAGCTATGTGTTCAATCTCTCTCTCTCTCTCTCTCTCTCTCTCTCTCTCTCTCGTGTTCTTGAGGTTTCATGATCTTGATGTATCACGGGCTTGGTTAATATAGTCGGATCATATGATGTTATTCCCTTGCTACCTTGTTGTGTTGAATTGAATCTTTACCTTTGAGATTTTGTTATGTCAGAGTGAATATTGGATTGGAGATCACTTGATATATGCCTTGAATGTGGATACCCGTGGTGACAATGGGGTGTTCTATTGATTCACTTGATGTATGTTTTGGTACTCAACTTGCGGATTCCCGAGGTGACATTGGGGTAATCTATGCATAGGGGTTGATACACGTTCTTGTCCTACGTTCTCCGATAGAAATCTTGGGGTGCTCCTTGAAGTTTTTTGTGTTGGATTGAATATGATAGATCTGAAATTGTTTGATGCATGTCGCATAATTTACCCACGGATACTTGAGGTGACATTGGAGTATCTAGGTGACATTAGGGTTGATTGATATGTATCATTGGTGTTATTTTAGTACGAACTCTAGGGCTGTTTGTGACACTTATAGGAATAGCTCAAAAAATTGATCGGGAAGAATAACTTTGAGGTGGTTCTAGTACCTACACCAATTTCATCTTATTGTTCTCCGCTAGATAGGAACTTTGGAGTGATTCTTTATTGCACATTTAGGGATGATCATATGATCCAACTATGTTAGCATTGATGGGAGATTGCACTAGTGAGAGTAAGAACCCTAGGCCTTGTTTCCAAGCATTAATATACCGTTTTGCTCGCTGTTTACTATTTGTTCCCTTGCTGTTTTATATTTTTAGATTACAAAAACCTATATCTACCTTCCATATTGCACTTGTATCACCATCTCTTCACCGAACTAGTGCACCTATAAATTTTTCCATTGTATTTGGTGTGTTGGGGACACAAGAGATTTCTTGTATTTGATTGCAGGGTTGTTAGAGAGAGACCATCTTCATCCTACACCTCCCACGGATTGATAAACCTTAGGTCATCCACTTGAGGGAAAATTGCTACTGTCCTAGAAAACACTGTGCTTGTAGGCCCAAAAAAGTCTACAAGAATAAAGTTGCATAGTAGACATCAATGGGTCTTTGCATTAGGGTTCCATAGTCGACACAAACAGTGGGTCCAGTAGTGGTAAGACGATGCCACAAAGTTGTATTTCATCAAGGGGAGTAAAAAATGATTTGGATTAGAGGCAAAAGGCGGATGACTACTAATTCGAGAGAAATATGTTGAAGGAATTACTTGTGTTTTTAAGTTTTTGTTTCATGCTATGATCTTTGTAGTCTTTGTTCTGAAATATGTTTTTATGCCATTAAGAGTTGTTTCATAATACATAGTAGAAAATTGAAGATGTTGCTCGCACAAAAATCACTTATCATAAGTAATAACAAAAATAAATAAATAAATAAATAAATATTAACAAATTTACCAACGTCTACATGAAACCAATGAGAACGATTAAATTTGTGTTTAAAGAAAAATATATTACAATGCAACATGATAAAAATGTTGAAAATATGGAAATGTAGTTTACAGAACGCGTGTGATCATACAAAATTCTATTATTATAGCATGCATAATTGGAAGGAAAGTCACACACACACACACACACACCCATCCACACACACATACATATATAATTAAAAAACCGCTAAACGTTTTTCGCAGAAGTATTATATTTGTAAATTGAAGTCATATGTTTGTAAATTCCATCATATTTAGTGGATTTTTTTAGGAAAATCAAATAATATGTTCTTATTGTTAAACTTTATAAAACTCTAGCATGCCCATCGGGCGGGCCAATTTGCTAGTTGTCTAAGGCCAACTCCAACGCACAACCCCAAACGGACGTCCGTTCTGGATTTTGTTCGTTTGGGTAGGGCAATGGAGCGGTGTCTGAGTGCTTTTGTGGATGTGATGGTTGTGCGTCCAATGCGCGGACGCTTCTAGTCTGCCACGGCCGGCAGTTGCCACCATGCACACAATATTTGTTGACATTGAAACACATTTTTTATTCCATATACATTTTGATACATGCATTCGTCAATTCTTCACTATGAGAACAAGACAAAAGAAAACAAGAACCACAATTAGACATTTTAAAATATATCCAACTTTCATAACTCCTCCCACTAGTTGGACTAATATCTTCTTTATGTCTTCATTGTTGATCTGTGGATTCTCGAGCTTGCCAATTCTTTCTCCTTTGATTCTAAATAAGTAGACATTGCTTTCCCTTTAGTCTCTTCTCTAGTCTCATCTCTAGCCTCAATTCTAGCAAACCAAACTTGCACCCATCTAGCAAATTGTGCACGAGCATCTAGCAAATTCCTTGCTATCAATATATCGATGTATTCTTCTTCCCAATACCAAAACCTGCACCAATCCTATAGGCAAATTTGAGCAAATAAGCTACCAAAATTGCGTCGAATCCGAGAGCACAACCAAATCAAAAGAAACACATATCCCATCTTTTTTTGCACTTGAAGAATACCCATCCAGGATGCTACGGCATCGTAGAGACGCGGCGCACGACCTGCCGCAGATAGTCATCGTACTTTATGAGCGGCAATGGTGAGCCAATGAGCCGTTGGGCTAGCGCTGAGCCAGGGCGATGGCCGGGCGTGACTTTGCCGGCGAACCAACGATGGGATAGATCCGAGCGGCTAGACGTGGAGTCAACACCTGCGTGTGACGTTGAGGCGTTGTTGGGGTTGTGCGGTCCGGTACCCGGCAAAACCATGGCAAGGCGCACTCTCCGGCGTCCAGATGCGGCAAATTCGGTCGGCTCATCTCACCGCAGATTGATAACCTACAAGTATAGGGGATCACAACAGTTTTCGAGGGTAGAGTATTCAACTCAAATTTATAGATTCGACACAAGGGGAGCCAAAGAATATTTGCGAGTATTAGCAGTTGAGTTGTCAATTCAACCACACCTGGAGATTAAATATCTGCAGCAGAGTGATCAGTAGCACAGTAGTATGGTAGTTTTGATAGCAGTAGTAACAATAACAATAATGGTAATAGTGATGGCAACGGTTTTGTAGCAAGTGTAACAGTAGCAGTAGCAATAGTAACTTAGCAAGAACAATATGTGGAAAACTCCTAGGCACTGGATCGGTGAACTCGTTGGATAATACTCATCATGTAATAGTCATAACCTAGGGTGACACAGAACTAGCTCTAGTTCGTAAATATAATGTAGGCATGTATTCTGTAAATAGTCATACGTGCTTATGGAAAGAACTTGCATGCCATATTTTGTCCTACCCTCCCGTGGCAGCGGGGTCCATAAGGAAACTAAGGGATATTAAGGCCTCATTTTAATAGATAACCGAAACAAAGCATTAACACATGGTGAATACATGAACTCCTCAAACTATGGTCATCACCGGAAAGTATCCCGACTATTGTCACACCGGGGTTTGCGGATCAGAACACGTAGCAGGTGCATATGACTAGCAAGATCGGATCAATAACATAGATATAATGGTGATAATAAACGGTTCACATCTGAAATCATGGCACTCGGGCCCTAGTGACAAGCATTAAGCATGGCAAAGTCATAGCAACATAAATCTCAGAACATAGTGGATACTAGGGATCAAGCCCTAACAAAACTAACTCGATTACATGATGAATCTCATCCAACTCCTCACCGACCAGCAAGCCTATGAAGGAATTACTCACTCCCGGTGGGGAGCATCATGGAATTGGCGATGAAGAATGGTTGATGATGACAACGACCAAAGATTCCCCTCTCCGGAGCCCCAAACGGGCTCCAGATCTGGCTTCCCGATGAAGAACAGGAGGTGGTGGCGGCTCCGTATCGTAAAACGCGATGAAACTTTCTCTCCTATGTTTTTCATCGAAAATAGGAATTTATAGTGCTGGAATTAGGGTTAGCGGGGCCACGAGGTGGGCACAACCCACCAGGGCGCGCCTAGAGGGGGTCGCGCGCCCTGGTGTATCGAGCCCAACCTGGACACCCCCTCCTGTGGTTCTTGGCTCCAGTATTTTTTATTTATTGTAAAATAATTCTCCAAAAAGTTTCGTCCAGTTCCGAGAACTTTTATTTCTGCACAAAAACAACACCATGGTAGTTCTGGTGAAAACAACGTCAGTCCGGGTTAGTTTCATTCAAATCATGCAAATTAGTGTCCAAAACAAGAGCAGAATCGTTAGGAAAAGTAGATACGACGGAGACGTATCAACTCCCCCAAGCTTAACCCATTGCTTGTCCTCAAGCAATTCAGTTGACAAACTGAAAGTGATAAAGAAAAACTTTTACGAACTCTTTTGTTCTTGTTTACATATATATACTTAAGTAGCACCTAGGTTTTCAGCAAAGATTATGACTAACCATGTCAGCAATAACTCTTAAAAATTATATTAGCTCATATCAATGACATAAGCAACTAGCGAGCAATAATAAAATATCTCAAATGCAAACACTTTGTCAAAACAATCATGATTTAATATGACAACAGTGGTATCTTGCTAGCCCTTTCTGAGACCGCAAAACATAAATGCAGAGCACCTCCAAAGTTCAAGCAGCGACTAAACATTGTAATTCATGGTGGAAAAGATCCAGTCATGCTGCATCCAACATTAACTATACACAATGCATGAGGATGATAATAGTTCTCTCAGATCTGGCGCTTATTTGAGAAGGTGATGACTCAACATAAAAGTAAATAGACAGTCCCTTCGCAGAGGGAAGCAGGGATTTGCAGAGGTGCCAGAGCTCAAAGCTTAAATCAGAGAATGATATAATTTTGGGAGGTACACCCTTCCTGTCAACGTTACGACCAAGAGTTATCAATATCTTCCATGCTAAACACATTAGCGGCGGTTCCCAAGTGGTAAAAGTAAAGGTTTACTCCCCTCCACCAACAAACACACTCCACGGCTAGGCGAATCCACGGGTACCGTCCATACCAACAACATTCCTGGGGGAATTTTGTTTCATTATTTGCATTTTTTATTTTGGGACTAGGAATCCCTATTACCGCCCTCTCGTGCAAGGACGAGTGAATAAACACTCATCATGAGAATAACCCGCTTAACATGGAAGATACTGACTGCCCCCTGTCGCTCCATGAGCGGTCCAGGCACACAAAACAGATGTTCATTTGAAATTTTAGAGGTGGCACATGCAAATTTACTTGGAACGGCAAGGTACTACCACATATAAGTAGATATAGTGGACTCATCTGGAATAACTTTGATTTAAGGATTTTGACGTACAAGCAGTATTCCCGATTAGTACAGGTGAAGGCTAGCAAATTGGTTGAGAAGCGGCCAGCTAGAGAGCGAAAACGGTCATGAACATACATTATGAATAATAAACATTGAATACTAGCATGAGTAGGATATGGACACCATGAACATAAATATCTTGAAGGCTATGTTGGTTTTGATTCAACTACATGCGTGAACATGTGCCAAGTCAAGCCACTTGAAACATTCGGAGGAGGATACCATATCATCATACTACATCACAATCATTTTAATGCATGTTGACATCCAAAATAAATCATTATCCACTCCTAACTACTTAAGCATGGCATGAGCAACTATAATATCTAATTGTCATTGCAAACATGTTTGATCATAGTATGCTGAATCATGGATACTAGGTTAAACATATTTACAAAAACAAAAACAAGTTGAGTTCATACCCGCTTCCCTCTGCCACAGTCACTTCGTCAAATATCGTCATTATTGTCTTTCACTTTCATGACCGAATAATATGAAAATAATAATAGTGCAAGAGTGCCGTGGACTAAGCGGGAATCTACAAACATTTTATTCAAAAGGAGAAGACAAAGTAACATGGGCTCTTTGTTAGATTAACAATAATGCAAATGAGAGCCACTCAACATTTTCATTGTGGTCTTCACCTTGGCACGACTCAAATAAAAGGAAAATAATTTCAGAGAAACACATTGAAATATTTTTAGAGTTTTTTTTTACTTAAAGAAAGCAAATTAAAGAGGGAAAAACAAAAGCTAGAAAAACTATTTACACGGGAAAGCTCCCAACAAGTAAAAGAAGAAACGAGAAATCTTTTTGGGTTTTCTTTTGCTACTACAATGAAATTAAACTAGAAAGAAAAACCTAAAAGAAGTAGGAAATATTTTTGGATTTTCGCAAGGTTTTTCAAACACGCAAGAAGAACGCAAGAAAATAAATCTAGCATGGATAATACAATGAAAAAGTGTGGACACCGACAAATGGAATGAAGAGTGTAAACATGAATATAATGTTGGTGGAAATACGTACTCCCCCAAGCTTAGGCTTTTGGCCTAGCTTGGCAATCACCATCCGTAATAGCCATCCGGTTCTAAGTTGAAGTGCGGTGGCGACGGCACCTGAGCGTCCCACTCCTGGGGCTCCTCCTCAGCCGCTGCCAGGTTGTTCCGGTAGGCTGTGATGTCCTCTGGCATGATCCTCTATCCGTTCTTGGCAGTAGAATCAAACAAAGCAGGTGCAGGCAACGGGATAACATCACGGGTAACCACGCTGATTACTAAGTTTTAGCGAATGTTATGAAAAGAGTCAGGTGCATCAATAAATTGATGGTCCTACAATGCCTTGTGATCTAGATAAACTTGGGACAATGGATAATCATGTGGGCGAATCTGAACATTAAAGTGTCTCGCTAAGCGAGTAGCATAAATACCACCATGTTTCTTGCACTTAGTCCTATTAAGGTGTAGGCGACGTGCAATAATAGCCCCCATGCTAAAGGTGTGATCATTGTGCAGTGCACGACGTAAAATGGCGAAGTCGGGGGCACTGAGTGCACCAACCTTTTCCCTAGCGGTTAAACACTTCGTGATGAACAAAGCAAAGTAATGTACAGAAGGAAACTGCAAACTGGTGGGAGTGGCGTTTGACACTCCTCTTTCATCACCCACTATCAAAGTGAGGAGAAAGTCTTCAAACTCCGCTGGTCTAGGCTCTCTTAATTCCCCATCAGAAGGGATCAAACATATGTCACAGAAGTCAGTGAGCGGTATCTTATGAGTTTCAGTATATAACTTAAACTACACCTCAGGAGGATTATTCTTACTCAGAAAATGAAAACTTTGCACAAAGGAATTTGTAAGGAGGTGGTGTTGGTCACACTTAGCTGCGAGGAAGTCGGTCAGCCCAGCATTTGCAACGAATTGGGCAAACTCTTCATGGAACCCGGCCTCCTCCATGAAGGCATTATGCGGCCATTCACACGGCCGCACCTCCGCCGTTCTCAGAGTGTGGAGGTCATTGTCCGATGATTCCCCAATGAATCCTTTTGAATTCTTATTGGAGGAAAACTTCCTAAAGAAATCCATCTTATTCCTATAATTAAATTTCTAAAAAAATTAGTCAACTAAAGTTCGTAAGATTGATAGCAGCTACTCATAAGGATGCCTAGAGGACATATTAAGCATTCAAACTACTTAGAACTCTAAGAATTCAACATGCAAGTCCACCTACAGCGGCACCAAGAGTAGCTAATTATTCTAAAAATAAACCACTAAGTCAAAAACTAATTGGAGCAACCGAGGAGTCACATACCAAGTAGCAATCCCCCAAAACAGTTTCGGAAACGGAGCTTTGAGCAAAGAGATCAAAATCCGCGGGTTTGAGAGCAAGAACACGCGAGAGAGAGATATGGTGATTTTTTCTGGAGGTAAGAGATGCCATGGGCTAAAGAGGTAAGTGAGGGGACCCACGTGGGGACCACAGTCCACCAGGGCACGCCTGGGGTTGTTGGCGCACCCTGGTGTCTTGTGGACACCAGGTGCACCCCCTCTGATGTTATTTGCAATAGAAATTCAGAAATATTCAGAAAAAAATCGTGTTAAATTTTCAGAACATTTTGAGAACTTTTATTTTTGGGTATTTTTTTATTGCATGGAAAAAACAGAAAATAGGATAAACATGGCATTTTATGTTATTAGACTAAGAAAAATAAAAAGCACGTGTGAGCAGAAGGTTGTGTCTACTAGATTCATCAACTTCATACCTCTCAAAAATGATCCATTAATAAGGTTTATCAAGTCTTATTAACAACCACTTCCGATTAGCATGAAACCGAATAACTTTTGTAAAACACTAAGGGGATATGCATATCCCCAACAATAAGTATGTCATATTTGTTTTTGGCAGTAGGTAGAGGTAGTTGAAAACTTCCAATAGTGCGTGTCGGAGATTCTTCAATAATATTTATACCATTCACTTGGAATTGTTTCTTCGGAAAGTGCACCGTATGCTCATTACCGGTGATATGAAAAGTAACTTTGCTTTTATTGTAATAAATAACAGCCCCTGCAGTATTCAAAAAGGGTCTACCAAGGATAATAGACATGTTGTCGTCCTCGGGCATCTCAAGAATAACAAAGTCTGTTAAGATAGTAACATTTGCAACAACAACGGGCACATCCTCACAAATATTGATAGGTATGGCAGTTGATTTGTCAACCATTTGCAATGATATTTTAGTAGGTGTGAGTTTATTCAAATCAAGTCTTTTATATACAGAGAAAGGCATAACACTAACACCAGCTCCCAAATCACACAAAACAGTTTTGACATAATTTCTTTTAATGGAGCAAGGTATAGTTGGTATTCCAGGATCTCCAAGTTTTTTAGGTACTCCATCCTCAGCTTCAGGTATCTTTCTTTTATTAGTGATGCTGTCTTTCATGTATTTTGCATAAGGGGCCATCTTTAAGATATCAGTTAAGTGGGTGCGCAAAAAGACTGGCCTAATCATTTCAGCAAAGCGTTCAAATTCTTCATCATCCTTTTTCTTAGATGGTTTAGGTGGAAAGGGCATGGGTTTCTGAACCCATGGCTCTCTTTCTTTACCATGTTTTCTAGCCGCAAAGTCTCTCTTATCATATCATTTATTTTTAGGTTGTGGGTTATCAAGATCAACAACATGTTCTATTTCAACATCATTATCTGGTTCTTTGTCATTGTTCGGTTGAGTATTTTGATGAACTTCTATCATTTTCATTATCACTAGGTGGATGTTCATTACCAAACTGAGTTTTAGCATCAGAAATAGAGACATCATTATTATCAGGAGGTTTTTCTATCTCAGGCTCACTAGAGGTATGTTGAGTCCTATCATTTTTCTTTTCCTTTTTCTTTTTAGAAGGACTAGGTGCATCAGTATTAATTCTCTAAGAGTCTTGTTTAATTCTTTTTGGATGACCTTCCGGATAAAGAGGTTCTTGGGTCATTGTACCTCCTCTAGTCACTACTCTAATAGCATGATCATTCATATTATTATTCATTTTATTAAGCAATTCTCTTTGAGATTTAGCAAATTCTTCTAACTGGGTTTGAACCATAGAGGCATGTTTCCCTACACCTCTAACATCATTACTGATTCTAAATAACAAGTCAGTCAAGCGGGCAATCATATCAGAATTATATTTTAATTGTTTCAGAACATTTGCATTGAAGTGATCTTGTTTCCTAATGTAGCTATCAAACTCATATAAGCATTGACTAGGATGTTTATGGTAAGGGATATCACTTTCATCAAACTTTAATAAATAATTTACCTCTACCACCTGTTGAGGTGGTGGTGCGTCAATGCCATGTATTTCTTCAATAGGTGGTAAATTCTTAACATCCTCAACTTTAATACCTTTTTACTTCATACATTTCTTTGCCTCTTGCATATCTTTGGGACTGATAAATAAGATACCCCTCTTCTTCGGAGTGGGTTTAGGCAGTGGTTCAGGGAGAGTCCAATCATCATAATTCATCAATATATTATTCAATAGTTCCTCAGCTTGTTCAACAGTTCGTTCCCTAAAAACACAACCAACACAACTATCTAGGAAGTCCCTAGAAGCATCAGTTAGTCCATTATAGAAGATATGAAGTATTTCATTTTTCTTAAGAGGGTGATCAGGCAAAGCATTAAGCAATTGGAGAAGCCCTCCAAGCTTGTGGGAGACTCTCTTCTTCAATTTGCACAAAGTTAAATATTTCCTTTAAGGCAACTTGTTTCTTATGAGGAGGAAAATATTTTTCAGAGAAGAAGTAAATCATATCCTAGGGACTACGCACACAACTAGGAGCAAGAGTATTGTACCATATCTTAGCATCACCCTTGAATGAGAACGGAAATAATTTGAGAATATAGTAATAGCGAATCTTCTCATCATGAGCAAAGAGGGTGGCTATATCATTCAACTTAGTAAGATGTGCTACAATAGTTTCAGTTTCATAGCCATGGAAAGGATCAGATTCAACCAAAGTAATAAACTCTGGGTCGACAGAGAATTCATAATCCTTATCAGTAACAAAGATAGGTGAAGTAGAAAACTTAGGATCACATTTCATTCTAGCATTCAAAGTCTTTTCTTTATACTTGCATAATAATTTCTTAAGATCATCTCTATCCTTACAAGACAGGATTTCTCTAGCTATCTCCTCATGCATAACATAACCTTCAGGTATCTTAGGCATTTCAAATCTAGGAGAGCTAGGTCTAATAGGTGTTTCATAGTTCTCAGTTTCAAAGACTTCATTAGTTTCAATAATCTCACCAGTTTCAATAATTTCATTCTCTTTAGCTCTAGCAATTTGTTCATCAAGAAATTCACCTAGTGGCACATTATCATCAAGCATGTTACTAGCATCATCATAAGAATTATTCATAGCAGAAGTAGCATCATCAATAACTTGCGACATATCAGGATTAATAGCATGTGGTGGTGTTGCAAGCTTACACATAACCGAAGGTGAATAAAGTATAGAGCTAGATGGCAATTCCTAACCTCCCCTCGTCTTAGAGGGAAAAATCTTGGTTCTTGTATCCTTCAGATTCTTCATAGTGATCAATTGATATAAATCCCAAGTGACTCAACAAATGTAGCTATTTTCCCCGGCAACAGCGCCAGAAAAAGGTCTTCATAACCCACAAGTATAGGGGATCGCAACAGTTATCGAGGGTAGAGTATTCAACCCAAATATATAGATTCGACACAAGGGGAGCCAAAGAATATTTGTGAGTATTAGTTATCAATTCAACCACACCTGGAGATTAAATATCTGCAGCAGAGTGATCAGTAGCACAGTGGTATGATAGTTTTGATAGCAGTAGTAACAGTAACAGTAACGGTAACAGTGATGGCAATGGTTTTGTAGCAAGTGTAACAGTAGCAGTAGCAATAGTAACTTAGCAAGAACAATATGTGGAAAACTCGTAGGCACTGGATCAGTGATCTCGTTGGATAATATTCATCATGTAACAGTCATAACCTAGGGTGACACAGAACTAGCTCCAGCTCATAAATATAATGTAGGCATGTATTATGTAAATAGTCATACGTGTTAATGGAAAAAACTTGCATGACATCTTTTGTCCTACCCTCCCGTGGCAGCGGGGTCCATAAGTAAACTAAGGGATATTAAGGCCTCTTTTTAATAGAGAACCGGAACAAAGCATTAACACATAGTGAATACATGAATTCCTCAAACTATGGTCATCACCGGAAAGTATCCCGACTATTGTCACTCCGGGGTTTACGGATCATAACACATAGCAGGTTGATACGTCTCCGTCGCATCTATAATTTTTGATTGTTTCATGCCATTTTTATACAACTTTCACGTATTTTTGGCAACATTTCATTTGATTTATTGGACTAACCTATTGATCCAGTGCCCAGTGCCAGTTCCTGTTTCTTGCATGTTAGTTGTTTCGCAGAATATCCATATCAAACGAATTCCAAACGTGATAAATTTTACAAAGATTTTTTTGGAATATTTGTGAATTTTGAGAAGTTGAATCAACGCAAACGGAGTCCCACAGCCCCCACGAGACACCAGGGCGCGCTCGTAGGGCCCAGGCGCGCCTTGGTGGGTTGTGCCCACCTCGTACGTCGGTTGGAGCTCTCCTTCGGGTTCAAAGAAGCTAATTTTTGGATAAAAATCCCCTGAAAATTTCAGCCCGATCGGAGTTACGGATCTCCGGAATATAAGAAACGGTTTTCGGCCAAAAAACAGGAATGTGAAACAGAAGAGAACAGAGAGGGAGATCCAATCTAGGAGGGGCTCCTGCCCCTCCGCCGCCATGGCGGCCATGGACCAGAGGGGTAACTCTCCTCCCATCTAGGGGGAAGGCCAAGGAAGAAGAAGAAGGAGGGGGGCTCTCTCCCCCTCTCTCCCGGTGGCGCCGGAACGCCGCGGGGGCAAGCATCGTGACGGCGATCTACTCCAACAACTTCGCCGCCGTCAACACCAACTCTCCCCCCCTCTATGCAGTGGTGTAACTCCCCTTTTCCCTGATGTAATCTCTACTTAAACATGGTGCTCAACTCCATATATTATTTACCAATGATATTTGGCTATCCTATGATGTTTGAGTAGATCCGTTTTGTCCTATGGGCTAATTGATGATCATGGTTGGTATGAGTGTATCTTTTATTATGGTGCTGTCCTATGGTGCCATCCGTCACGCGCAAACATGGGGGATCCCCGCTGTAGGGTGTTGCAATGTGTTCATGATTTGCCTATGGTGGGTGGCGTGAGTGACAGAATACACACACCCGAGTAGGTGGGTTATTGCATATGGGAGTTAGGAGGACTTGATACTTAATGCTATGGTTGGGTTTTACCTTAATGATCTTTGGTAGTTGCGGATGCTTGCTAGAGTTCCAATCATAAGTGCATATGATCCAAGTACAGAAAGTATGTTAGCTCTTGCCGCTCCCTCATATAAAATTGCAAGAATGATTACCGGTCTAGTTATCAATTGCCAAGGGACAAATAACCTTCTTGTTTGACAAAAATCTTTCTACTAAACAACTAACTCTCATTATCTTGCTTTTTACTCGTAGTTTTATTTCCCGCAAAGTACTTCTAGTTTTATTCGTGCAAACTATCCTTTCACCTACAAAGTAGTTTCATACTTGTTCTAGGTAAAGCAAGCATGAGCGTGCGTAGAGTTGTATCAGTGGTCGATAGAACTTGAGGGAATATTTGTTCTACCTTTATCTCCTCATTGGGTTCGACACTCTTACTTATCGAAAAAGGCTACAAACGATCCCCTACACTTGTGGGTTATCAAGACCTTTTTCTGGCGCCGTTGCCGAGGAGCAATAGCGTGGGGTGAATATTCTCGTGTGTGCTTGTTTGCTTTATCACTAAGTAATTTTTATTTTCTGTTATTAGTTGTTTTATATCTTTAGTTATGGATATGGAACACGAAACACCAAAAAAATTAGTGGTACTTGCTACTCATGGAGATGGGGAACCTCCTAAAACCCTCGTTGCTAGTTATGTGTAAAGTATTAAATACTACTTTGATAATCCTGAGAAGACCCCATTCAACTTGATAATGGGAGTAATGTTGGATCAATGTGAATACTTTAGAGATTATCACTTGACTCAAAAAGGGAAATTGTTACGGGATCAAATTCATATGTTGCATTGGTATGCTCGGGAGCTATGCTTGAGATATGATATTACTTGTTGATCTAGGATGAACGCTCCACACCTTCCCTTTTCATGCAAATTTAATGATAATGAAAGCTTAGCTTCTTATGCTAAAGGTATTTATGATTACTATGATGTGGAACGAATAGAAGAATTTGTTGCTTTTAAAGGTGCTTATGAAGTTGCTTCTTTGATGGAAAAGTATGATGATGTTTCTTACAAATCTGAAAATTTTGCCATACTTAAATATTGCTATGAGAATTACGATTGCAATGCTGATATTATTGAATTTATTGAAAGAATGACCGCTGCCTTGGAAGAGACTAATATTTTGCAGGCATCTATGGAAGAACAAATTGCTGAAACTGTGAGCTCATTAGATGAAAAAGATGAGGAGGAGGAGAGCGAAGAACAAAAGGAGGAAGAGCGGATTAGTTACCCGTGCCCACCTTCTAATGAGAGTAACTCTTGAACTCGTACATTGTTTAATTTACCTTCGCACATACCGAAGGATGAATGCTATGATGAATGCTATGATCCCTTGGATTCTTTTGAAATATCCCTTTTTGATGAACTAGATGCTTGCTATGCTTGTGGCCATGATGCCAATATGAATTATGCTTATGAAGATGAACTTGCTATAGTTCCTTATGTTAAGCATGAAATTGTTGCTATTGCACCCACACATGATAGTCCTATTATCTTTTTGAATTCTCCCAACTACACTACATCGGAGAAGTTTGCTCTTATTATGGATTATATAGATGGGTTGTGTTTAGCTACTACACATGATGATTTTGATGAATATAATATGCATGTGTTTGTTGCTCCTACTTGCAATTATTATGAGGAACTACATCTTCACCTCTCTATGTTTCCAATACTATAAAATTGCAAGAAACAGTTTATACTATGCATTGGCCTTTACTTAATGTGCATGAATTGTTCTTGTATGACATGCCGATGCATAGGAAGAGAGTTAGACTTCGTTGTCACATGATATATATCACTTTGTGCTCACTACTAAATTACAAATCATTGTTAATTAAAATTGGCTGTGATATACCTTGGGATCTGGGTGGATCCATTACTTGAGCACTTTATGCCTAGCTTAATGGCTTTAAAGAAAGCGCTGCCAGGGAGACAACCCGGAAGTTTTAGAGAGTCACTTATTTCTGTTGTGTGCTTTTATAAAGTTTTAAAACAAAAAAAATATAGAGGGGAACCTAAAACTTCACAAAAGGAAAGGTGAAAGTGAGAAGAGATGATGAGCATCATTGAAGTGGGGGCTAGCCTTGAACTTCTGTTCATGCCCATGGAAACTTTGTGAATCTTGAATCACGGAAACTTTTCCAACAAAAATAATTATGCCATTGTACAAATCCATTGTATTATAAAAATAATGTGCCAAGATTTTCCTTTAGGATGTTTGAATTGCTTGTTTGATGTGTGCTGTGCAAAAACAGAAACTTTTGCCGTAGTGCTTGAATTTTCATATTTTACTGGAGTGTGCAAAAATTCTGAAATTTTTACACAGTACTTTTATGCAAATCATTTCTCATGTCCTAATTTTTCAGAATTTTCTGAGCTACATAAGTATACGTGTCTACAAATATTTACAGACTGTCCTGTTTTTCACAGATTGTTGTTATAGCTGCTTTGCGTGTTTATGTTTGAATTCTTGTTGAGCCCCATTGACTTGAGAGCCATAGAATTGTGATAGCATACAGTGGGTAATGTTAGATTATAATTATGCAATAATGTTATGGCAAGACATGATGGGATTTGGTGTTATGTGTACTAACGGATCTCACGAATTTTCTGTTAAGTTTTGTGTGATTGAAGTTTTCAAGTTTTGGGTGTTATCACGATGAGAAGGAATAAGGAGCAGCAAGAGCCTAAGCTTGGGGATGCCCAAGGCACCCCAAGGTAATATTCTAGGAAGACTCAAGCGTCTAAGCTTGGGGATGCCCCGGGAAGGCATCCCCTCTTTTATTCCAAATCATCGGTATGTCACTTGGAGCTATATTTTTATTCATCACATGATATGCGTAAAATCTTGGAGCGTATTTTGTGTTCAGTTTTCACTTTTCTTTTATTCACCATGCTGGTATGAGATAGTCCATGGTTGATTTATAGAATGCTCATTGTACTTCACTTATATCTTTTGAGTATGGCTTTATAGAATGCTTCATGTGCTTCACTTATATCATTTGAAGTTTGGATTGCCTGTTTCTCTTCACATAGAAAACCGTTATTTGTAGAATGCTCTTTTGCTTCACTTATATTTATTAGAGCATGGTCTTTTGTAGAAAGAATTAAACTCTCTTGCTTCACTTATATCTATTTAGAGAGTCAACAGGAATTGGTCATTCACATGGTTAGTCATAAAATCCTACATAAAACTTATGGATCACTGGGTATGATATGTTTGATTCCTTGCACTAGTTTTGCGATATAGAGATGACAATATGTGGGAGGTACTAGTGGATGATCATGTTTAGTAAGATATTGGTGTTAAGGTTTGTGATTCCCGAAGCATGCACGTATAGTCTCCCGTTATGCTAGGAAGTTGGAGCACAATTAATTCTTGATTGTCTATCTTTGTGTGAAGGTCGGAGGCGCGTGCTACTTCTTGAGCATGCGTTTGTTTTCCCTTGAAGAGGAAAGGGTGATGTAGCAAAGTAGATAAGTATTTCCCTCAGTTGTTGAGAACCAAGGTATCGATCTAGTAGGAGATACAAGCAAGTCCCCAATAGATGTACCTACATAAAGAATCAAACACTTGCACCCAACGCTATAAAGGGGTTGTCAATCCCTTCACGGTTACTTGCAAGGATGAGATCTGATAGAGATAGATATGATAGATTGCTTGAACGGAAAGTAAAACAAAAGTAAAAATAATGCGGCAAGGTATTTTTGGTATTTTTGGTTTTAGATCTGAAAGTATATGTAACGCCCCCAATCTCGTCCGTACGCTAATCATACACACAGTGCGTACGACCAAGATTAGGGACTCACTGATTGATATCACAACACAACACTAGACACAAATTAAAGTCATACAGCTTCATATTACAAGCCAGGGGCCTCAAGGGCTCGAATACAAAGCTCGACAAAGCACGAGTCAGCGGAAGCAATTAATATCTGAGTACAGACATAAGTTAAACAAGTTTTGCCTTAAGAAGGCTAGCACAAACATAAGCAACGGATCGAAAGAGGCGGGGCCTCCTGCCTGGGAACCTCCTAACTACTCCTGAGCGTCGGCAGTCTCCACGTAGTAGTAGGCTCCTGCGGTAGTGTAGTAGTCGTCTCCGACGTACTCCATCTCCTGGGCTCCATCGTCTAAACGCAGAATCGTATCGAGGGGGAAAGAGAAAACAAAGCAGCGGTGAGTACTCATCCAAAGTACTCGCAAGACTGACATCAGATCTATGCTAAGTATGCATCATTATCAAGGGGAGGGATTATATCTGGACTGACTGCAGAAAGCAAGAATAGGGAGAAGGCCTAGTCCTATAGAAGACTAGCATCTTCAGCATCTTGCAGCATTAGAAGAGAGTAGACTGGTATCTCAAATATAGTCATATTATTGTAGCAATTTTATTAAGTAACCACGCTCAGAGATTCTTCCTCGACTCCCTGCGAGGAAGCAATCTCAGAGCCATAATTCATTTCAAATTTAAATCACAGTTATAGTTGTATAAGGTCAAGGTACAACTCCAAGTCGTCCTGTTACCGTGGACACGGCTATTCGAATAGTTTGTTCTTCCCTGCAGGGGTGCACCGCATTTCCAACACGCCTGATCACCTCCGGCCGGACACACTTTCCTGGGTCATGCCCGGCCTCGGGATAGCAGCACGTCGTCACCCCACCTAGGCTCAACGAAGAGGCCAGCCCGCCGGTCTAAATCCTAAGCGCGCAGGTTCGTGGGCCCACTTGCCCTTGCGCTCCTGCACGATGCGTACGCGGCTGGAAACAGACCTAGTACACTCCAGTCCAAGAGCTGCACCGTCCAGTCCAATCCGTCGCGCGCCGCTCCATTGCTGACGTCCGAAGAGCTTCGGCTGATACAATGACGCTGAGTACCCATAACTTCTCCCACGCGATGGTTTGGTGCGTAAAAAGGCCAACGACCCAACTCAGATCAAATACCCAACCCATTAGCATTTTATTAATGCGGGGCAAGCGCGACCCTCAAAGTGCGGTCCCGTCACCCCGACTCGAGGATGTGTGGCAAGGGCCTCTCCTGCCCGTCCATGCCTCAACATAACCCGGATGCCTTACCGGCGCATCCCACCACATCTCACACATGGGTACCCTTGGGGCCGACCCGTCTCAAGACTGTCGGGAACTCAGGTCCACCTCAACCAGGGTGGTACCGCCTGTCCCTCCAGTCCCGTCTTTCCCATGTAAACAAAGTCAAGTAGAAGTAACTGTGTGTTTATACACCAAGTGGATATCCAAGGAATCACCCTCGATGGATCCCACTCGAGGTATGTGTATGACAAGAGTCGCTATCGATAAATGGGAAGGAGGAATCACCCTCGATACCCACAATCGATTAGCTACGCTACAGAATTAACATCGGGAGTGCTAAGTGAGGTATCACCCTCGGCACTCGATAGTAGCTCTGCAGTGCCATACTTAAGGGGTGTGCGGTGATGTGAGGGGTCTGGCTCGTCGGTCGGTTGACCGAGTCTTCGGGTCTTCGAGTCGTCGAGTCGTCCATGAAGAAGCAGGGGCAACTGGGACTAAGGGGGTCACTGGGGATTCACTGATCAACCTATACTAGGCAGTTGATATGATTGCAGGTAAAGTAACAGTTTATCAAAAACAGGCTATGCATCAGAATAGGAGCTAACTAATACAATAGCAAAATCTAATGCAAGAATAAGAGGGAAAGGAATGGGCGATATCGGAATGCTCAAGGGGGGTTTGCTTGCCTTACTGCTCTGCTGCAAAGGGCTGACCGTCAACGTTGTAGGCGTACCTGGCAGCAGCGTCAGTCTCGGGGTCTACCAGAGAGAAGAGGGGGGAGAAATAATAAATATAAGGGAGACAAATGCATCACGATGCATGACATGGCAATATGCAGGGCTAGACATGCACTAACGCAGTATTACACGTCGCAGACGGGTCGGAAGAATATCTGACGATATTTTCCGGGTCTCGGGCTACTACCGGACAGACGAAATCGATGGAAAAGTTCCATGTTTGCTATGCTAGGGGCACCTGACAGACTAACGGACTGCGTATTCGGATTCGTGGAATTATTCTGAGCAACTTTCATGTTCAAAACTTTTTAATCCGGACTACGGTTTATTTTATATTAATTTTTAAAGATTTAATAATATTCTGGAATTCCTTTTAATTATTAATTCGAATTATCCAAAACAGTAAATACTGTTTAAATTTAATTAATTAACAGATTAATTAACATCTTAATTAATTAATCTAATTAAACTTAATCATCTAATTAACTAATTAATTACTTAATTAATTAATTCACTAATTAACTAAATAATTAATTTAACTAATTGTTTTTAATTACTTATTTATTTTTAACAATTATTATTATTATTATTATTTTAACAGGGGCACTGGGCCCCGCGTGCCATTGGCTGGGCCGGACAATGTCCGGGCGGCACCCATTCGGGCGCCGGACATGTTCGGCCGGGGCGCGTCCAGACCGCACGTACGCGCGCGCGTGCACCGGCCGGCGCGGTGGCCGCCGGCGGGGGCAGGGGGGGAAGGGGCGAGGGCGGCGAGCTCACTGGGGGGGCGAGGCGGCGGCGGCCGGCGGTGCGGCGGCGGGGCGGCGAGGTGGCGGCGGTGGCGACTTGAGGCGGCGGGGCCACGAGGTGGCGGCGGGGCGCGGCGCGGGGGCGACGCGGCGGGGCGGGTCGGGCCGTCCGGATCCGTTCTGCGGGGGGAGGGGGGGGACGCGCGCGGGGCTCGGGTGGGAGCAGTTGGCGGCGGGGCGGACGGGGCGGTGCCGAGCCCGTCGGCGGGGGGGGGGGGGGGGGGGGGGGCGTGGAGCGGGTGGGGCGAGCCGGCGCGGGCTCCAGGCGGCGGCGGAGGGGTGGGGTGTGGGGGCGAATGGGATCGGGGGCTGGGGGCGCTAGGGTTGCCCGTGGCCCCCTTATAGTGGCCGGCTGGGCCGGCCTGTTTAGGCCCAGTAGGGTTTTTTCTTCTTCTTCTTTTTTTAGTTTTAGTTTCTTTTATTATTTTTAGTTTCTGATTTGATAATGTTTTAATACATGATGAGTTTTAATAAATGATACAATCTACACCTAAATTAGTATTGAAATTTAACCCACTGTAAGAAAATGTCCACACATTATTTTAATTAGTTTGCAATTTTTATTTTAAATAAAAGTATTTATTAATTATTCTTAAATGCTGTTTTAATTATTTTAGTGTCATAAACATTTTATAATAGTGTAGTTTCTCCACCAACATTACTTTTGAATTATCCGACACACTCGGAGCATTTTAGTTTTAACTTTCGAAAACTTTTATTGTTTGGCTCGATTTTGAATTTGAATTTGTACGGGAGTGAATCATCGCCAGATTAGCAACAGTAAACGCGGTGACGTGGTATCATTAGCGTGGAATTACTGTAATTTAATTACAAGGATTACTGTAGCACAAATCCAGGGCGTCACAGTATAAGATGGAAAATAGACCCGGGGGCCATAGGTTTCACTAGAGGCTTCTCTCATGATGGCAAATAATACGGTGGGTGAACAAATTACTGTCGAGCGATTGATAGAAAAGCGAATAATTATGAAGATATCCAAGGCGATGATTATGCATATAGGCATCACGTCCGTGTCAAGTAGACCGAAACGATTCTGCATCTACTACTATTACTCCACACATCGACCGACTCCTGCCTGCATCTAGAGTATTAAGTTCATGAAGAACAGAGTAACGCATTAGGTAAGATGACATGATGTAGAGGGATAAACTCAAGCAACATGATGAAAACCCCATCTTTTTATCCTCGATGGCAACAATACAATACGTGCCTCGCTACCCCTACTTTGTCACTGGGTGAGGACACCGCAAGATTGAACCCAAAACTAAGCACTTCTCCCATTGCAAGAATTACCAATCTAGTTGGCCAAACCAAACCAATAACTCGAAGAGACTTACAAAGATATGAAATCATGCATATAAGAATTCAGAAAAGACTCAAATAATATTCATAGATAATCTGAAAATAAACCCACAATTCATCGGATCTCGACAAACACACCGCAAAAGAGTATTACATCGGATAGATCTCCATGAAGATCATGAAGAACATGGTATTGAAGAGCAAAGAGAGAGAAGAAGCCATCTAGCTACTAGCTATGGACCCGAAGGTCTGTGGTAAACTACTCATGTAGGAGATATGCCCAAGAGGCAATAATAAATGTTATTGATTATCTCCCTGTTCATAATTAGGTTCATGTTCCATGCTATAACTGCTATGGTTCTCGAGTCTGCAATAACCACGAGGCTCGGAGGAAGACTCATATGCACGTGTGGAATAATAAACGGTAAAATGTATTCCTAGTCTGGCCTCTAAGACTGGCTCAAGGATTGCATGATGATCATGTTTTCCTGATCATGGGCATGGCTATGCCGGCAATTTTGAGGGCACAATGTTAGAAGAACATTTGTGTTGAATCGACCCGAATTGATGTTATGCTATGAGATACATTCGTCACAAGTTAAATGGTTTATTACACAGAGATGGTTAACGTTTGCATGATTCCTCAGACCATGAGAGTATCGAGTTTCTTCATGCTTGATTCATGAACTTTGGGGTTTGTTAAACATCATCCGTTACTGGATGGCTATTACGGCGGCTTACGGGTTCATGGGAAAGTATGTCAAGTAACTTGATAGCTCAAGATTGGGACTTGCTCCTCCGACGATGGAGAGATATCTCTGGGCCCTCTCGGTGTTACGGTATCCATCATCGTCTGGCCAGACACTTTGTGATTTGATCACGGGGATGCCGGAACACGGGAATGAGAAAAGAGAACAATACTGGTAACGAGGTAACTGGCATAGTGGACAAGTTGTTGATCCACGGGGATGACAACATGTCTCACCTCGGGTATTTGTAACATATCGCGAAGCAACAGGAATAGCACACGGCAACTGGAGGTTCACTCGAATATTCATTCGTGTGGGTATAGGGGTCAATATGGGTGTCCACGGCTCCGATGTTGATCATTGACCGGAAGGGGTTCCGGGTCATGTCTATACTTCACCGAACCTATAGGGTCACACGCTTAAGGGTCATCTATCTGCTGAATACTAGACAGGGAGTCTGAGAGAAAGTCTCCGGAAAAAGTTTTCGGAGACAGCGGAAAAGTTCCGAAAAGAGAGGTCACCGGATGAGTTCCGGTAAAACTGAAAAGTTGTTTCAGGGGATACCATTAAGTCAAATTGGTTTTGGCACACGCCTGATAATTCTTGGAGGATGCCAGAATCATTCTGGAAACTTCTGGGAATTTTCCGAAAGAAAAACCGGAAATGTTCCGGAGCTGCCGGAACCACTTCAGATGCTTTTCGCAGATGAAAATCACTAATCCGGAATTGTTCCGGAACGCATTGAAAATTATTTTGGTGGGTACTAGAAATGTTCCAAGCCCACATAAATATTTTCAGTTCGAACGGACGCTGAAAAATGTCGTCATGAATAGTGAAAGTGCTTTTTGGGTTACTTTTTGGAAAGCCACCTTTTGGGGCTTTGCTTAAAAGATCTAGGAGAAGACTTGGGAAGGAGGGAACCCCTTTTTGGGGGCCCCACATGGTGTGGCCGGCCAGGTTTTGGGGCTGCTCCAAGCAGCCCCACTTATCCTCTTCCCTCCCATTTATGCCCTTGAGAAGGTCATTTTTGTGAGGACATTTTGGTATGACCAAGTGTGCTCTACCCCTTGGGTTTTTCCTATAAATAGGAGGTGAGGGGGCTGCCCAAAACTCATCCCTTGCTCTCATACACATGCCATGATGTTATCTGGCTTCTCTCTGCCTCCCACGAAAAGAGTTTCGTTGAGCCGAAAGGCTGTCTGGGTTCCGGCAGGAACTAGTTCTGGACGGCGAAGCCCTGCCGGATAGATGACACCGTATGTGTGCAACTCTGTAGAGAGATCGTAGTTTCGGTCTTAGTTCGAGAGTGCCTCCCGAAGGGCTGTCCGTGTGACCGTCCGAGTTTCGAAGGTCCTCCCGAAGGGCTGTCCGAGTGACCGTTCGAGTTTCGAAGGTCCTCCCGAAGGGCTGTCCGCGACACCGTCCGGGGGACTGTCCGACCGCCTCCTGGAGGGCTGTCCGAGGGGCAGATGAGGGTATACATCCTCGCGGTTGGGAGGTTGTAAATCCTAGCTGCGGGGATCTGCACCGCCGATCGTCATCGACTCTACTTCCCCTGCGCTACGAGTCGGTAACGAAAAAGATCAAACCTTGTATGCAGTCTCCATAGTGATCCTGGGCTAGTGTGTAGGTCAGAAATTTTTTGTTTTCTGCTGCGTTACCCTACAGTGGCATCATGAGCCGTGCTATGCGTAGATGCAGGTTGCGATCTAGAATACGTAGAGATGTATGGGTGTTGCACAATATAATTAGGTAGTAGATGAGTTCTATTACTGAAAATTATTTGTGCGGGTAGCCGATGAAATCTGTTACCCGATGTTCTTGTTGCTTCCCTGGAATTTGCATATTTCTAATCTTGATAACAGCATGGTGGAGTTTCAATGTTGTGGCAATCCGCGATCCTGATTGATCAACGAAGTGCTAATAGTTCATTGAATTCCACCGTAGTTAAAAAGAAAGATGAAATTTCGCAGGCGAAAGGGCAATGCAGATATGATCTGCATGGGGGTCATGCGTATGATGAAGTTTAGTATGGGGCTCAAGATTTTATTATCTCGTGTTTCATACACCCCGCAATGTTAATCTAGCGACTTGGATTATCATGCTTGATGATGGACGTTGGTAGCTTCGGTTTGTTTCGAAACCATAGAAGCCACGTAAAATAAAATTTTGCATGAACCGATTAGAGGCATCTAACTTGGTTTTGCAGGATGGTTTGCATGTGCATATGATGTTGTATAGCAGTGCTCATAATAATTTGATTATGTATGAGATGACTATATGATGTAAATTGATTAAAATGACCTGCGTGTCATGATTCGTCATGATGGCTGGAGCCATATGATTGTCACTTTAAATGACCTGCGTGTCAACCTTGTTGTAATGCATTATTTTATTAGCTATAGAGATAGCAATATTATCTGGTGCATCGACAAGGTGGTGGCAATCTTCGCGAAGGTGAACACCAACGCGAATGCCGAAGACGAAGAAATACAAGACTTCTCCGTCAGAAAGGGCTATACCATATCATGCTTTTATGAATTGCCTGAGATGTTTATCCCTTATGATGCACCCTTCTTGATTGCGCGGTAGTTGCTTTTTATTAGGGTGATCTCTCACTTAAAATATCAAGTAGTTAGTGTTCTCCCAAGTGTAGCACCGTCACGACACCTATCTCTTCGGGGCATCACATGATCTCCATGGGTGCGAACGATTAGAGAAGTGTGAGGCGGGTGAGTTGAGACCTCGCAGCGAGATCACTTGGTTGTCTTGACGTTCAGGTAGGACAGTCCTGAGCTCGGAACACACGCATCGAAAGATGAACAATAATCACATAGAGATGTGATCGGCAAGTTTGCCTACCGATTGACGTTCGTGCCATTTGAGTTCATCTTGAACCGTGGCGTTGAATTGAAATGCGGATCTTGAATCACCCACGATCAATTATGAGAGATATTGATTTGAGTGGGAGCGCCCTTTAGAATTAATTCTTTTAATTCTTAGTGCAATTAATTATGAACACTGTCTAAGTGTGATTTGCATAATAGTTGTAGAAGAATGGCTCGCGTTTCCACCTTCCCTGTTAAAATTGAATAAGCTGTTAAATATCTGGTTAAAACTTTACGGTTGGTAAAACGTAATGTGAGGATTGTCCTCTAGAGTGCCGAGAAGGACTTTGTCCTATCGCATACTTTCGGTATTCTCCCGCTAATGCTATGGATCATGTGACTCTCGTCCTTCGATCCAAAAGCTAGAATTCCGTTTCAGTCAGGTGCAATACGTTTGCTTCCATGAGACCCGAACTTCGAAAGTTTTGGGATAGTTATGTGATATTCATGGAACTTAAAATTAATTTTCAGATACAAACAAAGGCTGAAAGATATGAAATATCCAAAGCAATGTTTGTTTGCAAACTATTAGTAAAGGTGTTTACTATGCATTAGACTGATAAGAGAGGGATCCAGAAGAACGCCTGTCATATGATGAAAGGTGAATCAAACAACAACTTAAAGAGAAAGGAAGTGTCCGAAGGGTGTTAGTAAAACTTTCACCCCTAGGAAGTCTGGGGCTAAATGCCACTCTTAAGTTGGGTGCTTCTTCTGAGAGTAGGAGAAATACTAAAAGTTAAACTGTTAGAAGTATAAAGGCAAAAGGAAAGAAGACTGGAATATCCAGCTCATGTATGAATGTCATACAAGTTTTTGATGTATAGAAGGCTGGTCAAAGATATAGTTCTTGGGAATTATGGTTAAGCATGTTAATCACTAATTCTTGGGTATTGTGAGTTGATCACAAAGATACCCGCTCGATTGCATTCTGTTGCGACTCGATGCAGGAACTACTATGGCCTGAAAGACTAGCCAGGGATGAGGTTTTGATACACGCTGGGAATATAGTAAATGGTACTATACTTTCCATCGGTGTATTACCATATGTATTTATTTTCATAAATCATTTTAGAGTTTTACATACTCTAGCCCTTTGCATAAGGTATCTTGCAAGAAGGTTGTTCATAAGAGAACTTTTGATGTTCAGTGATATGAATAACATAAGGGCCATAGTTTCATTATGAATGAGATGCATGTTATGAATATTGATAATAATACATTACCTCTATATTTACTTTTATAATTCATTTAGAGTTTCATATACTCTAGCCCTTTGCATAAGGTATCTTGCAAGAAGGTTATTCATAAGAGAACTTTTGATGTTCGGCGTTATGAATAACATGAAGGGCCATGCTTCCATCCAGGATGGGATGTATGTTGTGAATATTGATGGTAATATGATACATCCATAACACTGACGCTAAATGTCGCAAGACTAAAAGAATACCACATATGTGTGGCACTGCATTTGGTCACATTGGAGAAACCCACATGGAAAAGTCCATTATGATGGATTTTGAAGTCGTTTGATTTGAATCATCTGACACTTGCAACTTTCCTCTGAAAAGTGAAGTGACTAAAATACCGTTCACAGGCCATAAGGAACGAGCAAAGAACGTATTGGTGATCATACATTATGATGTGTGTAGTCAAATAAATGTTGTTGCAAGTAGTGGATTTATCTATCTTCAGAAATGACTCAAGTAGATATATGGATATTTACTTGATGAGACGTGAGTCTGGATCTTTTGAAATCATTCGAAAGGTTTTCAAAATGAAGAAGAAAATATTGTAACAAGAAAATTATGTTTCTACAATTCGATTGCAGAAAGGAATATTTGAGTTACAAGTTTAGCAAATGTCTGATGAGTTGTGAAAGGGGTTTCATAACTTGCACCTCCCGGAACACCACTGCAAGTGGAAAGTCCGTGAAGATGTAATCGAACCATTTATGACATGGTATGATCAAAGATGACATAAATAGATTTGCCATTATCCCTTTTAAAGAGTGATGCTTTAGAGACTGCGGCTTTTACACTGAAAAGAGCTCCATCGGTTCTGTTGAAATGATGCCATGGTATGGTACGCCCAACCATGTTATATCTTCTCTTAACATTTGGAATATGGGGCTTGTGTAAAAGGTTACAAACCTATTCCAAATCAGACAAGTGCTACTTTGTAAGGTTATCCCAAGTCATTGGGTATTCCCCCACCACTATACGGAGGCAAAGGATTTTTGCTGCAAAACGGTATGCTTTTAAAGAGAATAGTTCTTACAAAAGGTGAGTGGGAGGACAGTGCAACTCGACGAGATAACCAGTATCTTCGTCATCAGATCAAAGGAAAGGAACCTTGGAAGTGATTCCGGAGTTTCCTACTGCGACTGATACGGAAGTCTCTACAATAAAGTGTATGGACTTCGGTCGAACTTGCAGCTGAACCACGTAGGAAAAGCTCGTGCAAACCTATCAGGTGCGCAAACGAGATATTGTTGTTAGACAATAGTATACCTACAATACACAAGGAAACGTTGATGGGCCCTGACTCCGGAATTGGCTAAATGCCAATACAATCCGAGATAGTTTCCATATAAGTGATTCAAGATTAAAATCTTGATACACCTTTCGGAAGACTTAGAGTCTAACGAATATTTTTGGAACTAAAAACTAATACGAATAAAATGTTTTATCCATAAAGCTCGTCTTGTTGCAATAACAAGTTCAAGAAGTTGACTACGATGAGGTTGTTTCACCGTAGCGATGCTTAAAGTCGGTTCGGGTTGAACTAGCAATTAATACATATTTCAATCATGAGATATGAAACATGGATGACGAAAGGATTTCCATCTGATGGAAATGTAACCAAGGACTTGCATGTGTTACAGTCCAAGGTATTTTGTCAGTCCAGAGGATGCTAGTAAGTATGCAAACTTCAGAGTTCCAGCAATGGACAGAAGAGAGCAAAATGGAGTTGGAATCTTAGTGTTTTGATGAAATGGTCGAAATGGGTTTTTGACTTCATCAATGGGTAACGAAGATGCTTGTGATTCAAGAAAATAAGTGGGAGCATAATAATATTTCTAAAAACCTTGTGTGCTTGACACATTGTTAATTGGAAATAAATTTCTTGACACGAATTAGGACTTCATTTGAAAATAGTTTTTTTCGATGAAGTGCTTGGGCTAAATAGCCTTGATATTAGGCATGATGATCTATGGAGATAGATTTACCTAATGGGGCTGAGCAAAGATACATATTGACAAAATGCTATAACCTTTTAGCATTGAAAACCGTCAAGGAGTGATTCTTGCCGAAGTCACATGGAAAGAGTTTTTGCAAGACTTGGTGTCCCAAAACACTGATGAGAAAAATACATGATGGTGATTCCACACACTCTTGTGTTTGGATTAATTATGTATTCCATGGTATGTAAAACAACCAGATATGTCCAATACTCCAAAGTTGTTGCGAGTATAGATACCAAAGTGATCAAAGTACTGATCATGGGACAACAGTGAAAGATGTCATTGAGTACTAGAGCAGTACTGATGACATGTTTTCTCGCAAGCAGAGATTATGAAGTGCTCGTTGTAAGTAATTACATCGATACAGTCTTCATCAATGCTCCATGTGATTTTCGATTTAAGTTAAGGGTTTTGTGTAATACACAACATGGTGGCACGGTAGTTGGAAATTGTTCCAAACAAGATACTGTGGCGAATTCTATAACAAAGGCTAAGTATGTTGACGCTTTAGAAGTGACAAAGAAGTTGTTGAATCATATAGTTCATTCATGAACCTAGTATGGTTCCAAGATGGCTTTGGTCTATGGACACTATTGCAGATAGTTTCTCCATAGCTCAGTCTGAGGAATCAGGTTTAGACCAATGATTCACACATATGCAAAGCCAAGTCCACACAAAATATGAATTTTGTGAAAGCGTGAAAACGCAAGGATATGCAAAGTTACACACGGAGCTGAAGTCGTCAGATCCGTTGGACATCAGGCTATACCACATGCAAAGCATATTTTACACCAGTGTGCCACAGGTGTAAAGTGCATTAGCATTAACTAGATTATTGACTCTAGTGCAAGTGGGAGTCTGTAGGAGATATGCCCTAGAGGCAATAATAAATGTTATTGATTATCTCCCTGTTCATAATTAGGTTCATGTTCCATGCTATAACTGCTATGGTTCTCGAGTCTGCAATAACCACGAGGCTCGGAGGAAGACTCATATGCACGTGTGGAATAATAAACGGTAAAATGTATTCCTAGTCTGGCCTCTAAGACTGGCTCAAGGATTGCATGATGATCATGTTTTCCTGATCATGGGCATGGCTATGCCGGCAATTTTGAGGGCACAATGTTAGAAGAACATTTGTGTTGAATCGACCCGAATTGATGTTATGCTATGAGATACATTCGTCACAAGTTAAATGGTTTATTACACAGAGATGGTTAACGTTTGCATGATTCCTCAGACCATGAGAGTATCGAGTTTCTTCATGCTTGATTCATGAACTTTGGGGTTTGTTAAACATCATCCGTTACTGGATGGCTATTACGGCGGCTTACGGGTTCATGGGAAAGTATGTCAAGTAACTTGATAGCTCAAGATTGGGACTTGCTCCTCCGACGATGGAGAGATATCTCTGGGCCCTCTCGGTGTTACGGTATCCATCATCGTCTGGCCAGACACTTTGTGATTTGATCACGGGGATGCCGGAACACGGGAATGAGAAAAGAGAACAATACTGGTAACGAGGTAACTGGCATAGTGGACAAGTTGTTGATCCACGGGGATGACAACATGTCTCACCTCGGGTATTTGTAACATATCGCGAAGCAACAGGAATAGCACACGGCAACTGGAGGTTCACTCGAATATTCATTCGTGTGGGTATAGGGGTCAATATGGGTGTCCACGGCTCCGATGTTGATCATTGACCGGAAGGGGTTCCGGGTCATGTCTATACTTCACCGAACCTATAGGGTCACACGCTTAAGGGTCATCTATCGAAGGGCTGTCCGCGACACCGTCCGGGGGACTGTCCGACCGCCTCCCGGAGGGCTGTCCGGGGGCGGATGAGGGTATACATCCTCGCGGTTGGGAGGTTGTAAATCCTAGCTGCGGGGATCTGCACCGCCGATCGTCATCGATTCTACTTCCGCTGCGCTACGAGTCGGTAACGAAAAAGATCAAACCTTGTATGTAGTCTCCGAAGTGGTCCTGGGCTGGTGCGTAGGTCGGAATTTTTTTGTTTTCTGCTGCGTTACCCTACAACTCACGCATCATCGGAGGGGCAATGGAGTTGATGTAGATGCCCTCCGTGATCGAATTCCCCTCCGGCAGATTACCGGAAAAGGCTCCAAGATTGGATCTCACGGGAACAGAGGCTTCCGGCGGCGGAAAAGTATTTTCGTGGCTCTTTTTGGTATCCAGGGAATATTTGTGAATTTATAGGCCGAAGAATAGGGTTAGGGGGGCTGCCTTGGGGCCACAAGCCAGGGGCGCGCCCCCCCCCTAGGGCGCGCCCCTGTGGCTTGTTGCCACACGGTGTCTCCCCTGCCTTCATCTCCAAGTCTTCTGGGTTGCTTCTGGTCCAACAAAAATTATTCCGAAGATTTCATTCCGTTTGGACTCCGTTTAATATTCCTTATCTGCAATACTCAAAAACAAGGAAAAAACAGAAACTGGCACTAGGCTCTAGATTAATAGGTTAGTCCCAAAATAATATAAAATAGCATATTAATGCATATAAAACATCCAAAACAGATAATATAATAGCATGGAACAATCAAAAATTATTGATATGTTGGAGACGTATCAGCGCGCGATGGTTAACTCCTACCAACCTCCCCCCTAGGAGCATGCGAACTAATACTTTGCTTCGAGAGAGCTAATAAAACTTTTGCAATAAGTATGTGAGTTCTTTATGACTAATGTGAGTCCATGGATTATACCCACTCTAACCTTTCCGCAATTTGCTAGCCTCTACGGCACCGTGCATTGCCCTTTCTCACCTCGAGAGTCGGTGCAAACTTCGCCGGTGCATCCAAACCCCGTGATATGATACGCTCTATAACACATAAGCCTTATTATATCGTCCTTAAAACAGCCACCATACCTACCTATTATGGCATTTCCATAGCCATTCCGAGATATATTGCCATGCAACTTCCACCGCCTCCATTTTTATGACTTGTGCATTCATTGTCATATTGCAATACATGATCGTAAGATAGCTAGCATGATGTTTTCATGGCTTGTCCGTTTTTTGATATCTTTGCGATGCTAGATCATTGCATTCATATAGAGTCATACTTTGTTCTACTATCGTTGTAATATTGAGTTATAAGTAAATAGAAGTGTGATGATCATCATCATTTATTATTAGAGCATGCCCCAGTGATGAAAGGATGATGGAAACTATGATTCCCCCACAAGTCGGGATGAGGCTCCGGACAAAGAAAGAGAAAAAAAGAAAAAGAAAGAAAAGAAAAAAAGAAAAAAAAGAAAAAAAAGAAAAAAGGAAAAAAAAGAAAAAAAAGAAAAGAAAGAAAAAATGAAAGAAGAAGGAATAGGGGCATGCTAATTCCACACTTGTGCTTCAAAGTAGCACCATGTTTTTCATATATAGAGTCTCCTGTGTTGTCACTTTCATATACTAGTTGCAATTTTTCATTATAGAGTTAGATGCACACCCACTTAGTTTTCATATTGAGCTTTCATACACTTATAGCTCTTAGTGCATCTGTTGCATGGCAATCCCTACTCCTCGCATTGATATCTATTGATGGGCATCTCCATAGCCTGTTGATACGCTGAGTTGATGCGAGACTTTCTTCTCTACTTTCACCCCTTTGAAACTTACCACCATATTCTATTCCACCCATACTGCTATATCCATGGCTTGCGCTCATGTATTGCGTGTGAGTTGAAAATGCTGAAGCGCGTTAAAAAGTATGAACCAATTGCTTGGCTTACACCGGGGTAGTACATGATTTATACTTTTTGTTAAGAAGACAGAGCATGACAAGGCTATCTGATTTTGTAGGGACAACGTTCTTTAGCCTTGATATTTTGAAAGACATCATTGTTTGTTGGGATGCCTGAGTATTAATGTCTTTATGTCAAAACTAGACCATTGCTTTGAATCACTTGTGTCTTAATATTCATGCCATGATTAGATATATGATCAAGATTATGCTAGGTAACATTTCACATCAAAAATTATCTTTTTTTAGCATTTACCTACTCGAGGACGAGCAGGAATTAAGCTTGGCGATGTTGATACGTCTCCATCGTATCTATAATTTTTGATTGTTTCACGCCATTATTATACAACTTTCACATATTTTTTGGCAACATTTTATATGATTTATTGGACTAACCTATTAATCGAGTGCCCAGGGCCAGTTCATGTTTGTTGCATGTTTTTTGTTTCGCAGAATATCCATATCAAACGAAGTCCAAACGTGATAAAAATTTACAGAGATTTTTTTGGAATATTTGTGAATTTTGAGAAGTGGAATCAATGCAAACGGAGGCCCAAACCCCCCACGAGACACCAGGGCGCGCCCCCAGGGCCCAGGCGCGCCCTGGTGGGTTGTGCCCACCTTGTACGCGTTTGGAGCTCTCCTTCGGGTGTAAGGAAGCTAATTTTTGGATAAAAATCCCCTCAAAATTTCAGCCCGATCGGAGTTACGGATCTCCGAGAATATAAGAAACTATTTTCGGCGAGAAAACAGGAACGTGAAACAGAAGAGAACAAAGAGGGAGATCCAATCTAGGAGGGGATCCTGCCCCTCCGCCGCCATGGTGGCCATGGACCAAAGGGGGAACTCTCCTCCCATCTAGGGGGGAGGCCAAGGAATAAGAAGGAGGGGGGCTCTCTCCCCCTCTCTCCCGGTGGCGCCGGAACGCCGCCGGGTCAACAGCAACTCTCTCCCCCTCTATGCAGCGGTGTAACTCGCCTTTTCCCCGCTGTAATCTCTACTTAAACATGGTGCTCAACTCCATATATTATTTCCCAATGATATTTGGCTATCCTATGATGTTTGAGTAGATCCGTTTTGTCCTATGGGCTAATTGATGACCGTGGTTGGTATGAGTGTATATTTTATTATGGTGCTGTCCTATGGTGCCCTCCGTCTCGCGCAAACGTGGGGGATCCCCACTGTAGGGTGTTGCAATGTGTTCATGATTTGCCTATGGTGGGTGGCGTGAGTGACAGAATACACAGACCCGCGTAGGTGGGTTGTTGCATATGGGAGTAAAGAGGACTTGATACTTAAGGCTATGGTTGGGTTTTACCTTAATGATCTTTGGTAGTTGCGGATGCTTGCTAGAGTTCCAATCATAAGTGCATATGATCCAAGTATGGAAATTATGTTAGCTCATGCCTCTCCCTCATATAAAATTGCAAGAATGATTACCGTTCTAGTTATCAATTGCCTAGGGACAAATAACCTTCTTGTTTGAACAAAAGCTTTCTACTAAACAACTAACTCTTATTATCTTGCTTTTTACTCGTAGTTTTATTTCCCGCAAAGTACTTCTAGTTTTATTCGTGCAAACTATCCTTTCACCTACAAAGTAGTTTCATACTTGTTCTAGGTAAAGCAAGCATTAGCATGCGTAGAGTTGTATCGGTGGTCGATAAACTTGAGGGAATATTTGTTCTACCTTTAGCTCCTCATTGGGTTCGACACTCTTACTTATCGAAAAAGGCTACAAACAATAACCTACACTTGTGGGTTATCACAGGTGCATATGACTAGCAAGATCGGATCAAGAACATAGATATAATGGCAATAACATATACGGTTCACATCTGAAATCATGGCACTCGGGCCCTAGTGACAAGCATTAAGCATGGCAAAGTCATAGCAACATCAATCTCAGAACATAGTGGATACTAGGGATCAAGCCCTAACAAAACTAACTCGATTACATGATGAATCTCATCCAACTCCTTACCGACCAGCAAGCCTACGAAGGAATTACTCACTCCCGGTGGGGAGCTTCATGGAGTTGTCGATGGAGAAGGGTTGATGATGACAAAGACCGAAGATTCCCCTCTCCGGAGGCCCAAACGGGCTCCAGATCTAGCCTCCTATGAAGAACAGGAGGTGGCGGCGGCTCCGTATCGTAAAACGCGATGAAACTTTCTCTCCTATTTTTTTCTCGGAAAATAGGAATTTACAGTGCTGGAATTAGGGTCAGCGGGGCCACGAGGTGGACACAACCCACCAGGGCGCGCATAGAGGGGCTGGCGTGCCCTGGTGTATCGTGCCCTACCAGGGCACCCCCTTTGGTGGTTCTTGGCTCCAGTATTTTTTATTTATTGTAAAATAATTCTCCAAAAAGTTTCGTCCAGTTCCGAGAACTTTTATTTCTGCACAAAAACAACACCATGGTAGTTTTGCTGAAAACATCGTCATTCCGGGTTAGTTTCATTCAAATCATGCAAATTAGAGTCCAAAACAAGAGCAAAAGCGTTAGGAAAAGTAGTTACGACGGAGACGTATCACATATCTGCTGGTTGGCCGCCTGCGCCGGGGCTAGGGAGGCACATTCGATGGTTGATGTTGGGGTTTGGGGGCCGGAGAGCAAGGCGGCCGGGAAAAATGAGCGACGATGACTATGGGGGAGGGTTTGTGTTCGAGGGGCAGCGGGCACACGCGGGGAGGGAGGGGCGGCGTTTGTGTCCCCAATGAACGGGCCAGGGGGAGGATATGGGCACGCATCTTGCCCGTCTGTGCGTATCCGTTTCGACGCCAACGCGGCCCAAATTTGGACCGGGAATGGGTCGAAAGTGAACAGAAAACGGAAATTTGCCCGTTTGCTTCTGAGCGTTGAGCCGCATTTGTGTTCGTTTAGGCCAACTCCAACGCAAACCCCCAAATGGTCCAGCCGCGTCCGTTTGGGCCCAACCGGACAGCCGAGCCAACCCAACATGCATCCCCATCCTCAAATTGTTTCTGTGTTTTGTCCGGCTCGACCCATTCCAGGCGCATCGTTAAGCGAGCTTTGCGGTCGCGCGGACAACGAACAGACGGGCACGTGTATTCTCGGCATCCGCCTTGGGTCCGCATGTTGGCCGTCCAACCACCTTCTACCAACCCTAGTCAATGCACACGTGTGGTTGGGCCCGCAAGTCAGCCACCCAGACGGCCCCCGACCACGTCCTTTTTTATTGGGATGCCGTGGAGTTCCATTCCCACTTCTAGTTGCCCATCCCCATCCACTTCCCCACCATATGTTCCCTCCATCGGAGACACCAAACCCTAGCCGCTGTCCACCTCGCTCCTCGCTGGCCATGGGCTTCTGGAAGTGGCACCCCGACAAGAAGTGCAAGCTCGACCGCGAGGCGGGGGCGTCATCCACCTCATCTGGAAGTGGCACCCCGTCCCGGCGAGCGGCCGTGCCCGCCTCCAAGAGATCACCCATCATCGCGCTAGGATTCTGCGTCAACTCCTCGCCAACCGCACGTACGCCGTCGAATCGCCACTCTGGGACACATGGTTCTAGGACGAGCACGACATGCGTCGGCAAACGTTTTTTGTCGTCCGTGGTTATTGATACGTCTTCAATGTATCTATAATTTTTTATTGTTCCATGCTATTATATTATCATTCTAGCATAATTTTTGAGTAATTATTTACCAATTTATATTATTTTTGAGCACTAACCTATTGACCCAGTGCCTAGTGCCAGTTCCTATTTTTTGTGTGTTTTTTGTTTCGCAGAAATTCCATATCAAACCAAGTCCAAACGCGATAAAATTTTACGGAGATTTTTTTGGAATATATGTGAATTTTGAGAGTCGGAATCAACGCAAGACGGTGCCCGAGGGAGGCACAAGCCAACAGGGCGTGCCTGGGGGGCGCCCTGATGGCTTGTGCCTCCACCTTAAGTCGGTTGACGCTCTCCTTCCGCCGCAAGAAAGCTATTTTCGCGATAAAAATCCCCTCAAAATTTCAGCCCGATCGGAGTCACGGATCTCCGGATATTTAAGAAACGGTGAAGGGGTCAGAAACCGGTCGTGAAAACAGAAGAGAAACAGAGAGAGATCCAATCTCGGAGGGGTTCCTTCCCTTCGGGAGCCATGGCAGCCATGTACCAGAGGGGAAACCCTCCTCCCACCTAGGGAGGAGGTCAAGGCAGAAGAAGGAGGAGGGGGTCTCTCTACCCTTCTCTCCCGGTGGCGCCGGAGCGCCGCCGCGGCATCCATCATGACGGCGATCTACACCAACAACTTCGCCGCCATCATCACCAACCCTTCTCCATCAACACCGCCATGATGCTCACCACCGGGATTGAGTAGTTCCTTTGTAGGCTTGCTAGACGGTGGTGGGATTGGATGAGATTGATCATGTAATCGAGTTAAGTTTGATAGGGCTTGATCCCTAGTATCCACTATGTTCTGAGATTGATGTTGCTATTACTTTGCTATGCTTAATGCTTGTCACTAGGGCCCGAGTGCCATGATTTCAGATATGAACATATTATGTTTTCACGAATATAAGATTGATTTGGAACCTATCTTGCAAGTAGTATGCACCTATTACGTGTCTTGATTCGCATACCCCAGGGTGACAATAATTGGGATTCTTTCCGTTAATTGACGTAGTTTGAGGAGTTCATGTATTCACCATGTGTTAATGCTTTGTTTCGGTTCTCTACTAAAAGGAGGCCTTAATATCCCTTAGTTTCCAATAGGACCCCGCTGCCACGGGAGGGTAGGAGAAAAGATGTCATGCAAGTTCTTATCGCAAGCACATATGACTATATATGGAATACATGCCTACATTACATTGATGAATTAGAGCTAGTTCTGTGTCGCCCTAGTGTGTAACTGTTATATGATCAATGTCATCTAAATCACTATCCATCACCGATCCACGTGCCTACTCTTTACATATACTGAATCTTGCAAAATTAAATATTACCTACTAAGTACTTCCAGTTTCTTTCCCGCAAAGTAGTAGTCATACTTGTTCTAGTTAAAGTAAGCGTGAGTGTGCGTAGAGTTGTATCGGTGGTTGATACGTCTCCGACGTATCTATAATTTTTTATTGTTCCATGCTGTTATATTATCATTCTTGGATGTTTTATAATCATTTTATAGCAACTTTATATCATTTTTTTGGGACATAGTGCCTAGTGTGAGTTGCTGTTTTTTTGCTTGTTTTTTACTTCGCAGAATATCAGTACCAAATGGAGTCTAATTGCCACGAAACTTTTTGGAGATTTTTTTAGACCAGAAGACAACTTGGGAGCCAAGGAAGCACCTGGGGGGAGGCCCATGGGGACCACGATACACCAGGGCACGCTAGAGGCCCCAGCGCGCCCTGATGTATTGTGGGGCCCACGGAGGTCTTTTCCATCGCCTCTCAGCTCTATAAATCCTCAAAAGTTCTAGAAACCCCAGAGGAGTCAACGAAACACAATTCCAGCCGCCGCAAGTTCCAGAACCACAAGATCCAATCTAACACCATCACGGAGGGGTTCATCATCCTCATTGGTGCCTCTCCGATGATGCGTGAGTAGTCCACCAAAGACCTATGGGTCCGTAGGCAGTATCTAGATGGATTTCTCTCTCTCTTCTGATTCTCAATACAATGGTCTCTTGGAGATCTATTTCATGTAGTGACTTTTTGCGGTGTGTTTGTTGGGATCCGATGAAGTTTGAGTTTATGATCAGTTTCTATCCATGAATATTATTTGAGTCTTCTTTGATCTCTTATATGCATGATTATTTATAGCCTCGTATTTCTTCTTCGAATCTTTGGTTTAGTTAGGCCAACTAGATCGATTTTTTTCTTGCCATGGGAAGAGGTGCTTTGTGATGGGTTCGATCTTGCGGCATCCTCTCCCAGTGACAGAAGGGGTAGCGAGGCACACATGTATCGTTGCTATTAAGGATAAAAAGATGGGGTCTATTCCTACATTAATAGATCTTGTCTACATCATGTCATCATTCTTATTGCATTACTCCGTTTCTCCATGAACTTAATACACTAGAGGCATGCTGGATAGCGGTCGATGTGTGGAGTAATAGTAGTGGATGCAGAATCGTTTCGGTCTACTAATCTTGGACGTGATGCCTATATATTGATCATTGCCTTGGATATCGTCATGATTATTTGATCTTCTATCAATTGCCCAATAGTAATTTGTTTACCCACCGTGTGCTATTTTCTTTAATATATTCCTTTCCAATCTATCTTTTTCCACATTTGTTTTCAGATCTATTATTCCGAAAATCCAAAAATACCTTCCTGCACTTTTTATTTGCATCTTTTATTTTGTGTTCTTGAGCGATCTATTTATCCAATCTAATACAAACCAATCTATGTTTTTACCATGGAGAGATTGACAACCTCTCTTACGCGTCGGGTTGCAAGTATTTGTTCTTTGTGTGGAGGTACCGTTTACATAGTGTTGCTTGGTTCTCCTACTAGTTCGATAACCTTGGTTTCATAACCGAGGGAAATACTTACCGTAGCTGTGCTGCATCATCCCTTCCCCTTTGGGGAAATACCGACGCATTCTCAAGCCACGTCAAAGGAATTTCTCGTGCCGTTGCCGGGGAGGAGGTACGAAAGTAGTCTCCCGTCAACTGGCCAATTTCTGGCGCCGTTGTCGGGGAGACATCATCAACATCTATCAAGTTGGAGTTAGAGATTTCAATTCCTAGAAAATTACATGATGAGTGGGAACCTACCATTAAAGTCAAGATTAAAAATTATGAGTGCTTTGCTTTATGTGATTTGGGTGCTAGTGTTTCCACAATTCCGAAATCTCTATGTGATGTGCTTAGTCTTACCAATATTGAAGAATGTTCTCTTAATTTGCACTTGGTGGTTCTACTATTAAAAAGCCTTTCGGAATAATTAATGACGTTCTTATTCTTGCAAATAGGAACTATGTGGCCATATATTTTATTGTTCTTGATATTGATTGCAATCCATCTTATCCCATTATACTTGGTAGACCGTTTTTACGCACTATAGGTGCCGTGATTGATATGAAAGAAGGCAATATTAAATTTCAATTTCCACTAAGAAAGGGTATGGAACACTTCCATAGAACAAGAATTAAGACACCATATGACTCAATCATGAGAGCATCCTATGGAGCAAAAACTAAAGATGACAACATTTGAATCCATGCATTATGCCTAGCTAGGGGCATAAAACGATAGCACTTGTTGGGAGGCAACCCAATGAATAAATTTTATTTTGCCTTTTCTTTCTGTTCTTGAGTGTTTGCACAATTATTATACTGTTATGATTGTGTTTTTATGTTTTAATTAGTGTTTGTGCCAAGTAAAGCCTTTGGGATCATGTTGGGTGATAGTTGATTTTATCTTGTTGTAAAACAGAAACTTTTGCGTCCAGTAGCAGAATTTTGAAAAATCACAGAAGTGATGAATTTTTTTTAATTTTTTACACGAGATTTATATACAAATTGATTACGTTGTCCTAATTATTCAGAATTTTTGAGATACAGAAGTATGGTTAGAGTACAGATTACTACAGAATGTTCTGTTTTTGACAGATTCTATTTTCGTTGCATTGTGTGCTTATTTTGATGGTGCTATGGTTTGTATTGGAGGGTATAAGCAATGGTAAAGTTAGAATACAGTAGATATAATCCAATAATAAAATATGAATGGGTTTTGAACAGTACTTAGTGTGGTGATTTGCTTTATTATACTAATGGATCTCACGAAGGTTTTTGTTAAGTTTTGTGTGATTGAAGTTTTCAAGTTTTGGGTGAGATCACGATGGATGAAGGAATAAGGAGTGAAAAGAGCCTAAGATTGGGGATGCTATGGCACCCCAAGATAATACCCAAGGATAAACAAGAAACTAAGCTTGGGGATGCCCCGAGTGGCATCCCCTCTTTCTTCCAACGACCATCGGTATTTTACTTGGAGCTATATTTTTATTCGTCACATATCATGAGTTTTGCTTGGAGCGTCTTGTATTATATGAGTCTTTGCTTGATTTCCTTTTTAGTTTGTCACAAGTATCCTTTCGGGATACACCTATTTGAGAGAGCCAGAATTATGCTATGATTTGTTAGAATTGCTCTACAAGCTTCACTTAAATTTTTTGATCTATGGAATTGCTCTAGTGCTTCACTTATATCTTTTTTTGAGCATGGTGTGCTTTAAATTTTTGAAGAAATACTCTCATGCTTCACTTAGATTAATTTGAGAGTTAGTAAAGTTTGAAGAAATTCTCTCATGCTTCACTTATATTATTTTGAGAGATGAAATTTTTATGCTCATGTTCTTCACTTAAATTTATTAGAGCTTGTCAAACGCAATGAAAATATATGAAACTAGTCCCAAATTGATAGTTATTCAAGAGGGATATAACAAAAACTTTCATGAAGATTATTGGACAAATTAAACTTGATTTCTTGTAATAGATTTGAGACATGATGATAGTAATATGTGGGTCATGTTGGTGAGTAATTATGCTTTAGTAAGAATATTGGTGTTATTCCCTATGCAAGCACGAAAGTCAATAGGTATGCAATGAAATTACATCCTACTTGTGGTGCATTATTCGATGTTAGTTATGCTTAATGCCCGTTTATGTGAATTTTTGTTTCTTGGTTGGTTGCTTCTCAATCTATTTGCTAGCCTCCACTTGTACTAAGTAGAAATGCTACTTGTGCATCCAAAATCCTTGAACCCAATTTTGCCATATGAGTCCACCATACCTACCTATATGCTGTATTTCCGTGCCATTCTAAGCAAATTTGTATGTGCCATCTCTAAATTTCAAAATGAATTTCCTTTTTGTGTGCCTGTACCTCTCATGAAGCGGCAGGGGGTGGCCAATATTTTTCCATGCTAGATGTGTTATTCTCAAGATGAGTGTTTATTCACTTGTCATTGCACGAGAGTACGGCGGTAATAGGGATGCACAGTCCCGAAATGAAACAAAAAAATTACTTTATGTTGTGAAATAATAAATTCCTTGGAAAGTGTTGGTATGGAAGGCAAACGTGGACACGGCTAGCCATGTATTGTGAAAGAATGGTGGAAAAAGGAATAAACTTTATTTTCTGTTTGGGAACCGCCTATGATATATCTAGTATGGAAAGTATTGAGAACTACTCAGTCATTTTCGTTGACAAGAAAAGCATACCTCTCAAAATTCTTTATCTCTCAATTTAAGCTTTGAGCTCTGGCACCTCTACAAATCCCTACTTCCCTCTGCGAAGGGCCTATCTATTTACTTTATGCAATTTTTACTTTTATTTGAGTCTCCATCTTCTCTTATAAAGCACCAACTAGGGGGCATTATGATCATACTTGTGCATTGGGTGTAGGTAATATTTGAGTGTGTTTCATGAATGGATCAATAATTGATAATGATGGGCTAGGGATAACTTTCTTTAGTGTTGATATTTTGAAAGACATGGTTGCTAGTTGTTAAGCTTGAGTATTAAAGTCTTTATGTCAAAACTAGACTATTGCCTTGAACCATCTAAAAGTCCAAATGTCCATGCTACAAAAGAAAAGAATATGTGATGAACATGTTAGGCAGCATTCCACATCAAAAATTCTGTTTTTATCATTTACCTACTCGAGGACGAGCAGGAATTAAGCTTGGGGATGCTGATACGTCTCCAACGTATCTATAATTTTTTATTGTTCCATGCTGTTATATTATCATTCTTGGATATTTTATAATCATTTTATAGCAACTTTATATCTTTTTTTGGGACTAACCTATTGACATGGTGCCCAGTGCCAGTTGCTGTTTTTTGGTTGTTTTTTACTTCGCAGAATACCAGTACCAAACAGAGTCCAATTGCCACGAAACATTTTGGAGATTTTTTTGGACCAGAAGACAACTTGGGAGCCAAGGAAGTACCTGGGGGGAGGCCCGTGGGGCCCACGATACACTAGGGTGCGCGAGAGGCCCCCGACGTGCCCTGATGTATCGTGGGGCCCACAGAGGTCTTTTCCACCGCCTCTCAGCTCTATAAATCCTCACAAATTCCAGAAACCCTAGAGGAGTCAACGAAACACAATTCCAGTTGCCGCAAGTTCCAGAACCACGAGATCCAATCTAACACCATCACGGAGGGGTTCATCATCCTCATTGGTGCCTCTCTGATGATGTGTGAGTAGTCCACCAAAGACCTACGGGTCCGTAGGCAGTAGCTAGATGGCTTTCTCTCTCCCTTTTGATTCTCAATGCAATGGTCTCTTGGAGATCTATTTGATGTATTAACTTTTTGCGTTGTGTTTGTTGGGATCCGATGAATTTTAAGTTCATGATCAGTTTCTATCCATGAATATTATTTGAGTCTTCTTTGATCTCTTATATGCATGATTATTTATAGCCTCGTATTTCCTCTTCGAATCTTTGGTTTAGTTAGGCCAACTAGATCGATTTTTCTTGCCATGGAAAGAGGTGCTTTGTGATGGGTTCGATCTTGCGGTGTCCTCTCCCAGTGACAGAAGGGGCAGCGAGGAACGCATGTATCGTTGCTATTAAGGATAACAAGATGGGGTATATTCCTACATGAATAGATCTTGTCTACATCATGTCATCGTTCTTATTGCATTACTCCATTTCTCCATGAACTTAATACACTAGATGCATGCTGCATAGTGGTCGTGTGGAGTAATCGTAGTGGATGCAGAATCGTTTTGGTCTACTAATCTTGGACGTTATGCCTATATATTGATCATTGCCATGCATATCGTCATGATTATTTTATCTTCTATCAATTGCCCAACAGTAGTTTGTTTACCCATCGTGTGCTATTTTCTTGAGAGAAGCCACTAGTGAAATCTACGCCCCCCGGGTCTATTCTTTTAATATATTGCTTTCCAATCTATCTTTTTCCGCATTTGTTTTCAGATCTATTATTCCAAAAATCCAAAAATACCTTGCTGCACTTTTTATTTGCATCTTTTATTTTGTGTTCTTGTGCGATCTATTTATCCAATCTAATACAAACCAATATATATTTTTACCGTGGAGAGATTGAAAACCTTTCTTACGCGTCGGGTTGCAAGTATTTCTTCTTTGTGTGCAGGTACCGTTTACATAGTATTGCTTGGTTCTCCTACTGGTTTGATAACCTTGGTTTCATAACTATGGGAAATACTTACTGTAGTTGTGCTGCATCATCCCTTCCTATTTGGGGAAATACCAACGCAATCTCAAGCCACGTCAGTGGTCGATAGAACTTGAGAGAATATTAATTCTACCTTTAGCTCCTCATTGGGTTCGACACTCTTACTTATTGAAAAAAGGCTACAAACGATCCCCTACACTTGTGGGTTATCAAGACCTTTTTCTCACGCTGTTGCCGGGGAGCAATAGCGTAGTGGTTGATATTCTCGTGTGTGCATGTTTGTTTTATCACTAAGTAATTTTTATTTTATGTTTTTAGTTGTTTTATTTTCTGTTATTAGTTGTTTTATATATTTAGTTATGGATGTGGAACACGAAACACAAAAAAATTGGATGTACTTGCTACTCATGGAGATGGGGAACCTCCTAAAACCCTCGATGCTCGTTATGTGAAACTCATTAATGACTCCTTTGACGATCCTGAGAAATCCCCCATTGAACTTTATAATGGGAGACACGTTGGATCAACGTGAGTACTTTAGGGATTATCGCTTATCTCAAAAAGGGAAACACTTATGGGATCAAATTACAATATTGCGTTTGTTTGCATGGGATGCATGTTTGAGATGTGATTCTACTTGTTGCTCTGAGTTAGAGGATCCACACCTTCCCTTTCAGTGTTTATTTAATGATAATGAAACCTTGGCTTCTTATGCTAATGGTATATATGATTACTATGATGTGGAACGAATAGAAGAATTTGTTGCTTTTAAGGGTGCTTTTGAAGTTGCCTCTTTGATTGAAAAGTGTGATGATGTTTCTCACAAATCTGAAAATCTTACCATACTTAAATATTTCTATGAGAATTATGAATGCAATGCTGATATTATTGAATTTATTAAGAGAAGGACCACTACCTTGGAAGAGACTAATATTTTGCAGGAATCTATGGAAGAAGGAATTACTGAAACTGTGAGCTCATTAGATGAAAAAGATGAGGAGGAGAGCGAAGAACAAAATGAGGAAGAGCGGATTAGCTACCCGTGCCCACCTTATAATGAGAGTAACTCTTCAACTCATACATTGTTTAATTACCCTGCGCACATACCGAAGGATGAATGCTATGATGATTGCTATGATCCCTTGGATTTAGTCAAAATATCCCTTTTTGATGAACTTGATGCTTGCTATGCTTGTGGACATGATGCCAATATGAATTATGCTTATGGAGATGAACTTGCTATAGTTCCTTATGTTAAGCATGAAATTGTTGCTATTGTACCCACACATGATAGTCCTATTATCTTTTTGAATTCTCCCAACTACACTATATCGGAGAAGTTTGCATTTATTTAGGATTGTATTGACGGGTTGCGTTTTACCACTACACATGATGATTTTGATGGATATAATATGCATGTGCTTGCTTCTCCTACTTGCAATTATTATGAGAGAGGAACCAAATCTTCACCTCTCTATGTTTCCAATACGATAAAATTGCAAGAAACTACTTATGCTATGAATTGGCCTTTACTTTGTGTGAATGAATTGTTCTTGTATGACATGCCAATGCATAGGAAGAGAGTTAGACTTCGTTGTCACATGACATAGATCACTTTGTGTTCACTACTAAATTACAAATCATTGTTAATTAAAATTGGCTTTGATATACCTTGGGATCCGGGTGGACCAATTACTTGAGCAATATATGCCTAGCTTAATGGCTTTAAAGAAAGCGCTGCGAGGGAGACAACCTGGAAGTTTTAGAGAGACATTTATTTCTGTTGTGTGCTTTTAAAATAATCAAAAACAAAAAAATAAATAAAGTGGGGAACTTCAAACCTTTTCAAAAAGAGAAGTGAAAGTGAGAAAGGCGAGCATCGTTGAAGCGGGGGCTAGCCTTGAACTTTGTTCTTGCCCATGGAAACTTTGTGAATCTTGATTACAGAAACTTTTCAACAAAAATAATTATCCCCTTGTAGAAATCTATTGTATTATAAAAATAATGTGCCAAGAATTACCTTTAGGATGGTTGAATTGTTTGTTTGATATGTGCTGTGTAAAAACAGAAACTTTTGCTGTAGTGTTCGAATTTTCCTATTTTACTGGAACGTGAAAAAAATCTAAAATGTTTACACAGTACTGATATGCAAATTTTATATTACGTTCTAAATTTTCAGAATTTTGTGAGTTAGAGAAGTATTGTAACCAAACAGATCTTTACAGATTGCCCTGTTTCTCACATATTGCTGTTATAGTTGCTTTGCGTGCTTATTTTTGAATTCTTGTTGAGCCCCCAATGACTTGAGAGCCGTAGAATTGTGATAGAATACAGTGGGTAATGTTAGATTATAATTATACAATAATGTTATGGCAGTACATGATGAGATTTGATGATTATGTACTAACGTTTCTAATAAAAGTTTTGTCAAGTTTTGTGTGGATGAAGTGTTCGAAGATGGAGGAGGTATCGATATGAGAAGAATAAGGAGAGACAAGAGTTCATGCTTGGGGATTCCCAAGGCACCCCAAGTAAATATTCAAGGAGACTCAAGCGTCTAAGCTTGGGGATGCCCCGGAAGGCATCCCATCAACAACTATCGGTATGTTTCGGTTTTTGTTTTGTTCACATGATATGCGTAAATTCTTGGAGCGTCGTGTGCCTTTTATTTTCCTTTTAGCAATGCACCGTGCTGGTTTGGGAAAGTCCATGGTTGATTTATAGAATGCTCTTTGCACTTCACATATATATTTTGAGTATGGCTATATAGAATGCTTCATGTGCTTCACATATATCATTTGAACTTGGATGTGTGTTTCTCTACATATAGAAACCGTTATTTGTAGAATGCTATTTTGCTTCACTTATATTTATTAGAGCATGTTCAGGTCTTTTGAAGAAAGAATTAAACTCTCGTTCTTCACTTATATGTGTTTGAGAGTTAATAAACAGTGACGGTAATGTGCATGGGTTATAAGACTAGTCCAAAAATAATAGGTATTCAAGGAGTGATAATCAAAACCTTCATGTAGCACATTAAAAGAGAAATTGTGGGTTAATGATATTGATGTGGTAATGCGAAAGAGTGTGAATGCATCACTATTGATTCGTAGAAGTGTCGATATTAAGAGGTGTTAACTTCTTGTTTGTCTAAATATTAAAAAGGCATGGTGAGGATGTGTGAGCATTTCTATTCCTCTTTAAAATCCTAGTGTTGTTTCAGGTCAGAGGCGCGCGATGGTTAACTCCTCCCAACCTCCTCCCTCGGGGCATGCAAGTAGTACTTTGATTTGTGATAAAACTAATAAAACTTTGCAATAAGTATATGAGTTCTTTATGACTAATGTGAATCCATGGACATACGCAATCTCACCTATTCATATTTTGCTAGCCTCTTCGGTACCGTGCATAGCCCATTCTCACCTCAAGAATCGGTGCAACTTTCGTCGGTGCATCCAAACCCCTTGACATGATACGCTCTGTTCCACATAAGCCTCATTATGTCTTCCTCAAAACAGCCACCATACCTACCTATCATGGCATTTCCATAGCCATTCCGAGATATATTGCCATGCAACTTCCACCGTCACTTCATATGACTTGTATTTCCATTGTCATATTGCTTTGCATGATCGTAAGATAGCTAGCATGATATTTACATGGCTTGTGCGTTTTTGATATATTTTGCTATGCTAGATCATTGCACATCCTGGTACACTGCCAGAGGCATTCATATAGAGTCATATCATCCTATGAGTTTTCCATATCGAGTTGTAAGCAAATAAAAGTGTGATGATCATCATTATTAGAGCATTGTCCCAGTGAGGAAAGAATGATGGAGATGATGATTCTCCCACAAGTCGAGATGAGACTCCGGACGAAAAAAAATAAAAATGGGGGAGGCAAAATGAGCCCACCATCCATTCAAAAAAAATATCAAAAAAATGAGAGAAAATGAGAGAAGGGACTTTGCTACTATCCTTTACCGCACTTGTGCCTCAAAGTGGCATCATGTTCTTCATATAGAGAGTCTCCTGTTTTGTCACTTCCATATGCTAGTGGGAATTTTTCATTATATAACTTGGCTTGTATATTCCGATAACGGGCGTCCTCAAATGCCCGAGGTCTTCATGAGCAAGCAAGTTGGATGCACACCCACTTAGCTTCAGTCGAGCTTTCATACACTTATAGCTCTAGTGCATTCGTTGCATGTCAATCCCTACTCCTCGCATTGATATCTATTGATGGGCATCTCCATAGTCCGTTGATACGCTGAGTTGATGCGAGACTTTCTTCTCCACTTTTACCCCTTTGAAACCTACCACCACATTCTATTCCACGTATATGCTATGTCCATGGTTCACGCTCATGTATTGCGTCAAGAATAAAAAGTTGATGCAAACTGAAAAAGTGCGATCCAATTGCCTCACTTGGACATCGTGGTGCTTAACATTTGTATTAATGTGGTGAAGATGGAGCCATGCCTTGCTAATATAATAAGATGAACATGGGTAAACATTCTTTGAGGATCGTATCCTTTAAAAGATTGATGATTTTGTTGCTTGTGCTTATAAGTATTACTATGTTAATGTTTGTTAATTCATCATTTCTTAATAAGCATACATGCAAAATATTACATATTGGGTAGCATGTCACATCAAAAATTCTGTTTTTATCATTTACCTACTCGAGGACGAGCAGGAATTAAGCTTGGGGATGCTTGATACGTCTCCAACGTATCTATAATTTTTGTTTGTTCCATGCGATTATATTATCATTCTAGGATACTTTTTTAGTAATTATTTACCAATTTATATTATTTTTGAGCACTAACCTATTGACCCAGTGCCCAGTGCCAGTTCCTGTTTTTTGTGTGTTTTCTGTTTCGCAGAAATTCCAAATCAAACAAAGTCCAAACGCAATAAAAATTTACGGAGATTTTTTTTGGAATATATGTGAAGTTTGAGAGTCGGAATCAACGCAAGAAGGTGCCCGAGGGAGGCACAAGCCAACAGGGCGTGGCCTGTGGGGGCGGCCTGATGGCTTGTGCCTCCCCCTTAAGTCGGTTGACGCTCTCCTTCCGCCGCAAGAAAGATATTTTCGCGATAAAAATCCCCTCAAAATTTCAGACCGATCGGAGTTACGGATCTCTGGATATTTATGAAACGGTGAAGGGGTCAGAAACCAGTCGCGAAAATAGAAGAGAAACAGAGATCCAATCTCGGAGGGGCTCCTGCCCTCCGGGAGCCATGGCAGCCATGGACCAGTGGGGAAACCCTCCTCCCACCTAGGGAGGAGGTCAAGGAAGAAGAATAAGAAGAAGGTGGGGGGCTCTCTCCGCCTCTCCCCCGGTGGCGCCAGAGTGCCGCCGGGGCATCCATCGTGATGGCGATCTACACCAACAACTTCGCCGCCGTCATCACCAACCCTTCTCCATCAACACCGCCATGATGCTCACCTCCGGGAGTGAGAAATTCCTTTGTAGGCTTGCTGGACGGTGGTGGGATTGGATGAGATTGATCATGTAATCGAGTTGAGTTTGATAGTATCCACTATGTTCGGAGATTGATGTTGCTATGACTTTGCTATACTTAATGCTTTTTACTAGGGCCCGAGTGCCATGATTTCAGATCTGAACATATTATGTTTTCACGAATATAAGATTGATTTGGATCCTATCTTGCAAGTTGTATGTGTTGGAAATATGCCCTAGAGGCAATAATAAATTGGTTATTATTATATTTCCTTGTTCATGATAATCGTTTATTATCCATGCTATAATTGTATTGATTGGAAACTCAAATACATGTGTGGGTACATAGACAACTCTGTGTCCCTAGTAAGCCTCTAGTTGACTAGCTTGTTGATCAAAGATGGTTAAGGTTTCCTAGCCATGGACATGAGATGTCATTTGATAACGGGATCACATCATTAGGAGAATGATGTGATGGACAAGACCCAAACTGTAAACGTAGCATTTGATCGTGTCAGTTTATTGCTATTGTTTTCTGCATGTCAAGTATCTGTTCCTTTGACCATGAGATCATGCAACTCACTGACACCGGAGGAATACCTTGTGTGTATCAAACGTCGCAACGTAACTGGGTGACTATAAAGGTGCTCTACAGGTATCTCCGAGGGTGTCTGTTGGGTTGGCATGGATCAAGACTGGGATTTGTTACTCCGTATGACGGAGAGGTATCTCAGGGCCCACTCGGTAATACAACATCACAATGAGCCTTGCAAGCAATGTGACTAAAGTGTTAGCCACGAGATCTTGTATTACGGAACGAGTAAAGAGACTTGCCGGTAACGAGATTGAACTAGGTATAGTGATACCGACGATCGAATCTCGGGCAAGTAACATACCGAAGAACAAAGGGAACAGCATACGGGATTAACTGAATCCTTGACATAGAGGTTCGACCGATAAAGATCTTCGTAGAATATGTAGGAGCCAATATGGGCATCCAGGTCCCGCTATTGGTTATTGGCCGTAGAGGTGTCTCGGTCATGTCTACATAGTTCTCGAACCCGCAGGGTCTACACACTTAACGTTTGGTGACGATTAGTATAATTGAGTTATTATGTTGGTGACCGAAAGTTGTTCGGAGTCCCGGATAAGATCCCGGACATGACGAGGATCTCCGGAAGAGTCCGGAGGTAAAGATTGATATATGTGATAATAGTGTTTTGATCTCTGGAAGGGTTCCGGAGTTCACCGGAAGGGGTTCCGGATGTTTACCGAAGTGTTCGGGTGCAGCAACACTTTATATGAGCCAAAGGGATAAAGCCCACAAGGTATTGGAAAGTGCAAAAGTAGTTTTGCTGCCGCGTAAGCGGTACTACCGCTTGGTGAAGCGGTACTACCGCCGGAGCGGTACTACCGCTTGTGTGAAGCGGTACTACCGCCCAAGCGGTACTACCGCTTGTGTGAAGCGGTACTACCGCTTGTGCGCGGCTGTGCACGATTCGGCAGGGTCCGAATTGGACTCTTTTCCTGCGGGCCAAACCGACCTTGTGCGGGCAAAACCGACCCGGAGGAGGCTTTTACTCCAAGTTTAGACCCCAAGGCTCAACATATAAATAGAGGGGCAGGGCTAGCACACGTGATAGATCAGGATTTCCCAAGCCGTGTGCCGGCAACCCTAGCCCTCTAGTTCCTCCGTCATAATCTCCGTAGCGCTTGGCGAAGCCCTGCAGAGATTGTTCCTCACCACCATCACCACGCCGTCGTGCTGCTGGAACTCAACCACTACTTCACCATCGCTCGCTGGATCGAGGAGGTGAAGGCGTCATCAAGCCGTACGTGTGTTGAACGCGGAGGTGCCGTCCGTTCGGCACTAGATCGGAAGGATCGTGATTGGATCGCGGGACGCTCGGCGATTTGGATCGCGAAGACGTTCGACTACATCAACCGCGTTTATTAACGCTTCCGCTTAGCGATCTACAAGGGTATGTAGATTCACTCTCCCTCTCGTAGATGCTCATCACCATGGATAGATCTTGCGTGTGCGTAGGAAAATTTTTGTTTCCCATGCAACGTTCCCCAACAGTGGCATCTGAGCTAGGTCTATGCGTAGATGAGATCTCGAGTAGAACACAAACGAGTTGTGGGCGTGGGTGTATACATATTGCTTGCCGTTACTAGTTGATACTTGATTCCGCGGTATTGTGAGATGAAGCGGCCCGGACCGACATTACGCGTACGCTTACGCGAGACTGGTTTCACCGCTGCGTGCACTTGTTGCATAAAGGTGACTGGCGGGTGTCTGTCTCTCTCACTTTAGTTGAATCGGTTCAATGAAGAGGGTTCTTTTAGAAGATCAAAAAGCAATCACTACACCACGTTGTGGTTTTGCGTAGGTAAGAATCGTTCTTGCTAGATACCCGTAGCAGCCACGTAAAATTTGCAACAACAATTAGAGGACGTCTAACTTGTTTTTGCAGGGTATGTTGTGATGTGATATGGCCAATTACATGATGAGATATATGTGATGTATGAGATGATCATGTATTGTATAGAATATCACGACTTGCATGTCGATGAGTACGGCAACTGGCAGGAGCCATAGAGTTGTCTTTAATTATTGTATGACCTGCGTGTCAATCATTAAGCGCTATGTAATGCTTTACTTTATCGCTAAACGTTAGCTATAGTCGTGGAAGCAACAGTCGGCGCGACAACCTTATGGCGACACGTTGATGGAGATCAAGATGATGGAGATCATGGTGTCATGCCGGTAACGATGGAGATCATGCCGGTGCTTTGGAGATGGAGATCAAAAGCACAAGTTCATGGCCATATCATGTCACTTATGATTTGCATGTGATGTTAATCCTTTTATGCATCTTATTTTGCTTAGGACGACGGTAGCATTATAAGGTGATCCCTCACTTAAATTTCAAGATAAATTGTGTTCTCCCCAAGTGTGCACCGTTGCGAAAGTTCGTCGTTTCGAGACACGCCGTGATGATCGGGTGTGATAGACTCTACGTTCGCATACAACGGGTGTAAGCCATGTTACACGTGCGGAACACTCGGGTTAAACTTGACGAGCCTAGCATGTACAGACATGGCCTCGGAACACAAGAGACCGAAAGGTCGAACATGAGTCATATAGTAGATATGATCAACATGAAGATGTTCACCATTGAAACCACCTCAACTCACGTGATGATCGGACTTGAGTTGGTGGATTTGGATCATGTTACACTCGAATGACCGGAGGGATGTCAATTTGAGTGGGAGTTTTTTAAAATATGATTAACTAAACTCATTATCTAAGAACAATAGTCTAAGTTGTCTTTGCAATATTTATGTTGTAGATCATGGCTCGCGCAGTAGCACCCCTGAATTTTAATGCGTTCCTAGAGAAAGCTAAGTTGAAAGATGATGGAAGTAACTTTGTGGACTGGGCCCGTAATCTAAGGATTATCCTTACGGCTTCCCAGAAGGCTTATGTCCTTGATGCACCGCTTGGTGATCCACCCGCTCCAGTTGAGTCTCTAGACGTTGTGAACGCCTGGCAGGCTCGTTCTGATGATTACTCAATAGTTCAATGTGCAATGTTGTATGGCTTAGAACCGGGACTTCAAAGACGTTTTGAACGTCATGGAGCATATGAGATGTTCCAGGAGTTGAAGTTTATCTTTCAGAAGAATCCCCGGATCGAGAGATATGAGATCTCCGATAAGTTCTATGCTTGCAAGATGGAGGAGAACGGGTCTATCAGTGATCACGTGCTCAGAATGTCTGGGTACTCCACCCGTCTGGCTGAGTTAGGGATGCCCCTTCCGCCAGAGGCTATCACTGACAGAGTTCTTCAATCATTGCCACCTAGCTACAAGAGCTTCGTGTTGAACTATAACATGCACGGGATGAACAAGTCAGTCGCCGAGCTGTTTGCGATGCTGAAAGCCGCTGAGTCTGAAATTCAGAAGGAGCATCAAGTGTTGATGGTCAATAAAACCACTAGTTTCAAGAAAAATGGCAAGGGTAAGAAGGGTAACTCCAAGCAGAGTGGCAAAGCAGTTGCTCCTCTCGTGAAGAAACCCAAGGCTGGACCCAAACCAGAAACTGTGTGTTTTCATTGCAAGGGAACTGGACACTGGAAGCGGAATTGCCCCAAGTATTTGGCTGACAAGAAGGCGGCCAACAACAAACAAGGTATATATGATATACATGTTATTGATGTGTACCTTACCAACTCTCGTTGTAGTGCCTGGGTATTTGATACCGGTGCGGTTGCTCATATTTGCAACTCAAAACAGGAACTGCGGAATAGACGGAGACTGGCAAAGGACGAAGTGACGATGCGCGTGGGAAATGGTTCCAAGGTTGATGTGATCGCCGTCGGCACGCTCGCTCTTCGATTACCGTCGGGATTAGTGATGAACCTAAATAAGTGTTATTTGGTGCCTGCGTTAAGCATGAACATTATATCTGGATCTTGTTTATTGCGAGACGGTTACTCATTTAAATCAGAGAATAATGGTTGTTCTATTTATATGAGTAATATCTTTTATGGTCATGCACCCGATGTGAGGGGTTTATTCTTATTGAATCTCGATAGTAATGATACACATGTTCATAACATTGATGCCAAAAGATGTAGAATTGATAATGATAATACCACTTTCTTGTGGCACTGCCGTTTAGGTCATATTGGCGTAAAACGCATGAAGAAGCTCCATGCTGATGGACTTTTGGAGTCACTTGATTTTGAATCACTTGACACATGTGAGCCATGCCTCATGGGCAACATGACTAAAACGCCGTTCTCTGGAACAATGGAACGGGCAAGTGACTTATTGGAAATCATACATACTGATGTGTGCGGTCCGATGAGTATTGAGGCGCGCGGTGGTTATCGTTACTTTCTCACCTTCACTGATGACTTAAGTAGATATGGGTATATTTACTTAATGAAACACAAGTCTGAAACATTTGAAAAGTTCAAACAATTTCAGAGTGAAGTTGAGAATCATCGTAACAAGAAGATTAAATTCCTACGATCTGATCGAGGAGGAGAATATCTGAGTTATGAGTTTGGCAGTCACTTAAGACAGTGTGGAATTGTTTCACAATTAACACCGCCTGGAACACCACAGCGTAATGGTGTGTCCGAACGTCGTAATCGAACCTTATTGGATATGGTGCGATCTATGATGTCTCTTGCCGATTTGCCACTATCGTTTTGGGGTTATGCATTAGAGACAGCTGCATTCACTTTAAATAGGGCACCATCGAAATCCGTTGAGACGACGCCATATGAACTTTGGTTTGACAAGAAGCCAAAGCTGTCGTTTCTTAAAGTTTGGGGATGTGATGCTTATGTCAAAAAGCTTCAGCCTGAAAAGCTGGAACCCAAAGCGGAGAAATGCGTCTTCATAGGATACCCAAAAGAGACAGTTGGGTATACCTTCTACCTCAGATCCGAAGGCAAAGTGTTTGTCGCTAAAAACGGAACATTTCTTGAGAAGGAGTTTCTCTCGAAAGAATTGAGTGGGAGGAAGATAGAACTTGATGAGGTTGTTGAACCTTTACTTCAACCTGAGAGTAGCGCAGCGCAGAAAGTTGTTTCTGTGGAGCCTACATTAGCTGAAGAGGAAGTTAATGATGATGATCATGAAGCTTTGGATCAAGTTGCTATCGAACCTCGTAGGTCGACAAGGACGCGTACTGCTCCTGAGTGGTACGGCAACCCTGTCTTAGAGGTCATGTTGTTAGACAACGATGAACCTACGAGCTATGGAGAAGCGATGATGAGCCCGGATTCCGAGAAGTGGTTAGAGGCCATGAAATCCGAGATGGGATCCATGTATGAAAACAAAGTATGGACTTTGGAAGTATTACCTGAAGGGCGTAAGGCCATTCAGAACAAATGGATCTTTAAGAGGAAGACGGACGCGGACGGTAATGTCACCGTCTATAAAGCTCGACTTGTGGCAAAGGGTTTTTCACAAGTTCAAGGAGTTGACTACGATGAGACCTTCTCACCCGTAGCGATGCTTAAGTCCGTCAGAATCATGCAAGCATCTCGGAGTTGGAATCTTCGTTTTGATGAGGTGATCAAAGCGTTCGAGTTTATACAAGTTTACGGAGAAGCTTGTATTTACAAGAAAGTGAGTGGGAGCTCTATAGCGTTTCTAATATTATATGTGGATGACATATTGCTGATTGGAAACAATATAGAAATGCTGGAAAGCGTAAAGGAATATTTGAACAAGAGTTTTTCAATGAAGGACCTAGGAGAAGCTGCTTTCATATTAGGCATCAAGATCTATAGAGATAGATCGAGACGCTTAATAGGACTTTCACAAAGCACATACCTTGATAAGATTTTGAAGAAGTTCAAAATGGATCAGTCCAAGAAGGGGTTCTTGCCTGTTTTGCAAGGTGTGAAGTTGAGTAAGACTCAATGCCCAGTGACTGCAGAAGATAGAGAAAAGATGAGTGTCATCCCCTATGCTTCAGCCATAGGCTCTATCATGTATGCAATGCTGTGCACAAGACCCGATGTCAGCCTTGCCATAAGTATGGTCGGAAGGTTTCAAAGTGATCCAGGAATGGAACACTGGACGGCGGTCAAGAATATCCTGAAGTACCTGAAAAGGACTAAGGACATGTTTCTCGTTTATGGAGGTGATCAAGAGCTCGTCGTAAAGGGTTACGTCGATGCAAGTTTTGACACTGATCCGGATGACTCTAAGTCGCAAACCGGATACGTATTTATTCTTAATGGGGGTGCGGTTAGCTGGTGCAGTTCCAAGCAAAGCGTGGTAGCTGATTCTACATGCGAAGCGGAGTACATCGCTGCCTCGGAGGCGGCGAAGGAATGTGTCTGGATGAAGGAGTTCATGACAGATCTTGGAGTAGTGCCTAGTGCGCTTAACCCAATGACTCTGTTTTGTGATAACACTGGTGCCATTGCTCTAGCCAAGGAACCAAGATTTCACAAGAGGACCAGACACATAAAGCGACGTTTCAATTCCATCCGCGATTACATCAAGGAGGACGACATAAATATTTGCAAAGTACACACGGATCTAAATGTTGCAGATCCGATGACTAAACCTCTTCCAAGGGCTAAACATGAACAACACCAGAACTGCATGGGTGTTCGATTCATTACAATGTAAATCACATAGTGATGTGAACTAGATTATTGACTCTAGTGCAAGTGGGAGACTGTTGGAAATATGCCCTAGAGGCAATAATAAATTGGTTATTATTATATTTCCTTGTTCATGATAATCGTTTATTATCCATGCTATAATTGTATTGATTGGAAACTCAAATACATGTGTGGGTACATAGACAACTCTGTGTCCCTAGTAAGCCTCTAGTTGACTAGCTTGTTGATCAAAGATGGTTAAGGTTTCCTAGCCATGGACATGAGATGTCATTTGATAACGGGATCACATCATTAGGAGAATGATGTGATGGACAAGACCCAAACTGTAAACGTAGCATTTGATCGTGTCAGTTTATTGCTATTGTTTTCTGCATGTCAAGTATCTGTTCCTTTGACCATGAGATCATGCAACTCACTGACACCGGAGGAATACCTTGTGTGTATCAAACGTCGCAACGTAACTGGGTGACTATAAAGGTGCTCTACAGGTATCTCCGAGGGTGTCTGTTGGGTTGGCATGGATCAAGACTGGGATTTGTTACTCCGTATGACGGAGAGGTATCTCAGGGCCCACTCGGTAATACAACATCACAATGAGCCTTGCAAGCAATGTGACTAAAGTGTTAGCCACGAGATCTTGTATTACGGAACGAGTAAAGAGACTTGCCGGTAACGAGATTGAACTAGGTATAGTGATACCGACGATCGAATCTCGGGCAAGTAACATACCGAAGAACAAAGGGAACAGCATACGGGATTAACTGAATCCTTGACATAGAGGTTCGACCGATAAAGATCTTCGTAGAATATGTAGGAGCCAATATGGGCATCCAGGTCCCGCTATTGGTTATTGGCCGTAGAGGTGTCTCGGTCATGTCTACATAGTTCTCGAACCCGCAGGGTCTACACACTTAACGTTTGGTGACGATTAGTATAATTGAGTTATTATGTTGGTGACCGAAAGTTGTTCGGAGTCCCGGATAAGATCCCGGACATGACGAGGATCTCCGGAAGAGTCCGGAGGTAAAGATTGATATATGTGATAATAGTGTTTTGATCTCTGGAAGGGTTCCGGAGTTCACCGGAAGGGGTTCCGGATGTTTACCGAAGTGTTCGGGTGCAGCAACACTTTATATGAGCCAAAGGGATAAAGCCCACAAGGTATTGGAAAGTGCAAAAGTAGTTTTGCTGCCGCGTAAGCGGTACTACCGCTTGGTGAAGCGGTACTACCGCCGGAGCGGTACTACCGCTTGTGTGAAGCGGTACTACCGCTTGTGCGCGGCTGTGCACGATTCGGCAGGGTCCGAATTGGACTCTTTTCCTGCGGGCCAAACCGACCTTGTGCGGGCAAAACCGACCCGGAGGAGGCTTTTACTCCAAGTTTAGACCCCAAGGCTCAACATATAAATAGAGGGGCAGGGCTAGCACACGTGATAGATCAGGATTTCCCAAGCCGTGTGCCGGCAACCCTAGCCCTCTAGTTCCTCCGTCATAATCTCCGTAGCGCTTGGCGAAGCCCTGCAGAGATTGTTCCTCACCACCATCACCACGCCGTCGTGCTGCTGGAACTCAACCACTACTTCACCATCGCTCGCTGGATCGAGGAGGTGAAGGCGTCATCAAGCCGTACGTGTGTTGAACGCGGAGGTGCCGTCCGTTCGGCACTAGATCGGAAGGATCGTGATTGGATCGCGGGACGCTCGGCGATTTGGATCGCGAAGACGTTCGACTACATCAACCGCGTTTATTAACGCTTCCGCTTAGCGATCTACAAGGGTATGTAGATTCACTCTCCCTCTCGTAGATGCTCATCACCATGGATAGATCTTGCGTGTGCGTAGGAAAATTTTTGTTTCCCATGCAACGTTCCCCAACAGTATGCACCTAGTACGTGTCTTAATTCGCATACCCCAAGGTGACAATAATTGGGATTCTTTCCGTTGATTGCCGTAGTTTGAGTAGTTCATGTATTCACCATGTGTTAATGCGTTGTTCCGGTTCTCTATTAAAAGGAGGCCTTAATATCACTTAGTTTCCAATAGGACCCCGCTGCCACGGGTGGGTAGGACAAAAGATGTCATGCAAGTTGTTATCGCAAGCACGTATGACTATATACGGAATACATGCCTACATTACATTGATGAATTGGAGCTAGTTCTGTGTCGCCCTAGTGTGTAGCTGTTATATGATCAATGTCATCTAAATCATTATCCATCACCGATCCACGTGCCTATACTTTACATATACTGAATCTTCCAAAATTATCTATTACACCTACTAAGTACTTCTAGTTTCTTTCCCGCAAAGTAGTTTCGTACTTGTTCTAGTTAAAGTAAGCGTTAGCATGCGTAGAGTTGTATCAGTGGTTGATAGAACTTGAGAGAATATTAATTCTACCTTTAGCTCCTCGTTGGGTTCGACACTATTACTTATCGAAAAAGGCTACAAACGACCCCCTACACTTGTGGGTTATCAGTGATAGCCCGCCCCGTTTGTCCCAGGGTGCGCCGCGTGCGCCTCGTGTGCGCGCACCGAGCCTGCCAAGAGTGCGCGGCCGCACGCGGGTGCGCGGCCTGACGCCGACGCCGTATCCCTCCCTGTGGCCGCCACCCCCACAACCTCCCGCCATGACGGCTGAGGAGGAGGAGCGGCTCCTGCAGGCCGTCATGGGGGACTTCGAGCGGGAGTACATGCGTCAACGGGAGGAGGAGTGGGAGGGCGCGCAGGAGATTTTTTGCAAGTAAGCTCCTCTCCAAATGGGAAGGCCCTTATGTTGTTGTGGAGGTCTACCACTCCGGTGCTATAAAGATTAATAACTTCGAAGGCAAAAATCCGAGAGTGGTAAATGGGCAAAGAATTAAGCATTATATCTCAGGTACGCCCATTAATGTTGGAACCAACATTATTCAAGAGATAACACCGGAGGAGCACATAAGAGGGATCTTCCAGAACACTCAAGAAACCTGAAAAAGGAGTAGGTACGTGATACGGTAAGTAAACCGATTCCAAAAATTCTAAAAATATATGGTCTGTTGGCTTTGATATTTTTGAAAATTCCAAAAATAAGAAGGGGTCAGGGGGACCCACGAGGGAGGCACAAGCCAGCAGGACACGCCCACCCCCCTGGGCGTGCCCTGACAGCTTGTGGGCCCCTCGTGTGCCTCCCGGACTCCGTTTTCTTCCCGAACACGTATTCCGACCTAGAAAAATCATTATACGTACTCCCGTATGTTTTCACCATCGCATCACAATGTTCTCCTCTGTTCTTGTTTCGGGATGTTTTTCTGACAGATTTAGATCGCCATGACATTGCCAAGCTCCTCCAAGGGCAAGTTCTTTGAGAAGGTCATCAACCCCTACCTCCCTGAGGTGATGTAGCACCCTCAGGTCATTGAGATGCGTGAGGGGGTGCTTCACATCCGAGATGCTCAAGGCCCAAAGAAGGAAGGGAGTGATACGTCTCCATCGTATCTACTTTTCCTCACACTTTTGCCCTTGTTTTGGGATCTAATTTGCATGATTTGAATGAAACTAACTCGGACTGACGTTGTTTTCAGCAGAACTACCACGGTGTTGTTTTTGTGCAGAAATAAAAGTTTTCAGAACTGGACAAAACTTTTTGGAGAATTATTTTACAATAAATAAAAAATACTGGAGCGAAGAACCACCGGAGGGGGGGCCCAGGCTGGGCACAAGACACCAGAGCGCGCCAGCCCCCCCCCCCCCCCCCCCGCAGCGCACCCTGGTGGGTTGTGCCCACCTCGTGGCCCCACTGACCCTAATTCCGCCACTATAAAATCCTATTTTTGAAGAAAAAAATAGAGGAGAAAGTTTCATCGCGTTTTACGATACGGAGCCGCCGCCACCTCCTGTTCTTCATCGGGAGGCCAGATCTGGAGCCCGTTTGGGGCTCCGGAGAGGGGGATCTTCGATCTTCGTCATCATCAACCCTTCTCCATCGCCAATTCCATGATGCTACCCACCGGGAGTGAGTAATTCCTTCGTAGGCTTGCTGGTCGTTGAGGAGTTGGATGAGATTCATCATGTAATCGAGTTAGTTTTGTTAGGGCTTGATCCCTAGTATCCACTATGTTCTGAGATTGATGTTGCTATGACTTTGGCATGCTTAATGCTTGTCACTAGGGCCCGAGTGCCATGATTTCAGATCTGAACCGTTTATGTTATCACCATTATATCTATGTTCTTGATCCGATCTTGCTAGTTATATGCACCTATTACGTGTTCTGATCCGCAAACCCCGGAGTGACAATAGTCGGGATACTTTCCGGTGATTACCGTAGTTTGAGGAGTTCATGTATTCACAGTGTGTTAATGCTTTGTTCCGGTTCTCTATTAAAAGGAGGCCTTAATATCCCTTAGTTTCCTTATGGACCCCGCTTCCACGGGAGGGTAGGACAAAAGATGTCATGCAAGTTCTTTTCCATAAGCATGTATGACTTTTTACGGAATACATGCCTACATTACATTTATGAACTGGAGCTAGTTCTGTGTCGCCCTAGGTTACGACTGTTATATGATAAATATCATCCAACGAGTTCACCGATCCAGTGCCTACGAGTTTTCCACATATTGCTCTTGCTAAGTTACTATTGCTACAGCTACCGTTCCAACTGCTACAAAAAAATTGCTATCACTGCTACCGTTACTGTTACTGTTACTACTGCTATCAAACTATCATACTACTGTGCTACTGATCACTCTGCTGCAGATATTTAATCTCCAGGCGTGGTTGAATTGACAACTCAGTTGCTAATACACTCAAATATTCTTTGGCTCCCCTTGTGTCGAATCTATAAATTTGGGTTGAATACTCCACCCTCAAAAAATATTGCGATCCCCTATACTTGTGGGTTATCAAGACCTTTTTCTTGCGCCGTTGGCGGGGAGCATAGCTATATTTGTTGAGTCACTTGGGATTTATATCAATTGATCACTATGAAGAATCTTAAGGATCCAAAGACTAAGATTTTCCTTCTAAAACGAGGGGAGGTAAGGAACTGCCATCTAGCTCTGCACTTGATTCACCTTCTGTTATGAGTAAGTTTGCAACACCACCACATGCTAGTGATCCTGATATGTCGCAAGTTATTGATGATGCTACTTCTGCTATGAATGATGCTTATGATGATGCTAGTACCATGCTTGATAATGTGTCACTAGGTGAATTTCTTGATGAATAAATTGCTAGAGCTAAAGAGAATGAAATTACTAAAACTGATGAAGCCTATGAAACTGATAACTATTAAACACCTATTAGACCTGGCTCTCCTAGATTTGAAATGCCTAAGATACCTGAAGGTTATGTTATGGATGAGGAGGTAACTAGAGAAATTCTTTCTTGTAAGGATAGAAAAGATCTTAAGAAATTGCTACGCAAGTATAAGGAAAAGACTTTGAATGCTAGAATGAAATGTGATCCTAACTTTGCTACTTCACCTATCTTTGTTACCGATAAGGATTATGAATTCTCTATCGACCCAGAGTTAATTACTTTGGTTGAATCTCATCCTTTCCATGGCTATGAAACTGAAACTGTAGTGACACATCTTACTAAACTAAATGATATAGCCACCCTCTTTGCTCATGATGAGAAGATTCGCTACTACTATATTCTCAAATTATTTGCGTTCTCATTAAAGGGTGATGCTAAGACATGGTACAATACTCTTACTCCTGGTTGTGTGCGTAGTCCCCAGGACATGATTTACTACTTCTCTGAAAAATATTTTCCTGCTCATAAGAAACAAGCTGCCTTACAGGAAATATTTAACTTTGTGCAAATTGAAGAAGAGAGTCTCCCACAACCTTGGGGAGGCTTCTCCAATTGCTTAATACTTTGCCTGATCATCCTCTTAAGAAAAAATAAATACTTGATATCTTCTACAATGGATTAACTGATGCTTCTAGGGACTTCCTAGATAGTTGTGCTGGTTGTGTTTTCAGGGAACGAACTTTTGAATAAGCTGAGGAACTATTGAATAACATATTGAAGAATTATGATGATTGGACTCTTCCTGGACCACCGCCTAAAACCACTCCAAAGAAGAGGGGTATCTTATTTCTCAGTCCTGAAGATATGCAAGAGGCAAAGAAATCTATGAAGGAAAAAGGTATTAAAGCTGAGGATGTTAAGAATTTACCAACTATTGAAGAAATACATGGCCTAGACACACCATCACCTCCACAGGTGGTAAAGGTAAATTCTTTATTAAAGTTTGATGAAGGTGATATCCCTTACAATAAACATCCTAGTCAATGTTTATATGAGTTTGACAATTATATTATGAAACAAGATCACTTCAATGCACATGTCCTGAAACAATTGAAGTATAATTATGATATGATTTCTCGCTAGAGTGACTTGCTATTTAGGATCATTAATGATGTTAGAGGTGTAGGAACACATGCCTCTATGGTTCAAACTCAGTTAGAACAAGTTGCTAAATCTCAAAAAGAATTTCTTGATGAAATGCATAATAATATGAATGATTTTGCTGCTAGAGTAGTAACTATAGGAGGTAGAATAACCCAAGAACCACTTTATCCTGAAGGTCATCCTAAAAGAATTAAACAAGATTCTCAGAGAATTAATACTGATGTACCTAGTCCTTGTAGAAAGAAAAAGAAAAAGAAAAATGATAGGACTTTGCATACCTCTAGTGAACCTGAGATACAAAAATCTCCTGGTAATAATGATGTCTCTATTTCCGATGCTCAACAAGCTCTTGAGTGTGCAAAAATATCTTGAGTGTGCAAAAATCCCCAAATGACAAAGGGGGACTTGGATTCAACTCCAATAATAAGAAGAAGTCCAAGAGCAACAAAAACAAGGGCCAAGAACAAGTCAAGAATTCGGCCAAGATTATTTGCTTTAAGTGCAAGATAGAAGGGCACCATGTTAGATCTTGCCCATTGAAGAAGAAGCCCCATAGTGACAAGAAACAAGGGAAGCGGCCACAAGTTCAATCTCATGCTCAACCACAAGTTGAAGCAAAGCATATACCCAAGAAGACCCAAGTCAATGCTCCTCAAGTTGAGAAATCAATTGAGAAGAAAGTAAAGGGTAAATGTTGCTACTTATGTCGTGAGAAGGGTCACTTTGCTTCTTCATGCACGAATGGTAACTTATCCAACCCAATTATTATTGATGATATCTATTCTCTTGGGAAGGACAAGGTTGGCAATGTGTTTGCCAAGTTTGTTGGTACTCAATGTGGTGTCAAGAAAAGAACCATTTGGGTAGCCAAGCCTATTGTGACTAACCACTTTGGACCCAACTTGGTTGGGGACCAACAAGCTCATACTTGATCAATAGGTGTTGTTGGAGGGCATTGGTGACTTGGCTACATCATGAAGAATTAAGGGATCTTCATCATTCATATTATCTCAAGCGAAGTCATTTGGATTATCAAGTTTCTATCTTATATCCAATGTGCCTCCTTACGGTAACTTGTACTTAAATTGTTTACATTGTTAGTTACTTGCCCCTTTGCATGTTGTGGTTTTGTACCTTGCATGTATTTATATATGTTGTGCTTCCTACTTATTTTCTTGAGTAATCAAGTATGTATGGTGGGTTGCACATCATGTATGTCTGAGACTTGTGTTGAGCCTTTTGCATCTAGTTTGAATCTTAGTTGGCTCTTTTGAGAGATTAATGGATTATCCCATTTTGGGGGAGTGATGTGCTTTGTGCACTTCACGACCCTAAAAATGTGTGTACATGAGGAATACCACTTAGTATTGATATTACAAGATTATCTAGCTTCTATGTGGTATGTCTTCTCATGAGAAATTCAAATTCTAAATGGTCCATTAATCATCTCTTGATTGGATTTCATTTGCCACTTGTTATTAACATTGGGTTACCACATTATGGGGGAGTAATATGCTATGTGCATATTACAAGCCCAGAGAATGTGTACATTTGAGATATTGCCACTTAGATTTGATATTATAATTTATCTTGTTCCTAGGTGGCATGCTAGCTCTACAAGTGTCATTTGCTCGTGATTTAGGAGTAAAGATGATGTTGGATCTATTTGCAATCTACCAATGGGAATTATTTCCAAATACTTCTTGTCCTTTGACAATTGGTATTCCTTTTAAGTGGTAGAAATTGCTAATCATCTTTACATAGGTTTTTGTTTATCGTTTGTCTTCCTTGCCTCTTGAGGATCTTTTTGAGCATGTCTAGTGTTTCTATAGATATAGGGAAAGTGATGATCCCATCGTGTGCATTTTGTATTCAAATGCTAATTCTATATAATGCACATCTCTTGGGGGAGCTATCCTATTTTCTTTAGAACACTCTCTTTATGAGTTTATCATAAAATCTTTTAATCTTCATCAAGTGTGTGTTGGTGGGAGGCAAGCCTTTTCTCTATGGTGCTTTGTGCCATCATGAAAATTTGCGGAGGGTTTGGTTTGTTTGGAACCTAGCTCTCTTTAGGGAACTTGATACCTCTTGTTTTCCTTCAATTGGTATCTTGTTTCCTTCTATTTGGCATGTGTCAATGGATATCTCATTCCTTGATGTATCTTTTAGTTGGTATCCGTCAAGTGATATTTCTTCGTTTGGTATCTTATTTTCACTTGATACCTTGTCTTTTGGTATCTTATCAACTATGTGTTGATTTGATTCTTGAAAGCTGCAAACATGCATATTTACTATATGTACTTTCGTTGGCATGTTCTCTTTCCTTGACCCAATATATAGGGGAAACTCCACTATGACATAAATTGGCTAAAGTGTGCATGAAATTCAATTTCATATTTATATGCACATATTTATGTGGAGTTTGTCCTATGTGTTGTTGGTCCACTAACTCTTTGGTCCCAATGAGTTTGGGTACCACTTTGTGTGTGTTGTTGCTCTAGGAACAATTGGAGATACATTGGACACTCGGCTCACTTACAAGGAAGGTGTTGACACCATGTGCTTATTGGAGCCATGCTAGGATGATCGATGAACCATTATCTACTACATCAATCCAATGCTATCTCGGTAACAAGTATCTACTTCATGCATGCATTTCTTACATTCAACCTTTTGTCGGTTGCATCATGGCATGAAGTTCTTGATTCATTCTTGCGATACTTGTTTCCTTTCTCAAAGCATCCCAACGATGATCTCTTGTTGCTAGTTGTGTTGTCTTTGATGTTCGTATGCTGGGAGTTCATTTATGTACAATAAGAAAAAACTAGGCCACGTGCTATGCTTTCAAGCAAAGATCTTATTGGTATATTTATGACTTCCTTTTGGATATCTTGTTCGTTCCTTCTTGTAACTATTTCGTGTGTACATCATTCTTTGTGGATATATCATCATGATTGCCCTCTACCTAGAATCTTATACACATGAGAGAAGTTACATCTCTAGTTAATATCCTCTTTTTTCTTTCACATCCACCGTTGCATTTCCTTTTTATTTACTTGGTGGCTTCGTGAAAGAATCTGTCTTGAGTGCGGATCTTATATCCTTGCATCTTGATTCACTCTTTGGTGGTGAAGATTATTTTCCTCGTGCTTGTCTTCACAAGGGTTTTGCCATTTCGATTGGTATCCCTCCTCCTGACAAGGCTATTATTTCCTATCTTCACCAGGGGTTGTCACAAGCTTTGGTTTTTAATTTTCTTATTAGTAAGCTTGTGGACCCATTTGCTAGTGGTTTGTGTATGTGGGAAGGATATGGCTTGCACTTTGTGTCTCATTTCTTCAAGACTATGTTGATGCTTAATGCTCATCCTTATACTAGTCTTCTCAAAGTGCTTTGCCATGACTCACACACATCATTTTGGTTGAGCCTATTCTTAAATTAGCCTCTTTTACATGTTGCTCAACCATATGTTTGGTGCAAGTGATATTCTTATTGTCTTCTCTACTTGCTTGCACTAATTGTGTGTTTCTATTGATTTTGGGGGAGTGATGATCCTATTTTGTGTACTTGTATCCAACTACATAAATTCTTAATAGTGCACAAATCATGGGGAGCTTCCCTAGTTTCCTTAAAACACTCCTTTGCACATATCATAATATCTTTTATTCATGTGACTTATAGGATCATGTGATTGTTTGTTCCAATTGGTATCTTTTGATTGCTTGCTCCACTCTTTTGTATGTCTCTGTGTCATACGATCCTTTTTGCAATCTTTGGGTCCTCAATATAGTATGTTTTCCTCCAACTTCGTATCATTAGATATGTGTATTTAAGTGCACTCATATTTTTGAGAAATACACACTTTTTGGGAGGAACACCTATTATATTGGCTTTCTAAGCGTTTCATCAATTTTGGCAATCGATGCCAATGGGGGAGAAGTTTAGAGAGTTTAGTTTGGAAAGTTTAGAGAGTTTTGCGTTTGATTGCTTAAGCATTTGCATCTCATACCCATGCATTATTGCTTTGCATGTGTGTGCTTGGTTGTGCTTATTTCCTTATATAAACTCTCTTGAAAGTGGTTGTCATCAATTACCAAAATGGGGGAGATTATTGTGACGCCTTGATTTTGTGCTACAGTGATGTACGTAATTAAGCTACAGTAATCCCGCACTAATTTTTCCACGTCACCGCGCTTACTGTTGCTAACCTCGCGTTGGTTCGGACCCCGTTCAATTTCGTTGCAAATTTAAATTCGTTTGAAAGGTGGTTCTAAAAGTTGTGCAAAACTGGAATTAAAAATGTTGGATGGGTTGAAAATATTCCCTAAGGATTTATAAAATTGAAAGCGGTATTTTTTGAAGTAATTTAGCACCTCTAACTAATTAAAACATACGCTGTTTTATAATAAAAAAAAAGGAAAAACCCTACTGGGCCAAAATCGGGGCGGCCCATTTTAACACTATAAGGGGGCCAGGGGCGAACCCTCGCGCCCGCAGCGCCCCACCCCGTCCCGATTCCCCCCCCCCCCCCCCCCCGGCAGCGCCTCTGACGCCTGAGCCCAGCCCGATTCTCTCCCCCCTCCCCCCGCCGACGGGCTAGCCGCCAGCCCCCTCCGCAACCGACCCCCCGCGGCCGACGGCGACCGCGCCTGGCCGCCTAGCCCCGCCGCCCGTTCCCCTCCCGGCGCCGCCCGGATCTGGAGCCGCCGCTGGGCCACACCCGCGCCGCCGTCCGCCTCGTCCCGCCGTCCGCGCCGCCCTTCTCCCGCCGACCGCCGCCGCCGCCCCTACTTGGCCTCCTCTGTGAGCCGCGCCGGCCCCCTTCCTTCCCCCCCCCCCCCCGGCGACCGCCGGCGGCCGCCGCGCCGGCCGGCTGCGTGCGCGCACGCGCGCGAGTGTGTGCGTGTGCGTGTGCAGCATGTGAGTGCGTGCGTGTATGTGTGTGTGTGTGTGTGTGTGTGTTGTGATCTGTGTGTGTATATGTGTGTATGTATATATGTACGTATGTATGCATGTATGTGTGTATGTATTTATGTATGTATGTATACATGTATATACTAAAAACGAAATAAAAAATAATAAAAATAATAATAAATAAATAATTAGTTAATTAAGGTTAAATAGATTAATTAATTAAACTGTTAAATTAGTTTAATTAAACAGTAATTACTGTTTTGGATAATTCAAATTTAATAATTAAATGAATTTCAAAAAATGATTAAATCTTTATTAAATCATATTAATTAAACCGTAGCCCGGATTAAAACGTTTTGAACATGAAAGTTGCTCAGAATAATTCCACGAATCCAAATACGCAGTCCGTTAGTTTGTCACATGCCTCTAGCATAGCAAACATGGAACTTTTCCATCGATTTCGCCTGTCCGGTAGTAGCCCGAGACCCGGGAAATATCGTCAGATATTCTTCCGACCCGTCTGCGACGTATAATATTGCGTTAGCGCATGCCTAGCCCTGCATATTGCCATGTCATGCATCGTGATGCATTTGTCTGCTTTGTATTTATTGTTTCTCCCCCCCTCTTCTTACCGGTAGACCCCGAGACTGACGCTACTGCCGGGTACGACTACGCGACTGACGATCAGCCTTTAGCCGCCGAGCAGCAAGGCAAGCAACCCCCCTTGAGCATTCCGATATCGCCTATTCCTTTCCCTCTTATTCTTGCATTAGATGTTTGCTACTGTATTAGTTAGCTCCTATTCTGATGCATAGCCTGCTTTTGATAAACTGCTACCATACCTGCAATCATTCAACTGCTTAGTATAGGTTGATCAATGAACCCCCAGTGACCCCTTAGTCCCAGTTGCCCCTGCTTCTTCATCGACGACTCGACGACTCAAAGACCCGAAGACTCGGTCAACCGACCGACGAGCCAGGCCCCTCACATCACCGCACCCCCCCTTAGTTGTACGACTCTGCAGCGCTACTATCGAATACCGAGGGTGACACCTCGTGAAGTACTCATGATGCTAGCTCTGTAGTGCAGCTAGTCGGTCGTGGTTATCGAGGGTGATTCCTCTTTCACCACTCCCGACGATGACTCTGTCGTGCAACCCCTCAAGTGTGGGGCCCTCGAGGGTGATTCCTCTAAGTCCACCTTGGTGGTTTCATCGAGCGGGACCCCGTGAGGGTGATTCCTCAGGTTCCGTCTTGATGTTTTATACACACAGTTACTATGACCGGGTTACTGAAATATGTTGGTGATGGGTCGGCCCTGAGGGGTACCCACGGTTTGATGATGATGAGGCGTGGACGGTCCGGAGAGGCCCTTGCCACACATCCTCGAGACGGGGCGACGGGACCGCAATTTATGGGTCACGCTTTCCCCGCATTAATAAAATGCTAATGGGTTGGGTATTTGATCTGAGTTGGTCGTTGGCCTTATTGCGCACCAAACCATCACGTGGGAAAGTTATGGGCACTCAGCGTCGTTGTATCAGCCGAAGCTCTTCGGACGTCAGCAATGGAGCGGCGCGCGCCGGATTGGACTGGACGGTGCAGCTCTTGGACTGGAGTGTACTAGGTCTGCTTCCGGCCGCCCACGCATCGTGCAGGAGCGCAAGGGCAAGTGGGCCCGCGAACCTGCGCGCTTAGGATTTAGACCGGCGGGCTGGCCTCTTCGTTGAGCCTAGGTGGGGCGACGACGTGCTGCTATCCCGAGGCCAGGCATGACCCAGGAAAGTGTGTCCGGCCGGAGGTGATCAGGCGTGTTGGAGATGCGGTGCACCCCTGCAGGGATGATTAATCTATTCGAATAGCCGTGTCCACGGTAACAGGACGACTTGGAGTTGTGCCTTGACCTTATACAACTATAACTGTGATTTAAATTTGAAATGAATTGTGGCTCCGAGATTGCTTCCTCGCAGGGAGTCGGGGAAGAATCTCTGGGCGTGTTTACTTAATAAAATTGCTACAATAATATGACTATATATGAGATACCAGTCTACTCTCTTCTTTTGCTGCAAGATGCTGAAGATGCTAGTCTTCGATAGGATTAGGCCTTCCCCTATTCTTGCTTTCTGTAGTCAGCCCAGATATAATCCCCTCCCCATGATAATGATGCATACTTAGCATAGTTCTGATGTCAGTCTTGCGAGTACTTTGGATGAGTACTCACCGCTGCTTTGCTTTCCCTTTCCCCCTCGATACGATGCCGCGTTCAGACGACGGAGCCCAGGAGATGGAGTACGCCGGAGACGACTACTACACCACCGCTGGAGCCTACTACTACGTGGAGGCTGCCCCCGACGCTCAGGAGTAGTTAGGAGGTTCCCAGGCAGGAGGCCTCGCCTCTTTCGATCCGCTGCTTATGTTTGTGCTAGCCTTCTTAAGGCAAAACTTGTTTAACTTATGTCTGTACTCAGATATTATTTGCTTCCGCTGACTCGTGCTCGTCGAGCTTTGTATTCGAGCCCTCGAGGCCCCTGGCTTGTAATATGAAGCTGTATGACTTTAATTTGTGTCTAGTGTTGTGTTGTGATATCGATCAGTGAGTCCCTAATCTTGGTCGTACGCATTGCGTGATTGATTACCGTACGGTCGAGATCGGGGGCGTCACAAGTTGGTATCAGAGCCGACTGCCTGTAGGTAGCCCCCTTTCCAACTCCTTGGCCGAAGTTGAGGCTAGTACTTCAAAAAAATTTACTAACATTGTTGTGTGGCTTACGGGCCCACATCTCAATCGGGTGGTATTAGGATCTTTTATTCCTCATCTATACTCTGGGTTCTGATCTCTCTTCTCTTTCGGGTTAAAGATTTTATTAACTCTAACTCTAGGTTCTTGTAACTACTTCCCCCGGAGAGCCCCTCATTCCAGATGATGGCTTGATACATCAGAAGACTCCGAAGATACTCTCCGATGTTCTCCCGAGAACTTGTGCTCATTGCATTTGAGATTCCCTTACACCGTCAACCCCTATGGATGACTACATGCAATTGTCGCTCATACTTTCATATCCAGTTACTCTTGTTATTACAGGGTACATCGAATTATCTTACCGGAGATTCGTTCTTCCTCAGTGGATCATGTGTTTCACAGAATTCTTTGAAACGCTATTCGATCTTCCGTAATCCTCAGTAGCCTTTTGCTCTTGTCCTTTCTCACCTGCTTGCATTATGGTTAATTCCATATGTTTACAATATTAAGTAAATCCTTTGTGGTTTTCATTTGATTTTATTGATTCAACCTGTGTGTGAATGCACGCAGTCATCAGTTGTTTATCATAAATTATCCGTCCGGCTCAGATGTCTTTCCAAACATGAGTTGGTTCCCAACAAATCAACCTTGATTGATTGCCCATCTAAGTCTATTCAACTTATTTGTATTTGATCGGAGCATCCGATTCTGATACACCAAACTGGAAATCAAAATTCCTTTGGTAATTAAGCATCGAATTAATGGATGTTCTATAATCTGATGCCTTGCATTCTTTCTCCCTCTGATTGGGTACCGATACTCACATCAGGTCCTTTGTGGACCGCCAGACCCAGTGTTGGGTTATTATCCGATAGCATCCTTCACATTCACAATTCTTGTGATGTTCTTCCCCTGATACATGATGCCATTGGTAAATTGTGTCTTCTCCCTCTGTTAAGTTGTATCCTATGCTTTTATCAACCATGCTCTGTTGTCAAGCATGTGTTAATTACTCTTGAAGCTTGTGGTATATGTTCCTAAGATGCCCCGATGGGTTGAACCTATGCCTTCCTTAATCCGTGTGAACCCGACAGTTTTCACGAGTCATACTCTCCTGGTGTTTTGCCAGATAATCTTTCAAAACTATAATTTCACCAAAGGCGAGGTGTAAATGGAAGGTGATGCATTGGTGAAGTGGGAGTCGGCCTTGAACCTTGGGTTCATGCCCATGGAAACGATGTTGATCTTATCATACAAGCTTCTCCTTTCATATAATCATTCACAGTATGATTTGATATTGTATCCTTGATCTTGTCCTTTGCAATCGTGGTTCCGACCATGTTGTTCTACTTTGACTTCATTCTCACACAAGTTAAAGTGATTGTCTTCCACAGATCAATACGCTAGTCTAACCTCCATGTTGATCTACCTCCGAGTGTTATCCCTGGTATCTTGACAAATATCATGGAGCTTTATAACTTCTTATGAGCTCCTCGTGAACTATGATATTTCACCGATTCCAGCCCTCGTGTCCTGAGTTGTTGGACAATCAAGGACACTGATATCTGAATCGAGTACGCATTGCGATTCGACAACTCTTAGTAATCTTCTTTGATTATGAGTTGTACTCGATCATGTCATTCCAAGCTGTTAGATGCTGAAGCCCGACTTTATGCCTTGAATGCATTAAATGAGTCACCTCATGAAGGGATTCAAAACATTTTAGTTGTCTGGGATTTCCAACATGTTTTTCCGGAACAACTTCCAGGGATTCCCCCTGCCAGAGCAGTCGAGTTTGTCATCGACTTGGTACCTGGTACCACTCCTATAGCCAAGCGTCCGTATAAGATGCCACCACATGAACTCCTTGAACTTAATCAAGAAATTGATAATTCGCTTCGTCTGGGTTTCATCCGTCCAAGTTCCTCTGCTTGGGGAGCACCTTCTCTCTTTGTCAAGAAGAAAGATGGTACGAATCGATTGGTCCAAGATTACCGTCCCATCAACCAAGCAACGATTCAAAAACAAATATCCGCTTCCTCGGATCAACGATCTGTATGATCAACTTGCTGGTTCAGCAGTGTATTCAAAACTTGACTTGAGGTTGGGTTACCATCATATCCGGGTTCATAAAGAGGATATTCCCAAGACTGCATTTGTTACTCGCTATGGTTCTTACGAGTACACCGTCATGTCCTTCGGCTTAACCAATGCCCCAGCAACCTTCTCTCGCCTGATGAACTATATATTCATTGATTACCTCGATAAATTCGTCATGGTTTATCTAGATGATATCCTGGTTTATTCTAAGAAAAAGAAGAGCATGCTGACCATCTTCGTCTTATACTGGAGAGGCTTCGAGAACATCAACTTTATGCAAAGTATTCGAAGTGTGAGTTCTATATGGATAAAGTAACCTACCTTGGTCACGTGATCTCCCAGGATGATATTGCGGTCAACCCTGAACGAGTTCAGGCTATTCTTGACTGGACTCCCCCGAAGAATGCCAAGCAAGTCAGAAGTTTTCTCGGACTCGCCAGCTATTGCCGTCGATTCGTCGAGAACTTCTCCAAGATTGCAAAGCCCTTAACCAATCTGCTTCACAAAGGTGTTAAATATGAGTGGACAGAAAAATGTCAGGAGAGCTTTCAGGCACTTAAGGACAAACTGACGTCTGCTCCAGTGCTTGCTCCTCCGGATACTCGTAAGGACTTCGTCATATATTGTGATGCTTCACGTCAAGGAATGGGTTGTGTCCTAATGCAAGAACGCAGAGTGGTTGCTTATGCATCTCGTCAATTGCGTCCTCATGAAGAGAACTACCCAGTTCATGACCTTGAACTTGCTGCAGTAATTCATGCACTGAAAGAGTGGCGGCAATACCTTGTTGGTAATCGTTGCGAGATCTACACCGATCACCAAAGTCTGAAGTATCTGTTTACTCAGCCAGATTTGAATCTCCGTCAACAGAGATGGATGGAGCGCATAGCAGACTACAATGTGGGTATTTCTTATACCCCAGGCAAGGCTAATGTAATGGCTGATGCTTTGAGCCGCAAGTCCTACTGCAACCACCTTCAGGTTCATAAGGTTCACCCCCTCCTTCAAAAGGAATTTCGCAAGCTGAACCTCCATATTGTTCCTCAGGGTTATCTCGATCCCCCTCCTGAAGGGTCCTACAAAATGAACCTCCACGTTGTTTCCCAGGGTTCTCTTAATACCCTGGTTGCTAAACCAGATCTTGTGGACGTCATCAAGTGGATCCAGAAGTGTGAAAGTGAAGTCGAGAGGATTAAATTCGATCTCGCAGAAGGGAAGCCCTCACCCTTCACTATTGCTGAGGATGGCGCTTTGTACTTCAAGGGCCGCCTAGTGGTACCGAGTAAGGAGGAAAACAATGATTTGACTCAGGAGGTCATGAAGGAAGCACATGACACTCCGCTGTCTATTCATCCTGGTAGTACCAAGATGTACCAAGACATTCGTCAAAGATTCTGGTGGTCTAACATGAAGCAAGACATTGCACGCTATGTTTCAGAATGTGACATTTGCCGTCGTATCAAAGCAGAACATCAAAGGCCTGCTGGAACTCTGCAACCTATTTCTATTCCTGAATGGAAATGGGACCATGTTGAAATGGACTTCGTCACTGGTTTTCCCAGATCGCAGAAAGGTAATGATGCTATTCTTGTCGTCATTGACAGACTTTCCAAAGTTGCACATTTTCTAGCCGTCAAAGAAACTATTAGTGCAAGTCAGCTGGCAACTCTCTACATGTCCAGAATTGTTTCACTTCACGGTATTCCACTGGTTATCAGTTCAGACCGTGGCAGTTTATTCACTTCAAGATTCTGGGCAAGTTTCTAGGAAGCTATGGGAACTCATTTGTCCTTCAGCACCGCTTTTCACCCTCAATCCCAGGGACAAGTTGAAAGAGTCAATCAGATTCTCGAAGACATGCTTCGAGCTCGTGTCATTTCTTTCGGCAAGAAATGGGAGGAATCTCTCCCGTATGCTGAGTTCTCCTACAACAATAGCTATCAAGCTAGTCTGAAGATGGCTCCTTTTGAAGTATTATATGGACGTAAGTGTCGGACTCCTCTGAATTGGTCAGAAACTGGGGAACGTACACTTATCGGTCCGGATATTATCCAACATGCCGAAGATCAAGTCCGCATTATTCATGCAAATCTGAAGGCTGCTCAGTCTCGTCAGAAGAGTCAGTATGACCGTCATCACAAAGATATGGTCTATCAACCTGGCAAGAAGGCTTATCTTCGAGTCACGCCAATGAGAGGTACACACCGTTTCGGGATCAAGGGCAAGCTGGCTCCTCGATATATTGGTCCTTTCACTGTTCTCGAAAGGCGGGGTAAGGTGGCATATCAACTGGAACTACCGTCAAACCTTTCTCAGGTTCACGATGTGTTCCATGTGTCGCATCTTCGTCGCTGCTTCAAGGATCCTATCCGAGCAGTGGATCATGATATGTTGGAGCTGCAACAAGACCTTTCTTACAAGGAGCAACCAGTCCGCATTCTCGATGAAACTGAACGTCGGACTCGTCAGAAGGTTACCAAGTTCTTCAAGGTGAAGTGGGCAAATCATTCTGAAGATGAAGCCACTTGGGAACGCGAAGACCATCTCCGTGCAGAATACCCCGAGCTCTTTCCTTCTACTTCTTGATTCTCGGGACGAGAATTCTTGTTAGTAGGGGAGAATTGTGACGCCCTGATTTTGTGCTACAGTGATGTATGTAATTAAGCTACAGTAATCCCGCACTAATTTTGCCACGTCACCGCGCTTACTGTTGCTAAACTCGCGTTGGTTCGGACCCCGTTCAATTTCGTTGCAAATTTAAATTCATTTGAAAGGTGGTTCTAAAAGTTGTGGAAAACTGGAATTAAAAATGTTGGATGGGTTGCAAATATTCCCTAAGGATTTATAAAAATGAAACCGGGATTTTTCGAAGTAATTTAGCACCTCTAAATAATTAAAACATACGCTGTTTTATAATAAATAAATAAAAAAAAGGAAAAACCCTACTGGGCCAAATCGGGCCGGCCCATTTTAACACTATAAGGGGGCTAGGGGCGAACCCTAGCGCCCCCAGCGCCCCACCCCGTCGCGATTCCCCCCCCCCCCCGCCAGCACCTCTTGCACCCGAGCCCCGCCCGATTCTCTCCGCCCCCCCCCCCCCCCCCCCGCCGACGGGCTAGCCGCCAGCCCCGTCCGCAACCGACCCCCCCCCGCCGCGCGCGACCGACGGCGACCACGCCTAGCCGCGTCGCCCCGCCGCCCGTTCCCCTCCCGGCGACGCCCGGATCTGGAGCCGCCGCTGGGCCACACCCGCGCCGCCGTCCGCCTCGTCCCGCCGTCCGCGCCGCCCTCCTCCCGCCGACCGCCGCCGCCGCCCCTACTCGGCCTCCTCGGTGAGTCGCGCCGGCTCCCCTTCCTTCCCCCCCCCCCCCCCCCGGCGACCGTCGGCGGCCGCCGCGCCGGCCGGCTGCGTGCGCGTGTGAGTGCATGCGTGTATGTGTGTGTGTGTGTGTGTGCTGTGATCTGTGTGTGTATATGTGTGTATGTACGTATGTATGCATGTATGTGTGTATGTATTTATGTATGTATGTATACATGTATATACTAAAAACGAAATAAAAAATAATAAATAAATAAAAATAATAATTAATTAATTAATTAATTAGTTAATTAAGGTTAAATAGATTAATTAATTAAACTGTTAAATTAGTTTAATTAAACATTCATTACTTTTTTGGATAATTCGAATTTAATAATTAAATGAATTTCAGAAAATGATTAAACCTTTATTAAATCATATTAATTAAACCGTAGCCCGGATTAAAAAGTTTTGAACATGAAAGTTGCTCAGAATAATTCCACGAATCCGAATACGCAGTCCGTTAGTTTGTCACATGCCTCTAGCATAGCAAACATGGAACTTTTCCATCGATTTCGCCTGTCCGGTAGTAGCCCGAGACCCGAGAAATATCGTCAGATATTCTTCCGACCCGTCTGCGACGTATAATATTGCGTTAGTGCATGCCTAGCCCTGCATATTGCCATGTCATGCATCGTGATGCATTTGTCTGCTTTGTATTTATTGTTTCTCCCCCCCTCTTCTTACCGGTAGACCCCGAGACTGACGCTGCTGCCGGGTACGACTACGCGACTGACGATCAGCCTTTTGCCGCAGAGCAGCAAGGCAAGCAACCCCCCTTGAGCATTCCGATATCGCCTATTCCTTTCCCTCTTATTCTTGCATTAGATTTTTGCTACTGTATTAGTTAGCTCCTATTCTGATGCATAGCCTGCTTTTGATAAACTGCTACCATACCTGCAATCATTCAACTGCTTAGTATAGGTTGATCAATGAACCCCCAGTGACCCCTTAGTCCCAGTTGCCCCTGCTTCTTCATCGACGACTCGACGACTCGAAGACCCGAAGACTCGGTCAACCAACCGACGAGCCAGGCCCCTCACATCACCGCACTCCCCCTTAGTTGTACGACTCTGCAGCGCTACTATCGAGTACCGAGGGTGACACCTCGTGAAGTACTCATGATGCTAGCTCTGTAGTGCAGCTAGTCGGTCGTGGTTATCGAGGGTGATTCCTCTTTCACCACTCCGGACGATGACTCTGTCGTGCAACCCCTCAAGTGTGGGACCCTCGAGGGTGATTCCTCCAAGTCCACCTTGATGGTTTCATCGAGCGGGACCCCGTGAGGGTGATTCCTCAGGTTCCGTCTTGATGTTTTATACACACAGTTACTATGACCGGGTTACTGAAATATGTTGGTGATGAGTCGGCCCTGAGGGGTACCCACGGTTTGATGATGATGAGGCGTGGACGGGAAGGAGAGGCCCTTGCCACACATCCTCGAGACGGGGCGACGGGACCCCAATTTATGGGTCACGCTTTCCCCGCATTAATAAAATGCTAATGGGTTGGGTATTTGATCTGAGTTGGTCGTTGGCCTTATTGCGCACCAAACCATCACGTGGGAAAGTTATGGGCACTCAGCGTCGTTGTATCAGCCGAAGCTCTTCGGACGTCAGCAATGGAGCGGCGCGCGCCGGATTGGACTGGACGGTGCAGCTCTTGGACTGGAGTGTACTAGGTCTGCTTCCGGCCGCCCACGCATCGTGCAGGAGCGCAAGGGCAAGTGGGCCCACGAACCTGCGTGCTTAGGATTTAGACCGGCGGGCTGGCCTCTTCGTTGAGCCTAGGTGGGGCGACGACGTGCTGCTATCCCGAGGCCGGGCATGACCCAGGAAACAGTGTCCGGCCGGAGGTGATCAGGCGTGTTGGAGATGCGGTGCACCCCTACAGGGATGATTAATCTATTCGAATAGTCGTGTCCACGGTAACAAGACGACTTGGAGTTGTGCCATGACCTTATACAACTATAACTGTGATTTAAATTTGAAATGAATTGTGGCTCCGAGATTGCTTCCTCGCAGGGAGTCGGGGAAGAATCTCTGGGCGTGTTTACTTAATAAAATTGCTACAATAATATGACTATATATGAGATACCAGTCTACTCTCTTCTATTGTTGCAAGATGCTGAAGATGCTAGTCTTCGATAGGATTAGGCCTTCCCCTATTCTTGCTTTCTGCAGTCAGCCCAGATATAACCCCCTCCCCTTGATAATGATGCATACTTAGCATAGTTCCGATGTCAGTCTTGTGAGTACTTTGGATGAGTACTCACCGCTGCTTTGCTTTCCCTTTCCCCCTCGATACGGTGCCGCGTTCAGACGACGGAGCCCAGGAGATGGAGTACGCTGGAGACGACTACTACACCACCGCTGGAGCCTACTACTACATGGAGGCTGCCCCCGACGCTCAGGAGTAGTTAGGAGGTTCCCAGGCAGGAGGCCTCGCCTCTTTCGATCCGCTGCTTATGTTTGTGCTAGCCTTCTTAAGGCAAAACTTGTTTAACTTATGTCTGTACTCAGATATTATTTGCTTCCGCTGACTCGTGCTCGTCGAGCTTTGTATTCGAGCCCTCGAGGCCCCTGGCTTGTAATATGAAGCTGTATGACTTTAATTTGTGTCTAGTGTTGTGTTGTGATATCGATCAGTGAGTCCCTAATCTTGGTCGTACGCATTGCGTGATTGATTAGCGTACGGTCGAGATCGGGGGCGTCACAATTATATGAGCACATTTATCCATGTGTGGTTTTGGTAATTTATGACAATCCCTATGGGCTAATGGTTGCCTTGAGTTATATTCGAAGGATTTGTCCGTGGGTACTTCTTGAAGTCCATCTGTTGGTTTCAAGGAGTTTATATGGTGACCAAGGTGGTATTCAAGGTTTTATGCAAAGATTGGTCATGTGAGAGTTGAGCTTATTGCAAGCATGTATTGAAGAAGAAGATTGTGTGAGCACTCATGTTTACCTTCAAGCCATCATCTTTATGAAGAGAGAAGATAAGATACAGGGTTGATCAAGACTAAGTCAAAGAGTGAACCAAGTTGATCAACACACAAAGCGTACAAGATATACCGAGAGGGATCAAGTGATCCCATGGTATGGTAAGCATTGACCATTACGCTTTGTGGACTAACCCATGGTCTACGTGAGTGTTCTTTGTAGGGTTAGGTATATTTCCATGGGATTGCATCAAGAGGAAGATCCCATACAACCCATGGAAGATGACATCAAGTGGTGATCATCATCAAGGTTGCGGTGTGCAAGTTCAAGTGAATCATCACGGAGAGATCATGCTTGAAGCTTGCCACCCATTATGGTGACAATGGACTTGTGAAGATGTGCCGAAGAGTGGCTCACCCATAGCGGAGTATGGGGGAGCAATCTACTAGTCTTCATCGAGCCGACGCAATCAAGAAAGGTGGTCCATCTTGAGAAGGACAAGATCGTCATCATCTAGCTCAGGTGGACTATGCGCAAGGCAAAGGTTTGACCTTGATTGGGTTTTCTATTTTACCGGTCTCATGGTGGTAGTTGGGAGACTGGGTTATAGGATTGATAGCCGTACTATCAAGGGGGGCTCTCAAGTGAGTAGCTTGATCGTATCGTTCGTTGAGAGCTCAAACCATTGCATTCTTGGCATCATCATCTTTCTTGGTTCTTGGTTGGTTTTTCTCTATGTCGGTTCTTGTGCTTATGGTCAGCTTCATGACAAGCTCAAGTTCATCGATAACGGAGTCCATATGCATCTTCTATGATGTTTTCGATGTTGGAGTTTTTGCCGGTTCTTCATTCATAGAGGTTTCACATCTCTATATCATTGGCATTTTCATATTGCCAGCTCTTGTCGTCCTGAATCCAACAAGCTTGAGTTTGCTCAATTTGGAGCTCATATGCGAAGGTTATGGCAGTTCTGGTTTTACTGTTTCCATCTGGTTGCTTGGGTTCTTTGTTGCCTTCCCGCGGTAGTACCGCTCTGGCCAGCATGGTAGTACCGCTTACAGCCGGTACTACCGCCCTGGCCAGCGGTAGTACCGCTAGGGGAAGTGAGGTGGCTCGGGGAACTCGCGCGAGGCACCAGACAGCTCCAGTCACTTGTGTGGTGTCCCGCGCTAGCCTTCCAGCCGCAGCGGTAGTAGTGGCGGTAGTACTAAGCGGTACTACCGCCGCACCTTCTACTGCTGCTCAGTTCTGCTGGTGGGCGGTAGTACCGCTCCCAGGGGCGGTACTACCGCTTGTGTGCGGGCTGTGGGGGTAACGGTTGGATTTTCCCCCACCTATTTAAGGGGGTCTTCTTCCCCAATGGATCTTATCTCTTTAGCTCGAGTTTGCCCCCCATTGTTGACCTTCTTCGATCTTGCTAACTCTCAATCCCTCCAATGATTCTTGCTAGTTCTTGAGGGAAAAGAGAGAGGAGATCTAGATCCACATTTCCACCAATCACTTTCTCCTCTAAGTGAGGGGAACCCCTTGGATCTAGATCTTGGAGTTCTTCGTGTTCTTCTTCGTTCTTCCTCTCATTTCCTCCATAACATTTGTTGTTGTGGTGGGATTTGGGAGAGAAGGACTTGGGCACTCCGTGTGCCCTTGCCATTGCATTTGGTGCGTAGGTTTGAGTTCTCCAATGTGATACGTGGAAGTGAGAAGTTGAGAAGCTTATTACTCTTGGGTGTTTGAGCACCCTAGAGCTTGTTCCTCTTGGGTGCTTTGGCGCCCTAGACGGTTGGTGGTGGCTCGGAGCTCAATCATTGTGGTGCAAAGCTCCAGGCAAGCGTCGGGGTCTCCAATTAGGTTGTGGAGATTGCCCCGAGCAATTTGTACGGGTACCGGTGACCGCCCCCAAGGGTTGCCAAAGTGTATGGGTACCGGTGACCGCCCCCAAGGGTTGCCATTTGTACGGGTTCGGTGACCGCCCTCAAGGGCCCCTTAGTGGAATCACGGCATCTTGCATTGTGCGAGGGCGTGAGGAGATTACGGTGGCCTTAGTGGCATCTTGGGGAGCATTGTGCCTCCACACCGCTCCGAACGGAGATTAGCATCCGAAAGGGTGTGAACTTCGGGATACATCGTCGTCTCCGCGTGCCTCGGTTATCTCTTACCCGAGCCCTTTACTTATGCACTTCACTTTGTGATAGACATATTGTTTCATGCTATATATCTTGCTATCACTTAGTTGTTTATCTTGCTTAGCATAAGTTGTTGGTGCACATAGGTGAGCCTAGTTGTTTTAGGTTTTGTGCTTGACATATTAAATGTTAGTTTTATTCCGCATTTGTTCAAGCCTAAACCATAATTATTTTAAAGCACCTATTCACCCCCCCTCTAGGCGACATCCACGTCCTTTCAAGGATGGAGTACCTAAAAAACTTGGAGACCCTGGAATACCAACTATACCTTGCTCCATTAAAAGAAATTATGTCAAAACTGCTTTGTGTGATTTGGGAGCTGGTGTTAGTGTTATGCCTTTCTCCTGATATAAAAGACTTGATTTGAATAAACTCACACCTACTGAAATATCATTGCAAATGGCTGACAAATCAACTGCCATACCTATCGGTATTTGTGAGGATGTGTTCGTTGTTGTTGCAAATGTTACTATCTTAACGGACTTTGTTATTCTTGAGATGCCCGAGGACGATAATATGTCAATTATCCTTGGTAGACCCTTTTTGAATACTGCAGGGACTATTATTGATTGCAATAAAAGCAAAGTCACTTTTCATGTCAATGGTAATGAGCACACGGTGCACTTTCCGAAGAAACAATTCCAAGTGAATGGTATAAATGTTATTGAAGAATCTCCGACAATCACTATTGGAAGTTTTCAATTACCTCTACCTATTGCCAAAAAGAAATACGATATACTTATTGTTGGGGATATGCACATCCCCATTGAGGTAACGTAGTGTTTTACGAAAGTTCTTCGGTTTCATGCTAATCGGAAGTGGTTGTTAATAAGACTTGATCAACCTTATTAATGGATCATTTTTGGGAGGTATGAAGTCGATGAATCTAGTAGGCACAATCTTCTGCTCCCACGTTTTTATTTTCTGTTTTACTTAGTCTAATGAAATAAAATGCCATGATTATCCTGTTTTCCGTTTTCATCGTGCAATAAAAATGACCCAAAAATAAAAGTCCTCAGAATGTTCTGAAAATTTGATACGATTTTTTTTCTGAATATTTCTGAATTTCCTGTGCAAATAATACCAGAGGGTGTGCACCTGGTGCCCACAAGACACCAGGGCGTGCCAGCAACCCCAGGCGCGCCCTGGTGGGTTGTGGCCCCCATGTGGCCCCCCTCAGTTATTCCTGTAGCCCATGTCATCCTCTACCTCCAGAAAAAATTCACCATAGCCTGCATTCCCGTGTTCTTGCTCTCAAACCTGCAGATTTCGATCTCTTTGCTTGAAGCTCCGTTTCCGAAACTGTTTGGAGGGATTGCTACTTGGTATGTGACTCCTCCATTGCTCCAATTAGTTTTTGATTTAGTGGGTTATCTTTAGAGTAATTAGCTACTCTTGGTGCTGCTGTAGATGAGCTTGCATGTTGAATTCTTAGAGTTGTAAGTAGTTTGAATGCTTAATATGGCCTCTATGCATCCTTAGGAGTAGTTGCTATCAATTTCACGAAGTTTTGTTGACAAAATTTTGTGTCTCAAAAATATTTCAGAAATTTGTTCGCAAATAAAAATGCAATTCTTTAGGAGTTCTTCGAGGAGAAGGTCCTCGGAGGCCTCATCGAGTGGAAGCTCGGTCCGACAATCTTATGTTGAGCCAAGCGAAAGCTCGATGCGAGATGCCGCTACCAAATCATGCTTGTGGCCGTGTGACAAGTTCATGGAAGGTGCAGGTATCAAGGGGGAATTTGAACAATTTAACCACAATACAGAACTTGCTCCCGTCATCACAAATAAGTGCCCTCAACATCTCGAACTCATGAAAACATTCACAAAGAAATTTAAATATTTTCCTCGTGAGTCTAGAGTTTCATTCAACCTTTATGACCGTTCCTTCACCAAGCCTCTAGAATTGTTTAGTGAAGCATGCAAACTTCCATATTGGGCTTCCCTTGATGAACCACCAAAATCTGAGTACGAGTCATTTTTGGTTAATCTTTGCTATGGTGAAGATAGGGGAGTAGCACAAGGAAGAATTAGAAGTATCCATTTCCCATCAATACACTACTTCGCACTCTTTAATGGCAAATGTATCGTAAGCAAACAAGATTGTAGCACACTGTGTGCTCCTGATTTGAGTCTCATACACACTGCAATAACTGGAAATAAATGTTATAATCTTGGAGCAATTGTTGCATGGAGATTGCAGTACAATGCTGCTAGTGGTAATTTTTATGGAGGAATTTATGCCTCCCGTGTAGCAGAGAGACTAAACGTATCACCTTGGCCTAATGACCCCATCTTACCTATTCAGTATTTAGACTTCGAGGCCATGAAGCGTCATAAGTTCCTTACGGGCATGACCACTAATTATACCTATAACTTGAGATTTAATAAAAAAACGTTGTGCCTGTCACTTTGCTTGCTCCTGCTCTCCTTGATTTTCACAGTAGGGAAAGATACTATGTTCTTGAAAGCGAGGCCCGTGCGTACAATACGGAGGTTGAAGCTGCCAGGAGGGCCGAGGAGTCTGCACTAAGGGTCTCGGTGAGCTATCGCTCAGATTATTATCCATGCGGATGGTGATTACCAAGCTAGGAAAAAATCCTAAGCTTGGGGGAGTACGTATTTCCACCGACATTACATTCATGTTCACGCATTTCATTCCAGTTTTCGGAGTTCACACTTTTTCATTGTAATATCCATGCTAGATTTGTTTTCTCGCTTTCTTCTTGTGTGTTTGAAAAACTTTGAGAAAATCCAAAAGCATTTCCTATTTCTTTTCGGTTTTTCTTTCTAGCTTAGTTTAATTGCAGTATCAAAAGAAAAACCCAAAAAGATTTCTCATTTCTTCTTTTGCTTGTTGGGAGCTTTCCCGTGTAAATAGTTTTTCTCGTTTTTGTTTTTCCTTTTTAATTTGCCTTCTTCAAGAAAAACCAAAAACTCCAAAAATATTTCAGTGTGTTTCTATGAAATTCTTTTCCCTTTGTTTGAGTCATGCCAAGTAGAAGACCACGATGAAAATGTTGAGTGGCTCTCGTATGCACTATTGTTAATCTAACAAAGAGCCCATGTTACCTTGTCTTCTCCTCTTGAATAAAATGTTGCAGATTCCAGCTTAGTCCATGGCGTTCTTGCACTATTATTATTTTCTTATCATTTGGTCGTGCAAGTGAAAGGCAATAATGACGATATTTGATGAAGTGACTGTGGTAGAGAAAAGCGGGTATGAACTCAACTTGTTTTTGTTTTTGTAAATATGTTTAAACTAGTGTCCTTGATTCAGCATATTATGATCAAACATGTTTGCAATGACCATTAGAGATTATAGTTGTTCATGCCATGCTTAAGTAGCTAGGAGTGGATAATGAATTATCTTGGATGTCAACATGCATTAAAACGGTTGTGATGTGGTATGATGATAGGGTATCCTCCTCTGAATGTTTCAAGTGGCTTGACTTGGCACATGTTCACGCATGTAGTTGAATCAAAACCAACATAGCCTTCATGATATTTATGTTCATGGTGTCCATATCCTACTCATGCTAGTAGTCAATGTTGATTATACGTAATGCATATTCATGACCATTTTCGCTCTCTAGCTGGACGCTTCTCAATCTATTTGCTAGCCTTCCCCTGTACTAAGCAGGAATACTGCTTGTGCATCGAAATCCTTAAACCAAAGTTATTCCAGATGAGTCCACTATATCTACCTATATGCGGTATTACCCTGCCGTTCCAAGTAAATTTGCATGTGCCACCTCTAAAAATTCAAATGAACATCTGTTTTGTGTGCCTGGACCGCTCATGGAGCGACAGGGGGCGGTCAGTATCTTCCATGTTAAGTGGGTTATTCTCATGATGAGTGTTTATTCACTCGTCCTTACACGAGAGGGGCGGTAATAGGGATTCCCAGTCCCGAAATCAAAAATTACAAATAATTAAACAAAACTCCCCCAGGAAAGTTGTTGGTTTGGACGGTACCCGTGGATGCGGCTAGCCGTGGAGTGTGATTGTTGGTGGAGGGGGAGTAAACCTTTACTTTTACCGCTTGGGAACCGCCGCTAATGTGTTTAGCATGGAAGATATTGATAACTCCTGGTCGTAACGTTGACAGGTTGGGTGTACCTCCCAAAATTATATATATATCTGTTTTAAGCTTTGAGCTCTGGCACCTCTACAAATCCATGCTTCCCTCTGCGAAGGGACTATCTGTTTACTTTTATGTTGAGTCACCACCTTCTCAAATAAGCGCCAGACCTGAGAGCACTATTGTCATCCTCATGCATTGTGTATAGTTGATGTTGGGTGCAGCATGACTGGATCTTTTCTACCATGAATTACAATGTTTAGTCGCTGCTTGAACTTTGGAGGTGCTCTGCATTTATGTTTTGCGGTCTCAGAAAGGGCTAGCAAGATACCACTATTGTCATATTGTATCATGATTGTTTTGACAAAGTGTTGGCGCTTGAGATATTTTATTATTGCTCGCTAGTTGCTTATGTCATTGATATGAGTTAATATAATTTCTAAGAGTTATTGCTGGCATGGTTAGTCATAATCTTTGCTGAAAATCTGGGTGCTACTTAAGCATATATATGTAAATAAGAAGAAAAGAGTTCGTAAAAGTTTTTCTTTATCACTTTCAGTTTGTCAACTGAATTGCTTGAGGACAAGCAATGGGTTAAGCTTGGGGGAGTTGATACGTCTCCGTCGTATCTACTTTTCCTCAAACTTTTGCCCTTGTTTTGGACTCTAATTTGCATGATTTGAATGAAACTAACCCGGACTGACGCTGTTTTCAGCAGAACTACCATGGTGTTGTTTTTGTGCTGAAATAAAAGTTCTCGGAACTGGACAAAACTTTTTGGAGAATTATTTTACAATACATAAAAAATACTGGAGCCAAGAACCACCGGAGGGGGGGCCTGGCTAGGCACAAGACACCAGGGCGCGCCAGCCCCCCCCCCCCCTCGGCGCGCCCTGGTGGGTTGTGCCCACCGACCCTAATTTCGTCGCTATAAAATCCTATTTTTGGAGAGAAAAATAGAGGAGAAAGTTTCATCGCGTTTTACGATACGTAGCCGCCGCCACCTCCTGCTCTTCGTCGGGAGGCCAGGTCTGGCGCCCGTTTGGGGCTCCGGAGATGGGGATCTTTGGTCTTCGTCATCATCAACCCTTCTCCATCGCCAATTCCATGATGCTCCCCACCGGGAGTGAGTAATTCCTTCGTAGGCTTGCTGGTCGGTGAGGAGTTGGATGAGATTCATCATGTAATCGAGTTAGTTTTGTTAGGGTTTGATCCCTAGTATCCACTATGTTCTGAGATTGATGTTGCTATGACTTTGCCATGCTTAATGCTTGTCACTAGGGCCCGAGTGCCATGATTTCAGATCTGAACCGTTTATGTTATCACCATTATATCTATGTTCTTGATCCGATCTTGCTAGTCATATGCACCTATTACGTGTTCTGGTCCGCAAACCCCGGAGTGACAATAGTCGGGATAATTTCCGATGATAACCGTAGTTTGAGGAGTTCATGTATTCACCGTGTGTTAATGCTTTGTTCCGGTTCTCTATTAAAAGGAGGCCTTAATATCCCTTAGTTTCCTTATGGACCCCGCTACCACGGGAGGGTAGGACAAAAGATGTCATGCAAGTTCTTTTCCATAAGCACGTATGACTATTTACGGAATACATGCCTACATTACATTTATGAACTGGAGCTAGTTCTGTGTCGCCCTAGGTTATGACTGTTATATGATGAATATCATCCAACGAGTTCACCGATCCAGTGCCTACGAGTTTTCCACATATTGCTCTTGCTAAGTTACTATTGCTACTGCTACTGTTCCAACTGCTACAAAACTATTGCTATCACTGCTACCGTTACCGTTACTGTTACTGCTGCTATCAAACTATCATAATACAGTGCTACTGATCACTCTGATGCAGATATTTAATCTTCAGGTATGGTTGAATTGAGAACTCAGCTGCTAATACTCTCAAATATTCTTTGGCTCCCATTGTGTCGAATATATAAATTTGGGTTGAATACTCTACCCTCAAAAACTGTTGCGATCCCCTATACTTGTGGGTTATCAGGAAGCGAGAAGCCTAGGCTTGCAGCGTGAAGCAAGACATCTTCAAGTTCCAAGGGATGGTTGAACGTGGTTTGGGTACTAATCACTCTATTATCACGGACTTCATCTGGGAAAGTAAGAAGGACAACAAAGAAATTGTGGATATGATCTTCAAGCTCCATGACAGGCTTCAAGATCAACAAGCACAAATATACGATCTCCAAAAGCAAAACTATGAGTATGAATCTCGTTTCAAGAGGATGAGTTTGGCTGCAACTTTTAGTATTCCAGAGACGAGCTCTTCTCTCAACGGGGACCCCAGGCCATGGAAGACGGAGAACAAGCCAACCCCATCATCACCACCATCACCCAAGAAGGACGCTTTAGTACATGGGTATGGGCACCACCCTTAGCTTGTTCCAAGCTTGGGGGATCTGCCCCGGTATCGTATCACTATCACTTTTATCATTACCATCTATCTTAGTTCGATTCTTAGCTATTTCATGATTTTGAGAAATAAAATTTCAGATTTTCTTCGCTAAGATTTTTTGCTTTGAGATCTATCTATCCTTGTAATCGTGTGTGAGAGTTATATAATAAAGATTAGTTGAGTTTGTGTGCTTTACTCTCATGCACCTATCATCATTGTATGGCAATAAAATAAATAGAAAAGATTATATACTTATCTCATGAGGAGTAATGACTTCACATAGAAAAGGGTATACGTGATAAAAGTTGTTGAGAATAGAAAAACATAGCATTAGTAATTGATATAATCTATGCAAGATTATGATAGAGAAGAGGAGATTCACATATAAATACACTATCTTGGATACCTTCTATGATTGTGAGCCCCCATCTAATATTATATAATGATCGAGTGTCGATGTTGGACATGGAAGACAACATAATGGTCATGATAATTTACATTTGCATAGAAGTTATATTGTCATGGATCCTTTAACATGTGGTGCTTGCTTTAGATCTTTTGCTAGCCAAGAATTTTCTGCACTAAGTAGAGATACTACTTGTGCATCAAATGATCACTTGAACCCAGTTTCTTTCCATGAGAGTCCACCATACCTACCTATGGATTTAAAAAGATCCTTCAAGTAAGTTGTCATCGGCGCACAAAGCAATAAAAATTGCCCCTAAATATGTATGATCTTTTATTGTAAGGGAAAATAAGCTTTGTACGATCTTGTGATGGCGAAGAAATAAAAGCGACATAATGCATAATAAAGTTCACTATCACAAGGGGCAAAATAAAGTGACGTTCCTTTGCATTAAGAGTTCGCACACCTGAACAAGTAAAAGCACATGAGAACCTCTGCTTCCCTCTGCGAAGGGCCTATCTTTTACCTTTTTAAAGTATTTATTTTCGTGCCTGAGTCAATAATATTTATCCTTGTTTTGACCTATCAACTCTTTAGCCGACAAGCATCATGTGTTGAGGAAAGATCCAGATATATATATATCCAGTTAAATGTAGGTAATCATGACTCATTATTGTTGACATTATCCTTGAGATAAATGAGTTGGGTGGCAAAGATAATAAAGTCCCAATCTTCCTATGTGTCTGACCGAAACATTAGCTCCAAAAATATGCAATGAGTGTAAACAATCATAGAAGGCTAAATGATAGTTGAGTATGTGAACTTGCTAGAATAAAAGCTCTTACATAGAGTCTTCTCTTGAATATGATGAGTTATGATTATCCCAATGACTAATAGCACCGTTTGTTGGTTGTCAATAAAGTTTATGCTTCATACTTCAACAATTGTGAATAAATTGTTACTTGTTTATGAGAAGCTTTATGATGGAAAACTTGATGCTATGTTAATATTCATGATGCTCTCATGTCCGTATTCTGTTTTTATCGACTGCTCTCTCTCAAATCATGTGGTCATTATTTTCGAGTTTGGTTTTCGCTTGAGGACAAGCGAGGTCTAAGCTTGGGGGAGTTGATACGTCCATTTTGCATCATGATTTCTTATTGATATTTAGGTTATTCTTGTCCATTATTCCTCATTATCATACAATTCTTATGCCTTTTCTCTCTGAATATGCAAGGTACATCACAAAGAGGGAAATCGCTGAAAACTGGAATAGTGGGCAGGGAAACCAAGAAAAATGCAGAAAAATCACCAGACTCCAAATGACCTAAAACTTCACGGAGAATTTTTATCGAATATTTGAGAATTATTGGGCCAAAATATACCCGAGGGGGGCAACCTGCTGGCCACAAGCCAACAGGGCACGCCCACTCCCCGGGTGCGCCCTGATGGCTTGTGGGGCCCCAGCAGGTCTTCTGACCCCCCCTCTTCTCCTATATGATATGTTTTACCCTAGAAAAAATCATAAGCAATCTTTTGGGACAAAGCACCGCCGTCTCGAGGCGGAAACCTGGATAGAGGCCCTTTTGCACTCCGGTAGGCTGATTCTGCCAGTGAAACTTCTCTCCAGGAGGGGGAGATCGAACCCATCATCATCACCAACGCTTCCTCCTTCATGGAAGGACCAATGTTCATCAACATCTTCACTAACACCATCTCATCTGAAACCCTAGTTCATCTTTTGTATTCAATCTTTGTCTTAAAACCTCAGATTGGTACCTATGAGTTGCTAGTAGTGTTGATTACATCTTGTAGTTGATGCTTGTTGGTTTACTTTGTGGAAGATATTATGTTCAGATCCTTGATCATCATTATTATACCTCTGATCTTGAACATGTTGATGAGGTGTGAGTAGTTATTATTGTTCCCGAGGACATGGGAGAAGTCTTGTTATAAGTAATCATATGAAGTTGGTATTTGTTCGATATTTTGATGGTATGTATGTTGTTGCTGCTCTTAGTGGTGTCATGTGAATGTCGACTACATGACACTTCACCATGTTATGGGCCTAAGGAAAGTCATTGTGGAGTAACATGTAGATGATGGGTTGCGATAGTGACAGAAGCTTAAACCCCAGTTTATGCGTTGCTTCATAAGGGGCTGATTTGGATCCACACGTTTCATGCTATGGTTGGATTTATCTTAATTCTTCTTTCGTAGTTGTGAATGCTTGCGAGAGGGGTAATCATAAGTGGGTTGTTTGTTCAAGTAAGAACAACACCTTAACACTAGTCCACCCACATATCTAATTATCAAAGTAGCGGACACGAATCAACTTAACATGATGAACATGACTAAACAGTAATTTTCATGTGTCCTCGGGAGCACTTGCTTAATATAAGAGTACTTTTCGGCCCGTCTTTTGCTATAAAAAGTATTGGGTTATCTTGCTGCACCTTTGTTACTATTGTTACTTGTCACTTGTTACGAATTACCTTGCTACAAAACTATCTACTATTGTCACTTACAGTACTTGTAGAGAATACCTTGTTGAAAACTGCTTATCATTTCCTTCTGCTCCTCGTTGGGTTCGACGCTCTTACTTATCGAAAGTACTACGATTGATCCCCTATACTTGTGGGTCATCAGCCGCCGCCCCACCTCTGGACGCCCCCACCCCACATCGAGCTGACGAGCAACGAAGAGGATGGTGGCGCCTGATGAAGGCAGCGGCGACGGCGAGGTCTTCTGCGACACGCGGGGCGACCACATTATCTTTTTTACATTTTTTAAATTTCATCTTAAGTACTATGCATGGGCCTTGACAACGGCAGACTGTTTAATTAAATTATTTATGTTTTAAGCTATTATAGAATGTTTTTTTGTTTTTCCATGCTTTTTTGATGTTTTTTTTTTATTTACGTTCACCACAGACAAGTTGGAAACGCGGCTGCTTGTTGGGTGTCTTGACACAAGGCCGGCCCAAACCGAAAATGAACATCCGTTTTCTCACTTCAAACGGATCAAATCCGTTCTCAGTTTGGAATCGTAGTTGGAGTTGGCCTTAGTCTCGAGCGGACGCAGTCGGGTCTAAAAGTTGATATGAGTACTCCCTTCGTCCGGGTTTATTAACCCCCTCTTATTTTGTGCTTATCATTTCGAAGCCGCGTCCGGACGACACGCTTTGGATAAATTCGGAAAGAGTTTGCACTTTGCACGGACTCCAAACATGTGGCACACTCCAAGGCGCGGCCTCGTGATGCGCCAGCCGAACCGAGAGGTGCGAGGCGAGCCTGCCATCCTCCCGTCTTGCTAGGGAGAGCAGGGCCACTTGCAAGTTTGGTGGGGAGAAGACCAGAGCCGGGCCGGGGGTCCACACCCCTACGGTGCACAGCTGCCCATCATCACGTCCCTGCCAATCCAAACCCGCCCACATACGGTGCGTGGGGCTATTGTACGTCGAGACCGATCGGCGCGCGCGAAGCACACAAGCCATGCCATACGCGCCACGTCTACACTTGGCGATGTGTGCGTGCACCCAGCAACCCGCGGACAAATTCACTGTTTTGACCCTTTTTGAAAAGTTCAGCCGGATCTGATCCCGGTTTGCAAAAATTTCCGGATCTGACCCTTTTCTTACCGTCAGACTCCTTGGCGGTAGGGTATGACAACCTACCGCCGAGGACACTGGCGGTAGGGAAATGGCCTACCGCCGCAGGGGCTGGCGGTAGCATGTGTAACCCTACCGCCAAGGGGTCCGGCGGTAGGCACGCATGCTCCCTGGATCCGTAACTTAGAAATTTTTCGCGGTAGGGCGTGCAAACCTACCGTCAGGGTCCTTGGCGGTAGGTTGTCATACCCTACCGCCAAGGTGTGTGGTGGTAGCAAAAGGATCAGATCCGGAAAAAAGTTCGGACCGGGGTCAGATCCGGCTGAACTTTTCAAAAAGGGTCAAAACAGTGAATTTGTCCGCAACCCGCCGTGCCCGTGCACACAACACCGCCATGATTTGATTTGATCCCTCCGATCCGTTCTCTCTCCTCTCATGCGATTCTGGGCCTATCCTGCGCTGAAACCTGTTGGATTGGATGGAACGGGTGATGATTGCCACGCACCGGCACCGGGTTGGCAGCTCTAGCGGCCAAAATGTTGGGCGCCGCTGCACGCGAACGACGGTCGGGGCGAGGACGGGAGTGAATTGCAATGAAATTTCTTCCTCGCAAGCGTGGGCGTTGCTCCCCGTCTCCGTGTGCTCCATGCTCCGTGCGGGGGACCCCAGGGGCTGCTAGCTTTTGGCAAAAGAGGCCACCTTTGCTTTCTTTCTCTCTCCCTTTGGATGGACGTTCCAAAAGATGGCGAGATCAAATCTTGTGGGGGAAAAGCGGGGGAGCGGGAGACGGTTGCATCAACTCACACGGCGTGAGGCGATTTGACCATCATTTCCACGAGGCCCACCTCTTCTCCTTTCGTCCGGACGCGGCTTCGAAATTATCTCATCTCATCAAACCAAAACGTGTAGCGTTTCTTTTTCAAAAGGACGCTGTGCTTTCCCTGGATTGTGAGCAACGTAGTAGTAGCAGTAGTACTAGAAGCCTCCAAACCAGAGCAAGGCCACGGAAAAGAGCGCGAGATCGTCTCCTTTCGTCTGGACGAGATCTTGCGTCACGCACAAATGTTTCAGGTCAAAGCAGCTGCCATTAGAGCATCTATAGCCGGACTTTGCAAATCCGGTCCCTCAAACGTCCGCGGATGCGTCCGGACACGCCCGCGGGCGCATCCGGACAGGCCCTCATATTTCGTTCCGTGCATTCACATATCTCAAATCCGGACTCTCAAATCCATGCAAATACATGCACGTTGATCATGTCGCACGCAAAATAAGTAGTGTTGGTATCAAGCGTACATAGCGTTTACATAAAATTTATTTGAAGTGCCAAACTCAAGCATTGCCTCCTTGGTTGTCATTGTGGATCCACATGTGCTCCACAAGATCATTGAGTAGCTGCGTGTGCACCTGGTGATTTCGAAGATTTTGATGCATCTGCAGAAAATTCTGAAGTTGGGCCGCATCTTGATCCTCCGGGATTTCAACTTGTTCTCCGGGAGCTTCGAAATCATTGGTTTGGGCTGCACCTTCACCCTCATCCTCGACAATCATATTGTGCAGAACTCATCTTCAATCGTTTGGTCAAGCTCAGTCGGTCCATACTCCTCGTCCGACGAAGCATCCGAATCCATCGTTTATCTAACAAAATCACAATAATTCCGGTCGGTCAATGTGTCGAACACATCAAGCGCAAGGCGGAGGCGGAGTATTGACGGACGTCCGGGCCGGCGACGACGTTCCCCGCGGCGAGGATAGGCGCGCTCTTCCGGAGCTGGCGGCGAAGAGTCTGGGAACGACTGAGCTCGAGACGGACGGCGCGGCGGCGGAGCGCGAGACGGACGGCGAGGAGGAGGAAGAAGAAAGGAGATAGCAAATGGATCCGGCTGCTCTTTGGGGAGGGGGGGGGGGGGGGATTTGGTGCAATTTGGGGTGGGGACGGGCTGTCGGGTCCTACGTGGCGGGCGTGCCCGGGTGCGTCCGGGCGCCCCCATACCCGCCTCATATTTGAGCTGGATATGGGGGGTGTCGGTCAGCCCGGACGTTTGAGGGCCGTTTGAGAGGCCCGTCTGGGTCGAAATTTTGTGACCGGAAACTGACCGGGCGGCCTACGCGGGCGTTTGAGGTGGGTTTGAGAGGTCCGGTTGTAGATGCTCTTAGCCTCTTCTTCCTCGGCCGTGCAAAGACAGGGACTTGCACAGTGGCGGCCCGTGTAGTGTAGCTCATTAATGCGCATGCCAGGTGGGGGAAAGAGGCGGCCAAATCGCATCGACGGCGACGCATGGTCGCAACGCAAATAGACATCGGCCGCGAGCTCATAAATGGCCACCTGTACTACGGCCCGCCTCCACCGCCAGTGCTCACGTTTACCACGGAACAGAAGCCTCATGGTAAACGGCATGATTTTCTGGAGCTGTTTTCTTGAGTATGTTATATCATCTCAAAGACCTGTGGTGGCTACTGGTGATTGATCTTGTTGGCTGGTACGTGTAGCATGTGCCTGGTGCCCTGGTGTATGTACTGTATACTGTGCTGGTGTTGGAGCAGAAATGTTATTCACAGCTATAGAATGAGCAGGAGGGCGCCAAAACTCTGTACGAACTGTATCCGAGTCTTGCCAACGGTGGTGTGTACAGCCATACAGGTCCATTCGTCCGTACGTACTGTTAGCCATTGATTTGTGGCCTAGTGCACGTGACATGTTGGAATTTATATGCGAGCCTGATTTATCCAAGTAAACACGGGCATGAACTCATCCTCAGATTGAGCAAGGGACCGGAGGACGCCGGTCTTTTAGAGCAACTCTGTCAATTCAAACGGACGCGCGTTTTGTTCGTTTTTATCCGTTTGGATAGACGTGTTCGTTTCTTTTTTGTGTTTGGGTCAATCGTGCGTCCAACGTGCGGACTTAAATTTCGTCCTCGCGGCCGGCCGACATCGTTAGCATCGGCATGCTATATTTTATTTCACCAAAGGCATTTTGATGCATACATTTTTTTTTTTACCAAATCTTCGCTACGAGTACAAGATAAAAAAATAAGAACCACAATTAGACATTTTAAAAGATATCCAATTTCCATAACTGCTCCTACTAGTTGGACTAATATCTTCTCTATGTCTTCATTGTTGATCTGCGCGTTCTTGAGCTTGACAATGTCTTTCTTCTTCGATTCTAGAAAAGTAGACGTTGCTTCTCCTTTGGTCTCTTCTTTAGCTTCAATTCTAGCTAGAAGTGCACGAATATCTAGCAATTTTCGTGCGATCAATAGATCGATGTATTCTTCTTCCCAATACCAAAACTTGCATCGCTCCTACACACAAATTTGAGCAAATAAGCTACCGAAATTGCGTGGAATCGAAGAGCAAAAGGCCGAACAAAAATCGTGTACCTCTTCTTTTTTGCACTTAACGAACACCCAATCGGGATATTCCGGCATAGTAGAAACGCGGCGGACGACTTGCCGCGGGCAGTCGTCGCACTTTATGAGCAGCAATGGTGAGCCGGCAGGCCTCCGGGCCAGCACCGAGCCAGGGCACCGGCCGGCCGTGGCTTTGCCGGCAAACCAACGACGGGACAGATCTGAGCGGCTAGAGGCGGTTTGAGCACCTGCATGCGGCACCGAGGCATTGCCCAGGCTGGGTGGACCGGTACCCGGCCAATCCATGGCAAGCGCAGTCGTCGGCAGCCAGATTCGGTAAATCCCGCCGGCAGGATGCGCCAAATCTCGCCGCCGCCGCCGCAGATCTACCACTAGGCCTCCCGCACCGGGACGAAGGAGACACCCCGCCAGTCGATGTACTGCTGGGTGGAGGAGGGAGGGGCTGGAGAGCAAGGTGACCTGGGAAAATGAGCTCCAAATGGGTCACGCGGCGGACATAAAGCGGACGCGTGTCCGTTTGGGTCGGCGCGTTGGGTCGTTTTTTGTGTCCGCGCCGACCCAAACGGACACGGCCGGACGATTTTGGTCGGCCCATTGGAGTTTCTCTTATAGGCCGCTGATGGCACCACCAAGGAGGCAGCTGCGAAGGCGGCCAATGATGGGCGGTCAAAGGGTGCGTCCCTCGGTGAGAAACTGTTAGGCCCGAACCATATAATCCCTAGCTACAATCACATTCAGAAAAAAACAAGAACGGAGAGGAAATTGGGAAATTGGCTTAGGGTTTTGGCATCAATATAGGTGCATACAGGAGCCAACCGGGTCACAGCGGCTAGGGTTTAACCTTATTACAACCCCAAATGCTTCTACTAGTCTCTAATTCCTCACTTTATAGCCATTACAGAAACATAAAAGTAAAAACCGAAAGGTAAACCGAGCAGGTGAGGTTGTCGGGCGATCAACAAGAACCGACAACGCTAAGGTAGTCGTCCAATTGAACATCAACGCGTCCCAACAGCTCCGTGGGTGCGAAGCAGTAAGTTGGAGCTAGCACAGTTGGATGGAGATCGGACGATGGAGTTTGGATCCTTGGACGCTGTATCTTCAGTTAGGGGCCTCACAATCCCCCGGAGTGAGACCGGACTTGCCCTCAAGGATGGAATGCTGGGAATACCTTCTGGATGAATCCTGAGTTCTCCCAGATATCTTGATGAGGTGGTAGATTCTTCCATTTGATGATCCAACACACAATTGGGATGTCAATGTCACATTGTTTGCGTGGTACTAGTTTCTTGTCCAAGAGTAGTTCTGGCTCCAACATAATCGAACCGTCTGGGTTTAAGAGAGGCGCGTGAGGTTAGGAACAATAATTGGCCCCCAAATGTTTCTACAATTGGTTGACATAAAGCTGTCATGGAAGTGACAGTAAGCAGGTAAGAGCAGTCTGTAAGCAGCTTGTACCACTTTGCTGAGCATCCTGAATGGTCCATAATATTTGGACTGGAGCTTTAAGTAGTTGTGAATGCTCAAAGATGTTTGCATGTAGGGTTGTATCTTGAGATATACCATGTCACCAACTTCAAAGGATGTTTCCCACCTCTTCTTATTAACACAAAATTTCATAATCTCTTGAGACTTTAGTAAATTTTCTTTAATAATAACATCAATTTCTTCAGGGGAAAGTGTGAAGTGTGGTTCCGAGCTCTATTCAGGGAACAAAGCAACTTCTTCAATCATAGTTGGTTTATGCCATAGACAAGTGAAAGCACAACTTTTTCCTAGGTGGTTTTGGTAATTAATAACGACATATATTTCATTGGACTAATGAATCTATCAAGTATATTTTAGGAAAAGTTCAAGGAATGGATTGGCTAGGATTATGAGGAGATTCCCTAGATGCTTGGAATATCAATTTACAAAAGGTCATAGACTCTACATTTTATATTTATGTGAGAAATCACATTTGAGTCAATAGGAAAGCCAATACTATTAAAAGGGGATGAGGTATCTATGATGATCTGGTTGCTCAAAGTGCTTAGAGATTAGCCACCAAAAACCCTCAAGAATTCTCCCACAAAATATTTTTTCAAAACCCTAAAGTCAATTCGGTGCCACCAACATTCCCACTTCGACCTTACCAAGTTTTCCTTAGATAGATCCCAAAGCCAAACCCTAGCAAATCAGTGCAACTGAGTTTTGGTTCGGTATAGCTAAAAAGCAGTGACCAACTCTCCGGTGTCTAATTGAAAAAAATCGGATTTTCCGAGTTTTTCATTTTGGTGCCACCGAGCACTGGAGCTGCCTAGGTGGACCGAATCAGACTCACCGAGATGCTGTATATCAGCCTCACCAAAAATCCTAAAGGTAGAGCATTTTGCACTAGTCGGTGCAACCGAGTTTTTACTTCGGTTCCATCGAGTTGGGAAATAATGTTGTAACGGTTGGATTTTTGCAGATGGCTATATATACCCCTCCACCTCCCTGTCACTCGTAGAGAGAGCACTCAGAACAAGCAAACACTTCCACCATTCATTTTCTGAGAGAGAACCACCTATGCATGTGTTGAGATCAAGATTTTCCACTCCAACCATATGAATCTTGATTTCTAGCCTCCCCAAGTGGCTCTCCACCCAATCAATCTCTTTTACCAAGCCAAATTTTGTGAGAGAGTGGTTGAGTGTTGAGGAGACTATCTTTTGAAGCACATGAGCAAGGAGTTCATCATCCATACCACATCTATTACCTTTTGAAGAGTCGTGTCTCCTAGATTGGTTAGGTGTCTCTTGGGAGCCTTCAATTCGTGTGGAGTTGAACCAAGAAGTTTATCAGGGAACGGAGATCGCCTACTTCGTGAAGATCTACCCTGAGTGAGGCCAATCCTTTGTGGACGTAAGCCATGGTGGAATAGATGAGGTTGCTACTTCGTGGACCCTTCGTGGGTGTAGCCCTCCTTGGACTCGCACAACCGTTACCCTCCGTGGGTTGAAGTCTCCATCAAAGTGGATGTATCATAGCACCACCTATCGGAACCACGGGAAAAATCTTCGAGCCCCCATTGCGTTTGATCTTCCTATCCCTTCCCTCTAATTACACTTGCATGTATTTACTTTCCGCTACTATACATTTAGATCATGTGTAGGGTGTGCTAGACTTTATAGAATTGCTAAAACTTGCCACCCAATAAAATTGGGAAAAGGTTAGGATTTTATTTGGTCAAGTAGTCTAATCACCCCCCCTCTAGACATACTTTGGATCCTACAAGTGGTTTCAGAGCTTTGGTCTCCATTGCATTGGTTTCACAACCTAGGAGAGTATGACGTCTAATGAGGTACCAATCTATAGTTGATGAGTGGGCTACCATCTTAGGAGTCCCAGAGGTGCAAGAGGGAGATTTTGACGTATACTCAGAGTCCAAGATGAATTACAACTCCATGTGCAACATGTGCAAGTGTCCATCATAGATTTAAGCCTCTCTCAAGCTTGAGCGATGCTTTCTCCTTCACGAGGCCAAAAATTATACATTTAATTCCGATCACGATGAACTAGATGCATAGGACAAAACTTCTGATGAAATTCCAGTTTCAAACGATTCCAGTCCCATTATACCACATCCAATAGCCTATACCAAATCAATGCTTTTCCCTCCAAAGATAAAGGGAAAGCCTTCTTCTTAACCTTTTCCTCGGATAAACCTGCAAGCTTAAATAATCCAGAAATCTCATCTACATATATCAAGTGCAAATCAGGATGAGTTATTCCATCTCCTGCATAAGGATTAGCTAGCGGTTTTTCTAACATACCCGAAGGAATCTCATAATAAATATTTTCAGTAGGTTCAGTAGGTTGAGGAACAACCTTTTCCACTTCTAGTCGGGGTGAAGATACCCCAAACATGCCCTTCAGAGGATTACTATCCATAGTGATAAGCAGCGGTAAATTTCAGCACGTACCGAAAATGTTTCCTTACCAAATTCCAATCACCAGAGGCGCTTCACTCCTCGGCAACGGCACCAGAAAAGAGTCGTGATGACACACAAGTATAGGGGTTCAATTGTAGTCCTTTCTATAAGTAAGAGTGTCGAACCCAGCGAGGAGCAAAAGGAAATGATAAGAAGTTTGCAGCAAGGTATTCTCTGCAAGTGCAGTAAGTAACAATGATAGATAGTTTTGTAGCAAGATAATTCATAACAAGTGACAAGTAGCAAGGTATTCTCTGCAAGTGCAGGCCTGAAAGTACTCTTATATGAAGCAAACGCTCCCGAGGACACATAGGAATTTCCATCTAGTCATATTCATCATGTTGAGTTGATTCGCGTTTGTTACTTTGATAATTTGATATGTGGGTGGACCTATGCTAAGGTGTTGTTCTTACTTGAAGAAGCAACCCACTTATAATTACCCCCTCTCGCAAGCATCCGCAACTACGAAAGAAGAATTAAGATAAATCTAACCATAGTATGAAACATGTGGATCCAAATCAGCCCCTTATGAAATAACACATAACTAGGGTTTAAGCTTCTGTCACTCTAGCAACCCATCATATAATTATAACTCCACAATGACTTCCTTTAGGCCCAAATATGGTCAAGTGTCCTATAGTCGACGTTCACACGACACCACTAAAGGAAGCAAAAACATACATATCATCAAAATATCAAACGAATACCAACTTCACATGATTACTTATAACAAGACTTCTCCCATGTCCTTGGGAACAAAAGTAACTACTCACAAATCATCACCATGTTCAATATCATAGGTATAATAAATACGATTAAGGATCTGAACATATTATCTTCCACCAAGTAAACCAACAAGCATCAACTACAAGATGTAATCAACACTACTAGTAGCCCCCAGGTACCAATCTGAGGTTTTGAGACAAAGATTGAATACAAGAGATGAACTAGGGTTTGAGATGAGATGGTGCTGGTAAAGATGTTGATGAAGATTGGTCCTCCCACTTAGGAGGAAGCGTTTGTGATGATGATGGCTTCTATTTCCCCCTCCCAGAGGGAAGTTTCCCCAGCAAAATCTCTCTACCGGAGATCAAAAGGGCCTCTGCCCAGGTTTCCGTCTCGAGACGGTGGAGCTTCATCCCGAAAGAATCCTCTTCATTTTTTCTAGGTCAAAACCCATCATATAGCAGAAGAGGGGGGATGGCCTGGGAGGTGGCCCCAAGCCATCAGGGCACACCGAGGGGGTGGGTGTGCCCTGTTGGCTTGGAACCAACAGGTGGCCCCCTATGGCATATTTTTGCTCCATAAATTGACATATATTCCACAAAAAATCCTTGTGAAGTTTCAGGTCATTTGGAGTCCAGTAAATTTTCAGCCTTTTTCTTGGTTTTCAGGTCCAGAATTCCAGTTTCCGGAAATTTCCCTCTTTGTGATGTACCTTGTAAATTCAGAGAGAAAAGGCATAAGAATTGTATCAAAAAGTGTAATAATGACTAAGAATAATATAAATATTAATAAGAAGTCATGATGCAAAATGGACGTATCAATGCTATACAATGATTATATTTTATGTCGAAGCTTTGATCTATATGTTTTCATCAATTACCAAAAAGGGGAAGATAGAAAGCACAACTTCTCCCTAGGTGGTTTTGGTAGTTAATAACAACATATATTTGAGTAGACTAATGAATATATCAAGTATATTTCAGGAAAATTTCAATGAGTGGATTGGCTAGGATTGTGAGGAGATTCCCTAGATGCTTGGAACATCAATTGGCAAAAGATTCAAGGCTCTACATTTTATATTTATGTGAGAAATCACATTTGAGTCCACAAGAAAGTCAATACTATTAAAAGGGGATGAGGTATCTATGATGATTTGGTTGCTCAAAGTGCCTAGAGATTAGCCACCAAAAACCCTCAAGAATTCTCCCACAAAATATTCTGTCAAAACCCTAAAGTCAATTCGGTGCCACCAAAATTCCCGCTTTGGCCTTACCGAGTTTTCCTTAGACAGATCCCAAAGCCAAACCCTAGCAAATTGGTACAACCAAGTTTTGGTTCGGTATAGCTGAAAAGCAGTGACCAACTCTCTGGTGTCTAATTGAAAAAAAAGAAATTTTTGAGTTTTTCATTTCGGTGCCACCGAGTCACTGGAGCTTCCTAGGTCAACCGAATGGGACTCACTGAGGTGCTGTATATCGGTCTCACCGAAAAGCCTAAAGTTAGAGCATTTTGCACTAGTCGGTGCGACCGAGTTTTTACTTCCATGTCCCTTTCACTCGTAGAGAGAGCACCGAGAACAAGCAAACACTTGCCCCATTCATTTTCTGAGAGAGAACCACCTACTCATGTGTTGAGATCAAGATCTTCCACTCCAACCATATGAATCTTGATTTCTAGCCTCCCCAAGTTGCTTCCCACCCAATCATTCTCTTCTAGCAAGCCAAATTCTGTGAGAGAGTGATTGAGTGTTGAAGACACTGTAGGAGATATGCCCTAGAGGCAATAATATATGTTATTGATTATCTCCCTGTTCATAATTAGGTTTATGTTCCATGCTATAACTGCTATGGTTCTCGAGTCTACAATAACCACGAGGCTCGGAGGAAGACTCATATGCATGTGTGGAATAATAAACGGTAAAATGTATTCCTAGTCTGGCCTCTAAGACTGGCTCAAGTATTGCATGATGATCCTGTTTTCCTGACCATGGGCATGGCTATGCCGGCAATTTTGAGGGCACAATGTTAGAAGAACATTTGTGTTGAATCGACCCGAATTGATGTTATGCTATGAGATTCATTCGTCATAAGTTAATGGTTAATAACATAGAGATGGTTAACGTTTGCATGATTCCTTAGACCATGAGAGTATCGAGTTTCTTCATGCTTGCTTCATGAACTTTGGGGTTTGTTAAACGTCATCCGTAAATGGGTGGCTATTATGGCGGCTTACGGGTTCATGGAAAAGTGTGTCAAGTAACTTGATAGCTCGAGATTGGGATTTGCTCCTCCCACGATGGAGAGATATCTCTGGGCCCTCTCGGTGTTACGGTATCCATCATCGTCTGGCCAGACACAGGGTGATTTGATCACAGGGATGCCGGAACACGGGAACGAGAAAAGAGAACAATACCGGTAACGAGGTAACTGGCATAGTGGACAAGTTGTTGATCCACGGGGATGCCTACATGTCTCACCTCGGGTATTTGTAACATATCGTGAAGCAACAGGAATAGCACACGGCAACTGGAGGTTCACTCGAATATTCATTCGTGTGGGTATAGGGATCAATATGGGTGTCCACGGCTCCGATGTTGATCATTGATCGGAAGGGGTTCCGGGTCATGTCTATGCTTCACCGAACCTATAGGGTCACACGCTTAAGGGTCATCTATCTGCTGAATACTAGACAGGGAGTCTGAGAGAAAATCACCGAAAAAGTTTTCGGACACCGGAAAAGTTTCGGACAGCGGAAAAGTTCCGCAGAGAGAACACCGGAACAGTTTCGGTAAAACTGAAAAGTTGTTTCAGGGGATACCATAAAGTCAAATTGGTTTTGGCACATGCCTGATAATTCTTGGAGGGTGCCAGAATCATTCTGGAAACTTTCTGGAATTTTCCGGGATGAAAACCGGAAATGTTCCGGAGCTGCCGAAACCGCTTCAGATGCTTTTCGCAGATGAAAATCACTAAACCGGAATTGTTCCGGATCGCATTGAAAATTATTTTAGTGGGTACTGGAAATGTTCTAAGCCCACATAAATATTTTCAGTTCGACCGGACGCTGAAAAATGTCGTCATGAATAGTGAAAGTGCTTTTTGGTTGCTTCTTAGAGAAGCTACCTTGAGGGCATTTTGGTAATTTTCATAGTGGATGGAAATATCTGAAAATATCTGGACAACACTATTCATGAATAGTGGAAACACTATTCATGAATAGTAGAATCACTATTATGAATAGTGAAAATAAATGAGGGCATTTTGGTACTTTTACCATTCTCTCTCACCCTATAAATAGAGGTGGAGGGTGCTCTCAAATATGACATCCTTGGTCTCATACACATGCCATAGACTTGTCTGGCTTCTCTCTCCCTCCCAGTGAAATAGTTTCGTAGAGCCGAAAGGCTGTCTGGGTTCCGGCAGGAACTAGTTCTGGACGGCGAAGCCCTGCCGGATAGTTGAGACCGTATGTGTGCAACTCTGTAGAGAGATCGTAGTTTCGGTCTTAGTTTGAGAGTGCCTCCCGAAGGGCTGTCCGAGTGACTGTCCGATTTTCGATGGTCCTCCCGAAGGGCTGTCCGAGTGACTGTCCGATTTTCGATGGTCCTCCCGAAGGGCTGTCCGAGTGACTGTCCGATTTTCGATGGTCCTCCCGAAGGGCTGTCCGAGTGACTGTCCGAGTTTCGATGGTCCTCCCGAAGGGCTGTCCGTGACACCGTCCGAGGGACTGTCCGACCGCCTCCCGGAGGGCTGTCCGGGGGCGGATGAGGGTATACATCCTCGCGGTTGGGAGGTTGTAAATCCTAGCTGCGGGGATCTGCACCGCCGATCGTCATCGACTCTACTTCCGCTGCGCTACGAGTCGGTAACGAAACAGATCAAACCTTGTATGCAGTCTCCATAGTGATCCTGGGCTGGTACGTAGGTCGGAAATTTTTTGTTTTCTGCTGCGTTACCCAACAGACACTATCTTTTGAAGCACAAGAGCAAAGAGTTCATCATTGTTACCACATCTATTACCTTTTGGAGAGTGGTGTCTCCTAGATTGGTTAGGTGTCGCTTGGGAGCCTCCGTCTTCGTGTGTGAAGTTGAATCAAGAAGTGAGGCTAGTCCTTCGTGGACGTAAGCCGTGATGGAATAGATGAGGTTGCTACTTCGTGGACCCTTTTGGGTGGATCCCTCCATGGACTCTCACGATCGATACCCTCCGTGGGTTGAAGTCTCCATCAACGTGGACGTACGATAGTACCACCTATCGAAACCACGGGAAAAATCTTTGTGTCTCCAATTGCGTTTGATTCTCCTATCCCTTCCCTCTACTTATATGTGCATGCCTTTACTTTTCGCTGCTATTCTTAGACTTGCATGTGTAGGGTGTGCTTGACATGATATAATTGATAAAACTTGCCAACATCTAAAATTGGGAAAATGCTAGATTTTTATTTGGTCAAGTAGTCTAATCACCCCCCTCTAGACATACTTTGGATCCTACAAGTGGTATGAGAGCTTTGGTCTCCATTGCATTGGTTTCACAACCTAGGAGAGTATAGCGTTTAGTGAGGGAAATTATCATCGTAGAGGTCCATATTTTGATTGTACAAACTTTTCTAGTTGGAAGCACAAAATGAAAATGCATATTCTTGGTCATTACCCCGCCGTTTGGGCGGTTGTTCGTGTTGGATTGCAAGGTGAATTCTTTGGTGATGGAAAGGAACCAGATCGTCAAGCGACCGCACAAGAATTGAAGATGTTGCAATACAACACTCAAGCATGCGACAATCTATTCAACTGCTTATGCCCTGAAGAGTTCAACAAGATAAGCCGTCTTGAGAATGCGAAGGAAATTTGGGATACTTCGGTTGATATGCACGAAGGTACCAAATCCGTCAGGGAATTTGAGTTGGATGTGCTACAAAGTCAACTTGACAAGTTCAGGATGAAGGATGGTGATGGAGTCGTAGAAATGTACTCTAGGCTTGCTCTCATCAAAAATGAGATTGCCAGCTTAGGAAGTGAAGAGATGACCGACAAATTCATCATCATGAAGATCCTTAGAGCCTTGGATGGAAAGTATGACACCGTGTGCACATTGATCCAAATGATGCCAAACTACAAAGATCTCAACCCTACGGAAGTCATTGGAAGGATTGTTGCTCATGAAATGTCACTCAAGGACAAAGAAGAGCTTCATACCAAGTCAAGCGAAGCATATAAATCTACAAGTGATACACCTCCTACTTCAAGTGACAACCTTGTTACCAATGAAGAGATAAGACTCATGGTTGATACTTGTGATCTGCGTTGGGTTTTCCGTGAAGAGGAACGGGTAATTGCAGCACAAAGTGGGTAAGTATTTCCCTCAGTTATGAAACCAAGGTTTATCGAACCAATAGGAATATCCATCCTCAACCGTCTTCAGCGGATACACACAAAAGAACAAACAACTTGCACCCAACGCGGGCAAGAGGGGTGTCAATCCCCATGATCTCGTCATTTGCAAGCAAATGAAGTGTGTACATAATAGTAGATAATTGTAAATTGCAAAATAAAATAAAAAGTAAATAAAGGCGGCAAGGTAATAGTAGCGTTTGTAAATTTATAAGTGAATAGACCCGGGGGCCATAGTTTTCCCTAGCAGCATCTCTGATGTAGGCAACATACGGTGGGTAACAAATTACTGTTGGGCAATTGATACAAATGTTAAGCACCACGGTTTCCAAGTCAGGCAATTGGATCGTACTTTTCAATATGCATCAACTTTTTATTCTTCACGCAATACATGAGCGTGAGCCATTGGACATAGCATTTAGGTGGAATAGAATACGGTGGTAGATATCAAAGGGGTAAAAAGTGTAGAAGACAGTCTCACATCAACTAGGCGTACTAACAGGCTATGGAGATTCCCATCGATAGATGTAAATGCAAGGAGTATGGATTGCCAAGCAAATGATGCACTAGAGCTATAAGTGTATGAAAGCTCAAATGAAGCTAAGTGGGGTGTGCATCCAACTTGCTTGCTCATGAAGACCTTGGGCATTTGAGGAAGCCCATCATAGGAATATACAAGCCAAGTTTAATAATGAAAAATTAATTCCCACTAGCATATGAAAATGACATAACATGAGAGTCTCTATATGAGGGACAAGGTGGCACTTTGAGGCACAAGTGTGGTAAAGGATAGTAGCAAAGTCCCTTCTCTCATTTTCTCTCATTTCTTTTATTCAGACTGGTGGGCTCATTTGCCCCCCCATTTTTATTTCCTCACTAGGACAATGCTCTAACAATGATGATCATTGCACTTTTATTTACTTACAACTCGATATGAAGAACCAATATGAAAATATAAATCTATATGAATGCCTTTGCAGTGTACCAGTATGTGCAATGATCTAGTGTGACACGTATCAAAAATATGATGAACGGTGGTTTTGCCACAAATACTATGTCATCTCTATATGATCATGCAAAGCAATATGATGATGAACGAACTAGTCATGTGAAGTGTAGCGTCCCGACTCAAAACGAGTCAAGCCTCTGTGTGTCAGTGCCATCCCTGGATCAGTATGCTGGCACACACAGTACATCAATGTATATATCAAAGTCTAATCACATGTAAATAACGTAAATATTGATATATACCTCTTAAATCTCAGCGGAAAACAGTCAACGGGAGTGGAGTCCCAATAAACACCAACGGCAGGTTGAGTGTAGACCGTAACCCTGAATCGTACTCTTACTCGTCGTAGAAAAGTATCTGCAACATAAGACGTTGCAGCCGTGTAGGTCAGTACATTGAATGTACCGGCAAGATCACCATAGAATGAAATGATAAAAACTATTCTATATGCAAAAGGCTTTATGGCTCTGTGTCTGAGTTTTTGCAGAAAAGCTAGTTTTATTTTCCCTACAACAAAGGAGTCAAACGGAAATATCACTACAAAAGTTGGTTGTTAATGAGATGGTTCCACCAACCAATTCTCATGTCCCAAAATTATTAATAGACCCACTCATCATAATTTATTAATTGTGTTGAGACTGGCTGATAGTATCATCTCCGGTGCTCATGTTGTCCGTAACCGGGGACACGGCTAATCGATTAGTTTAACACTCTGCAGAGGTTTGTACACTTTACCCGCAAGATTCGATCCCTCTCGTTGTGTCCTCGCACTGCATGATGTTTGAGAACGAGACAATCGAAACATGGTCTTCCAAAGTGATCCTCTGATAGAAAGTCAGTGCCCATCCAATCCTACCGTTCTTCTACGTCTCGTAGCAATCTGACCTACCAGAGTCACCACTAAGGTCAACCAAGCCAGAGCCCATATTGACTTGCGGTTGCACACGTAAGCTTTCCGGCCTTGAAGTATCCATCCATCTCTTTGAGCCTGGGTGGCATTCCGTTGGGATGATCACAGGTAGATACCAGGATTCCCGGCATAACCATGATAGATATCAGGCTGCCAAAAATGCATGTCCAATCCACCCAGAGGTATATTGAGTCCTTGAAGTCTTGAAGTCTTGATCATCATGTAGGTCTTGAAATAATTAATTAACCTCACAACACTCCTGAATCTCACAACCAAACCCCGTCTACTAAAGCGTAGCAATTGTGAAGTAACGTCCCTTCCCGGGCAATGGTAACAGGGTGTTGGGTTTCTCCTACCTCATGATACTACAACAAGTTCAAGCTCAATATCCTACTGGATGTATGATGAAGAGATTTATTCTAATGCAAATAAAACATAGGTAATGTAAGATGATCAAAGTGAACTTGCCTGTACAGCTGATGAAGATAAATATCGCTCTCAGAAATAACTTGATAGAACTATTCATCACTCTCCGATGAAAATCTATATAATCAAACATTTCACTCATATAAGCAATCGTACTAGCAATCAATACTAACAATCAAAAGGCAACACAAAAACCAAACACAAAAGTGTTGTGATGAAGGAAATACTTAAGACAAAAGTTAAAATCAACAAAACTTCATCACAACAACCAAAGGTAGTTTTCCCTACAAATAACCTATTTTCAAATGCAACAAAACAATAACAAAGCAAAATCTAACAAAGGCATTTATCAAATATTTTTACTAGCAAAAGAATTACTTTTGAAGAACAACTAAGAACTATGAAAACAACACACTAAACAATATGAGTTTTCTAACTAATAGAACATAACAGCAAAGAAAACACTAAGATAATAAAAATAACAGAAATAAAAATATAAAACAACTAAGCTAACAGAAAGTAAAACCTAAAAAAACACTTTATAAAAATATTTTCAAATAGGAAATCAATCTAGCAATGAAAATCAATTGCAAGTTATAACTGAACTAGAATTGATTTCATGCAAACAAAAAGAATAAACAACATAGAAATAAGCTTGGTTGAAATACTACTGCTAACTAACATAAAACAAGGTAAAACTTGTCAACTAATATAAAAGAAAATAAATTAAAAACAATTAAAACAAAAGAAATAGAAATAAACCTAAAAAGAATTAAAACATAATCTGTTTTGCTTGAAACCCTAATTTAAAATATGCTAAAAATTCTCAAATTGATCAGGGTGATAACTATAACCAATACAGACCAGTAGCAAAAAGATTCACTCAAAAATAAATTTTTAAACTAAAGTTATTCACAAAACAAGGTTTAAATCAAATCTGTTTGAATTCAAATTTTAAATAGTCAAACATAGTCAAACTTGATATCTACAGAAACTAGAATAAATTTTTGGCCCAATGCAAAAAGAATCAGTCAAAAATATTAAAAACTCTAAAAGATATAGCAAAACTAAAAGAAGAACTATTTTCTGGAATTGAAATTAAAACAGAAAAAGAAAAATCTTTTCTAACGGACAGGGGTACACATGGCAAGCCGTGAGTGGCCGAGTGGTGCACGTGAGCGAGTGCTTCAGGCGGACAGCCGTTTTCTAGAGCGTACAGGTTCGTTTATTAAAACGGATCTAATCGCATACGTTGAAAATAGATCGGACGGTGGGGGTCAAATCTGAGGCTTACAGAGAGGAGATGAACTCCGGCGATGTTCAGGCGGCGGTTTGATGCGGGCGAGCTCTCCGGTGGGTCTCCGACGACGGAGAGGTCACCGCTCGATGCGGAAGGGCACGGCGGGGCTTCTGGTGGTCGAGGGCGAGCTCGGGGACGATGGTGGTGAGTACGGCGAGCTTCGAGGCGGCAAGGTCTTCGGGTGGTCGACGGGGAGGTCGATCCGGTGGCTCTGGAGCTCGGGCGGGTGCACCGGGAGGTGCGGGTGAGCGTGGCGAAGCGGATGGTGGTCACGGCGACGGTTGGGGACGTCGGAGGTGAGCGGGGCGAGGCAATGGAGTGGGTGGCGGCGCTCGGAACTCCGGCGAGCGATTTGGCGAGGCAGAGGGCACAAGGGAGAGGGCTTTCGAAGGGAACGGGTCTAGGAGGTTCGGGCTTATATAATCAGGGGGTCAGGAGGCTCCAAACGAAAGGGGATCGACGGATCACGGCGGCGCTGGCGGCGGAAAGGAAAGGGGAGGGGCGAGGTGGAAGGTGACCGGCAGGGGCGATCTGATCGGTGGGTGGGCCTGGGGTGTCAGCGGGAGAGGGGGAAAGGGAAAGGGATCGGTGGCCGATCCAAAAGGGATTCGGATCCGATCTGGATCCGATCGGGCCAGATTCGGTAAGTGGGCCTCGTCGGCCTTTCCTATTAACAGGATATTTCCTTTTTATAAATAACAGGAAAGAAAATCAAGATTTGGAAAATCAAATCAATCCTAAACATGGAAGTTTTATATACTAAAAATATCAGAAAAATATATACAACAATATGAACATTTTTCCACGGCCAAACAAATACTTTAAAAAAAATGTTTTTCAGAAAATGCCTAAATTGATTTTGTTTCTTTTTGCAAAATATTTTTCATATAACCCCATTGGTTTTATGGTTCAACTATTTCACAAAAATACCCCTGGTTTGGAGGGTCATGTTCCTCCTATGAAAATCTTTGAATTTGGGCAATGTGAATTGGGATTCATTCAAATTTTTGAAATAGAACCAAATATGCAATGAATTCCAAATAGGAAATTTCAGTAGTCTTTGCAAGATCAAAAATTTCAAATCCATCATTTGAAGAAGTCATGTCATCTTCCCTCACTGATTTGAATAGGATGAATTTGACTTCAAAAGCAAAGGGGAAAGTCATTTTATTCCCTCTCATTAAAAAGTTTCAAAAAGTTTCAAATAACACTCAATTTCAAACAATCATTCAAACAATCAATCATTCAATTTATTTAATATAACATTCCAAATTTTGGGATGTTACAAACCTACCACACTTAAAATGAATCTCGTCCTCGAGATTCGAAAGGGCTAGAAAGAAAAGGTTAGGGTTTGGGGGTCTCCTAGGAAATCCATTGACCATGAAAGTGTGGGTGCTACCACACTTAAAATGAGAGTTACTGGTCTCTCAAAATATTGACAGTCCTCTGGGGTCTTGACATCTGTCTCTTCACATTCACCACTGTAACTCCTTTGGTGATGCTCCACCATTATATTCATAACGTTTCACTCAAAGTCTTGGGTTCTCATATCAAAGTAAATTTCTTCCGATACTGGGTCTTCTTAACTGACAGTTCTCGCGATCATTCTAAATAACTTACCGATGATCTCATGGTGGTCCACCATTAGTGGTCATCCTGCAGTGAAATGGGTCTTGGCTTCATCCTCACCGTAAATTCCTACGTGTGACAATAGCTGCCATGTACAGGGGTCTTCATCATACCACTCTAAGGCTTAAACAAAAGCTTCAAAGAACGTCGTCTCTTTACTATGGGTAAGTCACTCAGATTTACCATTCCAAATAGCAAGAGAAATGATAAGAGTAAGTCTTCATGGTGATCAATCCATTCCGCACCCAAATCATTACCTTGTATAAGGTTTAGCGAATCTCGTATTCTAACACTTGGGCTTCCTCACAAGCATTGCAGATTTTCTCTTGTCCATGAACGAAGTTCGGATAAATCCATTGATTCTGCAAGCTGAACAAATGATCTATCATTTCTTCACAACTCTCAGGTTTTCGTATCTTCCTAAGAAAACGTCTGCTGATCATGCATAGCTTTTTCCAAGTACCTGCCTTCATAGCGGTAGGGCTTGATCCTTATCAATCCTGAGGTCTCTGGGTTGTGGGCTCACTTTAATAGTTGTACAACTCTAACTCACCCTTGGGGTTACTAGCGTTTCATATTCCATCATTACCTTCAATTCATTCCATCATTCCCTTGGGTAAAATAAATCACAGGTTTATTCTTGTTCAGGATCCATTCTGTGAAATTCATTTTCCTTTCCATTGGTCTGTTTACCCTTAGGTATTGGTTCATCACTATATTCTCAAAAATTCCAACATCAGGAGTACTTTATTACAAATGCTGTCATCCACATGGTTTGATATGGTCCAGCATTTCCTTCTCCTTTACTCATTTATCCAAACTCCTTGGCATGAAGTATACATTCTTTTTCCTTGGATCCTGTGGTTTTACCGGTTACTACCACACTTAAAATGAAATGTACATATGCCTGCATAGACCATATTTTCTCATATCCTCAATAAAATGGTCGGAGATCTTGCTTACAGAGTAACAACTCATACAATTCAACATAGGAAATCATGACACAATAAATTCTATTGATTCATGAAGTTATTATAATCTCTGAGACTTCCGTTACATAGTTCAACTCCATAGTCTCAAGTAAAGTAAGAGTGCTTCCTATTACATTTATTACTTCCAAAAAATATCCACAACTCAACTACTCATATTTAGTCTTCTTCTCCGGACAGGTATAGGAGTAGTGTCCTGTCTTGTTGCACCGATGACAAGTGATGTGACTCAGCTCCTTCCGTGTAGAAAACCACGGAGTCTTCCTCTTCTTCTTGGGTTGGGCTCCTTGCTTGATACTTGGCTCATACTTCTTGCAATAACAATGAGGTCTCTCCAAGCTGCAATGCAAACATTTGATGCCTCCACTTACTTGGCCTTTCTTCTTGTCCAGGTTGATCATTCCTTCTATCTCCTGAGGATCATATTGCACTTCTGCTGTCGGGAAATCTCCCAGATACTCGTTCGGACAATTTAGGGAAATATGTCCTTCTTCTCCACATGAATAACATGACTTGGTATCTACGATTGGGTCTGGTGTATCTCCCATTTTCATGGGTTCTTCTAACTTTTTCCCGAGGACTTCTTTCATTGCTTCCTTCTGCTGCTTGACAAATTGTTGTACCTTGGGGTAAATGTGGCACTGAGCCGGGTAGTGGGTGGTTCCTTCACACAAGAAACAAGTCATGTGACTAGTTGGGCATTCCTCGGCTGGATGATTTTCTTCACAATGAGGGCATCCATCCTTGTGTTCTTCCTGGGTGTGTCCTATTTCTCCACAGATCTTGCATGCACAAGGCTTCTTCATCGTGTTATCACGGTGCTTCTGAATGAGACGGGATCTTAACAGAGTCTTCTTGAATTCCTCCCAGGTTTTTGCTCCGTTACATCCTTGTATGGCTTGATGCATTTTCCACCAAGTTGCAGCACTTCGGGTAAAGTACTGAAGAGCGTATTGAACTTCATACTTCTGTGCAATCGAGTTTCTCCCGAAGCTATCCTCCATGTTTTGAATCCATACTTCTGCCTCCAGCTGGGTCATTGGTCCAGAGAATACAAGTCCAACTTCATTCACCATCTATTGGGTCCAAGGGTTTTGGGATGAGATACAAGAGAGAGAAAGGAGGGGATACACACAATACAAACAATAGTTTTGAAAATAGGTTTTATTTGCGGCTGTCGGAAAAACATCACACAATGACAGCTCACAAATCATCGCATCTAACGTGAGTATACAACAGGGGTTTGGTCTTCTATAGGTCATAATAATTCTGGGATTCTTCAGGGTCTTCAATCTCTTCGATTCTTCGGAGTCTTCAACCGTTGTAGCTTCAATTATTCTAATGCATGGTGAAATCTTCATTACTCCGAAGTGGCCATCAGTTGTCCGATATCTGGTCCTTCTTGGAGTGGCTTTGGTTGATCCTCCGTGTTGTCAAAAGGGAAGGGATATATTCTAACTAATCGAGGTAAGAGGGACCATTTGATAAAATCAGAAAAGATGAGAAGTAAGCATCTTTGTGAAAATAAAGTTTTAGAGATATCCTGTCCTAGGGCTTTCCAGTTTCTAGGGTCACGTCCTACAGTCAACATGTGCTCTGATACCATCTCTGTAGCGTCCCGACTAAAAACGAGTCAAGCCTCTGTGTGTCAGTGCCATCCCTGGATCAGTATGCTGGCACACACAGTACATCAATGTATATATCAAAGTCTAATCACATGTAAATAACGTAAATATTGATATATACCTCTTAAATCTCAGCGGAAAACAGTCAACGGGAGTGGAGTCCCAATAAACACCAACGGCAGGTTGAGTGTAGACCGTAACCCTGAATCGTACTCTTACTCGTCGTAGAAAAGTATCTGCAACATAAGACGTTGCAGCCGTGTAGGTCAGTACATTGAATGTACCGGCAAGATCACCATAGAATGAAATGATAAAAAATATTCTATATGCAAAAGGCTTTATGGCTCTGTGTCTGAGTTTTTGCAGAAAAGCTAGTTTTATTTTCCCTACAACAAAGGAGTCAAACGGAAATATCACTACAAAAGTTGGTTGTTAATGAGATGGTTCCACCAACCAATTCTCATGTCCCAAAATTATTAATAGACCCACTCATCATAATTTATTAATTGTGTTGAGACTGGCTGATAGTATCATCTCCGGTGCTCATGTTGTCCGTAACCGGGGACACGGCTAATCGATTAGTTTAACACTCTGCAGAGGTTTGTACACTTTACCCGCAAGATTCGATCCCTCTCGTTGTGTCCTCGCACTGCATGATGTTTGAGAACGAGACGATCGAAACATGGTCTTCCAAAGTGATCCTCTGATAGAAAGTCAGTGCCCATCCAATCCTACCGTTCTTCTACGTCTCGTAGCAATCTGACCTACCAGAGTCACCACTAAGGTCAACCAAGCCAGAGCCCATATTGACTTGCGGTTGCACACGTAAGCTTTCCGGCCTTGAAGTATCCATCCATCTCTTTGAGCCTGGGTGGCATTCCGTTGGGATGATCACAGGTAGATACCAGGATTCCCGGCATAACCATGATAGATATCAGGCTGCCAAAAATGCATGTCCAATCCACCCAGAGGTATATTGAGTCCTTGAAGTCTTGATCATCATGTAGGTCTTGAAATAATTAATTAACCTCACAACACTCCTGAATCTCACAACCAAACCCCGTCTACTAAAGCGTAGCAATTGTGAAGTAACGTCCCTTCCCGGGCAATGGTAACAGGGTGTTGGGTTTCTCCTACCTCATGATACTACAACAAGTTCAAGCTCAATATCCTACTGGATGTATGATGGAGAGATTTATTCTAATGCGAATAAAACATAGGTAATGTAAGATGATCAAAGTGAACTTGCCTGTACAGTTGATGAAGATAAATATCGCTCTCAGAAATAACTTGATAGAACTATTCGTCACTCTCCGATGAAAATCTATATAATCAAACATTTCACTCATATAAGCAATCGTACTAGCAATCAATACTAACAATCAAAAGGCAACACAAAAACCAAACACAAAAGTGTTGTGATGAAGGAAATACTTAAGACAAAAGTTAAAATCAACAAAACTTCATCACAACAACCAAAGGTAGTTTTCCCTACAAATAACCTATTTTCAAATGCAACAAAACAATAACAAAGCAAAATCTAACAAAGGCATTTATCAAATATTTTTACTAGCAAAAGAATTACTTTTGAAGAACAACTAAGAACTATGAAAACAACACACTAAACAATATGAGTTTTCTAACTAATAGAACATAACAGCAAAGAAAACACTAAGATAATAAAAATAACAGAAATAAAAATATAAAACAACTAAGCTAACAGAAAGTAAAACCTAAAAAAACACTTTATAAAAATATTTTCAAATAGGAAATCAATCTAGCAATGAAAATCAATTGCAAGTTATAACTGAACTAGAATTGATTTCATGCAAACAAAAAGAATAAACAACATAGAAATAAGCTTGGTTGAAATACTACTGCTAACTAACATAAAACAAGGTAAAACCTGTCAACTAATATAAAAGAAAATAAATTAAAAACAATTAAAACAAAAGAAATAGAAATAAACCTAAAAAGAATTAAAACAGAATCTGTTTTGCTTGAAACCCTAATTTAAAATATGCTAAAAATTCTCAAATTGATCAGGGTGATAACTATAACCAATACATACCAGTAGCAAAAAGATTCACTCAAAAATAAAATTTTAAACTAAAGTTATTCACAAAACAAGGTTTAAATCAAATCTGTTTGAATTCAAATTTTAAATAGTCAAACATGGTCAAACTTGATATCTACAGAAACTAGAATAAATTGTTGGCCTAATGCAAAACGAATCACTCAAAAATATTAAAAACTCTAAAAGATATAGCAAAACTAAAAGAAGAACTATTTTCTGGAATTGAAATTAAAACAGAAAAAGAAAAATCTTTTCTAACGGACAGGGGTACACGTGGCAAGCTGTGAGTGGCCGAGTGGTGCACGTGAGCGAGAGCTTCGGGCGGACAGCCGTTTTCTAGAGCTTACCGGTTCGTTTATTAAAACGGATCTAATCGCATACGTTGAAAATAGATCGGACGGTGGGTGTCAAATCTGAGGCTTACAGAGAGGAGATGAACTCCGGCGATGTTCAGGCGGCGGTTTGATGCGGGCGAGCTCTCCGGTGGGTCTCCGACGACGGAGAGGTCACCGCTCGATGCGGAAGGGCACGGCGGGGCTTCTGGTGGTCGAGGGCGAGCTCGGGGACGATGGTGGTGAGTACGGCGAGCTTCGAGGCGGCAAGGTGTTCGGGTGGTCGACGGGGAGGTCGATCCGGTGGCTCTGGAGCTCGGGCGGGTGCACCGGGAGGTGCGGGTGAGCGTGGCGAAGCGGATGGTGGTCACAGCGACGGTTGGGGACGTCGGAGGTGAGCGGGGCGAGGCAATGGAGTGGGTGGCGGCGCTCGGAACTCCGGCGAGCGATTTGGCGAGGCAGAGGGCACAAGGGAGAGGGCTTTCGAGGGGAACGGGTCTAGGAGGTTCGGGCTTATATAATCAGGGGGTCAGGAGGCTCCAAACGAAAGGGGATCGACGGATCACGGCGGCGCCGGCGGCGGAAAGGAAAGGGGAGGGGCGAGGTGGAAGGTGACCGGCAGGGGCGATCTGATCGGTGGGTGGGCCTGGGGTGTCAGCGGGAGAGGGGGAAAGGGAAAGGGATCGGTGGCCGATCCAAAAGGGATTCGGATCCGATCTGGATCCGATCGGGCCAGATTCGGTAAGTGGGCCTCGTCGGCCTTTCCTATTAACAGGATATTTCCTTTTTATAAATAACAGGAAAGAAAATCAAGATTTGGAAAATCAAATCAATCCTAAACATGGAAGTTTTATATACTAAAAATATCAGAAAAATATATACAACAATATGAACATTTTTCCACGGCCAAACAAATACTTTAAAAAAATGTTTTTCAGAAAATGCCTAAATTGATTTTGTTTCTTTTTGCAAAATATTTTTCATATAACCCCATTGGTTTTATGGTTCAACTATTTCACAAAAATACCCCTGGTTTGGAGGGTCATGTTCCTCCTATGAAAATCTTTGAATTTGGGCAATGTGAATTGGGATTCATTCAAATTTTTGAAATAGAACCAAATATGCAATGAATTCCAAATAGGAAATTTCAGTAGTCTTTGCAAGATCAAAAATTTCAAATCCATCATTTGAAGAAGTCATGTCATCTTCCCTCACTGATTTGAATAGGATGAATTTGAATTCAAAAGCAAAGGGGAAAGTCATTTTATTCCCTCTCATTAAAAGGTTTCAAAAAATTTCAAATAACACTCAATTTCAAACAATCATTCAAACAATCAATCATTCAATTTATTTAATATAACATTCCAAATTTTGGGATGTTACAAACCTACCACACTTAAAATGAATCTCGTCCTCGAGATTAGAAAGGGCTAGAAAGAAAAGGTTAGGGTTTGGGGGTCTCCTAGGAAATCCATTGACCATGAAAGTGTGGGTGCTACCACACTTAAAATGAGAGTTACTGGTCTCTCAAAATATTGACAGTCCTCTGGGGTCTTGACATCTGCCTCTTCACATTCACCACTGTAACTCCTTTGGTGATGCTCCACCATTATATTCATAACGTTTCACTCAAAGTCTTGGGTTCTCATATCAAAGTAAATTTCTTCCGATACTGGGTCTTCTTAACTGACAGTTCTCGCGATCATTCTAAATAACTTACCGATGATCTCATGGTGGTCTACCATTAGTGGTCATCCTGCAATGAAATGGGTCTTGGCTTCATCCTCACCGTAAATTCCTACGTGTGACAATAGCTGCCATGTACAGGGGTCTTCATCATACCACTCTAAGGCTTAAACAAAAGCTTCAAAGAACGTCGTCTCTTTACTATGGGTAAGTCACTCAGATTTACCATTCCAAATAGCAAGAGAAATGATAAGAGTAAGTCTTCATGGTGATCAATCCATTCCGCACCCAAATCATTACCTTGTATAAGGTTTAGCGAATCTCGTATTCTAACACTTGGGCTTCCTCACAAGCATTGCAGATTTTCTCTTGTCCATGAACGAAGTTCGGATAAATCCATTGATTCTGCAAGCTGAACAAATGATCTATCATTTCTTCACAACTCTCAGGTTTTCGTATCTTCCTAAGAAAACGTCTGCTGATCATGCATAGCTTTTTCCAAGTACCTGCCTTCATAGCGGTAGGGCTTGATCCTTATCAATCCTGAGGTCTCTGGGTTGTGGGCTCACTTTAATAGTTGTACAACTCTAACTCACCCTTGGGGTTACTAGCGTTTCCTATTCCATCATTACCTTCAATTCATTCCATCATTCCCTTGGGTAAAATAAATCACAGGCTTATTCTTGTTCAGGATCCATTCTGTGAAATTCATTTTCCTTTCCATTGGTCTGTTTACCCTTAGGTATTGGTTCATCACTATATTCTCAAAAATTCCAACATCAGGAGTACTTTATTACAAATGCTGTCATCCACATGGTTTGATATGGTCCAGCATTTCCTTCTCCTTTACTCATTTATCCAAACTCCTTGGCATGAAGTATACATTCTTTTTCCTTGGATCCTGTGGTTTTACCGGTTACTACCACACTTAAAATGAAATGTACATATGCCTGCATAGACCATATTTTCTCATATCCTCAATAAAATGGTCGGAGATCTTGCTTACAGAGTAACAACTCATACAATTCAACATAGGAAATCATGACACAATAAATTCTATTGATTCATGAAGTTATTATAATCTCTGAGACTTCCGTTACATAGTTCAACTCCATAGTCTCAAGTAAAGTAAGAGTGCTTCCTATTACATTTATTACTTCCAAAAAAAATCCACAACTCAACTACTCATATTTAGTCTTCTTCTCCGGACAGGTATAGGAGTAGTGTCCTGTCTTGTTGCACCGATGACAAGTGATGTGACTCAGCTCCTTCCGTGTAGAAAACCACGGAGTCTTCCTCTTCTTCTTGGGTTGGGCTCCTTGCTTGATGCTTGGCTCATACTTCTTGCAATAACAATGAGGTCTCTCCAAGCTGCAATGCAAACATTTGATGCCTCCACTTACTTGGCCTTTCTTCTTGTCCAGGTTGATCATTCCTTCTATCTCCTGAGGATCATATTGCACTTCTGCTGTCGGGAAATCTCCCAGATACTCGTTCGGACAATTCAGGGAAATATGTCCTTCTTCTCCACATGAATAACATGACTTGGTATCTACGATTGGGTCTGGTGTATCTCCCATTTTCATGGGTTCTTCTAACTTTTTCCCGAGGACTTCTTTCATTGCTTCCTTCTGCTGCTTGACAAATTGTTGTACCTTGGGGTAAATGTGGCACTGAGCCGGGTAGTGGGTGGTTCCTTCACACAAGAAACAAGTCATGTGACTAGTTGGGCATTCCTCGGCTGGATGATTTTCTTCACAATGAGGGCATCCATCCTTGTGTTCTTCCTGGGTGTGTCCTATTTCTCCACAGATCTTGCATGCACAAGGCTTCTTCATCGTGTTATCACGGTGCTTCTGAATGAGACGGGATCTTAACAGAGTCTTCTTGAATTCCTCCCAGGTTTTTGCTCCGTTACATCCTTGTATGGCTTGATGCATTTTCCACCAAGTTGCAGCACTTCGGGTAAAGTACTGAATAGCGTATTGAACTTCATACTTCTGTGCAATCGAGTTTCTCCCGAAGCTATCCTCCATGTTTTGAATCCATACTTCTGCCTCCAGCTGGGTCATTGGTCCAGAGAATACAAGTCCAACTTCATTCACCATCTATTGGGTCCAAGGGTTTTGGGATGAGATACGAGAGAGAGAAAGGAGGGGATACACACAATACAAACAATAGTTTTGAAAATAGGTTTTATTTGCGGCTGTCGGAAAAACATCACACAATGACAGCTCACAAATCATCGCATCTAATGTGAGTATACAACAGGGGTTTGGTCTTCTAAAGGTCATAATAATTCTGGGATTCTTCAGGGTCTTCAATCTCTTCGATTCTTCGGAGTCTTCAACCGTTGTAGCTTCAATTATTCTAATGCATGGTGAAATCTTCATTACTCCCAAGTGGCCATCAGTTGTCCGATATCTGGTCCTTCTTGGAGTGGCTTTGGTTGATCCTCCGTGTTGTCAAAAGGGAAGGGATATATTCTAACTAATCGAGGTAAGAGGGACCATTTGATAAAATCAAAAAAGATGAGAAGTAAGCATCTTTGTGAAAATAAAGTTTTAGAGATATCCTGTCCTAGGGCTTTCCAGTTTCTAGGGTCACGTCCTACAGTCAACATGTGCTCTGATACCATCTCTGTAGCGTCCCGACTCAAAACGAGTCAAGCCTCTGTGTGTCAGTGCCATCCCTGGATCAGTATGCTGGCACACACAGTACATCAATGTATATATCAAAGTGCAATCACATGTAAATAACGTAAATATTGATATATACCTCTTAAATCTCAGCGGAAAACAGTCAACGGGAGTGGAGTCCCAATAAACACCAACGGCAGGTTGAGTGTAGACCATAACCCTGAATCGTACTCTTACTCGTCGTAGAAAAGTATCTGCAACATAAGACGTTGCAGCCGTGTAGGTCAGTACATTGAATGTACCGGCAAGATCACCATAGAATGAAATGATAAAAACTATTCTATATGCAAAAGGCTTTATGGCTCTGTGTCTGAGTTTTTGCAGAAAAGCTAGTTTTATTTTCCCTACAACAAAGGAGTCAAACGGAAATATCACTACAAAAGTTGGTTGTTAATGAGATGGTTCCACCAACCAATTCTCATGTCCCAAAATTATTAATAGACCCACTCATCATAATTTATTAATTGTGTTGAGACTGGCTGATAGTATCATCTCCGGTGCTCATGTTGTCCGTAACCGGGGACACGGCTAATCGATTAGTTTAACACTCTGCAGAGGTTTGTACACTTTACCCGCAAGATTCGATCCCTCTCGTTGTGTCCTCGCACTGCATGATGTTTGAGAACGAGACGATCGAAACATGGTCTTCCAAAGTGATCCTCTGATAGAAAGTCAGTGCCCATCCAATCCTACCGTTCTTCTACGTCTCGTAGCAATCTGACCTACCAGAGTCACCACTAAGGTCAACCAAGCCAGAGCCCATATTGACTTGCGGTTGCACACGTAAGCTTTCCGGCCTTGAAGTATCCATCCATCTCTTTGAGCCTGGGTGGCATTCCGTTGGGATGATCACAGGTAGATACCAGGATTCCCGGCATAACCATGATAGATATCAGGCTGCCAAAAATGCATGTCCAATCCACCCAGAGGTATATTGAGTCCTTGAAGTCTTGATCATCATGTAGGTCTTGAAATAATTAATTAACCTCACAACACTCCTGAATCTCACAACCAAACCCCGTCTACTAAAGCGTAGCAATTGTGAAGTAACGTCCCTTCCCGGGCAATGGTAACAGGGTGTTGGGTTTCTCCTACCTCATGATACTACAACAAGTTCAAGCTCAATATCCTACTGGATGTATGATGGAGAGATTTATTCTAATGCGAATAAAACATAGGTAATGTAAGATGATCAAAGTGAACTTGCCTGTACAGTTGATGAAGATAAATATCGCTCTCAGAAATAACTTGATAGAACTATTCGTCACTCTCCGATGAAAATCTATATAATCAAACATTTCACTCATATAAGCAATCGTACTAGCAATCAATACTAACAATCAAAAGGCAACACAAAAACCAAACACAAAAGTGTTGTGATGAAGGAAATACTTAAGACAAAAGTTAAAATCAACAAAACTTCATCACAACAACCAAAGGTAGTTTTCCCTACAAATAACCTATTTTCAAATGCAACAAAACAATAACAAAGCAAAATCTAACAAACGCATTTATCAAATATTTTTACTAGCAAAAGAATTACTTTTGAAGAACAACTAAGAACTATGAAAACAACACACTAAACAATATGAGTTTTCTAACTAATAGAACATAACAGCAAAGAAAACACTAAGATAATAAAAATAACAGAAATAAAAATATAAAACAACTAAGCTAACAGAAAGTAAAACCGAAAAAAACACTTTATAAAAATATTTTCAAATAGGAAATCAATCTAGCAATGAAAATCAATTGCAAGTTATAACTGAACTAGAATTGATTTCATGCAAACAAAAAGAATAAACAACATAGAAATAAGCTTGGTTGAAATACTACTGCTAACTAACATAAAACAAGGTAAAACCTGTCAACTAATATAAAAGAAAATAAATTAAAAACAATTAAAACAAAAGAAATAGAAATAAACCTAAAAAGAATTAAAACAGAATCTGTTTTGCTTGAAACCCTAATTTAAAATATGCTAAAAATTCTCAAATTGATCAGGGTGATAACTATAACCAATACATACCAGTAGCAAAAAGATTCACTCAAAAATAAATTTTTAAACTAAAGTTATTCACAAAACAAGGTTTAAATCAAATCTGTTTGAATTCAAATTTTAAATAGTCAAACATGGTCAAACTTGATATCTACAGAAACTAGAATAAATTGTTGGCCTAATGCAAAATGAATCACTCAAAAATATTAAAAACTCTAAAAGATATAGCAAAACTAAAAGAAGAACTATTTTCTGGAATTGAAATTAAAACAGAAAAAGAAAAATCTTTTCTAACGGACAGGGGTACACGTGGCAAGCTGTGAGTGGCCGAGTGGTGCACGTGAGCGAGTGCTTCGGGCGGACAGCCGTTTTCTAGAGCGTACAGGTTCGTTTATTAAAACGGATCTAATCGCATACGTTGAAAATAGATCGGACGGTGGGGGTCAAATCTGAGGCTTACAGAGAGGAGATGAACTCCGGCGATGTTCAGGCGGCAGTTTGATGCGGGCGAGCTCTCCGGTGGGTCTCCGACGACGGAGAGGTCACCGCTCGATGCGGAAGGGCACGGCGGGGCTTCTGGTGGTCGAGGGCGAGCTCGGGGACGATGGTGGTGAGTACGGCGAGCTTCGAGGCGGCAAGGTGTTCGGGTGGTCGACGGGGAGGTCGATCCGGTGGCTCTGGAGCTCGGGCGGGTGCACCGGGAGGTGCGGGTGAGCGTGGCGAAGCGGATGGTGGTCACAGCGACGGTTGGGGACGTCGGAGGTGAGCGGGGCGAGGCAATGGAGTGGGTGGCGGCGCTCGGAACTCCGGCGAGCGATTTGGCGAGGCAGAGGGCACAAGGGAGAGGGCTTTCGAGGGGAACGGGTCTAGGAGGTTCGGGCTTATATAATCAGGCGGTCAGGAGGCTCCAAACGAAAGGGGATCGACGGATCACGGCGGCGCCGGCGGCGGAAAGGAAAGGGGAGGGGCGAGGTGGAAGGTGACCGGCAGGGGCGATCTGATCGGTGGGTGGGCCTGGGGTGTCAGCGGGAGAGGGGGAAAGGGAAAGGGATCGGTGGCCGATCCAAAAGGGATTCGGATCCGATCTGGATCCGATCGGGCCAGATTCGGTAAGTGGGCCTCGTCGGCCTTTCCTATTAACAGGATATTTCCTTTTTATAAATAACAGGAAAGAAAATCAAGATTTGGAAAATCAAATCAATCCTAAACATGGAAGTTTTATATACTAAAAATATCAGAAAAATATATACAACAATATGAACATTTTTCCACGGCCAAACAAATACTTTAAAAAAATGTTTTTCAGAAAATGCCTAAATTGATTTTGTTTCTTTTTGCAAAATATTTTTCATATAACCCCATTGGTTTTATGGTTCAACTATTTCACAAAAATACCCCTGGTTTGGAGGGTCATGTTCCTCCTATGAAAATCTTTGAATTTGGGCAATGTGAATTGGGATTCATTCAAATTTTTGAAATAGAACCAAATATGCAATGAATTCCAAATAGGAAATTTCAGTAGTCTTTGCAAGATCAAAAATTTCAAATCCATCATTTGAAGAAGTCATGTCATCTTCCCTCACTGATTTGAATAGGATGAATTTGAATTCAAAAGCAAAGGGGAAAGTCATTTTATTCCCTCACATTAAAAAGTTTCAAAAAGTTTCAAATAACACTCAATTTCAAACAATCATTAAAACAATCAATCATTCAATTTATTTAATATAACATTCCAAATTTTGGGATGTTACATGAAGTGACGATGGAATTTGCATGGCAATATATCTCGGAATGGCTATGGAAATGCCATGATAGGTAGTTATGGTGGCGGTTTTGAGGAAGATATAATGAGGCTTATGTGCAACAGAGCGTATCATGTCACGGTGTTTGCATGCACCGGCGAAAGTTGCACCGATCCTCGAGGTGAGAATGGTCTATGCACGGTACCAAAGAGGCTAGCAAATATGAGGAGGTGAGATTGCATATGTCCATGGTTTCACATTAGTCATAAAGAACTCATATACTTATTGCAAAGTTTTATTAGTTTTATCACAAATCAAAGTACTAATCGCATGCCCTGAGGGAAGAGGTTGGTAGGAGTTAACCATCGCGCGCTTCCGACCCGAAACAACACTAGGATTTCAACGAGGAATAGAAATGCTCACACATCATCACCATGCCTCTTTAATTTTTAGACGAACAAGAAGTTAACCTCTCTTAATATCGACACTTCTACAAATCAACAATTATGAACTCACACCTTTTTCATATTACCACATCAATATCATTAACCCACAATTTCTCTATATATGCTACATGATGGTTTTGATTATCACTCATTGAATACCTAATATTTTTGGACTAGTCTTATGACCCATGCAAATTACCATCACTATTTATTAACTATCAAACAAATATAAGTGAAGAGCGAGAGTGAGATTATTTCCATAAAATCTACACGCCAGCGTGCCCAAAAAGATATAAGTGAAGTACTAGAGCAACTGCTAAGCTCAAAAGATATAAGTGAAGCACATAGAGTATTCTATCAAATTATGATGAAGGTGTGTCTCTATCAAATAGGTGTGTCTAGCAAACAATGATTGTGGAAAAGTAAAAGTAAAAGCAAACAAAAACAAACGATCCTCCAAGCAAAACTTATATCATGTGATGAATAAAAATATAGCTTCATGTGGCATACCGATGGATTGAGACGAAAGAGGGGATGCCTTCCGGGGCATCCCCAAGCTTAGACGCTTGAGTCTTACTTAAAATATTACCTTGGGGTGCCTTGGGCATCCTGATATGTCTCCAACGTATCTACTTTTCCTCACCCTTTTGCCCTTGTTTTGGACTCTAATTTGCATGATTTGAATGGAACTAACCAGGACTGACGCTATTTTCAGCAGAACTACCATGGTGTTGTTTTTGTGCAGAAATAAAAGTTCTCGAAATGGAACGAAACTTTTTGGAGAATTATTTCAGAATATATGTAAATTATTGGAGCCAAATCCACCGAAGAGGGGGGCCAGGGTGGCCTGCACCCACCAGGGCGCGCCAGGCCCCTTGGGCGCGCCCTGGTGGGTTGTGCCCACGTCGTGGCCCCACTGACCCTAATTCCGCCACTATAAATTCCTATTTTTGAAGAAAAAAATCGGAGAGAAAGTTTCATCGCGTTTTACGATACGGAGCCGCCGCCACCTCATGTTCTTCATCGGGAGGCCAGATCTGGAGCCCGTTTGGGGCTCCGAAGAGGGGACTCTTCGGTCTTCGTCATCACCAACCTTTCTCCATCGCCAATTCCATGATGCTCCCCACCAGGAGTGAGTAATTCCTTCGTAGGCTTGCTGGTCGGTGAGGAGTTGAATGAGATTCATCATGTAATCGAGTTAGCTTTTTTAGGGCTTGATCACTAGTATCCATTATGTTCTGAGATTGATGTTGCTATGACTTTGCTATGCCTAATGCTTGTCACTAGGGCCCGAGTGCCATGATTTCAGATCTGAACCGTTTATGTTATAATCTCTATATCTATGTTCTTGATCCCATCTTGCCTAGTCATACGCACCTATTACGTGTTATGATCCGTGAACCCCATAGTGACAATATTTGGGATACTTCGCGGTGATGACCGTAGTTTGAGGAGTTCATGTATTCACCATGTGTTAATGCTTTGTTCCGGTTCTCTATTAAAAGGAGGCCTTAATATCCCTTAGTTTCCTTATGGACCCCGCTGCCACGGGAGGGTTGGACAAAAGATGTCATGCAAGTTCTTTTCCATAAGCATGTGTGACTATTTACGGAATACATGCGTACATTACATTGATGAACTGGAGCTAGTTCTGTATCGCCCTAGGTTATGACTGTTACATGACGAATATCATCCAAGAAGTTACCGATCCAGTGCCTACGAGCTTTTCACTTATTGTTCTTGCTAAGTTACTACTGCTATTGCTGCTGTTCCAACTGCTACAAATCTATTGCTACTACTGTTACCGCTACCGTTACTGTCATTGCTGCTATCAAACTATCATATTACTATGCTACTGATCACTTTGCTATAGATATTTAATCTCCAGGTGTGTTTGAATTGACAACTCAACTGCTAATACTCTCAAGTATTCTTTGGCTCCCCTTGTGCTGAATCTATAAATTTGGGTTGAATACTCTACCCTCGAAAACTGTTGCGATCCCCTATACTTGTGGGTTATCAAGACCTTTTTCTGGAGCCGTTGCCGGGGAGCATAGCAATATTTATTGAGTCACTTGGGATTTATATAGATTTATCACTATGAAGAATCTGAAGGATCCAAAGACTATGATTTTTCCCTCTAAGACGAGGGGAGGTAAGGAACTGCCATCTAGCTCTGCACTTGATTAACCTTCTGTTATGAGTAAGCTTGCAACACCACCACATGCTAGTAATCCTGATATGTCGCAAGTTATTGATGATGCTACCTCTGCTATGAATGATGCTTATGATGATGCTAGTACCATGCTTTTTGATAATGTGCCACTAGGAGAATTTCTTGATGAACAAATTGCTAGAGCTAAAGAGAATGAAACTACTGAAATTGTTGAGACTGCTGAAACTGATGAAGCTTATGAAACTGATGATGACTATGAAACACCTATTAGTCCTAGCTCTCCTAAGTTTGAAATGCCTAAGATATCTGAAGGATATGTTATGAACGAAGAGATAACTAGAGAATTTTTTTCTTGCAAGGATAGAGACGATCTTAAGAAATTGCTACGAAGTATAAGGAAAAGACTTTGAATGCTAGAATAAAATGTGATCCTAAGTTTGCTACTTCACCTATCTTTGTTAACGATAAGGATTATGAATTCTCTGTTGACCTAGAGTTAATTACTTTGGTTGAATCTGATCCTTTCCATGGCTATGAAACTGAAACTGTAGCGGCACACCTTACTAAGCTGAATAGCCACCCTGTTTGCTCATGATGAGAAGATTCGCTACTATTACATCCTTACGTTATTTCCGTTCTCATTAAAGGGCGATGCTAAGACATGGTACAATACTCTTACTCCTGGTTGTGTGCGTAGTCCCCAGGATATGATTTACTACTTCTCTGAAAAATATTTTCCTGTTCATAAGAAACAAGCTGCCTTACAGGAAATATTTAACTTTGTGCAAATTGAAGAAGAGAGTCTCCCACAAGCTTGGGGGAGGCTTCTCCAGCTGCTTAATGCTTTGCCTAATCATCCTCTCAAGAAAAATCAAATACTTGATATCTTTTATAATGGACTTAGCGATGCTTCGAGGGACTTCCTAGATAGTTGTGCTGGTTGTGTTTTCAGGGAACGAACTGTTGAACAAGCTGAGGAATTATTGAATAACATATTGAAGAATTATGATGATTGGACTCTTCCCGAACCACCGCCTAAACCCACTCCAAAGAAGAGGGGTATCATATTTCTCAGTCCTGAAGATATGCAAGAGGCAAAGAAATCTATGAAGGAAAAAGGTATTAAGGCTGAGGATGTTAAGAATTTGCCACCTATTGAAGAAATACATGGCCTTAACACACCACCACCTCCACAGGTGGTAGAGGTAAATTCTTTATTAAAGTTCAATGAAAGTGACATTCCTCACAATAAACATCCTAGTCAATGCTTATATGAGTTTGACAACTATATTATGAAGCAAGATCATTTCAATGCCCATGTTCTGAAACAATTGAAATATAATTTCGATATGATTGCTCGCTTGAGTGACTTGCTATTTAGAATCAGTAACGATGTTAGAGGTGTAGGAAAGCATGCCTCTATGGTTCAAACTCAGTTAGAACAAGTTGCTAAATCTCAAAAAGAGTTGCTTGATGAAATGAATAATAATATGCATGATTTTGCTGCTAGAGTAGTAACTAGAGGAGGTAGAATGACCCAAGAACCACTTTATCCTGAGGGTCATCCTAAAAGAATTGAACAAGACTCTCAGAGGATTAATCCTGATGCACCTAGTCCTTCTAAAAAGAAAAGAAAATGATAGGACTTTGCATACCTCTAGTGAACCTGAGACACAAAAACCTCCTGATAGTAATGATGTCTCTGTTTCTGATAATGAAACTCAATCTGGTAGTGAACATTCACCTAGTGATAATGAAAATGATAATGATGATGTTCATGAAGATGTTCAACCTAGCAATGATATAGAACCAGATAATGATGTTGAAATAGAGGCTGTTTGCTGATCTTGATAACCCACAACCTAAAAATAAACGTTATGATAAAAGAGACTTTGTGGCTAGGAAACATGGTAAAGAAAGAGAGCCATGGGTTCAAAAACCCATGCCCTTTCCACCTAAGCCATCTAAGAAAAAGGATGATGAAGAATTTGAGCGCTTTGCTGAGATGATTAGGCCAGTCTTTTTGCGTACACGCTTACCTGATATCTTGAAGATGCCCCCGTATGCAAAGTATATGAAAGACATCATCACAAATAAAAGAAAGATACCTGAAGTTGAAAGCTCCATCATGCTTGCTAATTATTCTTTTAAGGATGGAGTACCTAAAAAACTTGGAGATCATGGAATACCAACTATACCTTGCTCCATTAAGAGAAACTATGTCAAAACTGTTGATGTCTACTACGCAACCTTCTTCTTGTAGACTCGTGTTGGGCCTCCAAGCGCAGAGTTTTGTAGGACAGTAGCAAATTTCCCTCAAGTGGATGACCTAAGGTTTATCAATCCGTGGGAGGCGTAGGATGAAGATGGTCTCTCTCAAACAACCCTGCAACCAAATAACAAAGAGTCTCTTGTGTCCCCAACACACCCAATACAATGGTAAATTGTATAGGTGCACTAGTTCGGCGAAGAGATGGTGGTACAAGTGTAATATGGATAGTATATATAGATTTTTGTAATCTGAAAATATAAAAACAGCAAGGTAACTAATGATAAAAGTGAGCACAAACGGTATTGCAATGCTTAGAAACAAGGCCTAGGGTTCATACTTTCACTAGTGCAAGTTCTCTCAACAATACTGACATAGTTGAATCATACGTAAATCCCACACGTGCGACAAAGAGTTCACTCCAAAGTCACAAATAGCGGAGAACAAACGAAGAAATTATTGTAGGGTACGAAACCACCTCAAAGTTATCTTTTCCGATCAATCATACGAGCCATCCCCATTAATTGTCACGAACAGCCCTAGAGTTCGTACTAGAATAACAACTTAAGATACACATCAACCAAAACCCTAATGTCACCTAGGCACTCCAATGTCACCACGAGTACCCATGGGCTTGATTATACCATATGCATCACACAATTTCAGATTCATCATGTTCAATCCAACACAAAGAACTTCAAAGAGTGCCCCAAAGTTTCTACCGGAGAGTCAAGACGAAAACATGTGCCAACCCCTATGCATAGATTCCCAAGGTCACGGAACCCGCAAGTTGATCACCAAAACATACATCAAGTGGATCAATAGAACATCCCATTGTCACCACGGATATCCCATCGCAAGACATACATCAAGTGTTCTCAAATCCTTTAAAGACTCAATCCGATAAGAAAACTTCAAAGAGAAAACTCAATTCATCACAAGAAGATAGAGAGGGGAAAACTCCATATGATTCATCTATATTAATAAAGCTCACGGTACATCAAGATCGTGTCATCTCAAGAACACGAGAGAGAGAGATCAAACACATAGCTACTGGTACATACCCTCAGCCCCGAGGGTGAACTACTCCCTCCTCGTCATGGAGACCGCCGGGATGATGAAGATGGCCTCCGGTGATGGTTTCCCCCTCCGGCAGGGTGCCGGAACGGGCTCCCGATTGGTTTTTCGTGGCTACAGAGGCTTGCGGCGGCGGAACTCCCGATCTAGGGTTCTTTTCGGAGGTTTGGGTATTTATAAGAATTTTTGGCATCGGTCTCACGTCAAGGGGACTCCCGAGGGGCCCACAAGCCAGGGGGGCGCGCCCCCTAGGCTTGTGGCTGCCTCGGGACTCCTCTCCGGTATCTTTTTGCTCTAGTATTTTTTATATTTTCCAAAAATATTCTCCGTAAATTTTTATTCCGTTTGGACTCCGTTTGATATTCCTTTTCTGTAAAACTTAAAAACAAGGAAAAAACAAAAACTGGCACTGGGCTCTAGGTTAGTAGGTTAGTCCCAAAAACAATATAAAATAGCATATACATGCATATAAAACAGCCAAAACCGATAATATAATAGCATGGAACAATCAAAAATTATAGATACGTTGGAGACGTATTAAGCATCCCCAAGCTTAATTCCTGCTCGTCCTCGAGTAGGTAAATGAAAAAACAGAATTTTTGATGTGGAATGCTACCTAACATACTCATCCATGTAATTTTCTTTATTGTGGCATGAATATTCAGATCCATAAGATTCCAAACAAAAGTTTAATGTTGACATAAAAACAATAATACTTCAAGCATACTAATAAAGCAATCATGTCTTCTCAAAATAACATGGCCAAAGAAAGTTATCCCTACAAAATCATATAGTCTGGCTATGCTCCATCTTCATCACACAAAGTATTAAATCATGCACAACCCTGGTTTTAGCCAAGCAATTGTTTCATACTTTAGTGTTCTCAAACTTTTTCAACTCTCATGCAATACATGAGCGTGAGCCATGGACATAGCACTACAGGTGGAATAGAATATGGTGGTTGTGGAGAAGACAAAAAGAAGGAGATAGTCTCACACCAACTAGGCGTATCAACGGGCTATGGAGATGCCCATCAATAGATATCAATGTGAGTGAGTAGGGATTGCCATGCAACGGATGCACTAGAGCTATAAGTGTATGAAAGCCCAAAAAGAAACTAAGTGGGTGTGCATCCAACTTGCTTTCTCATGAAGACCTAGGGCAATTTGAGGAAGCCCATCATTGGAATATACAAGCCAAGTTCTATAATGAAAAATTCCCACTAGTATATGAAAGTGTCAATATAGGAGACTCTGTATCATGAAGATCATGGTGCTACTTTGAAGCACAAGTGTGGAAAAAGGATAGTAGCATTGCCCCTTCTCTCTTTTCTCTCATTTTTTTTCTTTTTTTTCATTTTTTTTCTTTTGGTGGGCATCATTGGCCTCTTTTTTTTATTTGGGCTTCTCTGGCCTCTTTTATTTTTTGTAAAGTCCGGAGACTCATCCCGACTTGTGAGGGAATCATAGTCTCCATCATCCTTTCCTCACATGGGACAATGCTCTATAATGATGATCATCACACTTTTATTTACTTACAACTCAAGAATTACAACTCGATACTTGAACAAGATATGACTCTATATGAATGCCTTCGGCGGTGTACCGGGATGTGCAATGATCTAGCATAGCCATGAAAACGTCATGCTAGCTATCTTACGATCATGCTAAGCAATATGACAATGATGGTGCGTGTCATGATAAACGGAACGGTGGAAGTTCCATGTCAATATATCTCGGAATGGCTATGGAAATGCCATAATAGGTAGGTATGGTGGCTGTTTTGAGGAAGGTCGGTTTAATGCACCGGCGAAAGTTGCGCGGTACTAGAGAGGCTAGCAAAGGTGGAAGGGTGAGAGTGCGTATAATCCATGGACTCAACATTATTCATAAAGAACTCACATACTTATTGCAAAAGTCTATTAGTCATCGAAACATAGTACTAGACGCATGCCCCTAGGGGAAGGGTTGGTAGGAGTTAACCATCGCGCGATCCCGACCTCCACACAAAGGAAGACATTCAATAAATAAATCATGCTCCGACTTCGTCACATAACGGTTCACCATACGTGCATGCTACGGGAATCACAACCTTTAACACAAGTATTTCTACCAATCCACAATTACTCACTAGCATGTCTCTAATATTACCATCTTTATATCTCAAAACAATCATAAGGAATCAAACTTCTCATAGTATTCAATGCACTTCATATGAAAGTTTTTATTATATCCCTCTTGGATGCCCATTATATTAGGACTAAATTCATAACCTAAGCAAGTTACCATGCTGTTTAGAGACTCTCAAAATAATATAATTGAAGCATGAGAGTTCATCAATTTCTATAAAATGAAACCACCGCCGTGCTCTACAAAGATATAAGTGAAGCATTAGAGCAAAAGACAAACTACTCCAAAAAGATATAAGTGAAGATCAATGAGTAGCCAACAATTAAATAACTATGTGAAGACTCTCTCATCTAAGAATTTCAGATCTTAAGTATTTTATTCAAACAGCAAACTAAACAAAAATATAACTCCAAGAATAGCACGCATCATGTGAACGAATAAAAATTTAGGCTCAACATAGGCTAACCGATAGTTGAGGAAGAGAGGTGGGATGCGTAGCATCCCCAAGCTTAGATGCTTGAGACTTCTTGAAATATTTACTTGGGGTGTCTTGGGCATCCCCAAGCTTGAGCTTTTGTATCTCGTTCAATCCTCTCATATCCCGGTTTCACCTATTCTCAAAAACTTCATCCACACAAAACTTGAAAAGAACTCGTGAGATAGGTTAGTGCACATAATAATAAATCAACTCTTTATGTACTGCCAATACAAGTTGTACAATAATTTTCAAACATCATCTACTGTTTACTATCGTTTCCACAATTTATATCTACCAATATAGGCTATGGAAACTAGAGGATAAGTAGATAACAAAACTATGACAGCAATCTGTCCAAACAGAACAGCCTGTAGCAATTTATGAAAACAGTGTACTTATGTAACTCAAAAAATTATGAAAATTTAGGACATGCTAAATAATTTATATGAAAACACTGTGTAAAAATTTCAGAAACGTTCCACGTTCCAGTAAAATATGAAAATTCAAACACTACAGCAAAAGTTTCTGTTTTTACACAGCACACATCAAAACATGCAATGCAAGCATCCTAAGACAATTCTTGGAACTTTTTTATTGAAAAACAAGATTATGAATAACACCTAACTGAAAATAACAAAATATAATGACGATCCAAGCAAAGAACATATCATGTGACGAATAAAAATATAGCTCTAAGTAAGATATACCGATAATGTTGAAGACGAAAGAGGGGATGCCTTCCGGGGCATCCCCAAGCTTAGACGCTTGAGTCTTCCTTGAATATTACCTTGGGGGTGCCTTGGGCATCCCCAATCTTAGGTTCTTGTCACTCCTTATTCTCCTCATATCGGTGTCTCACCCAAAACTTGAAAACTTCAATCACACAAAACTTAACGGAACTTCGTGAGAAGGGTTAGTGTAATAAAGATAAATCATTCACTTAGGTACTGTCAAGACAAGATTCATAATTGTTCCCACATTATACCTACTGTATTATATCATTCCCATAATTTATACCACTAAATATAAGCTATGAGAACACTAAAACAAGCAAACTATGCATGCAAAACAGAATCTGTCAAAAATAGAACAGTCTGTGAAGATCTGTAGTATAACCATACGTCCCTGTCTCTAAAAATTCTGAAAAAGTAGGACAACCTGAATACTTTGTATATGAATACTGTGTAAAAATTTCAGATCATTATCACGCACCAGTAAAAAATGAAAATTCCTGTACTGGAGTCAAAAGTTTCTGTTTTGGTTCAGCATCAATTCTACTCATCTTGTGAGTCATCCAAAAGGCTTTACTTGGCACTTTATTGAAATAAAAGATACAAAACATGATTAATACAGTAGCTTAATCATGTTAACACACAAAAATAGAAAGTAAAAGTGTTGGGTTGTCTCCCAACAAGCCCTTTTCTTTAAAGCCTTTTAGCTAGGGATGATGATTTCAATGATGCTCATATAAGAATAGTAGTTGAAACATGCAAAAGAGCATCATGAATCTCATGGAAAGCACATTTAAGTCTAACCCAATTCCTATGCATAGGGATTTTTTGAGCAAACAATTTATGGGAGCAAGAAGCAACTAGCATAGGAAGGCAAAACAAGCATAACTTCCAAACTTTGAACACATAGAGAGGAAACTTGATATATTTGCAATTCCTACAAGCATATGTTCCTCCCTCATAATAATTTTCAGTAGCATCATGAAGGAATTTTTCACAACATAACTATCACATAAAGCATTATCTTCCTGATCCACAAGCATAGAAAATTTTTCACTCTCCACATAAGCAATTTTCTTCTCATTCATAATAGTGGGAGCAAACTCAACAAAATAACTATCATGAGATACTTGATTGACATAACAACTTTGAATATTAAAATCATGATGACAAGTTTCATAGTTACTATCACTCTTTATAGCATACATGTCATCATCATAATCATCATAGATAGGAGGCAAGCCATCATCATAATAAATTTTCTCATCAAAACTTGGGGAACTAAACATATCATCTTCATCAAACATAGCATCCCCAAGCTTGTAGCTTTGCATATCATTAGCATCATGAATATTCAAGGAATTCATACTAACAACATTACCATCATGCTCATCATTCAAGGAATTCTCATTAAGTATTTTCATAAATTCTTCCTCTACCAATTGAGCACAATTTTCCAAACCATCATTTTCACGAAAGACATTAAAAAGACGAACCAATTGATGCAACCTAAACTCCATTTTTTTGTAGTTTTCTTTGATAAAAACAAACTAGTGAAAAACAAGAAACTAAAAGATTTAATTGCAAGATCTAAAGATATACCTTCAAGCACTCACCTCGCCGGCAACGGTGCCAGAAAAGAGCTTGATGTCTACTACGCAACCTTCTTCTTGTAGACTCGTGTTGGGCCTCCAAGCGCAGAGTTTTGTAGGACAGTAGCAAATTTCCCTCAAGTGGATGACCTAAGGTTTATCAATCCGTGGGAGGCGTAGGATGAAGATGGTCTCTCTCAAACAACCCTGCAACCAAATAACAAAGAGTCTCTTGTGTCCCCAACACACCCAATACAATGGTAAATTGTATAGGTGCACTAGTTCGGCGAAGAGATGGTGATACAAGTGTAATATGGATAGTAGATATAGATTTTTGTAATCTGAAAATATAAAAACAGCAAGGTAACTAATGATAAAAGTGAGCACAAACGGTATTGCAATGCTTAGAAACAAGGCCTAGGGTTCATACTTTCACTAGTGCAAGTTCTCTCAACAATACTGACATAGTTGAATCATACGTAAATCCCTCACGTGCGACAAAGAGTTCACTCCAAAGTCACAAATAGCGGAGAACAAACGAAGAAATTATTGTAGGGTACGAAACCACCTCAAAGTTAACTTTTCCGATCAATCATATGAGCCATCCCCATTAATTGTCACGAACAGCCCTAGAGTTCGTACTAGAATAACACCTTAAGATACACATCAACCAAAACCCTAATGTCACCAAGGCACTCCAATGTCACCACGAGTACCCATGGGCTTGATTATACCATATGCATCACACAATTTCAGATTCATCACGTTCAATCCAATACAAAGAACTTCAAAGAGTGCCCCAAAGTTTCTACCGGAGAGTCAAGACGAAAACATGTGCCAACCCCTATGCATAGATTCCCAAGGTCACGGAACCCGCAAGTTGATCACCAAAACATACATCAAGTGGATCAATAGAACATCCCATTGTCACCACGGATATCCCATCGCAAGACATACATCAAGTGTTCTCAAATCCTTTAAAGAGTCAATCCCATAAGAAAACTTCAAAGAGAAAACTCAATTCATCACAAGAAGATAGAGAGGGGAAAACTCCATATGATTCATCTATATTAATAAAGCTCGCGGTACATCAAGATCGTGTCATCTCAAGAACACGAGAGAGAGAGAGAGAGATCAAACACATAGCTACTGGTACATACCCTCAGCCCCGAGGGTGAACTACTCCCTCCTCATCATGGAGACCGCCGGGATGATGAAGATTGCCTCCGGTGATGGTTTCCCCCTTCGGCAGGGTGCCGGAACGGGCTCCCGATTGGTTTTTCGTGGCTACAGAGGCTTGCGGCGGCGGAACTCCCGATCTAGGGTTCTTTTCGGAGGTTTGGGTATTTATAAGAATTTTTGGCGTCGGTCTCACGTCAAGGGGACTCCCGAGGGGCCCACAAGCCACGGGGGTGCACCCCCTAGGCTTGTGGCTGCCTCGGGACTCCTCTCAAGTATCTTTTTGCTCCAGTATTTTTTATATTTTCCAAAAATATTCTCCGTAAATTTTTATTCCGTTTGGACTCCGTTTGATATTCCTTTTCTGTAAAACTTAAAAACAAGGAAAAAACAGAAACTGGCACTGGGCTCTAGGTTAGTAGGTTAGTCCCAAAAACAATATAAAATAGCATATACATGCATATAAAACATCCAAAAACGATAATATAATAGCATGGAACAATCACAAATTATAGATATGTTGGAGACTTATCAACTACTTTGTGTGACTTGGGAGCCGGTGTTAGTGTTATTCCTTTCTCCTTATGTAAAAGACTTGATTTGAATAAACTTACACCTACTCAGATATCATTGCAAATGGCCGACAAATCAACTGCCATACCTATCAGTATTTGTGAGGCCGTGCCCATTGTTGTTGCAAATGTTACTATCTTAACGGACTTTGTTATTCTTGAGATGCCCGAGGACGACAACATGTCGATTGTCCTTGGTAGACCCTTTTTGAATACTGCAGGGGCTGTTATTGATTGTAATAAAAGCAAAGTCACTTTTCATATCAACGGTAATGAGCATACGGTGCACTTTCCGAAGAAACAATTCGAAGTGAATGGTATAAATGTTATTGAAGAATCTCCGACCATCACTATTGGAAGTTTTCAATTACCTCTACCTACTGCTAAAAAGAAATATGATATACTTATTGTTGGGGATATGCACATCCCCATTGAGGTAACTTAGTGTTTTACGAAAGTTCTTCGGTTTCATGCTAATCGGAAGTGGTTGTTAATAAGACTTGATCAACCTTATTAATGAATCATTTTTGAGAGGTATGACGTCAATGAATCTAGTAAGCACCACTCTCTGCTCCCACCTTTTATTTTCTGTCTTAGCTAGTCAAATAAAATAAAATGCCATGATTATCCTATTTTCTGTTTTCTCCGTGCAATAAAAAATGATCCAAAAATAAAAATTCTCAGAATGCCCTAAAAATTTAACACGATTTTTTTCGGAATATTTGTGAATTTCTGGTAAAAATAATACCAGAGGGGGGGTGCACCTGGTGCCCACAAGACACCAAGGCGCGCCAACACCCCCAGGCGTGCCCTGGTGGGTTGTGGCCCCCACGTGGGCCCCCTCACTTATCTCTTTAGCCCACATCATCCCCTACCTCCATAAAAAAATCACCACAGCCACCATTCTTGTGTTCTTGCTCTCAAACCCGCGGATTTCGATCTCTTTGCTCGAAGCTCCGTTTTTTGAAACTGTTTGGAGGGATTGCTACTTGGTATGTGACTCCTCCATAGCTCCAATTAGTTTTTGTTTTAGTGGGTTATTTTTAGAGTAATTAGCTACTCTTGGTGCTGCTGTACATGAGCTTGCATGTTGAATTCTTAGAGTTCTAAGTAGTTTGAATGCTCAATATGGCCTCTATGCATGCTTAGGAGTAGTTGCTAACAATCTTACAAAGTTTTGTTGACAAAATTTTTGTGGACTAAATTTTTTCAGAATTTTTATAGGAATAAAAATGCAAATCTTTAGGAAGTTCTCCTCCAAGAAAAATGCCAAGGGAGTCATTGGGGAATCATCGGACAATGACCTTCACACCCCATGAAAGGTGGAGGTGCGGCCGTGTGAATGGCCGCATGATGCCTTCATGGAGGAGGCCGGGTTCCTTCAAGAGTTCGCTCACTTTGTTGCAAACGCTGGGTTGACCGAGTTCCTCGCAGCTAAGTGTGACCAATATCACATCCTTACAAATTCCTTTATGCAAAGCTTTCATTATCTAGGGAAAAACAACCCCCCTGAAGTGCAGTTTAATCTTCATGTTGAAACTTACACATTGCCGCTAACTGACTTCTGCAACATATGCTTGATTCCTTCTGATGGGGACTTGAGAGAACCTAGGCCATCAGAGTTTGAGGATTTTCTCCTCACGTTAACCGTGGGTGAGGATAGAGGCGTGTCGAGCGCCACTGCTACCAATTTGCAGTTTCCCTCAGTACATTATTTCGCCTTGGTCATCGCTAAGTGTTTAACCGCTAGGGAGAAGGTCGGCGCACTCAGTGCCCCTGACCTTGCTATTTTACGTAGTGCACATTATGATGATCACACCTTTAGTATGGGGGCTATTATTGCTCGACGCTTACATCTTAACAAAACTAAGGGAAAGATACATGGTGGTATTTATGCTACTCGTCTAGCGAGCCACTTTAGAGTCCAGTTTCGCCCACATGATTATCTCTTATCCCGAGTTTACCTTGATCACAAGTCACTTTAGGCTCACCAATTCCTAGATGTAACCGATTCTCCCCGTGACATTCATTATAACCTAGTATTTAGCAAGGAAACACGTGATATTATTCCGTTGCCTGCACCTGCTTTGTTTTATTCTATTGCCAGGAACGGATACAGGATCATGCCAGATGACATTATAGCCTACCGGAACAACCTAGCAGCTGCTGAGGAGGATCCCCAAGTGTGGGATGCTCAGGTGCCGACTCCGCCTCACTATCAGTTGGGACCGGACGGCTACTACGGATGGTGATTACCAAGCTAGGCCAAAAGCCTAAGCTTGGGGGAGTACGTATTTCCACCGACATTACATTCATGTTCACACATTTCATTCTAGTTGTCGGTGTTCATACTTTTCACTATAATATCCTTGCTAAATTTATTTTCTCGCTTTCTTCTTGTGTGTTTGAAAAACTTTGAGAAAATCCAAAAATATTTCCTACTTCTTTTTAGTTTTTCTTTCTAGCTTAGTTTAGTTGTTGCATCAAAAGAAAACCCGAAAAGATTTCTCGCCACTTCTTTTACTTGCTGGGAGCTTTCCCGTGTAAATAGTTTTTCTCGTTCTTGTTTTTCTTCTTTAATTTGCTTTCTTCAAGAAAAACCAAAAAACTCCAAAAATATTTCAGTGTGTTTCTCTGAAATTCTTTTTCTTTTTACTTGAGTCGTACCTAGGAGAAGACCACAATGAAATTGTTGGGTGGCTCTCATTTGCATTATTGTTTATCCAACAAAGATCCCATATTACTTTGTCTTCTCCTCTTGAATAAAATGTTTACAGATTCCAGCTTAGTCCACGGCACTCTTGCACTATTATTATCTTCTTATCATTCGGTTGTGCAAGTGAAAGGCAATAATGACGACATTTGATGAATTGACTGTGGCAGAGAAAGGCAGGTATGAACTCAACTTGTTTTTGTTTTTGTAAATATGTTTAACCTAGTATCCCTTGATTCAACTCATTATGATCAAACATGTTTGCAATGACCATTAGAGATTATAGTTGTTCATGCCATGCTTAAGTAGCTAGGAGTGGATAATGATTTATCTTGGGTGTCAACATGCATTAAAATGGTTGTGATGCGGTATGGTGATATGGTATCCTCCTCTGAATGTTTCAAGTGGCTTGACTTGGCACATGTTCACGCATGTAGTTGAATCATCACCAACATAGCCTCCATGATATTTATGTTCATGGTGTCCATATCCTAGTCATGCTAGTATTCAATGTTGATTATATGTAATGCATGTTCATGACCATTTTTGCTCTCTAGCTGGCCGCTTCTCAATCTAATTGCTAGCCTTCGCCTGTACTAAGCGGGAATACTACTTGTGCATCAAAAACCTTTAAACCAAGTTATGCCAGATGAGTCCACTATATCTACCTATATGCGGTATTACCCTACCGTTCCAAGTAAATTTGCATGTGCCACCTCTAAAAATTCAAATGATCATCTGTTTTGTGTGTCTGGACCGCTCATGGAGTGACAGGGGGCGGTCAGTATCTTCCATGCTAAGCGGGTTATTCTCATGATGAGTGTTTATTCACTTGTCCTTACACGAGAGGGGCGGTAATAGGGATTCCTAGTCCCGAAATAAAAAATAAAAAATAATTAAACAAAACTCCCCCAGGAATGTTGTTGGTTTGGAAGGTACCCGTGGATGCGGCTAGCCGTGGAGTGTGATTGTTGGTGGAGGGGGAGTAAACCTTTACTTTTACCGCTTGGGAACCGCCGCTAATTTGTTTAGCATGGAAGATATTGATAACTCTTGGTCGTGACATTGACAGGAAGGGTGTACCTCCCAAAATTATATCTATCTCTATTTTAAACTTTGAGCTCTGGCACCGCTGCAAATCCATGCTTCCCTCTGCGAAGGGACTATCTATTTACTTTTATGTTGAGTCATCACCTTCTCAAATAAGCGCCAGACCTGAGAGCACTATTGTCATCCTCATGCATTGTGTATAGTTGATGTTGGGTGCAGCATGACTGGATCTTTTCTACCATGAATTACAATGTTTAGTCGTTGCTTGAACTTTGGAGGTGCTCTGCATTTATGTTTTGCGGTCTCAGAAAGGGCTAGCAAGATACCACTATTGTCATATTGTATCATGATTGTTTTGACAAAGTGTTGGCGCTTGAGATATCTTATTATTGCTCGCTAGTTGCTTATGTTATTGTTATGAGTTAATATAATTTCTAAGAGTTATTGTTGACATGGTTAGTCATAACCTTTGTTGAAAACCTGGGTGCTACTTAAGCATATATATGTAAACAAGAACAAAAGAGTTCATATATGTTTTTCTTTATCACTTTCAGTTTGTGAACTGAATTGCTTGAGGACAAGAAATGCTTAAACTTGGGGGAGTTGATACGTCTCCAACGTATCTACTTTTCCTCACCCTTTTACCCTTGTTTTGGACTCTAATTTGCATGATTTGAATGGAACTAACCTGGACTGACGTTGTTTTCAGCAGAACTACCATGGTGTTGTTTTTGTGCAGAAATAAAAGGTCTCGGAATGGAACTAAACTTTTTGGAGAATTATTTCAGAATATATGTGAATTATTGGAGCCAAAATCCACCGAAGAGGGGGGCCAGGGTGGCCAGCACCCACCAGGGCGCACCAGGCCCTTTGGGCGCGCCCTGGTGGGTTGTGCCCACCTCGTGGCCCCACTGACCCTAATTCCGCCACTATAAATTCCTATTTTTGGAGAAAAAAATCAGAGAGAAAGTTTCATCGCGTTTTACGATACTTAGCCGCCGCCACCTCCTGTTCTTCAGCGGGAGGCCAGATCTGGAGCCCGTTTGGGGCTCCGGAGAGGGGAATCTTCGGTCTTCGTCATCACCAACCTTTCTCCATCGCCAATTCCATGATGCTCCCCACCGGGAGTGAGTAATTCCTTCGTAGGCTTGCTGGTCAGTGAGGAGTTGGATGAGATTCATCATGTAATCGAGTTTGTTTTGTTAGGGCTTGATCACTAGTATCCATTATGTTCTGAGATTGATGTTGCTATGACTTTGCTATGCCTAATGCTTGTCACTAGGGCCCGAGTGCCATGATTTCAGATCTGAACCGTTTATGTTATCATCTCTATATCTATGTTCTTGATCTGATCTTGCCTAGTCATATGCACCTATTACGTGTTATGATCCGTCAACCCCATAGTGACAATATTTGGGATACTTCGCGGTGATGACCGTAGTTTGAGGAGTTCATGTATTCTCCATGTGTTAATGCTTTGTTCCGGTTCTCTATTAAAAAGAGGCCTTAATATCCGTTAGTTTCCTTATGGACCCCACTGCCACGGGGGGTAGGACAAAAGATGTCATGCAAGTTCTTTTCCATAAGCACGTGTGACTATTTACGGAATACATGCCTACATTACATTGATGAACTGGAGCTAGTTCTGTATCGCCCTAGGTTATGTCTGTTACATGACGAATATCATCCAACAAGTTACCGATCCAGTGCCAACGAGCTTTTCACTTATTGTTCTTGCTAAGTTACTACTGCTGTTGCTGCTGTTCAAACTGCTACAAAACTATTGCTACTACTGTTACCGCTACTGTTACTGTCATTGCTGCTATCAAACTATCATATTACTATGCTACTGATCACTTTGCTGCAGATATTTAATCTCCAGGTGTGGTTCAATTGATAACTCAACTGCTAATACTCTCAAGTATTCTTTGGCTCCCCTTGTGTTGAATCTATAAATTTGGGTTGAATACTCTACCCTCGAAAACTGTTACGATCCCCTATACTTGTGGGTTATCGCATCCCCAAGCTTAGGCTCTTGCCGCTCCCTATTTCTTTGTCCATCGTGATAACACCCAAAACTTGAAAACTTCAATCACACAAAACTCAACAAAACTTCGTGAGATTCGTTAGTATAAGCAACATATTGAATACTTTAGGTACTGTTGTAAATTGATTCTTATTTCATGATTGCATAATAGATACTGTATTCTAACTTCTCCATGGCTTATACCCCCGATACAATCCATAGCATAATCAAAACAAGCAAACTATGCTAGCAAAAACAGAATCTGTCTAAAACAGAACAGTCTGTAGCAATCTGTAGAGAACCTATACTTCTGTAACTCTAAAAATTCTGAAAAGTTAGGACAACCTCGAAAATGTGTATAGAAATACTGTGCAAAATATTCAAATCATTATCACGCTCCAGTAAAAAAAGAAAATTTCTGTACTGGAGTCAAAAGTTTCTATTTTGTTTCAGCATCGATTCTACTCATCTTGTGAGTCACCCGAAAGGCTTTACTTGACACAAACACTAATTTATACACAGAAACATAATCATTACAGAGGCTATAATCATGTTATAAAAAACAAACAGAAAGTAAAATGCAAAAAGCAAAAATAAAGACAACTATTGGGTTGCCTCCCAACAAGCGCTATTGTTTTATGCCCCTAGCTAGGCATAATGATTGCAATGATGCTCACATAAAAGTAAAGAATTGAAACACCATGGGAGCATCATGAAGCATATTAAAGGCACATTTAATCCTAACCCACTTCCTACACATAGAAAATTTTTGAGCATCCCAACAATTTATGGGAGCAAGGATCAACTAGCATAGGAAGGCAAAACAAGCATAACTTCGAAACTTTGAACACATAGGGAGCAAACTTGATATTATTGTAATTCCTACACGCATATGTTACCCCCTCATAATAATTTTCAGTAGCATCATGAAGGAATTCCACAATATAACTATTACATAAATCATTCTTTTCATGATCTACAAGCATAGAAAATTTATTACTCTTCACATAAGCAAATTCATTTTCATTCATGGTAGTGGGAGCAAACTCAACAAAAATAACTATCATGTGACACTTGATTGTCATAACCAAATTGAAAATTTAAATCATGATGACAAGTTTCATGGTTATCATTACTAATTATAGCATACATGTCATCACCACAATTATCATAATAAATTTGCTCATCAAAACTTGGGGGACAAAAAATATCATCTTCATCAAACATAGCATCCCCAATGTTGTGGTTTTGCATATCATTAACATCATGGATATTCAGCAATATTTCTATCATACTGATTATAAAAGGGACTCACATTAAGCATTTTGGTAAATTCTTCCTCTAACAATTGAGCATAATTTTCCGAATCCTTATTTTCACGAAAGACATTATAAAGACGAAGCATATGAGGCAACCTAAACTCCATTTTTTCTATTTTTGATTTTTATGAGACAAACTATATATAATAGCAAATAAAAAGATAAACAAGTGAATGAAAATTTGTGTGAAGTTACTTGATAGTTGATGATGATATTCCCCGGCAACGACGCCAGAATTCCTTCGTGATACCTGTGATCCACGTTGGGTTTTCCGTGAAGAGGAATGGGTAATTGCAGCACAAAGTGGGTAAGTATTTCCCTCAGTTATGAAACCAAGGTTTATCGAACAAATAGGAATATCAATCCTCAACCATCTTCAGCTGTTGCACACAAAATAACTAACAACTTTCACCCAACGCGGGCAAGAGGGTTGTCAATCCCCTTGATCTCGTTATTTGCAAGCAAGTGAAGTGTGTAGATAATAGTAGATAACTATAAATTGCAAAATAAAATAAAAAGTAAATAAAGGCAGTAAGGTATTAGTAGTGTTTGTAAATTTATAAGTGAATAGACCCGGGGGCCATAGTTTTCTCTAGCGGCATCTCTCATGTAGGCAACATACGGTGGGTAACAAATTATTGTTGGTCAATTGATAGAAAAGCGGATAGTTATGCGATTTTCACGCCAATGATCATGTGTATATAGGCATCACGTCGATAAACAAATAGGCCAACTCCTGCCTGCACCTATTACTATTACTCCACTTCAAGAGCGCTTATATGCTTGCCTCTCTACGTATTAAGTTCATGACAAACACAGTAATGCATGGAGAACGATGACATGATGTAGACAAAGTAAACTCAAACAATATGAATAAACCCCATCATGGTATCCTTAGTATAAACAACACAAAGACGTATCTTGTCCCCTACTTTTTCACTGGGATATAGAAACTCGTCAGGTTGAACCTACCGCAACGCACCTCTCTCACTGAAGAAATATCAATCTAGTTGGCCAAACTATTTCAATAGATCGGAGAGAATTACGAAGCTATAATGATCATGCAAATAGGAATCATATTATATATCAGAGGTGACTCAAATACTTTTCATGAATAATCTGAACATAAACCCACAATTCATCGGATCCCAACAAACACACCGCACAATAAGATTACATCGAATAGATCAAAGCGAAGATGCGATGATCATTGTATTGAAGATCAAGAGATAGAGAGATTTCCATCTAGGTACTAGCAATGGACCCGTCGGTCTGTGGTGAACTACTCACACATCATCATAAGGGCAGCAAGGTTGATGAAGAGGCCCTCCGTGATCGATCCCCCCTCCGACAGGGTGCCGGAACAGAGCTCCAGATGGCCTCGCGACAGAACAGAGACTTGTGGCGGCGTAAAAAGGGTTTTGGGGCTGCCTCTAGGGTTTTTGGAAATATTGGAGAATTTATAGGCCATAGAGGGGCATCAGGAGGCGCCCGAGGGGGCCAGCGCAGAACAGGGTGCCCCCTCGTGGGCGTGCCCTGTTGCGTGCTGGTGCCCTCGTGCGGCCTCCGGTCTCCTCCCGAGGTTCCCAGGTATTCTTTTGGTCCATAAAAAAATATCAAAAAGTTTCGTGGCAATTGGACTTCGTTTGGTACTGTAAACCTAAAAAGTGAAAACATGCAGAAAACAGCAACTGGCACTGGGCACTGGGTCAATAGGTTAGTGCTCAAAAATATTATAAATTGGTAAATAAAGACCCAAAAAGTATCCTAGAATGATAATATATCAGTATGGAACAATAAAAAATTATAGATACGTTGGAGACGTATCAATGGTCAAGAAGTTCAACAAATTCTACAAGAGTAGAGGCAAAGAGAAAAGCTCCAACTCAAGATATGAAGAGAAGCGTTCCTTTAGTCGTGAGCGAAATTTTTATAATTGGGGAAGGCCCGGACACTACTCCAATGAATGCATGACCCCCCACAAAATAAGATAAGAGTCACCTAGAAGAAGAATCTCAAGAGACGAGTCACCTCGTAGGGGGAGAAGGAGTAGAGAAGATCGCTATGAACGAAGACCCTCTTGGAGAAGCAAGGACTTGGAGAAGAAGGACAAGTACACCAAGAGCTACACAAGAAGAAGACATCAAGCTCATGTTGGTGAATGGGTTTCCGGCTCCGATTCCGACAACCAATCCGAGAGAAGCTACCACTCCAACTTCGACTATAGTCAAGATGAAGGTGTTGCTGGATTAGCACTCGTATTCTCCAATTACTATGACATATTTGATTCACCAAATGAAGGAAGTGAAAGTTGCTTCATGGATAAAGACCCCAAGGTATCACACCCCGAATACATTGACTTTAATAGTGATGAGGTTGACTTACTAGGAGATGATAACTTGCACTTTGACAAAACTAGTGAAGTTAGTCAAAATGAACTTGATAATAATCATGCTAGTCAAGATAAGTCGTGTGATGATGATAAGAAGGAGATTGAGTGTCTAACTGAAGAACTAAACACTCTTAAGTTAGCTCATGAATCTACTCACACTACTAGGGAAAACCTTATACACAGAATCTTAGCAGCAGCGCGGGACAGGACGGGGCGCTACTGCTAATTAGCAGTAGCGCGGTCTACAGACAGGCGCTACTGCTATAAACTTAGCAGTAGCGCGGCTCGGTAGAACCGCGCTGCTACTAAAATTGACCGACCGTTCCCGCCACGCTAGGTTTAGCAGTAGCGCCCCGTCGATAACCGCGCTACTGCTAATGTAATAGTAGTAGCACGCTTTTTTTTCATGTCGCTACTGCTAATTTTGAAACTGGCCACATGGCGGGCCCCGCTTAGCAGTAGCGCGTGTGACAGAGGAGCGCTACTGCTATATTATTAGCAGCAGCGCGTTTTGCTCCCAGCGCTATTGCTAAGCCGCAGCCATACCACCTTTTTCCTCCCCCCTCCCCTCCCCTCCCCTCCTCTCTTCCTCACTTTCCCCTAGCTCCCACCTCCTCTCTCCCTCACTTTGCTTCTTCCTCACTACTTCTCCCCCCCATTACTCTCCTCTTCTACCTATCTTTCTCTCTCTTTATTACTCCTAGCTAACTACACCAACCTCCATTAATGCATCTCCTTTTTCTTTTTCCTTCCCCCTCCACTAGTTGAACTTGTCTCCTCCCAAACTAGCTAGCTAGGTAGATCTAGCTAGCATTTAGTGAAGTGACCTATGTACCTCCCTAACTAGATCTATAGCCTTGTCAAGAAGAGCTTTGTCCACTTTTGATCATTCCATAGGTTTGTGTGGCGACACCTATCGACATCATCATCACCGTGCTCGATCTCGAGATAGGTGATTAAAAATTTATGCTTTTGCAAGAATGGAAATATGTGTATGTGTGCGATATGACATAATCGGGCGATATGATGGAAATTGTGTGTGTGGCATGAGTTGCTGCCGAATTGTGCTTGTGAGTTGCCTATGTTTTGCCGAAATGTCGATTTATTTCCGTTTCGGCGAATTCCGGGCAAACTCTATATGTCCTATTTTTAGGGAAGGTCATGCCGAATTTTTGTATGACTTTGATGCATGCATGCATTTTTATAATCAATTTGTTTATTATTACCGTTCAGGCGTTCATGATAGTCAGTGGAACGGTGGTGGACATGTGGTTGCGGTCGGTGGTGCAGGACATGAAAGAAAATAACCTGACAGAGGTTTTATGTCCGTGTCGAAGATGCAAAGGACGAGCTTGGCTCGACCCCTATGACGATGGTCGTGTGATGGCGCATCTGCTCATGACTAGTTTCATGGATGGCTATACTCGATGGATAATTGAAGATGAGGATGATGATGTTGAGGACGCCGACGGGGCAGGCAATGACGACACGGGGCAAGACGAAGAGATGATCGATAATGGCGGCGGGGAAGAGGCCGGACATGGCGGCGGAGAAGGGGCCGGACATGGCGGCGGAGAAGGGGCCGGACATGGCAGCGGGGAAGAGGCCGGACATGGCAGCGGAGAAGGGGCCGGACATGGCGGCGGAGAAAACGTGGACTCCACGCCGCAGAATTCGTCGGTACTAAGTTCAATCGCGCGGGACCCTCATGTTCAAGGACTGCTTCGCAAGGAGACGAGTACTAAGAGAGCTGCTTCTAGAGAGGAGGCCAAGCTGCAGCAACTGGTGGTAGACTCGAACACTCCATTGTATCATGGTTGCAATCCCGAGGTGACCTGCTTGAGTTTCACGCTCGAACTCCTGAAGACGAAGGCTAAAAACAAATGGACCGACACTAGCCTCGATGAGCTTCTCAAGTACCTAAAGGATGTTCTTCCCGCGGGGAATCTATGTCCTACTAGTGTGGATGAGGCCAAGAAGATCGTGTGCCCTCTTGATCTGCCGCACGCGGAAAAAACAAGCTATCCGGTGTGCAATGCTTCTCGATACAAGAAGGCCGGGAAGAAATCTCCCCAGAAAGTTGTATGGTACTTACCGATCACTCCCCGTCTCCAGCGGTATTTCGTAGATCCCAAGGAAGCAAAGCTCATGCGCTGGCACGCGGAGAGGAAGAAGCCCGACGATGGAGATGATCCGAAGCTGAGACACGTCGTGGATGGAAGCCAGTAGAGAGCGTTCAACGGCGAATATCGGTATTTCGCATGTGATGCAAGGAACATCGTGCTCGGCGCGTGTACCGATGGCATGAATCCGTTTGGCAACCCGAACACCACCCATAGCACATGGCCCGTGTTTGTATGGATGTACAACCTCCCCCCTGGTTGTGCATGAAGTCGAAGTACATACACATGAGCATGCTGATTCAAGGGCCGAAACAACCGGGAAATAATATTAATCTGTATCTGGGGCTACTTCAAGAGGAGTTAGACACGTTATGGAAAACACCGACCAAGACATGGGACGCCAGCAAAGGCGAGTATTTCTATATGAGAGTCGCGTTGATCACGACGGTGCACGACTATCTCGGTTACGGATATGTCACAAGACAGGTGTGCCATGGATATTGCGGATGCACGCGGTGCATGGATGATACGACGTCTCAGCAGCTAACGTCAAGGAAAGATGGCGGGTCTGGGAAAATCGTGTACATGGGGCATCGAAGATGGCTCGAGAAGGACGACCCGTGGAGAAACCGTGGAGATCTATTCAATGGTGAGGCTGAGCATCGAGGACCTCCACGTAAGTGGAGCGGCGCCGAAATCGATGAGCTGTTGAAAAACTGGGAACAGTGCCCCGCGCCGGGAAAGACGATGAAAAAGGCGCCGGAGCCGCTGCTGAAGGTATGGAAGACGAGGTTTGTTTTCTGGGACTTGGAGTACTGGCACAAACTCGACACGCCTCATTGCCTTGATCAAATGCATATCTGTAAGAATGTCCTTGAGAGCTTGCTTGCGACACTGATGAGCATGCCGGATAAGACCAAGGATCGTCCAGGGCTATCTGACACAAGAGTGCATCTCTTTCTGCAAGAATTTTCTATATGGCGCAGACCGGCCGCCTGGTGTTGGTTTGCCCGTTAACAAGCACGATGGGAGGCTCGAAGGAGAAGGTCACTCCAACGGTCGCAGGGAACTGCATGTGGCCTACTCAGATCGACGCAACGAATTTGACAGAGCAAACTTGGTAGTGCTACAACACCTACACCTGGTAGATCCTTTCGCAACACTGCACAAAGAAACTATCGCAAAGAAGTATCGTGACAGGGGGGTATGCAGGACGGACGCCGAAGTTACTAGAGAGCACAACTCCACTTTCCTGCATTGGTTCAAAGAGCATATTATTGCTAATCCCCCGGAAGAGGGCTCTAAGGACGGATTGCTCATATACGCCTTAACACATCGCCCCTCACCCAACCTCGTCACCTATCAGGCATACGATATCAACGGATACACGTTCTACACGGAAGCCAAAGATATGGACAGTGATGATCAGAACTCAGGGGTGACGATGGAATGCATGACCGACAGTGACAACGGCGCAACTGAGAGATTTTATGGAAGGGTCGAGGAGATCTGGGAGCTTGACTACTCTGGACTGCACAACGCGACGATGTTCCGTGTCAGATGGGCTAAGAATGTCGAAAGAGAGAACCGGTATTTCACTACCATGACTATACCCGACGCCAAGAGCGGTACCGTGAACGCTATCGCAAAAAATGAGCCATGGGTACACGCTAAGCACGTGACACAATGCTTCTTCATAACCGACCCGTGCAATCCCAGCCGTGTTGTCGTGAGGAGAGGCAAAAGGAACATCATTGGAATGGATGGAGTCGCCAACGAGGAAGACTACGACCAGTACGGCAACCCAATGAGGGAAGATGACGATGACGATGAAGTATACGTCAAAAGAAGAATCAATACTACATTACCTAAGAAAGATCGTACTCCATGGAAAAGGAAAAGTCACAATGAGGGGCTCAATTATTGTTCAACGAACAAGAAGGGAAAGAATCTCACTCAAAAACGAAAACGTCGACGCTGAGGAACCGTTATCGGTCAAATGATGTAATATATATGTTCCGATTTTGTGTACACACTAACAGTTATGCATGGGTCAAATGATGTAATATATATGTTCCTATTTTGTATACATACTTCCTGCTCTCAGAAAAAAGGAAAAGAAAAGAAAAGAAAAAGAAGAAAAGAAAAGGAAGAGAAAATAAAGGAAAAGACAATAGAAGAAACAAACAGGAAAACTGCTATAGGTACTGGTTATAGCAGTAGCGCTTTTACGAAAAAGAGCTATAGCTAGTCAAAATAGCAGTAGCGGCGTTTGGAGAAATGCGCTATAGCTACCTGTGATAGCAGTAGCACCTCTTGGAGAAACGCGCTATAGATAACTTAGCTATAGCGCGTTTTCCGGAAACGCGCTACTGCTATGTTGACTTAACCCCCCAGCGGGCTTCCCGCCTCTGCTTCCCCCAAATCCCCACTCTCTGTTCTCCCCCCTCGTCGCTGCCGGAGCCCGTGCCCTCGCCGCGCTGCTGCCTCAAGCGCCGGAGCCCTGCCTTCGCCCTCGACCTCGCTGGAGTCCTGTCCTCGCCCCCGACCCCGGCGACCTCGCCCACGCCCCTGCCTCAAGCGCCGGAGCCATGCCCTCGCCCTCGACCTCGCCGGTGTCCTGCCCTCGCCCCCGACCCCGGTGCTCGCCCCCGACCCCCCGACCCCGGCGCTCGCCCGCGACCCCCCGACCCCAGCGACCTCGCCCACACCCCCGACCCCGGCCCCGGCGCGCCACGCCTCCCTCCACTGCTTCCTCCCCTCCCAACCTCGGCCGTCGTCGGGCCTGCCTCCTCGCCCCTGCACCCTCTGTAAGCCCCCCACCGCTCCTCCTCTCTCTGCTAGGAGGTTAATTTGGCTATATTATGAACCCTAGTTAGTATGAACCCTAGTTAGTTAGGGCAGTAGGTTAATTAGGTTCTTCGTCAAATTAGGACAGAAATTTAGGGTTAGGTGTTTTAGGTGTAGTTAAAAGAAAAAACAGAATTGATTATATAGGTTTCTTGCATTTTTTAGTTTAAGCAATTGTTGCTATTTAAAATTTATAGTGCTAGTTAGTTAATTAGAATTAGTATGAAACCTAGGACAGATTAGTTAAAGCAACTGTTGCTATTTAATTTTTTTAGTTTAAGCAATTGTTGCTATTTAAAAAAACAGAATTTGAAGTGGACAGATTAGTTAAAGCAACTGTTGCTATTTAAATTTTTTAGTTAAAGCAATTGTTGCTATTTAAAAAAAACAGAATTTGAAGTTGACATGTGATATGTGGACATGTGATTTGGACATGTCATATTTGAAATTTGGACATGTCATATTTGGACATGTGATGTTTTGGACATGTCATATTTGGAAAATGATGATTATGTGCAGGGTAAATGATCCGAGTGGCCTATGTTTCGCCGGAACGTTGATTCATTTCCGTTCCGGTGAATTTCAGGCGCTCGATATGTCCACTTTTTAGCAAAGGTCATGCCGAAATTTTTCGTGAATTTTGGCATGACTTGTGCTAGAAAGTAGGTGATCTTTTTTTAATGTCATTTCTCATTTTTTTTAAGTTTTAGAATTAAACGAGGAGACTTAATCATAGGAAACATGTCGAACAACGAAGAAACCGGGCCTTCTGACCAAGATGCAGACGAGATGGATTATGAGGGTGAACAACAGTACCTCGACTTTTTGTCTGCTAAGCAGAGTCAAGGTTTGCAGGTCGGTCTCAATGATGGTACTGACGCCGACATCGGCACCGACGGCGCCGGCACCGATGGTGGCGCCGAGACCGGCGGGGAAGGTACCGACGGGGAAGATACCGGCGGGGAATGTACCGGTGTAGATGCCGCTACCGAAAAGAAGAAGCAGAAGAAGCAAAGGATACGAAAACCTAACAAACTAGGCATCGGACGACTGGTGAAATCAGGGCATGAGGATTTGCCTCCTCCAGTACGGCTAGGGGGAGAGGACGACGAGACCCCGTCGCGGATTGGAAGCTGCAAGGGTTGGGTGCTGCTATGGCCGAAGAATCTTCTTCGTCTGGAGCCGGCCGAGAGCACACCAATAACCACACATCAACAAGCAGGCATGGACACCACCACCCCGCCTACGCAATTACCAGCGCCTGTAGTGCCGGGTGAGAGCGGCTTACGACGTGATGAAGGGGGTCCAATAGTGGCTGATGTAATCGCCCCCGTAGAACAAAGAATGGATGATGAGATGGAGGAGGACCCTCTTCGGTTCCTCAATACAGGCGCCTGTGACGGTGACTTAGATATGATGAGTCAGCCATATGACGACTTGGGCTATCAGCATGCTAATGAGGATATGGATGATCTGCCCGGGCAGGAATGTCCTAGCAAGGATTGCAAGAAGTCTCTCTTCATGCAATCCTCACAGGACACGCCTGAAGATGCAGGGGGTCGTACAGTAGTGCTTAGCCCGACAACACTGGGGCAGGGGTTAAGGAAGGGTTTGGAAGGTCAGCCCAAGAAAAAGGAGAGGAAGAGACAGGGGAAGATAGGCTCAGCTGCCTACAAACAAGCCAGAGCACATAGCAGCCAGACGGTGGCCATGTTCCATGTCACGGGCGAGCCGATGCTACCGCCGAAACCGCTGGAGGCAATATACGGGGATCTCAGGAGACTGCACGACCATGTGATGTCGACTCAGAAAAGCCTACTAGCCTCGAAGGATCCAGGATATCTGACATACGCGGCTCGTGTGCCTGAGGGGAAGTGCTACGTCGACACACGGCCCGCGAAGGTGTTCTTCCTGCGGTTTGATCATATCTTTGAGATGTTTCTGACAAGGCGGCTCGATTGTACAATCGTCCACCTTTTTGCGCTACATATGAGCTCCGTCATGAAGAGAGAAGAAGTCTCGCAAATCTGTGTGGCGGATCCATACTACATGCACGAGTCCTTCTTGAGTCTCGGCGACTTTGAGCGTAAAACTGCTAGGGAGTACCTCGAAAACTTCATGGTATAGAATAAGGACCAGGAAATTGTCCTCCTGCCTTATCATCCAAAGTAAGTCAGTGCCGGACAACCCTTTCGTACATTTCAATCATTCCTTCTCGCTCATATGGAGAATAATTTGAGGTGTTTTTTTCCCCGCAGCAACGGTCGCGCCGTCCTTATCGTTCTTTACCTGCGAGTCTCCCACTCCGTGTATTTCGACCCTCTCAGAAACAACGAGAAGAAGGATTACACCCATGTAATGAATATTCTAGATGATGCTCTCCAAGGCTTCAGCTTGAGGGGTGGCCACATGCAGATCAGGAAACAAAGGAACCGCAAGACGGGTTTCTCGCATAAAACCAACTTCTGCTGCATCCATGTCCCGAAATCAAGTACGAACGATGGATTCTACCTCCTCCATCTCATGATGGAGTTCAGAAGGGATCACCAAAAGCTTCGCATGACAACCAGAAACGATGATCATATCCGCAAGTGGGTAGAATCTCAAGGAGAAGCGGATTATAAACTTAAAGATGACTTCTTTCGCATCGAGAGGGACATTGCGACGATCATCATGAAAGAAGTCGTCGAAGTGAAGGGGATGTTCCACCACGGCCCTATATCGCGAGCTGATGTCCGAACTTGCATAGGCATGCAATGTCAAGACCTCACACCGTTCAAGAAGCTAGGGTCCATCCTCGATGATCTGGAAGGATGGAAGTTCTAGTGATTTACGATGCCGATGATGATGATATGTGTCGGTTGAACTTGTATACTTTCTGTAGCGATGAAACTTTGAGATGTCCACGGTCCCTACCGAACTTGCGTAACGCTACTTTGTTAGTTTGGGTACGATGACCTGGGTTCCTCTAGTTAATTAGTTTGCGTACGATGAAACTGCGTTGATTATTTATGTTTACTATATGTTGCATCTAGTTACTAACCCTTTCTTTTTTGTGTTGCTCAAGTATATTTTGTTGCATATGATTGTACATTCTCTTGATGAAGATGCATCTCTAATAGGTACCTAGATTCTTGATGGCGAAGTACCGGTGCTATGTCGTGTACAAAGGAAAGGTTCCGGGAGTATACGACGAGTGGTCTGAGTGTCAGGCGCAAGTGGAGGGGGTCTCGGGCACCAGCCATAAAGGCTTCAAAAGCAGACAAGAAGCAGAAGCTAGTTACGTGAGGAGGCTCACGCTAGCGCGAGAGAGGACTCATAACCGCCGCCTCATGTACTACATAGTTTCGCTCTCACTCATAGTGATAGCTATTCTCGCGTATATCATTGTTTAGATGGATGACGATGAGTTGCAAGTATTCGAGACTTGTATCGCTATTTTCGAGATGATGACGAGAGACCACTTTGTGTTGGATGATGATTATGATGATGACATGATTTGATGAGACTATTTGTATGTATATGCTATGATTACATTCGTGGTCTCGCAGCCATTTGTATGTGTATGATGATGACATTTGTATGTGCTAAAGATTCTTGTATAAAGCCTGTTCAAACACAAAACAAATATGCAGAAAAAAAATCAGAAACTAATAAAGTTAGCAGTAGCGCGGGGAGTAAAGTTAGCAGCAGCGTGCCATTACCAGTAGCGCGGTCTAATACAAGGCGCTACCGATATTAGCAGTAGCGCTCTTATTTGGAGCTCGCTACTGCTACGCATGTATAGCAGCAGCGCGGGCCAACACGCGCTACTGCCACAGGTTAGCTGTAGCGCCGTATCAGTAGCGCGGGTGCCCGCGCTACTGCTATACATAATACCCGCGCTACTGCTAGGCTTTTCCCTAGTAGTGTCAAGAAGATCATATAGACCTTCTAAGAACTCATGAGAAGCTACGCTTCGAGAAGCTAGATTTAGAGCAAGAGCATGTGTTTCTTAAAAATATCAATGACGATCTTCGAAAGAAGAGTTCTTCTTATCTGGCCAAATGACTACTGTTGTCCACATTTGTTCCACAGTTACACCTAAGCAAACTAGTAACAAAGGCAAGAAAGGTTCTTCATCTTGTAACAACAATACTAATGCCAAATCCAGTGATGTTGTTTCTAGTAGTTATATTGATTACACTAATGATTCTCTTAGCCAAGTCACACTTGAGAAAGAAAATGATTTATTGAAAGGAATTTTAGAAAAGGGTGTCTACAAGAGCCTTGCCAGAAGTAAGCAATTTGAGGAGATTGTGCGCAAGCAAGGATGGCACCGGAAGAAGCAAGGCATTGGCTATTTCAACGCCAATGGAGTTGAATGGGAAGAAGGTCAATACCCCAAGACGAAGTTTGTTCCCCAAAAGGAGAATTATGATCCTATTCTCCCCAAGGAAACAAAAGCTCAAGATGACCTTCCACCACAAGACCACAAGCTCAAGGGCAAGGACAAGCTTCAAGAAGACATTGACTCATTTGAAGAAGAATCCCAAGCCATGCTCAAGTGGGTTCCCAAACCTACTACGAGCTCTACTTCAATAAGTGCTACTTCAACTCCAAGTATCACCATCAAGTTGATGTGGGTCCCAAAGAAGAAGAACTACATAAGTTCTTGAGGGGTGACTCCGCCAACAAAATTCACTCACATTCATCATTGGCAAGAACTAATGCAATCAACTCGAACCTTATGCATCAGTTCAAGGAGTCACATATTCCCTCGTAGGTAAGCAAGGGACAAGGTAATTAATGAACCAATGGACATCAGCTTACATGTGTCTCACTCCATGTCCATAGATATCCTTGTATTTGTTCCTTGTGTGGGACTAGCCATGTAGGTGAGAAGAGTACGAAACAACAACGATGACTCCCAATTCAAGATGATCTTCATCAACTACGAGCATCCACTACTACAACACTTACATGAAGTCTTCAACGACAAAACCCAAGGTTAGTTCGTCCCTCTTAGGGGGGATGCCACATCAAGGGGGAGCTTTAATCTAAGACTTGAGTCAAAGCATCTCTTAAGATGTGAACACATTAAAAGGTTTATGTAAAAGTGGCAACCCTACTTGTGCTTAAATGATGAGTATGACCTATGATCAAGTACTCTTACTTGGCTCCTAAGTCAATATACTCATATATAGATGACTTCGTTATTGCCAAAGTGCTTGGTAGATACTAGAGTGGTCTTGCATGTTTGCCATATTTCATTTGACATCTTAATGCGTGAGCATGTTGGTATGCATATTTTTGCTCATTCAAGGATATCCAATTGTTGTTATTTGGCTTTCATTTTCTTTGGCCAATTGGATGTACAAGAATGCCTAAGTACCACCCTCAATCTATCTATGCTTTCTCATCTCAAATTCTATTCATGCTTCATCACAAAACTTGAGGATGCACTTTTCAGACCCTTTGTATGAGGAGCACTCGGAGTTCCGCTTTGACAAGAGCTAACTTCCAAAGCCTCCCATGTGCCACTCGGTATAACCAACTCCTAAAACTTGGTTACATCGAAGCACAAGGGTTGATCTGGTTTTTCTATCTCGGTACCACCAATTCCTAAATCTCGGCGTCACTGAAGTTCTTTGTTGTCAGGCAGTTAAGAATCTCGATGGAACCGATATTTCCGAATCAGTGTTACCGATAGTAGTTGGGTATATATATCCCGCGGACCCGACCTTTGAAATTAAATCTTCGAACATCTTCTTCGCGCCCCACTGCAACCGCCGCTCGTGTCTACGGACGTCTCCCTTGCCTCCCGTGCACTCTCGCCGCCGGAGTCCGCCGCCGCCAACAACAATCCTCCCCGACGTTGCCGCCGTAGCGAGGTCTTAACCAAGTTAGGTAAGATCTTGACCCCTTCTGCGCTCCAAGCTCCAAATCCTGCGCATTAGGTCCAGTTCCTAATCATGCCACCGATTGCAATGCTTCTGTCCACAAAAGAATTCCGATAGAATAGTTGAACAAAGAAATTTTAGGGTTAGGTTTCCGCCATATGTGTTTCGGAGTCACCGAGTGGAAATGAATTGGTGTCACCGATTCAGGTTTTAGGGTTCTAAGAAGTTTCTCGGTGAGACCGAGTTACTATTTTTGGTGAAACCAAAAATGGTGACCAAGTTTCTGTTAAAGAGAAAGTCAGTCTCGGATGCTCCGAGAATCCAAGCTCGGTGGAACCGAAATCCATATTGCAGAAATCTAAAACTGAGATTTTGAGTTTGAGTTTTTGCAACATATATGTGATTTGTGATACTTATCCCCTCCACTCTTCTACATCTACTCACATGGTCAGTCTTTCAGCATGTCAGGCTCAGATGACAGTGAGAATGCCTTCAGGGAACCAAGCGTTGATCTTGATGCTAGCACTAGTCCAGAAGCCAGCTCCTCAGACCCAGGCACCCCCAGCTCACATGGATTACCCAAGGCAGCCACCAGAGCCAGAAGGAAGCTGAACTCAAATGAGGAGGATGAAGATTTCATCCCAGATGACTCTACTTCTCAGAGGAAGACTATCAGGAAGGTGTATGCTAGCCCTGATGCTATGAATTCTCCTGAGACTGCCAAGAAATGGATGAAACTCACACTTGAGAACCCCAGCTCCTCCAGGCAGACCAAGTCTATGGATAAGAAACCTGCCAAGAAGAGAGAGAGGAAGCAGACAGTTCATGTGAAGAGAAGGCCAACTTCCATGGTTAGAACTCCCGAGCAGAGTGAGGAGGAAGAGGAAGAACCTGCCGCTAACCCTCCTCCCTCCAAGCAAAGGAATCTCATGGTGATGCAATGCCTAGCAAGCCACCTTCCAAGGCCAAGCCATCTGCACCCAAGAAGCCAGCTGCAACCAAGCCCAAGAAGACCACCAGGGACATCCCACTGGCTGAGAAGAACAAGGGTTCTACCTCCATGCAAATAGAAGATATTATTGTTTTGAGGAAGCTAAGACCTCACCTGCCAGAACACAATGATGATCATCCAGTGGCAGAGGACATGACGAAGAGGAAGGATTAAGGGCTCAGGAAATGGAGAGCAGCTGATCCATATGCTATCTGGAGAAGGACTGCTATTGATGCTCGCTTCTACACTAAGGAGCAGCAAGATTTCTATGGGACTATCTTGTTAGACAAGAGTCCAGCTGTCAGTGACATGAGATTTGTTGATTGGAAGTGCATCAAGGAGAATGAAGACTACTTCCCTCGTGTACTAGAGAACTTATAGGCCATTAATATTGACACTTTTGTTGGCAGAGAGATGACAACATGGAACGATGAGATGATCATGCAATTCTATTCCATAGCTCACTTTTATCCTGATGGAAAGATTATTTGGATGACTGAGGGCACAAGGTACCAGTCCACTGTTGATGAATGGGCTACCATCTTAGGAGCCCCGGAGACTCGGGATGGAGATCTTGATGTTTATGCTGAGGCCAAGATGAACCACAATTCCATGGCCAACATGTATAACCCCATCCCCACAGCCTATGTGAAGACTCACAAGTTTGGCTCTGTCTACTTTCTGCAAGCAGGACTACCCACCACCAACACTATTATGAGGCATACCTTGATGCCAAAATTAGGTGATGAAAAGATGATTAGGGGGTACTCCATGAACATGCTGCACCATGTAGACACCCACACCAGATTCAGGGTGATGGATTTGATTGTGGAGACAATCAAGAGGACTACTGCAGACCAGAAGAGATCTTGTGAATATGCTCCATATATACAGATGCTCATCAATTCCAAAGTTGGAAAGAGCCTCTATCTACTTGATCGCCCACACCTGCCACTCCAGCCAGATTTCATGGATAACGTTGTGGTGATGGATAACGTTATTGTGTGGTTGTTCTTAAAACTCCATCATGTTTGATCATACGCTTTGCTTGATGATGCTACTATTTCCTATCCATGTGATGCTTATATGATGATCATTCACTTTTGTTTCGTGTTACGTGCATTGTAATCCATTCATATCTTTTATGCGCACCACCAAGTTGTATGTGACATGGAAGATTTTCCTATGACTCTAATTGACTGTGCATTTGCATTCAAACACAAATTTTCAATAATGCACAAATTTAGGGGAAGCTCTTGCTTATCACATACTTCTCAAAGCAACGATGCTATTCATTGTTTTATCCCTATCTAAGCTTTGATCTATATGTTGTCATCAATTACCAAAAAGGGGGTAATAGAAAGCACAACTTCTCCCTAGGTGGTTTTGGTAATTAATAACAACATATATTTCATTGGACTAATGATTCTACCAAGTATATCTCAGATAAAGTTCAATGGATGGATTGGGAAAGGATTTTGAGGAGATCCCCTAGATGAAAGGAACATCAATTGGCAACAAGATTCAAGACTCTACATTTTGCATTTTGTGAGAAATCACTTTTGAGTCCATAGGAAAGATAATACTATTAAAAGGGGATGAGGTATGTATGATGATCTGGTTGGTCAAGGGCTTACAGTTAGCCACCAATAACACACATGAATTTCTCCCACAAAATACTCTGTCTAAACCCTTCCACTAAAATTCGGTGGCATCAATTCTTCCATATCGTCCCTACCGAGTTTTACCCTAGAAAGATCCTAAGCCAAACCCTAAGGTCTCGGTGACACCAACTTTCATTTCGGTGAAACCGAAATCAGTGACCAACTCTCTGGAATCCTATTTATAAGAATCAGTATTTCCGAGTTTTGTAAATCAGTCTCACCGAGATTTTTGGAAACTGCTTAGGTCAGCCAATTCGGTCCCACCGAGATTTAAATATCGGTCTCACCAAGATTGAAGAAATTCGACCTGTAGCCCCCAAGGGCCGGCTCATCTTCTTGAGATGAGTTGGGTCTTGTGAATAACAATAAGAATTTGACCTGTAGCCCCCAAGGGCCGGCTCATCTTCTTGAGATGAGTCGGGTCTTCTTAATAATAATAAGAATTCAACCTGTAGCCCCCAAGGGCCGGCTCATCTTCTTGAGATGAGTCGGTTCTTGTTCATATCTTTGCTTATTGAAAGAAACGACATGCATTAGCCCCCAAGTGTCAAGTATATTGCTTGCAATGTGCTGGAGACTTGTGATAATTTGTTTGTCATTTTATATTGCATGTTGCTACCGGTTTATGACTGTGGGAAGTGATGGCTCCTATTGTGCAGGAATCTCTGAAAGTCGTCGAGTCAAAAGTGACTGGGCTGGAGAAAGGTCTTGAAGTGGGAAAAAATGCCCAAGCAGCCGTTGAGGAGAAGCTTCATCTTGCCTTGGAAGATTTGGAAAAAAACAAGGCACATTTGAAGAAACAAAATAAATCCTTTGAGGCTAAAAAAGCTGCCTTCTTGGAGCGCGCAGAACAGGCCGAGGGCCGATTGAAACCTGTTGCAGAAGAGCTATCCGGGTTAAAAGGCATATTGCCGAAATGGCCCAAGCTATCTTTGGTAAGTATCTTGTAAGAACTCTTGTTATCTCGCAGTAATATCTCCGTTCATAGATAAGTCGCCCGATGACTTACACCCTTGAATTGTATTTGTAGGCCCAAGGGTAACCAGCCTCCAAGATAATAGCGTGCTTATGCTGAAAGCTGTTTACACGCTGACTGAACAACTGTATGCTGGAAGCTATCTTGCTATCAAGGTGGTCATGGGGAACAAAGAGCCAGTGAAACTTATCACGGATGTGCTGAAGTATCTCTCAACAATCCCGAAGCAAGTTGAAGAACTGAAGAGATCAGCCGCCCGAGCCGGTGCAACATCCTCTCTGAGCTTGGCCTTTGCCTATTCGGAAGAGCTGGACCCAGCAGAAATGGTCAAAGGGTTTCCTGAGCTCAAAGATGACGGCTCAGCTTTTGGTGATGCTGACTATCGTAATTGTGTCAAGACATCACGAGTGTTGGCTACACAACTTGTCGCTAAAATGTAGCTAAAAAGTTATCAGGCGGCTTACGACGCAAATGACGCACGAGTTCGGCCGCCATCCTTTGTGTCGGTGAACCTGAGTCCTCGTCGTCGCAAGCACTTCTTTGCCCCCGACGTTGAACCGTCCTCCATTCTAAATGAAGAAGTTATTTTTCATGCCTTGACCCATTGAGACTGGGATATGGAAAACCTTCAAATTGAAGATCCAAAAGATTCATTGGAGGATGACCCGGCGATGGCTCAGACGAGTAGTCAGACTGATGTTAACCCATCCATCATGGAAACCCAATCACCGAAGTGATATGCAAAACAATTTAAGCCGTCCAGCGTCTCTAGCCCCCAAGTGTTGGGCAGAACCTGAATATTTTTTGGCTCGCTGAATGAGTCTGTTATAGGAGTAGCTCAAAAAACTTCTTGGTAAATTCTGTCATTTCTTCGTGCATGTTTGCTTCCATGAAGGTACCTTTAAGAAAACTGGATCCATTTGATCTTGTTTCGATAATTGCCGATAGTACCATTCCTGTGCTTGTGTTTGATCATCTCTGCCATGCTCGATGAGTCTTTTAGTTTGAAATAGAGAGGACAAGTCAAAGGGATGAGCCGGCAAAGAATTTTTTGGCTTTCAGAGCTCAAGTCTTATTTAACCCTTTGCAAAATGATATTGAAAAATATAATGACTGAACCGGTCACAGTATGATGACAGTTGATAAGCCGAATGCTCATATATGAGCCAGAAAGCAAGGATAATGTGGTACCGGAAACTTATGAGGTAGTGCACAGATATATAAAGTGCTATGAATAAACCGGCTCAAATGAGGATTCGGTGGAAAGAGACTGGCTTTTGAAGCTCAGTAATGTAGACTGACTTGTCGAGAGAAAGTATCTCTTCTGAGCCGGTGTCGTATAAACCTAGTCTTCAAAAAATTGGTTATGATAAAAACATAATCAGGATCTGATCATGTTCAATTATAAAAAAGATGTATTCACAGATCGTGAAAATTATGATGTAGTATGAAAACAATGCACTATAATGTATGCAGAGTATAAAATGCCGGCTTTCGAGGCTCGACATGGAGACCGGCTTTCGAGGTTCGAGTCTTGCTTCAATGAAGCGGGTATGATAACGCATGGTTTATCCTAGCTTTCTGCATGCCGGCTCTCTCGTGAATCAAGCCGATGTTTTAACCTTAAGAAGTTCAAGGTCCAAAAGAGGATTGACTTTTTAAGAGTACACGAGGTCACCTGATTAGAGTCGCATCAAGCATACATGCAGGTTTAACCATATGTGGCGTTTTCTTTTTGCTCGGTCAAGAGGATGAGAAAGCTGAACTCGATGAGTTGGAAGCCCGCAAATGCCCAATATCTTGTGGCGTTTTTGCCAGGTTACAAGGGTGAGAAAGCTAAACTCAACGAGTTGGAAGCCCCCAAATGCCCAATATCTTGTGGTGTTTTTGCCGGGTTACAAGGGTGAGAAAGCTAAACTCAATGAGTTGGAAGCCCCCAAGTGCTCAATGTCTCAGAAAAATAAAGACTCATGCTCAGTTTGTGGGCTGAAACGACAAAAACTCCGAATTTCGGGTGTGCCAACTTTATTATATATGAAACATAAAGAAGTATGTACAGAATTTTCAAAGGGGGGATTACAAAAAGTAAAGGAGACGGTGGCTCTAAGTATAATATGACCGTAGGTGAGCAGTGCTCCAAGGCCGGGTTGTTTTCTCCTCGGAGTTTTTATGATCCTTCTCATAGATTTCTCCGTAGAATACGAGTTATTTTAGGTGCTAGTGGTACTGACCGCTATTCAGCTGCTTGGGATTACTCTGGAAACCACCTTGGTTGTTATGTTGATTTCCCGGGCCAGGATGCTATCCGTTGCCATTATTCTCCTGATGTTGAAAACCAGCTCCTGAGCCGCCCTGTGACCCGCGAGGACCATGTTGACCTGGGTGTCCACCACCATTGCCCCCTTGATGATTATGGAAAGCGTGGTTTGTCCTGGGTACTATGCATAATGTAACAGTTTTCCCATGAGTGGGTAGCTGGCTTGTCCTGGGTACTATGTTTGGGGCACGGTCCCTTGAGCGCCTCCTCATAATTACGAGGCTTATTCCCGTTATAAGTCCCTCCAGGGCGACCATTACGGCGTTGGTTTTTTAAGCCAACATTGGTGTTGGCCACAAAGTCTGACCCGCCGTATGGCTGCTTCCGCTTGCCATTGTTATTCTGGGTTCCCTGGTTACCACCATGATTATGCTGGCCCTTACTACCTTCACCTTTCTTTCCTTTGCCGGTCTTGTCTTCGTCGGAGCCGGGATCCTTTGTGTTGTCTGACTCAGCATACCTGGTGAGGACATCCATTAAATCGCCCATGTCCTGTACCTTATGCTTGAGCCGCCCGAGCTTCTGGACCAGCGGCTGGAAGTGGCAATTCTTTTCTAGGATTAGGACGGCTTGAGCCGCCGTAATGCTGTCTGACGAGTGTATGATTTCCGCGACCCGGTGAGTCCAATGATGAGCCGACTCATCTACACGCTGGACGCAATGTTGAAGGTCCACTATCGTCATTGGCTTCTTGCATGTTCCCTGAAAATTCTTGATGAAACACTCTTTAAGCTCTGACCAAGTGTTGATGGAGTTGGGCGGCAAGTTCTTCAACCATGTTCGAGTCGGTCCTTCCAGCATCATGGTCAAGTATTTGGCGCACACGGCGTCACTGACATCCAACATATCCATTGCTAACTTGTAGCTTTCAATCCTAGCCGCCGGCTCAAGATCCACTGTGTTGTTTGGCACTTTGCGTGGCCTCTTGAATTCTTTGGGCATACGCTCGGCGCGGAGAGCCAGGGATAGGCAAGGTATCCCAATCGTCTTACTGTTGGTCCCAGCCTTGGGTTGATGATGAAGCTATTGAATCGCCCGTGCAACTGCTTTCACCTCTGCCTGTCGCGCACCCCTAGCCGCATCAACAATCGCTTGAACGCCTAATGGAATAGGCCGGGCCGGGGAAACTTTAGGTTGTTGCCTACGACCACTGCTAGAAACAGCCGAAGACTCTGGACGGCGACTCTTGCTACGACTGGCATATGGAGTGGAGTGCATCCGATCGCGGCTATAAGAATACTGCGCTTGCTGCACCACTGCTGTTTTCAACATCTCTATGGCATTCCTGGCCTCAACATCAACAGGGGTGTTTGCAAGAATAGGTAGCACTTCCAGGTGCCGGGTCACCGCCAACACATTGTCAACAGGGTTAGAAAAGTGGCCCCGTGGTGTCTAGAAACGCTGTGGCGGCGAGTGAGTTGGTGGTGGCTGAGGCGGCTCATTTTCTTGATTTCCGAGTGGCTACCCAGCCCCCGGAGTCTGCTGGGGGGGTATTAAAAAGCTGCTGCAGCTCAAGGTTCGGTGGCAGCCGGCTCCGATGTCTTCTCTGGTTATATCTCTCTGAAGTTCTAACTGCCAAGCCTCGGCCTTAAGGCGCTCCGACTCATTATGTATGCGAGCCTGTAGCTCCGCCAACCTGCGTTCTCAGCATCGATTTCCCTCCGTACCTCGGTCATCTGATCACGTAGTTTGGTTAACTCCGTGTTGCGTTCTTCTTGATTTTCTGCAGTGACGGAACTCTCCATGGGCTTTGCCATCTCAACCATTAAATCTGTCATGGCTTGAGCCGGCGTCTTGCCAGACCCGCCAGATCCATCGGCCGCTTCGGACGTGGATGGGTTCTGAGCCGCCGCGGTTCCTGCCATGTAGATAGAAACCTGACGAGGCGACTCATGGAATTCCTTAGGGGCTTCAATGTCCAATGATCCCCCGAGTCTGCCATCATAGAGAGGACAGATTGACTCAGTTTCTCCTATGGAAGAATCTCCGTCTGAGTCGGCGACGATGTCGCCGCTGCCCGCCGGCTCACCCGAGAGGCAAACTCCCTGAGTAAAACCAACAAACACATGACGACGGCCGGTTCGATCCCGACCAGGTCGTGTATCCCGATCCGGTTCGTCTTTGTCGATGTAGATGTACGGATCGGCAACGGTAGTTCCGATCTTACCAAAGGGGACCTGGTGCTCGTGCTCGGTTGAGCCGACCTTGGTGCCCCAGATTGGATCGTCAATGTAGATCTTGTCGCGGCAACTCTTGATCATCTGATCAACCGCGAATTTCCCAAACCCTCGACAGGTGATGTCTACTATGCAACCTTCTTCTTGTAGACTCGTGTTGGGCCTCCAAGCGCAGAGTTTTGTAGGACAGTAGCAAATTTCCCTCAAGTGGATGACCTAAGGTTTATCAATCCGTGGGAGGTGTAGGATGAAGATGGTCTCTCTCAAGCAACCCTGCAATCAAATAACAAAGAGTCTCTTTTGTCCCCAACACACCCAATACAGTGGCAAATTGTAAAGGTGCACTAGTTCGACGAAGAGATGGTGATACAAGTGTAATATGGATGGTAGATATAGGTTTTTGTAATCTGAAAATATAAAAACAGCAAGGTAACTAATGATAAAAGTGAGCACAAACGGTATTGCAATGCTTAGAAACAAGGCCTAGGGTTCATACTTTCACTAGTGCAAGTTCTCTCAACAATACTAACATAGTTGAATCATATATAAATCCCTAGATACTCCAATGTCACCACAAGTACCCATGGGCTTGATTATACGATATGCATCACACAATTTCAGATTCATCATGTTCAATCCAACACAAAGAACTTCAAAGAGTGCCCCAAAGTTTCTACCGGAGAGTCAAGACGAAAACATGTGCCAACCCTTATGCATAGATTCCCAAGGTCACGGAACCCGCAAGTTGATCACCAAAACATACATCAAGTGGATCAATAGAACATCCCATTGTCACCACGGATATCCCATCGCAAGACATACATCAAGTGTTCTCAAATCCTTAAAGACTCAATCCGATAAGAAAACTTCAAAGGGAAAACTCAATTCATCACAAGAAGATAGAGAGGGGAAAACTCCATATGATTCATCTATATTAATAAAGCTCGCGGTACATCAAGATCGTGTCATCTCAAGAACACGAGAGAGAGAGATCAAACACAGATCTACTGGTACATACCCTCAGCCCCGAGGGTGAACTACTCCCTCCTCATCCTGGAGACCGCTGGGATGATGAAGATGGCCTCCGGTGATGGTTTCCCCCTCCGGCAGGGTGCCGGAACGGGCACCCGACTGGTTTTTCGTGGCTACAGAGGCTTGCGGCGGCGGAACTCCCGATCTAGGTTTCTTTCTGGGGGTTTCTCGATTTATAGGAGTACTTGGCGTTGGAATCACGTCAGGGGAGTGCTCGAGGGGCCCACAAGCCAGGGGGGCACGTCCTAGGGTGGGGGGGGGCGCGCCCCCTAGGCTTGTGGCCTCCTCGGGACTCCTCTCCGGTATCTTTTTGCTCCGGTATTTTTTATATTTTCCAAAAATATTCTTCGTAAATTTTCAGCCCATTCCGAGAACTTTTATTTCTGCACAAAAACAACACCACGGTAGCTCTGCTGAAAACAGCGTCAGTCTGGGTTAGTTCTAATCAAATCATACCAAAATCGTATAAAATTATTGTAAACATGGCATGAATACTTCATAAATTATAGATACGTTGGAGACGTATCAACAGGTTCCCTTCAAGAACTCAACTCCACTGGGCGAGAGCCCCACGGTGGACGCCAACTGTCGTGGTTTTGTCACGGCAGATGTCCTCGTGAAAGGACTTAGGTGTGAGGCCATCGCCGCTAGGTGGTGACTCAAAGGGGTTAAACGGGAACGGGAGGCGAGTTTACCCAGGTTCGGCCCCTCCGATGGAGGTGCCTACGTCCTACTTTGTGTCTATATTGATGATGATCTCGATTACAAGGGTGTGGAATCGCTAACCCGGCTTTTGAGGTTGTCTAACTAGAGTCTTTCGACCCTAGGGGCTTGCCTTTATATACAGGTCAAGACCCTAGGGTTTACAACAGAGTCCGAGTCATATTACAACTCGTAACCTTTCATGTCTCTAACACGCCTTGCCCCTTGAGCAAGGAATCCCCCAGCGTCTTCTGGCCTGTGGACCATGAGTCGCCGTCTCCACGTGCTTGGGCTGCCCGGTGGTTCACTTGATAACCGACTTACTTGCTTTACCTTCACGATACAGCCCTTCCTAAACATAGCTCCAGAGCCGCCTCTATATTGACCCGGCCCAGTAGGGCGGGTCATACCGTGGGGTTATATCCCCGACAGTCTCCTAGATTAGTTAGGTGTCGCTTGGGAGCCTCCGTCTTCGTGTGTGGCGTTGAATCAAGAAGTTTGTAAGGGCAAGGAGATCGCCTACTGCGTGAAGATCTACCCCGAGAGAGGCTAGTCCTTCGTGGACATAAGCCGTGATGGAATGGACGAGGTTGCTACTTCGTGGACCCTTTTGTGTGGATCCCTCCATGGACTCTCACGATCACTACCCTCTGTGGGTTGAAGTCTCCATCAACATGGACGTACGATAGCACCACCTACCGGAACCACGGGAAAAATCTTCGTGTCTCCAATTGCGTTTGATTCTCCTATCCCTTCCCTCTACTTATATGTGCATCCCTTTAGTTTCCGCTGCTATGCTCTTAGACTTGCATATGTAGGGTGTGCTTGACATGATATAATTGCTAAAAATTGCCAACATCTAAAATTAGGAAAAGGCTAGATTTTTATTTGGTCAAGTAGTCTAATCACCCCCCTCTAGACATACTTTGGATTCTACATCTACCTACACTTGCATGTCTTTACTTTCCATTGCTATACTCGTAGATTTGCATGTGTAGGGTGCACTAGACTTGATAGAATTGCTAAAAATTGCCAACCAATAAAATTGGGAAAAGTTAGGACTTTATTTTATTAATTAGTCTAATCACCCGCCTCTAGACATACTTTGGATCCTACAACAACCTGGAATGCATCACCACTTAACAAGAGATAGCCAATAATACCACCACTTAACAAGAGATAGCCAACAATACCACTTTTTAGGTTGGTTGAAAGCCATGCATTTCAAGTAAGTTTCAAGGCATGGATTCACTGTTTCTGTTTGACCATCGGTTTGAGGATGATATGAGGTGATCAACTGCAATTTAATTCCCAATCTCTTGAAAAGGTCCTACAAAGCGTGGCTTGTGAAGATTATGTCCCTACCAGTGACAATTACACAACGGAGTCCATGTAATTTAAATATGTTGTTAATGAATGCAGTAGCAACTGATTTGATGGAGATGGGGTATTTCATAGGACCAACTGACTGTACTTTGTGAATCTGTCCACTACAACCACAATTTAATCTTTGTAGTTTGACAAAGGGAACCCTTTGACAAAGTCCATGGTGATGTCAGTATAGGCCAACAAAGGAGTGGGCAAGGATTGTAGCATGCCAGGATATTTGCAATGCTCTAGTTTATTAACCTGGCAAACATGACACTGTTGTATAAATTCTTGCACATACTTTTTTCATTCTAAGCCAATAGAAAAGAAGTTTAAGAAGGGGGCCAAAATAGTGTTCATAAGTAGTTGGAATGTGGCAGGGTATTAATAAGCCCAAAGGGCATCACCAAGTTTCCCCAGCAGAATCTCTTTGTCGGAGAGCAAAAGGGCATCTACCCAAGTTTCCGCCTCGAGACGGCAGTGCTTCGTTTCGAAAGTATCTTCTTTTTTTTTTCTAGGTCAAAACTAATCATATAGCAGAAGAGGGGGGATGGAGGGCCTGGAAGGTGGCCCCAAGCCATCAGGGCTCCCCTCTGGCATATTTTTGCTCCATAAATTCACATATATTCCACAAAAATTCCTCATGAAGTTTTAGGTCATTTGGAGTCCAGTGAATTTTCAACCTTTTTCTTGCTTTCAGGTCCAGAGTTCCAGTTTCTGGCAATTTCCCTCTTTGTGATGTACCTTATAAATTTAGACAGAAAAGGCATAAGAATTGTATCATAAAGTGGAATAATGACTATGAATAATATAAGTATCAAGGAAAAAAAATAGCGCGCTATACAAAATAGCGGTGTCCGTGAAAATATGCTATTAGCGTCCTATAGCGCGCTATAGCGTGCTATTAGCGAGACATTGTACATATATCAATTTAGCGAGACGATTCTCAATATGCTATACCGCGCTATGTTTTTCATTGATAAATATTAATAAGAAATCATGATGCAAAATGGACGTATCAACTCCCTCAAGGTTAGACCTCGCTTGTCCTCAAGCGAAAGCCGATCTCGATAATAATGACCACATAATTTGAGAGAGAGGTGTCAATAAAACAGAATACAGACATGAGAGCATCATGAATTTTAACATAGCAGCAAGTTTTTATCATATGAGTTTCATAAACAAGTAACAATCTATCCACAACATTGAAGTATGAAGCATAAACTTTATTGACAATCAGCAAACTATGTTCTTAGTCATTGGGACAATCACAATTCATCATATTTAAGAGAAGAGTCTATGTAAGAGCTTTTCATTTTAGCAAGTTCATATACTCAACCATCATTTAGTCTTCTATGATTGCTGACACTCAATGCATATTCTTGGAGCAAATGTTTCCATCGGACACATAGGAAGATAGGGGCTTTATTATTTCCGCCACCCAACTTATTTACCTGAAGGATAATGGTAACAATAAGGACTCATGATCACCTACATCCAACTAGATGTATGTGCCTCGATCTTTCCCCAACACATGATGCTTTCCAACTAAAGAATTAATAGGTTGGAATAGGGATAAGCATTATTGACTCTTGCATAAAAGTAATTGCATGAAAGTAAAAGATAGGCCCTTCACAGAGGGAAGTAGAGGTTGTCATGCGCTATTTATTTTTGGATGTGCAATCTCTTCATGCAAAGGAACGTCAGTTTATATTGCCCCTTATGATAGCAACCTTTATTATGCAGTCTGTCGCTTTTATTTCTTTGCCATCACAAGATCGTACAAAGCTTATTTTCCCTTTCAAAAAAAGATCATACATATTTAGAGGCAATTTTTAATGCTTTATGCACCGATGACTACTTACTTGAAGGATCTTATTTAATCCATTGGTAAATATGGCGGACTCTCATGGCAAGATACTGGGTTTGAGGATTATGGATGCACAAGTAGTATCTCCACTTAGTGCAGATTTTTGGCTAGCAAAAGATCCTAAGAAAGCACCACATGTTAGAGGATCCATGACAATATAACTTCTATGTGAATGTAAACAATCATAACTCATTACAATGTCTTCCTTGTCCAACATCAACAATTCGATCATTATATAATATTTGATGGGGCTCACAATCATAAAAGATGTCCAAGATAGTATATTTGTATGTGAATCTCCTCTCCTCTTTCATAATTTTGCAAGGATTGTATCAATGACTAACACTATGTTTGTTAACTCCCAACAACTTTTTATCAAACACACTTCTTTAGCATATGATTTTTCCTTTTCTTTTATTTCATTCCTATGATTGATGCATGAGAGTAAAGCATACAAACTCAACTAATCTTTATTATATAACACTCACACTCGATTAAAAGGATAGATAGATTACAAAGCAAGCACTCTAAGCAAATCAATACTAAAATTTTATTTCACTAGATCACGAAATAGCTAAGGATCGAACTTAGATAAATGATAATGGCAAAAGTGGTGGTGATACGACACCGGGGCACCTCCCCCAAGCTTGGAACAAGCTAAGGGTGGTGCCCATACCCACGTACTCAGGTTTCTTTCTTGGGTGATGGTGGTGTTGAAGTTCTAGGCTTGTCCTCCATAATGGACAACAAGGTAGCCTTTAGCTCCTTCATCTCATGAAGCAACTGCTGAATCATTGCGGAGTTCTTTTGTATCTCCACCATAAGGTGTTTATTCTCCGGCCACCAAGAGTTTTTTCCTGCATCACTTGCACTTGCACGGGATATGCGAGCGAGAAATATTCTCAACTCCATAATTATGGATAAAATTGTAGAAGTTATCTGCATGTTACCTGCCGAGGGGTCTCCTCAAAGTGGATTCACCTTGTGCTTCTTGAGCTAGCCGGGTCTCCTACCCATTGGTGGGCAAGGGTTTGGAGAGGCGGAGATGCCTGCTAGCATGCCATGTTCCGAGGTAGGGGTATGCACCTCGATAGAGTCCATAGGTTCCTCTTCCGTGGTGACTTCCTCATTTCCGTCCCGTTCGAGCTCCATATGTAGCAGCCAAGCCTCGTCCTCGATGTTGTTGGAGGGGGACAAAGACATAGCTTCCATCTCTTGAAAATTCGGTCAGAAAAATAGCCCAAAACAAGAGCAGAGGAGAAACTTGCGATGCAGTGGTCAAAACATCCGAGAGTGTATATAATGAATTTTTCTAGGTCAGAATACATGTCCAGGAAGAAAACGTAGTCCGGGAGGCACACGAGGCGCTCCCAAGCCATCAGGGTGCACCCAGGGGGATGGCCACGCCCTCTTGGCTTGGAACCCCCTCGTGGGCCCCCCTGGACTGGTTTTTAATTGTGTAATTTTTCAAATATTCCAAAACTGAAAGAAAATATTTTTATGGAATTTTTCGAGTCGGCTTACTTACCGTATCACATACCTACCCATTTTCAGGATTCTAGATTGTTCCGGAAGGTCTCTCTTATGTGTTCTTCCGGCGTCATTACTTGGATAACATTAGTTTTAATATTAATGGGCATACCTGAAATATAATGTTTACGGAGAATACCCATTAACTATTTTCAAACTTGAGCAAATTAGTTGAAGCTGGACAAGGAAGACAACTTAATGAGTTATGTTTGGGTATATTTGTATAGAAGTTATATTGTTATGGATCCTCCAACTTGTGGTGGTTGCTTCCACCTCATACTAGCCAAAACTTCCGCACCAAGTAGAAATACTACTTGTGCATCCAAACACCCTTAAACCAGTTTTGCCATGAGAGTCCACTATACCTACCTATGGATTGAGTAAGATCCTTCAAGTAAGTTGTCATCGGTACAAAAAGCAATAAAAATTGCTCCTAAATATGTATGATCTTTTATTGTGAGGGAAAATAAGCGTTGCACGAATTTGTGATGGTAAAGAAATAAAAGCGACGGACTACATAATAAAGGTTGCTATCACAAAGGGCAATACAATGTGACGTTCCTTTGCATTAAGGGTTTGCACATCCAAAAACAAAAAGCGCATGACAACCTCTGCTTCCCTCTGTGAAGGACCTATCTTTTACTTTCTAGTACTTACCTTTATGCAAGAGTCATGGTGATCTTCACCACTTCCTATATTTTGTCTTTTTCTCTTGGCAAGCGTCATGTGTTGGGGAATGATCTAGACATATATATCCACACAAATATATTTGATCATGAATTATTATTGTTGACAATTATCTATATGATAAATAAGTTGGGAGGCGAAACATTAAGCCCCTATCTTTCTCTGTGTTCGATGGATGCTATTTGTTCTAAAAATATGCTTTGAGTAGCAATAATCATGGAAGACTATATGATAGTTGAGTATGTGGAGTTTGTTAAATCAAAGCTCTTACGTAGACCGTTCCTGAAAATAAGATGAATTGCAATTGTTCGATGACTAGGAATATGGTTTGTTGCTTTTCAAGAAACTTTCTGGTCTATACCTTAACATGTGAATAGCTTGTTACTTGATCATGAGAAGTTTTATGAGACGAGCTACTGTTTAGGGTTTATATTGATGCTAGAAAAAGAGATTGGAATTATCATTGATCAAACTTGTGCACTTGCTAGCATTCACACTTCATAAATTATTTCTTTTATCATTTACCTACTCGAGGACGAGCAGGAATTAAGCTTGGGGATGCTGATATGTCTCCAACGTATCTATAATTTATGAAGTATTCATGCCATGTTTACAATAATTCTATATGATTTTGGTATGATTTTATTAGTACTAACCCGGACTGACGCTGTTTTCAGCAGAACTACCGTGGTGTTGTTTTTGTGCAGAAATAAAAGTTCTCGGAATGAGCTGAAAATTTACGGAGAATATTTTTGGAAAATATAAAAAATACTGGGGCGAAGAGTCACCGGAGGGGAAGGCCGAGGAAGCCACAAGCCACAGGGCGCCCCCCCCCTAGGGCGCGCCCCCTGGCTTGTGACTTCCTCGGGAACCTTCTGGACGTGGGACCGATGCCAAATATTTCTATAAATACCAAAAACTCCAGAAACAAACCTAGATCGGAAGTTCCGCCACCGCAAAGTCTCCAGAGCCACGAAAGATCAATCTTGGCCCTCTCCGGCACCCTGCCGGAGGGGGTCACCTTCACCGAAGACCATGGAGGAGGTGGACGGAGGGACCATCATCGCCATGGAGGCCAAGGACCAGAGGGAGAACCTCTCCCCACTCAGGGGGGAGGCCATGGAGGAGGAAGCACAAGGGGGAGACCCTCTCCCCCTCTCTCCCGGTGGCACCGGAGTGCCATCGGGGGAACCATCGACATCACCTTCTTCATCACCATCCTCATCTCCTTTCAGCGGTCCACTCTCCCGCACCTCGCTGTAATCCCCTACTTGAACATGATGGTTTATGCCACATATTATGATCCAATGATGTGTTGCCATCTTATGATGTTTTGAGTAGATTTATTTTGTCCTTTGGGTTGATTGATGATATAGATTGGTTTGAGTTGTATGTTTATTTTGGTGCTGTCCTATTGTGCCTTCCGTGCCGCGCACACGTGAAGGATTCCCGCTGTAGGGTGTTGCAATACGTTCATGATTCACTTATAGTGGGTTGGTTGAGTGACAGAAGCATAAACCCGAGTTGGTGGGTTGTTGCGTATGGGATAAAGGGGACTTGATGCTTTAATGCTATGGTTGGGTTTTACCTTAATGATCTTTAGTAGTTGCGGATGCTTGCTAGAGTTCCAATCATAAGTGCATATGATCCAAGTAGAGAAAGTATGTTAGCTTATGCCTCTCCCTCATATAAAATTGCAATAATGATTACCGATCTTGTTAACAATTGCCTAGGACAATTCCGCACACCGACCCATCATTATTCCACCCTCGCTGTTTGTAATACATTGTAATATATTCTAGCTTTATGATAACAACACCTATTTTTATATTCTAGTTCTCCTATATCATGCAAAGCTATCCTCTTCATACCCACAATGTAGTTTTACTTCTCGTTTCTAGTTGGAGGCAAACGTTTGGCGTACGTAGAGTCGTATCAGTGGAAGATAGGACTTGAGAGAATATTGATCTTACCTTTAGCTCCTTGTGGATTCGACACTCCATACTATCACTTCCACCTTTGGAAATTGCGACGATGATTCCTTGCACTTGGGGATTATCAACTTATCATATGCAAACACAACTGCTAAAAAATATTTCTCGGTAGTAGCATATTCGTTGAGCATTGTCTAGTGTCTTACAAGCATAATGAATGACATTCAATTTCTTGTCTACTCTTTGCCCTAGAACAACACCAACAACATAATCACTAGCATCACACATAATTTCAAACGATAGATTCCAATCAGGTGGTTGAACAATAGTTGCGGAAATTAAGGCTTTCTTATGTATTTCAAAGGCTTCTACACAATCATCATCAAAAACAAATGGAATATCTTTTTGAAGAAGATTAGTTAATGGCCTAGAAATCTTCAAAAAATCTTTAATAAAACACCTATAGAAACCAGCATGACCGAGGAAACATCGTATACCTTTAATATCTTTGGGACATGGCATTTTCTCTATTGCATCAACTTTAGCTTTGTCTACCTCAATACCTTGTTCGGAAATTTTATGCCCGAGTACAATACCTTCATTCACCATAAAGTGCCACTTCTCCCAATTCAAGACGAGATTAGTTTCTTCACATCTCTGCAAAACTCGATCAAGGTTGCTCAAGCAATCATCAAAAGAAGTCCCGTAAACGGAAAAATCATCCATGAATACCTCAACAATTTTTTCAAAAAATCAGAGAATATAGCAGCCATACATCTTTAAAAGGTAGCAGGTGCATTAAATAAACCAAAAGGCATACGTCTATAAGCATAAGTTCCAAACGACAAGTAAAAGTAGTTTTCTCTTGATCTTCTTTTGACACAGGTATTTGAGAAAATCCAGAATATCCATCAAGGAAACAAATATGTGTATGCTTAGTTAGTCTTTCTAACATTTGACCAATAAAAGGCAAGGGGTAATGATCTTTTCTAGTAGCTTTGTTTAATTTCCTGAAACCAGTTACTATCCTTTGTGGAGTGAGTTCATTTTTATTATTAGGAACCATAGTTATTCCTCCTTTCTTAGGAACACAATGAATGGGGCTTACCCATCTACTATCATCTATGGGATAGATTATACCTGCCTCCAGAAGCTTTAATATTTAAGTTCTTACCACTTCCTTCATTTTAGGATCATCAAGAGTATATCCAATACCAACTCCGTGCTTCTTCAGAGTTTTGAGTCATCTTTTTCCTTCATGCTTTGAAAGGTTAGCACTAATAATAACATGATATATCTTTTTTTCATCAAGATAAGCATATTTCAGTGTATCAGGTAATTTATTCAGCTCAAACACGGGATCTCCCTTTTGTGGGGGAGGATCCCCTAAAATGTCAACATGCAAGTTGTGTTTAAAAATAGGTGTTTGTCTAAAGAATATCTCATCTAATTCATTTCTCCCCTTCATATACATATCATTTTCATGGTCTAGCAAATACTGTTCTAACAGATCAGTAGGAGGCACACCAATAGAGGCTAGACCAATGATTTCATCTTTATTAGATAGTTCTTTGTCATGTGGTTGTGTACCATACTTAGAGAAGTTAAATTCATGAGACTCATCACGAAAGCTTATTTTAACCTTCTGTGTAACACAATTAATTTCAGCATTAACGGTATTTAAGAAAGGTCTACCAAATATAACGGGACAAAATTATTTTGTTGTGAACCAAGTACTAAGAAATCAGTAGGGTACTTAATTTTTCCACACAAGACTTCAACATCTCTAACAACCCCAAGTGGTGAAATGGTGTCTCTATTTGTAAGTTTAATAGAGACATCAATATCTTCAATCTCAGAGGGTATAAGGAAAAAGGTATAACACTAACACTAGCACCCATGTCGCATAAGCCATGGTAACAATGATCTCCAATCTTAACAGAAACAACAAGCATGCAAACAACTGGTTTATTTTTATCTAACTCATCTTGCTTGCTTCTAACGGGTTTTGCAATTCTAGCAACTTCATCACAGAAGTAAATAACATGTCCATCAATAGTATCAACTAGGAGATATTTAACCATAGCAATATTAGGTTCTACATTTATTTATTCAGAAGATTTAGGTGTCCTAATATGACTTTTATTAACCACAGTTGTAGCCTTAGCATGTTACTTAATCCTAACAGGAAAAGGTGGTTTTTCAATATATGTAGTGGTAACAACTGGATCAATATTATAGATAATTATTTTTTTCTTTAGCAATATTTGGTTCATCTAACAATTCTTCAATGAGTGAATGATATTTAAACCATTTCTCCTTAGGGAGATCAACATGAGCTTCAAAGGTTTCACAAAAGGAAGCTAATATCTCAGAGTCAAGTCCATATTTAGCACTAAACTTATGAAAAGTATCAGTTTCCATAAAATATTTAACGCAATCAAACTCAAGATTTATACCTGACACTTTACCTTTGTCGAGTTCTCAATATTCAGAGTTGCGCTTAATTCTTTCTAGAAGATCCCATTTGAATTCAATAGTTCTCTTCATGTAGGAACCAGTGGAAGAAGAATCGAGTATTAATTGATCATCATGAGAAAGCTGAGCATAAAAGTTTTATATAATCATTTCTCTTGAGAGCTCATGGTTGGGGCAAGTGTGCGTCATAGATTTCAGCTCCACCAAGCTTGAGCGATGCTTTCTTCTTCACGAGGCCAAAAACTATATATATAATTCTAGCTTCAAATGATTCCAGTCCCATGGTCCGACGTGATCCAATAGCCTATACCAAATCAATGCTTTTCCCTCCAAAGATAAAGCGAAAACCTTCTTATTAACCTTGTCCTCGGATAAACCTGCAAGCTTAAATAATCCAGAAATCTCATCTACATATATCAAGTGCAAATCAGGATGAGCTGTTCCATCTTCTGCATAAGGATTATCTAGCAGTTTTTCTAACATACCCGATGGGATCTTATAATAAATATTTTCAGTAGGTTCAGTAGGTTGAGGGACAACCTTTTCCACTTCTAGTTAGGGTGAAGATACCCCAAACATGCCCTTCAAAGGATTACTATCCATAGTGATAAGCAGCAGTAAATTTCAGCACGTACTGAAAATGTTTCCTTACTGTCGTGGTTTTGTCTACCCGGCAGATATCCTCGTGAAAGGACTTAGGTGTGAGGCCATCGCCGCTAGGTGGCGACTCGAAGGGGTTGAACGGGAAAGAGAGTCGGGTTTACCCAGGTTTGGCCCCTCCGATGGAGTTAATAGCCTACATCCTTCTTTGTGTGTATTTGATGGATAGATCTCGATTACAAGGGTGTGAAATCGCTAACCTAGCTATCAAGATCCTAGGGTTTTACAATAGAGTCCGGGTCATAACGTGACTCGTAACCTATAATGTCTGTAACTCGCCTTGCTCCTTAAGCAAGGAAAACCAGCCGGCGCCTTCCGCCCTGTGGGCCTTGAGCCGCCGTCTTTAGGTGTTGGGCCGCCCGGCGACTTAGTCAGCGGCCGCCTTACTCATCTTGTATTCATGACACGGCCCATCTTAAACTTGATCATAAAGCTGTCAATATGTTAGCCCGGCCCAATAGGGCGGGTTACACCGTGGAGTTATATCCCCGACACTTACCAAATTCCACTAACCAGAGGCGTTTCACCCCCCCCGTGACGGCGCCAGAAAAGAGTCTTGATGACCCACAAGTATAGGGGATCAATTGTAGTCCTTTCGATAAGTAAGAGTATCGAACCCAACGTGGTGCAGAAGGAAATGATAAGCAATTTTCAGCAAGGTATTCTCTGCAATTGTTGTAAGTAACAATGATAGATAGTGTTGTAGCAAGATAATTCATAACAAGTGACAAGTAGCAATAGTAACAAGTGTGCAACAAGATATCCCAATCCTTTTTATAGCAAAGGAAATGCCTGAAAGTACTTTTATATGAAGGAAGTGCTCCCGAGGACACATAGGAATTTCCATCTAGTCATGTTCATCATGTTGAGTTGATTCGCGTTCGTTACTTTGATAATTTGATATGCGGGTGGACTGGTGATAAGCTAATGTTCTTACTTGAACAAGCAACCCACTTATGATTACCCCCTTCTTGCAAGCATCCGTAACTACGAAAGAAGAATTAAGATAAATCTAACCATAACATGAAACACGTGGATCCAAATGAGCCCCCTATGAAATAACACATAAGCTAGTGTTTAAGATTCTGTCACTCTAGCAACCCATCATCTACTTATTACTCCACAATGCCTTCCTTTAGGCCCAAATGTGGTGAAGCGTCATGAAGTCGACGTTCACACAACACCACTAAAGGAAGCAACAACATACATATCATCAAAATATCAAACGAATACCAACTTCATATGATTACTTATAACAAGACTTCTCCCATGTCCTCGGGAACAAAAGTAACTACTCACAAATCATCACCATGTTCAATATCACAGGTATAATAAACATGATTAAGGATTTGAACACATTATTTTCCACCAAGTAAACCAACAAGCATCAACTACAAGATGTAATCAACACTACTACTACCGCATGAATACCTAGTAGTGGCGGACGCAAAAAGCCTAGTAGTGGCGGGCGAGGCACCCAGGGGCGCCCGCCACCGACCTCCTGCGATTGCTATTATGGCATCAGTGGCGGGCGAGTGCCCGCCACTTTTAGAGCTTTCAGTGGCGGGCACTGTTGAACGCCCGCCATTGGTGCATGTTAACAGTTGCGGCGAGCAGTCCCTGTCACCCGCCACTGCTACCTCTTCAGCCTATAACCCTAGTAGCTCCTACATATTATAGGATACAAAGAACCACATTACAGCCTACAACTAACAACATTACAGCATACAACTAACTCTAGCAATCATATACATTACACTTAACATAGCAATAATCTAAACTTCATACAAATAGATGTACACATTACTGTACAACAACTCATGTCGCATCATTACTACGTACACATGCATACAAGACCTCATGATAACAACAATACCATAATGACAATGAGCAGTATAAAGATAATAAAATTCTTTACTCGTCCACTTGTCCACACGGTCTTGCATACTTCATAGTTGATTTTCTCTTCGCGGGCGTAGTTGGCATAATGACCCTCAGCATCTCTGTCAACGCAGTTGACATAATGACCCTCAGCTTCTCTGCGGACGTAGTTGGCATAATGACCCTCAGCTTCTTTTTAGTTTTATATCCTTTGTAGCAGCTATTTTTGTAACCGTTCAATTACTCCTTGCATATCTCCCATGAATCATAAATTCTAGGATTCTTCCCGGTGTACACCACATACCAGTTCCACTTCATCTACGTAAATAAATAAAGAAGCCAACAAGTCAATTTCATAGTTATCCAATCACATCGAGCTAAGTCACATCTTAATATTCGTAGCATCATGGACGTTACAAGTCACCACATTGCATAGTTAATTAGTAGTTCGGAAGCACATGTTTAGCTCCATCATATCAACTTAGAAATTTTGTTCACAAGCATCGATCATATAGATCACATGAAAGTAGTGCACTAGTTGTTCAGCTCCATCGCAGCTTTGACAGCTTCTCGAGCACTCTCCAATGCTGCTCTAGCGCTCTCCGCGACTGCTGTAGTGCTCTCCGCGGTTTCTCTAGCGCTCGCAGTGGCTGCTCTAGCGCTCTCTGAATATGATTGAGCGCTCTCGGTGGCTGCTCGAGCACTCTCAACATAGGCGAGCACGATGTCTACGGCAGTAGGAATTCTGTCTACGGCTGTAGGAGTCCTAACGAGCCGTCTTGGCTTCTTCATCTAATCGCATTAAACAATTTGATATTTAGACATGACATTTAGAAGTAAAAAAATAGCATGACCTTTGATAAAAATTGAACAGATTGAGTGCCTGAAATTAAGTGAAACGGAACTTAATCCACGCTTCGCAAAAACATTGGCACTCACTATGAATATACCTGCATCATGAAAAAACTCATGTACCATATGCTCATCCATATTTTAAGACATTCACTTATGAAGATTTAATGGTACATTTTAACTACATCAATAAAATGTTGTATGAATATTTGTAGACATTGGCACTTATAGACATTGGCACTCACAACAAATTTTAGCCACACTAATAAAATTTTGTACTAGAGTTTTATTCATATGTTGTACATTTTAACTAAACTAATAAACTCATACCACAAGTAACATTAACAGAGAGAAGGGAGGTGTGCTTACCGGGCCAGAGTCGGACGGCGGGCTGGATGAGGCGCAGGTCGATGGCGTCAGCGTCGGCGGAAGGCGAGTTCGACGGAGACAAGGACGCCGTTGGATGCGGAGGAAGGCACGAGCGACGATCACGGGGAAATAGTTCAAGGTAGCGTTGCACGGCGACGCCGACAAACTTCGAGGCGGGGATGGACGGCGTGGGCGATGGGGAAGATTAGGTCCTCGACGCCGTTCGAGGCGGCGGACAGCTACCTCACCGGTGGCGATGAACGACGCCAGGATGCGGGCGGCGGCAAGAGAGAGGAGGGAGAAAGAGTGGGAGTTGGAGATTCAGATCCGACTCCCGCGGGGGGTAAGGTGTTGTTTAGCAGTGACGGGCGCAGAGCGACGTCCACCACCCCAGTATAAGCGTTGGAGGTGGCAACCTGACCAAATATAGCAGTGGCGCGCGGCGGCCAGAAATCGCAACCCGGCCCTTGAAAATATTTGAAAACGTTTGGCGATGTGGCGGGCATGGAAGGCTACCCGCCACTGACATTGGAGCTAGCTATGGCAGGCAGGTACATGAACCCGCCGCAGTTTTATGTCAGCCGGGCACGAATTGGAAAAACATAGTTGTGGTAGGTAGCCGCTTCTGCCTGCCACAGCTACTTGTGTAGCACTGGCGGATGGGTTTTAGCGCTCGTCACTGCTTGCTTTCAAAATTTGCAGTGGCGGGTGACATGCACTGCCCGCCACTGACGGTGGTTCACCTATAAGCTCTTTCCCAGTAGTGTACTAGTAGCCCCTGGTACCAATCGGAGGTTTTGAGACAAAGATTGAGTACAAGAGATGAACTAGGGTTTGAGATGAGATGGTGCTGGTGAAGATGTTGATGAAGATTGGTCCTCCCACGAAGGAGGAAGCGTTGGTGATGATGATGTCTTTGATTTCCCTCTCCCGGAGGGAAGTTTCCTTATACGTCCATTTGCATCATGATTTCCTACTGTTATTTATAGTGTTTTTATGCATAATAATGCTTTATGGAATAATTCTAATGCCTTTTCTCTCATAATATGCAAGGTTTACACAAAGAGGGAGAATGCCGGCAGCTGGAATTCTGGACCTGAAAAAGCATATCAGAGATACCTATTCTGCACATCTCCAAATAAGCTAAAACTTCATGGAGAATTGTTTTGGAATATAAGAAAAATACTGGAGCAAATAACTACTGGAGGGGGGCCACGTGGTGACCACAAGACACTAGGGCGTGCCAGGCCCCCGAGGCGTGCCCTGGTGGGTTGTGCTCAGCCCAGCCCACTTCCGGTGCCCATCTTCTGGTACTTAAGGTCTTTTGACCTAGAAAAATTAAAGAGAGGACATTTGGGACGGAACACCGCCGTCGCGAGGCGGAACTTGGGCAGGAGCACTTTTTCCCTCCGACAGAGTGATTCCGCCAGGGGAACTTCCCTCTCGGAGGGGGAAATCGAAGCCATCATCATCACCAACACCCGTCTCATCTTTGGGAGGCCAATCTTCATCAACATCTTCAACAAAACCATCTCCTCTCAAACCCTAGTTCATCTCGTGTGTTCAATCTTTGTACCGGAACCTCAGATTGGTACCTGTGGGTGACTAGTAGTGTTGATTACATCTTGTAGTTGATTACTATATGGTTTATTTGATGGAAGATTATATGTTCAGATCCATTATGCTATTTAATAACCCTCTGATCTTGAGCATGAATATTATTTGTGAGTAGTTACCTTTGTTCTTGAGGTCACGGGAGAAGTCATGTTGCAAGTGATCATGTGAATTTGATATGTGTTCGATATTTTGATGATATGTATGTTGTGATTCCCTTAGTGGTGTCATGTGAACGTCGACTGCATGACACTTCACCATCTTTGGGCCTAAGGGAATGCATTGTGGAGTAGTTATTATATGATGGGTTGCTAGAGTGACAGAAGCTTAAACCCTAGTTTATGCGCTATTTCGTAAGGGGCTGATTTGGATCCAAATGTTTAATGCTATGGTTAGATTTTATCTTAATACTTTTCTCGTAGTTGCGGATGCTTGCGAGGGGGTTAATCATAAGTGGGAGGTTTTTTCACGTAAGAACAACACCCAAGCACCGGTCCACCCACATATAAAATTATCAAAGTAGCGAACGCAAATCAAACCAACATCATGGAAGTGACTAGATGAAATTCCCGTGTACCCTCAAGAACGCTTTGCTTACTATAAGAGACCGTTTTGGCCTGTCCTTTGCCACAAACGGATTGGGCTATCTTTCTGCACTTTATTTACTCATACCGTTACTTGCGCGTTACCAATTATCTTGCTATCAAACTATCTGTTACCTACAATTTCAGTGCTTGCAGAAATTACCTCGCTGAAAACCGCTTGTCAATTCCTTCTGCTCCTCGTTGGGTTCGACACTCTTACTTATCGAAAGGACTACGATTGACCCCCTATACTTGTGGGTCATCAAGAATCTTTTCTGGTGCCGTTGCCAGGGAGTGAAGCACTCTTGGCAAGTGGAAATCGGTAAGGAAAAACTTATACTACGTGCTGAAATTTATTGTCACTTGCTACTATGGAAAACAGTCCTTTGAGGGGTTTGTTCGGGGTATCTTCACCTCGACCAGAACAACAATTAGTTGCCCCTCAACCTACTGCACCTACTGAAAATATTCGTTATGAAATTCCTTCGGGTATGGTAGAACAACTGCTAGCTAATCCTTATGCAGGAGACGGAACTGAACGTCCCGATATGCATCTAATACTTGTGAACGAAATTTGTGGATTATTTAAGCTTGCAGGTTTATCCGGAGATGAAGTTAAGAAAAAGGTTTTCCATTTATCTTTGAAGGGAAAATCATTGACACGGTATAGGCTATGTGATGATATTGGATCATGGAATTAGAATCGATTGCAATTAGAATTCCACCAAAAGTTTTATCCTATGCATCTAGTTCATCATGATCGGAATTATATATATATATATTTTGGCCTCATGAAGGAGAAAGCATCGCTCTAGCTTGGGGGAGGCTTAAGTCAATGTTATATTCATGCCCCAATCATGATATCCCAAGAGAAATTATTATTCAAAACTTTTATGCTCGGCTTTCTCATAATGATCGATCCATGCTCGATACTTCTTGTACTGGTTCTTTTTTGAAGAAGACTATTGAATTCAAGTGGGATCTCTTAGAAAGAATTAAACGCAACTCCAAAGATTGGGAACTCGACGAAGGTAATGAGTCAGGTATTAAGCTTAAGTTTGATTGTGTTAAATCTTTTATGAATACCGATGCTTTTCACAAGTTTAGCACTAAATATGGACTTGACTCTTAGATAGTAGCCTCTTTCTATGAATCATTTTCTACTCATGTTGATCTCCCTAAGGAAAAGTGGTTTAAATATCATCCCCTATTAAAGAAGAAATTAAAGAACCGGTAAAAGCTAAGGATGAAACTATCATTTACAATGTTGATCCAGTTGTGCCTACTGCTTATATTGAAAAACCACCTTTCCCTATTAGGATAAAGGAACATGCTAAAGTATCAACTGTGGTTTGCCAAGTAATATTAAAGCATCTAAGACCTCTAAACAAATTAAAGTAGAATCTAGTGTTGCTATGGTTAAGGATCTATTGGTAGAAAATATTGATGGCATGTTATTTACTTGTGTGATGAAGCTGCTAGAATTGCTAAACCCGATGAAAGAGATAAACATAGACCCATAGTTGGCATGCTTGTTGTCTCAGTTAAAATAGGATATCATTGCTATCATGGTTTATGTGATATGGGTGCTAGTGTGAGTGCTATTCCTTTTACCTTATACCAAGAACTTATGAATGCCATAGCACCTGCAGAAATAGAAGACATAGATGTTACTATTAAACTTGCTAATAGAGACACCATCACACCACTTGGGATTGTTAGGGATGTTGAAGTCTTGTGTGGGAAAATAAATTATCCTACTGATTTTCTAGTTCTTGGTTCCCCACAAGATGACTTTTGTCCCATTATCTTCGGTAGATCTTTCTTGAACACCGTGAATGCTAAGATAGATTGCAAGAGAGAAACTGTCAGTGTTAATTTTGGTGATGTGTCTCATGAGTTTAATTTTTCCAAGTTTAGTAGACAACCTCGCAATAATGAATTATCTAGTAAGGATGAAATAATTGGTCTTATTTCTATTGCCCATCCACCTACCGATCCACCAGAACAATATTTGCTAGACCATGAAAATATTATGCACTTGCATGAAAGAAATGAAATAGATAAAATTTCTTTGAACAACAACCTCTTCTAAAACACAATTTGCCTATTGAAACTTTAGGAGGTCCTCCTCCACCTAAGGGTGATCCTGTGTTTGAATTAAAACAATTGCCTGACACTATGAAGTATGCTTATCTTGATGAGAAAAAGATATATCCTGTTATTATTAGTGCTAACCTTTCAGAACATGAAGAAGAAAGATTATTAAAAATTCTGAGGAAGCACCAGGCTGCTATTGGATGTACTCTTGATGATCTTAAGGGCATTAGTCCCACTCTATGTCAGCACAAGATTAATATGGAACCTAATGCTAAACTCGTTGTTGATCACCAACGACGATTGAATCCTAAGATGAAAGAAGTGGTAAGAACTGAAATATTAAAGCTTCTGGAAGCAGGTATAATCTATCCTATAGCTTATAGTAGATGGGTAAGTCCCGTTCATTGTGTCCCTAAGAATGGAGGTATTACTATTTTTCCTAATGATAAAAATGAACTTATCCCACAGAGAATTGTCACTGGCTATAGAATGTTAATTGATTTTAGAAAATTAAATAAAGCTACTAGAAAAGATCATTACCCTCTGCCTTTCATTGATCAAATGCTAGAAAGATTATCTAAGCACACACACTTTGTTTTCTGGATGGATATTCTGGTTTCTCTCAAATACCTGTATCACAATCTCATCAAGAGAAAACCACCTTTACTTGTCCTTTTGGAGCCTATGCTTATAGACATATGCCTTTTCGTTTATGCAATGCACCTGCTACCTTTCAAAGATGTATGACTGCTATATTCTCTAATTTTTGTGAAAATATTATGGAGGTTTTCATGGATGATTTTTTCGTTTACGGAACTACTTTTGATGATTGCTAAAGCAATCTTGATCGAGTTTTGCAAAGATGTGAACAAACTAATCTCGTCTTGAAATGGGAGAAGTGCCACTTGATGGTTAATGAAGGTATTTTCTTGGGGCATAAAATATCTGAACGAGGTATTGAGGTGGATAAGGCTAAAGTTGATGCAATTGAGAGAATGCCATGTCCTAAAGATATTAAAGGTATTAGGAGTTTCCTTGGTCATGCTGGTTTCTATAGGAGGTTTATTAAAGATTTCTCTAAAATTTCTAGGCCTCTTACTAATCTTTTACAAAAGGACATTCCATTTGTTTTTGATGATGATTGTGTAGAAGCCTTTGAAACACTCAAGAAAGCCTTAACATCTGCACCTATCGTTCAACCACCTGATTGGAACTTGCCTTGTGAAATTATGTGTGATGCTAGTGATTATGCTGTTGGTGTCGTTCTAGGACAAAGAGTTGATAAGAAATTAAATGTTATCCATTATGCTAGCAAAACTCTAGACAGTGCCCAAAGAAACTATGCTACTACTGAAAAAGAATTTTTAGCAGTTGTTTTTGCTTGTGATAAATTTAGATCCTACATTGTTGATTCCAAAGTCATTTTTCACACCGATCATGCTGCTATAAAATATCATATGGAAAAGAAAGATGCTAAACCTAGACTCATTAGGTGGGTTCTCTTGCTTCAAGAATTTGATTTACATATCACTGATAGGAAAGGAGCTCAGAACCCCGTAGCTGATAACTTGTCTAGGTTAGAAAATATTGTTGATGAACCACTACCTATTGATGATACTTTTCCTGATGAACAGTTAGCTGCAATAAATGTTTGTCAAAATACCCCTTGATACGCTGATTATGCTAACTATATTGTTGCTAAATATATACAACCTAGTTTCACTTACCAATAAAAAAAATTCATCTATGATTTACGACATTACTTTTGGGATGACCCACATCTTTATAAACAAGGGGTAGATGGTATTATTAGGCGTTGTGTACCTGAGCATGAACAGGAACAAATCCTACCAAAATGTCATTCTGAAGCCTATGGAGGACATCATGCGGGAGATAGAACTGCTCACAAGGTATTGCAATCTAGTTTTTATTGGCCTACTCTGGACGCCCGTAAATTTGTCTTGTCTTGTGATGAATGTCAAAGAATTGGTAATATCGGTATGCGTCAAGAAATGCCTATGAATTATTCACTTGTTGTTGAACCATTTGATGTTTGGGGTTTTGATTATATGGGACTTTTTCCTTCCTCTAATGGGTATACTCCTATTTTGGTTGATGCTGATTATGTTACTAAGTGGGTAGAAGCTATTCCAACTAGTAGTGCTGATCATAACACCTCCATTAAAATGCTTAAAGAAGTTATCTTCCTGAGGTTTGGAGTCCCTAGATATTTAATGACTGATGGTGGTTCACACTTTATTCATGGTGCTTTCCGTAAAATGCTTGCTAAATATGATGTTAACCATAGAATTGCATCACCCTATCATCCTCAATCTAGTGGTCAAGTTGAACTTAACAATAGCGAAATGAAATTAATATTACAAAAAACTGTCAATAGGTCCCGAAAGAATTGGTCTAAGAAACTAGATGATGCACTTTGGCTCTATAGAACAGCTTATAAAAATCCTATGGGTATGTCTCCATACAAAATGGTATATGGAAAAGCTTGTCATTTGCCTCTAGAGTTAGAACATAAAGCATTTTGGGCAATTAAAGAACTCAATTATGATTTCAAACTTGCCGGTGAAAAGAGGTTATTTGATATTAGCTCACTAGATGAATGGAGAACCCAAGCTTATGAAAATGCCAAGCTATTCAAAGAAAAAGTTAAAAGATGGCATGACAAAAGAATCCAAAAGAGGGAATTCAAAGTTGGAGAATATGTTGTTTTGTACAACTCTCGTATTAGATTTTCTTTGCAGGAAAGCTTCTTTGCAAATGGGAAGGACCATATGTTATCGAAGAGGTTTATCGTTCTGGAGCTATCAAGTTTAATAATGCCGAAGGTACTAACCCGAAGGTGGTCAATGGACAAAGAATTAAACATTATATCTCAGGTACGCCTATTAATGTTAAAAGCAATATTATCCAAACCATGACACCTGAGGAACACATAAAAGAAACCTTCGGAACACTCCAGAATCCTGAAAAAGAAGAGGTACGTGATACGGTAAGTAAGCGGACTCCGAAAAATCCATAAAAATATTTTCTGTTAGTTTTGGAATATTACAAAAATTAGGAAAATAAGAAATAAATAGGAAGGCAACCGAGGTGAGAACGATACATCAGGGCGCGCCTGCCCTGCCTGACGCGCCCTGGTGGGTTGTGCCCCCCTCGGGCACCTTCCCGACTCCGTTTTCCTTCCATATTTGTGTTTCCCAAGATAAAAAAATCTTTATATATACCCCCGATTGTTTTGACCACCGCATCGCAGAAAAATCCCCTGTTCTTGTTTCGTGTTGTTTTCCTATCAGATCTATCAAGCCAGGCATCATGTCTTCTCCCTCCTCCAATAACGTAGAAGAAGATGCTTGGTTGATGAAGGTGGAGCTGAAGAGAGAGGAGCGAAAAGAAGCCAACAATGAAGGCAAGGGCAAGGAAGCTATGAGGGATCAAGCTCAAGAAGGAGGGCAATCCATGCCAACAGAAGAGGAGGAAGAAGAAGATATCCTTCGACCTTATTACAATCATCTCACCCCCTCTGAAATTGAAGCTTTTACGGCTTTCGAAGCGGTTCGTGTTCAGAATAAATTTCTCACTCGTGAAAATAATTTGCTAGAGGAGCACATCATCACCCTTCGGTGCGTCATCCATAAGTTGGAGTACCTATTGAGGCTAAAGTGTGACACCTCATCACCACCACCTTCATCATCTTCACCACCAAAGCAGACTTGAGTACACGGGTATGGGCACTCCCCTTGGCTTGAGCCAAGCTTGGTGGAGATGCCCCGGTATCGTATCACCATCACTTTTATTTACCTTTACCTATTTCAGTTCGATTCTTAGCTCTTTCATGATTTAGTTGAATAAAAGTTTAGTATGATCTATTTTCAAGTGCTAGTTTTGTGATCTATCTATCTATGTAATCGAGTGAGAGTTATATAATAAAGATTAGTTTGAGCTTTTGCTTCTTTACTTTCTTTTTGCAATCAAAATAAAAAGGAAATAAATGAAAAACAATCATACGCTAATCTTATGGTAAGTAATGACATCACATAAGGAAGAGTATAAGCGGTAAAATTTATTGGAGATTGACAAACATAGCATTGGTCAATGATGCAATTCATGAAAGAATTAATAAGGGAAGAGAAGATTCACATGCAAATACACTATCTTGGACATCTTTTATGATTGTGAGGACCCATTAAATATTATATGCCAAAATTGTTGAGGTTGGACAAGGAAGACAACATAATGATTTATGTTTGTTCATATTCACATAGAAGTTATATTGTCATAGATACTTCAACATGTGGTGCTTGCTCAATATCTTTGCTAGCCAAAAATTCCGCACTAAGTAGAGATACTACTTGTGCATCCAAAACCCCTAAGCCCAAACTCATGTTTTGAGAGTCCACCATACCTACCTATGGATTGAGTAAGATCCTTCAAGTAAGTTGTCATCGGTGCACTAAGGCAATAAAAGTTGCTTCTAAATGTGTTTGATCAATTAGTGTAAGAGAAAACTGAGTGTTGTACGAACTTATGATGGCAAAGTAATAAAAGTGACGAACTGCATAATAAAGGTTGCTATCATAGGGGGCAATATAACGTGATGTTCTTTTGCATTAAGGGATCTTGCATACAAACCAAAAAGCGCATGACAACCTCTGCTTCCCTTTGCGAAGGGCCTATCTTTTACTTTTATGTATTTACTTTTATGCAAGAGTCAAAGTATTCTTCCCTATTCCTTTTTACTTTTTCTTTTGCAAGCATCATGTGGTGAGGAAAGATCTAGGCACATATATCTAGTTGGATATGAGTGAGCATGAGTTATTATTGTTGCCATCACCCTTGAGGTGAATACGTTGGGAGGCGAAACTATAAGCCCCTATCTTTCTATGTGTCCGGTTGAAACTTTTTGCTCATGGGTATGCTGTGAGTGTTAGCAATCATAGAAGATTAAATGATGGTCGAGTATGTGGACTTGCCAAAAGGCTCCTACACGAGACCCTTCCTGAAAATATGATGAATTTTAGTTGCAAAGTTGCTTGAGAACATAGTTTGTTGGTTTTCAATAAGGTTTATGCTTTATACTTCTATGTTGTGATGAATTGTTACTTGTTCATGAGAAGTTATATGATGAAGTTATATAATAAAAGTTATATGAGTAAGTTCTATGATAAAGTTTGTTGCTTCTATGATAATTAGCATGATGCTACTATGTCCGTATTTTGTTTTTATCGACACCTCTCTCTCAAACCATGTGGACATGTTTTTTGATATCGGCCTTCGCTTGAGGACAAGCGAGGTCTAAGCTTCGGGTGTTGATACATCCATTTATGCATAATAATGCTTTATGGAGTAATTCTAATGCCTTTTCTCTCATAATATGTAAGGTTTACACAAAGAGGGAGAATGCCGACAGTTGGAATTCTGGACCTGAAAAAGCATATCAGAGATACCTATTTTTCACATCTCCAAATAAGCTAAAACTTCACGGAGAATTATTTTGGAATATATGAAAAATACTTGATCAAATAACTACCGGAGGAGGGGCACCTCGTGACAACAAGACACCAGGGCGCGCGAGGCCCCCCAGGCGCGCCCTGGTGGGTTGTGCTCAGCCCAGCCCACCTCCGGTGCCCATCTTCCGGTACTTAAGTTCTTTTGACCTAGAAAAAATAAAGAGAGGACTTTCGAGATGGAACGCCGCCGTCACGAGGTGGAACTTGGGCAGGAGCACTTTTGCCCTCCGGCGGAGCGATTCCGCCGGGGGAACTTCCCTCTCGGAGGGGGAAATCGAAGCCATCGTCATCACCAACACCCCTCTCATCTTTGGGACGCCAATCTTCATCAACATCTTCAACAGCACCATCTCCTCTCAAACCCTAGTTCATCTCTTGTGTTCAATCTTTGTACTGGAACCTCAGATTGGTACCTGTGGGTGACTAGTAGTGTTGATTACATCTTGTAGTTGATTACTATATGGTTTATTTGGGGGAAGATTATATGTTCAGATCCATTATGCTATTTAATACCCCTCTGATCTTGAGCATGAATATTATTTGTGAGTAGTTCCCTTTGTTCTTGAGGTCACGGGAGAAGTTATGTTGCAAGTAATCATGTGAATTTTATATGTGTTCGATATTTTGATGATATGTACGTTGTGATTCCCTTAGTGGTGTCATGTGAACGTCAACTACATGCCACTTCACCATCTTTGGGCCTAAGGGAATGCATTGTGGAGTAGTTATTAGATGATGGGTTGCTAGAGTGACAGAAGCTTAAACCCTAGTTTATGCGCTATTTCGTAAGGGGCTGATTTCAATCCACATGTTTAATGCTATGGTTAGATTTTATCTTAATACTTTTCTCGTAGTTGCGGATGCTTGCGAGGGGGTTAATCATAAATGGGAGGTTTATTCAAGTAAGAACAGCACCCAAGCACCGGTCCACCCACATATCAAATTATCAAAGTAGCGAACGCAAATCAAACCAACATCATGGAAGTGACTAGGTGAAATTCCCGTGTACCCTCAAGAACGCTTTGCTTACTATAAGAGACCATTTTGGCCTGTCCTTTGCCACAAAAGATTGGGCTATCTTGCTGCACTTCATTTACAGTTACCATTACTTGCTCGTTACCAATTATCTTGCTATCAAACTATCTGTTATCTACAATTTCAGTGCTTGTAGAAATTACCTTGCTGAAAACCGCTTGTCATTTCCTTCTGCTCCTCCTTGGGTTCGACACTCTTACTTATCGAAAGGACTAAGATTGACCCCCTATACTTGTGGGTCATCATTTCACTGGCAGAATCTCTCTGTCGGAGATCAAAAGGGCCTCTGACCAGGTTTCCACCTTGAGACGGCGGTGCTTCGTCTCGAAACTATCCTCTTCATTTTTTTCTATGTCAAAACCCATCATATAGCAGAAGAGGGGGGCGGAGGGCCTCGGAGGTGGCCCCAAGCCATCAGGGCATGCCTATGGGTGGTGGGCGTGCCCTGTTAGCTTGGCACCAGCAGGTGGCCCCCTCTGGCATATTTTTGCTCCATAAATTCACATATATTCCACAAAAATTCCTCGTTAAGTTTCAGGTCATTTGGAGTCTAGTGAATTTTCAGCCTTTTCTTGGTTTTCAGGTCTAGAATTCCAATTTCTGGCAATTTCCCTGTTTGTGATGTACCTTGTAAATTCAGAGAGAAAATGCATAAGAATTGTATCATAAAGTGGAATAATGACTAAGAATAATATAAATATTAATAAGAAATCATGAAGCAAAATGGGCGTATCAATGCTATACATTTATTATATTCTATGTGGAAGCTTTGATCTATATGTTGTCATCAATTACCAAAAAGGGTGAGATTGAAAGCACAACTTCTCCCTAGGTGGTTTGGGTAATTAATAACAACACATATTTCATTGGACTAATGAATCTATCAAGTATATTTTAGGAAAAGTCCAATGGATGGATTGGCTAGGATTGTGAGGGGATTCCCTAGATGCTTGGAACATCAATCGACAAAACCTTGAAGACTCTACATTTTATATTTATGTGAGAAATCATATTTGAGTCCATAAGAAAGCCAATACTATTAAAAGGGAATGAGGTATCTATGATGATCTGGTTCCTCAAAGTGCTTAGAGATTATCCCCCAAAAACCCTCAAGAATTCGCCCACAAAATATTCTGTGAAAACCCTAAAGTCAATTCGGTGCCTCCAATATTCCCTCTTCGGCCTTACAGAATTTTCCTTAGACAGATCCCAAAGCCAAACCCTAGCAAATCGGTGTAACCGAGTTTTGGTTCGGTACAGCCGAAAAGCAGTGACCAACTCTCTGGTGTCTAATTGACAAAAATCAGAATTTCTGATTTTTTCATTTCGGTGCCACCGAGTCACTGGAGCTACCTAGGTCGATTGAAACGAACTCACCGAGATGTTGTATATCAGTCTCACTGAAAAGTCTAAGGTTAGAGCATTTTGCACTAGTCGGTGCAACTGAGTTTTACTTCGCTTCCACCGAGTTGGGCAATAATGTTGTAACGGTTGGATTTTTGGAGATGGCAATATATACCCCTTCACCTCCCTATCACTCGTAGAGAGAGCACTCAGAACAAGCAAAGAATCCACCATTTATTTTCTTAGAGAAAACCACCTACTCATGTGTAGATCTTCCACTCCAACCATATGAATCTTGATTTCTAGCCTCCCCAAGTTGCTTTCCACCCAATCAATCTCTTCTACCAAGCCAAATTCTATGAGAGTGATTTAGTGTTGAGGAGACTATATTTTGAAGCACAAGAGCAAGGAGTTCATCATCCATACCACATCTATTACATTTTGGAGAGTGGTGTCTCCTAGATTGGTTAGGTGTCACTTGGGAGCCTCCAATTCGTAGGGAGTTGAACCAAGAAGTTTCTAAGGGAAAGGAGATCGCCTACTTCGTGAAGATCTACCCCGAGTGAGGCTAGTCCTTCGTGGGCGTAAGCCATGGTGGAATAGACGAGGTTGCTACTGCATGGACCCTTCGTGGGTGGAGCCCTCCGTGGACTCGCGCAACCGTTACCCTCCGTGGGTTGAAGTCTCCATCAACGTGGACATACGATAGCACCACCTATCGAAACCCCGGGGAAAATCATTGAGTCCCCATTGTGTTTGATCTTCCTATCCCTTCCCTCTACTTAAAACTTGCATGTCTTTACTTTTCGCTGCTATACTCATAGATATGCATGTGTAGGGTGTGCTAGACTTGATAGAATTGCTAAAAATTGCCAACCAATAAAATTGGAAAAAGGTTAGGACTTTATTTTATCAAGTAGTCTAATCACCCCCCCCCGAGACATACTTTCGATCCTACAACAACCTGAAATGCTATCATTTTCACGATGGTGTCGAAATAGGTGTTGTACCACCACTCAACAAGAGATAAACAATAATACCACATCTTAGGTTGGTTGAAAGCCATGCATCTCAAGTAATTTTCAAGGCATGGATTCACTGTTTCTGTTTGACCATCGGTTTGAGGATGATATGATGTGCTCAACTGCAATTTAAGTCCCAATCTCTTGAAAAGGTCCTGCAAAGCATGGCTTGTGATGATTATGTCCCTACCAGAGAAAATTATACAACGAAGTTCATGGAATTTAAATATGTGTTCAATGAATGCAGTAGCAACTGATTTGATGGAGATGGGGTATTTCATAGGAACAAGTGATTGTACTTTGTGAATTTGTCCACCACAACCAGAATTTAATCTTTGTAGTTTGACAAAGGAAACCCTTCGACAAAGTCCATGGTAATGTGAGTTTAGGCAAACAAAGGAGTGGGCAAGGGTTGTAACATGCCAGGATATTTGCAATGCTCTAGTTTATTAACCTAGCAAACAAGACACTATTGTATAAATTCATGCACAAACTTTTTTAATTCTAGGCCAATAGAATAGAAGTTTAAGAAAGGGGCCAAAATAAGGTTCATAAGTAGTTGCATCCAATGATTCCTACAGATGTTAAGTTGCATCCAATGATTCCTACACATGCATATCTAGAGATTAACCCGTGGAATGTAAAGAGCATGCATTTGCAAGAAACATAAAAGGATGGTAGAGTAGAAAGATCAAAAGCAATGAAGACTCGTAGATTTTTCCCGTGGTTCCGATCGGTGGTGCTATCGTACGTCCACATTGATGGAGGCTTCCACCCACAAAGGGTAATGTTTGCGTGAGTCCATGGAGGGCTCCACCCACGAAGGGTTCACGAAGAACCAACCTTGTTTATTCCACCATGGCTTACGTCCATGAAGGACTAGCCTCACTCGGGGTAGATCGTCATGAAGTAGGCGATCTCCTTGCCCTTACAAACTTCCTGTTTCAACTCCACACGATCCGGAGGCTCCCAATGGACACCATACCAATCTAGGAGACACCACTCTCCAAAAGGTAATAGACGGTGTATAGATGATGAACTCCTTGCCCTTGTGCTTTAAAAGATAGTCTCCTCAACACTCTATCACTCTCTCATGGGATTTGGCTTGGTGGAAGAAGGTGGTTGGGTGGAAAGCAACTTGGGGAGGCTAGAAATCAAGATTCATATGGTTGGAGTGGAAGATCTTGATCTCAACACATGAGTAGGTGGTTCTCTCTCAGAAAATAAATGGAGGAATTGTTGTCTTGTTCTAAGTGCTCTCTCTACGAGTGATACGGGGTGGAGGGGTATAAATAGCCTTCTCCAAAAATCCAACCGTTACAACATTATTGCCCAATTCGGTGGAACTGAAGTAAAAAAACTCGGTTACATCGACTAGTGCAAAAGGTTGCAACTTTCGGGTTCTCGGTGAGACCGATTCGGGTGACCTAGGGCAGATCCAAAACTCGGTGGCACCAAAATAAAAAACTCGGGAATTCGGAAGTTTAACACTTCGATTACAGAGAGTTGTCAACCACTTTACGGCTGTACTGACACAAGTCTTGATGGTACCGAGATGCTAGGGTTTTGGCTCTGGGTTCTGTCTTGGCAAACACGATGGGGCGGATATGGAAAACTTGGTGGCACCAATTTTGGCATTTTGGTTTTGGACAGAATATTTTGTGAGAGTTTGGTTGAGGCTTTTGGTGGCAAATCTCTAAGCACTTGAGCAACCAGATCATTATCAATACCTCATCCCCTTTTAATAGTATTGGCTTTTCCTATGGACTCAATTGTGATTTCTCACATAAAAGAAAATGTAGAGTCTTGAGGCTTGAAGCTCTTGCCAATAACATTCCTTTCCATCTTGGGGATCCTTCTCACATTTCCTAGCCATTCCTCTCTTTTGACTTCATCTGATATAAACTAGATAAAACTGTTAGTCCAAGAGATAATGTATGTTGTCATTAATTATCAAAACCACCAAGGGAGCATAAGTTCTTTCAATCCCCCCTTTTTGGAAATTGAGGAAAACATACAATCAAAACTTCAACGTTAAATGTGCAGTAGTACATGATAGCTCTGAGAGACATATGACTAAAGCAAGCCCCCCTACAAGTGTGCACTTCCTTTTAAGGAATAGTTGCTTTTGAAATGCATGAACACACACATGGTAGAGAAGACATGATAGGTCGTATGTACCTTGGCTATATGCATCAAACATATATGTGAATGAAGTATGTTCATGTTCATGACTCACTATTGCAAACAATATGTGCAAGAAGCAAGAGATTTTCTTGAACATGAAGAAGATGCATATACTTACCTTGAAATGCTGGAGAATTCTGACAAGAGAAACATACTTGAGAAAACAAGGTTAGATAGCACAAGAATGTTCTTTCATACAAATGCAAGAGATTTCAAATGTACCAAGAAACGGAAGATATGTAGATAATAGCATGCTCTTAAGATTGACAAGTCTCCAAGAATGTTTATAGCCTTTCTCCCTTGAGTATGGTTTTTCTTTCTTTCTCTCCCCCTGAATCTTAGCATGTAGATATTGGGTGTAGGTAGGGTGAGACAAGTCTAACACACATAGTCAGTCAAATCCAAATCACATAGTCTCTCTCCTTGAATATGGTCTTGATTTGATCTCTCCCCCTTAATGTTTCTCCCCCTTTGGATAAGATATATACTTTTATATTTATCCTTTGGCTAAGCATAAGCTTTGATATTTCTCCCCCTTTGGCATCAATTTCCAAGAAGGGTCAGAGGGTAAGGGATCCTAGAGAGAAGGGTCATAGAGAACTATCTTGAAAAATGTTTAAGGTTTGGCAAGAAAAATCTAGCAAAGAAATCTGGTGAAAGAAAAATATCGGAGGCTCTGAGATGAATTGAATCAGTTAGACCGAAATGTTTTTTGAGGCTCAGAGGTATATCGGTGACACCGAAGTGGTTCTTGACGGTGGTACCGAAGAAGCAGTATGGAGTGAAACTGCTATATCGGTGACGCCAATTTTCTTTTGTCGATATTCCGAGTTGCAAATAGAAACTTGGCAAATATATTCTTGGTCATTTTGCCAAAGATTTTTTTTAGAAAACTTGACTGGATTTGGAAGAAAAAATCAATAAGATTTGCAAGGAATTTTCAATAAGATTTGCAATGAATTTTCAATAAGATTTGCAAGGAATTTTAAACTAGATGACGATTGAAAGGTAGCAAGGAAACATGCAACTAAAAGAGGAACCAATCAAGAAACTTCATCTAGATGATGGTCGGCGACTAGGTCACCTATATTAGAGTATATTGACTTAAGAGCCAAGCAAGAATACTTGATCATAGGTCATACTCATCATTAATCTCAAAATGGGAACCATTATTCATTTAAGCATTTTGATGTTCTCATATCACATTGAATTGCTTTGACTCATGACTTGGAATAAAGTTTCTTCAAGGATATGATTACATACCTTTGAGTGATGTTGACGACGATAGCATGTAGGTGACTTGTTGTGGATGCTAAAGTGTTGGAGTTTGGAGCTATCCTTCTTTGTTTGAACTAGATCCTCCTACATGGGTTAGTCATGCAAGTAATAACATGAATCTATCCAAATGACAAGAGTGAAATTTTGAATCAAATGTTTGTCAAGGATATAGTTTGTATTATCTTCTTCCTTCATCACAAAGAATAGTTGTTGATACTTGGTCATGACAAGATTTATTATAATTTGAGTTGATAGCAATCTTGTGGAGTGTAGTCCATCCAAGTACCTACAAAAGGGTTAGATGCGATACAAGGGACCATATGCTTCCAAGATATGAAATAGTATCAAGGAATAGTCATGTAAACTCATGCCCTTGCATGCATCCGACTGAGTCCCTAGAACAAGTTTGAAGCATCTATGAAGTTCAACTCACCCCTTAGGTGACAAAACACTTTCTCATCAAGTGGTTTTGTGAAGATATCCGCCAGTTGCTTATCGATACGAACATGTTTGAGATTAATATCTCCTTTGGCAACATGATCAAGAATGAAATGATGATGAACTTGTATATGCTTAGTTCACGAATGTTGCATGGGATTGTGTGCAATATTGATTGCACTCTCCTTATCACAAAACAATGGAACATGTTTCACATGTATTCCATAGTCTTTAAGAGTTTGGGTCATCCATAGCAGTTGCGCACAACAAGATTCGGTGGCGATATACTCAGCTTCAAAGCTACATAGAGATACCGAGTTTTGTTTCTTGGAAGACCAAGACACAAGAGATCTCCCAAGAAATTGACAAGTACCCAAGGTGGATTTCTATCAACCTTATCTGTGGCATAGTTCGAGTCCTAATATTCCATAAGGTCAGATGAAGATCCCTTGGGATATCAAATGCCAAAGTTTGGTGTATGTGTCAAGTATCTCACAATTATCTTCACGGCCTTAAGATGACACTCTTTGGGTGCTGCTTGATATCGGGAACATATGCACACACTTAGCATGATATCGGGATGAGAGGCACAAAGGTATAGTAATGAACCAATCATTGATCGATAAACCTTTTGTTCAACCGGGTTGTCCTCCTTAGTGAGGTCAACATGTACACTTCTAGGCATGGGGTTTTTCATACCTTTGCATTCTTGCATGTTGAACTTTTTGAACAAGTTCTTGGTATACTTTGTTTGAGCGACAAAGGTACCACCTCTCGTTTGCTTGATTTGCAAACCAAGGAAGAATTTCAGCTCACACATCATAGACATCTCATATTTCTCGGACATCAACCTTCCAAATTTCTCACTAAAATGTGGGTTAGTAGATCCAAAAATGATATCATCCACATAAATTTGGCACACAAATAATTCACCATTAACACTTTTTATGAACATGGTTGCGTCAATTTTACAATTTTCAAAACCCTTTTCTATAAGAAACTTTGTTAAAAATTTGTACCAAGCTTGAGGGGCTCGTTTAAGACCATAGAGAGCTTTGCGAAGTTTATAGACGGTTCACAAAGCCGGGAGGTGATGTCTACTACACAACTTGTTCTTGTAGACTTGTGTTAGGCCCCCAAGTGTAGAGTTTTGTAGGACAGTAGCAAATTTCCCTCAAGTGGATGACCTAAGGTTTATCAATCCGTGGGAGGCATAGGATGAAGATGGTCTCTCTCAAACAACCCCGCAACCAAATAAGAAAAAGTGTCTTGTGTCCCCAACACACCAAATACAATGGTAAATTGTATAGGTGCACTAGTTCGGCGAAGAGATGGTAATACAAGTGTAGTAATGATAGTAGATATTGATTTTTGTAATAGTAACAATAAAAAACAGCAAGGTAGCAAGTAACAAAAGTGAGCACAAACGGTATTGCAATGCTTGAAAACAAGCCCTAGGGTCTGTACTTTTGCTAGTGCAATCTCTCAACAATGCTGATATAATTGGATCACATAACCATTCCTCAACATGAAACGAAGAATCACTCCAAAGTTCTGATCTAGGGGAGACCTAAGAAGAAATTGTTTGTAGGGTATGAAACCACCTTAATGGTATCCTTTCTGATCGATCTATCCAAGAGTTCGTACTAAAATAACACCATATGATACACATCAACCAACTCTAATGTCACCAAGATACTCCAATGTCACCACAAGTATCCATGAGTTAATTATACGATACGCATCAAATAATTTCAGTTTCATAATACTCAATCCAACACAAAGAACCTCAGAGAGTGCCCCAAGATTTCTACCGGAGAAAGTTGGACGAAAATGTGCATCAACCCCTATGCATAGATTACCCCAATGTCACCTCGGGAATCCGCGAGTTGAGTGCCAAGACATAGATCAAGTGATCTCAAATCCATAAAAGTATTCAATCCGGTAATAACGAAATCTCAAAGAGAAAACTCAATTCATCACAACAAGATAGAGAGGGGAAAACACCATATGATCCAACTATATTAACAAAGCCCGCGATACATCAAGATCGTGCCAAATCAAGAACACGAGAGAGAGAGAGAGAGATTGAACACATAGCTACTGGTACAAACCCTCAGCCCCGAGGGTGGACTCCTCCCTCCTCAGCATGGCCTCCGCTGGGATGATGAAGATGGCCACCGAAGAAGATCTACCCTCTCCGGCAGGGTACTGGAACGCCTCCAGATTGGTTCTTCGTCGATACAGAGAGTTGCTGCGGCAGAACTTCAGATCTAGGGTTATTTCTAGGGGTTTCTGAATATATAGGATTTTTGGGTGTCGGTTTCACGTGAAGATGGGCCACGAGTGAAAGCACATTTGCTCCCTTGGTGGTTTTGGTAATTAATAACAACATATATGTCATTGAACTAATGTTTCCACTAAGCATATTTCAGGAAAAGTTCAATGATAGGGATGGCAAAAGGATTGTGGAGAAACCCCAAGATGCAAGGAAATGGATTGGCAAAGCTTCATGCAAGAGGAATCTACATTTTACTTTGTGAGAAATCACTTTGAGTCCATAGGAAAGCCGATACTATTAAAAGGGGGTAAGGTATTGTTGGTGAACAAGATGCTCCACGTGCACAAGAGATAGTCACCAAAAACACCCACAAGCTTTTCCACAAAAGTCTGTCCAAAGCCAAACATCCAAAATCGGTGCAACCAACAATGTCCACTCGGTGCCACCGATTCCAAAATTCAGACAGACCCATGCCAAACCCTAGCACATCGGTGCAACCGGTTCCACTTCGGTGCCACCGAGTTTGGGTTGCCAACTTTCTGTTACCTCGATTCACAAAATCGGTACCACCGAGTTTGTTGGATCGGCGTCACCGAGTTGCGCAATCTGACCGTTGGTTAGCTTATCGGTACCACCGAGAATTATATATCGGTCTCACCGAGATTCAAAAGTTACTGCCTTTTGGTCACTTCGGTACCACCGAGATTCACACATCGGTGTCACCGAGTTGGTCACTTTAGGTGTAACGGTTGGATTTTTGGGGATGCCTATATATACCCCTTCACCACCACCCACTCGAAAGAGAAGCACTCAGAACTATTCCATACTTGCCCCATCATATTTTCTGAGAGAGAGCCACCTACTCATGTGTTGAGATCAACCTTTTCCACTCCATCCATATGAATCTTGATCTCTAGCCTCCCCAAGTTGCTTTCCACCAAATCAATCTCTTCCACCATAGCCAAATCTGTGAGAGAGTGATTGTGTGTTGAGGAGTCTATCACCTTGAAGCACAAGAACAAGCAGTTCATCGACATTGCCGATCCTATTACCTTTTGGAGGGTGGTGCCTCCTAGATGGGTTAGGTGTCGCTTGGGAGCCTCCTACTTCGTGTTGTGGAGTTGAACCAAGAAGTTTGTACGGGCAAGGAGATCGCCTACTTCGTGAAGATCTACCCATAGTGAGGCAAGTCCTTCGTGGACGGAAGCCGTTATGGAATAGTCAAGGTTGCTACTTCGTGGACCCTTATGGGTGGAGCCCTCCGTGGACTCTCGCGACCGTTACCCTCCGTGGGTTGAAGACTCCATAAACGTGGACGTACGATAGCACCACCTATCGGAACCATGGGAAAAAACTTCGTGTCTACAAATTGCGTTTGATCTTCCTTCCTACCCTCTACTATACATGCTTGTTGTTACTTTCTGCTGCTATACTCTTAGACATGCATGTGTAGGGTGTACTTGACTTGCTATCAATGCTAAAATCTGCCAACACTTAAAATTGGGAAAAGGTAGGATTTTTATTTGGTCAAGTAGTCTAATCACCCCCCCTCTAGACATACTTTCGGTCCTACAAGTGGTATCAGAGCTTTGGTCTCCATTGCATTGGTCTCACAACCTGGGAGAGTATGGCGTCTAGTGAGGGAAATTATCACCATAGAGGTCCGTACTTTGATGGCACTAATTTTGCTAGTTGGAAGCACAAAATGAAAATGCATATTCTTGGTCATAACCCCGCCGTATGGGCTGTTGTTCATGTTGGCTTGCAAGGTGAATTCTTTGGTGATGGAAAGGAACCGGATCGTGAAGCAACCGCGGATGAATTGAAGTTGTTGCAATACAATGCTCAAGCATGTGACATTCTCTTCAACTGCCTATGCCCCGAAGAATTCAACAAAATCAGCCGTCTTGAGAATGCAAAAGAGATTTGGGATACTTTGGTTGATATGCACGAAGGTACCGAATCCGTGAGAAAATCCAAGTTGGACGTTCTTCAAAGTCAACTTGACAAGTTCAAGATGAAGGATGGTGAAGGAGTCGCAGAGATGTACTCTAGGCTAGCTCTCATCACCAATGAGATTGCCGGCTTAGGAAGCGAAGAAATGACCGACAAATTCATCATCAAGAAGATACTTCGAGGTTTGGATGAGAGATACGACACCGTGTGCACATTGATCCAAATGATGCCCAACTACAAAGATCTCAAGCCTATGGAGGTCATTGGAAGGATTGTTGCTCATGAGATGACACTCAAAGACAAAGAAGAGCTTCACAACAAGTCTAGCGGTGCTTACAAAGCCACAAGTGATGCTCCCGCAACTTCAAGCGACAACCTTGTCAGCAATGAAGAGATAAGAGTCATGGTCAAGAAATTCAACAAGTTCTACAAGAATAGAGGCAAAGAACGAAGCTCCAACTCAAGATATGAAGAGAAGCGTTCGTCAAGTCGTGACCGAAACTGCTACAATTGTGGGAAGCCCGGACACTACTCCAATGAGTGCACGGCTCCTTACAAACGAAGAGAAGAGTCACCTGGAAGATGAAGCTCAAGGAATGAATCACCTCAAAGAGAGAGAAGGAGTAGAGATGATCGTTATGAATGAAGACCCTCAAGGAGAAGTAGGGACTCGGAGAAGAAGGACAAGTACACCAAGAGCTACACAAGAAGAAGACATCAAGCTCATGTTGGTGAATGGGTTTCCGGCTCCGACTCCGACAACAACTCCGAGAGAAGCTATCATTCCAACTCCGACTATAGTCAAGATGAAGGTGTTGCCGGACTTGCACTAGTGACTACCAACTCCTATGATCTATTTGATTCACCAAATGAAGGAAGTGGAAGTTGCTTCATGGCTAAAGGCCCCAAGGTATCACATCCCGAGTATCTTGATTTCGATAGTGATGAAGATGATTTACTTTGTGATGATGACTTGCACTTTGATAAAACTAGTGATGTTAGTCAAAATGAACTTGATAATTCTCATGCTAGTCAAGATAAGTCATGTGATGATGATAAGATGAAAATAGAACAACTAACTAAAGAATTAAACACTCTTAAGTTAGCCCATGAATCTACTCTAGAAGATCATAGAGAGCTTGTAAGGACTCATGAGAAGCTACGCTTCGAGAAGCTCACCTTGGAGCAAGAACATGAGTTTCTTAAAGCTATCAATGACGATCTCCGAAAGAAGACTTCATATTATCTAGCCAAACGATTACTCTTGTCTACATTCATGCCACAAGTTAAGTCTAAGCAAACTAGTAACAAGGGCAAGAAATGTAAATATGGCATGAATACTTCATAAATGATAGATACGTTGGAGACGTATCAGCATCCCCAAGCTTAATTCCTACTCGTCCTCGAGTAGGTAAATGATAAAAGAAAATAATTTGTGAAGTGTGAATGCTAGCATAGTGCATAAGTTTGATCAATGATAATTTCAACCACTTCTCCTAGCATCATAACAACAACTCTTTCTCATAAAACTCAACATGATAAAGTAGCAACCAATTCACATGTTATGGTTCAAACAATGAATTCTCTTGAAACTTAACAACCTATGTTCTTAGTCACCAAACAATTGCAATTCAACTTGTTCTCAACAAAGTCTAAGTAAGAGCTCCACATACTCAATCATCATATAGTCTTCTATGATTGCTAGTACTCAAAGCATATTTTTAGAACAAATGGCATCCATCGAACACAGAGAAAGATAGGGGCTTAATGTTTCGCCTCCCAACTCATTTATCATAGAGATAATTGTCAACAATAATAAGTCATGATCAAATATATTTGGCTGGCCATATGTGCCTAGATCTTTCCCCACCACATGATGCTTGCCAACTAGAGAATAATTGAGGTTGAAATGAGAATGCATACTATTGACTCTTGCATAAAATTAAATACTAAAAGGTAAAAGATAGGCACTTCGCAGAGGGAAGCAGAGGTTGTCATGCGCTTTTTGGTTTTGTATGCACAATCCCTTAATGCAAAAGAACGTCACGTTATATTGCCCCTTATGATAGCGACCTTTTTTATACAGTCCATCGCCTTTATTACTTTGCCATCACAAGTTCGTACAACGCTCAATTTTCTCTTACACTAAATGATCAAACACATTTAGAAGCAATTTTTATTGCCTTTTTGCACCGAAGACAACTTACTTGAAGGATATTATTCAATCCATAGGTAGGTATGGTGGACACTCATGGCAAGAAACTGGGTTTAAGGGTTTTTGGATGCACAAGTAGTATCTCTACTTTGTACGAATTTTTGGCTAGCAAAAGATCCTAAGCAAACACCACATGTTGGAGGATCCATAACAATATAACTTCTATGCAAATATACACAACCATAACTCATTATGTTGTCTTTCTTTTCCAACTTCAACTAATTTTCTCAAGTTTGAAAATAATTAATGGGTATTCACAATCATAGAACATGTCCAAGATAATATATTTGTATGTGAAAGTTCTCTTCCTTATACTAATCATTCACGAATTGCTTGTATGACCAATATTGTGATTGTCAAGCTTAAAAAGATTTCACTTTCTAAACCCAATCTGAAGCTACTACTAGGCCTGATATGAACATATAATTTCAACTTCATGGTATTTAATTCATTCAACAATTTACTCATAGGATATAAGGGAAGCACAAGAGTAAATGACAAGCTACTCCAAAAAGATATAAGTGAAGATCAAGCGAGTAGTTAAGTAAATGGGTAGCCATTTGAGAACTCTCTCTCATCTAAAAACTTTCAGATCTAAGTATTTTATTAAAACAGCAAGCAAAACATAATAAAATTAAATTCCAAGAATAGCACACATCATGTGAAGAAGCAAAAACTTAGGCTCAACCGCTACTAACCGATAATTGTTGATGAAGAAAGGTGGGATGCCTACCGGGGCATCCCCAAGCTTAGATGCTTGAGACTTCTTGAAATATTATCTTGGGATACCTTAGGCATCCCCAAGCTTTAGCTTTTGTGTCTCCTTAATTCCTTTTATATCACAGTTTCCCTAAATCTCAAAAACTTCATCCACACAAAACTCAAAAAGAACTCATGAGATAGGTTAGTACACATAAGAACAAATCAACACTTCATGCACTGCCAAGACAAGTTGCACAATAATTTTCAAACATCAACTACTATTTACTATCATTTCCACTATTTATATCTACCAATATAGGCTATGGAAACTATAGGATAAGTAGATAACAAAACTATGACAGCAATTTGTTCAAACAGAACAGTCTGTAGCAATCAATTAAACCAGTGTACTTCTGTAATTCAAAAAATTATGAAAATTTAGGAAATGATAAATATTTTATATGAAAATACTGTGTAAAAAATTCAGAAACTTTCCACGTTCCAGTAAAATATGAAAATTCAAACACTACAGCAAAAGTTCCTATTTTTACACAGCACACATCAAACATGAAATTCAAGCATCCTAAAAGGCAATTCTTGGAACTTTTTATTGAAAAACAAGATTATAAATAACACCTAAGAGAAAATAAAAAAATATAATGATGATCCAAGCAAAGCACATATTATGTGACAAATAAAAATATAGCTCTAAGTAAGATATACCGATAATGTTGAAGACGAAAGAGGGGATGCCTTCCGGGGCATCTCCAAGCTTAGGCGCTTGAGTCTTCCTTGGATATTACCTTGGGGGTGCCTTGGGCATCCCCAAGCTTAGGTTCTTGTCACTCCTTTTTCTCCTCATATCGGTGTCTCACCCAAAACTTGAAAACTTCAATCACACAAAACTTAACGGAACTTCGTGAGATGGGTTATTATAATAAATAAAGATCATTCACTAAGGTACTCTCAAGACAATATTAATAATTGTTCTCACATAATACCTACTGTATTCTACCATTCCCATAATTTATATCACTGAATATAAGCTGTGGGAACACTAAAACAAGCAAACTATGCATGCAAAACGGAATCTGTCAAAAACAGAACAGTCTGTGAAGATCTGTAGTATCACCATACTTACCTGTCTCTAAAACTTCTGAAACATTATGAAAACCTGAATAATTTGTATATAAACACTGTGTAAAAATTTCAGATCATTATCACGCTCCAGTAAAAAATTAAAATTCCTGTACTGGAATCAAAAGTTTCTGTTTTGGTTCAGCATCAATTCTACTCATCTGGTGCGTCATCCCAAAGGATTTACTTGGAAATTTATTGAAATAAAAGACACAAAACATGATTAATAAAGTAGCTTAATCATGTGAACACTCAAAAACATAAAGTAAAAGTGTTGGGTTGTCTTCCAACAAGCGCTTTTCTTTAATGCCTTTTAGCTAGGCATGATGATTTCAATGATGCTCACATAGGAATAATAATTGAAACATGCAAAAGAGCATCATGAATCTCATGACAAGCACATTTAAGTATAACCCACTTCCTATGCATAGGGATATTTTTAGCAAACAATTTATGGGAACAAGAATCAACTATCATAGGAAGGCAAAACAAGCATAACTTCAAAACTTTGAACACATAGAGAGGAAACTTGATATTATTACAGTTCCTACAAGCATATGTTCCTCCCTCATAATAAAATTCAGTAGAATCATGAATGAATTCAACAATATAACTATCACATAAAGAATTCTTTTCATGATCTACAAGCATAAAATTTTCATTACTCTTCACATAAGCAATTTTCTTCTCATTCATAGTAGTGGGAGCAAACTCAACAAAATAACTATCATAAGACACTTGATTGACATAACCACATTCAATATTAAAATCATGATGACAAGTTTCATGGTTACTATCGCTCTTTATAGCATACATGTCATCATCATAATCATCATAGATAGGAGGCATGCCATCATCATAATAAATTTGCTCATCGAAACTTGGGGGACAAAAAATATCATCTTCATCAAACATAGCATCCCCAAGCTTGTGGATTTGCATATCATTAGCATCATGGATATCCAGAGAATTCATACTAACAATATTGCTATCATGCTCATCATTCAAGGAATTCTCATTAAGTATTTTCATAAATTCTTCCTCTACCAATTGAGCACAATTTTCTGAACCATCATTTTCACGAAAGACATAAAAAGACGAAACTATTGAGGCAACCTCAATTCCATTTTTTTGTGGTTTTCTTTTATAAAACCGAACAAGTGAAAAACAAGAAACTAAAAGATTTAACTGCAAGATCTAAAGATATATCTTCAAGCACTCACCTCCCCGGCAACGGCGCGAGAAAAGAGCTTGATGTCTACTACATAACTTGTTCTTGTAGACTCGTGTTGGGCCTCCAAGCGCAGAGTTTTGTAGGACAGTAGCAAATTTCCCTCAAGTGGATGACCTAAGGTTTATCAATCCATGGGCGGCGTAGGATGAAGATGGTCTCTCTCAAACAACCCTGCAACCAAATAATCAAAAGTGTCTTGTGTTCCCAACACACCAAATACAATGGTAAATTGTATAGGTGCACAAGTTCGGCGAAGAGATGGTAATACAAGTGTAGTAATGATAGTAGATATTGATTTTTGTAATAGTAACAATAAAAAACAGCAAGGTAGCCAGTAACAAAAGTGAGCACAAACGGTATTGCAATGCTTGAAAACAAGGCCTAGGGTCCGTACTTTCGCAAGTGCAATCTCTCAACAATGCTAATATAATTGGATCACATAACCATCCCTTAACGTGCAACAAAGAATCACTCCAAAGTTCTTATCTAGGGGAGAACATAAGAAGAAATTGTTTGTAGGGTACGAAAACACCCTAAAGGTATCCTTTCCGATCGATCTGTCCAAGAGTTCGTACTAAAATAACAACATATGATACACATCAGCCAACTCTAATATCACCTAGATACTCCAATGTCACCACAAGTATCCATGAGTTAATTATACGATACACATCAAACAATTTCAGATTCATAATACTTAATCCAACACAAAGAACCTCAAAGAGTGCCCCAAGATTTCTACCGGAGAAAGTTGGACGAAAATGTGCATCAACCCCTATGCATAGATTACCCCAATGTCACCTCGGGAATCCGCGAGTTGAGTGCCAAGACATAGATCAAGTGATCTCAAATGCATAAAAGTATTCAATCCGGTAATAACAAAATCTCAAAGGGAAAACTAAATTCATCACAACAAGATAGAGAGGGGAAAACACCATATGATCCAACTATATTAACAAAGCCCGCGATACATCAAGATCGTGCCAAATCAAGAACATGAGAGAGAGAGAGAGATTGAACACATAGCTACTGGTACAAACCCTCAGCCCCGAGGGTGGACTACTCCCTCCTCGGAATGGCCTCCACCGGGATGATGAAGATGGACACCGGAGATGATCTACCCTCTCCGGCAGGGTACTGGAACGCCTCCAGATTGGTTTTTTGTCGATACAGAGAGTTGCGGCGGCGGAACTTCTGATCTAGGGTTATTTCTGGGGGTTTCTGAATATATAGGATTTTTGGGCGTCGGTTTCACGCGAAGATGGGCCACGAGGGGCCCACAAGACACCAGGGCGCGCTAGAGGGGGCTGGCGCGCCCTGGTGGGTTGTGGCCACGTCGTGGCTCTTCTGGCCCTCCCACGAAGCTTCTAGTGCCTCTCTTGTTCCAAAAAAAGTCGTCAAAAAGTTTCGTTGCATTTGGAGAACTTTTATTTCTGCACAAAAAACAACACCACGGTAGTTCTGCTGAAAACAGCGTCAGTCCGGGTTATTTCCATGCAAATCATACCAAAACCATATAAAATTATTGTAAATATGGCATGAATACTTCATAAATTATAGATACGTTGGAGACGTATCAGGAGGTTGTTCAACATAGACTTCCTCCTCAATTTCACCATTTAGAAAAGCACTTTTAATTTCCATGTGGTAAAGTGTTATATCACGGTGACTAGCATAAGCAAGAAGAATGGGAATGGACTCAAGTCTAGCAATAGGGGCCTAAGTCTCTCCATAGTCCATACCTTGGACTTGAGTGTAGCCTTGAGCTACAAGATAACCCTTGTTGCGTACTACTTGTCCATTTTCATATTGCTTTTTGCAAAACACCCATTTTGTTCCAATGTTGTTGTTTTCGTCCTTGGGATTTTCTATGAGAGTCCAAACTTGATTCCTCTCGAAGTTGTGTAGCTCCTCGTGCATAGCTTTCTCCCAATCCGGGTCTTTGAGAGCATCTTTAACCTTAATAGGCTCAATAATACAGATAAATGAGTAATTCTCACAAAAGTCAGCTAAGCGAGTTTTAGAGCGAGTGATTCTCCCGTTTCTTATATCGCCAAGAACTTTATCTATGGGATGATCTTTGTCCACTCTTGCTCGAACTCGGGGTAGCTTTTGCTTGTTGGATGGCGGAGTTTCCTCATTATCATCTTCTTCTTCGTTATTGTTGAATGTGTCATTCCCTTGTGGAGGTTGAGGTGGATCATCTTGATGAACTTCTTCACACTCTTCATCTTGTCGTGTACCACTTGTGGATGCCTCCACGTTATGTTTTGGTCACCTTAACGTGAGGTAGGGGCTTCCACTTGAGTTGATGAAGTACTTTCCTTCACTTCCATGGGATGAATCTTGCCTATGGACAAGTCTTGGATGGCTTCCGAAGGTTCCTTATATCCTACATCATTTGGCAATTGTTCGACTTGTGAACCATTAGTTTCCTCAAACTTCACATCTACTGTCTCTTCAACTTTTCGAGTGAAGTTGTTGTAGACACGGTAAGTCTGAGAGATTGATCGGTAACCGAGTAGGAAACCTTCATGAGATTTAGGAGCAAATTTAGAATGACGATGCTTATCAAGAGTGTAGCACTTTGAGCTGAATACCCAAAAGTATCCAACTTGGGGTTTGTTACCGGTGAGTAGCTCGTATGCCATTTTACCGAGAAGCTTGTATAGATAGAGTCGGTTTGTTGCATGAAAATTTGTTTCCTCCGGTTCCGCCAAAAAGTGTCGTGGAGTCTTGTACTCGTAGAGCATCGTCCTAGCCATCTCTATGAGAGTACGGTTCTTCCTCTCAACAACTCCATTTTGTTGAGGCGTGTACATAGCCGAGAACTCATGTGAGATGCCTTCTTCGTCAACAAAGGTATCCACATTTGTGTTCTTGAACTCTAATCCGTTATCGCTCCGAAGTTTCTTGATCTTCACTTCAAACTGATTTTGGGCCTTTCGAGCGAAGTTCTTGAAGATCTTTTGAACCTGTGACTTATCATCAAGAAAGAATATCCACGTAAATCTGGAAAAATCATCAACTATAACTAAACCAAAAGAGTTTCCACTGAGGCTCTTGTAAGCATTGGTACCGAAAAGATCCATATGAAGCATCTCAAGTGGTCTCTTGGTAGGCACTACAAAGTCTATCTTTATCAAAGATTACATCTTTAACACCAAGTATGTGATCTCCTTTAATGAGTTTGTCTAGATTACGCATACCAACATGTCCTAGCCTTTTATGCCATAACCAACATTTAGAAGATTTTGCAATACGACAAGTGCGAGGTTGGGCTCTCTTAGTGAAATCAGCAATGTTTAGATCGCCTCTACAGAAACTGGTAAATACCATGTTATGATTGTCTCGACAAAACACTTGGCAATCTACTTTGGTAAATTGCATACTGAAACCGAAGTCGGCAAGTTCATATACGGAAAGAAGATTGTAGCCAAGGGATTCAACGAGCATGACATTTTGAATGGAGCTATCATGAGATATGGCCACCTTACCAAGGCCAAGTACCTTACCCTTGGAGTTGTCTCCGAAGGGCACGTACCTGCGTGGTCCATTATTTTGTGTGATCTCATGAAACATGTCTCTATCTCCGGTCATGTAGTCGATGCATCCACTGTCGAGATTCCATCCCTTTCCACCGGACATGCAGTCTTTGAAGTTTGCCATGAGACTTAGATTCTTCATAGTCTTCTCAAACTCAATGTCGAATTCCTCATCTTCATCATAGTAGCCATGTTCCACATTGTCATCATCAAATGGGATATCCTCGTCACAAACATCAAGTGAATCGTTAGAATTTTGATCATGACAATATTGAAGAGAATGAATGCGAATGACTTCTAGAATGATATTATTGATAGTCATAACATCTCCTTTAGCACGCATGAGATCAAGAAGCTCAAAAAGGCAATCATCAAACTTGGGATCACTAGGCTTATTTTTGTGGAATGCAATAGTTTTATGAAGAATTTCATCAAGATTATTTAAAGAGAAATTTGGGTGTCTCTTTTCGAAATCTTTCCACAAAGTGTAGGCACAAGTAAAGTTTTGCGTGGAACCAAGCACGGAATTAGGTAATGCTCTAATGATGAGATTGATAGTCCTTAGATTACGAAGCATGTCAATTTCTTCCTCATGAGTAGGATGCAAGGGATCAATGGGAGGCACATATGGAGTATGAATATACTTTCTCAAGTTAAATTCATTGAATATATCAAACATTTCATCTCTCCAATGAGCATAGTACTCCCCATTGAGAATATGCACTCTACGTCTAATACTCCCAAATGTAGATATATCCATCTTCCTCCATTGGTGATAAAACCAAAGGAATGGAGACCAAAGCTCTGATACCAATTGTGTGATCGAGAACAGGCATCTAGAGGGGGAGTGAATAGACACTTACCAAGACAAATGAGCAAGTTTTAGTTCACTTAAAGTTTAGGCAGAATTTGCACAAGTTAAGTTGCATCCAATGAATCCTACACATGCATATCTAGAGATTAAGAAGTGGAATGTAAAGAGCATGCATTTGCAAGAAACATAAAAGGATGGTAGAGTAGAAAGATCAAATGCAATGAAGACTCAAAGATTTTTCCCGTGGTTCCGATAGGTGGTGCTATCGTACGTCCACATTGATGGAGGCTTCAACCCATAGAGGGTAACGGTTGAGTGAGTCTACGGAGGGCTCCACCCACGAAGGGTTCACGAAGAAGCAACCTTGCCTATTCCACCATGGCTTATGTCCACAAAGGACTAGCCTCACTCGGGGTAGATATTCATGAAGTAGGTGATTGATACGTCTCCAACGTATCTATAATTTTTGATTGTTCCATGCTAATATATTATCATTCTAGGATACTTTTTGGGTCTTTATTTACCAATTTAGAATATTTTTGAGCACTAACCAATTGACCCAGTGCCCAGTGCCAGTTGTTGTTTTCTGCATGTTTTTTCCTTTTCAAGTTTACAATACCAAACGAAGTCCAATTGCCACGAAACTTTTTGATGATTTTTTCTGGACCAAAAGAAGACCGAGAAACTTCGGAAGGAGGTCGGGAGGCACACGAGGGGCCCATCACACATCAGGGCATGCCCTTGGGGGTGCATCCCTTGATGTGTGGTGGCCCCCTCGTGGCTCTTCCGACGTCCCTCTCTGGCCTATAAATTCGCTAATATCGCAAAAACCCTGAAGGAAGTACCGAAACCCTTTTTCAGCCGCCGCAAGTCTATGTTCCGTCGTGAAGCCATCTAGAGCTCCGTTCCGGCACCCTGCCATAGGGGGGATCGATCACGGAGGGCCTCTTCATCAACCTTGATGCCCTCATGATGATGTGTGAGTAGTTCACCACAGACCTACGGGTCTATAGCTAGTACCTAGATGGCAATCTCTCTATCTTATGATCTTCAATACAATGGTCATCGCATCTTCGCTTTGATCTATCCGATGTAATCCTATTGTGCGGTGTGTTTGTTGGGATCAGATGAATTGTGGGTTTATGTTCATATTATTCATGAAATGTATTTGAGATGCCTCTGATATATGTTATCTCTTAATTGCATGATCATTATAGCTTCGTAATACTCTTCGATCTATTGATGTGCTTTGGCCAAGTAGGTTGATATTTCATAGGTGGGAGTGGTGCGTTCTGGTAGGTTCAACCTGGCGAGTTTCTAAATCCCAGTGACAAAGTAGGGACAAGATGCATCTTTGTGTTGTTGCTACTAAGGAGAAAACGATGGGGTTTATTGATATTGATTGAGTTTACTTTGTTAACATTATGTCATCGTTCTCTAAGCATTACTCTGTTTTACTTAATACTCTAGATGCATGCTGGATAGCGGTCGATGGGTGGAGTCGGCCTATTTGCTTATGGACGTGATGCCTATATACACATGATCATTTCCGTGAAAATCGCATAACTATCCGCTTTTCTATCAATTGCCCAACAGTAATTTGTTACCCATCGTATGCTGCCTACATGAGAGATGCCGCTAGCGAACACTATGGCCCCCGGGTCAATTCACTTATATATTTGCAAACGCTAATATTACCTCCCTGCCTTTATTTAGTTTTTATTTATTTTGCAATTTATATTTATCAACAATTATCTACACAACTCATTTGCTTGCAAATAACGAGATCAAGGGGATTGACAACCCTCTTGCCCGCGTGGGGTGCAAGTCGTTTGTTCATTTGTGTGCAGCCGCTGAAGACAGTTGAGGATTGATATTCCTATTGGTTCGATAAACCTTGGTTTCATAACTCAGGGAAATACTTACCCACTTTGTGCTGCAATTACCCGTTCCTCTTCACGGAAAACCCAACACAGATCACAAGTATCACGAAGGATTTCTGGCGCCGTTGCCGGGGAATATCATCATCAACTACCAAGTAACTTCACACAAATTTTCATTCACTTGCTTATCTTTTTATTTTCTATTATATTTAGCTTGTGACATAAAAAACAAAAATACAAAAATATTTATCTTTGTTTGTTACTAGTTTACTCTTTTGCTTGCTTGAAGTTGCTATCATGTCTGATTTTGAAATTAGTGGTGTATCTGCCGCTAGTGCGGAAGCCCTTGAACACCCAACTTCACCTTGTGCTAATAATGGTAAAAGAAATTTTGAGGAACTTGCTAAGGAAAAACTTGATAATCTTGCGGATGATGATCCTTCTAAAAGTGAACCCACTATGCACACAAAGAAACTTCATAAGGTAGTGGGAATATTATTGGCAATAGTGTGATTCAAGATTTTTTTCACTTGTGCGGGATCATTGCCATTGATGGGAGGTTCCATTTTATTAGAACTACAAGTTATGCGGATGTTGTATCTACACTTATAGCACAATTGGAAAGACAATTTGTCCATATGCATCCTTTCATACAATGGTTGTTTCTAGAATTATCTAATATTCAGGAAGCTCCTACTAAACGTCTAGCCACTATATTTCTTGCTCAAGAATTTGACAATATTATACAAGAGGCTATAGATATATTTTATTATTATAGGATTAATTGTGAGTTTCCACCAATAGAAGGAATTATTTATGAGATGGAAGGGGTAAGAAAACTAAGATCAACGGACTATGTTGCGTATGATGAAAACCTTAGAAAGAAGGTTCCACCTAATGTCCTAGTTGATAAAATCTCTGAACATAATGATCAATTTGCTATACCAAAACTTGGAATGGGTTATGATCTTGACAGAGAATTAATAAAATACCTTCATCAAAATCTTTACAATGAGGAAATAGTTATCACCTATGAGAAACCTAAAGAAGAGCCTCCTATTCCTCCTGAAATAGCTCTCTCGGATCCTTGTGTTGTGAAGTTTAGTCCCTTCAATTATTTTTGTTTACCTATTAGAAAACTTGCTAATGAAAGAGTGGAATATGGTTATGGCATGACGGATCGTTCCCGTGGATACTACAATACTTGAAACTATGCATTATGCCTAGCTAGGGGCATACAACAATAGCGCTTGTTGGGAGGCTACCCAATAGTTATCTTTAATTTTTTGCTTCAAACTTTCTGTTTGTTTTTTATAACATGATTATTTACTCTGTAATGATTATGTTTTTTTGTTTAAACTAGTGTTTGTGCCAAGTAAATCCTTTGGGATGACTCACAAGATGAGTAGAATCGATGCTGAAACTAAACATAAACTTTTGACTCTAGTACAGGAATTTTCATTTTTTTTCTGGAGCGTGATAATGATCTGAAATTTTTACACAGTATCTCTATACAAATTTTCTAGGTTTTCCTAATTTAAAAATTGTTAGAGTTACACAAGTATAGGTTATCTACAGATTTCTACAGACTGTTCTGTTTTAAACAGATTCTGTTTTTGCATGCATAGTTGCTTGTTTTGATTATGCTATGGATAGTATCGGGGGGTATAAGCTATGGAGAAGTTAGAATACAGTACCTATTATGCATTTATGAAATTTATAACAGTACTTAAAATATGCAATATGTTTCTTATACTAACGGATCTCACAAAGTTTTGTTAAGTTTTGTGTGATTGGAGTTTTCAAGTTCTGGTTGTTATCATGATGGACAAAGGAATAAGGAGTAGCAAGAGCCTAAGATTGGGGGTGCCCAAGGAACCCAAAGGTAATATTTTGAAGGATACAAAAGCTTCTAAGCTGGGGCATGCCTCGGAAGGCATCCCCTCTTTCGTCTCAAATCCATCGGTATGTCACTTGAAGATATATTTTTATTCGTCACATGATATGAGTTTTGCTTGGAGCGTCGTTTGCTTTTGTTTGCTTTTACTTTCAGTTTGCCACAATCATTGTTTTCTGGACACACCTATTTATGAGAGACACACCTTCATCATAATTTGTTAGAATACTCTATGTGCTTCACTTATATCTTTTGAGCTTAGCAGTTGCTCTATTGCTTCACTTATATCTTTTTGAGCACGGTGGCGTGTAGATTTTATAGAAATGATTTCACTCTCATTCTTCACTTATATTTGTTTCAGAGTTAATAAATAGTGACGGTAATTTGCATGGGTCATAAGACTAGTCCAAAAATATTAGGTATTCAATGAATGATAATCAAAACCATCATTGTCGGTGTACTAAAGATCTGGTCCTTTAGTACCCCGTACTTGTGCACGGACAGTTGTAGCCATACCTGCGGCAAGGCCTACCGGAGGACGGCTGGAGACAGATGCGAGATATCAAGAAGGCGTTAAAGCTGAAGATCAGAAGACCGAAGGCTGGGCGTCCGGCAAGATCTTGCTGGGCTGGCCCGTTAAGCCCCGACCCCCGGCAAGATCAGCACCCGGCAAGATCCCACCGCTTCAGCATAGTGCCGCCGCTCCAACGCAGCGACCAGCCTGTCGTTTAGGGCTTGTCCTCCTGGTTGCGTGTGACGGCGCTGGCCGCAGAAGGGGTTAAGCAGTGCTGATGGGACGAGTCCTTCTTCCCATCCCCAAGAAAGGCAGGGACACCTGTTCAGAGCATTGAATGCGTCTTGTCCTGAGACGCTTGTCCTAGGACGTTTGTCCTAGGGCCTCAGTAGTAATCATGAGATACTGGTAATCATGAGATACTGTAGATACTTTACACCTCATGTACTTCGCCGCTGTTGGAGACCCCTTGGGCGTATAAAAGGAGGCCCAAGGCGTAGCTATAGGAGGGAGGAGACATTGGACCCGTTCTGCATGCGTAGCTACTACTGTAGCTCACGAAACTTGGCCAAGAACATCCACAGTAATACAACCAAGCAGGAGTAGGGTTTTACGCTTCCGAGCGGCCCGAACCTGGGTAAAATCCCCTCGCGCTGATCGTCAGTTCCGCTCTTTGTGCCGTCCTTTCTCCCCTGCCGAACCGTAAAGGGATCCCTCGGTCCCATAGGTGTTCGTTTCCCCGACATCTTTGGCGCGCCAGGTAGGGGAAAAGGTTGCGCGAACCCGACCTGGCGGTCAGCGCGCCAGTTCTTGATCATCTTCATCGCCATGGCTCCCAAGAAGAAGGGCGCTACGGCGGTTGATCTGCCCACGTCCAGCCTCCCCGTACCTACGGAGACGGGTGATGGCGCGGACGCTGGTGGAGGAGGTGGAGGTCTTGAGCCTCCGCGATGTTCTGGCGATCCGAGCCAGGCGAGCGCCAGGTCCAAGGACGGAGCCGTGCTACCTAAGGGTGGCGCGGCAAACTCCAAGTGCGGGACGGCGCCCTCCAAGACACCCACGCCGGCGCATGCACCGCGACCTTCTCAGGACGCGCGCGACGTGCAGCACCGTGACGTCGGTGGTTCCAAGCATCCCCATGGGAAAACCCCTGCGCATCACTCTCAAGATGCGCGGGGCCGAGATCCATGTCAACATGCCGGTGGAAGCCGCGCACGGGTGCAGGACCGTGACGGTGCTCCTTCTGACCCAATTAGGAGTCTGAGCACCTCGCGCTCTTCACATCTTTCGCCGCCGCCTACACCAGCAGAAGCGTTGGCGCGAGCTCAGCTGCTCCTAGACTTCCCTCCCGCTGTGGAGAAGCTAGATGAGTGGAGAGCTACCATTCAGAGCCTCATCGGTCTGGCTAACAACGACAGGCCGTAGCAAGCGGAGCCTTTGCGGCGGCAGTCTACTGGGCCGGTGCGTGCTGATGGCGAGAAGACCGGAGGCGGTGCATCTACGATACGCTCCCCTCCACCACGTCAAGAGCGGTCGCTAACCCGGCGGGTCGACACCCGTGATGACGATTCCACGGCGTCGTCCGATCCGCGGGTTCGCCGCGATCAGCGTCTGATCCTTCGGGAACGACAGAAGGAGGACGCTCGAACCACCATCGAGCGGCGACGGGAAGCGCATCGTCAATCCGACAAGCGCGCGGGACCCACTGTCGACGAGCCTGCACCAGGGTATCCTGGTAGCCTGCCTTACGAGGTGGGCTGTCTAGCGTTTACTCGTGAGCTGCGGCGAGTCCAGTGGCCCAACTCCCGCTCTTTCAAGCCGGAGGTGCCGGAGAAGTACGACGGCAAGACTCATCCGTCAGAGTTCCTGAGCATCTACACCATTGCGGTGCAGGCTGCCGGGGCTCGAGACGACAAGATCCTCGCCAACTACTTCCCGTTGGTGCTGAAGCCCAACGTCAGGTCGTGGTTGATACATCTGCTGGAGAATTCCATTTCCTCCTGGGCAGATCTGTGTCATGAGTTTGTTGGCGCCTTTACTGGCGGCCACCAAGCTCCTGGCCAGGAAAGCGACTTGCATATCATTCCCCAAAAGGATGGCGAAACCTTGTGCAAGTACATCCAAAGGTTCTGCCGTATCCAGCACAACATTCCAGGCGTTCATCCTGCCGCTGTCATCAGCGCCTTCCATCAGAATGTGCGCAACCGCAAGATGCGGGAAGAGCTTGCTATGAACAAGGTCAGGGATGTCGCCGAGCTTTACGTCTGGCCGACAAATGTGCTCGGGCAGAAGAAGGAAGGAGGCGCCCCGGCGAGAACGCTGGCGCAGGAGTCGACTCCGGAAGCGAGGGCGCTGCTGCCCCGGCAAAGAAGGGCCACCGGAAGGCCAGGAAGCGCAAGGGCAAGGCCGTGCTTGCTGTCGAGGGATCCGGCAACCCCGGCACCGCCAAGAAGGCCAAGGCTGGCGGCCCCGGCAAGGAGGTTGCCGGGTGTGCCGCATGTCAGGCCTTGGCGGCTGCCGACAAGCCGGAAGGCTCCGCCAAGCAGTACTGCAAGATCCACCGCACCAAGGGGCACGATCTCCAAAACTGCCGGCAAGTTGAGGAGCTTGTCGAGAAGCAGAGAGCCGAGTACGAAAGGCGAGACAAGGAGAAAGCCCAGGATGGCGCTGGAGGGTCCAGCAGGAAGCGCGGTCGAGGGGGTCGCCGCGGCAAGGCTAAGCAACAGAAGGAGCGGCCCGCCCGAGGCCACGACAAAGAGCAGGGGGATGATGATGCAGAGGGCGACGAGTCCAGCGAGCACGAGTTCCAGAAGGCTACAGAGGCCATGTGCGTTGACGGGGGCGCCTCGTTGCATTCCTCTCACCGCCAGCTCAAGCGGTGGGCGCGCGAGATTAATGCGGCAGAGCCATCCCTCGATGCCCGGAAGCCACTGAAGTGGTCCCACACGCCTATCATTTTTGACGCCGAGGACCACCCTGATCGCACAACTACGGTCGGGTGTTTGCCGTTGTTGGTTTCACCAACGATCCGCAACCTCCAAGTGACGAAAATGTTAGTTGACGGTGGGGCCGGCCTGAACCTGATCTCGCCCGATGTGATCAAGAGATTGCGAATTCCCGATGAAGATCTCGAGGAAATAGGCTCATTCCAAGGGGTCAATCCGGGAAGGAACCAGCCGAAGGGCAAGATCACCTTGCCCGTGACGTTTGGCAGCGAGTTCAACTTCAGGACGGAGAAAATCGTCTTCGACGTCGCCAAGATTCCGTTACCCTATAATGGGATTCTTGGTCGCCCGGCGCTGGCCAAGTTCTTGGCGGCATCGCACTACGCCTACAACGTGCTGAAGATGCCCGGGCCGATGAGCGTCATCACCATCCACTCCGACAAGAAGGATGCGCTTATATGCACTGACAAACTCTACCGGGAGGCAGTTGCAGCATCTGCCGCCAAGGCACCTGCTCCTGTCGCTGAAGCTCCCGGGAAGAAGAAGAAGCCCGGCAAGACCTCTAGCACCCACTCCGGCAAGCGCACCTCCTCGGAGTGCTGCGCTTCCGTCGAGGACATGCCGGAGAGCTCTGCCGGCAAGAGCAAGAAATCCAAGGCAGCTCCACCCGAGACCAAGAAGGTGTCCGCCAAGGAGAATGGTACGGGAGGAACTTTCACCATAAGTTCTACCGTTGATGACAAATAGGAAAGCGCGCTCGTTGCCTTCCTGCGGGCGAATATCGATGTGTTTGCATGGCAACCATCTGATATCCCCGGTGTTCCCAGGGAGGTAATTGAGCACCACCTTGCTGTCTGCCCTCACGCGCGGCCCGTCAAGCAGAAGATCAGGAAGCAAGCCTTGGAGCGGCAAGAGTTTATCGCCGAAGAAATCAGAAAGCTTGAAGCGGCAGGTCTGGTTAGAGGAGTCCTCCATCCGACATGGTTGGCTAATCCAGTTGTAGTCCGCAAGGCGAATGGAAAATGGAGGCTATGTATCGACTATACTGATGTCAATAGAGCCTGTCCAAAAGATCCTTTTCCCTTGCCGCGCATCGACCAGATTGTGGACTCCACTTCTGGCTGTGATTTGCTGTCATTCCTTGACGCATATTCAGGCTACCATCAGATTTTCATGTCCAAAGAAGACAAAGAGAAAACCGCATTTATCACCCCATGTGGCACGTATTGCTTCATACGTATGCCTTTCGAGTTGAAAAGTGCTGGTTCGACCTTCGCAAGAGCTGTCCAGATTGGTTTCGAGACCCAGCTACATAGAAATATGGAAGCCTATATGGATGACATAGTGGTCAAGACCAAGGACAAGGCAACTCTTGTTCACGACTTAGAAGAGACGTTTGCAAATCTGCGTAGGATCAATCTGAAGCTCAATCCCGAGAAGTGCGTGTTTGGCGTTCCATCCGGCAAGCTTTTCGGGTTCTTTGTATCTCAGCGTGGAATTGAAGCCAATCCCGACAAGATCAAGGCAATTGAGCAGATTGAAGCACCAAGACGTGTCAAAGATGTGCGCCGACTTGCCGGCTGCGTTGCTGCTCTGAGCAGGTTCATCTCCAAGTCCGATGAGCGCGCCCTGCCTTTTTTCAAAATCTTGAAGAAGGCAGGACCAACGAAATGGACTCCGGAAGCGGAGGCAGCGCTGCAGGACTTGAAGAGGTACCTCTCCTCTCCGCCGACACTGGTCGCACCTAGGCCACAAGAGCCGTTGCTGCTGTATCTAGCGGCAACGAATCAAGTGGTTAGTGATGCGCTAGTGGCGCAGAGAGAAGCAGACGAAGATGCAGCGGCAGCGGCGAGCCCGTCAAGCGACAAGCCAGGACCATTCCCGGCAGAGTCTGGTGCCGACAAGACAGAGCTCGCGCAGTCAAGTGAAGCAGTGCAGAAGAAGAAGATGGTGCAGCGCCCAGTCTATTTTGTCAGCTCCCTTTTGCAGGGGGCTAGGTCAAGATATTCTGGTGTGCAAAAGCTGCTCTTCGGCCTCCTTATGGCCTCGAGGAAGCTACACCATTACTTCCAAGCACACGAGATTACCGTCGTCACTCGCTTTCCGCTGCGACGGATCTTGCGGAATCCAGATGCAACCGGCAGGATTGTGGAGTGGGCGTTGGAGCTGTCATGCTTTGGCCTCAAGTTTGAAAGCACTTCAACTATTCAGAGCAGAGCCTTGGCAGAGTTCATTGCAGAGTGGACACCAACACCAGACGAAGAAAGTTGTCCCCGGCAAGGAAACAGATCGCGAATGGATTATGTACTTTGATGGGGCTTTTTCTCTGCAAGGCGCCGGTGCTGGCGTGCTGCTTGTCGCACCCACCGGAGAGCACCTCAAGTATGTGATTCAGATGCACTTTCCCCGGGAGAGATCAACGAACAACACTGCAGAGTATGAAGGGCTGCTTGCCGGTCTCAGGATCGCGGCGGACCTTGGGATCAAGAAGCTCATCGTCAGAGGTGACTCCCAGCTTGTCGTCAGGCAAGTCAACAAGGATTACCAGAGCCCGTTGATGGAAGCTTATGTCGATGAAGTGAGGAAGTTGGAGGAGCGTTTTGACGGTTTGCAAACAGAGCATGTTCCTCGAGCAGAGAACTGCATTGCTGACGACCTGTCGAAGCGTGCTGCCCTTAAGTTACCTGTGGAACCAGGAACTTTTGTGCTCCGCCTGACTCAGCCATCCGTAACACCACCGACGAGGCCGGACAAGAGAAGGAAGTTAAGTACCAGCAAGTACTTCCCGGCAGAGCTTCCAGAAGCCGCCGGCAAGGAAGTTGCCGGGAACGACACGGTTGCCGGAGTGCAGCGGCTTCGCGCAGAGCCTCAGGTTCTTGCCGCAGAAGTACGTGCCCCCGCAGCTGAAGATATGCCGGTTGCCAGTGAGCAGCAGCTTTGCGCAGAACCTCAGGTTCTTGCCGCTGAAGCAAGCGCTCCCGCGGCCGAAGAGATGCCTTTAGTCCTTGTCGTCGAGCCACAGGCTCCGGCATGGGCACAGCACATAGTTCATTTCCTTCAGACAGGAGAACTCCCTGAGGAACAAGAATAAGCGGAGAAAGTAGCCCGTCAGTCTAGTATATACCAGTTCATCGATGACGTCCTGTACAGAAAGAGACCCAACGGTGTGAAATTGAAATGCATTCCTCGGGAGGATGGACTAGAGCTGTTGGCAGAGATTCATGAAGGCATATATGGCTCCCACATAGGCTCGAGAGCTCTTGTCGGCAAGGCATTCCGGCAAGGCTTCTTCTGGCCCACTGCTCTCCAGGATGCAACTGCACTAGTAACCAAGTGTGAAGCGTGCCAGTTCCATTCAAAGCAACTTCATCAGCCAGCTCAAGCTCTTCAGACAATCCCTCTTTCCTGGCCCTTCTCGGTCTGGGGGCTCGACATATTGGGCCCTTTCCCCCGCGCTGTCGGGGGCTTCGAGTACTTGTACGTTGCTATCGACAAGTTCACGAAGTGGCCGGAAGTGGAAGCAGTGAGAAAGGTGACAGCACAGTCAGCCGTCAAGTTCTTCAAAGGAATAGTGTGCTGTTTTGGTGTGCCAAACAAGATCATCACCGACAACGGTACGCAGTTCACGAGTCGCACCTTCAGGCAGTACGTCCAAGACCTTGGCGGCAAGATTTGCTTTGCCTCCGTCGCTCACCCGAGAAGCAACGGCCAAGCGGAGAGGGCAAATGCTGAAGTGCTGCGCGGTCTCAGGACCAGAACTTTCGACAGGCTGCGCAAGTGCGGAAGACGCTGGATTGATGAGCTGCCGGCGGTTCTTTGGTCAATCAGAACGACACCAAATCGAGCTACCGGCCAGACTCCCTTCGCCCTGGTCTATGGAGCTGAAGCAGTTCTCCCCACGGAACTCATATACGGGTCACCTCGAGTGCTTGCTTATGATGAGCTCGAGCAAGAGCAGCTGCGACAAGATGACGTTGTGCTCCTTGAGGAAGACCGTCTTCGGGTTGCTGTGCGTGTTGCACGCTACCAGCAAGCTTTGCGCCGCTATCATAGCCGCAAGGTTCACGCCCGGAGTTTTGAAGAAGGCGACCTTGTTCTTCGGCGCGTTCAGTCGGCCAAGAATTCCAACAAGTTGACGCCGAAGTGGGAAGGCCCTTATCGGGTAGTACGAGTCACCAGGCCTGGCGCTGTCCGCCTGGAGACCGAAGATGGCGTACCAGTGAGCAACTCCTGGAATATCGAACATCTTCGTAAGTTCTACCCGTAAGGCGCGGTTGCCGGTTAGCAGCAGTTTCGCGCAGAACCTTGGGTTCTTGCCGCAGAAACGCTCCCGGCAACCACCTTTTGTACAAGTCTTGCCGATGTAGCATGTAATCCTTTGTACAAAACCAGGCACAGACCCTGTGCATAGTTAAATAAAGCTAAGTGTTTTACAATCCTTGTCGATTTCATGTCATTTTATATGCATGCTTATCTGAGATGTTGTATTGCGCTTGCTTCCGGTGAGGGCTAACGAACCGCCAAGGTTTCATATTTTCTCTTCTTTCTTTTTCTCAAAAGGATAGAAGGTTCCCTCGCATGCAAGTTTTCCGGGGGAGGGGAAGATGGTATGGATACCGACAGGCGACGTTCAAAGGTTGACATCTTGCCGGAAGAAGAAGAAGAACAACAACGAAAAGCTAAGTTGCAGACCCCTTTAAGCAGAATCTTTATTGTAAGACTATTTCCCTTGAACGATTTTGACTTTTGTATGGTAAACCTGCACGCGATGGAACCTCGTCATGATCGGTCGCGCCCTTACTCTGTTTCGAGTCCGCTCAACAGTTTAGGTGGCTGCACTGAAAACGTCAAGGTTTCTTGCCGGTAGCTGCGCCTCCAGCTGGCTGCTGAAGTCCCGAACCCAGCGCTCGCGGGGGTGCGCACCAGCAAGTTCCCAGCATAAGCGTAGGGTACAGCTGTACAGAAAGAAATCAGACGAGGGAATAGCATACATTAATCCAGACATGGCAAGTTATATTACATCGATAGTTGCTGCGTTTCTAACTAAAGATAAATTGTCTTTGGCATGGAGCAGTGACGACAAGATGAGAAGAGAAACAGCTAATCCCGGCGATCGCCTTCGACCCTCTTGACTTGGCTCACCCTGTCAATGATGGGCGCGACAAGCTCTTTGAGTGCCTTGATGTCCGCATCCCTCGGCAAGCGTTTGAAGACGTTGGAGAGGTTGATGCCGGGGTTCTTGTGCACAACTTTGACCAGCACCTCGCGGAGGACGGCCTGGCAGAGCTTGCGGGATTCGTCCGCCAGCTGGGATGTTCGGTCAGAGTGAAGCTGCTTCAAGGTTTCGATCAGGCGGTCAAAGAACATGGTCAGCCTGGCGCTTGTGGACACCCTGTCGTCAGAAGAGTACCTGAAGCCTTGCAGACCCATGGTGGACAGTTGTGCGGCAAGCTTCTCCGCAACGTCGACGAGCTTCTCAGTCCAGATCTGCACACCTGCCACATAGTCGTTGTGTGCGGCGGCAGCACTCTTGAGCAGCTCCTGTTCATTGTGGAGGTCTTTGGTCAAGGTTTTCTCCCGACCCCTGGCGGTCTCAAGGGTCTCCCTCAGCGTGGTCAGCTTCTGCTCCAGACCAACGATGGATTCCTTGGCGGAGGTGAGCAATTGAGTCTTCTCGGATGCGGCAACTTGTGCCTCCATCAAGCTGTGAAGAGCTTTGTCTCTTTCGGCTTCGAGTGTCGAGACCTTCTTGCCGTGATCCTCGAGATCAGCCTCTAGTTTATTCACCTTCCCCTCCAGCAAGCTCTTGGCGGCCTCTGCAGCTCCGGCAGCATCGACGGCTTCCTTCAGTTTGTCGGCGTGATCTTCAGTCAGAGCTCCGAGCGTCTCCATGTGTTTCTGCTCTAGCTCCTGGGTCCGCTGCGCGACGAGTTTCTCGATCTCCTCGTCCTTGCTGCGGAGCTTGGTGGCAAGCGCCTCCTCGCGAGCAGTAAGGTCCTCTTCGTGAGCATCGAGCCCGATGCGGCGCTCCGTCAGGCGGGCTTCTGCTGCGGCGGCCTGATGTGCAGCCTCCTCCTGTGCCTTCTCGACATCAGATTGCTTCAGGAGGAGGTCGTTCCAGTTCTCGCTCAGCTGTTCCCGAGCAGTCTTCAGCTCTTGGAAGGCCTCAGCATACCAAGCCTGCATCTCCTCGACGCGCTTTTGGAAGTCCGCCTCTGCTGCATCAACAACCGCTGCCCTGGAATCCAGCTTATCCTTCCGGGCGCGGTAGAGTGCCTGGAGCTTCTGATAGTTGTCGTGCACGGCTTGGAGTAGCTGCTCTTCCGTGGGTTGACTGCTGCTGGCGGCGGCGACGACGTCTCCATCCAGAGTTTCTCCTTCCACCGGCACCCCAGTGCTTGCCGTCCCTAGCATGCTGACGAACAGGTTGTCGCCGACCTTGAAGTAGCTGCTTGACGGGGGCACGTCAGATGTTGACGGTTGATCTTCACCGACGGCTGGGGGCTCCGTGACCGGTGTAGCGCCAGCCGCTCCCGCGGCAGGAATGCCGTCGGTACCGTCGTCGGTCTCCTTGCCGGTCCCCTCAGCAGACTTCTTGGCGGTCTCTTCCTGTGCGGCCTTGGCGGCCTCGTCCGCTGCGACCCTGTCGGCCTCGGCGGCAGCATCCCTGGCGGTCTCCTCGATGACGGTTTCGACATCCATGGGTTCCGCCAAGAGGAAATCTGGAAGCCCAGGAAGGGAAGCAAGGTGAGACCAAGATTGAAGTTCAAGAAGACAAAAAGAGAGAGAAAAACAGAATAGCAAGTACTCTGAGGCGAGCGGTTTACCTGCGTCGAGCTGCTGAGGAGGGTTGCCGGGGCCAGTGCTCATCGGCTCTTCTTCATCGCGGTTAAGCTCGCTTGCCGGAGGCTCATTTCTGGGCGGTGTAGTCGATGGCGGCGGCGCATCAGGGACGGTTCCCGTTGGTGCTCCTTGTTGCCGCTCCGCTCCTGCACGCCCGGAGATGTCAGCAGTGAAGATACGCACCCCGGCACTTGCCAGCGGGAAGTGCATAGCGGACTCACGCTGGGGGCTGCGCCGGGGGCTGCGTAGAGGACTGCGTTGTGGGCTCGACTCCGGGCTGATGTTGATCGTTTCTGGCGCACCTGAGGTGCTAGCCGGCGGTTCGTCGCCCGTTGAGGTCTTCGCCCTCTTTGCCATCCTTTGCGCCAAGGTTTCCGCATCTCTGTGGAGACAAGCCAAAGTGAATTAGTCAAGTAAAGACGGAGATACGGGAATTACAAGGTGCGGCAAGGTCCCTACTCTTCTTCGTCGGATTCCGAGGCAGAGAGGTCGAAGACGACTTCCACTTCGGCACCTGGGTGGGGCGGTGGAGAAGGAGACCTGGCGCGCTTGGCTGCAGCGGAAGCAGTAGGTTGCTGCAACCCTGCTGCTCCAGCCGCTGGTGTCGTCGTATGGGGCGCTCCCGCCGCACCAGTTTGTGCCGCGGTCGAGCGTGTCGTACGTCGCACGGGCAGTTGTTGGGCCTCTTGCCGCTGCACGGCCTCGCCGGCCGCCTTCTTGCCGGGGACCTCGTCCACTGAGGGAGGCTGACTCGCTGGGGCGCCAGAGCTGGCTTTCCGAAGAACGCGCTTTTGCTTCCCTGGAGTTGAGGGCTCCTCGTGCGGCTGCTCCTCGGTTGCGCCCTCGACGGTAGAGCCCCCGGCAACCCTGCCGCTCTGCTCCCCGGCAACTTCCTCTTGCTCCGAAGAGGTCTCCTCTGGCGCCGTCTCATCTTCACTGGTGTCTTCTCCCGTGAAGCCAAAGTCGCCGGCCACTGCGGCAAGTTTTGCCTCTTCCACCCTGCTGGCAATGTAAGCTATTTCTCCCTCAGTGGTGGGACGGATAAGGTTGGAATCTTTTCGGATGGCCCTCTCCGACAAGTTGTCAAAGAACTCCTGCACTTGCTCTGGAGGTGGTTCTACCCAAGTCCCATCAAGGCCGTGGGCGTTGCACACTGGCATCATAGCAATGATGGAGCTCAGGGCAGAGTTGTTGCACAAAGGGACAATTCCAGACGGCAACGTGTACCTCCCGTCAGGCCTGAACAGCTTGTGGCAGAGATACATGTGCTGCAAGACCGTGAAATTGTGATTCAAGCCAGGGCGCAGCCTCATGATATCTGCTGCGTTCTTGAAGTCCCAGGCTGGCCTCCCCTTATTGTGCAGAGGGGCGATGCGCCGGCGGAGGAAATCTGTGCCAACCATTTCAATCGTGAGCCCGGCAGCCTTCAGGCGGTGGATCCTGGTGATTGCGATCGTTAGCTTCTCGTCTTCAGGGTCGAGGTCACTCCAATTCTCACCACGGGCCACCTTCCTTTGCCGGGGCACGCGGAACGGCTGGGGATCTTCCTCCTGAATCCAGCACCACTCGGATCGCCACTCCTCCCACTTCTTGCGGTAGAGACCCCCTGGGTATATATCCTTGTTCTGTGCCCTTGGAATCCAAGTGATAGATCCAGAGAGGGCGTCTCCTGCCTCGATGCGGGGGATGAAGTAGTGGCGGAAGAGGGCTGTGTTGGGGACCACTCCGGCAAAATTTTCGCAAAGATGTGCAAAGACAGACATGCACGTTACGGCGTTCGGCGTAAAATCCAAAAGGCGGAACCCGTACGTGTACATGATGTCGACGAAGAAGTCGGAAAAAGGAGGACAGAGCCCGCAGTAAAAATAAGCGGCGAAGAAAGGGTATCTATTCGCGCCGCCCCCGGCGGAAGCCGAAAGCGCGCGAGTTTTGGGATGGCCATTTGTCTCCTTCCCCCATACGCAGCTGTACTGAGTAATCAAGGTGCGCCCGTCAAGCGTCGGGTCGAAGACGGCGCGCTCTCTCCGCATCCGCACCAGATCCCCTTCATCTGCTCCAGCGGCTGAGCCGGTGGCTTTCGCCGTTTTGCCCTTGCCTGCTTTGGGCGACATGGCGGTAGTGGAAGCAGAGTCCGAAGGTGGCGAGGGCGTGCGGGTGGCGGAAGAATGGAGGAGGCTCAGTTTCAGGCTCAAGGAGGAAGACGACGGCGGTTCCTAGATTGAAGAAGAGGTAAATGAGCAGCGCCCCTGCGGTTTCCTTTTTATGGGGAAGGAGTGGAGGCTGCGGTCATTCCGCGCACGTCCCCCACGTTCCGCATTCAACACGCATCGTGGGAGGGCGCAGTAAATGAGAAGATTATGACAGTAACTCCTGCCACGCGTGCCCGTGCACTGTTTTGGGCCTAGCCCAACAACGCCTCGCACCCGTGTATGGCCTAGGCCCGGGGGCTCCTGTCGGTGTACTAAAGATCGGGTCCTTTAGTACCCCGTACTTGTGCACAGACAGTTGTAGCCATACCTGCGACAAGGCCTACCGGAGGACGGCTGGAGACAGATGCGAGATATCAAGAAGGCGTTAAAGCTGAAGATCAGAAGACCGAAGGCTGGGCGTCTGGCAAGATCTTGCCGGGCTGGCCCGTCAAGCCTCGCCCCCCGGCAAGATCAGCACCCGGCAAGATCCCACCACTTCAGCACAGTGCCGCCGCTCCAGCGCAGCGACCAGCCTGTCGTTTAGGGCTTGTCCTCCTGGTTGCGTGTCACGGCGCTGGCCGCAGAAGGGGTTAAGCAGTGCTGATGGGACGAGTCCTTCTTCCCATCCCCAAGAAAGGCAGGGACACCTGTTCAGAGCATTGAATGCGTCTTGTCCTGAGACGCTTGTCCTAGGACATTTGTCCTAGGGCGTCAGTAGTAATCATGAGATACTGGTAATCATGAGATACTGTAGATACTTTACACCTCTTGTACTTCGCCACTGTTGGAGACCCCTTGGGCGTATAAAAGGAGGCCCAAGGCGTAGCTACAGGAGGGAGGAGACATGGGACCCGTTCTGCATGCGTAGCTACTACTGTAGCTCCCGGAACCTAGCCAAGAACATCCACAGTAATACAACCAAGCAGGAGTAGGGTTTTACGCTTCCGAGCGGCCCGAACCTGGGTAAAATCCCCTCGCGCTGATCGTCAGTTCCGCTCTTTGTGCCGTCCTTTCTCCCCTGCCGAACCGTAAAGGGATCCTTCGGTCCCATAGGTGTTCGTTTCCCAGACAATCATGTAGCACATATAGAGAAATTGTGGGTCAATGATATTGATGTGATAATATGAAATAGGTGTGAGTTCATAATTGTTAAACCATAGAAGTGTTGATATTAAGAAAGGTTTACCTTTTTATTCATCAAAAAATGAAAGAGGCATGGTGATGATGTGCGAGCATTTCTATTCCTCGTTCAAATCCTAGTGTTGTTTCGGGTCGGAAGCGCGCGATGGTTAACTCCTACCAGCCTCTTCCCTCGGGGCATGCGAGTAGTACTTTGATCTATGATAAACTAATAAAACTTTGCAATAAGTATATGAGTTCTTTATGACTAATATGAAACCATGGACATACGCAATCTCACCTTCTCATATTTGCTAGCCTCTTCGGTACCGTGCATAGCCCATTCTCACCTCGAGGATTGGTGCAACTTTCGCCGGTGCATCCAAACCCCGTGACACGAAACGCTCTGTTGCACATAAGCCTTATTATATCTTACTCAAAACAGCCACCATACCTACCTATCATGGCATTTCCATAGCCATTCCAAGATATATTGCCATGCAAATTCCACCGTCACTTCACATGACTAGTTTGTTCATCGTCATATTGCTTTGCATGATCATATAGAGCTGACATAGTATTTGTGGCAAAGCCACCATTCATCATATTTTTGATACATGTCACGCTAGATCATGGCACATCCTGGTACACTGCCAGAGGAATTCATACAGAGTCATATCTTCTTATCAGTTCTCCATATTGAGTTGTAAGTAATAAAAGTGTGATGATCATCATTATTAGAGCATTGTCCTAGTGAGGAAAGAATGATGGAGGCGATGATTCTCCCATAAGTCAAGATGAGACTTCGAATGAAAGAATAAAGATGGGGGAGGCCAAATGAGCCCACCATCCATTCAAAAAATGAGAGAAAATGAGAGAAGGGACTTTGCTATTATCTTTTACGACACTTGTGCCTCAAAGTGGCACCATGTTCCTCATGTAGAGAGTCTCATGATATATCACTTTCATATGCTAGTGGGAATTACCTATTCATTATTACAAACTTGGCTTGCATATTCCTATGACGGGCTTCCTCAAATGCCCAAGGTCTTCATGAGCAAGCAAGTTGGATGCACACCCCACTTAGCTTCATTCGAGCTTTCGTCCACTTATAGCTCTAGTGCATCATTTGCATGGCAATCCCTACTCCTTGCATTGACATCTATCGATGGGCATCTCCATAGCCCGTTGATATGCCTAGTTGATGTGAGACTATCTTCTCCACTCTTTAACCCCTTTGATATCTACCACCATATTCTATTCCACTTAAATGCTAGGTCCGATGGCTCATGCTCATGTATTGTGTGAAGAACAAAAAGTTGATGCATATTGAAAGAGTACGATCCAATTGCCTGACTTGGACACCGTGGTGCTTAACACTTGTATTAATGTGGTGAAGATGGAGACATGCCTTGCTAATACAATAAGATGAATGGGGGGGACACTTCTTAAGGACTGTATACTTTTAAGGATTAATAATTTTGTTTCTTACACTTTAGTATTGCTATGTTAATATTTGTTGATTCATCTTTTCTCAATGAATATATGCATAAGATTACATAATGGAAAGCATGTCACATCAAAAATTCTGTTTTTATCATTTACCTATTCGAGGACGAACATGAATTAAGTTTCGGGATGCTTGATACGTCTCCAACGTATCTATAATTTTTGATTGTTCCATGCTGATATATTATCATTCTAGGATACTATTTGGGTCTTTATTTACCAATTTATAATATTTTTGAGCACTAACCAATTGACCCAGTGCCCAGTGCTAGTTGCTGTTTTCTGCATGTTTTTGCCTTTTCAGGTTTACAGTACCAAACGAAGTCCAATTGCCACGAAACTTTTTGATGGTTTTTTCTGGACCAAAACAAGACCGAGAAGCTTCAGAAGGAGGTCGGGAGGCACATGAGGGCCCCACCACACATCAGGGCGCGCCCTTGGGGAGTGCACCCTGATGTGTGGTGGTCCCCTCGTGGCTCTTCCAACGTCCCTCTCTGGCCTATAAATTCTCTAATATCGCAAAAACCCTGAAGGCAGTCCCGAATCCCTTTTTCCGCCGCCGCAAGTCTCTGTTCCGTCGCGAGGCCATCTGGAGCTCCGTTCCGGCACCCTGCTGGAGGGGGGACCGATCACGGAGGGCCTCTTCATCAACCTTGCTGCCCTCATGATGATGTGTGAGTAATTCACCATAGACCTACGGGTCCATAGCTAGTACCTAGTGATTACCCACAAGTATAGGGGATCGCAACAGTTTTCGAGGGTAGAGTATTCAACCCAAATTTATAGATTCGACACAAGGGGAGCCAAAGAATACTTGAGAGTATTAGCAGCTGAGTTGTCAATTCAACCACACCTGGAGATTAAATATCTGCAGCAAAGTGATCAGTAGCACAGTAATATGATAGATTGGTAGCAATAGTGACGGCAACAGTAGCGGTAACAGTAGTAGCAATAGTATTGTAGTAGTTGGAACAACAGCAATAGTAGTAGTAACTTAACCAGAGCAATAAGTGGAAAGGTCGTAGGCACTGGATCGGTAACTCGTTGGATGATATTCGTCATGTAACAGTCATAACCTAGGGCGATACAGAACTAGCTCAGTTCATCAATGATGAATCTCATCCAACTCCTCACCGACCAGCAAGCCTACGAAGGAATTACTCACTCCCGGTGGGGAGCATCATGGAATTGGCGATGGAGAAAGGTTGGTGATGACGAAGACCGAAGATTCCCCTCTCCGGAGCCCCAAACGGGCTCCAGATCTGGCCTCCCGATGAAGAACATGAGGTGGCGGTGGCTCCGTCTCGTGAAATGCGATAATTCTTTCTCTCTGATTTTTTCTCCAAATTGAGGAATTTATAGTGGCGGAGTAAGGTCAAGTGGGGCCACGAGGTGGGCACAACCCACCAGGGCACGACGGGAGGGGGCTGGCGCGCCCTGGTGTATTGTGCCTAGCCTGGGCCCCCTCTTCGGTGGTTTCTGGCTCCAGTATTTTTTATATTTTCCAAAATAAATCTCCAAAAAGTTTTGTTCCATTCCGAGAACTTTTATTTCTACACAAAAACAACACCATGGTAGTTCTGCTGAAAACAGCGTCAGTCCGGGTTAGTTCCATTCAAATCATGCAAATTAGAGTCCAAACAAGGGCAAAAGAGTGAGGAAAAGTAGATATGTTGGAGATGTATCACCTAGATGGCAATCTCTCTATCTTATGATCTTCAATACAATGGTCATCGCATCTTCGCTTTGATCTATCTGATGTTATCCTATTGTGCGGTGTGTTTGTTGGGATCCCATGAATTGTGAGTTTATGTTCAGATTATTCATTAAAAGTATTTGAGATGCCTCTGATATATATTATCTCTTAATTGCATGATCATTATACCTTCGTAATGCTCTCCAGTCTATTGATGTGCTTTGGCCAAGTAGGTTGATATTTCATCGGTGGGAGTGGTGCGTTGTGGTAGGTTCAACATGGCGAGTTTCTATATCCCAGTGACAAAGTAGGGGACAAGACATGTATTTGTGTTGTTGCTACTAAGGATAAAACGATGGGGTTTACTCATATTTATTGAATTTACTTTGTCTACATCATGTGATTGTTCTCCAAGCATTACTCTGCTTTACTTAATACTCTAGATGCATGCTGGATAGCGGCCGATGGGTGGAGTAATAGTAATAGGTGCAGACAGGAGTCGGCCTATTTGCTTATGGACATGATGTCTATATACACATGATCATTGCCGTGAAAATCGCATAACTATCCATTTTCTATCAATTGCCCAACAGTAATTTGTTACCCATTGTATGCTGCCTACATGAGAGATGCCGCTAGGGAACACTATGGCCCCCGGGTCAATTCACTTATATATTTGCAAACGCTATTATTACCTCACTTCCTTTATTTACTCTTTATTTATTTTGCAATTTATATTTATCAACAATTATCTACACAACTCATTTTCTTGCAAATAACAAGATCATGGGGATTGACAACCCTCTTGCCCCCGTTGGGTGCAAGTCGTTTGTTCATTTGTGTGCAGCCACTGAAGGCGGTTGAGGATTGATATTCCTATTGGTTCGATAAACCTTTGTTTCATAACTGAGCGAAATATTTACCCACTTTGTGCTGCAATTACCCATTCCTCTTCACGAAAAATCCAATGGAGATCACAAGTATCAGCGATCTCGTTGCCCTTACAAACTTCTTGGTTCAACTCCACATGAATTGGAGGCTCCCAAGCAACCCCTAACCAATCTTGGAGACACCACTCTCCAAAAGATAATAGACAGTGTATAGATGATGAACTCCTTGCTCTTGTGCTTCAAAAGATAGTCTCATCAACACTTAATCGCTCTCCCACAGGATTTGGCTTGGTGCAAGAAGGTGATTGGGTGGAAAGCAACTTGGGGAGTCTCGAAATCAAGATTCATATGGTTGGAGTGGCAGATCTTGATCTCAACACATGAGGTGGTGGTTCTCTCTCACAAAATGAATGGTGTATGTGTTGGTTTGTTATGAGTGTTATCTCTACGAGTGAGAGGGGGTGGAGGGGTATAAATAGCCTTATCCAAAAATCCAACCGTTATGATATTATTGCCCAACTCGGTGGAACCGAAGTAAAAACTTGGTTACACCGACTAGTGCAAAAGTTTGCACTTTCGGGTTCTCAGTGAGACCGATAGGAACAAGTCGGTGAGACCAATTCGGGTGACCTAGGGTACATCCAAAACTCAGTGGCACCAAAATGAAAAATTTGGGAATTCCGAAGTTTAACACTTCGATTACAGAGAGTTGGCAACCACTTTCGGCTTTACCAAATCAAGTCTCGGTGGTACCGAGTTGCTAGGGTTTTGGCTTTGGGTTTTTTCTTGGCAAACTCGGCCGGGCCGATATGGAAAACTTGGCGGCATCTATTTTGGCATTTTGGTTTTGGATAGAATATTTCTCTAAGAGTTTGGTCGAGGCTTTTGGGGAAAATCTCTAAGCACTTGAGCAACCAGATCATTATCAATACTTCATCCCCTTTTAATAGCATTGGATTTTCCTATGGACTCAATTGTGATTTCTCACATAAAATAAAATGTAGAGTCTTGAGGCTTGAAGCTCTTGCCAATAACATTCTTTTCCATCTTGGGGATCCTTATCACAATTCCCGGTAATTCCTCTCTTTGGACTTCATCTGAAATAAACTAGATAAAACTGTTAGTCCAAGAGACAATATATGTTGTCATTAATTATGAAAACCTCCAAGGGAGCATATGTGCTTTCAAAGCGATGTGTCGCCGCCGATGCGGCACGGAAGCACTCTTCCGGTCGGTACACCAACTGCGGCCTTGATCCCCCGACGTCCCTCCTCTGCTGCAAGACAGATGAGTATGACCGGCGACAGGCTCATATCTCTATCGCGAGAAGCTCGTGCACGTTGCTCCGTGTGGTGAAGAGGGAGACGGAGGAGCTCCCGCTGCTCCACCCGGTGAAGAGGTCGACGGATGAGCTCCCGCTGCTCCGCGTGGTGAAGAGGGAGCCCGAGGTGGAGCAGCCGTGCGCCGGCGTCGTTAGGCCGGAGGACTACCTCCCCCCTCCGAGGCCGACGCCATCGAGGTGGTGATTCTTGAGCGCAGTGCACGGGAGGAGGAGGAGGTGGCGTAGTGTTACTACCGGGACGAGGAGATCAACCTGGTCCTATATGAGTAGGGCCTCGCCAAGGCGTGGGAGTTCTACGAGAAGGTAGAGGCGTGGCACCACGAAGCCGACGCACAAGACTGCATGTACATCGACCTCACCCCTGACGATGACGACGAGTGATCGCTGCCACCCCGTAGAGTCACCGCCACACCCAGAGGGCTCCGGTGAGTCTCATTTTGTGCAGTTAAGTTAGGGTTAGGCGGGAATTTGGCAAACTACCCTATCTAAATCGATGAACTCATATATGTATCGATGATCAACTTCTATCTACTACTGTTTCTTATTCATCTTTCGCGTGAAAACCTTTTTTTTCCAAAGTTTACAGTTTCATATGTGGTTTCTGTTCTGCCGCAACCAAATTTGCCCCTTATAAGAGGGAAAACACGAACCGTAAACCCCTTATAAGGGCTGGACTTATAAGGGGTCTGCCGGAGATGCTCTTAGTTGGTTTAACTAGTGGTTGATTCCTTATATTGTCTTGGAGTGGTTGTTTTCTTTGTCCTCTTTTTTACCCTATTTCCTGAAGTTTACATCTTGTTCCAGTTGCAGTAGCTGAGGAAATTGACTGATCAACTATTGTTGCAATTGTGTGCCCTAAGGTTTAGTAACCGATTGCTTAGTATGCCCAAAATGAGGGCGTCTGTAAGGTTGTTTTTGAGTGTGACGGGGTCCTGTACCCATGGTGACCAACGACGAGGAGCCCGGCCTCATACCAGACACGGGGGCAACTAGGCCCGAGGCAAAGAAGGAACCCTAGGAGGTGGAACATCGTTTTGGTCTCCAAGAAGAGAGGTGGCGGTGCCCCAGATGGCACCTACCATGTAAATCCTAGACCTCTCCTACCTATATAAAGGGAGGTCTAGGGTAGCCATTAGCATCTATCCACAGAACGGAGAACTCTTGGTAGCAATCTCATATACCATTGTAGCCCCTCGCATGAGGTATACCTCCACTATGAATCAACAAAACCAGCGCGACTTAGGGTATTACTCTTCGGAGGCCCGAACCTGGATAAAACCCTCGTGTGACCTCTGATCCATGACTTCCACCTGCGCTTGGACCCCTATCGAGGGATCTGACGGGATTTCGCTACGTTAGTTGGTGCCAGGCACGGGATGCACCGGCTGGAGACCGATCTTGGATTGGATTTTTTTTCTGCTTCTGACGGCCTACTGCCGGGGCAGAGCCTCACCTTTGGCTCCTTAACATTTGTCGCCGACGAGGCAGCCTGGGTCGACATCATCCTACCAGACAACCTTGTCAATCCAGGGACTCCCAGAGGACCCCGCGGTAATCATGCCCAGTCGAGTAAACGCACACGCGCGAAGGGCCCGATGGGACCCATGAGTTGCATCCGTCCTACATATATGATAGAAGCTACACCAATAATTCACTTGGTCGCAATAGTCTGTGGTAGCTGCCGCCTCGACTAGGCATCGGAGGACTGCCTTGTCCCTGACCCCAACGTCTGCGAGGGCACCGTCATGATCAATGCCACCTTGGCCTCAGACGGTGAAGAACATGACACAACACCCCTCTCCCTCACAAACGGAGAAGAGAACGTCGCCTTCCAACCCACCCGCAAGGTCACTTATTCCAATCTCTCGGGAGAATCGGAGACCTCTCCAAGCTCGGAGGACGAATACTCCACCGACCAGGGGACATACCAATCTGAGGCCCCTCAAGCAATCTTTCTCCATCAAGTCATCATGACGGAGCCAGCCATGAACATACCGCGCACCGTGGCTACGCCGGAGGCCACCATGATCGGGCCCCCAACATCAGCGCTGGTAACCATCACGACGCAGCCGCACATCAACGCTACTTCGACGCCCTAGCCGCATGTCAGCACGGGCCTCCCGGTGAGCTCACCGGTAGGCCTCAACATGACCACAACAGGACTTCAAAGTGCGACGTCGGCGCTACCCCCGTGATAGGGTACGTCCCGAACTATGTCACAACTCTCTTCGCCGGCACCAACCCTGCCTCAAGCATGCTGGAGGCCATCAGAGTCTCCCAGCTAAGTCCGTAACTTGTGCTACAACAAAAATGCATTGAGTTCTCGGTCTGCAAAGCCCGATGGAACCAGACGATGACACAGGAGCGCCTGCGCTGCCCATTCCACTGATACGTCTCCAACGTATCTACTTTTCCTCACTCTTTTGCCCTTGTTTTGGACTCTAATTTGCATGATTTGAATCGAACTAACCCGGACTAACACTGTTTTCAGCAGAACTACCATGGTGTTGTTTTTGTGCAGAAATAAAAGTTCTCGGAATGGAACGAAACTTTTTGGAGAATTATTTCAGAATAAATGAGAATTATTGGAGCTAAAATCCACCGAAGAGGGTGGCCAGGGTGAGCATCACCCACCAGGGCGCGCCAGGCCCCCTGGGCGCGCCCTGGTGGGTTGTGCCCACATCGTGGCCCCACTTGCCCTAACTCCGCCACTATAAATTCCTAATTTCGTAGAAAAAAATTAGGGAGAAAGAATTATCGCATTTCACGATACGGAGCCGCCGCCACCTCCTGTTCTTCATCGGGAGGCCAGATTTGGAGCCCGTTTGGGGCTCCGAAGAGGGGAATCTTCGGTCTTCGTCATCACCAACCTTTCTCCATCGCCAATTCCATGATGCTCCCCACCGGGAGTGAGTAATTCCTTCGTAGGCTTGCTAGTCGGTGAGGAGTTGGATGAGATTCATCATGTAATCGAGTTAGGTTTGTTAGGGTTTGATCACTCGTATCCATTATGTTCTGAGATTGATGTTGCTATGACTTTGCTATGCCTAATGCTTGTCACTAGGGCCCGAGTGCCATGATTTCAAATCTGAACCGTTTATGTTATCATCTCTATATCCATGTTCTTGATCCGATCTTGCCTAGTCATATGCACCTATTACGTGTTATGATCTGTCAACCCCATAGTGACAATATTTGGGATACTTCACGGTGATGACCGTAGTTTGAGGAGTTCATGTATTCACCATGTGTTAATGCTTTGTTCTGGTTCTCTATTAAAAGGAGGCTTTAATATCCCTTAGTTTCCTTATGGACCCTGCTGCCACGGGAGGGTAGGACAAAAGATGTCATGCAAGTTCTTTTCCATAAGCATGTATGCTATTTACGGAATACATGCCTACATTACATTGATGAACTGAGCTAGTTTTGTATTGCCCTAGGTTATGACTGTTACATGACGAATATCATCCAACGAGTTACCGATCCAGTGCCTACAACCTTTCCACTTATTGTTCTTGCTAAGTTAATATTACTTTTGCTGCTGCTCCAACTGCTACAAAGCTATTACTGCTGTTGTTACTGTCACTACTACTATCAAACTATCATATTACTGTGCTACCGGTCACTCTGCTGCAGATATTTAATCTCTAGGTGTGGTTGAATTGACAACTCAACTGCTAATACTCTCAAGTATTCTTTGGCTCCCCTTGTGTCGAATCTATAAATTTGGGTTGAATACTCTACCCTCAAAAACTGTTGCGATCCCCTATACTTGTGGGTTATCAGCCGCCAACCAAGAAAACTCGTCAACGACCTCACCAATCGAGGCCGGGAGCAAGGGATCGGATTCGGCGAACCAACCACGGAGGCCGCACTACCACCAACCCCGGCCCGAGGACTTAAGGCAGAGGCAGCCCTGGCGAACTGGCTTCGAACCACATCCTGAGACCCTAAACTCCTAGCCGACCTCACCCAGGTACTCCACTAGACGGGTGAGCTCGAGGAAAATATTTCATGTTCGAGGGACAAGTTCGCATGCACTGAAAGCATCTTATCTGCCGCCAATCACCCGACTCGCGAGCAACGATAGGAGTGGATTCAGCGACCAGAGGCCGCACCGGCATCCATGGTATTTCACCTATGGCATCCAATATCAGTCATCCCTCTACAACAGTGGGCGGCCCTACCACCCACGAGCCCGGCACCAGCTGGCCAACCTCACCATGAGCATGACTGATGGGCAGGATCATAGACGAACGGGATGCACCCCGGGGCACTTCCATGAAGATTCACCTCGCTCACCTCAAGCATGGAACCAATGTGCGTCGGGTAAGAAGTGATCTCCCACCCATTCCCATAATCTTTCGTCGTCCGCGGGGTCAAAAAATACTCAGGCGATACAAAACCAGACAACTAGCTAAAGGACTACCTCACGACGGCCGAGATGACCAATGGAGATATAAGCAACGCCGTATGACATATACACTTGTGCCTAACAGGACATGCACGCTCTTGGCTCAGCAGGCTCCCCCCAACTCCATTCATAACTGGGCAGATTTCGAGCACGTTTTTCTCAACAACTTCAAAGGAACTTAGCACCGCCCAGGGAGCGGAGCCGACATCCACAACATTGTTCAGGAGGAAAAGGAGGCGGTTGATATGTCTCCGAAGTATCTATAATTTTTTATTGTTTCATGCTATTATATTATCAATCTTGGATACTTTACATGCAATCATATGTTTTTTTATATTATTTTTGGGACTAACCAATTAACTCAGTGCCTAATGCCATTTTCTGTTTCTTCGCCTGTTTTTGGAATTTTCAGAAAATCAATATCAAACGGAGTCCAAATTGGATAAAAAATTGCGGGCGTTATTTTTGGACAAGAAGAGACCCAGGAAGCTTTGGGAGGAGGCCAGAAGACTAATGAGTTGACCACAAGCAACTTGGGCGCGCCCTGGGGGGTAGGGCACGCCCCCATGGCTTGTGGGCCACTCGTGGCACCTCCTCGCCTAATTCCACTTCTATACATTCCCAATTACCCCAAAAATAACATAGAGCCACCCGAAACACTTTTTCCGCCACCTCAAGTTTCTGTTCTTCCGCGATCCCATCTAGAGGCCTTTTCCGGTACTCTGCCAGAGGGGGAATCCATCGTGGAGGCCGTCTTCATCAACCTTGGTGCCTCCATGATGATGTGTGAGTAGTTCAAGACAGACCAACGGGTCCATAGCTAGTAGCTAGATGGCTTCTTCTCTCTCTTTGATCTTCAATACAATGTTCTTTGTGATTCTCGCGTTGATCTATCCGATGTAATCATGTTTTGCGGTGTGTTTGTTTGGATCCAATGAATTGTGGGTTTAGGATCAGATTATTCATGAAAAGTAATTGAGTCTTCTCTGAATTCTATTATGAATGATTTTTATAGCTTTGTAAGTCTCTCAGATCTATCGGTTTGGTTTTGCCAACTAGATTGATTTATCTTCAACGGGAGAAGTGCATTGTAGTGGGATCAATCTTGCGGTGCTCTATATCCGAGTGACAGAAGGGGACAAGACACATATTGTATTGTTGCTACTAAGGGTAAAACGATGGGGTTTGAACATATTGCTTGTACTTACTTTGTCTACATCATGTCATCTTGCTTGAAGCATTATTTTGTTTGTCATGGACTTAATACTATAGATGCATGCTGGATAGCGGTTGATTGGTGGAGTAATAGTAGTAGATGCAGAATCATTTTGGTCTACTTGTCATGGATGTGATGCCTATATACATGATCATTGCCATGAATACATAATCATAACTATGCGCTCTTCTATCAATTGCCCAATAATAATTTGTTTACCCAACCGTATGCTACTTTCAAAAGAGAAGCCTCTAGTGAACACTATGGCCTTCGGGTCTACTTAATCATATTTGCCGAAAAACACAAAAATACCTTGCTGCAATTTAATTACTTTTATGTTATTTTGCTTTTATCTTTATCTATCTATCACTATCAGAAGTAATCCTTGCAACTAACGATTTCAAGGGCCTTGACAACCCTCTTGCCCGTGTTGGGTGCAAGTGTTTGGTTTTGTGTGTGCAGGTATGGTTTAAAAGATAAGTTGTCATGGTTCTCCTACTGGTTCGATAACCTTGGTTCTCACCAAGGGAAATACTTATCGCTACTATATTGCTTCACCCTTCCTCTTCGGGGGAAAAATACAATGCAACTCACAAGTAGCAGAAAGAAATTATGGCACCGTTGCCGGGGAGACATCACCAACTTTGCTTGAAGGTCCCTTCACACAAACTATCAATCACTTGTTTTACTTTTACCATGTCTTTTATTTTATCTTTATATTTTATTTTACATAAAAAACAAAAACACAAAAATATTTCTTTTTTGCTTGTTTGCTTAGTTATCTACTTTACTTGTTTGCTTGTTAGTTTGCTTGCTTCATCGCTATGTCTCAAGAAAATACCAAATTGTGTGACTTTTCAAATACTAGAAATAATGATTTTATTAGTACTCCAATACCACATGCTACTAGTGCGGAAGCTGTTGATATAAGTGTAAGGATGCTTTTATTACTAAGTAATTTCCTTCTGCTAAGATTATCTATCTCAGAAACCAAATTATGAATTTTAAACAACATGAGCAAGAACATGTTGCACAAGCTTGGTAGAGAATGAAATTAATGATTAGAAATTGTACCACTCATGGCTTAATTTTATGGATGATAATACAAAAGTTCTATGCGGGACTAAACTTTGTGTCGAGAAATCTTCTAGATTCTACTACAGGTGGTACCTTTGTTGAAATTACATTGGGAGAAGCTACAAAACTACTAGATAATGTCATGACAAATTATTCTCAAAGACACACCGAACGAGCTCCAACTAGTAAGAAGGTAAATTATGTTGAAGAAATCGCTACTTTGAGTGATAAGTTGGATTCTGCAAGTAAGAATGCTCATGTTGATACAAATGATGTGCCACTATCTACTTTGATTGAGCAAAATAATGATGCTATTGATGTGAATTTTGCCTCTAGAAATAATTTCAATATCAATGCTTATAAAGGGAATTTTAATGCTAGAACGTATCCCGGTAATTCCTTTAATAATTATGGTAATTCTTCCAACAATAATAATATGATACCCACTGATCTTAAGAATACAATTAAATAATTTATTACTTCTCAAAAGAAGATGTCTCAATTGTTCGGAGGGTGATGATCTTAATGATAAAATTCAAAAAAAGTGGGTTTGGAGAGCTCAAAACTTTACAAAGTGATGTGCCAACTACTTTGGATTACAAGGACTTCAATTATGATAGTTGTTCTTTGGTTGAATGTATTTCCTTATTGCAATCCATGACAAGTTCACCTAATGCTTATGAACAAAATAAAGCCTTTACTAAACATATTGTGGAAGCTATGATAAAAGTTCATGAACAAAAGCTTGAACTAGAAGTTTCAATACCTAGAAAATTGCATGACAAGTGGGAACCTACTATTAAAATAAAGCTTAAAGATTATGAATGCAATGCTTTGTGTGGCCTTGCTGCTAGTTTTTAAACTATACCAAAATCTTTATGTGATGTGCTAGGTCTCACCGATATAAATGAATGTTCCCTCAAATTGCATTTAGCGGATTCTACTATTAAGAAACCACTAGGTAGAATAAATGATGTGCTTATTCTTTCTAATAAAAATTATGTGCCCGTGGATTTCATTGTACTTGATATTGAATGCAATACGTCTTGTCCTATTATACTTGGTAGGCCTTTTCTACGAACTATAGGTGATATTATTGACATGAAAGAAGATAATATAAGATTCCAATACCCATTAAAGAAAGGTATGGAACACTTTCCTAGAAATAGAATTAAACCACATTATGAATGTATTATGAGGGCCACTTATGCAATCAATTTGAAGGATGACAATACTTGAAACAATGCATTATGCCTATCTAGGGGCATAAAACAATAGCGCTTGAATAGTTATGTTTAAATTTTCCTTTTACTTTCAGTTATTTTGAGTTTACACTTTTGTTGATACTGTTATGGTTGTGTTTTTGTGTGGTGTTTGTGCCAAGTAAATCCTTTAGGTGATTTGGAAGATAGTAGAATTGATGTTGTGCAAAAAACAGAAACTCTTATGCCCAGTGAAGAATTTCTCCGATTTTACAGGAGCGTCTTTTTCATATAATTTTTTGCATAGTATTGGTATACGAATTAACCAGGCTTTTCTATTTTTTCAGAATTTTTGGAGTTATAGAAGTATGGTTTTAGTACAGGTCACTACAAACTATTCTGTTTTACATAGATTCTGTTTTTTCTTGCATAGTTTGTTTGTTTTGATGATGCTATGGATTGTATCGGGGGGCATAAACCATGGAGAAGTTGGTATACAATACCTATTATGCAATAATAAAATATGAATCAATTGACAACAGTAACTAAAGTATTTGATATGTCTATTATACTAACGGATCTCACGAGGTTTTGTTGAGTTTTGAGCGCTGATGTTTTCAAGTTTTGGGTGAGAGCATGATGGATGAAGGAATAAGGAGCGGCAAGAGCCTTAGGTTGGGGATGCCCAAGGCACCCCAAGGTAATATTGCCATGCAACTTCCAAGTTCCATCACATGACATGTGTGTTCATCATCATATTTCTTTGCTTGATCATATAGAGTTGATATAGTATTTCTGGCAAAGCCACCGTTCATCATTGATTACATGTTATGCTTGATCATTGCACATCCTGTTACACTGCCAGAGGCATTCATATAGAGTCATATTGTTTTTTACTGAGTTCAAATTTCAAGTTGTAAGCAAATAAAAGCGTGATGATCATTAGTATTAGAGCATTGTCCCAGTGAGGAAAGGACGATGGAGACTATGATTCCCCCACAAGTCGGGATGAGACTCTGGATGAAAAATGGAAAAATGGGGGACGCCAATTGAGACCACAATAAAAAATAAGAAAATAAACAAAATGGGAGAAAAAGGGAGAAGGGACTTTGCTACTATCCTTTACCACACTTGTGCCTCAAAGTGGCACCATGTTCTTCATATAGAGAGTCTCCAGTTTTGTCAGTTTCAGATACTAGTGGGAATTTTTCGTTATGGAACTTGGCTTGTATATTCCGATGACGGGCTTCCGCAAATGCTCGAGGTCTTCATGAGCAAGCAAGTTGGATGCACACCCATTTAGTTTCATTTGAGCTTTCATACACTTATTGCTTTAGTGCATCTATTGCATGCAATCCCTACTCCTCGCATCAATATCGATTGATGGGCATCTCCATAGCCCGTTGATTTGCCTAGTTGATATGAGACTTTCCCACCTTTTGACTCCTTTTATATCTGCCACCAAATTCTATTCCACCCACATGCTATATCCATGGCTCACGCTCATGTAATGCGTGAAGTTCAAAATGTTGAAGCGCGTTAGAAGTACGATCCGATTGCCTGGTTTGACACCTTGGTGCTCATGATTTATACTTATGCATGAAGACGGAGTCATGCCATGCTTAATATGATAAAATGGGTATGGGATAACATTCTTTAATGTTCTTATATTTTGAAATAGTAACTATTATGCTTCTTATGTTCATGGATATTATTATGTTAATGTTAATTGATTCACCGTTTCTCAATATCTATACCTAAAAGAGATAACATGTTGGCTAGCATGCCACATCATTTTCTTTTTATTTTTGTCATACCTACTCAAGGACGAGTAGGAATTAAGCTTGGGGATGTTGATACGTCTCTGACGTATCTATAATTTTTGATTGTTTCATGCTATTATATTATCAATCTTGGATACTTTACATGCAATTATATGCTAGTTTATATCATTTTTGGGACTAACTTATTAAATCACTGCCCAGTGCCACTTCATGTTTTTTGTCAGTTTTTGGACTTTTCAAAAAAATAATATTAAACGGAGTCCAAATTGGATTAAAATTTACGGGACTTATTTTTGGACCAGAAGAGACCCAGGAAGCTTCGGGAGGAGGCTAGAAGACCCACGAGGTGGCCACAAGACACTGGGCGCGCCCTACGGGTAGGGCATGCCCCCATGGCTTGTGGGCCTCTCGTGGCACCTCCTAACTTAATTCCACTTCAATATATTCCCAATTACCTCAAAACTATCACAGAGCCACCCGAAACACTTTTTCCACCGCCGCAAGTCTTCGTTCTAACACGATCCCATCTGGAGGCCTTTTCCAGTACTCTGTCGGAGGGGGCATCCGTCACGGAGGCCGTCTTAATCAACCTTGCTGCCTCCATGATGACGTGTGAGTAGTTCACCATAGACCTACTGGTCCATAGCTAGTAGCTAGATGGCTTCTTCTCTCTCTTTGATCTTCAATACAAAGTTCTTCGCGATTCTTATGTTGATCTATCCGATCTAATCTTGTTTTGCGGTGTGTTTGTTGGGATCCGATGAATTGTGCGTTTATGATCAGATTATTCATGAAAAGTAATTAAGTCTTCTCTGAATTCGATTATGCATGATTGTTATAGCTTTGTAAGTCTCTCCGATCTATTGGTTTGGTTTGGCCAATTAGATTTATTTATCTTCAGCGGGAGGAGTGCATTGTAGTGGGTGCAATCTTGCGGTGCCCTATATCCTAGTGACAGAAGGGTACAAGACACGTATTGTATTGTTGCTACTAAGTGTAAAACGACGGTGTTTGAACATATTGCTTGTACTTACTTTGTCTACATCATGTCATCTTGCTTAAAGCATTACTTTGTTTGTCATGGACTTAATACGATAGATGCATGCTGGATAGCGGTCGCTTGGTGGAGTAATAGTAGTAGACCTAGAATCGTTTCGGTCTACTTGTCATGGATGTGATGCCTATATACATGACCATTGCCATGAATATATAACCATAACTGTGCGCTTTTCTATCAATTGCCCAACAGTAATTTGTCTACCCATCGTATGCTACTTTCGAAAGAGAAGCCTCTAGTGAACACTATGCCCCCAGGTCTACTTAATCATATTAGCTAAAAACACAAAATACCTTGCTAATTTATTTACTTTTATTTTATTTTGCTTTTTCTTTATCTATCTACCACTATCAGAAGTAATCCTTACAAGTAACGAGTTCAAGGGGCTTGACAACCCTCTTGCCCGCGTTGGGTGCAAGTATTTGGTTTTGTGTGTGCAGGTACCGTTTGAAATACAAGTTGTCACGGATCCCTACTGGTTCGATAACCTTTGTTCCCACTGAGGGAAATACTTATCTCTACTATATTGCTTCATACTTCCTCTTCAGGGAAAACCCAACGCAGCTCACAAGTAGCAGCGGTGCGCGAATAGGTCGCACACTGGCTAAAAAGAAGAACACATTTACGATTATCTCAAATGAGACAACCATTGAAGCTTTCGCCAGTGGAGCACAGGACCCCCTATTCTGGCACAAGCTCGGGAAGAAGAGGGGAGAGGGCAAGCTCACATCTCTGGCCCCGCTCATGAAGGTTGCAAATGACTTCGCCACACGAGAAGAGACGGCACGAGCAGGGCGCCGACCTATGCCAAGAGAAATTACCACCGAGCCCACATGGACAGAGACCTCGGAGGGCCAAAACAACAAAAACACGGAAGAGCACAAAGGCAAAGTGGACATGACTCCGAGCTCGTCGCAGCAGCCAACAAAATCGACGAGGCCGGTGCCAAAAGATAGCGATGGAACAACAAGCCCAAGCGCAATCCACCACACATGAGGAAATAATGAATGGTCCATGTGTGTATCACAGTTACGGAAACTTGATGGCTCTATATTTTACGCATTTTTAGAGCTCATGTGTTGCATGTTCTCTTCATATATCATGTCCCATTGAACCAAATAGTAATGCATTATGCATGATTACCGGTATTTATACTTTCTCTTGTGATCACTACACATTTAGTATTTAAGTTAGTGTTTATTAGTTCTCTTTATTTTCTTGTGTATACATGTATTTTGGAGCAACCTAGGACCAAGCACGATGAAAGGACCAAGGATGGGTTTAATACGGAGTCACCGAGGGGCGAGACTTTGCCATTCTCGAGATCGGAAGAAGTGATTTTTCCAAAGTGCTCTAAATCAATATATATATATATATATATATATATATATATATATATATATATATATATATATATATATATATATATATATATATATATATATTACTAGGAATGGATCGGAGTTGTTCATACGAATCCAGCGAGCCCAAGAACGTCAAATTCTGAGTTCATATGAAAAAATGGCGGCCGTTTTACTGGAGGAGGACACACTGAAAGACATCCTTTCATGTGACCACTGTCAGTCGTTTGACTGGCCGTATGACCTACATGCAGCGACGAAAGTTTCCCTTCCACACGGGATTCTTCATCGATTTCGTCCCTGTTCGATCCCAAGAGATCCTTGTATCGCAGATAAGAGATTGGGAGAGGCTTTGGATCATCAAGAGCCCTTGGATGAAGCCCATCAAGAGAGGAGGCTAGGGAGGCACCTTATATATCTCATCCTCAACCCTAGCCGCCGGTAACACATCTCTTTCATCACCAACACATCCAAGACCATCTTCATTGCTCCACCACTAGAGAAGGAGGGACAACATCAAGGGAAGAAGGAGGAGGCTCCACCACCATCAGCACCGGCCTTCGGGCCAGTGCCCTCACGCCGGCACCATCATCGGCGCCGCCCCCATCTCCATCAGCACAGGTGCGGCCACCATATCCACCGGGTCGTCATCTCCACAATCACCACCATGCCTTCTCCCTTCATTTGCTTCATGTCGGCTTGTAACTTGTCCCTAACCTTCATGTTTATGTTTGAGTAGGTGTACTAGTTCTTGAGGATATGGTTGAACCCTTTATGATTCTTGACATGATCCAATATTACATGTTCATGATTCAACTTTGTAGACTTCACAAATGTTGAGAGGAGCGCTCACTCGCATTGGAGCCTTGTTGCTATGAAGTATATTACTGTCGTTGTGAAGGGTTGGGGCATTGGCGTAATTCGAGGTGACAGTAGAAGCCATGGTTCCTCGCCATCACAATTGACAGGGGAGTTATGGAGAACCCTTAGAGAGGTCGCGTCCACGGGGTAAACCCTTAATTATCATGAGTTGTAACCCTATGGGGGAGACTATGATGGTGGCATGCGTGCCACGAAGTCTATGTTAGAGTAGAACATGTTCTGTACCTGGCTCCGCCCACTTATGCATTTGACTAGTGACTAGAGGATACGATAGTTCATATATGTGGTAGTGCTTCCGGAACCTTCGAGAGCACTTTACGACTCAAGCACTGTCCTACTAACTTAGTGTCTTTTAATTCATGTTTTTGCTTTCTTGTTAGTAGTTTAGTTAATTATCCTTTTATCTTGTTTCCCTAGCAACCGATAGGGTAGACTAATTCCAAACTCCGGTTTGGGTGCGTACGTAGTTGCGTGAAGTGACAACGTACTTGCGGGCTTTGTGGTACCTTCCTATCACCTCCCTGTGGGTTCGACATTTTACTTATCATGAAAGTGCTACAATGGCCATGTGCACTTGCAAGACCTCAAAACCACAGTACCCAACACTTCACACGGGATTGCGGCCTCAACGAGCAACTCCTCTGCGAAAAGAATAGCCCGGCGACCACAGCTGCTGAGGGTGGCAACAATGCAGTCCCTCCGGTACCAGTGAAAAGACCTGAATAGTAGGCGCGCGGGCAAAAGCAGTGAGCCTTCCCCAAAGACACCCGAAGGGTGGACATGATTACCGAAGCTTGATGCTCGAGAAGGACAATCTACAGGCACCGCCATACAAGGACGAGAAGGGATCCTAAGTACCTCGAGTGGTCGGAGCAAACGATTTCCTTCAGCCGAACCGACCACCCGGACCTCTTCCATAGGCCAGGAAGCCTACTGCTCGTCCACAGCTCCATAATAGGAGGACGCTGCATCCCAGTTGTATTAAAGGACAGAGGCTCCGGAATCAACATCTTATACATGAAAACACTTAAGAGGATGGACAAACCACTAGAGGCCCTCCGCCCATCCAACATCGAATTTTGGGGCATCATCCTAGGAAGGAAGGCAGAGCCCTTAGGGTAAATCACATTCGAGGTCATCTTTGCCAATGAAGAAAACTACAAACGCAAGCTCATAAGTTTTGAAGTGGTCCCGTTCACCGCAGGTTATGACGCCGTCTTAGGAAGGACGTCCTTCATCAAATTCATGGTTGTGCCGCATTACACATACATGCAAATGAAGATGCCAGGCCCCTGTGGCATCATAACCCTTCATGGTGGCCCCATGCAAGCGATCTTATCAGAGAAAGCAACCTTTAAGAGGTCACAGGAAAGGGTACAGATGACGCCAAGGTAAGACACGCTCCCCCTTCAGGAAATTCCCAAGGTACAACTGGGAGCGCCGACCTCCCGTAAACCCAGCTACTGAAAGGTACGTGGACCAAACAGAGCACCAGGAGGAAGCACTACGAAGTAAGCCAACCACCTACTGGTAGAGCTCCTTGCGAGTAAAAGGGAAGGCAGACAAATCACGCAGGACCAACAAGGCTCCCACGACATACCTACCACTAGTAAACTTTACTTCTTGTCATTTTCATTTCGAAACTTGAATTTCCTTATCATAAGTAAGATTTCATGGAATAATCATAATTAGTCCGGTCAGGTATTAGACAGGTAATAAAGTGATTTTTTATGCAAACACTTCTATTTTACTACACTGTATAATCACTAAATAAAGTACTCAAAGCACAAGTAGTGAAACCCCCTTGGAACTCTTTGCAGATGGTGTGAGAGATCTCCTTATCTGCGACTCAAGGGTTGCATCATATTTTGGACTTTCCCGCAGCTCGACGATATGGGCTGCATACAGTGACCCTTCAAAGTACAAGTATGGGGCTGCATTCACGATACATAGACCTTGAGCCGTTCCATAAACACAAAGGAAGAAGGTCAACAGGATTACGGCCTAACCTAGTCGCTAGAGTTCAAACAAATCTTAACACATGCAGAGAACCAACCCAAAGTTCGCCGCCAATGTCAGTGTAATAGGGCATGTACCAGCATGTCGAGCTCATAAGGGGTCCCCGTCCACATGGCCAACGATAGCACACACATATTTGGTCGGGCGAGGACGTTCCCCAACGGATATTAAGAAGTCATACAACACAAAAAATGGCAGGGTATTAAAACAAAGCTAACATAGTATAATACACCAAGTACCTTCATACAAGCTTTCTCAAAACTTTATCGCTCTACGAGCTACCTGCACCAGGACACTTTTTAGCAATGCCTTGCTGGGGACAGACCCCGACATCATACTTGGCCTCTTTGATGACCTCTTGTAGGAACTGTTGCAGGTTAGGGCTTCCGGCTGGAGGCCTCATAATCGACCAAAGGTTGGTGTTCTGGTAGTGAGCCCGAACTCCGCCAACACGTGATGACCACCTTCAAAGGCCGCAGAGTACATCCAGTCCTCCAGCCGATTGGAGGAACGCATGCAGCTCAAGTATGACCTCTAGGCCCGAAGACAGGCGCGGATGAGCCACAAACAAAGTCCCAGCAGCAAATCCCAAAGCCGTGGTCATCCGCTCGACCACTACAGCGACCTCCCGGAGCCGCTCCTCCGCATCAACGTTCTGGATGGCTGGCAGGGGGGCTGAAAACATAAAAGCAATGAAAGATCAACATGGAGAGGGCTAACAACAATGCGCGAACGAAAGCTCATCATACATACCCTGAGAAGCACCCTCCAGGTCCTAGCAACACCTCTAAGCCTTGCTTCCTTCTCAGCGGTGTCCACCTACCGCTGAAGCACGACCCGATGGTCCTTACTCTCCTCCGGGTCATGACATGCCGCTTGCTCTTGCGAAAGAGGGGCCTCAAGCTCGAGCTTCGCGGTTAGCACCGCTTCTAGCTCCGTCTAAGCGGCATGCTCGGCCTCCTTGGCACGCTGACAAGCCTACGCAGCATCTTCCGCACTCTTCTTAAGAGTCGATGTGGTCTCCACAGCTACACAACAAGCAATAAAGAAAAGCAGCCTCCATCATCAGCACGACCAATGCAACCCAGTCACTCCAATAGAAATTGGACTTACATGACGAGGTGTCAAGATCACGCCAGAGCTCATCACATTGGTGCCGCCATACCGCCACTTGCGGTTCCATCTTAGAGACCTACGCCGCAAGTTTGCACTCCGCCTCGGAAAGCGCCTGGCCAAGACAAACAAATGGAATAGGCCCGCCACATTAATTACATGTGGGATCACGTCCGCCTACCGCATCAACACCGCTCTCGGCCCTGGGGGCTACTACCATGTTTATAACAACGACATATCTCGAAGCCAGGCTCCACGGCCTGCTCGACCTTCTTCAGAGCCTCCCACAGATGCTTCAATGCTTTATCTACAGTATTCAGGGGTGCGGCGACCCCCGCAACGGCCGCCGCTTCAGCCACGCTCTCTAGAGGATAAACATTTGGCCCTGAAGGACCGCCACGGCACGACCACCAGCCGGAGTAGATGAGGAGGCCGGGTCCTGAGGGGCCCCCATACGCACAACCTCCTTGTTGGGATCCCCTGCTCCAGGGTCGGCCATAGGCTCCATAACCACGGCTCCTGCCAAAAGCGGTACGCGTAAGGTGACCAAAAAGTATGGTTAACAACACCCAAAGGACGAAGAGGTAACTCACCTAGAGACATGCCTCATAGCCGGGGAGTGGAACCTCTAGGGGTGACTGCATCACTGCCGCCATCGACAGGGTCGTAGCTATAATTGCGCCCGCCACGGAGAGCTCTGCCATGGGCAAACCCGCTGAATCAAGCAGAGCAGCCATGAACACGAAAGCAGAAGGTCAGAAAGGGCCAAGGTTGACTGATGAAGCTAGCTCGTAGTCAGAAAAGTGGCTCATGGAGCATCAAGTGGTGTATGTCTCCTCTGCGCTTGCGTTCAAGCGATCAGGGGGATCTGCAGGCCGAGAGACTTTTGCGGGTTCCCACGGAGCTCATGAGGTCCATGGCTGGCCGAAGATTCCTCCCGGACACCATGATAATGCTTTTTGAGGGGCTGGCGTGGTACCTTGCTGGCCGCCCCCTTCATTTCCTCACTGCCATCCTCACCCTCGTTCTGCTCGGCACCCTTGTCCTCTTCATCCTCCTCATCATCATCATCACCATCAACGACATCATCATCATCACCATTGTCATCATCTCCCTCACCGTCACCACCGCCATGGCGACACAATGGGGTGGCCGCGCTTTCGTTGCCCTCCTCTGAGGCTTCCTCCGAAGCCTCCTCTGGGGCCCCCTCTTCGTCTTGTCAAACCGAATTCCTACACGGGAAAACCCGGGAGAGGCCACGGTCATAAGAGCTGCCACGGCATGGATCACCTCCTGCCCTGGAGGCGGGGGCTCTGAGCTAGAAGCCTCAAAGAAAGCAAAGTCCTGACAAAAAGAACAAAGAGAAATCACGACACGGCCCCCGGTCTATGATAGCGAGAGAACCGTGAAATAACACTTACGTTGCTTGGGGGAAGAGTGGCGGAGAAAGGTAGCATGCCCTTCTTGTGAGACTTGGCGATGGCATCGGGCCCCACTGGGAAGCTGAGGCAATCATCAATGGCCTCAGGGCCCAACTCCTCTTGGGAGACCCGCGCCGGTCCTTCGGGCCCGCATACCTCGACATCAGTAGGTTCCAGGACTGGAGCGGAAGGACGCGATGCGCCACCCAAGTGCGGATGATATGACCTCCTATCAATCCGCCTTTCTTCAGGCGAGCGGTGGCCTCTGATAAAGCCCTGACCTTTGGCGTCGTTTTGTTCAGTGGAGCCCATGATCGCAGCTTCTGTGGGGGCTCGTTCATGAGGTCCAGAAGATCTTCGCCAAGACCCTCCATGTAAAACCAGGATTTGTGCCACTCCCGAACAGACTTCGGGAGGTCAAAAGAGAAGAATGTGGAATTAGGTTGGAATTGCAGAATGGCCCCGCCAATGTCGCACATAGCACCCTCGTTCAATTGCACGTAGACCTGGAATAAGTAAAAAAAATAGCTCAAAATGAGGAGTTGTCAAAGGTAGCACTCGCCAAATGGTGATGAAATTTGCGATACGAAGCACCCCGCTGGGCGGAATGTAGTGCAGCCACTGTTCAAGAATTCGTTCGATTAATCAGTTAACGGGCCAGTTAATCACTACTCGTAGGGTGGCGAATCGAATAACACCTATTCATCACGTTAATTTGCGAGGCCGATTAAATGGCCAGTTAGACCAATTAATCGGTTGTTAGGCCGATTAATCCTTGTTGGCCCATTAAACGATGGGCAAACAAATCCCGATTTTTTGGCTCATAACCCCTCCCAGGCCCCTCCCACTAATAAATAGCTAGGGTTCGGCCCTCTTCCCGCCCCTCGCATGGCTGCCAACACCTTCCCTCTATGTGTCGTGTGGCCACTATCTCTCGGAGTTGCAGCCCATGCAAAAATCAGCAAAAAATTGTTGTGTATACATGTTTGTTAATGTTTGGCAAAGAAAGAAGTGCCATTTGCTTCATATTTGCAATGTGGATTTTTTATATCATTCAAGTTCTATTGTCTTCAAATTGTTTTTGCCTATTGGGTTTAAAATTCCACCAATTAATGATCAACCGATTAATCCAGTTAATAGGTCGATTCACCAATTAATCGCTACTCCCAAGCTGAGTGAGCAGGTAACCGTTAACGATTTCCTCAACATTGAGTGCAGCTGACACCCGAAGAAGTGAAGGAGGCCCCACATGAAGGAATGGAGCGAGAAACCAAGGCCCCGCCCAAAGTAGCCCACGCACATGATATGCTCGCCCTTGTGGGGCTCCGGTGAGACCTCTTTGGTCGGGAGACGGACGCTCAAGTCCGCCAGTATAAGGAGATTGTCCTTATACCACTTGATCTCGCCCTCCATAGCCGCAGAGGGGAACCACTTCCCGATGGATTTGGGGACTACGCACGTTGACTTCAGCTCCATCCTGGAGGCGCCCGCTTCCGCTTCCCACAGGTAGCACTCAACGACAATTCCTAGATAGGGGCTCTCCCTTCTTCTCGCTCTGTGTCCTGGCCATCGGCGGGAAAGGAAAAGAGACGCGACGGAGGAAGGAAAAGAACTAAAGCACAACGACGACGCGTTGAGAAGTTTGTAAGATGAACAAGGAGGATGGAATGAAGCCAGGTAGGGTTCGGAACCCTCTGTTCCCCCTTCTTGTAGGCGACTGAAGCAGACGCATCGCCTACCTGAGGCGGAATGGGTATTTTCCTCCATTTTTTGGAAAGAGGCAACGATTGTGGCAGCATCACCGCTTCATGACCCAGGAAATACCTTACAAGAACCCGCATCAAGATATTTCCCGAAGAAGGTCCTGGGCAAAGTATAAGAGCCCGCCGGAGGTCTCATCTACTGTGACCTCCGCCACTCTCGGGGGCTACTGATGGGGTCCTGTACCCCGAGTGACCAACAACGAGGAGCTCGACCTCGTACCAGACAAGGGGCCCACTAGACCCGAGGCAAAGAAGGAACCCTAGGAGGTGGAACATCATTGTGGTCTCTAAGAATAGTGGGCTGCGGCGGCACAGATGGCATATACCATGTAAACCCTAGACCTGTCCTGCCTATATAAAGGGAGGTCTAGGGTAGCCATTAGCATCTATCCATATGTAGGAGAATTCTTGATAGAAATCTCATACACCATTGTAATCCCTCGCACGAGGTATCTCTTCACTATGAATCAACAAAACCAACAGGACGTAGGGTATTATTCTCGGGAGGCCCTAACCTGGATAAACTCCTCGTGTGTCCTCCAATCCATGACTTCCAGCTGCGCTTGGAACCCTACTGAGGGATCTGACGGGATTTCACTCCGTCAGAGTGCCATCTTAATTTAGCTCCTTGCTAGAGCCCACCTCATGGAGTACTATGGGTGGTGTTTGCACCATGTCTTGCATAGCTCTAAAAGGTGCTTGCGGGTTGTTTTGTTGATGCACACTACCCTAGCCCCCAATAGGAGTTTCTTGCAAGTTGTCCCGTGGATGAAGAGTTGTGACCAATTGGGTCATGGACAACTGCATTTCAACTAGTGATTTCTGGACATCAGAAAAAACTGTTGACACTTGTCTGGAATTCCAGGAATTCCTTCTTATCAGTTTATCTATTTTGTTGCAGAACCTTGACATCTAACTTCAGTGAGTCCATTCAAGCTCAGTCATGCCAGATGAATCAGCGACCTCGACCATCAGATCCTTCAGGTTTTACAGCAAGCAAGAAACTTTAGTGATTCAATAAATGAAACCTGAAAGACTAAATCAAGCGAGGAATTTTACCACAGTAACACTGCAACCCAAACTTGACGGGGTCGTTCCTGTCGCCTCCAACAAAACAACACCACTGGTGCTCAAGACGGGAGGGTGGGTGGGATTTTATACTAGGGAAGTGTTCCCTAGCAACCACTACTTGGCCACTTCCAACACCCGAACTGTCTACCGTAGCCGGAGTTGTGCCGCCACTAGAGATCTAGGCAGACGAAGGAATTTTACCAGGAAAACCCCAACCTTACTGTGCTACCGAGATCTGAACGCCCCCAACAACCGTCGGCTCAGATACGAATTGTTAGGCCCGAACTAAATAATCAACTGGCTACTCTCACATTCAGACAAACAACAAGAACAACACAAAAATTGGGGAATCTGCTTAGGGTTTTGGCACCAACAGACGGGCATACAGGACCCAGCCGGGTCACGATGGCTAGAGTTTAACCCTATTACAATGCGAGATGCTTCTAGTAGTCTCCAATTGTTGGCTTTATAGCCATTACAGGAACAGAAAGTTAAACTGAAAGGTAAACAGAGCAGGTGAGGTTGTTGGGCGATCAACAACAACCAATGACGCGAAGATAGCTGTCCGATTGATGATCAACGCCTCCCAACAACCCCCGTGGGCGTGAAGCGGTAAGTTGGAGCTATCACCATTGGATGGAGATTGGACAGTGGAGTTCAAATACTTGGACAAAGCGGTAACTAGGAGGCAACTCAAGAAAAGTACTAGTGTCTATATCGTCAGTTAGGGGCCTGACAGAACCGCTGCTGGCTTGCACATCTCCTCTCGGCTTTTGATATGCAAGCTAGGAGATCATGTTGTTTGGCGGTCATACGACAAGCCGCCATGGGAATCCAAAGGCACGAGCATGGCATTAATGGTTTGGTGCCCATCCCGTTGGTGTGTGGGAGGACGCGCAGTTTCACAAATCGATCGTGGCACGAAGAGGAAGAAACTGAAACATTCCTCCCATGCATGTTGTCGGTTGGGTATGAAGTGAGCTCAATACTGAACGTCTCCAGCCTCTTTATATCGGGCTACGAGGTTGCTTATAGAGTAGCTTCATAACTTATGACGATCTACATCCGTACGGCAACTCTACTAGAGTGACATTTTGATTCAAATTCGTCGTAATGATGATTACTATGATGATCAAGGCCAAATGACGAGTGCGCTATCGTTGCTCTTACATACTCCCCATGTTTCATTTTACTGAGCATATGAGATTTTTTTGAAGTCAAACTTTGTAAAATTTGACCAAATATATATTTTAAATTATCATCATCTACAATATTAAACACATAGAATATGACAATGTATTCCATGCTGGATCTTTTGGGATGTAAATGGCAGATAAACGACGTCCGGAAGTTCCGTTTAGTTAGTCTTATCTAGCTCGATAGTTTATTTTCCTCGAAAATAAATAAATTATTGAACTGTTAGACCATAAGTGGGTTTAAACTGGATTAAACGGGACCTGGCTTACATCCCTAGTGGATCTAATAATGTTGATTTGTATCGTGACCAAACTTTGAAGAGTTTGACTTCATATACAAACATAATACTCGGAATAAAAAGAACGGAGGAAGTATGTACGAGGAGGAGGATCGAGAGAGGGCAAGTCTACACAAAACTTTGGTAGAGGAGGATTTAGGATGTTCTCATATGCTTTCAGAGAAGCAGGACGTTTAGTAGCCTAAAGGAGCACGGTTACGACAGATTGGCAATGGTGAGGGCCGGTTATACCTGCCTGAAACGCATGTGTTTGGCTACCTTCTGGAAAGCATGCAAGTGCATGCCACTGCGCTGCTGTCTGGTCCAAACTGGTGGAGTGCAAAAGCGAACGCAGCGTAACCTGCAATGACCATAACCCACCTTAATAAGCCTAACAAAAGCTCACATGGGGCGGCACACCCTGGCGATCTAACTTCAGCCTGACATTACAGTACCACATGTCCCTCCCTGCACCTTGACTCGCCACCAACACGCCAAAACTAAAGCTTCTTTGGTGATACTATTTCAACAACATTACCCTACAGTAGTAGCGCTAGCAATTACTGCTTCATATGTTAGGCCATGAGATCGCACTTGATTATATCTGACAAATAAAGTTAATCTACAACCACAATCAAAGGTCCACACACTAGTTTTAACAGTAACAATTGGTTGACGATGCCTCACAAATCAAAGGTCACACTAGTTTCTAGTGTCAAAAATGCTCTTATATTGTGAGACGGAGGAAGTACATAACTTGATCGAGACTCTGCGCGCGCACTGTCGATCGACAGCAGGGCGTACAGATGGAATCAAAACAAATGAGATCACAAAAGATCTTCCTCAGATACGCATGCAGAGTAGAGTTGCGATGAGATGGAAAGCTGGAAGCCGCCGAGGTCCGGATCATGGGGAAGAGGAAGAAGAAGAATACAATACAGAGTGCAGTGATGAGAAAAGAGCTTCCTTGTCCTTATCAACCAAGGCTGCAAGCTTTTGCTCTCGTCTCATCATCCCAAGTAGTGGAAAAGAGGCCCGATCGATCGGCCGGGAGTGTGCGCGCGGGGGCCAAGCGGAAAAGGTCGAACCGGATGCCGTCGCCCGTCGCCCGCGCGCGCTGCTGCGTCTTTGATGGGAAAAGGCCATCGATTCGCACTCTGTATTGCACGCTTCGTATGGGCAGTCTTGGCCCCGCCCGGGCCTCCACTACGCTGCAAAGTGATGGCTGTAATAATACCTACGTAGAGCCTTTTCCATGGCGAAAAGGAGAGGAGAGATTGCGTGCAAGTGGAGACGTAAGGACATGTGTATATGCAACGTCATGCGCGGCTGGGCGGTTTGGCGTCAAAATTCAAAACCCAATGTTGATGCGATGGGTCCCACTTACTTACCCACGTCTCTATAAAAATGATAAATATATATGAAGCAGAGACCTTTATAGTGTCATGGTTAGAGCGTCTACAACCAGCCTCCTCAAACACGGACGGACCGACCCTAAAATCTCAATCCAGTCGCACCACTTATGCCGGTCCTATACGACCGGGCTGACTGGCATCCTTCATATTCAGACAATATCAGGACGATATGAGGAGGCCTGGACGTGTTTGGGCACGTCCACCACTCAGACTGACATGCATGACCCATGCGGACATCCGTCGAAACCCAACGGTCCCGTGAGAACGCCGCTCCGGTGCGCCGCCTGAGAGGCCAAATCCGGCTATTTAAGATGGACGGCAACCCCCAACCCTAGCCGAAGTCACCCCCTCCCCCCCCACACACACCCCCAATGTGTCGCCACTCCACATTCGTTCGTAGCCTGAGCTCGATGTCCGCCTGTAGCCAAGGCCCGACAACGAATCACCACTTACGCAATGCTCACCCTGTACCGTCAGTTAGGGCTCTTTGAGGAGATCCGAGCCCGGTGCCAAAGCTCCGTTGTGGATTGCAGCCGGCCTGCCTCCGAACTCGTCGAAGCAACAGGAGGAGGACACGGAGTAGTGGGCGTCGAACGCTGACATGGAGGACACAGAACCGGAGGAGGGGGAAGAGGATGAAGGCGAGGCAGATCTGGGGCCTTCAGCTGCTAGATTCGACATGACGGACGCCCAGGACGAGTTTGAGGTCCCCAAGCGGTGGAGGTGACGGAGCAACAGGACATACTCGACTCGATCCGCTCGGAGGCAGAGATGGAGCCAAACAACCGTTACCTCCGTGATGCAAGGGCGGAGGTGACACACTCTTCGTGGACATGGAGTTCGACAAGGAGCCGAAGCTGCAGGAGACAGCCATCCAACAAAGGCATGTTCGCTGGGCACTGCTGACATGAAGGTCGTCTACATCTCCGACGACGAGTAGAAGTCGACTAAGTTTATCTATGTAGTACTAGTTTTTGTGTTGAATGTGTAGTATGTATGTAAGATATGATATTTGAGGCACTTGATCCATCAGATGAAAAATAAAAAGTAACCAGACCCTCTCTCTGAACGCGTCCGTAGACATATGAGGGACGAGATTTATATCCGGTTGTAGATGCTTTGAGGACGGGTAAAGTCGGTCTTGCTGATGCCAATACCATTAACCACGAGCGAGCCTCTATCCATACGTCTTGATCAATCACGATCGGTGGGAAAGGGGGAGGTTGCGCCAGAGGGGGAGGGAGGAAGAGAAGTAGCAATGTAAAAGGCGGTGCTTTAGGAGAAGTACATGGGCGGGCACACATGTAGAAAAGATGACCAAATATGGCCGGTCGTACGTGTAATTGGCCAATCTGTTTGGTACCCATGGACCGTTAGAGCGCGTAGGGCAAACGCTTCCCCTCCTTTTGGCACGAGATTTTTTACGTGCTGCCGTCCCCAAAGAACGAAACGCGCTCATCATCATGCTCGCCGGAAAGCCATGCCTCGAGAGCGACGGAGGGGGGCCAATTATATGTATTTGTGCTTGTGCAATTGTGCAGGAAGAAGACACCTCTGCGCGTGATCTCGTCACCTGTCACTCGTTCCGTGTGGTCCTCTTCAGGCCGATCTTTCAGCGTCCCTTGGGACACCGGACTAGCATTGCTTGTAGCCAAATACTAGAAGCAAACAGAAAGAAGCTCTAAAAGACTAGTAGAGTACTAGTACTAGTAGTAAAACCCGTAGGCTCAACGAGTTGCGGATGCCGTCCGTCTGGACCAGAAAACGCCCTGGCTTTCGGCGGCCAAATCTCACGCACATGCACCGGTGCAGATAAGAAGCGTGCGAAGCTCAGTCACAAGAAGGTCCTCTTCCTCAAGCAGCTACTACGGACACGACAAGGTTTTCAGGTCAGCTAGGTTCGTAGGTTGGCAAATGAAGCAGCATATAGATTAGCAAAGGAAGCGGTTAGCATTCGGATGAATAAAGCGTGGCTTGAGGTGCCACCAGACTCTATCCTGCAGGTTGTTGCAGATGAGATTCCAGACTTTGTTTGATTTCCTTTGATTGAATAAATGCCTTCCCCTAAAAAAAAAAAAGGGACCCTTACATCTTTTGTGAAAAACAAGTTAGCAGCAGCTAGGTCTGCAACATCGCAGCGAAAACTTGTACTCCCTTCATTCCACAATGTAGTGCGCCCGTGTTTTTCGAGATTTAAGTTTAACCATGAATTTAACCAACGAGACCGATTACGATAATGGTATAATTTTTTGCTCCCGTCGTAGTCGGTCTCGTTGGTTAAATGTATGGTCAACTTACATCTCGAAAAAAGCGAACGCACTACATTTTTGTAAAACAAAAGAAGTACGTAGCTTTCACGACCCACGCGCCGTTCCACGGAAATTGTTACGGCACAAAGCCACCAAACAAAAAGCGAGGGTAGGAGGGAGGCAGAACCAAAGACCGGCACGCGAGTGCTCGTCCCTGTCGTTGCCTGTCCCCGTCACGGTTTTTCCCATCCTTTGTTAACGCTCGGGGTCAACCAGTTGCCAACGCCCATCGGTCGACGTACGTACGTTTGGTCCCTGCTCTTCTTCGCCAAGCAAAAAAGCCACTCCATTCGCTTCAGCTTACCTATAGGCTATACCACGTAAACTGGACCTTCCCGTTCGCTGCGTGTTGGGTGGATGGATGGATAGGTCCGCCGATTCGATCGTGCCTCGCCGCGCATCGTTTTCGACCGCACGGCCGATCCATATCTATCCATCCATTCCATATGCGTGCATGCGATGATGATCGACGCATACATCTCTCTCCCTCGCTAGCTAGCTTTTTCGGTGTGCGGTATATATGGGCTCGATCGGGATAAGGCCGGCCGCCCGGGCGGCGATGTGTTGGGTCATATCCTCCGTAAACGACCTCTTCTTCTTCACCACTAGTTTTATCACGGTGTGTATGTATGTGGGTGAAAGTGAGAAGTGAGAGAGACTGACAAGTGACATGAAGGCTAGCTAACTTTGGCTCGGCTGCGTCTGTCGACCACGCAAAGGAGGGAGCTGTCGATGGCGCGCGTGGGGGATCACTTAATTATGTATGCGCCAACAAAGCAGAGATTTCGGCGGGTAGATTATGCATGCATGCCGCCGGGCACGCGTACGTACGTTCATCTCGTGGTTGCGGATCGACGTACGCATATGCTCCGCCTAGAATGTACTGCCGCCACCTTTCATTATTTCATAATATTAAGGACAGTATAATCGCACCTAATCCCTGCCCTCACAGCGATTTGCATTTTTGGCCGTCCGTTTTCGTGATTTGACAGTTCCTGGCCGTCAGATTTAGTGTCTAACCCGATCTATTCCGCAACCTATTTAAACTAGACAAGCTGTCCTGTGGGCTGCTGCTCCTGGGACCAAAACGGAGGCCTCTGGTGAACTGGGCCTTCGCCAGCCGCCAGCCCGTTCGAAGGAGGAAGGCCTACGAGCGACCGCGTGACCATCCAGTTGCGAACCCTAATCCAATCCCGATCGAGGCTGAGCTGCGGAGAGGGGCGGCCGGTGCGGCCGGTTCCATCCAGCGAAGATGGCGGGTGTGCGTCCGTCCACCTGAGGTGAGGGATGGGATCAAGTCCATTCGGACGATCCCAGCGACCGGAGGAGAAGGACCGGGTCGAGCCGATCCAATCTAGGGCGAAGGCCAAGTGAGCGGCGGAGACGACGACCCCCTCCCCTCACTAGTAGAAAACGGCCCATTTGTCCCGGTTCCAGAGGCCCATTTGTCCCGGTTCTGGAACCGGGACTAAAGGGTCGGGACTAAAGCCCAAAACCTTTAGTCCCGGTTCGCTTACAAACCGGGACCAAAGGGGCTCCACGTGGCCACTGCGGTGAGCCCAGGCAGGAGGACCTTTAGTCCCGGTTGGTCACACCAACCGGGACCAAAGGGCATCCACGCGTCAGCATCTGGCAGGAGCTGGGGTTTTTTTTTTTTGAAGGGGGGGGGGGGGGTTGGGGGGTTTTGAAGGGTTAATTTAGGGGTTTCATATTGTGTTAGCTAGCTAATAGAGAGAAGTGTCCTCACTTTCTCCGTGCTTGGTCGACGCTAGCTACTATACATATAGAGAGAACTCGACGCTAGCTAATAAGAAAATGAAGGAAACCATTAATTACACAAGATCGTCATGCTGAACATATATAGAGAGAAGTGACATCTCTTTCTGCGTGCTTGGTCGAACAACAAGTTTTCGTATATCTATCCGACGCTACTACATATATACAATATAACATCTTTTACAATCCCTAACATCATCTACCTAAGATCCAATCACAAATCCACATGGTATTCTCCGTCTTTAGGTATGATGTGGTCAAGAAAGAATCCCGCCAATTCCTCTTGAATTGCTCGTATGCGATCATGTGGTAGGAGTTCATCCCGCATCTGCCAGATCTAATTTAAAGAAGGGGGTCAATACATGCATATATATGAATAAAACTCAACACAATTGATGGTAATATATAAAATAAAATTGTGAATATTATTTACGTACTTCAAATTGTTTGTCAGAGAAGCCCCGCTCAGAGGTCGAGTGGCGAATGAACTCGCATACGTAGTATGCACATAAAACAGTCCCTTCTTTCTGGTACAAGCACTTTACGAGAATAGAGTTCAATCAAACTGATAAGCAAGCATGGTAATCATATATTGATGAAAATTTGAATCAATTAGAGATGCGCGGAACTAGCTAGTACTACTTACTTTGAGGTGCGTAAATCGCAACTCTTTGTTTAGACCGGGAACCTTTCGGGTGAACTTCTTCCAAACCCTGCCAGGCAAAGAAAATGATTACTTGATATCAGGAAATTAACGAAAGTTGCATGCCGATATGGTCCCGGTATTGACTAAACTTACTTCTTGAGCATTGCAGTCATGTCCGCATAATTCTCGGGATCTTTACGTCTCGAGTCTAAGACAGTTACTAATGCCCCGTCAAGCTTAATGGATAGAAGAATAAAGTGGAAACTGCGCACGCATATATAACTCATCAATTACATTACTTAACCTCGAGTAAGCGAAACCGAGTATACAGAGAAGACAACAACACTCACTTAACTCTTCAATCTGCATAATATAGTGAGGATAATTATATATACATGCAATGAACGAGCTGAGCTAGAGACTTAACTATAGAAGTAATACTTACAGACAGTAGGAAGTCATGAGTTGTTTGTCGAGGGCCAGTTGATTGTATAACTGAAATAACTTCACAAATTCAATAGGCATCACGGGAAGTCCAATGAATTCGTGCTCTGGTTTCACTGCCACATACATAGTGTCTCTGCCAGACTCCCTGCAGGTTTTCATGTACCACTCATGCAATTTGTACATCATCGTTGTTAGAGGAGGATGATCAGGTTTGACGAGAGGCTTCCCGTGCACGTATTTATATTCTTCTTTTGTTACCTCAGCCGTTTGAAAAATTACATCATCCCCCAAGTAATCACCAGGATTGGTACCGGGCACCATCCCCGGATGATTAGCGACGATATCGCTAGACACCTTGAGCGGGGGGCACGATTGCTTCTCCTGTTCGCCGAGCTGGGGAATTGTTTTCCCACTTCTTCGTTCTGCTAACCTTGCATCACTGGAAGTACTTCCCGACCGCCGCGCTTCTTCATATGTCTTTTTAAGAATGCGGACATAGTTAGAATCTGGCGGAGGCGGTGGTGGTCGCTTCAGGGCATCGATAGTGCGCTTCACTTTCACCGGATCTAGCTTCTCCTTCGGAGGTGGAGTTTTCTTTGCAAAATGGTCCCTCACTTGGGCACGACATATGTCCTCGTTTTCCTGCTCGGTCCTCTCATATGGTAACTTTTCCAGAGGCTTGAGAGATGGACCGTATCTGAATTGCCTCCCGCCTCTGCTTGTACTGCTAGCCGCCGGAGCGGCGGCGTCTCTCTTCCGTCGTTGCTGATGAGGTGGAGAAGGAGGCGGAGTGCTCCGACGCGCCGGAGGAGCCGGAGCGGCGGCGTCTGTCTTCCGCCGTTGCCGACGAGGCGGAGGAGGAGGCGGACTGCTCTGACGCGCCGGAGTAGGCGAAGGAGGAGGCGGAGTGCCCTCACGCGTCGGAGGAGCCAGAGAAGGAGGCGGAGTGCCCTGATCACTCGCCGGAGGAGGAGGAGGAGGAGGAGGAGGAGGCGGAGGCGTCCAGTTTGGAAGCTTGATGTACTCCTTCTGCCATAGACATGTACTCCTCAGAGCACGAACCAGCTGATTCTCCCCTTCACCTGTAGAGTGGTCAAGCTCAAGCTCCTCAAATCCCTCCATTACTTCATCCACCATCACAACAGCATAGCCATGTGGAATCGGAAGGCAGTGAAAAGTTCCGTTGGGTTGAGGAGGTGCAACAGAGCCGACAGCCGCCTTGAAAGTGAGGTTCCGGCATTTCGTCATAAGCTCGCAATGTTGAGCCTCCGTGATAGTATCCACAGGGTAGCTAGTAGCCGTGAAGTCAGGCTGAACGGGCTCCGTGGAAGCCACGCTGCTTCTCCGCTGAGATGGCGGGGTAGCTTCGTGCCGCTGAGATGGTTGGCCGGCAGCTCGCTGGCTCTCAGCTTCCTCTAGCTTTTGTAGTCTTGCATTGAGCTTCTGCATGTCGCTCAGCTCCGCTTTTCTCTTTCTCTCCCGGCTTCTGTAACCGCCTGCGTCGGGAAACCCAACCTTCCACGGAACGGAGCCTGGTGTGCCTCGTGTTCGTCCAGGGTGCTCAGCATTCCCTAGGGCCTCAGTCAGCTCGTCCTTCTCTCTGTCGGGAATGAACGTCCCTTCCTGCGCTGCGGTGATATACTTCTGAAGCTTCTTGACGGGTATTGCAAGTTGCTCGTCCGTCCAACGGCACTTCCCTGTTTCAGGGTCCAAAGTTCCCCCAACCCCGAAGAACCAAGTCTTTGAACGGTCTAGCCAGGTCAATGTCTGTGGTTCAACCCCTTTAGCAATCAGGTCATTCTCAGCTTTGTCCCACAACGGCCGAGCTTTGAGGTAGCCACCTGACCCCGTGTGATGGTGATACTGCTTCTTTGCAGCATTGTTCTTGTTTGTCTCTGACATTTTCTTACTCTTCTCCGATGTCTTGTAGGCCACAAATGCGGGCCAGTGATCTCTTATCTTCTCAAATCGGCCGATGAATTCTGGAGTCTTCCCTTTGTCGACAAACTTTGATTTCAACTCATTCTTCCACCTCCTGAATAGATCTGCCATCTTCTTAAGAGCACACGCCTTGCCCAGTGGCTCTATAACTGGCTTATTCGGATCCTCCTCTGGCGGTAGGGTGAAATTTGCCTTCAGCGCGGTCCAAAGATCATCTTTCTGTCTATCGGTGACATAATCACCTTCAGGGACGTCCTCGTCCTTAGGCTTATTCCATTTCTTGATGCTAATCGGGATGTTGTCCCTAACAATAGCTCCGCACTGAGCAGAAAATGCGTCCTTGGTCCGCTTGGGTTCAATCGGTAGGCCATTGTCCGCGAGTGCTGTGATCGTGAACCTTTCATCCTTGCGCAACCTTCTCTTCGGGCCTCGTCTCGTTACCGAAGTTTGGCTCGATCCGGAGGGCTATAAAAGAAGAAAGAAGAGTTAATATATGTACATACCAAAACAATTAATGCATCAATTATCTAGTCAGCACAGGCTTAATTAATATATATACTTCGCCGGACTTTGCAACAGCTCCCTCCTCCGTTCGGTCACCGGAGCCGTCATCATGGTCTCCTTCTTCCTCCGGCATTCGGTCACCGGAGCCATCATGATCATGTCCTTCCTCCTCCATTGTTCGATCACTGGAGCCGTCATCCTCTCCTTCCAGACCATCGGTGTCGTTGAGAAACGACAAGACATCACGTCCGGCGAGGATTATCTCCCCCAACAACTGTTCTTGTTCCAAGTCTCTTTGATCCATAGTTTCTGCAAATATTACAACATGGCAATTAATATACAAACATGAATGTCCGACGTCCGGACCGCCTCTCTCATGAATGTCCGACGTCCGGACCGCCTCTCTCATGAATGTCAAACAAGGGATTCTCTTAACCTTTAAGGGATTTAACAAAATGGCGCCATTCTGGATGTGTAGAAAATGGTCCATATTTTTCCTGATCTCATCTACCCTTCTATATGTCACGTTGTCTAGTGTCAAAGGATTCAAGAAAACCATGGCTTCATCATTAGCCGGAAGTAACAGGCGCATAATGGTATGAAGCTCTCCAAAATTGTTTTGGAACGGAGTCCCGGATAGGATAATTAATTAGCTTTTTGGTACGAAGTTCAGCAAGAGCCTTCCGAATATCGCTATTTGGAAGGCCTTTGCTGAAATTCGTACCAAAAAGCAAATTATTCTATCCGGAACTCCGTTCCAAAACAACTTTGAAGAGCTTCGTAGTATCATACGCCTGTTACTTCCGGCTAATGATGAAGCCATGGATTTCTTCAATACTTTGACAGACAACATGACATATAGAAGAATATATATATAGATGAGATCAGAAAAAAAATTGGATCAACTTGTGCACATCCATAATGGGGGCATTCTTGATAAATCTATGCTACCGGAGTTTTCTATATGAACAAGTTATCGGGGAGGGGGGGTAGACGACAACGACGCTCACCCCTCATGTCCGACGTCCGACGTCCCCCCTCATAACTAATTCAATGTAATGCAACGATCTCAACGTCGGAATCATCGTCTACCGGGAACGAACAACACCGACAAACAGAGAAATGAACACATTCAATGTAATGCAACAAACACGATGTATGCTATGACATGTTAAAGCATTGAATTGACCTAGTGCAATAGATAGTCATATTAAGTGAAGTGGAATTCAAATATATGCTAAATTCCAACTTCAACACTATTTATTACTTTATCCTAATCATGAAATGTCCTACTTGGGGATGTTAACTTGCTCAAACATGCATGAACATGGCATAAACAGATTAATTGGATTTTTCTGATCATTTTTCATATATAATGACATACGGGGTCACCAAGGTAGAATTCTGTAGAACTGTGTAGTGTGCTTGAGACCAAGAATGCCTGTCCCTACATATTATTGAGTCCGCTCCTAGTGTGCCTTTTCCAGTCAGTCTCCCCTCATACCGCGATTGAAGGAGACCAATCTTCTTAAGGTCAGGAATGAAGTCAACACAAAACCCAATGACATCCTCTGTTTGATGGCCCATGGAGATGCTTCCTTCTGGCCTAGCGCGGTTATGAACATATTTCTTTAAGACTCCCATGAACCTCTCAAAGGGGAACATATTGTGTAGAAATACAGGGCCCAGAACGACAATCTCGTCGACTAGATGAACTAGGACATGCGTCATGATATTGAAGAAGGATGGTGGGAACACCAGCTCGAAACTAACAAGACATTGCACCAAATCACTCCTTAACCTTGGCAGGATTTCTGGATCGATCACCTTCTGAGAGATTGCATTGAGGAATGCACATAGCTTCACAATGGCTAATCGAACGTTTTCCGGTAGAAGCCCCCTCAATGCAACCGGAAGCAGTTGCGTCATAATCACGTGGCAGTCATGAGACTTTAGGTTCTGGAACTTTTTCTCTGCCATATTTATTATTCCCTTTATATTCGACGAGAAGCCAGACGGGACCTTCATACTGAGCAGGCATTCAAAGAAGATTTCCTTCTCTTCTTTGGTAAGAGCGTAGCTGGCAGGACCTTCATACTGCTTTGGATGCATGTCGTCTTTTTCATGCACATGTTGTTGTTCCTCCCGTGCCTCCGGTGTATCTTTTGTCTTCCCATACACTCCCAAGAAGCCTAGCAGGTTGACGCAAAGATTCTTCGTCACGTGCATCACGTCGATTGCAGAGCGGACCTCTATGTCTTTCCAATAGGGTAGGTCCCAAAATATAGATTTCTTCTTTCACATGGGTGCGGGTCCCGCATCGTTAGTCGGAACAGATAGTCCGCCAGGACCCTTTCCAAAGATTACTTGTAAATCACTGACCATATCAAGTATGTGATCACCAGTACAGAGGGCGGGCTTCTTCCGGTGATCTGCCTCACCTTTGAAATGCTTTCCTTTCTTTCGACATTGATGGTTGGTCGGAAGAAATAGACGATGCCCCAGGTACACATTCTTCCTGCATTTGTCCAAATATATACTGTCGATGTCATCTAAACAGTGTGTGCATGCGTGGTATCCCTTGTTTGTCTATCCTGAAAGGTTACTGAGAGCAGGCCAATCGTTGATGGTTACAAACAGCAACGCATGTAGGTCAAATTCCTCCTGTTCATTCTCATCCCACACACGTACACCTCTTCCATTCCATAGTTGTAAAAGTTCATCAACTAATGGCCTTAGGTACACATCAATGTCATTGCCGGGTTGCTTAGGGCCTTGGATGAGCACTGGCATCATAATGAACTTCCGCTTCATGCACAACCAAGGAGGAAGGTTATACATACATAGAGTCACAGGCCATGTGCTATGCTTGCTGCTCTGCTCCCCAAAAGGATTAACGCCATCTGCACTTAAACCAAACCATACGTTCCTTGGGTCACCTGTAAAGTCGCTCCACTTTCTCTCGATCTTTCTCCACTGCGACCCGTCAGCGGGTGCTCTCAACTTCCCGTCTTTCTTACGGTCTTTTATGTGCCATTGCATCAACTCGGCATGCTTTTTGTTTCTAAACAGACGTTTCAACCGTGGTATTATAGGAGCATACCACATCACCTTGGCAGGAACCCTCTTCCCGGTGCGCTGGCCCTCAACATCACCAGGGTCATCTCTTCTGATCTTATACCGCAATGCACCGCATACCGGGCATGCGTTCAAATCCTCGTACGCACCGCGATAGAGGGTGCAGTCATTAGGGCATGCATGTATCTTCTGCACCTCCAATCCTAGAGGGCATAGAACCATCTTTGCTTCGTACGTACTTCCGGGCAATTCGTTATCCTTTGGAAGCTTCTTCTTCATTATTTTCTGTAGCGAACTAAATCCCTTGTCAGATACACCATTGTCTGCCTTCCATTGCAGCAATTCCAGTGTGGTACCGAGCTTTCTGTTGTCATCTTCGCGATTTGGGTACAACCCTTTTTTGTGATCCTCTAACATGCGATCGAACTTCAACTTCTCCCTTTCACTTTCGCATTCTCTCTGTGCATCAACAATGACCCGGCGAAGATCATCATCGGGCACATCGTTTGGTTCCTCTTGATCTCCAGCTTCCCCCATTGCAGCATCACCGTATTCAGGGGGCGGGTAGTTGTCATCATCCTCTTCTTCTTCGTTGTCTTCCATCATAACCCCTCTTTCTCCGTGCTTGGTCCAAACATTATAGTGTGGCATAAAACCCTTCTCAAGCAGGTGGAAGTGAAGGGTTTTAGAGTTGGAGAAAGCCTTCATATTCTCACAGACAGTACATGGACAATGAATAAAACCATTCTGCTTGTTTGCCTCAGCCGCTTCGAGAAAATTATGCAGGCCCTTAATATACTCGGAGGTGCGTCAGTCACCATACATCCATTGCCGGTTCATCTGCGTGCGTTATATAATAAAGTGTATTAAAAACCATTACAACATATCATGAATAGAGAAGTGACCAAATTAATAGAAATTCATCATCACATTAAAGCCAAAGTACAGTAGTGACCAAAATAAATACATAACGTTCATACATAGTTCTCATTATTGAACAACATATAGCTCTCTAGAGCATCTAATTAAAACATACATTGAAACTATAAAATTTAAATGCAACAACAAATGCGATCATAACCGCAACTAAGGTACCAATTGATCCAACGGCATAATGATACCAAGCCTCAGTATGAATGGCATATTTTCTAATCTTTCTAATCTTCAAGCGCATTGCATCCATCTTGATCTTGTGATCGTCGACGACATCAGCAACATTCAACTCCAATTTCATCTTCTCCTCTTCAACTCTTTGTAATTTTTCTTTCAAGTAATTGTTTTCTTTTTCAACCAAATTTAACTTCTCGACAAGAATTTCTATGTCGGTTGGAATTTCTGGTTCACATACCTCCTAGATTAAAAAATCTATGTCACGTTGGTCGGCATAATTGTCATAAACACTAAATAAAACAAATAGTTATAAAAGATAATATATACCACATCCGAATCATAGACAGGACGAGGGCCGACGGAGGCGGATACCAAAACCATCGCACTATATAATAACAAACACTAATAAAAGTAAGAAAATTACACAAGTATCTATCTAAATCATACAAGTAAGAACTTTTTTCTGTTAGAAAGAAGATAAGAAGAAGAGGCTAACCACGGTGGTGCCGGCGCCGAGATGGGCGCGGGCGATCGACGGCGGTGAGGATGGGGACGGGACAGGACGGACCGCCAAACCTAGACAAATCTTGAGGAAAATGGAGCTTGGACAAGGAGCTTCGAGAGGAGAAAGCTTAAGTGTGGCTCGGGCATTTCATCGAACACCTCATGTGCATAGGAGGTGAGCTAGAGCACCACAAAAGCTCTCCCACGGCCGGCCAAAAAAACAGAGCAGTGCACTGCTCTGCTCGCGGGTAGGGGGTATATATAGGCCAACCATTTGGTCCCGGTTCCAGCCACAAACCGGGACCAATGGTTGTGGGCCAGGAGCGAGGCCCATTGGTCCCGGTTCGTGTCTGGAACCGGGACCAAAGGGGTCAGACAAACCGGGACCAATGGCCCACGAGGCCCGGCCGGCGCCCTGGCCTCACGAACCGGGACCGATGCCCCCATGGGTCCCGGTTCGTGAGTGAACCGGGATTAATGGGATTTCAGGCCTGGACCAAAGCCCTGTTTTCTACTAGTGCCTCCCCCCAGTGTGCCATGATGGAGGTATGGCGAACCACCCCCTAGCTTTGATGCGGATCAGATCAGTATGGATCCGGAGATATCGATGGAATATGACGGCTGTGGGAGTCGATGGCGGCACCGGCGATCTCCGGCCGTAGGCCCTACCATGGCCGCTGCTCTTCGTCGCTATCCTCGCCCTCCACTCGTTGTGCATCTACCTCGTCACGTGCGGCTTCCTCCTCACCCGCACCGAGCTCGACCTCCACAGCCATCGGGACGAAGCAGCGTCTCTCTTGGGTGCTCCTCCTAGCCCCAGCCATTCATAGACCGCCCTGTCACCGTTGTGCTCGACGCCCTCAGGTATCATAACCTTGCTTACCCTGTCCTCGCCTTAGTTCCTGATTTTGAGCCTTTTCTTGCTACCATACAGGTACAATTTTGTGGCACCGAGAACAAGATGGGTTAGCCTAAGTGCCTAACGTACTTAGCCATGGTGAGTAAACGAGAACATGCCCTGACATTTTGCTGAAGAGAAGTAGCCGTGGATGGACAAGCTGCAGGTCTAGCAAAAGCTGACCGCTGATGAGAAGAACTCTGTTAGGATCTTCAAAGCACTCGCTGACCCACCGACCACCAGCCGTCAACAAGTTAAGGTGATGAGTACTGATGTGTGTACATTGATCTCATGGTATACATTCAGCACTGATGTAAGTTGTTTGTGTTCACTTTGGCGCTGGCTTACACATTTGGTCCTTCCCTTTGTGGAACTAGATGCATATGAGATGAACCTTCTTTAGGACCATGCTGGGCATATATTCGATGTTGATTCTACCCCAATGATCCAGAAGTTGGAGTAATATAATAAAATCCTAGAAGTCAGGTGCCCCATTCATAATACCTGATCTGTTTTTTGTGCATTGTGTTGCAGGGGACATTTTCTTATGTGGTCCTAAATTATGATTGTTAAATTAGCCTCAATTTTGCTCCTGTAGTATGTAATTGAAAAGTCTATAAATACCTGGTGGTCCCCATGACACGACGAAGTATGTATCTACCTCAGAAAATTTTCTTAGATTCTCCAGAAATACAATTTTGGTATTATTTATTTATTAGCACTATCATTTCACATTGGATTTGTATGCACACTTCTGAAAGTAAGGTTGTGTGGTACATTATTGTAGGGTCATATTTTGTTACCATAACTTATCACAATCACAGTTCTAATTTTATTATTTAATTCAACATTTCTAATAGCAGTTAGTTTTGCTTATTTCGACTCACTGCATTAATCTCCATAGTTTGAATTTCTTAATTCTACAGATCCTACGTATGCCATTGCGTGTTCCTCCACTTCTGGCCTCTTCTATTACCAGTGACCAACACTATATTACGTATTCAAACAATATAAGTTCACAAGCTCCAATCCAAATGATATAGTCGCCATGATGAGAACTGAGAATTGTATTCTAATTTGGGAAAGCGATTGTTGGTCAATTCTTTTTTAAATCTACAAGAACTGAGTAGTCGCCACTTGCTTGCATGAAATAGACAGTTTACTTTACGGCATGCTTTTGTTTTTTGTCATACATTTTAATTTCGTAACAGAATCCGCGTGTAGTTTTAAATTAACTCATTCTGGGGGCTAGAAAATGGATATTTCCTTTGGTGATTGTCAGCTTTAATTTGAGCAATAGAATGAGAGCTAAGATGCCTAGAAGTTTCTTATCATTTGATCCCCCATTTCGTTCAACTAGATGTGCAACAGACAATTGTATAATGTTATTTTTCTTCCTCTACATGCCCTATATCGGCATTTATTATTTTGTGCTACAAAGTAAAGATAAATATTTAACTTTCATTTCAATGCCCAGTTTGTTGTGATTTTGCTTATCATTAGTTCGGCACACTATAGTTTGACCTTTCGTGTTTTCTTCCAAGCAACTATGCTCTATCTTGTACCATTGTACCATCTGCTATCCAGTTAGTGAGATTTGGTGTGTTAATTCTCCCTGCTTAGCAGAGCAAAGTTGTCACTTTTCGTATCTAAGGCCAACGCCCAAAGTTGTTCATGGAACTTAACATCAGAATGGCCTGGCTTTCTAGAGGAGAAAAAATGACAGTTATTTTTTGTCGTAGTGTGTGCCTGTTCCGAAACAAGTGAATGCTTTGTAGATTTTTTTCAAAAAATAATTTAACTAAAATGAATGAAATATGTGAAGATTGAGCTCCCAAGTTGTGTAATTGTTTTAAACATTTTTTGTTATTTTTCCTGTTCTTATTAAAAAGTTGGATAACGGAGACAAGGTGGTTGGTTAGAAGACCCAGATCACGCATGCTTTTGTATCATGGACTTTGCTCGTACCCATCACAAGTTGAGAAGTTCTACATACATACAATATTATCAAGAAACATACTTGTGGCAAGAAGCTCAGCGAATTCTTGGAAAATCTAAGTCAATCATGCATGCTTATGTGGTATGTGAGGCTTTGTTCATATATATCCCCACAAACATATTCTTAAGTTGAATGTTGATCCGTACACACATGTTCTTGAGCTGTTGATCCTTATTCTTAGTAGAATTTTTGTGTCACAAATTTACAATGTACGGCTTTCATGATTTATGCATAACAAATGATAAGATTCTACATGTAATGCCACTTATTTTTTCCATCATATCATATCTTTATTATTTTCTGCTGATTTTGCTATAGTTATGTATTTTACAATGTTATGGCTTAGTTTACACACTTGTGGCAATACCTACCTTTTCATTGTAAAAATGGACGGGCGCGGCAACGCGCGCCATCAATGATCTAGTATATTTATGAGGATCTCCAGAATGTACTCGCTTGCTAGCTAGCCAGGGGGAGGAGCATGCATGCATGCACTTTGTAAAGCGCATGCATGAACAGCCTGGGCTACATACATATGATGCATGATACAGGGAATCTATTCTTGCTGCCGTCAGTGCGAAGGCTGTTCGTTACTTCGTACCAAGTACGTATCCAACCTTTTCATCCCATTTACTGTATTTAACTCGTTGAGAGATATTAACTGTACTTTTACTGGGAAGTCTCGATTTCTTCTTTTTGAGAGCGAATGAGCGTTAGGTAGCCAAGAAGGTGCGCGGGAAAGGGCTCCATGGTTGGTGAGTCGGACTTGAATTTTCACTCCTCAACAGATTAATTGGATTTAGATGCTACAGTGTCCGAAATGGGAGTAGGAAGCCTCTGATGATTTTGGTAAACAGGGGGGTGGGGGGGGGGGGGGGGGGGGGGGGCTCCTAATCGGCGCTCGCACGCGTGATCATGGACCGGCCCATGTAGAAGATCGCTTCACATCTCGCAAGTCCCCCCACCCCCTCGATCGATTGACTTGGGAAAAAAAGAAGAAAAATAGCAAAAAAAAGTGAAAGAAAATGTGAATTCAGTAATGTTCATGGATTTCAGAAAAAAGTTCACCAATTTTAGAAAAAATCGAAAAAGGTCATAGCATTTGAGAAACAGTTCACAAAAATTCAAAAATGTTCATCTATTTTTAAAAAGTTCATCCATTTGAAAAGAAGTTCATCATTTTTTTTTTCAAATAATCATCGATCTTGAAAAAAAGTTCTTCAATTTTGAAAAAAAAATCATCCATTTCAAAACAGTTCATCAAATTTGAAAAAAAAATCATCAAACTTGAAAGAAATTTTATCGAATTTGAAAAAAACCATCCAATTTATGAAATTTTATCCAATTTGAAAATAGTTCATTGATTTTGAAAAGAGAGTTCATCGAATTTCAAATAGTTCGTCCATTTGGAAATAAAATAAAAACAACAGTACAAAACTAAAGGAAAAGGAAAAAAGGAACATAGATTAATGAAAAACAGATAAAGAAAGGAAAAAAAAGCACCTAAAACCGATACAGGAAAAAGCCTTGGCGAAAAAAGAAAAAAACGTCTAGAAGCTTTGCAAAACTGGTGCTTCCGCAAAGAGTATAAATATAAAATAGAAAGTTATTATAAACAAGTGATTCGATGTCCCAGCAGTTAGGTCGTTTCTCTCTGGATGTAGAGATCATGAGTTCCAAACCTTAGCGCGCACAATTTTTTGGTCTAAAACAAAGAACACAACTTTTTGGTTTAAAACAGAAAAAAAAGTAATGGGCCGGCCAGCTAGGAGAGGGTGTGTGCGCCCATATGTATAAACTACTAAATAGGGAATGTTGTAAACAGGCTGGGCGGAAGAACACGTATACCCATTTTTGACGAATTTATATCCAAACGTTAGGGCCAAGCTAGTGTGGTCAGCTCGTGTGTATTTACAAAATTTAAATATTGTTCAAATGTTTTAAAAAAATCCATGTGTTTTCGAAAACGGTTTTGAAATTTCTAAAAATGCTTGTTTTCTTCGAAAAATGTTCAAAATTCAGAAAAAAATTCCACTTTCAAAGGGATTTTATTACTCGCCCGGTTTTATGCGAGTTACTCTTATTAGGGGAGAAAAAAATAAATAAAATGCTTAAACTGGGACTGAACCATGGTCTCATTTTCCTAGGTAGCTACTAAGCCCAATAACCAACTAAGCAAATTGTTCTTGTTGTCGACTTTACATAAACAAGGGTATTTGGACCCTTCTTATTTTTGCCATATTAGCAAAAATGTTAAATTTTAGGCTTGATAACTTTTGCATAAGCATCATGATAATATGACCTGACCATCATGGTAACTTCAACATAAGCGCCTTGGTAACAAAATAACATGATAAAGGTTGACAACTATATCATTACAAGGCTGATAACTAGAACATGAGGAGCATGGTAACTTTTGCATGATAAGGTTGATAAGTTCAACATTACCACCTTGGTAAAAAATAGCATGGGAAGGTGGATAAATATATCGTTAGAAAGCAGGTAATTGGAGCGTTAACAACATGTTAAGTTTAGCCTGACCAGCGTGATAACTTTATACATAAATTATTGGGATATATTTTAACAACATTTTCTGCGGTGAAAATTTACCATGGTGTTTGAGCGTAAGTTATTAGCTATGCGGTGCGTAAAAATACCATTCTTTTTGCGCATAAGTTATCGATGTAAGTTTTCAACATTGTTTCCCTCGGACAAAAGTTACCATGATGTTCGTACGTAAGCTATCATGTTTGCGGTATGCATATTACAATATTATTTACGCAGAAGTTATCAGGGTATATTTTAGAAACAATCTGCACTCAAAGCTATCACGTTACGGTGTGAAAGCACAAATGCTCCTTTGGTGATTTTGATGATTAATGACAACATATATTGTCTCTTAGACTAATAGTTTTATCTAGTATATTTTAGGAAAAGTCTAATGACTGAAATGGCTAGGAGATATGGCGAGCAATCCCTTTGATGCAAAGGAATCTTATTGGCAAAAGTTTCAAGACTCTACATTTTGTTTAAGTGAGTTAATCACATTGAGTCCATAGGAAGACCAATACTATTAAGAGGGGATGAGGTACTGATGATGATCTGGTTGCTCAAGTGCTTAGAGATATGCCACCAAAAGCCTCAAACATTTTCTCACAAAATATTATGTCCAAAACTCTAAACTCCAAATTCGGTGCCACCAAGAATTCCACTTTGGTCTCATCGAGACGGAACCCTATACCAAACCCCTAGCACCTCAGTATAACCGAGACTGCATTCGGTGGAACCGAAAAGGAGTGACCAATCTACAACCCAGAAACCAGTTGCTCCAGAGCCCAAGAGGACAACCAGAGACATCCCTCTAGCTGCAAAGAACAAGGGTTCTACTTCCAGAGATGCTGAGGAATAGAACATGTCAGTTTTGAGGAAACTGAGGCCACATATGCCAGAGCATGATGATGCTCATCCTATAGCTAAGGATATGAAGAAGAGGAAAGATTTAGGTCTGAGGTTGTGGAGAGAAAATGACCCCTACGCCTCCAGGAGAAGGACTGCTGTGGATGCCAGATTTCACACCAAGGAACATCAGGACTTTTATGAGACTGTCCTGTTGGACAAGTGCCCAACAGTCAGTGACATGAGATATGCTGACCGGGCCTTCATCAAGGAAAATGAAGATTATTTTCCAAGTGTGCAAGACAACTTCCAGTGCATTGGTATTGCAAACTTTGTTGGAAGAGAGTTCACTGCCTGGAATGATGAGATGGTCATGCAGTTCTACTCTACTGCTCACTTCTATCCAGATGGCAGGATTGTTTGGATGACTGAAGGTACGAGGTACCAATCCACTGTTGATGAGTGTGCTACCATCTTAGGAGCCCCACGGGTACAAGAAGGTGATTTGGATGTATATGTTGAAGCCAAAATGGGTCACAATTCCATGGAAAATATGTATATGCTGATTGTGTGCATTCACATAAGTTTGGTTCGGTTTATTATCTGCAAGGAGGATTGCCTACTACCAACACTATCTTGAGGCATACCTTGATGCCCAAGTCAGGAGATGACAAGATGATCCGAGGCTACTCCATCAACATGCTGCACCACATTGATACCCACACTAGGTTCTGGGTGATGGATCTGATAGTTGAGACAGTGAAGAGGACAGCTGCTGACCAGAAGAGATCTTGTGGATATGCACCGTACATTCAGATGCTCATTAACTCTAAGTTTGAGAAGAATGTATATGCACTCGATCGCCCACATTTGCCACTCCAGCCAGAGTTAGAGGATAATGTCGTGGTGATGGATCCCAGTCATCCCACTTCATCTACTGCACAGGCAGAGGCTGAGGCAGCTAGAGCCACTAGTGCTCAGGCTCCTAGATCCAGGAGTGAGCAAATGGATCTTCTACTTAGTGCAGTTCAGGGGATGCAGAAGGACATCAAGGACATATTGCTGAACCAGCAGTGTCTTGTGAGGATCGTGGAGGACATGTTTTCCACGCTGAACAACAAAGTGGATGGGCTGACTAAAACTGTGGATGAACTTAAGAAGGAAGTGGATGAAGCTCCCATTCCCCACTCTTCAGATTCTGATGATGATGACAGTCCACCTCTCCGGACCAGCACTCAGTTCAAGACTCAAGCCAGAACTCCTACAGTGTTTGCTCCAGAGTTGAGGCCATCTTCTTCAGCACCTGCCACAGATCCATCAGCTCCAGTGTCTACTCCACCACCTCAGAGGACTTCAGCTGAAGCCTTCGCGGATGCTCTTCTCTCGACTCCATCGACAGCCACCGGAGACCATGCCCAGAGCAACGAGTAGCTCTATGGATTTGAATTTTTGGTAACTTGTTGCCAAAGGGGGAGAAGTCCTAGATCATAGGGCTTCAAGAGAGAGAGTGTGTTGTTTTTTTTGATCCCTCTCTGTTTTTCAAAAACATTTGATTTGTCGTTTGGTGTTGCAAACTTTTGTCAGTATTTGATCGTATACTCTTGTGTGATGCTATTATCGCCTATCTTTGAGATATCTATGTGATGATCATTTACTTATGTATGGTGTGATGTGCTCATGTAATTCACTCATATAATTTTTGCGCACCACCAAGTTGTATGTGACATGGAAGAGTGACCCATGATCCTAATTGATTGTGCATTCACATTCAAACGCGAATTTATAATTATGCAGAAATTTAGGGGGAGCTCTTGCTTATCGCATACCTCTCAAAGCGACGATGCTATTCATTGATTATATCTCTCATCGAAGCTTTGATCTATATGTTGTCATCAATTACCAAAAAGGGGGAGATTGAACGCACAACTTCTCCCTAGGTGGTTTCGGTAATTAATAACAACATATATTTCATTGGACTAATGTTTCCACTAAGTGTATTTCAGGAAAAAGTTCAATGTTTGATTGGCAAAGGATTGTGAGGAGACCCCAAGATGCAAGGAATAGGATTGGCAAAGCTACAAGCATGAAGACTCTACATTTTACTTTGTGAGAAATCACTTTGAGTCCATAGGAAAGCCAATACTATCAAAAGGGGGTGAGGTAATAATGGTGAATGAAATGCTCAAAATGATCAAGTGTTAGTCACCAAATACACTCACAAGCTCTCCCACAAATATTCTGTCATAGATCCTATCACTCAAAATCGGTGCCACCAACAATTCTATATCGGCTACATCGAGTCAAAAGCCCAGACAGAAACCCTAGCCAAGTCCCACATCTCGGTACTACCAAGTTCCATATCGGTGCAACCGAGTTTCAGTGACCAACTTTCTGTTACCTCATTCACAAGAATAATCTCCGAGAATTGTGAATCAGTCTCACCGAGTTGTGTAACTGCCCTCGGCCACTCATATCGGTACCACCGAGAATTCCATATCGGTCTCACCAAAAAGTCTAAAGTTGCCACATTTTGCACTAGTCGGTGCCACCGAGTTTCTACTTCGGTTTCACCGAGTTGGGCAATAATGTTGTAACGGTTGGATTTTTTGAGATGCCTATATATACCCCTCCGCCACATCCCACTCGCAAGAGAAGCACTCAGAACAGACCCAGACTTCCCATATCCAAATTTCTGAGAGAGAACCACATATCATTGTGTTGAGGTCAAGATCATCCACTCCAACCATATGCATCTTGATTTCTAGCCTCCCCAAGTTGCTTTTCATCCAATCAATCTCTTCTACCCAAGCCAACTCTGTGAGAGAGTGATTGACTGTTGAGGAGACTATCATTTGAAATAAAAGAGCAAGGAGTTCATCGTTACTATCGAGCCTATTACCTTTTGGAGGGTGGTGCCTCCTAGATTGGTTAGGTCACTACTGGAATCAGGACGTTTGCCGTCTGCCATTTCTTTGCCGTCAGCTGGCTGACGGCAAAGAAGGTCTTTGCCGTCAGCTTAGAAAAAGCAGACGGCACAGGAGTGGCGGACGGCAAACACACAGTTTGCCATCAGCCAAGTCTTTGCCGTCCGCCAGCCGATGGCAAAGGGCCTGAAGGCAGACGGCAAAGAGCCTAGATGGGCCCCACTGGACCGTGGAGCGGGCTAGGTCAGGTGGGCGCCCTGGATGCCGTCCGCTGCTACTTTGTCGTCTGCTTGCGCACTCTTTGCCGTCCGCTAGCGGACGACAAAGAGCTGGCTAACTAACGGCCGTCCCCAACGGCCCTAAGTGACCGTTTCCCCCCCTCTCTCCCCCTCGATCTCTCTCTCAACCACCAACTCCGCCCCAGCCCCGCCGTCAATCCAGCACCGCCCCACCCGCCGCCCCAGCCCCGCCGTCGATCCAGCACCGCCGCCGGCCCCTGTGCCCGCGACGCCGCACAACCTCTCCCTCCCCGCCGCCCGCTCCCCGCGACGCCGCACCGCCTCCCCAGCCCCGCCCGACGCCGCCGAGCCCCACCGCCGGCCCCTACGCTCAGCACCGCCGCCGGCCCTTGCTACCGCCTCGCCCCCGGACCCTGTGCCCGCGCGCCGCACCGCCCCCTCACCGCCGATCACTCCCCACGACGCCGCACCGCCTCCCCCTCCCCGTGGCGCCCCCTCCCCGCGGCGCCCCCTCCCCGCGGACCTTCACCAGCACCGCCGCGCCGGCGTCCTCCCTACGGCGGCCGTCCTCCACCGGCCTCGTCCTCCACCGGCACCCTCCTCCACCAGCCCCTCCAAGGTGAGTTTCTTTTTTTTGTTTTTTTAGGTTTAGTTTTAGGTTAGTTTAGGTTTAGGTTTAGGTTGGTTTATTAGGTTAGTTTAGGTTTAGGTTAGTTGGTTTATTTATTAGAAAAGAAAAAACCTAGAAGAAAAAAACCCCGACACGATGCCCCGACACCCCGACACGACGCCCCGAACCGACACCCCGACATGACGCCCCGACACGACACCCCGACACGACGCCCCAACATGACACCCCGACACGACACCCCGACACGACGCCCCGACACGACGCCCTGACACCCCGACACGACGCCGCGACACGATGCCCCGACACCCCGACTCGACGCCCAGACTCGACACCTTGACACCCCGACATGACGCCACTGACCCCCGACCCCCGACGCCACCCACCTCCGACGCCACTGACCCCTGACGGCACTGACCCTCGACGGCACTGACTCCGGACCCCCGACACCTCTTCTGCCTCCTGTTGACCGGGAAGGTGCTTTTCGGCCTTCCAGAGGCCGACGGGGTCATAGTTTTGTAAATTATGAGTTAGGTCACATATTTTCCGATTTTCTTATAAAAAACATCATATTTGTGTTGATCGGGTGGATTTCAATGTGCAGTTGTTCGACGACCTCCCCGTGCGTTGGACGAGCTCCGCCCCTGCGTTCGTGGGTGAGCACAAATGACTTCTCCTCCTCCCCCCTTAATTTGCTCTGTTTCGGTCTTCGTGCCGATGAAACGTGCTAGCTATAGGTGTCTTCAATCATCAGTATGCGTGACCAGTATGCGTCTCCCGTTCGAAAGCGCGACATCTATAAATATGCATGTCTTTGCATATTTATAACCGCCGTCCTTTCGAATTGTCCAACGTTATCCATGGACAGCCCGAGTATGTGTAGATTGGGTTCGTTTTCCCGTATGCTCTGCTCCGGATCCTATGCAGAATTTCGTCAGTGCCTCCCTGTTGTTTTCCGGGTACACATCCTCTCTGCTTATTGCCGAGACGTGTATCAGGAGAATGGCGGGGAGGTGCTGTCGAAATTCTGCGTCAGATCCGGAGCAGTGCATGGGAAAACGAACCCAATCTACACATACTCGGGTGGGATTAGGACCTATCTTAACCTATTAGCGTGTAGGTTGCATGGACGTAATAAAACTGACACTTGATTAACTGATGAATATATATCCTGAATTATATATATATTTCTTGTGTGTCCAGTAGCTAGGCAAGATGACTGATCGTGCGTGGATGTACACCGGTCACACCAGTCAGAAAGACATGACCAAAGAATGGTTAACAAATACCAAGGGGTTTGTGAGAGCCGCCTTTGCAAATGGCCAGGAAAAAACATGGTGTCCCTGTCCCCGGTGCGACAACTTTAAAAGGCAGACAGAGGGTGAAATGGTTAAACACCTGCAGAAGTGGGGTTTTAGGCCTAATTATACGGTGTGGACTTTTCATGGCGAGTCTGCCCAACGTGCCAGAGCTGAGGTGGTTCATCGTCGCACCGACGAGCATGGTACCAGGATCGAAGACATGGTGCAAGACTTTGATGATGCTCGGGATTCGGACGATGAGATGGAGGAATCTGCAAAGGCATTCTATAAAATGTTGGAGTCTTCAAAACGTCCTCTCCACGAGCAGACTGAGCTTTGTCAGCTGGATGCCATCATGCAAGTATTGGCTCTGAAGGCTCAATTCAACCTGGGCAGAGAATGCTACGACGCGATGATGACAATATTTGGACGCTTTCTACCCAAAGGCCATGTACTGCCTGCAAACCTGTACCAGTCGGACAAAATCCTCCAAGTACTTAAGATGCCCTATGAGAAGATAGATGCCTGTGAGAGTGGATGTGCCTTATTTAGGCTTGAGTATGCGGACTTGAACTATTGTCCCATTTGCAAGTCTTCTAGGTATGTTGTCGTAGACAACGCTATGGGTGAGAAGATGCAGACAAAAATTCCTGTTAACGTTCTTCGCTATATGCCAATCGTACCAAGACTTCAATGTCTTTTCATGGTCGAAGAGACGGCCAGACAGATGACATGGCATAAATTGGGCAAAAGAACCGAACTAGATGCAGATGGGAATCAGATGTTGGTACACACTTCAGACGCTTTTGCGTGGACGCACTTCGATGCATTACATAACGATAAACCGGCAGATCCAAGGCATCCTCGAGTCGCCATCAGCACGGATGGGTTCAATGTGTTTGGTATGACGGCAACCCAATACAGTTGTTGGCCTGTATTTGTCATTCCACTCAATCTACCCCCCGGAGAGATTATGAAAAGAAAGAACACTTTCCTGACGTTGATAATTCCAGGGCCCAACTATCCGGGGAAGAATATGAATGTGTACATGCAGCCGCTTAAGGATGAATTGCAACAAGCTTGGGATAATGGGATCAAGACATACGACGCCGCTACCAAAAAAACCTTCAAAATGCATGTGTGGTACATGTACTCGACGCATGACTTGCCGGCGTATGCCCTATTCATTGGCTGGTGTGTGCATGGAAGGTTCCCGTGCCCCACATGCAAGGCAGCTCTTCAGTTCCGTTGGCTGCAGGCGGGTCGCAAGTATTCTTGCTTCGACATGCATAGATAGTTCCTGGATCCTCGCCATAAGTTCATAAAAGACAAGAAGAATTTCATCAAAGGTAGAGTTGTCAAAAACTATGAACCACCCGCGTTGACAGGCCAACAGCTCTTGGATCAGTTAAATGCTCTCGAGCCGGATCCAAATCGTCCTGGGTATTTCAAAGGGTATAATACGGAACACGCATGGACTCACAAGTCATGCTTATGGGATCTGCCTTACTTCAAAGACCTCCTTTGCCCACACAACATCGACGTGATGCACACTGAAAAGAATATCGCCGAGGCCATTTTTGGTACATTGTTCGGCATAGAGGGGAAGTCAAAGGATAATCCTAAGGCTAGAATCGATCAGGAGGCTCTATGTGACAGACCGTTACAAAACATGCGACAAGCGAAAGGAAAGCAGAACTGGACAAAGCCAAAGGCATGGTTCAATCTTGGAAGGCCAGCTATGAGGGAAATGATCTTGTGGGTGAAAATGCAGTTGATGTTCCCCGATGGTTATGCGGCGAATCTAAAGAGGGGAGCGAGTCTTGACAAACTGAAGATATTTGGTCTCAAGAGTCATGATTGGCACATATGGCTTGAGCGGGTAATGCCGGTGATGCTGCGTGGCTTTATCCCTGAGGATGAATGGCTAGTACTGGCAGAGCTGAGCTATTTCTTCCGTTATCTTTGTGCGAAAGAACTATCGCCTGGCGTGCTATATGAAATGGAAGAGTTGGCGTCGGAGTTGATATGCAAGTTAGAGAAGATCTTTCCACCAGGCTTCTTTAATCCAATGCAGCATTTGATTTTGCATCTCGCGACCGAGGCAAGATTGGGGGGGCCCGTGCAAAATCATTGGTGCTTCGCAACTGAGAGGATGCAGAAGACGCTTCGAGCAAAATGTAAAAATAAACGTAGAATTGAAGCATCGATGGCCGGGGCATTCATTACTGAGGAGGCGGCAAACTTCGTGACAGCACACTACGAAGCCAAAAATCGTCATTTGCATAATCCGAAGCCTCGGTACAATGATGGCGACCCAAAAAAAAAGTCGATCCAACCTCAGCCTATTCAAAGGGAAGCTCGCACCAGCCGGTGCTTCTAAAGCAAAAGCGTTGGATGTCAATGAATGGCGGACTATTTCGTTGTATATTTTCAACAACCTAACAGAAGTGCGGCCGTACATTGAGTAAGTTGTCGGTACATTATTGTTTCACAACTTGTAATTCCTTAGAACTGCTCTTATTCCCGGATATTTGATATAGTCGATACGTCACCAAATTCTTGGATGGAGTGGTCATCCAAAAGGATTCCGTCGAAGAGTATGAGGTCCTGGCGAAGCATGGAGGCGGCTATCCCGGTTTCATCTCTTGGTTCAAACAAATGGTAATTACCATTAATGGACCATTTCATTTCTTCGTCTTATTTGTGGCTAATGCAACAATCCTTTCGTATTAAACTTGTAGGCTAATTCAGAGTCTATGGACGCCGAGCTGAGACAATTCGCTAATGGTTTTGACTATAAGGTCCGTTCATTTGACAGATACGACATCAACGGGTATCGCTTTCGTACCTTTGGCAAAGAGCTATCTATGCCCGACCTAAAGACTACAAATTGTTGTGTCTCTGCTATCAGCGAAGGAGGGACAAAGTACTATGGAAGAGTTGAAGCAATTTATGAACTTCTATTCTATGGTGAAAACCCACCGAACGTCGTAGTCTTCAAATGTCATTCGTTCCAGCCGAAGGAGACTAGAAGGACTCATGAACATATAGGGCTAGTCGAAATCAAATAAAGCACCCATTTAGATGTGCCCGATGTCTATATTATGGCTCAACAGGCGACCCAAGTTTTCTATCTACCGTGGGCCTGCCAAACTGATCCAAATCTGAAAGGTTGGGATGTCGTTTATGAAGTGCCGCCACATTTTAGACCACCTCCCCTCAATGAAGAGGATTATGAACCTCACATTAACCAAGACACATATGAAGGAGAATTCTTCCAAGAAACACGTATTTCCAAAAAACGTTTCAACAACCTCTCTACTTCACCCCGGAACATTGAAGTAGACAGCGAGAATGAATCCGACTTAACCCCTGAGCCGGAACAGGAAGAGCCGGAACAAGAAGAGGTTACTGATGCGGATGACCTGTCAATGCTTAACCGATTACATGAAGGAGGCCTTCCACACGTTGTTCCTGATAGTGATGATGATCATGTATTTATTGATGATAGTGATGATGATGATGCATTTATTGATCCCGTAGAATATATAGATGATCAAGATTATTATTAATTCATGTCAGGTAATCAACTTTTAGTTCATGTTAGGTATATGATGATACACTTAAATTATATACATTTTATTATTCATGTCGGTATTCAATTTTATGTTGTACTAATTTCGTTTACTATTTGTCATGGCAGTTGTTGAAAGATGGTGGGAAAGGGTCGAGAGCACTCCGTGGCTCCTTCGTCGGAGGGTGGTGGGATGGGTACTTCCATTCCTGCAGAGTCTCTCCGGAGAGCGTTGCTCTCTAGTCTGCATACACCGGTGGCCGCTTCTTCATCGACCCCCATGAGAGGAGGTCGGGGGAAGAAGAGAGGTAGTAGAGGTGGGAGAGGAGGCCGCGGCAAAGGTAGGGTGGCTGCTACGCCTTCCTCGCCGCCACCCCCAGCTGATTCACCCGAGCACAGGACTGCTAGGGTGGACCCGTCTGAGGACGAGGCTACGCGGACTCCGGTCCACGACCCTCGGGTCGATGAGCCTTCGACCTACGAGACTCCTGTCCCAGAGGCTTCGTCCCATGAGACTCCGGAGCAGAGTAGGGATAAGGGCACGTCCCGGCAGACCCCATGGGATACCTGGCCGGAGGAGCCTAGTGGCCATGCTGATGGTGGCGGGGATCGTTTTTCTGATAGCGACGAGGAGGTGGCTGAGGGGGCCACCATCTACCAGCGTGGTATGACACGGCTCCCGCCCATGCCGGCGACCCGCGAGCTGAGGTGGTTGATTAGGCCTGATGGGGAGAGGTAAGTGCATGTACTCTTTTTTAACCTTTTGCCTTCACGTTTTTTCAAATATCTAATGTGTTGGCTTTGTCATACTGCAGGGGTTGGCATCAACCCAAGGATGCCTGCAGGCCCAACAGCATACTTGGTGTCCTTGTCAGGCAAAACTTCCCGGGGTTTGTCACATTGCCCGGTGAGGGTCAGGTTCTAGAGTTAGGACTGACCTGGGAGCACTACTTGGCTACACCGGCCCCGCCTGAGGAGAGGATCGACGGTGTTTTGTTGCACACGAGGGCGGAGATGGTGATCAGACAGTTTTTGGTAATTTCTCCTTTACACAATTAAAAATCAACAATAGCTAGTTATTGTACTAATAAGTGTTGTCTCGTTTGATTGCAGACCTTCTACAGGTGTCAGGAGGGATACGAGGAGGCCGCGGCAAAGGTTATCGATCAGCAATGCAAGCGCCTACTGCAAAACTTTCGGCACGAGGCTCGGGTGCAGGCTGTTCAAGACTACTACGCCTCGCGGCGTATTAGGAAGGAGAAGTCGACGTGCCGCAGAAAGAAGATGGAGAAGGAGCATTACATGAAGGTAATTACGTATTCTTAAGGCCTTGTACTTAGTTTCCTTCATTTGATTCCTACGCATAGCGCTCAAATATCTCTTTATTAACTTAGGTGCCCCCGAGATGGTGTGCGGATAAGATGGATTGTTGGGAGGCGTTGGTGGATGGGTTGTGCTCAGAACAATGGCTAGCCGTCCACAACAATGCCAAGGACCGGCGTAACAAAATGGTTGGTGTGCGACACCATCAATGGAGCGCCAACTTAAATCAGTTTGGTCAGAACTGTGTATGTGGTTAGCTTCATGATTCATGCAATTCATTCTTGATTCTAGCTTGAGCCATTTACTAATACTTTGTTCCTCTCTCTCTCTTTTAGGCGCATCACAATAAAACGGAGGTGCCACAGATGTACGACCTCTATGCGATGGCCCATACTACCTCGTACAAGAAGGTCAAGGCATTCTCTGAGTCTGACCTCGATGATCCCTTGAAGTTCAGCAACATCTCCTCCCACAACAAGCTCGTGAGGTACAGAGATGAGGGGAAGGCGAGGAAAGGGAGGACTTTAACCCGAGCCAGGAGCCTATTGATCCAGAGCTGGTGATGATAGCTGGCGGCGGGAGGCCCCATGGCTCGATTGCCATTGGAGATGGCCTTATACGTTGTCCTAGCAACCTCCGGCAGATCAAGGCGCGCCAAACGAGCTCCTGTCCTGAGATAAGGCCTCGTCCACGGCCAGCCGAGCTCGCCATTGAGGTTAGTTATACGGACTCAGATATCTTTCCTCATTACGTTGTGTGTGTGAACAAAGATGATTACAATGCTAACGAGGAGTTGTGTTGCAGGCTGCTATTCAGAAAGAAAGAGAGGCAACACAGGCGCTTATGGCGGCGAAGGAGAAGGAGATGGAGGAGAGGACGGCTAGGTTGTTGGAGGAGGAGAGAGCACGGAACGATGCGTCTCACCGGGCCATCTACGAGCTCTTAGTGGTAAGTTTCTTCTTCATATTTGTCAAATCTTGCATTTAATGTTCGTTTCATTAATAACTAATATCATTGACTTGTGAAAACCAAATGTGCAGTCTATGTGCGAGAAGACCGGCCAGACCCCTCCGTCGATGCCAGTCATTACCACGGCTGGAACGGTGAGTTTCATTTGAATGCAATGATCTTTTCAGTGTCATCATGCTAACGAGACATTGCAAATCATCTTTGGTGCAGAATATCTCCCGAAACGCATCGCACGACCCTTCTCTAGGGCAGCCTTCTCTAGGTGAAACCGGCCCGAGCAACCCCGGTACCTCACCTCCGTGATGACGAGGACGGTAAGCCCCAATATGCCACATACTTGGCTCATTTTTTCAAAGAAAGACAAACTTAGCACTTAGACAAACTTAGCTCCTTGTGAGAGTTTCATGTCTCTTCTTGATGGAGGAATCCCGACTGTTGTCGCGGGGGTCGTTTCTTCTTCTCCTTCTCTCGATATTTACCTTCGTATATTGCGGGAGAGGAGAAGCGGAAACGACCATCACCGACGGTCGAAATATTAGTGTTAGGTAGTGTCCACCAACATACACCACCATATAAGTGTGACTGAGTGCGCACCATACACACCATGAGGCAAACCTCGAAAGACCTATCCTTCTTCCAATTTTGCCCGAATGACACAAATAAGCAATAAGAAGAAGAAAACAAGAGGAGAAAGAGAGAGAGAGAGAAGAAAAACGGTTCTGCATCTTCTTCTTCTTCTTCTTCTTCTTCTTCTTCTAGTCTTCTTCATCTAACTTTCGTATTTCCCATTTTGCAGATTAGAGTCACTTCACGGAAGCTTGCATTGATGGAGTGCTTGTGGTTCATGGAGTGCTTATGATTTTGTATCGATGAATAATTTTAAACTTGCTACATATGTGAAACTTGCTACTTGTTGTTGGATGATATGTGTGCTTGTTGTTGGATGAATTGTGCTTGTTGTTGGATGATAGGATGATATTTGTGCTTGTTGTTGGATGATATTAATTTGTGCTTGTTGGATGATCATCAGCATGGCAAGAATATTGTTATTGTGAAATATATACATATATAGCATATTTTGCCTGTGAAAATTGTTGGATATAAGAAAAAATAGAAAAAACAGTGGCATTATTGCCTCTTTGCTGTCTGCCACTGATGGCAAAGCACCTTTGCCGTCTTCCCCCGACGGCAAAGGGGACACATGTCACTCACCTGTGTAAACTGGGAGTGCTAGGCCTCGGCCCATTTGGTCACTTTGCCGTCCGGGGGCAGACAGCAAAGGCGCGCGGGGCATGGCTGTCCGGGGGCAGACGGCAAATTATTTACAGCTTTGTCGTCGGTGGCAGACGGTAAAGGCTGCCGTTAGCCACTAACGGGGCTTACTCCACTTTAGGCCATCCAGCCGCTTTGTCGTCTGCTGCCTGACGGCAAAAACACTTTGCCGTCCGCTGAGTAAAGGCAGACGGCAAAGCACTCCTTTACCGGAGTTCACAGTGCCGAAAATTTGGCCGTCTGCTGCCGGACGGCAAAGCCTTTGCCGTCAGTGGTCCTACCCTTTGCCGTCTGCTATGGCTGACGGCAAAGTACCTGATTCCAGTAGTGGGTATCGCTTGGGAGCCTCCTACTTCGTGTTGTGGAGTTGAACCAAGAAGTTTGTAAGGGCAAGGAGATCGCCTACTTTGTGAAGATCTACCCATAGTGAGGCTAGTCCTTCGTGGACGGAAGCCGTTATGGAATAGTCAAGGTTGCTACTTCATGGACCCTTATGGGTGGAGCCCTCCATGGACTCTCGCGACCGCTACCCTCCGTGGGTTGAAGACTCCATAAACGTGGATGTACGATAGCACCACCTATCGGAACCACGAGAAAAATCTTCATGTCTACAAATTGCGTTTGATCTGTTGGAAATTTGCCCTAGAGGCAATAATAAATTGGTTATTATTATATTTCCTTGTTTGTGATAATCGTTTATTATCCATGCTATAATGGTATTGATTGGAAACTCAAATACATGTGTGGGTACATAGACAACACTGTGTCCCTAGTATGCCTCTAGTTAACTAGTTCGTTGATCAAAGATGGTCAAGGTTTCCTGGCCATAGACATGAGATGTCATTTGATAACGGGATCACATCATTAGGAGAATGATGTGATGGACAAGACCCAAACTATAAACATAGCATATGATCGTGTCAGTTTATTGCTATAGTTTTCTGCATGTCATGTATCTGTTCCTATGACCATGAGATCATGCAACTCACTGACACCGGAGGAATACCTTGTGTGTATCAAACGTCACAACGTAACTGGGTGACTATAAAGATGCTCTACAGGTATCTCCGAGGGTGTCTGTTGAGTGGGCATGGATAAAGGCTGGGATTTGTTACTCCGTGTGACGGAGAGGTATCTCAGGGCCCACTCGGTAATACAACATCACAATAAGCCTTGCAAGCAATGTGACTAAGTGTTAGCCACGGGATCTTGTATTATAGAACGAGTAAAGAGACTTGCCGGTAACGAGATTGAACTAGGTATAGAGATACCGACGATCGAATCTCGGGCAAGTAACATACCGAAGAACAAAGGGAACAGCGTACGGGATTAACTGAATCCTTGACATAGAGGTTCAACCGATAAAGATCTTCATAGAATATGTAGGAACCAATATGGGCATCCAGGTCCCGCTATTGGTTATTGACCGTAGAGGTGTCTCGGTCATGTCTACATAGTTCTCGAACCCGCAGGGTCTGCACACTTAAGGTTCGGTTATGTTTCGGTATAGTAGAGTTATGTATGGTGGTGACCGAAGGTTGTTCGGAGTCCCGGATTAGATCCTAGACGTCACGAGGAGCTCCGGAATGGTCCGGAGGTAAAGATTGATATATAGGAAGTCCTGTTTTGGTCACCGGAAAAGTTTCGGGTATTTCGGTAGTGTACCGGTAGTGCCGGGAGGGGTACCGGGGACCATCGGGAGGGGTGTCTCGACCCAAAGGACCTCATGGGCTGTGGGAGGAGTCAAACCAGCCCCTAGTGGGCTGGCCTAACCCCCCCACTAAGGCCCATGTGGCTTTGGGTGGAAAAAATCCAAAGGAGGAAAGGTGGAAAGGGTTTCCAAGTGGAGAGGAGGAATCCTACTCCTAATAGGATTGGAGTAGGACTCCTCCACCTCCAATTTCGGCCAAACCTTGAGGGTTTGAGGCTGCCTCCTCCCCTCCCTCCGTCCTATATATACTAGAGGATTTAGAGGGAAGAGCTAACCCTAATTGCCACGTGCTCCCTCTACTTCATCTAGATCGGTTTCTCCTCTAGTCTAGTTTCAGCGGTGCTTAGGCGAAGCCCTGCCGGAATTGTTCCACCACCATAGCCGCCGCGCCGTCGCGCCGCCGGAGAACTCTTCTACCACTCCGCTCCATCTTGCTGGATCAAGAAGGCGGAGATCGGCATCGAGCTGTACGTGTGCTGAACGCGGAGGTGCCGTCCGTTCGGCGCTAGATCGGAAAGACCGTGATCAGGATCGCGAGACGATTCGTGATTTGATCGCGGGACGGATCGTGATGGGATCGCGGGACAGATCGAGATTGGATCGCGAGATGGATCGTGATGGGATCGCAGGATGCTCAGCGATTTGGATCGCGAAGACGTTCGACTACATCAAACGCGTTTCTTAACGCTTCCCGCTTAGCGATCTACAAGGGTATGTAGATCCACTCTACCTCTCGTAGATGCTCATCACCATGGATAGATCTTGCGTGTGCATAGGAAATTTTTTGTTTCCCATGCAACGTTCCCCATCACTACAATCGCTTGAATCGAGTGGGAGTTGATCTTCCAGATAAGATAGTGATTGATATAGTTCTCCAAGTCACTGTCACTAAGCTACTAGAGCCTCGTGATGAACTATAAAATGCCAGGGATAAAAATAATGATCCCTGAGCTATTCGCGATGTTTGACACCGCGAAGGTAGAAATCAAGAAGGAGCATCAAGTGTTGATGGTTAGTGAAACCACTAGTTTCGAGAAGGGCAAGGGGTAGGACGGAAACTTCATGGATGGCAAGTCAGTTGCTGCTCCAGTGAAGAAACCCAAGGTTGAACCCAAACCCGAGACTAAGTGCTTCTATTATGAGGAGAACGGTCGCTTAAGCGGAACAACCCTAGATACTTGGTAGATAAGAAGGCTGGCAACGTCGATAGAAGTATATTTGATATACGTGTGTACCTTGCTAGTACTCCTAGTAGGACCTGGGTATTGGATACCGGTTCGGTTGCTAAATGTTAGTAACTCGAAATAAAAGCTACGGAATAAACGGAGGCTAGCTAAGGGTGAGGTGACGATGAGTGTTGGAAGTGTTTCCAAGGTTGATGTGATCACCATCGCATGCTCTCTTTACCTTCGGGATTAGTGATGAACCTAAATAAATGTTATTTGGTGTTTGCGTTGAGCATGAACGTGATTAGATCATGTTTATTGCAATACGGTTATTCATTCAAGTTAGAGAATAATGGTTATTCTGTTTACATGAATAATACCTTCAATGGTCATGCACCCAATGAGAATGGTTTATTGAATCTTGATCGTAGTGATACACATGTTCATAATATTGATGCCAAAAGATACAAAGTTAATAATGATAGTACCACATACTTGTGGCACTGCCGCTAAATGTCATATTGGTGTAAAACGCATGAAGAAACTCCATGCTGATGGATCTTTGGACTCATTCGATTTCGAATCGGTTGAGACATGTGGACCATGCCTCATGGGCAAGATGACTAAGACCCTGTTTTTCGGTATGATGGAGCGGGTAAGTGACTTATTGGAAATGATACATGTTGATGTATTCGGTCCAATGAGTGTTGTAGCGTGCGGTGGATATCATTATTTTCCTACCTTCACTGATGATTTGAGTAGATATGGGGATATTTACTTAATGAAACACAAGTCTGAAACATTTGAAAAGTTCAAACAAATTCAGAGTGAAGTTTGAGATCATCGTGACAAGAAGATAAAATATCTACGATATGATCGTAGAGGTAAATATCTGAGTTACGAGTTTGGTATACAACTTAAGACAATGTGGAAGTTGTTTCACAACTCACGCCACCTGGAACACCATAGTGTGATGGTGTGTCCGAACGTCGTAGTCGTGCTCTATTGGATATGGTGCGTACTATGATGTCTCTTATCGATTTGCCACTATCGTTTTGGGGTTATGCATTAGAGACAACTACATTCACTTTAAAAAGGGGCACCATCTAAGTCCGTTGAGATGACACCGTATGAATTTTGGTTTGGCAGAAACCTAAGCTGTCATTTCTTAATGTTTGGGGCTGCGACGCTTATGTGGAAAAGGTTTTCAACCTGATGAGCTCGAACCCAAAGCGGACAAATGCATCTTCATAGAATACCCTAACGTAACAGTTGGGTAAACCTTCTATCTCAGATCCAAGCACAAAGTGTTTGTTGCTAAAGCGGGTCCTTTCTCGAGAAAGAGTTTCTGTCGAAAGAATTGAGTGGGAGGAAGATAGAACTTGATGAGGTTGTTGAACCTTTGTTTCAACCAGAGAGTAGCGCAGCGCAGAAAGTTGTTTCTGTGGAGCCTACATTATTTGAAGAGGAAGTTAATGATGATGATCATAAAGCTTCGGATCAAGTTACTATCGAACCTCGTAGGTCGACAAGGATGCGTACTGCTCCTGAGTGGTACGGCAACCCTGTCTTAGAGGTCATGTTGTTGGACAACGATGAACCTACGAGCTATGGAGAAGCAATGATGGGACCGGATTCCGAGAAATGGTTAGAGGCCATGCAATCCGAGATGGGATCCATGTAAGAAAACAAAGTATGGGCTTTGGAAGTATTACCTGATGGGTGAAAGGCCATTCAGAACAAATGGATCTTTAAAAGGAAGACGGACACGGACGGTAATGTCACCGTCTATAAAACTCGACTTGTGGCAAAGGGTTTTTCACAAGTTCAAGGAGTTGACTACGATGAGACTTTCTCACCCGTAGCGATGCTAAAGTCTGTTGGAATTATGTTAGCAGTTGCTGCATTTTTCGATTATGAAATCTGGCAGATGGATGTCAAAACATCATTTCCTTAATGGTATCCGTGAGGAAAGGTTGTATGTGATACAACCGGAAGGTTTTGTCAGTTCTAAGGATGCTAAAATATATGCAAGCTCCAGCGATCCTTCTATGGACTGGAGCAAGCATCTCGGAGTTGGAATATACGCTTTGATGAGGTGATCAAAGTTTTTGAGTCTATACAAAGTTTATGAGAAACTTGTATTTACAATAAAGTGAGTGGGAGCACTATAGAATTTCTGATAAGTATATGTGGATGACATATTGTTGATCGGAAATGATGTAGAATTTCTGGAAAGCATAAAGGGTTGTTTGAAAAGGAGTTTTTCACAGGAAAACCTGGAATGAAGCTACTTAAATATTGGGCATCTTGATCTATAGAGGTAGATCAGGACGTCTGATAAAACTTTCAATGAGTACATACCTTGACAAGATTTTGAAAGAGTTCAAAATGGATCAGTCAAAGAAAGAGTTCTTGCCTGATTTGTAAGGTGTGGAGTTGAGTGAGACTCAAAGGTCGACCACGGCAGAAGAAAGAGAAAGGACGAAGGTCGTCCCCTATGCCTTATCCATAGGCTCTGTATAGTATGCCATGCTATGTACCGCACCTGTGTGTGCCTTGCCATGAGTCTGTCAAAGGGTACAAGAGTGATCCATGAGTGGACCACTGGACAGCGGTCAAGATTATCCTTAGTAACTAGAGGACTAAGGAAATATTTCTCGATTATGGAGGTGATAAATAGCTCGTCGTAAAGGGTTACGTCGATGCAAGCGTTAACACCAATCCGGATGACTCTGAGTAGCAATCCGGATACGTATAGTGGAGCAGCCATTTGGAATAGCTCCAAGTGGAGTGTGGTAGCAGTGTCTACAGTATTACATAGAGATTTGCAAAGTACACACAGATCTGAATGTCGCAGACCCGTTGACTAAAGACCTCTCTCACATGCAAAGCATGATCGAACCCCTGAACTCATTGGGTGTTAGATTCATAACAATGTAAAACACATGGTGATGTGAACTAGATTATTGACTCTAGTGCAAGTGGGAGACTGTTGGAAATATGCCCTAGAGGCAATAATAAATTGGTTATTATTATATTTCCTTGTTGGTGATAATTGTTTATTATCCATGCTATAATTGTATTGATTGGAAACTCAAATACATGTGTGGGTACATAGACAACACTTTGTCCCTAGTATGCCTCTAGTTAACTAGTTTGTTGATCAAAGATGGTCAAGGTTTCCTGGCCATAGACATGAGATGTCATTTGATAACGGGATCACATCATTAGGAGAATAATGTGATGGACAAGACCCAAACTAGAAACATAGCATATGATCGTGTCAGTTTATTGCTATAGTTTTCTGCATGTCAAGTATCTGTTCCTATGACCATGAGATCATGCAACTCACTGACACCGGAGGAATACCTTGTGTGTATCAAACGTCACAACATAACTGGGTGACTATAAAGATGCTCTACAGGTATCTCCGAGGGTGTCTGTTGAGTGGCATGGATCAAGACTGGGATTTGTTACTCCGTGTGACGGAGAGGTATCTCAGGGCCCACTCGGTAATACAACATCACAATAAGCCTTGCAAGCAATGTGACTAAGTATTAGCCACGGGATCTTGTATTACAGAACGAGTAAAGAGACTTGCCGGTAACGAGATTGAACTAGGTATAGAGATACCGACGATCGAATCTCGGGCAAGTAACATACCGAAGAACAAAGGGAACAGCGTACGGGATTAACTGAATCCTTGACATAGAGGTTCAACCGATAAAGATCTTCGTAGAATATGTAGGAACCAATATGGGCATCCAGGTCCCGCTATTGGTTATTGACCGTAGAGGTGTCTTGGTCATGTCTACATAGTTCTCGAACCCGCAGGGTCTGCACACTTAAGGTTCGGTGACGTTTCGGTATAGTAGAGTTATCTATGGTGGTGACCGAAGGTTGTTCGGAGTCCCGGATGAGATCCTGGACGTCACGAGGAGCTCCGGAATGGTCCGGAGGTAAAGATTGATATATAGGAAGTCCTGTTTTGGTCACCGGAAAAGTTTCGGGTATTTCGGTAGTGTACCGGGAGTGCCGGGAGGGGTACCGGGGACCATCGGGAGGGGTGTCTCGACCCAAAGGACCTCATGGGCTGTGGGAGGAGTCAAACCAGCCCCTAGTGGGCTGGCCTAACCCCCCCCCCCACTAAGGCCCATGTGGCTTTGGGTGGAAAAAATCCAAAGGAGGAAAGGTGGAAAGGGTTTCCAAGTGGAGAGGAGGAATCCTACTCCTAATAGGATTGGAGTAGGACTCCTCCACCTCCAATTTCGGCCAAACCTTGAGGGTTTGAGCCTGCCTCCTCCCCTCCCTCCGTCCTATATATACTAGAGGATTTAGAGGGAAGAGCTAACCCTAATTGCCACGTGCTCCCTCTACTTCATCTAGATCGGTTTCTCCTCTAGTCTAGTTTCAGCGGTGCTTAGGCGAAGCCCTGCCGGAATTGTTCCACCACCATAGCCGCCGCGCCGTCACGCCGCCGGAGAACTCTTCTACCTCTCCGCTCCCTCTTGCTGGATCAAGACGGCGGAGATCGTCACCGAGCTGTACGTGTGCTGAACGCGGAGGTGCCGTCCGTTCGGCTCTAGATCGGAAGGACCGTGATCAGGATCGCGAGACGATTCGTGATTTGATCGCGGGGATGGGATCGCGGGACGGATCGAGATTGGACCGCGAGATGGATCGTGATGGGATCGCGGGACGCTCGGTGATTTGGATCGCGAAGACGTTCGACTACATCAACCGCGTTTCTTAACGCTTCCCGCTTAGCGATCTACAAGGGTATGTAGATCCACTCTCCCTCTCATAGATGCTCATCACCATGGATAGATCTTGCGTGTGCGTTGGAAAATTTTTGTTTCCCATGCAATGTTCCCCAACATGATCTTCCTACCCTCATCCTCTTACATATGCTTGTCTTTACTTTCCACTGCAATACTCGTAGACATGCATGTGTAGGGTGAACTTGATATGCTATAATTGCTAAAATCTGCCAACTAATTAACTTGGGAAAAGGTTAGGTTTTTCATTTGGTCAAGTAGTCTAGTCACCCCCCTCTAGACCTACTTTCGATCCCTACAAGTGGTATCAGAGCTTTGGTCTCCATTGCATTGGTCTCACAACCAAGGAGAGTATGGCGTCTAGTGAGGGAAACTATCACCGTAGAGGTCCATATTTCGATGGTACAAATTTTGCTAGTTGGAAGCATAAGATGAAAATGCATATTCTTGGTCATAACCCCGCCGTATGGGTTGTTGTTCGTGTTGGCTTGCAAGGTGAATTCTTTGGTGATGGAAAGGAACCGGATCGTGAAGCGACCGCGGAAGAATTGAAGATGCTGCAATACAATGCTCAAGCATGTGACATTCTATTCAATTGGCTATGCCCCGAAGAATTCAACAAAATCAGCTGTCATGAGAATGCAAAGGAAATTTGGGATACTTTGGTTGATATGCACGAAGGTACCGAATCCGTCACAGAATCTAAGTTGGATGTGCTACAAACTCAACTTGACAAGTTCAAGATGAAGGATGGTGAAGGAGTTGCAGAAATGTACTCTAGTCTTGCTCTCATCACCAATGAGATTGCCGGCTTAGGAAGCGAAGAAATGACCGACAAATTCATCATCAAGAAGATCCTTGGAGCCTTGGATGAAAAGTATGACACCGTGTGCAAATTGATCCAAACGATGCCAAACTAGAAAGATCTCAAGCCTACGGAAGTGATTGGAAGGATTGTTACTCATGAGATGTCACTCAAAGACAAGGAAGAACTTCACACTAAGTCAAGCGGTGCTTACAAAGCTACAAGTGACACTCCCACTACATCAAGTGACAACCTTGTAACCAATGGAGAGATAAGCCTCATGGTCAATCAATTCAACAAGGTCTACAAGAGTAGAGGCAAAGAGAAAAACTTCAACTCAAGATATGAAGAGAAGCGTTCATCTAGTCGTGACCGGAATTGTTACAATTGTGGAAGGCCCGGACACTACTCAAATGAGTGCACGCCCCCCCCCCCCCCCCACAAGAGAAGAGAAGAGTCACCTAGAAGAAATAGCTCAAGAGATGAGTCACCTCGAAGAGAAAGAAGGAGTAGAGATGATCGTTATGAACGAAGAACCTCAAGGAGAAGTAGGGACTCGGAGAAGAAGGACAAGTACAGCAAGAGATACACAAGAAGAAGACATCAAGCTCATGTTGGTGAATGGGTTTCCGACTCCGGATCCGACAACCAATCCGAGAGAATCTATCACTCCGACTCTAACTATAGTCAAGATGAAGGTGTTGCCGGACTTGCACTCGTTTCCTCCAACTCCTATGACATATTTGATTCACCAAATGAAGGGAGTGTAAGTTTCTTCATGGCTAAAGGCCCCAAGGTATCACACCCCGAATACATTGACTTCAATAGTGATGAGGATGACTTACTTGGAGATGATGACTTGCTATTTGATAAAACTAGTGATATTAGTCAAAGTGAGCTAGATAATGATCATGCTAGTCAAGATAAGTCGTGTGATGATGATAAGAAGGAAATAGAATGACTAACGAAAGAATTAAACACTCTAAATTTAGCTCATGAATCTACTTTAGAAGATCATAGAGAGCTTGTAAGAACTCATGAGAAGCTACGCTTTGAGAAGCTCAATTTGGAGCAAGAACATGAGTTTCTTAAAGCAATCAATGACGATCTCCGAAAGAAGACTTCTTCTTATCTAGCCAAACGACTACTCTTGTCTACATTTATCCCGCAAGTTAAGACAATCTAGTAAAAAAGGCAAGAAAGGTTCTTCAACTAGTAGCAATAAAAATGATAAATCTAATGATATTGCTTCTAGTAGTTCTATGGATTCCACTAATGATTATCTTAGCCAAGTTACACTTGAGCAAGAAAATGATCTATTGAAAGGGATTATAGAAAAAGGTGTCTACAAAAGTCTTGCCAGATGTAAGCAATTTGAGGAAATTGTACGCAAGCATGGAGGATACCGGAAGAACCATGGCATTGGCTATTTCAACGCCAATGGAGTTGAATGGGAAGAAGGTCAATACCCCAAGCCCAAGTTTGTTCCTCAAAGGGAGAAGTATGAACATACTCTCCCCAAGGGAACAAAAGCTCAAGATGACCTTTCACCACAAGACCATAAGCTCAAGGGCAAGGACAAGCTTCAAGAGGAGATTGACTCATATGAAAATGAATCCCAAGATTTTGTCAAGTGGGTTCCCAAATCTACCACAAGCTCAACTTCTACAAGCGCTACTTCAACTCCAAGGATTCCCATCAAGTTGATGTGGATCCCAAAGAAGAAGAACTAGAGAAGTTCTTGAGGGGTGAATCCGCCAATGAGTTTCACTCACATTCATTATTGGCAAGGACTATTTGCAATCAACTCCAACCTTATGCAATAGCCCAAGGAGTCACGCATTCCATCAAAGGTAAGAAAAATACAAGGTAATGAAAGAATCCTTGGACATCATCATGTATACATTGCACTCCATGTCCATAGATATCCTTGTATTTCTGTTGTTTAGGACTAACCCATGTAGGTGAGAAGAGTAAGAAACAATGAGGATTGCTCCCAACTCAAGACGATCTTCATCAACTATGAGCATCCACCACTACATCGCCCACATGAAGTCTTCTATGAAAAAACCCAAGGTTAGTTTATCCCTCTTAGGGGGGATGTCACATCAAGGGGAGCTTTACTCTAAGACTTGAGTTAAAGCATCTCTTAACGATGTGAACACATTAAATGCTTTATGTAAAAGTGGTAACTCAACTTGTTCTTAAACGATGAGTATGACCTATGATCAAGTATTCTTACTTGGCTCCTAAGTCAATATACTCATATATAGATGACTCCGTCATCGCCCAAGTTCTTGGTAGATACTAGAGTGGTTTTGCATGTTTGCCATATTTCACTTGACATCTTATTGCGTGAGCATGTTGGTCTGCATGTCTTTACTCATTCGAGGATATCCAATTGTTGTTATTTGGGTTTCATTTTTATTTGGCCAATTGGATATACAAGAATGCCTAGGACCCCTCTCTAGCTATCTATGCTTTCTCGTCTCAAATTCTATTCATGCTACATCACAAAACTTGAACAAGCACTTCTCGAACCCTCTGTGTGAGGAGCACTCGGAGTTCCGTGTCGACAAGAGTTGACCACCAAAACCTCCCAAGTGCAACTCGGTGGAACCAACACAAAAATCTCGGTCTCACCGATGCATTAGGGTTGATCTGTTTTCCCATCTCGATAACACTGATTCCATATTCTCGGCTTCACTGAGTTTCCCTCTCAACTGACAGTTGAGGAACTCAGTGGCACCGATAATTTTGAACCTGTGTCACCGACAGCGAAGGGTATATATTCTGGCGGACCCGACTTTTGAAATCAAACCTTCAAACGTCCGACTCCTCCAAACCCTAGCTGCCGCTCGTGGACCCCTAGTCGTCGCCCTTGACTCCCCGTGTGCCCTCGCCACTGGGATCTTCGCCGTCGACGTAATCTTCACTGCCGTCGTCACCGTAGCGGACTCCTCTCCGAGTTAGGGCGAGATTCCGATCCCCTCTTGCGCTCCACTGTCAAATTGCGCATTAGGGTTGTTCCATCTATATGCCACCGTTTAAGATTGATCCGTCCTCGAAAACCTCCAGTAAAATAGGAGAACGAAAATTTTTAGGGTTGAGTTTCCGCCAAGTGTGTCTCGGTGACACCAAGTTGGAAATATCGGTCGTATCGATATGTGGTTTAGGGCAACCGAGAACTCTCTCGGTGAAACCGAGTACCTCTTTTCGGTTCCACCGAAAAGGGCTGCCAAGTTTCTGTAACATGAGAGTGTCAGTCTCGGTGGCTCCGAATTTTCTAACTCGGTGGTACCGAAACCCACTTAGCAGAAATTCAAAACTAAGAATTTGAGTTCAAATTTGAGAAAATCTTCTGCATTTTGTGATGCTCAACCTCTCTACTCTTCTATGCTCTATTCACAGGGTCAACATGTCAGGATCAGATGACATTCAGAACAACTTCAAAGAGAGAGATGTGGACATGAGTTCATGCACTAGCCCTGAAGCTAGTTCATCTTCTTATGATGACAACCCCAGCTCACCTGATTTGCCCAAGGATGCCACCAGGGCAAGGAAGAAGCTAATCTCTGATGAAGAAGATTCTGATTTTGTGCCCGAGGAAGAGATAGCCAAGAGGCAGAAAGAGAAGACTGCCAAGAGCACAACTACAGATGCTACTACTTCCAAGAAACCTGTCAAGAAGGTCTATGCCAGTGCTGATGCTATGAGGTCACCTGAGAGTGCCAAGGCTAACACTTCAGTTTCAGTTGAGCCATCAAAGAGTTCTATGCCTAAGAAGGCAGGTGACAAGAAGAGAGCTAGAAAGAGGATTGTCAAGGTCATTGGAAGACCCACCTCCGTGTATGAGGATCCAGAAGATGTTGTAGAGGAGGAAGTGGAGGAAGAGCAAGCTGCCCAAGCTCCTCCTTCCAAGAAGAAAAGGCTTCTTGCAGATGCTATGCCAAAGCAGGCTCCTTCGAAGAGCAAGAAATCTACACCCCAGAAACCAGTTGCTCCAAAGCCCTAGAGGACAACCACAGACATCCCTCTAGCTGCAAAGAACAAGGGTTCTACTTCCAGAGATGCTGAGGAAGAGAACATGCCAGTTTTGAGGAAACTGAGGCCACATATGCCAGAGCATGATGATGCTCATCCTATAGCTGAGGATATGAAGAAGAGGAAAGATTCCGGTCTGAGGTTGTGGATAGCAAATGACCCGTATGCCTCTAGGAGAAGGTCTGCTGTGGATGCCAGATTTCACACCAAGGAACAACAGGACTTTTATGAGACTGTCCTCTTGGACAAGTGCCCAACAGTCGGTGACATGAGATATGTTGACCGAGCCTTCATCAAGGAAAATGAAGATTATTTTCCAAGTGTGCAAGACAACTTCCAGTGCATTGATATTGCAAACTTTGTTGGAAGAGAGTTCACTGCCTGGAATGATGAGATGGTCATGCAGTTCTACTCTACTGCTCACTTCTATCCAGATGGTAGGATTGTTTGGATGACTGAAGGTACGAGGTACCAATCCACTGTTGATGAGTGGGCTACCATCTTAGGAGCCCCATAGGTACACGAAGGTGATTTGGATGTATATGCTGAAGACAAAATGAGTCACAATTCCATGGAAAATATGTACAAGGAAATCCCTGCTGATTATGTGCATTCACATTAGTTTGGTTCAGTTTATTATCTGCAAGCAGGATTGCCTACTACCAACACTATCTTGAGGCATTCCTTGATGCCCAAGTCAGGAGATGAAAAGATGATCCGAGGGTACTCCATCAACATGTTGCACCACATTGATACCCGCACCAGGTTCAGGGTGATGGATCTAATAGTTGAGACAGTGAAGAGGCACTGGTGCAGCCACGTGAACGGTTTTTAACCCCTTTCCGCGACGTAGTTCTAAACCGTCGCCTTGCATGTGTGGGCGATAGGGGGCTCCATCCCACACGACACGGAAAACCCGTCAGCCATGGTGACCAACGAATGCAAACGATCTGCAAATATAATCGTGTGTGGTGCAGGAACATATCGCACACATAATATTTTGGGCTTACGTGTGGGATTTGGGATCAATCACACACGTGCAAGACAAGTCAAACGCGTCTAATTGCTCATGGAAAACAAACGGAGTTTGACCTTTTACCGTTTGCGAAACGTTATCTAATCCACACGGGCCATTGTATAAACTATGTGTGATATGTTCATCATCGCACACGAGATTTCTCTGGACACCGTCTGCCATGCATGGCATCATCGGAAACGTTTCCGGAGAAAAGTACGAGTGGGATCGTCTTTGCATCGGGCACGGTTTCTTGTTGGCTCACGTGTGAGATACGGTGCTATCGCAAACATTGAGGAGCTCCTACGCAGACGTACGAGTGCTGCAAACCGTTTGCGATTACTTATGTATCACCAACGTTTTAGATTATATCTCCTGTGCTTTTCCTGTGGATCACAGGGGGTTGCACTATGAGTTGCGTGTGCTTTCCGTTCTGGACCGCACACGCTTAGTTGCTTGAACCGTGTGCGCTGAAATTGCCAGGTTATTGTAAAATATCGCATTTAATTCACCCTACAAATAGCAAATTTGCCACAATATGCAATCGACAAATAGTGTCCACATGAAGAACATTCATCATAATTCGCAATATGCAATTCAACGAATAGTGTCCACAAGTAGAGGATTCATCATAATTCAGGACAATATGCAATTGAGCAAATGCTAGCTAAATTCGACAGATGTTAAACCGACATATGCAGTACATAATCATAGTGTACAATATACGAAGACATGATCACATGGAAAATAATGCATCCATGTGTATATGTTTAGCTGATAACACTATATGAATGTGTACTTATTATTCAGGGATATGAACCCGGAAATCTTCGACGTCATTATTAGGCTTGATATAGTGTTTCACAAAGAAGGTGTTGATAAATTTCCTAACAGACAACAATTCATCTGCGGCGAGCGGTGAAGAGGTCATCGGTGCGAAGATCAACTACAGGACTTTTAGATCAGAATTTGACATACGTGTGGAGTAGAAGATAGTAATTAAGAAGCAGACTTACTGGTTTTATCCTGTCAGCATCGACACCACATTCAACACGTCTGCATAGGTTCATCATGTGTGCACAAACGTAGTATCCACATAGGCTGGGACCTTGTTGTTGCTGATGACACTGAAATTTTTTGTACAGTATTAGTCATGTATTCGCCCTGTTAGGAACAACCTAACCGGTGTAAGTTGTTTCTTCTTTTTTCTATGGAGAGAAATAGAAAGAGGTTTACTTAGAAACTTGAACATCTGACTAGCATTTTCTGAAAATAACGGATTTCGTTGTCTTACCGGAGAAACGATCACGTGCTGCAGAGGTAGTTGGCGGTCGAACCGATTCCCACCAAAAGTTATGTTCTTTGACAATACACTGGAAATGAAGATGAATTTTCACACACTCAATTCTAGAACTAGATATGAACACAAGGCATTAAAATCAAAGAATTCAATACCTATCCATGAAATCCTGAAGATCACTCAGATCCTGAGGCGCATTTGACTCTCTAAGAGAATCCTTGTAGTAAACTGTGTTGCGTTTTGGAACAATGACCACCAAGATCCAATGACCTCTACAGTTTAAGAAAACCATGAACGTACGAACTATGTCTAAAACTGAAAGACGATCAATGTACACGTGGTTGTATATTTAACTTACCATTCATGATATGGCCACATGAAGAATTCTCCTATCTGTAAGTTGAACAAGATCTTGGCGACATACTCAATGGAAGCCTTGCGTGAGACATTATCTCGTAACAAAACACTGTTTGCTAAATCAGGATCTATGAAATATGCATTCACCCTTGATGTTCTCTACGTCGTCAATCCCCTGAGAGGAATACAATACAGTTAGCTTTTTTGTCATTTACATCCTTGTATGGAGAAGTTGATCAGAGTTTGTGAAGTACTTACAACATCAAGCATTTGACAAGAGTGGCAGCAAGCTCATCGAAGTTGAAGAAGAGATGAAAGTCCTAGAATTCCACACTAATGGTACCTACAACGTGAGAGAAATGATGACGGTCGTAGTGCACTTGTAGAATGTTAGTATCTTCTCCTTCCAACATTCTGTCCATGCAATATTTATGTAACTTGCGAGCACTGGAACTGCACTCCTCCCGGAAATCGCCAACAAGGAATGGCTGGCCATGCTTGTACTTGTGTTTCTCAAATGTGACTATTTCCTTACTAGAAAGTTGCTTTTCAAGGTATGCTTCAGACATGTGTTCAGAACTGGGATTACCCAGCCCTTCGAAAACCTTGTTGTTAATTTGGGTATGGCCGATGATTCTTTGTAGAAGGAGGCTCTTGGTCCCATCCCTCCTTGCATTTGGGAGGCCCGACTTCCTGTGTGAAACTGTGGCCGCTTCCGTCTTCTTAGCTGAAGCACTTCTTGTTTGACGTCTGGTTTCATCAACGACATGTTGCTGAGAAGCTTGTGAAGGTACTATGGACTGCTGAACAAATGATGCCGCTGTGACGGACTGCTGAGCTATAGTGACAGATTCGACGAACAACTGACCAGCCGTTAATGCTATTCCGGGCTTATGAGCAGCTGGTGCCAACGTGTCGGTGTGTTGATGCGGCTGTGATAACGTGTTGGTTTGCTGAGCAGGCAGTGTCGACACATCGGTATGCTTATCAGGCGGCTTCGAACCGCTGGACTCATGAGCAGGTGGGTACTGACTTTCGGAGTGCTTAGTAGGCGGTCCCAGACTTTCAGACTGCTTAGCAGGCGGTTCCAGACTTTCACACTCCTTAGCACGCGGTTCGGTCGGGTTTGTCTAGTGAGGATGCAGTGCCGATGTGTCTGCACTTTCTGCTTCAGTGGCCGGCATCTGAACCGATGATACGTCTTCAGCAGGTGTAGGCCTTGCCACATGCTGCTCAGGAGCGGACGATGACCTGGCCTCTATGGCAGGAAGTTGGTCGGGCTGATCACAGGTTGATGCCTCGGGCATCGGATTCCCAAGAGTATGTTCATCGGGGGAATCACACAAGATCTGCTGTGACGAGAGGGAGTCACCGGTTCGAGGGCGACATTGGTTGCTTTTGGGGGGCTGGAGGGATCTCATCCAGGAAGTATATTTCTTTCCGTGGCCACTGGATCTGATTTAACCGTGTTTCTTCCAAGGTCCTCTTCTCATCAGGGTCCCCAAGGACATTCTTCAGGGCAAACTTACTGAATCCAGGCTTTATTTCAGTCACATAGCACTTCACACAACCCGGCTTCAACGGCGCATTGTCCAACAAGAGTCACCCGTCCAAGTCAGGGTAGTAAAACCACGCTGTTGCACATTGTAAAGTACCTCAATAATGTGTAAGCACGACCTTCAATCTCCCCCCTGTCCATATAGATCAGATATAGCACCATCATGTCCAGCTGCAGCATCATTGTCGCTGGGGTCAGCTGATGCACAGCTACTCTTGTGTGGTGTTGTCATACAATAAGTGGCATCATCCATGCCGACATACCCTTCTGTCTCCTGGCTCTCTCTCATCATTAGTGTCTTCTGCTGCATATATGACTCCTCAACTTCCTTTTGAATTCCAGGATACAGGTCCCTCTTAATACTTTCACGCAAGTCTTTATGCTTACCCTCACTCCTAGCTTTTTTCATGCCGAGCCTCTCTTCTTTGCTTAGTGAGAAAGCCCTCTTGTGTGGGACATTGACCCCAATACCCCTTGCATGGCGAGGGTCTCTTTGGTAGTCAGAGCCTCGGACAGAATGTCACATGGCCCTGAGTTCCTATAGCACCTTCCAGTGTTTTTGGTAGCCTTTGCCATCACATCATACAGTTCTTGGTCTGCTGAGTTTTCAAAGTAATAAGAACCGTCTCCATGCCTCATTGCACGTGCCCGCAATTAGTCCCTAGAACGAGTGCCCCTAATTTCACTAAAGGTCGGGCTGCCACCCGCAGCTACTACTTCTTTGTCCTCCTGCCCCCATATCGGTTTCATGCCGTAGTATCCTGCCACACCCATACGGTGGGTGTTGTCGTTTTCTCACGACAGATGCCATGGGGTGGCTTATCGAGAGTGGTAGGGGCCGAAGGACGCCGACGGGCTCCGGGAGCGGGATCAGGCACAAGCGGTGAGGGACACACGATGTACCCAGGTTCAGGGCCCTCCGGGGGAGGTAACACCCCTAGTCCTGCTGGTCTAGTTATATGGTGGGTGATGTTTACAATGGTGCTCCTTGAGCTGTTCGTCTAGAGGTGGAAGAAGGAGCAGCCGGCTCCTCTTCCCTCGCTATGTGGGAGTGTGAGTGAGTAGAAGACGGGGGGAATGACTCCGCGCATTTGTTTCTTGCCCGATGCATGGGGGCTTCGGGGGGTTTTATAGGCCAACCCCCCGGTGTACAATATTCTTAAGGTATTACAAGGGGAGACCCGGCTGCCAGCCTCTCTAGCCGGCCAGGGGGCCCGCCGGCTGGGTCGTCTCGTCGCCCGTAGGGCCCGCAGGCTGCGCGGTCCCATCGCCAGCTGGGGCCCGCCAGCCGGCTCTTCTATTGGCCCGCGCTCACCTGCCACGGCACGGGTTGCCCCGTCCGGCGTCGTCTTGCGCCAGCCGGCCGAAGTCAGCGGTACGGCCGGTAGTGTTGTAGCCACGCCGGGGCAGGTAACGGAGTGGACGGCGGCGCAGAGGTACTGTGGCTCCGCCGGGTCCAAATCAGTCCTCGGTCAGCGGTACGGTCGTCCGGAATGTAGCCATGCGTGCCCGTGCATCAGCGACCGCTGTAGCCACATCGGAGTCCGTCGCGGGGGTCGCGTCCCGTCAGCGTACCCGGCCGCAGTAGGAAGGGACGGATACCCGCCCGTTCAGAGGTCAGCGGGCGGGCTAGTCGCGTAGTGGCCGGGCGCGCCTGGTTGGGGGCCAGAGGGCCGGCTCCTGTCTCGCCGGCCGTGAGCCAGCCGGCCAGGGAGCCAGCCGGCCCCTCCCTGACGGTCCTGCATCAGCCGGCAGTGGGCCAGCCGGCCATTGACCAGCTGGTCGTGGACCAGCCGCCCGTATAGTTTTTCGGAAAGGGGCTGGAACTCCCTCTCCTTGGCATACCCAGGGGTAATAACCCCGTCAGTAGTCCCCAAAGCCGGCGGGGGCCCGCGTCCGCCTGACGAGGGGCAACCGGCGGTTTCATCCGGCTACGCTCGCCTGTCGTGCGGGGCCAGCCGGGCAGCCGCGCCGGCCACCGCTTCCGACGCCTCGGGCCCTGTCGTGCCGCTTCGGGCCCCGTGCCGGACCGCGGCGCGCCACGCGGGGCATGATGATGCCGCGGGTCCCGCGCCTGTGGCTCGACGGGACGCCTTCCCGGGCCTAGCCCGATAGGCCGCGGGCCTAGCCTGGTAGGCCTCGGGCCGCAGGCCGGGATCCTCTGCGCCTGGACCCCAGCGGCCGCGGCGCACGATGCCCACGTCCCTGGGGGAGTGGGCGCAGTTAATCCCCATGCCCCCCGGGCGCCGCCCCATGCTTATAAGAGGAGGGGGAGGGGCGGAGGTAGCTCACGCACCCCTCTCCCCTTCGGCTTCCTTCTCGCACGCGGCTCGTCGCTTCGGCTTGCCCCGCTGCTCCACCCATTTTCTTCCTCGCGCTCGATCGCCGCAGAGATGGCCGACGGACCCTCCGGCAGCTGGGGCGGATCCATCATCACCCAGGAGGATATCGCGTACCTCCGCCGCGCCCGGATGCTGCCGTCGGAGGACCGCGTTGCCGCCCGTCCGCCGGGCGGTGAGGTGGCACCCGAACCCCAGGAGGGGGAGTTCGTGGTGTTTGCGTGGCACTTCTCGCGCGGCTTCGGACTGCCGGTGAGCCATTGCTGCCGCCTCTTCATGGACACGTTCGACCTTCAGCCGCACCACCTTAGGCCCAACTCCATCCTCCAGCTCTCGAGCTTTGTGACGCTCTGCGAGGCCTACCTCGGGCTTCTCCCCTTCGTGGAGTTGTGGAGGAAACTCTTCTACCTCAAGGCCCTGAGGAACGACGACGGGCCGTACGCCTGCGGGGGCGCGGTGATATGCGTCCGCGGCCCGCTGTTCCCCCGCCTGACCCTCATCGAATCCGTCAAGAGATGGAACCGGACGTTCTTCTACGTGAAGAACGTCGACCCGACACGGGACTACATCCGGCTGCCGGCCTTTGTCAACGCCCTGTCCTCCGGGATCAACTGGACGGGCGACGGGCCGTTTGCGGACGTCCTCGCGGAGCTGGGCCGGCTCAAGACCATGAGGGCCGGAGAGGGGCTGATCGCGCCCGATTTGGTGGCCGCCTTCATCGACCGCCGGGTGCTGCCTCTACAGCAGAGGCCGCACCGGATCTGCGACATGTCGGGCCGGCGGGACCCCTGCCAGCTGTCAACCTTCGACCTGTCGACGGCCCAGGTGGCGTGACGGGTGAACGCCATCACCAATTTCAAGCTGAAGCCGGGGACATCGAACTTCGGCAAGCTGCCGTACAGCCGGCATGACCCGGCGCCCCTGGTACGCCCTGTTGCGGTAATTTTCTCCCCCCTTTGATTCTCCAGCCGGCCCTTCCCCGCTCACACGCCATGCTGACCGCAGCACTCCGTGCGACAGAACACGCCGGACGGCCTGCACCCCCAGATATTCCAGGCGGAATGCACCGAATCTGATCCGGAGGACTTTGAGCTGGGGGGAGGCGTGGAAGAAGGGGCCGACTCCTCGAGGGAGGTCGAGGCGGATGATGCGATGGGCGACCCGGGAGCCGGCGGGTCCAGAGTGGCTGGTGAGTTCCCCTCCGAATCCTCCATCAAAGATTGGACTGACGACGATGATGATGATGATGATGTCCGGATCCTGGACGCGCCTCCCCCCACAGCTCGGCGGGAGACATGCGGGCGGAGCGAGGAGTGGCCGACCCATGGCCAGATGGCCGAGGCCACTCGTCGGGAGAAGAGGCCGGCCGTGGGGCAACCGTCGACACAGCCGCCGGCTCGCAAGAGAGCGCGAGCGGCTGCCGCGAAGCCGCCGGCCCGGGCCAGATGGGTCCTTCCCGTCGTCGCTGGGTGAGCATCTTTCTCTGAATTCTTACTGGTTTTTCGGGTTTGCGAGCCGGCAAGTGGCTGAGGCCCCGTCTTTTGTCTATTCCAGGGAGGCCATCGAGCTCCATGACACGGAGTCGGCCGCCGGCCCGGCGGATGCCGCCACCCTGCAGGCGCAGGAGCACGCGGCCACGGCGCGGGAAGAGAAGAGGCGGCTCGCGGAGGTGCGAGCTGCGAAGGCAGGGGCGAAGGGAGCGCCCTCGCGTTCGGGGGCCTCGAGCAGCGGGAGGCGGAGGCGGTCCGCCGACCCGGAGCGCGCGAAGGACTCCGCTGCGGAATCGACGCGGAGGTCAAGGCCTTCGTCGAGTGAGCCGCAAGAGCCGGCCGTGGAGACGACCGGGGCCCCACCCGCGACGGAAGTGACCCGGCCGGCAGGAGCGACCTCCGACCAGGCCGCGGAGACGGCGCAGCGGGGGGAGGCGGTGGTGATCCCTCCCGCCGCCGAGCCGGCCGTAGCGGGCGTGTCTGTTGCCCCGGCTGCGCCGGAGGCACCGGCCGACGGGAGGAGTGAGCCGGCCCGGCCGGCAGTCGATCCGGTCCTGCAGGTGGTGGAGCCGGCGGTGCCGGTCGTGGAGGGGCCCGAGGCCGGCTCCCGAGCCTTGGTGGTCACCGCCAACCCTCCACCGGCTGCTTCCGTGGTGGATGCCGGGTCGAGCGGCGGGTCGAGCCGGTCGAAGAGGACCACGCTGGACGTGATCCGGGACTGGGAGGCGTCGGCCCTTGTCACGGCCGCTCCGTCCCCGTCAGCCGGCGTCCTGGCCCTTGCGCCTGGGGAGCCCGGCCGCATCATGGCGCACTGCCGTGAGGGCTGGCTAGGTTCGCGGAGGCTGCCGAAAGCAACTTTCGGCGCGTGGAGGCGGCGGTGGAGGTAAGACTCTTCTGTCTTGCGTTGAATTATCAGTGGGGGCGCGCGAGCTCGCGGTTGATGATGCTATAAGCCGGGGCGCGGCGTTGGATCTGCCGGGCCTTGTCTTCGTCAGGGGGTAGCTCTCCGCGCAAGAGAAAAGCCAGAATGGAATGGGCCCACGAGGGGGCCGAGACGGGAGCCGGCTCGAGCTCGAGTGGGGCACCGGGGGCAGCCGGCGCCAGCCCGTCAGTCCCCGGGACCGGCCCGCCAGTCCCCGGGACCGGCTTGCCAGCCCCTGGGACTGGGACGGCGGGGGGCGCGGCGAACGCCGTCAGGACGGCCGTAGAGTCGGAGCCAGCCGCCGCGGGGGTGCCGGATGCCGGAGCCGGCGGCGTTGGTGTTGTCGCCGGAGCTAATGGCGCCGGCAGAGCAGCTGGTACGAAGATAGACTCCGATTCGGGGGAAGGCTTGATAGAAGGCTTGAGCAGCCGTTCGAGGGAGACGCCGGCTGGGATGGCCTGCCGGGTGGAGCTGATTTTTGCCAACGTATCGGCCGCCTTGTTGTCCGCTCGGGGGACGTGGTGGAACTCACAACCCTCGAAGGAGCCGGTGAGCTGCTGGACGAGGAAGCGATAGCTGGCCATGTTGGCGTCCCTGGCGTCCCATTCGCCTGAGACCTGCTGCACAACGAGGTCGGAGTTGCCAAATCAGATGATGTGCCGGATCCCGATCTCCTTGGCGAGCCGGAGGCCGTGGACGAGCGCCTCGTACTCGACCACGTTGTTGGAGGAGGCGAAGAGGATCTGGAGCGCGTACTTGAGCTGGTCCCCCTTAGGGGATGACAAGACGGTGCCGGCTCCCAAGCCGGTTCGCATCTTCGAGCCGTCAAAGTGCATGCGCCAATGCGTGGAGTCCAGGGGAGGCGGCACGAACTGGGTCTCAGCCCAGTCGACGAGGAAATCCGCCATGGTCTGTGATTTGATGGCGGTGCGCGGCTCGTACCGGATCTCATGGTCGGCGAGGGCGATGGCCCATTTGGCGATCCGGCCGGTAGCGTCCCGGCCTCTCATGATCTCGCCGAGCGGGGCCGTGCTCCCCACGGTGATGGTGTGCTCCTGGAAGTACTGCTTGACCTTCTTGGCGGCGAAGTATATGCCGTAGCACATTTTCTGGTAGTGGGGGTAATTCTGCTTGGAGGCGGAAAGGACCTCGCTGAGGTAGTAGACGGGGCGCTGGACCGGCAGCGCTTTCCCCTCTTCTGGCCGCTCCACCACCAGCACGACGCTGACCACGCGGGTGGTGGCCGCGATGTACGCGAGCATTGGCTCCTTCTCAACCGGCGCCGCCAGGATGGGGGCGCTGGAGAGCGCGCGCTTGAGGTCGAGGAAAGCCGTGTCCGCCTGGTCGGTCCACTCGAACTTGGGTGACTTCCTCATGAGCTGGTAAAGAGGCAGCGCCTTCTCGCCCAGCCGGCTGATGAACCGGCTGAGTGAGGCAAGACAGCCGGCGAACTTCTGGATGTCGACGAGCTTGACCGACTTGTGCATGCGCTCGATGGCTCTGATCTTATCTGGGTTGGCTTCGATGCCGCGGGTGGACACAAAGAAACCCAGGAGCTGGCTGGCTGGTATGCCGAACACGCACTTCTCCGGGTTCATCTGGATCTTGTATTCGCGCAAGTTGGCGAAGGTTTCCCGGAGATCGTCGAGGAGGCTGAAATGCCTCTTGGTGTTGACGACGATATCATCCATGTAGATGTGGACGTTCCTGCCGATCTGCGGTAGGAGGCACTTTTGCATGCAGCGCTGGAAACTGGCGCCCGCATTCTTCAGGCCGAAGGACATGGTGATGTAGCAGTAGGCCCCGAAAGGGGTAATGAAGGAGGTCTTCGGCCGGTCGGCCGGATCCAGCTTGATCTGGTGGTAGCCTGAGTAGGCGTCCAGGAAGAACAGCAGGTTGCAGCCGGCTGTGGAGTCGATAACCTGATCGATCCGCGGCAGGGCGAATGGGTCCTTGGGGCATGCCTTGTTCAGGCTCGTGTAGTCGATACACATGCGCCATGTCTTGTTTTTCTTTAGCACCAGGACTGGGTTGGCCAGCCAGTCCAGGTGGAATACTTCCATGATGAAGCCGGCTGCGAGCAGCTGGGCGATCTCCTCTCCTATGGTACGCCGCTTCTCCTCGGAGAAACGGCGCAGGGGTTGCTTGACCGGCTTCGCATCCAGCCGCACATGAAGTTTGTGCTCGGCGAACTTCCTCGGGACACCTGGCATGTCTTTTGGAGACCATGCAAAGATGTCCCGATTCTCACGGAGGAAGTCAACGAGCTCGCCTTCCTATTTGCTGCTGAGGTTGGCGCCGATGGTGACGCACTGCTTGGTTTTGGCCGGGTCGAGTGGCACCTGCCTGGTGTCTTTGGACGGCTGGAACGATGCCTCGCCGGTTGTCTGGGATGGGGGAACCAGCACGACCGGCTCGTTGGAGGCGTGAGCCACGAGACGGTCGAGCTGGCGGTTCTCCTCTGCTATCTCCAGGGCCTCGGCCAGCCGGCTGCCGTCGCGAGCGCACTCAATCGACATGTTGTAGTTGCCGGCGATGGTGATGATGCCCTTAGGACCTGGCATCTTGAGCTTGAGGTAGGCATAATGGGGGATCGCCATGAACTTAACGAGAGCCGGTCGGCCGAGCAGCGCGAGTTAGGGGCTGTCGAGGTCCACCACCTCGAACCAAACTGGCTCACGGCGGAAGTGGCTCTGGTCGCCGAAGAGGACGTCGAGGTCGATCTTGCCGATGGGGGTGCAGGACTTTCCCGACACGATGCCGTGGAAAACCGTCTGGCTTGCACGCAAGTCTTTCTCCTTGAGCCCCAGCTTGAGCATTGTGTCGCGATAGAGGATGTTGATGTTGTTGCCTCCGTCGACCAACACCCGCGAGAAACGGCAGGTGCGCCTCTCGGAGATGATTGTGGGATCGAGGACGAGGGCATGACTGCCCGGGTTTGGCATCATGGCCGGGTGGTCCGCTCGGCTCCAGGTGACCGGCTTCTCAGACCAATGCATGACCTGGGGGACCAAGGGGGCGACGGCGTTCACCTCATGTCGGCGCTGGAGCACGCTGTGTTTGTCAGTTGCTTCACTGGTGAAGACGACGTAGGACCGGTCCTGGCGAGGGAACTGGTCGTGGAGACGGCCGTCGTTGGCCACCGGGGCCGGAGCAGACGGCGTGGCCTGGGACGGAGCCGGCTCGCGGGGAGCCGGAGGCGGAGGAGCCGGGAGGCCCTCGCCCCGGGCCAGCCGCTGGGAGAAGCTACACTGCCGGAGCGTATGGGTGGCCGGCTTGGCCCCGGAGTGATGTTTGCAGGGTAGGTCGAGCATCTGCTCAAAGGTGAGCTTGGGCTGCCAGGCGGACTTGCCGGTGCGCTGGCGCTGGCTGGGGGCCTGGGCAGCCGGTTGCTCCTCTTCGATGGTGGTGACCTGCCGGCTCCCGTAGCGGGGATCCGGCTGGTCGGACTTGCGTTTGTTGTTCTGCTGCTGCCGGTTGTCGGCGGCCGCCCGCGGTGTGGCGGGCGGCGGAGCCGGCTTGGCTGGCGTGGCGACCTTCATCTGCATTGCGGAGTCGGCCGTGGCGTATTTGTCCGCCTTGGCCATCAGGTCCGCCAGGGTAGCCGGCTCGGAGCACAAGAGTTTGTGCTTGAGGTGGGTGCCGTCGCGACAACCCTCGATGAAATACTGGATAGCCTGCACCTCGTGCACTCCCTCGCAAGAGTTGCGAAGTTTGGTCCAGCGCGTGAGGTAGTCGCGAAGGGGCTCCTCCGGCCCCTGGACGCACATGGCCAGCTCGCGGGGCCGGCCAGGCCGCTTGTAGGTGCCGGTGAAGTTGCGGACGAACGCTTCCTCGAAGTCTGTCCAGGTGTTGATGCTGCCGGCCGACAGGCTGTTAAGCAAGGTCCGGGCCGAGCCGGTTAACATTAGGGGGGCATAGCGCATGGCTACGCGCTTGTTCCCCCTGGCGATGCCGACTGCGGTGGTGTAGTCGACCATCCAGTCCTCCGGCTTGGCGGAGCTATTGTACTTCGGGGTGTCGCGAGGGAGATTGAAGCCGGCTGGAAACGGCTCGTTGCGGATCCGGGGGCCGAAGCACGCCGGGCCGATCGAGCCCTCCTCCTCGAGGAGGGCCGACTGCGCCAGTCGCTCGATGCGGGTCCGGGCGTCGTTCTCGCTCCGCGGAACGTGTGGGCCGAGCCGAGCGGCGAGCTCGGGGTGAACAGTTGGGGCAGGTGAGCGGGCACGTTCCCGTGGCGGAGGCGGGGTATGGTCTCGGCTGCACCGGCTGCTGCCAGCCGGTGCGTTGTTGTGCCGGCTGGTGACAGCCGGCTGCTCGTTTCGCAGCCGGGTGCGTCCGTTGTGAGACCCAATGCCCCGTCGTCCGGAGCCGCGAGGGGAGGGGGCGTGCTGGACCGGCCGGCGCTAGCCAGCAGTAGGCGGAGGGTCCCCCTCGGGGACGGGGATTTCGGAGCCGGCATTTATGCCGTCGAGCCGGGCCTGCTGGGCATTGGCGGTGGCGATGAGGTCTCGGATGTGTTGATCCTGCAGTTCTCGCTCTTCGCCCTCCAGGGCGGCGAGGTCGGCGTAGGCCACGTGGGCCACCCTTAGGTTGGCGGCTGGAGTGTCGTAGGTGGGGAGCCTGCCACCGAGGATTTCCGCGACCACGTGGCCGCGGTCGCGGACGTCACCGCGCCGGTTGGGCACGTTGCCGGCGGGGGTGAGGCTGTAGGCGGAGTTATACTCACGCTGCGCGGACTCCATCCGGCGCTTGGTGGTGGCAAGCATGGTTGCCTCGTCGAACAGCTGCCAGCGAGCAGCTTCCAGCTCGGCCGTAGCCGTGGATGGATTTCCTGTTGGCGTGACGGGGGTGCTGAGGCCCCGAAGCACGGCGCCGAGGGGGTCGGAGGTGCCGACGCGAGCGGCCACGGCGGCCGCGTCCGGCTCCGCCCTGGCGCGGCCGGAGGTCGTGGAGGAGCCGGTGGCCATTACCCCCGCGAGGACGCGGGAGTCGCCGGCCTCGCCCGAGGCGAGTGCGCTCACGGACGAGGGCGGGTCGAGGCAGTCGAGCACCTGCTAGGGTACCCGTCGGCGGCTGGCTCGTCGGCGAGGCTCAGCCTGCCGATGCGCTCGGTGAGGACGGCGAGGTCGATCAGCGGGTCGCTGCCGAGCCGCTCAACGGAGAGGCCGGCAGCGTCGCCCGCAGGGCCAGCGGGGGCGGGTTTCCGCCCCGCAGGAGCAAGCCCCACGAGCATGCGGTTCCGCCCGGACGCGGGGCGGCCGGGGGAGGTGGCGAAGGGTCCCGCCCGGAGCATGACTCCGGCCGACGCCGCGGACGGCTCCACGGTGGGCGCCAACTGTCGTCATTTTTGTCACGACAGATGCCATGGGGTGGCTTATCGAGAGTGGTTGGGGCCGAAGGACGCCGACGGGCTCCGGGAGCAGGATCAGGCACAAGCGGTGAGGGACACACGATGTACCCAGGTTCAGGGCCCTCCGGGGGAGGTAACACCCCTAGTCCTGCTGGTCTAGTTATATGGTGGGTGATGTTTACAATGGTGCTCCTTGAGTTGTTCGTCTAGTGGTGGAAGAAGGAGCAGCCGGCTCCTCTTCCCTCGCTATGTGGGAGTGTGAGTGAGTAGAAGACGGGGGGGAATGCCTCCGCGCGTGTGTTTCTTGCCCGATGCATGGGGGCTTCAGGGGGTTTTATAGGCCACCCCCCCGGTGTACAATATTATTAAGGTATTACGAGGGGGGACCCGGCTGGCAGCCTCTCTAGCCAGCCAGGGGGCCCGCCGGCTGGGTCGTCTCGTCGCCCGCAGGGCCCGCCGGCTGCGCGGTCCCATCGCCAGCTGGGGCCCGCCAGCCGGCTCTTCTATTGGCCCGCGCTCACCTGCCGCGGCACGGGTTGCCCCGTCCGGCGTCGTCTTGCGCCAGCCGGCTGAAGTCAGCGGTACGGCCGGTAGTGCTGTAGCCACGCCGGGGCAGGTAACGGAGTGGACGGCGGCGCTGAGGTATTGTGGCTCCGCCAGGTCCAAATCAGTCCTCGGTCAGCGGTATGGTCGTCCGGACTGTAGCCATGCGCGTCCGTGCGTCAGCGACCGCTGTAGCCACATCGGAGTCCGTCGCGGGGGTCGCGTCCCGTCAGCGTACCCGGCCGCAGTAGGAAGGGACGGATACCCGCCCGTTCAGAGGTCAGCGGGCGGGCTAGTCGCGTAGCAGCCGGGCGCGCCTGGCTGGGGGCCAGAGGGCCGGCTCCTGTCTAGCCGGCCTTGAGCCAGCCAGCCAGGGAGCCAGCCGGCCCCTCCCTGACGGTCCTGGATCAGCCGACAGTGGGCTAGCCAGCCAGGGGGCCAGCCGGCCATTGACCAGCTGGTCATGGGCCAGCCGGCCGTATAGTTTTTCGGAAAGGGGCTGGAACTCCCTCTCCTTGGCATACCCAGGGGTAATAACCCCGTCAGTGGGGGTGTGTGTTCTTCTTCTGGAGTTCTGATTGCATGGCACTCTTCTTAATAAAATCTTCACTGGCCTTGACCCTTTTGAATTCTGTCCAGTCTTCCTTTGTAATTTGGGGGTATGAGGGGATTGGGTCCTTGCCTTGACTCAAGAAGTTCTTGTACAACACATGCTTCCAGTTTCTCCAAGCATCCCTGACCTTCTTTAGTGCAGCGTGTTGCACCTGCTCTCTCCACTCCTCAGGAACGTTGAAGTGCTCCATGATCTCCCGGACTATCCTCTGCCGTGTTTCTGCACCAGCCTTCCGAAACCCCGACAGATTATTGTTTAGCCTTGTCCTGCGAACAAATCCACACACACTCCTGAACCTCGTGCATGCTTTATCTGGTTTAGTTGGAGCCCAAGACTTCAAATCGATGTCAGCTACTTCGTATACACCTTTAGGCTGGTGTGTGGTCTTTCTTGGAGCACTCTTCCGGCTCTTGACCGGATGGGTGATTGTGGCAGCTTTATCCCGTTCATCATTTCTTGATACACGAACATCTGTTGTAGACATGTTGGCTTCGGACTCAGATGAAGATACCTCGGCAGAAGTATGACTTTCATCGCTGCTAATAGACATCTACAGAGGACACATGCGAAATTCAGAAAAGGGGGATAATCATAAATAAAATATAACAGCTTGGCAGCAAGCTGTTGATACGTCCATTTTGCATCATGATTTCCTATTGTTATTTACTTTGTTTATTGAATAATAATGCTTTGGGGAGTGATTCTAATGCCTTTTCTCTCATAATATAAAAGGTTTACACGAGGACGGAGAATACCGGCAGCTGGAATTCTAGACCCAAGAAAAGCACGTCAGAGATACCTATTCTGCACAACTCCAATGAAGCCGAAATTTTACGGAGATTATTTTTACATTTAATAAAAAATACTGGAGCTGGAAACTACCGGAGGAGGCCCCCCAGGTGGGCACAACCCACCAAGGCGCGCCAGCCCCCTGGGCGCGCCCTGATGGGTTGTGCTTAGCCTAGCCCACCTCCGGTGCCCAACTTCTGGTATAAGGTCTCTCTTGACCTAAAAAAATCAGAGGAGGACTTTCGGGATGAAGCGCTGCCGCCTCGAGGCGGAACTTGGCCAGGAGCACTTTTGCCCTCCGGCGGAGCGATTCCGTCGGGGGAACTTCCCTCCCGGAGGGGGAAATCGAAGCTATCGTCATCACCAACACCCCTCTCATCTTTGGGAGGCTAATCTTCATTAACATCTTCAACAACACCATCTCCTCTCAAACCCTAGTTCATCTCTTGTGTTCAATCTTTGTACCGGAACCTCGGATTGGTACCTGTGGGTGACTAGTAGTGTTGATTACCTTGCGTAGTTGATTACTATATGGTTTACTTGGTGGAAGATTATATGTTCAGATCCAATATGCCATTCATTACCTCTCTGATCTTGAGTATGTTTATTATTTGTGAGTTGTTACCTTTGTTCTTGAGGTCACGGGAGAAGTCATGTTGCGAGTAATCATGTGAATTTGATATGTGTTCGATATTTTGATGATATGTATGTTGTGATTCCCTTAGTGGTGTCATGTGAACGTCGACTACATGACACTTCACCATTCATGGGCCTAAGGGAATGCATTGTGGAGTAGTTATTAGATGATGGGTTGCTAGAGTGACATAAGCTTAAACCCTAGTTTATGCGCTACTTCGTAAGGGGCTGATTTGGATCCACATGTTTAATGCTATGGTTAGACTTTGTCTTAATACCTTTCTCGTAGTTGCGGACGCTTGCGAGGGGGTTAATCATAAGTAGGTTGTTAGTTCAAGTAATAACAGCACCTTAGCACCGGTCCACCGACATATCAAATTATCAAAGTAGCGAACACGAATCAAACCAACATGATAAAAGTGACTAGACGAAATTCCCGTGTACCCTCAAGAACACTTTGCCTATTACTAGTGATTGTTCTGGCCTGTCCTTTGCCTCAAAAGGATTGGGCTACCTTGCTGCATCTTGTTTACCATTACTGTTACTTGCTCGTTACAAATTATCTTGCTATCAAACTATCTGTTACCTACAATTTCAGTGCTTGCAGAAATTACCTTGCTAAAAACCGCTTGTCATTTCCTTCTGCTCCTCGTTGGGTTCGACACTCTTACTTATCAAAAGGACTACAATTGATCCCCTATACTTGTGGGTCATCAAGACTCTTTTCTGGCGCCGTTGCCGGGGAGTGAAGCGCTCTTGGTAAGTGGAAATCGGTAAGGAAAAACTTATACTACGTGCTGAAATTTATTGCTACTTGCTGCTACGGAGAACAATCCTTTGAGGGGTTTGTTCGGGGTATCTTCACCTCGACCGGAACCACAATTAGTTACCCCTCAACCTACAACACCTACTGAAAATGTTACTTATGAAATTCCTTCGGGCATGCTAGAACAACTGCTTGCTAAACCTTATGCAGGAGATGGAACTGAACATCTTGATACACACCTTTTATATGTGAACGAGATTTGTGGATTATTTAAGCTTGCAGGTTTACCCGGAGATGAAGTTAAGAAGAAGGTTTTCCCTTTATCTTTGGAGGGAAAATCATTGACATGGTATAGGCTATGTGATGATCTTGGATCGTGGAACTGGAATCGTTTGCAATTGGAATTTCACCAAAAGTTTTATCCCATGCATCTAGTTCTTCGTGATCGGAATTATATATATAATTTTTGGCCTCGTGAAGGAGAAAGTATTGCTCTAGCTTGGGGGGAGGCTTAAGTCAATGTTATATTCATGCCCCAATCATGACATCCCGAGGGAAGTTATCATTCAGAATTTTTATGCTCGGCTTTGTCATAATGATCAATCCATCCTCGATACTTCTTGTGCTGGTTCTTATATGATGAAGACTATTGAATTTAAGTGGGATCTCTTAGAAAGAATTAAACGCAACTCCGAAGATTGGGAACTCGATGAAGGTAATGAGTCAGGTATAAAGCTTGAATTTGATTGTGTTAAATCTTTTATGAATACCGATGCTTTTCACAAGTTTAGCACTAAATATGGACTTGACTCTGAGATAGTAGACTCTTTCTGTGAAGCATTTGCTACTCACGTTGATCTCCCTAAGGAGAAGTGGTTTAAATATCATCCCCCTATTAAGGAAGAAATTAAAGAACCGGTCATAGCTAAAGAAGAAACCATCTTTTACAATGTTGATCCAGTTGTGCCTACTGCTTATATTGAAAAACCACCTTTCCCTGTTAGGATAAAGGAACATGCTAAGGTATCAACTGTGGTTCGTAAGAGTAATATAAGAGCACCTAAACCCCCGGAGCAAATTAAAGTAGAACCTAGTGTTGCTATGGTTAAAGATCTCTTGGTAGAAAATATTGATGGGCATGTTATCTGCTTCTGTGATGAAGCTACTAGAATTGCTAAACCTGATGAAAAGGATAAACATAGACCCATAGAAGGCTTGCCTGTTGTCTCAGTCAAAATAGGAGATCATTGCTATCATGGTTTATGTGATATAGGTAATAGTATGAGTGCTATCCCTTTTACCTTATACCAAGAAATTATGGATGAAATAGCACCTGCTGAAATGGAAGACATTGATGTCACTATTAAACTTGCTAATAGAGACACTATCACACCACTTGGGATTGTTAGAGATGTTGAAGTCTTGTGTGGGAAAGTAAAATATCCTACTGATTTTCTAGTCCTTGGTTCCCCACAAGATGACTTTTGTCCCATTATCTTTGGTAGACCTTTCTTGAGCACCGTCAATGCTAAGATAGATTGTGAAAAACAAACTGTCGGTGTCAGTTTTGGTAATGTGTCTCATGAGTTTAATTTTTCCAAGTTTAGTAGACAACCTCGTGATAAAGCGTTACCGAATAAGGATGAAATAATTGGTCTTGCTTCTATTGCCGTGCCTCCTACTGATCCATTAGAACAATATTTGGCCGACCATGAAAATGATATACATTTGCGTGAAAGAAACAAAATAGATCAAATTTTCTTCGAACAACAACCTATCTTGAAACACAATTTGCCTATGGAAACTCTTGGAGGTCCTCCTCCACCTAAAGGTGATCCTGTGTTTGAATTGAAACAATTGCCTGACACTTTGAAGTATGCTTATCTTGATGATAAAAAGATATATCCTGTTATTATTAGTGCTAACATTTCAGAACATGAAGAAGAAAGATCATTAAAAGTTCTAAGGAAGCACCGGGCTGCTATTGGATATAATCTTGATGATCTTAAGGGCATTAGTCCCCCTCTATGTCAGCACAAGATCGATATGGAACCTGATGCTAAATCCGTTGTTGATCACCAACGGCGATTGAATCCTAAGATGAAGGAAGTGGTAAGAAGTGAGATATTAAAACTTCTAGAAGCAGGTATAATCTATCCCATAGCTAATAGTAGATGGGTAAGTCCCGTTCATTGTGTCCCTAAGAAAGGAGGTATTACCGTTGTTCCTAATGATAAGAATGAACTCATTCCACAAAGAATTGTTACTCACTATAGAATGGTAATTGATTTTAGAAAATTAAATAAGGCTACTAGAAAAGAACATTACTCTCTACCGTTCATTTATAAAATGCTAGAGAGACTATCTAAGCACACACACTTTTGCTTCTTAGATGGATATTCTGGTTTCTCTCAAATACCTGTGTCGCAATCTGATCAAGAGAAAACTACCTTTACTTGCCCTTTTGGAACCTATGCTTATAGACGTATGCCTTTTGGTTTATGCAATGCACCTACTACCTTTCAAAGATGTATGACTGCTATATTCTCTGATTTTTGTGAAAAGATTGTGGAGGTTTTCATGGATGATTTTTCCGTTTACGGAACTTCTTTTGATGATTGCTTAAGCAACCTTGATCGTATTTTGCAGAGATGTGAACAAACTAATCTCGTCTTGAATTGGGAGAAGTGACATTTTATGGTTAATGAAGGCATTGTCTTGGGACATAAAATATCTGAACGAGGTATTGAGGTGGACAAGGCTAAAATTGATAAAATTGAGAAAATGCCATGTCCTAAAGACATTAAAGGTATTCGAAGTTTCCTTGGTCATGCTGGTTTTTATAGGAGGTTCATTAAAGACTTCTCTAAAATTTCTAGGCCTCTTACTAATATTTTGCAAAAGGATATTCCTTTTGTTTTTGATGATGATTGTGTGGAAGCCTTTGAAACACTCAAGAAAGCCTTAACCTCTGCACCTATCGTTCAACCACCTGATTGGAACTTGCCTTTTGAAATTATGTGTGATGCTAGTGATTATGCTGTTGGTGTTGTTCTAGGACAAAGAGTTGATAAGAAATTGAATGTTATCCATTATGCTAGTAAAACTCTAGACAGTGCCCAACGAAACTATGCTACTACTGAAAAAGAATTTTTAGCAGTTGTGTTTGCTTGTGATAAATTTAGATCCTATATTGTTGATTCCAAAGTCATTGTTCACTCCGATCACGCTGCTATAAAATACCTTATGGAAAAGAAAGATGCTAAACCTAGACTCATTAGGTGGGTTCTCTTGCTCCAAGAATTTGACTTACACATCGTTGATAGGAAAGGAGCCGAGAACCCCGTAGCTGACAACTTGTCTAGGTTAGAAAATATTCTTGATGACCGACTACCTATTGATGATAGTTTCCCTGACGAACAGCTAGCTGCAATAAGTGTCTCACAATGCACACCTTGGTATGCTGATTATGCTAACTACATTTTCGCTAAATATATACCACCTAGCTTTACTTATCAGCAAAAGAGAAAAAAATTCTATGACTTGAGACATTACTTTTGGGATGACCCACATCTTTATAAAGAAGGAGTAGATGGTATTATTAGACGTTGTGTACCTGAGTATGAACAGGAACAAATCCTACGGAAATGTCATTCCGAAGCTTATGGAGGACATCATGCGCGAGATAAAACAGCTCATAAGGTACTGCAATCTGGTTTTTATTGGCATACTCTCTTCAAGGATGCTCGTAAGTTTGTCTTGTCTTGTGATGAATGTCAAAGAATTGGTAATATCGGTAAGCATCAGGAAATGCCTATGATTATTCACTTGTTGTTGAACCATTTGACGTTTGGGGTTTTGATTATATGGGGCCTTTTCCTTCCTCCAATGGGTACACTGATATTCTGGTTGCGGTTGATTATGTCACTAAATGGGTAGAAGCTATTCCAACTAGTAGTGCCGATCACCACACCTCCATTAAAATGCTTAAAGAGGTTATCTTCCCGAGGTTCGAAGTCCCTAGATATTTAATGACCGATGGTGGTTAACATTTTATTCATGGTGCCTTCCGTAAGATGCTTGCTAAATATGATGTTAACCATATAATTGCATCACCCTATCATCCTCAATCTAGTGGTCAAGTTGAACTTAGCAAAGAGAAATAAAATTAATATTACAAAAAACTGTCAATAGGTCTCGTAAGAATTGGTCTAAGAAATTAGATGATGTAGTTTGGGCCTATAGAACAGATTATAAAAATCCTATGGGTATGTCTCCATATAAGATGGTGTATGGGAAGGCTTGTCATTTGCCTCTAGAACTAGAACACAAAGAATTTTAAGCAATTAAAGAACTCAACTATGATTTCAAACTTGCCGGTGAAAAGAGGTTATTTGATATTAGCTCACTAGATGAATGGAGAACCCAAGCTTATGAAAATGCCAAGCTATTCAAAGAAAAAGTAAAAAGATGGCATGACAAAATAATCCAAAAGCGGGAATTCAAAATAGGAGACTATGTTCTTTTGTTCAACTCTCGTTTAAGATTTTTTGCAGGAATGCTTCTCTCAAAATGGGAAGGACCATATATTATCGAAGAGGTTTATCGCTCTGGAGCTATCAAGATAAATAACGCCGAAGGTACTAACCCGAAGGTAGTCAATGGACAAAGAATTAAGCATTATATCTCAAGTACGCCTATTAACGTTGAAAGCAATGTTATCCAAACCATGACACCGAAGGAACACATAAAAGAAACCTTCCGGAACACTCCAGATTATTTAAAATAGGAGGTACGTGATACGGTAAGTAAACGGACTCCGAAAAATCCGCAAAAATATTTTTTGTCAGTTTTGGAATATTTCAGAATTTTGGAAATAAAAAAAATAAACCAGAAGGTGATCGAGGTGAGCACGATACACCAGGGCGCGCCAGGCACCCCTGGGCGCGCCCTGGTGGGTTGTGCCCACCTCGGATGCCTTCCTGACTCCGTTTTCCTTCCAAATACTTGTTTCCCAAGAATAAAATTCTCTATATATATCCCCGACTGTTTGGACGACCGTATCGCTGAAAAATCCTCTGTTCTTGTTTCATGCTATTTCCCTAGCAGATCTAGAAATATGTCGTCTCAAGATTCGGAGGGAGAGAGCTATGTTGACCCCTATGTTCCAGACCCGAAGATCTTTAGGGAAATCTACCCCTATCTATGGACCTCGGAGGAGGAAGAAGATGCTACCATGCAGGAAACAAAAGATGACAGCTCTGAAGAAGAGGATGATCCATTGCTTCAACCTGGAGATATGCATGTGGAATTCAAGAAATCAAGCATGCCTAGAAGATACAAGCCTAAGGTCCAATTTATCCCGTCTCATTTTCTGCAGGAAAGCAAGAATGCCCTATGCCAAAGGATATCAAAGCTTGCGTTGGAGAACGATGACTTAAGGGAGGAAAACTTTATGCTTAAATATAAGTGGAAGTAGAAGGCTACATCAACACCTCCACCTTCATCATCATCACCACCAAAGGAGACTTGAGCACACGGGTATGGGCACTCCCCTTGGCTTGAGCCAAGCTTGGGGGAGGTGCCCCGGTATCGTATCACCACAACATTTATTCACCTTTACCCATTTTAGTTCGATCTTTAATTTCCCTTTGCTTTAGTTGAATAAAAGTTTTAGCGTGATCTATTTTCGTGTGTTAGTTCCGTGGCCTACCTATCTATGTAATCGAGTGAAAGTTATATAATAAAGTTTAGTTTGAGTTTTTGCCTCTCTACTTTCTTGTTGCAATCAAATAAAGGAAAAGAAACAAATGAAAAGAATCATATGCTAATCTTATGGTGAGTAATGAAATCACATATGGAAAAGTATAAGTAGTAAAATTTATTGGAGATTGACAAACATAGCATTGGTCAATGATGCAATTCATGAAAGAATTAATAAGGGAAGAGAAGATTCACATGCAAATACACTATCTTGGACATCTTTTATGATTGTGAGCCCCCATCAAATATTATATGTCAAAATTGTTGACGTTGGACGAGGAAGACAACGTAATGATTTATGTTTGTTCATATCCACATAGAAGTTATATTGTCATAGATCCTTTAACATGTGGTGCTTGCCTAATATTTTTGCTAGCCAAAAATTCTGCACTAAGTAAAGATACTACTTGTGCATCCAAAAACCCAAACCAAACTCTTTCTTTGTGTCGTGGATTTGTCACGGCAGATGTCCGGGTTAACGGACTTAAGGTGTGGGGTCATCGCACGTAACTGGTAGCTTGAGAGGGGTTGAGCGGGACGAGAGACGCGGAGTTTTTACCCAGGTTCGGCCCCTCCGATGGAGGTAAAAGCCTACGTCCTGCTTTGTGTCTTATATTGATGACGATGACAATCTCGGTTACAAGGGTGCGGAATCAGCACCTCTAATCTCGAGACCCTCTAATCTGACTATCTTTTCTGACCTGTCTATGAGACCTGTCTATGAGACCTGTCTATGAGACGTCTAATCTGACCCTCTTGGGGTGACCCGCCCCTCCTTATAAAGGCTGAAGGGGCGGTTTACATGTAGAGTCTAAGTCGGATTGATGACTTCCCATCGCGGGCTTCTCTTCATGGGCTTCCGAGTCCTGGGCTTGTAACCCGTCCCGGGCGGCTTACACCGGGCGGGTTACAACCAGGGCTTATCTTCAGAGACTCGTCTCCGTGACTGTCTGATAACACTGTTCATCTCCTGGCACTGTAGCATCCGGGTTATCCTCCTGACACTGTAGCCGGGTTAGCCTCCTGACACTGTAGCCGGGTTACCATCCTGACACTGTAGCCGGGTTACCATCCCTGACACTGTAGCTGCCGGGTTACACCCTGACACTGTAGCTGCCGGGTTACACCCTGACACTGTAGCTGCCGGGTTAGAACTGTAACCAGGTCTGTACTGTTTGCCGGGTCAGCATGTCTGCCGGGTCAGTACTGTTCTCCGGGTCAGTACTGTTTGCCGGGTCAGCATGTCTGCCGGGTTATACCGGGGGGTAATATCCCCGTCATTAGCCCCCAGGTTAGCTTGAATTTATTCATGGTAAGCTCCATCGTCTTGCAGGTATATGTCCTTTGAAACAAAATATTGGGAATACAATACCCATATGCCGTTGAGTCGGCCTTCAATGTTCTTGGCGGGTCTCCTCCGCCGGGTTATAATCATTGATGGTGCCGGGTTATGATTTGTTGGTGACGCCGGGTCAAATAACTGGACTTCAGCTGAAACCGACATCTTGAGAACTCTCTCCTCAATTTTTTGATATATTCATATTACCTGTAGCCCCCAAGCTCCAAGTTGATCCATGATGACTTGGCGCTTTGCAACAATATCTTTGATTGTGTAGCCCCCAAGTACCAGGTTGTCTTGCCTGCCGCAGCTTGGGACTTATAACTGTCTTATACTTTATGAAGCTTCAGCTGGTGTAGCCCCCAAGGGCCGGCTCATCAATATGTGATGCGTCGGGTCTTCAATTTGTACCTTATAATTCTGTTTTGAACAACTGAATACTGTAGCCCCCAAGTGCCGGGTCGCACGCCTGCGGTGACTTGGGACTTTTTAGAAAATTTGATCTGAGCGGTGTAGCCCCCAAGTGCCAGGTCAGTAAGAAGTACTGGGCTGGGACTTAGAAAAATATTGAAAGGCTGGCTCATCTCCTTGAGAGAACAAGATCTGTTGACCATGTAATGATTTGAAAACCAGCTTGCATTAGCCCCCAAGTGCCGTGGTGCATGCTTGCAGCGACATGGGACTGCATACTTGATATAAACTTGACTTGAATAATGTAGCCCCCAAGTGCCGGGTCGTCTGCCTGCGGCGACTCGGGACTATAATATGACTCATCATAATTTGTTGGATGAATCCTTGGCCGTGGTTGTAATATAACCCGGAATGAATATCCTGGAATAATTCCTTTGTCTTTGATATGAAATCCCTGCTCGTAGTTGCGGTGCAACCCGGCGAGTATGTGAGAAATCCATGATGAAGATCCAGCCATGTTGGCTATTAAAGATCTATTTGTTCTGGCGGCTTATCTTATAAGACAAGACCTGCAAAAATAAACAAAACAGAGTATATTCTGCATTGTTGTAAGGGCAGCTTGAAAAAGCCTAACCCGGAGACGTGAAATCTCATATAGCCTTGCTTCCTCTTTCACAATCTTGCTCTGACCCGGTTTGGCAAACCGGCATGATATGTAAATATGATGCAATGTATGATGTAATGTATGATGCAATGCAATGTATGATGCAATGCATGATGTTTCTTGCTTTGCCTTCCAAAAAATTCATATGATGGTTCTTCTGGGTGGACTCGATGCTTGAACTCATACCAGTGCAGGGTCTCTAACGAGATTAACTGATAAGAGCGCAACGAACCAGAGAAAGACACAGCAGATGGGAGAGTTTACCTCGCCGCTGTAAGAGGCCCTTGCAGGGGGTAAGTTTTAGAACTCGCTGCACCCCTGACAAAGCGGCATCAACTTACAGGCAGGTATAACTCGGATTTGCGGATGTAAGGGTTTGCCTCGCCGCTGTAAGAGGCCTTTGTAGAGGGTGAGTTTTAGAACTCGCTGCACCCCTGACAAAGCGCATCTACTTACAGGCAGGTATAACCCGGAATCGTAGATCGAAAAGAGGGTAAGTTTGTAACTTGCTGCACCCCTAGTGATCTTTGTTGACGGAGTCAACATTTGGGTCCACGAACCGCCTTATATTGGCTGAAGAGCCTGACCGAGAGGGTTGAAGCTTAACCCGGTGGGTTGAAAGCCCCCAAACGGCCTTGTCGATGATATCCATTGGCGTGCCATCTTGTAAGCCGCCGTCAGTTAGGCCGGCAACTTGTAAGCCGCCGTGTTGTTTACTTTGTGGCTGAAGAGCCGATCAAGGGGGTTGAAGCTTAACCCGGCGGGTTAGAAGCCCCCAAATGACCTTGTTGAAGTATCAATATTGTTGCAGCATCTTGTAAGCCGCCATCTTGTATGAAGAAACAGCAGAAGCCCCCAAGCTGAACGGTGCATCATGGCGACTCGTCTTCTTGAGTAACTTTTAATCCTTCCGCCAATAATGTAGTATTCCTGAGATCGGGTTAACTTTCTTGCCATGATCTGTGGCTCTCATTGAAAACGACCAAGTGTGTCGAGCCATGTCTGTAGCTCCTGAGTCTTGAGTCGATTCAAAGAGGTGACTTGAGAATCTCCAGTGAAGGTTGAGGTCAACCGTGGCGGGTTATAGATGATCCCGTATGAATTGTTTCAATGATCCGGTCGATGGTTCGTCCCGGCTGGTTGTTGAAGTTAACCAAACTGCAGTGGCGGCGACTAGTGCGCCTGTCCGGTCGGGCGGCTCGTACAAGCGAGCACTGCACCGATATGTTGATGTAGATCAGACTGTGGGCGGCGTCTTGCGCGCGTCTGTTGGGCGGCTCGTACAGGCGAGCACCGCACCGATATGTTGATGTAGATCACCGTGGGCGACGTCTTGCGTGCATCCGTTGGGCGGCTCGTATAGGCGAGCACCGCACCGGTATGTTGATGTAGATCAGACTGCGGGGGCGGCGCGGTTGCAGGAGACGGTTGAGGCGTTGTAAGCCGACACGAACGGCGAGTCACCGTGGTGTTGTTAAGCCGACGCAGACTGTGAACCGCCCGTATCGTCGTAAGTCGGTGCGTCACCGTGGCGCTGTAAGCCGGTGAGGTCATGAGAGACGGCCGCAACATTGTCGATGTAGACCTGACCGCAGAGATGGCGGCTTGCGGATGTCCATTGGGCGGCCGTACACTGTCGGGCACACGCACGCGGTTCCGGTGTGTTGATGTAAACTGGGCCGCGACGGCGGCGGCTTGCACGCAACTATGGAGTAATGCACCGCCCAATGAACAACGCCCAGTGTATAATGATGCCGCGCGTATTCCATCCCCGCAATATAACGCCATGTTGCAATGAACAATTCTCCTGCGCATAAAAAATTTCGCAAGACGGAATAATTGCTCTAAAAAGAGTTAATATGTATGGAAAAATACATAAGATGAATACCACCTGAATTTTTCGTCGGATGAATTCGGACACCGGTGATGCCTCTTAACTTCTTGACACCATGTCTTCGACATCTTTTTTTTTTTTTTTTTTTTGAGCCGGTCCACTTTTTGTTTTCTAACAGTCGGCTCTTCTTTCTTTTTTCTTTTCTTAGCCGGCCCTCACCTCCCCAGCATTTCAGCGGCCGGCAGTGGGTCAGCACAGCTTGACAAGGTGCGGGGCAGCGGCCGGCTGAGAGGGCAGCTGGGCCGTCGGGCACGACCCGGCGGATGCAACAGGCCGGCTACAGGCCGGCTTGCAAGCAGGGGCGGCGTTTCGGGGCCGCAACAGCGGAGGTGGCAAGGCGGAGGCGAGCCACTACGGCGGCTAGACGCGGCAGAAACCAGCGGAAACCGGCAAGGCGGCTGAGGCGGCCGGCCGGCGAGGCAGCGAGGCGGCAGGCGGCGGCGACTCAGAGGCGAGGCTGGCGAAACCAGCTGTGAGACCGTGGCGGCGGATCTGAGGCGTTCAGGGCGGCTCGCGTCAGGCAGAAGCAAGGCCGAGACGGCTCGGTACGCGGCGGCGAGGGCGAGCCGCAGCGGACGGAGGCGGCTTGGCGGAGGTAGAGGGCCGGCGCGGGATGCGGAGCTGGCACGGGAGCGCAACCGGCGACCCGGCGCGCGCGGACGACAGCGGGAGGCGCGAACGCGCCGGAGCGGGCGAGGCGGACGGTGGCTGGCGGCGAGGCGGAAAAAGGCGGGTCGACGAGGCCGCGGCGGCGGGTTGACGAGTGCGGTGGGGGGTCGACGGGCGCGGCGGCGCCGGCTCAGATGCGGCAGCGAAGGCAGGCGGATTACTGCGGCGGGTCAGAGCAGCCTTAGCGACTTAGCAGGCGGCTTGGGAGGCAGGCGCGCGGTCACGCGGGCGGCACATCCGATCCAGCGAGCGGGCGGCTGAGGAGACGGGGGCAGTCCGGCCAGGCCGGCTTGCAGGCGGAGGTAGCAGCTCAAGGCGTGCGAGGTGGAGGCCGGGGCAGCAGGAAGCGGTGGAACGGCAAGGCGCCGGAGCAACGGCAGTGCGGCGTGGTGGTGAGGTCAAGCCGGCGGCGGCCGTGGCGACTTGGCGGTGGCGATTTGGCGGCGGCGACTTGTGGCCCACCGGTGGTGGCCAAGGTTCGAGGCCCCGACGGCAACTCTGGCGGTGAAGGCGGCTCGACAGCAGGCGGCCATCACGGCGAGAAGTTCGCGGGCGAGGCGGAGAGGCGTTGTGACCCGGCGGCGGGCGCAAAAATCGGCTCAAAGCCAGACCGTGCAAGCAGTAAAGGAATCCGAGTAGGATCAGTTTGTAACGGAGTTGACAGCGGATTGCCGGGATACCGCAAGCCGACCCCCAGCCAAGGCGGGTCAACGGCGTATTTTGACTGTATAGAGATCCGCCTCTGGGTCATAGCCTCTTGTATTCATGAGTTGTAATAGTAGTATAAGCCGGATCTGTCAACTACTCTTTAACTCTGATCTGTTATATTGTCGCCTGAGACAATTTCGGTTTGAGGAGTTTGACGTAGAACGTTCCGAACCGGCGGGTGACTGCAGCCCGGGCGATCGATAGTTTCGGCGACTCTTTTGGGCGGCGACGCCAGAACAGGTCGTAACCCTAATTTCTCTTGAACTTTTTTTTTCTCTCAGATCTCTAATCTGGACTCATGATCTTGAGCTGATGCAAACCTTCCAAACTGACTTCTTTCGGAAAATCTGCAAACTTCTCGATCCCTGGGAGATCCCTCCAAGAACTCAACACCACCGTGTCGCCCCACGGTGGGCGCCAACTGTCGTGGATTTGTCACGGCAGATGTCCGGGTTAACGGACTTAAGGTGTGGGGTCATCGCACGTAACTGGTAGCTTGAGAGGGGTTGAGCGGGACGAGAGACGCGGAGTTTTTACCCAGGTTCGGCCCCTCCGATGGAGGTAAAAGCCTACGTCCTGCTTTGTGTCTTATATTGATGACGATGACAATCTCGGTTACAAGGGTGCGGAATCAGCACCTCTAATCTCGAGACCCTCTAATCTGACTATCTTTTCTGACCTGTCTATGAGACCTGTCTATGAGACCTGTCTATGAGACGTCTAATCTGACCCTCTTGGGGTGACCCGCCCCTCCTTATAAAGGCTGAAGGGGCGGTTTACATGTAGAGTCTAAGTCGGATTGATGACTTCCCATCGCGGGCTTCTCTTCATGGGCTTCCGAGTCCTGGGCTTGTAACCCGTCCCGGGCGGCTTACACCGGGCGGGTTACAACCAGGGCTTATCTTCAGAGACTCGTCTCCGTGACTGTCTGATAACACTGTTCATCTCCTGGCACTGTAGCATCCGGGTTATCCACCTGACACTGTAGCCGGGTTAGCCTCCTGACACTGTAGCCGGGTTACCATCCTGACACTGTAGCCGGGTTACCATCCCTGACACTGTAGCTGCCGGGTTACACCCTGACACTGTAGCTGCCGGGTTACACCCTGACACTGTAGCTGCCGGGTTAGAACTGTAACCAGGTCTGTACTGTTTGCCGGGTCAGCATGTCTGCCGGGTCAGTACTGTTCTCCGGGTCAGTACTGTTTGCCGGGTCAGCATGTCTGCCGGGTTATACCGGGGGGTAATATCCCCGTCACTTTGCGTGTCCACCATACCTACCTATGGATCGAGAAAGATCCTTCAAGTAAGTTGTCATCGGTGCAATAAGGCAATAAAAATTGCTTCTAAAAGTATTTTGATCAATTAGTGTAAGAGAAAATTGAGCGTTATACGAACTTATGATGGCAAAGTAATAAAAGCAATGGACTGCATAATAAAGGTTGCTATCATAGGGGGCAATATAGCGTGATGTTCTTTTACATTAAGGGATTGGGCATACAAACCAATAAGCGCATGACAACCTCTGCTCCCCTCTGCGAAGGGCCTATCTTTTACTTTTATGCACTTGCTTTTATGCAAAGAGTCAAAGAATTCTTCCCTATTCCTTTTTACCTTTTTCTTTTGCAAGCATCATGTGGTGAGGAAAGATCTAGGCACATATATCCAGTTGGATATGGGTGGGCATGAGTTATTATTGTTGACATCACCCTTGAGGTGAGTAAGTTGGGAGGCAAAATTATAAGCCCCTATCTTCCTACGTGTCCGGTTCAAACTTTTTGTTCATGGGTATGCCGTGAGCGTTAGCAACCATAGAAGACTAAATGATGGTTGAGTATGTGGACTTGCCAAAAGGCTCCTACATGAGACCCTTCCAGAAAATATGATGAATTGTAGTTGCAAAGTTGACTGAGAACATAGTTTGTTGGTTCCCAATAAGGTTTATGCATGCTTCATACTTCTATGTTGTGATGAATTGTTACTTGTTCATGAGAAGTTTATGATAAAAATTTGTTGAAATAAGTTCCTATGTTAGAGTTTGTTGCTGCTATGTTAATAAGCATGATGCTTCTATGTCCGTATTTTGTTTTTATCAACACCTCTCTCTCAAACCATGTGGACATGCTTTTCAATATCGGCTTTCGCTTGAGGACAAGCGTGGTCTAAACTTGGGGGAGTTGATACGTCCATTTTGCATCATGATTCGTACTGTTATTTACTTTGTTTTGTTGAATAATAATGCTTTGGGGAGTGATTCTAATGCCTTTTCTCTCATAATATGCAAGGTTTACATGAGGAGGGAGAATACCGGCAGCTGGAATTCTGGACCCAAGAAAAGCACGTCAGAGATACCTATTCTGCACAACTTCAATGAAGCTGAAATTTTACGGCGATTATTTTTACATTTAATAAAAAATATTGGAGTTGGAAACTACCGGAGGAGGCCCCCCAGGTGGGCACAACCCACCAGGGCGCGCCAGGCCCCCCTGGGCGCGCCCTGATGGGTTGTGCTCAGCCTGGCCCACCTCCGGTGCCCAACTTCTGGTATAAGGTCTCTCTTGACCTAGAAAAAATCAGAGGAGGACTTTCAGGATGAAGCGCCGCCGCCTCGAGGCGGAACTTGGGCAGGAGCACTTTTGCCCTCCGGCGGAGCGATTCCGCTGGGGAAACTTCCCTCCCGGAGGGGGAAATCGAAGCTATCGTCATCACCAACACCCCTCTCATCTTTGGGAGGCCAATCTTCATCAATATCTTCAACAACACCATGTCCTCTCAAACCCTAGTTCATCTCTTGTGTTCAATCTTTGTACCGGAACCTCGGATTGGTACCTGTGGGTGACTAGTAGTGTTGATTACCTTGCGTAGTTGATTACTATATGGTTTACTTGGTGGAAGATTATATGTTCAGATCCAATATGCTATACATTACCTCTCGGCTCTTGAGTATGTTTATTACTTGTGAGTAGTTACCTTTGTTCTTGAGGTCACGGGAGAAGTCATGTTGCGAGTAATCATGTGAATTTGATATGTATTCGATATTTTGATGATATGTATGTTGTGATTCCCTTAGTGGTGTCATGTGAACGTCGACTACATGACACTTCACCATTCATGGGCCTAAGGGAATGCATTGTGGAGTAGTTATTAGATGATGGGTTGCTAGAGTGACAAAAGCTTAAACTCTAGTTTATGCGCTACTTCGTAAGGGGCTGATTTGGATCCACATGTTTAATGCTATGGTTAGACTTTGTCTTAATACCTTTCTCGTAGTTGCGGACGCTTGCGAGGGGGTTAATCATAAGTAGGTTGTAAGTTCAAGTACGAACATCACCTTATCACCGGTCCACCCACATATCAAATTATCAAAGTAGCGAACACGAATCAATCCAACATGATAAAAGTGACTAGACAAAATTCCCGTGTACCCTCAAGAACACTTTGCCTATTACTAGTGATTGTTCTGGCCTGTCCTTTGCCTCAAAGGGATTTTAATACCTTGCTGCACCTTGTTTACCGTTACCGTTACATGCTCGTTACAAATTATCTTGCTATCAAACTATCTGTTACCTACAATTTCAGTGCTTGCTGAAATTTCCTTGCTGAAAACCGCTTGTCATTTCCCTCTGCTCCTCGTTGGGTTCGACACTCTTACTTATCGAAAGGACAACAATTGATCCCCTATACTTGTCGGTCATCAGCTGTCTAAACATGGCATGTGATAATTTGGAAATGTACGGCTAATCTATTCATTTTGTGTGACTCGTGCGCACATGATATGTAACTCGACAATAACTGATTGGAATAAATACATCTTATATGTTAAAGGGTAGATGATGAACATAAATACGCTCTCCATTATTTTATAATCATTTTGGGGACAAACCGAACGAAATAGGAAAAGGGATCGCGAGATAATAGACCTCACCGCGATGGAGGGCAGCAATTGACCGTTTTTTTTTGCGCAAATCCGGCAGGAGAGGCGAGGGTACATGATCGATATGCTCGAGGGCGGCTGGCGAGCAAATGGCGAGGCGTGGGCAGCCGTGTGTTCGGAGCGGCAGTGAAGGGTAGGGTTGACGCCGGGAAGCAGGTACACGGCCGGGTTGAGCACGACGGCGCCGGAAAGGGTTCTGGTGTGGATCTAGGGGGCGGGAGGGGAGGGAGCTAGCTGTCGATGGAGTTTGGGCAGAATCCGCGCACAGTTGAGAGAAACGGGGGAGGGCGCGGGTTTGTGTGGGGGGGGGGGCATGTTGGCGGCTTTGGTGAAAAGGGTGGAAAAGATCGCCGTGCGCCCCGTGGAAAGGCCTATGCAAAAAGTTTCATATAGTAACCCGTGTGCACAAGCAGCATTTATTTGTTGAAAATGAAAACCTCACAACTTTGAAATGTAGACGTGTCTTCATCGCCTGTCCTCCAACTTTTATCCCATGGTACTCAATCATCATTATACGCCAGGTTTGATTTTCTGGCGCATTTATGGGCTCGGTTGATATTTTTTCAGCATTTTTTACCATTTACGGGGTATTGAGTGCATATAAATCAAATCCCAGCTTCAACAACGTGTGTTGACGAGAGGTATAAGGACAGCCGTTCGATCCGGGTGAATCCTATGGTGCAGACGTACGATCCCTGTCGTTTGGGTTTTGGCCAATCAGAACGCACCACTCACTTTGCGTGCATTAGGTGCCATCGTCCACGGTTTAGAAAGCACACTGTTTTAGTGAACCAACCGTGTGCTATTTGTTTATGCACAACAATCATATTTTCATTTCAAATGAATTTGTGACTTCATCATTTCGCCTCGAATTATTTTCATGGGCAGACGATCACCTACTAACCCCTGTATTGATTTTCGGCTGCATTTCATGACTTGTTTGCTAGTTTTAAGACATTTTTTCCACTAACATTGGGCTTGTTAGTAATTGAATTGGAGGAAGTGCAGATGTATTCCAAAAATCACGAAAATGGGCGTGTCGCCGTGGCATGATGTGAATACCCCGTGGAAAAAAATTGGTAATGTCTGGCGGAAGTTGTGATGTACGGCCCTTCGAAAACCAAGGCATCTCACACGAACGATCATAGTTTCCAAATGTAGAGTTGGCATTTTGGACTCTCCAATCTATGTCAACCTCATCCTTTCGCCTCGATTTTTCCCATGGTACGCAAACATCATTGTACTCATATTACTGATCTTCTGGTGGATTACATGGCTCGTTTATTATATCTAAGTCATCCTTTTGTATTTACCATGTTAATTAGTTCTTATAAATAAAATATCCCAACATGAATTATGTGTGGATGATCGCAAAGAATCTCTTACACAATCATTTCTGTGTCACTTTCCGTGTTTTTCGTCATTGTGCAAGCGAATGGGAAGAATTTTCAAACATTTTATGATGGGAGATGCGTAAATGTCGGCAATTTAATTACAGGAAATGCAAATGGACTCAAGAAAATCACGAAAATCGGTGTGTCACCGTGGCGTGATCTCGAGACACAGTGGGAAAAAATGGTTATTATTGGCACAAGTTACGATGATCGCTCCTTGGAAACCGTAGCATCTCACTAGAAGGATCATAGTTCCAAAGAGAGAAGTGGCAAATCGAACTCCAATCGACGGTGTCTTCATCGCCTCTCCTCCAACTTTTATCCCACGGTACTCAATCATCATTATACGACAGGTTTGTTTTTTTGGCGCATTTATGGGCTCGGTTGATATTTTTTCAGCATTTTTTACCATTTACAGGTCATTTAATGCAAATAAATCAAATCCCAGCTTCAACAACGTGTGTAGACGAGAGGTATAAGGATAGCCGTTCGATCCGGGTGAATCCTACGGTGCAGACGTACGATCCGTGTGGTTTGGGTTTTGGCCAATCAGAACACATCACTCACTTTGCGCGCATTAGGTGTCATCGTCCACGGTTTAGAAAGCACACGGTTTTAGTGAACTAACCGTGTGTTATTCGTTAAACCAAACTGCACATGTTCAGTTCATACGTACCGGAGTGAGATCAACTGAGCGTTCTAGCTATAGGGTAAATTATCATAAATATTTCAAATTCATTGCTACGGTTGACAACATATTAATCTAGATCAACATAAGGTTGGGCATACCTCACAAATCACAATACAATACATGGGAAAACTTCTAACAGAACGAACTCAGTACACATCGCTCACGATTCAGTACAGTAGACATAATGATTAGTTTTTTGAATCAATTCCCATGTACATGGGGTGATCGCGATCATTAGGTTGAGCCCTAATGAACTTAGGATTTCTGATGATTTTACGCTTCTCCTATTTTATGTTGCGTGGCCCCTCAGGTGGCAACTCATCATATTGATTGTACTCCTCCTCATCACCAACATTCTCGACGCCTAGTACCCTCCTCTTCCCATACATCACTACATGGCAGTGCGTATGCAAGAGGTCTTTCACAAAGAAAATCTGGGTAGCATCGCTGGCAAGAATAAATGGGTCCTTGTGATATGCCATAACTCTGCGGTCAACATATGTCTTCCTGCTGTAAGCATCAACCTTTACGCTACTAAGAGGGACCCATCTGCACTTGAATAATGCCACCTTCGTTGGCACATAGTTAAGCTCCCAAATCTCTTAAATGGTTCCATAGTACACCTGTTTATCATCCCCCACTACAGTTAGGCATTCTATTCAAACAGAGCTGGTCTGATACGAGGTCTTAGCATCATGTTACTCAGTGTAGAACGTGTTGCCATTTATGTCATACGCTTGGTACTTCATAATCGTCGTTGATGGCTTTTGTGCCAACCACGTTGCAAGGTCTTGATCGGATCCGCTTGCCAAACGAACCTTCAGCCATCTTACATAGTCCTTATTGTGTGCATTTGTCTCGACAGCTGGTGACAGCACATTGGGTAAGTTGCTTCGTCGTATCTCCTCCATGTGTTCTGCAGCATAAGCGTCGAGTATCGGGCTGTTAAGCAGTACCGTCAAATGGGCTTGATCGGCCATATCTCTAGGTGCACAAAACTGCGAGCCAGCAAGGACCGGCTTACCAGCCAGCCTTCCCTCATGGCGAGAGAGGGGCACACCTATAGGTCTAAGTTTCATGTATTCAGTGCAAAACTCAACCACCTCCTCCGTGGTATAACCTTGTAGGATGCTTGCCTCTGGATGGCATCGGTTCCGACAATAGCGCTTCAATATTCCCATGTACCGCTCGAAGGGATACATGTTGCGAAGAAACACAAGACCACAATACTTTATCTCATCCACAAGGTGCACGGTGAGATGGACCATGACATCAAAGAATGACGGTGGGAACAACATCTCTAAGTTTGACAATATCCTTGCAATCTCAGCTTGCATATTATCCAGCTCTTCAACATCTACCACCTTCTGCCATAGTTTGTTGAAAAAATCACAGAGATCAATCAATGTGTTTCTTATGTATGTGTCCATCATATTCCTTATGGCCACCGGGAGGATTTGTGTCAACATTACGTGGCAATCATGTGACTTCATGTGAGACAACTTCTTTCTAGCCAAGTTGTCATCCACGAGACTTCTGATGTTTGCAAAGTAGGAAGAGGGTGTCTTAATTGACAACAAAAATTGGAAGAACTCTTTTGCTTCTGCTGCAGTGAAATTGTAACTCTGGTGTTGCTGGTGCAATTTGTCATCATCTTCTGCTTCATTCATGCGTTGTGATTGATCACCAAGCATATCAAGTCGTGCACCATCACCATCCTTTCTTTTGCCTTTAATCTTGAGCAGAGTACCAAGGATGCTTTCACATACATTCTTCTCTACGTGCATGACATCAATGCAGTGAGGTACACTTAGGAACTCCCAGTAAGGTAATTCCCAGAACACTGATTTCTTCTTAAACACTTGGTCCTTGGGTGTTATTTTTGACGTCGAACTAGATCTCTTGCCAAGCACAACTTCAATTTTTTTAACCATGCTGTGGACTACTTTCCCATCATAGGGTCTTGGGCCCGTTCCTTTCTCTACCATACCATCAAATTCAGCTGTCATTTTTCAGTAAGGGTGACTTTTCCTTAAGAACCTTCGATGACGCAAATACACGGTTTTGCGCTAGTTGGAAAGAAATCTACTTGCTGTCCTATCCATGCATGTGACACATCCTACTGGTCCCCTTGTTTTCTGCCCCGAACTGTTGCCTAATGCCGGCATATCTTGAATGGTGTGCAGCAGCAACGCATGTATCCGGAAAAACTCCTTTGCGTAGGCATCATAACAGTTCACACTAGGCAACCACAATGTCTGTGGTTCTTCTACCAGTAACTGAAAGTAAATGTCGATATCATTTCCAGGTTGCTTCGGGCCTTGGATAATCATCGACATCATGATGTAGTTTTTCTTCATACACAACCAAGGAGGAAGGTTATATATGCACAGAAGCACCGGCCAAGTGTTGTGTTTGGTATTCATATCGCCAAATGGATTAAATCCATCAGTACACTCCCCTAGCCATATATTTCTAGGATCCTTTGCAAAATCTTTAAACCTGTCCACGATTTTTTCCCACTGAGCCCCATCTTTTGGGTGCCTCATATATTTATCCACAGTTCGCTCATCATGATGCCACCGCAACCTCTTTGCCTCTCTAGGGTTTGCAAACAAACGCTTCAACCGTGGAATTATAGGCAAGTACCAAACAACCTTGAATGGGATTCCTGTCTCGATCTCTTCGTCCATTTTGTGCTTGTCCTTTGCTCTCCTGTGCTTGTATCATGCGTGCTTGCATATGCGACATGAACGCAAATCCTTGTAGTCACCGCGGTACAACATACAGTCATTCACACAAGCGTGTATCTTCTGGACTTCAAGTTCCAATGGACAAACAACTTTCTTCGCTTAGTTCGTGCTTTTGGGGAGCACATTATCTTCTGGAAGAATGTCTTTGAAAAGAGTCAACAACTGTGTGAAGGCCTTGTTTGATAGACCGCTTTCTGCTTTAAATCTGAGAAGCGTCAGTGTGACACTCAACTTGGAATATTTCTTTTTGCAACCTGGATACAAATCTTTCTTGGAGGCCGCATCAATGCTTGGCAGCTCCTTGTACCCGGCCATTTCTTTATCTGGGCCCTGGAAATCTGCAATCAGAGCAGCTAAATCTTGCATATCATCAAGGTCGGTGATGTCTACTTCACACTCTTGTTTTTTCTTTGTTTGTTTTGGCATGCCAGTCTTCTGTCTGTAGCTTGACGTCTCAGCCCCAAGGTTTAATTCAACACCTGTGCGACTCTGATCGGGGTTTGGCACCTTGCCGACATGCACGTTATTACCATCATCCATAACCGGCTCTTCACCGTGTTTAGTCCATATTGTGTATCTACCCATGAATCCCCTCTTGTATAAGTGTAACTCGACCAAATCAATTGTAATTGACACCGTATTCGTACAATCCTTGCAAGGATAGAGGATGTAATCTTCTTCGCCAATTTTCTTCTTTGTCTGTTCAGCTCAAACCATGAACTCCTCCATGCCAGCCCTATACCTTGAGGTTGTCCGATCCCTCATCCATTCAGGTCGTTCCATCTGCACACGTTCCATCCTTAATGGATGGACAAAGATATGGGTGAATAAATAAAAATATTTTATTTTCAAAATTTATGAACGGCGTTGCATAATGTTATCGAACCGTGCAATGACACTAATCAACCAGCCAATTTACACGCATCATAAGTAGTAGTGCCCTTATATGAATTTAATACCTTAATAAGGACACTAAGGAAAAGAATACCTTAATTGATTAGCAGCGGCACGGCGAGACAGCACAGTCAAGGAGTAGAGCTTAGCGGGGCATCTGCCTGAAGTCCGGGCTCCACTATCCCACCTACGACCGCGAGGGACGTGCTCCACTCACGCCGGCGCCGACCACGAGGATTGAGCTCCTCCTATATCTCCCGCCGCCGACCGAGGATTGACCTCCTATCACGCTGCCACCACCGACCGACCGAAGATGGACTTCCTATAACACCGACACCGCCGATCGACCGGGGATTGACCTCCTATCCTGCAGCCGCTGCCTCGGTCGCCACCGACACCTCTATCAGCATAACGTTTTTTTGGGGGGTTTCCGGAGAGCGGCTGCTTACCGCACCCATATGTACCGAGAAGCACATCACAAACGGTCATGTTACGGAAACCGTGTGCCGTATACAATAGAATGCGATAAATACTTCCCCGACTGTTATCATCAGATCCCCATAGTTTCCCCGTCTTCCCCAAATCCCTAAATAGCTTCCAAAAACCTAGCACCCAAATTCCCTAGCATGGCGCAGACATTGGGGGAATGCGGACGAGTGGTGCTGATGGTTTCAGTGCGGCTACACCGGTACGTACAGTCGCTCTTGGCAGCTCCATTGCCGGCGCCACCACGACGGCGGTCACCGCCGTTTACTTGCCTAAGGTCACCAGGAGGCCGGTGTACTACGGGTCCGAATCGTCTTGTCAGGTCCCAATCTTTCCTCATCTTTTTACCATGTCCAAAGCAAGCAGCTCACTCAGTTCGTCCTGAATTGGACCCCCCACCCCCCCCACACACACACAGGAAAGCGATCAAATGCCAGATCCAGAGTATGACTCTAGCATATTCCTGCAACATGAATTCGATTCCGAGTTTTGCGCCACCGAGAAGTACCAAAAGCCGAGTTGTGTGCACGGACACTCTCCCGCTCAACGTGTATGCACGGAGGGATTCGACATTGGCAGACGGTTTCTCGGTTGCCCCTTAGAGGTTAGTGATAAGTTCTTCCCTAAGTTCAGTTAATGCCCCCGCTGATCCTGATTATTTAACATTCGCAGGGATATGAGGCTTGTGCCTTTGTTAACTGGTTGGATGATGAATGGCATGGCAGGGCTCGGAGTGTTATCACCAAGCTTACTGAAGATAATGTAAAGCTGAAGAAGAAACTGACTAATCTGGAGTGTACAATCACCACGATGAAGCAAGAAAGAATCAATCACAAGCAACATATGAAAGCAAGAGACAAGAAGGAACTAGCATGTGTAGTTGTAGTTGCCGCATTAGCCATCTTCTATGCGCTGTTTGCAATGATAATTAGGGATTTCGTTTGATTATTAATGGCTACATCAATAAGAAGAGCTCATCTATATATATTGCTTACCAACTGTCCTATGTTAAATGCTTACTATTTTACACCCGTTGTATTTCATATAAGCGTGTGGGTAGTTAAACAAAGCATCTAGCGAACCGTGTGAACTCCTAAAATGTACACATGTGAAACATTTGGCATATTGAGAACTGCACAACAACGGGAATTTAGAGCGACGGGCCGGGTGCACACAATTGCGGTTGATTATATCGGAATTCTAACCGCCTGCCAAGGCGCCAATATAATCCGTCAATCCCCCGCTTCAATTGCCATTCCTCTTGTCTTCACACCACGCTTCAGTTGCCGCCATCTTGATCGTCCCGGCCGGCCACTCTACACTTCCACACACTCTGCAATCTCGCTTTCTCGCCGGTTGTTTAATTACGTAGCGCAGCAATGTCGAGCGACAGCGAGGACGACAGTTTTGCCAGTCTGGGGTCAACCACACAATCATCGCGCTCGTCTTCCATGAGTCCGGCATCAAGCCCTGACCTCCATTTTATCCGGCTCATGGAAGGGATGCCGCCGCCGGAGTCATCGGACGATGACCAGACGGACGAGGAGCCGCCGAAGGACGAAGAAGACGACAACGATGAGGAGGAGGAATGGTCGGACAAGGAGGAGGATGACGAGGAGCCGCCGAAGGACGAAGATGACGACGACGATGATGAGGAGGAGGAATGGCCGAACAAGGAGGAGGACGAGGAGGACATCAACGACGATGGCGATGAAAATCCAACGATCAGCGGCAAGAAGCGTCCATGTCAAGACGATGTCGCGGGGCCATCTAACAACAACAAGAAGAAGTAAAACAAACTGTACTCCTTAAATCTGTTGTCATTTGCTCATATTTATTCCTTAACTCTGTCTACCCTCTCGATCTCATCGCAAACGGTTCAAAATACAGATTCGTCAGTGATCGTTCACAATATCGCACACATTTGGTTTCTTGAATTGTGTGCCCTGTCGAGCACACAATTCAGAACAACAAATCATATGTGTTGTCCAGAATTATAGCACACAGTTTTGATTATCGAACTGTTTGCAGCCTATCACACACACCTTGTTACACCTAACCGTTTGTGTTCTTCTGTATCATCACAAACAATTCATCTGAGGGACCTGTATGCCGTACATCACACACATCTATGTTTGATTAACCGTTTGTGTGATTTCTCCTCATCACAAACGGTTCTTAAAAGTCAACTGTCTGATGTAGATCGCACACGCAAATATTTTCCGAATCGTATTTGATGGATCCTCCATCGCACACAGTTCATGTCATTGGCGACGGAGCTTGAACTATACCGTTTGCGATTCATGCATCGCACACAGTTTCGTCGAAGGGTCTCTGATTGTAGTGTCGCGTTAGCAGCATCCTGCAGTAGTGAGGACAGCTGCTGACCAGAAGAGATCTTGTGGATACGCACCATACATTCAGATGCTTATTAACTCTAAGTTAGAGAAGAATGTATATGCACTCGATCGCCCACATTTGCCACTCCAGCCAGAGTTAGAGGATAATGTCGTGGTGATGTATCCCAGTCATCCCACTTCATCTACTGCACAGGCAGAGGCTGAGGCAGCTAGAGCCACTAGTGCTCAGGCTCCTAGATCCAGGAGTGAGCAAATGGATCTTCTGCTTAGTACAGTTCAGGGCATACAGAAGGACATCAAGGACATATTGCTGAATCAGCAGTCTTGTGAGGATCATGGAGGACAAGTTTTCCACGTTGAACAACAAAGTGGATGGGCTGACTAAAACTATGGATGAACTTAAGAAGGAAGTGGATGAAGCTCCCATTCCCCACTCTTCAGATTCTGATGATGATAGTCCACCTTTCCGGACCAGCACTCAGTTCAAGACTCAAGCCAGAACTCCTACAGTGTTTGCTCTAGAGTTGAAGCCATCTTCTTCAGCACCTGCCACAGCTCCATCAGCTCCAGTGTCTACTCCACCACCTAAGAGGGCTTCAGCTGAAGCCTTCGCGGATGCTCTTCTCTCGACTCCATCGGCAGCCACTGGAGACCATGCCCAGAGCAACGAGTAGCTCTATGGCTTTGAACTTTTTGGTAACTTGTTGCCAAAGGGGGAGAAGTCATAGATCATAGGGCTTCGAGAGAGAGAGTGTTGTTTTTTGACCCCTCTCTATTTTTCAAAGACATTTGATTTATCGTTTGGTGTTGCAAACTTTTGTCGCGTATTTGATCGTATACTCTTGTGTGATGCTATTATCGCCTATCTTCGATATATCTATGTGATGATCGTTTACTTATGTTTGGTGTGATGTGCTCATGTAATTCACTCATATAATTTTTGCGCACCACCAAGTTGTATGTGACATGGAAGAGTGACCCATGATCCTAATCGATTGTGCATTTGCATTCAAACGCAAATTTAAAATAATACACAAATTCAGGGGTATCTCTTGCTTATTACATACCTCTCAAAGCGACGATGATATTCATTGATTATATCTCTCATCGAAGCTTTGATCTATATGTTGTCATCAATTACCAAAAAGGGGGAGATTAAAAGCACAACTTCTCCCTAGGTGGTTTTGGTAATTAATAACAGCATATATTTCATTGGACTAATGTTTCCACTAAGTGTATTTCAGGACAAAGTTTAATGTTTTATTAGCAAAGGATTGTGAGGAGACCCCAAGATGCAAGGAATAGGATTGGCAAAGCTACAAGCATGAAGACTCTACATTTTACTTTGTGAGAAATCACTTTGAGTCCATCGGAAAGCCAATACTATCAAAAGTGGGTGAGGTAATAATGGTGAATGAAATGCTCAAAATGATCAAGTGTTAGTCACCAAATACACTCACAGGCTCTCCCACAAATATTCTGTCATAGAGTCTACCACTCCAAATCGGTGCCACCAACAATTCTATATCGGCTACACCGAGTCAAAAGCCCAGATAGAAACCCCAGCCAAGTCCCACATGTCGGTACTACCAAGTTCCATATCGGTGCAATCGAGTTTCAGTGACCAACTTTCTGTTACCTCATTCACAAGAATCGGAATCTCCGAGAGTTGTGAATTGGTCTCACCGAGCTGTGTAACTGCCCTCGACCACACATATCGGTACCACCGAGAATTCCATATCGCTCTCACCGAAAAGCCTAAAGTTGCCACATTTTGCACTAGTCGGTGCCACCGAGTTTATACTTCGGTTTCACCGAGTTGGGAAATAATGTTGTAACGGTTGGATTTTTGGAGATGCCTATATATACCCCTCCACCACATCCCACTCGCAAGAGAAGCACTCAGAACAGACCCACACTTCCCATATCCAAATTTCTGAGAGAGAACCACCTATGCTTGTGTTGAGGTCAAGATTATCCACTCCAACCATATGGATCTTGATTTCTAGCCTCCCCAAGTTGCTTTCCATCCAATCAATCTCTTCTAACCCAGCCAAATCCATGAGAGAGTGATTGAGTGTTGAGGAGATTATCATTTGAAACACAAGAGCAAGGACTTCATCGTTACTATCGAGCCTATTACCTTTTGGAGGGTGGTGCCTCCTAGATTGGTTAGGTGTCGCTTGGGAGCCTCCTACTTCGTGTTGTGGAGTTGAACCAAGAAGTTTGTAAGGGCAAGGAGATCGCCTACTTCATGAAGATCTACCCATAGTGAGGCTAGTCCTTCGTGGATGGAAGCCGTTATGGAATAGTCGAGGTTGCTACTTCGTGGACCCTTATGGGTGGAGCCCTCCGTGGACTCTCGCGACCGCTACCCTCCGTGGGTTGAAGACTCCATAAACGTGGATGTACGATAGCACCACCTATCGGAACCACGAGAAAAATCTTCGTGTCTACAAATTGCATTTGATCTTCCTGCCCTCATCCTCTTCCATATGCTTGTCTTTACTTTCCGCTGCAATACTCGTAGACATGCATGTGTAGGGTGAACTTGATATGCTAGAATTGCTAAAATCTGCCAACCAATTAACTTGGGAAAAGGTTAGGTTTTTATTTGGTCAAGTAGTCTAATCACCCCTCTCTAGAACTACTTTCGATCCCTACAAGATCCTTGATTGCAAGCCTCCCCATGTTTCTTTCCACCCAATCATATTATTCTACCAAGAACATTTTTGTGAGAGAGTGATTGAGTGTTGAGGAGTGTGACGCCCCCGATCTCGTCCGTACGCTAAACATACACGCAATGCGTAAGATCAAGATTAGGGACTCACTGATTGATATCACAACACAACACTAGACACAAATTAAAGTCATACAGCTTCATATTACAAGACAGGGGCCTCGAGGGCTCGAATACAAAGCTCGACAAGCACGAGTCAGCAGAAGCAAATAATATCTGAGTACAGACATAAGTTAGACAAGTTTTGCCTTAAGAAGGCTAGCACAAACATAAGCAACGGATCGAAAGAGGCGAGGCCTCCTGCCTGGGAACCTCCTAACTACTCCTGGGCGTCGGCATTCTCCACGTAGTAGTAGGCTCCAGCGGTGGTGTAATAGTCGTCTCCGGCGTACTCCATCTCCTGGGCTCCATCGCCTGAACGCGGAAATCGTATCGAGGGGGAAAGAGAATGCAAAGCAGCGGTGAGTACTCATCCAAAGTACTCGCAAGACTGACATCAGAACTATGCTAAATATGCATCATTATCAAGGGGAGGGGTTATATCTGGACTGACTGCAGAAAGCAAGAATAGGGAGAAGGCCTAGTCCTATCGAAGACTAGCATCTTCAGCATCTTGCAGCATTAGAAGAGAGTAGACTGGTATCTCATATATAGTCATATTATTGTAGTAATTTTATTAAGTAACCAAGCCCAGAGATTCTTCCCCGACTCCCTGCGAGGAAGCAATCTCGGAGCCACAATTCATTTCAAATTTAAATCACAATTATAGTTGTATAAGGTCAAGGCACAACTCCAAGTCGTCCTGTTACCGTGGACACGGCTATTCGAATAGATTATTCATCCCTGCAGGGGTGCACCACATATTCCCCAACACGCCTGAGTCACCTCCGGCCGGACACACTTTCCTGGGTCATGCCCGACCTCGGGATATCAGCACGTCGTCGCCCCACCTAGGCTCAACAAAGAGGCCAACCCGCCGGTCTAAATCCTAAGCGCACAGGTTCGTGGGCCCACTTGCCCTTGCACTCCTGCACGATGCGTACGCGGCCAGAAACAGACCTAGTACACTCCAGTCCAAGAGCTGCACCGTCCAGTCCAATCCGTCGCGTGCCGCTCCATTGCTGACGTCCGAACAGCTTCGGCTAATACAACGACGCTGAGTACCCATAACTTCTCCCACGTGAAGGTTAGTGCGTATTAAGGCCAACGACCTAACTCAGATCAAGTACCCAACCCATTAGCATTTTATTAATGCGGGGCAAGCGCGACCCTCAAAGTGCGGTCCCGTCACCCCGTCTCGAGGATGTGTGGCAAGGGCCTCTCCTGCGCGTCCACGCATCAACATAACCCTTTGGATGCCTTACCGGCGCATCCCACCACATCTCACACAAGGGTACCCTTGGGGCCGACCCGTCTCAAGACTGTCGGGAACTCAGGTCCACCTCAACCAGGGTGGTACCGCCTGTCCTTCCAGTCCCGTCTTTCACATGTAAACAAAGTCAAGTCAAAGTAACTATGTGTTTATACACCAAGTGGGTATCCGAGGAATCACCCTCGATGGATCCCACTCGAGGTATGAGTATGACAAGAGTCGCTATCGATAAATGGGAAGGAGGAATCACCCTCGATACCCACGATCGATTAGCTACGCTACAGAATTAACATCGGGAGTGCTAAGTGAGGTATCACCCTCGGCACTCGATAGTAGCTCTGCAGTGCCATACTTAAGGGGTGTGCGGTGATGTGAGCGGTCTGGCTCGTCGGTCGGTTGACCGAGTCTTCGGGTCTTCGAGTCGTCGATGAAGAAGCAGGGGCAACTGGGACTAAGGGTGGTCTCAGGGGATTCATTGATCAACCTATACTAAGCAGTTGATATGATTGCAGGTATGATAGCAGTTTATCAAAAACAGGCTATGCATCAGAATAGGAGCTAACTAATACAGTAGCAAAAATCTAATGCAAGAATGAGAGGGAAAGGAATAGGCGATATCGGAATTCTCAATTGGGGTTGCTTGCCTTGCTGCTCTGCGGCAAAAGGCTGAACGTCAACGGCGTAGTCGTACCCGACAGCAGCGTCGGTCTCGGGGTCTACCGGTAAGAAGAGGGGGAGAAACAATAAATACAAAGCAGACAAATGCATCACGATGCATGACATGGCAATATGCAGGGCTAGGCATGCTCTAACGCAGTATTAAGCGTCGCAGACGGGTCGGAATAATATCTGATGATATTTTCCGGGTCTCGGGCTACTACCGGACTGACGAAATCGATGGAAAAGTTCCATATTTGCTATGCTAGAGGCATGTGACAGACTAACGGGCAGCGTAGTCGGATCCGTAGAATTATTCTGAGCAACTTTCACGTTCAAAACTTTTTAATCCGAGCTACGGTTTATTTTATATTAATTTCTAAAGATTAAATCATTTTCTGAAATTCATTTAATTATTAAATCCAAATTAACTGATTTAATTAATTGGAATTATTCAAAATAGTAAAATACTGTTTAATTTTAATTAATTAACAGTTTAATTAATTAATCTAATTAAACTTAATCATCTAATTAACTAATTAATTACTTATTTAATTAATTCACTGATTAATTAAAATTAATATTAATAAATATATTTATTTATTTATTTTGTTTTATTTTTTTGTTTTTAACATATACGTATATGTATAAATACATACATACGTATGTATATACATACATATGTATACACATACATACATACACACATATACACACACACGCACACACCACAGCACATACACACGCACGCACGCATGCACGCACCGGCCGGCGCGGCGGCGCGGCCGTCGGCGGTCGTCGGGTGGGGGGGGGGGGGGGCAGCGGCGAGCTCACCGCGTGGCGGCGACCAGCGGTCGGCGAGGCGGCGAGCGCGGCGGTCGGCGGCGGGGTCGGGGTGGCGAGGTGGCGGAGCGGCGAGGTCGAGGCGGCGAGGCGGCGTCGGGGCGGCCGGCTCTAGATCCGGGGGGAGGAGCGGGCGAGGCGGCCCGGGCGGCTCGGGCCGGTCGGCGGGGGGTGGGGGGGGAGAACGGGCGCGGCCGGCTCGGGCGCTGGCGCGCGTCGGCGGGGGGGGGGGGGGAATCGGGGCCGGCTCCCCAGGGGCGAGCGAGCGGCGGCGGGGGGGGGAATCGGGGGCGAGGCGAGCGAGGCTGGGGCGCGCTAGGGTTCGCCCCAGCTGGCCCCTTATAGGAGCTGGCTGGGCCGCCCCTTTCGGCCCAATAGGATTTTTCTTTTCTTTTTTTAATTAATTAAACAGCTTCTGTTTTAAATATTTAGGGGCTCTAAAATACTTCGAAAAATTCCGGTTTCAATTTTATAAATCCTTAGGGAATATTTGCAATCCATCCAACATTTTTAATTCCAGTTTTGCCAAACTTTTAAATCCACCTTTCAGACGAATTAAAATTGCAATGGAATTTGAACGGGGTTTAAACCAAAACGAGTTTAACAACAGTAAATGCGGTGACGTGGCTTCATTAGTGCGGGATTACTGTAGCTTAATTACAAGGATTACTGTAGCACAAATCCAAGGTGTCACAATTCTCCCCTACTAAAAAGAATTCTCGTCCCGAGAATCAAGAAGTAGAAGGAAAGAGACCGGGGTATTCAGCACGAAGATGATCTTCGCGTTCCCAAGTGGCTTCATCTTCAGAATGGTTTGCCCACTGCACTTTGAAGAACTTGGTAATCTTCTGACGAGTCCGACGTTTAGTTTCATCGAGAATGCGGACTGGTTGCTTTTTGTAAGAGAGGTCTTGTTGCAGCTCAAGCATATCATGATCCACTGCTCGGATAGGATCCTTGAAACAGCGACGTAGCTGTGACACATGGAACACATCGTGAACCTAAGAAAGGTTTGACAGTAATTCTAGTGAAAGGACCAATATATCGAGGAGCCAGCTTGCCCTTGATTCCAAAACGATGTGTACCTCTCATTGGCGTGACTCGAAGATAAGCCTTTTCACCAGGTTGATAGACCATATCCTTGTGATGACGGTCATACTGACTCTTCTGACGAGACTGAGCAGCCTTCAGATTTGCATGAATAATGCGGACTTGATCTTCGGCATGTTGGATAATATCCGGACCGATAAGTGTACGTTCCCCAGTTTCTGACCAATTCAGAGGAATTCGACACTTACGTCCATATAATACTTCAAAAGGAGCCATCTTCAGACTAGCTTGATAGCTATTGTTGTAGGAGAACTCAACATACGGGAGAGATTCCTCCCATTTCTTGCCGAAAGAAATGACACAAGCTCGAAGCATGTCTTCGAGAATCTGATTGACTCTTTCAACTTGTCCCTTATATTGAGGGTGAAAAGCGGTGCTGAAGGACAAATGAGTTCCCATAGCTTCCTAGAAACTTGCCCAGAATCTTGAAGTAAATAAGCTGCCACGGTCTGAACTGATAACCAGTGGAATACCGTGAAGTGAAACAATTCTGGACATGTAGAGAGTTGCCAGCTGACTAGAAGTAATAGTTTCCTTGACAGCCAGAAAATGTGCAACTTTGGACAGTCCGTCAATGACGACAAGAATAGCATCATTACCTTTCTGCGACCTGGGAAAACCAGTAATGAAGTCCATTTCAACATGATCCCATTTCCATTCAGGAATAGAAATAGGTTGCAGAGTTCCAGCAGGCCTTTGATGTTCTGCTTTGATACGACGGCAAATGTCACATTCTGAAACATAGCGTGCAATGTCTTGCTTCATGTTAGACCACTAGAATCTTTGACGAATGTCTTGGTACATCTTGGTGCTATCAGGATGAATAGACAGCGGAGTGTCATGTGCTTCCTTCATGACCTCCTCAGTCATATCATTGTTTTTCGACTTACACGGTACCACTAGGCGGCCCTTGAAGTACAAAGTGCCATCCTCAGCAATAGTGAAGGGTGAGGGCTTTCCTTCTGCGAGATCAATTTTAATCCTCTCGACTTCACTGTCACACTTCTGGATCCACTTGATGACGTCCACAAGATCTGGTTTAGCAACCAGGGTATTGAGAGAACCCTGGGAAACAACATGGAGGTTCATTTTGTAGGACCCTTCAGGAGGGGGGGCGAGATAACCCTGAGGAACAATATGGAGGTTCAGCTTGCGAAATTCTTCTTGAAGACGGGGATGAACCTTATGAACCTGAAGGTGATTGCAGTACAACTTGCGGCTTAAAGCATCAGCCATTACATTAGCCTTGCCAGGTGTATAAGAAATTCCCACGTTGTAATCTGCTATTCGTTCCATCCATCTCTGTTGACGGAGATTTAGATCTGGCTGAGTAAACAGGTACTTCAGACTTTGGTGGTCGGTGTAGATTTCGCAACGATTTCCAACAAGGTATTGCCGCCACTCTTTCAGTGCATGAATTACTGCAGCAAGTTCAAGGTCATGAACTGGGTAGTTCTCTTCATGAGGACGCAATTGACGAGAAGCATAAGCAACCACTCTGCGTTCTTGCATTAGGACACAACCCATTCCTTGACATGAAGCATCACAATAGATGACGAAGTCCTTACGAGTATCCGGAGGAGCAAGCACTGGAGCAGACGTCAGTTTGTCCTTAAGTGCCTGAAAGCTCTCCTGACATTTTTCTGTCCACTCATATTTAACACCTTTGTGAAGCAGATTGGTTAAGGGCTTTGCAATCTTGGAGAAGTTCTCGACGAATCGACGGCAATAGCTGGCGAGTCCGAGAAAACTTCTGACTTGCTTGACATTCTTCGGGGGAGTCCAGTCAAGAATAGCCTGAACTCGTTCAGGGTTGACCGCAATACCATACTTGGAGATCACATGACCAAGGTAGGTTACTTCATCCATCCAGAACTCACACTTTGAATACTTTGCATAAAGTTGATGTTCTCGAAGCCTCTCCAGTATAAGACGAAGATGTTCAGCATGCTCTTCTTTATTCTTGGAGAAAACCAGGATATCATCCAGATAAACCACGCCGAATTTATCGAGGTAATCCATGAATATATAGTTCATCAGGCGAGAGAAGGTTGCCGGGGCATTGGTTAAGCCGAAGGACATGACATTGTACTCGTATGAACCATAGCGAGTAACAAATGCAGTTTTGGGAATATCCTCTTCACGAACCCGGATCTGATGGTAACCCAACCTCAAGTCGAGTTTTGAATACACCGCTGAACCAGCAAGTTGATCATACAGATCGTTGATCCGAGGAAGCGGATATTTATTCTGAATTTTCGCCTGGCTGATGAGACGGTAATCTTGGACCAATCGATTCGTACCGTCTTTCTTCTTGACAAAGAGAGAAGGTGCTCCCCAAGCAGAGGAACTTGGACGAATGAAACCCAGACGAAGCGAATTGTCAATTTCTTGCTTAAGTTCTAGGAGTTCATGTGGTGGCATCTTATACGGACGCTTGGCAATAGGAGTGGTACCAGGTACCAAGTCGATGACAAACTCGACAGCTCTAGCAGGGGGAATCCCTGGAAGTTCTTCCGGAAAAACATCTTGGAAATCCCGGACAACTGGAATGTTTTCAATCCCTTCAAGAGGTGACTCATTTAATGCATTCATGGCATATAGTCAGGCTTCGGCATTCCAAACAAGACGAGCATGATAGCTTACAATCTCATTCGAAGGATGCAGGAGGTGGACGGTTTTGGTGTCACAAACAATTGAAGCGGTATGTGCCTTCAACCAATCCATTCCGAGAATGAAATCGATATTGGAAGACTTCAGCATTATGGGGGAGGCATGGAATTCCAACCCTTCAATTTCAATGGGGACATTCATCTCTTCACACTTAATGTCATGCATGTGTGCGAAATCTTCAGACATAAAAGAATGCGATGCTCCTGTATCAAACAATACAGAAGCTGGTACTGAGTTGACGAGAAGAGTACCCATCACAGTAGCAGGCTGGTCTTGAACTTCATTCAGATCAATATTGTTAGCTTGAACACGACCAGTGTTAGGCCTGGCGTTGTTGTTGCGGGGCTGGTTGGAAGGCAGTGCAAGTTGATTCTGATTCTGCCTGCATTCTCTAGCACGGTGTCCTGGGCGACCACACTTGAAGCACAGCCCATCCTCAGGATGAGAAGGGGGAATAGGAGCTCGTGGTGGCGGAGCTGGGAGCCTCGGCTGCCTAGGTGGGGGTGGAGGCAGACGAGGTGCAGCATAGGACGGCCTCGGAGCAGGAGGCGGTGCATGGTACATGTTGTGCGGGATCCAAATCTTGCGCTTCTGACTTCCTGAGCCCGAAGATGAGCCCATGTCACGGTTGCGCTTGCTGCTGTCCTTATAGTCCTGCAGACCCGTTTCCACTATAATAGACTTGTTCACCAAGGTGGCAAAGTTACCGAAGTCTTGAGCAATGAGTGCCAGTTTGATATCCGGGTGGAGGCCTTCACGGAATTTCTCTTGCCTATGAGCATCAGTTGTGACGTCTTATTCAACATAGCGAGATAAGTCCAGAAATTCCCGCTGATAAGCATCCACAGTCTTGTTGCCCTGGACTAAGTTGCGGAATTCACGCTTCTTCTTATCCATCATTCCCTGAGGAATGTGACGAGCACGGAACGCAGCTTGAAACTCTGGCCAGGTGATGATTGTTCCAACAGGCTGAGAGCGCCTGTGGCTGTCCCACCATTGAGCAGCGGGGCCCTTCAGAAAGTACGAGGCAAAGGTGACATAGCTAGCCTCTGGGGCGCCTGAAGACTTCAGCTCATAAGTGATGTCACGGAGCCAATCATCTGCGTCAAGCGGCTGAGTTGAGCCACGGTAGATCGCAGGGTTGAGGCGCATACAATCTTGCAGAGTCATTGGGGCTGGCTGCTGATTCATATTCGGCCTCGGGAACTACTCCATAAGCCCTTGCATAAACTGGCGATTCAGTTCAAACCGTTGCATCATACCAGCCATGTATTCCGGTGGTGGTGGTGGTTCAGGTGCACCACGACCACGACCAGCTGGTCTCACCATTCTGTCAAATTTTTAATAGTGGTAGTTTAGCATTGTGTATTTGCAAAGACAAGGAATCATTCATGAAGTAAATTGCACAAAGAAAGCAGTGCAATAGATACGACATAGTAGTTCAAATTACAACATACAGATCCATACATAGGTCTATTACAAACCATAAGTCTGTTACAAAATAGACGTTAGGTCCGGCATGAAAATAACCTAGACAACTAGGCGGCACGCAGGCACGCGGTGGAGGGATACAACAACGGGACATTGCGATAAGCTATATCAACGTCGGGGACAACGAAAGTAACCACGGAACTGCACGTGACCCTGAATGTGAAACCTGGTGGCAGGGTCCTGCATCCCGTGCACACTCTGATGCAGAATCTGCATACCAAGCGGGAGCGCATGTCCACGTGCCGGAGTACGACCTCCAACCTCAGGCCATTCAAGACCTGGAGGAAACTCAGTCCGAGGCGGGTAAAGGATGTGCTCCGGATGTATCCTCGCATGGACTGCTGGCATCAACTGCTCCATAGCCCGATGCAGACGAGCTCGGGTGGCGTACAGCTCGACATTAAGAGCCCTGACAGTGCGATCCAGAGCCTCAGTGTATTGGACCAGAACCTGTCGGTCGTAACGAGGACTCACATAGGGGGTGCAGACAACAGTGTAGGATCGGTCGGTACGCTGTCGTGCAAAAGGGGTCAAGACCTCGGCGTTGGCTGCCGTATCAACTCCAGCAGGAGCATACGGGGTGTATCTATATGTCGTCTCCTCCAAACAAGGGTTCGCTGCACGGAGACGAACAATAGCAGCATAGGCAGCATCCTGTACTGCCATCTCAACAGTTACTCCAATGCCACAGAAGGTGTGCAGCTCAGTGATGGAGAGGTCCTGTCGATCCCAGATAACCATCTCAGCCTCATACTGTTCCTGGTTGAACTCGCGGTAGTCCTCGTAAACAGTGTACTCGGGGTACCAGCGATATCCCAGCTTCTTCAAGAGGCCGACCAGAATGGCCGGGAACCCAGTCGTATCGTGCGCAAAGGTCAGACGAACGATCTGCCTGGCGGGACGCATCTGTAACAAGGAGATTTAAGATGTCAAAAGACAGTGTGTGCATCATACTTCAAAGAAGACAATTTTTGACGAAACAATTCTCCGGTGGATGTGATCACGAGAACCTAATGTTAGATTTAGCAAAATCTTTAACCCGAAAGAGAAGAGAGATTAGAACCCAGAGTATAGACGAGGAGTAAAAGATCCTAATACCACCCGATTGAGACGTGGGCCCGTAAGCCACACAACTATGTTAGTAAAAGTTTTCCAATGACTAGACTCAACTTCGGCCAAGGAGTTGGAAACGGGGCTACCTACAGGCAGTCGGCTCTGATACCAACTTGTGACGCCCCCGATCTCGTCCGTACGCTAAACATACACGCAATGCGTACGATCAAGATTAGGGACTCACTGATTGATATCACAACACAACACTAGACACAAATTAAAGTCATACAGCTTCATATTACAAGACATGGGCCTCGAGGGCTCGAATACAAAGCTCGACAAGCACGAGTCAGCAGAAGCAAATAATATCTGAGTACAGACATAAGTTAGACGAGTTTTGCCTTAAGAAGGCTAGCACAAACATAAGCAACGGATCGAAAGAGGCGAGGCCTCCTGCCTGGGAACCTCCTAACTACTCCTGGGCGTCGGCATTCTCCACGTAGTAGTAGGCTCCAGCGGTGGTGTAGTAGTCGTCTCCGGCGTACTCCATCTCCTGGGCTCCATCGCCTGAACGTGGAAATCGTATCGAGGGGGAAAGAGAATGCAAAGCAGCGGTGAGTACTCATCCAAAGTACTCGCAAGACTGACATCAGAACTATGCTAAATATGCATCATTATCAAGGGGAGGGGTTATATCTGGACTGACTGTAGAAAGCAAGAATAGGGAGAAGGCCTAGTCCTATCGAAGACTAGCATCTTCAGCATCTTGCAGCATTAGAAGAGAGTAGACTGGTATCTCATATATAGTCATATTATTGTAGCAATTTTATTAAGTAACCACGTCCAGAGATTCTTCCCCGACTCCCTGCGAGGAAGCAATCTTGGAGCCACAATTCATTTCAAATTTAAATCACAATTATAGTTGTATAAGGTCAAGGCACAACTCCAAGTCGTCCTGTTACCGTGGACACGGCTATTCGAATAGATTATTCATCCCTGCAGGGGTGCACCACATATTCCCCAACACGCCTGAGTCAGCTCCGGCCGGACACACTTTCCTGGGTCATGCCCGGCATCGGGATATCAGCACATCGTCGCCCCACCTAGGCTCAACGAAGAGGCCAACCCGCCGGTCTAAATCCTAAGCGCGCAGGTTCGTGGGCGCACTTGCCCTTGCACTCCTGCACGATGCGTACGCGGCCAGAAACAGACCTAGTACACTCCAGTCCAAGAGCTGCACCGTCCAGTCCAATCCGTCGCGCGCCGCTCCATTGCTGACGTCCGAAGAGCTTCGGCTGATACAACGACGCTGAGTACCCATAACTTTTCCCACGTGAAGGTTAGTGCGTATTAAGGCCAACGACCTAACTCAGATCAAGTACCCAACCCATTAGCATTTTATTAATGCGGGGCAAGCGCGACCCTCAAAGTGCGGTCCCGTCACCCCGTCTCGAGGATGTGTGGCAAGGGCCTCTCCTGCCCGTCCACGCCTCAACATAACCCTTTGGATGCCTTACCGGCGCATCCCACCACATCTCACACACGGGTACCCTTGGGGCCGACCCGTCTCAAGACTGTCGGGAACTCAGGTCCACCTCAAGCAGGGTGGTACCGCCTATCCTTCCAGTCCTGTCTTTCACATGTAAACAAAGTCAAGTCGAAGTAACTGTGTGTTTATACACCAAGTGGGTATCCGAGGAATCACCCTCGATGGATCCCACTCGAGGTATGTGTATGACAAGAGTCGCTATCGATAAATGGGAAGGAGGAATCACCCTCGATACCCACGATCGATTAGCTACGCTACAAAATTAACATCGGGAGTGCTAAGTGAGGTATCACCCTCGGCACTCGATAGTAGCTCTGCAGTGCCATACTTAAGGGGTGTGCGGTGATGTGAGGGGTCTGGCTCGTCGGTCGGTTGACCGAATCTTCGGGTCTTCGAGTCGTCGATGAAGAAGCAGGGGCAACTGGGAGTAAGGGGGGTCTCAGGGGATTCATTGATCAACCTATACTAAGCAGTTGATATGATTGCAGGTATGATAGCAGTTTATCAAAAACAGGCTATGCATCAGAATTGGAGCTAACTAATACAGTAGCAAAAATCTAATGCAAGAATGAGAGGGAAAGGAATAGGCGATATCGAAATTCTCAAGGGGGGTTGCTTGCCTTGCTACTCTGCGGCAAAAGGCTGAACGTCAACGGCGTAGTCGTACCCGGCAGCAGCGTCGGTCTCGGGGTCTACCGGTAAGAAGAGGGGGGAGAAACAATAAATACAAAGCAGACAAATGCATCACGATGCATGACATGGCAATATGCAGGGCTAGGCATGCACTAACGCAGTATTACGCGTCGCAGACGGGTCGGAATAATATCTGATGATATTTCCCGGGTCTCGGGCTACTACCGGACAGACGAACTCGATGGAAAAGTTCCATGTTTGCTATGCTAGAGGCATGTGACAGACTAACGGGCAGCGTAGTCGGATCCTTAGAATTATTCTGAGCAACTTTCATGTTCAAAACTTTTTAATCCGAGCTACGGTTTATTTTATATTAATTTCTAAAGATTAAATCATTTTCTGAAATTCTTTTAATTATTAAATGCGAATTAACTGATTTAATTAATTGGAATTATTCAAAACAGTAAAATACTGTTTAATTTTAATTAATTAACAGATTAATTAACAGTTTAATTAATTAATCTAATTAAACTTAATCATCTAATTAACTAATTAATTACTTATTTAATTAATTCACTGATTAATTTCCCCCCCCAGCGGCGGCGGGGGGGGGGGGGGGGGGTCGGGGGTGAGGCGAGCGAGGCTGGGGCTCGCTAGGGTTCGCCCCAGCTGGCCCCTTATAGGAGCTGGCTGGGCCGCCCCTTTCGGCCCAGTAGGATTTTTCTTTTTTTTTAATTAATTAAACAGCTTCTATTTTAAATAGTTAGGGGCTCTAAAATACTTCAAAAAATTCCGTTTTCAATTTTATAAATCCTTAGGGAATATTTGCAATCCCTCCAACATTTTTAATTCCAGTTTTGCTAAACTTTTAAATCCACCTTTCAGACGAATTAAAATTGCAACGGAATTTGAACGGGGTTTAAACCAACGCGAGTTTAACAACAGTAAACGCGGTGACGTGGCATCATTAGTGTGGGATTACTGTAGCTTAATTACAAGGATTACTGTAGCACAAATCCAGGGTGTCACAAGGAGACTATCTTTTGAAGCATAAGAGCAAGGAGTTCATCATCAACACAACATCTATTACCTCTTGGAGAGTAGTGTCTCCTAGATTGGTTAGGTGTTGCTTGGGAGCCTCCAAATCTTGTGGAGTTGAACCAAGAAGTTTGTAAGGGCAAGGAGATCACCTATTTCGTGAAGATCTACCCCGAGTGAGGCTAGTCCTTCGTGGATGTAAGCCAGGGTGGAATAAACAAGGTTGCTTCTTCGTGGACCCTTCATGAGTGGATCCCTTCGTGGACTCGCGCAGCTGTTACCCTCCGTGGGTTTAGTCTCCATCAACGTGGATGTACGATAGCACCACCTATCGGAACCACGCCAAAAATCTCCGTGTCTTCATTGTATTTGATCTTCCAACTCTACCATCCTTTATGTTTCTTGCGAATGCATGATATTTACTTTTTTCTTCTAAATCTCTAGATATGCATGCGTAGGATTCATTGGATATAACTTAACTTGTGCTAAAATCTTCCTATTTCTCAAGAAAACTAAAAATTGCACATTTGTCTTGTTAAGTGTTTATTCACCCCCCTCTAGACGCCACTTCTCGATCCCAGAATTGGTATCAGAGCTTTGGTCTCCATTTCTTTGGTTTTATTAACATTGGAGGAAGATGGATATGTCTACTTTTGGGAGTATTAGATGTAGAGTGCCTATTCTCGATGGGGAGTACTATAGTCATTGGAGAGATGAAATACTTGATATATTTGATGAATTTAACTTGAGAAAGTATATTCATACTCCATATGCGCCTTCCGTTGACCCCTTACATCCTACTCACGAGGAATAAATTGACATGCTTCGTAATCTATGGACTATCAATCTTATCATTAGAGGATTACCTAACATATTGTGCTTAGCTCCATGCAAAACTTCACATGTGCCTACACCTTCTGGAATGATTTGGAAAAGAGATACCCAAATTTCTCTTTAAAGAATATTGATGTTATTCTTCATAAAACTACTGCATTCCACAAGATGAAGCCTAGCGATCCCAAGTTTGATGAATGTCTTTTTGAGACCTCATGCGTGCTAAAGAAGATGTTAGAACCATCAACAATATCATTCTAGAAGACATTCACATTCATTATCTCGAATATTGTCATGATCACAAATCTAACGACTCATTTGATATTTGTGAGAAGGACGTACCATTTGATGATGACGAAGTGGAACATGGCTACTATGATGAGGATGAGGAGTTCGACATCGACTTTGAGAAGACTATGAAGAATCTTAGTCTCATGGCCAACTTCAAAAACTACATGCCCGGAGTAAAGGAATGGATTCTCGACAGTGGATGCACCGATCACATGAACGGAGATAGAGACATGTTCCGTGAGATTACACCAAATGATGGACCACCCGAGTACGTAACATTTGGAGACAACTCCAAGGGTAAGGTACTTGGCCTTGGTAAGGTGGACATATCTCATGATAGCTCAATTCAAAATGTCATGCTTCTTGGCTACAATCTTCTTTTCGTAGCTAGACTTGCTAACTTTGGTTTTAATGTGCTATTTACCAAAGTAGATTGCCAAGTATTTGGCCGAGATAATCATATCATGGTCTTTACCGATTTTGTAGAGGTGATCTATACATTGTTGACTTCACTAAGAGAGCCCAACCTCCCACTTGTCTAATTGCAAAATCTTCTAAAGGTTGGTTATGGCATAGAAGGCTAGGACATGTTGGTATGCGTATTCTACACAAACTTATAAAAGGTGGTCATATACTTGGAGTTAAAGATGTGATGTTTGACAAAGATATACTTTGTAGCGCTTGTCAAGCAGGAAAACAAGTTGGAGGAAGTGATCCTGTAAAGAATATCACGACCACTCGAGTTGCTTCACATGGATCCTTTTGGTCCCAATGCTTATAAGAGCCTCGCTGGAAATTCCTTTGGTATAGTTATAGTTGATGATTTTTCCAGATTTACGTGGGTATTCTTTCTTGATGATAAGTCATAGGTTCAAAAGATCTTCAAAAGCTTTTCTCGGAAGGCCCAAAATCATTTTGACGTGAAGATCAAGAGAGTTCGGAGCTACAACAAATCGGAGTTCAAGAACACTAATGTGTATACCTTTCTTGACGAAGAAGGGATCTCACATGAGTTCTCAGCTACGTACTCGCCTCCACAAAATGGAGTCGTTGAGAGAAAGAACTGGACTCTCATAAAGATGGTGAGAATGATGCTCGACGAGTACAAAACTCCAAGACACACTTTTGGACGAAAGCGGTGGAAACAGCTTGTCATGCTACAAACCGACTCTACCTTCACAAGCTTCTCGATAAAATGGCATACGATATACTCACCGGTAACAAACCCCAAGTTGGATAGTTTCGGGTATTCGACTCAAAGTGCTACATTCTTGATAAGCATCGTCGTTCTAAATTTTCTCCTAAATCACATGAAGGTTTCCTACTTGGTTACGGATCAAACTCTCACACTTACCGTGTATACAACAACTTCACCCAAAAAGTTGAAGAGACGATAGATGTGAAGTTTGATGAGTCTAATTGTTCGTGAGTCAAACAATTGCTAATTGATGTAGGAGACAAAGACCCTTCGGAAGCAATCCAAGATCTATCCATAGGAAAAATTCGTCCGATGGAGGTGAAGGAAAGTATTTCATCAACTCAAGTGGAAGCCCCTACTTCACGTCGAGGTGAACCACAAAATGACTTGGAGGCATCCACAAGTGGTACACATCAAGATGAAGGAAATGAGGAAGTGCAACTAGAAGATCCACCTCAACCTCCCTCTCCACCACCTCAAGGAAACAAGGACTTCAACAACAACGAAGAAGAAGAAGATGATGATGATGAATCTCCACCATTCACAACTCAAAAGCTATCTCGAGTTCGAGCAAGAGAATAGACAAAAATCATCCCATTGAAAAAATACTGGGTGACATCGAATCGGGGAGAATCACTCGCTCTAAAACTCGTTTGGATAACTTTTGTGAGCATTACTCATTTATCTATAATATTGAGCCTATGAAGGTGGAAGAAACTCTCGAATACCCGGATGGGCTAAATGTCATGCACGATGAATTGCACAACTTCGAGAATAATGAAGTTTGGACGCTAGTGGAGAAGCCCAAGGACGATCAAAACATTATCGGAACCAAATGGGTGTTTCGCAACAAGCAAGATGAAGATGGAAAAGTAGTACGCAACAAGGCTCGCCTTGTAGCTCAAGGCTACACTCAAGTCGAAGCTATGGACTATGGTAAGACATATGCCCTCGTTCCTAGACTTGAATCCATTCGCATTCTTCTTGCTTATGCTAATCACCATGATATCACTCGTTAGCAAATGGACATTAAAAGTGCCTTTTTAAATGGTTAAATTTAGGAGGAAGTCTATGTTAAACAACCTCCCAGATATTTCAATCCAAAGAAACCTAATCATGTTTACAAACTTCACAAAGCTCTCTATGGTCTTAAACAAGCCCGTCGAGCTTGGTACAAATGCTTGACGAAGTTTCTTATAGAAAAGGGTTTTGAAATTGGTAAAGTTGATGCAATCTTGTTCACTAAAAGGGTTAATGGTGAATTATTTGTTTGCCAAATTTATGTGGGTGATATCATATTCAGATCCGCTGACCCTCATTTTACTGAGAAATTTGGAAGTTTGATGTCCGAGAAATATGAGATGTCTATGATGTGTGAGCTGAAATTTTCCTTGGTTTGCAAATCAAGCAAACGAGAGATGGTACATTTGTATCTCAAACCATGTATACCAAGGAATTGTTCAAAAAGTTCAACATGCAAGAATGCAAAGGTATGAAAACCCCGATGCCTACTAGTGGACATGTTGACGTCACTAAGGAGGACAAACTGGTTGATCAAAAGGTTTATCGATCAATGATTGGTTCATTGTTATATCTATGTGCCTCTCATCCCAATATCATGCTAAGTGTGTGTCTGTGTGCCCGATATCAAGCGGCACCTAAAGAGTGTCATCTTAAGGCCGTGAAAAGAATTAAGAGATACTTGATACACAAACCAAACTATGGCATTTGGTATCCCAAAGGATCTTCTTTTGACCTTGTGGGTTGTTCCGACTCGTACTATGCCGGAAATAAGGTTGATATAAAATCCACTTCGGCTACTTGTCAATTTCTTGGGATATCTCTTGTATATTGGTCTTCCAAGAAGCAAAATTCGGTATCTCTGTCTACCGCCAAAGCAGAATACATTACCGTCGGATCATGTTGTGTATAATTACTATGGATGACCCAAACTATTAAGGACTATAGAATACATGTGAAACACGTTCCATTGTTTTGTGACAATGAGAGTGCTATCAAGATTGCACACAATCCCGTGCAACGTTCTCGAACTAAGCATATTCAAGTTCGTCATCATTTCATTCGTCATCATGTTTCCAAAGGGGTTATCAATCTCAAACATGTTCGTATCGACAAGAAAGTGACGGATATGTTCACAAAAACGATTGATGAGAAATTGTTTTGTCACTTGAGGAGTGAGTTGAACATCATAGATGCTCCATACTTGTTCTAGAGACTCACTCGGATGCATGCAAGGGCATGAGCTTATATGACCACCTCTTGATATTACTAACATGATACTATCTCATTTCTTGGAAAATTATGCTCCCTTATATTGCATCTAACATTGTGTAGGTACTTGAATGGATTTCACACTACAAGATTGCTATAAACTCAAATCTTAAGCAATCTTGTCTTGTACAAGTATCAACAATTATCTATCGTGATGAAGCAAAAGGACAACATAAACTATATCCTTGACAACACTTGACTTAAAACTTCACTCTTGTCATTTTGGATATATACATGTCATTCCTTGCATGACTAACCCATGTAGGAGGACCTACTTCAAAGAAAGAAGGATAGCTCCAAACTCCAACTCTTGAGCATCCACAACCAGTCCACCTACATGTTTTTCATCATCAACATCACCCAAAGGTATGTAATCATATCCTTAAAGAAGCTTTACTCCAAGTCATGATTCAAAGCGTCTCTAGTGATATGAAAACATCAAAATGCTTAAACGAAAAATGGTAACCCCATTTTGAGTTTAACGATGAGTATGACCGATGATCAAGTGTTCTCACTTGGATCCTAAGTCAATATACTCTAATATAGGTGACCTACTCGGCGACCATCATCTAGATGAAGTTGCTTGGTTAATTTACAATCTTGTTTACATGCTTCTCTTACTACCAATCAATTCTCATCTAGTTGAAAATTCCATGCAAATCTCATTCAAAATTCCTTGGAATCTTCTGAAAATTTCATTGCCAAAATGAAGTGAGTTTGGCTCTTCCAAGTTTCTGTTTTCACTTCGGAATCTCATACTGAAAGAAATCGGCATCACCGAGGTAGCAACTAAGTTGCACAAAGGTTCCTCGGTACTTACGACATGAAACCCCTTGATGCCACCAAAATACCTCAAAGATTAAAATCCTATTTCTGTCTCACCGATCCACATTCACTCCAAGTCACTGATTTTGCTGCTATCAGAATTCTTAGCCACAATTTTCATTTGTATTTTCTCCAGCTCTGATCTATGACCCTACTCTCTCTGAAACATTCACTCCTAAAGTGCTTCTACTCTCAAGGATCACTTACCCTCTGACCCTTCTTTGAAACTGATGTCAAAGGGGGAGAAATATTAGAGCTTAAAGATATAAAGAGGGAGAATATATTAAGGGGGAGAGATCAAAAGCGTAAAGGCGTAAGCATATCAATACTGCAAAGGGAGAATGACCTAAAAAGGAGAGACATTAAGTGTTCTATGTTTCTAAGAGGACAGAAGTGATGTCTACTATGCAACTTTATTCTTGTAGACTTTGTTGGGCCTCCAAGCGTAGAGTTTTGTAGGACAATAGCAATTTTCCCTCAAGTGGATGACCTAAGGTTTATCAATTCGTGGGAGGTGTAGTATGAAGATGGTCTCTCTCAAACAACCCTGCAATCAAATACAAGAAACTCTTGTGTCCCCAACACACCCAATACAATGGCAAATTGTATAGGTGCACTAGTTCGGTGAAGAGATGGTGATACAAGTGCAATATGGATGGACGATATAGGTTTTTGTAATCTGAAAATATAAAAACAGCAAGGTAACAAGTGGCAAATAGTGAGCAAAACGGTATATTAATGCTTAGAAATAAGGCCGAGAGTTCATACTTTCGCTAGTGCAATCTCCCAACAATGCTAACATAGTTGAATCACATGATCATCCCTCAACGCGCAACAAAGAATCACTCCAAAGTTCATATGTAGTGGAGAACATAAGATGAAATTGCTGTTGGTAGTAGAACCACCTCAAAGTTATTCTTTCCGATCAATCTATTGAGCCATTCCTATAAGTGTCACAAACAGCCCGAGAGTTCGTAGTAAAATAACACCAATGATACATATCAATCAACCCTAATGTCACCTAGATACTCCAATGTCACCTCAAGTATCCGTGGGTAAATTATGCGACATACATCAAACAATTCCAGATCTATCATATTCAATCCAACACAAAGAACTTCAAGGAGCACCCCAAGATTTCTATCGGAGAAAGTAGTATGAAAACGTGCAATCAACCCCTATGAATAGATCCCCAAAGTCACCGGAATCCGCAAGTTGATGCCATAACATATATCAAGTGAATCAATAGAATACCCCATTGTCACCACGGGTATCCGCATGCAAGACATACATCAAGTGTTCTCAAACCAAAATATTCAATCTAACATAACGAGATCTCAAAGGGAAAGATTCAGTTCATCACAACAAGATAGAGAGGGAAGAACACCATATGATCCAGCTATATTAACAAAGCCCGTGATACATCAAGATCGTGTCATCTCAAGAACACGAGAGAGAGAGAGAGAGAGAGAGAGAGAGATTAAACACATAGCTACTGGTACATGCCCTCAGCCCCGAGGGTGAACTACTCCCTCCTCGTCATGGCCTCCGTCGGGATGATGAAGATGGCCACCGGAGATGACTTCCCACCTCCGGCAAGGTACTGGAAAGGCTCCAGATGTGTTTTTCTTTGAGATAGAGAGTTGTGGCGGCGGAGCGGAAGTTCTAGGTTAACTTCTGGGGGTTTTGGTATGTATATGATTTTTCAGCGTTGGAATCACGTCAACCGGAGCCACGTGGGACCCACGATCTAACAGGGTGCGACCAGGGGCTGGGCCGCGCTGTGGCGCCTTGTGGTCCCTTTGCAGCCCTCCTCGGGTGGTTCTTTGCTCCGGTATTTCTTATTTTCCCCAGAAAAAATTATAAAAAAGTTTAGGGCGATTCCGAGAACTTTCATTTTCTGCACAAAAACAACACCACGGTAATTCTGCTGAAAACAACGTCAGTCCAGGTTAGTTCTAAATAAATCATATAAAGTGTATAAAAACCATATAAAAGTATTATAAACATAGATGAATATGGCATGAATACTTCATAAATTATCGATACGTTGGAGACGTATCAGCATCCCCAAGCTAAATTTCTACTCGTCCTCGAGTAGGTAAATGATAAAAGAAATAATTTATGAAGTGTGAATGCTAGCACAATGTATAATATTGATCAATGATAATTCCAATCTATTTTTCTAGCATCATAAACAGCAAGTCTTTTTCATAAACTCGTCGTGATAAAGTAGCAAGCAATTCACATGCTATGGTTCAAACAATGCATTCTCTTGAAACTTAACAATCTATGTTCTTAGTCATCAAGCAATTTCAATGCATCATCAAGTCTAAGTAAGAGTTCCATATACTCAATTATCATATAGTCTTTTATGATTGCTAATACTCAAAGCATATTTTTAGAACAAACAACATCCATCGAACACAGAGAAAGATAGGGGCTTAATGTTTCGCCGCCCAACGCACTTATCATAAAGATAATTGTCAACAATAATGAATCATGATCAAATATATTTGACTGGATATATGTATTTGGATCTTTCCCCACCACATGGTGCTAGCCAACTAATAGATTGAGGTTGGAATACGAAGTTGACTCAACATGAAAAGTAAATAACATAAAAGTAAATAGATTGTTCCTTCGTAGAGGGAAGCATAGATTTATAGAGGTGCCAGAGCTCATTGTTTAAAACAGAGACGAATATGTAATTTTGAGTGGTATACTTTTCCTATCAACGTCACAACAGAGTTTTCAATATCTTCCATGCAAATCACATTATTGGCGGTTCCCAAACAGAATTTAAATTTTACTCCCCCTCCACCATTCAAACACATTCCATGGCTAGCCGAATCCATGGTTGCCCTCCAAACAATCAACTTTCCAGGGGGAGTTTTTGTTTATTTATTTTTGTATTATGCAGGACTAGGCATCCTTTTTACCATCCTCTCTCTTGCAATGATGAGTGAATAAACACTCATCTTGAGAATTACCCTCTCAGCATGGAAGACCGCCCCGTCGCTCCATGAGCGGTACGAGCACACAAAACGGATGCTTATTTGAATGTTTAGAGGTGGCACATGCAAATTTACTTGGAATGGCATTGAAATACCATATATAGGTAGGTATTGTCGACTCTCATGGAAGAAACTTGGCTCAAGGATTTGGATGCACAAGTAGTATCTCTACTCAGTACGAAGTTTTGGCTAGCAAAAGGTTCTAAACAAGCACCACATGTTGGAGGATCCATAACAATATAACTTCTATGCAAATAGACCCAAACATAAACATTACATTGTATTCCTTGTCCAACTTCAACTACTTTATCAAGTTTGAAAATAATTAATGGGTATTCAGAATCATAAAATATGTCCAAGATAATGTATTTGTATGTGAAAGTTCTCTTTCTTATACTAATCATTCATGAATTGCTTGTATGACCAATATTGTGATTGTCAAAGTTCAATAGATTTTAATTTCTAAATCAAATGTGAGACTAATACTTAGCATAAAGTACATTGATAATTTTGGATTTATGATATTTCATTCATTCACGATTTACTCTCAGAATATAAGTGAAGCACAAGAGTAAACCTCAAACTACTCTCAAAAGATATAAGTGAAGATCAATGAGTAGTTAAACAATCAAGTAGCTATGTGAGGAGACTCTCTCTCAATAAATATTTTCAGATCTGAGTATTTTATTCAAACAGCAAACAAAATAAAAATGGCACTCCAAGAGTAGCACATATCATGTGAACGAATAAAAATTTAAGCTCAACATAGGCTAACCGATAGTTGACGAAGAGAGGCGGGATGCGTAGCATCCCCAAGATTAGATGCTTGAGACTTCTTGTAATATTTACTTGGGGTGCCTTGGGAATCCCCAAGCTTGAGCTTTGGTATCACGTTCAATCCTCTCGTATCCCGGCTTCACCTAAGTCTCAAAAACTTCATCCACAAAAAACACGAAAAGAACTCGTGAGATAGGTTAGTACCCATAAGAATAACTCAACACTTCATGTACTGCCAAGAAAAGTTGAATAATGATTTCCAAACATTAGGTACTGTATACTATCATTTCCACAATTTATATCTACCAATATAAGCCATGAAAACTCTAGGATAAGTAGATAACAAAACTATGACAGCAATCTGTCCAAACAGAACAGTCTGTAGCAATCTATCAAAACAGTGTACTTCTGTAACTCTAAAAATTCTGAAAATTTAGGACATGATAAAAAATTATATGAAAAACACTGTGTAAAATTTTCAGAAACTTTCCACGTTCAAGTAAAATATCAAAATTCAAACACTACAGCAAAAGTTTCTGTTTTTACATAGCACACATCGAACATGCAATTCAAGCATCCTAAAAGGCAATTCTTGGAACTTTTTATTGAAAAAACAATATTGTAAATAACATCTAACAGATAACACAAATGACGCTTCAAGAAAAACACATATTATGTGACGAATAAAATATAGCTCCAAGTAAGATATACCGATAGTGTTGAAGAAGAAAGAGGGGATGCCTTCCGGGGCATCCCCAAGCTTAGACGCTTGAGTCTTCCTTGGATATTGCTTTGGGGGTGCCTTGGTCATCCCCAATCTTAGGGTCTTGCCACTCCTTATTCTCCTCATATCGGTGTCTCACCCAAAACTTGAAAACTTCAATCACATAAAACTTAACGGAACTTCGAGAGATGGGTTAGTATAGTAAATATAGATCATTCACTCAGGTACTGTCAAGACAAGATTACTAATTGTTTTCACATAATACCTACTTTATTCTATCATTCTTATAATTTATATCACCAAATATAAGCTATGGAAACACTAAAACAAGCAAACTATGCATGCAAAACAGAATCTGTCAAAAGCAGAATAGTGTGTGAAGATATGAATGAACACCATACTTCCCTGACTCTAACAATTCTGCAAAATTAGGACAACGCAGAGAATTTTCATAGTAATACGGTGTAAAAATTTCAGAATTTTTTGACGCTCCAGTAAAATCAGAGAAATTCCTAACTGGAGGCAAAAGTTTCTATTTTTGCACAGAATCAAATCAACAAGTATCCACACTAACCCAAAGGCTTTACTTGGCACATTATTGAAATAAAAGACACAAAACATGATTACTACAGTATATGAATCATGTGAACACTCAAGAACAGAAAATAAAAGTGTTGGGTTGCCCCCCAACAAGCGCTTTGCTTTAATGCCTTTTAGCTAGGCATGATGATTTCAATGATGCTCACATAAGAATAATAATTTAAACATGCAAAAGAGCATCATGAATCTCATGACAAGCACATTTAAGTCTAACCCACTTCCTATGCATGGGGATTTTGTGAGCAAACAATTTATGGGAGCAAGAATCAACTAGCATAGGAAGGCAAAACAAGCATAACCTAACAACTTTGAACACATAGGAAGGAAACTTGATATTATTGCAATTCCTACAAGCATATGTTCCTCCCTCATAATAATTTTCAGTAGCATCATGAAGAAATTCCACAATATAACTATCACATAAAGCATTCTTTTCATGATCCACAAGCATAGAAAATTTATTACTCTCCCACAAGCAAACTTCTCATACATAATAGTGGGAGTATCATAGGGGACTCAAATGCTATGAATTGTTTCCACATTAAAATAATAATGTTCAGAAAAAGGGTATTCATAATTGTGACAAGTTGTATAATAATAATCATCACTACTTTTTATAGCATAAGTATCATCAAAATAATCATCATAAGTAGCAACTTTGTTCTCATCATAATCAATTGAAACCTCTTCCAAGATAGTGGAATCATTACTAAATAAAGTCATGAAATCTCCAAATCCACTTTTATCATTATAATAAGATTCAACACCCTCCAAAATAGTGGGATAATAATCATCTAAAGTTGAGAGTCTTCCAAACCCACTTTAATAAAAATTGCAATCATCCTAAATAGGAGCAAGCAATCATCATAACAAATTTGATCATTGAAAGTAGGGGAACTAAAAAAGATCATCTTCATATAACATTGCATCCCCAAGCTTGGGATAAACATTAGTTTCAGCAAATAAATTCTCAAACATGTCATTTTCATCAAACATAGCATCCCCAAGCTTGTGGGTTTGCATATCATTAGCATAATCATCAATAGCATGAATGGCACCAATAGTATAACAATTATTATCATCATAATTTTCCAAGTTTGTGCCAAAAAGATTTTCAATATTATCAGGAGTATCATTATCTTCCCAATCATCCTCATCACAACAAGTAGTAGGCATAACAAAATAATCATCAAAAGTATCATCGTCCACACTACTTTCGGGTTCATTCTCAACGATTATAGGAGTAACATTATTTGGGAGAGATACCTTTTTACCTCTACTTTTCCTTCTTTTCTTCTTCTTCACCACCTTATGTGTGGGTTTAAGTAATATTTTTGAGCTTCTTATTGAAGACATTGGTTCGATGGGAAGCTCTTCCTTGCAACCTGATTCATCACGAGAAACAATAGGAGGGTATTTTGAGACCTTTACCCTTTCATTAGTATTCCTTTTATATTCTGTTGGATTCTCATTCTTTCAATAGTTGGCAATATAAGCATTCTCATTGCAATTCACTATGCAAAACATATAGATTTCTTGTAGATTAGTTTCATTATCATTAGTAACAAGGAAAATATCAAACCAATCATTTTTATGTGACAATTCTTCACACCCCAAAAATAAACAAAGTTCATTATAGAGTTCATGGGAGATCAAATTATCACAATATTTGGAAACAGTTCGATCATGAAAATGCATGCATTGGAAATTAAGATGACCAACCCTATTGCAAAGTTCACAAGTAATGGGATGAAGAGACAATAATCTTGTGGCAAATTCATCTATCACTTTAATCCACCAATTGCTTTTACCATGTTTATGCTTCTGACAAAATCTATCATCCCTATATGGCATGTCTTCACAAATTTTATTCACTCCACAAAAATTGACATGCTTATAGGAAATATTTTTATCATGACTAGTGCAATCATCATTAGCATCATGGGTATTCAAAGAGTTCATACTAACAGTATTTCTATCATGCTCATCATTCAAGGATTTAATGCCAACCATTTTATTGAACTCTTCTTCTAACACTTTGGCACAATTTTCCGATCCATCATTTCAAGAAAAACATCATAAAGGTAAAGAACTTGATGCAACATCAATTCCATTTTTTGTAGTTTTCTTTTATAAACCAAACTAGTGATAAACAAGAAACTAAAAGATTTAATTGCAAGATCTAAAGATATACATTCAAGCACTCACCTCTCCGGCAACGGCGCCAGAATATAGTTTGATGTCTACTACGCAACTTTATTCTTGTAGACTTTGTTGGGCCTCCAAGCGCAGAGTTTTGTAGGACAGTAGCAATTTTCCCTCAAGTGGATGACCTAAGGTTTATCAATCCATGGGAGGTGTAGGATGAAGATGGTCTCTCTCAAACAACCCTGCAATCAAATACAAGAAATCTCTTGTGTCCCCAACAGACCCTATACAAAGGCAAATTGTATAGGTGCACTAGTTCGGCGAAGAGATGGTGATACAAGTGCAATATGGATGGATGATATAGGTTTTTGTAATCTGAAAATATAAAAACAGCAAGGTAACAAGTGGCAAATAGCGAGCAAAACGGTACATTAATGCTTAGAAATAAGGCCTAGGGTTCATACTTTCACTAGTGCAATCTCCCAACAATGCTAACATAGTTGAATCACATGATCGTCCCTCAACGTGCAACAAAGAATCACTCCAAAGTTAGTAAGTAGCGGAGAACATATAATGAAATTGGTGTAGGTAGTAGAACCACCTCAAAGTTATTCTTTCCGATCAATCTTTTGAGCTATTCCTATAAGTGTCACAAACAACCCTAGAGTTTGTAGTAAAATAACACCAATGATACATATCAATCAACCCTAATGTCACCTAGATACTCCAATGTCACCTCAAGTATCCGTGGGTAAATTATGCGACATGGATGAAACAATTTCAGATCTATCATATTCAATCCAACACAAAGAACTTCAAGGAGCACCCCAAGATTTCTATCGGAGAAAGTAGTTTGAAAACGTGCAATCAACCCCTATGAATAGATCCCCAAAGTCACCGGAATCCGCAAGTTGATGCCATAACATATATCAAGTGAATCAATAGAATACCTCATTGTCACCACGGGTATCCGCATGCAAGACATACATCAAGTGTTCTCAAACCAAAATATTCAATCTAACATAACGAGATCTCAAAGGGAAAGATTCAATTCATCACAACAAGATAGAGAGAGAAGAACACCATATGATCCAACTATATTAACAAAGCCCGTGATACATCAAGATCGTGCCATCTCAAGAACACAAGAGAGAGAGAGAGAGAGATTAAAAACATAGCTACTGGTACATGCCCTCAGCCCTGAGGTTGAACTACTCCCTCCTCGTCATGGCCTCTGCCGGGCTGATGAAGATGGCCACTGGAGATGACTTCCCCCCTCCGGCAGGGTACTGGAAAGGCTCCAGATGTGTTTTTGTTCGATATAGAGAGTTGCGGCGGCGGAGCGGGAGTTCTAGGTTAACTTCTGGGGTTTTTGGTATTTATATGATTTTTGAACGTTGGAATCACGTCAACCGAAGCCACGTGGGACCCACGAGCTAACAGGGTGCGGCAAGGGGCTGGGCCGCGCCGTGGCGCCTTGTGGTCCCTTGGCAGCCCTCTTCGGGTGGTTCTTCGCTCCGGTATTTCTTATTTTCCCTAGAAAAAAAAATATAAAAAAGTTTCGGGCGATTCCGAGAACTTTCATTTTCTGCACAAAAACAACACCACGGTAATTCTGCTGAAAACAACGTCAGTCCGGGTTAGTTCTAAATAAATCATATAAAGTGTATCAAAACCATATAAAAGTATTGTGAACATAGATGAATATGGCATGAATACTTCATAAATTATCGATACGTTGGAAACGTATCAAGAAGCATGTAGATTATATATTTCATTGGTTGATTTTGATCATTCTACATGATCTTGTGTTTTAGACTTATCTCACCTCACCTACTCCCAATATGTACTTGCTAAGATTCAGGGGGAGAGAAAATTCCATAATTAGGGGAAGAAGTTCTATTGATATCTTGATTGAAAATCCTTTTCAAAACATATTTTGGGGACATGTCAATCTTAAAAGAATACTAATTCTTATACACGTCTTCCAAATCTTGGTATTCTTGAAACTCTTGCATTTTTATTAGAAGAACCATTGTTTTCTCAAGTGTGCATTTCCTAGTTAAAATGCTCTAGTACTTCAAGGTAAGTATATGCATCTCCTTCATGTTCAGGTTGATCTCTTGCTTCTTGCACATATTGTTTGCAAGAGAGATTCATGAACATGGACATACTTTATTCACATTCTTGTTTAATCCATATAGCCTAGATACATATGAATTCTCATGTTTTCTGTTCTAAGTGTGCTCATGCATTCCAAAAGCAACTGTTCTCTAAAAGAATTGCACACTTGTAAGGGGAGCTTGGTCTAGTGATATGTCTATCAAAGCTATCACATATTATGTCGCATATTTTAGATTGAAGCTTTGATTGTATGTTGTCATCAATTACCAAAAAGGGGGAGATTGAAAGCACAAATGCTCCCTTGTTGGTTTTGATGATTAATGACAACATACATTGTCTATCGGACTAATAGTTTTATCTAGTATATTTCAGGAAGAATCCAATGATTGGAATGTCTAGGGGATATGGTGAGAAACCCCTTGGATGAAAAGGAATCATATTGGCAAAAGATTCAAGACTCTACATTTTGTTTAAGTGCGTTAATCACATTGAGTCCATAGCAAAGCCAATACTATTAAGTGGGATGAGGTACTGATGATCATCTGGTTCCTCAAGTGCTAAGAGATATGCCACCACAAGCCTCAAACATTTTCTCACAAAATATTATGTCCAAAATCCTAAACTCCAAAGTCGGTGCCACCAAGAATTCCACTTCGGTCTCACCGAGCCAGAACCCTATGCCGAACCCTACCACCTCGGTAGAACTGAGACTACATTCGATGGAACCGAAAAGCAGTGACCAATCTTCTGTGAACGAATTATTTAATTTCGGAACTTCTGAGATTAATGTTTCAGAGCCTTCGAAGTACTGGATCTGCCTAGGTTTAACTTAATCGGTCTCACCGAGATGTTTCATTCGGTCTCACCGAAAATCCAAAAGTTAGGAGCGAGTTTAACTTTGGTGTCACCGAGTTGGGCAATAATATTGTAACGACTTGATTTTTGAGAAGGCTATAAATACCCCTCCACCCCCTCTCACTCATTGAGAGAGCCATCAGAACAAACCAACACTTACACTATTCATTTTCTCAGAAGAGAACCACCTACTCATGTGTTGATATCAAGGGATTCCACTACAACCAATAGATCCTTGATTTCTAGCCTCCCCAAGTTGCTTTCCACCCAATCATCCTCTTCTACCAAGCAAAATTCTGTGAGAGAGTGATTGAGTGTTGAGGAGACTATCTTTTGAAGCACAAGAGCAAGGAGTTCACCATCAACACAACATCTATTACCTCTTGGAGAGTGGTGTCTTCTAGATTTGTTAGGTGTCACTTGGGAGACTCCAAATCTAGTGGAGTTGAACAAGAAGTTTGTAAGGGCAAGGAGATCACCTATTTCGTGAAGATATATCCCGAGTGAGGCTAGTCCTTCGTGGACGTAAGCCAGGGAGAAATTGACAAGGTTGCTTCTTCGTGGACACTTCATGGGTGGAGCCCTTCGTGGGCTCGCACGTCCGTTACCCTTAGTGGGTGGAAGTCCCCATCAACGTTGACGTACGATAGCACCGCCTATCAGAACCACGCCAAAAATCTTTGTGTCTTCATTGCGTCCGATCTTCCAACTCTACCATCCTTTATGTTTTCTTGCAAATGCATGATATTTACTTTCCGCTGCTCAATCTCTAGATATGCATGTGTAGGATTCATTCTATGCAACTTAACTTGTGCTAAAATATGCCTATTTCTCAAGAAAACTAAAAACTGAACATTTGTCTTGTTAAGTGTCTATTCACACTACAAAAAAAGACACATTCGTGACATTATGGGCCAAACGAAAACTTTTTCTGATGTGGATATGACACTTCCATGATGATAATTGTGAAAAAAACATGTATAATCATAGATGTGGTGGGCTCCCAATTTTATGAACAAAAATCATGACAGGAAATGGGCTTTTCGTCCTAGGCAGGCCGGAGATGCACCTACATAACATTCTTTGGGCCATCCATGACATAAAAAACGTGGTAGAAGTGAGCACGAGGAAATTTTCGGGGATTTACCGGTTACGGTGAGAAATCTGTGGGTGGTCGGGGCCGAGCGATGCACAGTGGTTTGCGCGTTTCTCTCGTACGCGAGTGTGTGTTCGAGGCGTTCGCTATGCTAACTGAACCTAATCGAGCGATCGAGGCGTTCATTTACTGAACCCGAGCGATCGATCGATCCCTCGCACTAGCTACGTACTGAACACGAGCGATCGATCCTTCACACTACATACTAAACCCGAGCGATCCCTTCGCTGCTAACTGAACCCGAGCGATCCCTGCGCTGCTTTCTGAACCTGATCAATCCCCCGTGCGAGACGTGAGTTGAGCTGCTAGCTAGTAGTCGATTTGGTTGCCTCTAGATGAATAGTGCCAATTGCTGCCGTACGTGAGCTACGAGTCGACATGTTGCATCGATCGATCAAGCCCCTTGCGTGAGATGTGACCGATGAGTTGAAGCCTATTGGTTGGTTGTGGGTGAACAGTTCATGTTGGTGCCGCCCGCTCGTATGCTCCACCCCAGCTGATGGGGGTTGGCGTTGGATGAACATGACGGACCCCGACCAATCGAGGAGGCCATGCCGCGGTACGCCACACCCAAGCCGGTGTTGGGGTGGAAGACCAAGACCCCGCGGAGGCTGGAGGAAGTCGATGGTGGATGAAGAGGACCCTGTGGAGGCTGATGGAAGTCGACGCTAATGAACTGTAGCCCGTAGGGTCCCATTTTGTGGTATGCCACACCCCTGGACCCCGTTTCGACCGTAGCCGGTTGAACATAAGTCTGTTTCCTCCATTTTGTGGGAGGCCACACCCCTGGACCCCATTTCGACCGTAACTAGTTGAACAAAAGTCCGTTTCCTCTGTTTTGTGGCACGCCGCACCCTTGGACCCCGTTTCGATAGTAGCCGGTTGAACAGAAGTCCTTTTCCTCCATTTTTTAGGACGTCACACCCCCAGCCGAGTCACTTGGCTCCTTCGTTCTGACCCAACCAGTTGATTGCGGATGAATAGGACGTCATTGCGGTCGTCCGTAGACTCTACCATGTTGCCTCTGCATGTACACGAGCCCTGGACCCGCCCGTATGCACGAGTACGCGTTCGATACGCAACGTGGTTATACGTACGTGTACACGACTTATACAGGACTACTTCAACTGCTACGTCGGGGTCGGGTTCAACTATGACACGTGCCTCTCCTTACTTGGCCATGGTTCATCGTTGCAGAAAGACCGATCGAGCATTATGTACATACACATTTTGCGACTAGACAGATAACATTACGTATGATTTGACCTGGTGGGTCCCAGCTGTCAGCAGGGGCAAATCATTTTTTAACGTAATAAGGAGGCACTTCCTTCTGTGTGAAAATGTAGCTTGTGGGTCCCAACTGTCTGGGGGAGAAATCGTTTTTTACGCCTAATAAGGAGACACTTCCTTGCATGCGAAGATGTAGGTGGTGTGTCCGAGCTGTCAGGGGGAGGAAATGATTTTTTTATGTACTAAGGAGGCACTTCCTTACATGCGAAGATGTAGATGGTAGGTCCTAGCTGTCAGGGCGAGCAATCATTTTTTTCCGCGTAATAAGGAGGCACTTCCGTTCGTGCGACCATGGATCTCGTGGGTCACAACTTTCGGTGGAAGGAATCATTTTTTCGCATAATAAGGAGGCACTTCCTTGCGTGCGAAGATGTAGCTGGTGGGTTCCAGCTGTTAGGGGCAGGAATCATTTTTTTGCGTAATAAGGAGGCACTTCCTTGCGTGCGAAGATGAAGTGAAAGTGCGTTATATCTACTAGAGGGGGGTGAATAGGTGATTTTTACAAATTCGTCACTGAGGAATTTCAACTTGAGGAATTTGAAATGTGACGAAATACTAGCAGCAGAATAAGTACTCAAGTGCATGCATGATAGAGCAATAGCATAGTCATCATGATGAATTGAAACATCCACATAGAATAAGTAGTGTGTAATCAGGATAAGCAGGTGAAGAACAAGGTAACTGAAGAATTTGAGATGAGGAAATTGAGAAAGACTTCAGTCAAATTCTTCAAATAGTAACGATCAATTTCATCAACAAGTACATGAAGAAATGAAAGGGTTGAGGAAATAGAACCAGTTGCTCGATGAACAGTGATTTGATGACCCAGTTCCAACTGTTGTGACAGTCGTACGTCTGTTTCGGAGCGGCTTGGTATTTAAACCAAAGGACACATAGTCCTTCCCGTATTCTCCTTGAGCTAAGGTCACACAGTCCTCGCCCAACACTCGTGGTAAGTCTTCAGGATAGACTTCCAAACCCTCACAAACTTGGTCACCCGGCGATCCACAATTGACTGCTGGATGCTCTAGACCACGGTCACCCGGTGATCCCCAATTGACTGCAGGATGCACTAGACCATGACGCCTAACCGTCTGGAAGATACACAGTCTTCAAAGGTAAAAAGCATCGGTTCCACACAGGAACAATTTCTTCAGTGATGCTCAATCACGTTGAGTTTTGGTGGTTTGGGTTTTGGGTTTTTCCTCACTAATGATTTTCTCTCAAAGTCTTCGGAGGATGGGTTTTTCCTCACTGATGATTTTCGCTCAAAGTCCTCGAGGAATGGGTTGCACTCAAATGAAAAGTGTCAAGTTCTCTCTCGGAGCAGCCAACCATCTATTGGTTGTGGGGGGCGGCTATTTATAACCAGGGGGCAACCCGACATGATAAGACATAAATGCCCCCAATGATATGACCGTTAGGTGGATAGAATATCTGGACAGCTGGTGCAAAGCACAGCAACGGTCGGGATTTGAATTCTCAAATTCCTCAGGGCTTATCATATTCCTCACTTGTAGGCAATTCGCACTGGCGAAATCCTAACTCCTCAGTCAGACCAATTTCCTCAAAGACCAGAAGAACATCGTCTCTGTCACTGAAGAACTTGACTGAACTGTAAGAGATTTCTAAAGGCTTCACTCGAAGGATTGGGTTGTGTTGAGGTTTTTGAGTTGAGCATCAGTTTGAAATTTTTCCTTAGTATTACCTCGGCCCCCTTTAACAGTACGGTGTTTCCTATGACTCAAGGAAGGAAATGAAACAATAAAAACTGAATTCTTCATGCTTCATAGTCCTCGTCAATATCTTCAAGGTTACACCGAATTCTCCAGCTTCAAAGTCTTCACCAAAGTCTTCAGCTGAAGACATTCATTTTTAGGGGTCGATATTCTTCGAATATACCAAACTCCTCATCGACTTATAGAACCTGTGTACACTCACAAACCTATTAGTCCCGTAACCTATAAGTCTTCAATACACCAAAATCACTAAGGGGCACTAGATGCACTTACAATCTCCCGCTTTTTGGTGATTGATGACAAATAGGTTAAGTTTTCAACGGGGATAAACATATGAAGTGTAAGTACTGAGTTTGAGGAATTTGATTGCAAGATATAGAGGAACTCCCCCTGAAGATGTGCATATTTGAGGAATTTGCTTTGGACTGCAAATGCACATGGGAGGATAAAATCTTGGAGATCTCCCCCTATATCTTGTAATCCATACACGCATTTTATATATATCATGAGGAAATTGAAATGCATGACGGAAAATGGGGTTTGAGGAAATTCAGCATGCGTGCATTATGATACTTGAGGAAATAAGCATGCAGAAAGCAGTTCAAAAGTATCAGACCACCATCGGACTTAAGTTTACAACTCAATCAACAAAAGCTTCAGAAGAGCGAGAGTTGTAACTTAAATAAAAACAAGCCATATAAAGAGACCCGCTTGAAGACTAACTCAAATTTCTCCCCCTTTGTCATCAAGTGACCAAAAGGGATGAAATTGAGGACTAACGCCCCTGATGAATTTCATCTTGAAGGTGGTGGAGGAGCGCCAACGTTGTCGGGGTCGGTTGGTGGGGTAGGGCCTTCAGCAGTATCTTCAATATCCTCAGCTTCATCAGTTGCACGTGATAAAGAAAACGAACTTGTGACGAGCAGAGGGACTTTGACCTTCTTGAATTTCTTCGCAGGAAGATGAGCCCAGTCAAAGTTCTGCTAAAATTCCATCTCATTGAGTTCTTCAGGATTCTTGAAATGTGAGAGGATGGCCCCGGTGCGGTTGAGGATTTCATGCACATAGTAATGATTCTTCCTGACTGAGTTCTGCGTCATAGTCATGTTCTGAAGAATTGATTTGAACTGACGTTTGACCCACTTGTGATTATGATCGACCTTCTGATGAAGACTTAGAAGAAGCTCATGATCAGTCATCACTCGAGGGGCAGAAGCTTGAGTGTTTTGAGCTGAGGCTTTTGCAGCAGAATCTTGTGTGGCAGAGTCATAATTGGTGGAGTAAGATGCAGCCTTGCAAAACTGACCATCCAATGGACGAGTGCCTTCATCAATTACAGCCTTGCCTTTTCCTTCAACTGAGGAAAATGTCTGCTTGAGGACTTCAATCGGAGGCAGGAAACTGAAGTGATTCTGAAAATCAGCCTTGAATGGAATTGAAGACCTTGATCTGATGAATTTCATGATCCAGGGAGCATAAGGCTTCAATTCGAATGCTGACACTGCAATATTGGCCAAAGTCCTCATGAAGAAATCGTGATAGTTGATGGGAATCCCATGAATGATATTGAACAGCAGATTCTTCATGATGCCAACAACTTCTTCTTCTTCAGAGTTGCGGCCCTTGATTGGACCGAGGGTTTTGGTCAATATGCGGTAGATGGTCCTGGGCACATATAACAAATCCTTCACTAAGAAGGTGGTCCTTGGAGGCTTGCCTGGAGCCAAAGGCTTCATCAGCACTTGCATCATGTGATTTTGCAGTTCAGGTTCATCATATATGCATCTTGCTCCTTCTGAAGGAATTGCAATTGGGACACAGTGAAGCAATTCGCTCGCTGGAGCAGTGTAGTGGGTGTTGCCTGACATCCAATCCAGAATCCATGTGTTAACATCAGAAGCTTCACCAGAAATGTGCAGAGTTGCATAAAATTGAAGAATTAGCTCTTCATTCCAATCGCAGACATCAGCATAGAATGGAAGAAGTCCTACGTCATGAAGAACTGTGAGCACTTGAGTGAAGCATGGGATGGATTCCATATCCACATGAGGAATTTGATGATGCTGGAAGACTTTGTCCTTGTCAAACAGCACAACAGCATAGAAGTTCATCTGAGATGGAGTCCAGAACCTTGAGCGACCAACCCTTGCTGAGTCCTAAGGATTTGGTCGAGTGAATAATATGTGCTCATTGAAGAAATTCGCCTTGATGAATTTGGGGCGCTTTGAGCCTTTGAATGGCAGCTTGGGCTTAGGTTCAAGATTTGGCTTGAAGCGTCCCACAATCTCCTTTGGCATAACAGCAGTTTCTTCAGATTGAGGAACATGTGCTGCAATTTCATTAGGCACATTCTGGACAGGAATTTCATCAGCTGATGCAGCTGGAATATCTTCAGGAGCAGTCATGAGGGGAGTGGACAGACCATCAGACCCAGTTTGAATTTCTTCAGTCGGGGTAGGAGACCGAGGAATCTGAGTGAGAGGAGTGGTCATTGGTGAATTTGGGTGTGCTGCTTCCCAAAATTCATCATTGATGACTGGAGTGGTAGATCCAGTGTCCACATCCTCATCCATTTCTTCAACACCGGCCTCTTCAGCAGTCAACTGAGGCTGGGGTGATGACACGAGAGGGGTTGAAACATTTGCATCCACCTCTATTTCTTCATCAATCTGCTCTGAGGAAGCAGCAGATTGAGTTTCTTCATTGTCCTCAGGAATCACATATTCTTCTCCAAAAGGAACAATTTCATATGAAGGGACTGAAGAAATTGGAGTAGCATCAATTGGTTTATCTGAGGAACTTGGCAAAGTCCTCATTTTCTTGGGAGCTGAGGATTCTGCAGAAGTGATGCTTTCCTATCCTTTGCGGCAACCTTCTCCGCAGCCTTTGTTTTCTTCACTTCTGATGCAGAAGGAAGTGCGACTTTCTTCACCCTTGAAGATTTTGCTGGGGGAGCATGGGGTGAAGGTGGTGCATTTTCTTCAAGCACGACTGATGCAGTCGCCCTAGCAGTTTCTTCAAGCACAACGTTCGGAGTTGCCCTCGCAATTTCTTCAGCAGCAAGAATTTCTTCAGCTACACTTGCAGTTTCTTCAGCAGGCTGAGCAGAGGAGCTAGCCTGAGGAATTTGTGGTTGCGATCTGGCTGCAACCCTAGAGTTGTGGTCCTTGATAGCTTTGTCAGCCAGTTTGACAAATCTGACCTTGGCGCCTTTCCAGTCTGCATAGTAACGGTCAAATTCATCATTGAGGCCTTTGATGTCCTTTTGGACAGAGACAAGTTGATCAGGCGTCAGATTAAGAACATTGTTCTTCATGAAGCGCTCTTTCTTGTACTGAGCCTTCTTGGCCTTTCTGGCTTTTTCATACTTCCATTTTTACTCACCAATGAAAGCTGTGAGGATATGGCTAGGACCGGGAGGCGGATTCAAATCATCAATCGGAGTGTTTGGGTCCTGGTGCCAAATGTCGATGAAGTTGAGCACAGTCTTTGGGTCCAGCAAGAGAGGAATTGAAGTGCCCTTGGCTTGAGCCACTCTTTCTTGCTTATTTCTCACAATGGCAGCAAGTTCTTCATCATCTGCACAGTCATCCTCGGAATTTGAAAGACTACTTGCTTCTTGTGAGGACTTGGCCTCTTGCCTCGTCCTGCTGTTGCCTTCACTTTCAGTAAAGTAGGACTGCTTGAGGAATGTGCTTGGGCTGATGAAGTTGCAGATGCCCCTGAAGCAATTGAAAAAACAGTAGTCCTTTGACAAGATGCAAGATGCACTGGTGTTGAGAACTTGGCAGCAGCTGCTGAAGATTGTGCAGCTACTGAGGGCATTGCAGGAGCCCTTGATGATTTTGCCTGAGGCATTTGCTGTGAAGAACTTGGAGCTGAGGACTTTGGTGATGAGGATTTTTGCTTCACAGCAGATTTCTTCACTACGGATTTCTTCAGAGCAGGTGCACTAGCAGAGGCAGCAGCAGCAGCAGAGTCCTCATTGAATTGCCTCACAGCTTCTTTAGAAATCCTTTGAAGCTTTTTCTGATGTTTTGCCCATTCTTCAGGAAAATCCTCACCTCTCATGAGGCTAGTGGGATCTGCTGCCTGGTTGTTTGCCAGTGGAGGTCTTCGGCAAGGAGGTTTTAGGGCAAATTTCTTCATGTATTTAGGAGTGACATAGCGATATTCTCTCCATTCCTTCATCCATCTCCTTTCAATCCTTTGAATGCGTATTTTACGCTTCTCTTTGGTTTCTTTCCCATAGATTTCTTCATCAGGTGTGCAATACTCATGATAGATATCTTCAGGGATCTCAAATGCAGTGTTGGATGCGGGTTTCTTTCCTCCTTTCTGAGGTCTTTTCCCATTTGACATTTTCTTCAGCTAAGGATTTTGAACTGTTGAAGTTTTTGACGAAGTATGCAACTTTTCTTCAAGGAACGCTGCAAATGAGTTAAGTTGATGAGAACCTAGAGATTCATCAGTTGAAATTTGTACCTATGAATAGAGTATAGGTGCGAAGAATTTGAAGAGGTCATATGCGTTCTCAGAATTTTTTGCAAAAATATCAAGTTTGAGGAATTTGACCATAGATGACTTGAAGAATTTCACTAAGTGTACTTGACTTAGGTTCCAGAGTTGTGCAGACTTGAAGATCCACACAATTGAGGAATCTTGTAGAAAATCATGACTTAGCGAAATAAATCAAGGGAAGGAATTTGGTTGGTGCTTATGAGATGGATTGCTGAAGAATAAACACCTTTTGAGGATTTTGTGGAAATCATCGGGATCAAAAATGGCAATAAAACTAGATTTTATTTACCGTATGCGATGAACACGACGAACAGAGAAGTGAAGTGAAGGAGTTCGTCAGTCCAGATCTCCCACGCCCTAGCTTGGCAGAGGGAGACAGCTACAACGGCGGCGGGGTGAAGACTTCCGCAGCCGATGCGAGTACGACGATGGCCAGGTCGAGGCAGTGAAGCTCTTCCTCTCCGGCGACGATGAGGTTAGCGGCGGCGCTAGGTCTGGAGCTCGGGATAGATGGGAGTGAGGAGTAAACCGAGCAAGTGGAAGGGAGGGGGTATTTATAGCGGCAGTAAAAACCAACTGGTCCGAAGATTTTGGACCAGTATGCCCCTGACCCTTGCTATCCACGCGACATGTGTCACCCACGTACTATGTAGTGGAGATAGTGGGGGATCGTGGGTTATCCAGTCGTGGGAATCGGAACGGTTTGAGCAGCAATCGCCAAAAATTGAGATTGAATATTTTAAAGTTTCGTTCGCGAATTCTTCAGATGTCAAGGACATAGTGAAGACTTTAAACGTGTTTCAAAGTAGAACGCATATGAAGAATTTTTGAACAGACTAGGTTGAGCTTAGCATAGAGGGGAAACGGGTCCGATCACATTCACTTAGAAGAAAATCAACTTGAAGAAATAGCTATAAGTGAATGCTGTTGAGGACATTGAAAAACTCAATATTTATATATGTAGTCAATGAAGAAAAACTCATGTGAGGAACATCAGTTGATAAGTTTGAAGAATTTGAAATTTTGAGGAATTTTCAAACTTGAAGAATTTGACAATTTTGAAGAATTTGCAAAAATGATGAAAAAACATAAACATAAAGAATTTCAACTGTGGTTGGTGGCATGACCCACCGTATAAGAATGATGATTTCAGACACCGTGTACAATTGTCGTAGGGTTCTGAGAATCAGATTCTTCATTAATTTCTTGACACTTAGAGTGTTAGTCTTCATTGATTGAAGAAAAACGTTACTTCGTGTGTTGCACATCAAAGTCATCAATTTTGCATAAGTGTTAGGATGTGTGTCCTTTCAAAGAACATTCGAAGATTCTAAGATATTTAGCTCATACCGCAACTTGCAAAATCTCTTCTCATCCAAGGGCTTTGTGAAGATATCAGCGAGTTGTTCTTCAGTCTTCACGTGGTCAAGGAAGATATTGCCCTTCATCACATGGTCACGAAGAAAATGATGACGAATCGGGATGTGCTTGGTCATTGAGTGCTGAACTGGGTTGTGAGCAATCTTGATCGCACTCTCGTTGTCGTAGTAGAGGGGAACATTCTTCACATTGATGCCATAGTCCTTGAGGGTTTGCTTCATCCATAGCAATTGAGCACACCAAGAACCAGCAGCAATGTACTCAGCTTCAGCAGTAGATAATGACACGCAGTTCTGCTTCTTCGAGGATCAACAGACTAAGGATCGTCCGAGGAAATGACAAGTGCCTGACGTTGACTTGCGGTCCACACGATCACCAGCATAATCAGAATCAGAATATCCAATGAGGTCAAGATCTGAGCCCTTGGGGTACCATAATCCTAGTGTTGGAGTGTGAGCTAGATATCGAAGAATATGTTTCACAGCCTTGTGGTGTGATTCCTTCGGTTTTACTTGAAATCGGGCACACATGCAAACACTAAGCATAATATCTGGCCTAGATGCACATAGATACAATAAAGAACCAATCATGGAGCGATATACCTTCTGATCGAAATCTTTACCACTTTCGTCAGTGCAGAGTTGAGACGATGTGGGCATAGGAATCTTGACGCCTTTGCAATCCTGCATGCCGAAATTCTTCAGGACATCCTTGAGGTATTTCTCTTGAGATATGAAGATGCCATTGCATTGTTGACGAATTTGAAGCCCTAAGAAGAATTTGAGCTCTCCCATCATAGACATTTGATATTCTTCACCCATCATATAGGCAAATTCGTCACTGTAACGTTTGTCAGTACATCCAAAGATAATATCATCCACATATATTTGGCACACAAATAATTCTTCATCATATGATTTTGTGAAAAGGGTTGGGTCAAGTGAACCGGGTTTGAAGCCTTTCTTCATGAGGAATTCCTTCAGTGTGTCAAACCACGCCCGAGGGGCTTGCTTGAGGGCATAGAGGGCCTTGTTGAGTCTGAAGACTTTGTTCGGATACTTAGGATCTTCAAAACCTGGGGGTTGAGCAACATATACTTCTTCCTCAAGCTTACCATTGAGGAATGCACTTTTCACATCCATTTGATATAAGATGATATTGTGATGGTTAGCATAAGCAAGCAATATGCGAATAGCTTCAAGTCTAGCAACAGGTGCAAAAGTTTCATCAAAGTCAATTCCCTCAACCTGTGTGTAGCCCTGTGCCACAAGACGGACCTTATTCCTCACTACCTGACCAACTTCATCTTGTTTGTTGCGGTAGATCCACTTGGTACCTATGATATTGTGCTTGCGAGGATCTGGGCGTTTGACGAGTTCCCACACGTTGTTGAGCTTGAATTGATGCAATTCCTCTTGCATGGCTTGAATCCACTCAGGCTCCATGAATTCTTCATCAACTTTGGTGGGCTCTGTGATAGAGACAAAAGCAAAGTGCCCACAAAAGTTAGACATATGAGAGGCTTTTGAGCGAGTGAGAGGACCTGGTGCATTGATATCGTCGAGGATTTTCTCGATCTGCACTTCATTTGCAAGTCGTGGATGAGCAGGCTGAAGACTTTGTTGAGGCTGAGCATTTTCTTCAGCGCCATTGTCTTCAGGTGTATCAGCATGAATATCTTCAGCGTTCGGTACAACTTCTTCAGAGAGTAATTGTTCTTCAGTAGGGATCACATCTTCAGTGGCCTTGAACCTAATAGATTCCTCAGGAGGCATTTCATCTAGCACAGGAGGCAGGTGCTCTCTTTGCGAGCCGTTAGTTTCATCGAACCGCACATCTACAGTTTCAACAACCTTGTTGTGATAGGTGTTGAAGACTCTGTAGGTGTGCGAGTCCTTTCCGTAACTAAGCATAAAACCTTCATGTGCTTTTGGTGCAAATTTAGAACTGTGGTGAGGATCTCTAATCCAGCATTTTGCACCGAAGACTTTGAAATAACTCACATTGGGTTTCTTGTCACTGAGGAGTTCATATGAAGTCTTCTTGAGGAATTTGTGAAGATATACCCTGTTGATGATGTGGCAAGCAGTATTGATTGCCTCAGGCCAGAAGCGACGAGGGGTCTTGTATTCATCAAGCATGGTGCGAGCCATCTCAACAAGAATCCTGTTCTTGCGCTCCACAACGCCATTCTGCTGAGGAGTATAAGGGGCAGATAGCTCATGAGTAATACCAAGTTCATCAAGATAATCATCAAGATCAGTGTTCTTGAACTCAGTCCCATTATCACTCCTGATATGCTTGATTTTGGCGCCGAAGTTCGTCGAGGCCCTTGAAGAAAATTGTTTGAAGACATTCTGCACTTCAGATTTCTACAGGATAATGTGCACCCAAGTATAGTGAGAGAAATCATCAACAATTACAAAACCATATAAGCATGGAGTATTTGTTAGTGTGGCATAGTGAGTGGGACCAAAGAGATCCATATGAAGCAATTCAAAAGGACGAGTGGTAGTCATAATAGTCTTGGATGGATGCTTGGATCTGGTCATCTTTCCAGACTCACAAGCCCCACACAAGTGATCCTTGAGGAATTTGACACCCTCAATGCCAATGACGTGCTTTTTCTTCGCGAGCATGTGCAAGTTCCTCATGCCAGCGTGTCCAAGTCGTCGATGCCATAGACAACCTTCTGAAGCTTTTGCAAGTAGACATGTGGCCGGCTATGGACCTGTAGAGAAATCAACAATATACAAGTCTCCTCTCCTAAAGCCTTCGAAGACTTTGGATTTGTCAGATTCCATGATGATAACACAACGGTATTTGCCAAAGATGACAACCATATCAAGATCACAAAGCATTGAGACAGACATGAGGTTGAATCCAAGGGATTTGACAAGCATCACATTATCCATGTGTCGATCTTTCGAGATTGCAACCTTACCTAGACCCAATACCTTGCTTTTTCCTTTATTAGCGTAGGTGATATGCTTCAGGTGAGAAGGGGCCAGTGGAATGTTCATCAATAGGTTCTTGCCACCAGTCATGTGGTTGGTGCATCCCCTGTCGAGGACCCACTCACTTGCTTTGGGAGTTTCATCCTGCAGATGAATTAGTACAGCTTACGAACGCATATGCTTCAGAGTGAAGAATATGACGTCAAAATCATCAGATTGAATTTCATCACATAGTGTAGTAAGCAAAGTAATATGAGGACGTGAGAAATGAATGATTCATTTCTTCATGATTAGCTTGTGTCCTTTCAAGCATTTCCTCAGGTCTCCAGCAAATTCATCAGACGTTGAACTTCGTCTGGAGACCTGACCCTGCATAAGAGATTAGTTCGATTTCTTCACCACCCACATGTGGAGGGGTGGCAAAGAGTTCATCATTCTGCGAGCTCCATATGAGAAGGGTGGCATAGAAGCAAGTGCACTTCGTTTCACAGGACGGGGGTTAGAGTACTCATATGAATAAGCAGAGAAATTCTTTGAGGACTTATGAACATAATGATTTGAAGAATAATGAGCATATTCATTACCCTTAGATTTTCCCTGCGAAACAGAAGCATTAGCACGAGAATGATATGATTTTTGACCATATGAGGAATTTGGTCCATGTGAGGACTTTGGTCCTTGTGAAGATTTTGGTCCAACTGAAGAATTTGATCTGGGGTTCCTGTTCTTCATTGGTGGTGTCATGAGGACATTCACCTGAAGACTTTCCAAGCAGCTCTTGGGAACCCAGATTTTCCTCAGAGGGGGACCATTCCTGCAGTTAGTTCCAACATATCTAGCAAATACTTCACCATTCTGATTTTTGAATAGTTTATAGTTGGAGTCAATTGATTCATCAGAGGAATATGAAGATTCACAAGTAAAGCCAGATAAAGTGGATGGATCTACAGGAGGTCCTTTTGCAGCAACCCATGAGGTTTTGGGATACTGCCCAGGTTTCCAATAGGATCCATCAGCATTGAGTTTCCTCTCAAAGGCAATACCCTCTTTTCTAGGGTTCCTGTTCAGAATCTGCTTTTTAAGCACATCACAAAGGGTTTGATGCCCTTTGAGGCTTTTGTATATGTCTGTCACATGCAATTCCTTCAACCCTGCATTTTCGTCAGTGATACTTGTGGTATCCTCAGATGAGGAATTTGTGACCATGGAAATAGTTGAAGAATTTGCAGCAATAGAAGCATTTGAACTTTCAGGTGAAGAATTAGCAGTTTCACGTTCGATGCATTTCAAACAAGGTGGAATGAATTCTTCCTGAGCGGAACTGATCTGTTGAGCAAGCAAGGAGTCATTATCCCTTTGTAAGTCCTCATGAGACACTTTTAGTTTCTCAAGCTCTTGCTTCCTTTGAAGAAATTCATAGGAAAGCTTCTCATGATCACTTAGAAGGGTTTCATGACGACTTAGAATGTTATCAAACTTAGACTTATGACGTTGAAAGTCATCAGTCAGAGTTTGAGTCCGATCCACTTCCTCATTCAATAGATCATCGCTTTTGTCTAGCATTTTCTGAAGCTTTTCAATGGCACTTTGTTGTTTAGTAGCAATATTAGCAAGTTTGGAATAGCTAGGTTTCATGTAATCCTCGGATTCACCATCACTTGATTCAGAGGAGGAATGGTGTTTGAGTACCTTGGCACCTTTTGCCATGAAGCAATAGGTGGGAGCATAGTCGTCGTTGCTGACGTCAGAGTCGTTGGAGTTGTCATTTTCCTCATCGTTGAAGATGGACTTGCTGATGAAAGCAGTAGCGAGAGCTAGGCTCACCACACCAGAGTCCGACTCCTCCTCAGATTCCTCCTCTTCCTCATATTCTTCAGATTCTTCTTCAGAATCCATTTCCTTGCCAATAAGTGCCCGAGCCTTCCTTAAGTTGTTCTTTCTGTGCGATGAGGACTTTGAAGATGAGGACTTTGCAGATGAGGACTTTGAAGATTTCTTCTTTTTCTTTGAGTCATCAGAACTGTCATCCTTGTATTTCTTCTTCCTTGACTCTTTTTCCCAGAGAGGACAATCAGAGATAAAGTGACCAGATTTCTTGCATTTGTGGCAAGTTCTCTTCTTGTAGTCGCTTGATGAAGAATCTGATTTCTTCATGCCACTTTTTGATGATTTTCCAAACCGACCTCTCCTTGAGAACTTCTGGAATTTCCTCACGATCATCGCAAGCTCTTGACTCAGTTCTTCAGGATCACCAAGGCTACTGTCAGATTCTTCGCCTTCGGATGAGGAAATTGCCTTAGCCTTCAAAGCACAAGATCTTCCATAGCTTGGCCCGTAGAGGTATCTCTTCTCAGCTTGTTGGAATTCATGAGTATTGAGTCTCTCAAGAATAACAGTAGGATCTAGTGACTTGTAGTCTCCACGTTCTTGAAGCATCAAAGCAAGTGTATCGAATGAGGAATCAAGAGATCTCAGCAGTTTCTTCACCACCTCATGGTCGGTGATGTCAGTGGCACCAAGGGCCTGTAGCTCATTGGAGATATCAGTGAGGCGATCGAATGTTTGCTGAACATTTTCGTTGTCGAGTCTTTTGAAGCGGTTGAAGAGATTGCGAAGAACATCAACTCGAGAGTCACGTTGAGTTGAAATGCCTTCATTGACTTTGGACATCCTATCCCAGATAAGCTTAGCAGTCTCCAAAGCACTCACTCTGCCATACTGACCCTTGCTCAGATGGCCACATATGATATTCTTCGCTTGAGAGTCGAGTTGCTTGAATCTCTTCACATCAGCAGCGTTGATAGTGGGAGTGACAAAGGGAACACCATTTTCCACAACATACCAGAGATCGTTGTCAATTGCCTCAAGATGCATGCGCATCTTGTTCTTCCAGTAGGGGTAGTCCGTCCCATCGAAGGTAGTCGACACCCAGCTGAGACCTTGATCATGCCTGCAGTCGACATAACTAAAACTCCAGGTGGTTAAACCAAAATCACACAGAACAAGGGAGTACCTTGCTCTGATACCAATTGAAAGTGCGTTATATCGACTAGAGGGGGGTGAATAGGCGATTTTTACAAATTCGTCACTTAGGAATTTCAACTTGAGGAATTTGAAACGTGATGAAATGCTAGCAGCGGAATAAGTACTCAAGTGCATGCATGATAGAGCAGTAGCATAGTCATCATGATGAATTGAAACATGCACAGAGAATAAGTAGCGTGTAATCAGGATAAGCAGGTGAAGAAAAAGGTAACTGAAGAATTTGAGATGAGGAAATTGAGAAAGTCTTCAGTCAAATTCTTCAAATAGTAACGATCAATTTCATCAACAAGTACATGAAGAAATGAAAGGGTTGAGGAAATAGAACTAGTAGCTCGATGAAGACAGTGATTTGATGAACCAGTTCCAACTGTTGTGACAGTCGTACGTCTGGTTCGGAGCGGCTTGGTATTTAAACCAAAGGACACACAGTCCTAGGACACACAGTCCTTACCGTATTCTCCTTGAGCTAAGGTCACACAGCCCTTGCCCAACACTCGTGGTAAGTCTTCAGGGTAGACTTCCAAACTCTCACAAACTTGGTCTCCCGGTGATCCACAATTGACTGCTGGATGCTCTAGACCACGGTCACCCGGCGATCCCCAATTGACTGCAGGATGCACTAGACCATGACGCCTAACCGTATGGAAGATACACAGTCTTCAAAGGTAAAAAGCGTCGGTTCCACACAGGAACAATTTCTTCAGTGATGCTCAATCACTTTGAGTTTTGGTGGTTTGGGTTTTGGGTTTTTCCTCACTGATGATTTTCTCTCAAAGTATTCGGAGGATGGGTTTTTCCTCACTGATTTTCGCTCAAAGTCCTCAAGGAATGGGTTGCTCTCAAATGACAAGTGTCAAGTTCTCTCTCGGAGCAGCCAACCATCTATTGGTTGTGGGGGTGGCTATTTATAGCCAGGGGCAACCTGACATGATAAGACATAAATGCCCGCAATGATATGACCGTTAGGTGGATAGAATATCTAGACAACTGGCGCAAAGCACAGCAACGGTCGGAATTTGAACTCTCAAATTCCTCAGGGCTTATCATATTCCTTACTTGTTGGCAATTCGCACTGGCGAAATCCTAACTCCTCAGTCAGACCAATTTCCTCAGAGACCAGAAGAACATCGTCTCTGTCAGTGAAGAACTTGACTGAACTGTAAGAGATTTCCAAAGGCTTCACTCGAAGGATTGGGTTGTGTTGAGGTTTTTGAGTTGAGCATCAGTTGGAAAAATTTCCTTAGTATTACCTTGGCCCCCTTTAACAGTACGGTGTTTCCTATGACTCAAGGAAGGAAATGAAACAATAAAAACTAAAGTCTTCATGCTTCATAGTCCTCGTCAATATCTGCAAGGTTACACCGAATTCTTCAGCTTCAAAGTCTTCACCAAAGTCTTCAGCTGAAGACATTCATTTTTAGGGGTCGATATTCTTCGAATATACCAAACTCCTCATCGACTTATAGAACCTGTGTACACTCACAAACCTATTAGTCCCTTAACCTATAAGTCTTCAATACACCAAAATCACTAAGGGGCACTAGATGCACTTACATGAAGCTGATTTGTCCCAGCTATCAGGGGGACGAATCATATTTTTTGCGCGTAATAAGGGGGCACTTCCATTCGTGCGACCATCGACCTGGTGGATCCCAGCTTTCAGGGGGGCGAATCATTTTTCGCATAAGAAGGAAGCACTTCCGTTCGTGCGACCATGAACCTCGTTGGCCCCAACTGTCAGCTTCTCCAAGTACAATCCTCTTCCGATGGCAGTCATTTGTTGACCACGATGATGACGCCGCGCCGAGAGCACCAAGGCGGTGGACGACGACAAGGCCAAGGAAGGGAATGACCTGGATCCAGGGAAGACTCGACGGCGGATGCCCACACGGAGGGGGTACGAGGGTTGACTTATTAGGCTGCGGGGTGAGGCCGCCGTCGCCGGAGAATAACAGAAGGTGTAGGTGACTACAGGTATGACCTGGCCACCCATGGGACTAAGATGGGGTGGCAAGGCCTGCGCGGCAGCACATATGGCTACGGGAGGCAGAAGCAGGCGCTCCTGCCGGCGATGGTTTTGGCGGCTGGAGCAACAAGATCAGATATTAACGAAGCAGGATGGCTATTGGATGGACATCCAACGACTACTATGGCTAGAATCGTGTGTTGACTGTAAGTTGACAAAGCCTTGCGTACGCGTGAACTAAGTAGGCCCATAAGTCAGCATCACATCTCTGGCGGACAACATACATCCAATTTGCTATTTTTAATATTTACATCCCTCTAATTCTTATGATATTGGTGCCCATTTATTGTTTGTTAGCATTACAACCCATTTTATTGCCAGGACGAGAGTTAAATATTTCAACCTAATTTCGCATATTTTGGTGGGGTCCAAACTATTTTTATCCCAAATTTTTGAGTCAGATTCAATCCAATTTAAGTATAATTTTATATTAGGTTAAAATCCAATGAAATTTTGTGCGCGCAAAAACAAATTGAATAAAATAAAAAATCTCAAGATCCAAAAAAATACATAATTGGAAACTAATAGCCGGTTTGATGTGTTTTTTATATTTACATGCCATTTATTATTACTTAAAGTCCATTTTCTAGGCAAGCCGAATACATCCCTCCTCGTCAAGAAAGATTTGTAACCCAGTAGGGCGGAGAAAAACAAGTTGGCCTGGGTTGGGTATTCTTAAAAAAAATAAAGCTGGGCTAGCCATTTTCACAAAGGAACAAAAGCTAGGCTGATTATTTTGTAAACATAAAATAATAGCCTAGGCTAGACGGACCACAGCCCCCGCACAGCCCAGTTGAAACCCTGCTCCGTCTCAACAGCTAAAAAACATTGCTAAAAAAATGGCACGAGCTGCAGTTTCCTGGTTGTTAGCCGCTACTTGTGCAATTCTCTTGATTATTTACTACAACGGTGTGGGAACTAGATGTCAGTATACCATTAGTAAGAAGCATTTTGTTGTTGTATAGGCTATGCATCAAACACTAAGAAGATGAGCTCCTTAAGCGCACAAACTACACTAGCATCCTAGTACGCTTGATGAGGTTGTGGTTCTACGTGGGCGCTTTCAATTTTATTCTTAATAACATGCAAATCATTGGCTCATTGTATAAGTGGCATAATAACATGCAAATCATTGTCGCATTGTATGAGTGGCATCAGATGCAAAACAATACGTTATTCTCAGGACGCACAGTGAACAGCACTTTTGCCGTAGCAGTTCATGTTGAACATTGGAATCAAATTGACATGCCTGGCAATTCATAAACAACTGTCACAAAAAACTCCTAAATTTCCATATAAGTCAACATGTCTGATTATGCATCTCAATGATTCACACGTCAGAGCCAATATTTACGTCGGAACTTCAGACACAAAATAAAGAAAAATAGGTATGTGATGTCTACTACACAATTTTATTCTTGTAGACTTCGTTGGGCCTCCAAGCACAGAGTTTTCTAGGACAGTAGCAATTTTCCCTCAAGAGGATGACCTAAGGTTTATCAATCCATGGGAGGTGTAGGATGAAGATGGTCTCTCTCAAACAACCCTGCAATCAAATACAAGAAATCTCTTGTGTCCCCAACACACCCAATACAATGGTAAATTGTATAGGTGCACTAGTTCGGCGAAGAGATGGTGATACAAGTGCAATATGGATGGTAGATATAGGTTTTCATAATCTGAAAATATAAAAACAGCAAGGTAGCAAGTGGCAAACATCGAGCAAAATGGTATATTAATGCTTGGAAATAAGGCCTAGGGTTCATACTTTCACTAGTGCGATCTCTCAACAATGCTAACATAATAGGATCATATGATCATCCCTCAACGTGCAACAAAGAATCACTCCAAAGTTCCTATCTAGCGGAGAACATAAGATGAAATTGTTGAAGGTAGTAAAACCACCTCAAAGCTATCCCTTCCGATCAATCTATTGGGCTATTCCTATAGGTGTCACAAACAGACCTAGAGTTCGTACTAAAATAACACCTATGATACATATCAATCAACCCTAATGTCACCTAGATACTCCAATGTCACCACAAGTATCTGTGGGTTAATTATTCGACATGCATCAAACAATTTCAGATTCATCATATTCAATCCAACACAAAGAACTTCAAAGAGTACCCCAAGATTTCTATCGGAGAACGTAGTATGAAAACATGGAATCAACCCTTATGCATAGATTCCCAAGGTCACCGGAATCTGCATGTTGATGCCATAACATATATCAAGTGAATCAATAGAATACCCCAATGTCACTACGGGTATCCGCATGCAAGACATACATCAAGTGATCTCAAATCCAATATTCAATCCGACATAACAAAATCTCAAAGTGCAAGATTCAATTCATCACAACAAGATAGCAACGGAAGAACACCATATGATCGAACTATATTAACAAAGCCCATGATACATCAAGATCATGACATCTCAAGAACACGAGAGAGAGAGGTCAAACACATAGCTACTGGTACATACCCTCAGCTCCGAGGGTGAACTACTCCCTCCTCGTCATGGCCTCCACTGGGATGATGAAGACGGCCACCAGTGATGATTTCCCCTCTCCGGCAGGGTACTGGAAAGGCTCCAGATGGGGTTTTCTTCGATACAGAGAGTTGCGGCGGCGAAGTGGAAGTTTGTTGTTTATTTCTGAGGGTTTCTTTATATATAGGATTTTTTGGAGTTAGAATCACGCTAATCGGAGCCACGTGGGCCCCACAAGCCATCAGGGCGTGCCCAGGGGGTGGGCGCGCCCTGTTGGCTTGTGGTCCACAGGTGGCTCCCCTCCGGTGGTTCTTCGCTCTAGTATTTCTTATTTTCTCTAGAAAAAATCATAAAAAAGTTTCGAGCGATTCCGAGAACTTTCATTTTCTGCACAAAAACAACATCACGGTAATTCTGCTGAAAATAGCATCAGTCCGGGTTAGTTCTAAATAAACCATGCAAAGTGCATCAAAACTATATAAAAGTATTGTAAACATAGGCAAACAGGGCATCAATACTTCATAAATTATCAATACATTGGAGACGTATCAGCATCCCCAAGCTTAATTCCTACTCGTCCTCGTGTAGGTAAATGATAAAAGAAATAATTTATGAAGTGTGAATGCTAGCATAGTGAATAGTTTTGATCATTGATAATTTCAATCACTTTTTCTAGCATCATAACCAGCAACTTTTTCTCATAAAAATCATCATGATAGAGTAGCGATCAATTCAGATGTCATGGTTCAAATAATGCATTCTCTTGAAACTTAACAACATATGTTCTTAGTCATCAAACAATTTCAATGCATCATCAAGTCTAAGTAAGAGCTCCACATACTCAACTATTATATAGTCTTCCATGATTGCTAATGCTCAAAGCATATTTTTAAACAAACAATATCCATCGAACACATAGAAAGATAGGGGCTTAATGTTTCGCCTCCCAACATACTTATCATGAAGATAATTGTCAACAATAATGAATCATGATCAAATATATTTGAGTGGATATATGTGTTTGGATCTTTCCCCACCACATGATGATTTCCAACTAATAGATTGAGGTTGGACTAAGAAGTTGACTCAACATGATAAGTAAATAACATGAAAATCAATAACATAGAAGTAAATAGATTGTCCCTTTGCAGAGGGAAGCAGGGATTTGCAGAGGTGCCAAAGCTCATTGTTTAAAACGAGATGAATATGTAATTTTTGAGTGGTATACTTTTCCTGTCAATGTCACAATAGAGTTTTCAATATCTTCCATGCTAATCACATTATTGGAAGTTCCCAAACAGAATTTAAATTTTACTCCCCTCCACCATTCAAACACATTCCATGGCTGGCCGAATCCACGGTTGCCCTCCAAACAATCAAATTTCTAGGGGAGTGCTTGTTTATTTGTTTTTGTATTATGCAGGACTGGGCATCCTTTTTACCAGCCTCTCTTGTGCAATGACAAGTGAATAAACACTCATCTTGATAATAACTCGCTTAGCATGGAAGATAATGACCGCCCCGTCGCTCCATGAGCGGTACGAGCACACAAAAGGGATGTTTATTTGAATATTTAGAGGTGGCACGTGCAAATTTACTTGGAATGGCAGTGAAACACCATATATAGGTAGGTATGGTGGACTCTCATGGAAGAAACTTGGCTCAAGGATTTGGATGCACAAGTAGTATCTCTACTTAGTATGAAGTTTTGGCTAGTAAAAGGTTCTAAACAAGCACCACATGTTGGAGGATCCATAACAATATAACTTCTATGCAAGTATACCCAAACATAACCATTACGTTGTCTTCCTTGTCCAACTTCAAATATTTGATCAAGGTTGAAAATAATTAATGGGTATTAACAATCATAAAAGATGTCCAAGATAATATATTTGTAGGTGAAAGTTCTCTTTCTTATACTAATCATTCATGGATTGCTTGTATGACCAATATTGTGATTGTCAAACTTCAATAGTTTTTTCTTCCTAAACCAAATATGAAACTACTACTAATCATAAAGCACATTGATAATTTCATATTTATGATATTTCATTCATTCAAAATTTACTCTCAGGATATAAGTGGAGCACAAGGGTAAACATCAAACTACTCTCAAAAAGATATAAGTGAAGTTAAATGAGTAGTCAAACTATCAAGTAGCTATGTGAGGACTCTCTCTCAATAAATTCTTTCAGGTCTAAGTATTTTATTTAAACAGCAAACAAAACAGAATTATACTCCAAGAATAGCACATATCATGTGGAAACATAAAAATTGGGCTCAACATAGTCTAACCAATAGTTGATTTATGAAGAGAGGTGGGATGCGTAGCATCCCCAAGCTTAGATGCCTTAGACTTATTGTAATATTGACTTGGGGTTCCTTGGGCATCCCCAAGCTTGAGCACTTGTGTCTCGTTAATTCCGCTCATATCCCGGTTTCACCTAAGTCTCCAAATTTTCGTCCACACAAAACTTGAAAAGAACTCTTGAGATAGGTTAGTGCACATAAGAATAAATAAACTCTTTATGTGCTGCCAAGACAAGTTGCATAATAATTTTCAAACATTATCTATTGTATACTATCATTTCCACAATTTATATCTACCAATATAAGTAATGAATTGAAAACTATATGAGAAGTAGATAACAAAACTATGACAGCAATCTGTCTAAACAGGACAGTCTGTAGCAATCTATTTAAAAAGTGTACCTCTATATCTCTACAAATTATGAAAATTTAGGACATGATAAAAAAATTATATGAAAATACTGTGTAAATTTTTTCAGAAACTTTCCACGTTCCAGAAAAATATGAAAATTCAAACACTACAGCAAAAGTTCCTATTTTTACACAACACACATCAAACATGCAATTCAAGCATCCTAAAAGGCAATTCCTGGAGATTTTTATTGAAAAAAAAGATTATAAGTAACAGCAAGAGAATTTTAACAAAATAAAATGACACTCCAAGCAAAACTCATATTATCTGATGAATAAAAATATAGCTCCAAGTAAGATATACCGATAGTGTTGAAGACGAAAGAGGGGATGCCTTCCGGGGCATCCCCAAGCTTAGACGCTTGTGTCTTCCTTGGATATTACCTTGGGGGTGTCTTGGGCATCCCCAAGATTAGGGTATTACCACTCCTTATTCTCCTCATATTGGTGTCTTACCCAAAACTTGAAAACTTCAATCACACAAAACTAACGGAACTTCGTGAGATGGGTTAGTGTAATAAAGATAGATCATTCACTTAGGTACTGTCAAGACAAGATTCACGATTGTTATCACATAATACCTACTCTATTCTATCATTATAATAATTTATATCACTAAATATAATCTATGGACACACTAAAACAAGCAAACTATGCATCCAAAACAGAATCTGTCAAAAACAGAACAGTTTGTGAAGATCTGAATGAAATCCATATTTCCCTATCTCTCAAAATTCTGACAAATTAGGAAAACCCAGAGAATTTGCATAGAAATACTGTGTAAAAGTTTCAGAATTGTTTGACTCTCCAGTAAAATCAGAGAAATTCTGCACTGTACGTAAAAGTTTCTACTTTTAAACAAAATCAAACTAACAAGTATCCACACTATCCCAGAGGCTTTACTTGGCACTTTATTGAAATAAAAGACAAAAAACATGATTACTACAGTAGCTTAATCATGTTAACACACAAAAAAATAAAGTAAAAGTGTTGGTTTGACTCCCAATAAGCGCTTTTCTTGAATGCCTTTTAGCTAGTCATGATGATTTCAATGATGCTCACATAAAATAAAGAATTGAAACACAATGGGAGCATCATGAAGCATATGACAAGCACATTTAAGTCTAACCCACTTCCTAGGCATAGGGATTTTGTGAGCAAAAAATTTATTTGAGAAAGAATCATCTAGCATAGGAAGGCAAAACAAGCATAACTTCAAAACTTTGAACACATAGGGAGGAAACTTGATATTATTGCAATCCCTACAAGCATAATTTCCTCCCTCATAATAATTTTCAGTAGCACCATGAAGGAATTTCAAAATATAACTATCATAGAAAGCATTCTTTTAATGATCCATAAGCATAGAAAATTTATTACTCTCCACATAAGCAAATTTCTTCTCATTCATACTAGTGGAAGCGAACTCAACAAAATAACTATCATGAGATACTTGATTGACATAACCAAATTGAAAATTAAAATCATGATGATAAGTTTCATAGTTATCATTATTCTTTATAGCATACATGTCTTCATCATAATCATAATAGATAGCAACTTGGTTGTCATAATCAATTGAAACCTCTTCCAAAGTAGTGGAATCATCATTAAATAAAGTTGTGACCTCTCCAAATCCACTTTCATAATTATTACAATAAGATTCAACACCCTCCAAAATAGTGGGATCATTAGTACCTAGAGTTGACACTCTTCCAAACCCACTTTCATAAATATAATCATCATAAATAGGAGGCATGGTACCATCATAATAAATTTGCTCATCAAAACTTGGGGGACTAAAAATATCATCTTCATCAGACATAGCATCCCCAAGCTAGTGGCCTTGCATATCATTAGCATCATGGATAATCACAGAATTCATACCAACAATATTGCTATCATGCTGGTCATTCAAAGATTTAATGCCAAACATTTTATTGAACTCTTCTTCTAACACTTTGGCACAATTTTCTGATCCATCATTTTCAAGAAAAACATCATAAAGGTAAAGAACTTGATGCAACATCAATTCCATTTTTTTGTAGTTTTCCTTTATAAACCAAACTAGTGATAAACAAGAAACTAAAAGATTTAATTGCAAGATCTAAAGATATACCTTCAAGCACACACCTCCTTGGCAACGGCGCCAGAAAATAGCTTGATGTCTACTACACAACTTTATTCTTGTAGACTCCGTTGGGCCTCCAAGCGCAGAGTTTTGTAGGACAGTACCAAATTTCCCTCAAGTGGATGACCTAAGGTTTATCAATCCGTGGGAGGTGTAGGATGAAGATGGTCTCTCTCAAACAACCCTGCAATCAAATACAATAAATCTCTTGTGTCCCCAACACACCCAATACAATGGTAAATTGTATAGGTGCACTAGTTCGGCGAAGAGATGGTGATACAAGTGCAATATGGATGGTAGATATAGGTTTTTGTAATCTGAAAACATAAAAACAGCAAGGTAGCAAGTGGCAAACAACGAGCAAAATGGTATATTAATGCTTGGAAATAAGGCCTAGGGTTCATACTTTCACTAGTGCAATCTCTCAACAATGCTAACATAATAGGATCATATGATCATCCCTCAACATGCAACAAAGAATCACTCCAAAGTTCCTATCTAGCGGAGAGCATAAGATGAAATTGTTGTAGGCAGTAAAACTACCTCAAAGGTATCCCTTTCGATCAATCTATTGGGCTATTCCTATAGGTGTCACAAACAGCCCTAGAGTTCGTACTAAAATAACACCTATGATACATATCAATCAACCCTAATGTCACCTAGATACTCCAATGTCACCACAAGTATCCGTGGTTTAATTATTTGACATGCATCAAACAATTTTAGACTCATCATATTCAATCCAACATAAAGAACTTCAAAGAGTACCCCAAGATTTCTATCGAAGAACGTAGTATGAAAATGTGCAATCAACCCCTATGCATAGATTCCCAAGGTCACTGGAATCCGCAAGTTGATGCCATAATATATATCAAGTGAATCAATAGAATACCCCAATGTCACTACGGGTATCCGCATGCAAGACATACATCAAGTGATCTCAAATCCAATATTCAATGCGACATAACAAAATCTCAAAGGGCAAGATTCAATTCATCACAACAAGATAGCAAGGGAAGAACACCATATGATCCAACTATATTATCAAAGCCCGTGATACATCAAGATCATGACATCTCAAGAACATGAGAGAGAGAGAGATAGAGAGAGAGATCAAACACATAGCTACTGGTACATACCCTCAGCCCCGAGGGTGAACTACTCCCTCCTCGTCATGGCCTCCACCGGGATGATGAAGACGACCATCGGTGATGATTTCCCCTCTCCGGCAGGGTATTGGAAAGGCTCCAGATGGGTTTTTCGTAGATAAAGACAGTTGCGGAGGCGGAGCGGAAGTTCTCTGTTTATTTCTGAGGGTTTCTGTATATATAGGATTTTTTTGGCATTGGAATCACTCTAAACGGAGCCACGTGGGCCCCACAAGCCATCTGGGCGCTCCCAGGGGGTGGGTGCGCCCTGTTTGCTTGTGGCCCACAGGTGGCTCCCCTCCGGTGGTTCTTCGCTCTAGTATTTCTTATTTTCTCCAGAAAAAATCATAAAAAAGTTCTGTGTGATTCCGAGAACTTTCATTTTCTGCACAAAAACAACACCACGGTAATTCTACTGAAAACACCGTCAGTCCGGGTTAGTTCTAAATAAACCATACAAAGTGCATCAAAACCATATAAAAGTACTGTAAACATAGGCAAACATGGCATGAATACTTCATAAATTAACGATACGTTGGAGACGTATCAGTATGCTACTCACAGCAAAGGGTGTCCCATTCCACAATATCAAATACATGTCTTGGGCCTCGTCAATGAGCAAAATTGGACAAGTTTCTCCATTCCAAAATATCAAATGAATGTCTTCTTTCTAACATCAATGATCAAACTTTAACAAGGTTTTCCCATTCCAAAATATCGAATGACTATGATTGTGGAATGGGCAGGGGTTGTCACCAATTTGCACATTGACATGAAACCTCATGCTGGATTAACCAACTGATCTTTTTGTGCAGTTCCACTGAAATCAACCAACGTCATGCGTAGCTAAGAGGATTTCATATTTATATGTTGCAAGGCCTTGAACACGTTGGCAGCTCCTTTCATGTAGCTAGTTTGGTGGCTCAAGGTGACAATGAATGATTAGAGAACAATTCGATGTATTGTGCATGGTAAAGTATTATGGATCTCACGAACCATCCGAACATTTTGTGCAGTTCCAGTAAAATCAAGCTAAACATCCCTGTTTGCATACATAATGAGAAAGTGAATAATATAATAGTGCTACTAGTTGATGAAACATACGCTCACAAATGTCTTCACTGTCTAACGGTAAAATATAGCAATACATTTAATATCCTCAATTAAACATTTATTCAAAGCAATAACACCATATAAGTATCAGAACATAACAAAGCACGATCAGGTGGATGAAGGGCAAGGCCAATACATATAGACTGACTTGGTCATACACTTCACATGTTCATGAGTTGCCATGTGAGCTCTACAGACTCGTTCATCCACTATTTGCTCGTTCATGTGCTAGTCGTATATGTTGCGTTCATAGATGTTTTGGTTCTATGTACTTGATAGATGTAAACACCGTTGGGATTTTCCCTAAAGAGGAGGGGATGATGCAGCAAAGCGTAGTTAAGTATTTTCCTCAGTGAGAACCAAGGTTATCGAACCAATAGGAGAACCACGCAAATTCCCGTCTTCAGTGCCTACGCACAAAAGAGCAAACACTTGCACCCAACGTGGGCAAGAGGGTTGTCAATCCCCTTGAACACGTTACTTGCAAGCGATAAGTAGTGATAGATAGATAATTTGATAAATATAAATTATAGATAAAAAGAAAGTAAATCATGGCAGCAAGGTAATTAGAGTTTTTGTAATTATATTTGTGAGGAGACCCGGGGGCCATAGTGTTCGCTAGAGGCTTCTCTCTCAAAGAAGGCATACGGTGGGTAAACAAAGTATTGTTGGGCAATTGATAGAAAAGCGCATAGTTATGCAATATTTATTCATGACAATGATCATGTATATAGGCATCACGTCCATAAATAAGTAGACCGACTCTTGCCTACATCTACTACTATTACTCCACCTATCGACCACTATCTAACATGCATCTAGAGTATTAAGTAAAAACGGAGTAATGCTTGGAGGCTTATGACATGATGTAGACAAAGTCAATCAAATCAATATGAATAAACCCCATCGTTTTACCCTTAGTGGCGGCAATACAATACTTGTCATGTCCCTTTCTGTCACAGGGATTGAGCACCGCAAGATTAAACCCACTACAACGCACCACTCCCACTTGAAGATAAATCAATCTCGTTGGCCAAACCAAACCAATAGATCGAAGAGCATTACGAAGCTATAACAATCATGCCAATAAAATACCAGCAAGTATTCAATATCTTATCATAAATAATTTGAACATAAACCCACAATTCATTGGATCCCAACAAACACACTGCAAAGATTGATTACAAAAGATAGGTCACCGCGGGAATCACGGTGATCTTGGCAGTGAAGAACATAGCGAGAGATAGCCATCTAGGTACTAACTACAGACCCGTAGGTATGCGGTGAACTACTCACACATCACCATGGGAGCAGCAAGGTTGATGTAGAGGACCTTCGTGTTCGATCCCCCCTCCGCCAGGGCACTGGAACAGGGCTCGAGATGGGCACATGGTGGAACAAAGACTTGCGGTGGCGAAAAAAGTGTTTAGGGAGGCTCTCTAGGGTTTTCCACATATATGAGAATTTATAGGCCAGAAATTGATGCCAGAGAGCCGGGGAGGTGGCCCCATGCTATCAGGGAGCAACCACCCCCCCCCCCCCGGCTCGCCCTGATGGCTTGGGGGCTACTAGTGTGCCCACTGGTCTTCCTCCAAAGCTTCCAGGTCTTATTTTGGTCCAGAAAAAAATGATCAAAAAGTTTCGGGGTATTTGGACATTGTTTGGTACAGTATTCCTGAAAAGCCAAAAACATGCAGAAAATAGCAACTGGCACTTGGCACTAGGTTAGTAGGTCAGTGCTCAAAAATAATATAAAACAACAAGTAATTGCCTAAAAAGTATCCTAGAATGATAATATAATAGCATGGAACAATAAAAAATTGTAGATACATTGGAGGCGTATTAGCATCCCCAAGCTTAATTCCTACTCGTCCTCGAGTAGGTAAATGATAAAAACAGAATTTTTTATGTGACATGCTACCCAACATGTAATCTTTTCAGGTGTAATCTTTTTAGGTATGATCATTGAGAAACGATGAATCAACAAACATTAACATAGTAATATCCATAAGCATAAATAACACAATCATCAACTTTCAAAATATACGATCCTTAAAGAATGTTTACCCCCCATTCATTTTATCATATTAGAATGGCATGGCTTCGTCTTCACCACATAAATACAAATGTCAAGCACCACGGTGTTAAGCCAAGCAATTGGATTGTACTTTTCACGCGCTTCAACATTTTATACCTCACTCAATACATGAGCGTTAACCATGGACATAGCATATAGGTGGAATAGAATATGGTGGTAGGTTTCAAAGGGGTAAAACTGGAGAAGAAAGTCTCACATCAACAAGGCAGATCAACGGGCTGGAGATTCCTATCAATTGATATCAATGCGAGGAGTAGGGATTGCCATGCAACAGATGCACTAGAGCTATAAGTGTATGAAAGTTCAAATGAAACTAAGTGGATGTGCATCCAACTTGCTTGCTCATGAAGACCTTGGGCATTTGAGGATGCCCGTCATCGGAATATACAAGCAAAGTTGCATAATGAAAAATTCCAACTAGTATATGAAAATGAAAAAACATGAGAATCTCTATATGAAAAACATGGTGCTTTGTCTCATCACAAGTGTGGAAAAAGAGGTAGTAGCACTGTCCCTTCTCTCTTTATTTCTCATTTATTTGTTTTTTCTTTTTTCTTTTCTTTTTCCTTCTTTCCTTTTTTTCTTTTTTCTTTTTCTCTCACTCTTTTTCTTTTTTTCTTTTTTTTCGTCCGGAGTCTGATCCTGAATTGTGGGGGAATCATTCTCTCCATCATCCTTTCCTCACTGAGATGGTGCTCTAATAATGATAATTATCACACTTTTATTTACTTACAACTCGATATGAAAAACTAGAAAACAATATGACTCTATATGAATGCCTCTAGAAGTGTGCTAGGATGTGCAATGATCTAGCGTAATATGTAAAAAATGATGAACGGTGGCTTTGCCACAAATACTATGTCAGCTACATGATCATGCAAAGCAATATGACAATGAGTGCACAAGTCATATGATGTAACGGTGGAAGTTCCATGGCAATATATCTCGGAATGGCTATGGAAATGCCATGATAGGTAGGTATGGTGGTTGTTTTGAGGTAGCTATAATGAGGCTTATGTGCAACAGAGCGTATCATGTCACTGGGTCTGGATGCACCGGCGAAAGCTGCATCGATCCTCGAGGTGAGAATGGGCAATGCAGGGTACCGAAGAGGCTAGCATATATGAAAAGGTGAGTGTGCGTACATCCATGGATTCACATTAGTCATAAAGAACTCACATACTTATTGAAAAGCTTTATTAGCTCTCTCAAAGCTAAGTACTACTCGCATGCCCCTAGGGGAGAGGTTGGTAGGATTTAACCATTGCGCGCCCCCGACCTAAACAACACTAGGATTTCAACGAGGAATAAGAATGCTCACACATCATCACCATGCCATAACCAATATTTAGATGAAAAATATATTAACACCCTTTAAGTATCAATATTTCTACTAACCAACAACGATGCACTCACGCCCTTTCATATTACCACATCAATATCATTACCCACGATTTCTACTTTATGTGCTACATGAAGGTTTTGATTGTGCACTCCTTGAATACCTATTAATTTAGGATTAGTCTTATAACCCATGAAAATTACCATCACTATATATTAGACTCTCAAACAAATTTAGGTGAAGAACGAGAGTGCAATTATTTCTATAAAATCTATACGCCACCATGCTCTAAAAGATATAAGTGAAGCACTAGAGCAACTGCTTAGCTCAAAAGATATAAATGAAGCACATAGAGTATTCTAATAAATTATGGTGATCATGTGTCTCTCTCAAATAGGTGTGTCCAGCAAACAATGATTGTGGAAAACTAAAACAAAAGCAAACTAAAACACAAGACGCTCTAAGCAAAATTCATATTATGTGATGAATAAAAATGTAGCTCCAAGTGACATACCGATGGATTGAGACGAAAGAGGGGATGCCTTCGGGGGCATCCCCAAGCTTAGACATTTGAGTCCTCCTAGAATATATCTTGTTGTGCCTTGGGCATCCCCAAGCTTAGGCTCTTTGCCGCTCCTTATTCCTTCATCCATCGTGATAGCACCCAAAACATGAAAACTTCAGCACACAAAACTCAAAAGAAAACTCGTGAGCTCCGTTAGTATGATAGGTAAATAAAAAATCTTAGGTACTGTCATAAATCGATTCATATTTTATTATTGCATAAGGTACTGTATTCTAACTTCTCCATGGTCTATACCCCTCGATACAATCCATAGCATCATCAAAACAAGCAAACTATGCAAGCAAAAACAGAATATGTCTAAAACCGAACAATCTATAATGATCTGCGCAATCACCATGTTTCTGTAACTCCAAAAATTCTGAAAAATTAGGAAAACTTGGGGAATTCAGATCAAAAAGATGTTCCAGTAAAATCAGAGAAATTCTGCACTGGACGCCAAAGTTTCTGTTTTTGCACCGTATCAATTCTACTTATCATGCAAGTCATCACAAAGTCTTTACTTGGCATAAACACTAATTTAAACATAAGAAACAATCATTACAGTAGAAATAATCATGTTATCACACCATGACAGAAAGTAAAAAACAAAAATTAAATATAACCATTGGGTTGCCTCCCAACAAGCGCTATTGTTTTATGCCCCTAGCTAGGCATAATGCATATTATCTAGTGTTGTAATAGTCGTGAGGAAGATCCATCTTGCTATAATCATATTCCCTTCTTTCAGCAGCAAGTTTTCTAATGGGCAAGCAAAATATTACAACAAATAAAAATTAGAACAAGTGAATGATAATTTGTGAGTAGGTACTTGATAGGAATTTGATGATGCTCCCTAGCAACGGCGCCAGAAATCCTTCCTGGTACTTGTAAACTGCGTTTGGATTTTCCCCGAAGAGGAGAGGATGATGCAGCAAAGCATAGGTAAGTATTTACCTCGGTGAGAACCAAGGTTATCAAACCAATAGGAGAACCACGCAAATTCCCGTCTTTAGCGCCTACACACAAAAGAGCAAACACTTGCACCCAACGCTGGCAAGAAGGTTGTCAATCGCCTTGAACTCGTTACTTGCAAGCGATAAGTAGTGATTGATAGATAATTTGATTAATATAAATTATAAATAAAAGGAAAGTAATAATGGCAGCAAGGTATTTTAGAGTTTTTTAAATTATATTTGTGAGGAGACCCGGGGGCCATAGTGTTCGCTCTAGGCTTCTCTCTCGAAGAAGGTATACGGTGGGTAAACAAATTACTGTTGGGCAATTGATAGAAAAGCGCATAGTTCCACAATATTTATTCATGTCAATGATCATGTATATAGGCATCACATCCATAAACAAGTAGACCAACTCCTGCCTGCATCTACTACTATCACTCCACCCATCGACTGCTATCCAGCAAGCATCTAGAGTATTAAGTAAAAAGGAGTAATGCTTGGAGGATGATGACATGATGTAGACAAAGTAAATCCAATCATTACGAATAAACCCCATCATTTTACCCTTAGTGTCAGCAATACAATATGTGTCATGTCCCTTTCTGTCACTGGGATTGAGCACCGCAAGATTAAACCCACTACAACGCACCACTCCCACTTCAAGATAAATCAATCTAGTTGGCCAAACCAAACCGATAGATCGGAGATCATTATGAAGCTATAACAATCATGCAAACAAAATACCAGCAAGTATTCAATATATTTTCATGAATAATCTGAACATCAACCCACAATTCATCGGATCCCAACAAACACACTGCAAAGATTGATTACATAAGATAGATCACCATGGGAATCGCGGTGATGTTGGCAATGAAGAACATATATATAGAGAGAGAGATAGACATCTAGGTACTAACTATGGACCTGTAGGTCTGCGGTGAACTACTCACACATCACCACGGGAACAACAAGGTTGATGTAGAGGCCCTCCATGATCGATCCCCACTCCGACAGTGCACCGGAACAGGGCTCCAGATGGACACACGGCGGAACAGAGACTTGCGGCGGTGGAAAAAGTGTTTCGGGAGGCTCTCTAGGGTTTTCCAGATATATGAGAATTTATAGGCGAGAGAACAATGCTAGAGGTCTCGGGAGGTGTCCCCAAGCTATCAGGGCGTGACCCCCCCTGGGCACCCCCTGATGGCTTGGGGGCAACACATGTGCCCTCCGATCTTCCTCCGAAGCTTCCAGGTATTATTTTGGTCCAGAAAAAATCATCAAAAGGTTTCAGGGTATTTGGACTTCGTTTGGTACAGTATTCTTGAAAAGCCAAACACACGCGGAAAACAGCAACTGGCACTTGGTACTGGGTTAATAGGTTAGTGCTCAAAAATAATATAAAACAACAAGTAATTGCCTAAAAAGTATGCTAGAATGATAATATAATAGCATGGAACTATCAGAAATTATAGATACGTTGGAGATGTATCAGTACTGTATGTGCTCACTTGCTTAGGTATAGGTATGAGTTGCATACTGTGATAGCAATGCTTATTGTTTACTCATGCATTAGATTAATCGATAAGGTGCTAATTTTCAATCAAACAATCTTGTCGATTATTCCTTCCGTAATGTGTACATTACGGCATCCAATGACCCTTCTTTCTGCAAAAAGTATTTGAAGGATCAACGGGGCCTAATAATGCAACACACGATAAGGACTTCTAATTTCCTTTTGTGTAGTTCAACTAAAATCAAGGTTGAAAAAGCAATGAGCAGAAGTTTTGATATCCCTGTGTGCACAAAGAGGTAATAAGGAAACAATTACGACCAATAACAGGTTGATGACTTATACATGCCCAGGAAAAACCATCTACATTATCTTAATGGGAAACAAACCAGGACAGTAAAAATTCTCAAACAATGTCATCGATTCATATTCAGACACATTATCTTAACAATACCTTGGTTAAGCATGTGGAAAGAAGGACAAAGCAGGATAGTAGCATTTCTAAAACAGTTTAATTGATAAGTGTTATAGTTTTCAACTAAGGTTCAGTAATTACTTAAGACCGGCATTGGTTAATTTAACAACTGGCGTTATATTAACAAAAAGCTTAAAGCGTTGCATTGGAGAGTGGGCGCAACAGGACCATGTGCTTCCATTCACGTATAAAGGGGTGATGCAGAGTTTGTTGTAACAAAGAAACAACTAGCATATCTGGGTTTGTCCCATTTTTGTTCACTTAATGGGAAAAGATAGCGATACAATAGCTTCACTACAACATTTATTCCAAAACAGTACTACTATTAAGTAGTACATCATGTGGATGAAGGCTTGTACTGACCTTTATTCAGCAAGATAGGAAACAACTCGTGAGGAGGATTAGAAAGAAATCTGCCTACACGGATAGGAAATGCGGTCTCCTTTGCGTAGTTCCCACTAAAATCAAGCAACGTTGCCGCTGTGACATTTTAGTCGAACTGCACAAAACACTCTTAAAACGAAAGGGTTTTGTGTAGTGCACCAAAAGGCCGCAATAGCAAGGAGGTGAAATAGATATCCCTGTTTGTGGAGGTAAAAGAAAATAATTACTGGCCAGTAAAAAGAAGCATATACCTTATCTTAATGGGAAACAAACAGGACAATAGCATTTCTAAAATAGTGGCAATTATTCATATTAACAAACATTATCTTTAAAATAACATTCGTTAAACGTGTAAATTACTTTTTACAGTGGCATTGCTTCAATTTTACAGTGGCATTATTAAATTAACAACAGCTAAACAGTCGTATGGGATAGGGGACACAACATCACCATATGCCTTCACATGTATAAAGGGGTGATGCAGAGTCTGTTGCAACAAAGAACCAAGCAGCATATCATGTTGGTCCCATTTATGTTCTCTTTCCACCTGCTCTTTCATATGTGAGGGCACCAAATCTAGTCCTGCACAAACTCTACTGCTTTGCCCCCACCTCCCGTTTTCTTTCCTTTTTCAACAAAGAGATTAGTTCCATATGGATGTGTGTACTACGCTACCCCTTTTTCCCTTTTCGACCCACATAGCGGTTGGATAGCCAGTATGTACTACTTCCCGCCTTCCCTTTCCTCTTTGAACCACATCCTACATTCATGCTACAAAGCTCCCCCCTTCTTTCCCGTTTGAACAGAGACCTAGATTTGACTGCTGAATTGAAAAGGACACACATGCAGCTAGAGCATTGTCGGTTTCAAAATAAGTTATACCATAGGGTCGTCGAGATGTGGCTAGGTGGGCGGTGGGAGACCGGATCTGGCCACACTACATACGATAGCGAGGAAGAAGGGGTCTGAGGCCCCCCGCGATGACTCTGGGTGAAAGAGAACAGCGGCATCGGGAGTGGATGCCCTCCCTCACCGACGGTGACAGCGACAACACTGCACCTCCTCTGCTTGCAAGGAGGACGGGATCCGGCCGGCTAATAGTCAAGCTGTGAGGGAGAGAGAGAGAGAGGCCAATAGAGTGTTATTTAGATTTGGAGAGGATGAGAGAGTGTGAAGAGAACAAACCCTAGCAAACAAGCGTTGAGGCTCCAGCATGTATATATATAGTGGAGAGAGTGTGAGGAGAGCAAACCCTAGAAAACAAGCGTAAGAGTGGAGTGGTTTTCTTTTTCTCTCCATAACAATCGTTTTAAATTGTGTATGAAACGAAACTCTTTATTTAACGTATCAGTCAAGAAAAACACTTTCTAAATTTCACGTGTGGTACATGACCCTCCGTTAAGTGAACAACCACACACACGTCAAATTATCAGAAAGGTGTGCTGCACCAACCTTCAATTTTAATTTTGTGGAGAAATTTAATTTTAATTATTTTGGGTATCTAGAGTTTGCCCTCTCCTAGTAATTATGGGTTCTTGTATTCACCCTACGTCAGTGTGCCACTGTATCTTGTTCTCCTCCGTCCGGGTTTTTACTCCACATCGTGGCAAAAATTCAGAACGAACTCATTAATAAAAATTTTATACAACTCAATGGTTTGTGTGGGAGGGAGACCTAGAGTCACATCGATCGATATGGTTGAGGGGGGAGGGAGAGACCGGAATTATTTACGTACCTATTATGTAGTAGTAGCAATATTTACATAGGTCTACCATCTCTCATTTGTGGACGTCCGGACCGCTGCCAAGCATGCTCCTGACCGCCCTAGCCCACCCAAACCCCCTACATTTCCCGCGCGCACTCCCCCCCCCCCCTCAAAACTTTCAGCAAAGCTCCAGAGCGTCGGTGCCGCATTCATGCTCGACCAGAACGGACGTGTCGTGGTTTTGTCACGGCAGATGTCCTCGTGCAAGGACTTAAGTGTGAGGCCATCGCCACTAGGTGGCGACTCAAAGGGGTTGGACGAGAACGGGAGACGAGTTTACCCAGGTTTGGCCCCTCCAATGGAGGTAATAGCCTACGTCCTGCTTTGTGTATGTATTGATGGTGATCTCGATTACAAGGGTGCGGAATTGCTAACCTAGCTTTCGAGGGGTTGTAACTTAGGTCTTTTGGCCCTAGGGGCTCGCCTTTATATACAGGTCGAGACCCTAGGTTTTACAACAGAGTTCGAGTCATATTACAACTCATAACCTATTATGTCTCTAACTCGCCTTGCCTCTCAAGCAAGGAATCTTTTGGCGTCTCCTGCCTTGTGGGCCTTGAGTCGCCGTCTTCACGTGCTTGGGCCGCCCGGCGACTCACTTAGTAACGGCCTTGCTTGCCTTGTCTTCAAGGGTACGGCCCATCTCCAGAGCCGCCATTACACTGACCCGGCCCAATGGGGCGGGTTATACCGTGGGGTTATATCACCGACATTAGGCCCCAGATTGATTTGAATTTATTCATGTCAATTTCCCTTACTTTCTCTTGGCGGCCTATCATCTGCCTGCATCTGCGTTCTTCATGAATCTCAAAACGCTGGCTTGCAACATTTCTAGACTTGTCATTTCCCATGTGCCTGTTAGTGACGTCATCCTGGCTGACCGTTGCCCTTCAGAATCATCATAACGAATCTTCTGAAAACCGCGCCAAATACGGACCGGTGCGAAAATCGAGGCGCTCCTCCAGCCACAACTTTATCGTAGCTGTTTCGTTTTTCTCAGGCCCGTTTCATTTTCTTCCCTTATAAATAAGTCCGTCGGGCCCCAGTGATAGCCTTCCCGTATTCTTCTTCCCCTCGCTTCTTCTTCGACCGAACACCACCGGAGCTTCGGAGGCATCGTTGGGGCTTCCAACTACGCCGTCATCATTGTCAAATCCTCTTGCAGTCGCCAGAGCGAGCTCGGCCACCTCCATTTTCGTCCCAACAAGATCTGGTACGAATCCTTCTCACTCAGGGTTTGATCCTTCCATTGTTCTTACCGTGTTCGTCGTGTTCGTCCGAGATGTAGTTCACAGATCCATACGCTCGATATCCCTTAATATTGTATAGCTCTAGTGCGGTCTTCGCCTTGTCTTTCTTATTAGTAGATCCGAAATGAGTCACCAAGGGAATTTTTGCATGCTGCTTCTTCGGTCCTTCCGTCAGCTAGAACGCATATTTCATCGCTTTTTTCCATTTATTTAGATCCATTCGAAAGAACGTCTTCGTAGAAAACTGTTTGTGAACTAGTTATTTTTTCTAAGTCTTTGTGCAAATATGCTGTTGATCTCCCTTGACCTTGCCGGCTTAGAATAGCAAATTATCGTAGGTGACTTATAATATGCACCGGCTTATTTTCTTCCTATCACCTTTGTAGTTGCTCCATAACCCGCCATGGCTCCTAAGAATTCCAAAGTCGGTAACTGGGTCAAGTCCAAAGAATCCAAGCTTACCTTAGATGACCTCGTGGACCAATGTTTCTTGCCAGCTCGAAAGGATATAGAGTGGCGAGCTCCCAAAGAAGAGCCTTATCCACAGCCGCGGCAAGGAGAAGTTGTAGTTTTTACCGATCATGTACGTAGAGGCTTCCGGCCCCCCGGCTCAAAGTTTTTCAGAGACCTTTTACACTTCTTCAACCTCAGGCCTCAAGACATTGGTCCTAATTCTATGACTAATATCTGTCAATTCCAAGTGTTATGCGAGGTATATCTCCAGGTCGAGCCATCTGTGACCCTTTTTAGGGAATTTTTCTATCTCAATCGTCAGACTGAAGTGAAGAATGGTGCTGCCTGTGAACTCGGTGGAGTTTCCATCCAAAAGTGGAAAAACAGCGCCTTTCCTGAATCAAAGCTGGCGAGTCATCCGAAAGGATGGAACATAAGCTGGTTCTATTGCAAGAATACTGCACCCAAAGAAGAGAATCCTCTGCCGGGTTTCAGACTGGAGCGGATCAGTAGCAACGTGGAATTCCTGGGTTGGCCAACAGGTGAAGAGAGGGATCTGTTAGCACCTCTTCGTACAAAACTGAGAGCTCTGACTGTGCATGGCTTAACTAGGATTGATTTGATCCGCTGTTGGTTGAAATGGCGAATCCAACCTATCAGCATGAGAGACAGCTTGATGTGTGATTACACAGGCGCCTTAACTGACCCTCAATGCTTCTCCCATGACAATATGACTGATGACGTCCTTAATAAAGAAACAAAGAAGTTCTTTTCCGACTCAAAAGAGCAATGCAGTGTTACCAGCTTGGGTCCATTCTATCTGCTAAATCCGCCACCTCCGGTATTGATCATTTTTACTCTGTCTTTTATTGATCTTACTTTGACCCGCCACTCTTACCATATGCTTTATATGCTGCTGAAGGACTCTATTTTTTGGAAAGTTATGCCTCAAGCCCCTGTTCCCTCATCGGGTAGAAAAAATGACCCGACCCCCCTGTCATCTTCGGGGGAGGAATCTGAGGTAGAACTTGACTCTCTTGGCCGCTTGTTTATTGAGCTTGCTGACGCGCCTTCTTATCAGGGTGACTCGGAATCTAGTCAAGTCGGCAAAGTTGAGGTAATTCCAATCTCCTCCAGTTTTGCAGAAATGTTTGTTCCCAGAAAGCCAAGACAGACAGTCCGGAAAGTTAAGTTGACACATCCAGATGCTCACTTGGCTCCTGATTTTCTTTTGAAGAAAGCACAGTTTGCCGGCACATTAAAACGCAAGACCTGCAGTGGTTCGGGCGACTTAGACCCCAGTTTGTCCCATTCACCGCCGGCTCGTAAAACACACATCGAGGTGCCTCATAGTCCAACTGATTCAGGTCCTAATGCCGGTTTGTTTAAGAAACCTCTTAGTCCTTCAAATTCACTTTATCAGGCTTCTCCTTCATCTTCAGGCGACTCAACTGCGACACATCTTCCCACTTTTAATGTCAACCGCGGGTAAGCTCCTGGATTTGCACAGTTGATTTATGTTTTTGTCCTTGGAGCCACTTTTTCCCTTGGCTTAATGCTTGTTTTCTGGCAATCATAGGGCCAGAGGTACTTTGTCGAAACGGGCTGGTGGGTCATCCTCTGGTACTGCAAACCAAAACATTCCAGACCCCCCGTCAGCGAAAACAACCACAGAAGTTGGCCTCTTTGTCGAGAAGGAGGCATACATGGGGGCTAAGCCGGCAGTCGACGTTGAGACGCCTAGGCCAGATGAGCCGGTCCTTATGGATACATCACCAAAGGCCCAAGGCACGTCGGACGACCCGTCTGCCAATCTGCCAAGCCTGGCTCGCCCTTCTAGCCCGGCGACCCATGCGGGTGACCCCATACCGCCGGCTGATGAGAACATGCCAGATGTTATCATTGTTAAGGAAAGCTTCCAAACTCCAATTGTTTCCACCTCCTTAGCTAAAATTGTGGCCAAAGATGAATCGGCGGATTTGAATAAAGGGAAAGCCAAACTAGAGATTCCAGAGTTGTCTGCACTTGGTGCTGAAGATTTACACCAGCAATACTTGGCCCGGCTGTCTGAGAGTCGGGGAATTGAAATCAGCATGATAAATGCTATGAAGGAAAAGTATGAGGTAAGATTTATGTTTTACCACTATCTTTATACTGTCATTAGCCTCCAAAGACCAGCTTATTATGGTAAGCTGGTTCCGTAAACTAAATATGACATGTAGTTGTTGTAGGACCGAAAGTATGTCTAGAGGGGGGGTGATTACACTACTTGACCAAATAAAAATCTACTTTTGACCAATTTTAGGTGTTGGGAGATTTTAGCATTCATAGCAAGTCAAGCACACCCTACACATGCATGTCTAAGAGTATAGCAGCGGAAAGTAACAACAAGCATGAGTAGTAAAGGAAGGGTAGGAAGATCAAACGCAATATGGAGACACGATGATTTTTCCCATGGTTCCGATAGGTGGTGCTATCGTACGTCCACGTTTATGGAGTCTTCAACCCACGAAGGGTAACGGTCGTGAGAGTCCACGGAGGGCTCCACCCATAAGGGTCCACGAAGTAGCAACCTTGACTATTCCATAACGGCTTCCGTCCACGAAGGACTAGCCTCACTATGGGTAGATCTTCACAAAGTAGGCGATCTCCTTGCCCTTACAAACTTCTTGGTTCAACTCCACAACACGAAGTAGGAGGCTCCCAAGCGACACCTAACCAATCTAGGAGGCACCACCCTCCAAAAGGTAATAGGCTCGGCAATGTCGATGAACTCCTTGCTCTTGTGCTTCAAGATGATAGACTCCTCAACACACAATCACTCTCTCACAGATTTGGCTATGGTGGAAGAGATTGATTTGGTGGAAAGCAACTTGGGGAGGCTAGAGATCAAGATTCATATGGATGGAGTGGAATGGCTTGATCTCAACACAAGGGTAGGTGGCTCTCTCTCAGAAAATTGGATGGGGAAAGTATGGAATAGTTCTGAGTGCTTCTCTTTCGAGTGGGTGGTGGTGAAGGGGTATATATAGGCATCCCCAAAAATCCAACCGTTACACCTAAAGTGACCAACTCGGTGACACCGATGTGTGAATCTCGGTGGTACCGAAGTGACCAAAAGGTAGCAACTTTTGAATCTCGGTGAGACCGATATATAAAACTCGGTGGTACCGATTAGGTGACCAACGGTCAGATTGTGCAACTCGGTGACACCGATTCAACAAACTCGGTGGTACCAATTTTGTGAATCGAGGTAACAGAAAGTTGGCAACCCAAACTCGGTGGCACCGAAGTGGAATCGGTTGCACCGATGTGCTAGGGTTTGGCATGGGTCTGTCTGAGTTTGGGAATCGGTGGCACCGAGTGGAAAGTGTTGGTTGCACCGATTTTCGATATTTAACTTTGGACGGACTTTTGTGGAAGAGCTTGTGGGTGTTTTTGGTGACTATCACTTGTGCACGTATGAGCATTTTGTTCACCAACAGTACCTTACCCCCTTTTAATAGTATTGACTTTCCTATGGACTCAAAGTGATTTCTCACAAAGTAAAATGTAGAGTCCTCTTGCTTGAAGCTTTGCCAATCTATTTCCTTGCATCTTGGGGTTATCCACAATCTTTTTGCCATCCCTATCATTGAACTTTTCCTGAAATATGCTTACTAGAAACATTAGTTCAATGACATATATGTTGTTATTAATTACCAAAACCACCAAGGGAGCAAATGTGCTTTCAGTTGTAGCCACCAAGGACCGGCGCATCTTTTTGAGATGAGTCGAGTCTTTGTCGGTAGTGTGAAGAATTCGACCTGTAGCCCCCAAGGGCCGGCTCATCTTCTTGAGATGAGTCGGGTCTTTAAATAATGTTGGAAGAAATCGACCTGTAGCCCCCAAGGGCCGGCTCATCTTCTTGAGATGAGTCGGGTCTTTAAATAATGTTGGAAGAAATCGACCTGTAGCCCCCAAGAGCCAGCTCATCTTCTTGAGATGAGTCGGGTCTTTCCATATGAAGAAATTTTAAGAAAAACTGGCATGCATTATCTCCCCAAGTGTCAAGGATATTGCTTGCAATCTGCTTGGGACTTTGAGAAAAATAATTTTGAATGGCATTAGCCCCCTAAGGGTCAAGTGGTCCGTTGTAGGGCGGCTTGAAGCTTTTGTAGAAATATGTGCTGATAATTCTTGTATATCTTGTCAGGGATATGTAGGAGATGTTGAATCTATTGTTGTAAAACTGCAGAAACGCCTCAAGGAAGAGATAAAACTGAAAGCTGAGGCTGAGCGTGTGGCGGCTCGTTTTGAGGAATCTGCACAGCAGGCTAATGAACGCCTTGAATAAGCCGTAAAGTTATTTGAGGCGGAAAAGGCCACCCTTTTGAAACGTGTTGAGAAGGCTGAAGGGAAACTAGATCCGTTGAAGGTGAAATACGCCACTATTGTGAAAAAAATAAACGAGATGCTGACGACAATCTTCGGTATGTACTCTGTCTCTCTTTTGTAAATTCGCTGGCTTATGATGATACAACGGCTCATTGTCTCTGTTTTACTTTAAGTGCAGGACGAAAAGACCCTAATTTTGTAGAATTGCCAATTGTGAAATTGAAGGCAATCTTCACCTATGTAGAGCAGTTGTTCACAGGATCTGTCTACTCCATTATGGCGGTGAAGAATTTAAAACACCCGCCCAGGACCATCAAGGACATGCTAAAACATCTCTCCACAGTGCCACAATGGGTTACCGAGACTCGGAAAGCGGCGGCTCGAGGAGGGGCCAATATGGCTCTTGCTCGAGCGAAGGCATACTTGCCGGAGTTAGATCTTTATCTCTTAAAGGGCGGCTTTCCCGAGTTCAAACTTGATGGCTCACCATTTACTCATTCAGACTATGCCAAGTGCGTCACAGAGACTCGGCCATTGGCGACTCTTATAGCTGAAGAGATTGATCTCTCGAAGTACCATCCTGCATACTCCAATGATAATGAACGTATCAGCGCGCCCAAAGATGAGTCATCTAAGTTGGTGCCACCTTGTCGTAAGAGAAACTTTGCTCCTGATGTTGACGCATCATCTTTTGTTGAGGGGATATCCAATTTTGAATCTTTGATATCAATTCGATGGCAACAGAAGGGCCAGCAGGTTGACGAGGATGATGAGCCAGCGGAGTCAGACCTAGAGGCGGCTGATGAGGAGAAGGCATGAAGGCAGCCCTGAAGATAAATGAGTCGCCAATCTAAGCTAGCTCCCAAGTGTTGGGGAAAACTTGAGTACTGTGTGGCTCCTTTATGAGCCTGTAATAGGGGTAGTCTTGAAACTTGTTTGAAATGCTTTGTCGTGCCATCATGCACGTGCGCACCTTTGTTGGTGAAGACCTCAAATCTTTCGAGCTGTTTTGCTGAGATTGGATTGTGCTGCATTTTTGCTTGTCCTTGAATATCTTCTGATGCTGTGCTCAATGAGTCGCTTGATTGAAATAGAAAGGATAAGTCAAAAACAAGCCGGCAAAAGAACTTGACTTTCGAGGGCCAAGTCTTTGTTGAATCTTTCCACAGTAACATTGAGGTTAAGTGATTTGAACTTGGTCATAATTGGACCGTGGTTGTTAACCCGAATGCTCATATATGAGCCGGTAACAGGGACAATTTTTTTCCTGAAAAATCATAATGTGATAACAAAAATTTATTTATATAAAGTACTGTTAATAAGCCGGCTCAATGAGACTCGGCAAAAAGAGACGGGCTTTCGAGGCTCAAGTCTTGCTTCAATGAAGCGGGTATGATAACCCATGGTTTATCCTAGCTTTCTGTATGCCGGCTCTCACGTGACTCAAGCCGGTGTTTTAACCTTGAGAAGTTCAGGGTCCAAAAAAAGATTGACTTGCAAGAGTACACGGGGTCACCTGATCGGAGTCGCATCAAGCATACAGGCAGGTTTAACCATATATTGTGGCGTTGTTGCCAGATCACGAGGGTGAGAAAGCGAAACTCGATGAGTTGGAAGCCACCAAGTGACCGATGTTGCAAACAATAAAGACTCATGCTCAATTTGTAGGCTGAAACGACAAATACCCCGAGTTTTGGGGGTGCCGGCTTTATTATATTTGAACATAAGGAAGTATGTACAGAATTTGTAAGGGGGGTTACAAAAAGGGAGCCGGTGGCTTTTAAGTATAATAAGGCCGCAGGTGAGCAATGTTCCAGTGCCGGGTTGTCTCCTCTTCAGAGGTGTATGATCCTTCTCGTAAGTCCACCAGATAATATGAACCATTATTGAGGTTTCTGCTGATAAGGAAAGGACCCTTGCTACTTCTTGAGCATGCGTTGGTTTTCCCTTGAAGAGGAAAGGGTGATCCAGCAAAGTAGATAAGTATTTCCCTCAGTTGTTGAGAACCAAGGTATCAATCCAGTAGGAGATACAAGCAAGTCCCCAATCGATGTACCTACACAAATAATCAAACACTTGCCCCCAACGCTATAAAGGGGTTGTCAATCCCTTCACGGTTACTTGCAAGGATGAGATCTGATAGAGATAGATATAAAAGATTGCTAGAACGGAAAGTAAAACAAAAGTAAAAATAATGCAGCTAAGTATTTTTGGTATTTTTGGTTTTAGATCTGAAAGTATAATATGGAAAATAGACCCAGGGGCCATAGGTTTCACTAGAGGCTTCTCTCATGAAGGAAAATAATACGGTGGGTGAACAAATTACTGTCGAGCAATTGATAGAAAAGCGAATAATTATGACGATATCCAAGGCAATGATTATGCATATAGGCATCACGTCCGTGTCAAGTAGACCGAAACGATTCTGCATCTACTACTATTACTCCACACATGGACCGACTCCTGCCTGCATCTAGAGTATTAAGTTCATGAAGAACAGAGTAACGCATTAGGTAAGATGACATGATGTAGAGGATAAACTCAAGCAATATGATGAAAACCCCATCTTTTTATCCTCGATGGCAACAATACAAATACGTGCCTCGCTACCCCTACTTTGTCACTGGGTGAGGACACCGCAAGATTGAACCCAAAACTAAGCACTTCTCCCATTGCAAGAATTACCAATCTAGTTGGCCAAACCAAACCAATAACTCGAAGAGACTTGCAAAGATATGAAATCATGCATATAAGAATTCAGAAAAGACTCAAATAATATTCATAGATAAGCTGATCATAAACCCACAATTCATCGGATCTCGACAAACACACCGCAAAAGAGTATTACATCAGATAGATCTCCTTGAAGATCATGAAGAACATGGTATTGAAGAACAAAGAGAGAGAAGAAGCCATATAGCTACTAGCTATGGACCCGAAGGTCTGTGGTAAACTACTCACGCATCATCGGAGGGGCAATGGAGTTGATGTAGATGCCCTCCGTGATCGATTCCCCCTCCGGCAGATTACCGGAAAAGGCTCCAAGATTGGAACTCACAAGAACAGAGGCTTCCGGCGGCGGAAAAGTATTTTCGTGGCTCTTTTTAGTATCCAGGGAATATTTGGGAATTTATAGGCCGAAGAATAGGGTTAGGAGGGCTGCCGTGGGGCCACAAGCCAGAGAGGCGCCCCCCCCCCCCTAGGGCGCTCCGTTAATTGATATTTGTAATAATTTGGAAATGAAGGGACAGGGGCGCTTTTTAAAGCACTTCTTTTTGCATAAAAATATTCAATCTCACTAAAGAAAAATGTTTTATTTAAAACATTTTTTTTCTTTTTAGAAAAGAAATGGAAATTATTTCGAAATCCGCCCTGGTGGCTTGTGACGCCACGGCAGGTCTCCTGCCTTCATCTCCAAGTTTGCTGGGTTTCTTCTGGTCCAAGAAAAATCATTCCGAAGATTTTATTCCGTTTGGACTCCGTTTAATATTCCTTATCTGCAATACTCAAAAACAAGGAAAAAACAGAAACTGGCACTAGGCTCTAGATTAATAGGTTAGTCCCAAAAATAATATAAAATAGCATATTAATGCATATAAAACATCCAAAACAGATAATATAATAGAATGGAACAATCAAAAATTATAGATACGTTGGAGACGTATCAAGCATCCCCAAGCTTAATTCCTGCTCGTCCTCGAGTAGGTAAATGATAAAAACAGAATTTTTGATGTGGAATGCTACCTAACATATTTATCCATGTAATATTCTTTATTGTGGAATGAATATTCAGATCCATAAGATTCAAAACATAAGTCTAATATTGACATAAAAAAAGTAATACTTCGAGCATACCAACAAGGCAATTGTGTCCTTTCAAAATAACATGGCCTTAGAAAGTTATCCCTACAAATCATATGGTCTGGCTATGCTCCATCTTCCCCACACAAAGTATCTAAATCATGCACAACCCCGATGACAAGTCAAGCAATTGTTTCACACTTTTTATGTTCTCAAACCTTTTCAACTCTCACGCAATACATGAGCGTGAGCCATGGATATAGCACTGTAGGTGAAATAGAATATGGTGGAGGTTGCAAGGAAAAAGGAGAAGATAGTCTCACAACAACTAGGCGTATCAACGGGCTATGGAGATGCCCATCAATAGATATCAATGTGAGTGAGTAGGGATTGCCATGCAACGGATGCACTAGAGCTATAAGTGTATGAAAGCTCAAAAAGAAAACTAAGTGGTTGTGCATATGATGAAAAATTCCACTAGTTATATGAAAGTGACAAAATAGGAGACTCTCTATCATGAAGATCATGGTGCTACTTTGAAGCACAAGTGTGGAAAAAGATAGTAGCATTGTCCCTTCTCTCTTTCTCTCATTTTTTTTCTCTTTTTTTTATATTGGTGGGCATCTTTGGCCTCTTTTTTTTATTTGGGCTTCGCTGGCCTCTTTTATTATTTGTAAAGTCCGGAGACTCATCCCAACTTGTGAGGGATTCATAGCTTCCATCATCCTTTTCTCTCACGGGACAATGCTCTAATAATGAACATCATCACACTTTTATTTACTTACAACTCAAAAAATTACAACTCGATACCTAGAACAAAATATGACTCTATATGCAATATGAAAGTGATGGTGCGTGTCATGAAAAACGGAACGGTGGAAGTTGCATGGCAATATCTCTGAATGGCTATGGAAATGCCATAATAGGTAGGTATGGTGGCTGTTTTGAGGAAGGTGGGTTTGATGCACCGGCGAAAGTTGCGCGGTACTAGAGAGGCAAGCAAAGGTGGAAGGGTGAGAGTGCGTATAATCCATGGACTCAACATTAGTCATAAAGAACTCACATACTTATTGCAAAAGTCTATTAGTTATCGAAACAAAGCATTAGACGCATGCTCCTAGGGGAGAGGTTGGTAGGAGTTAACCATCGCGCGCTCCCGACCCTCACACAAAGGTTGACAATCATTAAACAAATCATGCTCCGACTTCGTTACATAACGGTTCACCATACGTGCATGCTACGGGAACCACAAACTTCAACACAAGTATTTCTTCCAATTCACAACTACTCACTAGCATGACTCTCATATTACCATCTTCATATCTCAAAACTATATGCAAGGAATCAAACTTCTCATAGTATCCAATGCACTTAATATGAAAGTTTTTATTATATCCCTCTTGGATGCCCATTATATTAGGACTAAATTCATAACCTAAACCAATTACCATGCTGTTTAAAGATTCTGAAAATAATATATGTGAGGTACGAGAGTTTTTATTATATCCCTCTTGGATGCCCATTATATTAGGACTAAATTCATAACCTAAACCAATTACCATGCTGTTTAAAGACTCTCAAAATAATATAAGTGAGGTACGAGAGTTCAATTATTTCTATAAAATAAAACACCACCGTGCTCTAAAAAAGATATAAGTGAAGTACTAGAGCAACATTGCCTAGCTCAAAAGATATAAGTGAAGCACATAGAGTATTCTAATAAATTCACGATTCAGCGTGTCTCTCTCAAAAGATGTGTGCAGCAAGGATGATTGTGGCAAACTAAAAAGCAAAGACTCATATCATGCATCTTGATCTGGTGATAGCCGGAGTATGCATCTAGGAAGCACAGACGCTCACAACCCGTCGTAGAGTCAATGATCTGATTAATACGTGGGAGAGCAAAAGGATCCTTCTGACAAGCTTTGTTGAGATCTATGTAATCAACACACATGCCCCATGTGCCATTCTTTTTCAGAACAAGCACCGGGTTTGCCAACCATTCAGGGTGGAAAACTTCAACGATAAACCCGACAGCTAGGAGCCGGGCCACCTCTTCCCCAATGGCCTTGCGCCTCTCCTCATTAAAACGATGAAGGTATTGGTGTACTGGTTTCATCTTTGGATCCACATTAAGGTGGTGCTCAACGAGTTCTCTCGGGACTCCAGGCATGTCAGAAGGCTTCCATGCAAAGATGCCTCGATTCTCATGGATGAACTCGATGAGAGCGCTTTCCTATTTGGGATCTAAGCCGGTCCCAATAGTGAACTGCTTGGACGAATCGCCTGGTGTGAAATCGATTTGCTTCGTATCTTCAGCCGGCTTAAACTTGAGCGAAGGTTTCGACTCAATATTGGGTTTCTTGAGGGGGCTCATATCGGTCGGGTCAACATTGGCGGTATAGAACTTCAATTCTTCAACCGCGCAGGCCGACTCCGCATAAGCCGCATCTCCTTCCTCGCACTCTTGAGCTATCTTCCGGCTTCCGTCCACGATAATGGTGCCATCCGGTCCTGGCATCTTGAGCTTGAGATAGACATAGCAAGGCCGGGCCATGAAACGAGCATAAGCCGGTCGTCCAAAGAGGGCATGATAAGGGCTCTTTATCTTGACCACCTCAAACATCAGGGGCTCGCATCTGAAATTGCGCTCGTTGCCGAAAGCGATGTCAAGTTTGATCCGCCCAATTGGATAAGCCGACTTCCCGGGAACGATCCCGTGAAAACCCGTTGTTGAGGGAAGCAACTTGCTCTCAGGTAGGTTCATGCGGCGAAAAGTTTCATTGTATAAGATGTTTATGCTACTGCCTCCGTCCACAAGGACCTTGGACAAGGTGTAACCGCCAACTTGAGGTGCCACCACCAAAGCTAAACCACCAGGGTTGTCAACCCGGGGGGGATGGTCCTCCCTGCTTCAGGTAATTGGATGTTCGGACCAGTTAAGATACCTGGGAACTGCTGGTTCAGCCAGTGTTGACGGCTCTGCTCTTGACCTTACTGTCCCGCTTGCAAGTACTAGTGGTGAAAACATGGTACTGGCTGCTATTTAGCTGTTTGGGATTATTTTGGAAGACACCTTGGTTACTATGCTGCTGATTGCCTTGGCCAGAAACCTGTCCGCCGCCGTTGCCTCCCCGCTAATAAAATTCAGCTCCTGAGCCGCCCCGCGGCGTGCTAGAGCCGGCTGGTTCTCCAACCGTGGATGGAATTTGAGCCGCCCTGGTTCCGACTATGAAGACAGTAACTTGACGAGGTGGCTCATGAACCTCCTCGAGGATCTTGGTCTCCAATGAGCCCCCAAGCCTGCCATCACAAAGAGGACAGATTGACTCAGTGTCTTTATTGGAAAACTCGCCATCTGGGCTAACAAGGGTGCTCTCGCTAGAAGCCGGTTTATCCAAGAGGTCAACTTCCTTGGTGGAAACGACGAGGTCGTGAGGCCGGCCGGTTTGACGTCGGCCGGGTTGGGCGCGCCGAGCCGGCTCGACGATGTTGGTGCAGATGTCCGACTCGGGCACCGACGCGCCGATCTGACCGATGAAGACGTGGATCTTCCCAAAGGGCACCCGGTACCCATACTCAATCGAGTCGGCCTCGGGGCCCCAGTTTGAGTCGTCGATGTAGATCTTGCCGCGGCGGCTCATGGTCATCCGGCCGACCGCGAATCTCTCGAACCCTGGAAGAGCTCCCTTCGAGAACTCAACTCCACCGGGCGAAGGCCCCACGGTGGGCGCCATCTGTCGTGGTTTTGTCACGACAGATGTCCTCGTGCCAGGATTTAGGTGTGAGTCCATCGCCGCTAGGTGGCAACTCAAAGGGGTTGGACGAGAACGGGAGACGAGTTTACCCAGGTTCGGCCCCTCCAATGGAGGTAATAGCCTACGTCCTGCTTTGTGTCTGTATTGATGGTGATCTCGATTACAAGGGTGCGGAATCGCTAACCTAGCTTTCGAGGGGTTGCAACTTAGGTCTTTTGGCCCTAGGGGCTCGCCTTTATATACAGGTCGAGACCCTAGGTTTTACAACAGAGTCCGAGTCACATTACAACTTGTAACCTATTATGTCACTAACTCGCCTTGCCTCTCAAGCAAGGAATCTTCTGGCGTCTCCTGCCTTGTGGGCCTTGAGTCGCCGTCTTCACGTGCTTGGGCCGCCCGGCGACTCACTTAGTAACAGCCTTCCTCGCCTTGTCTTCAAGGGTACGACCCATCTCCAGAGCCGCCATTACACTGACCCGGCCCAATAGAGCGTGTTATACCGTGGGGTTATATCCCCGACAGGACGCGACCTCTCACTGGCGCTGGCAATAATACATGACATGCAAGTTACAAAAAGCATTACCGTCAAATTTGTATGTGAAAGGAGCTTCCTATGATTTAATTTTCACAATATACATCTGATATGCTATTAACCTTATCAATAGTCAAAGGCAGTCTCGAGAAACACATTAGGCCCTATATATATGGATGGAGGGAGTACATATTATATAAACTTGTAAAGTGTAACACTTTATTTTGCTCCATGCGCGATGCATCAACATGAAACCAGACTTAAATCACGAGGGTGGGGCAGTTTCGCGTAGTCGGTTTGATAGAGAGAGTGAGATAAAGATGTACGCACTCTCTTTTGGCGGGTAAAAGATCTACTCGTATGTACATAACATGTGTGAGTGTGTAGTGGACAGCTTTAGATCATTCGAAGGACAAGATAACATGCGTGAATGTGTAATTTTAAGGGTACTATAGAGAGAGTGTGTACATGTGTGAGAGAGGCGCCTATAGAGGGAATTGCTCGATGGACATATACCTGGAGAACTACTTTCAAAAAAATATGGAGAAGTTGAGTGAGAGAAGGCCCCCCTCCGTTTCTTTTCAGTGGGTACTACCGTCCAATCATAAGTATTGGTGGTTTCTAAGAGAGTACTATATGAGCGAGAAGTGATTCAACGAAGAGTGATGGTTGCTTCGTCCCTCCAACTTACTTCCAGGCCTATGTGATTTGATGGCTCATTGGTCATTATTACTGCAGCGGTACAAGCATGGCGAGTCTCAATTGTACTAATACACTCTTACTTTGGTGCATGACACGTGGACCCGGATGCTGGATGTCCCATGATTCAGCGAAAGGAGGTAGAATGATTTCGGAGCCAGGAACCGCGGAGTAGAGCGTGTGCACCCTTTTTTCATTATGCAATAAAACCAATTATCTCCACTCTTACAACGGAGGAGTGCGAAACACAGCAACCCAGTGAGTACGTACATGGCACACCTCACACTACCACCATATTTCTTGGACTTCGTGCAACACCTAGCTCTATACTACTACCATAATTTCTCAGGGCGATAAAATTGTATACAATGATATGAAGCTTTCAACTTTTGTTTCATGTATCTTGCCTCCAAGGTTGCCCCGTTACAACATTCCATCAAATACAAAGGGAAAAACTAACATGCAAGCTGATGCATCTCAATGATTCACAGATCATAGCCAATATTTACATTACAACAAACGACAAAAGCTATGAGAAGTTGTACAAATAAATAAAAAGGGATCGATACAATCCCTTGCCTTGAAACCTAAACCCTAGACAGGCTTTAATTTCCAGGCGAGGTTCAACCTGTCAAAAAAAAGAAGTCTGGAACCCATGGACCCTCCGATCATTTTGTGCAGTTCCACTAAAATCGAGCTGAGCATCTATGTTGTCAAAGATTTTGAATAAGTGTGATTAGAATAATAGTAGTGGCACTAGTTGATGAGACATAAACTCACAAATAGAAGCTGGAAGAGCTACGTGCGGCGCAAAGAAGTAGAGAAAGATCCACATGGAGCGACGTGGGAAGCTGGGCGGTAGAGCAAGTTGGCTCCAAAGGAAGTTGTACCTGAGGGATGTCGGGATGTAGATAGGCGGGCATCGGGAGGCGGGATCTACCCACACTATGACATGAAGCAAGGGGCGAAGGCTACCGCGCTGGAGCTTTCTGAGAGAGAACGGCAGGGCTATGGGTTTTCTCCCTCGCCAACGGCGACCGCGTCTACGCAAAGCATCCACCCCTTCCCCCGGCGGACGGGATCAGGCTGGATATGTGACCAGCTATGTGACCACTGTTGTTTTGTGTGAGAGAGTGTGAAGAGGGCAACGCCAACAAGCAAGTGTGTAGTATCTTGGCTTGAAGATGGACGTCCACATGTCGTCCATGTCGGTGCTCCTGACATGCGGGTCCCGCATGTCAGCAAGAGGGGGGAGAGAGAGCGGCGCTGGCGCGGGCGCGCTAGCTGGGCCGCTAGCCTGGCTCACAATTCCCATACTACGCAGTATGATTGGTTGCTCAACTGCCCCTTAAACTTAAAGGAAGAGAAGGACGAATCATATACCAGTGTTTTGCCAACGACATGAAGCGAATCTTGCAAGCCATCCTAGGAGACTATATCCATCACCAGGAAGAAGAGAAGTGAAGGCATAATTTCTTTAGGATAAGCCTGATATATCTAGTACAGTAACAGTGGTCGAATTGCTGCATAGCCCCCTAATACAAATTTGGCAAATCCTCATTCTAAACTTAGTGCACCATTGAGGTAAGTAAATATTAGTAGGCACACAGGTAGCCAACACAGTGGGGTCATTCCGGATAATGTGTTTCGAGCAGCGGTCTCAAAGACTGAAGCTCTTCTTGCAAGTATCAACAGGTCAGAATGCCAAATAAGAGTTTCTTGTGGTCGAAATCAAATGGTAACCTATTTCTATTAATCTCAAAATCTTACAAACAAGCTTTTACAATGAGTTTCGCTACAACACCTGCTGCTCTAGCCCTCTTTATGTTCAAGATGAGAACCTATTCTCTGGGACCGGTACCATTGCGGAAGTTATGGTGTGGAAGTCTTCTAGTGTGTCTTCCCCTTCAAGATCTCGAGTACACTAGAGGAGAGGTATAGAAAGTCAAAGTATAAATCAAAGTGAAAGTAAGAAGTATAAGTAGTAGGCTCCTTTTTACCGTGCTCGTCTCGCCATTCGAGGCCTGATAGTCTGATGTATAGTTTCAAAAGGCAAGTAATTTTTTCTAGACAATGACGCTTTATTCTCCAATGAATGGAGGTGGAATAATTTCTTGAGATAGAGAAAGCTACATCTCGACTTTATTTAAACAAAAGAAAAAGGTTAGTCCTGCTCCTAGACTTCCAATTCCAAGTAGTAGTAATGGAAAGTTAAGAGATTGTAAACTCGTTATTTAGGCTAGCTACTTTTCTGAAAGTGAGAAGCAAAAATGTTCTGATAAAGACGTTCTTTAGTAATATCATCATGACTTTCGAAATCTTGTGCGGTAGCAATACCAAACCAAATTCGACGAGTAGTGGGTCCTGAGCTCCTGTGGCCTCGGATGTAGATACCAGTCCCCTAGACCCAGGAGTAGTAAGTTTTCTCTCTTTTTTGGTTTATTTCTTTTTTGTTTTCTCTTTTTCCCTTTTTTTGTTTTGTTTCAAAATTCAAACAGAGTTTGAATTTGAGTTTCTTTTCAACAAAGCATCACTTCTAAATTAAAAAATCAATATTTAGAGATGGTTGAACATTTCTTTTGGGCAAATTGAGCAATTAAGTTCACATTTATATTTTTAATTGGAATTGGAATTTGATTTTAAAACCAAAGTTATTTCAGATCCCCTTTTGAAAATAGGCAGGGGTCTAGATCATTGGTTGGACTTGTGAACTTTCATTTCCTGGCAAAATAATTTCCAAAGTGATACGGGGCCAACCCGTGGGTGTCGATCTTTTCACACGATGGAGGGGAAAAGGGAGAAACCAAAGAGAAAACACAAACACTCAAGAACGGTCTCCAATCACACATCCACTAGATCCATGGAAAACACACGAGATACACTGAACCAAGTTCAACCAAGGATACATGCAACGGAGAGTCTTCCCACTCCGGAGGAGGGGCCTTGATATCCTGGAGGATCTTCCGTACATGAGGGGCCTTGGCTCCACTAGGATCTTCTCAAATAGAGGTCATCTCCATGGTAGGAGGTAAGTGGAAGGAGCTATGCTCAACAAACTCTAATGCTAAAAATAAGCTAACCCTATATGGAGGAGGGAGATGTCTATTTATAGTCCAAGATGAGTGGGGGTGACAAAGAGGGGATACATGGGCCTTGGGCCCACATCTGCCCACGTAGGGGACGGATGTCCGGGCCGGAGGCCGAACGTCCAAGGCTTCAGGACGGGCCGGATGTCCTGGCCGGGGGCCGGATGTCCGGGGCTTCAGATGTTGTCGGATGTTCGGGCATCGGCCGGATGTCCGGGCTCAGTCTGGTCAGAGAGCGCCAGCTTCTGGTGTCTCCTAGCTGGATTTCCGGGGCGAGACCGGATGTCCGAGGCGAGGCCGGATGTCCGGCCACTGTAGATGGGCCGGTCCTGCCTTGGTGTTGGCGGGAACTTCAGGCACCAGATGTCCGGGCCCTTGGATGGATGTCCAGCCGCTGGGAGATCTTGCAACCTTCCCTTGGTGATCTCCTTCATCCGTCTTCACGTCCATCTTCATAGTTGCTTGACCATCACTCCGAGCGTCTCCGAGGTTGTCTACATGGTACCTAAGCATGCATAGGATTTCCGCTTGAGGTAGCATCCATGTTCATAGAGTATCAAATGGAGAATCACTAAGGAGGGATGTTACCTCGGTTTCAATGGCACGTGCTCGAGCTCTTGTCATAGGACCACTTGGAGCTTAAAGTGTTGGTGTAGAATCCATGGGGATGACCATGGGGATGTTCCGCATCATCTCCCCCCTTGGGAAAAGATCCATTCTCAGATCGAGATCCTCATCACCATGGAAAGGGGATAGGTCCTTGACGTTGAAGATGTCGCTCACATTGTACTTCTTGCGTGCAATGTCGATCTTGTAGGCGTTGTCGTTGTAGCGTGCAGGCACCTTGAATAGTCCGTCAGCTCGAGGAAGTAACTTGGAATTGTGTTCATTGGGGAATCTATCCTTCTGAAGGTGTAGCCACACAAGATCATCGGTGTTGAACACCATGGGGTGCTTGTTAATGTTGCGCTTGTTGGTGACTTGTTCCACTTGACGTTCAATTGTGCGCCTTGTTTCTTCATGCATCTTCTTGATGTAGCTTGCCCTTGCGCTTGCGTCTATGTTCACTCATTCTTGAAGTGGTACCAGAAGAATGTCCAATGGGGACAAACGATTGAAGTCGTACACCACTTCGAAGGGTGACTTGCTAGTGGTGGAGTGGCACGCACGATTGTAGGCGTACTCGGTGATGGGTAGGCACTCTTCCCATTCCTTGATGTTCTTCTTGGTCAACACGTGAAGTAGCATAGACAACGTCTGGTTGGTGACCTCCGTTTGGCCGTCAGTTTGTGGATGATAGGCCGAAGAGAAGAGTAGCTTGATTCCGAGCTTAGCGCATAGAGTCTTCCAAAAGTAGTTTAGGAAGTTGACGTCACGGTCCGACACAATGGTCTTGGGGACTCCATGTAGTTGCAAGATTTCCCTACAAAAGATATTTGCAACATGTGAAGCATCGTCTATCTTGTGACATGGAAGAAAATGTGCCATTTTGGAGAAACGATCCACAACAACAAAAACGGAATCATGGCCATTCTTAGTTCTTGGTAAACCAAGCACAAAGTCCATGCTTATATCTTCCCAAGGTGCAAAAGGTATTGGAAGTGTCATGTATAGACCATGGGATTGAGCTTTTGACTTAGCTTGGCAACATGTAGAGCAACGGTTGGTGAAGCGTGCCACATCACAGAACATCTTTGGCCAAAAGTACTTGTGGGAGAGCTTGGCAAATGTCTTTTCACATCCAAAGTGACCCATGAGTCCTCCACCGTGAGCCTCTTGCAAAAGCAACAAACGAAGAGAAGACTCGGGTATGCAAAGTTTGTTAGCACGCATAAGATAGCCATCTTTCATGTAATACTTCTCCCAACAACTGTTAGCTTGACATTTGGTATATGGAGTAGCAAACGAAACATCATGCGCATACAAGTCTTTGATGTTCTCAAAACCAATGACATTCAATTTAAGTTGAGTAAATAGCATGCATTTGCGGGAAAGAGCATCCGCGACAACATTTTCTTGACCCTTTATGTACTTGATGACATAAGGGAAAGACTCAATGAATTCACTCCATCTAGCATGTCGTTTGTTCAACTTCATTTGACCTTTAAGTTACTTAAGCATTTCATGATCGGTATGAATGAGAAATTCTCGTGGTCGAAGATAATGCTCCCAGACATGCAAAACTCTCACCAAAGCATATAATCCTTTATCATATATGGGTTAGTTAAGTTGTGCACCAGAAAGGTATTCACTAAAGTACGCAATTGGGCATTTCTCTTGTATCAATACACCTCCAATGCCATTACCACTATCGTCACAATGCACTTCAAAGGTTTTGTTAAAGTTGGGTAATGCAAGCAAAGGTGCGTGTATAAGCAAAATTTTAAGCTCATGAAATGCGGTGTCTTGGGATGGTCTCCAAACAAATTGTGCATTCTTCTTTCTTAAAGCATATAAAGGTGATGCAATCGTGCTAAAATCCTTAACAAAGTGACGGTAGAAGCCGGCTATCAAAGGAAACTACGCACTTGTTGCAAGTTCGTGGGAGGGGCCCAAGTTTCAATAGCATCAATTTTAGATTCATCAACTTGAACACCCTTATAAGATACTACAAATCCTAGGAAAACAACCTTGTCTACACCAAAAGTACATTTCTCCATTTTGGCATAAAGTTGCTCTTTTCTAAGAACTTGCAATACTTCCCTAACATGTGCAACATGCTCCTCTAAAGATTTGCTAAACACAAGAATATCATCAAAGTATATGACAACACAATGACCAATGAGATGTCTAAGGACATAATGAATCACACACATGAATGTACTAGGCGCTTGAGATAGACCCATAGGCATAACCAATCATTCATAAAGGCCAAACTTGGTTTTGAAAGCGGTTTTCCATTCATCACCTTCTTGCATGCGTATTTGGTAGTAGCCACTTTTAAGATCAATTTTAGAGAAAATTATGGCACCATATAGTTCATCTAGAATGTCATCAAGGCGAGGAATTGGATGGCAATACCAAACGGTGATAGCATTAATGGGATGGCAATCGGAACACATACGCATACTACCATCTTTCTTAGGCACAAGAATAACCATAAGAATAACCATAACCACTTCTCCATAGAACATGGACAATTGCATTATATGGCATAGGATGGAGATGCAGATTTTGACCAAGAAGGCCCAGAACCAGAACAAGAAGATTAAGAAGAACTCGCCACCGACGAAGAAGACGAGCAGCCCCAAGAGCAGCCACCACAAGAAGGCTACACCACCTACGCGGACCTCTACACTCTCCAGGGCTCCATCAATGATATGAGCAGCCTTTCTGAGTCCCTGAGAGAGACGTCTGCTCACATGAGCTCGAGCTTCTCCAACTAGAGCCAAGTATGGGCTCCTGGCCAACCGCCACAATGATCTCGCAGGTTTGGGCTTGCACACGTTTAAGCTTGGGGGGAGGTCACTACCACATCTACATAAAGATGTGGCAGTGTGTGAATTAAATTTTAATGAGGTTGTACTTAAGCTCGTGAAGATTAGAACACTCGTGTTGGTTTGTTCCAACATTTTTCTTTTTATTTTCTTTTGTTTTGCTTTGACTTTGTGATTTTTTGTTTGCAAGTTATTTTTCAAAAACCCAAAAACCAAAAAAATAGAATAATCCTTGCCTTGCTCTTATTCTTTTTCCCCTTGGAGTTTTTTTGCATTTTGTTTTCAGAGGCGGACAACAAGGAATGCAAGAATAAGGAAGAGAAGTGTGTAAATTCACAATTGTGAAGGTATGTCCTATGAGTCCTATCGTTTGCACTTGAAATACTTAGAGTAGATGTAGGTGTAGTGTGCGTGATGTGTTCAAGAGGGAGTAAGTCTTGATAATTAAAACAAAGGTTTTATTCTAGTATCCGAAATGATTTTTTAGCCTTTGTTCTGTTTAATATTGACAAGCAAGACTTGTCGTAGGTCTGTTTTTAAATGAAATGATCTTAATTAAGAATATCCATGCACAAGAGAAAGTCTTCAAAGACTTGGGTGTTGAGATAATTGTAGGGAAGATGATGTTTAAAATTCTCAACCCCATGTTGTTAATTTTAATAGACTTGATAGAACTTGTGGATTAAATTGTCTAGGGGAACTTAATTGAAGGGTGAATGAGATTATGCCAAAAAATTGTGTTGTATCTCTTACATGGTCTTACAGCCTCCGACTAGTGCTATGGACCTTGCTACAATATGCACGTGTACGTGTGTAAATGTGTCTTCGTCGCCTTTCTTGATGTTATGCTGAGGACTCCGCTAGCCAATGAACGGTCCACCAAGTGCGACAACTCATATTTTGGCTATGAGTTTGTTATCGTTTGTAGTGGCAACACTACAAATGAATATTATTCGACTTTCTCTTGAATAGGTGTGTATGTGGTAAATGCACGGACTTAGTCAGAACGCTCGAAAGAGACAATTTTTAGAGATCCATAGTTCCTAAATTAAGCCACATCAAAACTCTATACTTGATCATTTGTTTGGAATAATCCCCTTCACATGACAACCAAAGTTCCAACAAACAATATTGAAATAAAATACCTGAGAGCCTTGAGGTGGAGATAATTGTGGGTATGCCTATGAGCACTAGAGCATCATGTTTTTCTACATGCCATCAAGCGGAGTGTATTCCCGACAAGCAAGTGTTGTCTAGAATAAATAGAATGAAGTGTTGCAAAGTTCTTCTATCTAGTAGATCAAAAACTTTGTGTTGATTATCTTTGCTTCACTAATACTTGCATATCAAACCATGCCATCGCTACATCTATGCTAAGTTTTCAGGTCAAAAAGCGGATGGCTATCTAGGCATACCGATCGTAAGTGACCAAAACCTTCTCGTTATTTCAGTTTAAACAACGGAGTTCCTTATGATTCATATTTCCCTTTATGTTGCCCGAGGACGATCACCTATCACCCAGGAACACTATGGAGATGAGATAAACGGTTTGTATCAGATAGTTACCAACTTCGAGTCACAACGAAATAAGACGAGTAAGTGTAGATCATACTTGGAGTCCCTTGAGCCACATATGAACAATATCACGAACCACTCACGAACAGTTCCTCAAACGGAACACTGAAAGCACGACCTCTCCAAAGATTGCAAGCGTACGGTCTTCACGATCCGGCAGCGCTTCGCCATCAAAGGCTAATCGTCGCCGGAGAATTAGAGTGAAGAGATTATAACCACACTGGGCTTCTAATTATGAGGATTAGATGATCTAGTTCTACCTCTAATTAGATCAACTAGGATCAACTGGACCTAGAACTAGAGAACTAGAGGAGGCTCCAAAAGCTTGTGTCTAAAAGTGCCAAAACCCTCTAGTATATATAGGTTCAAGGCAGGGGAGAGGGGCGCCACAGGGGGGAAGGAAAACCTCCCCCTTGACCTGCCAAAGGGGGAACCCCTCCAATTCTTCCTGCCCCGTCCTTCCACAAGGAGGAAGGGGACGCCTCCACCTATTGGGTCCAAGTGGCCCAATTCTTCTTCCACTACTTGGCCTTGTAAGCCTGTTGATATTAAATTAAATATAAAATCCTCCTAACTATTAATACAACCTTTCATTATTAATTTAACATCTCCGGAAACATTTTCCACCTATATATTATTTATTGGTAATACCTGGTATTGCCCGATAGTCTCTGATACGTCTCCAATGTATCTATAATTTTTTATTGTTCCATGCTATAATATTATCATTCTAGGATGCTTTTGTGGTGAATATTTACCAATTCATATTATTTTTTAGCACTTACCTATTAACCCGGTGCCCAGTGCCGGTTGTTGTTTTCTGCATGTTTTTGACTTTTCAGGTTTACAGTACCAAACGAAGTCCAATTGCCCCAAAACCTTTTTATGATTTTTTCTAGACCGAAAGAAGACCTGGAAGCTTCGGGAGGAGACCGGAGGCTCCACGAGGGAGCCATCACACAACAGGGAGCCCCCAGGGGGGGTGGTCGCGCCCTGTTATGTGGTGGCCCCCTCGGGTGTCTCCCGGCACCCCTCTCTGGCCTATAAATTCCAATAAATCCCAAAAACCCTGGAGAGCATCCAGAAACACTTTTTCCGCCGCCGCAAGTCTTTGTTCCGCCGTGTGCCCATCTGGAGCCCTGTTCCGGTGCCCTGCCGGAGGGGGGATCGATCATGGAGGGCCTCTACATCAACCTTGCTGCTCCCATGGTGATGTGTGAGTAGTTCCCTATAGACCTACGGGTCCGTAGTTAGTACCTAGATGGATCTCTCTCTCTCTCTCTCTCTCTCTCTCTCTCTCTTGATATTCAATAGAAAGTTCACCGCATATTCGCGGTGATCTATTCGATGTAATCACTTTGTGCGGTGCGTTTGTTGGAATCCGATGAATTGTGGGTTTATGTTTAGATTATTCATGAAAAAGATTTGAGTCTTCTCCGATTTCTATTATGATTCTTATTTGCATGATTATTATAGCTTCGTAAATCTCTCCAATCTATTGAAATAGTTTGGCCAACTAGATTGATATTTCTTTAGTAAGAGGGGTGCGTTGTAGTGGGTTCAGTCTGACAGGTTTCTATATCCCAGTGACAGAAGGGGACAAGATACGTCTTAGTATTGTTGCCACTAAGGATAAAACGATGGGGTTAATTCATATTGATTGAATTCTCTTTGTCTACATTATGTCATTGTTCTCGAAGCATTACTCTGTTTTACTTAATACTCTAGATGCATGTTGGATAGTGCTCGATGGGTGGAGTAATAGTAATAGGTGCAGGCAGGATTCGGCCTATTTGCTTATGGACGTGATGCCCATATATACATGATAATTGCCGTGAATATCACATAACTATGCGCTTTTCTATCAATTGCCCAACAGTACTTTGTATACCCACCGTATGCCTACTACATGAGAGAAGCCACTAGAGAACACATCGGCCCCAGGGTCTATTTTCACTTATAAATTTACAAAAGCTTTCAATACCTTGTTGCCATTTATTTGTTTTTATTTTATTTTACAATTTACAATATTCAACTATCATCTACATACTTCACTAGCTTGCAAATAACGAGTCCAATGGCATGGACAACCCTCTTGCCCGCGTTGGGTGCAAGTCTTTGCTTCTTTGTGTGCAGTCCCTGAAGACGGGGTTTGCGTGCTACTCCTATTGGTTCGATAAACCTTGGTTCTCTATTGAGGGAAATACTTATCTATACTGTGCTGCATCACCCGTTCCTCTTCACGGAAAACCCAACACAGATCACAAGTATCAAGATGAATTTCTGGCGCCGTTTCCGGGGGGTATTACCAACCTACTATCAAGTAACTTCGCACAAATTATCAATCACTTGTTCTTCATTTTATTTGCTGTTATATTTTTCTTGTTTCATAAAAATCAAAATACAAAAATATTTATCTTTGCTAGTGTACTTGTTTGCTTGTTTCGCTTGCTTGAAAGTTGCTATCATGTCTGAGTTTGAAACTAGTGATACTTCCGCCTCTAGTGCGGAAGCTTTAGAACATTCAACTTCACCTCTCAATGATGATGCTAAAAGAAATTTTGATGAAGTTGCTAAGGAAAAACTTGACAATCTTGCGGATGATCCTTGTGTTGTGAAGTTTAGTCCCTTCAGCTATTTTTTCTTGCCCATTAGAAAAATTTCTACTAAGAGAAGGGACTATGATTATATAATGATGAATTTTTCTCATGATTATAACTACACTTGAAACTATGCAATATGCCTAGCTAGGGGCGTAAAACAATAGCGCTAGTTGGGAGGCAACCCAAAAGTTATCTTTAATTTTTCTTTTTAATTTCTGTTTGTTTTCAATAACATGATTATTGCCTATGTAATGATTGTGTTTTTATGTTTAAATTATTGTTTGTGCCAAGTAAAGCCATTGGGATGACTTACAAGATGAGTAGAATTGATACGGTGCAAAAAACAGAAACTTTATCGTCCAGTGCAGAATTTCTCTGATTTTAATGGACCGTCTTTTTGATCTAATTTTTTACACAGTATTTATATACAAATTATCAAGGTTGTCCTAACTTTTCAGAATTTTTAGAGTTACATAAGTATAGGTTCTCTACAGATCTTTACAGACAGTTCTGTTTTAGACAGATTCTGTTTTTGCTTGCATGGTTTTCTTGTTTTGGTGATGCTATGGTTTGTATCGGGGGATATAAGCCATGGATAAGTTAGAATACAATAACTTATGCAATAATAAAATAATAATAAATTTATAACAGTACCTAAATTATTTGATATGTTTTCTATACTAACGGATCTCACGAAGGTTTTGTTGAGTTTTGTGTGCTGAAGTTTTCAAGTTTTGGGTGCTATCACGATTGATGAAGGAATAAGGAGTAGCAAGAGCCTAAGCTTGGGGATGACCAAGGCACCCGATGGTAATATTTTAAAGGAGACTCAAGCGTCTAATCTTGGGGATGCCTCGGAAGGCATCCCCTCTTTCGTCTCAAATCCATCGGTATGTCACTTGGAGCTATATTTTTATTCGTCACATGATATGAGTTTTGCTTGGAGCGTCGTTTGCTTTTAGTTTCAGTTTGCCACAATCATTGTTTGCTGGACACACCTATTTAAGAGAGATACACCTTCATCATAATTTGTTAGAATACTCTATGTGATTCACTTATATCTTTTGAGCTTAGCACTTGCTCTAGTACTTCACTTATATCTTTTTGAGCACGGTGGCGTGTAGATTTTAAAGAAATGATTTCACTCTCGTCCTTCACTTATATTTGTTTGAGAGTTAATAAATAGTGACGGTAATTTGCATGGGTCATACAGACTAGTCCAAGAATATTAGGTATTCAAAGAGTGATAATCAAAACCATCATGTAGCACATATAAAGAAATTGTGGGTTAATGATATTGATGTAGTAATATCAAATAGGTGTGAGTTCATGATTGTTAAACCGTAGAAGTGTCGATATTAAGAGGGGTTAACCTTTTTTTCATCTAAAAATTAAAGAGTCATGGTGATGATGTGTGAGCATTTCCATTCCTGGTTGAAATCCTAGTGTTGTTTCGGGTCGGAAGCGCGCGATGGTTAACTCCTACCAACCTCTTCCCTCGGGGCATGCGATTAGTACTTTGATTTATGATAAACTAATAAAACTTTACAATAAGTATATGAGTTCTTTATGACTAATGTGAAACCATGGACATACGCAATCTCACATTTTCATAATTTGCTAGCCTCTTCGGTACCGTGCATAGCCCGTTCTCACCTCGAGGATCGGTGCAACTTTCGCCGGTGCATCCAAACCCCGTGACATGATACGCTCTGTTGCACATAAGCCTTATTATATCTTCCTCAAAACAGCCACCATACCTACCTATCATGGCATTTCCATAGCCATTCCGAGATATATTGCCATGCAAATTCCATCGTCACTTCACATGACTAGTTTGTTCATCATCATATTGCTTTGCATGATCATATAGAGCTGACATAGTATTTGTGGCAAAGCCACCTTCATAATGTTTTTGATACATGTCACACTAGATCATTGCACATCCTGATACACTGCCAGAGGCATTCATATAGAGTCATATCTTCATATCAGTTCTCCATGTTGAGTTGTAAGTAAATAAAAGTGTGATGATCATCATTATTAGAGCATTGTCCCAGTGAGGAAACAATGATGGAGACGATGATTCTCCCATAAGTTGAGATGAGACTCTGGACAAAAATAAAGATGGGGGAGGCCAAATGAGCCCACCATCCATTCAAAAAATGAGAAAAAATGAGAGAAGGGACTTTGCTACTATCCTTTACCACACTTGTGCCTCAAAGTGGCACCATGTTCCTCATGTAGAGAGTCTCATGATATATCACTTTCATATACTAGTGGGAATTACCTATTCATTATTTCAAACTTGTCTTGTATATTCCTACGACGGGCTTCCTCAAATGCCCGAGGTCTTCATGAGCAAGCAAGTTGGATGCACACCCCATTTAGCTTCATTTGAGCTTTCATACACTTATAGCTAGCTTCATTTGAGCTTTCATACACTTATAGCTCTAGTGCATCATTTGCATGGCAATCCCTACTCCTTGCATTGACATCTATTGATGGGCATCTCCATAGCCCATTGATACGCCTAGTTGATGTGAGACTATCTTCTCCACTTCCTACCCCTGGATATCTACCACCATACTCTATTCCATTCAAATGCTATGTCCAATGGCTCACGCTCATGTATTGCGTGAAGAATAAAAAGTTGATGCACATTGAAAAAGTATGAACTAATTGCCTGACTTGGACACCATGGTGCTTAACATTTGTATTAATGTGGTGAAGATGGAGCCATGTCTTGCTAATACAATAAGATGAATGGGGGGGTAAACGTTTCTTAAGAATCGTATACATTTAGGAATTAACAATTCTGTTTCTTGCACTTTGAATATTGCTATGTTAATATTTGTTGATTCATCTTTTCTAAATGAGCATACCTGAATAAGATTACATAGTGGATAGCATGTCACATCAAAAATTCTGTTTTTATCATTTTCCTACTCGAGGACGAGCAGGAATTAAGCTTGGGGATGCTTGATACGTCTCCAACGTATCTATAATTTTTGATTGTTCCATGCTGATATATTATCATTCTAGGATATTTTTGGGTCATTATTTACCAATTTATAATATTTTTGGGCACTAACCTATTGACCCAGTGCCCAGTGCCAGTTGTTGTTTTCTTCGTGTTTTTGCCATTGCAGGTTTACAGTACCAAACGAAGTCCAATTGCCATGAAACTTTTTGACGATTTTTTCTGGACTATATGAATACATAGAAGCTTCGGAAGGAAGCCGGGAGGCACACGAGGGAACCACCACACATCAGGGCACGCCCTAGGAGGGCGCGCCCTGATAGGTGGTGCCCCCCTCGGGCACCTCCCGACGTCCCTCTTCGGCCTATAAATTCTCTAATATTCTGAAAACCCCGGAGGCAGTCCCAAAACCCTTTTTCCGCCGCCGCATGCCTCTGTTTCGTTGCGAGGCCGTCTGGAGCTCCGTTCCGGCACCCTGCCGGAGGGGGGATTGATCACGGAGGGCCTCTTCATCAACCTTGCTGCCCTCATGATGATGTGTGAGTAGTTCACCACAGACCTACGGGTCCATAGCTAGTACCTAGATGGCAATCTCTCTCTCTCTCTCTTATGATCTTCAATACAATGGTCATCGCATCTTCGCTTTGATCTATCCTATGTAATCCTATTGTGTGGTGTGTTTGTTGGGGTCCGATGAATTGTGGGTTTATGTTCAGATTATTCATGAAAAGTATTTGAGATACCTCTGAAATATATTATCTCTTAAGTGCATGATCATTATAGCTTCGTAATGCTCTCCGATCTATTGATGTGCTTTGGCCAAGTAGATTGATATTTCATCGATGGGAGTGGTGTGTTGTGGTAGGTTCAACCTGGCGAGTTTCTATATCCCAGTGACAAAGTAGGGGACAAGATGCGTCTTTGTGTTGTTGCTACTAAGGATAAAACGATGGGGCTCATTCATATTGTTTGAGTTTACTTTGTCTACATCATGTCATCGTTCTCCAAGCATTACTCTATTTTACTTAATACTCTAGATGCATGCTGGATAGCGGTCGATGAGTGGAGTAATAGTAATAGGTGCAGGCAGGAGTCGGCCTATTTGCTTATGGACGTGATGCCTATATATACATGATCATTGCCGTGAACATCGCATAACTATCCGATTTTCTATCAATTGCCCAACAGTAATTTGTTTACCCACCGTACGCTGCCTACATGAGAGATGTCGCTAGGGAACACTATGGCCCCCGGGTCTATTCACTTATATATTCGCAAACGCTATATTTACCTTGCTGCCTTTATTTACTTTTTATTTATTTTGTAATTTATATTTATCAACAATTATCTACACAACTCATTTGCTTGCAAATAACGAGATCAGGGGGATTAACAACCCTCTTGCCCGCGTTGGGTGCAAGTTGCTTGTTCATTTGTGTGCAGCCGCTGAAGACGATTGAGGATTGATATTCCTATTGGTCCGATAAACCTTGGTTTCATAACTGAGGGAAATACTTATCCTCTTTGTGTTGCAATTACCCGTTCCTCTTCACGGAAAACCCAACGCAGATCACAAGTATCAATGACGTTTGAGCAGCCCCAAAGTTCATCGTACGGTAAAAAGTGAATATGATACTCTCATGGTCTAAGGAACATAAAAGTGAAAAACACATGTTAACACTCGGTGTTATAATAATTGATTTCGGACGATATTATCTCAAAGTATGACAAAGAAGTTTGGGTCAATTCAATATGATCGTTCTTCTAACGTCATACTCTCAATGTTGTTTTAAGATCATCGTTACACTTAACGATACCCTAAGATCCTGAAAACATGCTCACCAATAACACTTAAGCTAGACTTAGAGGCAAGACTAGGAATCTTATTTTACCATTTTCATTCCACACGTGCATATGAGTTTTCCACTGAATCACATATTCCAGGATCATAGTAGTTATAACATAGAATATAAACTCTTAATTATGAATATGGAAATATAATAATACAATATTATTGCCTCTAGGGCATATTTCCAATAGGTGTTCGGACAATCCACCACATCGGAAGTGGGTTACTCCGGACCACTTTCTCTCATCTTTCTTTCCTCTTTTGATGCGACCACGAATAGCCTCTACCAATCATAAGTATGTGTCCAAGCAATTCGCATGGCAAAATGAGATTTCCACGGGCATGCCAAGCCCTTTTAGAGGAGAGCTCCGTGTTACAGTGTGCTTAGAAGCCAATACCAAACTCCACATCAGTTGGGACTGTCACACATCCATTGAACAAATATGGGTATTGTTGACATGCATGTAAATATTGTTATGCACGAATGTAACATGACAATCGTGAATGTTTCTTAAACACCAAAACACTTATCTATGCATGTAAAGAGAATGACGACGACAACAACAACAACAACAACAACACTATCTACTTTGTAGTGAATGTTCATACGATCTTCTTACCAATACTCTGGAGACATCAATTGACTGAATGATGTCATCTTATGCGCAAACGAGAGTAGCAGCTACAGAGGTTTTACTGTAACACTACATGCATAATTTTTACACGGGATTTCTATTTGTGTGCCCCTCCTTCCTTAGTTGTACTCAGTTTGCCCATGGCAGCAAAAAATCCTCATTTTTCTCCTCCATCACTCGGCCCATTCTCAAAATTGCCCAAATGGAGCCTTGCCGTTGGGTTAAAGCAGTTAACCGCTACGTGGTGTAGTTACTGAGGAGTGGGACCGATGCTCTTATGATAGGTGGGCCGCAGCCGCTTATGGCAGGTGGGCCGAGGCAGCTTCTGACGAGTGGGACCTAGGGTTGGGCTATCATTGTTTATCGCCTAAAATAGCCCGACTTGCACGCCAGACCCCCATTTAGTCGTTGCCCCCACACAACCACCACACAACCCTCACGCAGCTGTCGCCGCAGTTCCACCGCCACCCACTCCATCCGTCTTCCTGAGGAGAGCTTGATGAAAAAGGTACTTGGTGAGCGGCGTCGCCCTTTGGCCCATCAATTCGAGGAGCAGGAGGCCCTTGGCCATCCGGTAAGTATCAAATCCCAACCCTAGAATACCCTAGTTCGTCCCCTAGTAAATAGTCCTGAAAAATTAGTGAATATGCATAGGATTTGTTGATAGGGCCATTGGATTGAGCGAATTGGACTAATGATTTTGCAAATTGTGAACTAATTAGTTAGTTTGACACCCCCACCCCCATTAATGATTTTTGGGTTCAATCAATTATGTTGGCAGGTCAGTGATGGAAGAGTGTGATGCAGAAGTTCTGTGTTGGCGAGCTCTTGCTGGCAAAGTGCACCAAGATAAGCTCATGGTTTCCGAGCCAGAATGCTCTCATGATGCGCGCCTTGAAACGAACAATGGAAGCGGAGGCAGAGGAGGTGAAGCGGATGCAGCCTCTAGAAAAATTGGTGCTTTCAATTGAAATTTTGCTCAGGTCAATGGAGGAGGCGATGGAGGCTCCAGATCCTCGACAGCGAAGCTCCCTGGCACGAGTACCGCTCTCGCCTCTCCTCGCCGAATCCGAAGGCTGAAGGGGCGGTGAATTTGTTGATTATCGAAGTGGCCGACGAAGATACAGTGGATGAGGATAGTGAGGAGGAGGAGGATGACAACGAGGAGGAGGATAGCGAGGAGAAGGACAACGAGGATCAGGAGGAGGACAGAGAGGAGAAGGAGGATAGCAAGAAGGAGGAGGTTGGAGACGAAGAGATGGATATGGGAAGGAGGATGTCGTCGACGGTGACTAGGGGGTTTGGAGATCATCGTAGTGCATGGGGATGTTGAAGAGGAGGGTCAATAGGGTGGCTTGGAGATCATCCCTCGGCCTGCACCGACAAACATGGATCTAGCACTAGTCACCTTCCAGGCCAAGCCGGGCTGCAAGACTGCCCCAATAGTGGTGGAGCAGTATGTGCTCTCTGCTTAGTTTGAGCAAAATGCTCAACGCTCCCACCACCGCCTAGCTCGCCATTTTAAGCGTTTAATGTATATACTCTAATTTGTTCCTTCTAGTGTTGAGGATCCGACATGTGGATGCCCAGTGATGAAAACAGTATGTTTATGCGGTACTATTTTATGCTACACTGAATTATACTGTTATCTGAATATGCTGAAATAGACTGTTATCTAAATTTTATCTGAATATGTCTTTTTAGTTATGGTATGCTAGGTTGTAGAGTTTCTACGTCAAGGGGGTTTGCATGCCGAGAACTAGTGGAACATGCCAAAAGTTATCATCAGTATAACAACATGCCAAAACTTACAAAAGATGGAACAACATGCCAAAACTTAGAAAAAAAGTGCAACATGCCAATAGTTACCAAAAACAGAGCTACATGCAAAAAGTTACCAAAAATAGTGCAACATGTCCAAAAGTGGTCTAGCATAGCACGACAGTACTATGTACTTGCAAACGTACCCGAAAATGAAGCCAAACTTGCAAAACTATGAAATAATCGAATTTGTGGTATTGCAATTTTATGGTTTTCCCACTTACTAGTGCATATAATAATATGGCTCCATGCAAAAGGATTTTAATTTTTGAGGTTTTTTCGTTTTGTTTGATTTTTTTCAAAATGGAGTGAAACTAGAAAGGTTGACCATTCTTAACAAATGGTTTGAAATTTCAAGTTTGGTTGTCTTAAGTGCATCCACCACTAATATTAAATCCTAAAAATGATTTTTGTCAATTTTCACGACCAAACTATATCACACTTGTAGTTCAAATTTAAGCAAGTTCTGCTAATTCACTAGAAACCCACTAAATGGGTGGAATGTAGCAATAATACTCTGCAATTAGCGAAAACTTGGTTTGTGGGCATCCAATGTGGTCTACTTTTTGATGAAAAATAAGAAGACCCAATTTTCAAACTTATTTGAAGCACTTCACAAAAGTCATTTCTTATAGTTGAAAGATGGAAAATTTACTTTTTATTACAAACAAATTTATAATTCCTATGGAAACATTTTTCACAATGGTAACACCCATAGTTGTGTCAAATTTGGCCATGTTATCATGGACTATGCCATGGATGTAGCCATGGACATGGGCATATGCCTTGAAATCCATGCATGTTCATACTAGATAGGCCATTTTTGAAGTTGTTTTTTTCAAATTTGTGATGCTTCAAGTTTATGATTTTCTCACTTACTAGTTCACTTAAGATGGCTCCATGCAAGATGATTTCATTTTTTGAGTTTTTTTTTCATTTTTTTAGATTTTTTCAAAATGGGGTCAAACTAGCACCATTCATACCAAATGGTTTGAATTTCAAATTTGGTTGTCCCAAGTACATCCACCACCAATATTAAATCCTAAAATAATTTTTGATAATTTTCAGGACCAAACTACATCACACTTGTTGTTCAAATTTGAGCAAGTTCTGGTAATTCACTAAAAATCCACTAAATGGACGAAATATAGCAATAATACTCTGCAATTCATGAAACTTGGTCGGTGTACATCCAGCGTGGTCTACTTTTAATGCAAAATGAGAAGACCCAATTTTGAAACTTATTTGAGGCACTTCCTTCACACAAAACTCATTTCTCGCACTTGGAAAATGGAAATTTTATTTTTTATTACAATTTTTTTTATAATTTCTTAGTAGTGCACATAAAATGGCTACATGCAAAAGGGTTTCAAATTTTGGAACTTTTTAAAATTTCTTTGACTTTTTCTAAAATGGGGTCAATCTCGTGCTTAGAAAATAAAAAAAGTAGTGTGTTGTAGTTTGGTCCTATAATTGTGAAAATTATCCGACTTAAAAAAATACGTTTATTATAGTAGGGCCATCAATGCACACTCTGTGAAGGGAATGATATGTTATCAAGAATCAGCTCATCTCCTTCACAAATTGAGCATTGATGGGCCTACTATAACAGAAGTAGCTTACCTCATCTATATTGCATGGCTATTTAAGATTAGCCCCTCGCGCCTCGAGGTGGGACTAAACCAACTAGGCATCGGCGTTGGGGTGACGCGTGTGGGCCGACCCAGGTACTCCATAAGCATCGGCATAAAAATGTCCGTGGTTTTGTAAAAATCCATTAAATTCACACATAAATTTTCAGAAGGTTTTACAAATGTTTTGATCTAAAATCAAACCAAAATAGATTCAAACAAAAAGGAAAAACAGAAATAAGAGAGAGAGGGGATATATATATATATATATATATATATATATATATATATATATATATATATATATATATATATAGTAATACTATTCATCATCCAGGGTGCAGAATTAGTTCTTCTTCACCCGAGGTAATCTTACGATTGTTTCATAAATAAATTTCATTTTGTATACAAATACTTACATGCATATTGATTTATTATGTAAAATTTGGCATAAGAAAACAAATATATAGCTCATAAGACCAGAAAAAATACATTTTATGTACATTTTACACTATATCTTTGCGTTCGTAACTTTACGCAGCGCAATTTTTTTTACGGTGATTTAATATTTTCTTACGTTCTCTTTTTAAGTATGAAGTAAGAAAAAATTAAGGGACGTAAAAATACGGTGTATTGATGGTAAAATAGAGGGGGTGAAGAATAACTATATATATATATATATATATATATATATATATATATATATATATATATATATATATATATATATATAGAGAGAGAGAGAGAGAGAGAGAGAGAGAGAGAGAGAGAAACTTACCTAGCGACCCAACACTGTGCAACCCAGCCTACCAAGGGGCAACCCCGTCTTCAATCTCGAGCCTAGTCACAGAGGAGGACACGTCTAAGAGCTCCAGCTCCTGCTTCGCGCCGTCGAGGCCTCCTTCATTCCTAGCTCTACGCCAAGAGATGTGCACGGTACCATTCAGTCGAACCTATCTACTATCCATCACTTTTCCCTCCTCTTGCCCGCTCTTCACCCATGACCGAGAACGCCATGGTTGCGCCAACATGAACTACCGTAGCCATTGTGCTCTCCTCGCCTCACCACCGTGTCCTTTAGCTTCCCCTCGACACCGTTAACCTCTACGAGAAGATCGCAAGACTGGACGCCCTGAATCATTGCCTTCTTCGCCGTCTGTAGCCGAGGATGCCGCTGTCGATTCCTCCAGCCCACCCCCAAGCTCGCTAATGTGCTCTACAACCTTGCCATGATCTCCACCGCTTTTCCATCTCTCATTGTCATCAATTTCATGTCGTAGTGGCCTTAACCGTGAGATCCCTTTGCTAATTCCGCATGAGCTCATGAAGACGCTCCGATGACCATTTGGTCATGTGCCCGTGTAAAACTGCACCACACGCAGCCGTAGAACATCACCAAATCAAAAACTCGTTCGAATGTGTGTTTTAACTTTGTTGCCACCAAACTCCGGCCACGATGGAACTCACCACTGTCGTCATTTCCATCCACCCCCGGTCACCGTTATGCAATCCCTCGACGCACACGAGCACCAGGAACCAATAGAGGCCAAGATCGCTTTCAGCCATCGCTGGAATTGGTCAGACGAGCAACTGCTCTGCCTTGCTTTCCGTCGGCGACTAACCGTCGGTTGGCTGACGTGGCCGAAGTTTACAATGGCCCCACATGTTTGTTTTTTCACAGTCCCACTGTCCATTAACGGACAAAGGCGTTAACCCAACTGAAATGCTGCATTTAGCCATACGTGAGGTTCAGCTAGAGGAAGAACCGTAAAAGTGGGAAAACTTAGATGGCCGGTTAAAACTGAGTAGAACTAAGAAACCGAGAGCATGAAAACAGAAATCACTTTTAACAAATAATAACACGACAGTGAGCAGGTCACTGACCACATGGCATTGGCAATAACAGAGGATTGCGTGTACACGCGATGCATAAACGAAAGAAAGATGATCAATTAGTTGGAAGAGATTTTGTACAGAGATGGCAGTCGACCTGGCGTCCACGTAGGCACGCCGTATCACATAACCGAGACAAGTAGGCAGAGCAGAGTGTTAGCAACATTTAGGTATTTGCTTCTGAATCCCTTGGCCGCAACACAAAGACGGTCCCAGATCTTCTCCGCGGTATGATGCGCTTCACCACGTGCGAAAATAGCAAGGTCCATACATATATACAACCAAAAGCGAAGACATCTTTACCGATTCACCGTGACGCAAAAGCGGGCTCATGCTGCAGCTCCTCTGTTTTCTGTACAGATGCCGCTTTGTGCCATCTTCCCCAAACATCCTATGTATCTTTCACTGCAATGTTCGCTGGAGCTTCCGGTGAGCAAAATAATGTCAGTCAGCGGCGGTTCTCTCACATTGACTACAAAAGCCCGTCACCTTCGTGCAACATCTGATCAGCTATTTTAGAACTTAACTGCAATGTTCAGGCAAGTTAATGTGAAAATTAGTATCAGAGATGGTCATTCTATGTGCAATTAAGCCCTGAAAATACATACTGATGAAGAGATAATCTGTAGAACATCTGTCAAATCAAACCTTGAAGACAGCTAGTGAAGATAACTATAGCACACAGAGAATACTTACAGAAGGATTTGTGAAGACTATCAGCTGCTTATCAGCTGTTGAAGCAAGAAGGGTAGTGTTATCTTCATTTAGAGCAACAGCTGTCACGTCCTGTCCTTCCCCCAGCTTCAGCGTATGAATTACCTGACAGGATACCCCTTATTCGTCAGAGTTTTGCTCATAGGACTTGAGTTCAAAAGTTTTCTCTTAGTGCTCACCTCAAGTTTGTGTAGATCAATGAAGCAGATCGAGGGCACATGAACATATAGCCTGGTCTCCTTTGACTCTGGTACATCCTCATCATCGTTGTAGTTTTCAATCATATGATCTTCATCAGTACTAGTGTCACGAGCGCAATTGCTAGATAAACATGCTGCAATCAAAGCAAACTGGCCATCCCTAGAAACCTCAATGCAACTAACACGCCCGGAGAAAGGTGACAGAACCGAGGTAGACATAGGGATTCCATTAACGGTGAAGGTGGATAGTCTCTTCTCTGATTCATTCCAAATCAATACAATTCCTTGAGAAGATAAGCGTATCAAATGTGCCTCTCCCACATCCAGCTTCCTTATGAGCCGACCTGTCCTCAAAGAATGTAGAAGGGCACCAGACGTATATGAAGAGGAAGCAACAAGTCCCAAGTCAGAACTAACAGAACAGCAAGTTACTTCTCCAAGATGCCCTCTTAGAACATGCATAGGACCTTCGATTCGCCGCTTCCTGGAGGTTTCCAAAGTTCTGATTGTACTGCTACCACTACTACTACTATTGACTAGAGGACTACTTGGTGTTGCTGGTGAAGGTGGAGGTTCTGGAGCATTTTTCCAATGTGAAGAGCTCATCTGGTGTATCCTCCATAATATAACTGTTGTGTCACGAGACCCTGTGACAAAGTAATTGTTATCTGGAGATAGTGCGAGACAGGTCACAGGAGCAATATGCCCAGATGCAGTTTCAATGGTCCTTGCTCCATCTGGGGAGATCAACTTCACAGAATTATCTGCATGCCCACCTACATTCAAAGAAAAACAGGGACATTAGAAACAATGCAGGAATGTAGCAGTCTGACAATATTTCATATCATAAAGACGACTTTTTGACGTAAAACGATCGCATAAGAGCAACATACTTCAACATAATACATTATTTTTTTCCACAAACTAATAAGGAAACTAGTTTTTTGACACTAGATTGTAATGTGTCACTCCGGATATCAGGAATCATCCAGAAAAAAACTAGGAGAGCTCAGTACAAAATATACGTGAAAGTGAAGCAGACACAAAAAAAATGGTGAAGACTAGTTTTCAGAGAAGTATCAATTATTGGAAAAAAATGAGAGCTTTGAAAAAAGGAGAAAATAATGTGAGAATACAATAATTACCAGTTATAACTTCTTTGTCACATGTGACGGCAACAGTTGATGAAGTTTGGATTGCAGAAGCAGCAAAAGCATTAGCCCTCGGGAAATGGTAGTCTTCTGCAGAAGCAGGTCCTTTGAAGATGCGCCTTATTGCGCCGCCGCTTGAATTTATGGCATTTTTTCCATGATGAAAGAGAAACGGTGTCTCTAGGCCATCTGGGGTGTTTGGCTGCCAATGGTGCACTGCCACATGTGCTGCAGGCACATTTGCATCTACGACTACAATACAGTCATTCGATACAAGCATTGCACTAGCAGGAACATTACACTGGTCTGGATTAGGAAGTAAATAAGATCTGACTTCACTTGGGTTCCGGAATATTGTCTACACAAAAAACAAAACAAAAGTTAACAATCTAATAAGTCACGAGATAAGAGAAAGTATCCAGTGCCACAAGCACTGGGAAGGTCCCATGATTGGGAAACTGTTTAAGTCATGATATAAATATGATCTACACAGTGAGAAACACAAAAGATACAGTGTTAGTCGGGTTTTTTTTTTTTGCGGTTGCCCTGTACTTGAAGATCCTCATGGCGGATAACCTAACCAAAAAGGGATGACAGCACGAAGCACAGTGTCGACTATATTTAAGCTAGCCGGAGACTGTTAAGTGTAAACCATCTCTGCAAAGAATGCCCTTCCACCGTGCAGATTTGGAACACAATGTGGCTCTTTGCACAATATCGAGATAAATACTAGTGGGATGAATGAGAGCCTCAGCCTGGAGCCAAGAGATAGGTGGCAAGTTTAGGGGCATCCAGATGTATATTACATGGGATGTTTTGAAGGAGAGGAATAAAAAATTCCCGAAACAAATGGCTGCACCTGTAAGAGGTGGCCTTAGAATAGTAACATGCTTAAAAGGAAAAGGTAGTGGCTGGAGTTGAGTTGCTCTCACAGTTACATGGACCGACGAGGAGGAGTAACATGCAACACTGAAGTCAGTTTGCCATGTTTTAATTGGAGTACTATATGTCTCAAGCGCAAGTACTATAGAACTTGTAATATGATTTTTTGATTAATATTTTGCTAGAGGAAAACATGAAGATGGTTGTATCCCTAATAACTCTATAAACTCTTGAATAGTGCATCATTATGAACCTTGAATAAGTTATCACATTATTAATCAGCACGAGTGTGATTTACTTGTGAAACTCATACTTTATGATGATTATTCTGAACTATGCATGGTCTTTGTACTTGGAACAGTTACAATTACAGAAGGATCAATAAATCACCAATTTTGTACTTGTAAAGATCACCTGCAACTGTAAGATATCTGCCAATGGCCTTCTCTGTATATGTGGAACTATCAGCAACTGAGATGGCGTTTGTCCAAAATTTACTATTTGATCTTGTGTAGCTTGCCGTTGCACCTTCAGTATTTTCAGCAAAATGTTAACAGCTAGAAAGTTACTGAGATGATCTAAAAGGTTGGATGTGAAACTTACTGGATCAGCGATTTTATCAATATCTACTGTCCCCTCGTATGTAGCGTAGGGAAAAACATTGTTAGCCATCACTGCTTCTTTACCTCTTTGTTTATATCTGAATTAGAGAAATTACATGACAAAAGGGTTTAACACATAGATGAATAATTAATGACATTAATATAAGCCTCTAAGGCCAGCAAACTAAATATGTAAAATAATAATCACTGAATATTTTTTCCTACGATGTGTCTGTTTAAAAAAATCCATGGAATATTGCTTGTGATCTATGGATACCAGAATCAGAAATTTCGCATCCATCCTTTCAACATAAGAAAATTTACACTAAAAATACCCAAAAAAACATGGCAGCGGCAAGATGTCCTTTGTTGGGATTTGTTGGGATTGGGTTCAACACATTTGTCTTTGCGTACATCAACTGATTCAGTCATTCATTTACTACATGGTTCAAATGGTATTTCCAAGTTTACACAAGTTATCTGTATGAGTTTTACATTCAATGATGTAGGATCAGTCAAAATTGTTTACGAATGGGACGCACCAATCCAGTACAAAGCTGGGCTCTTGATAAGGATCCAGTTGCAATGAGGGGAGAACCAGCAGCTACTGTATCGATTTTTTTTTTTCATTAGAGTATCTATTGGAAATTAAATTCTCCAGCATTTGAAGGTACCCCAGCAAATCAAATCCTTCCATTCGCTCAAATGAGGTAATACTTGATAGGTGCATTCCTTCACATCATACTTACTTTACTGTCAAATGGAATAGCTAATAGCCTTATCAAAATACTCCCTCCTTTCCAAAATATAAGGTGCCCTTGATTTGTTCTAGTCTTTCATCGTACAACTTGACTATGATTTCCGTTTATTGTATGTCTATAAAATTAGTATGAAGACGTATGAAAAAAATTGTTATGTAAGACAAATACGACGATTCCATTTATACATGTGCATCCCATGTACTTTGGTATATATTAATGGTCAAAGTCGTACATCAAAGACCGTGCAAAGTCAAGCGCGCCTTACATTTTGGGAACGAGGGAGTAGTAGTATTCGTTCACACCATACTTACCCTAATGCTGAAAGAATGGACAGGATATGGATGACATTTGGCAAATGTGTATGGGACCAACGAATATGATTTAGTGAAATAAAGCAGTGATATCATGACATGGCAACAGAGATGGAACAATACTAACGTACCCAAATATTAGATCAATCCATTCATGCAAATGAGCGGAGACATGATCACTCTCAAGTGCTTTCCGATGTTTATGTATAAAATCAACAGGGTTCTCGGCCCAAGGAGGTAATTCTACAGAGCCTGCAGTGACACAAAGTTAACGGGGGGTTGCCACATCTACTGAGTGACACTCAGTTCTCTTATAAGACTGAAGCAACTTACCTAGCCTTTTAGCGAGTTCATTTGTCCCCGTGTCAACAGAATTCACATTAATAAATACCTCAGGAAGGTAAAACATCTCTGGAACCTAGAGAAATAGTCGCATCATAAGATTCCAACAAAGATTCTATTAAGACTTCTAAACTAGCAACGCGGAAATGTGTCGAGAGCACATGTTTCAACAAAACTTACTAGCTCTTTTACATCATTCATGTCTTCAAGGACACTATTCCATGTTCTGGTGATATCAGAGAGCATGTGATTATCATCACCAAACTTGTCACCCCGCAGCTCAATAGAGAGGGTAGTGAAAGGTTCTATCCTGGCAAGATAATACAATACCTGCAGTAGAGATTTATATCAATGCACCATCATTGCAATCAAGGTATGGTCACACCAATCAACTACAGAAGGGGGGATTGTCACTGAAATGCAGCGAGGAAACGGTTGATATTATGGAATTACTTCATAAGTACATCTTAGCCCAAACAAAAGGCACAACACACAAGCAAAATTCTGAATAAAAGCATGCAAGATCTAAAAATACGCACCATGCCAGGACTAGAGTAATGTGAACCGTAGTGACATTTTGGGATGATTGGATCCTTGAAACTAGAGTAATGGTCTTGGAATTTCTTCAGCCGTGCAGGATTTAGAGCACCAATTGGCTTCATTGAAAAGAATCGAGTACCATCACCCGTGTAAGTGTTTGGAAAAACAGGGCAATACATAAAAATGGGATCCAGCTTAGTGTTATGAGCGGCAAGAATAGAAGCACACACTTTACCTTTGAAAGATCTCGGTATGAGGAAGGATCTTCCACGTCCAATGTTTTGGACTGGTAATCTGATACTACCCATGGGAAGATAGGATACTGCAGAAATAGGGAGGAATCGTTAAATAGAAACAGAAGAAAGAACCTGCCAGGTTCATAAGTGAGAATTCTGAAGCAAGGATGCCTGCGAGATGTCATTGTAACTGCGCCCAGCAAGAGTGTTCAGTTCCATCAGGTAGTCAAAATTGCTAATCTGCACAAGAAAGCTAGCTTTATAGCCTGACTCTACTTAGCATACATGACTGTCAACATGAGTTGTGCTCAAATACCTCCCATTTGGCCCAGCGCTCCATTAATTGTGTATGTTTAAGGATTTGCTCAGGTTTCTAAAAAATGATATTAGATTCAGGTAGGGAGTAGATTCAAAACATTCAGATTCAGAGAACTGCGTTGAACACCAACCAGTGTAGCTAGAAAAATATCATTCAAATAAGGAGGTTTGGTGTGAATGATAGCCCGATAAGCATGTCGACGTGCTTCTATATCCTAGATAAATTTCATATACAACTTAAAAATGGTTATCCAGATATAGCATGCATAAGATTCAAACAACATAAAGTGAGTCTCATCAACTATGTACCTCAAAATCAAAGAAGAAGTTAGACCTATCTACCATAAATAATTCCAATGCACTTTGACGTAACAAATACCTGCAACAGTTAACTTTAATCAATATGAAACATACATACATAAGCACTGCAAAGGCGGTCTTAACTCTCTAGTCTACATATGTGAGAGGGGGCGCAGATAATAAAAATAATTATTTACCTTCTATTATAAATCTGATGCAGCGAAGATATGAACCAACTCCAATCTTTATCTTGCTGATCATATTGGCCGCTAGTAGATGCAACATCATCCATGTAAATGTCACTGTCAGATGTATGCTCATCAGCTATGAAGTTAATCCTCTTTGGTGTGACCTGAGAAAAAAATAGACTTGGGATTAAGATACGAATTAGCATGTTGGAGTAGGACATGAAGCAGAATAGTACAATGTAAGGATGCAAATAAGAACAAAAAATAACTTGTCAAGGCTGCTGGAACTTGATTCAGCTAGGTGGGGACACAATTACTCGAGTTATTTATATGCTTATTACATTAACAGTTATTGATTCTTCAGTGCGCTGCTCATTTTGGATCTTGGAATATTTTAATGAATATTATAAAGGGAACAGGTACAATACCAAGAACACTGCTTCCATCTGTTTCTGTATCTACACAGTGATCATTTTGCGCAGTTCTCTGAACTTGAATATAAAGGATAGCTAATATTGTTGAATGCAATTCTTTTATTGTTCTCCAAAGGGGAACTTGCAATACCAAAAACACTGTAGATTAAATTAGGGGGAATAACTATGTGTTAGTCAATAACCCCACACCCTTGATTTACTTACAGTGGTACCGGACTTTACTAAGGACTCCTTAGAGATTAGACTACGACTCAAACTATTCAGACTCATATGATGAACTTAACTAGTTAAGCTCATCAGAGAGCTGTGATTGATTAGGACCCGGTGAAGGGCTCATAACCAAGTAACGAAAGCATGAATTCATAGTAACAATTCGTTTAATTTCAGTGTTCAAGTAATATATGGCACAATCATGAACGAGAAGGGTGGCACTAATAGAAGCTCTTTGGACTCCCTAAGAAAAAGCTATACACTAGGTATGACCATACAGGTGGAAGTACGTACATCAGCACACACTTACTTGGAAGGTTCCTCGTACGGTCTTCAATGGTCTCACCATCAACGACGGCAATTCAATTATAATTCTTTTATCTTCTTCGCCAGACCTGTAACCAGGTGCAATTACTGTGGATCGAACCAGGTTGCGGACACCAGAAAAGTCTGAACTTCTTGAATCTATTGATCCTTTAAACGGATCAGGTGGCAAGGAATTTCTTAATTGATCATCTACACTGCTGAAAATTGTTTCCGTTTCTATGTGCTCGGCATCTTCATGTCCTCTATCCACTGACATTGCCTCAGCCACTATAATCAACGAACTTGTTGGGAGAGCATTTGTAGATCGAGTGTTCCCTTCTTCTGTCTGGCATGCATTGGATTCTACACCATCACAAAGAAGCATCTGCTCCTCAAAATTAACAGCTGCACCAAAACGATCTGACCCATTGTAGTTTCTTTTCATAAATCTTCTCATCCTTGATGAACATTCAGTAAAATCTAGCTTCCAGAAAATCTGCTTAACAAAATGTAGAAAGGCACAATAAAATAATCATGCATGGTGCTTTTTAATAAGAATGCAAGAAAGCGAGAAAGAAAAACAGGAATCGGTCCATACGCTATCAGGAGTACACAGAAGTTCTCCAAAAGGTCCATAGAGTCTATTTGTCTCTATTAAGCAATGAAGAAGACGTCGCCATGCCCGAACCCCAACAGAGGCACAACGGCGGTTCAAGATATCAACCTGTGTGCGTCTCTCCATCTGCATGTCCAAAAGTTGTTAAGTGATGAATTACTAATTCTAAATACCATAAGCGGAAGTGTTTTGTTCGATGTTGATATACCTCAACTCGTTGCAAGTTCCGTGCTAAGGCAAAACTTGAAACAAGAAGTGCAACATATTTGTAAGAAAGGGCAGAAAAATCTCTGCCTGACACTGACTTTGAGTCAGCAGATTGCAGACACTCCATCCAAGCAGCAGCCATAGCTTCAGTTGTGTTCCACCTCTGCGCTCGCTCAATATCGCCTGCAGACCTCCGTTGTCCTGAAGTTGCCATTGCTACAACACTAAGACCCCTTCTCAAGCCAATCTTAGCACTAAACTCAAGGTCACGAGCAACGGACAAGGCTGCAGCTTTCGTGGATGTTTTGTCCTTCGGTGCAGATTCTGGCAGGACTGGTGTTGTATCAGGAGGCCTCTGGAAACTTGAAAATGTGTGTAATTTAGCTGATCTACGCTCAAGCAATGAGGTGTCACGCCTGCGCAATTTATTTGTTGGTGGTGCGATTGTTTCTGCCCCAGAGGCACCAGCAGCAATCATGGCCAATGCCATTGCAACTGGTGGAGAGGCAAAAGCAGCTGCCCAGCCAGGTGATATCATTGAAACAGCAGCCTGAATTCAAAAGACACAGAATAGAACCACAGTGTGAACACATAAAACTTTGCACAACAACAATGATGAGATATTTATCCGAGAGGAGCAACTAAAGTCGCATAACAAATATCAAGGCCTTCCTCAAAAGTAATGTCTAGATAGAAGTGATTATGCTAAAGATCCAATTCACTATTTAAAACAATTTCTCGAACATGAAATGAAACTACAAAGTAAGCAATGGTTAGGAAAACATCTGATTTTAAGCTAATGTACCAAATTCATAGTTCTATTTGCAGAAGTAGCATTTTTCTTAGAAAGCTATAAGATTGTAACAAGCATCGCTAGATCACAATTATAGAACTCAGCACAAGCACCAGATAACTTCAGTTGTTAGATATCTTATGGCCTATTTAAAATCAACTGTTACCTCAACAGGTGAAGCGTCTGCAGCCGAAGCACAATCATCAACAAGTAGTGGATTTTCTCCATCCGGAGATGCAAGCTCGTGAATAGTAGCCAAAAGAGAGCGATATCTTTTCAAGACAGCTGCATATGGTGGCATTAGCAATCCAAGATATTTTTTCCTTAGAGGCTTTCTGTCGCTACTTACAGCATGCCATACCTGTTAGGATAACATAAGCTTCATGAAAACACATAATATAAAAAACATTGTTCGATCTATATACTAAAAACAAACAGCAGCAGCATAGAGTTATAAATTTTCCTGTGTTGGGCCTTAAAAGTAGCAGCGCTCTCAGGAAGCAGCAGCATGGAGTTGCGCAATTTCCCTAGGTTAGGTCTTAAAAGTAGTGATGTCCTCAAAAAAGATCTTGAAAGTAGTGTGGTTCCTTTTTTCTCACAAAAAAAGAGTCCCACGATTTTAAGGCCTATCACAGAAAATTCTAATTGAACGTTCTACAGTGTCATCTACTGTGGTGATATCTCTGAGAGCAACTTGTACGAGATTACCCCTTTAGGAGTGTTTCCATACAAGCAGTGGCGGAGCTAGGTTTACGAAAATGGGTGTACAGGTGCAAGATTATACAAAATTTCTAAGCTTTTACCAATATATACTTATTTTAGCTTCTTAGTTTGTACTGTCTTGCCAGAATTAATGGGTGTACAAATGTACACCCATGTACCCTTTTGGCTCCGCCCATGCATACAAGTTGCTCCCTGATATCTCTTGGTATGGACTACGGGTTTATCTTTGATCATCAAGGCACTAAATGAGTGAAGGGAATTTCCTTTTTGTAAACTAGCTTAGACCCTGTCGTTCATGGCACTTCCAGAAACAACAATGATGCAAAGATAAAGGATATATCCAATTTACACTTGGATTCATATTTGCGTGGTTTTTCCTCTGTTCATCGCCACATAACCTTCTACTTCCTGTAGATAAGTGTGACACTTTCTAGGAGATCATCTATTTGGAATGGAGATAGTACTTGTGGGCATGGCAAACAAAGTTCTTTTCAAGCAGCCAGTGTGCATGCTTCAACAGCTGCTCTCTTGCTGCCGATGGTACGGATGCATGGCTGGTAAGGGCATGGAATATGGGGGCAGCACCATGCTGCTGCCCCAAGGATCCACGTAGGATTAAGTAGATGAAGCACTAGTTTCATTTACCATCTTCTTCCTCTAAACCAATGGCTGTGCATGCCCTGTGCTTCGCCCTATGTTTTTCTCTCATTTTCTTCTCCTTTTTGGTTGAAGCACCAGCCTCCTCTGCAAGAGACCACTCGGCTCTGAAAGAAGCACTCTTTTTCTCTCTCTCCTCTCGCATCCGACGTGGACCTGTGGGGCAGCACTCCAGCATGAAGCGTTGGCCATGCCCTAAGGCAGACAAGTTGCGGTTGTCACTGGAGGAGATGAGTAGGGTTCAAAATGGTTCAAATCATGCATGTCAGTGTAGAGGATCCCGCAGCTACAGATCAGGTTGGTGTGCAGGCTCCCCAGAACGTGGCACCTCCACTGAAACACGCTCGAGCACTGCATCATAGCCTTCCTCCTCCGTGTGCTCAGAGTGGCACATGAAGGGAGTGCTTTGGATGAATTGGGCAGATCAATGTCGCAGGCCATGGGGAAGATAGGAGGGAGAAGATCAGTTGCACCCATGAGATGTGTTTCCTAGAAGTAGAAGGTAATGTGACGATGTACTGTGGGAACCATGCTTATTTGGATACACATCAGCAAAACGACAGCATGTTTGGAAAAGGAGTATTTCTTGGTAAGGTTTCGGCATTTAGTTTAAATTTGACTTAAACAGAAAAAATTTACCAAGCAACAAGAAATGCTACTCTTCCAAATAGTTCCGAGGACCTATCCCTAAAAACAAACTCCAAAATCGTGTCTGCATGTCGTGATTCTGATGAAGTATTCAATCTGAAAGGATAGCATGGAACACTTGTATGTTTTTAGATACAGATCATATTTTTCCATCAATGAAAAACAAATTTACCTCCGAATAAAGAATAGAAGACGCAACCAGAACCCTCTGTCTCTTAGATTCAGAAACTGGCACATTCAGAATGGGACCAAGCACTCTGTAAAAAACCAGAGGTTTCTAAATATCAGTAAAGATATGTTTAAAAAATATCAGTGAAGAAGCAATGGACAAAATTGTTAGTATGGATGGAGTACAGAATGAAAGGCCATTGGCTACTATGGACCATGGTGTGATAATTCTGGATCAAATCCTTTTCTTGAACTATAATTTTAAGATGATACTCTACTTAATAGCTGATAAGGTGTACCTCCATAGAAGTGCAGACTGAGGTTTTATGGTAGGCGAACATGAGTTGCCATCAAATTCAATCACACTTCCAGTTTGACAGCCTAATCTTTCTGATATATCATTCTTCATGCTAATGTTTCTCATAAAGAGGTCGTCTTCCCCAGTATCATCCTCCCTCATTGAAATAAGAGTCAACCGGAGCATACAAAAAAAAGGCTGATCACTATCTAACAACTGATTAAGTGCACTCATAACACCTACACCACCGGCAGATCCCTCTCCAGAGGCAAGGCCAGCCCCAAATCCAGAATCTAGTAGAAGTGTCTGCAGCATTGCAACTGATTTCTTCACTAATGGAAGTTCAATCCAGTCCCCATTGGAGTCCTTCTCTACAATAGATTTCCATGCTTCCCAACCACTTCCTCCTCCCCCAAAGATATTAGCTTTGGATGGAATGCATACACCATACCACAGTCGGCTTCTGTACTTCCAACCTTCAGAAAGATCTGAAATACAGCTCCCATAGGATACAAATGCATGCCTGACAGTTCCATAAGGCTCCGCTGCTGCTGCTGCCGTTACGCGTTCCATCACCTCAGCAGAAATTTGCCCATTTGTGCCAGACATCGAAGCAAGAACCTGGAATTTTTTCACACGAATAATGATGTAAGATAGCAAGAAAAAGTTAGTATGAAGTAGATGAAACTGAAAGTAAGAGTGGACTATCAAAGGAAAATTTTGAAACAAGATATGCTACACACCGTATTCTTCTGGATTATACTCATACTAGTACCAAGAAATAGTGTAAACATGCTTGCCGAGTTCTAAGAAATAGTGTAACTCCTATAAAGGGTAGTGGCCTGATTGACAAGAAAGTGTACATATGGTTATCGAGCTCCAAGAAATAGTGTAATTCTTATAATGGGTAGCGGTCTTATTTTGAATCTTGAATTAAACAGAAACCACCCTTTACAACTGATTATCTTCACAAGAAGTTTTCCCTAGAAACTGAATCTCTAATCATCTATATCATACTCCCTCTGTCCCAAAATAAGTGTTGTTGATCTAGTACAAAATTTACTAATTTAGTACTAAATCTGCGACACTTATTTTGGGACGGAGGGAGTATATTCCTAACCAATACAATGCCACTAATGAGCTTTAACATTTTCAGCAATCACATGATATAGCATCTCACAAATTCAAAAATTCTCCCCAGAAACAAAAAAGGGACTCGACATGTCAAAACATTGATAGGACATTAAAAGTTGGGCCTACATTATAAAAAATATAGACACAGATTGAAATTACGCAAATAAGATTGTGATAATATATGCATGTTCTAGATATACATACATCAACCGGCAGTCCACCAGCATCACTGGACAAAGATTGCCTTGAGCCCCCAGCTTCTAAAGGCTCGCTACCGGTTCTGCTCAATGACCTACTGGCAGCTGATGAAGCCATCGATGAAGGAGATAAAGCACTGTCAATTAAGCAGGATGTAAAAAATTGTTGGCTGCGTGACCTCAGATGATCTTCTACGAGCATTATCAGAACTACTGCATTCTCAGCCAAGACTACTAAGAGATCGGCAGCCTTTTCTGCATGCATTTTTGGTTCTTTAGTCTCCACTTCAACATCAGATGCCGCAGCAGTAATTCCTTCAGACTGCTGTAGTGACAAACAAGAAAAGAACATCATGTTAGATAAAAAACGAGATCAACGAGACACGGGAGACACGGATTTTTACGTGGAAACCCTTGCGGGAGAAAACCACGGACGCACGAAGGCGGAATCACTATGAGGAGGAGTATTACAAGCACGAGACGACAGACCGTCTTTAGGTGCGACTACATGGAGTATATATGAGGGGCAATACATGAGAGTCCTTGGAGGACAAGTAAACGAGTTGTACTCGTACGCGTCGGTACCAACGCAAAGGCCCACACCGTTTGTACTACGTCTAGTCCAACACGGTAGAATTTGGATCACAATTTAACAATCTCCACCTTGAGCCAAATTCCCTCCAGTAGTCGAAGAAAGTAAATAACTCCATCCAAATCAGCATAAACACCTTGTGCGTCAAAGTCCATAGGATTAGTGAGAAATACCAACTAAGCCTGAGCAAAGCTCAAACTTATTGGTAGGAACTGGCTTTGTCATCATATCAGCAGGATTATCATGTGTACTTATCTTGCATACCTTCAAATCACCTTCAGCAACAACATCTCGAATATAGTGATATCTGACATCAATGTGCTTTGTTCTCTCATGATACATTGGATTCTTCGTAAGATATATAGCACTTTGACTGTCCGAAAATACGGTAGGGCAAGATGAATCTCCACAAAGCTCAGTGTATAAACCTCTCAACCAGATAGCTTCTTTGCATGCCTCAGAAATAGCCATATACTCGGCATCGGTAGTGGAACACGCCACAATAGACTGCAAAGTTGCTCTCCAACTCACAGCACAACCACCAATGGTGAAAACATAACCTGTGAGTGATCTTCTCTTATCCAAATCACCAGCAAAATCAGAATCAACAAAACCAACAAGTCCATCTCTAGTTTTCCCAAACTGTAAGTAAGCATTAGAAGTACCTCTTAGATACCTGAAAATCCACTGAACTGCTTTCCAATGCTCTTTTCCAGGATTAGCCATGTATCGACTAACAACACTCAATGCATAAGATAAATCCGGACGAGAACAAACCATGGCATACATAAGTGAACCAACTGCACTTGAATAGGGAACTCTAGACATGTACTCAATATCTGCATCTGACTCAGGACATAAGGCTGATGATAATTTGAAGTGTGCAGCTAACGGAGTACTTACTGGCTTGGCATTATGCATATTAAAACGACGAAGAACTTTATCAATATATCCCTTCTGACTTAGATATACTTTTCCAGACGGTCTATCTCTGGATATTTCCATGCCAAGTATTTTCTTTGCTGCACCCAAATCCTTCATCTCAAATTCATTACTCAATTGCTTCTTTAGTTCATTAATCTCTGACATGCTCTTTGCAGCAATTAACATATCATCAACATAAAGGAGCAAATAAATAATTGAACCATTGACAGTTTTCAAATAAACACAACTATCATAATTAGACCGTTTAAAACCTTGAGATAGCATAAAGGTGTCAAATCTCTTGTACCACTGTCGAGGGGATTGCTTCAATCCATAAAGAGATTTCTTTAACTTACAGACAAGCTTTTCTTTTCCAGGAATAACAAAACCTTCAGGTTGTTCCATATAAATATCCTCTTCTAATTCTCCATGTAAGAATGCAGTTTTAACATCTAATTGTTCAAGCTCAAAATCATGCATGGCAACAATACTGAGTAAAGTGCGAATAGAGCTATGCTTCACAACAGGAGAAAAGACTTCGTTATAGTCAATACCTGGAATTTGGCTATAACCTTTAGCAACCAACCTTGCTTTATATCTTGCCTCATCATTAGGAGAAACACCTTCTTTCCTTTTGAAAACCCACTTGCAACGAATAGGTTTCTTCTCTCTTGGTAATCTTACTAAATCCCAAGTGCCATTCTTTTCAAGTGATTCCATCTCATCATGCATAGCGGTCATCCACTTATTACTATCACCAGAAATAATAGCCTCGGAATATGAAGAAGGCTCAGCATTACCTTCAATTTCTTCTGCAACAGACAAAGCAAAAGAAACAATATTGCACTCTTCAATTAACCTTTCAGGTGCATTAATACCCCGCCTAACTCTATCACGTGCAAGATTCCAACTGGCTGGAACAATAGGCTGATTTGGAGTGACATGCTCATCATCAACGACGGGTTCATCATGTGCATCAAAATTTTCCTTATCAGAAGTATCACCTGAAATATCATGCTCCACCTGAACAGTAGTCTGCTGAATAGTAGGCTGCTGTTCACTCTCAGCAGGAACATTAGTAGATGGAACATCATGTAACATAGCAGATTCATTAAAGATAACATTTCTGCTAATAACAACCTTCTGTGTTTCAGGATTCCACAATTTAAAACCTTTAACACCAGATTTATAACCAAGAAAGATGCACTTAACAGCCCTAGGCTCCAACTTTCCATTATCAACATGAGCATAAGCAGTGCAACCAAAAACTCTCAACTGTGAATAATCAGCAGGTGAACCAGACCATACCTCAATTGGAGTTTTCTTATTAAGAGGGATAGATGGTGAACGGTTAATGAGATAACAAGCAGTGGAAGCGGCCTCAGCCCAAAAACGCCTATGCAAACCTGCATTAGACAACATGCAACGGGCTCTGGAAATAATGGTCCTGTTCATACGCTCAGCAACACCGTTTTGTTGAGGAGTATAAGGAACGGTGTAATGTCTGACAATGCCTTCAGACTTGCAATAATTCTCAAATTTGTTAGAACAGAATTCCATACCATTATCAGTGCGAAGTATTTTTACCTTCTTTTCAGTTTGTCTCTCAATCATAATCTTCCACTCCTTAAAAGCTGAGAATGCTTGCCATTTATGCTTCAAGAAATAAGGCCAAACTTTTCTCGAATAATCATCAATAATAGTCAGCATGTAACTAGCACCACCTAGTGACTTTCTGCGAGATGGTCCCCATAAATCGGAATGAACATAATCAAGAATACCTTCAGTTGTATGAGTCGAAGTGTTGAACTTCACCCTCTTGTGCTTGCCGAAGATACAATGCTCACAAAATTTCAATTTACCAGTTTCATATCCTTTAAGAAGACCTCTCTTATGTAACTCTGCCAAACCAAGTTCACTCATATGTCCAAGACGCATATGCCAAAGGTTAGCAGCATCACAATCAGAATTCTTTGAAATAACTGGAGTAGCGTTACCTGAAACGGTAGAACCTCGAAGGTAATAAAGACCATTGGTCGAACTTAAGTCACCTTTCATCACAATAAGAGAGCCTTTGGTGACTTTCAAAACGCGATCTCCACCTGAATATTTGTACCCCTTTGCATCAAGGGCACTAACAGAGATAAGATTTCTCTTCATCTTCGGAATATACCGAACATCTGTCAAAGTTCTGATTGTGCCATCAAACATCTTGATTCGAACGGAACCTATGCCTTCAATCTTGCATGGTGAATTATCAAAACCCAAAACGGAACCAGCAGCAATAGTGGAATCAAAAGTAGTAAACCAATCTCTATGCGGGCACATATGAAAAGTACACGCAGTGTCAAGTACCCACTCATCATTTGTCTCAGCACATCCAGCAATAACAACAAGAGCATCATCGGAACTATCATCACGAGCAACATTAGCAGAATTTTCACCTTGTTTGTTACCTTTCGGTTTATATGTACCGTTCCTCTTTTCCTTGTTCTTCAACTTGAAACATTCTGAGATGTCATGCCCGTCTCTCTTGCAATATCTACAAGATTGTTTCTTGTCTCTGGATTGCGACCGGCCCCTTTGGCCGTTCTTACTTTTGCCTCTGTTTCCATTATGTGAGTTCTTCTCCGTTGTCCTGCCACGAACAGATAATCCCTCGGCTTGGGATGAACTTGAACCATCATGAGGCACCATTAATTTCATCTTCTCCTTAGAGTTCAAAGCTTCATAAACTTCATTAAGCGTGAGAGTATCACGACTGTATAATATGGTGTCTCGAAAATTCGTATAAGAACTTGGCAGTGAACAAAGTAACATTAAAGCAGTATCTTCCTCATCATACTTAACCTCCATTGCAGCTAGATCGGATATAATTTCCTTAAATTCTGAAATATGATTCAAAACATTACCTCCCTCGGGTAACCTGTGCATGAATAATTTTTGCTTCAGATGCATCTTGCTGGTGAGATCTTTTGTCATGCAAATCCCTTCCAGCTTTAACCATAGAGCGGCGGCAGTTTTCTCGCTCAGAACTTCCTGCAAAATATTATTATGCAAATGGAGTTGAATTTGTGACAAAGCCTTACGGTCCCTTCTTATCTCCTCAGCAGTCCAATCCTCAATTCTATTCTTTCCAAAACTATCCAGTGCATCATCGTAGTCGGCTTGCGCCAACAACGCCCGCATCTTGACTTGCCATAGGGTAAACCTTGTGTCACGGTCCAGCAGCGGAAGATCGTACTTCATGGATGCCATGAGTCGATAAATCTGTGCACACAAAGTAGTACAAGCCGGTAGAAAATTCTTGACAGAATTAATATGCGGATGAAAGAACTAAGATAGATAGCACCTGGAACTCTCGGGTGGCTGTAGTAATTGAAGTTGGACCGAAGTAAAAAATCTGATCTATAGATCAGCCTTGACCACCACGTGATTAGTAGTAGTATGGTACTACTTGTTCGGTTGATGCGAAGCAGCAGCAAAAGTAGTACTTGTAGCAGCAACGATCGATCCAATCCTCGGAACTTGGTGCGATCCACGTACGCGGAAGAGCAACGGAACTCGATGACCTGCAGCAGCACTCAGCGGAACGGACGGACGAGCGGCTGCACCTGATATGGACACGTACCGACGGAAACACCAGTCGGACTCGGCTTCTTGCTCGATCTGGCTTCGGATCGCCAGGTCGCGTTGGCGGCGGCGCACGCGACGCCGAACCCTAGCTCTCTCGTCTCAAATCTCGTATCTGCAACTTGGCTCTAGATACCACTTGTTAGATAAAAAACGAGATCAACGAGACACGGGAGACACGGATTTTTACGTGGAAACCCTTGCGGGAGAAAACCACGGACGCACGAAGGCGGAATCACTATGAGGAGGAGTATTACAAGCACGAGACGACAGACCGTCTTTAGGTGCGACTACATGGAGTATATATGAGGGGCAATACATGAGAGTCCTTGGAGGACAAGTAAACGAGTTGTACTCGTACGCGTCGGTACCAACGCAAAGGCCCACACCGTTTGTACTACGTCTAGTCCAACACGGTAGAATTTGGATCACAATTTAACACATCATTTGCGTCTTTGCGAAATGACAAAACCGTAACTGTCTAATTTATAAATTAACAGACACTATGTGTTATGTCCATAAGACTGAACTCGTCTGTGCATGTTATAAACAACGTCACCAATGTATTAAGAGTACCATAATTAATAACAAAAGTGAGGTTTGGAAACAAAAGCAAAATTATCCACATTTTTCTGTTCCTTGGAATACCATTGATGACAAATATGCTTTCACAATGTATTGCTACTGCACCTATGTACAATCATACACAGAAAGTAGTGGGCCTACGAGTTTAACCATGTTACATGGGCCCAATTGATCGAGCAAGCTTAGTTTGTAGTCTAGTACTAATTTTAAGCTAGTTTCAGACACCTGATTACCTTCAGGTATGTTTGATAAGCCTAAGATCCTTCCAAAACAGAATCTTAAGCCAGGGAAGGTGGCTTGGGAGCTTTGCAAGGTACAAGGGTTTACAAGCAAGAATCCTATGTAGTTTCCTATGCTAATTTCATAAGTTGGCATGTTTCACTTATGACCCCCGTAAACCGGATAACAGATACGGCTAATATAGGCTCCAAAATATCACAGGTTTGTGCTGATTTATTCCCGAATTTTGCGTTCATTTTATATAAACAGGAAGTAGAAGAGCCTAACAGATACAAGGGGTGAAAAAGGTAGAAAATAGCAATTGAGAAATATGCAAGAACCATGTGTTGCTAGTTAGTTCTGTATTTTCAAGATAATAAAGTCCAAGTCCAAGCGAATAACATTTGTAAAAAGGAGCATCTACCTGAACTCGGAGCTCCTGAGCAGAAAAATCAAGCAGACCACCCAGTAATCTCCTTTTGAAAATTGGTACCGCTTCTTCACGCCTTGAAAAAAAGCAAAATATCACACTGATATTACCAAGTCAAGAAGATAATATGTTCTTCTATAAAGCATCATATTATGTATGAATCAATAAAATAATCAGGCAGGGTGTGACAAGCACCTGCATTCTATTCTTGAAAAAAAAATTACGATGAGGCAGTAAAGCACAAAAAGCAACAGCTAAAGTTATTTAGAAGGTACAGGGGGTATATTTAGAAGGAAATTCCAGCTTTAGATCATATGCAGCCCTGCATAATGTCATGCTTTAACGATGTTATGGAGTCTGATGTTTTTTATCACCTAAATACTTCTTATACTGCCTGGTAGATAAACGAAAATGCATGTGGTGGTTGATAAGGAACTCATAGATAGGATACATAATTAGAAAGAATTATGGCATTGGAGCATTGCTGCTTATTGCTTTTTGTTTACCTAATTCTTTGGTCTCCCATGCTAGACACCCCCGCCATTGAAAGCCATTCTACACAGTGGATTGTTGCCTCGACATCCTGAAGAATTACAGAATTAAGACCATCAAGATACAATCAATGGTCAAAGAGAAGTCTGGCTAGGGAAACATTCCAACCACAAAACTACCATAAAAAAATATCACGATCTGTTCTCAAAAAAGAAGCTTACTATCCTATAAAGTTAATGTGCAAACAGAAACACAAGAGATCAACGTCACTTGCCTTCCACCCATCTTTTTGCCACATTGAATGCTCCAGCATAATTAGTAGAAATTTGTGTATGACGTCTTCAAGCTCATATATGCTTACACCATCTGAATCTTTGTTATCACCCATCTAAATATCAACTTTACATATTAAAATAAGCATAGAATACAAGTGCCACCTCTTAATGTAATTATCAATGCAGAATGTTGGACTTGCCATCACAGAAATATTACCTCATGATTAGAAATCATTAATTCCAAAATCCATTCAGGCCATTCTGCAATGGAAGTCATAGTACTTCTATTCTCAGGGTGACTGCAAACCAGAACTAGAAGATCCTGAAATAATATAGAAGGCACCATAAGTGATTAAAACGCAAGAGAAATAAAATGCATTATTGAAAGTAAAAAAAGACAAACCTGTTTTTTAGCTTTGGAAAAATCAATGTTAGGCATTCACATTTTGATTGATGGGGCTTACAACATTAATTAACTAATGCAACCACTGAAGAATCGAAGGCAACATTTAGCAGAATGATCATGCATATAACTCAGGGATGTGGTACAAGAACCAAAACTAAGCCACTAAATGAATCATTGAGCATGGTGTCTAGGGTGTAGACATCATTCAAATACATTTTAGTTGTGTCCTAAATTAAAAAGAAAGTCTCAGCATATAAGTTAACATCTACCCATATCAGATGCTACTCGCCAGATGTCGTCCCGACTTATACTAATTGGTCTCCCCAAAGTTGTTCTTTGATAGTTTTTTTTCGAGAAAACGCAAAGACTTTGCGTTTCATTTCATTGAACAGAAGGAGAGTTAAGCATTACAGGTTGCCAGTGAGTACTATGGGTCTCCGAGCAGGAGAGGTACAGGGTCAGAATGCAAAGAAAATCAGTGGACGTCCCAAGTCCTCGGGAGGACTAGTCCCAGGCCAGTGGCGCCTGCCCGGATCCAGAGCGTAGCCTCGTCTTTGATTCTTGCCATGAGCTGGGTGAAGGAGGGTTGTGCGCCGTCGAACACGCAGGCATTCCGCTGCTTCCAGATCCTCCATGCCGTCAGGTGGACCGCCGATGCCAGCCCCTTTCGCATTGGTCTCGGTGTGGCTTGATTGGCTTGTCGCCACCAGTCCTTCAGGCTGTCGTCCTGGGTCGGGTCGGGCGGCCGGCAGGACAGGCGCAGCCAATAGAGGGCGTCGTGCCAAATTTGCCGCGAGAAGGGGCACGCAACCAGCAGGTGGTGCATCGTTTCCGGCGCCTGATCGCATAGGACACACCGGGGGTGGTGCTGCAGGCCGCGACGGCTCAGCCTGTCGGCGGTCCAGCAGCGGTCCAAGTTGGCCAGCCACATGTGAAACTTGACCCGTGGCGGCGCCCAGCTTTTCCAGATCAGATCCCATGCATCGCAGCCGGAGGAGCCCTCGAAGGAGGCCTAGTAGGCGCTGCGTGCGGAGTAGACGCCATCCGATCGCCACTTCCAGACGAGCTTGTCAGGGCGGTCCTGGAGGGTGGTGTGCTCGATCTCGCGCCATAGCATGAGGTATTGTCCAATTTCGTGGATACCTATGTTGCCGATGATATCACGCGCCCAGCTATGATTCTGGAGGCCCTCAGCAATGGAACGCGTCTTCCGCCGACGTTTGGGGATGCAGGAGTAGAGCTGGGGTGCAACCTCACGGACGGATCGGCCGTTAATCCAGCGATCCTCCCAGAACTTTCCATAAGTGCCGTCGCCAACGATCATCGATGTGGAGGTGAAGAACAGGGCCTGCTCCTCGGCGGAGAATTGGAGGTCGAGGCCTTGCCAAGCTCTTCCCGCGTCCGTCTTGTAATACCAGAGCCATCGTAGCCGCAAGGCTAGGCCGGCCCGCTCCATGTCCTGGATGCCAAGGCCTCCAAGGGAAGTAGGCCTGCACACGCGACGCCAGTTGACGTGGCAGCTGCCACCAATAGCGGCGACACGCCCTTCCCACAAGAATCCTCTCTGGATTTTCTTGATCAGCTTGAGCGTTTTCTTCGGCGGCGCGAAGACGAGTAGCTGGTGGATTGGGATTGCGCATAAGACGCTCTTGACCAGTGCAAGCCTGCCGGTTTTGTTCATTAGCCTCGATTTCCAGCAGGGGAGCATGCCCGCGACCCTGTCCACAAGCGGCTGGAGCTGTGCACTCGTGGGGCGCCTGAGGGTCAGCGGGATCCCTAGGTAGGTCAGCGGCAGCTCAGCTAGCGTGCATCCCAGGGTCGTCGTGATCTGTGTCGCATGCTCTGGCTCGCAATTGAGCATGGTGGCCGAGCTCTTATTGTAGTTTACCAACAGCCCGGAGGAGCGCCCGAAGAGCTCCAGAATAGACTTGATCGCGCTCATGTCGCTCGGCGACGGGTGGCAAAAGAGTACCACGTCGTCCGCATATAGCGATATCTCCGGGATCGGGCGTCGGGGATGTAGCTGTTCGAGCACTCCCAATGTCATGGCGCGTTTGATGAGGCGTCCAAGTGTGTCCACCGCCAGGACGAAAAGCTGAGGTGACATGGGGTCGCCCTGTTGGAATCCACGCCGATGCCAGATGGGAGGGCCAGGCTCACCATTGAGTAACACACGTGTGCTGGCGGTGGAGAGCAGGATGGCCAGCCAGTCGAGGAACCGTGGCCCAAAACCGTACTGGCGCAGCGCCTCGAACAGGAAAACCATAGTTTTAAATAACCGGCTATAGCCTTGCTATAGCTTTTTCAGCAAGTTGCCGCTAAATGGTACTCATGTACAATAGTCCGCTATAGCTGGTTTTAATCATGCAAATCTTCGTTCCGATCCCCCGTGGCAGAGCTCCTACTCAAGGTTCGTGTTAAGCTTTGGCACTCGTCGACTGTGGATGCTCCTCTGTGCCGTGGGGCTCGGCGCACACGCCGGTGCGATGAGTTAGGCTGTTTGCAGAGTCTTGGTATCGTGATCCCTGGACAACACCCCTCATCTACTGGTGCCTCTCGTGGTGATGGTCATTTGACTGCTGCTAGGTCGTGCCTTCTCTTGGGCGTCCATTTCTTCTCTTCTCTAACTTTGATCCTTGTATGGTTTTCAGCCCCGTTTTCCTTATAAACAGGGTCAATTTGTTAAGGTTTTCGATCCGGTTTCCCTTATAAACTGGATCACACTCCTGGCATAATGGCCACTTTGAGTAGTATATTCAGGTGGAGGGACTCCTCCCCCGGTGATTCTCAAAAAAAAAATCCTAGAGAAACAGTATACAACTCCATCATGACCAAAACTCTGTCCAAACGTTTTGCATGGCAAGCTGTGTATTTAGCCTTTAACATCACCCCACCTCATAGTATTTCACATATTTTTGGGACTTGGCTATGGGGGTTGACAAAACTTTAAGACTTCTTATTCTAGTCGGGGTAGCAGCTGTCTTTTGGTCTATCTGGCGTTGCATAAGTGATGTCATCTTTGACAAGAAAAAGTTTGTTCTTGTATGCAGGTGCTACTCTTGTGTACCAATTGGCTGCGGTTATGGGCACTATTACAGAAGGCGCAATACAAGGAGCCGATAGAGCTGTGCGCAAATAAACTTGAGTGGATCACCAGGGTGTTTACGATCCGCTTTGGGCGGCATATGCCAATGATAGACTTTTGAGTATTTAGAGTGAACTTATGTGGTTTGATCGTCCTATTTGATCCATGTGTTTGATATTTCCCTTTTCTTGGCAAGATCAAAGTTTGATCTTTTGTAATAAACAACGTAATAAGTTCGGCTATATGCATCTAATGGTGCAGTGGCAAGGGACAATAAAGCTTTCATTTTCTAAAAAAAGAAGTAATATCATAGACTTCAAAAGTCAAGAATTATGGTAATGGTGTAAGAGATGTCAATCAAGATGAGGGGTAAGACAAGAATGGAAAATGTTATATGAGCATATTATCAGTGATTATATCATCATTCATGTCAAGAAAAATTAGGTAAAAACTTAATCTGAATAAATCAGTAAATGTACCTGAAGAGCACGAGCTTGAAATGCTCGTGATGCATATGGAAGAGAACGTAGTAGAACTAACAAGAGAGGAATATGCTGAAAGCGATAATCAGAATCATACAAGTTTAGATTATCATTTGCTGAAGAAATATTGATCTGCATTGAAGAATACAAGACATAATTCAGGTTTCCAGAGTAAAATAGGTTGCACCTATGACATGCTTAAGTGAGCAAAACATGAACTATTGTGAAGAACAGCTAGATAAACTTCAAAGAAATTTTATTTGGAAGTCTTGCTTTGATAATATTCCAAATATTTAGCTTATTCAAGTACTTAGAAATGATAGCATAATCTAATACTCCCTCCGTTCACAAATATAAGATGTTTTGGACATTTCAATATGGACTACATACGGACTGAAATGAGTGAACAAACACACTAAAACGTGTCTATATACATCCGATTCACAAAAGGTTAAAACATCTTATATTTGTGAACGGAGGGAGTAGAAGGCAAAACAGGAATTGCATTAACCAATCAGTGTATTGCTGAAAACATATCACATATCCATTATCCCTAAGTCAGTTAAAGAATACCATACCACTGCAGATATTAAAGACCTATATACATTTCTGGTCATAAGCCTTCTTGGAGCTGCTTGAAAAGCTTTCTGCAATGCAAAGAGCAATAAAGATACTCTGTCTTCAAACATGGTATTTCCTTCGCCATTAGCAGTTGTCAGAAAACCACTTGGCAACTTTGGTTTTGCAATAAGTGAGGCAAACTTCAGGTGACCTGAGGCAACCAAAGCGCCCAAAACATGAACTATCCCAACAAGTACTCCATCACCATTATCAATATTGTATACATTATTCTGAACATTGTCAGTGATACTTGGGAGGTCCATGCCACTCAGATTCTTTAGGAACTGATTTTTTAATAAGCACCATTTGCTAGTGGATTCAAGTTTAGAGTTACCATCATGAGAGGGTGACTCATGACTGTCAACTGACAGAGTCTCCTGATTGCAGTTTGCTTCACTACTAGCCGGTTTCAAGAGTGAACTACTATTAGTAGATTTTGACTGAGAACCTCCATTCCACACAGCAGCATTTTGTGGCACATAGCAGCTGTTGAAAATATTGTTATTGCCAGATTTAGCCTCCCTCTGCAAAAGAACAAGTAATGCCTCTACACCTCCACGAGAAATAAATGACTGAGCATAAATGTCCGCTCTAGTACTGTTTGGGTGCACGATCAGTCTGTAGATGAGGAGTAAGACCCTAGCAACCTGCCAACAAAGCACATTGTTAAAAATCATCAGCACCATTCTTTCAATCAAGTTTCCACATCAAGAAGCTATAGAAAGGTATTAGGACTGTGACTTAGGTGCATATCCCATAGTATAGAAAACCACAATTAAGCATTAGCACCGATTAATTACAAAGAAAAGAAAAAACAAAATCTGGCAATAGTCTAACGAACACAAAACTAGATTCTCTTCAGTATTTTGTTGTTATGAAACAAATACATCCGAGTATGGAGTACTCGTAAAGTAGCATGTACAAAACTAGGCAGATCAAAGACAAAGCTAGGCTCGTGGGCAGGATCAAAGACGAAGCCAGGCTTTGGGTCACTGATGGTGCCGAAGGGCTTAGGGTTGTGCTTCCCGCCACATGGGATGTACACTAGCGTCCGTCTGATGACTGTAAACCACCTCCTAGGAGGATTGTAACTTTAAACTCTCTCTTTTCAATGAAATGAAACACAAAGGTCCTTTGCGTTTTCCCGAAAAAAACTAGGCAGATTACAAACCCAGATACGAATGGACTAAGTATTTCCATGTATGACATCATCCTGGTGAACAAGAGAGCGCTAGTCAAACTTTGACGAGTTTTTGTTTTCTGGCAAGGGGCATGTAATGTTGTGCTAGACTACCAGTGCCGAATCCAGTTACCTGGTTAGGTTGTGGGCAGTCAACAACAAATCCTATCAAACGACGAACTTCATCAGAAGCCGTTGTGGAAGAAGCTGCTCCTACCAACAATTCGATAACAACCAACAGCTCATGAACAAGAGCATTCACTTTCCCTAAAGGTCTCTCAGTTCCAGTCAATGTGAAGGTATCTATTGAATCTCCTTCACGAGTTACCCAGTAACACCTTCTGCATCCATCAAGAAGCATTTGCAACGCATTTGCATCATACATGCAAGCAGATTCTGCAAAAACCATGTCTGCAAGTGAAGAGAGAAGCTTTTTCTGCAGAACATAGTTGCATGAGCTCCACATCTTCAGGTCCAACAGCAAAGTGCTAAAGAGCTGCACTTTTAGACCAGGATCGTTTATTTGAGATTGGCACAAAGATACAATTGCAGCAACAAGCTCCTCGTCCCTCAGTATCTCTTTCTTCCCACTTTCTAGTTTTGACAGTGTTTCCAACAAATATTGTAAAACTTGTGATAGAAGCTCTGGTCCATGGGTACGGCAAAGCTCTTGCTTATTTCCAGGATGTTGAATTGCCAGGGAAATTATTCTGAATATAGGAACAGAAAGAGAAGACGTAGCAAGAGACAGTGACACATCACCAAGTATAGGTTCCAGGTTATCCATCTCAATATTGCTCACAGTCAATGGTAGTAAAGCCATTGGACCTCCACAAGCTAATGCCCATAATGATTCTGCAGGTCGCACGCGATAAGATATGTGAACCATCCCCACAACGTCTGCAGGCCTTCGGTGAGTACCTAAGATTAAACATGAGATAATATCAATAGTTATCCTTCTGAACCAACCCAAGCCACTTTTTTTAGGTAAATAGTCATTATTGTATGTCATAAGTTGCTCTTCTCCTAACAAGGATGACAATTTACTGCACATGAATGATTGATGGGAAATGGGAAACAAACTCAATCCACCTTTTTATTTATATACACATAACATTGTATGACGTAATTTTGATAGCCACTAGAAATACCCTTGTCCCTGGTAATGGTGAATGGCATGTGAGAATAACAATTTTTTTCAATTACTACAGGAACGATTGATGCAGAACTGGGAACAAAATTTATAAAGACAGGAATGTACAATAATTGGCAGGCCAAACAGGAAGTACAGAAAGATTTGTGTAGCCTTCACGAGGATTGTAACTTGACCCACCAAAGATAAGAGTAGAATTAAGCCAAACCATTCTGCTAGCGTGTGTTTGTGTTTTCTTTGTTAGCCTTTCAGCCTTTTGTATTCTCTGTTGGGATTCTTCTATGAATTAATTGCTGACTGTTTCCGTAAATAAAATAACAAACCTCTTAAACCAGAAGGTGAAGCATCGGGGCAAAATCGACCGCTAAGTAGGCTAGGATGATAAAGAAGATGTAAGCTTCCTCCAATCTCAATGTCAAGTGTATAACTATCTTCTGACATTTCTCTAATGTGATCACAACTAGCTTTCCAAGGCAAACCAGCACCGTTGCTGAAGCTGGGAAGTGCATCTCCTCCCCTAGAAGCTAGCCGAGTCATTCTCTCTGGCCCAATCGGCTCCACGAAAATATAGATAGGCCCCATTTCTGCAAACAATGGGCATTGTCGTTCCAGACCAGTAATACTTGGTGCCAGGTTTGTCGCAATGCAGCAGAAGGCCAGCGGTTTCAAGATACGGGGGAACTCAAACGGATAGCTCTCATGAAGCTTATCGTCAACATACAACCGTAGTTCACTCTCGACCATTCCGAGCAAACCCTGCTTGATTGTGCACTCCAAGCCAATGAAGTACCAGCACTGTGGTTTGAATTCAAAGGTGAAATGGAGAGAAGACTTCTTTCCCTTTCCAGTCCCACTCTCCACGACTAGAAACTTGCCATGGAAATAAGCCTCCACACCATCATTATCAGCAGTAAGGAAGCTGAAAAGCCGGGGCATGTGCTTCGCCCCTTCTCCAGCAAGTTTGTAAGCAGCGGCAGCCGCAGCCCATGCTGACGATTTCCCAGAAGTTGATGCAGCTGTGTTGTGTGAGTCTGAGAATGACTCTACATATATCCATGTGGCAAACCCAAAACCGTTTGAGAATGGCCACCGGCTATCTCCAGGGGCAAGCAAGCCGGATCTCTCGCCGTCGAACTCAAACGTCACTGCAGGTCCCTTCGCTTCATTGCAGCCAACAGCCTTCTCCAATGCAAGTGTCAGCTGCGTCGCCCAGCGTGTCCCAAGCGCCTTCTTGATCAAAAGGAGCCAGGAATGCAAGTCCTTAACGCTAACCGAGTGCCCTCCTAGCACCTGAATGCACTGCACGAGCGGTGTCCCGTCCCAATCCCTGCTCTGACCCATTCTTACGAACAGCTTCTCTGCACAATCGAGGAGGATAGCGAGAAGGCCTGAAGCGGAGCACATGGTGCGGTTGCGGGTGCAGGCGCTGAGGGTGGCGAGGAGGCCGCGGGCCATACGGGTGCGCGGCGACGGCTCGGTGCCGCACGGAAGGTAAGGCACCAGTTCGGCAGCAATGGCGGCTGCGCGCGAGCTGGACATGATGCTGGGTTCCGTGCTGGTGCTGGTGCCGTCGCCTGCTTCCTCGTCGAGGCCGTCCACGCCGCCCATCGTGATCATCAGCACGTCTACGATGAAATGCGTGACCTCGCCGTTCTCCACGGACACCATCTCGCGGAGGCGCTCAACCCCGCCGCCCATGATCACAGCGTCGACCGCCCGCACCACCGCATCCGGGGCGTCCGAGGACACGACCGGCGCTAGGCGCCTCCGCAGCGGCGGAGGAGGCTGCGTCGGGGCCTCCGAAGGGGACGGCGGCGAACCCGTGCCCAGCTCCACGTCCGACATCTCCTCATCGTCGACGACGTACCCGTCGCCGCCGAGCGACGCGACGTCGAAGTGCTCGACGGCGCCGTCCTCCCACGACGAGGTCGGCGAGGCGTCGGACATGTCGAGCGCATCCTGCCCCTCCATCACATCGGCTCACTCCATTGGAAAAATCGACGAAAATTGTGAGGAATCGGCAGCAATGTGGGGAAGGATCAAACGCAATGTGGGGAAATTTTGGGGGAAAAACTTTGCAATCGGGATGTGAGGCCACGGAGAAAGTGGAGGAGTTTTGGAAAATGGTGGCGCGGTGCATGGCGTGGCCCGAGAGGCGGGAGGAAGAGAGAAAGAGGGGAAGCGGCCAAGCGGGGAAGGCGAAGAAATGGTGCCGTGGCGGGTTCATGGGTCGAGCCTGCCCTTCTTTTTACCTGACCAGTCAGGCAGTTAAATTGGTTCGTGTAAGAGCATCTACAACAGCACGAACAGCAAATCTGGGGTCGATTTTTTACCCTTTAAGGAAAGTTAATCAGGATCTGATCCAGGTTCGAAAAAAATTCGGGATTTGATCCTTTTTCCTATCGCCAGGGAGTTCGGCGGTAGGGTTACATAGCCTACCGCCCTGACCCCTGGCTGTAGACAACTAATTCACGTTAGCAGTCGTAAACGGCAGTCGTCCCCCTTCGTCCCACCCTACCGCCGCAGTTCTTCCTCTCGCCCCCTCTCTCATCCCCTCCACTCCACCCCTCGGATCTCCTTCGTTTTCTTTACCGTTTTTGTGGATCGAGATGGCTCTGAAACGAGTAAAGTAAGCTCTCTCAGTCCCTCCAATTAGTTTTAGTCAAAAAGCTTCCGATTTGATGCATTATTTGGTACAAATGAACCCTATTTTTGTACTAGATTTAAAAAAAAATCCTAAGTTTGTTCAGGTTGATTCTATATGTTGTATGGGGTTGAATATGAACTCTAGTAACTAGTTTGAGAGATTGTATGTTGAAGGAATGGTGATATGATGCATGTAATTTTTTTGAATGAATGGTGATATGATGCATGTTGAAGGAATGAACTACTAGGTTTGTTTTGATATGATGCATGTTGCTGATATGAATGAATCATATGCATATAGTGGATGTTGGAGGAATTATGCTTATGCTTTTTTTTACAAATGTTGAATAAATGAATGAATCATGTTTTAAAAAAATTGGATGGTTGAATGTTGTTGAATGAATGATGTTGGTTGAGTATGATTGAATGATGTTGGTTGAAAATGATTCATTTGCATTGGTCATTTATATTAGTTGAATATGGTATGAATGTTGGTTGAATATGTGATAATTGATGAAAATGATGTGATGCATGTTCCTTGAATATGACATGTTCATTTTGCAATTGTTTTAGGAGGCCCCACCTTGCGCCAAACATCGGCACTAAGTACACCATGCTTGACCCTGCGTTCGACAAGGGCCATCGTGCCCGTTTTATGAAGAATGGAGTGGTAATAAATATGATCAAACTCATTGAACCAAAAATTTGGATTTGCTAAGTTATTAATTATTCGCGTCTACATTTTGACAGATGCTACCGCCATTGTGGATGAGGGGTCACACGAAGGTCGTTCAGATGCAGTACGACGACCGCTACACGCCGTACTTGAGGAGAGCACGACTGTTGGGTTTCATGATGCAGTTCAAGCGTGCGCCGCCGACGCTCGTCCACTCAGCTCTCACAGCTTTGGTGGTTCGGGGCAGCCCGAGACGCACACTTTCCATCTCCCCTGCGATGAGATGACTGTGACGCTCGAGGACTTCGGCATGATCACGGCCCTACCGATCCAGGGCTATGCTCTCACTGGGCGAGTGGAGAATACCTTGTGGCGGGAGAGGCTTATCGTCCTCATCGGCGACTGCCCCGCCAAGAAGGATAACCAAACGTCATGAGGCTCCTGGAGAACCGGGTCGTATACCCGGAAGATGCCTATCAGCGAATGGTGGAGTAGTATGCGAGGGCTTACCTGGGGTATCTTCTCACGGGGGTTGTGTTTTCCAGACTGCTCGGGGGGCACTGCTCTATGGATGTATCTCTACTTCCTAGCCGACTGGTATGCAGGGTACAGCTGGGGGTCTGTCGGCCTCGCCTACCTATACCGTTTGGTAAGAGAAACATCACATTGTTCTTTCATGGACGTATGTATGCTGGTTTAATGTGTCATCTGATCATCAATTAGTGTTTGTAGCTGGACGACGCAACGCAGAGGATGGAAGATACGTCCGGTGTGTGTGGATTTGTCTGGACCCTCTCCATTTGGATGTGGGAGGGTTGTCGGTGGGCCGTTCTGAGAGAAATGGGCTGGCGTGCATGGACGGACTATGGCGACGAGGATGACGCTACTCGATACCCGACCGCCATGTACGCTTGGGACCGGGTGAAGGTCTACACTGGCAAAACCACCGCATTGTACAAGGTCTTCACCAACGAGCTGGACGCTATGTCGGCTTACCAGGTACATGAACTAGCTTACCAATCTTTTTTGTAGCCACTTTCACGGTTGCTTACCCATTTTTTTTCTAGGTTAACTGGTGGCCGTAACACAACCGATAGTGGGGTTTCGAGCTGAACTCGATGTGCAAGGAGGACAGGCTTGCCTGGCGGTGCATTGTTCCCATGATATGTGTGTACGTCGTCGAGTGGCACTTGCCACACCGTGTGGCCACGCAATTTGGTGTATTCCAACATACCCCACCGGCATCCCCCAACGACACCAGTGGCTCCAACCTACACTGGTGAATGCATGGTATTATTGTTTCTGGTGATGTTTTCATTCTATTTGACATGTTGATGATGTTTTCATTCTATTTGACATGTTGATGATGTTTTGTTGTTTCTTATGCCTTTTACAGGAAGAGTAGGCAGCATTACCAGTGGATCACAGACTGGGCAGATGAGCACAGGGACCGCGTGCGCGAGTGGAATGAGAGGAGGTATCGCAAAGATGGGGAGAAGAGATGCCTTGACTGGAATGATTACGCGGAGCACATGCTTTGGTACGACGATGGAGTGAAGCACCGTTTGTGCCTGAGGCCCCAGTGGACGACACAAGACATAGCGCAGCTGCAGGAGGATGACTCCGAGGATGAAGCCTACCATGATGGCATTAGAGACATGACGGGTGAATTTAGGGAGTATGCACCCCTGATGAACAGAGTGGTAAGTTGTGTTCGTCTATTTTGAACCGGCGGTTGGATGAAATCTACTTTAGTCATCAGTGACACTCACTTATTCGTTTGCAGCCTTCGAAGCTGAACAGAAGCATTTTTTATGGCTCCGATGCGCTAAGTTGTGTCCCCGGGACCCGGGCCTCTGAGAACAAGTTGAAGGAAACAATGAAAGTAACATCGAGCCTTAAATTGGATCCATGCCATGTTATGTTCTCGTTTATTTGTAATTGTAAACTTGATCCATCGAGTCTCAAATTGGACCCATGCCATATTTATGTTTTTGTTTATTTGTTATCGCAAAAGTTCAGGACCCGTTCTCGCAAGCTAGTGTGCCTTTTGGGTGCGCTACGTCGGTTGATGGTCATGTTCCTGGAGACCCGACGCGTACCCTCGCTACATCTAGCCATGCAGGCGGAGCTTCCTCTAACCATGCCCCCGGGTCGTCTCGGTTTGTTGAGGAAGAAGATGATGAGGAAGAAGAGGACGAGGAGCAAGGAGAGGAAGAGAGTGATGATGAGGAGGAGTACGACGACGATGACGGACCTCAACCAACTCATCCAACACATGAAAAGAAGAGGGGGAAGCAACCGATGAAGGATTGGGTAAGTCCATGCCCGTTTCAGAAACCGTGTCCTTGTCTCCGCAAAAAGAAGGCGGATGAGACCCGTTCAAAGAACAACAAGGACCGTATCTCCAAGAGGGGAAGGAAGAGCAAGTGAAGCGGCTGTCGTTGAACTACTTGCTTAGTTAAACTATTTGCTATTCGTGATGGCTATGTCGAACTACTTGGCATTGTCGAACTATATGTTATTTGCTATGTCGAACCATTTGCTACTATTTGCTATGTGTGACATGTAAACCGTCGTGATATGTTTAGTTGTTGAACTATCATTCATATCGAGGTGTGATGCATGTTATAATGTGTGAGATCTGCATATTTTTTGTTTTGCAAACTATAGTATTGCTATGCAAAAAATTATGAACCGAAACATACAAGTTATGTGAAAAAAATGCACTGGGAGCAGAGCCTACCACCATAGACCCCAGCGGTAGGGTGTCTAACCCTATGATAACCCACAAGTATAGGGGATCGCAACGGTTTTCGAGGGTAGAGTATTCAACCCAAATTTATAGATTCGACACAAGAGTTGTCAATTCAACCACACCTGGAGATTAAATATCTGCAGGAGAGTGATCAGTAGCACACTAGTATGATAGTTTTGATAGCAGTAGTAGCAGTAACAGTAACGGTAACAGAGATAGCAATGGTTTTGTAGCAAGTGTAACAGTAGCAGTAGCAATAGTAACTTAGCAAGAACAATATGTGGAAAACTCGTAGGCACTGGATCGGTGAACTCGTTGGATAATATTCATCATATAACAGTCATAACCTAGGGCGACACAGGACTAGCTCCAGTTAATAAATGTAATGTAGGCATGTATTCCGTAAATAGTCATACGTGCTTATGGAAAAGAACTTGCATGACATCTTTTGTCCTACCCTACCGTGGCAGCGGGGTCCATAAGGAAACTAAGGGATATTAAGGCCTCCTTTTAATAGAGAACCGGAACAAAGCATTAGCACATAGTGAATACATGAACTCCTCAAACTACGGTCATCACCGGAAAGTATCCCGACTATTGTCACTCCGAGGTTTACGGATCATAACACATAGCAGGTGCATATGACTAGCAAGATCGGATCAAGAACATAGATATAATGCTGATAACATAAACGGTTCAGATCTGAAATCATGGCACTTGGGCCCTAGTGACAAGCATTAAGCATGGCAAAGTCATAGCAACATCAATCTCATAACATAGTGGATACTAGGGATCAAGCCCTAACAAAACTAACTCGATTACATGATGAATCTCATCCAACTCCTCACCGACCAGCAAGCCTACGAAAGAAGTACTCACTCCCGGTGGGGAGCATCATGGAATTGGCGATGGAGAAGGGTTGATGATGATGAAGACCGAAGATTCCCCTCTCCGGAGCCCCAAACGGGCTCCAAATCTGGCCTCCCGATGAAGAACAGGAGGTGGCGGAGGCTCCGTATCGTAAAACGCGATGATACTTTCTCTCCTATTTTTTTCTTCGAAAATAGGAATTTATAGTGCCGGAATTAGGGTCAGTGGGGCCACGAGGTGGGCACAACCCACCAGGGCGCGCTTGGAGGGGGTGGCGTGCCCTGGTGTATCGTGCCCAACCAGGGCACCCCCTCCGGTGGTTCTTGGCTCCGGTATTTTTTATTTATTGTAAAATAAATCTCCAAAAAGTTTCGTCCAGTTCCGAGAACTTTTATTTCTGCACAAAAACAACACCATGGTAGTTCTGCTGAAAACAACGTCAGTCCAGGTTAGTTTCATTCAAATCATGCAAATTAGAGTCCAAAACAAGAGCAAAAGCGTTAGGAAAAGTAGATACGATGGAGACATATCAACTCCCCCAAGTTTAACCCATTGCTTGTCCTCAAACAATTCAGTTGACAAACTGAAAGTGATAAAGAAAAACTTTTACGAACTCTTTTGTTCTTGTTTACATATATATGTTTAAGTAGCACCTAGGTTTTCAGCAAAGATTATGACTAACCATGTCAGCAATAACTCTTAAAAATTATATTAGCTCATATCAATGACATAAGCAACTAGCAAGCAATAATAAAATATCTCAAATGCAAACACTTTGTCAAAACAATCATGATATAATATGACAACAGTGGTATCTCGCTAGCCCTTTCTGAGACCGCAAAACATAAATGCAGAGCACCTCCAAAGTTCAAGCAATGACTAAACATTGTAATTCATGGTGGAGAAGATCCAGTCATGCTGCATCCAACATTAACTATACACAATGCATGAGGATGACAATAGTGCTCTCAGATCTGGCGCTTATTTGAGAAGGTGATGACTCAACATAAAAGTAAATAGATAGTCCCTTCGGAGAGGGATGCAGGGATTTGCAGAGGGGCCAGAGCTCAAAGCTTAAATCAGAGAATAATATAATTTTGGGAGGTACACCCTTCGTGTCAACGTTACGACCAAGAGTTATCAATATCTTCCATGCTAAACACATTAGCGGCGGTTCCCAAGCGGTAAAAGTAAAGGTTTACTCCCCCTCCACCAACAAACACACTCCACGGCTAGTCGAATCCACGGGTACCGTCCATACCAACAACATTCCTGGGGGAGTTTTGTTTCATTATTTGCAGTTTTTTTATTTCGGGACTAGGAATCCCTATTACCGCCCCTCTCGTGCAAGGACGAGTGAATAAACACTCATCATGAGAATAACCCGCTTAACAGGGAAGATACTGACCGCCCCCTGTCGCTCCATGAGCGGTCCAGGCACACAAAACAGATGTTCATTTGAAATTTTAGAGGTGGCACATGCAAATTTACTCGGAACGGCAGGGTAATACCGCATATAGGTAGGTATAGTGGACTCATCTGGAATAACTTTGGTTTAAGGATTTTTGACGCACAAGCAGTATTCCCGCTTAGTACAGGCGAAGGCTAGCAAATAGGTTGAGAAGCGGCCAGCTAGAGAGCAAAGACGGTCATGAACATGCATTGTGAATAATAAACATTGAATACTAGCATGAGTAGGATATGGACACCATGAACATAAATATCATGAAGGCTAGGTTGGTTTTGATTCAACTACATGTGTGAACATGTGCCAAGTCAAGCCACTTGAAACATTCAAAGGAGGATACCATATCATCATACCACATCACAATCATTTTAATGCATGTTGACATCCAAGATAAATCATTATCCACTCCTAGCTACTTAAGCATGGCATGAGCAACTATAATATATAATTGTCATTGCAAACATGTTTGATCATAACATGCTGAATCATGGATACTAGGTTAAACATATTTACAAAAAAAAACAAGTTGAGTTCATACCCGCTTCTCTCTGCCATAGTCACTTCGTCAAATATCGTCATTATTGCCTTTCACTTGCACGACCGGATGATATAGAAAATAATAATAGTGCAAGAGTGCCGTGGACTAAGCTGGAATCTGCAAGCATTTTATTCAAGAGGAGAAGACAAAGTAACATGGGCTCTTTGTTAGATTAACAATGATGCATATGAGAGCCACTCAACATTTTCATCGTGGTCTTCTCCTTGGTACGACTCAAATAAAAGGAAAAGAATTTCAGATAAACACACTGAAATATTTTTAGCGTTTTTGGTTTTTCTTGAAGAAAGCAAATTAAAGAGGGAAAAACAAAAACGAGAAAAACTATTTACACGGGAGAGCTCCCAACAAGTAAAAGAAGAAACGAGAAATCTGTTTGGGTTTTCTTTTGATACTACAATTAATTTAAACTAGAAAGAAAAATCGAAAAGAAGCAGGAAATATTTTTGGATTTTATCAAAGTTTTTCAAACACGCAAGAAGAAAGTAAGAAAAAAAATCTAGCATGGATAATACAATGAAAAAGTATGGACACCGACAACTGGAATGAAATGTGTAAACATGAATATAATGTCGGTGGATATACGCACTCCCCCAAGCTTAGGCTTTTGGCCTAGCTTGGTAATCACCATTCCTGGCCTGGATAATAGTCTGAGTGATAGCCAACCGAGGCTCTTGGTGCAGCTTCCTCAGCCCGCCTGGCAGCTTCAACCTCCGCATTGTACGTGCGGGCCTCGCTCTCAAGAACATAGTATCTTCCCCTACTGTGAAAATCAAAGAGAGCCGAAGCAGGCAAAGTAACAGGTACAATGGGATCTTTATTGAACCTCAAGTTGTAAGTATAATTAGTGAATGTGCCCTTAAGGAACTTATGACGTTTCATTGCCTCAAAGTCTAAGTACTGAGTAGGTAAAATGGGATCGTTAGGCCAAGGTGATACATTTAGCTTCTTAGCTACACGGGAGGCATAGATCCCTCCATAAAAGTGACCACTAGCAGCGTTTTGCTGCAAGCTCCATGCAACGATTGCTCCATGGTTATAACGTTTATCCCCTGTTATAGCTGTGTGTATAAGACTCAAATCAGGGGCACACAGTGTGCTGCAATCTTGCTTGCCTACGATGCATTTGCCATTAAAGAGTGCAAAGTAGTGTATTGATGGAAAATGGATGCTTTTTATTCTACCTTGTGTCACTCCTCTATCTTCACCGTAGCAAAGATTAATCAAAAATGACTCATACTCAGATGTTGGTGGTTCGTCTAGCGAACTCCAATATGGAATTTTGCACGCTTCACAGAACATCTCTAAAGGCATGGTAAAGGGATGGTCATAAAGGTTGAATGAAACTCTAGACTCACGAGGAAAATATTTAAATTTCTTCGTGAATGTTTTCGTGAGTTTGAGATGTTGAATGCACTCATCTGCGGTGAAGGGGGCAAGTTCTGCGTTGTGGATAAATTACTCGAATTCCTCCTTGATACCCGCACCTTCCATGAATTCATTACATGGCCATAAGCATGATTTGGTAGCGGCATCTCGCATCGAGCTTTCACTTGGCTCAACATAAGATTGTCGGACCGAGCTTCCACTTGATGATGCCTCCGAGGACCTCCTCCTCGAAGAACTCCTAAAGAATTGCATTTTTATTTGCGAACAAATTTCTGAAAAAAATTGGGACACAAAATTTTGTTAACAAAACTTCGTAAGATTGATAGCAACTACTCCTAAGGATGCATAGAGGCCATATTAAGCATTCAAACTACTTAGAACTCTAAGAATTCAACATGCAAGCCCATCTACAGCAACACCAAGAGTAGCTAATTATTCTAAAAATAAACCACTAAATCAAAAACTAATTGGAGCAATGGAGGAGTCACATACCAAGTAGCAATCCCCCAAAATAGTTTCGGAAACGGAGCTTCGAGCAAAGAGATCGAAATCCGTGGGTTTGAGAGCAAGAACACGGGAGTGAGAGCTATGGTGATTTTTTTCTGGAGGTAGGAGATGACATGGGCTAAAGGGATAAGTGAGGGGACCCACGTGGGGACCACAACCCACCAGGACGCGCCTAGGGCTGCTGGTGCGCCCTGGTGTCTTGTGGACACTAGGTGCACCCCCCCTCTGATGTTATTTGCACCAGAAATTCAGAAATATTCAGAAAAAATCGTGTTAAATTTTCAGAACATTCTGAGAAATTTTATTTTTGGGTCATTTTTTATTGCACGGAGAAAACAGAAAACAGGATAAACATGGCATTGTATTTTATTTGACTAAGAAAAATAGAAAACAAAATGTGGGTGCACAAGGTTGTGCCTACTAAATTCATCAACTTCATACCTCTCAAAAATGATCCATTAATAAGGTTGATCAAGTCTTATTAACAACCACTTCCGATTAGCATGAAACCGAAGAACTTTCATAAAACACTAAGTTACCTCAATAGGGATATGCATATCTCCAACAATAAGTATGTCATATTTCTTTTTGGCAGTAGGTAGAGGTAATTGAAAACTTCCAATAGTGAGTGTCGAAGATTCTTCAATAACATTTATACCATTCACTTGGAATTGTTTCTTCGGAAAGTGCACCGTGTGCTCATTACCATTGATATGAAAAGTGACTTTGCTTTTATTGCAATCAATAACAGCCCCTGCAGTATTCAAAAAGGGTCTACCAAGGATAATCGACATGTTGTCGTCCTCAGGCATATCAAGAATAACAAAGTCTGTTAAGATAGTAACGTTTGCAACAATAACAGGCACATCCTCACAAATACCGATAGGTATGGCAGTTGATTTGTTATCCATTTGCAATGATATTTCAGTAGGTGTGAGCTTATTCAAATCAAGTCTTTTATATAAAGAGAAAGGCATAACACTAACACCAGCTCCCAAATCACACAAAGCAGTTTTGACATAATTTCTTTTAATGGAGCAAGGTATAGTTGGTATTCCAGGATCTCCAAGTTTTTTAGGTACTCCATCCTTAAAAGAATAATTGGCAAGCATGGTGGAGATTTCAGCTTCAGGTATCTTTCTTTTATTAGCGATGATGTCTTCCATGTATTTTGCATAAGGGGCCATCTTTAAGATATCAGTTAAGCGGGTACGCAAAAAGACTGGCCTAATCATTTCAGCAAAGTGCTCAAATTCTTCATCATCCTTTTTCTTAGATGGTTTAGGTGGAAAAGGCATGGGTTTCTGAACCCATGGCTCTCTTTCTTTACCATATTTTCGAGCCACAAAGTCTGTTTTATCATATCGTTTATTTTTAGGTTGTGGGTTATCAAGACCAACAACAGGCTCTATTTCAACATCATTAGCTGGTTCTTTATCATTGTTCGGTTGAGTATCTTCATGAACATCATCATTATTATTTTCATTATCACTAGGTGAATGTTCATTACCAGACTGAGTTTCAACATCAGAAATAGAGACATCATTATTATCTTCAGGAGGTTTTTCTATCTCAGGTTCACTAGAGGTATGCAAAGTCCTATCATTTTTTTTCTTTTTCTTTTTAGAAGGACTAGGTGCATCAGTATTAATTCTTCGAGAGTCTTGTTCAATTCTTTTAGGGTGACCTTCAGGATAAAGTGGTTCTTGGGTCATTCTACCTCCTCTAGTCACTACTTTAATAGCATGATCATTCATATTATTATTCATTTCATTAAGCAATTCTCTTTGAGATTTAGCAACTTGTTCTAACTGGGTTTGAACCATAGAGGCATGTTTTCCTACACCTCTAACATCATTACTAATTCTAAATAACAAGTCACTTAAGCGAGCAATCATATCAGAATTATATTTCAATTGTTTCAGAACATTTGCATTGAAGTGATCTTGTTTTCTAATGTAGTTATCAAACTCATATAAGCATTGACTAGGATGTTTATTGTAAGGGATATCACTTTCATCAAACTTTAATAAAGAATTTACCTCTACCACCTGTTGAGGTGGTGGTGTGTCAAGGCCATGTATTTCTTCAATAGGTGGTAAATTGTTAACATCCTCAGCTTTAATACCTTTTTCCTTCATACATTTCTTTGCCTCTTGCATATCTTCGAGCCTGAGAAATAAGATACCCCTCTTCTTCGGAGTGGGTTTAGGCGGTGGTTCAGGGAGAGTCCAATCATCATAATTTTTCAATATATTATTCAATAGTTCCTCAGCTTGTTCAACAGTTCGTTCCCTGAACGCACAACCAGCACAACTATCTAGGAAGTCCCTAGAAGCATTAGTTAGTCCATTATAGAAGATATCAAGTATTTCATTTTTCTTAAGAGGGTGATCAGGCAAAGCATTAAGCAATTAGAGAAGCCTGCCCCAAGCTTATGGGAGACTCTCTTCTTCAATTTGCACAAAGTTAAATATTTCCTGTAAGGCAGCTTGTTTCTTATGAGCGGGAAAATATTTTTCAGAGAAGTAGTAAATCATATCCTGGGGACTACGCACACAACCAGGTGCAAGAGTATTGTATTGATATGTCTCCGTCGTATCTACTTTTCCTCACACTTTTGCCCTTGTTTTGGACTCTAATTTGCATGATTTGAATGAAACTAACCCGGATTGACGCTGTTTTCAACAGAACTACCATGGTGTTGTTTTTGTGCAGAAATAAAAGTTCTCGGAACTGGACGAAACTTTTTGGAGATTTATTTTAGAATAAGTAAAAAATACTAAAGCCAAGAACCACCAGAGGGGGGACCATGGCTGGGCAAGATACACCAGGGTGCGCCAGCCCCCCCAGGCGCGCGCCCTGGTGGGTTGTGCCCACCTCGTGGCCCCACAGACCCTAATTCCGATGCTATAAAATCCTATTTCAGAGAAAAAAATCAAGGAGAAAGTTTCATTGCGTTTTACGATACGGAGCCGCCGCCACCTCCTGTTATTCATCGGGAGGCCAGATCTGGAGCCCGTTTGGGGCTCTGGAGAGGGGAATCTTCGGTCTTCGTCATCATCAACCCTTCTCCATCGCCAATTCCATGATGCTCCCCACCGGGAGTGAGTAATTCCTTCATAGGCTTGCTGGTCGGTGAGGAGTTGGATGAGATTCATCATGTAATTGAGTTAGTTTTGTTAGGGCTTGATCCCTAGTATCCACTATATTCTGAGATTGATGTTGCAATGACTTTGCCATGCTTAATGCTTGTCACTAGGGCCCGAGTGCCATGATTTCAGATCTGAACCGTTTATGTTATCACCATTATAGCTATGTTCTTGATCCGATCTTGCTAGTCATATGCACATATTACGTGTTCTGATCCGCAAACCCCGGAGTGACAATAGTCGGGATACTTTCTGATGATGGTCGTAGTTTGAGGAGTTCATGTATTCACCGTGTGTTAATGCTTTGTTCCGGTTCTCTATTAAAAGGAGGCCTTAATATCCCTTAGTTTCCTTATGGACCCCGCTGCCATGGGAGGGTAGGACAAAAGATGTCATGCAAGTTCTTTTCCATAAGCACGTATGACTATTTACGGAATACATGCCTACATTACATTTATGAACTGGAGCTAGTTCTGTGTCGCCCTAGGTTATGACTGTTATATGATGAATATAATCCAACGAGTTCACCGATCCAGTGCCTATGAGTTTTCCACATATTGCTCTTGCTAAGTTACTATTGCTGCTGCTACTGTTCCAACTGCTACAAAACTATTACTATCACCGTTACCGTTACTGTTACTACTGCTACTGCTATCAAATCGTCATACTACTGTGCTACTGATCACTCTGCTACAGATATTTAATCTCCAGGTGTGGTTGAATTGACAACTCAGCTACTAATACTCGCAAATATTCTTTGGCTCCCCTTGTGTCGAATCTATAAATTTGGGTTGAATACTCTACCCTCGAAAACTGTTGCGATCCCCTATACTTGTGGGTCATCATGTACCATATCTTAGCATCACCCTTCAATGAGAATGGAAATAATTTGAGAATATAGTAATAGTGAATCTTCTCATCATGAGCAAAGAGGGTGGCTATATCATTCAGCTTAGTAAGATGTGCCACTACAGTTTCTGTTTCATCGCCATGGAAAGGATCAGATTCAACCAAAGCAATTAACTCTGGGTCGACAGAGAATTCATAATCCTTATCAGTAACAAAGATAGGTGAAGTAGCAAACTTAGGATTACATTTCATTTTAGCATTCAAAGTCTTTTCCTTATACTTGCATAATAATTTCTTAAGATCATCTCTATCCTTACATGAAAGGATTTCTCTAGCTATCTCCTCATCCATAACATAACCTTCAGGTATCTTAGGCATTTCAAATCTAGGAGAGCTAGGTCTAATAGGTGTTTCATAGTTCTCAGTTTCAAAGACTTCATCAGTTTCAATAATTTCATTCTCTTTAGCTCTAGCAATTTGTTCATCAAGAAATTCACCTAGTGGCACATTATCATCAAGCATGGTACTAGCATCATCATAAGCATCATTCATAGAAGAAGTAGCATCATCAATAACTTGCGACATATCAAGATTAATATCATGTGGTGGTGTTGCAAGCTTACTCATAACCGAAGGTGAATCAAGTACAGAGCTAGATAGCAATTCCTTACCTCCCCTCATTTTAGAGGGAAAAATCTTGGTTCTTGTATCCTTCAGATTCTTCATAGTGATCAATTGATATAAATCCCAAGTGACTCAACAAATATAGCTATGCTCCCCGGCAATGACGCCAGAAAAAGGTCTTGATAACCCACAAGTATAGGGGATCGCAACGGTTTTCGAGGGTAGAGTATTCAACCCAAATTTATAGATTTGACACAAGGGGAGCCAAAGAATATTTGCAAGTATTAGCAGTTGAGTTGCCAATTCAACCACACCTGGAGATTATATATCTGCAGCAGAGTGATCAGTAGCACAGTAGTATGATAATTTGATAGCATTAGCAGTAGTAACAGTAACGGTAACGGTGATAGTAATAGTTTTGTAGCAGTTGGAACAGTAGCAGCAGCAATAGTAACTTAGCAAGAGCAATATGTGGAAAACTCGTAGGCACTGGATCGGTGAACTCGTTGGATGATATTCATCATATAACAGTCATAACCTAGGGCGACATAGAACTAGCTCCAGTTCATAAATGTAATGTAGGCATGTATTCCGTAAATAGTCATACGTGCTTATGGAAAAGAACTTGCATGACATCTTTTGTCCTACCCTCCCGTGGCAGCGGGGTCCATATGGAAACTAAGGGATATTAAGGCCTCCTTTTAATAGAGAACCGGAACAAAGCATTAGCACATAGTGAATACATGAACTCCTCAAACTACGGTCATCACCGGAAAGTATCCCGACTATTGTCACTACGGGGTTTACGGATCATAACACATAGCAGGTGCATATGACTAGCAAGATCGGATCAAGAACATAGAGATAATGGTGATAACATAAACGGTTCACATCTGAAATCATGGCACTTGGGCCCTAGTGACAAGCATTAAGCATGGCAAAGTCATAGCAACATCAATCTCAGAACATAGTGGATACTAGGGATCAAGCCCTAACAAAACTAACTCGATTACATGATGAATCTCATCCAACTCCTCACCGACCAGCAAGCCTACAAAAGAATTACTCACTCCCGGTGGGGAGCATCATGGAATTGGCGATGGAGAAGGGTTGATGATGATGAAGACCGAAGATTCCCCTCTCCGAAGCCCCAAATGGGCTCCTGACCTGGCCTCCCGATGAAGAACAGGAGGTGGCGGCGGCTCCGTATCGTAAAACGCGATGAAACTTTCGCTCCTATTTTTCTCTCCAAAAATAGGAATTTATAGTGCCGGAATTAGGGTCAGGGGGGCCACGAGGTGGGCACAACCCACCAGGGCGCGCTTAGAGGGGGTGGCGCGCCCTGGTGTATCGTGCCCAACCAGGGCACCCCCTCCGGTGGTTCTTGGCTTCGGTATTTTTTATTTATTGTAAAATAAATCTCCAAAAAGTTTCGCCCAGTTCCGAGAACTTTTATTTCTGCACAAAAACAACACCATGGTAGTTCTGCTGAAAACAGCGTCAGTTCGGGTTAGTTTCATTCAAATCATGCAAATTAGAGTCCAAAACAAGAGCAAAAGCGTTAGGAAACGTAGATATGACGGAGACGTATCACCCTACCGGGTTTTTTAGTGATTCCAGGTTACAATATGTTGCACAGGCACCACCAGCCACCCTACTGCCGGAGACCCCGACGGTAGGGTCTTACATCCTACCGCCAAACATCTCGGTGGTAAGGTTGTTATGTCACGTCAGCGTTGGGCCGTTAGCCGACGGCCGCTGTCGTTAACCTATCGATAGTGTCCTCGGCGGTAGGTTGTGCGATGCTACCAGCCTCCCCGACGTTAGGAAAAGGGTCAAATCCCAAAATTTTTTGAATCGGGGTCAGATCTGGCTAAACTATCCTCAAAGGGTCAAAACGTGAAATTTGGCCTCCAAGCGCCGCCGAGCACGTGTGCGGGTAGTGACCATACATCTATCAAATTTGTCTATGACACCTCATAATTCAATCCTTAAAAACATACAAAGCATGTAAAATAAACATCTATAGTAGTACATACCATGTAGATCAATTATACTACTCATCGTCGTTGGAGTCCATGATCTCCGTACCCAGCTCCGGATACATGGGCAACAGCTGCAACTTCAGCTCCGGCGGCTCCTCCGCATCGGCCAACGCCTCCTCCTCCGCCTCCAGTTTGGCGAAAAGCACGTCAGTCACTACCCGTTCTTGCTGGATAAACCGTCGATTGGCCTTGACATAGACCTCATCCTGGATGGACTCCAGGATGGCGGTCTGCTCCACCATTTCCGCCACTTGGAAGAAGACCCTGACGCATGGGTCTTGTAGATCAGCGGCTCAAGAAAGGGTGTGTGCAGGCTGCGCGTGGCTATGTCCAGCTGGGCTTCGGCCTGGCTCGCTGGCTCGGCTGAGCCTTTTTTCTTTTTCTTTTGTTTCCTTTTCTTGTTGTTTCTAAATTCAGATCCATGTAGAATTTGAATGTTATTCCAAAAGCAATATGCTCTAAAATCTATTTGAAATATTCCTTAGTTGGTACACTTTTTGTTTGAGACTTTTGGACAATTATTTTCTGCACCTTTATTTATTAGACTTTGTTTAGATATTCCTTTCGAATATTTTTATTTTCTAAAATAGTTTTCTTCTGTTTTGAATTGATCCTCCCTTGAACCATCTTCACTTCATCTAGAATATTTGTTTTGTTTATTTCCTTTGGCATCTATCTCTCATTTTAACCCCTTTAGGGTTTTTATTAAGTTTCTATTTTCTTTATTTTAGGTTTCAACCAAAACACAACCAAGTTTCAACTTGAGATCTCTGGCTTCCAACCTAATGTTGTAGGGCCTTCAACCCTCTAGGTTGGTCAAACAATTCAATCATCAAGCAATCCTAGGAAAAATCGTATGAAAAATTTCAGCTAGAGGCAATCAAGTATAGGTTTTCTAGAAAAAAATAATTCCTTGTGAAAAAATTAACATGCTAGATTTGGGAAAATCTGGGATGTGACACAAGGTTGAAGCCAAGCACCAAAAGCCAGCCGTATTACTGCAACCCCTACAATTTCCTTATTGGAAATGGGATGACATTTGCATGGATTCGATTGTGGATCTACCCAAGTCAGCCCGAGGCAATGATGTTATCTGAGTTGTGGTGGACACACTTATGAAACTGGCTCACTTTGTTCTGGTAAAGACCACTTATCGAGCCGACCAGTTGGCACAACTCTACATGTCTGGAATCGTCAGTTTGCATGGAGTGCCCAAGACCATCACATCAGACATAGGATCTCTGTTTACCTCCGCATTTTGGCTACGCCTGCACCAAGCTTTGGGCACTGCATTGAATCATAGCGCAACCTATCATCCACTGATCGATCGATAGACAAAGAGAGTAAATCAGATACTGGAAGATATGTTGCAATCTTGTCCTCTCACTTATGGAGCAAAGTGGGAAGAAATTTTCCCATATGCGGAATCCTCATACAACAACAGCTATCAGGCAAGTCTCAAGATGTCACTGTTTGAGGCATTGTATGGACATCGTACCCCTTTGAACTAGTCACAGACAGGAGACAGCCGTATCTTTGGCACGAATTTGATGCTTCAGGCTGGGAAACAGGTTAAGGAAATTTGGGATCGCCTACGAGCAGCCAAGTCCCGCCAGAAGAGCTATTATGATCCTAAACAACGGGAAGTGAACTTTGAACTTGGCGAGTATGCATGTCTGCGAGTGACCCCAATGAAAGGACTTAAGAGGTTTCATACTCTGGGAAATATTGCACCAAGATACATTGGACCATTTCTCATAATAGTTCGAAGAGACGGAGTGGCATATCAGTTGGAATTACCGTCGGAATTGTCTGATGTCCATGATGTTTTCTATATATCTCAGTTGAGGAAATGCATTGCACCGCCAGTCCAACAGGCATATGTGAAAGAATAAGAGTTAACAAAGGATTTGACATATGAAGAGAAACCCGTCAGAATTTTTGATGAAATGGAAAGAACCACCCGGAATAAGGTGATCAAATTTTACAAGTTACTATGGGATCCCCATACCGAGGAGAGGCTACTTGGGAAAGAGAGGATTTTCTAAAGATAACATATCCGTATTTGTTCCCTGAGGAACCGAATCTCTAGGACGAGATTCATCCTAAGGGGGGAAGGTTTGTAAGACCCTGGGTTTTGCAAACTTTTCTTTTCAAAAACTTTTTTGGTTATTTCAAAAATTTGCCATTTGATTTGGTTTTCCTGTCAACTCTTTGAACTTAATCCTTGGAAATATTTTTGAATTCCTTTCCCAAGTGAATCCAAGTGCTCAAGACTTTCTCAAAACTCTACCTCACACTTTCTATCCCAAAACCTAATTTTCTTTTCTACTACCAAATATACCTTTTCGTAAAAATAATACCCATTCCATCCATGTGTTGTGAAGCAACATGCGATTCTATTGCTCAATAATTCCTCAAAATTTTCCACAATATCTCTGGCATCATGTCTCTCCACAATATTCAAAAACATATCATCGCCCAATATAATTTATCTGCTAGGAACTCATTCTTGCTTCTAGACAGAAATGTCACTTTGTAAAGCACCTATACTTTTGAGGTGTTCATTGTGGCTGAAATTTTTACCACTTAAGCACCTTCCTAAGTAACCCTTCTCTACAAATTTTCAGCTCAATTCTTTCAGTAAATGACTCCTAGTAATTAGTCAAAGTTTATGTCCGGAAACTTTGTTGGAAGAGACTGATCAACCCAGGGCGTCTTTAATCGAGCCAAGGCCATAGTGGAGCTCTAGACTGAAAGGACTACGCATTGGACAAGGTCTGCGAGGCCAAGTAACTTTGGGTGCACCAGTGCACGCGGTGACCGTGAGGCTGGCACGTGACTAGCATGCCAAACCACACGTTCTGGCCGTCGGAGCAACGCCCGCGCCACCGCAGCTTGTCCAAAACACCTCCCTCACTCCCCCTCGTCCATGTAGCCACACCAAAGCCCTCCTGACGCTGGCAAGCAACTCGCTGGAAGAAAACACCGCACGGCCATGAGTGAACAGTGACAGTAGTGGCCGACAAGCCCCACCTAGTGCGCCTTGCGCCTTGCTAGATCTCTTGCTCGCCACTATCTCCCTCTCCAGTCCCATCAGAATTCTCTCCTGATCTCCAGCCGTTGCCAGAACGCCGGCAACTTCTCCGTGGAGGTGACTGAAGCTCAGTATCTCCATCCCCTAGAAATACTGTGACACCCGGCCCTCCTTCGCATCCACAGCACCACCATTGGCCTCAAATCGATTGCCAAAACCCAGGGGCAAGGCCAGGAGGGCCTCTAGCCTCAGATTCCCACTGAAGCTCCATTGTGAAGCCACATGGTCGTACCTCACTTCTAGTCGCCCCAACCTCGCTCCTTGCTTTCATTGTCTTGGCCACCCTCTCCTGGGCCACGGTGGTCGGCTGCTCGAATTGGCGTCGGAAGCCCAAATCCGATGAGCTCCGCTGCCCGCCATCTCTGGAGAAGAAGCGTGCTTCGCCGTTCGTCCAGCTCTGGCTGTTCGTGGGTACGTGTTGACTCCTCTCGCTCCCCTTGTTCCATTTTGCCCATTGCTAACAGCCATCGTGGCCTCCTTGCCGGGAACCACCACCGGCAGAGCCACCCTCCCGTGTTTCCCTCTCTTTCTTTATTAAACCTGACAGGGGGTCCCACCTATCAACCTTTAACTCACCCCAAACCGTTTTTCTATTGAAGGTGCCCGCAAGGAATATGCCTTCGACGTGGCCACCTCTGGAAATTCATTTAAATTCAGATTTTTGACCAGCTCACATTTCCAAACCATAAGTCCAATTGAGTTGAAGCTTTTTTGCATTTGTTTTGTATTCAACCTCTTTACTTTTTTTGGCAAAGTTTGGTAATTTTCCATTCTGTCTAGAATTTCTAGCAGAAGAAAATGCTGTATGTGACATTTCTTTTTACTATTTAAAATATTTTCAGAGGAAAATAACTTTGTTCATGAGTATTGTGACACTCTACTGGATCAAAGCAAGCCACATCACCTATTTGCATGATGGCATTGCAAGAGCCATGGTTTTCAAATTAATATTTGAGTTGATTTTTGCATGTTTCACAATAGAGGATATGATGACTATACTTGCTATGTTCATGCACATACTTATGCCATGTTCATGGTGCATTTAGCATGATCATTGATTGTTTGTCAAGTATTAGCCTGTGCATGATCACTTGTTATATTCATTCACATAGTGTTAGAAAATGCTATGATCAAATTTAATTCTTGCTCTGGTAGATTTATTTTGTTATGAATTAGATCATGTTGGTCAAGTTGAGATAATCATTAAATTAACTTGAATTAACCAGTTTATCAAGTCATAGTGCCACCGAATTGAACTTACCGGTGCAGGCACTTTCGCCTTTATGGGAAGGCCCTAACTTGGTCTATAGTCGCGCCTTTTATCGGTATCACCAAAGAGGGACCGTTATGCGTGCGTGCTACCCTGGCCCGGTAGGCGGCAATAATCTTGTGATCCCCATTTGTATGTCCATGGGCCCCTGCTTAGGACAATTTTGTTTAGCCACGAGGTGGAAGGTGTCATGAGGACACATGGGACACCCAAGACATGACCTGAGGGTATGTCGGTGATACGGTAAGAGTGTCATGAGATAGACGGGTTTTGTAGAAGCAACTCTGGTCCGCCCATAAGGGAAGTGTATAGAAGTACGAGTCCATGACCTTCATAGTGTGGATAAAGTGTGCAACGTCTGTAGAGTGTTTGAATCTATTCGAATAGTCTGAGTCCACGGTATTGGACATAGTTCGTACTAGGTTACACAGTTCGTACTAGGTCACACTATTGATCAACCATAATTATGGAAGAACTCATCGTGAAGTTGATATGGTGGTGATCATGAGATAATCATGAGAAGAAGTTGGTTGAGCTTCAAGTGATCATGGGTTGATCACGAGCATGAGTAAGTTGGTCCATGTGACCTTAAATGATGGCCTATGCTTCAGTAAGTTTAATGGTAGTAGCATAATCACTTTCATCATGTTACTAATTGCTTAACCTGTAAATGACATGCTATTTTTTTTGTCTTGATTGCTTTGGTTGTTGTGAGCTTGCGAGTACATACAAATTACTCACCTGGCTTATCAGGCTAGATGCAGGAGAAGTTGTGCATGGATATGCTGACGATCTGACTTCGCGAACTAGGCCGTGTCCTAGCAGTGTCCACCCTATGGAATGGAGTTCCATCACCCCGTTGTTCCACTACCCTGTAGTATTCCACCACTAGTATCGAGGGCCCTGAGTTGTTCCATAAATTATATCTATATATATAGTTGCCGCATGAGATGTGCCGCTCAGCCTCGCTATCTTATGTACCCCTGAACCTTTGTACTTGTATCATATTAATAAAAGAAGTTATTTCTGTTCCAAGTTGCAAGTTGTTCTTGTCTTGCTAGAAGACATGATCTCTAGGTTGGTAACACAAGGTAAACCAGTTGCTCCGAGCCAGGGTGCCATCACCGGTGCTGGAGCCCGCGTCTGAGCTCCCGTGGCTAAGGACAATGAGCTCAGGAGTACCACCTCATGTGGTCGTGCCCTTGGAGGTTTTGGCCCTCTTGGCCTTAGCTGAAGTCGTAGAGTTGTCCACGGTCAGCAGGACAACAAGGATGGTGTCCGTCGGCTCCTCATGTGGGACCGTCGATCTGCCCCCCTCAAGAAACACATGCCATTCCTGGGATTCATCTGAGATGCAAAATATTTTGTTAATGGTTGAACATTTAAGGATGTTGCATAGTGAATGAAAGGATAGGACTTCGAACCTTGCCCGCAGTGCGCTTCGCCTGATAAACTGATGCCGGCCCCCTCCTCCCTAAAGGTTTGCCCCTTGGTAGTGAAGAGGAGAAGCTGCATCGAGATGATGGTCCTCTTCCCATAATATCCTCGGATGATCGAGGTCTAGTCATCCTCCCCGATGAACTTCCACATCGGGTGAGCTCGGGCTTGAAGAGGTTGCACGCCGCGGTAGAGCGTCGTATGCATCACATCGATCGGGGTGACCTTTTGTTGATACAGTGATGCACCTTCCCATGAGCCTCGAGAGCTCCTCGACATCCTCCCAAACTGCAGTCTTGAGGGCCCAGGAATTGAGTCAATATGGAGGAACAGTAGTAAAGGGAGTAGGGATGCCTTCCCGGTTATCCAAAGGAACGTAGGCCATCTAATACCGCTCCTCTTGCCAGTTCTTCATGGTATCGATGAACTTTCCCTCTTACCATATCAAGCCCAAAATCTGGCTTATCATGGGGCGCCACACTCGGTAGGCTACGCACTGATCGTCTGCATCTTGACGCAGAAGAGCTTCAGCCAGAGACCGGAGTGGGGCTCGATGCTGAGGAAAGCTTCGCAGAATGTCAGTAAGCAGGCGATGTGCATGAGGGAGTTGTGGGCGAGCTGATGAAGGTGCATACCGTAAAATTAGAGGAGCCCTCGAAGGAAGGGATGAATCGAAAACCCTAGCACACAAAGAAGGTGGGAGAGGAAGATGACGCGCTCACCAAACTCGGGTTCAGGCTGATACATCCATTATGCATCATGAATTATTATTGATATTTATGTTATTCTTGTTCATTATTCCTTATTTTGATATAATTCTCATGTCTTTTCTCTCTGAATATGCAAGGTACATCACAAGGAGGGAAATCTCTGGAAACTGGAATTCTGGACCTGAAAACCAAGAAAATGGCAGAAAATTCACTGGACTCCAAATGACCTGAAATTTCACGGAGAATTTTTATGGAATATATGAGAATTTTTGGTCTAAAAATATACTAGAGGGGGAGCCTGCTAGCCACGAGCCAAGGTCGTGGTGGCCCAGCAGGTCCCCCGGTCCCCCTCTTCTGTGTGTTTTGACCTAGAAAAATCATAAGATTACTTTTGAGACGAAGCGCCGCCGTCTCAAGGCGGAAACCAGGGCAGAGGCCCTTTTTCTCTCCGGCAGAGAGATTTTGTTGGGGAAATTTCTCTCCGGGAGGGGGAGATTGAAGCCATCGTCATCACCAATGCTTCCTCCTTCGTGGGAGGACTAATCTTCATCAACATCTTCACCAGAACCATCTCATCTCCAACCCTAGTTCATCTCTTGTATTCAATCTTTGTCTCAAAACCCCAGATTGGTACCTGTGGGTTACTAGTAGTGTTGATTACATCTTGTAGTTGATGCTTGTTGGATTAATTGGTGAAAGATATTATGTTCAGGTCCTTAATCATCATCATTACACCTCTGATCTTGAACATGTTGATGAGGTTTGAGTAGTTACTATTGTTCCTGAGGACATGGGATAAGTCTTGTTATAAGTAATCATGTGAAGTTGGTATTCGTTCGATATTTTGATGATATGTATGTTGTTGCTTCTCCTGGTGGTTTCGTGTGAACGTCGACTACACGACACTTCACCATTTATGGGACTAAGGGAAGGCATTGTGGAGTAACAAGTAGATGATGGGTTGCTAGAGTGATAGAAGCTTAAACCCCAGTTTATGTGTTGCTTCATGAGGGGATGATTTGGATCCACACGTTTCATGCAATGGTTTGATTTATCTTAATTCTTTTTTCGTAGTTGCGGATGCTTGCTAGAGGGGGTAATCATAAGTGAGTTGCTTGTTCAAGTAAGAACAGCACCTTAGCACCGGTCCACCCACATACCAAATTATCAAAGTAGCGAACGTGAATCAACTCAGCATGATGAACATGACTAGACAGAAATTCCCATGTGTCCTCGGGAGCGCTTGCTTCATATAAGAATACTTTCCGGCCAGTACTTTGCTATAAAAAGGATTGGGCTACCTTTCTGCACCTTGGTTACTATTGTTACTTGTCACTTGTTACGAATTATCTTGCTGCAAAACTATCTACTACTGCTACTCACAGCACTTGTAGAAAATACCTTGCTGAAAACTGCTTATCATTTTCTTCTGCTCCTCGTTGGGTTCGACACTCTTACTTATCGAAAGGACTATGATTGATCCCCTATACTTGTGGGTCATCATGACTCTTTTCTGGAGTCGTTGCCGGGGAGTGAAGCGCCTTTGTTAAGTGGAAATTGGTAAGGAAACATTTTTGTTACGTGCTGAAATTTACTGTTACTTGTTGCTATGGACGGTCACCCTTTGAGTGGATTGTTCGAAGCATCTTCGCCTTGAACAGAAGTGGAAAAGGTTGCTCCTCAACCTACCGAACCTACTGAAAATATTTATTATGAGATTCCTTCGGGTATGTTAGAGAAACTGCTAGCTAGTCCTTATGATGGTACCACTCATCCTGATTATCATTTAATATTTGTCGACGAGGTTTGTGGATTATTTAAGCTTGCAGGTTTGACTGGAGACAAGGTTAAGAAGAAGGTTTTCCCTTTATCTTTGGAGGGAAAGGCATTGATGTGGTACAGGCTATTGGATGATATAGGATCATGGGACTGGAATCGCTTGAAGCTGGAATTTCTTCAGAAGTTTTATCCTATGCATCTAGTACATCGTGATCAGAACTTTATTTATAATTGTTGGCCTCATGAAGGAGAAATTATCGCTCAAGCTTGGGGGAGGCTTAAATCTGTGATGCACACCTGCCCCAACCACGATCTCTCAAGAAAAATGATTATACAAAAAAATTGTGCTAGGCTTTCTCATGATGATCAAGTACTACTCGATTCTTATTCTACAGGTTCCTTTATGAATAGGACTATTGAATTCAAATGGGATCTTCTGGAAAGAATTAAACGCAACTCTGAAGATTGGGAACTCGACAAAGGTAAAGAGCCAGGTATAAAGCTTAAGTTTGATTGTGTTAAATCTTTTATGGAAACCAATACTTTCTATGAGTTTAGCAATAAATATGGCCTTGACTCTAAGATAGTAGCTTCTTTCTATGAATCATTTACTACTCATGTTGATCTCCCTAAGGAGAATTGGTTTAAATATCATCCACCCATTGAAAAACAATTAGAGAAACCTGTTAAAATTAAGAAGGAAGAAATAATTGTTAGCCACGTTGATCCAATTGTTCCTACTGCTTACATTGAGAAACCACCTTTCCCTGTTAGAATTAAGGAACATGCTAAAGCTACAACCGTGGTTAATAAAAGTCATGTTAGAATACCTAAACCTTCTGAACAAATAAACATTGAGCCTAATGTTGCTATGGTTAAAGATCTTCTAGTTGATAATATTGAGGGTCAGGTCATTTACTTCTGTGGTGAAGCTGCTAGAATTGCAAAACCTGCTAGAAACGAACAGGATGAGCTAGATAAAAACAAACCTGTTGTTGGCATGCATGTTGTTTCAGCTAAAATTGGAGATCATTGTTATCATGGCTTGTGTGACATTGGTATTAGTGTTAGTGCTATACCTTTTACCTTATATCAAGAAATTATGAATGACATAGCACCCTCTGAGCTTGAAGACATTGATGTTACTATTAAACTTGCAAACAGAGATACTATTAAACCACTTGGGATTGTTAGAGATGTTGAAGTCTTGTGTGGAAAAATTAAGTACCCAACTGATTTCTTAGTACTTGGTTCAAAACAAGATAACTTTTGTCCCATTATATTTGGTAGACCTTTCTTGAATATTGTTAATGCTGAAATTAATTGTGTTACTGTAAGTGCATCTAGTGCCACCCTTGTTTGGTTTTGGAGTATTGAAGACAAATGTGGTTGAGGGACTAATGTGTTTGTGAGAGTTCACAGGTTAACACAGAGAGAAGTCCCTGGAGTTTCGGTTTAGCCGTCAAAGACGACCCCCAAAAATGTCCGAAGACATTGATGACGGCTGAAGCCCTTGGTGGTAGACGAAGACATTCGTTCGAAGACAATGGAACACGAAGATGTAGTCTTTTTGTAGTTTTGTTTCTTCTTTCCTGAGTCATAGGAACCACCGTACTGTTAAATGGGGTCGATGTGATCGAAGTCAGATGCTGACGTGATGCTCAACCCATACCTATGTCTTCGAGCGAAGACAATGAGAGGAAATCTCTTCTAGAGTTGGTTGAGTCAGCTTTACTTGTAGCCCAAGTAAAGCTGCCGCGTGTGTTTGAAATCCGACCATTGTGACACGTGTATGTTGGCCATTGACCCAGGGTCATTTCGGTCATATCAGGTCGGGTTGCCCGCGGGCTATAAATAGCCCACCCCCTCCACCATCAGAAGGTGGCTGCTCAGAGAGAGATATAGCTGTTGCCGTTTTGGAGCAACCCACCTCGAAGACATTGAGAGAGATACATCCTGCGAGGATACACCTAAACACCTAGAGCTAGTGTGTTTGAGCATCACCGAAGTCATTCTGTTCTGAGAGAACTGGAGACTTATTACACTTGAAGACTGTGATCTTCCAGACGGTTAGGCGTCTGGGTCTAGAGCAATCCAAGAGTCATTGTGGATCACCGGGTGACCAAGTTTGTACGGGTTTCGGAAGTCTCCCCTGAAGACTTACCAGAGTGATTGGGCGCTGTCTAAGTGACTTCGGCTCAAGGGGAATAAGGTGAAGACGATGTCTTCTGAGTTCAATCTCAGCCTCCCTAACCAGACGTACAGTTGTCACAGCAACTGGAAATGGTCCAACAAATCATGTGTCTTTATCAAGCAACTGGTTCTATCCTTCACTTTCTTACATTCCTGTTCTGTATCGTGAAGCCTTTGCTTGTTCACTGGTTGAAGATTTGTCCTGAAGACATTCATACCTGCTGTTTATCTTCATACTGTCTAAGTTTGTCTTCGACTCACCTTATTGTGCATGATGATAAAGCTTAACCTGCTTGTATGTCTTCACTGTAATGCATGCCTAGACTGAATCCTTGATTGTATCCCTACTTGATCCTGTTTACGTTTCCGCACTATTTGAATACATTAATTGTTTCGAAGACTTTCATAAAAATCGCCTATTCACCCCCCTCTAGTCGATAACTAGCGCTTTCAATTGGTATCAGAGCAAGGTACTCCCTTCTTCTATGTTTCGGTTTAACCACCGTGGAGTTTTAGCTATGTCGACTGCAGGGATAATCAAGGTATCCGTTGCATGCCCTGTCTTCGATGGCACTGACTACCCCTACTGGAAGAACAAGATGCGCATGCATCTCGAAGCCATTGACAACGACCTATGGTATGTCATCATGGCGGGCATTCCCGAAGTTGGCGAAGGTGTTACTGCTGGTGATGTGAAGAGGTTCGCACAACTAGACTCCACCGCCAAGAACATCATCTGTGGTCATCTGACCAAAGGACAGTATGGCCGTGTGAGTGCACTGAACATTGCTAAGCAAATCTGGGAATGGCTGTCCAAAGTGAATGAAGGTGTCTCATCTCAAAGAGACTCTCGTGTTGATGTGCTTCGCAACCCGTTCAACCGCTTCAAGAGACTCGACAATGAAAACGTTCAGCTCACATTTGATCGACTCACCAACATCTCAAATGAGCTGAATGCACTTGGCGCCACTAATATCACCAAACATGAAGTCGTGAAGAAGCTACTCAGATCACTTGACAGTTCCTTTGATACTCTCGCACTCATGATCCAAGAGCGCCCTTGCTTCAAGAGTTTGGATCCTGCTGATATCCTCGAGAGATTGAACACACATGAGTTCCAACAAGCTGAGAAGAGGGATATCTACGGTCCCAGTTACAGTCGTTCTCGTGCCTTGAAGGCCAAGGCTGTGTCGTCATCCGAAGACAACTCTGAATGCAGTTCTGATGGTACTGAAGACTTTGGAAAAGAACTCGCTCTGCTTGTCAGGAAGTTTCGAAAGTTTGCCAAGTCAAAGCGCTATGCAAAATCTTCAAAGCGTGATTCCAAGAGGTCTGGTGAAATGTCTTCAAGAGACAACAAGAAGCAAACCTGTCACAAGTGCAAGAAATTTGGCCATTTCATCGCTGATTGTCCTCGATGGGAGAAGGAATCCAAGAAGAAGAGCAAGGACTATGACTCCGATGACAAGAAGAAGAAGAAGTATGCAAAGTCTTCATCACACAAGAAGAGTTCATATGGCAAGGCACATGCTTTCATCGGAAAGGAGATGGATTCACAGTCTGAATCTGGTTTAGAAGTTGAGGAAGCATCTGAGGAGGAATCTGACGCTGAAGTAGCTGGACTAGCAATGGCTTCGGAATATCTCTCCACGTCTGTCTTCGAACCCGAAGACAATGGCTCCTTCTTCACTGAAGCCAATGATGATGATGCTGCTCCGGCTTACTGCTTCATGGCAAAAGCCTCCAAGGTATCCTCAAAATTCTCACGTCATGACTCTGAATCTGAAGCTGAATCTGATAATGACAAGAAACCTAGCTATGCTAAACTTGTAAAAATTGACACCAAGCAACAACATGCCATGGAGAAGATGCAAACTACTCTAGAAAAAAGCGATGACCTGTTGCGCGAAGAGATGAGTCTGAACGAAACTATGGCTGAAGACATGCGTAGTCTTCGTTCAAGGTTTCAGGATCTCCAAAGTCATCATGATGCCCTCTCAACTGATCATGAAAAGATTTCTCTTGAATATCTTCAGAAAAAGATTGATCTTGAAAAGTTGAGGGAAGCACATGATGACCTACGGAAGGAAAACGACTCACTCCTAGCAGAGCAGATCAGTACCGCTCAGGATGAATTTGATGCTCCATGCTTAAAGTGTATTGCACATGAAGCTAATGATTCAACTACTGAATGTTCAAATGCTTCTGAAAATGCATTATCTTCAACTGTATCTGTGGCACCTAACCCCTCGTCTGAGGAAGCCACTACTATCACTGATGACAATGACAGGTTGAAGACATTGCTTGAAACTGGCATGTACAAGAGTCTGAAAGGACATCAGATTCTTTGTGATGTCCTGAAGAAGACTATACTGAACAGAAACCCTAGGAAAGAGGGTGTCGGTTTTGAAAGAAACCTCAATGTTGATGGATCCTACTGGACGCCTGAGCAGTACCCCAAAACCACATGGGTTGCTGTGAAAGGACCTTCAGTCGATCCTTCCACATTATCAGGCTTCAACTGTGCGAATCCTCTCATTATTGATGAATCCTTTGATTCCAACTATAAACTGTTCAAATGCAAAAATGGTGAAGTGTTTGCCAGATTTATTGGAACTAACTGCAGAAATGGTTCTCCTATGAAGAAGATCTGGGTTCCCAAATGTCTTCTTGAGAAGCTTCGCGTGAATGTCTTGACGACATCTCTCAAGAAGAAGACAAACCCTAGATCAATGTCTTCGAGAAGACATAAGTCTTCATATGATGGCACTAACCATTATGTTTCGCAGCAAAAGACTCAGATGACTCATGAATATGTACACAATGGCATGAACCGCTACGTTCATCCAACCAAGAATTTCTCTGCTTATTCATTTGAGTACACTAACCCTCCTGTGAAACATACTATTAGGGCATCTTTGCCTAAATTCTCTGATGCTGCCTTACGTCTCATTGCTTCTAAGCCACCCCTTCGTATGTGGGTGGTTAAGAAGAACTAATATCTTCTATGCAGCATCGGGTCTCCAGATAGGAAGAAGCCTATCCCGAAGACCATCTCTAGAGACCCGAAAACATTCTTGTCTGAACGCATGAAATCTAATTCATACCTCGTTCAGAATACCTACCATTGTCTACTTCTATATCTTCATCTTAGCATGTTACTCCTACATGCTTTGATGAACTCGACTAATTCTCAATGCAGGAAGACAAATCCAATGCCACTGAATGGATTATGGACAGTGGATGCACAAGTCATATGACTAGTGATCGAAGCCTATTGATGGAGCAAACTCTTCGACCTCCAACAAAAGATCACATGGTATTTGCTGACAAAAGCAGCAGCAAAGTATTGGGGCTAGGTAGAATTGCTATCTCAAGGGACCGGCACATGGAAAATGTCATGCTTGTCGAATCCCTTGGTTACAACTTGATGTCTGTCTCAATGCTCTGTGACTTAGATATCCTCGTCATATTCGGCAAATTTCGTTGTGTGATACTAATGGCCTCTGACAAAACCAAAGTCTTCGAAGGTTTTCGAAGAGGTGACTTGTACATGGTAGACTTCTCTGCAGGACCACAGGTTGCCTCATGTCTTCTAGCAAAAGCTTCGGAGTGCTGGCTATGGCACAGAAGGCTAGGACATGCTGGGATGAGGAACTTGCACACACTTGCCAAGAGGAAGCTCATCATTGGCGTCGAGGGTGTCAAGTTCAAGAAGGACCACCTCTGTGGTGCCTGTGAAGCCGGGAAGAGGACCAGGGCCAAACACCCCTCGAAGACAATCATGACGACCTCACGTCCCTTCGAGCTGCTACACATGGACTTATTTGGCCCTACTCACTATTCCACCTTTTCTACCACTGCAAATCTATATGGCTTCGTAATCGTTGATGACTATTCTCGATTCACTTGGGTGCATATCATTCTTTACAAAACTGAAGTGCAGGATGTCTTCAGGCGCTTCGCAAATAGGTGTATGAACAACTACAACATCGAGATCAAGCACATCAGGAGTGACAATGGCACTGAATTCAAGAACACAGGCTTGAACACCTTTCTTGATACCCTTGGCATCACTCATGAGTTCTCTGCTCCATATAATCCTTAGTAGAATGGTGTCGTGGAGCGCAAGAATAGGACTCTTATTGAGATGGCTCACACCATGCTTGATGAATACAAGACACCATGGAAGCTATGGCCTGAAGCCATTGATACTGCATGTCACATTATCAACAGAGTATATCTTCACAAGTTCTTCAAGAAAACATCATATGAGCTTCTCACTGGTAAGAAACCCAATGTAAGTTATTTCAAAGTCTTCGGTGCAAGATGCTGGATAAGGGATCCACACCACACTTCTAAATTTGCACCTAAAGCACATGAGGGTTTCATGCTTGGTTATGGAAAGTATTCGCACACCTACAGGGTCTTCAACATCCTTCACAACAAGGTTGTTGAAACTATAGATGTGCGATTCGATGAAACTAATGGCTCGCAAAGAGAGCACCTGCCTCCTGTGCTAGATGAACTACCTCCCGATGAAGCTATTAGACTGATGGGCACTGGAGAAATTGTGCCTGAAGAACATGTGGTTGAAGAAGAAGTCATCATTCCTCCATCTACTCAGCGCGAAGACAATGCTGAACCCGAAGACAATGCTCAGCAGCCTGAACCAAGTCTTCGCCCTGCACATCCGCGAGTGGCAAATGAAGTCCAAATTGAGAGAATGCTTGACAGCATAAATGCACCAGGTCCACTTACTCGCTCAAGAGCTACTCAGTTGGCTAACTTTTGTGGGCACTTTGCTTTCGTATCCATCACAGAGCCCACCAAAGTAGATGAAGCTTTCAAGGAACCATAATGGATTCAAGCCATGCAGGAAGAGCTTCACCAGTTCGAGCTAAACAATGTGTGGGAGCTCGTAAAGCGTCCTGATCCAAGGAAGCACAACATCATCGGTACCAAGTGGATCTTCCGCAACAAGCAAGATGAGTCCGACCAAGTCGTCAGAAACAAGGCCAGGCTTGTGGCTCAAGGTTACACACATGTTGAGGGTATTGACTTCAGTGAAACCTTTGCACCTGTTGCTAGACTCGAAGCCATTCGTATACTGCTTGCCTATGCTAACCATCATGACATATGCTTATATCAAATGGATGTCAAAAGTGCGTTCCTCAATGGTAAGATTGAGGAAGAAGTATATGTTGCTCAACCACCAGGGTTTGAAGATCCAAAGCATCCTGACAAAGTCTTCAAGCTCAACAAGGCACTCTATGGCCTCAAGCAAGCACCAAGAGCTTGGTATGACACACTCAAGGAATTCCTCAAGAGCAAAGGCTTCAAATCTGGTTCACTCGATCCCACTCTCTTCACTAAATCCTATGATGATGAACTGTTTGTATGCCAAATATATGTGGACGACATTATCTTTGGCTGTACTAACAACAAATACAATGATGAGTTTGCTTATATGATGCAAGAGAAGTGTCAAATGTCGATGATCGGAGAACTGAAATTCTTCCTAGGGCTTCAAATTCGACAACAACCCAATGGCATCTTCATATCTCAGGAGAAATACCTCAAGGATTGCCTCAAGAAATTCGGCATGAATGAAGCCAAAGGCTACAAGACGCCTATGCCTACAAATGGTCACCTCTGCACTGACGAAAATGGTAAAGATTTCGATCAGAAGGTATATCGCTCCATGATTGGATCTTTGTTGTACTTATGTGCATCTAGGCCAGATATAATGCTTAGCGTTTGCATGTGCGCCCGATTTCAAGCGGCACCAAAGGAGTCGCATCACCTTGCTGTGAAGCGAATACTTAGATATCTAGCTCACACCCCAACGCTAGGATTATGGTATCCAAAGGGTTCGAAGTTTGAGCTGATTGGCTATTCAGATTCTGACTTCGCTGGCGACAGAGTTGATCGCAAGTCTACATCAGGCACTTGTCACTTTCTGGGACGATCTCTTGTATGTTGGTCTTCGAAGAAGCAGAACTGTGTTTCACTCTCCACTGCCGAAGCCGAATACATTGCTTCCGGCGCATGCTGCACTCAGCTTCTATGGATGAAGCAGACTCTCAAGGACTTCGGCATCAACCTGAAGCATGTACCTCTCTACTACGACAATGAGAGTGCAATCAAGATCTCCCACAACCCTGTACAGCATTCAAAGACAAAGCACATTCAGATACGACATCATTTTCTTCGGGATCACGTGATGAAGGGCGACATCAACATCAAGCATGCTGACACTGAAGATCAACTGGCAGATATCTTCACGAAGCCTTTGGATGAGAAGAGGTTTTGCAAGTTGCGGTGTGAGCTAAATATCTTAGAATCCTCAAATGTCCTTTGAATGGGAACACATCCTAACGCTTATGCATGTTGATGACTTTGATGCACAACACACGATGTAACGTATGTCCTCAATTCATGAAGACTTACAATCTGAGTGTGAATACATTAACGAAGATTATGACTTCAGAGCGCCACGGCAATTGTGCGCCATGTCTGAGTCTAACATTCTTATACGGTGGGTAATGCCACCAAACCAAACTCGAAGACATTGCTTTTTATCTCAATCTTCTTCACATGTCTTCGAGAGTTGAATGTCTTCGGAACAAAATTTATGCTTGCATATGTGTTTCAGTTGAAAACTATTTGCAGATCTACATTTGGATTAGAGCTTTGTCCTATACAGCATTTGTCCTATAACTTTGTCTTCAACTTTTTCCTAGGCAAATGTGATCGGACCCGACATTCTCATATGTTCTTATCTCGTCTAAGTCTGTTCTAATCCAATCATATGCATTCTATATTGACACGTGTTGACTGTCTTCACTGTGTCCTTGTCATTCAAAGGCAAATCAACCACATATTTAATTCTCAAATCTCAACTGTCTCCGTGTCTTTAGCAACAACTCCTGCGCCGCCGCTTCGATTATGTTAGTGGGTTGTCAGGTGGTTTGCATGCGAGCCATGTGTCCACTTAAACCGAGGAGTCAGGGGCATATCCGTCCAAACAGTTCGGATGTTTTTCTGCTCCATAATTACCTTCCACCTCCGCCACTCTCGTGCTCAAACCCTAGTGCCGTCGCTGGATTCCATCGTCGCCGGAGACGAAGTGCTTCGCTGCCACGCCTTCTCCGACGATGTACTCACACCGGCCGCGTTTTTCCTCCGCTCGCCGCCGTCGTAGTTGTCTGCCTCCACCGAGTTAGGGTGAGGCAGATCGAACCGCTTGGCTTTTCCGCCTCGTCAAGCTGTTCGTCATGTTCTTCACTGCGGTAAATAAAAAGTTATTTTTACCGCATGTTTGATCTGAAATTTCTACTGAAAATAGTCGGTTGTTGTTTCTTCACTTTCCACTCAACCGCATCTAGATCTAGATCTCTATTTTGCCCAATACTTTCACTTTTTGGTCTGAAGATTGGTTTGATTCCTCACTTGTACGAATCCTTGGACTTGTACAAATCTGAAATCACCATATAAGCTATAAAAGTGAATGTCTTCGGTGAAAGGTCAATGTCTTCTAAACACAGTGCTATCTTCCAAATCTTCTGAGAATGCATATGACATCTCCTCTTCCCTCGCGTCTCTAACTCTTTCACAAGTACATGTCCGCAGCAGAATCGCTTGGATCTCATAGTCTGAATTCATTTGCAGTCTACTTGCACATACATCTAGAATCCTCTGGTGCGTGCTCATACTTGCGCACTCCTGTGAAGCCTTTGCTGAAGCCTTTGCTGAAGCCAATGGCAGATGATAAACCAGTCAAGAAGGGAGGGAAGCAGAGACGAAAGAATACTGCTAAGGATCTTCCTCCAGATCTATATGAGCAATACAAGTCAGATGAGGGAGAAACTTATCATCAGCGCAAGACTCGAATCCAATGGATTCGAAGATATTGGAGTGTGGAGTGATTCAACTACCACTTTGTCACCAAGGAGTATGCTGAGAAGTGTGCTGAAAAGGCACCATGGATGGACATTATTTACAGAAATCTTCATCCGAAGACTAAGGCAGAAGCCATCAACATGGGATTCTATCCGTGCATGTTCAGGCCCCTAATGCCCAGCAATCCTCATCCATCAAGTATACTTGGCTGCCCAGATCCTACACAGTCTGTCTCTGATGATGATGATGAACAGCATCCACCAACCCCTAGGCCGAAGCCTCTGAAGAAGTCACTGGCTTCAAAGCCCAAGGCTTCAAAGCCTCCCAAGCCATCTGTCCCCTCACCTCAGGCTTCGCGCTCTCCCTCTGATAATCCAGAAGAGCATGAGGAAGAAGATCGCTTTCATAGGTGTATGAAAAGGAAAGTTGTTGCCTCCAGAGGTCCGAAGCCTACTCTGTCATTAATGGACGTAGCAAATATGATTGAACTATCTGACGATGAGTTCGACGATGAAGCCTTAGCTAGGATCATTCAGCAGAAAAAAGAGGAAGCCAAAAGGTTCGAAGACTTACCTCTGTTTGACGCTGTCATCTTTGAACACTTCATTGATGAATGGTTCGTCGATCCCTCCCTCAGCATTGATGCACTTCAGCTCCCAATTGGCCTGAGCGTCACGTTCCAAGGACTTGTGAACGAGGAACTGACTATGGCTCAGAAGGCCAAGCAAATGAAGGCCAAGATCAGTCATGAAAAAGAGTTATTCAAGCAAAATGTGCACAGGCTCTCTACCGAGCAGATCAAGGGATATCAGCTGATGATGACAGATCTCAAGGCTGTGTTTGAGAAGCGATGTGAAGCTGTCAAGGGCGCCCTTGCGCGCCTCAAGCGAAAGACTTCAATTATGGTCCAAGCTCACAATGACAAGCTGAAGAGAAAGGCACTTGGCCAGCCTGCACTTGCTCCTGAAGTCATTGCACGCTCCAGGCAAGCTTCGATGTCTTCGGATGTGCCTTCTCCCACACCATCTGTGCGCCGTGGCATTGAGTTTCCGGCCAGTTTCGCTGGCACTCGTGCACCTCTGTCTTCCTCTGCGGCTAATAGCAAGAAGACCAAGAAAGCCGAAGCTGAAGCCAAGAAGCGCAAAGCAGCTGCCTCTGAAGCCCAACCTCCGAAGAGGTTGAAGACAAGAAAATCAAAGTCTTCAGAGCCAGCACAAGACCCAACACCAATACCCCCTACTGCTCCGTCATCAACTCCCACTCCTCAACAAGAGCCTCTGCTCATCAAGCCAATCTCAGTGGCTCCTCCCGCCTCAGAAAACTTGGAGAGACGAGTTGTTCTGCATTTGTCTGCTTCCACAGAGACTCAGAAACCAGAAGATATCCCAGCTGCTGAAGACACTGCAGCAGCTGAAGACTTTGCTCATGATGACATTTGTGCTGAAGCCAATGTTGGGCCAGATCATATTCCACAGGTGGATGCCCCAATGGATTCCTCCCCACAGCCCACGAGTGAATTTGTGGACATTGGGACACCTCTCCGGCCAGAAGTACCTGAAGCTGAACCTGGTACACCATCAGCGCCCTTCTTCCCACCCGTGTCAGCCTCACCAGAATCTCCATTTGCTCCAGAGGAGATTGAAACTACCACCCGCACTTCCCCACTCAAACGTCTTCGTCGAGGTCCTCGCGCTCTCATGTCTCCTATTCCTGAAGACGAAGTACGAGTCTCACCGACTGCACCAGTCGATGAAGTGCTGCTGATTGAAGATGTACCTCCCAGCCAACCAGCAACAAAAAACAAGGCAGCCGAAGACATTGCTGCTGATGCCACCATGGGCGATGCCAATGCCCCCTCCCCAGATGTACCTCCTGTCCCTTCCATGCCATCAACTGAAGACAATGAAGACAACATTGTGATGGCTCGCAATAGGGAAGGAGAGATGGTCCCTACAAGATGGCCTCGCCTTGTTGCACCACCCAGGATGGGACCACAGTATGAGTTCCACCTTGATCGACGCCCCAATGTCATGAACCCCATGCCACGTCTTCCAAGTCTGCGCCAGTCAGGCCCTGCAAGACCCTTGGTCTTCGAGTTGGAAAGGTTCAGGCTGAACAACACCTTCTTTGACTCTGACCGCAATCCATACAAGCGTGCAAGAATACAGTCTGACAGGTTCTGGAGTGCTCCACAACGCCAGTACTACATGTGTGTGCTCTATGGTCAGAACATGATCTTTCCCCACAAACATCTCAGCTTTGAAGCTATGAAAGGTCTTCCCTGTTTTGATCAAGCATTGGATTGTCTTCGAGATGCGGGCCTACTGCCTTTCTGCACTGATCATGAAGACTGGAATGAGGAACTCATCCTCCAGTTCTATGCAATGCTCCACATCTCTGGCTTCGATCGTGTTTTGAATACTTGGCAGATGGAGTTTATGATAAGGGATGAACATATCACTGCTTCACCACTGGAATTCTTTCCTGCAACACCTCTTGCTGCCTCTGGTGAAGAGTTGGATCCTCGCTCTGAAGCCTATGCGGCTGCTACTCGAAGCCTATTCCAAATGCGAGAACCCAACATGACTGAGATGCTTACAATGATGAAGCCTTTGGCTCGAGATGCATAATTGCCCACTTCATTCTTTGTGGATGATCTTCAGTACTTGCCTAGGACTATCTATCACATTCTTTGGCACACTATTTGGCCGATTAAAGGGCACAACTCATCCCGCAAGATTGAAGGGCCTCTGAAGACATTGCTATACAACATTGTTTATGGCATCAGGTTCAATCTTCAAGACTTATTTCTTCGCAACCTTGCTGCCAATGGTTTCTATGTACTCGAGCCGAAGATATACGCTCCCTGGATCATGTGCTTCATCAAGTACAGAACCAACACCAGGTTTCTTCCTTCTGCTCGCAACCATGGCGTTTATCTTCCGGATATTGAAGTTGTGCCAGCAGATTTGTATCCATCCAAGAGCAAGAATCCTATTGTCGAAGGCACTAGTGGCACTGCTGATATTGAAGGTCTTCACATTCCTTCTGATCCATCAAGGGCTAGACTTATTGGTGCTTTTCGCCAACCAAGATCCGGTGCTACCAACACTGAAGCCACTGTCAGCACCCTACCTCGTCATCGCCTACCAAGGAGAGAACGTGCACTCACTGATCGTGAACTTCTTGTTTCACTGATCCAAAGGCAAGATAGGCACCATGAATGGACTCGGCGCCAGATGCATTCCATGATGCAAGATGTCAATCATGTTCGCAACCTCGCCACCAAAAATGCATTTGTGGCTTATGAAATCAGTCGCCGCTCATGGAGGACTTTGACTATGCTGGCTCCTGAGGACGAGCTTAGAGAAGATGGATTTCACCCTCGCTACAGATTTGGTGCACCACCTCCCAGTGCGGAGAAATGGCGCAAGACTCCATCCCTCGAAGACAGTGATTTCTCATCTTCAGCTCCCTCCGCCAATGTTCGACTGGCAGATGAAGCTGATGATTCCACCTCCATGCCTCCATCGACTCGGCGTCGCGACCCTGCACCAAGCTCCACTGCACCAACTCCCCAAGACCCTGCTGCACCGTCTTCATCGACACCTGCTGGGAACGTGTAGTTCTTCAATGTCTTCGTCCCTTTTTGGTCATTCGAAGACAAAGGGGGAGAAGCATTGGATGATAGTCTTCAAGCGGGTCTACTAATAAGGGCTGGGTGTTATATTTTGCTAAGTTTACAACTCTCGTTCCTGATGGACGTCTGCACTTTATGTTTACCGTACACTTTGGAGCTTCCTCAAGTTATTTTTATGCGCCCAAAGTCATTCTACAGACGCCCATTTTTCATTGTACATTTCATTATCTTCGACATATCTGTTAATGCATAGTAATTGGATTACAAGATATAGGGGAGATCTCCACAAACCACAACCTGCCATGTGCACTTGCATTCAAAGCAAAATTCTCATGTGAACATCTTTAGGGGGAGCTCTCTATATCTTGCAAACAATATCTTCGAAATCTTATCTTCACATATATTTATCCCCGTTGAAAACTTCAACCAGTTTGTCATCAATCACCAAAAAGGGGGAGATTCTAAGTGCATCTAGTGCCACCCTTGTTTGGTTTTGGAGTATTGAAGACAAACGTGGTTGAGGGACTAATGTGTTTGTGAGAGTTCATAGGTTAACACAGAGAGAAGTCCCTGGAGTTTCGGTTTAGCCGTCGAAGACGACCCCCAAAAATGTCCGAAGACATTGATGACGGCTGAAGCCCTTGGTGGTAGACGAAGACATTCGTCCAAAGACAATGAAATGCGAAGACGTAGTCTTTTTGTAGTTTTGTTTCTTCTTTCCTGGGTCATAGGAACCACCGTACTGTTAAGTGGGGTCGATGTGATCGAAGTCAGATGCTGACGTGATGCTCAACCCATACCTATGTCTTTGAGCGAAGACAATGAGAGGAAATCTCTTCCAGAGTTGGTTGAGTCAGCTTTACTTGTAGCCCAAGTAAAGCTGCCGCGTGTGTTTGAAATCCGACCGATGTGACACGTGTCGGTTGGCCATTGACCCAGGGTCATTTCGGTCATATCAGGTCGGGTTGCCCGCGGGCTATAAATAGCCCACCCCCTCCACCATGAGAAGGTGGCTGCTCAGAGAGAGATACAGCTGCTGTCGTTTTGGAGCAACCCACCTCGAAGACATTGAAAGAGATACATCCTGCGAGGATACACCTAAACACCTAGAGCTAGTGTGTTTGAGCATCACCGAAGTCATTTTGTTCTGAGAGAACTGAAGACTTATTACACTGGAAGACTGTGATCTTCCAGACGGTTAGGCGTCTGGGTCTAGAGCAATCCAAGAGTCATTGTGGATTGCCGGGTGACCAAGTTTGTACTGGTTTCGGAAGTCTCCCCTGAAGACTTACCAGAGTGATTGGGCGTTGTCTAAGTGACTTCGGCTCAAGGGGAATAAGGTGAAGACGAGGTCTTCTGAGTTCAATCTCAGCCTCCCTAACCAGACGTACAGTTGTCACAGCAACTGGAAATGGTCCAACAAATCATGTGTCTTCATCAAGCAACTGGTTCTATCCTTCACTTTCTTACATTCTTGTTCTGTATCGTGAAGCCTTTGCTTGTTCACTGGTTGAAGATTTGTCCTGAAGACATTCATACCTGCTGTTTATCTTCATACTGTCTAAGTTTGTCTTCGACTCACCTTATTGTGCATGATGATAAAGCTTAACCTGCTTGTATGTCTTCACTGTAATGCATGCCTAGACTGAATCCTTGATTGTATCCCTACTTGATCCTGTTTACGTTTCCGCACAATTCGAATACATTCATTGTTTCGAAGACTTTCATAAAAATCGCCTATTCACCCCCCCTCTAGTCGATAACTAGCACTTTCAGTTACTAAGAGCATGGTTAGTAGTATAGCCAACTGCTGGCTATATGATGTTGCCATGTCACATATAGTCATCACTTATAGCCACACATACAATAAGGTTAGCTATAAGGTTGGCTATAAGAGTACTACTTTTTTGCACCTTCTCTCTATCTCTTTCTTTGTATTTATTGCATTTGCCTAGGAATACACATATAGCTAGGCTCTTGCATGAGAGCCCACTCTTCTTACTTTTTCATCTCTCTCTCCTCCACATAGGCAAAATGCCATGTAAGCGGGCTTTAAGCCCACTATTATACTTGCTCTAAAAATGCCATGTAAGCTTTGGTGATGTGTCTCATGAATTTAATTTCTCCAAGTTTGGTAGACAACCACATGAGAAAGAATTACCTAGTAAGGATGAAACAATTGGTCTTGATTCTATTGTCGTGCCTCCTACAGATTCACTAGAACGATATTTGCTAGACCATGAGAATGATATGCATATGAATGAAAGAAATGAGATAGATGATATATTTCTTAGACAAACACCTATTCTTAAACACAACTTACTAGTTGATATTTTAGGGGATCCTCCTCCACCCAAGGGAGATCCCGTGTTTGAGCTAAAGACTTTACCTGATACCTTGAAATATGCTTATCTTGATGAAAAGAAGATATATCATGTTATTATCAGTGCTAACCTTTCAGAGCATGAAGAAAAGAGATTACTTAAAACTCTGAAGAAGCACAGGGCTGCTATTGGATATACTCTTAATGATCTTAAGGGCATAAGCCCCACTCTATGTCAGCACAAGATTAATATGGAACCGGATGCTAAACCGGTTGTTGATCATCAATGCCGCTTAAATCCCAAGATGAAGGAAGTGGTAAGAACTGAAATACTAAAGCTTCTGGAAGCAGGTATAATCCATTCTATTGCTGATAGTAGGTGGGACGGTCCTGTTCATTGTGTTCCTAAGAAAGGAGGTATAATTGTTGTCCCTAATGATAAGAATGAACTTATTCCACAAAGAATAGTAACTCTTTATAGGATGGTAATTGATTTCAGGAAATTAAATAAAGCTACTAGGAAAGATCATTACCCCTTTCCTTTTATTGATCAAATGTTAGAAATACTATCTAAGCACACACACTTTTGCTTTCTTGATGGATATTCTGGTTTCTCTCAAATACCTGTGTCAAAAGAGGACCAAGAGAAAACTACTTTCACATGCCCTTTTGGAACCTATGCTTATAGACGTGTGCCTTTTGGTTTATGCAATGCACCTGCTACCTTTCAAAGATGTATGACTGCTATATTCTCTGACTTTTGTGAAAAGATTGTTGATGTTTTCATGGATGATTTTTCCGTCTATGGGACTTCTTTTGATGATTGCTTGAGTAACCTTGATCGAGTTTTGCAGAGATGTGAAGAAACTAATCTTGTCTTGAATTGGGAGAAGTGCCACTTTATGGTGAATGAAGGTATAGTACTTGGGCATACAATTTCTGAACGAGGTATTGAAGTAGACAAAGCTAAAGTTGATGCAATAGAGAAAATGCCATGTCCAAATGATGTCAAAGGTATAAGAAGTTTCCTTGGTCATGCTGGTTTTTATAGACGTTTCATTAAAGATTTCTAAAAGATTTCTAGGCCACTAACTAATCTTCTTAAAAAAGATATTCCTTTTGTTTTTGATGATGATTGTGTAGAAGCCTTTGAAATACTTAAGAAAGCCTTAATTTCTGCACCTATTGTCCAACCACCTGATTGGAATTTACCATTTGAAATTATGTGTGATGCTAGTGATTATGCTGTTGGTGTTATTCGAGGGCAAAGAGTAGACAAGAAATTTAATGTTATTCATTATGCTAGTAAGACCCTAGACAATGCTCAAAGAAATTATGCTACCACTGAAAAGGAATTTCTAACAGTTGTGTTTGTATGTGATAAGTTTAGACCTTACATTGTTGATTCCAAAGTCACTATTCACACTGATCATGCTGCTATTAAATACCTTATGGAAAAGAAAGATGCTAAACCTAGACTTATTAGGTAGGTGCTTTTACTACAAGAGTTTGACTTGCATATTGTTGATAGGAAGGGAGCTGAAAACCATGTAGCAGATAACTTGTCTAGAATGGAAAATGTTCTTGATGACCCACTGCCTATTGATGATAATTTTACTTCACATAGTACTCCTTGGTATGCTGATTATGCTAACTATATTGTCGCTAAATATATACCACCTAACTTCACCTATCAACAAGAAGAAATTATTTTATGATTTACGACATTATCTTTGGGATAAGAAGTGGTGTTATTAGACGTTGTGTACCTGAGCATGAACAGGGACAGATCCTATGGAAGTGTCACTCCGAGGCCTACGGAGGACACCATGCTGGCGACAGAACTGCACACAAGGTATTACAATCTGGCTTTTATTGGCCTACTCTTTTTAAAGATGCTCGTAAGTACGTCCGTTCTTGTGATGAATGTCAAAGAATTGGCAACATTGGTAGACATTAGGAAATGCCTATGAATTATTCACTTGCTATTGAACCATTTGATGTTTGGGGATATTATTATATGGGACCTTTTCCTTCCTCTAATGGGTATACACATATTCTAGTGTTGTTGATTACATTACTAAGTGGGTAGAAGCTATTCCTACTAGTAGTGCTGATCATAACACTTCTATTAAAATGCTTAAAGATGTTGTTTTCCCGAGGTTTGGAGTCCCTAGATATTTAATGACTGATGGTGGTTCTCATTTTATTCATGGTGCTTTCCGTAAACTTCTAGCTAAATATGATGTTAACCATAGAATTACATCACCTTATCATCCTCGGTCTAGTGGCAAGTTGAATTGAGCAACCAAGAAATAAAGTTAATTTTGCAAAAGACTGTTAATAGATCTAGAAAGAATTGGTTTAAGAAACTTGATGATGCCTTATGGGCTTATAGAATTGCTTACAAAAATCCCATGGGAATGTCCCCTTATAAAATGGTCTATGGAAAAGCTTGTCATTTACCTCTTGAGTTAGAACATAAAGCTTATTGGGCAATTAAAGAACTTAACTATGATTTTAAACTTGGCGGTGAAAAGAGGTTATTTGATATTAGCTCATTAGATGAGTGGAGGACACAAGCTTATGAAAATGCCAAGTTGTTTAAGGAAAAAGTTAAAAGATGGCATGACAAGAGAATCCAAAAACGGGAATTCAATGTAGGAGACCTAGTTCTTTTGTACAATTCTCGTTTCGGATTTTTTGCAGGTAAGCTTCTCTCAAAATGGGAAGGCCCTTATGTCATTGAGGAGGTCTATCGCTCCGGTGCTATAAAGATTAACAACTTTGAAGGCAAAAACCCGAGAGTGGTAAATGGGCAAAGAATTAAGCACTATATCTCAGGTACGCGCCTTAACATTGAAACTAACATTATTCAAGTTATGACTACGGAAGAACACATAAGGGAGACCTTCCGGAACACTCCAGAAAGCTGAAAAGGGATACGTATGTGATATGGTAAGTAAACCGACTCCAAAAATTCCAAAAAAGTAATTTCTTTTGGTTTTGGTATTTTAGAAAAAATCCAAAAATAAAAAGATTCAGGGGGACCCACGAGGGGGCCACGACCCAACAGGGCACGACCCAGTCCCTGGCCGCGCCCTGTTGGCTCATGGTGCCCTCGTGTGCCTCCCGGACTTCGTTTTCTTCCTAGACACGTATCCTAACCTAGAAAAAAAATCATTATATATACTCCCATATGTTTTGACCACCGCATCGCAAGTTTCTCCTTTGTTCTTGTTTCAGGTTGTTTTCCTGACAGATTTGAAGCAATCTGTCGTCGAAAGATTCAGAAGGAGAGAGCTACGTTTTAGACCTCGTTGCCAATCATCAAGTCTATGTGATGTGGACCCTTATGGGTGGTCGACAGAGGAAGAAATGGAGGCCGATCTAAAAAGGATTGAGTCCTCAAGTGAAGAAGAAGAAGTACATCAACCTCAACCTGGAGATATGCACGTGGAATTCAAAAAGTCGAGCTTGCCAAATAAGGTTCCACCTTCCAATACTCAATTTACCCCTTATCGACGTGTGCAGGTAGACACCGCTGCTGCCACAGCCAGCAAAACACACCCCTTGATGGAGGGAGCAATGATCGTCACCAACAAACTCCGCAAGGAAAATCTAGACCTTAAGTGAGAGGTTGCCAAGCTCAAGGAGGAGATCAATACCCTAAGGGTATCATCACCAAAACGATCACGTCATCACCATCATCACCCAAGAAGGACACCTGAGTACATGGGTATGGGCACCACCCCTAGCTTGTTCCAAGCTTGGGGGAGGTGCCCCAGTATCGTATCACCAAAACTTTTATCATTACCATATATTTTAGTTCGATCCTTAGCTATTTCGTGATTTAGAGAAATAAAATTTCAGATTTGCTTTGCTTAGAATTTTTTCTTTGAGATCTATCTATCCTTGTAATCGAGTGTGAGAGTTATATAATAAAGATTAGTTTGTGTGCTCTACTCTCATGCATCTATCAACATAGCATTGAAATAAAAGAAAAAGATCATATATTAATCCCATGGGGAGTAATAACTTCACATAGAAAAAGTATAAGTGATAAAAGTTGTTGGGAATAAACAAACATAGCATTAGTCATTGGTAAAATCTATGCAAATTATGATAGAGGAGAGGAGATTCACATATAAATACACTATCTTGGACATCTTTTATGATTGTGAGCCCCCATCAAATATTATATAGTGATCAAGTGTTGATGTTGGACATGGAAGACAACGTAATGATCATGATAGTTTACATTCACATAGAAGTTATATGGTCATGGATCCTTAAACATGCGGTGGTTGCTTTAGATCTTTTGCTAGCCAATAATTTTCCACACTAAGTAGAGATACTTGTGCATCCATAACCACTTAAACCCAGTTTCTCTCCATGAGAGTCCATCATACCTACCTATGGATTGAGTAAGATCCTTCAAGTAAGTTGTCATCGGTTCATCAAGCAAAAAAAAATTGCTCTTAAATATGTATGATCTTTTATTGTAAGGGAAAATAAGCTTTGTATGATCTTGTGATGGCAAAGAAATAAAAGCGACAGAGTGCATAATAAAGTTTGCTATCATAAGGGGCAATATAAAGTGACGTTCCTTTGTATTAAGAGCTTGCATATCCAACTTAAAAGAGCATGACAACCTCTGCTTCCCTCTGCGAAGGGCCTATTTTTTATCATCATGAAATTACTTATGTGCAAGAGTCAACAAAGTTTATTCTTACTCCAACCTATCAACTTTATAGTTGGCAAGCATCATGTGTTGAGGGTAGATCCAAATAAATATATCCAGTTGAATGCAGGAGATCATGAACCATTATTGTTGACATTATCCTTGAGGTAAATAAGTTGGGTGGCAAAAACAAAGAAGCCCTCATCTTCCTATGTGTCCACCGGAAACACTAGCTCCCAAAAATATGCAATGAGTGTCAATAATCATAAAAGACTAAATGATAGTTGAGTATGTGAACTTGCTAGAATGAAAGCTCTTACATAGACTCTTCTCTGGATTATGATGAATTGTGATTGCCTCAATGACTAAGAGCATAGTTTGTTGATTATCAATAGTGTTTATGCTTCATACTTCAACATCGTGAATGGATTGTTACTTACTTATGAGAATCTATATTATGAAAATATTGCTGCTATGTTATCATTCATGATGCATTCATGTCCATATTCTATTTTTATCGACACCTCTCTCTCAAATTATGTGGTCATTATTATCGAGTTCGGCTTTCGCTTGAGGACAAGCGAGGTCTAAGCTTGGGGGAGTTGATACGTCCATTATGCATCATGAATTCTTATTGATATTTATGTTATTCTTGTTCATTATTCCTTATTTTGATATAATTCTCATGCATTTTCTCCCTGAATATGCAAGGTACATCACAAGGAGGGAAATCTCTGGAAACTGGAATTCTGGACCTGAAAACCAAGAAAATGGCAGAAAATTCTCTCGACTCCAAATGAACTAAATTTCACGGAGAATTTTTATGGAATATATGAGAACTTTTGGTCTAAAAATATACCAGAGGGGCCCCCCTGCTGGCCACGAGTCAACAGGGCACGGCCCAGCCCCTGGTCGCGCCCTGTTGGGTCGTGGTGGCGCAGCAGGTCCCCAGGTCCCCCTCTTCTTCTATATGGTGAGTTTTGACCTAGAAAAAAAATCATAAAATTACTTTAGAGATGAAGCGTCGTCGTCTCGAGGCGGAAACCAGGGCAGAGGCCCTTTTTCTCTCCGGCAAAGAGATTCTATCGGGGAAATTTCTCTCCGGGAGGGGGAGATCGAAGCCATCGTCATCACCAATGCTTCCTCCTTCGTGGGAGGACCAATCTTCATCAACATCTTCACCAGCACCATCTCATCTCCAACCCTAGTTCATCTCTTGTATTCAATCTTTGTCTCAAAACCTCAGATTGGTACCTGTGGGTTACTAGTAGTGTTGATTACATCTTGTAGTTGATGCTTGTTGGATTAATTGGTGAAAGATATTATGTTCAGATCCTTGATCATCACCATTACACCTCTGATCTTTAACATGTTGATGAGGTGTGAGTAGTTACTATTGTTCCTGAGGACATGGGATAAGTCTTGTTATAAGTAATAATGTGAAGTTGGTATTCGTTCGATATTTTGATGATATGTATGTTGTTGCTTCTCTTAGTGGTGTCGTGTGAACTTCGACTACACGACACTTCACCATTTATGGGCCTAAGGGAAGGCATTGTGGAGTAACAAGTAGATGATGGGTTGCTAGAGTGACAGAAGCTTAAACCCCAGTTTATGCGTTGCTTCATGAGGGGCTGATTTGGATCCACGCGTTTCATGCTATGGTTAGATTTATCTTAATTTTTCTTCTGTAGTTACAGATGCTTGCGAGAGGGGGTAATCATAAGTCGGTTGCTTGTTCAAGTAAGAACAGCACCTTAGCACCGGTCCACCCACATACCAAATTATCAAAGTAGCGAATGCGAATCAACTCAGCATGATGAACATGACTAGACAGAAATTCCCATGGTTCCTCGGGAGTGCTTGCTTCATATAAGAATACTTTCTGGCCTGTCCTTTGGTATAAAAAGGATTGGGCTACCTTGCTGCATCTGGGTTACTATTGTTACTTGCACTTGTTGCGAATTATCTTGATGCAAAACTATCTACTACTGCTACTTGATACGTCTCCAACGTATATATAAATTTTGATTGTTCCATGCTGACATATTATCATTCTAGGATACTTTTTGGGTATTTATTTGCCAATTTATAATATTTTTGAGCACTAACCTATTGACCTAGTGCCCAGTGCCAGTTCCTGTTTTTTGCGTGTTTTTGCCTTTTTAGAGTTACAATACTAAACGGAGTACAATTGACACGAAACTTTTTGGTGATTTTTTCCGGACAAATACAAGACCTAGAAGCTTCAGAGGAGGGCCAGGAGATGCACCAGGGCCTCACCACATATCCAGCCGCGGCGCGGCCAGATATGTGGTGGCTGACGTGGCTTGAGAATGCGTCGGTATTTCCCCAAAGAGGAAGGGATGATGCAACACAGCGACGGTAAGTATTTCCCTCAGTAATGAAACCAAGGTATCGAACCAGTAGGAGGATCACCAACACTATGTAAACAACACCTGCACACAAAGAACAAATACTTGCAACCCGACGTGAAAGAGAGGTTGTCAATCTCTCTACGGTAAAAAGATAGATTAGGTAGTGATAGATTGGATAGATAGATCTCGCAAGAACACAAAATAAAAGAGGCAAATAGAAAGTGCAGCAAGGTATTTTTGGGTTTTGGGAATAATAGATCTGAAAACAAAAGCGGCAAAAAGATAGATCGGAAAGCAATATGTTGGAAAAGTAGACCTGGGGGCCGTAGGATTCACTAGTGGCTTCTCTCATTAGTATAGCACACGGTGGGTGAACAAATTACTGTTGGGCAATTGATAGAAGATCAAATAATCATGACGATATCCAAGGCGATGATCATTATATAGGCATCACGTCCAAGATTAGTAGACCGAAACGATTCTGCATCTACTACTATTACTCCACACATCGACCGCTATCCAGCATGCATCTAGTGTATTAAGTTCATGGAAAAACGGAGTAATGCAATAAGAATGGTGACATGATGTAGACAAGATCTATTCATGTAGGAATAGACCCCATCTTGTTATCCTTAAGAGCAACGATGCATGCGTGCCTCGCTGCCCCTTCTGTCACTGGGAGAGGACACCGCAAGATCGAACCCATCACAAAGCACCTCTTCCCATGGCAAGAAAAATCGATCTAGTTGGCCTAACTAAACCAAAGATTCGAAGAAGAAATACGAGGCTATAAGTAATCATGCATATAAGAGATCAAAGAAGACTCAAATAATATTCATGGATAGAAACTGATCATGAACTCAAAATTCATCGGATCCTAACAAACACACCGCGAAAAGTTTACATCAAATAGATCTCCAAGAGACCATTGTATTGAGAATCAAAAGAGAGAGAGGAAGCCATCTAGCTACTGCCTATGGACCCGTAGGTCTATGGTGGACTACTCACGCATCATCGGAGAGGCACCAATGAGGATGATGAACTCCTACGTGATGGTGTTAGATTGGATCTCACGGTTCTGGAACTTGCGGCGGCTGGATGTATTTTTCATCGACTCCTCTAGGTTTTCTGGAATATTTGGGTATATATAGAGCTCAGAGGCAGTGGAGGGGACTCCCGAGGCGGCCACAACCCATCAGGGCGCGCCCGGGGCCCCTGGCGCGCCCTGGTGGGTTGTGGGCGGCCTGGGCTCCCTCCTGGTTACTTCTTTGGCCCACTGGCCTTCTTCTGGTCCAAAAAAATTCTCCAAAAAGTTTCGTCGCGATTGGACTCCGTTTGGTACTGATATTCTGCGAAGTAAAAAAACAAGCAAAAACAGCAACCGACATTTTGGCACTATGTCAATAGGTCAGTCCCAAAAAATGATATAAAGTTGCTATAAAATGATTGTAAAACATCCAAGAATGATAATATAACAGCATGGAACAAGCAAAAATTATAGATACGTTGGAGACGTATCAACATCCCCAAGCTTAATTCCTACTCGTCCTCGAGTAGGTAAATGGTAAAAACAGAATTTTTGATGTGGAATGTTGCCTAACATGTTCATCACATATTCTTATTTTGTAGCATGGACATTTGGACTTTTAGATGGTTCAAAGCAATAGTCTAGTTTTGACATAAATACTTTAATACTCAAGGATGCCAACAAGCAACCATGTCTTTCAAAATATCAACACTAAAGAAAGTTATCCCTAGGCCATCATGCTCAATCATTGATCCATTCATGAAACACACTTAAGTATTAGCTACACCCAATGCTCAAGTATGATCATAGTGCCCCCTAGTTGGTGCTTTATAAGAGAAGATGAAGACTCAAATAAAAATAAAAGTTGCATAAAGTAAATAGAAGGCCCTTTGCAGAGGGAAGTAGGGATTTGTAGAGGTGCCAGAGCTCAAAGTTTAAATTGAGAGAGAAAAATGTTTTGAGTGGCATGCCTTTCTTGTCAACGAAACCGACAAAGTAATTCACAATACTTTCCATGCTAGATATATCATAGGCGGTTCCCAAACATAAAATAAAGTTTATTCCTTTTTCCACCATTCTTTCACAATCCATGGCTGGTCGCATCCACGGTTGCCATCCATACCAACACTTTCCAAGGAATTTATTAGTTGACAACAAAAAGTAAATTTTTCTTTTTCATTTCGGGACTGGGCATCCCTATTACCGCCGTACTCTCGTGCATTGACAAGTGAATAAACACTCATCTTGAGAATAACACATCTAGCATGGAAAAATATTGGACACCCCCACCGTTTCAGGTGCGGTACGAGCACACAAAAAAGAAATTTATTTTGAAAATTAGAGATGGCGCACACAAATTTGCTTAGAACGGTATGGAAATACCGCATATAGGTAGGTATGGTGGACTCATAAGGCAAAACTGGGTTTAAGGATTTTGGATGCACAAGTAGTATTTCTACTTAGTACAAGTGGAGGCTAGCAAATAGATTGAGAAGCAACCAACCAAGAAAGGAAAATTCACATAAACGGGCATTGAGCATAACTAACACCGAATAATGCACCATAAGTAGGATGTAATTTCATTGCACAACTATTGACTTTCGTACTTGCATAGGGAATCACAAACCTTAACACCAATATTCTTACTAAAGCATAATTACTCACTAACATGACTCACATATCACTATCATCATGTCTCAAAACTATTACAAGGAATCAAGTTTAATTTTTCCAATGATCTTCATGAAAGTTTTTATTATATCCTCCTTGAATATCTATCACTTTGGAACTAGTTTCATATATTGCCATTGCTTTTGACAAGCTCAAACAAATTTAAGTGAAGAACATGAGCATAAAGATTTCATCTCTCAAAATAATATAAGTGAAGCATGAGAGGATTTATTCAAAATTTACTAACTCTCAAATTAATCTAAGTGAAGCATGAGAGTATTTCTTCAAAATTTCAAAGCACACCGTGCTCAAAATGATATAAGTGAAGCACTAGATCAATTCCATAGCTCAAAAAATTTAAGTGAACATATAGAGCAATTCTAACAAATGATAGCACAATTTTGGCTCTCTCAAATAGGTGTGTCCAGCAAGGATACTAGTGACAAACTAAAAATCAAAGCAATCAAAGACTCAAATAATACAAGACACTTCAAGCAAAACTCATGATATGTGACGAATAAAAATATAGGTCCAAGTAAAATACCGATGGTCGTTAGAAGAAAGAGGGGATGCCACTCGGGGCATCCCCAAGCTTAGTTGCTTGTTTCTCTTTGGATATATCTTGGGGGTGCTGTAGCATCCCCAAGCTTAGGCTCTTTTCACTCCTTATTCCTTCATCCATCGTGATCTCACCCAAAACTTGAAAACTTCAATCACACAAAACTCAACAAAACCTTCGCGAGATCCGTTAGTATAATAAAGAAAATCACCACTTTAAGTACTGTTGAAAACTCATTCATATTTTATTATTGCATCATACCTACTTTATTTTAACTTTACCATGGCTTATACCCTTTAATACAAACCATAGATTCATCAAAACAAGCACACAATGTAATGAAAACAGAATCTGTCTTAAACAGAACAGTCTGTAGTAATATGTACTCTAACCATACTTCTGTAACTTTAAAAATTCTGAAAAATTAGGAAAACATAAAGAATTTGGATAGAAACACTGTGTTAAAATTTCAGCTCATTATCATGCTCCAGTCAAAAATGAAAATTCGCACACAGGAGGCAAAGTTTCTGTTTCAGATTCAGCATTGTTTCTACTCATCTTATGAATCATCCTAAAGGCTTTACTTGGAACAAACACTAAATAAAACATAAAAAACACAATCATAACAGAGGCATAATTGTGTCAATCCTCAAAAACAGAAAGAAAAAGAAGAAAATAAATTTATTCATTGGGTTGCCTCCCAACAAGCGCTATCATTTTACGCCCCTAGCTAGGCATAAGGCATAGATTCAAGTATTGTCATCTTTGGTTTTTGCTACTTTTGTGAGGGATTTCTCAAACCCCAGGGGCTCTTTGCGCTTCCCCAAATTTTCAGGAGAAGAGACCATATTGAGAACTAAAATATCCAAACGCTTGTTGCAAAGTGTAATCAAAGTTTCATGCGATTGAGGTTCCCACTGTTATGTTTAAGAGGTTCATTATATTTTTGCAACTCGACCAAATGTTTATGTAAATCATCCAATTTGTCTAAAATTTGAACCCCCTCTTGTGTAAAATAAAGCCCCTTTTTTGATGGAGGAACCCCCAATATCCCTTCCAAAATTTCATAAGCAGTGTTTGCATCAAGCTCAATAAAGTTCCCTTTAGCGGCAAAATCCAAGAGTTGTCTGTGATGCAAAGCTAATCCTATGTAAAAAAATTGAAGCAAAATCTTTGCATCTCCTTTGAGATTGCAAATGCGGTAGGATTCCATTAGCCTATACCAGGCATCCTTCAAATTTTCCCCTTGTTTTTGTTTGAAGTATAGCACTTCAAAATCCGGTGACAAAGAGGGAGTAGTAACGCCAGTCATAGCAACAAGGTAGGCAAACAAGAGATCCGATGAGAAAGAGGCAAACGAAAAAGAGGTCGAATAAAACGACAAATTTGGTGAAGTGGGGGAGAGGAAAATGAGAGGCAAATGGAAAATAATGTAATTGCAAGGAGATGAGATTTGTGATTAGGAACCTGATAGATGTTGATGGTGTCTCCTCGGCGCCAGAGATTGGCACGTAGAAGAGACCGCTTCCTCCCCGGCAACGACGCCAGAAATTCCTTTGACGTGGCTTGAGACTGCGTCGGTATTTCCCCAAAGAGGAAGGGATGATGCAGCACAACGACGGTAAGTATTTCCCTCAGTTATGAAACCAAGGTATCGAACCAGTAGGAGGATCACCAACACTATGTAAACAGCACCTGCACACAAAGAACAAATACTTGCAACCCGACGCGAAAGAGAGGTTGTCAATCTCTCTACGGAAAAAAGATAGATTAGGTAGTGATAGATTGGATAGATAGATCTCGCAAGAACACAAAATAAAAGAGGCAAATAAAAAGTGCAGCAAGGTATTTTTGGTTTTTTGGAATAATAGATCTAAAAAAAGCGGCAAAAAGATATATCAGAAAAAAAATATGTTGGAAAAGTAGACCCGGGGGCTGTAGGATTCACTAGTGGCTTCTCTCATGAGTATAGCACACGGTGGGTGAACAAATTACTGTTGGGCAATTGATAGAAGATCAAATAATCATGACAATATCCAAGGCGATGATCATTATATAGGCATCACGTTCAAGATTAGTAGACCGAAACGATTTTGCATCTACTACTATTACTCCACACGTCGACCGCTATCCAGCATGCATCTAGTGTATTAAGTTCATGGAAAAATGGAGTAATGCAATAAGAACGGTGACATGATGTAGACAAGATCTATTCATGTAGGAATATACCCCATCTTGTTATCCTTAATAGCAACGATACATGCGTGCCTCGCTGCCCCTTCTGTCACTGGGAGAGGACACCACAAGATCGAACCCATCACAAAGCACCTCTTCCCATGGCAAGAAAAATTGATCTAGTTGGCCTAACTAAACCAAAGATTCGAAGAAATACGAGGCTATAAGTAAGCATGCATATAAGAGATCAAAGAAGACTCAAATAATATTCATGGATAGAAACTGATCATGAACTCAAAATTCATCGGATCCCAACAAACACACCGCCAAAAGTTTAAATCAAATAGATCTCCAAGAGACCATTGTATTGAGAATCAAAAGAGAGAGAGGAAGCCATCTAGCTACTGCCTACGGACACGTAGGTCTATGGTGGACTACTCATGCATCATCGGAGAGGCACCAATGGGGATGATGAACCCCTCCGTGATGGTGTTAGATTGGATCTCGTGGTTCTAGAACTTACGGCGGCTGGATGTATTTTTCGTTGACTCCTCTAGGGTTTCTGAATTATTTGGGTATTTATAGAGCTCAGAGGCGGTGGAGGGGACTCCCGAGGCGGCCACAACCCATCAGGGCGCTCCCGGGGCCCCTGGCGTGCCTTGGTGGGTTGTGGGCGGCCTGGGCTCCCTCCTGGTTACTTCTTTGGCCCACTGGCCTTCTTCTGGTCCAAAAAATTCCCCAAAAACATTCATCGCGATTGGACTCCGTTTGGTACGGATATTCTGCGAAGTAAAAAACAAGCAAAAATAGCAACTCGCACTTTGGCACTATATCAATAGGTTAGTCCCAAAAAATCATATAAAGTTGCTATAAAATGATTGTAAAACATCCAAGAATGGTAATATAACAGCATGGAACAAGCAAAAATTACAGATACGTTGGAGACGTATCAGTGGCCCCCTGGAGCGCCTCCCGACATCGTTCTCTGGCCTATAAATTCACAAATACCCTAGAAACACCAGAAGCGCTCCCGAAACACTTTTTCTGCCGCCGCAAGTCTCTGTTCCCACAGGAGGCCATCTACACATCCGTTCCAGCACCCTGCCGGAGGGGAGATCGATCACGGAGGGTCTCTTCATCAACCTTACTGCCCTCACCATGATGTGTGAGTAGTTCACCACAGACCTACGGGTTCGTAGGTAGTACCTAGATGACAATCTCTCTCTCTCTCTCTTGATCTTCAATACAATGTTCATCGCATCTTTGCCTCGATCTATCTGATGTAATCCCTTTGTATGGTGTGTTTGTTGGGATCCGATGAATTGTGAGTTTATGTTCAGATTATTCATGAAAAGTATTTGAGTCAAACCTGATTACAATGATTCTTATTTGCATGATCATCATAGCTTCGTAATGCTCTTCGGTCTATTGAGATAGTTTGGCCAACTAGATTGATATTTCTTCGGTGGGAGTGGTGTGTTGTAGTAGGTTCAACCTGGTGAGTTTCTATATACCAGTGACAGAAGGGGACAAGTTGCGTCTTTGTGTTGTTGCTACTAAGGATAAAACGATGGGGTTTATTCACATTAGTTGAGTATTCTTTGTCTACATCATGTCATCGTTCTCCAAGCATTACTCCGTTTGTCAGGAACTTAATACGTAGAGAGGCAAGCATAAAAGCGCTCTTGAAGTGGAGTAATAGTAGTAGGTGCAGATAGGAGTCGCGGCCTATTTGCTTATGGACGTGATGCCTATATACACATGATCATTGCCGTGAACATCGCATAATTATTCGCTTTTCTATCAATTGCCCAACAGTAATTTGTTTACCCACCGTATGCCTTGCTTATGAGAGATGCCACTAGAGAACTCTACGGCACCCGGGTCAATTCACTTATATATTCGCAAATGCTATCATTACCTTGCTGTTATTTATTACCTTTTATTTTATTTTGCACTTTACTATCATCTACAATTATCTACACAACTCACTTGCTTGCAAATAACGAGATCAAGGGGATTGACGACCCTCTTGCCGGCGTTGGGTGCGGGTTGTTTGTTATTTTGTGTGCAGCCGCTGAAGAGAGTTGAGGATTGGTATTCCTATTGGTTCGATAAACCTTGGTTTCATAACTGAGGGAAATACTTACCCACTTTGTGCTGCGATTACCCGTTCCTCTTCACGGAAAACCCAACGCAGATCACGAGTATCAGGAAGGATTTCTGGCACCGTTCCCGGGGAATACCATCACCAACTATCAAGTAACTTCACACAAAATTTCATTCACTTGTTCTTATTTTTATTTGCTGTTATATTTAGTTTGTCTCAAAAAAATCAAAAATACACAAATATTTACCTTTGCTAGTTACTAGTTTGCTTTACTTTCTAGCTTACTTGTCTTGCTTGTTTTGCTTTTGTGGTCACCATGTCTCAAGATACTACTAAGTTGTGTGACTTCTCAAATACTAATAATAATGATTTTATTACTACTCCTATACCACCCTCCACCAATGCGGAGGCATTTGATATTAATGCTGCATTGCTCAATCTTGTCATGAAAGATCAATTTTCGGGAAGTCCTAATGAGGATCCCGCATCACATATTAATACCTTTGTTGAATTATGTGATATGCAAAATAAAAATGATATGGATAATGATATTGTGAAATTAAAATTATTTCCTTTTTCACTAAGAGATAAAGCTAAAGCTTGGTTTTCATCTTTACCTCGTAATAGTATTGGAACATGGGATAAGTGTAAAGATGCTTTTATTGCCAAGTATTTTCCTCTTGCTAAGATTATCTCCCTAAGAAATCAAATAATGAATATTAAACAACAAGATCAAGAACATGTTGCTCAAGCTTGGGAGAGAATGAAATTAATGATAAGAAATTGTCCAACTCATGGCTTAAACTTGTGGATGATTATCCAAAATTTCTATGCTGGACTAAACTTTGTGTATAGATATCTTCTAGATTTTGCCGCAGGTGGTACCTTCATGGATGTGACCTTAGTAGAGGCCACAAAAATTCCGGACAACATTATGACAAATTATTCTCAATGGCATACCGAAAGAGCTCCAACTGGTAAGAAGGTAAATTCTGTTGAAGAAATCGCTACTTTGAGTGAAAAAGTGGATGCTCTTATGAATATGGTTGCTAATAAAAATTCTAATGTTGATCCCAATGATATGCCTTTGTCTACTTTGATTGAGCAAAATAATGATGCTATTGATGTGAACTTCATATCGCGAAATAATTTCAACAACAATGCTTATAGAGGAAATTTCAATGCTAGACCGTATCCCGGTAATCCCTCTAACAACTATGAAAATTCTTATGGCATTACTTCTACAAATTCTAATAGGATACCTTCTGATCTTGAGAACATAATTAAATAATTTATTAATTCTCAAAAGGTTTTCAACACTATGGTAGAAGAAAAGTTGCATATGATTGATACTTTGACTAAAAACATGGATATAATTGCTCTTGATGTTGAAACTCTTAAAAATAAGTCTTTTCCACCCAAGCATGATTTTAATTATACTATTAAATCTATCCAATTATCTATTAATGAAAGTAAGGAGAGGACTGCTAAGTTGAGAGCTAAGCGAGAATTCTTAGAAAAAGCTCTTCCACCCGGTTTTTACCGGAATCATGATGAAGATCTTAAAATGATTGGTGTTTCTCCTATTGAATATTTGTTTACATCTCTGAATATAAATGATAAAGGGACTGGAGATGATTCAACTTTAGTTAAGGAGCGTCCCGTTTGCTTGGAGGGTGATGATTCTAATGCTAAAACTGAAAAAAGTGGGTTTGGAGAGGTCAAAACTTTAACTAGTGATGTGCCCACTATCTTGGATTACAAGGACTTTAATTATGTTAAATTCTCTTTAGTAGAATGTATTTCCTTGCTGCAATCCATTATTAGCTCACCCAATGCTTATGAACAAAACAAAGTTTTTACCAAACATATAGTAGAAGCTATGATAAAAGCTTATGATGAGAAACTTGAGCTAGAAATTTCTATTCATAGAAAATTGCATCATGAGTGGGAACGTACTATCAAATAAAGATAAATAAATATGAATGCAATGCTTTGTGTGACCTTGGTGCTAGTGTTTCAACTATAACAAAAACTTTATGTGATGTGCTTGGTCTCACTAATATTGAAGAGTGTTCCCTAAACTTGCATCTTGCGGATTCTACCATCAAGAAACCTTTAGGTAGAATTAATGATGTGCTTATTATTGCAAACAAAAATTATGTGCCTGTATATTTCATTGTGCTTGATATTGATTGCAATCCTTCTTGTCCCATAATACTTGGAAGGCCATTTTTACGAACTATAGGTGCAATTATTGATATGAAAGAGGGAAACATAAGATTCCAATTCCCATTAAAGAAAGGGATGGAACACTTCCCTAGGAAGAAAATTAAATCACATTATGAATCAATCATGAGAGCTACCTACGGGTTGAGTGTCAAAGATGACAACACTTGAAACTATGCATTATGCCTAGCTAGGGGCATAAAACAATAGCGCTTGTTGGGAGGCAACCCAATATGTATCTTTATTTTTGCTTTTAATTTATGTTTTTGTGTGATAAAATTATTGTTTCCTCTGTAATGATTGTGTTTTTATGTTTTAATTAGTGTTTGTGCCAAGTAAAGCCTTTGGGATGACTCACAAGATGAGTAGAAACGATGCTGAATCTGAAACAGAAACTTTGACTCCAGTGCAGGAATTTTCATTTCTTACTGGAGAGTGATAATGATCTGAAATTTTAGAACAGTGTTTCTATACAAATTCTTTACGTTGTCCTAAGTTTTCAGAATATTTGGACTTACAGAAGTATGGGATGTTTACAGATTGCTACAGACTATTCTGTTTTAAACAGATTCTGTTTTGCTTGCATAATTTGCTTCTTTTGATTATGCCATGGACTATATTGGGGGGTGTAAGCCATGGGGAAGTTATAATACAGTACCTATTATGCAAAAATAAATTTGAATCAATTTATCACAGTACCTCAGGTATGCAATATGTTTCTTATACTAATGGATCTCACGAAGTTTTGTTGAGTTTTGTGTGATTGAAGTTTTCAAGTTTTGGGTGTGATCACGATGGACTACGGAATAAGGAGTAGCAAGAGCCCAAGCTTGGGGATGCCCAAGGCACCCCAAGTATAATTCTAAGGAGACTCAAGCGCCTAAGCTTGGGGATGCCCCGAAAGGCATCCCCTCTTTCGTCTCAATCCATCGGTATGTCACTTGGAGCTATATTTTTATTCATCACATGATATGTGTTTTGCTTGGAGCATCGTTTGCTTTTGTTTGCTTTTACTTTCAGTTTGTCACAATCATCATTTGCTGGACACACGTATTTGAGAGAGACACACCTTCATGATAATTTGCTAGAATACTCTATGTGCTTCACTTATATCTTTTGAGCTAGGCAGTTGCTCTAGTACTTCACTTATATCTTTTTGAGCACGGTGGCGTGTAGATTTTATAGAAATAATATGATCTCATTATTCACTTTTATTTGTTTGGGAGCTGAATAATAGTGATGGTAATTTGCATGGGTCATAAGACTAGTCCAAGAATATTAGGTATTCAATGAATGATAATCAAAACCATCGTGTAGCACATGTAGAGAAGTTGTGGATTAATGACATTGATGTAGTAATATGAAAAAGGTGTGAGTCCAAAATTTTCAATTCGTAAAAGTGTCGAGATTAAGAGGTGTTAACTTGTTATTCATCTAAAAATGAAAGAGGCATGGTGATGATGTGTGAGCATTTATATTCCTCGTTAAAATCCTAGTGTTGTTTAGAGTCGGGGGCGCGCGATGGTTAACTCCTACCAACCTCCTCCCTCGGGGCATGCAAGGAGTACTTTGATTTATGATAAACTAATAAAACTTTGCAAAAAGTATGTGAATTCTTTATGACTAATGTGACACCATGGACATACGCATCTTCACCTTCTCATATTTGCTAGCCTCTTCGGTACCGTGCATAGCCCATTCTCACCTCAAGGATCAGTGCAAATATTCGCTGGTGCATCCAAACCCCGTGACATGATACGCTCTGTTGCACATAAGCCTCATTATATCTTCCTCAAAACAGCCACCATACCTACCTATTATGGCATTTCCATAGCCATTCCAAGATATATTGCCATGTAAATTCCATCGTCAGTTCATATGACCAGTTCATTCATCATCATAATGCTTTGCATGATCGTATAGAGCTGACATAGTATTTGCGGCAAAGCCACCGTTCTTCATATTTTTGATACATGTCACGCTAGATCATTGCACATCCTGGTACACTGCCAGAGGCATTCATACAGAGTCATATCTTCCTATCAGTTCTTCATGTTGAGTTGTAAGTAAATAAAAGTGTGATGATCATCATTATTAGAGCATTGTCCCAGTGAGGAAAGGATGATGGAGACTATGATTCCCCCACAAGTCGGGATGAGACTCCGGACGAAAAATGAAATAAAAATGGGGGAGGCCAAATGAGCCCACCATATAAAAAAGAGAAAATGGGGGTGGCATAAAAAAACAGAAGAGAAAAGCCCACCATATAAAAAAAGATGAGAAAAGAGAGAAGGGACTTTGCTACTATCCTTTACCACACTTGTGCCTCAAAGTGGCACCATGTTCTTCATATAGAGAGTCTCCTATGTTGACACTTCCACATGCTAGTGGGAATTACCTTTTCATATAATAAACATGGCTTGTATATTCCTATAATGGGCTTCCTCAAATGCAAGTGGTCTTCATGAGCAAGCAAGTTTGATGCACACCCCACTTAGCTTCAGTTGAGCTTTCATACATTTATAGCTCTAGTGCATCATTTGCATCGCAATCCCAACTCCTCGCATTGATATCTATCGATGAGCATCTACATAGCTCGTTGGTACGCCTAGTTGATGCGAGACTATCTTCTCCACTTTTTACCCCTTTGATACCTACCACCATATTCTATTCCACCTATATGCTATGTCCAATGGTTCACGCTCATGTATTGCATGAAGAATAAAAAGTTGATGCATATTGAAAAAGTACGATCCAATTGCCTGACTTGGACACCGTGGTGCTTAACATTTGTATCTATGTGGTGAAGATGGAGTCATGCCTTGCTAATATAATAAGATGAATAGGGGTAAACATTCTTTTAGGATCGTATACTTTGAAAAAATAATGATTTTTTTCTTATACTTATAATTATTACTATGTTGTTGTTTGTTAATTCATCATTTCTCAATGAAAATTCACGCCAAAGATTACATAATGGGTAGCATGTCACATCAAAAATTCTGTTTTTATCATTTACCTACTCGAGGACGAGCAGGGATTAAGCTTGAGGATGTTGATACGTCTCCAACGTATCTATAATTTTTCATTGTTCCATGTTGGCATATTATCATTCTAGGATACTTTTTGGGTATTTATTTACCAATTTATAATATTTTTGAGCACTAACCTATTGACCCAATGCCCAGTACCAATTCCTGTTTTCTGCGTGTTTTTGCCTTTTCAGAGTTACAATACTAAACGGAGTCCAATTTCCACGAAACTTTTTGGTGATTTTTTCTGGACAAATACAAGACCTAGAAGCTTCAGAGGAGGGCCAGGAGTTGTACCAGGGCCCCACCACATATCCATCCGCGCCCCCTGGGGGGCGCGGCCAGATATGTGGTGCCCCCTGGAGCGCCTCCCGACGTTGTTCTATGGCCTATAAATTCACAAATACCCTAGAAACACCAGAAGCACTCCTGAAACACTTTTTCCGCTGGCGCAAGTCTCTGTTCAGACAGGAGGGCATCTACACCTCCGTTCCGGCACCCTGCCGGAGGGGAGATCGATCACGGAGGGCCTCTTCATCAACCTTGCTGCCCTCACCATGATGTGTGAGTAGTTCACCACAGACCTACGGGTCCGTAGGTAGTACCTAGATGGCAATCTCTCTCTCTCTTTATCTTCAATACAATGTTCATCGCATCTTTGCCTTGATCTATCCGATGTAATCCCTTTGTATGGTGTGTTTGTTGGGATCCGATGAATTGTGATTTTATGTTCAGATTATTCATGAAAAGTATTTGAGTCAAACCTGATTACTATGATTCTTATTTGCATGATCATCATAGCTTTGTAATGCTCTCCGATCTATTGAGATAGTTTGGCCAACTAGATTGATATTTCTTCGATGGGAGTGGTGTGTTGTAGTAGGTTCAACCTGATGAGTTTCTATATCCCAGTGACAGAAGGGGACAAGTTGCGTCCTTGTGTTGTTACTACTAAGGATAAAGCGATGGGGTTTATTCACATTAGTTGAGTATTCTTTGGCTACATCATGTCATCGTTCTCCAAGCATTACTCCATTTGTCATGAACTTAATACATAGAGAGGCAAGCATAGAAGTGCTCTTGAAGTGGAGTAATAGTAGTAGGTGCAGGCAGGAGTTGGCCTATTTGCTTATGTATGTGATGCCTATATACACATGATCATTGCCGTGAACATCGCATCATTATTCATTTTTCTATCAATTGCCCAACAGTAATTTGTTTACCGACTGTATGCTTTGCTTATGAGAGATGCCACTAGAGAACTCTATGGCCCCCGAGTCTATTCACTTATATATTCGCAAACGCTATCATTACCTTGCTGTTATATATTACCTTTTATTTTATTTTGCACTTTACTATCATCTACAATTATCTACACAACTCACTTGCTTGCAAATAACGAGATCAAGGGGATTGATGACCCTCTTGCTAGTGTTGGGTGCAAGTTGTTTGTTCTTTTATGTGCAGCTGCTGAAGACGGTTGAGGATTGGTATTCCTATTGGTTCGATAAACCTTGGTTTCATAACTGAGGGAAATACTTACCCACTTTGTGCTGCGATTACCCGTTCCTCTTCACGGAAAACCCAACGCAGATCACGAGTATCACTACTCACAGCACTTGCAGAAAATACCTTGCTGAAAATTGTTTATCATTTCCTTCTGCTCCTCGTTGGGTTCGACGCTCTTACTTATCGAAAGGACTACAATTGATGCCCTATACTTGTGGGTCATCACTGGCACCCTGGTCGAGGTAGGCTCCCTTGTTGGTCCTTTCACCACGGGAGAACGGGTGGCGGCCACATTGGTTGATGGAAGATATCTGCAGCTTTGGAGCGCACCGATCTCCCCCACACACCCCTAGTACTCGTTGGCTTCTCGACCTCGGAGGCAATTTTTCGCCCTTCGCATCCTTTGCAGCGGTGGCGAAACTACCCTCATCGGCAATCGGTGAGCATGAGAAAAAGGGAAGATGAACGGGAGCTGGTTTGAGCTTGGAGTTCTTGGGCGCTGGAGCTTGTGGATGATGAAGGCAGAGAGGGGATTGGGAGCGTAAATACGAAACACCTCACCTTTTGCCTCTTATAACAGGTAAGAATTCCAACCACACCCACCACGTGACAATATTTTTGTGGGTTTCTCATGCGTCATGCGTTAAACGCGCGCAAGGATCGAGTTTTTTTTATAATGTTGCTAAAAATCCGGCGCACGATCTCCTTTTTATGATTTGACATATCAATCACAAAGGCCTCGAGCCATGTTTTTGCGTCCTGATGGCATTTGAAATGACTGCTCGAAGCGTGAGGATGTGGCGACGCTTTGGGTCGGTCAAGGTTGTCGGGGCTAGACCTGACCGTGATCCTTATCTAAACCTGAGAAATCTTCGTCAACAGTGTTCCTAGGAAGGAGGTCCTCGAATCCAAAGACCGTCCTTGGGCGTTGAAAGAATCTTTTATTTAAGTAAGACACGAAAATACTAGGAAGTTCCTTGGACAACCAAGGTATACGACTCCTTGGCTAAAGGTAAAATCGCTTCGGAGAACTACGTAAAGGTTGAACCAGTTTGCAAGGTCGAATACTGAAGATTGAGAGCAGCTCAGGGAAGGTCAAGGAACGCCCTCGACTTGAAGACCAGTTCAGGGGTTATTGACGGAGTCCTGGTTAGGGGTTGCTCGACATGTCGGATACAAGACCTTTGGGTTTGGTCGAGGACCTCCCCCCTAAGTCTGTCTATTGTTGGGCCTCGTTAGTTTAGTCCAAGAACGTTAAGGAATGACCCGAAGACTTGGTGTATACTCCAACGCATAGAGATAGTCCCCGACATGTTTGCCCCTAGATACAATTGACTTATGTGTAACCATAGGCATGCCCGGTTGAAAGCACATTTGCTCCCTTGGTGGTTTTGGTAATTAATAACAACATATATGTCATTGAACTAATGTTTCCACTAGGCATATTTCAGGAAAAGTTCAATGATAGGGATGGCAAAAGGATTGTGGAGTTACCCCAAGATGCAAGGAAATGGATTGGCAAAGCTTCAAGCAAGAGGACTCTACATTTTACTTTGTGAGAAATCACTTTGAGTCCATAGGAAAGCCAATACTATTAAAAGGGGGTAAGGTACTGTTGGTGAACAAAATGCTCATACGTGCACAAGTGATAGTCACCAAAAACACGCACAAGCTCTTCCACAAAAGTCTGTCCAAAGTCAAATATCCAAAATCGGTGCAACCAACACTTTCCACTCGGTGCCACCGATTCCCAAACTCAGACAGACCCATGCCAAACCCTAGCCAGACGGTGCAACCGATTCTGCATTGGTGCCACCGAGTTTAGGTTGCCAACTCTCTGTTTAGCTATTTTCAGTCTTCGGTACCACCGAGATTTGCCAGTCGGTCTCACCGAGTTTCTGGACCAACTCTTTGGATAGCCATTCACAGGAATCGGCAATCGGTGAGCATGAGAAAAAGGGAAGATGAACGGGAGCTGGTTTGAGCTTGGAGTTCTTGGGCGCTGGAGCTTGTGGATGATGAAGGCAGAGAGGGGATTGGGAGCGTAAATCCGAAACACCTCACCTTTTGCCTCTTATAACAGGTAAGAATTCCAACCACACCCACCACGTGACAATATTTTTGTGGGTTTCTCATACGTCATGCGTTAAATGCGCGCAAGAATCGAGTTTTTTTTATAATGTTGCTAAAAATCCGGCGCACGATCTCCTTTTTATGATTTGACATATCAATCACAAAGGCCTCGAGCCATGTTTTTGCGTCCTGATGGCATTTGAAATGACTGCTCGAAGCGTGAGGATGTGGCGACGCTTTGGGTCGGTCAAGGTTGTCGGGGCTAGACCTGACCGTGATCCTTATCTAAACCTGAGAAATCTTCGTCAACAGTGTTCCTAGGAAGGAGGTCCTCGAATCCAAAGACCGTCCTTGGGCGTTGAAAGAATCTTTTATTTAAGTAAGACACGAAAATACTAGGAAGTTCCTTGGACAACCAAGGTATACGACTCCTTGGCTAAAGGTAAAATCGCTTCGGAGAACTACGTAAAGGTTGAACCAGTTTGCAAGGTCGAATACTGAAGATTGAGAGCAGCTCAGGGAAGGTCAAGGAACGCCCTCGACTTGAAGACCAGTTCAGGGGTTATTGACGGAGTCCTGGTTAGGGGTTGCTCGACATGTCGGATACAAGACCTTTGGGTTCGGTCGAGGACCTCCCCCCTAAGTCTGTCTATTGTTGGGCCTCGTTAGTTTAGTCCAAGAACGTTAAGGAATGACCCGAAGACTTGGTGTATACTCCAACGCATAGAGATAGTCCCCGACATGTTTGCCCCTAGATACAATTGACTTATGTGTAACCATAGGCATGCCCGGTTGAAAGCACATTTGCTCCCTTGGTGGTTTTGGTAATTAATAACAACATATATGTCATTGAACTAATGTTTCCACTAGGCATATTTCAGGAAAAGTTCAATGATAGGGATGGCAAAAGGATTGTGGAGTTACCCCAAGATGCAAGGAAATGGATTGGCAAAGCTTCAAGCAAGAGGACTCTACATTTTACTTTGTGAGAAATCACTTTGAGTCCATAGGAAAGCCAATACTATTAAAAGGGGGTAAGGTACTGTTGGTGAACAAAATGCTCATACGTGCACAAGTGATAGTCACCAAAAACACGCACAAGCTCTTCCACAAAAGTCTGTCCAAAGTCAAATATCCAAAATCGGTGCAACCAACACTTTCCACTCGGTGCCACCGATTCCCAAACTCAGACAGACCCATGCCAAACCCTAGCCAGACGGTGCAACCGATTCTGCATTGGTGCCACCGAGTTTAGGTTGCCAACTCTCTGTTTAGCTATTTTCAGTCTTCGGTACCACCGAGATTTGCCAGTCGGTCTCACCGAGTTTCTGGACCAACTCTTTGGATAGCCATTCACAGGAATCGGCAATCGGTGAGCATGAGAAAAAGGGAAGATGAACGGGAGCTGGTTTGAGCTTGGAGTTCTTGGGCGCTGGAGCTTGTGGATGATGAAGGCAGAGAGGGGATTGGGAGCGTAAATCCGAAACACCTCACCTTTTGCCTCTTATAACAGGTAAGAATTCCAACCACACCCACCACGTGACAATATTTTTGTGGGTTTCTCATACATCATGCGTTAAACGCGCGCAAGGATCGAGTTTTTTTTATAATGTTGCTAAAAATCCGGCGCACGATCTCCTTTTTATGATTTGACATATCAATCACAAAGGCCTCGAGCCATGTTTTTGCGTCCTGATGGCATTTGAAATGACTGCTCGAAGCGTGAGGATGTGGCGACGCTTTGGGTCGGTCAAGGTTGTCGGGGCTAGACCTGACCGTGATCCTTATCTAAACCTGAGAAATCTTCGTCAACAGTGTTCCTAGGAAGGAGGTCCTCGAATCCAAAGACCGTACTTGGGCGTTGAAAGAATCTTTTATTTAAGTAAGACACGAAAATACTAGGAAGTTCCTTGGACAACCAAGGTATATGACTCCTTGGCTAAAGGTAAAATCACTTCGGAGAACTACGTAAAGGTTGAACCAGTTTGCAAGGTCGAATACTGAAGATTGAGAGCAGCTCAGGGAAGGTCAAGGAACGCCCTCGACTTGAAGACCAGTTCAGGGGTTATTGACGGAGTCCTGGTTAGGGGTTGCTCGACATGTCGGATACAAGACCTTTGGGTTCGGTCGAGGACCTCCCCCCTAAGTCTGTCTATTGTTGGGCCTCGTTAGTTTAGTCCAAGAACGTTAAGGAATGACCCGAAGACTTGGTGTATACTCCAACGCATAGAGATAGTCCCCGACATGTTTGCCCCTAGATACAATTGACTTATGTGTAACCATAGGCATGCCCGGTTGAAAGCACATTTGCTCCCTTGGTGGTTTTGGTAATTAATAACAACATATATGTCATTGAACTAATGTTTCCACTAGGCATATTTCAGGAAAAGTTCAATGATAGGGATGGCAAAAGGATTGTGGAGTTACCCCAAGATGCAAGGAAATGGATTGGCAAAGCTTCAAGCAAGAGGACTCTACATTTTACTTTGTGAGAAATCACTTTGAGTCCATAGGAAAGCCAATACTATTAAAAGGGGGTAAGGTACTGTTGGTGAACAAAATGCTCATACGTGCACAAGTGATAGTCACCAAAAACACGCACAAGCTCTTCCACAAAAGTCTGTCCAAAGTCAAATATCCAAAATCGGTGCAACCAACACTTTCCACTCGGTGCCACCGATTCCCAAACTCAGACAGACCCATGCCAAACCCTAGCCAGACGGTGCAACCGATTCTGCATTGGTGCCACCGAGTTTAGGTTGCCAACTCTCTGTTTAGCTATTTTCAGTCTTCGGTACCACCGAGATTTGCCAGTCGGTCTCACCGAGTTTCTGGACCAACTCTTTGGATAGCCATTCATAGGAATCGGTACCACCGAGAATTGTGGATCGGCGCCACCGAGTTTCTGGACCAACTGTGACGCCCCCGATCTCGTCCGTACGCTAAACATACACGCAATGCGTATGATCAAGATTAGGGACTCACTGATTGATATCACAACACAATACTAGACACAAATTAAAGTCATACAGCTTCATATTACAAGCTAGGGGCCTCGAGGGCTCGAATACAAAGCTCGACAAGCACGAGTCAACGGAAGCAAATAATATCTGAGTACAGACATAAGTTAGACAAGTTTTGCCTTAAGAAGGCTAGCACAAACATAAGCAACGGATCGAAAGAGGTGAGGCCTCCTGCCCGGGAACCTCCTAACTACTCCTGGGCGTCGGCATTCTCCACGTAGTAGTAGGCTCCAGCGGTGGTGTAGTAGTCATCTCCGGCGTACTCCATCTCCTGGGCTCCATCTCCTGAACGCGGAAATCGTATCGAGGGGGAAAGAGAATGCAAAGCAGCGGTGAGTACTCATCCAAAGTACTCGCAAGACTGACATCAGAACTATGCTAAATATGCATCATTTTCAAGGGGAGGGGTTATATCTGGACTGACTACAGAAAGCAAGAATAGGGGGAAGGCCTAGTCCTATCGAAGACTAGCATCTTCAGCATCTTGCAGCATTAGAAGAGAGTAGACTGGTATCTCATATATAGTCATATTATTGTAGCAATTTTATTAAGTAACCACTCCCAGTGATTCTTCCCCGACTCCCTGCGAGGAAGCAATCTCGGCGCCACAATTCATTTCAAATTTAAATCACAATTATAGTTGTATAAGGTCAAGGCACAACTCCAAGTCGTCCTGTTACCGTGGACATGGCTATTCGAATAGATTATTCATCCCTGCAGGGGTGCACCACATATTCCCCAACACGCCTGAGTCACCTCCGGCCGGACACACTTTCCTGGGTCATGCCCGGCCTCAGGATATCAGCACGTCATTGCCCCACCTAGGCTCAACGAAGAGGCCAGCCTGCTGGTCTAAATCCTAAGCGCGCAGGTTCATAGGCCCACTTGCCCTTGCACTCCTGCATGATGCGTACGCGGCCGGAAACAGACCTAGTACACTCCAGTCCAAGAGCTGCACCATCTAGTCCAATCCGTCGCGCGCCGCTCCATTGCTGACGTCCGAAGAGCTTCGGCTGATACAACGACGCTGAGTACCCATAACTTCTCCAACGTGAAGGTTAGTGCGTATTAAGGCCAACGACCTAACTCAGATCAAGTACCCAACCCATTAGCATTTTATTAATGCGGGGCAAGCGCGACCCATAAAGTGCGGTCCCGTCACCCCGTCTCGAGGATGTGTGGCAAGGGCCTCTCCTGCCCGTCCACGCCTCAACATAACCCGGATGCCTTACCGGCGCATCCCACCACATCTCACACATGGGTACCCTTGGGGCCGACCCGTCTCAAGACTGTCGGGAACTCAGGTCCACCTCAACCAGGGTGGTACCACCTGTCTCTCCAGTCCCGTCTTTCACATGTAAACAATGTCAAGTTAAAGTAACTGTGTGTTTATACACCAAGTGGATATCCGAGGAATCACCCTCGATGGATCCCACTCGAGGTATGTGTATGACAAGAGTCGCTATCGATAAATGGGAAGGAGGAATCACCCTCGATACCCACGACCGACTAGCTACGCTACAGAATTAACACCGGGAGTGCTAAGTGAGGTATCACCCTCGGCACCCGGTAGTAGCTCTGCAGTGCCATACTTAAGGGGTGTGCGGTGATGTGAGGGGCCTGGCTCGTCGGTCGGTTGACCGAGTGTTCGAGTCTTCGGGTCGTCGAGTCGTCGATGAAGAAGCAGGGGCAACTGGGACTAAGGGGTCACTGGGGATGCATTGATCAACCTATACTAAGCAGTTGATATGATTGCAGGTATAGTATCAGTTTATCAAAAACAGGCCATGCATCAGAATAGGAGCTAGCTAATACAGTAGCAAAATCTAATGCAAGAATAAGAGGGAAAGGAATAGGCGATATCGGAATGCTCAAGGGGGTTGCTTGCCTTGCTGCTCTGCGGCAAAGGCCTGATCGTCAACGGCGTAGTCGTACCCGGCAGCACCGTCAGTCTCGGAGGCTACCGGAGAGAAGAGGGGGAAGAAACAATAAATACAAGCAAACAATGCTACACAAAGTATGACATGACAATAGGCAGTGCCGGGTGTGTTCTAACGTAGGGTTGCACGTTACCGATGAAGGGGGAACCCATCCGGGAAAGTTTTCCCGGTTCCGGACATCAGTCAGACAGATGACCGGAGGGGGCAATATTCCAGGTTCGGATAGTTAGAGGTATCCGGCGGGCATGTGGGTAGCGTAACCGGGTTCGTCTCGTCGTTCTGAGCAACTTTCATGTACAAAACTTTTTAATCCGGGCTACGGTTTAATTTATATGATTTAATAAAGATTTAGCAATATTCTGTAATTAATTTAATTATTAAATTCGAATTATCCTAAACAGAAATTGTTGTTTAATTTAATCAATTAACAGATTACTTAACTGTTTAATTAATTAATTTATTTAATCTTAATCATCTAATTAATTAATTAATTAATTACCTAATTAATTAATTCACTAATTAATTAATTAATTAATTTAACTTATTTATTTATTTATTTATATTTATTTATTTATAAAAATCATTTTAGTATTAATTTTGTTTTAACAGGGGCAGGCCCCGCATGTCATACATACACATACGTACATACACACATACATGTCTACATACATACACATACACATACACTGCACACACACACACACGGGCACACACACACACGCGCGCGCACACGCACGTACGCATCGGCGCGGCCGGGCCGGCGGCGGTAGCCGCAGCCGCAGCCGTCGGCGCGGGGGGGGGGGGGAGGAGCTCACGGGGAGGGCCGGGTAGAGGTGGCCGGCGGCGGGAGGCGGCGGGCCAGCGAGCGGCGGCGGGGCGGATCCAGCGGCGGGGAGGCGTGGCGACGGGCGCCGGCGCGGTGAGGTGGCGGCGGGGAGCGCCGCGTCCGGGGGGGACGAGCGGGCGCGGCTCGGGCCGGAGCGGACGGCGCCGCGCGGGCGTCATCGGGGGGGGGGGGGGGGTTCGGGCGAGCGGCGGTGGGGGGGATGGAATCGGGGGCGCTGCGGGGGCTGGGGGCGAGCGGGCGCGGGCGCGGCTCGGGCCGGAGCGGACGGCGCCGCGCGGGCGTCGTCGGGGGGGGGGGGGGGGGGTTCGGGCGAGCGGCGGCGGGGGGGAATGGGATCGGGGGCGCTGCGGGGGGCTGGGGGCGCTAGGGTTCGTTGCCCCTGGCCCCCTTTATAGTGGCGGGCTGGGCCGAGCCCAGTAGGCCAGGGGGGTCCTTTGTTTTTGTTTTTTTTGGTTTTATTTTTATTCTTTTGTTTTCTTTTCTGTTTTCTTTTAATTATTAATTTATTTTAGTATTGTAAAATATAATTTCAACTCCTAAATTAGTAATAATAACTAGGCTACTGTCCCATTAACTTTTGGCAACTAAATAAATAGTTTATAATTTTATAAAATACAAAAGGCATTTATTTAATTGTTTTACCTAATGTTTTAGTTATTCTAGAGTATTTAAACATTTTATAAAAGTGTGGTTTCTTCAACATAATTACCTATGCAATATTTGGCACAACCCGAACACTTTAGTTTTAATGTTTGAAAACTTTCATTGTTTAACTTTACTTTAAATTGAATTTGAACGGGATTTGAATCCTATCGAGATTAGCAACAGTAAACGTGGTGACGTGGCGTCATTAGCGTGGGAATACTGTAGCTTAATTACCGTGATTACTGTAGCACAAAACCAGGGCGTCACAATTCTCCTCGTCTAACAAGAATTCTCGTCCCTAGAATTAAGAGGTAGGGTAAGGGAAAAAGTTCTGGTTACGAAGTTCTAACGGATCTTCTCGTCTTCGTTGTTCTTCTCGAAGAAGTTGATCCCTTTCGTCGATGTCTTCAATCCTCCGTTTCAGGTTATCTTGAATAAGTCGTCATCCATTCTTCGGGATCTTCATCGTCCTACGAAGGAGATTAGAGGGAAAAACTCTAAAAGATCGTATCTCTACAAGGTTGGGCATCTGACGGCGAACTCAGGGAGGAACACAAGATTTATTTCTCAAGTTAAGACTCGAGGAATCACTAAGAGCAAAATGTGACGGTATAAAAGTTTCAAACGGGTAGGCAATCATTCGAGGCCTGACCAGAAGGTGAAAGGGATTCAGAGCAACGAAAATAATTATTGCGTCTGATAAAAGGATAGATCATCCCTTGGGCGGTGGCTCAGGAATTACAAACGAAGCCATGTGCAAAGGATACTTTGGAGTCAAAGATGTACAGGAGAGTCAGGTTTCAATCCTGTGGAACTGAGGGCTTTGGGCCCACCATGTGGTTAGGAGCAGGAAGAGCGGTGACATCTTGCACGGTCACGGTAGGAAGGCATGTCAGAGGATAGCCTGTCAGCTATGTCGGCAACAACGTCGGAACCAAGAACGGGGAACGAAGAGAACCATTTTCCTGCTCATTGAAACGAGGCGGACCAATAGGCAAAGTTCTCGTCCACCGGAGGTTACCGTAATGTTAACAACAATAGTAACGAGGTCTTACTGATAGAGTTGTACACCGAGGTGGTTTCATAAGCAGAGAATTATTACTGCTTAGGTCATATAGATCAAGAAGGTTGAACAAAATGTGATTTAGCACAAGTAGTAGGAGTATATCCTTCCCATGGACAAGCAGAACATGGCATATAGGGTAGGAGAGCAAGTATCTAGCCATTTAGACAAAGAGGAATGATCGTGACGTTACCCATACAACGGTGTTTGGATAACTGACCAAGAAACATTTAGCATTTATGCTTCCAATGTTCTTGTTGATGAGCGGGGTATCACAGTCATGCTTCGAGGTAGCAATGATATGGCGTTTCAAGCAAGGGCCAGACCTTGGATACACAAATGATCCATCAGGAGCAACATATAAATAATGTCTTACAATTTCCTCCTGGAAGAATGGCTAACCTTGCACAAAAAGGAAACTATAATAATAGGTCCTCCAGCCAGGTGTGTTAGGCATGGCATCACTTTACTGGGTCATCAAAGGATAAATATTATAACTCCTGGAAATATGTTCCAACCATCATGTCTGACCGAGATTCAGATCTGATTGGTGTCAGGATACCTCAGACTCAGGATGACCGAGAAGAAAAGGTGCAACTCAAATCGTCGAGATGACATAGTAAGATTCTCGGAAGATGAACTATGGAAGCGGGTTCCCGAATCAATAGTTTCATCAGTAAACCAAGTAGAGGATGAGGAGGTGGCTGATGGACTCAGCGACAATTCATCGAGAATTTCAAACGGATGGATTTCCACAATTATGTGAACAAGGAGATGACATTTGTCAGCTCAAATGATATAATGTTGTATGATCGAGGAAAACATACATCATTAATCATTGGTTGAAAAGTGCGTCTGAAATATGACCTTAGGCAGCAAGATCAATGTTAGAGTGACGATTCAATAACCAACAGCCTAAGAACGAACTGTCGATCGCTAACTTCAAAGCAATAGGGTTGCTAGAAGTTAGAATCAAAGCAGCAACGTTTGATGGTGAGAAGTATCACTATGCCAAGAATTTCTAAGAGGTGAAGCAATCCTCACAACGTTCTCGACCCAAAAGACAGTAATACTTCAGGGTAGAACATATCACAAGCTGGATAGTAAGTTGCATCCATATCATGGACAAATTTGCGATGAAAAGAAGTCAAGGAGGTTGTCGATGATAACAAAAATCATCGAGGGCAAGGAAGGTATTTCTCATCAAGAACTCAGTTGACGTCTCAGAAGAAGTCAAATTGTGGACGGTGATCACGACACCTTTTGTCAAGAGTTTTCAAGAGAATGCAACCGAACAGCGGTGGCGTCAAGTAGGGGAATGACAACGTGGAAGGTTATAGGAACAACAGATAAGATGCAAGCTCAATATCGAGGTTGCTTTTCAAGACAAACAACATGATGTTGAAAGCTCGACGTGAGAAATGCTCACACTCTGAAGAATTTACGCACCAGAGAAGGACGAGGTAGCATAGTCGAAGATAGCAAGACAAGGATGTAGCCGATAGTCTAGGAATGACTAGATTGACTTTGATATTCCCAGTAACAATTACAAGGGGTATTGAATAGCAGTGTGGAATAAATTTTCCAATCGGTGTTCTCGGTTGACAACAATCCCAGAACCCGTGGAGTGATTAAGACAAGGAAAATTATTACCTCATCAAAGTTAATAAGATGTAGTGCAAAGGCGTGATACCCTCGAGATACCAGAGGGTAAAACTCGAAGGTAGAACATGATAGAAGTAGAGCTGGGTCATTGACCTGCGACAGCAGATACTTTAACCTTGTCAAAAATTGACGAGGCACCGGAATGAATTACTTTCGGATGAATTAATAAGGATAGCATGGTCGGAACCATAACTGCAATCGATCAAATTGAGGATACCGAAAGAATCATACGGAGCAATAATTATTTTGCAAGGAGCTTCCGAAACGGTCTACATCATTTCCATGGGCATGAACACAAGTTCAATGTCGACTCCCACTTCATCAATGTATAACATTTCATTCATTTCTTGCTTTGGACGATGTTGTAGTGTTGAAAACTTATCTGGCAAAACTCCATAAGAGTATGACCCGTGAAAACTTCCGGGTTCTCACGGATTAGGGAGGGCATAGGTTCAACCCATCGGGGTATCTTAGGAACAAATACCACAAGCTTCAAGAGTAATTAACACAAGCTACGAAGGTAGAGCATGGTTGGCAAAACAGATGATATAATTTACCAAAGGCATTATGTATCATGGGAAGAACTCACAAGGTGATTGAATATGAACGACACTGTCGGATAATAATCCAACAATGGATCGGGCGATCCACAACGAAGTTGATGTGAGTATCGGTACTCAATCAGAAGAGGAAAGAATGCAGAGGTATCGGATTCAAGAAACACCTGAATAGTCTGATGCTTAAAATACAAAGGAATTATGATTTCCAAAACTAAGGATCAGAAGCAGACGCTCTGATCAAGGATGGATAAGTTGAAAAGACTTAGTCGGACAATCAATAAAGGTTTGAATTGCTGAGAACCAACTCATGTCCGGAAGGACGTCTGAGCCGGAAAGATAATTTAAACGGATCACCTGATGACTGCATGCATACGCACACATTGAATCAATAGGCTCAAAATGGCAAAGACAAGGGATGTCAACGAAGACTACTAGACATATGGAATTAACCATAATGCGAGCAGGCAAGAATTTCAAGAGCAACAAGCTGCAGAGGATTTTCGGAAGATCGAAAAGTATTTCGAAGAATTTTGTGAAACACATGAACAACTGGGATGAACGGATCCTCGACAATTGTGAGGAATTACCCGTAAGGTTTCCATGCGGAAAAGAACTATAAGGCAGTAAACTCAAAGGGCTATCGGGGCAATGGAGAGTATTTCGGGGCATCTTGTAATAACAAGAGTAACGAGAAAAGATTGTATGAATGACAAGTGCAATTAGTCATCCATAGGGACTTATTGGCGGTAGGGAATTGCAAAGCCGGTGATCACAAAGTCTCGGAAAACATCAAAAGGGTATCTTCAGAATCTTCTGACGGAGCAGGTGCTCTTCTGGTATGAGGGCTCTCCGGGAGAAAGTAGTTACAAGAACCTAAGGTTAGAGTTAGTAAAATCTTTAACCCGAAAGAGAAGAGAGATCAGAACCCAGAGTATAGACGAGGAATAAAAGATCCTAATACCACCCGATTGAGATGTGGGCCCGTAAGCCACACAACTATGTTAGTAAAAGTTTTTCAAGTACTAGACTCAACTTCAGCCAAGGAGTTGGAAAGGGGGCTACCTACAGGCAGTCGGCTCTGATACCAACTTGTGACGCCCCCGATCTCGTCCGTACGCTAAACATACACGCAATGCGTACGATCAAGATTAGGGACTCACTGATTGATATCACAACACAACACTAGACACAAATTAAAGTCATACAGCTTCATATTACAAGCCAGGGGCCTCGAGGGCTCGAATACAAAGCTCGACAAGCACGAGTCAGCAGAAGCAAATAATATCTGAGTACAGACATAAGTTAGACAAGTTTTGCCTTAAGAAGGCTAGCACAAACATAAGCAACGGATCGAAAGAGGCGAGGCCTCCTGCCCGGGAACCTCCTAACTACTCCTGGGCGTCGGCATTCTCCACGTAGTAGTAGGCTCCAGCGGTGGTGTAGTAGTCGTCTCTGGCGTACTCCATCTCCTGGGCTCCATCGCCTGAACGCGGAAATCGTATCGAGGGGGAAAGAGAATGCAAAGCAGCGGTGAGTACTCATCCAAAGTACTCGCAAGACTGACATCAGAACTATGCTAAATATGCATCATTTTCAAGGGGAGGGGTTATATCTGGACTGACTGTAGAAAGCAAGAATAGGGAGAAGGCCTAGTCCTATCGAAGACTAGCATCTTCAGCATCTTGCAGCATTAGAAGAGAGTAGACTGGTATCTCATATATAGTCATATTATTGTAGCAATTTTATTAAGAAACCACGCCCAGAGATTCTTCCCCGACTCCCTGTGAGGAAGCAATCTCGGAGCCACAATTCATTTCAAATTTAAATCACAATTATAGTCGTATAAGGTCAAGGCACAACTCCAAGTCGTCCTGTTACCGTGGACACGGCTATTCGAATAGATTATTCATCCCTGCAGGGGTGCACCACATATTCCCCAACACGCCTGAGTCACCTCCGGTCGGACACACTTTCCTGGGTCATGCCCGGCCTCAGAATATCAGCACGTCGTCGCCCCACCTAGGCTCAACGAAGAGGCCAGCCCGCCGGTCTAAATCCTAAGCGCGTAGGTTCGTGGGCCCACTTGCCCTTGCACTCCTGCACGATGCGTACGCGGCCGGAAACAGACCTAGTACACTCCAGTCCAAGAGCTGCACCATCCAGTCCAATCCGTCGAGCACCGCTCCATTGCTGACGTCCGAAGAGCTTCGGCTGATACAACGACGCTGAGTACCCATAACTTCTCCCACGTGAAGGTTAGTGCGTATTAAGGCCAACGACCTAACTCAGATCAAGTACCCAACCCATTAGCATTTTATTAATGCGGGGCAAGCGCGACCCATAAAGTGCGGTCCCGTCACCCCGTCTCGAGGATGTGTGGCAAGGGCCTCTCCTGCCCGTCCACGCCTCAACATAACCCGGATGCCTTACCGGCGCATCCCACCACATCTCACACATGGGTACCCTTGGGGCCGACCCGTCTCAAGACTGTCGGGAACTCAGGTCCACCTCAACCAGGGTGGTACCACCTGTCCCTCCAGTCCCGTCTTTCACATGTAAACAATGTCAAGTTAAAGTAACTGTGTGTTTATACACCAAGTGGATATCCGAGGAATCACCCTCGATGGATCCCACTCGAGGTATGTGTATGACAAGAGTCGCTATCGATAAATGGGAAGGAGGAATCACCCTCGATACCCACGACCGACTAGCTACGCTACAGAATTAACACCGGGAGTGCTAAGTGAGGTATCACCCTCGGCACCCGGTAGTAGCTCTGCAGTGCCATACTTAAGGGGTGTGCGGTGATGTGAGGGGCCTGGCTCGTCGGTCGGTTGACCGAGTGTTCGAGTCTTTGGGTCATCGAGTCGTCGATGAAGAAGCAGGGGCAACTGGGACTAAGGGGTCACTGGGGATGCATTGATCAACCTATACTAAGCAGTTGATATGATTGCAGGTATAGTATCAGTTTATCAAAAACAGGCTATGCATCAGAATAGGAGCTAGCTAATACAGTAGCAAAATCTAATGCAAGAATAAGAGGGAAAGGAATAGGCGATATCGGAATGCTCAAGGGGGGTTGCTTGCCTTGCTGCTCTGCGGCAAAGGCCTGATCGTCAACGGTGTAGTCGTACCCGACAGCACCGTCAGTCTCGGAGGCTACCGGAGAGAAGAGGGGGAAGAAACAATAAATACAAGCAAACAATTCTACACAAAGTATGACATGACAATAGGCAATGCCGGGTGTGTTCTAACGTAGGGTTGCACGTTACCGATGAAGGGAGAACCCATCCGGGAAAGTTTTCCCGGTTCCGGACATCTGTCAGACAGATGACCGGAGGGGGCAATGTTCCAGGTTCGGATAGTTAGAGGTATCCGGCGGGCATGTGGGTAGCGTAACCGGGTTCGTCTCGTCGTTCTGAGCAACTTTCGTGTACAAAACTTTTTAATCCGGGCTACGGTTTATTTTATATGATTTAATAAAGATTTAGCAATATTCTGCAATTAATTTAATTATTAAATTCGAATTATCCTAAACAGTAATTACTGTTTAATTTAATCAAATAACAGATTACTTAACTGTTTAATTAATTTATTTATTTAATCTTAATCATCTAATTAATTAATTAATTACCTAATTATTTAATTCACTAATTAATTAATTAACTAATTTATTTATTTATTTATATTTATTTATTTATAAAAATCATTTTTAGTATTATTTCGTTTTAATAGGGGCGGGCCCCGCATGTCATACATACACATACGTACATACACACATACATGTGTACATACATACACATACACATACACTGCACACACATACACACACACACACGCGCGCGCGCACACACACACGTACGCATCGGCGCGGCCGGGCCGCCGGCGGTAGCCGCAGCCGCAACCGTCGGCGCGGGGGGGGGAGGAGCTCACGGGGAGGGCCGGGTAGAGGTGGCCGGCGGCGGGAGGCGGCGGGCCAGCGAGCGGCGGCGGGGCGGATCCGGCGGCGGTGGCGACGGTGCGAGTTGGGGACGGGCGGCGGTGACGGGCGCCGGTGCGGTGAGGTGGCGGCGAGGAGCGCCGCGTCCGGGGCGGCGTCGGCGGCCGGTCGCCGCGGTCGGGGGGGGACGAGTGGGCGCGGGCGCGGCTCGGGCCGAAGCGGACGGCGCCGCGCGGGCGTCGTCGGGGGGGGGGGGGGGAGGGTTCGGGCGAGCGGCGGGGGGGGGGGGGGATGGGATCGGGGGCGCTGCGGGGGCGTCGTCGGGGGGGGGGGGGGTTCGGGCAAGCGGCGGTTGGGGGGGATGGGATCGGGGCGCTGCGGGGGCTGGGGGCGAGCGGGCGCGGGCGCGGCTCGGACGGCGCCGCGTGGGCGTCGTCGGGGGAGGGGGGTTCGGGCGAGCGGCGGCGGGGGGGTGGGATCGGGGGCGCTGCGGGGGCTAGGGGCGCTAGGGTTCGTTGCCCCTCGCCCCCTTATAGTGGTGGGCTGGGCCGGCCTGCTGGGCCGAGCCCAGTAGGCCAGGGGGGCTTTGTTTCTTTTTTTTATTTGTTTTGTTTTATTTTTATTCTTTTGTTTTATTTTCTGTTTTCTTTTAATTATTAATTTATTTTAGTATTGTAAAATATAATTTCAACTCCTAAATTAGTAATAATAACTAGGCTACTGTCCCATTAACTTTTGCAACTAAATAAATAGTTTATAATTTTATAAAATACAAAAGGCATTTATTTAATTGTTTTACCTACTGTTTTAGTTATTCTAGAGCATTTAAACATTTTATAAAAGTGTGGTTTCTTCAACATAATTACCTATGCAATATTTGGCACAACCCGAACACTTTAGTTTTAATGTTTGAAAACTTTCATTGTTTGACTTTACTTTTAATTGAATTTGAACGGGATTTGAATCCTATCGAGATTAGCAACAGTAAACGTGGTGACGTGGCGTCATTAGCATGGGAATACTGTAGCTTAATTACCGTGATTACTGTAGCACAAAACCAGGGCGTCACACCAACTCTCTGGTATGCCATGGTCGAAAATCGGTACCACCGAGATGTGAGAATCGGCGTCACCGAGATTGCGCAATCTGACCGTTGGTCACCTAATCGGTACCACCGAGTTTTATATATCGGTCTCACCGAGATTCAAAAGTTGTCACCTTTTGGTCACTTCGGTACCACCGAGATTCACACATCGGTGTCACCGAGTTGGTCACTTTAGGTGTAACGGTTGGATTTTTGGAGATGCCTATATATATACCCCTTCACCACCACCCACTCGAAAGAGAAGCACTCAGAACTGTTCCATACTTGCCCCAACCAATTTTCTGAGATAGAGCCACCTACCCTTGTGTTGAGATCAAGCCATTCCACTCCATCCATATGAATCTTGATCTCTAGCCTCCCCAAGTTGCTTTCCACCAAATCAATCTCTTCCACCATAGCCAAATCAGTGAGAGAGTGATTGTGTGTTGAGGAGTCTATCATCTTGAAGCACAAGAGCAAGGAGTTCATCGACATTGCCGAGCCTATTACCTTTTGAAGGGTGGTGCCTCCTAGATTGGTTAGGTGTCGCTTGGGAGTCTCCTACTTCGTGTTGTGGAGTTGAACCAAGAAGTTTGTAAGGGCAAGGAGATCGTCTACTTCGTGAAGATCTACCCATAGTGAGGCTAGTCCTTCGTGGACGGAAGCCGTTATGGAATAGTCAAGGTTGCTACTTCGTGGACCCTTATGGGTGGAGCCCTCCGTGGACTCTCGCGACCGTTACCCTCCGTGGGTTGAAGACTCCATAAATGTGGACGTACGATAGCACCACCTATCGGAACCACGGGAAAAATCATCGTGTCTACAAATTGCGTTTGATCTTCCTACCCTTCCTTTACTACTCATGCTTGTCTTTACTTTTCGCTGCTATACTCGTAGATATGCATGTGTAGGGTGTGCTTGACTTGCTATGAATGCTAAAATCTTCCAACACTTAAAATTGGGAAAAAGTAGATTTTTATTTGGTCAAGTAGTCTAATCACCCCCCCCTCTAGACATCCTTTCGATCCTACACCGGTATCTATATAAACCGAGGTGCTAGGGTCGTAGAGGGAGATTCATTTACTCGTTGTAGATCACTTGTACTTTGTACCCCATCCACAATCAATACAATCAAAGCAGGACGTAAGGTTTTACCTCTTCAAGAGGGCCTAAACCTGAGTAAACACCTGTTTTACCTCTTCAAAAGGGCTTGGACCTTGATAAACACATGTCTCTCGTATGTCTTTTTTACCATCTATTAGATAATTATAGATAATAGAAATGGGCTTATAGCTCCTGTGCAACATATTTCATGTGAGTTGGAAGAAGTGCGATGTTGTTCGAGCGAATGGTTGTGGTGTGACACATTTGAGCGTGTAAATAGCCCAGGGCCACACGGGTGTTAAATGGTGTTAAATTGGTCGTCAACCAAGCCCGTTTATGTTAAGACATGTGGGTCCAACTTAGTTAACACTACATTGGGTCAAAACAGCTGACCGTGCCTGGCCGCTCGACCGTGCCCCCACTCCCACTCTGCCCCCCCCCCCCCTCTTCTCCGGCGGCGGCGGATCTTGCGTTCTTGGTGGCGGTGATGGCGGAGCCCTTGTTATCAGCGGCGGCGGATCTTGCATTCTCGGTGGCGGCGGCATAAATGGTGAGTGAATTCGAACCCTAGTCCAGTTCCCCTCTCGGGCCCGTAGATCTGAGTTTGTTTCCTCTTTTTTCGTTGGTTGAATCGATAGGTTGTGAGGGGTGCCCGTGGGCATATTGAGATGGAGCCACCGGATTCCACTTCGAATAAGTAATGCGCCTCTCTCTGATCCAATTTTGAATGCAATTAGGGCCTCGTCTGCTCTTTCTCACACTGGCCGCCACTGACACAGGGGATGCTGCCGCTCGGACCTTCGAATTAACGATCAATTTCTTTCCATCGAAGGAAAAATTAGTTGATGGTAGCATACAGAACATTGAGAGAGACACAATTGTGAAATGGGAGGTTGAGTTTTCACGTGGCTTGAGACTGCGTCGGTATTTCCCCAAAGAGGAAGGGATGATGCATCACAGCGACGGTAAGTATTTCCCTCAGTTATGAAACCAAGGTATCGAGCCAGTAGGAGGATCACCACCACCTAATAACAAATACTTGCAACCCAACGCGTAAGAGAGGTTGTCAATCTCTCAACGGTAAAAAGATAGATTAGGTAATGATAGATAGGAGAGATAGATCTCTCAAGAACACAAAAAAGGGCAAATAAAAAGTGCAGCAATATATTTTTGAGTTTTTGGTTTAATAGATCTGAAAGCAAAGCGGCAAAAAGATAGATCGGAAAGCAATATGTTGGAAAAGTAGACCCGGGGGCCATAGGGTTCACTAGTGGCTTCTCTCATGACTATAGCACACGGTGGGTGAACAAATTACTGTTGGGCAATTGATAGAAGATCAATTAGTCATGACGATATCCAAGGCGACGATCATTATATAGGCATCATGTCCAAGATAAGTAGACCGACTCCTGCCTGCATCTACCACTATTACTCCACACATCGACCGCTATCCAGCATGCATCTAGTGTATTAAGTTCATGGAAAAACGGAGTAATGCAATAAGAACGATGACATGATGTAGACAAGATCTATTCCTGTAAGAATAGACCCCATCTTGTTATCCTTAATGGCAACGATACATGCGTGCCTTACTGCCCCTTCTGTCACTGGGAAAGGACACCGCAAGATCGAACCCATCACAAAGCACCTCTTCCCATGGCCAGAAAAATCGATCTAGTCGGCCTAACTAAACCAAAGATTCGAAGAATAAATACGATGCTATAAGCAATCATGCATATAAGAGATCAAAGAAGACTCAAATAATATTCATGGATAGAAACTGATCATGAACTCAAAATTCAGCGGATCCCAACAAACACATCGCAAAAGTTTACATCAAATAGATCTCCAAGAGACCAGTGTATTGAGAATCAAAAGAGAGAGAGAGCCATCTAGCTACTGCCTACGGACCCGTAGGTCTATGGTGGACTACTCACGCATCATCGGAGAGGCACCTATGAAGCAGATGAACCCCTCCGTGATGGTGTTAGATTGGATCTTGAGGCTCTAGAACTTGCAGCGGCTGGATGTGTTTTTCGTTGACTCCCCTAGGGTTTTCTGAATATTTGGGTATTTATAGGCATCATAGGCGGTGGAGGGGGCTCCCGTGGAGGGCACAACCCATCAGGGCGCGCCGGGGCCCCCCTGGCGCGCTCTGGTGGGTTGTGGCCTCCACAGCCCACCTCTCCGGCACTTCTTTGGCCCACTGGGTGTCTTCTTGTCTAGAAAAAATCTCCAAAAAGTTTCGTCGTGATTGGACTCCGTTTGGTACTGATATTCTGCGAAGTAAAAAATAAGCAAAAACAACAACTGGCACTTTGGCACTATGTCAATAGGTTAGTCCCAAAAAATGATATAAAGTTGCTATAAAGTGATTGTAAAACATCCAAGAATGATAATATAATAGCTTGGAACAAGCAAAAATTATAGATACATTGGAGGCGTATCAAGTTTACAGAGATTGATCCACAAGTTCTACAAAACATGGGAGAGAAGGCGGTGAACAAATGGGTGGAGAAAATTGGGGAGCATATTGTTTGGGGTCCAGAGCAAGAAGTATCACTGTTGCGGTTCGAAGATTGGAAAGGCGAGTATGTCAGAATAGAAGATGGTTAACAAATTGTTGAAGAAATCGATCGGCAAAATGGCTGGACAAGCAAACGGGCTATTTTTTTGCTGAGCTCGTTGATCTGAATTTCGAAGGTTGGATATGTGCCATCACACTTGGCTGCGCAGATGGTAGATGATGATTGGGCTTCACAGAGGCCATTGATTCCCATGTTTACTGAAGTCACAGTAATAGCCGGAGAGGGATAGGTGGCTAGAACTAAAACTCCAGCTACTGTTGATTGGAATGCAGTTGAATTAGATGAGCCTACTGATATGGTCATTGCGCCAATGCCTGACACTTAGATGGCCAAACTTTTTGGCATTCCAGTCGATGACAGAGATAAGGAGAGTGGTGAATCTAGTTTGCCTGCTAATGTTGATGAAGATGTAGATGGACAGTTGATAGAAGAAGCTGCAGATGATGTAGATGATGCACATGATGATGAGCTGGTGCATGTGTATGACAAGGAAAACCCTGTCATTGAAGTGGGGAAGTTGTGGCCAAACATGGATGATTTTAGGATGTGTTTCAAAACTTATGTAGTGAAACATGAGTTTGATGCCAAGACTGTTTGCACTGATAGAAAGAAGTTTTATGCGAGGTGCAGAGGATTTGATGGTAGTGTCAAGCCTTGCAAGTGGTACATATCTTCTAGACTGCAACCTGATGGAAGTAGTGTCAGGGTTAACCAAATCCCCAATCAACATACTTGTATTATAAGTTCACAAAGAGTATCAACGATGACATCACAACTTTGTGTTGCAGAAAAGATCACCCCAATTTTAGCCAAAACACCAAACACTACTGCCAAGAAACTCAAAGTAGAATTGGAAAAGATGTACCCCATTAAACTAAAATATACCACAATGTGGAAGGCAAAACAAAGGGCAATGAAAAATTTATATGGTGATTGTGCAAATACATTTAGGATGCTCTACAACTTCAAAGCAGAGGTGGAGAAGAGGTCACCTGGCAGTGTGATACGTCTCCAACGTATCTATAATTTTTAATTGTTCCATGCTGATATATTATCATTCTAGGATACTTTTTGGGTCTTTATTTACCAATTTATAATATTTTTGAGCACTAACCTATTGACCCAGTGCCCAGTGCCACTTGGTGTTTTCTGCAAGTTTTCACTTTTCAAGTTTACATTACCAAACAAAGTCGAGTTGCCACGAAACTTTTTGATGATTTCTTCTGGACCAAAAGAAGACCTAGAAGCTTCGGAAGGAGGTCGGGAGCGCACGAGGGCCCCACAAGCCAATAGGGCGCGCCCTGGGGGGCATGCCCTGATGGCTTGTGCCTCCCTCGGGCGTCTCCCGATGCCCCTCTCTGGCTTATAAATTATCATTTATCCCAAAAACCCTAGAGGCAGTCCCGAAACTCTTTTACGCCACCGCAAGTCTCTGTTCCGCCGTGAGGCCATCTGGAGCTCCGTTTCGGCACCCTGCCGGAGGGGAGATCGATCACGGAGGGCCCCTACATCAACCTTGCTGCCCTCATGATGATGTGTGAGTAGTTCACCACAGACCTACGGGTCCATAGCTAGTACCTAGATGTCAATCTCTCTATCTCTTGATCTTCAATACAATGGTCATCGCATCTTCGCTTTGATCTATCCGATGTAATCCTATTGTGCGGTGTGTTTGTTGGGATCTGATGAATTGTGGGTTTATGTTCAGATTATTCATGAAAAGTATTTGAGTCACCTCTGAATATTAAGATTCTTATTTGCATGATCATTGTAGCTTCGTAATGCTCTCCCATTATCGATGTGCTTTGGCCAAGTAGATTGATCTGTCTTCAGTGGGAGTGGTCCGTTGTGGTAGGTTCAACCTGGCGAGTTTCTATATCCCAGTGACAAACTAGGGGACAAGATGCGTCTTTGTGTTGTTGCTACTAAGGATAACACGATGGGGTTGATTCATATTGCTTGAATTTACTTTGTCTACATCATGTCATCGTTCTCCATGCATTACTCTGTTTTACTCAATACTCTAGATGCATGATGGATAGCGGTCGATGAGTGGAGTAATAGTAATAGGTGCAGGCAAGAGACGGCCTATTTGTTTATGGACGTGATGCCTATATACACATGATCATTGCCATGAAAATCGCATAACCATCCGCTTTTCTATCAATTGCCCAACAGTAATTTGTTACTCACCATATGCTGCCTACATGAGAGATGCCGCTAGGGAAAACTATGTCCCCCAGGTCTATTCACTTATATATTTACAAACACTACTATTACCTTGCTGCCTTTATTTACTTTTTATTTTATTTTGCAATTTACAATTATCTACACAACTCATTTGCTTGCAAATAACGAGATCAAGGGGATTGACAACCCTCTTGCCCGCGTTGGGTGCAAGTTGGTTGTTCTTTTGTGTGCAACCACTGAAGATAGTTGAGGATTGATATTCCTATTGGTTCGATAAACCTTGGTTTCATAACTAAGGGAAATACTTACCCACTTTGTGCTGCGATAACCCGTTCCTCTTCACGCAACGCAGATCACGAGTATCAGGAAAGATTTCTGGCACCGTTGCCGGGGAATATCATCATCAACTATCAAGTAACTCCACACAATTCACTTCTTTATCTTTTTATTTTCTGTTATATTAAGTATGTCACATAAAAATCAAAAATATAAAAATATTTATCTTTGCTTGTTACTAATTTACTTCTTCATTTGCTAGTTTACTTGTCCTGCTTATTGCTTTGCTTGTTCGGTCACCATGTCTCAAGATACTACTAAGTTGTATGACTTCTCAAATACTAATAACAATGATTTTATTAGTACTCCCATACCACCCGCCACTAGTGCGGAGGCTTTTGATATTAATGCTGCATTGCTAAATCTTGTCATGAAGGATCAATTTTCGGGAAGTCCTAATGAGTCACATCTTAATACCTTTGTTGAATTATGTGATATGCAAAAGAAAAAGGATATGGATAATGATATTGTGTAATTAAAATTATTTCCTTTTTCACTAAGAGATAAAGCTAAGGCTTGGTTTTCATCTTTACCTCGTAATAGTATTGGAACATGGGATAAGTGTAAAGATGCTTTTATTGCCAAGTATTATCCTCCTGCTAAGACCATCTCCCTTAGAAATCAAACAATGAATTTTAAACAGCAAGATCAAGAGCATTTTGCACAAGTTTGGTAGAGAATGAAATTGATGATAAGAAATTGTCCTACTCATGGCTTAAATTTGTGGATGATTATCCAAAACTTCTATGCTGGACTAAACTTTGTGTCTAGAAATCTTCTAGATTCTGCTGCAGGTGGTACCTTTATGGATGTGACCTTAGGAGAGGCCACAAAACATCTGGACAATATTATGTCAAATTATTCTCAATGGCATACCGAAAGAGCTCCAACCGGTAAGAAGGTAAATTCTGTTGAAGAAATCGCTACTTTGAGTGAAACAGTGGATGCTCTTATGAATATGGTTGCTAGTAAAAATGCACATGTTGATCCCAATGATATGACCTTGTCTACTTTGATTGAGCAAAATAATGATGCTATTGATGTGAACTTTCTCTCGCAAAATAATTTCAACAACAATGCTTATAGAGGAAATTTCAATTCTAGACCGTATCCCGGTAATTCCTCTAACAACTATGGAAATTCTTAGGGTAATTCCTATGGAAATCCTTCTACAAATTCTAATATTATACCCTCTGATCTTGAGAACACAATTAAAGAATTTATTAATTCTCAAAAGGTTTTCAACACTATGGTAGAAGAAAAATTGCACGTAGTTGATGCTTTGGCTAAAAACATGGATATAATTGCTCTTGATGTAGAAAATCTTAAAAGTAAAGCTTTGCCACCCAAGCATGATTTTAATGAGGCTATTAAATCTATCCAAATATCTATTAATGAAAGTAAGGAGAGGGCAGCTAAGTTGAGAGCTAAGCGGGAATTCTTAGAAAAGGCTCTTCCACTCGTTTTTTACCGAAATCAAGATGAAGATCTTAAAATGATTGGTACTTCTCATATTGAATCTTTATTTACCTCTCTGAATATAAATTATAAAGGGACTGGAGATGAGTCAACTCTAGTTGAGAAGCATCTCGTTGATATGTCTCCAACGTATCTATAATTTATGAAGTATTCATGCCATGTTTACAACAATTTTATATGGTTTTTGTATGATTTGATTAGAACTAACCCGGACTGACGCTGTTTTCAGCAGAACTACTGTGGTGTCGTTTTTTTTTTGTGCAGAAATAAAAGTTCTCGGAATGGGCTGAAAATTTACGGTGATTTTTTATGGACCAAAAGAGACCCCCCGAAGCACAAGAGCTGGGCCAGGAAGTGGACGAGGAGGCCACAAGCCCTCTAGGCACCCCCGGGAGGGTGCTTCAGGCTTGTGGGCCCCTCGGGCACCCCCTTGACGTGAGACCGACGCCAAAAATTCTTATAAATACCCAAATCTCCGAAAAGAACCCTAGATGGGGAGTTCCGCCGCCGCAAGCCTCTGTAGCCATGAAAAATCAATCGGGAGCCCGTTCCAACACCCTGCCGGAGGGGGAAACCATCACCGGAGGCCATCTTCATCATCCCGGTGGTCTCCATGACGAGGAGGGAGTAGTTCACCCTCGGGGCTGAGGGTATGTACCAGTAGCTATGTGTTTGATCTCTCTCTCTCGTGTTCTTGAGATGACACAATCTTGATGTACCGCAAGCTTTATTAATATAGATGAATCATATGGAGTTTTCCCCTCTCTATCTTCTTCTGATGAATTGAGTTTTCCCTTTGAAGTTTTCTTATCGGATTGAGTCTTTAAAGGATTTGAGAACACTTGATGTATGTCTTGCGATGGGATATCCGTGGTGACAATGGGATGTTCTATTGATCCACTTGATGTATGTTTTGGTGATCAACTTGCGGGTTCCGGGACCTTGGGAATCTATGCATAGGGGTTGGCACATGTTTTCGTCTTGACTCTCCGGTAGAAACTTTGGGGCACTCTTTGAAGTTCTTTGTGTTGGATTGAACCTGATGAATCTGAAATTGTGTGATGCATATCGTATAATCAAGCCCATGGGTACTCGTGGTGACATTGGAGTATCTAGGTGACATTAGGGTTTTGGTTGATGTGTATCTTAAGGTGTTATTTTAGTACGAACTCTAGGGCTGTTCGTGACACTTATAGGGATAGCTCATACGATTGATCGGAAAAGATAACTTTCAGGTGGTTTCGTACCCTACAATAATTTCTTCGTTTGTTCTCTGCTATTTGTGACTTTGGAGTGAACTCTTTATCGCACGTGAGGGATTTACATATGATTCAACTATGTCAGTATTGTTGAGAGAACTTGCACTAGTGAAAGTATGAACCCTAGGCCTTGTTTTCAAGCATTGCAATACCGTTTTTGCTCACTTTTGTTACTTGCTACCTTGCTGTTTTTATATTTTCAGATTACAAAAACTTATATCTACCATACATATTGCACTTGTATCACCATCTCTTCGCTGAACTAGTGCACTTATACAATTTGCCATTGTATTGGGTGTGTTGGGGACACAAGAGATTTCTTGTATTTGATTGCAGGGTTGTTTGAGAGAGACCATCTTCATCCTACACCTCCCACGGATTGATAAACCTTAGGCCCAACAAAGTCTACAAGAATAAAGTTGCGTAGTAGACATCAAGCTCTTTTCTGGCGCCATTGCCGGGGAGGTGAGTGCTTGAAGGTATATCTTTAGATCTTGCAATCAAATCTTTTAGTTTCTTGTTTCTCACTAGTTTGGTTTTATAAAAAAAATGGAATTGAGGTTGCCTCATATACTTCATCTTTATAATGTCTTTCGTCAAAATGATGGAAAGGAAAATTGTGCCAAAGTGTTAGAAGAAGAAGTCAATAAAATGTTTGGCACTAAATCTTTGAATGATGAGCATGATTGCAATGTTGCTAGTATAAATTCTTTGAATATCCATAATATTAATGATGATTGCACTAGTCATGATAATGATGTCTCCTATAAGGATGTCAATTTTTGTGGAGTGAATTGGGAGTGCGAATACTCACAGAAGAAAAGAAGAAAAAGTAGAGGTAAAAAGGTATCTCTCCCAAATAATGATAACTCTTATAATCTTGAAAAAAAAATTGGCACCAACTTAGAAAATTGTGATGATAATAATTGTTATACTATTAGTGCTATTCATACTATTAATGATGAGAGTGATTATGTTTATGTTATGCAAAGCCACAAGCTTGGGGATGCTATGTTTAATGAAGGTGATATTTTTAGTCCCCCAAGTTTTGATGTGCAAATCTATTATGATGATAGCATGCCTCCTATTTATGATGATTTCAATAATGATAAAAGTGGATTTGGAGAGGTCATGACTTTATTTAGTAATGATTCCACTATTTCGGAAGAGGTTTCAATTGACTATGATGAGAACAAAGTTGCTACTTATGATGATTATTGTGATGATACTTATGTTATAAAAAGTAGTGATAATTATTGTCATAATTTTGAATATCCTTTTACTGAACATTACTCTTTTAATGTGGAAATAATTTATAGTATCCGAGTTTCATATGATACTCCCATTATTCTGAATGAGAAGAAATTTGCTTATATGGAGAGTGATAAAAATTCTATGCTTGTGCATCATGAAAAGAATGTTGTATGTGATAGTTATATTGTTGAATTCCTTCATGATGCTACTGAAAATTATTATGAGGGAGGAACTTATGCTTGTAGGAATTGCAATAATATCAAGTTTCCTCTCTATGTGTTCAAATTTTCGAAGATATTCTTGTTTTGCCTTCCTATGCAAGTTGATTCTTGTTCTCATGAACTGTTTGCTCACAAAATCCCTATGCATAGGAAGTGGGTTAGACTTAAATGTGCTTTTCATGTGATTCATGATGCTCTTTTGCATGTCTCAAATACTATTTCCTATACGAGCATCATTGAAATCATTATGCCTAGCTAAGGGCGTTAAACAATAGCGCTTGTTGGGGGCAACCCAATTTTATTTTTATGTTTTTTTTGTTTTGTTTCTATTCTTGAATAAATTACACATTATTACCACTGTAGTAATTGTGTTTTAGTGTTTTAATTAGTGTTTGTGCCAAGTAAGACCTTTGGGATGGTCTACGGTGATAGTTCATTTGATCTTGCTGAAAAACAGACACTTTGACGCCCAGTCCAGGCATTTTATAAATTCACAGAAGCATCGATTGGATCTGAATTTTTTACACAATATTGATATACAAATTTCCCAGATTGTCCTAATTTTTCAGAATTTTTAGAGTTACAAAAGTATTCTAAGTTTACAGATTGCTACAGACTATTCTGTTTTAGACAGATTCTGTTTTATATGTATTGTTTGCTTATTTTGATGAAACTATGGGTAGTATCGGGGAGGGGGGTATGAACCATGGAGAAGTTGGAATACAGTAGATATTACACCAATATAAATAAAGAATGAGTTCACAACAGTACCTAAAGTGGTGATTTTATTTTCTTATACTAACGGATCTCACGAGTTTTCTGTTGAGTTTTCTGTTGTGAAGTTTTCAAGTTTTGGGTAAAGATTTGATGGACTATGGAAGGAGTGGCAAGAGCCTAAGCTTGGGAATGCCAAAGGCATCCCAAGGTAATATTCAAGGACAACCAAGAGCCTAAGCTTGGGTATGCCCCGGAAGGCATCCCCTCTTTCGTCTTCAGCGGTAAATTTACTTGAGGCTATATTTTTATTCACCACATGATATGTGTTTTGCTTGGAGCGTCTTGTATGATATGAGTCTTTGCTTTTTAGTTTGCCACAATCATCCTTTCTGTACACACTTTTTGAGAGGGACACGCATGAATCGTGAATTTATTAGAATACTCTATGTGCTTCACTTATATCTTTTGAGCTAGGCAATATGCTATAGTGCTTCACTTATATCGTTTTAGAGCACGGCGGTGGCTTTATTTTATAGAAATTATTGAACTCTCTTGATTCATTTATATTATTTTGAGAGTCTCTAAACAGCATGGTAATTTTCTTAGGTTATGAATTTAGTCCTAATATAATGGGCATCCAAGAGGGATATAATAAAAACTTTCATATAACGTGCATTGAATACTATGAGAAGTTTGATTCCTTATGATTGTTTTGAGATATAAAAATGGTAATATTAGAGACATGCTAGTGAGTAATTGTGGATTGGTAGAAATACTTGTGTTAAAGGTTGTGATTCCCGTAGCATGCACGTATGATGAACCGTTATGTGACGAAGTCGGAGCATGATTTATTTATTGATTGCCCTCCTTTGTGTGCAGGTCGGGATCGCGCGATGGTTAACTCCTACCAACCCTTCCCCTAGGAGCATGCGTGTAGTACTTTGTTTTGATAACTAATAGACTTTTGCAATAAGTATGTGAGTTCTTTATGACTAATGTTGAGTCCATGGATTATACGCACTCTCACCCTTCCACCCTTGCTAGCCTCTCTAGTACCGCGCAACTTTCGCCGGTGCATTAAACCCACCATATACCTTCCTCAAAACAGCCACCATACCTACCTATTATGGCATTTCCATAGCCATTCCGAGATATATTGCCATGCAACTTCCACCGTTCCGTTTATGACACGCATCATCATTGTCATATTGCTTTGCATGATCATGTAGTTGACAGCGTATTTGTGGCAAAGCCACCGTTCATATTTTTTATACATGTCACTCTTGAGTCATTGCACATCCCGGTACACCGCCGGAGGCATTCATATAGAGTCATATTTTGTTCTAAGTATCGAGTTGTAATTCTTGAGTTGTAAGTAAATAAAAGTGTGATGATCATCAATATTAGAGCATTGTCCCATGTGAGGAAAGGATGATGGAAACTATGATTCCCCCACAAGTCGGGATGAGTCTCCAGACTTTATGAAAAATAAAAGAGGACAAAGAAGCCCACCAAAAGAAAAAAAAGAGAAAATGAAAAAAATGAGAGAAAAGAGAGAAGGGGCAATACTACTATCCTTTTTCCACACTTGTGCTTCAAAGTAGCACCATGATCTTCATGATAGAGAGTCTCCTATATTGACACTTTCATATACTAGTGGAAATTTTCATTATAGAACTTGGCTTGTATATTCCAATGATGGGCTTCCTCAAATTGCCCTAGGTCTTCGTGAGCAAGCGAGTTGGATGCACACCCACTTAGTTTCTTTTTTGAGCTTTCATACACTTATAGCTCTAGTGCATCCGTTGCATGGCAATCCCTACTCACTCACATTGATATCTATTGATGGGCATCTCCATAGCCCGTTGATACGCCTAGTTGATGTGAGACTATCTCCTTCTTTTTGTCTTCTCCACAACCACCATATTCTATTCCACCTATAGTGCTATACCCATGGCTCACGCTCATGTATTGCGTGAGAGTTGAAAAAGTTTGAGAATACTAAAGTATGAAACAATTGCTTGGCTAAAACCGAGGTTGTGCATGATTTCATACTTTGTGTGATGAAGATGGAGCATAGCCAGACTATATGATTTTGTAGGGATAACTTTCTTTGGCCATGTTATTTTGAGAAGACATGATTGCTTTATTAGTATGCTTGAAGTATTATTGTTTTTATGTCAATATTAAACTCTTGTTTTGAATCTTATGGATCTGAATATTCTTGCCGCAATAAAAAAGATTACACTGATAAAAATGTAGCTAGCATTCACACTTCACAAATTATTTCTTTTATCATTTACCTACTCGAGGACGAGCAGGAATTAAGCTTGGGGATGCTGATACGTCTCCAACGTATCTATAATTTATGAAGTATTCATGCCATGTTTACAACAATTTTATATGGTTTCCATGACGAGGAGGGGGAAACCATCACAGGAGGCCATCTTCATCATCCCAGCGGTCTCCATGACGAGGAGGGAGTAGTTCATCCTCGGGGCTGAGGGTATGTACCAGTAGCTATGTGTTTGATCTCTCTCTCTCTCTCGTGTTCTTGAGATGACACGAACTTGATGTACCGCGAGCTTTATTAATATAGATGAATCATATGGAGTTTTCCCCTCTCTATCTTCTTGTGATGAATTGAGTTTTCCCTTTGAAGTTTTCTTATCGGATTGAGTCTTTAAAGGATTTGAGAACACTTGATGTATGTCTTGTGATGGGATATCCGTGGTGACAATGGGATGTTCTATTGATCCACTTGATGTATGTTTTGGTGATCAACTTGCGGGTTCCGTGACCTTGGGAATCTATGCATAGGGGTTGGCACATGTTTTCGTCTTGACTCTCTGGTAGAAACTTTGGGGCACTCTTTGAAGTTCTTTGTGTTGGATTGAACCTGATGAATCTGAAATTGTGTGATGCATATCATATAATCAAGCCCATGGGTACTCGTGGTGACATTGGAGTATCTAGGTGACATTAGGGTTTTGGTTGATGTGTATCTTAAGGTGTTATTTTAGTACGAACTCTAGGGCTGTTCGTGACACTTATAGGGATAGCTCATACGATTGATCGGAAAATATAACTTTGAGGTGGTTTCGTACCCTACAATAATTTGTTCGTTTGTTCTCTGCTATTTGTGACTTTGGAGTGAACTCTTTGTCGCACGTGAGGGATTTACATATGATTCAACTATGTCAGTATTGTTGAGAGAACTTGCACTAGTGAAAGTATGAACCCTAGGCCTTGTTTTCAAGCATTGCAATACCGTTTTTGCTCACTTTTGTTACTTGCTACCTTGCTATTTTTATATTTTCAGATTACAAAAACGTATATCTACCATCCATATTGCACTTGTATCACCATCTCTTCGCCGAACTAGTGCACCTATACAATTTGCCATTGTATTGGGTGTGTTGGGGACACAAGAGATTTCTTGTATTTGATTGCAGGGTTGTTTGAGAGAGACCATCTTCATCCTACACCTCCCACGGATTGATAAACCTTAGGTCATCCACTTGAGGGAAAATTGCTACTGTCCTACAAAACTCTGCGCTTGGAGGCCCAACAAAGTCTACAAGAATAAAGTTGCGTAGTAGACATCACTCGTTTGCTTGGAGGGTGATGATTTTGATGCTAAAACTAAAAAACGTGGGTTTGGAGAGGTCAAAACTTTAACTAGTGACGTGCCCACTATTTTGGATTACAAGGACTTTAATTATGAAATTGCTCTTTAGTAGAATTTATTTCCTTGTTGCAAACCATTATTAGCTCACCCAATGCTTATGAACAAAACAAAGCTTTTACCGAACATATAGTAGAAGCTATGATAAAAGCTTATGATGAGAAACTTGAGCTTAAAGTTTCTATTCCTAGAAAATTGCATGATGAGTGGGAAACTACTATCAAAATAAAGATAAATAAATATGAATGCAATGCCTTGTGTGACCTTGGAGCTAGTGTTTCAACTATTCCTAAATCTCTTTGTGATGTGCTTGGTCTCACTAATATTGAAGATTGTTCCCTTAACTTGCATCTTACGGATTCTACCATTAAGAAAACTCTAGGTAGAATTAATGATGTGCTTATTATTGCAAATAAAAATTATGTGCATGTAGATTTCATTGTTCTTGATATTGATTGCAATCCTCCTTGTCCCATAATACTTGGAAGACCTTTCTTACGAACTATAGGTGCAATCATTGACATGAAAGAGGGAAACATAAGGTTCCAATTCCCATTAAAGAAAGGGATGGAACACTTACCTAGAAAGGGAATTAAACCACCTTATGAATCAATCATGAGAGCTACTTATGGGTGGAATGTCAAAGATGACAATACTTGACACTATGCATTATGCCTAGCTAGGGGCATAAAACAATAGCACTTGTTGGGAGGCAACCCAATAGTTATCTTTAAATTTTTGCTTTTAACTTTCTGTTTGTTTTTATAACATGATTATTGCCTCTGTAATGATTATGTTTTTGTGTTTAAATTAGTTTTTGTGCCAAGTAAAGCCTTTGGGATGACTCACAAGATGAGTAGAATCGATGCTGAAACAAAACAGAAACTTTTGACTCCAGTGCAGGAATTTTCATTTTTTACTGGAGCGTGATAATGATCTGAACTTTTTACAAGTATTGATATACAAATTTTCGATATTTTCATAATTTTTCAGAATTTTTAGAGTTACAGAAGTATAGGTTCTCTACAGATTTCTACAGACTGTTCTGTTTTAGACAGATTTTGTTTTTGCTTGCATAGTTGCTTGTTTTGATTATGCTATGGATTGTATCGGGGGGGGGGGGGGGGGGTATAAGCCATGGAGAAGTTATAATAAATTACCTATTATGCAGTTATGAAATAAGAATAAATTTATAACAGTACCTAAACTATGCAATGTGTTTCTTATACTAACGGATCTCACGAAGTTTAATTGAGTTTTGTGTGATTGAAGTTTTCAAGTTTTGGGTGTTATCATGATGGACAAAGGAATAAGGAGTGGCAAGAGCCTAAGCTTGGGGATGCCCAAATCACCCCAAGGTAATATTTTAAGGAATACTCAAGCGTATAAGCTTGGGGATGCCCCGTAAGGCATCCCCTCTTTCGTCTCAATCCATCGGTATGTCACTTGAAGCTATATTTTTATTCACCTCATGATATGAGTTTTGCTTGGAGCGTCGTTTGTTTTTGTTTTTCTTTTACTTTAAGTTTACTGAGGTGGCTTGAGACTGTGTCGGTATTTCCCCAAAGAGTAAGGCATTATGCAGCACCGCGACGGTAAGTATTTCCCTCAGTTATGAAACCAAGGTATCGAACCAATAGGAGGATCATGCAACACTATGTAAACAACCCGACGCGAAAGAGAAGTTGTCAATCTCTCCATGGTAAAAAGATAGATTAGGTTGTTATAGATTGGATAGATAGATCTCGCAAGTACACAAAATAAAAGAGGCAAATAAAAAGTGCAGCAAGGTATTTTTGGGTTTTTGAAATAATAAATCTAAAAACAAAAGCGGCAAAAGATAGATCGGAAAGCAATATGTTGGAGAAGTAGACCCGGGGGCGGTAGGTTTCACTAGTGGCCTCTCTCATGAGTATAGCACACGGTGGGTGAACAAATTACTGTTGGGCAATTGATAGAAGATCAAATAATCATGACGATATCCAAGGCGATGATCATTATATAGGCATCACGTCCAAGATTAGTAGACCAAAACGATTCTGTATCTACTACTATTACTCCACACATCGACCGCTATCTAGCATGCATCTAGTGTATTAAGTTCATAGAAAAACGGAATAGACAAGATCTAGACAAGATCTATTCATGTAGGAATAGACCCCATCTTGTTATCCTTAATAGCAACGATACATGCGTGCCTCGCTGCCCCTTCTATCACTGGGAGAGGACACCACATGATCGAACCCATCACATAGCACCTCTTCCCATGGCCAGAAAAATCGATCTAGTTGTCCTAACTAAACCAAAGATTCGAAGCAGAAATACGAGGCTATAAGTAATCATGCATATAAGAGATCAAAGAAGACTCAAATAATATTCATGGATAGAAACTAATCATGAACTCAAAATTCATCGGATCCCAACAAACACACCGCAAAAAGTCATTACATCAAATAGATCTCCAAGAGACCATTGTATTGAGAATCAAAAGAGAGAGAGAAAGCCATCTAGCTACTACCTACGGACCCGTAGGTCTATGGTGGACTACTCACGCATCATCGGAGAGGCACCAATGAGGATGATGAACCCCTCCGCGATGGTGTTAGATTGGATCTCGCGGTTCTAGAACTTGCGGTGGCTGGTTGTATTTTTCGTCGACTCCCCTAGGGTTTCTGGAATATTTGGGTATTTATAGAGCTCAGAGGTGATGGGTGATACGTCTCCAACGTATCTATAATTTTTGATTGTTCCATGCTATTATATTATCTGTTTTGGATGTTTTATATGCATTAATATGCTATTTTATATTATTTTTGGGACTAACCTATTAATCTAGAGCCTAGTGCCAGTTTCTGTTTTTTCCATGTTTTTGAGTATTGCAGATAAGGAATATTAAACGGAGTCCAAACGGAATAAAATCTTCGGAATGATTTTTCTTGGACCAAAAGAAACCTGCCAGACTTGGAGATGAAGGCAGGAGACTTGCCGTGGCGTCACAAGCCACTAGGGCGCGCCCTAGGGGGGGCGCGCCCTCCTAGCTTGTGGCCCCACGGCAGCTCTCCTAACCCTATTCTTCGGCCTATAAATTCCCAAATATTCCCTGGATACTAAGGAGAGCCACGAAAATACTTTTCCGCCACCGGAAGCCTCTGTTCCCGTGAGATCCCATCTTGGAGCCTTTTCCGGTAATCTGCCAGAGGGGGATTCGATCACGGAGGGCATCTACATCAACTCCATTGCCCCTCTGATGATGCGTGAGTAGTCCACCACAGACCTTCGGGTCCATAGCTAGTAGTTAGATGGCTTCTTCTCTCTCTTTGTTCTTCAATACCATGTTCTTCATGATCTTCATGGAGATCTATCCGATGTAATACTCTTTTGCGGTGTGTTTGTCGAGATCCGATGAATTGTGGGTTTATGTTCAGATTATCTATGAATATTATTTGAATCTTCTCTGAATTCTTATATGCATGATTTCATATCTTTGCAAGTCTCTTCGAGTTATTGGTTTGGTTTGGCCAACTAGATTGGTAATTCTTGCAATGGGAGAAGTGCTTAGTTTTGGGTTCAATCTTGCGGTGTCCTCACCCAGTGACAAAGTAGGGGTAGCGAGGCACGTATTGTATTGTTGCCATCGAGGATAAAAAGATGGGGTTTTCATCATATTGCTTGAGTTTATACCTCTACATCATGTCATCTTACCTAATGCGTTACTCTGTTCTTCATGAACTTAATACTCTAGATGCAGGCAGGAATCGGTCGATGTGTGGAGTAATAGTAGTAGATGCAGAATCGTTTCGGTCTACTTGACACGGACGTGATGCCTATATGCATAATCATTGCCTTGGATATCTTCATAATTATTCGCTTTTCTATCAATTGCTCGACAGTAATTTGTTCACCCACCGTAATATTTTCCATCATGAGAGAAGCCTCTAGTGAAACCTATGGCCCCCGGGTCTATTTTCCATATTATATTTTCAGATCTATAAACCAAAAATACCAAAAATATCTTGTTGTAATCTTTTTACTTTTAGTTTACTTTTCGTTTTAGCAATCCTATCTATCTATCTCTATCAGATCTCATCCTTGCAAGTAACCGTGAAGGGATTGACAACCCCTTTATAGCATTGGGTGCAAGTGTTTGATTATTTGTGTAGGTACATCCATTGGTGACTTGCTTGTATCTCCTACTGGATTGATACCTTGGTTCTCAACAACTGAGGGAAATACTTATCTACTTTGCTGCATCACCCTTTCCTCTTCAAGGGAAAACCAACGCATGCTCGAGAAGTAGCAAGAAGGATTTCTGGCGCCATTGCCGGGGAGATCTACATCAAGCCTACCAAGTACCCATCACAAACTCATCTCTTGCATTTACTTTAGTTGCCATTTGCCTCTCGTTTTCCTCCCCCCCCCCCACTTCTAAAATGATTTTCCAAAAGGATTTGCCTTTTTATTCGCCTTTCTTCCGTTCGTATTTTCGTTTGCTTCTTGCTTGCTTGTGTGTTAAATCGGTTACTCGTCTTTATGGCTCAACCCAAAAGCCTTGATCCTTATCTTAGGAAGTTGGAAGATATTGAGGATAATGTTAAAAGTTTCATGTCGCTCCAATATGACCACAATAGTTTCTTTAGGAACATGCTTAAAGAACAAAAGACTATGTGGGAATACATGAATAAGGAACTTGATGATATGTCTAAGGAGTTTTATGGTTTGAAATCTCAATTTGCTCACCTTGAAAACTTAGTAGGCCAAATTTCTGATAAACAGGCCACCTTAGTCAACAAAATGGTCGCGAAGCCAGAATCTTTAAATATTGATGAAGATCTTAAAGTGATTGATGTGACTCCTATTGAATCTTTGTTTTCTAATGTAAATCTTGATAAAGATGGGACTGGAGATGAGTCAACTTTAGTTAAAAGGCGTCCCAATGATTTGGAGTTTATAGATCTTAATGCTAAGATTGATAAAAGTGGGATTGAAGAGGCCAAAACTTTAAATAGCAATGAACCCACTCTTTTGGATTTCAAGGACTTTAATTATGATAGTTGCTCTTTGATTGATTATGTTTCCTTGTTGCAATCCATGTTGAATTCTCCTCATGCTTATAATCAAAACAAAGCTTTTACTAAACATATCGTTGATGCTATGATGAAATCTTTTGAAGAAAAACTTGAGTTGGAAGTTTCTATACCTAGAAAGCTTTATGATGAGTGGGAACCTACTATTAAGATTAAAATTAAAGATTATGAGTGCCATGCTTTGTGTGATTTGGGTGCTAGCGTTTCCACGATTCCGAAAACTTTATGTGATGTGCTAGGTTTCCGTGAATTTGATGGTTGCTCTTTAAATTTGCATCTTGCGGATTCCACTATAAAGAAACCTATGGGAAGGATTAATGATGTTCTTATTGTTGCAAATAGTAATTATGTGCCCGTAGATTTCATTGTTCTTGATATAGATTGCAATCCTACATGTCCTATTATTCTTGGTAGACCTTTCCTTAGAACGATTGGTGCAATTACTGATATGAAGGAAGGAAATATTAGATTCCAATTTCCATTAAGGAAAGGCATGGAGCACTTTCCTAGAAAGGAAATAAAATTACCTTATGAATCTATTATGAGAGCTACTTATGGATTTCATACCAAAGATGACAATACTTAGATCTATTGCGTTATGCCTAGCTAGGGGCGTTAAACAATAGCGCTTGTTGGGAGGCAACCCAATTTTATTTTTATGCTTTTGATTTTGCTTCTGTTTTTGAGTGTTTTGCACATTATTACCTCTGTAATCATTGTGTTTTGTTGTTTAAATTAGTTTTTGAGCCAAGTAAGACCTTTGGGATGGTCTACGGTGTTTGTGATTTGATTTTGCTGAAAAACAGAAACTTTTGCTCTCAGTCCAGGAATTTTGTAAATTCGCTGGAACGTTCTTTTGATCTGAAATTTTTACACAAGATTTATATACAAATTTCCCTGATTTTCCTAATTTTTCAGAATTATTTGAGTTACAAAAGTATTCGAAGTCTATAGATTGCTACAGACTATTCTGTTTTAGACAGATTCTGTTTTCTTTGTGTTGTTTGCTTATTTTGATGTATCTATGGGTTGTATCGGGGGGTATGAACCATGGAGAAGTTAGAATACAGTAGATATTACACCAATATAAATAAAAAATGAGTTCACAACAGTACCTAAAGTGGTGATTTATTTTTCTTATACTAACGGATCTCATGAGTTTTCTGTTGAGTTTTGTGTTGTGAAGTTTTCAAGTTTTGGGTAAAGATTTGATGGACTATGGAATAAGGAGTAGCAAGAGCCTAAGCTTGGGGATTCCCAAGGTACCCCAAGCCATATTCAAGGATACCAAAAAGCCTAAGCTTGGGGATGCCCCGGAAGGCATCCCCTCTTTCGTCTTCAATCCATCGGTAAATTTACTTGAGGCTATATTTTTATTCACCACATGATATGTGTTTTGCTTGGAGCGTCTTGTATGATATGAGTCTTTGCTTTTTAGTTTGCCACAATCATCCTTGCTGCACACATCTTTTGAGAGAGACACGCTGAATCGTGAATTTATTAGAATACTCTATGTGCTTCACTTATATCTTTTGAGCTAGGCAATGTTGCTCTAGTACTTCACTTATATCTTTTTAGAGCACGGTGGTGTTATATTTTATAGAAATTATTGAACTCTCATACCTCACTTATATTATTTTGAGAGTCTTTAAAACAGCATGGTAATTTTTTTAGGTTATGAATTTAGTCCTAACATATGGGCATCCAAGAGGGATATAATAAAAACTTTCATATAAAGTGCATTGAATACTATGAGAAGTTTGATTCCTTGCATATAGTTTTGAGATATGAAGATGGTAATATGAGAGTCATGCTAGTGAGTAGTTGTGAATTGGATAAATACTTGTGTTGAAGTTTGTGATTCCCGTAGCATGCACGTATGGTGAACCGTTATGTAACGAAGTCGGAGCATGATTTGTTTAATGATTGTCAACCTTTGTGTGAGGGTCGGGAGCACGCGATGGTTAACTCCTACCAACCTCTCCCCTAGGAGCATGCGTCTAATGCTTTGTTTGATAACTAATATACTTTTGCAATAAGTATGTGAGTTCTTTATGACTAATGTTGAGTCCATGGATTATACGCACTCTCACCCTTCCACCTTTGCTAGCCTCTCTAGTAACGCGCAACTTTCGCCGGTGCATCAAACCCACCTTCCTCAAAACAGCCACCATATATTTTCCTCAAAACTACCACCATACCTACCTATTATGGCATTTCCATAGCCATTCCGAGATATATTGCCATGTAACTTCCACCGTTCCGTTTTTCATGACATGCACCATCACTTTCATATTGCATATAGAGTCATGTTTTGTTCTAGGTATCGAGTTGTAAGTAAATAAAAGTGTGATGATTTCCATTATTAGAGCATTTGTCCCATGTGAGAAAGGATGATGGAAGCTATGAATCCCTCACAAGTTGGGATGAGTTTCCGGACTTTACAAAAAAATAAAAGAGGCCAGCGAAGCCCAACTAAAAAAAATAAAAGAGGCCAAAGATGCCCACCATAAAAAATAAAAAAAAATAAAAAAAATAAAAAAATAGAAAACAAATGAGAGAAAGAGAGAAGGGACAATGCTACTATCTTTTTCCACACTTGTGCTTCAAAGTAGCACCACGATCTTCATGATAGAGAGTCTCCTTTTTTGTCACTTTCATATAGCTAGTGGAATTTTTCATCATATGCACAACCACTTAGTTTCTTTTTGAGTCTTTCATACACTTATAGCTCTAGTGCACCCGTTGCATGGCAATCCCTACTCACTCACATTGATATCTATTGATGGGCATCTCCATAGCCCGTTGATACGCCTAGTTGATGTGAGACTATCTTCTCCTTTTTCCTCATCACCTCCACCATATTCTATTCCACCTATAGTGCTATATCCATGGCTCACGCTCATGTATTGCGTGAGAGTTGAAAAGGTTTGAGAACATAAAAAGTGTGAAACAATTGCTTGACTTGTCATCGGGGTTGTGCATGATTTAGATACTTTGTGTGGGGAAGATGGAGCATAGCCAGACCATATGATTTTGTAGGGATAACTTTCTAAGGCCATGTTATTTCGAAAGGACACAATTGCCTTTTTGGTGTGGTCGAAGTATTACTGTTTTTATGTCAATATTAGACTTTTGTTTTGAAGCTTATGGATCTGAATATTCATGCCACAATAAAGAATATTACATGGATAAATATGTTAGGTAGCATTCCACATCAAAAATTCTGTTTTTATCATTTACCTACTCGAGGACGAGCAGGAATTAAGCTTGGGGATGCTTGATACATCTCCAACGTATCTATAATTTTTTATTGTTCCATGCTATTATATTATCTGTTTTGGATGTTTTATATGCATTAATATGCTATTTTATATTATTTTTGGGACTAACCTATTAATCTAGAGCCTAGTGCCAGTTTGTGTTTTTTCCATGTTTTTGAGTATTGCAGATAAGGAATATTAAACGGAGTCCAAATGGAATAAAATCTTCGGAATGATTTTTCTTGGACCAGAAGAAACCTGCCAGACTTGGAGATGAAGGCAGGAGACTTGCCGTGGCGTCACAAGCCACTAGGGCGCGCCCTAGGAGGGGCGCCCTCCTAGCTTGTGGCCCCACGGCAGCTCTCCTAACCCTATTCTTCGGCCTATAGATTCCCAAATATTCCCTGGATACTAAGGAGAGCCACGAAAATACTTTTCCGCCGCCGGAAGCCTCTGTTCCCGTGAGATCCCATCTTGGAGCCTTTTCCGGTAATCTGCCGGAGGGGGATTCGATCACGGAGGGCATCTACATCAACTCCATTGCCCCTCCGATGATGCGTGAGTAGTCCACCATAGACCTTCGGGTCCATAGCTAGTAGATAGATGGCTTCTTCTCTCTCTTTGTTCTTCAATACCATGTTCTTCATGATCTTCATGGAGATCTATCCGATGTAATACTCTTTTGCGGTGTGTTTGTCGAGATCCGATGAATTGTGGGTTTATGTTCAGATTATCTATGAATATTATTTGAATCTTCTCTGAATTCTTATATGCATGATTTCATATCTTTGCAAGTCTCTTCGAGTTATTGGTTTGGTTTGGCCAACTAGATTGGTAATTCTTGCAATGGGAGAAGTGCTTAGTTTTGGGTTCAATCTTGCGGTGTCCTCACCCAGTGACAAAGTAGGGGTAGCGAGGCACGTATTGTATTGTTGCCATCGAGGATAAAAAGATGGGGTTTTCATCATATTGCTTGAGTTTATCCCTCTACATCATGTCATCTTACCTAATGCGTTACTCTGTTCTTCATGAACTTAATACTCTAGATGCAGGCAGGAGTCGGTCGATGTGTGGAGTAATAGTAGTAGATGCAGAATCGTTTCGGTCTACTTGACACGGACGTGATGCCTATATGCATAATCATTGCCTTGGATATCTTTATAATTATTCGATTTTCTATCAATTGCTCGACAGTAATTTGTTCACCCACCGTAATATTTGCCATCATGAGAGAAGCCTCTAGTGAAACCTATGGCCCCCGGGTCTATTTTCCATATTATATTTTCAGATCTATAAACCAATAATACCAAAAATATCTTGCAGCAATCTTTTTACTTTTAGTTTACTTTTCGTTTTAGCAATCCTATCTATCTATCTCTCTTAGATCTCATCCTTGCAAGTAACCGTGAAGGGATTGACAACCCCTTTATAGCGTTGGGTGCAAGTGTTTGATTATTTGTGTAGGTACATCCATTGGTGACTTGCTTGTATCTCCTACTGGATTGATACCTTGGTTCTCAACAACTGAGGGAAATACTTATCTACTTTGCTGCATCGCCCTTTCCTCTTCAAGGGAAAACCAACGCATGCTCGAGAAGTAGCAGTGGGGAAGGTTCCCGAGGCGGCCACAACCCACCAGGGCGCACCCGGGGCCCCTGGCGCGCCCTGGTGTCTTATGGGCAGCCTGGGCTCCCTCCTGGTTACTTCTTTGGCCCACTGGCCTTCTTATGGTCCAAAAAAATTCTCCAAAAATTTCGTCGCGATTGGACTCCGTTTGGTACTGATATTCGGCGAAGTAAAAAACAAGCAAAAAACAGCAACTGGCACTTGGCACTATGTCAATAGGTTAGTCCCAAAAAATGATATAAAGTTGCTATAAGATGATTGTAAAACATCCAAGAATGATAATATAACAGCATCGAACAAGCAAAAATTATAGATACGTTGGAGATGTATCAGCATCCCCAAGCTTAATTCCTACTCGTCCTCGAGTAGGTAAATGATAAAAACAGAATTTTTGATGTGAAATGTTGCCTAACATGTTCATCACATATTCTTTTGTTTTGTAGCATGGACATTTGGACTTCTAGATGGTTCAAAGCAATAGTCTTGTTTTGACATAAAGACTTTAATACTCAAGCATGCCAACAAGCAACCATGTCTTTCAAAATATCAACACTAAAGAAAGTTATCCCTAGCCCATCATGCTCAATCATTGATCCTGATGTCTACTATGCAACTTAATTCTTGTAGACTTTGTTGGGCCTCCAAGCGCAGAGTTTTGTAGGACAGTAGCAATTTTCCCTCAAGTGGATGACCTAAGGTTTATCAATCCGTGGGAGGTGTAGGATGAAGATGGTCTCTCTCAAACAACCCTGCAATCAAATACAAGAAATCTCTTGTGTCCCCAACACACCCAATACAATGGCAAATTGTATAGGTGCACTAGTTCGGCGAAGAGATGGTGATACAAGTGCAATATGGATGGTAGATATAAGTTTTTGTAATCTGAAAATATAAAAATAGCAAGGTAGCAAGTAACAAAAGTGAGCAAAAACGGTATTGCAATGCTTGAAAACAAGGCCTAGGGTTCATACTTTCACTAGTGCAAGTTCTCTCAACAATATTGACATAGTTGAATCATATGTAAATCCCTCACGTGCGACAAAGAGTTCACTCCAAAGTCACAAATAGCGGAGAACAAACGAAGAAATTATTGTAGGGTACGAAACCACCTCAAAGTTATCTTTTCCGATCAATCGTATGAGCTATCCCTATAAGTGTCACGAACAACCCTAGATTTCGTACTAAAATAACACCTTAAGATACACATCAACCAAAACCCTAATGTCACCGAGATACTCCAATGTCACCATGAGTACCCATGGGCTTGATTATACGATATGCATCACACAATTTCAGATTCATCAGGTTCAATCCAACACAAAGAACTTCAAAGAGTGCCCCAAAGTTTCTACCGGAGAGTCAAGACGAAAACATGTGCCAACCCCTATGCATAGATTCCCAAGGTCACGGAACCCGCAAGTTGATCACCAAAACATACATCAAGTGGATCAATAGAACATCCCATTGTCACCACGGATATCCCATCGCAAGACATACATCAAGTGTTCTCAAATCCTTTAAAGACTCAATCCGATAAGAAAACTTCAAAGGGAAAACTCAATTCATCACAAGAAGATAGAGAGGGGAAAACTCCATATGATTCATCTATATTAAAAAAGCTCGCGGTACAGCAAGATTGTGTCATCTCAAGAACACGAGAGAGAGAGAGAGATCAAACACATAGCTACTGGTACATACCCTCAGCCCCGAGGGTGAACTACTCCCTCCTCGTCATGGAGACCGCCGGGATGATGAAGATGGCCTCCTGTGATGGTTTCCCCCTCCGACAGGGTGCCGGAACGGGCTCCTGATTGATTTTTTGTGGCTACAGAGGCTTGCGGTGGCGGAACTCCCCATCTAGGGTTCTTTTCGGAGGTTTGGGTATTTATAAAAATTTTGGCATCGGTCTCATGTCAAGGGGGTGCCCGAGGGGCCCACAAGCCCGAAGCACCCTCCCTGGGGGGTAGGGCGCGCCTAGAGGGCTTGTGGCCTCCTCGTCCAGTTCCTGGCCCAGCTCTTGTGCTTCGGGGGTCTCTTTTGGTCCATAAAAAATCACCGTAAATTTTCAGCCCATTCCGAGAACTTTTATTTCTGCACAAAAAAAACGACACCACGGTAGTTCAGCTGAAAACAGCGTCAGTCCGGGTTAGTTCTAATCAAATCATACAAAAACCATATAAAATTGTTGTAAACATGGCATGAATACTTCATAAATTATAGATACATTGGAGACGTATCAGCATCCCCAAGCTTAATTCCTGCTCGTCCTCGAGTAGGTAAATGATAAAAGAAATAATTTATGAAGTGTGAATGCTAGCTACATTTTTATCAGTGTAATCTTTTTTATTGTGGCAAGAATATTCATATCCATAAGATTCAAAACAAGAGTTTAATATTGACATAAAAACAATAGTACTTCAAGCATACTAATAAAGCAATCATGTCTTCTCAAAATAACATGGCCAAAGAAAGTTATCCCTACAAAATCATATAGTCTGGCTATGCTCCATCTTCATCACACAAAGTATTAAATCATGCACAACCCCGGTTTTAGCCAAGCAATTGTTTCATACTTTAGTATTCTCAAACTTTTTCAACTCTCACGCAATACATGAGCGTGAGCCATGGATATAGCACTATAGGTGGAATAGAATATGGTGGTTGTGGAGAAGACAAAAAGAAGGAGATAGTCTCACATCAACTAGGCGTATCAACGGGCTATGGAGATGCCCATCAATAGATATCAATGTGAGTGAGTAGGGATTGCCATGCAACGGATGCACTAGATCTATAAGTGTATGAAAGCTCAAAAAAGAAACTAAGTGGGTGTGCAGCCAACTCGCTTGCTCACGAAGACCTAGGGCAATTTGAGGAAGCCCATCATTGGAATATACAAGCCAAGTTCTATAATGAAAAATTCCCACTAGTATATGAAAGTGTCAATATAGGAGACTCTCTATCATGAAGATCATGGTGCTACTTTGAAGCACAAGTGTGGAAAAAGGATAGTAGCATTGCCCCTTCTCTCTTTTCTCTTTTTTTCTCTTTTTTTCTTTTGGTGGGCTTCTTTGGCCTCTTTTATTTTTCATAAAGTCCGGAGACTCATCCCGACTTGGGGGGGAATCATAGTTTCCATCATCCTTTCCTCACATGGGACAATGCTCTAATAATGATGATCATCACACTTTTATTTATTTACAACTCAAGAATTACAACTCGATACTTAGAACAAAATATGACTCTATATGAATGCCTCCGACGGTGTACCGGGATGTGCAATGACTCAAGAGTGACATGTATAAAAAATATGAACGGTGGCTTTGCCACAAATACGATGTCAACTACATGATCATGCAAAGCAATATGACAATGATGATGCGTGTCATAAACGGAACGGTGAAAGTTGCATGGCAATATATCTCGGAATGGCTATGGAAATGCCATAATAGGTAGGTATGGTGGCTGTTTTGAGGAAGGTATATGGTGGGTTTAATGCACCGGCGAAAGTTGCGCGGTACTAGAGAGGCTAGCAAGGGTGGAAGGGTGAGAGTGCGTATAATCCATGGACTCAACATTAGTCATAAATAACTCACATACTTATTGCAAAAGTCTATTAGTTATCAAAACAAAGTACTACACGCATGCTCCTAGGGGAAGGGTTGGTAGGAGTTAACCATCGCGCGATCCCGACCTCCACACAAAGGAGGGCAATCAATAAATAAATCATGCTCCGACTTCGTCACATAACGGTTCACCATACGTGCATGCTACGGGAATCACAACCTTTAACACAAGTATTTCTACCAATCCACAATTACTCACTAGCATGTCTCTAATATTACCATCTTTATATCTCAAAACAATCATAAGGAATCAAACTTCTCATAGTATTCAATGCACTTTATATGAAAGTTTTTATTATATCCCTCTTGGATGCCCATTATATTAGGACTAAATTCATAACCTAAGAAAATTACCATGCTGTTTAGAGACTCTCAAAATAATATAAGTGAATCAAGAGAGTTCAATAATTTCTATAAAATAAAGCCACCGCCGTGCTCTAAAAAGATATAAGTGAAGCACTAGAGCATATTGCCTAGCTCAAAAGATATAAGTGAAGCACATAGAGTATTCTAATAAATTCACGATTCATGCGTGTCCCTCTCAAAAAGTGTGTACAACAAGGATGATTGTGGCAAACTAAAAAGCAAAGACTCATATCATACAAGACGCTCCAAGCAAAACACATATCATGTGGTGAATAAAAAAATAGCCTCAAGTAAATTTACCGATGGATTGAAGACGAAAGAGGGGATGCCTTCCGGGGCATCCCCAAGCTTAGGCTCTTGGTTGTCCTTGAATATTACCTTGGGATGCCTTGGGCATCCCCAAGCTTAGGCTCTTGCCACTCCTTATTCCATAGTCCATCAAATCTTTACCCAAAACTTGAGAACTTCACAACAGAAAACTCGTGAGATCCGTTAGTATAAGAAAATAAAATCACCACTTTAGGTACTGTTGTGAACTCATTATTTATTTATATTGGTGTAATATATACTGTATTCCAACTTCTCCATGGTTCATACCCCCCGATACTACCCATAGTTTCATCAAAATAAGCAAACAACACATAGAAAACAGAATCTGTCTAAAACAGAACAGTCTGTAGCAATCTGTAAACTTAGAATACTTCTGTAACTCTAAAAATTCTGAAAAATTAGGACAATCTTGGAAATTTTTATATCAATCGTGTGTAAAAAATTCAGATCCAATATATGCTTCTGTGAATTTATAAAATTCCTGGACTGGGCGTCAAAGTTTCTGTTTTTCAGCAAGATCAAATCAACTATCACCGTAGACCATCCCAAAGGTCTTACTTGGCACAAACACTAATTAAAACACTAAAACACAATTACTACAGAGGTAATAATGTGTAATTTATTCAAGAACAGAAACAAAACAAAAAAAACATAAAAATAAAATTGGGTTGCCTCCCAACAAGCGCTATTGTTTAACGCCCCTAGCTAGGCATAATGATTTCAATGATGCTCGTATAGGAAATAGTATTTGAGACATGCAAAAGAGCATCATGAATCACATGACAAGCACATTTAAGTCTAACCCACTTCCTATGCATAGGGATTTTGTGAGCAAACAATTCATGAGAACAAGAATCAACTTGCATAGGAAGGCAAAACAAGAATATCTTCGAAAATTTGAACACATAGAGAGGAAACTTGATATTATTGCAATTCCTACAAGCATAAGTTCCTCCCTCATAATAATTTTCAGTAGCATCATGAAGTAATTCAACAATATAACTATCACATACAACATTCTTTTCATGATGCACAAGCATAGAATTTTTATCACTCTCCACATAAGCAAATTTATTCTCATTCATAATAGTGGGAGCAAACTCAACAAAATAATTATCATGAGGTACTTGATAGACATAACCACTTTGAATATTAAAATCACGATAACAAGTTTCATGGTTACTATCACTCTTTATATCATACATGTCATCATCATAATCATCATAGGTAGGAGGCATGCAATCATCATAATAGTTTTGCTCATCAAAACTTGGGGGACTAAAAATATCATATTCATCAAACATAGCATCCCCAAGCTTGTGGCATTGAATATCATTAGCATCATGGATATTCAGAGAATTCATACTAACAATATTTCTATCATGCTCATCATTCAAGGAATTCTCATCAAGTATTTTCATAAATTCTTCCTCTACCAATTGAGCACAATTTTCCGAACCATCATTTTCACCAAAGACATTAAAGAGACGAAACAATTGATCCAACCTAAACTCCATTTTTTTATAGTTTTATTTTATAAAACCAAACTAGTGAAAAACAAGAAACTAAAAGATTTGATTGCAAGATCTAAAGATATACCTTCAAGCACTCACCTCCCCGGCAACGGCGCCAGAAAAGAGCTTGATGTCTACTACGCAACTTTATTCTTGTAGACTTTTTTGGGCCTCCAAGCGCAGAGTTTTGTAGGATAGTAGCAATTTTCCCTCAAGTGGATGACCTAAGGTTTATCAATCCGTGGGAGGTGTAGGATGAAGATGGTCTCTCTCAAACAATCCTGCAATCAAATACAAGAAATCTCTTGTGTCCCCAACACACCCAATACAATGGCAAATTGTATAGGTGCACTAGTTCGGCGAAGAGATGGTGATACAAGTGCAATATGGATGGTAGATATAAGTTTTTGTAATCTAAAAATATAAAAATAGCAAGGTAGCAAGTAACAAAATTGAGCAAAAACGGTATTGCAATGCTTGAAAACAAGGCCTAGGGTTCATACTTTCACTAGTGCAAGTTCTCTCAACAATACTGACATAGTTGAATCATATGTAAATCCCTCACGTGCGACAAAGAGTTCACTCCAAAGTCACAAATAGCGGAGAACAAATGAAGAAATTATTGTAGGGTACGAAACCACCTCAAAGTTATCTTTTCCGATCAATCGTATGAGCTATCCCTATAAGTGTCACGAACAGCCCTAGAATTCGTACTAAAATAACACCTTAAGATACACATCAACCAAAACCCTAATGTCACCTAGATACTCCAATGTCACCACGAGTACCCATGGGCTTGATTATACGATATGCATCACACAATTTCAGATTTATCAGGTTCAATCCAACACAAAGAACTTCAAAGAGTGCCCCAAAGTTTCTACCGGAGAGTCAAGACGAAAACATGTGCCAACCCCTATGCATAGATTCCCAAGGTCACGGAACCCGCAAGTTGATCACCAAAACATACATCAAGTGGATCAATAGAACATCCCATTGTCACCACGGATATCCCATCACAAGACATACATCAAGTGTTCTCAAATCCTTTAAAGACTCAATCCGATAAGAAAACTTCAAAGGGAAAACTCAATTCATCACAAGAAGATAGAGAGGGGAAAACTCCATATGATTCATCTATATTAATAAAGCTCGCGGTACATCAAGTTCGTGTCATCTCAAGAACACGAGAGAGAGAGAGAGAGATCAAACACATAGCTACTGGTACATACCCTCAGCCCCGAGGGTGAACTACTCCCTCCTCGTCATGGAGACCGCCGGGATGATGAAGATGGCCTCCTGTGATGGTTTCCCCCTCCGGCAGGGTGCCGGAACGGGCTCCCGATTGATTTTTCGTGGCTACAGAGGCTTGCGGCGGCGGAACTCCCCATCTAGGGTTCTTTTCGGAGGTTTGGGTATTTATAAGAATTTTTGGCGTCGGTCTCACGTCAAGGGGGTGCCCGAGGGGCCCACAAGCCCGAAGCACCCTCCCTGGGGGGTAGGGCGCGCCTAGAGGGCTTGTGGCCTCCTCGTCCACTTCCTGGCCCAGCTCTTGTGCTTCGGGGGTCTCTTTTGGTCCATAAAAAATCACCGTAAATTTTCAGCCCATTCCGAGAACTTTTATTTCTGCAAAAAAAAACGACACCACGGTAGTTCTGCTGAAAACAGCGTCAGTCCGGGTTAGTTCTAATCAAATCATACAAAAAACATATAAAATTGTTGTAAACATGGCATGAATACTTCATAAATTATAGATACGTTGGATACGTATCAGATCCATTCATGAAACACACTCAAATATTAACTACGCCCAATGCACAAGTATGATCGTAGTGCCCCCTAGTTGGTGCTTTATAAGAGAAGATGGAGACTCAAATTAAAAATAAAAATTGCATAAAGTAAATAGATAGTCCCTTCGCAGAGGGAAGTAGGGATTTGTGGAGGTGCGAGAGCTCAAAGTTTAAATTGAGAGAGAAAAATATTTTGGGTGTCATGCCTTTCCTATCAACGAAAACGACAAAGTAGTTCTCAATACTTTCCATGCTAGATATATCATAGGCGGTTCCCAAACATAAATTAAAGTTTATTCCTTTTTCCACCATTCTTTCACAATCCATGGCTAGCCGTATCCACGGTTGCCTTCTATACCAACACTTTCCAAGGAATTTATTATTTGACAACATAAAGTAAATTTCTTTTTCATTTTGGGACTGGGCATCCCTATTACCGCCGTACTCTCGTGCAATGACAAGTGAATAAACACTCATCTTGAGAATAAGACATCTAGCATGGAAAAATATTGGATACCCCCTACCGTTTCATGAGCGGTACGAGCACACAAAAAGGACATTTATTTTGAAAATTAGATATGGCACATACAAATTTGCTTAGAACGGCATGGACATACCGCATATAGGTAGGTACGGTGGACTCATAAGGCAAAACTGGGTTTAAGGATTTTGGATGCACAAGTAGTATTTCTACTTAGTACAAGTGGAGGCTAGCAAATAGATTGAGAAGCAACCAACCAAGAAACGAAAATTCTCATAAACGGGCATTGAGCATAACTAACACCGAATAATGCACCATAAGTAGGATGTAATTTCATTGCATAACTATTGACTTTCATACTTGCATAGGGAATCACAAACCTTAACACCTATATTCTTACTAAAGCATAATTACTCACCAACATGACTCACATATCACTATCATCATGTCTCAAAACTATTACAAGGAATCAAGTTTAATTTGTCCAATGATATTCATGAAAGTTTTTATTATATCCCCCTTGAATATCTATCACTTTGGGACTAGTTTCATATATTGCCATTGCTTTTGACAAGCTCAAACAAATTTAAGTGAAGAACATGAGCATAAAGATTTCATCTCTCAAAATAATATAAGTGAAGCATGAGAGGATTTCTTAAAAAATTACTAACTCTCATATTAATCTAAGTGAATCATGGGAGTATTTCTTCAAAATTTCAAAGCACACCGTGCTCAAAAAGATATAAGTGAAGCACTAGAGCAATTCCATAGCTCAAAAAAATTAAGTGAAGCATAAAGAGCAATTCTAACAAATCATACCATAATTTTGGCTCTCTCAAATAGGTGTGTCCAGCAAGGATACTAGTGACAAACTAAAAATCAAAGAAATCAAAGACTCAAATAATACAAGACGCTCCAAGCAAAACTCATGATATGTGACGAATAAAAATATAGCTCCAAGTAAAATACCGATGGTCGTTAGAAGAAAGAGGGGATGCCACTCGGGGCATCCCCAAGCTTAGTTGCTTGTTTATCTTTGTATATATCTTGGGGGTGATGTAGCATCCCCAAGCTTAGGCTCTTTTCACTCCTTATTCCTTCATCCATCGTGATCTCACCCAAAACTTGAAAACTTTAATCACACAAAACACAAAAAAATCTTCGTGAGATCCGTTAGTATAAGAAAGCAAATCACCACTTTAAGTAATGTTGCAAACTCATTCAAATTTTATTATTGCATTATATCTACTGTATTTTAAATTTATCATGGCTTATACCCTTCAATACAACCCATAGATTCATCAAAACAAGCACACAATGCAACGAAAACAGAATCTGTCTTAAACAGAACAGTCTGTAGTAATCTGTACTCTAACCATACTTTTGTAACTCTAAAAATTCTGAAAAAATAGGACAAGGTAAATAATTTGTATATAAATACTGTTTTAAAATTTCAGATCATTATCACACTCCAGTAAAAAAATGAAAATTCGCGCACTGGAGGAAAAGTTTTTGTTTCAGATTCAGCATTGTTTCTACTCATCTTATGAATCATCCTAAAGGCTTTACTTGGCACAAACACTAAATAAAACATAAAAAAAAACAATCATAACAGAGGAATAATTGTTTAAACACTCAAAAACAGAAATAAAAAAGATGAAAACAAATTTATTCATTGGGTTGCCTCCCAACAAGCGCTATCGTTTTACGCCCCTAGCTAGGCATAAATCATAGATTCAAGTATTGTCATCTTCGGTTTTTGCTACATAGGATGCTCTCATGATTGATTCATATGGTGGATTAATTCTTGTTCTAGGTAAGTGTTCCATACCCTTTCTTAGTGGAAACTAAAATTTAATATTGCCTTCTTTCATATCAATCACGGCACCTATAGTGCGTAAAAACGGTCTACCAAGTATGATGGGACAAGAATGATTGCAATCAATATCAAGAACAATGAAATCTATGGGCACATAGTTCCTATTTGCAAGAATAAGAACATCATTAATTCTTACCAAAGGCTTTTTAATAGTAGAATCCGCCAAGTGCAAATTAAGAGAACATTCTTCAATATTGGTAAGACCAAGCACATCACACAGAGACTTCGGAATCGTGGAAACGCTAGCACCCAAATCACATAAAGCAAAGCAATCATAATTTTTAATCTTGACCTTAATTGTAGGTCACCACTCATCATGTAATTTTCTAGGAATCGAAATCTCTAACTCCAACTTTTCTTCAAAAGATTTCATCATGGCATCAACGATATGTTTAGTAAAAGCTTTATTTTGTTCATATGCATGGGGTGAATTTAACATGGATTGCAGCAAAGAAATACATTCAATCAAAGAGCAACTATCATAATTAAAATCTTTGAAATCCAAAATAGTGGGCACATCACTAGTAAAAGTTTTGACCTCTTCAAACCCACTTTCATCATTTTTTCATCAAGATTTTCACTCTCCAAATTATTGGGACGCCTTCTAGCTAAAGTTGACTCTACTTCAGTCCCTTTATCATCAATTTTAATATTACTAAACAAGGAATCAATAGAAGAAACGCCAATCACTTTAAGATCTTCATCATTTTTCTGAAAGCAATCACTAGAAAACGCTTTTTCTAAAAATTCTCTTTTAGCTCTAAGCATGGCGGTTCTTTTCCTACTTTCATCCATAGAAACATATAAATATTTAATTGATTCATCAATCTTAGGTGCAAAAGCTTTCAACTTGAGATTTTCTACATCATGAGAAATTCTATCAATGCTTCTAGACATATCATCAATCTTATTCAACTTTTCTTCTATCGTAGTATTGAAAACCTTTTGTGCATTGATAAATTCTTTCATATTACTCTCAAGATCAGAGGGGTTCCTATTATTATTGTAAGAAGAATTACCATATGAATTGCCATAATTATTAGAGGAGTTTCCAGGAAAAGGCCTAGGATTAAAATTACCTCTATAAGCATTGTTATTAAAATTGTTTCGCGAGATGAAATTCACATCTACGGAATCACTATTTTGCTCAATCAAGGTAGACAAAGGCACATCATTAAGATCAATATGAGCATTTTTACTAGCAACTAATTTCATTAAAGCATCAACTTTTTCACTCAAAGTACTAATTTCTTCGACCGAATTAACCTTTTTGCTAGTAGGTGCTCTTTCAGTATGCCATTGTGAATAATTTGCCATAATATTATCTAGCAATTTAGCAGGTTCACCCAAAGTAATTTCCGTAAAAGTACCAACCACGGCGGAATCTAAAAGATTTCTAGAGACAAAATTCAATCCCGCATAAAAAAATTGTATGATCATCCAAAGATTTAAACCATGAGTAGGGCAATTTCTTAGCATCAATTTCATTCTTTCCCAAGATTATGCAACATGTTCGTGCTCAAGTTGCTTAAAATTCATGATTTGAGTTCTAAGGGAGATAATTTTCGCGGGCGAAAAATACTTAGTAATAAAAGCATCCTTGCACTTATTCCAAGAATCGATACTATTGCGAGGCAAAGAAGAAATCCAAATTTTTGCACGATCCCGCAAGGAGAAAGGAAATAATTTCAACTTTACTATATCATTGTCCATATATTTTTTCTTTTGCATATCACACAATTCTACGAATGTGTTTAGATGGGACGCGGCATCCTCATTAGGAGTACCGGATAATTGATCTTTCATGACAAGATTCAACAAAGCGGCATTAATATCACAAGACTCCGCACTAGTGGCGGGAGGAGCAATCGGAGTAATAATAAAATCATTATTATTAGTATTGGAAAAATCACACAATTTAGTATCTTCTTGAGTCATCGTGACTACGCAAACAGGATTGCAAGCAAACAAGAGATCTGACGAGGGAAAGGCAAACGAAAAAGAGGGTGAATAAAACGGAAAATTTGGTGAAGTAGGGGAGAGGAAAACGGGAGGCAAATGGAAAATAATGTAATTGCAAGGAGATGAGATTTGTGATTAGGAACCTGATAGATGTTGATGGTGTCTCCTCGGCGCCAGAGATTGGCACGTTGAAGAGACTGCTTCCTCCCCGGCAACGGCGCCAGAAATTCCTTTGACGTGGCTTGAGACTGCGTCGGTATTTACCCAAAGAGGAAGGGATGATGCAGCACAGCGACGGTAAGTATTTCCCTCAATTATGAAACCAAGGTATCGAACCAGTAGGAGGATCACGCAACACTATGTAAACAACACCTGCACACAAAGAACAAATACTTGCAACCCGACGCGAAAGAGAGGTTGTCAATCTCTCCACGGTAAAAAGATAGATTAGGTTGTGATAGACTGGATAGATAGATCTCGCAAGAACACAAAATAAAAGAGGCAAATAAAAAGTGCAGCAAGGTATTTTTGGGTTTTTGGAATAATAGATCTGAAAACAAAAGCGGAAAAGATAGATCGGAAAGCAATATGTTGGAAAAGTAGACCCGGGGGCCATAGGTTTCACTAGTGGCTTCTCTCATCAGTATAGCACACGGTGGGTGAACAAATTACTGTTGGGCAATTGATAGAAGATCAAATAATCATGACAATATCCAAGGCGATGATCATTATATAGGCATCACGTCCAAGATTAGTAGACTGAAACGATTCTGCATCTACTACTATTACTCCACACATCGACCGCTATCCAGCACGCATCTAGTGTATTAAGTTCATGGAAAAACAGAGTAATGCAATAAGAACGGTGACATGATGTAGACAAGATCTATTCATGTAGGAATAGACCCCATCTTGTTATCCTTAATAGCAACGATACATGTGTGCCTCGCTGCCCCTTCTGTCACTGGGAGAGGACACCACAAGATCGAACCCATAACAAAGCACATTTTCCCATGGAAAGAAAAATCGATCTAGTTGACCTAACTAAACCAAAGATTCGAAGAAGAAATACGAGGCTATAAGTAATCATGCATATAAGAGATCAAAGAAGACTCAAATAATATTCATGGATAGAAACTGATCATGAACTCAAAATTCATCGGATCCCAACAAACACACAGCAAAAAGTCATTACATCAAATAGATCTCCAAGAGACCATTGTATTGAGAATCAAAAGAGAGAGAGAAAGCCATCTGGCTAATGCCTACGGACCCGTAGGTCTATGGTGGACTACTCACGCATCATCGGAGAGGCACCAATGAGGATGATGAACCCCTCCGTGATGGTGTTAGATTGGATCTCGCGGTTCTGGAACTTGTGGCGGCTAGATGTATTTTTTGTCGACTCATCTAGGGTTTCTGGAATATTTGGGTATTTATAGAGCTCAGAGGTGGTGGAGAAGGTTCCCGAGGCGGCGACAACCCACCAGGGTGCACCCGGGGCCCCTGGCGCACCCTTGTGTCTTGTGGGCGGCCTTGGCTCCCTCATGCTTACTTCTTTGGCCCACTGGCCTTCTTCTCGTCCAAAAAAATTCTCCAAAAATTTTCGTCGCGATTGGACTCCGTTTGGTACTGATATTCTGCGAAGTAAAAAACAAGCAAAAAACAGCAACTGGCACTTGGCACTATGTCAATAGGTTAGTCCCAAAAAATGATATAAAGTTGCTATAAAATGATTGTAAAACATCCTAGAATGATAATATAACAACATGGAACAAGCAAAAATTATAGATATGTTGGAGATGTATCATTTACCACAATCATTTTTTGCTAGACACACCTATTTAAGAGAGACACACCTTCATCATAATTTGTTAGAATACTCTATGTGCTTCACTTATATCTTTTGAGCTTAGCAGTTGCTCTAGTACTTCACTTATATCTTTTTGAGCACGGTGGCGTGTAGATTTTATAGAAATGATTTCACTCCTGTTCTTCACTTATATTTGTTTGAGTGTTAATAAATAGTGACGGTAATTTGCATGGGTCATAAGACTAGTCCAAAAATATTAGGTATTCAATGAGTGATAATCAAAACCATCAAGTAGCACATATAGAGAAATTGTGGGTTAATGATATTGATGTGGCAATATGAAAAAGGTATGAGTTCTTAATTGTTGATCCGTATAAGTGTCGATATTAAGATAGGTTAACTTTTTGTTCATCTAAAAATTAAAGAGGCATGGTGATGATGTGTGAGCATTTCTATTCCTCGTTGAAATCCTAGTGTTGTTTCGGGTCGAAAGCGCGCGATGGTTTACTCCTACCAATCTCTTCCCTCGGGGCATGCGAGTAGTGCTTTGATTTATGATAAAACTAATAAAACTTTGCAATAAGTATATGAGTTCTTTATGACTAATGTGAAACCATGGACATACGCAAACCTCACCTTCTCATATTTGCTAGCCTCTTCGGTACCGTGCATAGCCCATTCCCACCTCGAGGATCGGTGCAACTTTCGCCGGTGCATCCAAACCCCGTGACATGATACGCTATGTTGCACATAAGCCTCATTATATCTTCCTCAAAATAGCCACCATACCTACCTATCATGGCATTTCCATAGCCATTCCGAGATATATTGCCATGCAAATTCCATCGTCACTTCACATGACTAGTTCGTTCATCATCATATTGCTTTGCATGATCATATAGAGCTAACATAGTATTTGTGGCAAAGCCACCGTCCATCATATTTTTTGATACATGTCACGCTAGATCATTTGCATATCCTGGTACACTGCCAGAGGCATTCATACAGGGTAATATCTTCGTATCAGTTCTCCATATCGAGTTGTAAGTAAATAAAAGTGTGTTGATCGTCATTGTTAGAGTATTGTCCCAGTGAGGAAATAAAGATGGGGGAGGCCAAATGAGCCCACCATTCTGAATAAAAAATGAGAGAAAATGAGAGAAGGGACTTTGCTACTATCTTTTACCACACTTGTGCCTCAAAGTGGCACTTTGCTCCTCATGTAGAGAGTCTCATGATATGTCATTTTCACATGCTAGTGGGAATTATCTTTTCATTATTACAAACTTGGCTCGTATATTCCTATGACGGGCTTCCACAAATGCCCGAGGTCTTCATGAGCAAGCAAGTTGGATGCACACCCCACTTAGCTTCATTTGAGCTTTCATACACTTATAGCTCTAGTGCATCATTTGCATGGCAATCCCTACTCCTTGCATTGACATCTATCGATGGGCATCTCCATAGCCCGTTGGTACGCCTAGTTGATGTGAGACTATCTTCTCCACTTTTTTCCCCTTTGATATCTACCACCATACTCTATTCCACCTAAATGCTATGTCCAATGGATCACGCTCATGTACTGCGTGAAGAATAAAAAGTTGATGCATATTGAAAAAGTATGATCCAATTGCCTGACTTGGACACCGTGGTGATTGACATTTGTATTAATGTGGTGAAGATAGAGCCATGCCTTGCTAATATAATAAGATAAATGGGGGGTAAACATTCCTTGAGGATCGTATACTTTGAAAGATTGATGATTTTGTTTCTTATACTTTAACTATTGCTATCTTAATATTTGTTGATTCATCGTTTCTCAATGAGCATACATGCATAAGATCACATAATGGATAGCATGTCACATCAAAAATTCTATTTTTATCATTTACCTACTCGAGGACGAGCATGAATTAAGCTTGGGGATGCTTGATACGTCTCCAACGTATCTATAATTTGTTTATTGTTCCATGCTGATATATTATCATTCTAGGATACTTTTTGGGTCTTTATTTACCAATTTATAATATTTTTTAGCACTAACCTATTGACCCAGTGCCTAGATCCAGTTGTTGTTTTCTGCATGTTTTTCACTTTTCAGGTTTACATTACCAAACGAAGTCCAATTGCAACGAAACTTTTTGATGATTTTTTCTGGACCAAAAGAAGACCTGGAAGCTTAGGAAGGAGGCCGGGAGCCTCATGAGAGCCCCACAAGCCAACATGGCGCGCCCTGGGGTGCCGCGCCCTGATGGCTTGTGCCTCCCTCGGGCGTCTCCCGACGCCCCTCTCTGGCTTATAAATTCTCATCTATCCCAAAAAAACTAGAGGCAAGCCCGAAACTCTTTTTACGCCGCCAAAAGTCTCTGTTCCATCGCGAGGCCATCTGGAGCTCCGTTCCGGCACCCTGCCAGAGGGGAGATCGATCACGGAGGGCCTCTACATCAACCTTGCTGCCCTCATGATGATGTGTGAGTAGTTCACCACAGACCTGCGGGTACATAGCTAGTACCTAGATGGCAATCTCTCTATCTCTTGATCTTCAATACAATGGTCATCGCATCTTCGCTTTGATCTATCCGATGTAATCCTATTGTGCGGTGTGTTTGTTGGGATCCGATGAATTATGGGTTTATGTTCAGATTACTCATGAAAAGTATTTGAGTCACCTCTGAATATTAAGATTCTTATTTGCATGATCATTATAGCTTAGTAATGCTTTCCGATTTATCGATGTGCTTTGGCCAAGTAGATTGATCTATTTTCAGTGGGAGTGGTGCGTTGTGGTAGGTTCAACCTGGCGAGTTTCTATATCCCAGTGACAAAGTAGGGGACAAGATGCGTCTTTGTGTTATTGCTACTAAGGATAACACGATGGAGTTCATTCATATTGCTTGAATTTACTTTGTCTACATCATGTCATCGTTCTCCATGCATTACTCTGTTTTACTTAATACTTTAGATGCATGCTAGATAGCGGTCGATGAGTGGAGTAATAGTAATAGGTGCAGGCAGGAGTCGGCCTATTTGTTTACGGACATGATGCCTATATACACATGATCATTGCCGTGAAAATCGCATAACTATCCGCTTTTCTATCAATTGCCCAACAGTAATTTGTTACCCACCGTATGTTGCCTACATGAGAGATGCCGCTAGGGAAAACTATGGCCCCCGGGTCTATTCACTTATATATTTACAAACGCTACTATTACATTGCTGCCTTTATTTATTTTTTTATTTTATTTTGCAATTTACAATTATCTACAATTATCTACACAACTCATTTGCTTGCAAATAACGAGATCAAGGGGATTGACAACCCTCTTGTCCGCATTGGGTGCAAGTTGTTTGTTCTTTTGTGTGCGGCTGCTGAAGACGGTTGAGGATTGATATTCCTATTGGTTCGATAAACCTTGGTTTCATAACTGAGTGAAATACTTACCCACTTTGTGTTGCGATAACCTATTCCTCTTCACGGGAAACCCAACGCAGATCACGAGTATCATAGTGTTGTGGAGATAGATACTAAGGTATCAGAGGAAGGTGAAGTCAAGTTCTCCAAGTTCTTTATGGTTTTGAAGCCTTGCATCAATGGCTCAAAGCAGGGTGCCGTCCATATTTGAGCATAGACTCGTCTTTTTGACAGGCAAGTGGAATGGTCAGTTGGCAGCATGCAATGCTCTAGATGGACACAACTATATGTTCCCTGTTGCTGTTGGCTTGTTTCAGTCAGAAACAGAGGCTTCATGGACATGGTTCATGATGCAGTTGAAAAGATGCCTAGGGCCAGTGTCACCTTTAGCTATACACACAGATGCATGTAAGGGGCTGGAAAATGCAGTGAAAAATGTTCTCCCACATGCTGAGCAGAGGGAGTGCTTCGGCCATTTGTGGATGAATTTGATCAAAAAAATTAGAGGAGAAGAATTTGGGCGCATGTGGCCAGCAGCAAGATCTTACACTAGATAGACATGCACATATCATCTTGGTAAGATAATGGTAGCATGCGACGAGTTTGGTCCATGGATGAACACGTACCATTCTTTGTTATGGTACAGGTCAGGATTCAACACTGCCATCAAGTGTGATCATATCAACAACAATTTGGCCGAAAGTTTCAACAACAAGGTGAAGCAGTTAAAAGATTTGCATGTGCATGACATGGTTGACCAAATCAGGATCATGCTCATGCGGTTGTGGGAATTGAGAAGAAGGATAGGTGATTGTCTGCAAGGTGATAAGCTTCCAGCAGTGGTACAACAGGTGATCAACAGGAGCAGAAGTCTTTCACATTTGTCTGTTGAAAAATCTTCACTTTGGGGTGCTGAAGTTAGAGATAACAAAACTGAAAGGAGGCATGTTGTTAACACTGGATTGCATGATTGCACTTGCCTCGAGTGGCTACACACTGGTAAACCATGTGAGCATGCCATTCTTTTCTTAGCCTCCTAACCGAAGATAAACATGTAGAAACTGAAACTGTTGTCAACATTCAGATTGAAGAAACTCATGTCGAGGTGCACACCGAAGAAACTGAAACTGCTGTCAACATTCAGACTGAAGAAACTCATGTCGAGGTGCACACCAAAGAAACTGAAACTGTTGTCAACATTCAGACTGAAGAAACTGCTCTCGAGGGTCAAACTGAAAAAATTGAATCACTTGTGTGTGTTGACGAGGTGTTGAAACTAGTAAAGAAAACCAAGATGACTAGTGAACTTGTGTGTGTAGTAGAACCAAAAACAAGAAGTGCCAAGGCGAAGAAGGGCACACGGCGTGGTAGGAAGAGGAAGAACAGAGAACTATTTGAAAATTTGTGTCATGTAATAATATTTGTAACTTGGTGCGTACTGGTACGCACTATGTATCCTCGTATTTCTATTCGAACTTGTTTGGTCATTATTTTAAATTCAAATTTGGACTCAAATTTGAATTAGGGCTGGGGTATTGATGTTTCAATGCTATCTCAACTCCCTCAACTCAAATATGTTTGTTAGCTGATGAATCTGAGCCCTTTTGCTAAGTTAAACTCATAGTCATGAAAAGTGTTTCAAATGACCTCCAAAGGTAGGGTAAATGGCCTCATTTCTAAGCAAGTTTTTTTTGCACCTTGTCTAAATCAGCCAAATAAATTTTCTACACATCTATCCTACCTATATAGTGTAAACCTGAAGTCTCACTATTTATTGAATTAATCTTCTATTATTTTGTTTTCAAAAACCCACCTACTCTCGGGCGCCCCCTACTCTCTCCCTTGAAATCCATACTACATTGTTCGAGGAATGACAATTGAGTGAAGGATTTTTTTGTAAAAATGTATGTAAACCATATTTATGTTTTCTCGTTACTATACGACATAAGAAGACTATGTGTGCAAGTTTTATATTTTTTTGATTTTTTTTGAATTAGTTATGCTCAACCCTAATCACATAAACCCTCTCAAAACCCCTCAAAACCTCTCAAAACCCCGCACACTTCCGGGCCGTCGATCGTTGTGCATGGACGGTTGACATTAGGCGCTAGGGTTAGCTATAGTGTCCATCGATCCGCATGAGACGCGTTGATTGGCTGAATCAGTGGGGTTTGGATCATCCTCTCTCGTTGGGGCATCAGGACCGTTCATTTAAATCCCACGGCACGAGTTGACGCGGTGCATGGACCAAGCTTACGCAGTGTCCGTTCCATCGCTGCATGCATGCCCACCCACCCGCAGCGCCCGTTGCAGCATGCATGACCCCTCGCAGCGCCCGTGCCCGTTGCATGCATGCCCACTCGCCCACGCGCACTGCCCTGCTCCGTCGCGCCCTCGACTTAGCCCTGCTCCGCCACCCCTCTCGGCGCAGTAAAGTGTCGCATGACAACCATTAGCACCGATGCAGTGTTGTATCAAGGCGTGCAGACCACGATGCAGCGGGCAGACCACAATGCAGAGACGCTAAAAAAACATGGGCAGCCCCCTTTCCCATGGGCAAATTAAGGCGTCCATTATTGTCACATTTCCCACCGGGCACTTTCCCACCGGGCGCCCCTTTCCCACCACGATGAAGGGCAAACGGCGTGCAACATGGACCTATTAACCCCACCTCTTCTACCTCTAACCATCGCACCTCTCTCCCCTCTCAATCCCCAAACTCCACACTCGCATCTCAGATCCAAGCCACGCCCCACCCCACCCCACCGGCACCATGTAGTACGTCGGTCCAACCTTCCTCATGCCGAACATCATGTCGGAGAGGGAGTACCCCGCCGGGGTCATGGTCGAGAACGAGCTCCGGGTTTGGGCAATCTCGAGGTGGAGGGATGCGATGGAGTTTGCGACCGTGTTCATTAGGGCCGGTTACCGTCACTTACCTCCCGGCTCTCCGCTCATGTTCAACATCAGGGAGGCTCGCATTGGAGGAAGTGGCCTCATCGTCCACTTCACCAATCCCTTTGATGCATACCATCTCCTCGGCCGGTCCTTCTTCTGTGGGTGTGAGTTCATCGCGTTCTCAACATACAACATCTTCAGCCAGCTTGACTACATCTTCCCCACCCTGGGCCACATGCACTCTCTCGCCCTCCCCAACCCGCCGGAGGATAAGGAGTGAAGACGTATCCATGTCGCCCCCTCCCCATGGTTGATGATGTGCAAGCTATGTCTATGTTCTAAGGGTGTGATGTCCATGTAGTTTTTTTAATTATTAGTAATGAGTTGTAAGGCGGGCTGGGAAGTTCTAAGTTGTGAGAGCCCAAGTTATGAGGGTGATGTTCGTGCTACTATATATCTATGTTATGTTCGTGCTAATATATGTATGTTTCTTTCAAGTAATAGTGTGCTTTTTCTTTATCTTTACTCCTTGCATTTTTTAATATGTTTCATATGTTGTAAAGGGGGCTGGGAAGTTCTAATTTTTATGTATTTATCAGTCATGCAAGTAACACCACATGGAGCAAAAATTTTGTAGGAGTAACAAATATTTCCATGAACCATTCAACACTTAACAGAAGTATTATTTTTCAAAGGTTAAAAGAAGAAAAGTTTATGTTTGAGTTAAGACAAGTAAAACAAGTACTCCCCCCTTTCCGATTTATAGGGCTTATCTCAAAATTTTCAGATTCCCATTATATAAGGCTCATTTTGAGTCCAATTGAGTTAAAGAGCTTTGAGTCCCACACCACATTTAATGGGAATTATTGGTCATGCATGCATCTTTTTCTACATGCACCATGCAAATCCAATGAGAGAGAGGGTGTTGCACTTATTGCATCGGGAGTTTAATAAGTTAGAAATATTTCATTGGGCAATTTTGTATCCACAAAACTCGTGTCATCCACTCACAGTCTACCTTGGTTGATGAGATTTCAGATTTGAGCCCTATAAACCGGAAAGGAGGGAGTAAAACATGTGCTAACTCTTTGCATTTTGCCGCATTTTTATTTACATTGTTCCATAAACAAAAATTTGGCCAAAGTAAAAACAAGTAAAGAAGTGTATGTTTGTTAGAGGTTTATTTGCCGAAGCAACATTTTATTTAGAGGTTTTAGTCGAAGCATTTTTTGCTAAACATGGGTGCCTCTATGCTATAAAAAAGGGCTGGTGCCCCTACGCGGGTGGGCTGGTTTCTCTTTGGGCCTGGTTATTTTCTCATGGCCCAACATCTATTCGGCGGCCCAGATTTTTTTTACTAGAAAATGAATTTGGGTGTGCACTCTGTTAACTGAAGAACAAAAACAGGGGCATGAACACTGAATATTTTCCAAATTGCTGCTTCGATTCAGTTACATGAAACTTGGCATGGCGCACAGATCGCGTCCTCTGCCCTGATAGGCCTAAATGCCCATTCTAATGACGGATGAACAACAAGTAAAAGAAAAACAGAGCAATGATGCAACAATAGAACCCCCCCTGCCATGATATTTGCTTGCTTCTGCAAATCAATCATCTGCATTAGATGTTTCTTGATCTTCTTCAGTTCCTCGTTCAGTACGGACTCTGTGTGCAGTTCAGCATTGCGCGCATACCTTGCCATTGGCAGGACTCTGCCCGCCCCTCTGTCCGAGCTCCCCAAATTCTCCACAGTAATTGGCGGCACCCTGCCCAAATTGAGCTCCCAGGTTGCGGCCCCGCTCGAATCAATGTAGCCCTCAAACTGAATCCTCTCGATATAATCATCCATCCACTCGAAATGGGTACATTTCTTCAGGATCTGAAAACAACAACACGAACCCTAAATCCCAAATTCGACGAGAAAAAACGAAATATGGAGAAATCAGAGCAAACGACAGCGAAAGAACGGGCTAAGAACTGAGATCTAACCTTGCCATCCCTTCCTGCCTGCTCAAGCATTTCACAAATTCGCGTCCAAGATTGCCATTGTCATCAGTCTTACTGACCCACCGTTTAAGAGGCTCTGGACGTGGGCAGTCAGGGCACCTTGTGAGCGGCACTGGACCATACTGTCGCCATTTTGAATGTGTGGCGGAGGAGGTAGATATCTGCGCTAGGTCGCCGAAGAAGAGAAAGATTGGGGAAAGGGGAAGCAATGGGTGGCGGCGGGCGGACGGGCACGGGCGCTCGTCTCTTCTAGCTGCGAAGAGGTGGGTCCCGCGCTTACGTGGACAAGTGGTGGATCCCGCGCTTACGTGGATAAGTGGTGGGTCCAACCCCTAACAGCTAACGAGGGCATCAGTTGAGTTTAAGGACCATGTTGTGCCTGGGCTATTTACACGCTCAAATGTGTCGCACCACAGCCATTCACTCAAACAACGTCGCACTCCTTCCAATTCACACGAAATACGTCGCACAGTAGCTATAAGCCCAAAAAAATAGATGAAAAAAACAAAATCCAAAAAAAAACATGTACACTCTATCTGTACCACGCGGCGGCAAGTTGCAACGCGTCTGTACACCTTTTCCGATTCCACCTCGACGCAGCCTCGCCGCGGTGATTATAACTTCGTACTAGCCCGCCCTATCTTCTCCGGTGATTAGCGTCGTCACGGTGATTATAGCGTCGTCACGACTTCTCCTGCCAGCCTGCGCTGTGGCAATTTGCAAGCGATCAGCCACCGCCGTCTCCCACGGCGCCAATCCTGCCCAGAAGAAGAGAGCGAAAAGAACAACCCCCTGCACCATTAAGAAGCCCATCTTCGTCAGCACCGAGGACTACGAGGAGACGGCTTACCTCGGCGAGGGCAGCTACGGCGTCGTCTACAAGGGCCGCCACCGCGCCACGGGCCAAACCGTCGCGATCAAGTTCCTCGGCGACGGCGCCGACGAGCCCGCCGACTCGCGCGAGCTTCTGAGGGAGGCCCGCTTCCTCGAGGCGTGCAGCGGCAACCCTCTGTAAGGGCTAGATCACGAATCGAGTTCCATTCATGGCGAATTCAGATTACAGTGAGGAAGGGGAAGGAGGAAGGAGACTCTGCTTACAAGCCTCGCACGCCTCACACACTACTGTTTGCCAGCCGCCACGCATTTCCTATCTCGTTACAGGTATAAGTACAGGTTGGGTTAGGCCCATTCTGGTCCAGCTAGCCGAGCGGGTAAGCGAGGCTGCCTCTTGGGCCGGCCCTCATTTCGAACTCCCTCCTGGCGCCCTGTCTGGTCGCTGACAATCCCTCCTCCGTTAAATTCGGCTTGACCCCAAGCCGGCGCCCTGGGGAACCTTTGCTGCAACTCAATCTTGTCTTCCCAAGTAGCCATGTCGACGGGAGAAGAATTCCACTTGATCAAGACCTGAACAATGGAGTCAGAGCCACGACAAACCACTCGTTGCTGCAAAACTTGTTCTGGAACCTGAATTTGGTCTTCAGGTAATGGAAGTTGCGGAAGCACTTGGCAGTCAGGGGCGATCACTTTCTTGAGCAACGAAACATGAAAGACCGGGTGGACTTTGCTCGTTGGAGGCAAATCCAAGCGATATGCAACTTCACCTATGCGCTCCAGAACTTCAAAGGGGCCATAGAATTTGAAAGCTAGCTTGTGGTTGGCTCTCAGAGCTACTGATGATTGATGGTAGGGCTGAAGCTTGAGGAATACCTTGTCACCAACTGCAAACGCGCGATCAGAGCGGTGCTTATCAGCCTGGTGCTTCATGCGCTGCTGGGCGCGCAGCAAATGTTGTTTAACTGATTCCATGATCACAGAACGATCAGTCAACCATTGGTGCAAATCGGCGGACTGAATAGTATCTTCAGCTGACAGGCCAAAGTGCCGCGGGCAGTGTCCATAGAGGAGCTCAAATGGTGTTTTCCCCGTGGCCGAGTGCCAGTTTATATTGTACCAAAACTCACACAAGGGAATCCATTTTGCCCAACGAGACGGATGTCCACTGACAAAACAGCGCAAGAAACATTCCACTTGCTGGTTGACGCGTTCAGTTTGGCCATCAGACTGAGGGTGTCGAGCAGAACTCATATGAAGCTGAACCCCTGATTTCTGAAACAGCTCACTCCAGAACTTACTGGTAAAAATTCGATCACGGTCAGAGACAATAGATCGAGGCATACCGTGCAACTTGTAGACTGAATTCAGGAAGGCATCGGCCACTGTTTCAGCTGAAAAAGGATGGTGCAGAGGAACAAAATGGCCATACTTGGTTAGCTTATCGATGATCACCAGCAAGCAGTTGTAACGCCCAGACTGGGGTAGCCCTTCGACAAAATCCATGGTCATCATTTCCCAATGAAGAGAAGGAATAGGGAGAGGTTGCAGCAAGCCAGGAGAAGGAACTCTCTCAGGTTTTGCCTGTTGGCAAACGACACAGTGCTGCACATAGGATTTGATGAAACCTCTCATCCCTTTCCAGCGGAACAACTGTCTGACTCGCTTGAATGTAACTGGGAATCCAGAATGACCACCCAAGGGGCTATCATGAAAAGCAGCACAAACCTTGCTGTGTAGAGTTGGGTCGCAGCCAATCCAAATACAGGTGCCCTGCCGAATGATCCCTCCTTTGAGCGTAAATTTATCATGAGATGCAGGAGAAACGGACAACTGCTGCAGAAGTTCAGAGGCAAACGGGTCATTGACATAGCTCTGCATAACGTCTTTCAGCCAGATAGGTTGAGCAGAAGATATGTGCTGAAGTTCTGGTAAAGTGTCGGTCACAGCTGCAGGTCTCCTGGAAAGTGAATCAGCAACTCCATTTTCAACACCTTTCTTGCACTCAATGGAATACTGCAGTCCTAACAATTTGGTAAGTGCTTTTTGCTACCATTTGGTATGCAAACGCTGCTCTGACAGACAAGCTAAACTGCGCTGGTCAGTTCGAATAACAAACTCAAACAATTGCAGGTACTGACGCCAATGTTCCACTGCTAATAAAATAGCTAGGTACTCCTTTTCATAAACTGACAAGGTCTGATTTCTGGGTCCAAGAGCTTTGCTTACATAAGCAATCGGATGTCCTTCCTGCATAAGAACTGCACCAATGCCAACATCACAAGCATCAGTCTCCACTATGAACTTCTTGGAGAAATCTGGCAAGGCCAAAACTGGGGCTGAGACTAGAGCTTGCTTCAGAAGAACAAAGGCTTGTTGCTCTCTGTGTGTCCAATGAAACGGCACTCCCTTCTTCAACAAGTTAGTCAAGGGTTTGCTTAACATACCATAGTGGGAAATGAACTTCCTGTAGTAACCAGCAAGGCCCAAAAATCCTCTAACCTCTTTAGCAGAAATAGGGGCTGGCCAGTCCTGGATAGCAGATATCTTGGATGGATCAGTTGCGACACCCTGCCCACTAATTATATGCCCCAGGTAGCCTATCTGAGTTTGTGCAAAAGCACACTTAGAGAGTTTCACTTGCCACTGATGCTGAAGTAACAATTTCAGCACTTCTTCTAAATGCTGCAGGTGTTGTTCATAAGAAGCACTGAAAATCAGGATGTCATCAAAGAAGGTCAACACAAATTTTCTGATGCAGGGGGAAAGAGTATCATTCATAGCAAAATTGAAAGTGTTGGGACCTCCAGTGAGACCAAAGGACAACACCAGGAACTCAAAGTGTCCCATGTGAGTCTGGAAGGCTGTTTTATGTTCCTCTCCTGGGGTCAATCTGATTTGATGGTAGCCAGCTCGAAGATCCAATTTGGAAAACCAACAAGAGCCAGCCAATTCATCCAACAGTTCATCAATAATAGGGATTGGATATTTGCTCTTGACTGTAATGGCATTTAACTTCCTATAATCAAAGACTGGTCTCCAAGTCCTGTCCTTCTTCTGTACCAGAATCATGGGAGAAGAGAAAGCACTGGTGCTGGGCCTGATTATTCCAGATGCCAGCATTTCTTTTACCTGCTTTTCCATTTCATCCTTCAGAGCAGGAGCAATTCTATAGGGCCTGCTGGACACTGGTTGTGCTCCAGGGACCAGGGGAATTGTATGATCATACTTTCTTCTAGGAGGAAGACCAGTAGGAGCTTCAAATACAGGAGCATATTTGGTTAATAGTTCTTGAATCTCAGAAGGAAGCTCAGTCACAGTTGTTTTCTCAGTCACTAACAGAGCTGACAATTCTACCAAAGCAAAAACTTGAGGAACGGCATCTTGGCCCAACAGAGTAATTAATTTGTCCTTATACTGGAAGGATAACCAATGAGCAGCCCAATCTACCTGCATTGGACTATGTGAAGCCAACCAATCCAGGCCTAGGATGCCATGATAAGAACCCAATGGAAAAACTCTGAAATCAGTAGCAAATTCATGACCAGCGCAAGACCAGACTCCACCCAGCAATTGTTGGTTGCAGGGAACCAGGCTGCCATTAGCCACTTTGACCATACTGACTGGCATAGGAGTGATTCCCTGAACAGTAGTGGCGACTGTGCAGTCCAGAAATGAGTGCGTACTGCCTGAATCTACCAGGAAGATTAGCGGCTGACCCTGCAGACAGATTTTCAACTTCATGGTGGTCACTGTAGGTTCTGAAATATCACCCATAGCTGCAGCAGAAATACAGATCGCATTGGCCTCGCTAACATCTGCTTCCTCGGTGTCACTAGCATCTGATGGCATATTCTGAACATACTCAAGCATCTCCTGTACTACATGCAACTGGATCTCCTGCTTACAACTATGATCACGGGCCCATCGTTCGCCACAAATGAAACAGAGGCCCTTGGATTTCCTGTAAGCACGAAGAGCAGCCCAACGATCTTCGGTAGGGACATTACGGGGTTGATCCGTGGTTTTCTTTCCCTCCATAGTTTTGCTAACAGATGACTTGAAGCTGGAGTAAGTAGATCGCCTGCTCCCTTGACCAGCATTACTGGAGTGAGTTACTGTTTCACCCAACTCTTCTGAGAGTAGTGCCAAAGCGTACGCAGAATCGAGGTCTTCAGGCTGCTGAATGCCAACCAACAGACGCACCGATGGAGTCAATCCCTCCATGAACCTGGTCACATAATGCACAGTGTTCGGATTCGTTTCATAGGCCGTAAGCTGATCATATAATTCAGAGAACCGTTCCACGTATTCCTCAACTGAACTGGTTTGACGAATATTGAACATTTGGAACAGAAGATTCTGGTGTTTGTTTCTGCCAAACCTGGATTGTAGCAAGGTGCAGAACTCTGTCCAATTAACTTGAGGAGCGCGACGCTGAACTGATTCCAACCAGCGTGCCGCTGTTCCTTCAAACTGAGCAGATGCGAACGAGATCCACTGATTCTGGGGCGTGTTCCATAGCCTGAAGTAATCCTCACACCGTGTTTTCCACAGTTTGGGATTGGAACCATCGAACCGTGGCAATTTGATTCGAGGACCAAACCCAAAAACCTCAGACTGCACAGGGCGCAAAAATTCTGGTGCCGGAATCAACTGTCTCGAGGAGTTAGTATCCAACTGCATACCTCGAGCTGGTGGGGGAACGTACTTGGGAACCACGCCTCGGTGCTCTGCCTCGCTATGGAATCCATCAGAACCTCCTGATCCACTGCTCGGGGGAACGCCCTTGGTCGAGGCTGACGCAGGCCTTGGAGACGAGGGAGCGGTGGGGAACGCCGCGGTGCTTCAATCCGCCCCGATCTCGCCTCGGAGTTCGTCGATGTCGACGCCGATGGCGAGCTTAACGTCGTCGATGCGGCCCGAGAGCTGGTCAAGCTTGGTGTCGAGCTTGGCGAGGGCCAAAGCCATCTCCTCGCTGCGCTCCGTCGAGGTCCTGGCGAAGGCGGCATCGAAATCAGCGCGTAGGAGCTCGTAAATCGCCTTGGTCTCCGGAGAAATTTTTTCCATGGCCTCGACGCGGCGGCGGTCGGCGAGGCGGGTGTGGCGGTGGTGGACGGGAAGATCCCGGACTCGGAACGGCTCTGATGCCAGATTGTAAGGGCTAGATCACGAATCGAGTTCCATTCATGGCGAATTCAGATCACAGTAAGGAAGGGGAAGGAGGAAGGAGACTCTGCTTACAAGCCTCGCACGCCTCACACACTACTGTTTGCCAGCCGCCACCCATTTCCTATCTCGTTACAGGTGTAAGTACAGGTTGGGTTAGGCCCATTCTGGTCCAGCTAGCCGAGCGGGTAAGCGAGGCTGCCTCTTGGGCCGGCCCTCATTTCGAACTCCCTCCTGGCGCCCTGTCTGGTCGCTGACACCCTCACGTCGTCGGCTTCCACTGCACCGTGTGGGATCCCGCCACCGGCGAAGTCGGCCTCGTCATGGAGTTCGTCGGGCAGAGCCTCCGCTGCTTCCTGGACGAGAAACGCGGCGCGCCGCTCCCGGAGGCCACCGTGCGCGCCTTCATGCGGCAGCTCCTGACGGGCGCCAATGGGATGCACGAGCGCCGCATCGTCCACCGCGACATCAAGCCCGGCAACGTCCTCGTCGCTGAAGGCGGGGAAGCCCTAAAGATCTGCGACTTCGGGCTGGCCATGTCGGAGTCCCAGCAGCCCCCCTCCAGCAGGCCGGCACGAAGCTGCACCGCGCGCCGGAGATGCTCATGGGGAAGCCGGACTACGGCGCGCCCGCGGACGCGTGGTCGCTCGGCTGCGTCATGGCGGAGCTCGTCAGCGGCGACATACTGCTGCGGGGCGTGGACACTGCCCTGCTGGACATGCTGCACTGCCCCGAGGAGTTCGCCTATCTCTGGACTATCTTCGGGGTGCTCGGAACGCCCGACGACGCAACGTGGCCGGGGTTCACCTCCCTGCCGCTCGCTGCCACGATGCCGCCGCTGAAGCTGGGGCAGCGCAGCCGGCTGCGCAAGGTGATCCCGGAGGAGATGCTCTCCGACGAAGGATTCGAGGTCTTGAACGGCCTTCTCGCGTGCAACCCAGACAAGCGGCTGACGGCTGCCGGCGCCCTCAAGCTCCCCTGGTTCGCCGACGCCGCAAACTCTCCTCCGCGTCTCGCTGCTGCTGGTGCCGATGCCGGCGAGGAGGTGGCAATCGCCAGTTGTCCAGAAAGAAGGAGCTGAAGCTGATGATCAATTCATATTCACCGGTGGATCTTTCCACTGGCCGTTGGACAACCGGCGACATGGAAGGAGCGAGCAGCTTGTTTAGTTGTGCTAGGACGAGATCCATATTAGTAACTTCTAGAGCTCAAGATATTGTAAATGTTGCAATGCATTCTGTTGTACTAGAATGCAGAGTAATCGTCTCTGTTGCAGCTTTTGTGGAACAATGCACAATTATTTGGGGGAAGTTTTTCTATCTTATTTACTCCTGCCCAGAAACAATGTACGAATATTTGAAGGGTTAATTGCGCATCTGTTGCAATCTGGGCATCTCAGTCTGGTTGATGTTCTGGTAATGCATAACTGGTGTCTGTTTGAGCATGAAAATATGATTTGTTCTGACCGCAAAGGCTCCTGATAAATATGGAGACAGATCACAGTATCAGGAAGTACATGAACAAGAACAAGAGATGAGATAAAAATAAATCTTCTTTTGTGAAACTCGGCGGTTACCTACGCCACATTAGGCTTCACACCTGGCATCAAATGCAAATATGTTCTAAGTTTACAGCAGTAGTCAGAGACTATGGCACCAAACACGGGGGATAACAAGAATGAAGACGGCATACAGTCTCATACAGAACACAACACTTTGCTTCCAGGAAAAGAATGGCAGGGAAAATGGATGGTGAGGAACTGCAAGAACAGGAGCAGGTGCAGACGAAGACCCTCCTCTGCTCCTGCTCCTGGGGTGGGTTTGGGTGTGGGTGTACGTAGTAAGTAGCCGGGCTCGGATTTTCTCTTCTTCAGAGGGCTCGCCCCTTTACGATGTCCATGCTCATCTCGCTCGGGTCGGTCGCCTGTAGCTCCACCTGGATGCCGTCCAGCTCCCTCTTGAAGCGGTCCTTGGAGCTCGCGTACAGCATCTTGCTCCTCACCCTTGATGTGTCAGGAGCCCTGCCCAAGAAACACCAGGATGCGCAAAACGCTGCTTCAGTTTTCAGCTGAAAGTAGCAGGAACCAGTTTTGTTTCGTCGTGCATTTACACGATCATGCTTAAGGATTTACGATATTGCAGACAATTCGTTATGTACAGACTCCAGAGCACTGAAACCAGGAAGCAGCTTGTCAGAAGAAACAGCCTATGGCCTTTTTGGAGTCTTAATTTGAGGTCACACTGAAAACTGTCCACTACAATATATACGGGGAAAAGATCAAGGCATGTCTTCCATGGTGTTACGGTCTGTAACACAAATTTGAATTCAAAAACATAATACCAGGTTCTTGAGATTCTAATATTAATTTCTTAAGATCCATGCTTCCTATGTTGGATTTCTGTTTCCATTTTTCGTGTGGTAAATAAGCTAGTAAGCGTCTTCCCGGTTCCTTTGCAAGCCAATCTAACAAAATTACAGGCTTAGGTCACCAGTGTAATATATGAAACAAATCTGTACTTTTTTGTGCACAACGGAATAAATGCACTAATTTGGTCAAGAAGTGGCAAAGGGTGTGTTGAATTATGGCTTGAAGAAACCAAATGATCAGAAACAAAATGAAATACCAAACTGCATTGCTCTAACATGCAGAGGTGACTTTATCAAACTGAATCCCGTCCAAATTCATAAATTTGGACCAGCAACTGCCTTCCATAAGACTGAATGGAACTCTGTAATATACCAAAACATGATCATTTAAAAAAAAAAGTGATCTGAGCAGGTGTTACCAAGAGATGAAGAAGATCTTGCTCTTCTGGCAGTTCTCATCAGTGACAAAGTCAAAATCAAACACCGCGTAGCGGCACTCGTCAGCGGGCAAGCAGGCTGTGAAATCATCGTAGCTCTCGGTTTTTTCCCCGACCCTGTCCACCACCACCTGCTGCACCTTCTCATTGATCTTGAACACGATGAAGCGGAAGCTCCTCTTCGCCTTGAGTTCCTGGAACTTGAGTTTGCATTCGTCGCAAACGGCCATTCCTGACGCGGAATTCGACTTGCAACAAGGAATCCCCATAACATGTTAACACACACCCCGTTGTAAGGGAACGGTTCCTTGAACAGCATTGTGAAAGAATGAGGTTGGGCTGTACTCACCATGGTTGATGCCTTCTCTTGTTTCCTTCCTTCCTTTCTTGGGTTGAGAAGCAAACAGGGGCGTGGCGAGGGGAAGAGGAAGGAAGGGAGGGGGGATGTGCAGCCGCACAAGCAGGGGCAAGATTTGAAGGCCTGAAAGAGAGGAAGCGGAGGCAAAATATAGGGAGGCCTGCTGCATGATGCCACCACGTCCGGGGAGGGGCTTTTGACCAAGCATGGCCCCTCCTTGTTGTGTGAGAACCAGAAACTTTTGTGTCCAACCAACATGCGCGCTACCACCCGTCCCTATAATAGACAGACCCTCCCTCAGCGACATCTTTGCAGCATCAAAACAAGGGTACATGGGGACATGGGGTGGTGTGTTTACTCTTGAAAAGACACTTCCCTTTTATGGTGTCATGTAAAGAAAAAGTCGTTTTGATATATATGGCACGAGTACAAGACTTGCATTCTATAAAATCGCTGTTCGGCATTGTTCAGACCTCGCCTCGACCAAACTAGATCCCGGTTCTTTGATGAGACCCTTTCTTTCCATAATTTTCCGGACATCCTGAACATCGTTCCATCTGTCAGCTGCAGCATATATGTTCCCAAGGAGCACACGACTCCCGGTGTTCTCCGGCTCAAGCTCAAATAAATGCTTCGCCGCAATCTCCCCAAACTCAACATTTTTGTGTAGAACACAAGCACCCAGCAGAGCAGCCCACACCGAGGAACTCGGCTCGAATGGCATATCTTTGATGAGGCGGTAGGCCTCCTTGATCCTCCCAGCACGGCCAACCATGTCGACCAGGGACAGGTAGTGCTCGACATTTGGCACCACGCCATGAATGGTATGCATGTCCTCAAATAGCTGAAGACCTTTGTCTATCAAGCCTGCATGGCTGCAAGCGTACAGCAGGGAGGTGAAGGTCACGGTGTTCGGCTTCACCCCCAACTCCATCATCCGGTCATATAGCAGGATGGCAGTTTGGGCATGTCCGTGCATACCGTACCCGGCGAGGATGGCGGTCCAGGCAATAACATCCTTTTCAGGTAGCCCGTCGAAGAGTGTCCATGCCATGTCCAGGTCACCTGCCTTGGCATACACATCGACTAAACCAGTTGTGATCGCTGTGCTCCGAAGAAACCCAAGAGTCAGCAAGTAACAGTGGATGTTCCTTGCTTGTCTCAGGTCCGCAGATTGTGCATACGCCGGGAGGATGCTTGCAAGTGTTGCAGAGTCTGGGCGCACCGATTCTCCAATCATCCGCTTAAACAATTCTACAGCTTTCTTCTCCTGTTCACTGCGACTATAACCAGAGATAGCTGCATTCCATGTTTCTGTCCGCCGTGAGCCATTTTGAAGTGTCAACTCCATCATCTTCATCTTATGGCACTTCCCGTAAGTGTCAATAAGTGCAGTCTCAACAACAATGTCTGATTCAAGCCCAAGTCTAATGCACACTGCGTGTGTGCACTTTGCACGCCTCCATGACGGCAAGCTGGAACAAGCTGAGAGTAGATACGCCATGGTCACTCCATTCGGCCATGGTGCACCACCAGTCACGAGCATGTCAAAAACAAGATTAAAGGCCTCGTCCGCACGGTCATTCAACACGTACGCACCAATCATCACTGTCCAAGAAACAACATTCTTGTCATATTTATGGCCATCGAAGACCCTTCGTGCCTCCTCCAATCTCCCACACTTCCCATACATGTCAATCAACGCATTCTTCACCGCGGCATAATCCCCCAAGCCTCTTTCCTCAACCAACCGGTGCACAGCTCTTCCGATGCTCAAATTCTTGGCTCGCGCACAAGCTGGCAGTACAGACACAATCGTGGCACGGTCAACCCCGGCACCATCACCAACCATCTTGCCAAACGCCTCCAACGCCCTTTCTGCACAGCCGTTCTTGACGCACCCAGCAATCACCGCATTCCAGGACACGACCGAACGGTTCTGCATCACACCAAACACCGCCTCCGCCTCGTCAACATCGCCGCAGCTCATGTACATGGATATCAACGCATTCTGCACGTACGCGTCGCCGCCGAAGCCGGCAGCGAGCGAGCGACAGTGCACAGCACGGCCATGGCGGCCGAGGCGGAGGCCGGCGCAGGCCTTGGCGGCCAAGGGGAAGGTGAGGTGGTCGAAGGCGCGCATTCGGGAGTAAAGAGCGACGGCCTCCCTGTAGTGGCCAAGGCCGGTGTATGAGCGGAGGAGGGAGTTGGTTAGGGAGACCGGAGGTGGGTGGGGCATTTGCGCGAGCAGGTTGTGGGCGTCGGAGGGGCGGCCGCTGGCGCAGTGCAGCATGAAGAGGGGATAGATGCTGCTGTCGTGGAGGTGGCCGGACGTTAGGAGGAGAGCGTGGAGCTGGGCGGTGGTGGTGGGAGCGAGGGGGGTCGCGTTCTTTGAGCGGAGGAGGGCGAGGCATTGCCGGACGAGCGGGCTGGGTAGGAGCATGATTCACGAACAGAGAGGTTCTCCCCAGAGAGGACGGTGCGTGCTTTGGGTCTTCGGTCTTTCGGTTAAAGGGCCCATCTCCATATCCTATTAAGATTACGAGGCACGTTAAATCTTTGCATGCAAGAATTAAAAAGGAACTCATCAATGCACGTAATGTTCCTACTCATCAATCATGCACGTACTGTAATTAATCCACATTAAAGCATTGATTTAATTTGGATAGTTTCGTAAAGTACGAGATATATTTCTCCACTTACCGACAATGAACATGAAGGTTCGAGAGGACGACAACCACCTAGACAGGCTCTCTCTCTCTCTCTGGCGACATGGGGGGGAGTCTCCCCGTTGCCGCCACCACCCCTCCTCCTCACCTTGCCGCCGCCTGAGGAGCCCGCCGGCGAACCCCGGCCTGGCTCCAAGGAAGGTGGCGGCGTGGCATCTCCCAGGGAGGCTCGGGGGCGGATCTGGCGAGCTGGGGCGAGCGGGTGCGGCTCTAGCGCGGATCCGGTAGCTTGTGAGGAGGATGGTGCGACGGCGGGCTCGCGGCGGCCTCTTGCAGCACAGACGAGGCGGGGATGGTGCGCGGGCGCGGTGGGCACGCACGGACGCGCGGCTGGCGTGCGCAAGACGGGGTGATGCTGCACGGCGTGGATCTGGCGTGGCGCACGCCGTGGCTTTGCATCGGGGGCGTTCTCGCTGCGTCTGCGGGGTGTGGCTCGGGAGCTGGGTGAGATGCGCGGCGGGAAGTGTGAAGGGTGTTGGTCCGGCTGGATCCGTTTCCTGGCGGACGGTTGCTTCGGTGAGGTGGTGGCCTGCCGTGGTGGTGCTGCTCCGGCAACGGTACTGCCCCGGCGGGGCGCGTGATGGGGCTCGGATGGCGGCTTCGGCTGCGGGCCGTGATGCGGAGGTGTGGTGCTGCTCCAGGGCCGCGGATCTGGAGCTCGTGTTTGCAGGGTTGTGGTGCTCGGACGCCTCCAAGAAGGGGTACGCGGCCCCGGGGCCAGTGTGGAAGTCGGAGCGGCGGCTCCGGATCTCGTTGTCTTGGAGGGGTGGCGGCATTGGTCACGTGGGTGGCAGTGTCGTTGGCCAGCCCGGTGCGCGGCCTCGGGGTCGGCGTGGATGTCGGAGCAGCGGCTCCGGGTATGATTGTTGGGTGTCGGCTCTGGTTGCTTGGGTGACGAAGCTGGCGGCTCGCTTGGTGCGCGACCTCGGGGTCGACGTGTGGGGTTTCGTCTGTAAGTCGGAGCGGCGGCACCGGAGTTGATTGTAGGGTGTTGGCTCTGATTGCTCGGGCGGCAGAGCAGGCGACTCATCTGGTGCGCGGCCTCGGGGTCGGTGTGGATGCCGGAGCAGTGGCTTCGGTCTTGGTTGTAGAGTGTCGGCTACGTGCTGCTCGGGTGACGGAGCCGGAAGCCGCCTGGTGCGCAGCCCCGGGGTCGGCTTGTGTTGTTGGTGCCCTATGGGGGCTTGTTGTAATGGTTTTCGCTCGGGTTTCCGATAATTAACCGGGCAACTCTCTTCTATCTTAATTAATGAATCGGGCCCTAAGGGACCGTGTTTCAAAAAAAAATCTCCACTTACCATCTGCCTTGGTTGATGAGATTTTAGATTTGAGCCCTCTAAACCGGAAAGGAGGGAGTATATAGTAGTTAAATAATTTGAAATCGGCTGCCATCCAACGCGGTGTGCACCAAGAGGCGGCTGCTACAAATCGATCGACTGATTCAGTTGGGTCGCGGGTCGTCGGATCCTTTCTCTCACAGTCGTTGGATTAGTCAAATACACGTTGTGTCACAGCGAAAAGCAACAGAGCGACTCTTCGTGGAAGCAGTGCCGCCCGGATCGCAACCAGGAGCCTCACCCGCTTGTAGGCGGATCTAAGCATTCGACAGCAACGACAACATGGCCCGTCGCAGCTTCGGCGGCCCGTCGCAGCTCCGACGATGCTCCATTGCAACGCTAACACCGGCGCGGCGGTGCTCCAACGCAGCACCGGCGGCATGTCGCAGCTCCGGCGGTGCTTCATTGCAGCACCGACACATGCACGTTGGTGCTCCAACGCAGCATCGGTGGCCTGTCGCAACTCCGGCTATAAATTATTGCAGTTGCAGCACAACACCGACGGCATAGCGAACGGCGACTGCTGCGGCGAGGTGGGTTGGAGCACCATGGTTATGGCAAGCCCGGTGGCGCCCCCTTCTTAGCAAAAAGGTCGTCGTCACCGCCTTCATCGCTGCAGCGCAGCGGTGCCTCTTTGTAGAAGCAATACTTCGTCGGATTCGGGTGTGAGTGAGGGCAGGAAGAGAGGAGAGGCTATGAGGAAATAGAGCAGAGCAGCGGACACGACCATGGCAGGAAGCAGAGCGATGGGAAAAAGGAGATCTCATTTCGGGTGGGAAGAATATAACGAATCGTGGGCGTGGGCTCTACGGGGACGAGGGCACGTGACGTGCGTACAAGGAGGTTTGCGCGAGCGAGAGATCATCCGGTTGAAACCAAACGTTTTTCGCACCAAAACGCCCCTATACATCTGGATCGTGTGGTTTGAATACTTTTTACCCTTTAACGTCGCACATCAAACGTTCACGGATCAGTCTGGATGTCTGAATTTCCACAAACCCGAGTCAAACCTGGAGCAGTTCAGACAGCCTGCTTGGTCGACTGTTGGTTGAACCACATGTCCTCATAGTCCATGTGCTTTTTCCTCTAGATCCACCTAGTCCATCCCATTGTCCGGCTATGATGCCTATTTGATGCATACAGTTGGATGACCGACTCCCCTACCAGTACTATTGTACATGTCCGTGGACATTTGAGGTGTTCGATTGATGTACGGTGTTGGAGTTGACCTAAGGTGTTGGCCATTAGATGGCGGGCTTGCTCGGAGTATCGGTTAAATAATTTAGCCTATGTTGCATGTTGACCAATGGGATGCACAATTGCTCGCATATGTGGGGCAACATACATTACTACTAGCATCCACATTCTGGCACTAAAATAAAGGGCAGTCTAGGGGATTCCAGATTCACGGACACTACCAACTCAGGATAGCACGAGTACAACTCCACCATAAATTCATCTTTTTTCTTGCTTCCCCTTTTCTCTCATCTCTTCATTGACAAAGGGGCGGACAATTGAGGGATCCCGTTGAATTACCCACACAAATGCGGGTGTTCGCGGACACGTTTGAACATGTCTGCAGATAAATATGAGCTTCAGTTTGATGTTTGACGTTGGAAATGCCCTAAGCTCGATGTCCTTGGCATAGCCACAATTGAATGAGTTACGGTTGTGCTATGCCGAAATATCCTTGGGAGAGAGCATCACCATAGGTGGTTGTCATGAGCAAGTACTTTTTTGGGTGGGTCTTGGAGTTGCTTTAAGACAAAATATTCATATCACGTGATGGAACCTGTTGGTGCAATAATTTGCCTCCTTATGTTTTGGAGATTGTTGTTACAAAACAGTGTGGGACTAATGTGTTTGGTAGTGCACACAGAGTGTGAAAGTCCGTGAAGTCATTCGGAGGTTGGTACAAGCTCCGAAGATAATCCCCTGTGTAGCAGCTAAGGTTATCATCGAAGATTATGTTGTCGAAAGTGACTCCGCAAAAGTGATGACGCGAAGCAATTGGTTCGGTACGTGTCCGAAGGAATTGACTGCATCCGAGAAGTCCGAAGATGAGGTGAAGACGTAGCATCCATTTCTTTGCTCCTCTTCTCTTTAATTGAGTCATAGGACCACCGTACTATGAAGAGGGATATAGTTGGAAACTTAGGTTCGTTGATGCTAAACCTGAATCCTAAGTGAGATGAGAGAAATCTATTTGTGCTCCGAATGAATACTTGCCAGCAAGAAACAAAGTTCTTCGCTGCGAGAGATTTCGTTCAGACCGAGGACTTAGGATTTCTTGCTCCGCAGGTCATGTTACCGTTGTGCTCAAAATCCGACCGTTGAGAACGTGTCGGTTGGTCATGGCTGAGTGGTCATGTCCAAAACCATCTTTTCCCATCGGGAAGACCGCGACTATAAATAGCCCACCCCATCCAACGTTGTCAGTTGGTTGCTCCATGATATTTCGAAAAGATTAAGTGAGCGCCCTCTCTCCAGAGCGATTTGAGTTCAAAATCCACCGAGAGAAAACCCCACGACTGAAAAATTAGATAGTGGTTTAGCATCTCTCGAATCTAGGTCCAGTACGCTCCACCTACTACTCTTGAGAGCTGCCAACTCTCTAGACGATTAGGTGTCAAGTTCTTCAGAGACCACGAGTCATTGTGGTTATTGAAGAAGAAGTCTGTAAAGGTTCGGAGATCACCTCAAGTATCTACCACAAGTGATCGGCACTGATTGATGAATCAGTTGTCGAGGAGAACAGGGCGAAGAGAGTTTATCTTCTGTGTTAAATCACAACCCCTCCAACAAGACATAGACCTTTTGCAGAAGGGCGAATTGCTCTACCAAATCCTTTGTCGTGATCGAGCACCATTGATCAACTGTATCCTCTATTTTCATTCAGTACTAGTAGCATCGACCATGTGATTCCTTTCGATGCACGTCATGTTTCTGCTCGCTAGTTTTTGTTTGCTTACTGCAACCAATTATCTTTCATTCCGCTACTGGGTTCCGAGAGTTTAAAGCTTTCCAAAGAAAATTTTAATCTCCCATTCAACCCCCCCCTCTGGTAGACATACCTCGATCCTACAGAACCTTTGCTCTCTTCTATTCTGGGAGGATCGATGGACCGAGGGTCGGACGATCTTTGAGTTTGCGCCAGAGCTACATCTCCTAGTCTCGAGGCACATCCGAAAGTGACATACCACCACTGACATCTAGGAGGCGCTTAACCCCCTAGCATTGTGGCAGTACGCCCGGGTCTAAAGGGTTGTTTACCATGTGCAACTCTAGCCCACCAGATGTTTTGACTTGGCATTGGTCCATCAGTGGCATGTATACCCCGAAATCATGCAACGATACCCTCTTACAAGACTTTGTGCCTTCGGCTTCCTATAGGTTGAAGTTGGGCTGGAAGACTAGGGCTCCCCATAGGTGAAGTTCTTCATCTGACTTTCTTGCAAGGACAGATATTGGGCGGTGGAAAGGCTTGCCAAGCGTGGTCTACCTCACCCCCGCTAGTGTTTTGTGTGCCAGGAGCATGAGTCGATAGATCACCTACTCATTGGGTGCCTCTTTCGTGCACCCTTTGGTATGATGTCCTTCCTTGGATCTGATCGATTGTTCATCCCTCAGCCCCTGGAGTCAGGTTTGCGCATTGGTCGCATGAGGCAACCTACTACACTCCAACAGTTGTGCGCAAAGGCATGTCAATGATGATTTTGGTGGATCTAGAAACATTGCAATGCGGTTGCTGTCAAAGGTGTGCACTGAACATCACTAGCCTCCTCGGCACGGTCCTAGTGGAGGCTAGGTTGTGGGTGTGAGAAGGCGCATAGCACTTAGGTATGTGGCCTTGTACTCTCGGGTGAGGTCCTTCTTGGGCATGTACTAAACATTCTTTTTATATCAATGCATTGAGACACAAACTTTTACATTGTCTCAAAAAATGATTATGTGTGTGTACTTTAGCTGCCTCGTGAAAGCATCTCGAAGAGCTCAAATATTTTGGTATAAAAGAAATATTTTGTAGTGATGTATATAAAACTTATGTGTGGATGGAGGAAATGGATTACATGTTCTTTAATAAGAGTATAATATTTGTTGATCTGCATTGGATGGCTAGTTTGTTGTGGTCAATTTCCCAAATAGACTTGGTTTGGGGAATCGACTGGTTTCATCGTCGTTGCAAAGCTCACCCCCATCGTCGTCGATCCCCAATTTGGCCAGGGACGGAGTCGTCAAAGCTCAGAGATGTCGTAGGAGCCTCATGCCCACGCCATATGATGGCACCAAAATCATCCTCACTAGTGAAGAATTGGCTAGCCACAACTCTTGTTCGTGGCGCGCCATTTCTTACAAACGCCAGCACTAATATTTTCAAATAGTGTTGTCGTTGGCCAAATTGAAACGCCATAGCTATTCGATTAGTGCTGGCGTTGCATATTAGCCCCGGCTGAAAGGACGTGGATGTCGCCTAGAGGGGGGGGTGAATAGGCGCTTTAAAATAATTACGGTTTAAGCTTGAACAAATACGGATAAAAAACTAACGTTTAATATGTCAAGCACAAAACCTAAAACAACTAGGCTCACCTATGTGCACCAACAACTTATGCTAAGCAAGATAAACAACTAAGTGATAGCAAGATATAAAGCATGAAACAATATGGCTATCACAAAGTAAAGTGCATAAGTAAAGGGCTCGGGTAAGAGATAACCGAGGCACGTGGAGACGACGATGTATCCCGAAGTTCACACCCTTGCGGATGCTAATCTCCGTTCGAGGCGGTGTGGAGGCACAATGCTCCCCAAGATGCCACTAAGCCCACCGTAATCTCCTCACGCCCTCGCACAATGCAAGATGCCGTGATTCCACTAAGGGACCCTTGAGGGCGGTCACCGAACCCGTACAAATGGCAACCCTTGGAGGTGGTCACCGGTACCCGTACACTTTGGCAACCCTTGGGGGCGGTCACCGGTACCCGTACAAATTGCTCGGGGCAATCTCCACAACCTAATTGGAGACCCCGACGCTTGCCCGGAGCTTTACACCACAATGATTGAGCTCCGAGACACCACCAACTGTCTAGGGCGCCAAGGCACCCAAGAGGAACAAGCTCTAGGGTGCTCAAACACCCAGGAGTAATAAGCTTCTCAAACTTCACTTCCACGTATCACCGTGGAGAACTCAAACCTATGCACCAAATGCAATGGCAAGGGCACACGGAGTGCCCAAGTCCTTCTCTCCCAAATCCCACCACAACAACTAATGCTATGGAGGAAAATGAGAGGAAGAACAAAGAAGAACACGAAGAACTCCAAGATCTAGATCCAAGGGGTTCCCCTCACATAGAGGAGAAAGTGATTGGTGGAAATGTGGATCTAGATCTCCTCTCCCTTTTCCCTCAAGAACTAGAAAGAATCATTGGAGGGATTGAGAGTTAGCAAGCTCAAAGAAGTTCAACAATGGGGGGCAAACTCGAGCTCAAAGGATAAGATCCATTGGGGAAGAAGACCCCCTTAAATAGGTGGGGGGAAATCCAACCGTTACCCCCACAGCCCGCACACAAGCGGTAGTACCGCCCACGGGAGCGGTACTACCGCCCACCAGCAGAACTGAGCAACAGTAGAAGGGGCGGCGGTAGTACCGCTTGGTACTACCGCTGCGGCTGGAGGGCTGGCGCGGGACACCAGACAAGTGACTGGAGCTGTCTGGTGCCTCGCGCGAGTTCCCCGAGCCACCCCACTTCCCCCCAGTGGTACTACCGCTGGCCAGGGCGGTAGTACCGGATGTAAGCGGTACTACCGTGCTGGCCAGAGAGGTACTACCGCGGAAAAGCAACAAAGAACCCAAGCAACCAGATGGATACAATAAAACCTGAACTGCCATAACTTTCTCATATGTGCTCCGAATTGAGCAAACTCAAGCTTGTTGAATAGAGGACGATGAGAGCTATCAATGATATAGAGATGTGAAACCTCTATGAATGAAGAACCGGCAAAAACTCCAACATCGAAAACCTCATAGAAGATGCATATGGACTCCATTTTCGATGAACTTGAGCTTGTCATGAAGCTGACCATAAGCTCAAGAACCCACATAGAGAAAAACCAACCAAGAACCAAGAAAGATGATGATGCCAAGAATACAATGGTTTGAGCTCTCAACGAACGATACGATCAAGCTACTCACTTGAGAGCCTCCCTTGATAGTACGGCTATCGGTCCTATAACCCGGTCTCCCAACTACCATCATGAGACCGGTAAAATAGAAAACCCTATCAAGGTCAAACCTTTGCCTTGCGCATAGTCCACTTGAGCTAGGTGATGACGATCTTGTCCTCCTCAAGATGGACCACCTTTCTTGATTGCGTCGGCTCGATGAAGACTAGTAGATTGCTCCCCCATACTCCACTATGGGAGAGCCACTCTTCGACACATCTTCACAAGTCCATTGTCACCACAATGGACGGAAAGCTTCAAGCATGATCTCTCCGTGATGCTTTACTTGAGCTTGCACACGACAACCTTGATGACGATCACCACTTGATGTCATCTTCCATGGGCTGTATGGGATCTTCCTCTTGATGCAATCCCATGGAAATATACCTAACCCCACATAGAACTCTCACGTAGACCATGGGTTAGTACACAAAGCATAATGGACAATGCTTACCATACCATGGGATCACTTGATCCCTCTTGGTACATCTTTGTACGCTTTGTGTGTTGATCAGCTTGATTCACTCTTTGACTTAGTCTTAATCAACCTTGTATCTTATCTTCTCTCTTCATAAAGATGATGTCTTGAAGGTAAACATGAATGCTCACACAGTCTTCTTCTTCAAGACATGCTTGCAGTAAGCTCAACTCTTACATGACCAATCTTTGGATAACACCTTGAATACCACCTTGGTCACCATATAAACTCCTTGAAACCAACAGATGGACTTCAAGAAGTACCTACGGACAAATCCTTCGAATATAACTCAAGGCAACCATTAGTCCATAGGGATTGTCATCAATTACCAAAACCACACATGGATAAATATGCTCTTACACCGGCGTTGCAAATTAGGCCCAATAGGCCCACGCCAGCACTAATCTATCTAATCCCCACCTCGCGCCCGGACTACTCCCCACTCTCTCGAACCCCCAACTCCTTCGTCCTCCTCTCGATCCCCGCTGCCGCCCCCGACGCCGCCCGTCGTAGCCCCGCCTGACGCCGCGCGTCGCTGCCCCGTCCGACGCCGCCCCACCTGACGCCCCGCTCGACCACGCGCCCGATGCATCTCGTCGCCGCCCCGCCGGCCGACCACGCGCCCGAGGTATATATTCACATCAACATGAACATATTACATCTACAAATGCTTGGGCAATGAATGCCTCAGTTTCTAAAAGCTGAAGTTTTCCTCTGCTTTGGCTAAACTACAGAGCGTTTGGCAAGCACAATCTTTCTAATCTTTCTTAGTTTCCTCTAGTTTGACCTATATATTATTGGATCCTAGAGGTAGCTAGGTGAACCTAACTCGGCTACACCAACTATTACGATCTTACCATCTTGTGAACCTAACTAAAGTTTTGGAGGTACTACGGTTTTGTAAACTAAAGTATTTGTTAATGCCAAACACATCAAAGTCTTTAAAACCATGGCTTTTTTAGAAAACCATGGTATTCCCCCAAAACTTCAAAAATACATTGGTGCCAAACGCAGCCTTAACTATATGTTGCCGCTATGTTGTATTGTTTACTTGTTGGTCTGTTGCAATGTTTGCTAGTTCCATATATCTTCAAACTGCCATGTTGTATTGCTATGTTTCTCCATCTAGTTCATTTTATAACTGCTATATTGTATTGTTGTTGTTGTTCATCTTAACTAGTTATGCATATATGGCTCCTAGACAAAATTTTGGATGTTTAATTTCTGGTATATATTTGGAGAAGGGCCACGCTATTTTAGATGCTTAGTTTCTGGTATATATTTGGAGAAGGGCCACGCTATTTTAGATAGCGCTATTTTTTCGTTGTGTGTGACACAACATATGTCCATTTTGGTAGGCTCATTCATTTCATTATTTATGCATTAAACACTCTTTTCATTCTTTAGCCAAATAGCATGGCCGACTCTAGCCTGTGGGTAGGCTCCTCTAATCATTGGTCGGGTTTTCTGAAGATAAAGGCGACGTGAGCACCAACCAGGTAATTAAGGTTACTGTTGACACCTGATTTTGGCACAATACAGAATGCAATAGAGGTGACCTCAAATGACAAGATATTCTACATGAGAAACTTCACATTGCCGAATGGAACAACTTTGATGTTTGGATCATAATCATTCAGTATCATATCAAAGACCAAAACTACACTCGGATTGTCATGTTTAGGTGTTCTGAGCGCTTTTTGGTCGATTACGCCTCCAAGACAATTTCGGATGAAGGAATGCTCTACATGAATTGTCTTCGTCTCGTCGAATCGGTTGATTTTCATATAAAAATCGTCTCAAACCGAGTTCGTATGCAAAAGTTAGAGCTATTTGAATGCAGCCCTGTCAAGAGGCGAAATATGGCGCGCCCCATCAGACACATGTCTGATGGGTGTCTGATGCAATGCGTGAGCAATTAGCCCTTCAAGATGGCCTCGGATCGAAAAACGTTCAACATGAAAGTTGTTCGTCTCGTCGAAACGGTCAAAATTGCTTTTGGGCACATTTTCAGCCGAGGTCGTTTACTGCCTCAAAAAGGACCCGCAAGGTGCAGCCAGAAAGTTTGCCGGGAACAGTAACCTTGCCGGGGAAAGCTTGCCGCCGTGAACAGTAACCTTGCCGGGGAAAGCTTGTCGCCGTGAACAGTAACCTTGCCGCCGGGGAAAGCTTGCCGGCGTGAACAGTACCTTGCCGGGGAAAGTTTGCCGCCGTGAACAGTAACCTTGCCGGGGGAAGCTTGCCGCCGTGAACAGTACCTTGCCGGGGAAAGCTTGCCGCCGTGAACAGTAACCTTGCCGGGGGAAGCTTGCCGCCGTGAACAGTAACCTTGCCGCCGGGGAAAGCTTGCCGCCGTGAACAGTAACCTTGCCGCCGTGGAAACTTGCCGCCGTGAACAGTTACCTTGCCGGGGAAAGCTTGCCGCCGTGAACAGTAACCTTGCCGGGGAAAGCTTGCCGCCGTGAACAGTAAAAACTGTCAAGGCCAATCCGACGAGATGCTGAAGATAGGCTCAAATACTTATCTAGATGGCCTCAGATCAAAAAGTGTTCAACACCAAAGTTGTTCGTCTCGTCGAAACGGTTAAAATTGCTTTTGGTCTCATTTTCATCTGAGGTCATTTACTATCACAAAAAGGGCCCGCAAGGTGCAGAAAGTTTGTCGGGCCAAGGGCTTGCCGGGTGAAGATCTTGCCGCGTGAAAAGAGGATGGCCTCGGATGAAAAAGTGTTCAACATGAAAGTTGTTCGTCTCGTCGAAACGGTCAACTTTTCTTTTGGAGTCATCATCATCCGACGTAGTATATGACATGCAGAGACGCTACAAGAGTCGGATGGTCCAGTCAGCTACACGAACGAGTCTGACTCGAAATTAAAGATGACCCCGTGGAGTATTCAAGATGGCCTTATTTGGAAAAGTGATCAACATACGGATTGTTGGCCTCGTCGAAGCGCACAAAATTGGTATTTGAACTGTCTCCATCGGAAGTCATATGCAGATTCCACGGCCCACGCAAGGAGCAAGACAGAAGATTGGACCAGATTCGGGCTGAATCCGAGTGGGACCAGAACTAGGACTCTAGGACGTGAATTGATGTAATTTTCTTGTAAGGAAAGCCTAGATGAATCCTTTGCTTGTACGGGAAGTCCAGCCGCCTCTTATATATGTTTGGGGTGACGGCCGATTGAAGAACACACAATCGAACAAACACATCTACATCTTTTTACCCTACTTTTATCCCTCTCCCTTGTATCTTTCTTCTCGTTCTTCGTTCGTTCTTCTTGTTGCAGGACGGCGAACCTCGAGGCCCTAGGGGCGAGCAAATCGACATAGGGCAGCCCATCGTCCATCCGCGACTCCTGACGGTTCCATCCCGGAGAAGCGGTGCGTCGGGTCTCAAAAGCGCCCGCCGGATTGTCTTGCGTATCGCGCTTCCGGCAGGCCTCCTTCGACGTGAGCTGCGGTGCATCACCCTCGGCGTCGAGGGTACGCGTGACGCGTTCGTGTGTCAACACACTTTTTGGCTACTCCGCTGGGGAAAAGAAGCTTCGAACGGTCTCCAGCCCGTTCTTGCTACGAGGAGAGCGTCATCAAGCGGCTGCAATCTACACGGTAACATGTATCATAAATCTTCTTATGTGGATGCAAATAGCCATTATGTTGCTGTCACTAGATCCTTTGATGGGCATGCTATGTCGGCTAGCTCTAACGAGGAAAGGCCGACTAAGTATCATGTTGGAGAAGCTTGGAAATTACATAATCATGACATGCAACTTATGGATCCGAACTTTCGTGCATCGGCAACTCCTTTCAATATGCCGATGAACAACACGACGAGTTCGAGTGATCAATATAGGAAACTACATGTACAGGAGGGTGTCTCACAGTTTTACCCATCGGCAGCCGGCTCGCAATATGCGGGTTCATCCCCAAACATGCCGATGGATGGGGGAATCGGCCATGCTTTCATTAGCAATTTGGCCGGTTATTCTCAGTCATCATATACTACACCTCATGAGATTAATTTTTTGGCAGAAAATACAACTCAAAATATTCATGACTCAGCTCACCTTCGTGGTTATGGCCGAATGAATGAAGAATATACAGGATCATCCGTGCCTAATATTGCAGGAGATGAGGTGGCTCTGGCTGCTTTAAAAAGTTTAGCCCAAAACAAGAAGATTAGTGCTCTTTGCCTTGAGCAACATGATAAGGGGATGGTTCCTGATTATGAGGCAATAAGAGCTAGGGTTTTGCAAGAAGATGATGTGTTGCCAATTGACCAAATTGGCGAGAGGAAATATAGTTCAACAATAGTGCATACGTCTTCACCTATCATTGCAGCGTGTCATACACCCCCTATACAATTGCAAAATTTCGGCAACATCAGTTCATTGCCGAAATATCATAAAAGCATTGGGGGGCAAGCCGAACCAAGCAGGGCCGAATTTAAAGGAAAATATGTGGCCCGAATGGACAAGGTCAAGCCAAAGCTCACAGGCAATTGCGTCAACAATTTTATCACACCGACTCTTGAGGAGTTACCAGCAGAATATCGACAGGCTTATGAAGCACTCAAGAAGAAGCGTGAAGAGGAAGATTTGCATGAATACGTCAAGTCCCTTCCTCTATGCAGTAACCATGTTGGACCTTCCACGATGTTGAGGCAAGATAAAACAAAAGCTTTGCAAGCTGAACAACAAAAAAGGATTCACTCGGTTAATACGGTTGATTCGGTTGAAACCAAGTCAAATATGACTAAGTCGTCTACAGCCGAGTCGAACGGTTCCTTTAAAGCCAAGACAATGATGGATTCGGTTGAAACCGGATTGAGCACCGAGACGGCCAAGGTCGAGTGCATAGAGTCAATATCGTGTGCACTGAGCCAACCGAGTGCATCGAGCCAGTCAAGGCCAAGTACATTGAGACATCCGAGTGAATCACCGGCTAATGTCGAGTGCATCGAGCCAGTTATTGTCGAGTGTACCAAAATAGATGATGCAAGCTTCACCGAGCAAAGGAACGACAAACGCAGGAAATTGGCTGTGCTCGATTTTTCTGGATGTGAGGGAGCTTACATGCTGCCCTATGAATTTCGTGCTAAAGAAATTGGTGAGCATCAAGAACAAAGTGATATGGCTGAACACAGTTCGGTTAACGATGAACATCAAGAACAAGAACATGCAGCCAAGCAAAGTTTAGCTGACAAAGAGCTTCCGAGTGGAATCCATTCGGGTAATCCAAATGAAATCTACTTGGTAAATACGAGTGATGAAGCACAAGATCCAGAAGAAGAAGAAGAAGAGGCGTTGGAGGATCATCTTGGGGTGGAGCAAAGCATTGTTCCACATGTACAATCATCATATTCCACCAACGGTGTCGCAAAGGTACGTCTAGCAAATAATTTACTCGCTTTCCGATTTGGTCAAAAATATATCATTGATACATCCATTAGCAAGATCATAATTAACTTGCAAAGACCAATCAAGATGAGTAACTTGTTTGTTAGAAATAGTCTTGTCACTAATCATGCCAGTCAACATATTGTACCATTCATAGAGGCTGCTAGGGATAGATTATCGCAACCAAAGCTTTTCCCATTATGCCGACTGAAAATTATGTTCATATGGGTAGCTTTGATTGTTTCATGCTTGGCTAACATTTGGTGTCAAATGAGACGTATATCCTGTAGTTACTTTGGTTGCAGAAACATAAAGCCGGGTCCAAAGTCATCCGAGATAGCCGATTCAAGAGCATCAGGGAAGGAGGACGAAAATCAATGCATAGCCGAGTCGGATGGCGTTAAACCAGCACCACTCGGTTGGTTTGCTCCAGAGCCGGTATCACAATATCGGTTAATGGACGAGCAGTGTACTTTCAGTCCGGGCATAAGTGAGCACATCGTCGGTGCGTCGCCAACTAATCCTATTATTATAATTGATCACGATGTCGAGCCATCAAGACAAGAGCAAATGCAATGTTCGTTTGAACAGAATGTCAAAGACAATAATGTGATTCATCAAGCCACACAATCGGCCAACATAGGATGATTGGAGCTCGTTGAGGCACAAGCATACGGCCAGTCGACTCAGATTGGTCTCGATGGCGATCAAGCATTGACTCGGCTACCTCAAGCCGGCTCATCCAAAGACGGACAAGTATACGCTAATGATGATGGGATCAAATCTTTGAGCAAGGCAATCATTCAAAAGTACATCAGCAACAACACTGAAGACGGAAATTCCATCAAAGCTATAACTGACACATCTAGCACTGGGGGGCAACAAGAAAATTTAGAGACCGGTGCACACGTAACCAAAGAAAGAAAAGACCGCGATAAGCACAAAGGTAAAAAGCCGAAAGTCACTTTCGCGCAGTTATTGGAAAAATATCAGAAGTTAAGTGAGGAGAAGAGTGCTTATCGGCCGAGTGAAACAAAAGCATCGAAGTCACCCCCAAAGTATAAATCTGAAGACCGAGATTGGCGAAAGGAGAGGTATAAATCGAAGGCACACTGTCCATCATATTCTAAACCACCTCGCCAAAATTATGCAGCTCTGAGAGGATCATTGTTTGTTCAACAACCACATGTTAAAGACCGACTCAACCAAAAAGAATCGGTCCGGAGCTCGGCAAAAAATATGGGCGCGGTCAAGCAAGTCTACCGAGTGAAAAAGGATGGCCGCAAGTGTGCTGTTTCAGATCCGACTTCGGATGTAAAAAAGCCAGCCGAGTCTACGTTGGCTACTAAGGGAAAGGAAGTGAAGCGAGTAACTTTCAAGGACCCAATCATAGAGTTCGGACTGGCCAAACCAGATGTGCCCAAAGCCAGGAAAGAATTGCCACTGCATAAAACAGAATCACAGTCGGGATGCTCACTCGGCTTATCACATTGGCAAGAGAGGAAGCTAAAGAGGCTCAGAGCCAACGAGTTGGAGAAGAGGAACATGGCATGGGTCCCCAAGGGAAGCCGTCAAAGCAAGAATGATGTGCCTACTCCTGTTGTGAAGCCGGGAGGAGTAAGGGAGGACAAGCGTGAAGCCGGTAGGCAAAAACAACGATTTCAATGCCACTATACGAGACTCCAAACGGCGCATCATCCATGTTCTGCAACTGTCCCATCAGAGTTTGTGCCCAAGAATATATCCTCAGCTGAAATATCTGATTTATTTCGGCTATTCACACTTTGGTGGACGGATTCCCAAGCTCCTTTGAGATGAGAATGCATGGCCGATATTTTCATATCGCCCTGAGAGTTCATTGTATTGGCAAAGTAGGGCATCTGGTTAACGGTGTTCATCATGTTTATCTTGTACTCCTATAGCCGATGCTCGGTGTTTGCCAATACCAGCGAGGCCGACTTAATTATTGATTCGGCCACTGATCAAAGGTTTAGTGCATAAAAGCTCTGACTCATGATGATAGTTATCTGCAGGATCCATGTTAGGAGACAGACGATGTTCGGCGGAGGCTTGATGGTGTATTTTGGTCAACAATGAGTTGAGTCACCGAACAGTTGTCGGTATTCCTTTGAGGTGCATGGTTATAATTGCTCGGTAAGACGGCTTGGCGATGTATCGTCGAGCGGTTCTAATATTTCCAAGGATTACCTGGACAAAGTAAGGTTAGAATTGACATGAGAAATTTATGTGGAGGCCTTTGTGACATCCAATGGTTGTTCTCAGACGACTATCATCCGAAGAAGTTCTACTCAAGCAGCAACAAGCCCGAGCATATGGGCGATAACAATTATCGTCCTCAGCATACACAGCCGATGGAGTGTTGACATCGTGCTTAAACAATACCCGAGGCAAAGTATTTTCTGGCACGCAAGCTCTGCCAGAAAACAGGGGGGCATGTGTTGACACCTGATTTTGGCACATTACAGAATGCAATAGAGGTGACCTCAAATGACAAGATATTCTACATGAGAAACTTCACATTGCCGAATGGAACAACTTTGATGTTTGGATCATAATCATTCAGTATCATATCAAAGACCAAAACTACACTCGGATTGTCATGTTTAGGTGTTCTGAGTGCTTTTTGGTCGATTACGCCTCCAAGACAATTTCGGATGAAGGAATGCTCTACATGAATTGTCTTCGTCTCGTCGAATCGGTTGATTTTCATATAAAAATCGTCTCAAACCGAGTTCGTATGCAAAAGTTAGAGCTATTTGAATGCAGCCCTGTCAAGAGGCGAAATATGGCGCGCCCCATCAGACACATGTCTGATGGGTGTCTGATGCAATGCGTGAGCAATTAGCCCTTCAATATGGCCTCGGATCGAAAAACGTTCAACATGAAAGTTGTTCATCTCGTCGAAACGGTCAAAATTGCTTTTGGGCACATTTTCATCCGAGGTCGTTTACTGCCTCAAAAAGGACCCGCAAGGTGCAGCCAGAAAGTTTGCCGGGAACAGTAACCTTGCCGGGGAAAGCTTGCCGTCGTGAACAGTAACCTTGCCGGGGAAAGCTTGCCGCCGTGAACAGTAACCTTGTCGCCGGGGAAAGCTTGCCGGCGTGAACAGTACCTTGCCGGGGAAAGCTTGCCGCCGTGAACAGTAACCTTGCCGGGGGAAGCTTGCCGCCGTGAACAGTACCTTGCCGGGGGAAGCTTGCCGCCGTGAACAGTAACCTTGCCGCCGGGGAAAGCTTGCCGCCGTGAACAGTAACCTTGCCGCCGTGGAAAGCTTGCCGCCGTGAACAGTTACCTTGCCGGGGAAAGCTTGCCGCCGTGAACAGTAACCTTGCCGCCGTGAACAGTAACCTTGCCGGGGAAAGCTTGCCGCCGTGAACAGTAAAAATTGTCAAGGCCAATCCGACGAGATGCTGAAGATAGGCTCAAATACTTATCTAGATGGCCTCAGATCAAAAAGTGTTCAACACCAAAGTTGTTCGTCTCGTCGAAACGGTTAAAATTGCTTTTGGGCTCATTTTCATCTGAGGTCATTTACTATCACAAAAAGGGCCCGCAAGGTGCAGAAAGTTTGCCGGGCCAAGGGCTTGCCGGGTGAAGATCTTGCCGCGTGAAAAGAGGATGGCCTCGGATGAAAAAGTGTTCAACATGAAAGTTGTTCGTCTCGTCGAAACGGTCAACTTTGCTTTTGGAGTCATCATCATCCGACGTAGTATATGACCTGCAGAGACGCTACAAGAGTCGGATGGTCCAGTCAGCTACACGAACGAGTCTGACTCGAAATTAAAGATGACCCCGTGGAGTATTCAAGATGGCCTTATTTGGAAAAGTGATCAACATACGGATTGTTGGCCTCGTCGAAGCGCACAAAATTGGTATTTGAACTGTCTCCATCGGAAGTCATATGCAGATTCCACGGCCCACGCAAGGAGCAAGACAGAAGATTGGACCAGATTCGGGCTGAATCCGAGTGGGACCAGAACTAGGACTCTAGGACGTGAATTGATGTAATTTTCTTGTAAGGAAAGCCTAGATGAATCCTTTGCTTGTACGGGAAGTCCAGCCGCCTCTTATATATGTTTGGGGTGACGGCCGATTGAAGAACACACAATCGAACAAACACATCTACATCTTTTTACCCTACTTTTATCCCTCTCCCTTGTATCTTTCTTCTCGTTCTTCGTTCGTTCTTCTTGTTGCAGGACGGCGAACCTCGAGGCCCTAGGGGCGAGCGAATCGACCTAGGGCAGCCCATCGTCCATCCGCGACTCCTGACGGGTTCCATCCCGGAGAAGCGGTGCGTCGGGTCTCAAAAGCGCCCGCCGGATTGTCTTGCGTATCGCGCTTCCGGCAGGCCTCCTTCGACGTGAGCTGCGGTGCATCACTCCCGGCGTCGAGGGTACGCGTGACGCGTTCGTGTGTCAACAGTTACAAAAACATGCATTAGCATTGCAAACATCCATATATATATATATATATATATATATATATATATATATATATATATATATATATATATATATATATATATATATATATATATATATATATATATATATATATAACCACTAATTAATTGTTCATGATTTGAAACCCTTGGCAGGCATACTTAGGAGGTCCGTCTTCGCCGGCGCCTGTCGTTGTGCAGTCTTCAGGTGACGTCGAAGTGCTCAGTCACGAGCTGATCGCGTCACGTCAGAGCACCCTCAAGGCCCTGCAGGCATTGGATGACTCCCTGATGAAGGAGAAGGACAAAATTATCGATGACAATGCTATTGTCTACGATAAGATTTACAGTCTCGAAGGTCAGATCACAGCACTGAACCTCGAGATAACTGAGATCAATAAGGACATAGAAGTCCTGAAGGCCCAGAAGCATCAGCTGAAGGCGGAGAAAGCGCATTACATCAAGGAGGGGCAAACGAATAGGAATAAGCTTCGTGAGATGAAGTTAGTCCTTAGGAAAAACTAGCTAGCTATAGGTAGTGTCGATCAGAGGTGAAGATCGATATATATATATATATATATATATATATATATATATATATATATATATATATATATATATATATATATACATTGTCAAAAGTAATTGGTACTTTCCTTTTGTGAATGAAATGTTTGGTATCTTTTGTGAATGAAATGTTTAGTATCTTTTGTGAAGCTGGTATTTTTTTTATTAGCTAAATATGACAGTGCCGGCATGCAGATCTATCCAACGCCAGCAGGTGTTCAAGATACTGCTGGCGTCGTCTCCAACGCCACCAGTATATTTTAACTGTGGCGCCTTATTGCTGGCGTAGGGTGTCTACGCCAGCAAGGCCATTTTGGCCACGCCATAGCTAGGCTTTTCTGCACTAGTGCCTACTTCATCGTTGTCATGGTCAAGCTCGCCACCGCTTCCTCTGGCTCGCGTCTGTTGCCGGCGAGCCCGGGGGTTCACCGTTGCGGGATGTTAGGGACCTTCGTCGGCCTCCTCCACACGCAAGGTGTTCTACAAATTGCCCCGGTGGTATTTTCTTTTCCTTTTTCTTTGTTTTTTTATCAATTACGGTCTCGGAATTGATCATCAAACGCTCGAGTGAGCAGATGAAGAGGTGGCGGGAGATGTACTTTGACGATCCTTCGTCTGAGGAAGAAGATGATGATGGCGATGATTTTGAGTTGGTGGTGGCCGCTATCATTCGAGAGGAGGATTTTAGGAGGCCGAGGCTTGCTTCTCTAATTGGACGCATCTGGATTCATCGAGATATGGTAAAGGGCATTTATGATCTAGTGAGGGATTACTTTGCGCCGAATGCAACATATCTGAAGAAGTATTTTCTGTTGTGATTCTAGATGCAGCAGGATCTCTTGAACACCATTGTAAGAGTTGTGTAAAACCATGATCCTTGGTTCAAACTAAGAAGGATTGTCGTGGTAGAACCTAGCGTAAGTCCATTGTTGAAGATCACTGCGGTCATGCGAGTGCTTGCATATGGATGCCTGGCCGGTGGTGTGGATGACTAAGTCTGCATTGGGAATTATCTTATCATTGAGTGTGTGAAATTTTGTCAAAAAGTGAAGAGATGACCCAAGCCGTGATCTTCGGGTCAGAAACTTGAGGACACCCATTGATGAAGATGTCGAGAGGCTTTTGTCAAACAGTGAAGAAAAGGTCTTGCCAGGGATGTTTGGATCCATTTAGTACATGCATTGTACATGAAATAATTGTCCTATGTCATGACAAGGTCGGTACAAAGGGCATTGCCATGATCCAACTATCATTTATAGGCGGTTGCATCACATGATTCGTGGATTTGGCATTCATACTTCGGATGTCTAGCTCTCACAATGTCCTAAATGTCTTCCAAAGATTTCCTCTTTTTGCAAGGCTTGTTGTCCATGGCGCTCCACCTTGCAACTATGTTGTCAATGGCCATGAGTCGGCATCGATTACTACCTTGCTTATGGTATCTATCCTTCATGGGCAACATTTGTGATGATAATCCAGCATCGACAAGGCAACAAGAGATCTCACTTTGCAGCGTGCCAAGCATCCGCTAGAAAGGATATTAAGAGAGCTTTTGGTGTGCTTCAAAACTGTTTTGCAGTTGTCTGTGGGCCTGCTGAGTATTGGAAGCCTTAGAAACAACGGCAAATCATCACAACATGTGTTATCTTGCACAATATGATCATCAAGTATGAGAGAGAAGAGCCGAAGGACATGTGCTTCCCCTACAATGCTATTATGTGGAGTCGGAACATCACCGAAACAGAATCCAAGCATTCTTCAAAGCACACTGAATGATCAAGAATCGAGAAACTCACAACCAAAAGAAGATAGTGTTGAGCATCATTGCGACTTCATAGCACTTGATTATTGTGCTTGTATCATGTTTTATTTGGACCGTATGTTGTGTTTGAATCTGGATGTTTAAATTTGAAAGCATTGAATTTAATATGTACTTGAATTGTATGTATTTAAACTTGCAAGTTTTGAGCTGGATTTGTTTGCAACCATTTGAAAAAAAAATAAGAGGGCAGGGGATTAAGTTTTGGGGAAAGTGCTAGGTGCACAAAAGTTTAAGGGAAATGTGGTTCAACCGGCGGATTAGACGCTCGCGTTCGCCATCATCATAACACATGCTACACAACATAGATATGCCCCTGATGAAACTGTAAACACCCTGAGACGTGTCAGCTTCAACTAGAAACCAACACTTTGTAAACGAGGCCACCTACCTGAAATTTATGATTCTCTGCAATAATATGCCGCCATGCTCGCGTAGCTAGTATCTCAGGTAGTCTATCATGCTCTTATCAATATAATATAGAGAATTTGCAGAAACTTTACATAGCCCCAAAGCTTTTGTTCACCCAGAGGATTATTCAGCCACCCTCCTGTATGAAGTTTATGGTAGCCTGGCATACTTGTACAACATTCCGACGGCTTTCAGCACACAACTTATACAATAATCTCAGACTGCAACAGCTGGAAAGAATTAGACAACTGATTCTACGCACAGCTAATTCTGTGGGCAGTTCCTCAGAATCCGATTCTGCAGAATCTGCAGCTGAAAAGAACTAGCCGATATCCTAGGGAACTCATTCATCAGAGTCTTGATTTTGCTGAGGAGCCCATAACAATCATCACTTTACCGACGGCTTTCCTATCTCTCAAGTCAGCAAAAGCAAGATGGGCCTGTAAATTTTTTGAAAATTATACGGTAAATCTCCACATATGGGAAGAGGTAAATGCAATTTTGGATTCGATTCAAGAACTGTTTAAGAGCTTCAACATATCAGTATAACATTATTAATGATGTCAGCCTACATATTGCACCCCGCACTAACAATAGAGCATGACCACGTACATTTCTGTTCAGGATGGCCTGATGTACATTTACCAGAAATAAAGTGATGAAAACCAAGAGGTTAGGTCAAATTATGCTGGTAGGAATTTACATGTTAGAAACAAAACTCTAATATTGATGCGTAGACACGGAGAAGTTGTGTTCTCTTAGATAGTATTCTCCAGCAGCCTAGCAATACTCACAAACACAAACAGAAAATACTATGAATTTATAAGCATCAAAATGATAGCGATGCAACGAATATAGATAGGCGACATGGCAGTCAAATGGTGCAAACAGTGCAACTACTCCCTCCGTTCCTAAATATTTGTCTTTTTAGAGATTTCACTATGGACTACATGCGGATGTATATAGACATCTCTACTATTAATCTCTACTATTAAAGGGCAATCTACCGTCGTCGTGATGGTTCGACCTTCCCTCCCACCCCCTCAATCGCAGGCAGTAAAAAAAAGTCTCGATCCCGCCTGCACGGAAAAATCGGAAAACGAGCCCACGCCTCCACCTATCGTGACGACGGTTCGACCTCTCCCACCCCATACGTAACTTCTTCTGCCCGCAAACGAAAGAATCGGACCTCCTCACAATCCCTCCGTGCACGACAGGAAAAAAAGAAAAGAAAAGAAACAACCCACACGTACGCACGTCCCACCTCCCACCTCCCACTCCCCTTCCCGCAGATCCAGCGCTCTCATCCCCTGTCTCTGCAGAGAGGAATCGCCGCCGCCGGCCTCTTCTCGCCTACATCGACCTTGAGCGGCAGCACACTGCAGGCAGACTTCTATACTGATGACAGCGATGGATCCGCATCTCATCTCTTCTTCACCGAGTCCACGAGGAGCTCGACGTCGAGGGCGAGCGGCGCATCGACGGCAGCGACGAACGACGGACCAGGCAATGCTATCTCCCTACCCTCGCTCCACTCCATCTTCTCCCCGTAGCATGTACTCTCGCAACCCCTCATTCTCCTCTCCCATGGCAGTGACCGATGGGTGGCAACGGACGGGCGGGTGGGAGACCGGCTGGTAGCGCAACGGACGACGGGAGGTGGTAGGACCGTGGAAGGAGCAGGTAGACGGATGAGGTTTCAGGTGGAAATCTAACCAGAAATAGTCCCCACGGAATGACGTGGGTGGGTGTGGGTGGGTACAAAACACTGTCCAACATTCATCTCCCTGATAACAGTTGTAGTCTGAATTTTGCTACTACTGTAGTATATATATATATCATTCAGATTCAAAGTTCCTGAATTTGCTTGCACTGGCTGTAGATACATTGTGTTCATTAATCGGTGACACCGTCTAGCTGCTTCATTTCAGGGGCCACAGATGAGTAGACAGAGAGTACATGGCGAAGGAGGAGGTCATTGCCAGGCTGTCAGCATGTTACTCCGTCCGTATCTAAATCTAGACCAAAAAACGTCTTATATTGTGAAAGAGGGAGTATTATTTAGTACCAATTTTGTCTAACCTAACTTTTTTCATGTCACACGTTTTTTATTGCAGATATATTGCCTTCGTATTTGCTTCTATATGGAGCGGAATGGGTGCTGGAGTAGATTTATTCTATAGAAAAGAACTTCGTCTAAGATATGTAGATTAATCTGCTGTCACTGCACAAAATTCCTTTACCGAAATATACTGCACAGATATAGAAGAATTTTCATGTCTTTTTACAGGTGGAGACATGGAAATAGTAGGAGAAAGGGTGCAAATGGTGGCTGAGAGGGAGGGAGCAAAAGAAATAGAGCTATTTGTAGAAAAAACTAAACATATGCTGCGCCGATGCAAGGATAAAATAGAATAAATGGTGCACATACTTTGCTTATTCTGTGACAACCACTTGTACTTTGCTATGTTTTTAAAATGATTAAATGACGTCTTCTCACTTTTTTTTTGCATCACTGTCTTGCAGGATAGGGCTGTTAGTAGGGGAGAGCAAAAACAAACTACCTCTTGTTCATGATAAACACAATTCTGGCATTTCACACTCACATGTAGGTGCTTCAATAAAAAATGAATGAAAATTAGGAGTGTCTTTCAGATGCCATACGGTAGGATGCTATGTTGTTTGGCATGCATTTCTACACAACTTTCTATTGAATTTATGAATGCACTGTTTGTGTAATGTTATGAGTTCTCTGCCCACATTACTTCAAAACTAGCTTTGGGAATGCCGGTCATCTATGTACCTGTTTAATCTGTTTCTTGTTTCTTTTGGGCATGCTTCACGTGGCCCTGTAACGCATGCTTTACTGCAGAGTTTTCAGTAGGTCTGTTTCAAACACGTACAGATGGAGCTTTGCCTGAATTGTGGAGGCGATCAACTACATAACCGTCTGACGGAGATGGTGGTGTGTGGTCATGGCGGTTGCACATATAAAAGAAAAGAGAATTTGAATCCCAGGCACGGGAAAAATATTAGAACTAAACATTTTAGTTTTCAGAATTTCACTATTTCTGTACTGTTTTGTTAGCTTTTATCTCAAACTAGATGTTTTTAAAAGCCATCCGGGAATTTTTATAATTGGCTAGCTGTCCTACATCACAACATTGATCGTCAAACTCCTCTCTGGTTAGAATCTAATAGTGCACCAATCTGCACACCATATGTTTTGCTAAAATTGCTTCAGAGAGAGGAGCAACAAGGACGCGGACAGGTACGCCATGTCTAATGCTCCTTGTTTATCACTCCTATGTTTTGTATAAGAAAACCTTGAGTCTTTTTGTGCTATAATTGATCATGTGTTTGGGAGAACACCACTACAAAGTTATGATGGTTAGCAGTAACTTGCTGACTTGTAGACCATGTTCAGTAGTACTAATGTTGAACAAGCATTATTTGGTTATGGCATTTAGAACTGCAGTTGCCTCAGTTGAATGTGCTTTTCTCTTCCCAGGTTACATGTACACCTGGGCATGTTCAGATTGGATGAATGTCTTCCATAAAGCTAATATTTTGAAGGTCAAAAAGAAAAAGGTAAAGAAGCATGTGCTTCTGCAATATGGTTTGGTGCATTTCGAAAATGTTTTGTGACCTTTAAATCTTCACAATATGGATGTGCCTATTGTTATGACCGGCGTCACTTATAGCCGGAGGAGGCCCAATGGGCGCGTTTAGTTAGGGGCTTAGCCCAAGTTATCTTATTTTTATTAGCATCGAGATTATATAAACAGTTGTAAGACACCCTTTTGGAATTAAGCAATAAGACGTATTCTATTGCCCGGCTCCCAGAGGAGCCGGAATCTCTAACCCTAGCCGCCGCCTCTCCCATCGCCGCAGCCTCCTCTCCGTGCGAGACGGCGCCCTCGCGCCGGCCGCCGCGCCCACGCCCACACCAGCTCCCCTCCTTCCCCTACAATCTCAGGCAGAGGCCCGGTAGGACCCTAGCACCTACCAGTTTGGTACCCAGAGGCTTTGGTTCGGTCATGTCTTCGCCGCCGCCCTGCCCAACCCTCCCGCTGCCGACAACCACCACCGCCCCGATGGCCACCACGGCTGGCGCCCCGCACACGCCGGTGCCGGTCACCTCCGCCGCGCCGCTTCCCGCCGTCCTCACCCCGGAGGAGGTCACCGGAGCGCTCCGCGACCTCGCCACCGCCGTCCAGGGGATCCGCCTCTACCTGGCCGGTCCCTACGGGCCGCCGCCGGCCGCGCCAACAGCCGCCGCCAACGGGCCGCCGCTGCTGCCGTGGCAGCCGCCGCACCAGGCGGCATCCGCCGCGATCGCCGGGCCGCTGCAGCCGACGCTGCTATTGCCGTCGCCGCCACCCTCCGCCGGGCCGCTGCAGCCGACGCTGCAGCTGCCGCCGCCACCACCCACCACCTCCGGGCCGGGCCCTACCTCGGCGACGGGGGTCCCTATTCACCAGCTCCGGTTTCCCCCCTCGCCGTCGCCGCTACCGGCCTGGGTGACCGGGACGTCGCAGCCGGTATATACGACGGCCTCGGCGCCGCCGCACATCCAGTCGCCACCGACGGTGCTTCGTTCCCGACGGTGCTTCGTTCCACGGGGGGCCCTCCATGGTCACCGACCCGGCGCCGACCCCCGCACTGCTCCGCGCCGACGAGCCGTACCACCATGGCGGCCATACCCACACGCCGCCGCGCTTCGCCAAACTGGACTTCGCTACCTATGACGACACCGAGGACCCCCTGAACTGGCTCAATCAATGTGACCAGTTTTTCCGGGGGCAACGGACGCTCGCGTCGGACCGCACCTGGCTCGCTTCGTATCACCTCCGAGGCGCCGCACAGACGTGGTATTACGCTCTCGAGCAGGACGAGGGCGGCATGCCTCCATGGGAGCGTTTCCGCGAGCTCTGCCTCCTACGCTTCGGGCCTCCGATCCGCGGGAGCCGGCTGGTGGAGCTTGGCCGCCTACCCTTCACCTCCACGGTGCAGGACTTTGCCGACCGCTTCCAGGCCCTGGCGTGTCATGCGCCCGGCGTGACGGCTCGCCAGCGAGCCGAGCTTTTCGTGGGCGGTCTGCCGGATCATATCCGCGTGGACCTCAGGACCTCCAGACGGCCATGTATTACGCCCGCGCCTTCGAGCGTCGCGCGCAGGCCCTGCAGCAGGCGTCGCCGGCTCGGGGCGCCCGGCAGCCAAGCAGGCCGGCCCCGACACCACCAGCGCCGGGGCGCCCGCCTCCGGCCTCTACGGCGGCCATCGCTTCGGCCGCGACGCGGCCCTTCCGCCGGCTCACCCCGGCCGAGCAGCTCGAGCGCCGTCGCCAGGGGCTTTGCTATAACTGCGACGAGCCCTACGTGCCGGGCCACGTATGCCCGCGCCTCTTCTACTTGGAGGCGGCCGACTACGTCGAGGAGGACACCGCCACCGACGGGCTCGGCGACTTGCCCGCCCCAGTTGCGGCGGAGGCCGCACCGGCGCCCGCTCCAGCAACGGCTCTCGTGGTCTCCCTCCATGCACTCGCGGGCATCCGAGACGAGCGGACTATGCTCTTGCCGGTGATGATCAACGGCGAGCGCCTGGTGGCCCTCCTGGATACGGGCTCCACGCATAACTTCCTGCCCGAGTCGACCATGCGCCGCTTAGCGCTCCAGCCGACGGGCGGGGAGCAACTCCGGTGCCATGGGATTGCGCGGAACGTGCCCATCATCATCGGCGACGAGCACTTCACCATCACGTGCGCCGGCATCGACTTGGGCTGCTTCGACTTCATCCTCGGCGTCGACTTCTTGAGGACCCTCGGTTCCATCCTCTGGGACTTCGACGCCATGACGATGACCTTCTGGCGCCTGGGTCACCGCATCCGGTGGGAGGGCATGGGTGGCGCCTCCCCAGCGACGCCGCAGCTCCAGCTGGCAGCGACTGCTACAGGGCCCGAGCACCCCCTGTTGGATCATCTTTCGCAGCAGCACCGCGACCTCTTCGACGAGCCTCAGGGCCTTCCGCCAGCCCGGGTGTATGACCACCGCATTCATCTCCTGCCGGGCACGGCGCCGGTTGCGGTGCGCCCCTACCGCTACCCCCAGCTACAGAAGGACGAGCTGGAACGGCAGTGCGCGCTCATGCTCGCCTTGGGCATCATCCGGATCTCCACGTCGTCGTTTTCGGCGCCGGTCCTCCTCGTCCGCAAGTCGGACGACACGTGGCGCTTCTGCATCGACTACCGTGCCCTGAACGCCCAGACGCTCAAGGACAAATTTCCTATCCCGGTCGTCGACGAGCTCTTGGACGAGCTACATGGGGCGCGCTTCTTCACCAAGCTCGACCTCCGTTCGGGCTACCACCAGGTGCGGATGCACCCGGACGATGTCGCAAAGACGGCGTTTCGGACTCATCACGGCCACTTCGAGTTCTTGGTGATGCCTTTTGGCCTCTCCAACGCTCCGGCGACCTTTCAGGCCTTGATGAACGACGTCCTCCGCCCCTACTTGCGTCGGTTTGTGCTCGTTTTCTTTGATGACATTCTTATCTACAACGCCTCTTGGGCGGAGCAACTTCAGCACGTCGCCATCGTCTTCAACGAGCTTCGGGCGCATCATCTTCATCTTAAGCGCTCGAAGTGCTCGTTCGGCACGCCTTCAGTCGCCTACCTCGGCCATGTCATCTCGGCCGAGGGTGTTGCTATGGACGCCAACAAGGTGGCGGCTGTCACGGCCTGGCCGACGCCGCACTCACCGCGGGCTCTCCGCGGCTTCCTGGGCCTCGCGGGGTACTACCGGAAATTTATCCGGGAGTTCGGCCTCATCGCGTCCCCGCTCACGCGCCTGTTGCGACGCGACGCCTTCGCCTGGGATGCGGAGGCAACGGAGGCGTTCGAGGCCCTCAAGCGGGCCCTCACGACGGGCCCCGTCCTCCAGATGCCCGACTTCGACCGGCCGTTCATGGTGGACTGCGACGCCTCCGGTGTGGGGTTCGGCGCCGTCCTTCATCAGGGCGACGGGCCGCTTGCGTTCTTCAGCAGGCCCTTCGCCGCGCGCCATCATAAGCTCGCGGCCTATGAGAGGGAGCTCATTGGCTTGGTGCAAGCCGTGCGCCACTGGCGGCCATATCTTTGGGGCCGGCCGTTCCAGATTCGCACGGATCACTACAGCCTCAAGTTCTTATTGGACCAGAGGCTGTCTACCGTTCCGCAGCACCAGTGGATCAGCAAGCTCTTTGGCTTCGACTTCACCGTCGAGTATCGTCCGGGCCGCCTTAACACCGTGGCCGAAGCCCTGTCCCGCCGCGACGCCGACCACGACGCGGACGCCAGCGACTCCGACGGGGCGGCTCTCTGCATCCGCTCGGGGCCCTCCTTCGCCCTCCTTGACGACATCCGCAGGGCCACCACGGACGCGCCGGACGCTCAGCTCCTTCGGCAGCGCCTCGAAGCCGGCGACCTGGCGGAGCCGTGGCGTTTGGCGGATGGCTTGCTCCTACATGGGCGCCGCCTCTTCGTGCCGGATCACGGCGACCTCCGTCACCAGGTTCTGCTGCTGGCACACTCGGCCGGCCACGAGGGTGTGCAGAAGACCCTCCACCGTCTCTGCGCCGATTTCTACGTCCCCGGCGATCGGGCCCTGGTCCGGGCCTGGGTGCGGTCTTGTGTTACGTGCCAGCGTAACAAGACGGAGACACTGCGCCCGGCTAGGCTGCTACAGCCCCTGGAGGTGCCCTCTCAGGTCTGGGCCGATATCTCCAAGGTGGGCGGCAAGTCCGTCATCCTCACGGTGGTCGACCGCTTCTCCAAGTACGCTCACTTCATCGCGCTCGGCCATCCCTACACGGCCGCCTCCGTGGCTCGTGCCTTCTTCGACGGCATTGTCCGCCTCCACGGGTTTCCGTCTTCGATCGTCAGCGACCGGGACCCGGTGTTCACGGGGCATGTCTGGCGTGATCTCTTCCGAATGGCGGGCGTGAAGCTCCGCCTGAGTACGGCCTTCCATCCTCAGACGGACGGCCAATCCGAGGTGGTCAACAAGGTGATTGCCATGTATTTGCGTTGTGTTACAGGTGATCGTCCCCATGCTTGGGTGGATTGGCTCGCGTGGGCGGAGTACTGCTACAACACCTCTTATCACTCCGCCCTGCGCACCACGCCGTTCGAGGTGGTCTATGGCCGACCGCCCCCGCCCATCCTGTCGGTTGACCCTGAGACGGCTAGGACCGAGGCGGCGGGCGACCTTGGCAGCAGGGACGAGATGCTTGCGGAGGTGCGCCAACGCCTTCTCCAGGCCCAGCAGCTGTCCAAGCGGTACTACGACGACCATCACCGCGAGGCAGAGTTTGCGGTGGGCGACTGGGTGTGGTTGCGCCTCCTTCACCGCTCCACGCAGTCCCTGGACCCGCGCGCTAAGCGCAAGCTGGGCCCTCGCTACGCGGGGCCATTTTCTGTGGTGGAGCGCATAGGCAAGGTGGCCTACCGCCTGCAGCTTCCGGCCGGTGCCCGCATCCATGACGTGTTTCATGTGGGGTTGCTGAAGCCCTTCCACGGAGACCCGCCAACGGCCACACCGGTGCTACCTCCGACCTCCGACGGGCGCCTTCTTCCAGGACCGGCAAAGGTGTTGCAGGTCCAGCAACGTCGCGGAGTGTGGCATTTATTGATCCAGTGGCAAGGCCTTTCGGAGGAGGATGCCACTTGGGAGCAGCTCGAGGAATTCCGCCAACATTTTCCAGACTTCCAGCTCGAGGACGAGCTGTTTGCGCAGGCGGGGAGAGATGTTATGACCGGCGTCACTTATAGCCGGAGGAGGCCCAATGGGCGCGTTTAGTTAGGGGCTTAGCCCAAGTTATCTTATTTTTATTAGCATCGAGATTATATAAACAGTTGTAAGACACCCTTTTGGAATTAAGCAATAAGACGTATTCTATTGCCCGGCTCCCAGAGGAGCCGGAATCTCTAACCCTAGCCGCCGCCTCTCCCATCGCCGCAGCCTCCTCTCCGTGCGAGACGACGCCCTCGCGCCGGCCGTCGCGCCCACGCCCACACCAGCTCCCCTCCTTCCCCTACAATCTCAGGCAGAGACCCGGTAGGACCCTAGCACCTACCACCTATCCCTCAATTTCCACTTCACTAAAAACTATATTTTGGTTTACTTATGTCCTAATGCCATGTACAACAGTACAAGTGTGATTCCTGATGATCCCATGTCTCTACAGGTTTTAGTACGTGAATAATCTTGGGAAATACTCCCTCAGTCCCCAAATAAGTGTCTCGACCTTAGTACAACTTTGTACTAAAGTTAGTACAAAGTTAAGACACTTATTTTGGGACGGAGGGAGTATTTCTATATAGGACAAATGGACAATAGGAATGGTTGGAAGGACATAAGTATACAACCTCTCTTCTCTTTCTTGTTTGTTTTTTGTGTGAATCTCGTTATTATTGTTCCTTCATTTAAGAGTCACTTCTGCTTTGAATTGCTAAAGTTGGCTGCAAGTGCAGGCACTTGCACTTTTCTTACCTTCTGATCCATAGGTCCTTGAAGAACCAATTGTTTGTATGGATTATAAGAAATAATTCGTGTGGAGAACATGCGTGAAATGATATATTTCTCCTTGACAGTGTGATGATTTAAAAGTTTTGTGCAAGGTCTGAAGACTCACACGTTTTTACATTGGGGAACCAAACAAATTTCATGGCAACTTGCATGACCAAATGGCAGGGCTGATCTCGTTGGTTGGTGGTAGCCAAAGAGGATAAAATGGAGAGGCATAATACTTTTGAGTAGATATGTCTATAGATGCACTTTTTTTTTCATTCCTTGGATAATTGTTGCCTCCGAAGCTACATGCCTACAATAGCCTCCGAGGCTACAAGCCTACAATATGTAATTTTTGTGTCTTTTTGAGTTTCTTTTCATGAAACACAGCCACGATTTATTTTGTACTAGCCTAATTTGTTTCGACAGTTTAATAAGATATATTATATTCGGTGATATGCCCATGTAATTTTCCAAATTTAACATCAACTGATTATCTCATATACTCATCGTTTGTGTGCGATTAATAGTTTTGTATATCCATGAGGCAAACAATAAAGGTCAAACATTGGTGAGTTTGCTTTTTCAAGCATAGTTGTAAACCACTCCCTCCATTCCAGAATATAAGTTGTATTGATTTCCGTGCAAGTCAACCATTTGAATGTTCGACAAAGATTATAGAATAAAAAAATAATGTTTGTAATACCTAATAGATAAAATATGAAACTACTTTTCAGGATGGATCAAATGATATAAATTTCGTATTGTGGATATTAATATATTTTCTAAAACCTCGGTCAAACATGCACTTGTTTGACTTTTGAAAAAAATAAACACACCTTATAATAAGAACAGGTGGAGTAAAAAGGATTCAAATAATAAATTTGGGTGAATACATAATATACTTTTAGTGATATATATGACAAAATTGGAGTCACTTGTTTCTAAAAAGTTTATGAACTTTGATTGGTGTATTTTAGACCCGTAGCAACGCACGGGCACTCAACTAGTAATTTAGAGTGTAAATTCATTCATTTTCCTTTGTATGTAGTCCATAGTTGAATCTCTAAAAAGATAAATATTTAGGAACGGAGGAAGTACAATTTACCCAACCATAGTTGATAAAACGTCCTCAGACACCATAAAGTTATGTCTGCCATGAGGATATGTTAAGGTATGCAGAGGCAAGCACCACACAGGTAGTTCATGTAGCAGAGGGCAGAGGCAAGCACCACACATAGTCCATGTAATGACCAAACGAGAAATTCCAGCCTGCTGCAACTATTGTGAACTTTATTAATGACGCTTTACCTCAGTGAGCCTGTAGGTGTGTGAAATTTTAACTGTTATCAAACCCTTTGAAAGCCATGACAGGAGTTCATTAAGTGAGTCGATGAGTACTGCTGGCCGGTGAATTAAGTAGCTTCCCCAGTACAGACCATGAATTGTCCAGTTCTGAAACATCACACAACAATTAGCTAGTAGTATTCTGCAGAAAGCAGTTCTATCACTATTCAGTATCCTTGCTACATAAGTTCATTTCTAGTGTTGTAATGTCTAAATATACTAAATTCCGAATATTGCCATCTTATATTCTAGTGTTATCAACTAACTTACAGAAATAAATACAACTTTACATTGACTGATCGTATTGCAATTTCTTGCATGTATGATTTTGATATGAACTTATAGGATTGCATCCATGGTACTGACTGATGGATTCTCAAATTAGTTTCAATATGATGTTGCGGGAATCAACAGACTTCAGTGGTGTCTCTTCTTTAGCAAGCTAAAGTTTGTCATGGTGAATGCCTATTCTAGGTATATGTGGTAGGCTCTTCTGATTCTAGCAATGCAGTAAAAAGACCAATACACCGAGCAGTTAAGATAAATACTGAAAGCCAACATCGAGTCAATTCCATATATAAAGCAGAAGACCTTAACCTTCATGTCTCAATGCACTAGTATACCTTAATAAGTGCAATGTTAGCTCGAATAACTGGAACATCTCCACTAGCAAATCCAATGAGCAGAATATGTGCACCCCAATTGAGAAGTTTCAAGCTATCTTGGGTAAGCTTGCCACCAACAGGATCATATAAAACATCAACACCTTTCAGACCACTAGCCTTTAAAAAGGACTTGGCACTCTCAATAATGTTCTCCTTGCTCGAGTCAATCACATGATCAGCTCCTATTGACTTGAGATACTGCAATTTCTCAACTCCCCTGAACTCAAGACGAATAATATTTACGGACAGGAAAAAATTAGTCAAATATAAAATACATAACAACAACCTATGTTTGACCAGAATACGTAACAACGATCCAAGAATTTAATTTGTTCAGCTAATCACCTGGCAACTGCAATAACAATAGCACCGCAAACTTTTCCTATCTGTACAGCAGATACCCCAACACCGCCGGCAGCACCAAGTACAAGTAGCACCTGAGATTACAACTTACATTAATGAGAATCACCAAAGTGCCGGGAGAAGCCTAGGGGTACGGCAGATAAATGTATAATGCATATTGTACTTATGTTTTATACTTGTTAGGGTATATACATACTTAACATATAATTTTTCCCTAAATATAAAGGGGACCTGCATATACAATTAAAATCCCTCACTGAAGGTCTTTATATATGTGCATATTAACAGTAGGAAATATAGTAGTTCCATCAACTACAACACCAAATCCCCTGCAAAAATAATAATAATCTCTCCTACTATATATACTTAAAAAAAAGAATAGTGTTCCATCTTTCGCTCCCCACGCGTCCTTCGTCCATCCTCCCTATGCACATCCTCCCCTTCCCCTTTTTAATTTCCCCCTTCCCATCTCTAGTTTTTTCCCCACGGTTTTTATCCTGAAAACTACCTCAACTGCCCCAAGTCTTATTGACTTATCTATGCCAGTAAGTGCTGATTCAATCAGCAGCTAAAGTCAATCTTTTTGGTATGCAATCATATTAACTCACTAGAATATTTATGCCCCTGTTGCAACACACGCGCAATGGCCTAGTAATAATAGAAACAGAAAGGAGAAAGCAAAGAACATACTCACTGATTAACAAAAAAGAAAATAATCAAACAGATATATCACATTAGTGTGATCCCAATTACAAGAGCCTTAAGTCATACATGACCTATATAGGATCTACACCAGCATGATATTGATGCATACTGTAAAATTTGAGTTGTATAAAAACTAACAACATAAATACTATAAGAGAAAAACTATAAGCTCCTGTATGGTACAGCTCCAGCTCCCAGCTTCTTACCCGGAGCAGCTGGGGCCAAGCCAAACAACTCCGCCTCCACATTTTCGCGAATCCAAAATTCACAAGGAGTAGAGCATCCCCCTAGTTCAGTTCCACATAGCGACCTCAGGGTCAATTCTCATGTGGAGCTGAGAAAAAAGGTACTCCCGTAAGTATTGGGAAACTACTCAGAATGAGACTGGATATACCGCCCTCATGCCTACCCTGATCCCACCACCTGTCCCAGTGACCCAAGAGTTCATCCTGACAACCCACCTGTCGACCCCAGCAGTGACCCGACCACCGCAAAGTATTCATGTGCATCTGTTCGAGCAAAGGCAAGCCGCTGTTGTTAGGGCTAACCCTAAATCACTGCCCCCTTCAGATCTGACACAGTTGTGTTCTTGTGTTTTCAGATCTGCTCGTCTTTTTTTAACTATTATTTGCCTGATATTCCTCTATTCTTGAGTCCTTCAGCTCTCGTGTATAGATCTGTTCAGCCTTAAGTTCTGTACAACCACATCTCTTCATGCAGTGCTATATGAACCTGCCAGCAGCAAGAGATCTTTTTTTTCTCATGCCATTTTGCTGTAATGGATTCAGCCATAGAGGCTGCATTGCACTTTGCCAATATTGTGATTGCAAGAGATGGCAATGGGAGAAGGGAAGTTGCATGACTCGCAATGTTCAAAAAAGCAGAAAGCGTAAGCGAAGCAGAAGGCCACACTTAGAGCAATGGGCGCTTAAGCGCAGCTTAACCGTGCTTAAGCGTTTTTTGAAATTGGATAGAATTTGACAGAAATAATATACACAGAAAAATAGGAAACATGGCGCATGGGTAATTGAATAGCATCTAAAATACAGTTCACACCATAGCAAATACACATCAGGTTCACATGGCAAGCAAAATAACAACTTAAATGCAGTTCAGTTCAAATAGTCATAACCTAATAGAGACCATGTGGCCAGAATTTTGCCAGAATATGAAGGAAATAGTTCCCAAACAGAGCCTAATAATAAGATAAATGGCATATTGCCATTATTGCTCAAGCAAAAGTAGTTCAAAAACAGCCAAATTGTGGTCAAATTAAAAAAACGCTTAATCTACCGCTTAGGGCAAAAGCGAAGCGGTTTGCCATCGCTCAGCACTTAAGCGTGCTTAAGCGTCGCTTAAAAACGCTTTCTTGAACACTGATGACTCGTGCAACACCCCTTCTCCCATTGCCATCACAATACGAGGCAATGCAATGTAACCATGTAAAGTTATGATCTGATTGATGAATGTATGATTGAACTTTCAGAAATGTAGCTAGTTGCTGAATCTATTTTTGCCCACTGGAAGGCTGCGATCCTTGTACAATGAATCGAAAGTTCACAAATGTACAATTTCAGATATGTGTAAAGGTTCAACATTGAGAATTTATAAATTTTAGAATGTACTAAGTTCAGAAACGAGAACACTAGAGTTGCTCGGAAGAAGAAATGCTTATGTTTGTGTAACAACCAGAGGCAGTATGGTATGTTTGCTTCCAAACCACACTGCTTGTGTTTTGGGAACGGACCTGTTATGTAACAGCTTTCATGAATCATGAACTAGAGCAGATCCCTAGTTAAGTGGATCCTTGAAGAGTCAGGAGTGTGGAGCTGGAAAATGAGGATTCAGAGCTCAAACGGAACAATCCCTAAATAAACGTGTGAGCAAAATTGATCTTTTGCATAGGCCACTAGAGATATTACTGTTTATCTCATAACATAGTCTGTACAAAGTGATACCAAAAATACAAAGTCATTAGAAGAGAACATATCATCCCATTTGCAGTTAATTTGAGAATTAAAAATGACCAACCATGGAAGTTGAAAACTTTCAAATGGAACTTTAAAAAGTTAAGGCTTAAAGGGAACAACTCCCAAAGTTGAAGACCAAGAAATGACTTTGGCCTCTTACAACAGCTAGGATTGGGACTAACGTAGGAGCAGAACCTGAGAGTCCACATTTAAATTCCTAGTTGATCGCAACTTCCTAGGAATTGGAGTTTTACCCGACTCAATTCATATTCATATGCACAAATGTTTATAATTCGTAATCCAAATAGAAGTTGAACCAATGTGAATGCATAGTTAAAATTTAATTCAATACATGTCCAAATAAATGTCACATAAAGAATGTCCAGTGCATATCATATACATATAGGATTACATATAAAGAATGATATCAGATAGAATGACACATAAATAATGTCCAGTGGATATCACATAGACGAATAGAAGCAAATGGAGAGCCTACCTGACCAGCCTTTAGTTGAGCTCTGTGGGCAAGGGCCAAATGTGATGTACCAAATGCCACAGGTAATGCTCCAGCAGCGACCAGGTCACATCCATCAGGGACTACGTATCTGGAACACCATAAAATGGCATCTATTTAACAGTAGAGCTCACCACACCACAGTAACTGAAGGTTTTTCTATTTTAAAGTTGCCTCGTCTTAAGCTGATTTTTCTATAGATTGTAATACATTTGCTAAGTCTATGTATCTGATTCGAACCAAATGCTAACGCATAAACAAAAATACTTCGAGCATCTATCCAAGAAGAAAAGATCTGCGTAGATCAAACAACGGGAAGCTAACACAACCAAAAAGTAACTAGCTACAGAAATTGCCAACCAGGAGAGGGAGAACAAACTCACAGTGCCTTCTCGTCGGCGACGATAAACTCGGCGAAGGACCCGACGCTGGCGAGGGAGCAGACGCGGTCGCCGGGGCGGAGTCTGCGTACGCCGGGACCGACGGCGTCGACGACGCCGGCGTAGTCGGACCCTGGCACGAAGGGCAGTGGGGGGCGCTCCTGGTACTTGCCCTGGACTTGCAGGAACGTCGCGAAATTGAGGCTGGTCGCCGCCACGCGCACCCGCACTGAGGTCGGCGAGGAGAGCTCTGGAATCGGCCGGTCACCGGAGAGTGCCGCAAACGGAGATTCCTCGCCGCCGGGCGGCAGCGTTGGATCGCCGAGCTTCCGCACCACGAGCGCCTCCATTTCCTAGGTTGGGGTTTGGACTCTGGAGGAGGTTCGGATTTGGACGGAGACGCCGAGAAGAGAAGGACAGACTCCCCCACCAACCGCCCTGCCTAGACACACGTGTCGGCAGAAATTTGCAGAAACCCACTAAAAAAGGGAAAGTACAAAGGAGTCCGCAAATAATCATGCAAGTGCCATCGTCCCCGCTAACCATGGCCAGCCATGGCCGGACTTAGGGCATCTCCGGCTACCCGCAAATTTCCTTGCACATCTGTCTGTTGGTAAGAAGGAATCAATCCACGAACACGAATACGAGAGACCATTATCCAACGTTGATGCTCATTGGTGTTCAATTAGATCTTCATTCATTCACTCGTGAGCCAGTCGATGTCGAATTTGTTGATGCATTTCAATAAACTCTTCAAATGTGGCTGGATTCTGGTATGAAAGTTCGATAATATCATACATGTTCTCAAATTCTAGAGTTATGGTGGCATCCTCACCCTCATCCTCGATGATCATGTTATGCATGATCACACAACATGTCATTACTTTCCACAAGGTCTCCGGATCCCATTGTTTAGCTGGTCCACGAACAACTACAAAACGGGTCTGCATAACTTCAAATGCCCTCTTGACATATTTTCTAGCCGCTTCTTGTCTTTAGGCAAAGTGAAACTTTTTCTAGCATTATGGGTTAGAGATGGTGCTGACAAAGGTCGAGGATCATGTTGTGAAAGGAGAAGGGGAAACTTTTTTAGCTTCTGCAATTCATCAAAAATTTGTCGAGCATGGTGACTATCACTAGCGGATGGTACCTGGTGGGGTGATCGGAGGAGAGGGGTTGAACGGCGACGGAGGAGAAGCGGGGTGGAGCCCGGCTAGAACGCTGGAGGTGAAAGAGACGTAGAGTTCCAGCAGGGGTGTGGCGTCATGATACGTCTCCAATGTATCTATAATTTTTGCTTGTTCCATGCTGTTATATTATCATTCTTGAATGTTTTACAATCATTTTATTACAACTTTATATAATTTTTTGGGACTAACCTATTGACATAGTGCCAAAGTGCCAGTTGATGTTTTTGCTTGTTTTTTTACTTCGCAGAAAATCAGTACCAAACGGAGAAGAAACGCTGCGGGGATTTTTGTGGATTTTTTACGGACCAGAAGAAAGAAGATGGGCCAAAGAACACCAGAAGAGGGGGCCCAGGGTGGCCAGCACCCACCAGGGCGCGCCAGACCCCACTGCCCGTGCCCTTGTGGGTGCTGAGCACCTCGTGGCCCATCTTCGCGTGAAACCGACGCTCAAAAATCCTATAAATACAGAAACCATCAGAAATAACCCTAGACTCCTCGTTCCGCCGTCGCAACTCTCTGTATCGACGAAAAACCAATCTGGAGACATTCCAGTACCTTGTCGGAGAGGGGAATCCATCTCCGGTGGCTATCTTCATCATCCTGGCGGAGGCCATGACGAGGAGGGAGTAGTCCACCATCGGGGCTGAGGGTATGTACCAGTAGCTATGTGTTCAATCTCTCTCTCTTGTGTTCTTGAGATGTCACGATCTTGATGTATCACGGGCTTTGTTAATATAGTCGGATCATATGATGTGTTTCCCTCTCTATCTAGTTGTGATGAATTGAGTTTTCCCTTTGAGATTTCGTTACCGGATTGAATACTTTTATGAATTTGAAAACACTTGATATATGTCTTGTATGCGGATACCCGTGATGACAATGGGGTGTTCAATTGATTCACTTGATATATGTTTTGGTACTCAACTTGCGGATTCCCGCGATGACATTGGGGTAATCTATGCATAGGGGTTGATACACGCTCTTGTCCTACTTTCTCCGATAGAAATCTTGGGGCACTCTTTGAGGTTCTTTGTGTGGATTGAGTATTATGAATCTGAAATTGTTTGATGCGTATCGTATAATTAACTCATGGATACTTGTGGTGACATTGGAGTATCTAGGTGACATTAGAGTTGGTTGATGTGTATCATATGGTGTTATTCTAGTACGAACTCTTGGATAGATCGAACGGAAAGGATAACTTGATATTATCTTAGTACGAACTCTTTAATAGATCGATCGGAAAGGATAACTTGATATTATCTTAGTACGAACTCTTTAATAGATCGATCGGAAAGGATAACTTGATATTATCTTAGTACGAACTCTTTAATAGATTGATCGGAAAGGATAACTTTAAGGTGGTTTCGTACCCTACAAACAATTTCTTTTTATGTTCTCCGCTAGATAAGAACTTTGGAGTGATTCTTCGTTGCACGTTGAGGGATGGGTATGTGATCCAATTATATTAGCATTGTTGAGAGATTGCACTAGCGAAAGTACGGACCCTAGGCCTTGTTTTCAAGCATTGCAATACCGTTTGTGCTCACTTTTGTTACTTGCTACCTTGCTGTTTTTATATTTTTCAGATTATAAAAACCTATATCTACCATCCATATTGCACTTTTATCACCATCTCTTCGCCGAACTAGCGCACCTATACAATTTGCCATTGTATTGGGTGTGTTGGGGACACAAGAGATTTCTTATATTTGATTGCAGGGTTGCTTGAGAGAGACCATCTTCATCCTACACCTCCCACGGATTGATAAACCTTAGGTCATCCACTTGAGGGAAAATTGCTACTGTCCTACAAAACTCTGCGCTTGGAGGCCCAACAAAGTCTATAAGAATAAAGTTGCGTAGTAGACATCAAGCTCTTTTCTGGCGCCGTTGCCGGGGAGGTGAGTGCTTGAAGGTATATCTTTAGATCTTGCAATTAAATCTTTTAGTTTCTTGTTTTATCACTAGTTTGGTTTTATAAAAGAAAACTACAAAAAATGGAGTTTAGGTTGCATCAATTGTCTCGTCTTTATAAAGTCTTTCGTGAAAATGATGGTTTGGAAAATTGTGCTCAATTGGTAGAGGAAGTGTTTATGAAAGTATGAGAATTCCTTGAATGATGAGCATGATTGCAATATTGCTAGTATGAATTCTCTGAATATCCATGATGCTAATGATATGCAAAGCCACAAGCTTGGGGATGCTATGTTTGATGAAGATGATATTTTTAGTTCCCCAAGTTTTGATGAGCAAATTTATTATGATGATGGCATGCCTCCTATCTATGATGATTATGATGATGACATGTATGCTATAAAGATTGATAGTAACCATGAAACTTGTCATCATGATTTTAATATTGAATGTGGTTATGTCAATCATGTATCTCATGATAGTTATTTTGTTGAGTTTGCTCCCACTACAATGAATGAGAAGAAAATTGCTTATGTGGAGAGTAATAAATGTTCTATGCTTGTAGATCATGAAAAGAATGCTTTATGTGATAGTTATATTGTGAAATTCCTTCATGATGCTACTGAAATTATTATGAGGGAGGAGCATATGCTTGTAGGAATTGCAATAATATCAAGTTTCCTTCCTATGTGTTGAAAATCTTGAAGATATGCTTGTTTTGCCTTCCTATGCTAGTTGATTCTTGCTCCCATAAATTGTTTGCTCACAAAATCTCTATGCATAGGAAGTAGGTTAGACTTAAATGTGCTTTTCATGTGTTTCATGATGCTCCCTTTCATGTTTCAAATACTATTCCTATGTGAGCATCATTGAAATCATCATGCCTAGCTAAAAGGCATTCAAGAAAAGCGCTTGCTGGGAGACAACCCAACACTTTTACTTTCTGTTTTTGTGTGCTCACATGATTAAGCTACTGTAGCAATCATGTTTTGTGTCTTTTATTTCAATAAAGTGCCAAGTAAAACCTTTGGGATAGTGTGGATACTTGCTTGTTTGATTCTGTGCAAAAACAGAAAGTTTTGCCTCTAGTAAATAATTTCTATGATTTTACTGGAGTGTCAAAAAATTCTAAAATTTTTACACAAAATTTATATGCAAATTCTTAAGGTTTTCCTAATTTTTCAGAATTTTTAGAGACAGGGAAGTATGGTTACACTATAGATCTTCACAGACTATTCTGTTTTTGACAGATTCTGTTTTGCATGCATAGTTTGCTTGTTTTAGTGTTCCCATAGCTTATGTTCAGTGATATAAATTATGGAAATGATGGAATACAGTAGGTATCATGTGGTAACAATTATTAATCTTGTCTTGACAGTACCTAAGTGAATGATTTATCTTTATTACACTAACCTTTCTCACGAAGTTCCTTTAAGTTTTGTGTGATTGAAGTTTTCGAGTTTTGGGTGAGACACCGATATGAGGAGAATAAGGAGTTACAAGAACCTAAGCTTGGGGATTCCCAAGGCACCCCCAAGGTAATATCCATGGTAGACTCAAGCGCCTAAGCTTGGGGATGCCCCGGAAGGCATCCCCTCTTTCGTCTCCAACATTATCGGTATATCTTACTTAGAGTTATATTTTTATTCGTCACATAATATGAGTTTTGCTTGGAGTGTCATTTTATTTTGTTGTTCTCTGTTAGGTGTTATTTATAATCTTGTTTTTCAATAAAAAGCTCCAAGAATTGTCTTAGGATGCTTGCATTGCATGTTTTGATGTGTGCTGTGTAAAAAACAGAAACTTTTGATGTAGTGTTTGAATTTTCATATTTTGCTGGAACGTGGAAAGTTTCTGAAATTTTTACACAGTGTTTTCATATAAATTACTTAGCATGTCCTAAATTTTAATATTTTTTTGAGTTACATAAGTACACTAGTTTAATAGATTACTACAGACTGTTCTGTTTGGACAGATTGCTGTCATAGTTTCGTTATCTACTTATCATATAGTTTCCATAGCCTATATTGGTAGATATAAATTGTGGAAATGATAGTAAACAATAGATGATGTTTGAAATTATTATGCAACTTGTCTTGGCAGTACATGAAGTGTCGATTTGTTCTTATGTGTACTAACCTATCTCACGAGTTCTTTTCGAGTTTTGTGTGGATGAAGTTTTTGAGAATAGGTGAAACCGGGATATGAGAGGATTGAACGAGATACAAAAGCTCAAGCTTGGGGATGCCCAAGGCACCCCAAGTAAATATTTTAAGAAGTCTCAAGCATCTAAGCTTGGGGATGCTACGCATCCCACCTCTCTTCGTCAACTATCGGTTAGCCTATGTTGAGCCTAAATTTTTATTCGTTCACATGATGCGTGCTATTCTTGGAGTTCTACTTTTGTTTAGTTTTTTGTTTGAATAAAATATTTAGATCTGAAAATCTTTATTGAGAGAGAGAGAGTCCTCACATAGCTACTTAATTATTTGACTACTCATTGATCTTCACTTATATCTTTTGAGAGTAGCTTGTCATTTGCTCTAGTGCTTCACTTTTATCTTTTTGAGCACGGTGTGCTTGGAAACTTTTGTAGAAATCCTCTCATGCTTCACTTATATCTTTTTGAGAGATGAAATCTTTATGCTCCTGTACTTCACTTAAATTTGTTTGAGCTTGCCAAAAAGCAATGGCAATATATGAAACTAGTCCCAAAGTGATAGATATCCAAGGAGGATATAATAAAAACTTTCATGAAGATTATTGGACAAATTAAACTTGATTCCTTGTAATAGTTTTGAAACATGATGATAGTAATACGTGAGTCATGTTAGTAAGTAATTATGCTTAGTAGGAATATTGGTGTTAAGGTTTGTGATTCCCTATGCATGCACGAAAGTCAATAGTTATGCAATGAAGTTACATCCTACTTGTGGTGCATTATTCGGTGTTAGTTATGTTCAATGCTCACTTATGTGATTTTTCGTTTCTTGGTTTGGTTGCTTCCCAATCTATTTGCTAGCCTCCATTTGTACTAAGTAGAAATACTACTTGTGCATCCAAAATCCTTAAACCAATTTTTGCCTTATGAGTCCACCATACCTACCTATATGCGGTATTTCCATGCCGTTCCAAGTAAATTTGTATGTGCCATCTCTAAATTTTCAAAATAAATTTTCTCTTTTGTGTGCCCGTACCGCTCATGAAACGGTGGGGAGTATCCAATATTTTTCCATGCTAGGTGTGTTATTCTCACGATATGTGTTGATTCACTATCATTCACGAGAAAGTGTCTGGTATTCGGGATGCCCAGTTCCATGCTCAAAGTTCAAATCAAAATATAATGAAACAAAACTCCCCCAGGATTGTTGTTTGTATGGACGGTACCCGTGGATTCGGCTTGCCGTGGAGTGTGATTGATTGGTGGAGGGGGAGTAAAAACTTTACCATTCTGTTTGGGAACCGCCTATAATGTATCTAGCATGGAAAGTATTGAGAGCTACTTTGTCGTTTTCGTTGACAGGAAAAGCATGCCACTCAAAATATTTTTCTCTCTCTCAATTTAAACCTTGAGCTCTGGCACCTCTACAAATCCCTACTTTCCTCTGCGAAGGGCCTATCTATTTACTTTATGCAATTTTTATTTTTGCTTTGAGTCTCCATCTTCTCTTATAAGCACCAACTAGGGGGCACTATGATCGTACTTGAGCATTGGGCATAGCTAATATTTGAGTGTGTTTCATGAATGGATCAATGATTGAGCATGATGGGCTAGGGATAACTTTCTTTAGTGATGATATTTTGAAAGACATGGTTGCTTGTTGACATGCTTGAGTATTGAAGTCATTATGTTAAAACTAGACTATTGCTTTGAATCATTTACAAGTCCAAATGTCCATGCTATACAAAGAAGAAAAGAATATAATGAACATGTTAGGCAGCATTCCACATCAAAATTCTGTTTTTATCATTTACCTACTCGAGGACGAGTAGGAATTAAGCTTGGGGATGCTGATACGTCTCCAACGTATCTATAATTTTTGCTTGTTCCATGCTGTTATATTATCATTCTTGAATGTTTTACAATCATTTTATTACAATCATTTTATTACAACTTTATATCATTTTTTGGGACTAACCTATTGACATAGTGCCAAAGTGCCAGTTGCTGTTTTTGCTTGTTTTTTTACTTCGCAGAAAATCAGTACCAAACGGAGACAAAACGCTGCGGAGATTTTTATGGATTTTTTACGGACCAGAAGAAAGAAGATGGGCCAAAGAACACCAGAAGAGGGGGCCCAGGGTGGCCAGCACGCACCAGGGCGCGCCAGACCCCACTGCCCGTGCCCTTGTGGGTGCTGAGCACCTCGTGGCCCATCTTCGCATGAAACCGACGCTCAAAAATCCTATAAATACAGAAACCATCAGAAATAACCCTAGACTCCTCGTTCCGCCGCCGCAACTCTCTGTATCGACGAAAAACCAATCTGGAGACGTTCCGGTACCCTGCCGGAGAGGGGAATCCATCTCCGGTGGCTATCTTCATCATCCCGGCGGAGGCCATGACGAGGAGGGAGTAGTCCACCCTCGGGGCTGAGGGTATGTACCAGTAGCTATGTGTTCAATCTCTCTCTCTCTCTCGTGTTCTTAAGATGTCACGATCTTGGTGTATCACGGGCTTTGTTAATATAGTCGGATCATATGATGTGTTTCCCTCTCTATCTAGTTGTGATGAATTGAGTTTTCCCTTTGAGATTTCGTTACTGGATTGAATACTTTTATGGATTTGAGAACACTTGATATATGTCTTGCATGCGGATACCCGTGGTGACAATGGGGTGTTCAATTGATTCACTTGATATATGTTTTGGTACTCAACTTGCGAATTCCCGCGGTGACATTGGGGTAATCTATGCATAGGGGTTGATACACGTTCTTGTCCTACTTTCTCCGATAGAAATCTTGGGGCACTCTTTGAGGTTCTTTGTGTGGATTGAGTATTATGAATCTGAAATTGTTTGATGTGTATCGTATAATTAACTCATGGATACTTGTGGTGACATTGGAGTATCTAGGTAACATTAGAGTTGGTTGATGCGTATCATTTAGATACATTATAACTGAGCACTTTTCCTGTCCTCTCAGAGTATTAGCATTTGTATCCGTTGGATTGTCATTTTGCTTCCTTGGCCGTCCGATTGAGTCTTAATCGCGCGTACACGCTTGGTTCCCAGCGTAACAAGCGCTAACCTTTCTCGGGCCGCTACTCCGGTGGTTTTTTTGGCCCTGTGAGATTCAATTGGGCCTACCGGGCCAGTATTAGGTTCCCTTGCGGCCTCGCTTGGGGGCGCCTCTCCATGGTTGACCGACCTGGGTGCCGACCCATGTGGGGTTTGGACTACAATGGCGACTGGCTGGGTTTGCATGCACCGACGCGAGGGACAATGCCTGCTCGGTCCGTTCGATTGCACGAACATGACAGACAGCGCCTCGACCGATCGGTTGCACGGACGCGAGCAGCGCGGCGAGATGGGGTGTGGCGGCGAACAACCATGAAATTGATCGCCAAGGATGATTGATTGAAAGATTAATTTGCCATTAATGCCAATCGATGCTCCGGGCAGGTCAGTTACAATGGCGATTCATGCTTTCCATTCAATTCATGCGAGCCCATATAATCCCAACCTTGCCGCTGCTCCTTCCCCATACTGCTCACTTTTGTAAACCATTCTCCAACACAACAGCGATCGGTGATGCTTTCTCCAGCTGTTCCAATTCTACTTGTTTGATGCATCTCCTCTTCACCAAATTCTTCCTCTATTTTTAGTGAAATTGTTCTTTGTTCTAAAAAAATGCAGGTTCCACACGTTGACAGAGTCAGCCTGCTTTTGTTGGGTTAGAGATGCGCTGGTTCCAATTTCCAATTGGTCTCTACATATATATACTGATTTGTTCTTTGTCTAATTTCCCATGCTCGAGCTCTCCCGCCGTGCTTGATATGAAATTGCCTGGACGATGAGCATACAAGAATTTCTAAGAAAGTCAGAGCGGCGCTGTCCTCATATGCAGTAGAGAACAGAGTACGTTAATCTTGAGATTTGTATACTTTGTTCTTTAATTTACTTCTAATTATCACCCTAACATGTTATAGCCACTGATGCCTCTGCCCACTTACAGGAACTGTGGATCTTCATGTTATTTACGGCGAGAACCAATGAACCATAATGTGTCTGACCCTGTGTACTGCACATATGCTGACAAGCCCATTTTCATATTCAATCACATTCATGTTAATTTTCTGGTAAGTCCAAGAAATGGAAATCCAAAACTCTTCTGTATATACTCATGAGATGCAAATCCCGTAGATCAACATGTGATTAAACACTAACAACACAATCGAGTTGACGTGAGCTAAGATGCAGGTTTTGGATTTTCGATAAGAATTTTTCTAAGGCAACTCCAGGACCAACATAACTGATTGTATAGTTAAATACATCTACTAATCAAAACTACCTATTACATGTCTCGATTCATGCATGCTAACCACCAGCAAGCTGGAAGAAGATTCCCTACTTCCTAATTTCCTGGTCGCTAGCTCAGCCTTGGTCGCTGTTGGCAATTGGTTATCTTGTCAGCACTTCACAATTAGGGCGATGCATTCCTGTACTTCTCTTATCTTGGTTCTCATTCCCGTACTATTTTATTCAACTAGATAGATGTGTTTCTTGCCCCTGTTATGAATCTCTCTAATTCTTGGGTGTAAGAGGGTATGTATATGCTTTTGATATTTTATATCTATTAAAATATTCATTGGAGAAAATTGACACATACTTAGAGATTTAGTTTAGGTAGATTTTTTCAAGTTTAGTTATTTTTTTAAAAAATAGAAGTGTTCATATCCTCATATCTTAATTTTTTTAGGTTGCAAAAATTGAAATTTACGGGGTAGTTGTGGTGCAGCCAACCAAAGGCACATGGATGTTGCCAGCGGCCACAAGGAAACTTAATTATGTCATTTTTGTTGGCATAATTTGATTGGTGTGGCCAATCAACGGTGGAGCTATGTGTATCATTAGGGTGGTCATGCCCCCAGCTTTAAGATAATCACTGAAGAAAATAATATTTTAAGGTCTTAAATACCAAGAAGTGTAGTAATTAGACCCTTCCAAACATGCACATTTTCTCTTTAGCCCCCCCGACATCTTCGTCTAGCTCCGCCACTGTGGCCAATGAACTATGGGAGACTTTGAGCACTCAGAAGCACCTAACCAAATTCGAGATTCACAAATAAGAGAAGATTAGGTTGGAGCACTATATATGTATATTGTTAAATGTTTATTTCATATTTGTGCTGATGCTTATTATCAGTCTTGACGATACTGATTACCTATACTTACCAAGTGCACTATTCTATTGTCATTCCATCGCCTATTTGTACAGATGATATTTCTCTCGATTACCGACTAATAGACACTTATGTTTGTGCAAAATTTAATATGTTTTATGCATTCATATTTATTGTACAAATAGACGGGCGCGGCAACGCGCGCCAACAATGATATAGTATGGTGTTATTATAGTACGAACTTTTGGATAGATCGAACGGAAAGGATAACTTGATGTTATCTTAGTACGAACTCTTGAATATATCGATCGGAAAGGATAACTTTAAGGTGGTTTCGTACCCTACAAATAATTTCTTCTTATATTCTCCGCTAGATAAGAACTTTGGAGTGATTCTTCGTTGCACGTTGAGGGATGGTATGTGATCCAATTATATTAGCATTGTTGAGAGATTGCACTAGCGAAAGTACGGACCCTAGGCCTTGTTTTCAAGCATTGCAATACCGTTTGTGCTCACTTTTGTTACTTGCTACCTTGCTGTTTTTATATTTTCAGATTATAAAAACCTATATCTACCATCCATATTGCATTTTTATCATCATCTCTTAGCCGAACTAGTGCACCTATACAATTTGCCATTGTATTGGGTGTGTTGGGGACACAAGAGATTTCTTGTATTTGATTGCAGGGTTGCTTGAGAGAGACCATCTTCATCCTACACCTCCCACGGATTCATAAACCTTAGGTCATCCACTTGAGGGAAAATTGCTACTGTCCTACAAAACTCTGCGCTTGGAGGCCCAACAAAGTCTACAAGAATAAAGTTGCGTAGTAGACATCACGTCACGACTTGGGTGGTGGAGCGACAGCGAAGGCATGAGAGAAAGAAGGAAGGAGAGAAAATGGAAAGGATGGAGGCATGATACGTCTCCGACGTATCTATATTTTTGACTGTTTCATGCTATTATATTATCAATCTTGAATACTTTATATGCAATTATATACTATTTTATATCATTTTTTGGGACTAACCTATCAGTGTCCAGTGCTAGTTTCTGTTTTTTTTGCCTATTTTGGACTTTTCAGAAAATCAATACCAAATGGAGTCCAAATTGGATAAAATTTATGGGGGCTATTTTTGGACCAGAAGAGACCCAAGAAGCTTCGGGAGGTGCCTAAAAGACCCACGAGGCGGCGACGAGCTAGGCCGGCGTGCCCCCTAGCTCGTGGGCCCCTCGTGGAACCTCTTGACATAATTCCACTTCTATATATTCCCAATTATCCCAAAAACATTAGAGAACCACCCGAAATTTTTTCCCGCCGCCGCAAGTCTCTGTTCTTCCGCGATCCCGTCTGGAGGCCTTTTCCGGTACTCTACCGGAGGGGGAATCCATCATAGAGGTCGTCTACATCAACCTTGTTGCCTTCATGATGATGTGTGAGTAGTTCACCACAGAACTATGGGTCCATAACTAGTATCTAGATGGCTTCTTCTCTCTCTTTGATCTTCAATACAAAGTTTTCGTGATTCTCACGATGATCTATCCGATGTAATCTTATTTTGCGGTGCGTTTGTTGGGATCCGATGAATTGTGGGTTTATGATCAGATTATTCATGAAAAGTAATTGAGTCTTCTCTGAATTCTATTATGCATGGTTGTTATAGCTTTGCAAGTCTCTTCGATCTATCGGTTCGGTTTGGCCAACTAGATTGATTTATCTTCAGTGGGAGGAGTGTGTGGGTTCAATCTTGCGGTGCTCTATATCCCAGTGACAAAAGGGGACAAGGCATGTATTGTATTGTTGCTACTAAGGATAAAACGACGGGGTTTGAACGTATTGATTGGTCTTACTTTGTCTACATCATGTCATCTTGCTTAGCGTTACTCTGTTTGTCATGAACTTAATACCATAGATGCATGCTGGATAGCGGTCGATTGGTGGAGTAATAGTAATAGATGCAGAATCATTTCGGTCTACTTGTCACGGACTTGATGCATATATACATGATCATTGCCATGAATAACATCATAACCATGCGCTTTTCTATCAATTGCCCAACAGTAATTTGTCTACCCACTGTATGCTATGTGTTTGAGAGAGAAGCCTCTAGTGAAAACTATGGCCCCCGGGTGTATTCAAATCATATTACAAAAACCTAAAAAACTTGCTGCAATTTATTTACTTTATTTTTATTTTACTTTTATATTTATCTATCAATCACTATCATAAGTAATCCTTGCAAGTAACGAGTTCAAGGGGCTTGACAACCCTCTAATTCGCGCTGGGTGCAAGTGATTGGTTTTGTGTGTGCATGTATTGTTGACGCAAGTTGTTGTGGTTCTCATACTGGTTCAATAACCTTGGTTCTCATTGAGGTAAATTCTTATCGCTCCTATATTGCTTCACCCTTCCTCTTCGGAAAAAAACCCAGCGCAGCTCACAAGTAGCATGCCACGGGGTCCTAGAAGGGTTTTGGGTGAGCCGGGGGTGTCAGAGTCCTACGTGTCCTTGTCTAGACTCCCGCAAAGCCCCCCCCCCCACACACACCTTTGTCTCCGGATTGCGGGAGAAAGTATGTCTGGACTGCCCTTCAGACCGATACAAGTCCGTGTTGGATGGCATCGCAGTCCGGACGGATGCGGGCGGTTTGAGAGTCCGCTTTGGAGATGCCCTTGGTGCATCATTTTCTTTCTTTCAGGAGAAGAAAAGAAAAGTGATGTAGCATACCACCGCTGCCAGAAGGCCTTCTTCCAACGTCGTCCTCCAGCGGCTCCCTAAGACCTTAGTCGTCAGTGCTGAGGGGCTCGCTGGTCCATGTGCGTGGATCGTTTTAGGCATCAATAGCTTAGTTTTTGGGTTGTTCATCATCTTAGCTTCGGCGGTGGCAATGGTGTCGCTGAATAAAGAATCTTAAGATCCTTTATCGACGAGGCGATCCGTCCTATGGTTGGGGTTGGATATGGAAACCAGAATGTTCAAGCAAGAATGGCGTCGCGGTGGCGGCATCCTCGTGGTGGACTTGTGTCCTCGGGCTTCATCGTTGCGACGATATTTGCTCTAGCGCCCGCGCGGAGCTTGGGAAGTAGTCGAGGACCGGATGTAGATTGTGCTCTGCATCGACGCACCTAGAAGAGGGTGGATCGTGTACTAGGTTCATGGTTCGCGGAAGGCAAGTATGGTTTACTCTTCCGACGTGTCATACGGGGGTTGCAGATCTAGAGTTTGATGGCGTGTCCGGGGGTGTTGCCCCGGTCTGACTCGTTCAAGAAACAATGACTTCATCTTTGGTGAGCCACCTTGGAGGTCTGTAGAGCTGCATATCAGCAATGGAGTCATGTCGAGCTCGGGTGAGGATGTGATCTATCATTCTTTCCTTTGTTGGATGTTGTGCTCGTGCCGGTGGCAGATGACGAGCGTTGGTGTCAAGCTAAGGGGATTTTTCGGTTTTGGTTGTATTTCTCTTTCTTAGCTAGTGTTCCTTTGTGCAAAAGTTAGCATTCTGTTGTCTTTTCAGTTTTATCAGGTCGGTGTCTATGCCACATGTACTATGACTTTTTTATATAAATAAGACACATATTACCATGCAAAAAACACCGGATTTGGAAGAGATCCATACCCCAAAAGGGAGTTGTGAGTCTTTTTTTCTTCCTTTTTACGGAAATACCATATCCATTATAAAAACTCATCGGAAGTACAAAGCATCTCAAACATAATAAAAATTATATCATGATTTTGAGACCACCGAACGACCACTAATGCCACCAGAATGAGCCGCTGACGTGTTGTTGTCGTCGATCCCCTACCAGAGCTGGCTTGACCTTATCGATGAGAGTTGGGAAGTCTTCATGCATGTTGACCGGGGCTCATCCCCACCCTCCGGAGTGTTGAAGCCACAGTCGGCCGTCGGCGAGGCCAAGTGCCAGATCCGCCACCATCAATCCTCAAGCCCAAATCTAGAACCGCCATCCACTCCCGCCCACTGATGTCCTGCAAGTGCATAGGGTTTAGTTGTAGCTTTTTCGAAGTAAGAATATCGATCCCACAGGGAGCACATGAATCAATCTTTCGTCTTTTGAAGGGTGCAAATAGTGTGCCTGTAAATTGTAAGTGATCCAGAACAACAATATGATAATAGAGATAAAGTTATTAGTATAAAGGTGAATAATTCAATTGAAGTAAATAACTAGAATTGTAAATGAGAGACTTAAGACAAATGAGATTAAAGCGTTCCCAGGGGGTCCGGAATCCCCTCTAGTGTGCATTTATAGTGGTGCCTAAGCACAATGCTACGTCAGATTCCTAAGCCACTTTACATATTTCTCTTTGTGGGCGGAGCCGATACAGATACGTGCATACACACGGCAACTCCGTATCACATATGCCACCATCGTTCTTCCCCACTCCGGTTGTCAAATGGTGATTAAGGGGAAAGATATCCCCGTGGACGCAGCCAAAGTGGTCTCCGTTTTACCCCGTGTTGCAACGATCTGTTACAAAGGGAGATGGGGAGTGTCACGCCACCCAACTCCGCTACCATGCGGTTTTCCAACAGTAATAACCTTCCGTCCAAAATTGGCATACATTGGATGGTCGACTTCACCCAATATCAAGAAGATCATTAACATAAACATGTAAATAGGATGTCAAATCCTAATATCAAACGATCTATTACACACTAGGGTTCATCCATGTCCCCGAGAACTAAGGGGACTACTCACTCATGAAGGCAACAAACATCATACCACCAACAATGGAGAACATGAACAAATCACACACGTGATACACAAGTTATTCCACTAGGGTTCTTGAGATTACAACAGGGACAAGGTAAATGGTGATGATGCTGATGAAGGTGGGGATGATGTTGCAACCCTCTTGATGGAGATGCTAGAGGCGGAGGCCTCCCTTTCGTCGGTTCCTCCCTCCGGATCACTCCGACGGCTAGGGTTCCTGCTTTTGGACGAGTTTTGGTGTCTCAAGGTCTCTGCTCCCCGATCCATCTTCACGGGTAAATATATTTGAGGAGGCGGCGGTGATAGCACTCCGTACGACCGCTCATACGGGCAGGCGCGGTCGTATGGAACGTCGTCTTTTGCTCTGGTCGTCCTGCGGCGACCATTCCTTTGCCCATTTTGCTTCTTTATTTTATGGCAGGTGACCAGCACTTTAATTGTGTGATTCCACTACCATTTTATGAGATTTCTTCCATAAACTAATATTTGATCCAAAAGGCAATATCTGAGGAAAACGACAAAAAGGAGTGCACGAACACGATAAAACCCACAATGCCTACGGAGTAGGCACAAAAATACTAGCAAAATAATCACATAATTTGGACTCATCAACACCCCAAGCTTAAAGGTTTGCTTGTCCCCGAGAAAATGCCAGAACTTGTAATAAAGAGGTCATCTTAGTTATGAGATGCAGATGAATCAAAAATGAATGTGTCCATAATAAAATTCAGAATTTGCATCATATGATCGGCTCTATCGTGCACCAACATATCTTGGTTTCAATCAGATGAATATGAAGGCTTCCACACCTTACTATCAATTGTTAAGAAGATGTTCTTAAACTCTAAGTGTTATATGTTCTCCTCCTTCAGTTGGACAAGCTCTTGTATTTTACATTTTTATTCTAATTGTCCTCCTTCTTCCCTTTTATTTCTTGAATCACCAAGCCTGCCCATATCACTAGAATTTTCTCTTTATTTTCGAGGTGTGATATGAACGATATGCTTGGTTGTCCAAGTTCAATTACTGGGGATTGCAAAAGTTTTCTTTAACTCTTATATTTTGTTTTAACGTACATAAAACTTGTCCCCTTTTCATACCTGGCTCATTAGTTTAAGAAACCTCACCAAGTAATCATAAAATAAACTGAAATGAGGCTCAATGGATCGCATCAAGTTATCAACTTATCATTCCCAACTGGTACTAAAGACATGGAAGACTTATAATCATCACCTAAAAGCAAAAATATCTAGCACGCAAAGATGCAAGATCATACTAAGAAAATTCATCAAGATCATAATAGATCACTCATCAAACCATCCATGACTCAATGGATAAAACTCATCCCACTTATCAAGAAAGTATGACTGTCCTTATTTATTCAGACTAATAGAAAAATAAAAACTTTTAAATAGAGTTCAACAAGGAAATAATAATAAGGGATGCGAAAAGGGCCTCAAAATCCCCCCCCCCCAAGCTTAACATGCTAAGTCGGCTGGATTCATTTAGTCTCCTTTTTATTAATACTAGTGTTCTCTTCTGGAGGTGAAGTTGTGACGCGGGTGAGGGCATCGATCATAAGCTTATTCGCAACCTCCAAGTCCTTGATGCAAGAACGGTACATGCGAAGCGTTGCATCTTGGTGGGCGATGATCTTTAAGCTCATGTCAAGAACCTCACGAGTCTTCAAAGCTAGGGCCACCTCCATCGTTGAGTCGGTGGCACCGGGATGGTGTTATGCCTTTTCCTAGGAGGCCCAACTCGCATGCGGGCACCAATGGTATGCATATCGCGTGCCCTTGTATCAATCTCATCGGATTCCCCCAAAGTATCATGGATGGTACAGGTGGAAGTCTCCTTGACGAAGTCGACCTTGTTCTCATTGATGACGACCTTGCTTGCATTGATGGGGATGGCCATCAGTTTTTCCCTTCTCTTCATCTTCTTCTTCCTCTTCCTCGGGAGGCGGTTGAGGGAGTCCGGGATTAAGGGGTCCTCGGACTGCCGACTTATTTCTCATAGGCTGGGCTTATGGGCCGCTCGCTGAGGATAGGATTGATCGAAGGCCTCGTCGCAATGGAGGAGACCTCAGGAGTCGTGGCGTGTCTGTCAAGTTTGAGATAGTAGATTAGGCATGTTTTTTTCCCTCCGGTGGGCAACCGACTATGTGTAACCCTAATGACCCCCGGTGTCTATATAAACCGGGAGGGTTTTAGATTGTAAGACGGAGAAACTCATCTAGGGTTTTAGCTAGTCAATCTCGAGGTAGATCAACTCTGTAACTTTCATACCATCAATATAATCAAGCAGGACATAGGGTTTTACCTCCATAGGAGGGCCCGAACCTGGGTAAACATCGTTGATACGTCTCCAATGTATCTATAATTTTTGATTGTTCCATGCTATTATATTATCCATCTTGGATGTTTTATATGCATGTATATGCTATTTTATATTGTTTTTGGGACTAACCTACTAACCTAGAGCCCAGTGCCAGTTTCTGTTTTTCCTTGTTTTTAAGTTTTACAGAAAAGGAATATCAAACGGAGTCCAAACGGAATAAAAACTTATAAATACATAAACCTCCAGAAAGAAACCTAGATCGGGAGTTCCGCTGCCGCAAGCCTCTGTAGCCACGAAAAACCAATCGGGAGCCTGTTCCGGCACCTTGCCGGAGGGGGAAACCATCACCGGAGGCCATCTTCATCATCCCGGCGGTCTCCATGACGAGGAGGGAGTAGTTCACCCTCGGGGCTGAGGGTATGTACCAGTAGCTATGTGTTTGATCTCTCTCTCTCTCGTGTTCTTGAGATGACACGATCTTAATGTGCCGCGAGCTTTATTAATATAGATGAATCATATGGAGTTTTCCCCTCTCTATCTTCTTGTGATGAATTGAGTTTTCCCTTTGAAGTTTTCTTATCGGATTGAGTCTTTAAAGGATTTGAGAACACTTGATGTATGTCTTGCGATGGGATATCCGTGGTGACAATGGGATGTTCTATTGATCCACTTGATGTATGTTTTGGTGATCAACTTGCGGGTTCCGTGACCTTGGGAATCTATGCATAGGGGTTGGCACATGTTTTCGTCTTGACTCTCCGGTAGAAACTTTGGGGCACTCTTTGAAGTTCTTTGTGTTGGATTGAACCTGATGAATCTGAAATTGTGTGATGCATATCGTATAATCAAGCCCATGGGTACTCGTGGTGACATTGGAGTATCTAGGTGACATTAGGGTTTTGGTTGATGTGTATCTTAAGGTGTTATTTTAGTACGAACTCTAGGGCTGTTCGTGACACTTATAGGGATAACTCATACGATTGATCGGAAAAGATAACTTTGAAGTGGTTTCGTACCCTACAATAATTTATTCGTTTGTTCTCCGCTATTTGTGACTTTGGAGTGAACTCTTTGTCGCACGTGAGGGATTTACATATGATTCAACTATGTCAGTATTGTTGAGAGAACTTGCACTAGTGAAAGTATGAACCCTAGGCCTTGTTTCTAAGCATTGCAATACCGTTTGTGCTCACTTTTATCATTAGTTACCTTGCTGTTTTTATATTTTCAGATTACAAAAATCTATATCTACTATCCATATTACACTTGTATCACCATCTCTTCGCCGAACTAGTGCACCTATACAATTTACCATTGTATTGGGTGTGTTGGGGACACAAGAGACTCTTTGTTATTTGGTTGCAGGGTTGTTTGAGAGAGACCATCTTCATCCTACGCCTCCCACGGATTGATAAACCTTAGGTCATCCACTTGAGGGAAATTTGCTACTGTCCTACAAAACTCTGCGCTTGGAGGCCCAACACGAGTCTACAAGAAGAAGGTTGCGTAGTAGACATCAATCGTCTCCTTCGTCCCTTTGTTACCATCGATCCTAGACTCACAGCTCGGGACCCCCTACCCGAGATCCGCCGGTTTTGACACCGACATTGGTGCTTTCATTGAGAGTTCCGCTGTGATCACCAAAGGAATCGATGGCTCACCTTGTCATAAGCAACGAGATCTGTAACCAGGAGGTCCCCATCTCTGGTCAGATCTTCGTTGGCGGTGACGTTTTGTCGCACGCCGACCCGACTGACCATCTTGGCCAGATCAGAAGCTTCTTCCCCGATCAACAAATCAGATTCGGAACCTTAGAGTTCGTCACCGATTCACGGGGAGAGCTTGTTTGGCTGGAGCCCTCAGATCTTATGGAGGAGCCCGCAGATCCCGACGCCTCGATGCCGGGAGCGCCGGGCCCCACCTCTGGGGTGGCCTTTACCCCCGGGCTGTCTAGAACGCCCAACCCAGTCGTTGTGCCCGGACCCGCCATGGCCGAACGTAGTCTGGACTCGCTGTCAAGCGACTCCGGAACCACAACGCTGCGGATTAACCCCGCATGCTTCGGCAACACGCGCCCCACCGACGCCTCGTCCTTAAACGAGCTATTCGATCACATTCAAACCATGGGCATGACCGACGGTCAGACGCCGGTCTATGACCTGATCGGGCTTAAACCCGACGATAGGGAGATTCGCACCCCCTCGATCACTCACCTGGTCGCCACCGTTGAGTGTCCGGCTGGAGGTTCGTCCCCCCAACCACCGGAATTAAGGACGGTCTATATCCCTATTTCCGATCATCAGGACCCCGTCTGCAACCCGGATTCTGGAGTTCGTTCCGGAAATAGTTCGGAATCGACCCCCGATCTAGCACTCAACTTTAACCCCGTGATTCCGGACTCACATCGTGGCGCGGAACTGAAATTTTCCCCACCCACCACCCAAGCCGAGCATTCGAGCACCGGAGGAGAGTACAAGTCTTCGGACTTACGGGGTGTCAAACAATTACCAGAAGAGTCGGTTCATCATTTTTGGGCCAGACTCCTCCTCATCAGAGATAGAGTACCAGGCACTAGTGACCAGGAGATAATGGCAACCTTCAGTCGCAATTGTCACGATGAAGGGATCCTCAATGCCCTATCCCATCGACACATCCGCGGCTTCACGAGTTCTTTTCAAGTTTTGTGTGGATGAAGTTTTTGAGAATAGGTGAAACCGGGATATGAGAGGATTGAACGAGATACAAATGCTCAAGCTTGGGGATGCCCAAGGCACCCCAAGTAAATATTTCAAGAAGTCTCAAGCATCTAAGCTTGGGGACGCTACGCATCCCACCTCTCTTCCTCAACTATCGGTTAGCCTATGTTGAGCCTAAATTTTTATTCGTTCACATGATGCGTGCTATTCTTGGAGTTCTATTTTTGTTTAGTTTGCTGTTTGAATAAAATACTTAAGATCTGAAATTCTTAGATGAGAGAGTCTTCACATAGTTATTTAATTTTTTGACTACTCATTGATCTTCACTTATATCTTTTTGGAGTAGTTTGTCAATGTGCTCTAGTACTTCACTTATATCTTTTTAGAGCACGACAGTGGTTTTATTTTATAGAAATTGTTGAACTCTCATGCTTCACTTATATTATTTTGAGAGTCTCTAAATAGCATGGTAATTTGCTTAGGTTATGAATTTAGTCCTAATATGATGGGCATCCAAGAGAGATATAATAAAAACTTTCATATAAAGTGCATTGAATACTATGAGAAGTTTGATTCCTTATGATTGTTTTGAGATATAAAGATTGTGATATTAGAGACATGCTAGTGAGTAATTGTGGATTGGTAGAAATACTTGTGTTAAAGTTTGTGATTCCCGTAGCATGCACGTATGGTGAACCGTTATGTGACGAAGTCGGAGCATGATTTATTTATTGAATGTCTTCCTTTGTGTGGAGGTCGGGATCGCGCGATGGTTAACTCCTACCAACCCTTCCCCTAGGGGCATGCGTCTAGTACTATGTTTCGATGACTAATAGACTTTTGCAATAAGTATGTGAGTTCTTTATGACTAATGTTGAGTCCATGGATTATACGCACTCTCACCCTTCCACCTTTGCTAGACTCTCTAGTACCGCGCAACTTTCGCCGGTGCATTAAACCCACCTTCCTCAAAACAGCCACCATACCTACCTATTATGGCATTTCCATAGCCATTCCGAGATATATTGCCATGCAACTTCCACCGTTCCGTTTATCATGACACGCACCATCGTTGTCATATTGCTTAGCATGATCGTAAGATAGCTAGCATGATGTTTTCATGGTTACGCTAGATCATTGCACATCCCGGTACACCGCCGGAGGCATTCATATAGAGTCATATCTTGTTCAAGTATCGAGTTGTAATTCTTGAGTTGTAAGTAAATAAAAGTGTGATGATCATCATTATAGAGCTTTGTCCCATGTGAGGAAAGGATGATGGAGACTATGATTCCCTCACAAGTCGGGATGCGTCTCCGGACTTTACAAAAAATAAAAGAGGCCAAAGAAGCCCAAATAAAAAAAAGAGGCCAAAGATGCCCACCAAAAGAAAAAAATGAAAAAAGAAAAAAAATGAGAGAAAAGAGAGAATGGGCAATGCTACTATCCTTTTTCCACACTTGTGCTTCAAAGTAGCACCATGATCTTCATGATAGAGAGTCTCCTATATTGTCACTTTCATATACTAGTGGGAATTTTTCATTATAGAACTTGGCTTGTATATTCCAATGATGGGCTTCCTCAAAATTGCCCTAGGTCTTCGTGAGCAAGCAAGTTGGATGCACACCCACTTAGTTTCTTTTTGGGCTTTCATACACTTATAGCTCTAGTGCATCCGTTGCATGGCAATCCCTACTCACTCACATTGATATCTATTGATGGGCATCTCCATAGCCCGTTGATACGCCTAGTTGGTGTGAGACTATCTCCTTCTTTTTGCTTCTCCACAACCACCATATTCTATTCCACCTATAGTGCTATGTCCATGGCTCACGCTCATGTATTGCGTGAAAGTTGAAAAAGTTTGAGAATACTAAAGTATGAAACAATTGCTTGGCTAAAACTGGGGTTGTGCATGATTTAATACTTTGTGTGATGAAGATGGAGCATAGCCAGACTATATGATTTTGTAGGGATAACTTTCTTTGGCCATGTTATTTTGAGAAGACATGATTGCTTTATTAGTATGCTTGAAGTATTATTGTTTGTATGTCAATATTAAACTCTTGTTTTGAATCTTATGGATCTGAACATTCTTGCCACAATAAAGAAGATTGCATTGATAAATATGTTAGGTAGCATTCCACATCAAAAATTCTGTTTTTATCATTTACCTACTCGAGGACGAGCAGGAATTAAGCTTGAGGATGCTTGATACGTCTCCAACGTATCTATAATTTTTGATTGTTCCATGCTATTATATTATCCATCTTGGATGTTTTATATGCATGTATATGCTATTTTATATTGTTTTTGGGACTAACCTACTAATCTAGAGCCCAGTGCCAGTTTTTGTTTTTTCCTTGTTTTTAAGTTTTACAGAAAAGGAATATCAAACGGAGTCCAAACGGAATAAAAACTTATGATGATTTTTTATGGACCAGAAGAAGCCCACAGGGCATTGGAGTTGGGCCAGAAGAGCCACGAGGCCACCACAAGCCGAGGGGGCGCCCCCCTAGGGCGCGCCCCCCTGGCTTGTGGACGCCTCGTGGCCCCCCTTGACTTGTTTCCGACGCCCAAATTTCTTATAAATACAGAAACCTCCAGAAAGAAACCTAGATCGGGAGTTCCGCCGCCGCAAGCCTGTAGCCACGAAAAACCAATCTGGAGCCCGTTCCGGCACCCTGCCGGAGGGGGAAACCATCACCGGAGGCCATCTTCATCATCCCGGCCGTCTCCATGACGAGGAGGGAGTAGTTCACCCTCGGGGCTGAGGGTATGTACCAGTAGCTATGTGTTTGATCTCTCTCTCTCGTGTTCTTGAGATGACACGATCTTGATGTACCGCGAGCTTTATTAATATAGATGAATCATATGGAGTTTTCCCCTCTCTATCTTCTTGTGATGAATTGAGTTTTCCGTTTGAAGTTTTCTTATCGGATTGAGTCTTTAAAGGATTTGAGAACACTTGATGTATGTCTTGCTATGGGATATCCGTGGTGACAATGGGATGTTCTATTGATCCACTTGATGTATGTTTTGGTGATCAACTTGCGGGTTCCGTGACCTTGGGAATCTACGCATAGGGGTTGGCACATGTTTTCGTCTTGACTCTCCGGTAGAAACTTTGGGGCACTCTTTGAAGTTCTTTGTGTTGGATTGAACCTGGTGAATCTGAAATTGTGTGATGCATATCGTATAATCAAGCCCATGGGTACTCGTGGTGACATTGGAGTATCTAGGTGACATTAGGGTTTTGGTTGATGTGTATCTTAAGGTGTTATTTTAGTACGAACTCTAGGGCTGTTCGTGACACTTATAGGGATAACTCATACGATTGATCGGAAAAGATAACTTTGAGGTGGTTTCGTACCCTACAATAATTTCTTCGTTTGTTCTCCGCTATTTGTGACTTTGGAGTGAACTCTTTGTCGCACGTGAGGGATTTACATATGATTCAACTATGTCAGTATTGTTGAGAGAACTTGCACTAGTGAAAGTATGAACCATAGGCCTTGTTTCTAAGCATTGCAATACCGTTTGTGCTCACTTTTATCATTAGTTACCTTGATATTTTTATATTTTCAGATTACAAAAATCTATATCTACTATCCATATTACACTTGTATCACCATCTCTTCGCCGAACTAGTGCACCTATACAATTTACCATTGTATTGGGTGTGTTGGGGACACAAGAGACTCTTTGTTATTTGGTTGCAGGGTTGTTTGAGAGAGACCATCTTCATCCTACGCCTCCCACGGATTGATAAACCTTAGGTCATCCACTTGAGGGAAATTTGCTACTGTCCTACAAAACTTTGCGTTTGGAGGCCCAACACGAGTCTACAAGAAGAAGGTTGCGTAGTAGACATCAATCGTCTCCTTCGTCCCTTTGTTACCATCGATCCTAGATTCACAGCTCGGGACCCCCTACCCGAGATCCGCCGGTTTTGACACCGACATTGGTGCTTTCATTGAGAGTTCCGCTGTGATCACCAAAGGAATCGATGGCTCACCTTGTCATAAGCAACGAGATCTGTAACCAGGAGGTCCCCATCTCTGGTCAGATCTTCGTTGGCGGTGACGTTTTGTCGCACGTCGACCCGACTGACCATCTTGGCCAGATCAGAAGCTTCTTCCCCGATCAACAAATCAGATTTGGAACCTTAGAGTTCGTCACCGATTCACGGGGAGAGCTTGTTTGGCTGGAGCCCTCAGATCTTATGGAGGAGCCTGCAGATCCCGACGCCTCGATGCCGGGAGCGCCGGGCCCCACCTCTGGGGTGGCCTTTACCCCCGGGCTGTCTAGAACGCCCAACCCAGTCGTTGTGCCCGGACCCGCCATGGCCGAACGTAGTCTGGACTCGCTGTCAAGCGACTCCGGAACCACAACGCTGCGGATTAACCCCGCGCGCTTCGGCAACACGCGCCCCACCGACGCCTCGTCCTTAAACGAGCTATTCGATTAGATTCAAACCATGGGCATGACCGACGGTTAGACGCCGGTCTATGACCGGATCGGGCTTAAACCCGACGATTGGGAGATTCGCACCCCCTCGATCACTCACCTGGTCGCCACCGTTGAGTGTCCGGCTGGAGGTTCGTCCCCCCAACCACCGGAATTAAGGACGGTCTATATCCCTATTTCCGATCATCAGGACCCCGTCTGCAACCCGGATTCTGGAGTTCGTTCTGGAAATAGTTCGGAATCGACCCCCGATCTAGCACTCAACTTTAACCCCGTGATTCCGGACTCACATCGTGGTGCGGAACTGAAATTTTCCCCACCCACCACCCAAGCCGAGCATTCGAGCACCGGAGGAGAGTACAAGTCTTCGGACTTACGGGGTGTCAAACAATTACCAGAAGAGTCAGTTCATCATTTTTGGGCTAGACTCCTCCTCATCAGAGATAGAGTACCAGGCACTAGTGACCAGGAGATAATGGCAACCTTCAGTTGCAATTGTCACGATGAAGGGATCCTCAATGCCCTATCCTGTCGACACATCCACGGCTTCACCGATCTATCGGACCTGGTACAAAAATACTGTGCCATGGAGAGCACCTGGCAGGCCGAACGATTACTTTCGGAACCAGACTTTACCGAATACCCTAGAGGAGATCGGAAAAAGCGGATACCTCCGAAGCAGCTAGCCGAACACGAGCCCGCCGAAAAGAGAAATAGAACTCCCACGGGGGCCAGAACTGTCCTTGACGGAATATTGGACAAGCCATGCCCTATACATTCTGTATTGCTGAACACAAGCCCGACTCACAACCTTAGAGCTTGCTGGGTCGTCAGGCAGGTCGCAAAAAGTGGAGAGGCCATCCTCGAGGCACTGCCGCCAAATAGGCGCTCCACAACACCGCCAGAATACAATGCTGAAGTCCTGACGATCTACGAAACGTTCCCCTCCAGGAACAGGAGGAAAAGAGCTCTTAGAGAACTCGAATAGGTCTACCATGTGGCGGCAACAAGTTCATGGGCAGACATACCAATCACCTTTGGAGACACTGACCGACCAACCATCTGTCCCGGTCAAACACCGGCCGCACTGGTCCTAAACCCCATCATCGATGGTTTCAGGCTACACAAGGTGCTAATGGATGGCGGCAGTGGTTTAAACCTCATCTACGAAGACACCCTGGAAAAAATGCAGTTCGACCGATCTCGCATCGAGCACAGCAACACAACCTTCCGGGGGATCATCCCTGGGAAAGAGGCGCGTTGTTCAGGACGTATCACCCTGGACGTAGTGTTCGGTGCACCCGAAAACTACCGATCTGAAGAACTTCTCTTCCATATCGTGCCCTTCCCCAGTGGCTACCACGCCCTGTTGGGGCGTGACGCCTTCACAAAATTCCAGGCTATACCCCATTACGGGTATATGAAGCTTAAGATGCCGAGCCCAAACGGGGTAATCACAGTCGCCAGTGATCTGAATATAGCCCTTCGGGCTGAGAACAAAACAGCAGCGCTCGCCCTCGAGGCACTAGCTGATACCTTTGCTGCAGAGGAGTTGACCGCACTCCGGTCAACAGTGGACAAGGACGATGTGATCCTTAGCAAAAGGCCCAAACCCACGTCCTTTAAACCTGCAAAAGAAATTGTTAAATTTCAGGTACACCCAACGGACCCTAATAAGACAGCGTCCATCGGAGCTCAGCTGGACCCCATGGTGGACGAGGCGCTGCGAGCTTTCTTACGAGAAAACTGGGACATCTTCGCCTGGCATCCTTCCGATATGCCAGGAATCCCACGGCGGCTGGCAGAACATAGCCTGAATATAATCCCAGGCTCCAAACCCGTCAAACAGACTCTACGCTACTTTTCCAAGCCTAAACGACAAGCTATGGGTGAAGAACTAGCCAAATTGCTAGAGGCCGGATTCATACGGGAGATCAAACACCCCGAATGGTTGGCAAACCTGGTGATGGTACCAAAGAAAGACAAATCGTGGTGGCTGTGTGTCGACTTCAAGGACCTTAACAAGGCCTGCCCTAAGGACCCTTTCCCCCTACCACGCATAGACCAGATTATTGATGCCACAGCCGGGCACGACTCACTGTGCTTCCTCGACGCTTACTTTGGATACCATCAGATCAAAATGAAGGAATCCGATCAAGCTGCAACCGCATTCATCACCCCCTACGGGCCATTCTGCTTCAACACAATGCCTTTCGGGCTAAAAAATGCTGGGGCTACATACCAGCGCATGATCTAGACCTGTCTCGAAAAACAGGTCGGTAAAACAGTCAAGGCATACGTGGACGACGTGGTCATTAAAACCAAACACGTCAGCCAGCTGATCGACGACCTAAGGCAAACCTTTGCCAGCTTACGCGAGTATGACATACGACTCAATCCGGAGAAATGTGTCTTCAGAGTTCCCGCTGGCAAACTGCTCGGATTCATTGTTTCCCATAGAGGAATAGAAGCGAATCCGGCTAAGATCCACGCCCTATCGGAACTTGCAATTCCCACAGAGCTAAAGCATGTCCAAAAGTTGGCGGGTTGTGTGGCGGCGTTAAGCCGCTTTATTTCCCGTATTGGTGAAAAGGCTCTACCGCTCTACAGGCTGCTGAAACGGACCAACAATTTCAAATGGACCGATGAAGCAGCTGCTGCGTTAGAGGAAATTAAAACACTGCTGGCAAGCAACCCCATACTCACAGCACCAAGCGCCGGTGAACCAATGTTATTGTACATATCGGCCACCAACCAAGTGGTTAGCGCAGTGCTCGTCGTCGAACGAGAGGAGGAGGGTCACAAATTCCGGATACAGAAGCCGGTCTACTATGTGTCAGAAGTGCTAACGCAATGCAAGTCCAGATACTCGCATTACCAGAAGATAGCCTATACAGTATTTATGGCATCACGGAAACTAAGACACTACTTTCAAGAGTGTTCGGTCACGGTGGCATCCGAAGTACCCCTGAACGACATAATCAATAACAGGGACGCCACCGGCCGCATAGCCAAATGGGCCATTGAACTCCTTCCTTTCGAAATCGCCTATAAGCCACGACGAGCTATTAAATCTCAGGTGTTGGCAGATTTCCTCGCTGAATGGACGGAGGCCGAGCTCCCCAGGGAATATAGTACATACTCCCATTGGACGATGTACTTCGACGGATCCAAAACACTGGCCGGACTGGGGGCTGGAGTTATTCTCACATCTCCCACAGGCGACAACGTCCGATACGTGTTGCAAATCATGTATGCCGATTCCAACAATGCAGCCGAGTACGAAGCACTTTTACACGGTCTTCGGATGGCAGCTTCTATGGGTATACAATGGCTGGAGGTACTGGGAGACTCCAACTTGGCCATCTCTCAAATCAACGGCGAATTTGATGCCAAAAACCCGAAGATGGCGGCATATAGAAACGCCGTCCTTAAAATATCCGCACGGTTCGAGGGCCTGGAATTCCATCATGTCGCTAGAGACAACAACCAGGCCACTGACTTACTGGCCCGCATGGGGGCCAAACGCGACCCTGTCCCAAAAAACACTTTCCTTGAACGGCTCTTCAAGCCATCGGTGGTTTGGTAGGACGACAATATGGGCGCCGGATCCATCAGCGCGGAAGGGGTTGTTCCCCCTATAAATGAACCAGACGACCAAATCATCGGCGGCTCCGTAATGGATGAAACGACTTCGGCTCATGAGGTCATGGCAGTAATTGCACCATGGACCGAGCCCTTCCTCGCTTACCTTCTTCGCCAAGAACTCCCCGACGATCAGACAAAAGCGAGACGCATAATTCGGCGATCCAAGGCTTATAAAGTCCACGAGGGTGAGTTATACAAGAAAAGCACCACCGAAGTACTCCAGCGGTGCATATCTGAGGAAGAAGGAAGGCAGCTCTTGGCGGAAATCCACGCAGGAATGGGCGGCCATCACGCCGCGGCAAGGGCCCTAGTAAGCAAAGCCTTTTGGGCTGGTTTCTTCTGGCCCACCGCTCGAGTGGACGCCCAGTCACTCGTCCAGCATTGCGTGGGATGTCAACTCTTTGCAAACCAAAGTCACATGCCCCCAACAGCTCTTCGGACTATTCCGATTACCTGGCCTTTTGCGGTCTGGGGACTGGATATGGTCGGACCACTTAAAGGGGGGACCAAGAAGAATAAATATCTACTGGTCATGGTGGACAAGTTTACCAAATGGATCGAAGCAAAACCTGTCAAATCGGCCAAGTACTGACCAGTAATCGAATTCATATCCGGCGTGGTACACCGTTACGGCGTCCCGCACAGTATAATAACGGACAATGGATCCAACTTCACCGCCCAGGAGGTAAAGGACTGGTGCACAAAAATGGGCATTAAGCTCCATTACGCATCGGTGTATCACCCGCAGACCAATGGGCAAGTCAAACGGGCCAACGGCCTCATCATGAGTGGTATTAAACCACGTCTTGTCCGATCTCTTCATGAGTCCGACTGCCATTGGGTAGAGGAGCTTGACTCCGTTCTGTGGGGCCTGCGTACCACCCCGAATCGTTCAACGGGATACACACCGTTTTTCATGGTCTACGGGGCAGAAGCAGTCCTTCCTTGTGATATTATTCACGATGCGCCAAGGGTGCGCATGTACGAAGAAAAGGAGGCCGAGTTAGATTGGCAGGACGACTTGGACGCCTTAGAAGGAGAGCGCGACATAGCTCGGGCTCGCTCTACTTTTTACCAACAGCAGGCCCGGCGTTACCAAAGCAGGGAGGTCAGGGCAAAAGCGTACAATGTGGGTGAACTCGTCTTACGGCTCCCCGAGAAGCAAAAGCATAAGCTCAATCCCAAATGGGAGGGCCCCTTCATAATCGACGAAGTACTCGCAGGAGGGGCTTATCGTCTTCGAAGCCCGCCAGATAACCACCTCGAACCACACCCATGGAACGCAGCTCGTCTTCGGCGTTTTTACGGCTAGACCGGTGCCGTCATACTTTTTACCCTCCTTTTTCTTTTCTTTATTTTTCATTTTTCTTCCCTTCCACCTTGATGTTTGGCAGGTTCGGATTTTTCCTCTCCCCAAGTCTATGTTCGGCTAAACCGAGCTCGTGTTAAGTCTTTCGGCATACATCCTCAAATGTTAGACCCGAATAAAACACCTGGGGGCTTCTTCCCGAAGCCGATGATTATATATTTTAAGCATCTATTCACATTCCCTATGTATGCATGTTTCCCTTGTCGATTTTCAAGCCATTATATGCATCAATTCGAACTAAGATTTTTGCCAAGCTGGGTTGCCTCGCTCCTGTGTTTACCCTCTACGTTCCCGATTGTTCAGCTCAAGGATAAAGGGAGCACCTCTGCGATTGCTACGACCGGGTTATCCGGATACGTACCTCAGACGGGTGAAGCCAAAAGCTAGCTATTCTTAGTAGAAAATTGGTCGGCTACGACGGAAGCAACAAATATAATTATGGTTGTTCTTACCATTACTCGGGCTTCTTTTCTCAAAAAAGGGCCATTAGTCGCATACTTGCAGTATACGGCCTTGCTATCTACGATTTACGTAACAACCTAAAGGAAGGAACCGATAGAGGTACTATTTGCTTTGGAAGATGTTTCTTACGCTAAGCAGTAATATAACATATCTCCCTGTGCATCTTCTGTCTGTTCGTACCAAATGGCCGGATTGCCTGGTTCCTCCAAAGAAATTCCCTCTTATCAAGGGATATTTTATATGGAACACTCCCAAGCTCTTAGCACGGGAGGTCGAAGCCGATGGCCGGTTAAGACAAAGTTTACAACACAGACAGAGCAATTTTTTGATTTATAAGTACATAGTTACATAAAATCACACATCTAGCTACCGGTCAAGATTGTCTATTAAGGCATCCAGGGCGCAATCTTCCTACGAGAGACGAGCGGCAGGCATCACTTGGTCGTACACCAGGTGAAGTGGCACTTCTTGCCCATCAGGCCCCGCTGGCCCAACTCGAGCCATATGCTCGGGGTTATGACCGGTATAACGGGTCTTGATGATCGCCCACGCCTCTCGTGCTCCCTCCCGGCAGGCCGATGTCTTCCACAGCTCGAACCGACTCCGAGCTTCCTTGAACCGATCGGCTAGTTCGGTCATCCCTTCCGGAGGCTTCTCGGCAGGCCACAGCGCTTTTATCATGCTCCTCATAGCCTTCCGAGCCCGCTCATGCACGGCGGACAGTTCCTTCAGAAGGCTCCCCCGGTAGGAGCCGATCTCTTCTTCAGGCCGCCCGGTTAGGAGACCTATACATGAGACAAGGCATGTCCATTACACTTCATGTAGGGGAGATACCCTTCGACGTTATAATCACACTTACCGAACATGCCCCTCTGTAATTTCCGGTTCTCTTCTTGGGTCTGGGCCAATTGAGTCTTTAAACTCACAATTTCTTCGGCCTGCTGCTTGTTTTCCGCCAGGAGGTGCTTCTTCTCCTCCAGGTTTCGTTGCAACGAAAGGCAGCCGGCCTCATACTGGGACTCGGCGTACCTCTGAGATTCTCGGGCTGCATCTAAATCTTTTTGCAATTGCCCTATAGATTCAGCTGCTAAAAAGTACCCTCGCGTTAGCATGGGATTATATACTAAAGATCAGCAGAATAGATATACTCACCATGCGCCTCCCAGGTAAACTTCTTTACTTGTTCAAGTTCGGCCTTCACGGTTTCCACCTGTGTTTGGCTCGCTTCTAATTCATTGGCCAATTGCTCGTTCTGCTGCCTTGAGGCCTGCATCATCCATACCACAATATGCGGATCCTTAACTCGGTCATCCGACCAAATTAAGGCTCGGGGGCTACTGGGTTTACATATATGTCTGGATTCTTAAATCAATCACTCACCTTCAGGCTGGATGATATCAGTTTCACGGCTTCCCCGAGCCCAGCTCGGGCCGCTCCGATGTGTGTGTCTGCCGAGCATAGAGCATTGAACTCTTGTTCGGAAAACGCTGGGTCGCGCAGGTTTTCTCGTCGCCACCGGTGGTTCATCGCGCTCTCTACTTCGGATTTAGTGACTGATAGCGCGTCCCCGGAGTCTTCGGGGGCCGGATTGACCACAGGGGCCTCCGCGGCAGGTTCAGCATGAGCAGAAGATCTTGATTCATGAGTGTTGCCGGGTATCCCGGCAATGTCCTCGGCAGAAGATGGTTGTGCTCGCTTCCTGAGTATTTCGACATCAAGATCTTCTGTAAGATCCTATCGATCACAATAACAATAGATTAAGCGACCGAACAAAGTACCTTTCGGTTGAACGAGTGTTCGGCACCGTCTCCGCGACCAGCTCACATGAAGGACTCCTGTTGGTGCCTGTACCGGGCATTGCTGCTATAGCCGACGTTCGTCGCGAGGACCGACGACGCTTGGGGGTGGAAACCGGCATATTTGGGTCGACGGAGGACGTTTGTCTTTTACGGGAAGAATTTTTCTTCTTGCCTGTAGCGGAGGAAGGAAGTGATCCGGTGTGATCGGCTATGATGGCCACCTTGGATCGATCAAGGCTTTCTTGGTAAAAGACCCCGTCTTCGTACTCAATTGACAGCTCCGGGTCTTCATGGAATCCTGGATCGTCATCTCGAGAGTAGTTCTCTGGTTGGGGGGGCAGACAGTTGATTGTCTCGATAAAGCTCCTCCATTCCTGTTTGCGCAGATTGAAAGCTTTGGTCAAAAAGGGCAAATAAAAAACCCGAACTCATGTCGCAAAGTCGAAAGGCTTACCCATTCGATGGGGTTGTAGCTCGAGTAGCCCTCCTTAGCCAGTAGCCGAACGAAATCTTCTTTTTCTCCTTTGTACAGGTCGGCAAGTTCGGCTTCCAATGCCGCTTGGTTGGCAGGCCCCAGCCATCGGGAGCGAGTGGTGTCACTTGTCCCGTTGTAACGCCACAAAGGACGTATCCTTTGCTGAAGAGGCTGGACGCATCGGGTGATGGCGGCAGCCATCACGTCAATCATGGTCAGCTTGTGGTGAGCTAGTATCCTTATGTGGGCGGCCAAGCGTTGAACTTCAGCTCCGTCCTCTCGGGATGAACTCTTCGGTCGCCAATTATACCTTTTCTTCAAAGGGGCGTCAGAGTATTCGGGCAAACCCCTCCGAGCTGGATCGAATAGGGGGACGTCCTCAATATAGAACCATTCCGAAGACCATTCTTCGGACTCCTTCGGTGTCCCTATTGGATACCCTGTCCCGGCTATACGGCATACTTCGGCTCCTCCAACTTCCCGAATTGTCTCACCCCGAGTTCGGGGGACAAGGCAGAAGTATTTCCTCCATAATTCAAAGTGCGCCTCGCAGCCCAGGAACATTTCGCAAAGGGCAACAAAGCCCGAAATATGCAGAATAGATCCAGGAGTAAGATGATGGAGCTGGATCCCATAGAACTCCAGTAATCCCCTCAGGAAAGGATGAATGGGGAACCCTAGGCCCCGTAGGAGGAAAGGCACGAAGCATACCCGCTCACCCTTGTTAGGATTGGGGAAGTTCTCCGCGAAGGCTTCGTTGTCGAAAGAAGTCAAGCCGGCACGGGTGGCCGCCAGATCCGAGGAAGGGAGATACCCTTGGGTCTCGAGGTCACGCAGCCGAAGGAGGGATACGGAGCAACTTTCCCAATCCCCAGGGCGAGAGCCGTAAGGACGTGAGGAAGAGCTGGGGGCGCTCGCCATGTTTTTTGTGGTGATCTCTCGCTTGAAGTTTCTTCTAACAGGGAAGAAGGGGAAGATATGACCCAGACCACGATTTGACTTGTTTAAATAAGTGGTGCCTCCCTTGTGGGAGGGGCAGTCTTGTAAAAAGCTGCCGGGCCGCTCATCTCCCCTCGACGCACAAGGATCGAGAAGCGCTGAAAGTTACTATAGTGGGTCCCGCAAATTCTTGACGTTTGAGAATTCTCCGATGACGGGATGGTTGCCGAGCAAGAAGGGATAGAGGGACTCGCCTCGCAAGCCAAAGATTTCAACGCACAAGATTGTCCGGATATACCTCGGCATTGGAGGCTAGTCCGGGGGCTACCGAGGGAGTCCGGGATTAAGGGGTTCTCGGACTGCCGACTTATTTCTCATAGGCCGGGCTTATGGGCCGCTCGCTGAGGATAGGATTGATCGAAGGCCTCGTCGCTATGGAGGAGACCTCAGGAGTCGTGGCGTGTCTGTCAAGTTTGAGATAGTAGATTAGGCATGTTTTTTCCCTCCGGTGGGCAACCGACTATGTGTAACCCTAATGACCCCCGGTGTCTATATAAACCGGGAGGGTTTTAGATTGTAAGACGGAGAAACTCATCTAGGGTTTTAGCTAGTCGATCTCGAGGTAGATCAACTCTGTAACCTTCATACCATCAATATAATCAAGCAGGACGTAGGGTTTTACCTCCATAGGAGGGCCCGAACCTGGGTAAACATCGTCTCCTTCGTCCCTTTGTTACCATCGATCCTAGACTCACAGCTCGGGACCCCCTACCCGAGATCCGCCAGTTTTGACACCGACATCGGTTCCTCCAGGTCTTCTTCGGAAGAGGACCAATTGCGGGTGCGACAGAGCCTCTCCCTTATACTCGCCGGAGAGTAGCCTTCCTGATCCAAGTCCTCCTCTTCTTGAGAGGAGGTTTGCCTTTCGTCCCATGAATGAGCCATTGCTCCCTGCACTTCAAAAACCAGAAAGACTTGGGATAGATTAGGTTGTTAGCTTTGATATAGGAGGAGGAAATAGTTTTGTATATAAGAGGCTAATGACGCAGGTTTTGGCGAGATAAGGAAGTTAGAAAGAATCAGAAACAAACCAAACGGGATCGGGTGAAATTCTGTTAAAACTTGGAAAGAAATCACGATCCACGGCCTTTCATACGACCGCGCCCGGTCGTTTGAGCGGTCGTATGGGTTCTTTCCCCCGAGTCCTTTGTCTCCAAAGCATTTGGCGGCCTTCCAAATGATTGTGGCCGCTCGTTTAATTTCCTGGCCCTGCGAGGCAACTCTTTCTTTAGGCACACGAGACAAAGGTTAGTTTTTCGATAACAGAACGAACGACAGCTTATCATATGATCGTTGGGCGGTCATATGGGCGCCCGTTTGCTCTTTTGCCCACACACTTAAGAAAACATCATTAAAGACGGTGTTTCATACGGCCGCTTCCGATCGTATGAGCGCCCGTTTGACTACGGAAAACACAAATTTTTACACAGAAAAATATGATGGAGATGAATTAAAGCGAAAACTTAAGGAAAACAAAAGAACTTCCCTGCGTTTTCTTGCATTTTCCACTCTTTGTTTTTGACATAGATCCTCGTCCCAGGATTCTTTACTCTTCGAGGTTGGGGAGGCACTGACGTCCTTTGCAGCTTACCCGGATGTAAAAAGATATTATAATAAAATAAATCGCTTTCTTCCCTTACCCTTAGTTTTGCGAGCGGCTCTTCCAAACCAATGAATAGTGATCCAGTATCTCCAAAGGTACGAGTGGTAGCTCTTTCCAGGGCCATCACTGTTCCATATGGGATGCATATCCCTGATGTGATGTATTGACATTCTTCTCTTACAAGGGAGATGTTTGTCAAAACTTCTTATATCTTCTCGCGATAAAAAATTTCACTGTCTAATTCCTGCAAAAGAAGAGACCATCTCATCCAGCGGGGTTTGGTTTCTTTGATATCAAGCACCTTTTTTATTGCCTAGTGGGTAGTATAAAATATGACCTTTCTACCAGTAATATACGGTCTAAACTTCTCGCAAGCAAAAGCCACTCCATAGAGTTCTCTATCATTCTTGGCATTGTTCCTTTGAGCATCAGTAAGAGTATTACTTGCATGTAAATAACATTGAATTTCTTACCCATTTGCTGGCCCAAAACTGCACTTACCGTGTTGTCATCCGTTTCACATATAACTTCAAAAGGGATGTCCCAGTTTGGAGGTGTAATGACAGGAGCATTAAGTAGAGCATGTTTGAGTTCTTCAAAGGCACTTTTACACTCATGGTTGCATGTGAAGGGGACACTTTCTGTAAAAGTTTAGTCAAGGATTTTAAATACTAGAAAAAATATTAATAAAGCACCTATAGAAGTCGACATGACCGAGAAAACTCTCTATCCCTTTTATATCTCGGGGGTAAGGGAGTTTCTCTATAGCATCTATCTTTGCTTTGTCGACTTCTATACCTTTACCAAATATTTTGTGACCTAAAACAATACCTTGATTAACCATAAAATGGCATTTCTCCTAGTTCAAAACAAGATTAGTGTCCTCACACCTCTGCAAAACCTTATCAATATTGTGAAGGCGGTCATCAAAAGAAGTTACATAGACAGAAAAGTCGTTCATAAAGAATTCCATGATTTCTTCAACAAAATCAGCAAAATAGCATTCATGCATCTTTGAAATGTAGTTGATGCATTACACATGCCAAAAGGCATACGACGGTAGGAGTACATACCGGAAGGACAAGTAAAGGTGGTTTTCTCTTGATCTTCTAGATGCACTGCTATTTGTGAAAATCCCGAGTATCCATCCAGGTAACAGAAGTGAGTATGCTTTTCTAGCCTTTCAAGCATTTGATCAATAAACGGTAAAAGGATAATGATCTTTACGGGTCTCCTTATTCAACCTCCTGAAATCAATGCACATTCTATACCCAACTATTGTTCTAGTGGGGATTAATTCATTGTGCCTATTAGACACTACTGTAAATCCACCTTTATTAGGTACACAATGAACTGGACTCACCCACTTGCTTTCAAAAACTGGATATATAATACCTGCATTGAGTAGACGAATGATTTCTTTTCTTACCACTTCTTTCATTTCAGGGTTTAGCTTCCTTTGGCACTCAAGAATTGGTTCAACTCCTTCTTCCATATCCAACTCCGCTACCACACGGTCCGCCAACAGTAATAACCTTCCGTCCAAAATTGGCATACATTGGATGGTCGACTTCAACCAATATCAAGAAGATCATTAACATAAACATGTAAAGAGGATGTCAAATCCTAATATCAAATGATCTATTACACACTAGGGTTCATCCATATCCCCGAGAACTAAGGGGACTGCTCACTCATGAATGCAACAAACATCATACCACCAACAATGGAGAACATGAACAAATCACACGTGTAATACACAAGTTATTCCTCTAGGGTTCTTGAGATTACAATAGGGACAAGGTAGATGGTGATGATGATGAAGGTGCACTACTAGGGAAAAGCCTATAGGTGGAGATCTAGCAGTAGCGCGTTTCAGGGACGCTCACTACTGCTACATAGCAGCAACGCGGTACAGAAAAACTCGCTACGGGTCCGGACTTATCAGTAGCGTGGGGGAATAAAACTCGCTGCTGGTAGGGTTACCCACCCGACCATCTAGAGTAGTAGCGAGCTTCACGGAAGCACGCTACTACTATTTAGTTTAGTAGTAGCGCATTTTGTTAAGACGCGCTGCAAGTATGGTCACGATGTGCCACCCGGTCGGCCCCGCTTAGCGGCAGTGCGGCTTTAGAAAACGCGCTACTGATAATTGTCATAGCAGTAGCGCGGTCTGGGAAAACTCGCTACTGCTAAGGCGCACAGCCACCACCTTCTCCCCCTCCCCCCTCACTTTCTCTCTCACTTTCTTCTCCCCCATTTCTTCTCTCTTCCTTCTCCTACCTCTCTTCTCTCTACTTTAATGCCCCCTCCACCATCTCCATTAATGCACCCAACTAGATCTATTCCCTCCTCCCTCCACTTTAATGCTAGCTTCCTCACTTTTCTCTACTCCCTCCACTAGTTAGAGCTATAGCCATATCATGCATCTCCTTCCCCTACTAGGTAGATCTATCCATTTAGTAAGTGGAACCTATCAACTCCACAACTAGATCTCTATTCTTTAATGAAGTATAAAGTCATCATCTAGTCACCGTGCTTCTCTCTCAAGATAGCTAGGTGAGTAAAAAAATTGTGCTTTGGAAGAATTAATGGAAAATATGGGTGCGATATGACCGATAATAATGACGGTGGAGAGTTGCCGCCTATATGTGTATTTGTCGAATTGTGTGTGACATGAGAGTTGCTTATGTTTTGCCGAAGTGTCGATTTATTTCCATTTCGGTGAACTTCGGGCAAACTCTATATGTCCTTTTTTAGGGAAGGTCATGCCGAATTTTTGTATGACTTTGATGCATGCATGCATGGATGTGTTTATAATCCTTTTAATTATACCGCACAGGCGATCATGACGGTCACTAGAACGATGGTGGATAGATGGTTCCGATTCGTGGTGCACGACATGTATGAAAATAGCCGAAAGGAGATTTTATGTCCGTGTCGAAGATGCAAATTAGGAATCTTGCACGACCCCTTTAAGTCAGGCCGTTTGAAAGTGCACCTGCTCATGACTGGTTTCATGGATGGCTATACTCAGTGGATAAGTGAAGATGATGACGTCGATGGGGCAGCCAATGAGGACATTGGACCTGACGAAGAGATGACCGATAATGGTGGCGGAGAAGAGGACAGACATGGCGGCGGTGAAGAGGCCGGACATGGCGGCGAAGAAGAGGCTCAACATGGCGGCGGAGAAGAGGCCGGACATGGCGGCGATGGACATGGCGGCAGAGAAGAGGCCGGACATGACGCCGCGGACATGTCGCAACATTCTTCGCTACTAAGTTCAATCCTGCAGGACCATCATGTTCGAGACCTGCTTCGCAAGAAGACGACTAGCAACAGCGCCGCTTCTAGATCTAGAGAGGAGTCCAAGCTGGAGCAACTGGAGTAGACTCGAAGACTCCATCGTATGGTGGTTGCGATCCAGAGGTGACCCGCTTGAGTTTCACGCTCGAACTTCTGATGACCCACAAGTGTAGGGGATCAATCATAGTCCTTTCGATAAGTAAGAGTGTCGAACCCAACGAGGAGCAAAAGGAAATGACAAGCGGTTTTCAGCAAGGTATTCTCTGCAAGTGATGTAAGTAATGATAATAGATAGTTTTGTAGCAGAATAATTCGTAACAAGTAATAAGTGACGATAGTAACAAGGGTGCAACAAGGTGGCCCAATCCTTTTTATAGCAAAGGACATGCCTGAAAGTACTCTTATATTAAGCAAGCTCTTCCGAGGACACATGGGAATTTCTGTCTAGTCATGTTCATCATGTTGAATTGATTCGCGTTCGCTACTTTGATAATTTGATATGTGGGTGGACCGGTGCTAAGGTGATGTTCTTACTTGAAATAAAAACCTACTTATGATTACCCCCTCTCGCAAGCGTCCGCAACTACGAAAGAAGAATTAAGATAAATCTAACCATAGCATGAAACATCTGGATCCAAATCAGCCCCTTATGAAGCAATGCATAAACTGGGGTTTAAGCTTCTGTCACTCTAGCAACCCATCATCTACCTGCTACTCCACAATGACTTCCCTTAGGCCCATAACATGACGAAGTGTCATGTAGTCGACGTTCACATGACACCACTAAGAGAAGTAACAACATACATATCATCAAAATATCGAACGAATACCAACTTCACATGATTACTTATAACAAGACTTCTCCCATGTCCTCAGGAACAATAGTAACTACTCACACCTCATCAACATGTTCAAGATCAGAGGTGCAATAATAATAATTAAGGATCTAAACATAATATCTTCCACCAAGTAATCCAACAAGCATCAACTACAAGATGTAATCAACACAACTAGTAACCCACAGGTACCAATCTGAGGTTTTGAGACAAAGATTGAATACAAGAGATGAACTAGGGTTGGGGATGAGATGGTGCTGGTGAAGATGTTGATGAGGATTGGTCCTCCCACGAAGGAGGAAGCGTTGGTGATGACGATGGCTTCGATCTCCCTCTCCAGGAATTTCCCCGGCAGAATCTGACTGCCGGAGTTCAAAAGGGCCTCTGCCCAGGTTTCCGCCTCGAGACGGCGGCCCTTCGTCCTGAAAGGTTTCTTATGATTTTTTCTAGGGTAAAACACACCATATAGGAGAAGAGGGCGTCGAGAGGCCAGCCAGGGCCCCACAAGCCATTAGGGCGCGACCTGGGGGGCGCCCTGTTGGCTTGTGCCCAGCTGGTGGCCCCTCTCCGGTATATTTTTGGCCCAGAAATTCTTAAATATTCAATAAAAATTCCCCGTGAAGTTTCAGGTCATTTGGAGTCTGGTGATTTTTCTGCCTTTTTCTCGGTTTTCCGGTCCAAAATTTCAGTTTCTAGATAATTCCCTCTTTGTGATGTACCTTGCATATTCAGAGGGAAACGACATAAGAATTGTATAATAATATGGAATAATGGACAAGAATGAAGTGGGTAGTAATGAGAAATCATGATGCAAAATGGACGTATCAACTCCCCCAAGCTTAGACCTCGCTTGTCCTCAAGCGGAAGCAGAACTCTAAAATAATGACCACATAATTTGAGAGAGAGGTGTCGATAAAAACAAAATACGGACATGGGAGCATCATGAATATCATTATAGCAGCAAGCATTTCAACATATAACTTCTCATAAACAAGTAAAGATCTATTCACAATTATCGAAGTATGAAGCATAAACCTTATTGACTACCAACAAACAGGGCTCCTAGTCATGGAAATAATCATGCATCATATTCAAGAGAAGAGTCTATATGAGAGCTTTCATTCTAGCAAATCCACATACTCAACTATCGTTTAGTCATCTAGGATTGTTGACACTCATGGCATATTTTTGGAGCTAATGTTTTTGCCGGACACACAGGAAGATAGGGGCTTTATTTGCCACCCAACTCATTTACCTCAAGGATAATGTCAACAATAATGTATCATGGTTTCTTACATTCAAATGGATATATATATCTGGATCTTTCCCCAACACGTGATGCTTGCCAACTAAGAGAGTTTATAAATTAAAAGAAAGGAAGATATTAATGACTCTTGTGTAAAAGTGAAAACTTTATGAAAGTAAAAGATAGGCCCTTCGCAGAGGGAAGCAGAGGTTGTCATGCGCTTATATTTGTTTAGATGTGTGATCTCTTAATGCAAATGAACGTCACTTTATATTGCCCCTTGTGATAGTGAACTTTATTATGCACTCTGTCGCTTTTATTTCTTCATCATCACAAGATAGTACAAAGCTTATTTTCCCTTTCAATAGAAGATCATACATGATTATAGGCAAATTTTATTGCTTATGCACCGATGACAACTTACTTGAAGGATCTTATTCAATCCATAGGTAGGTAAGGTGGACTCTCACGGCAAGAAACTGGGTTTAAGGGGTTATGGATGCACAAGTAGTATCTCTACTTGGTGCGGAGATTTGGTTAGCAAAAGATCTAGAAGAAACATCACATGTTAAAGGATCCATGACTATATAACTTCTATGCAAATGTAAGCAAACATAACCATTAAGCTGTCTTCCATGTCCAACTTCAACACTTGATCATTATTTAATATTTGATGAGGGTCCGCAATCATAGATGATGTCCAAGATAGTCTATTTGTATGTGGATCTTCTCTTCTCTATCATAGTCTTGCATAGATTATAACAGTGACTAAGGCTATGTTTGTTCTATTCCCAACAATTTTCTAGCTCATACTTTCTTTTTATGTGAAGTCATTACTTCCCATGAGATAAGCATATGATCTTTCCTATTCTTTTTATTGCCATGTGATAACACACAAGTATAGGGGATCGCAACGGTTTTCGAGGGTAGAGTATTCAACCCAAATTTATAGATTCGACACAATGGGAGCCAAAGAATATTTGCAAGTATTAGCAGTTGAGTTGTCAATTCAACCACACCTGGAGATTAAATATCTGCAGCAGAGTGATCAGTAGCACAGTAATATGATAGTTTGATAGCACTGGTAACAGTAGCAGTAACGGTAACAGTGATAGCAATGATTTTGTAGCAGTTGGAACAGTAGCAATGGCAATAGCAACCTAGCAAGAACAATATGTCGAAAACTCATAGGCATTGGATCGGTGAATTCGTTGGATGATATTCATCATATAACAGTCATAACCTAGGGCGGCACAGAACTAGCTCCAGTTCATAAATATAATGTAGGCATGTATTCCGTAAATAGTCATACATGCTTATGGAAAAGAACTTGCATGACATCTTTTGTCCTACCCTCCCGTGGCAGCAGGGTCCATAAGGAAACTAAGGGATATTAAGGCCTCCTTTGAATAGAGAACCGGAACAAAGCATTAACACATAGTGAATACATGAAATCCTCAAACTACGGTTATCACCGGAAAGTATCCCGATTATTGTCACCCCGGGGTTTACGGATCATAACACATAGCAGGTGCATATGACTAGCAAGATCGGATCAAGAACATAGATATAATGGTGATAACATAAACAGTTCGGATCTGAAATCATGGCAGTCGGGCCCTAGTGACAAGCATTAAGCATGGCAAAGTCATAGCAACATCAATCTCAGAACATAGTGGATACTAGGGATCAAGCCCTAACAAAACTAACTCGATTACATGATGAATCTCATCCAACTCCTCACCGACCAGCGAGCCTATGAAGGAATTACTCACTCCCGGTGGGGAGCATCATGGAATTGGTGATGAAGGAGGGTTGGTGATGACGAAGACCGAAGATTCCCCTCTCCGGAGCCTAGAACGGACTCCAGATCTGCCCTCCCGATGAAGAACAGGAGGTGACGGCGGCTTCGTCTCGTGAAACGCGATAAAACTTCCTCTCCTATTTTTTTTCTCCAAAAATAGGAATTTATAGTGCTTGAATTAGGGTCAGGGGGGCCACGAGGTGACCACAACCCACCAGGGCGCGCCTGGAGGGGGTGGCGCGCCCTCGCGTATCGTGCCCAGCCAGGGCACCCCCTCCGGTGGTTCTTGGCTCCAGTATTTTTTATTTATTGTAAAATAATTCTCCAAAAAGTTTTGTCCAATTCCGAGAACTTTTATTTCTGTACAAAAACAACTCCATGGTAGTTCTGCTGAAAACAGCGTCAGTCCGGGTTAGTTTCATTCAAATCATGCAAGTTAGAGTCCAAAACAAGAGCAAAAGCGTTAGGAAAAGTAGATAGGACGGAGACGTATCAACTCCCCCAATCTTAACCCATTGCTTTTCCTCAAGCAATTCAGTTGACAAACTGAAAGTGAAAAAGAAAAACTTTTACGAACTCTTTTGTTCTTGTTTACATAAATATGCTTAAGTAGCACCCAGGTTTTCAGCAAAGATCATGACTAACTATGTCAACAATAACTCTTAGAAATTATATTAACTCATATCAATGGCATGATCAACTAGAGAGTAATAATAAAATATCTCAAGTGCCAACACTTTGTCAAAACGGTCATGATATAATAGGACAACAGTGGTATCTCGCTAGCCCTTTCTGAGATCGCAAAACATAAATGCAGAGCACCTCCAAAGTTCAAGCAGCGACTAAACATTGTAATTCATGGTAGAAAAGATCCAGTCATGATGCATCCCACATTAACTATACACAATGCATGAGGATGAGAATAGTGCTCTCAGATCTGGCGCTTATTTGAGAAGGTGATGACTCAACATAAAAGTAAATAGATAGTCCCTTCGTAGAGGGAAGCAGGGATTTGCAGAGGTGCCAGAGCTCAAAGCTTAAATCAGAGATAAATATAATTTTGGGAGGTGCACCCTTCCTTTCAACATTACGACCAAGAGTTATCAATATCTTCCATGCTAAACACATTAGCGGCGGTTCCCAAGCGGTAAAAGTAAAGGTTTACTCCCCCTCCACCAACAAACACACTCCACGACTAGCCGAATCCACGGGTACCGTCCATACCAACAACATTCCTAATGGAGTTTTTTTAATTATTTGCAATTTTTGATTTCGGGAGTGGGAATCCCTATTACCGCCCCTCTCGTGCAAGGACGAGTGAATAAACACTCATCATGAGAATAACCCGCTTAACATGGAAGATATTGACCGCCCCTGTCGCTCCATGAGCGGTCTAGGCACACAAAACAGATGTTCATTTGAAATTTTAGAGGTGGCACATGCAAATTTACTTGGAACGGCAGGGTAATACCGCATATAGGTAGATATAGTGGACTCATCTGAAATAACTTTGGTTTAAGGATTTTGACGCACAAGCAGTATTCCCACTTAGTACAGGTGAAGGCTAGCAAATAGGTTGAGAAGCGGCCAGCTAGAGAGCGAAAACGGCCATGAACATGTGTTATGCATAATCAACATTGAATACTAGCATGAGTAGGATATGAACACCATGAACATAAATATCGTAGAGGCTATGTTGGTTTTGATTGAACTACATGCGTGAACATGTGCCAAGTCAAGCCACTTGAAACATTCATAGGAGGATACCATATCATCATACTACATCACAACCATTTTAATGCATGTTGACATCCAAGATAAATCATTATCCACTCCTAGCTACTTAAGAATGGCATGAGCAACTATAATCTATAATTGTCATTGCAAACATGTTTGATCATAATATGTTGAATCATGGATACTAGGTTAAACACATTTACAAAAACAAAAACAAGTTGAGTTCATACCCGCTTCTCTCTGCCACAGCCACTTCATCAAATATCTTCATTATTGTCTTTCACTTGCACGACCGAATGATATGAAAATAACAATAGTACAAGAGTACCGTAGACTAAGCTGGAATATGCAAGCATTTTATTCAAGAGGAGAAGCAAAGTAATTTGGGCTCTTTGTTAGATTAACAATAATGCATATGAGAGCCACTCAACATTTTCATCGTGGTCTTCTCCTTGGTACGACTCAAATAAAAGGAAAAGAATTTCAGAGAAACACACTGAAATATTTTTTAGAGTTTTTGGTTTTTCTTAAAGAAAGTAAATCAAAGAAGGAAAAACAAAGACGAGAAAAACTATTTACACGGGAAAACTCCCAACAAGTAAAAGAAGAAACGAGAAATCTTTTTGGGTTTTCTTTTGCTACTACAATTAATTTAAACTAGAAAGAAAAACCAAAAAGAAGCAAGAAATATTTTTGGATTTTCTCAAAGTTTTTCAAACACGCAAGAAGAAAGCAAGAAAATAAATCTAGCAAGGATAATACAATGAAAAAGTGTAGACACCGACAACTGGAATCAAATGTGTAAACATGAATATAATGTCGGTGGAAATACGTACTCCCCCAAGCTTAGGCTTTTGGCCTAGCTTGGTAATCACCATCCGCGGCCTGGATAATAGTCTGAGTGATAGCCCACCGTGGCTCTTGGTGCATCCTCCTCAGCCCGTCTGACAGCTTCAACCTCTGTATTGTACGCGCATGCCTCGCTCTCGAGAACATAGTATCTTCTCTTACTGTGATAATCAAAGAGAGCAGGAGCAGGCAAGACAATAGGTACAATGGGATCTTTATTGAACCTCAAGTTGTAAGTATAATTAGTGACTGTGCCCTTAAGGAACTTATGAGGTTTCATGGCCTCAAAGTCTAAGTATCGAGTAGGTAAAATGGGATCGTTAGGCCAAGGTGATACACATAGCTTCTTAGCTACACGGGAGGCATAGATCCCACCATAAAAGTGACCACTAGTAGCGTTGTGTTGCAATCTCCGTGCAATGATTGCTCCAAGATTATAATGTTTAATTCCTGTTATTGCAGTGTGTATAAGACTCAAATCAGGGGCACACGGTGTGCTGCAATCTTGTTTGACTATGATGCATTTGCCATTAAAGAGTGCAAAGTAGTGTATAGATGGAAAATGGATGCTTTTTATTCTACCTTGTGTCACTCCTCTATCTTCACCGTAGCAAAGGTTAATAAAAAATGACTCATACTCAGATTTTGGTGGTTCGTCTAGCGAACCCCAATATGGAATTTTGCACGCTTCACAGAACACATCTAAAGGCATGGTAAAGGGATGGTCATAAAGGTTAAATGAAACTCTAGACTCACGAGGAAAATATGTAAATTTCTTTGTGAATGTTTTTGTGAGGTCGAGATGTTGAATGCACTCATCTGCGATGAAGGGGGCAAGTTCTGCGTTGTGGATAAATTGCTCGAATTCCTCCTTGATACCCGCACCTACCATGAATTCGTTACATGGCCATAAGCATGATTTGGTAGCGGCATCCTGCATCGAGCTTGCACTTGGTTCAACATAAGACCGTCGTATAGAGCCACTACTCGATGATGCCTCCGAGGACTTTCTCCTCAAATAACTCCTTCCAAAGAAATTCATTTTATTCGCGTACCAATTTCTGAAAAAAATTGGTCCCAAAATTTTTGTTAACAAAACTTCGTAAGATTGATAGCAACTACTCCTAAGGATGCCTAGAGGCCATATTAAGGATTCAAACTACTTAGAACTCTAAGAATTCAACATGCAAGCCCATCTACAGTAGCACCAAGAGTAGCTAATTATTCTAAAAACAAACCACTAAATCAAAAAATAATTGGAGCAATAGAGGAGTCACATACCAAGTAGCAATCCCCCAAAACAGTTTCAGAAACGAAGCTTCTAGCAAAGAGATCGAAATCCGCGGGTTTGAAAGCAAGAAGACGAGAGAGAGAGCTATGGTGATTTTTTTCTGGAGGTATGAGATGGAATGGGCTAAAGTGATAAGTGAGGGGACCCACTGTCGATGTCAAAACCGGCGGATCTCGGGTAGGGGGTCCCGAGCTGTGAGTCTTGGATCGATGGTAACAAGGGGACGAAGGAGACGATGTTTACCCAGGTTCGGGCCCTCCTATGGAGGTAAAACCCTACGTCCTGCTCGTTTATATTGATAGTATGAAGGTTACAGAGTTGATCTACCTCGAGATCGACTAGATAAAACCCTAGATGAGTTTCTCTGTCTTACAATCTAAAACCCTCCCAGTTATATAGACACCGGGGGGTACCTAGGGTTTACACATGATCAGACTCCTGCCGAGAATGGAGACGTCGATTCCCTCATCTTGACTTGGAGTGCACGATACGCCTTCGGGACTTCCTTCAAGAACGCAGGGTCTCGATGTATCCGTCCCTCCCTGCGATAGTCAGAGTGCGGCCCACCAAGCCGGCCTATTGAAAGATAGGCTAGCAGCCTGAGGACCCCTTAGTCCAGGACTCCCTCAGTAGCCCCCGAACAAGCCCCCAACGCCAAGGGTCTCGGTTTTGACAGCTTCGCTTGATCAAAGTCTCCGGCTTGCGGGGTGAGTTCTTCTTCCCATTAAAGATCGGCTGATACCTGTCCGGTTTCCGATCATACGATAACCCGAACACGATGAGTTGTTCGGTCCCGAAGGCCAAACGTCAAAGTGTAAACAGTGTTTCTTCTGACAACCTTTCTGACGAAGGGTCATGGCCTGCCACGACCGCTGAACCAGTTATGAAAACTCGATTTGCGGTTCGAGGCCGTTTTTACGTTAGCACGACTCATCAATGTATAGATCGTGCTCCGTTTCACACGGGATATGATTAGCATCCCAAGTTCCTTTTGCGCGTGCATAACGGCACACACGTCTTGGGAAGCAGAGAGATTTGCGGCGCAGTAGAGCGAGGTTAATCGGTGTTACGCCCCATAAAAGGGTAAAAAAAACCAGGCTTATTCATGCTTCCCCTTCGCATCCTCCGCTTTCCCAATCTTCCCAAGCTCCGAGAGCCCAGATCCAGTTCTTCCTCAACTTCCCCTCCAAGCCTAGCCATGGCGGGTTCGGGCTCCATGGGCAAGTGGGAGGCCTCCACGGCACCGACCAGGATATCCGGGAGCTAAAGCTCGTCGGCTACCTCCCCGCCAACGTCTTCCACCGCGCTCCAGAGGCGAAGCAAGTCGTCCCCACCCCTAAGCCAGGCGAAAGGGGGGTCTTCGTCCCCCATTTCATCCGGAGACTGAGCTTCCCGCTCCACCCCTTCGTTAGGGGCCTCATGTTCTTCTATGGGTTGGACTTCAATGATCTTCCCCCGAACTCTTTTATGCATATTTCGGCTTTCATAATCCTCTGCGAAGCCTTCCTACGGGTCGAGCCGCACTTCGGCCTGTGGCTCAAGGTCTTCAACATCAAGCCAAAGATAGTCGCGGGCGAGCATGCAGACTGCGGAGGGGCGGTAATCAGCAAGCTCCCCCGCGTTGAGTGGCCAACTGGCACTTTCATCGACACAATCAAGATCTGGCAGAAAGAATGGTTCTACATCACCGAACCAAGGGATGAGAGCTGGGCGGCGCCTGCCGAGTTCAGATCCGGACCCCCTACAAGATTGACCTCGTGGCTCAGGAAGGGCCTTGACTGGGGTCGGATGCAGAGGTGAAATTGCTGCAGAAGCGCGTTACCTTGGTGATCAAGGCCAAGGCCGAACTGGTCGATGTGGTCCAGGTCATGCTCCACCGCCGTATCCTCCCCTGTCAGCGCCGGGCCTCCCCAATGTGGGCTTACCGGCGTGAAGACGAGCCTACCGTGCGCCAGCTCTTCCGCACTACCCCCGAAAAGTTGTGGAAGGCATTATTCAAGCCTCAGAAAAGCTGGCCAGCCAAGGAAGAGGATTCGGGCCTAAGCACCGGTAACCCACCAACCCAGGTACGGTATAATTTTAATCCATTGACGCTGTTTCTTTGACAAAAAGACTGAATGCCTTCCCCATCTTTTCCGCAGAAATGGTTGAGCAAAACCGAGAAAGTTAACTGTCCCGCACCACAACCCGAAGACCCCAGGTCGGAGTTGTTGTCGGTTATGACCCACAAGTATAGGGGATCTATCGTAGTCCTTTCGATAAGTAAGAGTGTCGAACCCAACGAGGAGCAGAAGGAAATGACAAGTGGTTTTCAGTAAGGTATTCTCTGCAAGCACTGAAATTATCGGTAGCAGATAGTTTTGTGATAAGATAATTCGTAACGGATAGCAAGTAACAAATGTAGCAAAGGTACAGCAAGGTGGCCCAATCCTTTTTGTAGCAAAGGACAAGCCTGGACAAACTCTTATATAAAGCAAAGCGCTCCCGAGGACACATGGGAATTTCTGTCAAGCTAGTTTTCATCATGCTCATATGATTCGCGTTCGTTACTTTGATAATTTGATATGTGGGTGGACCGGTGCTTGGGTGCTGCCCTTACTTGGACGAGCCTCCCACTTATGATTAACCTCTCTCGCAAGCATCCGCAACTACGAAAGAAGAATTAAGATAAATCTAACCATAGCATGAAACATATGGATCCAAATCAGCCCCTTACGAAGCAATGCATAAACTAGGGTTTAAGCTTCTGTCACTCTAGCAACCCATCATCTACTTATTACTTCCCAATGCCTTCCCCTAGGCCCAAATAATGGTGTAGTGTCATGTAGTCGACGTTCACATAACACCACTAGAGGAGAGACAACATACATCTCATCAAAATATCAAACGAATACCAAATTCACATGATTACTTATAACAAGACTTATCCCATGTCATCAGGAACAAACGTAACTACTCACAAAGCATATTCATGTTCATAATCAGAGGAGTATTCATTATCATTAAGGATCTGAACATATGATCTTCCACCAAGTAAACCAACTAGCATCAACTACAAGGAGTAATCAACACTACTAGCAACCCACAGGTACCAATCTGAGGTTTTGAGACAAAGATCGGATACAAGAGATGAACTAGGGTTTGGAGAGGAGATGGTGCTGGTGAAGATGTTGATGGAGATTAACCCCCTCTCGATGAGAGGATCGTTGGTGATGACGATGGCTTCGATTTCCCCCTCCGGGAGGGAAGTTTCCCCAGCAGAACAGCTCCGTCGGAGCCCTAGATTGCTTCTGCCCAGGTTCCGCCTCGAGACGGCGGCGCTTCATCCCGAAAGCTCTCTTATTATTTTTTCTAGGTCAAAACCCTCCATATAGCAGAAGATGGGCACCGGAGGGCTGCCAGGGGGCCCACAAGCCACAGGGGCGCGCCCTGGGGGGTAGGGCGCGCCCCCTAGGCTTGTGGCCTCCTGGTGGGTCCCCTCTGGTATTTCTTTCGCCCAATATTTTTTATATATTCCAAAATAATTCTCCGTAACTTTTTAGGACTTTTGGAGTTGTGCAGAATAGGTCTCTCATATTTGCTCCTTTTCCAGTCCAGAATTCCAGCTGCCGGCATTCTCCCTCTTCATGTAAACCTTGTAAAATAAGAGAGAAAAGGCATAAGTATTGTACCATAATCTGTAATAACAACCCATAATGCAATAAATATCAATATAAAAGAATGATGCAAAATGGACGTATCAGTCGGCGATGCTCGTCGTGGCGCCGTACTCGGCGCCCGAGAAGAAGGAGAAGAAGAAGAAGACCAGAGAAGGCCTCCGCATAAAGGACCAGCCGGACGCCATGTCCGAGGAAACCCATGCCTCCTCTAGCCATGAGGAAGAGCATGAAGACGGGGGGGGGGGGGGAAGGCGTTTCCCCCGTCACAAGAAAGAGGGCGGCGTCGCAGGACGCCGCGGAGGATGTACCTCCTCCTGCCATGAAGAGGGCGCGTCGGCCGAGGTTGATCCTGGCTGACGACAGCTCGGACTCTGATGCAGAGTCCGAGGACTTTGAGAAGGTTCCCCAAAGGAGCCTAAGGGTCAAGCCCCCAGCTCAAAGGTATGAATCCGAAGACTCCCTGGGTCATTTATGCAAAGTTTTTTAATATTTTAAATGCAAGAACGTCTTTCAATTCGCAGCCCACCGCGCGTTCTCCCTACTGACCAAATATCGGATGGGGAGTCTCCGCCCGCCGAGCTGGCGGAGAGTGGGACTGCGTCACACCCCACACCTCCCGGGGCCGCGAAGGATGCCGTGGAGGTATCATCCCGCCAGGCTCCTTTGGAGCCGAACACAGGCGGTGGGGGTGACCATGCCATGGCCGAGGTTGATGCCTCGGCCGCTGAAGAACAGGGGGAGAAAACTCCCCTGGCCGCCGAAGAGGAAGGGCGGAGGGATGTCAAGTCCCCTCCGAGGAAATCTCTGGAGCATGCTGTACCTCTGGAGCTACCGACTCAGTCCTCGATCAAAGATTGGGCTGGTCGGTCACCACCGGTGCCACCGACGACTGGGTGGCCGGTCATGGAGGAGGCTCTATCAAGCGCCCCCATCTCCGAGGATCACTGCACCCTTATGGGTGCAGTTTTGCAAGGCATTCAGTCCGTCGATAGCGGACTGAAAGAGGCCTTCAATGGTCTCTTGACGGGCTTCAAGGTGAGCCACGTAATACCCTTTTCCCGAACAATCTTAATTTTGTTAAGTTTATGCTATCTTTATATATGTAGTAGCCCCCGAGCCCCGGGTGGTTTTGCAAAAAACGCACCCGGGGGTCAAATACTCTGGTGTGACCAACGATGCGCAAGGCACCATTAGTCCCACAATGTTCTAAAAAGCCCTTAAGAGGACCGAGCATAGTGTCATATCCTTGACGGTTCGGGGGTTGGAACGCATATAACCGGATGTGTGTTTTTTTATTTTTTGTAGGCCTCGTCCTCGACGGCGGCCGTTAATGCCGCTGAGCTTACCGAACTAAATCGGAAGCTCAAGATCTCCGAAGAGGAGCTTGATAGCCTGAACAAGAGGTTCGACGAGGCACAAGGTAAGCCGAATTGTAACATCCGGGCTGCTTATTGTTAGTCATCCGCACTGGTAACCCAGTGTAATTATTTATCTATTGTTTCCACAGCTTCAGTTGCGGAGGTGGAAAAACTCAAGGCCGAGCTCGAAAAGATGAAGCAAGAGGCCGCAGATGAGAAGGCGATCGCCGAATAGGCAGCAGCCGCACTCTCCACTTTGAAAGCTGCCAGTGCTAAGCAGGAGGCCCGGGTGGAGGAGGTGCAGCAGGAGCTCAAGGACGCCAGCGCAAAGTGTGAGGCCCTTGAGCAGAAAGGCAAAGAGCAAGCCACCGAGCTATCCGCGCTGAAATCCGAGCTTCAAAAGGAGCGGGTGGACAGTCGGTCCTTTGAAGAGGAGGTTCGCCAAGTCCGGGCTGTTACAGATGGTAAGCCGTATTCACTACAATGCGCCTTTGGTGGTAGTAGGTTTGCTTTGCTCACCCAGGTGTGGCGTTCCTCAGGCGTCTGTGCGGATCTCCAGAAGAGTGCAGCGGACGCGAACAAGTTCTATGCTTCGCGGGGGGAGGATGATGAGGCTCGGCTATTCTGGGCACAATTTGAGTCCCCCGAGCGCTCTCCTCTTCTGAGCGAGCAGATGAAGCAACTGATGGAGCTGCACAGGATGGCTTAGCCGGCCATGAAGGATCTCTGCATCCGGCTGTGGCCTGAAGAGCCGTTGCCGAGCAGCTACTTCGGCTTGGTGCATAAACTGTGTGATGCTGCGCCTCAGATTGACGCGCTAAAGCATTCTTCATGCATCGAGGGAGCTCGGATGGCCTTTGCAAAGACCATGGTGCACTGGCCGAAGCTCAAGCCGACCGAGATGGCCACCGCACCTCCGCCCCCTGGAAAGGAGCATAAGCGCCCCGAGCTATACTTCTCCGCAGTGATGGAGGGTGCTCGGGCGATAGAGGCCCAATGCTCGAAGGATGTTTTTTATGAATCAGCGCGTTGTAATATGTCCGAAGACTTTTAACGCTGTATAATTAAAGTTGCATGGTTTATCATGTCTTATAAGTGTTTAGTGTTTATTTTGACTCCCGTGTGGCCGTTTTATCTGAAAGTTGCGAGTCGTCGGCTTCAGCCCCCACGTAGATACTACGCGAGGTGTCTCTGCCTTCGCACTGTGACCCTTAGCCGAGGTATCGGTGCCCGAAGGCGGTAGTGCGAGGGGGACAAGGCAATCGGACTATGGTGCTTTATCGCTTTCACTTAGCCATAGGAGCGTAAAAAAATGCGGGGGCTGATGACCAGCCCCCAGTGTTTTGTGATGTGCGGATGTACCGGGGCCTTAGCCAGCATCACATGGTTTGTATAAGTACAAAACCCATCGTATAACACGAAATAACCTCTATCGATTTTTTAGTATAACACTTATGCTCGGATTTGCAGACCGGTTCTCGCTTACTATGACAGTCAGTTTTCGGCTTTCTCCCCTGAGGTGCTTGACTAGACGAACTAGAAACACAATCGCAGTGGTTCTCCCTTTGCCCCTTTAGCCGAACGAGCAGAACGTAAGGGGGCAAGCACAGGAGCCGGGCAACCCAACTATTGACCCAAGACATAGTTCGGATCCGATGCATATAAAGCAAAATCCAAGACGCCGAATACACGACAAGTTGTGTCGGGGTGATGCTCAGGGCGATATTTTAAATTCAAGCCCCCGGTCTATTAGCAGGTTGCATCGTAATGTATACCGAACAGTTGCGCGAGAGGCGTTTGACAAGAACAGATTATGTACCATAAAATACAGCGGAGGGGCCATGTATAATGGTTTTTTATTTCCTTGATAATTCTTATAACTCAAATTGCCGAAGCAACTGTTTACAGGTATTTTGAAGATAAAACATAGAATTTACACAGGAGAGGTTGTACCAGGGGTCTTCAAATGGTGGCTTGATGTCCTCGATGTGCCATGTCGTTAGTCTGCTCCTGTGCCTCCTAGGGAGTTGCATCCCTTGAAGGGTGATGCTGTCGTCGAGCGGACCTTGGGAAGAAGGTCTTGAGAAGTCGCCGAAGTATGGATGAGCTTTACTCTTTAGCAGGTCCTTGATGGTACCTGTGTTATGTCCGAGAACGTGTACTGGTAATGGTTCGGTCCAGCCAAACACTTACCCTTTAATGGTTGTTCCCCACTGCTGCCCACGGAATCTTGAGTGCGAAGTTGTGCCTTCTTGGCATGTGTTTGATGGTCATTAGGGCTATGCAATGGGGGGCGTGTCCCTATTTCCGGGGATAAGAAGAATCTGGGAGTTCGGATTGAAACCGAGCTCGTTTGTCAACCTTATGTGCCTTTATGGCAGATTTCGGTGTTTGCCGACCGTCCTCGTAATGGAATTCGGCCGCCAGGGCCAATGCATGTTCCTCAGATCAGAGGGAACGCTCTGTGTTGCCGTTGACAGTGATGACCCCCTTGGGCCCGGGCATCTTGAGCTTGAGGTATGCGTAGTGCGGGACGGCGTTAAAGCGAGCGAACGCTGTGCGGCCTAGCAGGGCGTGATAACCACTGCGGAAAGGCACAATGTCGAACATCAAGTCCTCGCTACGGAAGTTATCGGGCTAACCGAACACCACTTCCAGGCTCACAGAGCCCGTGCACTGGGCTTCGACGCCTGGGATCACTCCTTTAAAGGTAGTGTTGCTGGGTTTGATCCTTGATGGATCTATACCCATCTTTTTCACCGTATCTGAGTAAATCAAATTGAGGCTACTTCCTCCGTCCATTAGGACTTTAGTGAGGTGATACCCGTCGATAATGGGATCTAGGACGAGGGCCGCTGATCCCCCATGACGGATACTGGTCGGATGGTCTCGTCGATCGAAGGTGATCGGGTACACCGACCATGGGTTATATTTCGGGGCCACGGGCTCTACGGCGTAGACCTCTCGAAGGGCGCGTTCCCTCTCCTTTTTGGGTATGTGAGTGGCGTATATCATGTTCACAGTTTTTACCTCAGGAGGGAACTGCTTCTGTCCACCATTGCTGGGACCGCGGGGCTCATCATCGTCCTCACTGCGTGGGCCCTTGCCTTGCTCCTCGGATGCAAGTTTGCCGGCTTGTTTGAACACCCAACAGTTACGGTTGGTGTGGTTGGCAGGCTTGTCTGGAGTGCCATGGATCTGGCAAGGCCTCTCCATTATTTTGTCCAGCGGGGTGGGCCCGTCGCGATTGCCTTTAGGAGGCTTCTTCCGCTGCCCGGATCGAGGGTTGCGGAAGCCGGCGTTGACAGCCATGTCGTCGGCATCACTAGTGCTGTGCCGGCGTTTATTTTTGTTGCGTCATGGTTTCCCGTTTCCATCCCGATCTTCGGAGGTGCCGGGGTCTTCGAGGTTGTGGCTTCGTCTCGCTAGCCAGTTATCCTCGCCCGCGCAAAAGCGGGTCATGAGTGATGTAAGGGCGGACATGGTTCTAGGTTTATCCTGACCGAGCTGGCGAGCCAGCCATTCATCCTGAATATTGTGCCTGAAAGAGGCTATAGCCTCGGCATCTGGGCAATCGACGATCTGGTTTTTCTTGGTCAAGAAACGGTTCCAGAATTGTCGAGCGGACTCTCCTGCCTTTTGGACGACATTGCTTAGGTCGGAGGAGTCCGGAGGCCGTACATAGGTGCCCTGGAAGTTAGATCGGAATGCATCCTCGAGATCCTCCCAGCTCCCGATAGAATTTTCGGGGAGACTGTTTCACTAGTGCCGAGCTGGTCCCTTAAGTTTAAGGGGTAGATACTTGATGGCGTGGAGATCGTCTCCTCGTGCCATGTGAATGTGGAGGAGGAAATCCTCGATCCACACTGCTGGGTCAGTTGTTCCGTCGTATTGCTCTATGTTCACGGGTTTAAACCCTTCCGGGAACTGATGCTGCATCACCTCATCGGTGAAGCACAGTGGGTGGGCAGCGCCTCTGACCCGGGCTATGTCATGTCGGTAGTCGGCGTCTGTTCTGGCCCGGTTTTGTTCCCGACCTCTATTGTTTCGGTCGAGCCAAGGCCGGTACCCGTCCCATCTATCGGGGGAGTACCCTCTAGATCCGTATATGGATCTCGTGCGGCCTGTTCTATAATCCAGGTCGTGTCGCAGGTCATACCTGTCCTCAGGCTCCATTGGCTCCTTTCCCCTTCTGCGGGGTATCGCCAGCCTATAACCGGCGTCGCCAGCCATCCTATCTCGTCCTCGGGGAGGGCGGTCCGGCTGGTCGTATGGAGTGTTCTTGGGGGACGGTGTATTAGGGAGTTCGTCATCGAACTGTGGCAGCAGCCGTCGGCATGGATAGCTCTTGGGTTGATCCAATAGACCGGTACCGTATCCTTCCTCGGCTGACAGGACCCTCGTCCATCTATCATTGAGGGTGTCTTGTTCGGCCTTGAGCTGCCGTTCTTTTGCCTTTAGGCTTCGGGCAGTGGCTATAAGCTGTTGCCTAAACCGTTCCTGATCCTCAATGTTTTCGGGGACGGTGAAATCTTCGGATTCCGGGCTATCCTCCTCCTCTACAGGGGGAGGTAGTTGTCATCTTCGGAATCGTTTGGATCTTCGGGGTCGCGCTGGTCCTCCGGCCTTTCCTGGTCCTCTAACGGATGCTCGGGAATATCGGGATCACCGAGGTCTTCCGGGGTATCGTTTTCCCCGGTGCCAGCAATAGCTTCCCTTCCCTTTTTTGTCTTTGATCGTTTGCGCGGTTTCCAGCGCCTTGACGACGCTTCACCCGATCTATCACCGTTGTTTGCAGGTGTGCGCTCTCCGTTATCAGATGGAGTATCCACCATGTAGACGTCGTAGGTGGAGGTGGTAGTCCATCGCCCGGTGTTGACGGGGGTGGGAGCGCGATCCTCTTGATCCATGTCTTCTGCCTCCTCGGAGACATAGTCCAACATATCGGTTAAGTCTTCGACAGTGGCTACGAAGTGGGTGGTGGGTGGGATGAAAAATTCCTCTTGACCCGTCTTAAGACCGATCTGAACGTGGATCGGGGTTGGGTCGTCAGTAACTTTCATCGATAAGATCCGATCTAGAGCTTCGTTGAGCGTCGAGAGCTCGATCGGGTCAATTTGCTTAGCGCTTTCGGAGTTAACCTCTGACACGTTTGCCCATGAAGTGTGTTCGGAAGGAGCTGGTGCCCAGCCATCTGGCGCTATGGCCGGATCCGGACTAAAAGCCAGATCACCGCCGGGTTTAGTCCCATGCGCGGGGTCAAAAACGACATCCGAGGTTAAGGCCTCAGAGTCCTCTGGTGCGTCAGATGAGACTGCGAGCCCGGTGAGCGAAAGATCTTCCCGAGAGTCTATGGAGAACTCTAGGTTCCCGAATCTGACCTCTTGATAAGGGGCGAAGCTCCCGAGCCGGCCAAGACGGCCGGTTGGGTCAGCGTGCAGCACAATGCTGCCGAAAGCGAAGATCTGTCCAGGGACGAAGGAGTCCATGTTCCGGACTTCTTCGTTAATGACAACGCGAGCCATCGGTTCCTTTGGAGATCACAGCGGAACTCTCAATGAAAGCACCAATGTCGGTATCAAAACCGGCGGATCTCGGGTAGGGGGTCCCGAGCTGTGAGTCTTGGATCGATGGTAACAAGGGGACGAAGGAGACGATGTTTACCCAGGTTCGGGCCCTCCTATGGAGGTAAAACCCTACGTCCTGCTCGATTATATTGATAGTATGAAGGTTACAGAGTTGATCTACCTCGAGATCGACTAGCTAAAACCCTAGATGAGTTTCTCTGTCTTACAATCTAAAACCCTCCCAGTTTATATAGACACCGGGGGGTACCTAGGGTTTACACATGACCAGACTCCTGCCGAGAATGGAGACGTCGATTCCCTCATCTTGACTTGGAGTGCACGATGCGCCTTCGGGACTTCCTTCTAGAACGCAGGGTCTCGATGTATCCGGCCCTCCCCGCGATAGTCAGAGTGCGGCCCACCAAGCCGGCCTATTGAAAGATAGGCCAGCAGCCCGAGGACCCCTTAGTCCAGGACTCCCTCACCCACGTGGGGACCACAACCCACCAGGGCGCGCCTGGGGTTGCTGGCGCGCCCTGGTGTCTCGTGGACACGAGGTGCACCCCCTCTGATGTTATTTGCACCAGAAATTCAGAAATATTCAGAAAAAATCGTGTTAAATTTTCAGGACATTCTGAGAACTTTTATTTTTGGGTCATTTTTATTGCACGGAGAAATCAGAAAATAGGATAAACATGGCATTTTATTTTATATGACTAAGAAGAATAGAAAACAAAAGGTGGGAGCAGAAGGTTGTGCCTACTAGATTCATCAACTTCATACCTCTCAAAAATGATCCATTAATAAGGTTGATCAAGTCTTATTAACAACCACTTTCGATTAGTATGAAACCTAAGAACTTTCGTAAAACACTAAGTTACCTCAACGGGGATATGCATATCCCCAACAATAAGTATGTTATATTTCTTTTTGGCTGTTGGTAGAGGAAGTTGAAAACTTCCAATAGTGAGTGTCGGAGATTTTTCAATAACATTCATACCATTCACTTGGAATTGGTTCTTCGGAAAGTGCACCGTATGCTCATTACCATTGATATGAAAAGTGACTTTGCTTTTACTGCAATCAATAACAACCCCTGCAGTATTCAAAAAGGGTCTACCAAGGATAATTGACATGTTGTCGTCCTTGGGCATCTCAAGAATAACAAAGTCTGTTAAGATAGTAACATTTGCAACAACGACGGGAACATCCTCACAAATACCGAGAGGTATGGCAGTTGATTTCTCAGCCATTTGCAATGATATTTCAGTAGGTGTGAGTTTATTCAAATCAAGTCTTTTATATAAAGAGAAAGTCATAACACTAACATCAACCCCCAAATCACACAAAGCAGTTTTGACATAATTTCTTTTAATGGAGCAAGGTATAGTTGGTATTCCAGGATCTCCAAGTTTTTTAGGGACTCCATCCTTAAAAGAATAATTAGCAAGCATGGTGGAGATTTCAGCTTCAGGTATCTTTCTTTTATTAGTGATGATGTCTTTCATGTATTTTGCATAAGGGGTCATCTTTAAGATATGAGTTAAGCGGGTACGCAAAAAGACTGGCCTAATCATTTCAGCAAAGCGTTCAAATTCTTCATCATCCTTTTTCTTAGATGGTTTAGGTGGAAAAGGCATGGGTTTCTGAACCCATGGCTCTCTTTCTTTACCATGTTTTCTAGCCACAAAGTCTCTTTTATCATATCATTTATTTTTAGGTTGTGGGTTATCAAGATCAACAACAGGTTCTATTTCAATATCATTATCTGGTTCTTTATGATTGTTCGGTTGATTATATTTATGAACATCATCATTATCATTTTCATTATCACTAGGTGAATGTTCATTACCAGATTGAGTTTCAGCATCAGAAATAGAGACATCATTATCTTCAGGAGGTTTTTCTATCTCAGGTTCAGTAGAGGTATGAAAAGTCCTATCATTTTCGTTTTTCCTTTTCTTTTTAGAAGGACTAGGTGCATCAGTGTTAATTCTCTGAGAGTCTTGTTCAATTCTTTTAGGGTGTCCTTCAGGATAAAGTGGTTCTTGATTCATTTTACCTCCTCTAGTTGTTACTCTAACAGCAAAATCATTCATATTATTATTCATTTCATTAAGCAATTCTCTTTGAGATTTAGCAACTTGTTCTAACTGGGTTTGAACCATAGAGGCATGTTTTCCTACACCTCTAACATCATTACTGATTCTAAATAACAAGTCACTCAAGCGAGCAATCATATCAGAATTATATTTCAATTGTTTCAGAACATTTGCATTGAAGTGATCTAGTTTCCTAATGTATTTGTCAAACTCATATAAGCATTGACTAGGATGTTTATTGTAAGGGATATCACCTTCATCAAACTGTAATAAAGAATTTACCTCTACCACCTATTGAGGTGGTCGTGTGTCAAGGCCATGTATTTCTTCAATAGGTGGTAAATTCTTAACATCCTCAGATTTAATACCTTTTTCCTTCATACATTTCTTTGCCTCCTGCATATCTTCAGGACTGAGAAATAAGATACCCCTCTTCTTCGGAGTGGGTTTAGGTGGTGGTTTAGGGAGAGTCCAATCATCATAATTCTTCAATATATTATTCAATAGTTCCTCAGCTTGTTCAATAGTTCATTTACTGAAAACACAACCAGCACAACTATCTAGGAAGTCCCTAGAAGCATCAGTTAGTCCATTATAGAAGATATAAAGTATTTCATTTTTTCTTAAGAGGGTGATCAGGCAAAGAATTAAGCAATTGGAGAAGCCTCCCCCAAGCTTGTGGAAGATTCTCTTCTTCAATTTGCACAAAGTTAAATATTTCCTGTAAGGCAGCTTGTTTCTTATGAGCAGGAAAATATTTTATAGAGAAGTAGTAAATCATATCCTGGGGACTACGCACACAACCAGGAACAAGAGTATTGTACCATATCTTAGCATCACCCTTTAATGAGAACATAAATAATTTGAGAATATAGTAGTAGCAAATCTTCTCATCATGAGCAAAAAGGGTGGCTATATCATTCAACTTAGTAAGATGTGACACTACAATTTCAGTTTCATAGCCATGAAAAGGATCAGATTCAACCAAAGTAATTAACTCTGGGTCGACAGAGAATTCATAATCCTTATCGGTAACAAAGATAGGTGAAGTAGCAAACTTAGGATCACATTTCATTCTAGCATTCAAAGTATTTTCTTTATACTTGCATAATAATTTCTTAAGATCATCTCTATCCTTACAAGCAAGGATGTATATAGCTACTTCTCCATCCATAACATAACCCTCAGGTATCTTAGGCAATTCAAATCTAGGAGAGCTAGGTCTAATAGGTGTTTCATAGTTCTCAGTTTCAAGGACTTCATCAATTTCAGTAATTTCATCCGTTTCAGTAATTTCATTCTCTTTAGCTCTAGCAATTTGTTCATCAAGAAATTCACCTAGTGGCACATTATCATCAGGCATGGTACTAGCATCATCATAAGCATCATTCATAGCAGAAGTAGCATCATCAATAACTTGCGACATATCAGGATTAATAGCATGTGGTGGTGTTGCAAGTTTACTCATAACCGAAGGTGAATCAAGTACGGAGCTATATGGCAATTCCTTACCTCCCCTCGTTTTAGAGGGGAAAATCTTGGTTCTTGTATCCTTCAGATTCTTCATAGTGATAAATTGATATAAATCCCAAGTGACTCAACAAATATAGCTATGCGCCCGGGCAACGACGCCAGAAAAAGGTCTTGATAACCCACAAGTATAGGGGATCGCAACATTTTTCGAGGGTAGAGTATTCAACCCAAATTTACAGATTCGACACAAGGGGAGCCAAAGAATTTTTGCAAGTATTAGCAGTTGAGTTGTCAATTCAACCACACCCGGAGATTAAATATCTGCAGTAGATTGATCAGTAGCACAGTAATATGATAGTTTGATAGCACTGGTAACAGTAGCAGTAACGGTAACAGTGATAGCAATGATTTTGTAGGAGTTCGAACAATAGCAATAGCAATAGCAACCTAGCAAGAACAATATGTGAAAAACTCGTAGGCATTAGATCGGTGAATTCGTTGGATGATATTCATCATATAACAGTCATAACCTAGGGCGACACAGAACTATCTCCAGTTCATAAATATAATGTAGGCATGTATTCCGTAAATAGTCATACGTGCTTATGGAAAAGAACTTGCATGCCATCTTTTGTCCTACCCTCCCGTGGTAGCGGGGTCCATAAGGAAACTAAGGGATATTAATGCCTCCTTTTAAGAGAGAACCATAACAAAGCATTAACACATAGTGAATACATGAAATTCTCAAACTATGGTCATCACCGAAAAGTATCCCGATTATTGTAACCCCGGGGTTTACGGATCATAAAACATAGCAGGTGCATATGACTAGCAAGATCGGATCAAGAACATAGATATAATGGCAATAACATAAACGGTTCCGATCTGAAATCATGGCACTCGGGCCCTAGTGACTAGCATTAAGCATGACAAAGTCATAGCAACATCAATCTCAGAACATAGTGGATACTAGAGATCAAGCCCTAACAAAACTAACTCGGTTACATGATGAATCTCATCCAACTCCTCACCGACCAGCGAGCCTACGAAGGAATTACTCACTCCCGGTGGGGAGCATCATCGAATTGGCGATGAAGGAGGGTTGGTGATGACGAAGACCGAAGATTCCCCTCTCCGGAGCCCCGAATGGACTCCAGATCTGGCCTCCCGATGAAGAACAGGAGGTGGCGGTGGCTCCGTCTCGTGAAACGCGATAAAACTTCCTCTCCAAATTTTTCCTCCAAAAATAGGAATTTATAGTGCTGGAATTAGGGTCAGGGGGCCACGAGGTGACCACAACCCACCAGGGAGCACCTGGAGGGGGTGGCGCACCCTCGTGTATCGTGCCCAGCCAGGGCACCCCCTCCAGTGGTTCTTGGCTCCAGTATTTTTTATTTATTGTAAAATAATTCTCCAAAAAGTTTCGTCCAATTCCGAGAACTTTTATTTCTGCACAAAAACAACACCATGGTAGTTCTGCTGAAAACAGTGTCAGTCTGGGTTAGTTTCATTCAAATCATGCAAATTAGAGTCGAAATCAAGAGCAAAAGTGTTAGGAAAAGTAGATATGAGGGAGACGTATCACCATGCTATGATGATTGGTGCAAGAGAATAAAGCACACAGACTCAACTAATCTTTATTATATAACTCTCATACTCGGTTACAAGGGTAGGTAGACCTCAAAGCAAAATCCTAAGCAAAGCAAATCTGAAACTTTATTTCTCTAAACCACAAAATAACTAAGGATCAAACTAAAAATAAAAGATGATGGTGAAAAGTGATGGTGATATGATACTGGGGCGCCTCGCCCCAAGCTTGGAACAAGCTAGGGGTGGTGACCATACCCATGTACTCAAGTGTTCTTCGGTGATGGTGGTGGTGTGAGTAATCCTCCATCTTCCAAGGCATAGGTTCCCCATCATGGAAAGAGACTCTTGTCTCTGGAATCCTGAAATCAGCAGCGAGGCTCATCCTTTTAAACCTAGATTCATACTCATAGTTCTGGGTTTGAAGTTCATAGATTTGATCTTGGAGGTGCTCGATCCGCTCTTGAAGCTTGAAGAGAGCTTCTCCCATGCTCCTTGTGTCAATCTTGTTTTCACGGATGAAATCCGTGATCATAGAGCGATTAGCACTCAGACCACGTTCAACCATCCCTTGGCACATGAAGATCTCCTGCTCCACTTCTGTAAGCCTGGCCTTATCACTTCCCTCCTTCTTGGGGCCTTGGACATCCCGGATGTGGAGCACCCCCTCACGCATCTCAATGGCTTGAGGGTGCTTCATCACCTGCGGCAAGTAGGGGTTGATGATCTTCTCGAAGAACTTGTCTTTAGATGAACTTGGGGAAGTCATGGCGATCTAGATCTGTTAGAAAAACATCTTGAAACAAGAACAGAGAGGAAACTCGCGATGCGGTGGTCAAAACACACGGGAGTATATATAATGATTTTTTCTAGGTCAAAATACGTGTCCGGGAAGAAATCGGAGTCGGGGAGGCACACGAGGGCCCCACAAGCCATCAGGGGGGTGCCCTTGTTGGAAATATGCCCTAGAGGCAATAATAAATTGGTTATTATTATATTTCCTTGTTCGTGATAATCGTTTATTATCCATGCTATAATTGTATTGATTGGAAACTCAAATACATGTGTGAGTACATAGACAACACTGTGTCCCTAGTATGCCTCTAGTTAACTAGTTCGTTGATCAAAGATGATCAAGGTTTCCTGGCCATAGACATGAGATGTCATTTGATAACGGGATCACATCATTAGGAGAATGATGTGATGGACAAGACCCAAACTATAAACATAGCATATGATCGTGTCAGTTTATTGCTATAGTTTTCTGCATGTCAAGTATCTGTTCCTATGACCATGAGATCATGCAACTCACTGACACCGGAGGAATACCTTGTGTGTATCAAACGTCGCAACGTAACTGGGTGACTATAAAGATGATCTACAGGTATCTACGAGGGTGTCTGTTGAGTTGGCATGGATCAAGACTGGGATTTGTTACTCCGTGTGATGGAGAGGTATCTCAGGGCCCACTCGGTAATACAACATCACAATAAGCCTTGCAAGCAAAGTGACTAAAGATTTAGCCATGGGATCTTGTATTACGGAACGAGTAAAGAGACTTGCCGGTAACGAGATTGAACTAGGTATGGAGATACCGACGATCGAATCTCGGGCAAGTAACATACCGATAAACAAAGGGAACATCATACAGGATTAACTGAATTCTTGACATAGAGGTTCAACCGATAAAGATCTTCGTAGAATATGTAGGAACCAATATGGGCATCCAGGTCCCGCTATTGGTTATTGACCGTAGAGGTGTCTCGGTCATGTCTACATAGTTCTCGAACCCGCAGGGTCTACACACTTAACGTTTGGTGACGATATAAGTATAGTTGAGTTGTTATGTTGGTGACCGAAGGTTGTTAGGAGTCCCGGATGAGATCCCGGACATGACGAGGAGCTCCGGAATAGTCCGGAGGTAAAGATTGATATATGGGATAATAGTGTTTGGTCTCCGGAAGGGTTCCGGAATTCACCGGAAGTGGTTTCGGATGTTTCCCGAAATGTTCGGGTACGAGAACACTTTATTTGGGCCAAGGGGTAAAGCCCATGAGGCTTTAGGAAGGCGCAAAAGGAGTTTTGCGGAGGCCAGGGGCCAGACACCAGGAACCCTGGCGTCTGGGGCCAGACGCCGAGGACCCTGGCGTCTGGTCCTGGAGTCCGAGGAGGACTCTTGCCTTGCGGGCTAAACCGACTTTGAGGAGGCTCTTTCTCCAAGTTTCGACCCCAGGGCTCAACATATAAATAGAGGGGCAGGGCTAGCACCCGGAACACATCAAGAATTCCCCAAGCCGTGTGCCGGCAACCCCGCCCCTCTAGTTCTTCCTCCGTCATAGTTTCCGTAGTGCTTAGCGAAGCCCTACGAAGATTGTTCTTCACCACCACCGTCACCATGCCGTCGTGCTGCCGGAACTCATCTACTACTTCACCATCGCTCACTAGATCGAGGAGGTGAAGGTGTCATCAAGCTGTACGTGTGTTGAACGCGGAGGTGCCGTCTGTTTGGCGCTAGATTAGAAGGACCGTGATCAGGATCGCGTCGTGATTTGATCGCGGAACGGATCATGATGGGATCGCGGGACGGATCGTGATTGGATCGCGAGACGGATCGTGATGGGATCGCAGGACGCTCGGCGATTTGGATCGTGAAGACGTTCGACTACATCAACCGCGTTTCTTAACGCTTCCGCTTAGCGATCTACAAGGGTATGTAGATCCACTCTCCCTCTCGTAGATGCTCATCACCATGGATAGATCTTGCGTGTGCGTAGGAAATTTTTTGTTTCCCATGCAACGTTGCCCAACAGTGGCATCATGAGCTAGGTCTACGTGTAGATGAGATCTCGAGTAGAACACAAAGGAGTTTGTGGGCGTTGATATTCAGATTGCTTCCTCACTTGGTCTTTTCTTGATTCAGCGGTATTGTGGGATGAAGCGGCCCGGACCAACATTACTTGTACGCTTACGAGAGACCGGTTCCATCAACTGACATGTAACTTCGTTGCATAAAGATAGCTGGCGGGTGTCTGTTTCTCCCACTTTAGTTGGATCGGATTCGACAAAGGCGGTCCTTGAGAAGGTTGAATAGCAATTTGCGTATCACCGTTGTGGTTTTTGCGTAGGTAAGAATTGTTCTTGCTAGATACCCGTAGCAGCCACGTAAAACTTGCAACAACAATTAGAGGACATCTAACTTGTTTTTGCAGGGTATGTTGTGATGTGATATGGCCAATTACATGATGAGATATATGTGATGTATGAGATGATCATGTATTGTATAGAATATCACGACTTGCATGTCGATGAGTACGGCAACCGGCAGGAGCCATAGGGTTGTCTTTAATTATTTTCGCCGTTTTGGCTTTACTTTATCGCTATGAGTTAGTAATAGTCGTGGAAGCAATGGTCGGCGCGACAACCTCATGGCGACATATTGATGGAGATCAAGATGATGGAGATCATGGTGTTATGCCGGTGATGATGGAGATCAAACCAGTGCTTTGGAGATGGAGATCAAAAGCACAAGTTCATGGCCATATCATGTCACTTATGATTTGCATGTGATGTTAATCCTTTTATGCATCTTATTTTGCTTAGGACGACGGTAGCATTATAAGGTGATCCCTCACTTAAATTTCAAGATAAAATTGTGTTCTCCCCGAGTGTGCACCGTTGCGAAAGTTCGTCGTTTCGAGACGCCACGTGATGATCGGGTGTGATAGACTCTACGTTCGCATACAACGGGTGCAAGCCAGTGTTGCACATGCGGAACACTCGGGTTAAACTTGACGAGCCTAGCATGTATAAACATGGCCTCGGAACACAAGAGACCGAAAGGTCGAACATGAGTCATATAGTAGATATGATCAACATGAAGATGTTCACCATTGAAACCACCTCAACTCACGTGATGATTGGACTTGAGTTGGTGGATTTGGATCATGTGACACTCGAATGACCGTAGGGATGTCAATTTGAGTGGGAGTTTTTAAGTAATATGATTAACTAAACTCATTATCATGAACATAGTCAAAATTTCTTTGCAAATTATGTTGTAGATTACTAGCTCGCGCTGTAGCTCCCTTGAATTTTTATATGTTCCTAGAGAAATAGAGTTGAAAGATGATGGTAGCAATAATGCGGACTGGGTCCGTGATCTGAGGATTCTCCTCATTGTTGCACAGAAGGCTTATGTCCTTAATGCACCGCTCGGTGCGCCACCCCCTCAAGCGTCGTCTGTAGATGTTGTGAACATCTGACAGGCACGTTCTGATGACTACTTGATAGTTCAGTGCGTCATGCATTACGGCTTAGAATTGAGGCTCCAAAACGTTTTGAACGTCACGGAACATATGAGATGTTCTAAGAGCTGAAATTGGGATCTCAGGCTCGTGTCCGTGTTGAGAGGTATGAGACCTCCAACAAGATTCCTTGCCTGCAAGATGAAGGAGAATAGCTCAATCGGTGAGCATGTGCTCAGATTGTCTGGGTGCTACAATTGCTTGAATCGAGTGGGAGTTGATCTTCCAGATAAGATAGTGATTGATATAGTTCTCCAAGTCACTGTCACTAAGCTACTAGAGCTTTGTGATTAACTATAAAATGCCAGGGATGGAAATAATGATCCCTGAGCTATTCGCGATGTTTGACACCGCGAAGGTAGAAATCAAGAAGGAGCATCAAGTGTTGATGGTTAGTGAAACCGCTAGTTTCGAGAAGGGCAAGGGCAAGGAGGGAAACTTCATGGATGGCAACTCAGTTGCTGCTCCATTGAAGAAACCCAAGGTTGAACCCAAACCCGAGACTAAGTGCTTCTGTTATGAGGAGAACGGTCGCTGAAACAGAACAACCCTAGATACTTGGTAGATAAGAAGGCTGGCAAATGTCGACAGAAGTATATTTGATATACGTGTTATTGATGTGTACCTTACTAGTACTCCTAGTAGCACCTGGGTATTGGATACCGGTTCGGTTGCTAAATGTTAGTAACTTGAAATAAAAGCTACGGAATAAACAGAGGCTAGCTAAGGGTGAGGTGACGATGAGTGTTGGAAGTGTTTCCAAGGTTGATGTGATCACCATCGCACGCTCTCTCTACTTTCGGGATTAGTGATGAACCTAAATAAATGTTATTTGGTGTTTGCGTTGAGCATGAACGTGATTGGATCATGTTTATTGCAATACGGTTATTCATTCAAGTTAGAGAATAATGGTTATTCTGTTTACATGAATAATACCTTCAATGGTCGTGCACCCAATGAGAATGGTTTATTGAATCTTGATCGTAGTGATACACATGTTCATAATATTGATGCCAAAAGATACAAAGTTAATAATGATAGTACCACATACTTGTGGCACTGCCGCTGAATGTCATATTGGTGTAAAGCGCATGAAGAAACTCCATGTTGATGGATCTTTGGACTCATTCGATTTCGAATCGGTTGAGACATGCAGACCATGCCTCATGGGCAAGATGACTAAGACCCCGTTTTCCGGTATGATGGAGCGGGCAAGTGACTTATTGGAAATGATACATGTTGATGTATTCAGTCCAATGAGTGTTGTAGCATGCGGTGGATATCGTTATTTTCCTACCTTCACTGATGATTTGAGTAGATATGGGGATATTTACTTAATGAAACACAAGTCTGAAACGTTTGAAAAGTTCAAACAAATTCAGAGTGAAGTTTGAGATCATCGTGACAAGAAGATAAAATGTCTACGATATGATCGTGGAGGTAATTGTATAAAAGCACAAGGTCTCCTACATTGAATTCCCGTTTTTGAATCCTTTTGTCATGCCATCTTTTAACCTTTTCTTTAAACAACTTAGCGTTCTCATAGGCTTGTGTCCTCCATTCATCTAGTGAGCTAATATCAAATAACCACTTTTCACTGGCAAGTTTAAAATCATAATTAAGTTCTTTAATTTCCCAATAAGCCTTATGTTCTAGCTCAAGAGGCAAATGACAAGCTTTCCCATACACCATTTTATATCGGGACATCCCCATGGGATTCTTATAAGCAGTTCTATAAGCCCATAGAGCATCATATAGTTTCTTAGACCAATTCTTCCTAGATCTATTGACAGTCTTTTGCAAGATTAATTTTAATTCTCAATTGCTCAATTCAACCTGGCCACTAGACCGAGGATGATATGGTGATGCAATTATATGGTTAACATCATATTTAGCTAGAAGTTTACGGAAAGCACCATGAATAAAATGTGAATCACCATCAGTCATTAGGTATCTAGGGACTCCAAACCTCGAAAAAATAATTTCCTTAAGAATTTTAATAGAAGTGTTGTGATCAGCACTACTGGTTGGAATAGCCTCTACCCACTTAGTAACGTAATCAACAACAACTAAAATATGAGTGTATCCATTTGAGGAAGGAAAATGTCCCATGAAGTCAAAACCCCAAACATCAAATGGTTCAATGGCAAGTGAATAGTTCATAGGCATTTCCCGACGTTTACCAATGTTACCAACTCTTTGGCATTCATTAGATGAAAGGACATACTTATGAGCGTCTTTGAAAAGAGTAAGCCAATAAAAACCAGATTGTCATACCTTGTGTGCAGTCCTGTCACCAACATGGTGTCCTCCGTAAGGCTGGGAATGACACTTCCTTAAAATCTGTTCCTGCTCATGCTCAGGTATACAACGTCTAATAACACCATCCACTCCCTCTTTATAAAGACGTGGGTCATCCCAAAAGTAATGTCGTAAATCGTAAAATAATTTTTTCTTTTGTTGATAGGTGAAACTAGGTGGAATATATTTCGCAACAATATAATTAGCATAACCAGCATACCAAGGAGTGCTACGCTAAGTATTTGTAGCAGCAAGTTGTTCACGAGGAAAATTATCATCAACAGGTAGTGGGTCATGAAGAACATTTTCCATTCTAGACAAGTTATCCGCTACATGGTTTTCAGCTCCCTTTCTATCAAGGATATGCAAATCAAACTCTTGATGTAAAATCACCCACCTAATAAGTCTAGGCTTAGCATCTTTCTTTTCCATAAGGTATTTAATAGCAGCATGATCAATATGAATAGTTACTTTGGAATCAACAATATAAGATCTAAACTTATCACATGCGAAGACAACTGGTAAAAATACCTTTTTAGTTGTGGCATAATTTCTTTGGGCAACGTCTAGAGTTTTACTAGCATAATGGATAAAATTCAATTTCTTGTCTACTCTTTGCCCTAGAACAGCACCAACAGCATAATCACTAGCATCACACATAATTTCAAATGGCAAGTTCCAATCAGGTGGTTGAACAATGGGTGCAGAAATCAAAGCTTTCTTAAGAATTTTAAAAGCTTCTACACAATCATCATCAAAAACAAAAGGAATATCTTTTTGAAGAAGATTAGTTAACGGCCTAGAAATCTTTGAGAAATCTTTGATGAAACGGCTATAGAAACCAACATGACAAGGAAACTTCTTATACCTTTGATATCTTTTGGGCCTGGCATTTTCTCAATTGCGTCAACTTTAGCTTTGTCCACTTCAATACCTCGTTCAGAAATTTTATGCCCAAGCACTATGCCTTCATTCACCATAAAATGGCACTTCTCCCAATTCAAGACAAGATTAGTTTCTTCACATCTCTGTAAGACTCGATCAAGGTTGCTCAAGCAATCATCAAAAGAAGTCCCATAAACGGAAAAATCATCCATGAAAACCTCAAAAATCTTTTCACAAAAATCAGAGAATATAGGAGTCATACATCTTTGAAAAGTAGCAGGTGCATTGCATAAACCAAAAGGCATACGCCTATAAGCATAGGTTCCAAAAGGGCAAGTAAAGGTAGTTTTCTCTTGATCCTCTTTCGACACAGGTATTTGAGAAAAGCCAGAATATCCATCAAGAAAATAAAAGTGTGCGTGCTTAGATAATCTTTCTAGCATTTGATCAATAAAAGGCAAAGGGTAGTGATATTTCCTAGTAGCTTTGTTTAATTTCCTGAAATCAATCACCATACTATAACCAGTTACTATTCTTTGTGGAATAAGCTCATTTTTATCATTAGGTACAACAGTTATACCACCTTTCTTAGGGACACAATGATCAGGACTTACCCATCTACTAGCAGCAATAGGATAAATTATACCTGCCTCGAGAAGCTTGAGTATTTCAGTTCTTACCACCTCTTTCATCTTAGTATTTAAGCGGCGTTGATGATCAACGACGGGTTTAGCATCCGGTTCCATATTAATCTTGTGTTGACATAGAGTGGGGCTTATGCCTCTAAAAGGTTAGCACCGATAATAACATGATATATCTTCTTTTCATCAAGGTAAGCATATTTCAAAGTATCGGGTAAAGTCTTTAACTCAAACACGGGATCTCCCTTGGGTGGAGGAGGATCCCCTAAAATGTCAACTGGTAAGTTGTGTTTAAGAATAGGCGTTCGTTTAAGAAATATGTCATCTATTTCATTTCTCTCATTCATATGCATATCATTTTCATGGTCTAGTAAATTTTGTTCTAACGGATCGGTAGGAGGTACGACAATAGAAGCAAGACTAATGATTTCATCCTTACTCGGTAATTCTTTCTCATGTGGTTGTCCACCAAACTCGAAGAAGTTAAATTCATGAGACACATCGCCAAAGCTTACTTTGACCTTCTCAGTAACACAATTAATTTCAGCATTAACAGTATTCAAGAAAGGTCTACCAAATATAATGGGACAAAAGTTATCTTGTTTTGAACCAAGTACTAAGAAGTCAGTTGGGTACTTAATTTTTCCACACAAGACTTCAACATCTCTAACAATCCCAACTGGTGTAATAGTGTCTCTGTTTGCAAGTTTAATAGTAACATCATTGTATTCAAGCTCAGATGGTGATATGTCATTCATAATTTCTTGATATAAAGTAAAAGGAATAGCACTAACACTAGCACCAAGGTCACACAAGCCATGATAACAATGATCTCCAATTTTAACTGAAACCACGGGCATGTGTAACATCCCAAAATTCCATTTTGGCATGTTATGATAATAGCTATGCATCACTACATATTGTTTGTGTTTGCCTTGTGAGTGAAATGATTGATGGAAGCCTTTTGGTTTAATTTTGAAAGCCCACTTCAATTTTGCTTTGCTTTGATTCCAAGTTTTAGTGAAACCTCTGAAAATTTGAAAATGTGAGAGGAGGAACATGACCCTACATGTCAAAGGAATTTTTGTAAATCCATTTGACCCTTTTGAACCAGGGAGTTATTTGAAAAATATTTCAAATTGGAATTATTTCCATTTGGGCATTTTCTAAAAAATATTTTTTTCAAAAAATTATTATTTTGGCCGTGGAAAAATGTTAAATAGATTCTATTTTTTATTATGATAATTTTGATATATAATACCTCCATATTTGGGTTTATCTTTATTTTCCAATTTTAGTTTTACTTTCCTGTTTTTAAATAAAAGGAAAAACATTTTCTTTAATAGGAAACCTACTGTGCGCTTAGGAAACCCCTGCGGCCCATTTGGAATGTATCGGGCCCAAATCACCCACGCCAGATCCGAATCGTCTCCGGATCGGCCACCGATCCTTCCCTGCGCTACCTCTCTCTCTCTTAGACACACCTGGCCCACCGCCCGACCACATCTCCCGTCGGTTGTCGCCTTCCTTTCTTTCTCCCCCTCTTTCCTTCGCCGGAGGATCACCGGACCCGATCGGATACGCAAGCTTCCCTTCCGTTCTATCGCCTCGAGCCACCCTATAAATACCCTCGCTCCTTGCCGCGCCGTTCCACCCCAAAGCCCCGAGAACCCTCGCCAGAACGCTGCGCGCCACACCTCGCCGGAGCTCTGCTCCAACCTGAACCTCCACGAGCTCGTAGCGCTCACCTCCCTCGACACCGAGCCCCTCCGACGCCGTAGATCGACGCCGGAGGATCACCGCATCCCCTCTGGACCCCTTCGCCGTCGCCCCCGACCACCGGAAGCTCCCGTGTGTCACCCTGTCGCCTCTGCCTCGCCGGAAAACCTCCATCGTCGGTGACCTAACCTCTGTGAGCACCCCACCCCCTCTCCGCCGTTGGATCTGGATCGGGCGATCCAGATTAGATCATTTATAATGCCCGAACCATTTTGTTTTATTTAGCAACCGTCCGCTCTGCTGCACCGCGCGCGCACGCTCTAGCCCACTCATAGCTCGCCACGTAGCTAGTGTCCGTTATTTAGCTTTTTCTTTATTTATGTTTTCTGTTTTAAAAATAGAGAAGATCCTGATTGTAGATTTTGATTATCTCCTAGGATATTTAGGGATTTTAGTTGATTCTTTTTGCAGTCGCTCACAAATATTATGAAGTTTCTGCCTATGCCTTTAGTTTTCAAATTTGAACTGTTTAAATTTGAATTCAATGAATTTTGCTCAAATCACTAGATTTTGAATAACTTTAGTTTAAAAACATATTTTTGAGTGATTCCTTTTGCTACTGGTTAATATTAGTTATTTTATCAGTGGGTTCAAAACAAAATCTGTTTTAGTTCTTTTTAGGTTATTGGCTTTTCTTTTGATTTAGTTTGTTTTTGATTTTGTTTTCTTTTAACTTGCTGGTATATTCTTTTTAGTTTCGGTTGGTTAGCATTAAGTGATATATTTTCTATTAATAAAAAATATTTTTATTGTTTTGCTCTTTGTTTTAGTAGGAAACATTGTTTTCTTCTTATGTAGTGTTTTATAATAGGTTTTAAAGTAATTCTTTTTGTATAGAAAATTTTAGATGAAATACTTTCTGTTATTTTTTTAAAACTCTTATTTTCTTTCTGTTAAGATTTTATTAGTTGCTGAAAACTATTTATAGTTTGTTTTACTTTAGTAGAAGCTTTGCAATGAATTTTTGGATAGATCCTTTGTTTGCTATTGTTTTCTTTTCTCTGTTTGTGCTAATGATTGTTTTAGTATTATAAGTTTTCCTTGCTGTTATTGTAAGTTGTGTTATGATTATGCTTATTGTGGAATTGTTTGTTTCGTTAGATCATCTGGAGTGCGAGGCTTGCTACTTAGAGTCACTCGAGTTCGAAGATCATCAGCAAGGCAAGTTCATATTGATCTTGTTTTACCTATGATTTTTATTGCATTAGGTCAACCTTTTCCACCATTGCATGCAAAGTAGGTACTTGGAAAGTTGGTTCTTGAGTAGTATCATGTGGTAGGCACCCATAAACCCTTGTCACTTTGGCCCCGGGAAACGTTATTTTGTTTTGCTATGCTTTTAGTAGACGGGGTTTGGTTGAGTGTTTATCATGAGATTGTGAGAATTAATTAATTACCAAGACCTCAAGACTTCAAGATTTTCAAGACTTCATGATGCAATTTACCTCTGGGTGGAAATTGATTGAACGGCACCCTAGAGGACCCAATGGTAGCCTAGGTGTTGCTGGAGAAGTGCCAGTATTCACGCGGAAAGTTCCACCCAGGCACGAAGAGACGGATGGATACTTCAAGACCCGAGGCTTACCTGCACAGCCACAAGCCATTATGGGCTCTGGCTTGGTTGGACATCGTGGGGACTCTGGACGGACGGTGCTACGAGATGTAGAAGAACGGTAGGATTGGATGGGCACCGGCAGTGGCTCAGAGGAACCCTTTGGAAGACCATGTTTCGATCATCTGGTTCTCAAACACCATGCAGTGCGAGGACTTCAACGGAGGCGATCGAATCTTGTGGGGAAAGTGTGCAAAACTCTACAAAGTACCAAACCTAATCGATTAGCCATGTCCACGGGTACGGACCACTTGAGCCAAAGGAACTGAAACTATCAGGAACTATCAACACAAATAATGTTAATGATGTGGGTATTATTGTTAACTTGGGTATGAGAAATAGTTGGTGGAACCTTCTCATTAAACAACCAACCATGTAGTAATAATTTTGCTTTTCCCCCTCTCTTGTTGTAGGAAAAACTTGCTTTACGCTAAACTTAAACTTACAGCCCCACCTTCCATATATGCATATAGTATAGATGATATTTTCACCCCTCTCTTTTGTGACTTGCCGGCATATTCAATATGCCGACCTACACGGCTGCAACGTGTCATGTTGCAGAGTACTTTTCTGACCAGGAGTGAGGACACACTCTACGCTTGGCGACATGCCCTTGGAGTCAGATGGACTCGTTGGCGTCTACGTCTTCCGCATTTAATTTTATCTCATGAGTTGGCTTTCAGCCAGATTTATTGTAATAAAGACTCTATATGAGATTCGTTAATAAAGCAGTGCGATTTCCCTTTGATATATACATTGATGTATTGTTTGTGTACCAGCATGTTCTTGGGATGGTATGGAAACACCAGAGACTTGACCGTTTCAGGTCGGATCGCTACATCATGCCAACAACTGGTTTATTTTTATCTAACTCATCTTGCGTGTTTCTAGCAGGTTTTGCAATTCTAGCAGCTTCACCACATAAGTAAATAACTTGACCATCAATGTTATCCGCTAGGAGATCTTTAACCATAGCAATTTTAGGCTCAACATTTATTTGTCCAGAAGGTGTAGGTGTCCTAACATGACTCTTATTAACCACAGTTGTAGCTTTAGCGTGTTCCTTAATTCTAACAGGGAAAGGTGGCTTCTCAATGTAAGCAGTAGGAACAATTGGATCAATATGACTAACAATTATTTCTTCCTTCTCAAATTTAATAGGTTTCGCTAATTGCTTTTCAATGGGTGGATGGTATTTAAACCACTTCTCCTTAGGGAGATCAACATGAGTAGCAAATGATTCACAGAAAGAAGCTACTATCTCAGAGTCAAGGCCGTATTTATTACCCAACTTATAGAAAGCATCAGTTTCCATAAAAGATTTAACACAATCAAACTTAAGCTTTATACCTGACTCTCTACCTTTGTCGAGTTCACAATCTTCAGAATTGCGCTTAATTCTTTCCAGAATATCCCATTTGAATTCAATAGTCCTATTCATGAAGGAACCAGTAGAAGAAGAATCGAGTAGTACTTGATCATCATGAGAAAACCGAGCATAATTTTTTTGTATAATCATTTCTCTTGGGAGCTCATGGTTGGGGCAGGTGTGCATCATAGATTTAAGCCTCCCCCAAGCTGCGATACTTTATCCTTCACGAGGCCAGCAATTATAAGCAAAGTTTCGATCACGATGGACTAGATACATAGGAGAAAACTTCTGATGAAATTCCAGCTTCAAACGATTCCAGACCCATGATCCAATATCACCCAATAGCCTGTACCACATTAATGCCTTTACCTCCAAAGATAAAGGGAAAACTTTCTTCTTAACTTTATCTCCAGACAACCCTACAAGCTGAAATAATCCACAAACTTCATCGACAAATATCAAATGATAATCAGGATGAGTCGTTCCATCATATGGATTAGATGACAGTTTTTCAAGCATACCCGAAGGAATCTCATAATAAATATTTTCACTAGGTTCAGTAGGTTGAGGAACAATTTCCTCATCTTCAGTTCGAGGCAAAGATGCCCCAAACAAGCCACTCAAAGGGTGACCGTTCATAGCGAAAAGCAACGGTAAATTTCAACACGTATAGAAAATGTTTCCTTACCAATTCCACTTACCAAAGGCGCTACACTCCCCGGCAACGGCGGCAGAAAAGAGTCTTGATGACCCACAAGTGTAGGGGATCAATCGTAGTCCTTTCGATAAGTAAGAGTGTCGAACCCAACGAGGAGCAGAAGGAAATGACAAGCGGTCTTCACCAAGGTATTATCTGCAAGTGTTGTAAGTAACGATAATTGATAGTTTTGTAGCAGGATAATTCATAACAAGTAATAAGTGACGATAGTAACAAGGGTGCAGCAAGGTGGCCCAATCCTTTTTATAGCAAAGGACAGGCTTGAAAGTACTCTTATATTAAGCAAGCACTCCCGAGGACACATGGGAATTTATGTCTACTCATGTTCATCATGTTGAGTTGATTCGCGTTCGCTACTTTGATAATTTGATATGTGGGTGTGATACGTCCATTTTGCATCATGATTTCCTACTGTTATTTATAATATTTTTATGCATAATAAAATGCTTTATGGAGTAATTCTAATGTCTTTTCTCTCATAATATGCAAGGTTTACACAAAGAGGGAGAATGCCGACAGCTGGAATTCTGGACCTGAAAAAGCATATCAGAGACACCTATTGTGCACATCTCCAAATAAGCTGAAACTTCACGTAGAATTATTTTGGAATATATAAAAATTACTGGAGCAAATAACTACCAGAGGGGGGCCACCTGGTGACCACAAGACACCAGGACGCGCCAGGCCCCCCAGGCGCGCCCTGGTGGGTTGTGGCCAACCCGACCCACCTCCGGTGCCCATCTTCTGGTACGTAATGTCTTTTGACCTAGAAAAAATAAGGAGGGGACTTTCGGGATGGAATGCTGCCGTCTCGAGGCAAAACTTGGGCAGGAGCACTTTTGCCCTCCGGCGGAGCGATTCCGTCGGGGGAAGTTCCCCCCGGAGGGGGAAATCGAAGCCATTGTCATCACCAACAACCCTCTCATCTTTGGGAGGCCAATCTTCATCAACATCTTCAACAGCACCATCTCCTCTCAAACCCTAGTTCATCTCTTGTGTTCAATCTTTGTACCGGAACCTCAGATTGGTACCTGTGGGTGACTAGTAGTGTTGATTACATCTCGTAGTTGATTACTATATGGTTTATTTGGTGGAAGATTATATGTTCAGATCCATTATGCTATTTAATACCCCTCTGATCTTGAGCATGAATATCATTTGTGAGTAGTTACCTTTGTTCTTGAGGTCACGGGAGAAGTCATGTTGCAAGTAATCATGTGAAGTTGATATGTGTTCGACATTTTGATGATATGAATGTTGTGATTCCCTTAGTGGTGTCATGTGAACGTCGACTACATGGCACTTCACCATCTTTGGGCCTAATGGAATGCATTGTGGAGTAGTTATTAGATGATGGGTTGCTAGAGTGACAAAAGCTTAAACCCTAGTTTATGCGCTATTTCGTAAGGGGCTGATTTGGATCCAAATGTTTAATGCTATGGTTAGATTTTATCTTAATACTTTTCTCGTAGTTGCGGATGCTTGCGAGGGGGTTAATCATAAGTGGGCGGTTTGTTCAAGTAAGAACAGCACCCAAGCACCGGTCCACCCACATATCAAATTGTCAAAGTAGCGAACGCAAATCAAACCAACATGATGAAAGTGACTAGATGAAATTCCCGTGTACCCTCAAGAACGCTTGCTTATTATAAGAGACCGTTTTGGCCTGTCCTTTGCCACAAAAGGATTGGCTATCTTGCTGCACTTTATTTATCGTTACCTTTACTTGATCGTTACCAATTATCTCGCTATCAAACTACCTATTACTTACAATTTTAGTGCTTGCAGAAATTACCTTGCTGAAAACCGCTTGTCATTTCCTTCTGCTCCTCGTTGGGTTCGACACTCTTACTTATCGAAAGGACTACGATTGACCCCCTATACTTGTGGGTCATCAAGGCTCTTTTCTGGCGCGGTTGCCGGGGAGTGAAGCGCTCTTGGTAAGTGGAAATCGGTAAGGGAAAACTTATACTACGTGCTGAAATTTATTGTCACTTGCTACTATGGAAAACAATCCTTTGAGGGGTTTGTTCGGGGTATCTTCACCTCGACCGGAACCACAATTAGCTGACCCTCAACCTAGTGCACCTACTTAAAATATTGGTTATGAAATTCCTTCGGGTATGATAGAACAACTGCTAGCTAATCCTTATGCAGGAGACGGAACTGGACATCCTGATATGCATCTAATACATGTGGATGAAATTTGTGGATTATTTAAGCTTGCTGGTTTACCCGGAGATGAAGTTAAGAAGAAGGGTTTCCCTTTATCTTTGAAGGGAAAAGCATTAACATGGTATAGGCTATGTGATGATATTGGATAATGGAACTGGAATTGACTGAAATTAGAATTCCACCAAAAGTTTTATCCTATGCATCTAGTTCATCGTGATCGGAATTATATATATAATTTTTGGCCTCGTGAAGGAGAACGCATCTCTCTAGCTCGGGGGAGGCTTAAGTCAATGTTATATTCATGCCCCAATCATGAGCTCTCGAGAGAAATTATTATTCAGAATTTTTATGCTCGGCTTTCTCATAATTATCGATCCATGCTCGATACTTCTTGTACTGGTTCTTTTATGAAGAAGACTATTGAATTCAAGTGGGATCTCTTAGAAAGAATTAAATGCAACTCTGAAGATTGGGAACTCGACGAAGGTAATGAGTCAGGTATTAAGCTTAAGTTTGATTGTGTTAAATCTTTTATGAATACCGATGCTTTTCACAAGTTTAGCACTAAATATGGACTTGACTCTGAGATAGTAGCCTCTTTCTGTGAATCATTTGCTACTCATGTTGACCTCCCTAAGGAGAAGTGGTTTAAATATCATCCCCCTACTAAAGAAGAAATTAAAGAACCGGTAAAAGCTAAAGATGAAACCATAATTTACAACGTTGATCCAGTTGTGCCTACTGCTTATATTGAAAAACCACCTTACCCTGTTAGGATAAAGGAACATGCTAAGGTATCAACTGTGGTTCGCAAAAGTAATATTAAAGCACCTAAGCCCTCTGAACAAATTAAAGTAGAACCTAGTATTGCTATGGTTAAAGATCTCATGGTAGAAAATATTGATGGGCATGTTATTTACTTCTGTGATGAAGCTGCTAGAATTGCCAAACCTGATGAAAAAGATAAACATAGACCCGTAGTTGGTATGCCTGTCGTCTCAGTTAAACAGATCATTGCTATCATGGTTTATGTGATGTCGGTGCTAGTGTTAGTGCTATTCCTTTTACCTTATACCAAGAAATTATGAATGATATTGCACCCGCCGAAATAGAAGATATAAATGTTACTATTAAACTTGCTAATAGAGACACCATATCACCACTTGGGATTGTTAGAGATGTTGAAGTCTTGTGTGGGAAAATAAAATATCCTACTGATTTTCTAGTTCTTGGTTCCCCACAAGATGACTTTTGTCCCATTATCTTTGGTAGACCTTTCTTGAACACGGTTAATGCTAAGATAGATTGTGAAAAACAAACTGTCGGTGTTAGTTTTGGTGATGTGTCTCATGAGTTTAACTTTTCCAAGTTTAGTAGACTACCCCGTAATAAAGAATTGTCTAGTAAGGATGAAATAATTGGTCTTGCTTCTATTGCCGTACCTCCTACCGATCCACTAGAACAATATTTGCTAGACCATGAAAATGATATGCACTTGCATGAAAGAAATGAAATAGATAAAAATTTCTTTGAACAACAACCTCTCCTAAAACACAATTTGCCTATTAAAACAATTGCCTGACACTTTGAAGTATGCTTATCTTGATGAGAAAAAGATATATCCTGTTATTATTAGTGCTAACCTTTCAGAACATGAAGAAGAAAGATTATTAAAAATTCTGAGGAAGCACCGGGCTGCTATTGGATATACTCTTGATGATCTTAAGGGCATTAGTCCCACTCTATGTCAGCACAAGATCAATATGGAACCTGATGCTAAACCCGTTGTTGATCACCAACGATGTTTGAATCCTATGATGAAAAAAGTGGTAAGAACTAAAATATTAAAGCTTCTGGAAGCAGGTATAATTTATCCCATACCTGATAGTAGATGGGTAAGTCCCGTTCATTGTGTCCCTAAGAAGGGAGGTATTACTGTTGTTCCTAATGATAAAAATGAACTTATCCCACAAAGAATTGTCACTTTCTATAGAACGGTAATTGATTTTAGAAAATTAAATAAAGCTACTAGAAAATATCATTACTCTCTGCCTTTCATTGATCAGATGCTAGAAAGATTATCTAAGCACACACACTTTTGTTTTATGGATGGATATTCTGGTTTCTCTCAAATACATGTATCACAACCTGATCAAGAGAAAACCACCTTTACTTGTCCTTTTGGAACCTATGCTTATAGACGTATGCCTTTTGGTTTATGCAATACACCTGCTACCTTTCAAAGATGTATGACTGCTATATTCTCTGATTTTTGTGAAAAGATTGTGGAGGTTTTCATGGATGATTTTTCCGTTTACGGAACTTCTTTTGATGATTGCTTAAACAACCTTGATCGAGTTTTGCAGAGATGTGAACAAACTAATCTCGTCTTGAATTGGGAGAAGTGCCACTTTATGGTTAATGAAGGTATTATCTTGGGGCATAAAATATCTGAATGCAGTATTGAGGTGGATAAAGCTAAAGTTGATGCAATTGAGAAAATGCCATGTCCTAAAGATATTAAAGGTATTCGGAGTTTCCTTGGTCATGCTGGTTTCTATAGAAGGTTTATTAAAGACTCCTCTAAAATTTCTAGGCCTCTTACTAATCTTTTACAAAAGGATATTCCATTTGTTTTTAATGATGATTGTGTAGAAGCCTTTGAAACACTCAAGAAAGCCTTAACTTCTGCACCTATTGTTCAACCTCCTGATTGGAACTTGCCTTTTGAAATTATGTGTGATGCTAGTGATTATGTTGTTGGTTCTGTTCTAGGACAAAGAGTTGATAAGAAATTAAATGGTATCCATTATGCTAGCAAAACTCTAGATAGTGCCCAAAGAAATTATGCTACTACTGAAAAAGAATTTTAAGCAGTTGTGATAAATTTAGATCTTACATTGTTGATTCCAAAGTTTTTGTTCACACTGATCATGCTGCTATAAAATATCTTATGGAAAATAAAGATGCTAAACCTAGACTCATTAGGTGGGTTCTCTTTCTTCAAGAATTTGATTTACATATCACTGATAGGAAAGGAGCTGAGAACCCCGTAGCTGATAACTTTTCTAGATTAGAAAATATTCTTGATGACCCACTACCTATTGATGATAGTTTTCCTGATGAACAGTTAGCTGCAATAAATGTTTCTCAAAACACTCGTTGGTTTGCTGATTATGCTAACTACATTGTTGCTAAATATATACCACCTAGTTTCACATACCAACAAAAGAAAAAATTCTTCTATGATTTAAGACATTACTTTTGGGATGACCCGCATCTTTATAAAGAAGGGGTAGATGGTATTATTAGACGTTGTGTACCTGCGCATGAACAGGAACGAAGCCTACGGAAATGTCATTCCGAAGCATATGGAGGACATCATGCGGGAGATAGAACTGCTCACAAGGTATTGCAATCTGGTTTTTATTGGCCTATTCTCTTCAAGGATGCCCGTAAGTTTGTCTTGTCTTGTGATGAATGTCAAAGAATTGGTAATATCGGTAAGCGTCAGGAAATGCCTATGAATTATTCACTTGTTGTTGAACCATTTGATGTTTGGGGTTTTGACTATATGGGACCTTTTCCTTCCTCTAATGGGTATACTCAGATTTTGGTTGATGTTGATTATGTTACTAAGTGGGTAGAAGCTATACAAACTAGTAGTGCTGATCATAACACCTCCATTAAAATGCTTAAAGAAGTTATTTTCCCAAGGTTTGGAGTCCCTAGATATTTAATGACTGATGGTGGTTCACACTTTATTCATGGTGCTTTCCGTAAAATGCTTGCTAAATATGATGTTAACCATAGAATTGCATCACCCTATCATCCTCAATCTAGTGGTCAAGTTGAACTTAGCAATAGAGAAATAAAATTAATATTACAAAAAACCGTCAATAGGTCCCGAAAGAATTGGTCTAAGGAACTAGATGATGCACTTTGGGCCTATATAACAACTTATAAAAATCCTATGGGTATGTCTGCATACAAAATGGTATATGGAAAAGCTTGTCATTTGCCTCTAGAGTTAGAACATAAAGCATTTTGGGCAATTAAAGAACTCAATTATGATTTCAAACTTGCCGGTGAAAAGAGGTTATTTGATATTAGCTCACTAGATGAATGGAGAACCCAAGCTTATGAAAATGCCAAACTGTTCAAAGAAAAAGTTAAAAGATGGCATGACAAAAGAATCCAAAAGTGGGAATTCAAAGTTGGAGAATATGTTCTTTTGTACAACTCTCATTTTAGTTTTTTTTGCAGGAAAGCTTCTTTCCAAATGGGAAGGACCGTATATTATCGAAGAGGTTTATCGTTCTGGAGTTATCAAGATTAATAATGCCGAAGGTACTAACCCGAAGGTGGTCAATGTACAAAGAATTAAACACTATATCTCAGGTACGCCTATTAATGTTGAAAGCAATATTATCAAAACAATGACACCGGAGGAACAGATAAAAGAAACCTTCCGGAACACTCCAGAATCCCGAAAAAGAGGAGGTAGATGATACGGTAAGTAAACGGACTCCGAAAAATCCGCAAAAATATTTTCTGTTAGTTTTGGAATATTATAAAAATTAGGAAAATAAGAAATAAACAGGAAAGCAATCGAGGTGAGCACGATACACCAGGGCGCGCCTGCCCTACCTGGCGCGCCCTGGTGGGTTGTGCCCTCCTCGGGCACCTTCTCGACTCCTTTTTCCTTCCATATTCTTGCTTCCCAAGATAAAAAATCTTTATATATACCCACGATTGTTTTGACCACCGCATCACAGAAAAATTCTCTGTTCTTGTTTCGTGCTGTTTTTCTCGTCAGATCTAGATCTCCATGGCTCCACCAAGGACAAGTTCTTCGAGACGTTGATCAACCCGTACTTGTCGGAGGTGATGAAGCACCCTCAAGCCATTGAGATGCGTGAGGGGGTGCTCCACATCCGAGATGTTCATGGCCCCAAGAGAACGAGAAGCATGGAGGCTAGGCTCGAGGCGGTGGAACAAGACATCTTCAAGTGCCAAGGGATGGTGGAGCGTGGACTTAGTGCCAACCACTCCATGATCACGGAATTCACCCGTGATCACATGGTGGATGGCCGGTCCATGAAGGACATCGTCTTCACCTTCAACGAGCAAATCAATTTTCTGCAAAGTCAAATCTATGATCTTCAAAACCAAGTTTTTGAGTACGAAGCAAGATTTAAAGGTATGAGTTTAGCTGCGAGTTGCAGGACTCGGGAGACTCGTGCATCATCTTTTGATGGTGAGCCCTTGCCCTGGAAGCCGGAGGACAAACCTACCACTTCATCACCACCACCTTCATCATCTCCACCACCAAAGGAGACTTGAGTACACGAGTATGGGAACTCCCCTTGGCTTGTGCCAAGCTTGGGGGAGATGTCCCGGTATCGTATCGCCATCACTTTTATTTACCTTTACCAATTTTAGTTCGATCCTTAGCTCTTTCGTGATCTAGTTGAATAAAAGTTTAGTATAATCTATTTTCGAGTGCTAGTTTCGTGATCTATCTATCTATGTAATCGAGTGAGAGTTATATAATAAAGTTTAGTTTGAGCTTTTGCTTCTTTACTTTTTTGTTGCAATCAAAATAAAAGGAAATAAATGAAAAGGATCATATGCTAATCTTATGGTAAGTAATGACATCACATAAGGAAAAGTATAAGTGGTAAAATTTATTGGAGATTGACAAACATAGCATTGGTCAATGATGCAATTCATGAAAGAAATAATAAGGGAAGAGAAGATTCACATGCAAATACACTATGTTGGACATCTTTTATGATTGTGAGCCCCCATTAAATATTATATGCCAAAATTGTTGACGTTGGACAAGGAAGATAACGTAATGATTTATGTTTGTTCATATTATCATAGAAGTTATATTGTCATAGATCCTTCAACATGTGGTGCTTGCTCAATATCTTTGCTAGCCAAAAGTTCCGCACTAAGTAGAGATACTACTTGTGCATCCAGAAACCCTAAACCCAAACTCGTGTTTTGAGAGTCCACCATACCTACCTATGGATTGAGTAAGATCCTTCGAGTAAGTTGTCATCGGTGCACTAAGGCAATAAAAATTGCTTCTAAATGCGTTTGATCAATTAGTGTAAGAGAAAATTGAGCGTTGTACCAACTTGTGATGGCAAAGTAATAAAATCGACAGACTGCATAATAAAGGTTGCTATCATAAGGGGCAATATAACGTGTCGTTATTTTGCATTAAGGGATTTGGCATACAAACCAAAAAGCGCATGACAACCTCTGCTTCCCTCTGTGAAGGGCCTATCTTTTACTTTTATGTATTTACTTTATGCAAGAGTCAAAGTATTCTTCCCTATTCCTTTTTAGTTTTTCTTTTCACAAGCATCATGTGGTGAGGAAAGATCTAGGCACATATATCCAGTTGGATATCAGTGAGTATGAGTTATTATTGTTGACATCACCCTTGAGGTGAATACATTGGGAGGCGAAACTATAAGCCCCTAACTTTCTATGTGTCCAGTTGAAACTTTTTGCTCATAGATATGTTGTAAGTGTTAGCAATCATAGAAGATTAAATGATGGTTGAGTATGTGGACTTGCCAAAAGGCTCCAACATGAGACCCCCCCTGAAAATATGATGAATTGTAGTTGCAAAGTTGACTGTGAACATAGTTTGTTGGTTTTCAATAAGGTTTATGCTTTATACTTCTATGTTGTGATGAATTGTTACTTGTTCATGAGAAGTTATATGATGAAGTTATATAATAAAAGTTATATGAAAAGGTAATATGACAAAGTTTGTTGCTGCTATGATAATAAGCATGATGCTACTATGTCCATATTTTATTTTTATCGACACCTCTCTCTCAAACCATGTGGACATGTTTTTCGATATCGGCTTTCGCTTGAGGACAAGCGAGGTCTAAGCTTGGGGGAGTTGATACGTTCATTTTGCATCATGATTTCCTACTATTATTTATAAAGTTTTTATGCATAATAATGCTTTATGGAGTAATTCTAATGCCTTTTCTCTCATAATATGCAAGGTTTACACAAAGAGGGAGAATGCTGGCAGCTGGAATTCTGGACCTGAAAAAGCATATCAGAGAAACCTATTATGCACATCTCCAAATAAGCTGAAACTTCACAGAGAATTATTTTGGAATATAAAAAAATACTAGAGCAAATAACTACAGGAGGGGGGCCACCTGGTGACCACAAGACACCAGGGCGTGCCAGGCCCCCCAGGCGCACCCTGGTGGGTTGTGGCCAGCCCAGCCCACTCCGGTGCCCATCTTCTGGTACTTAAGGTCTTTTGATCTAGAAAAAATAATGAGGGGAATTTCGGGACGAAACGCCGTCGTCTCGAGGCGGAACTTGGGCAGGAGCACTTTTGTCCTCCGGCAGAGCGATTCCGTCGGGGGAACTTCCCTCCCGGAGGGGGAAATCGAAGCCATCGTTATCACCAACAACCCTCTCATCTTTGGGAGGCCAATCTTCATCAACATATTCAACAACACCATCTCCTCTCAAACCCTAGTTCATCTCTTGTGTTCAATCTTTGTACCGGAACCTCATATTGGTACCTGTGGGTGACTAGTAGTGTTGATTACATCTCGTAGTTGATTACTATATGGTTTATTTGGTGGAAGATTATATGTTCAGATCCATTATGCTATTTAATACCCCTCTGATCTTGAGCATGAATATCATTTGTGAGTAGTTACCTTTGTTCTTGAGGTCACGGGAGAAGTCATGTTGCAAGTAATCATGTGAAGTTGATATGTGTTCGATATTTTGATGATATGAATGTTGTGATTCCCTTAGTGGTGTCATGTGAACGTCGACTACATGGCACTTCACCATCTTTGGGCCTAAGGGAATGCATTGTGGAGTAGTTATTAGATGATGGGTTGCTAGAGTGACAGAAGCTTAAACCCTAGTTTATGCGCTATTTCGTAAGGGGCTGATTTGGATCCAAATGTTTAATGCTATGGTTAGACTTTATCTTAATACTCTTCTCGTAGCTGCGGATGCTTGCGAGGGGGTTAATCATAAGTGGGAGGTTTGTTCAAGTAAGAACAGCACCCAAGCACCGGTCCACCCACATATCAAATTATCAAAGTAAGGAACACAAATAAAACCAACATGATGAAAGTGACTAGATGAAATTCCCGTGTACCCTCAAGAACGCTTGCTTATTATAAGAGACCGTTTTTGCCCTGTCCTTTGCCACAAAAGGATTGGGCTATCTTGCTGCACTTTATTTACCATTACCGTTACTTGCTCGTTTCCAATTATCTCGCTATCAAGCTACCTGTTACCTACAATTTCAGTGCTTGCAGAAACTACCTTGCTGAAAACCGCTTGTCATTTCCTTCTGCTCCTCGTTGGGTTCAACACTCTCACTTATCGAAAGGACTACGATTGACCCCCTATACTTGTGGGTCATTAGGATGGACCGGTGCTCAGGTGCTATTCTTACTTGAACTAACAACATACTTATGATTACCCCCTCTCGCAAGCGTCCGCAACTACGAAAGAAGAATTAAGATAAATCTAATCATAGCATGAAACATGTGGATCCAAATCATCCCCTTATGAAGCAACGCATAAACCGGGGTTTAAGCTTCTGTCACTCTAGCAACCCATCATCTACTTGCTACTCCACAATGACTTTCCTTAGGCCCATAACATGGTGAAGTGTTATGTAGTCGATGTTCACATGACACCACTAAGAGAAGTAACAACATACATATCATCAAAATATCGAACGAATACCAACTTCACATGATTACTTATAACAAGACTTCTCCCATGTCCTCAGGAACAATAGTAACTACTCACACCTCATCAACATGTTCCAGATCAGAGGTGCAATAATAATAATTAAGGATCTGAACATAATATCTTCCACCAAGTAATCCAACAAGCATCAACTACAAGATGCAATCAACACAACTAGTAACCCACATATACCAATCTGAGGTTTTGAGATAAAGATTGAATACAAGAGATGAACTAGGGTTGGAGATGAGATGGTGTTGGTGAAGATGTTGATGAGGATTGGTCCTCCCACGAAGGAGGAAGCGTTTGTGATGACGATGGCTTCGATCTCCCCCTCCCGGAGAGGAATTTCCCCGGCAGAATCTGACTACCGGAGTGCAAAAGGGCCTCTGCCCAGGTTTCCGCCTCGAGACGGCAGCGCTTCATCCCGAAAGGTTGCTTATGATTTTTTTTCTAGGGTAAAACACACCATATAGGAGAAGAGGGGCGTCGGGAGGCCAGCCAGGGCCCCACAAGCCATTAGGGGGGGGGCGCGCTCTGTTGGCTCCTTTGTGGTATATTTTTGGCCCAGAAATTCTTAAATATTCAATAAAAATTCCCCGTGAAGTTTCAGGTCATTTGGAGTCTCGTGATTTGTCTGTCTTTTTTCTCGGTTTTCCGGTCCAGAATTCCAGTTTCTAGATAATTCCCTCTTTATGATGTACCTTGCATATTCAGAGGGAAACGACATAAGAATTTTATAATAATATGGAATAATGGACAAGAATGAAGTGGATAGTAATGAAAAATCATGATGCAAAATGGACGAATCAACTTCTAAAGGCGAAGGCTAAGAACAAATGGACCGATAGAAGCCTCGATGAGCTTCTCAAGTATCTAAAGAAGGTTCTCCCCGCAGGGAACCAGTGTCCTACTAGTGTCGATGAGGCCAAGAAAATCGTGTGCCCTCTTGATTTGTCGCACATTAGATACCACACATGCATCAACGATTGCATCATTTATCGGAAGGAGCACACGGAAAAAACCAGTTGTCATGTGTGCAATGCTTCTCTGTACAAGAAGGCCAGAAGGAAATGTCCTTAGAAAGTTGTATGGTACTTAATGATACATCCATTTGGCATCATGATTTCGTACTATTATTTACTTTGTTTTGTTGAATAATAATGCTTTGGGGAGTGATTCTAATGCCTTTTCTCTCATAATATGCAAGGTTTACACAAGGAGGGAGAATACCGGCAGTTGGAATTCTGGACCCAAGAAAAGCACGTCAGAGACACCTATTCTGCACAACTCCAATGAAGCTGAAATTTTATGGAGAATATTTTTGTTGGGGAACGTTGCATGGGAAACAAAAATTTTCCTACGCACACACAAGATCTATCCAAGGTGATGAGCATCTACGAGAGGGAGAGTGAATCTACATACCCTTGTAGATCGCTAAGCGGAAGCGTTAAGAAACGCGGTTGATGTAGTCGAACGTCTCCGCGATCCAAATCGCAAGTCGTCCCTCGATCCGATCACGAACTAGTGCCGAACGGACGGCACCTCTGCGTCCAACACACGTACGGCTTGATGACGCCTTCACCTCCTCGATCCAGCGAGCGATGGTGAAGTAGTAGATGAGTTCCGGCAGCACGACGGCGTGGTGATGGTGGTGAGGAACAATCTCTGCAGGGCTTCGCCAAGCACTACGGAGATTATGACGGGAGAACTAGAGGGTTAGGGTTACCGACACACGGCTTGGGAAATCTTGATGTCCCCCGTGTGCTAGCCCTGCCCCTCTATTTATATGTTGAGCCTTGGGGTCTAAACTTGGAGTAAAAGCCTCCTCTAGGTCGGTTTTGCCCGCACAAGGTCGGTTTGGCCCGCAGGGAAAGAGTCCAACTCGGATCCCTGCGGTACCGCGCACAAGCGGTAGTACCGCTTGAGCGGTAGTACCGCTTCACACAAGCGGTAGTACTGCCTTACCAGCGGTAGTACCGCTTAAGGCAGCAACAAAACTTCCTTTTGCACTTTCCAATACCTCGTGGGCTTTACCCCTTTGGCCCATATAAAGTGTTGCTGCACCCGAACACTTCGGTAAACACCCGGAACCCCTTCCGGTGAATTCCGAAACTCTTCCGGAGATCAAAACACTATTATCACATATATCAATCTTTACCTCCGGACTCTTCCGGAGATCCTTGTCATGTCCGGGATCTTATCCGGGACTCCGAACAACCTTCGGTCACCAACACAATAACTCAACTATACTAATCGTCACCAAACGTTAAGTGTGTAGACCCTGCGGGTTCGAGAACTATGTAGACATGATCGAGACACCTCTACGATCAATAACCAATAGCGGGACCTGGATGCCCATATTGGCTCCTACATGTTCTACGAAGATCTTTATCGGTCGAACCTCTATGTCAAGGATTCAGTTAATCCCGTATACTGTTCCCTTTGTTCTTCGGTATGTTACTTGCCCGAGATTCGATCGTCGGTATCTCTATACCTAGTTCAATCTCGTTACCGGCAAGTCTCTTTACTCGTTCCGTAATACAAGATCTCGTGGCTAACACTTTAGTCACATTGCTTGCAAGGCTCATTGTGATGTTGTATTACCGAGTGGGCCCTGAGATACCTCTCCGTCACACGGAGTAACAAATCCCAGTCTTGATCCATGCCAACCCAACAGACACCCTCAGAGATACCTGTAGAGCACCTTTATAATCACCCAGTTACGTTGCGACGTTTGATACACACAAGGTACTCCTCCAATGTCAGGGAGTTGCATGATCTCATGGTCATAGAAATAGATACTTGACATGCAGAAAACAATAGCAATAAACTGACACGATCATATGCTACGTTTATAGTTTGGGTCTTGTCCATCACATCATTATCCTAATGATGTGATCCCGTTATCAAATGACATCTCATGTCCATGGCTAGGAAACCTTCACCATCTTTTGATCAACGAGCTAGTCAACTAGAGGCTTACTAGGGACACAGTGTTGTCTATGTACCCACACATGTATTTGAGTTTCCAATCAATACAATTATAGCATGGATAATGAACGATTATTATGAACAAGGAAATATAATAATAACCAATTTATTATTGCCTCTAGGGCATATTTCCAACAGTCTCCCACTTGCACTAGAGTCAATAATCTAGTTCACATCACTATGTGATTTTACATTGTAATGAATCGAACACCCATGCAGTTCTGGTGTTGTTCATGTTTAGCCCTTTTAGTCATCGGATCTGCAACATTCAGATCCGTGTGTACTTTGCAAATATTTATGTCGTCCTCCTTGATGTAATCGCGGATGGAATTGAAACGTCGCTTTATGTGTCTGGTCCTCTTGTGAAATCTTGGTTCCTTGGCTAGAGAAATGGCACCAGTATTATCACAAAACAGAGTCATTGGGTTAAGCGCACTAGGCACTTCTCCAAGATCTATCATGAACTCCTTCATCCAGACACCTTCCTTCGCCGCCTCCGAGGCAGCGATGTACTCCGCTTCGCATGTAGAATCAGCTACTACGCTTTGCTTGGAACTGCACCAGCTAACCGCACCCCCATTAAGAATAAATACGTATCCGGTTTGTGACTTAGAGTCATCCGGATCAGTGTCAAAGCTTGCATCGACGTAACCCTTTACGACGAGCTCTTGATCACCTCCATAAACGAGAAACATGTCCTTAGTCCTTTTCAGGTACTTCAGGATATTCTTGACCGCCGTCCAGTGTTCCATTCCTGGATCACTTTGAAACCTTCCGACCATGCTTATGGCAAGGCTGACATCGGGTCTTGTGCACAGCATTGCATACATGATAGAGCCTATGGCTGAAGCATAGGGGATGCCACTCATCTTTTCTCTATCTTCTGCAGTCACTGGGCATTGAGTCTTACTCAACTTCACACCTTGCAATACAGGCAAGAACCCCTTCTTGGACTGATCCATTTTGAACTTCTTCAAAACTTTGTCAAGGTATGTGCTTTGTGAAAGTCCTATTAAGCGTTTCGATCTATCTCTATAGATCTTGATGCCTAATATGAAAGCAGCTTCTCCTAGGTCCTTCATTGAAAAACTCTTGTTCAAATATCCCTTCACGCTTTCCAACATTTCTATATTGTTTCCAATCAGTAATATGTCATCCACATATAATATTAGAAACGCTATAGAGCTCCCACTCACTTTCTTGTAAATACAAGCTTCTCCGTAAACTTGTATAAACTCGAACGCTTTGATCACTTCATCAAAGCGAAGATTCCAACTCCGAGATGCTTGCACCAGTCCATAAATGGATTGCTGGAATTTGCAAACTTTGTCAGCATTCTCTGGATTGACAAAACCTTCTGGTTGCATCATATACAACTCTTCCTTAAGGAAACCGTTAAGGAACGCTGTTTTGACATCCATCTGCCAAATTTCATAATCGAAAAAGGCAGCTATTGCTAACATGATTCTGACGAACTTAAGCATCGCTACGGGTGAGAAGGTCTCATCGTAGTCAACTCCTTGAACTTGTGAAAAACCCTTTGCCACAAGTCGAGCTTTATAGACGGTGACATTACCGTCCGCGTCCGTCTTCCTCTTAAAGATCCATTTGTTCTGAATGGCCTTACGCCCTTCAGGTAATACTTCCAAAGTCCACACTTTGTTTTCATACATGGATCCCATCTCGGATTTCATGGCCTCTAACCACTTCTCGGAATCCGGGCCCATCATCACTTCTCCATAGCTCGTAGGTTCATCGTTGTCCAACAACATGACCTCTAAGACAGGGTTGCCGTACCACTCAGGAGCAGTACGCGTCCTTGTCGACCTACGAGGTTCGATAGCAACTTGATCCAAAGCTTCATGATCATCATCATTAACTTCCTCTTCAGCTGATGTAGGCTCTATAGAAACATCTTTCTGCGCTGCGCTACTCTCAGGTTGAAGTAAAGGTTCAACAACCGCATCAAGTTCTATCTTCCTCCCACTCAAATCTTTCGAGAGAAACTCTTTCTCAAGAAATGTTCCGTTTTTAGCGACAAACACTTTGCCTTCGGATCTGAAGTAGAAGGTATACCCAACTGTCTCTTTTGGGTATCCTATGAAGACGCATTTCTCCGCTTTGGGTTCCAGCTTTTTAGGATGAAGCTTTTTGACATAAGCATCACATCCCCAAACTTTAAGAAACGACAGCTTTGGCTTCTTGCCAAACCAAAGTTCATATGGCGTCGTCTCAACGGATTTCGATGGTGCCCTATTTAAAGTGAATGCAGCTGTCTCTAATGCATAACCCCAAAACGATAGTGGCAAATCGGCAAGAGACATCATAGATCGCACCATATCTAATAAGGTTCGATTACGACGTTCGGACACACCATTACGCTGTGGTGTTCCAGGCGGTGTCAATTGTGAAACAATTCCACACTGTCTTAAGTGACTGCCAAACTCATAACTCAGATATTCTCCTCCTCGATCAGATCGTAGGAATTTAATCTTCTTGTTACGATGATTCTCAACTTCACTCTGAAATTGTTTGAACTTTTCAAATGTTTCAGACTTGTGTTTCATTAAGTAAATATACCCATATCTACTTAAGTCATCAGTGAAGGTGAGAAAGTAATGATAACCACCGCGCGCCTCAATACTCATCGGACCGCACACATCAGTATGTATGATTTCCAATAAGTCACTTGTCCGTTCCATTTTTCCAGAGAACGGCGTTTTAGTCATCTTGCCCATGAGGCATGGCTCACATGTGTCAAGTGATTAAAAATCAAGTGACTCCAAAAGTCCATCAGCATGGAGCTTCCTCATGCGTTTTACGCCAATATGACCTAAATGGCAGTGCCACAAGAAATTGGTATTATCATTATCAAATCTACATCTTTTGGCATCAATGTTATGAACATGTGTATCATTACTATCAAGATTCAATAAGAATAAACCCCTCACATCGGGTGCATGACCATAAAAGATATTACTCATATAAATAGAACAACCATTATTCTCTGATTTAAATGACAACCGTCTCGCAATAAACAAGATCCAGATATAATGTTCATGCTTAACGCAGGCACTAAATAACAATTATTCAGGTTCATCACTAATCCCGATGGTAATCGAAGAGCGAGCGTGCCGACGGCGATCACATCAACCTTGGAACCATTTCCCACGCGCATCGTCACTTCGTCCTTTGCCAGCCTTCGTCTATTCCGCAGTTCCTGTTTTGAGTTGCAAATGTGAGCAACCGCACCGGTATCAAATACCTAGGCACTACAATGAGAGTTGGTAAGGTACACATCAATAACATGTATATCATATATACCTTGTTTGTTGTTGGCCGCCTTCTTGTCAGCCAAAGACTTGGGGCAGTTCCGCTTCCAGTGTCCAGTTCCCTTGCAATGAAAGCACACAGTTTCTGGTTTGGGTCCAGCCTTGGGTTTCTTCACGAGAGGAGCAACTGCTTTGCCACTCTTCTTGGAGTTACCCTTCTTACCCTTGCCATTTTTCTTGAAACTAGTGGTTTTATTGACCATCAACACTTGATGCTCCTTCTGAATTTCAGACTCAGCGGCTTTCAGCATCGCAAACAGCTCGGCGACTGACTTGTTCATCCCGTGCATGTTATAGTTCAACACGAAGCTCTTGTAGCTAGGTGGCAATGATTGAAGAACTCTGTCAGTGATAGCCTCTGGCGGAAGGGGCATCCCCAATTCAGCTAGACGGGTGGAGTACCCAGACATTCTGAGTACGTGATCACTGGTAGACCCGTTCTCCTCCATCTTGCAAGCATAGAACTTATCGGAGATCTCATATCTCTCGATCCGGACATTCTTCTGAAAGATAAACTTCAACTCCTGGAACATCTCATATGCTCCATGACGTTCAAAGCGTCTTTGAAGTCCCGGTTCTAAGCCATACAATATTGCACATTGAACTATTGAGTAATCTTCAGAACGAGCCTGCCAGGCGTTCACAACGTCTAGAGACTCAACTGGAGCGGGTGGATCACCAAGCGGTGCATCAAGGACATAAGCCTTCTGGGAAGCCGTAAGGATAATCCTTAGATTACGGGCCCAGTCCACAAAGTTACTTCCATCATCTTTCAACTTAGCTTTCTCTAGGAACGCATTAAAATTCAGGGGTGCTACTGCGCGAGCCATGATCTACAACATAAATAAAGCAAAGACAACTTAGACTATTGTTCAAGATAATGAGTTTAGTTGATCATATTACTTAAAAACTCCCACTCAAATTGACATCCCTCCGGTCATTCGAGTGTAACATGATCCAAATCCACCAACTCAAGTCCGATCATCACGTGAGTTGAGGTGGTTTCAATGGTGAACATCTTCATGTTGATCATATCTACTATATGACTCATGTTCGACCTTTCGGTCTCTTGTATTCCGAGGCCATGTCTGTACATGCTAGGCTCGTCAAGTTTAACCCGAGTGTTCCGCACGTGCAACATGGCTTACACCCGTTGTATGTGAACATAGAGTCTATCACACCCGATCATCACGGCGTGTCTCGAAACGACGAACTTTCGCAACGGTGCACACTCGGGGAGAACACAATTTATCTTGAAATTTAAGTGAGGGATCACCTTATAATGCTACCGTCGTCCTAAGCAAAATAAGATGCATAAAAGGATTAACATCACATGCAAATCATAAGTGACATGATATGGCCATGAACTTGTGCTTTTGATCTCCATCTCCAAGGCACCGGCATGATCTCCATCGTCACCGGCATGACACCATGATCTCCATCATCTTGATCTCCATCAACGTGTCGCCATGAGGTTGTCGCGCCGACTGTTGCTTCCACGACTATTGCTAATGTTTAGCGATAAAGTAAAGCATTACATAGCGCTTAATGATTGACACGCAGGTCATACAATAATTAAAGACAACTCTATGGTTCCTGCCAGTTGCCGTACTCATCGACATGCAAGTCGTGATATTCTATACAACACATGATCATCTCATACATCACATATATCTCATCATGTAATTGGCCATATCACATCACAACATACCCTGCAAAAACAAGTTAGACGTCCTCTAATTGTTGTTGCAAATTTTACGTGGCTGCTACGGGTTTGCAAGAACCGTTCTTACCTACGCAAAACCACAACGTGGTGTAGTGATTGCTTTTTGATCTTCTAAAAGAACCCTCTTCATTGAAATCGATTCAACTAAAGTGAGAGAGACAGACACCCGCTAGCCATCTTTATGCAACGAAGTTACATGTCAGTTTAAGGAACCGGTCTCTCGTAAGCGTACGAGTAATGTTGGTCCGGGCCGCTTCATCTCACAATACCGCCGAATCAAGTATCAACTAGTAACGGCAAGCAATATGTATACACCCACGCCCAGAACTCGTTTGTGTTCTACTCGAGATCTCATCTACGCATAGACCTAGCTCAGATGCCACTGTTGGGGAACGTTGCATGGGAAACAAAAAATTTCCTACGCACACACAAGATCTATCCAAGGTGATGAGCATCTACGAGAGGGAGAGTGAATCTACATACCCTTGTAGATCGCTAAGCGGAAGCGTTAAGAAACGCGGTTGATGTAGTCGAACGTCTCCGCGATCCAAATCGCAAGTCGTCCCTCGATTCGATCACGAACTAGTGCCGAACGGACGGCACCTCCACGTTCAACACACGTACGGCTTGATGACGCCTTCACCTCCTCGATCCAGCGAGCGATGGTGAAGTAGTAGATGAGTTCCGGCAGCACGACGGCGTGGTGACGGTGGTGAGGAACAATCTCTGCAGGGCTTCGCCAAGCACTACGGAGATTATGACGGGAGAACTAGAGGGTTAGGGTGGCCGACACACGGCTTGGGAAATCTTGATGTCCCCCGTGTGCTAGCCCTGCCCCTCTATTTATATGTTGAGCCTTGGGGTCTAAACTTGGAGTAAAAGCCTCCTCCAGGTCGGTTTTGCCCGCACAAGGTCGGTTTGGCCCGCAGGGAAAGAGTCCAACTCGGATCCCTGCGGTACCGCGCATAAGCGGTAGTACCGCTCACGAGCGGTAGTACCGCTTATGCGGTAGTACTGCCTTACCAGCGGTAGTACCGCTTAAGGCAGCAGAAAAACTTCCTTTTGCACTTTCCAATACCTCGTGGGCTTTACCCCTTTGGCCCATATAAAGTGTTGCTGCACCCGAACACTTCGGTAAACACCCGGAACCCCTTCCGGAGATCAAAACACTATTATCACATATATCAATCTTTACCTCCGGACTCTTCCGGAGATCCTTGTCATGTCCGGGATCTTATCCGGGACTCCGAACAACCTTCGGTCACCAACACAATAACTCAACTATACTAATCGTCACCAAACGTTAAGTGTGTAGACCCTGCGGGTTCGAGAACTATGTAGACATGATCGAGACACCTCTACGATCAATAACCAATAGCGGGACCTGGATTCCCATTTTGGCTCCTACATGTTCTACGAAGATCTTTATCGGTCGAACCTCTATGTCAAGGATTCAGTTAATCCCGTATACTGTTCCCTTTATTCTTCGGTATGTTACTTGCCCGAGATTCGATCGTCGGTATCTCTATACCTAGTTCAATCTCGTTACCGACAAGTCTCTTTACTCGTTCCGTAATACAAGATCTCATGGCTAATACTTTAGTCACATTGCTTGCAAGGCTCATTGTGATGTTGTATTACCGAGTGGGCCCTGAGATACCTCTCCGTCACACGGAGCAACAAATCCCAGTCTTGATCCATGCCAACCCAACAGACACCCTCGGAGATACCTGTAGAGCACCTTTATAATCACCCAGTTACGTTGCGACGTTTGATACACACAAGGTACTCCTCCGATGTCAGGGAGTTGCATGATCTCATGGTCATAGAAACAGATACTTGACATGCAGAAAACAATAGCAATAAACTGACACGATCATATGCTACGTTTATAGTTTGGGTCTTGTCCATCACATCATTATCCTAATGATGTGATCCCGTTATCAAATGACATCTCATGTCCATGGCTAGGAAACCTTCACCATCTTTTGATCAACGAGCTAGTCAACTAGAGGCTTACTAGGGACACAGTGTTGTCTATGTACCCACACATGTATTTGAGTTTCTAATCAATACAATTATAGCATGGATAATAAACGATTATTATGAACAAGGAAATATAATAATAACCAATTTATTATTGCCTCTAGGGCATATTTCTAACAATTTTTGCATTTAATAAAAAATACTGGAGCTGAAAACCACCGGAGGGGGCCTCCAAGGTGGGCACAACCCACCAGGGCGCGCCAGCCCCCCTGGGCGCGCCCTGATGGGTTGTGCTCAGTCTGGCCCACCTTTGGTGCCCATCTCCTGGTATATGGTCACTCTTGACATAGAAAAAATAGGAGGAGGACTTTCGGGATGAAGCGCCGCCGCCTCGAGGCGGAACTTGTGCAGGAGCACTTTTGCCCTCCGACGGAGCGATTCCGCCGGGGGAACTTCCCTCCCGGAGGGGGAAATCGAAGCTATCGTCATCACCAACACCCCTCTCATCTTTGGGAGGCCAATCTTCATCAACATCTTCAATAGCACCATCTCCTCTCAAACTCTAGTTCATCTCTTGTGTTCAATCTTTGTACCGGAACCTCAGATTGGTACCTATGGGTGACTAGTAGTGTTGATTACCTTGCGTAGTTGATTACTATATGGTTTATTTGGTGGAAGATTATATGTTCAGATCCATTATGCTATTCAATACTCCTCTGATCTTGAGCATGATTATTATTTGTGAGTAGTTACCTTTGCTCTTGAGGTCACGGGAGAAGTCATGTTGCGAGTAATTATGTGAATTCGATATGTGTTCGATATTTTGATGATATGTATGTTGTGATTCCCTTAGTGGTGTCATGTGAACGTCGACTACATGACACTTCACCATTCATGGGCCTAAGGGAAAGCATTGTGGAGTAGTTATTAGATGATGGGTTGCTAGAGTGACAGAAGCTTAAACCCTAGTTTATGCGCTACTTTGTAAGGGGCTGATTTGGATCCACATGTTTAATGCTATGGTTAGACTTTGTCTTAATACTTTTCTCGTAGTTGCGGATGCTTGCGAGGGGGTTAATCATAAGTAGGTTGTTAGTTCAAGTAAGAACAACACCTTAGCACCGGTCCACCCACATATCAAATTATCAAAGTAGCGAACACGAATCAAACCAACAAGATAAAAGTGACTAGACGAAATTCCCGTGTACCCTCAAGAACACTTTGCCTATTGCTAGTGATTGTTCTGGCCTGTCCTTTGCCTCAAAAGGATTGGGCTACCTTGTTGCACCTTGTTTACCGTTACCGTTACTTGCTCGCTATCAATTATCTTGCTATCAAACTATCTGTTACCTACAATTTCAGTGCTTGCAGAAATTACCTTGCTGAAAACTGCTTGTCATTTCCTTCTGCTCCTCGTTGGGTTCGACACTCTTACTTATCGAAAGGACTATGATTGATCCCCTATACTTGTGGGTCATCACTTACCGATCACTCCCCGTCTACAACGTTATTTTGTAGATCCTAAGGAAGCAAAGCTAATGCGTTGGCACGCGGAGAGGGTGAAGCCCGACGATGGAGATGATACGAAGTTGAGACATCTCGCAGATGCAATCCAGTGGAGAGCGTTCAACGCCAAATATCCATATTTCACAGCAGATCCAAGGAACATCGTGCTTGGCATGAGTACCGATGGCATGAATCCGTTTGGCAACGAGAACAACAACCATAGCACATGGCCCGTGTTTGTATGGATGTACAACCTCCCCCCTGGTTGTGCATGAACTCAAAGTACATACACATGAGCATGCTGATTCAAGGGCCGAAACAATCGGGAAATAATATTAATCTTTATCTGGGGCTACTGAAAGAGGAGTTAGACACATTATGGAAAACACTGGTCAAGACATGGGACGCCAACAAAGGAGAGTGTTTCTATATGAGAGTCGCTCTGATGACGACGGTGCACGACTATCTCGGTTACGGATATGTCGCAGGACAGGTGTGCCACGGGTATTGTGGATGCACCCGGTGCGTGGATGATCCAACGTCTCAGCAGCTAACATCAATGAAAGATGGCGGGTCTCGGAAAATCGTGTACATGGGGCATCGAAGATGGCTCGAGAAGGATGACCCGTGGAGAAACCCTGGAGATATATTCAATGGTGAGGCTGAGCATCGAGGACCTCCACGTAAGAGGAGCAGCGCCAAAATCTGTGAGTTGTTGAAAAACGGGGAAGAGTGACCCGCGCCGGGAAAGATGATCAAAAAAGCACCGGAGCCGTTGGTGAAGGTATGGAAAACAAGGTCAGTTTTCTGGGACTTGGAGTACTGGCCCAAACTCGACACACCTCATTGCCTTGATCAAATGCATATCACGAAGAAGGTCCTCGAGAGTTTGCTTGCGACACTAATGAACATGCCGGACAAGACCAAGGATGGGCCGAAGGCAAGAAAAAACTTGGAAAATTTGGAAATTAGGGTAGATCTACACATGCCCCGTAAAAAGTCGTAGGAGGACAGGGAGACGGAGTCGGAGGTGGGGGACAAGGGCAAAAAAGTCAACAAGAAGGAAGAGAAATATTGCCCCCCTTCTTGCTTCACCTTAAGTCCGAAGGAGCTGGATCAATTCTTCAAGTTCCTTACTCGAATCAAAGTTAGTTCCGGTTACGGTGGGAAGATAAGCAGATTTTTAGACACCAAGAAGAAAAGGTTCAGTGGGATGAAGTCTCATGACTGTCACATGATGATGGCGCAAATACTACCTGTTGCAATTAGAGGGATAATGACCAGCACGTCCATGACACGCTTACTGGTCTCTGCAATTTTTTCGACGTTATCTCTCGAAAGTCGAAATGGATGGAGTCCCCAACGTGGAAGACTACGACCAGTACGGCAACCCAATGAGGGAAGATGATGATGATGATGAGGCGTACGTCAAAAGAAGAATGAAGACTACATTAAAGAAGAAAAATCATACTCCATGCCAAAGAAAAAGTCACAACGAGGGGCTCAATTATTCGACACCGAACAAGAAAGGAAAGAAGCTCAATCAGAAACGAAAACGTCAACACTGAGAAACTATCATTTATATATATGTATCTATTTTGGATACAAACTTATCCTTTATGGGTCAAATGATGTAACATATATCGCCTTATTTATGTATATACATTAATGTATCCCCTTCTCTTCTTCCCACCATGCACATGGTTCCGGCTCGGGCGTCGTCTTTCAGAAAGGAAAAGAAAATGAAAAGAAAAAGGAAAAGGATAAAGGAAAAAAGAAAAATAAAATAAAAAATGCTAGAAAATGAAAAGAGAAAGAAAACGAGAAAGGAAAAAGGAAAATGAAAATAAAAAATAATAGCAAAAAAATGAAAAGAGAAAGAAAAGGAAAAAATGTAAAGAGAAAGGAATAGCAGTAGCGTGTTTTATCAATACGCGCTACTGCTATCGAGCTAGCTATAGCGCATTTTGCCAAAATGCGCTACTGATATCGAGCTAGCTATAGCGTGTTATATGAAAACGAGCTACTGTTATTACTAACTTAATGAACCCGGCGCCATCAAGCGCCCTCTCTATTTCCCTTTCTCTCCCTCTCGTCGCCGTCGCCGTCGTAGCCCCTCCCCATCGAAGCCCTCTTCCCCGAGCCCCTCCCCGTCGGAGCCCTCTTCCATGAGCCCCTCCGTGCCAGAGGCCTCTTCCCCGAACCCCTCCTTGTCGCCGGAGCACAGTCCGCCGCCACCCGAGGCCGCCCCTCCTCGTCGCCGCTGCCCCCCCCCCTCCGGTGAGCATCCTCTCTCTACCGCCCCCTTTTCTGATTCTAGGGTTCTAGGGTTCAAATGGCAGAATTAATGTTTAGGTTAATTAGGGATCAAATGGCAGAATTCGTGTTTAGGTTAATCAGGGTTCAAATGGCAGAATTAGCGTTTAGGTTTATTAGGGTTCAAATGGTAGAATTACTGTTTAGGTTAATTAGGGTTTAAATGGCAGAATTAGGGTTTAGGTTAATTATGGAATTAAGTTTTCGGTTAATTGGGGTTAACAGAATTAGTGTTTAGGTTAATTAGGGTTAACAAAATTAGGGTTTTGGGTAATCATTAGTAGTTAACAGAATAAGGGTTTTGGGTAATCATTAGTAGTTAACAGAATTAGAGTTTCATTAGTAGTTAACTGAATTTAGTTATATATATCTTGGCATATATATTTATTGAAATTCTAAGAAGATGGAGGCCAGTGAGAGCTTGATCATTTTCTGGAATTTGTCAAAGCTATATCTTGGCTTATAATGTTTGTAGGGATCTGAGTGGTCTATGTTTTGCCGGAATGTTGATTCATTTCCGTTCCGCTGAATTTCAGGCGCTCGATATGTCCACTTTTTAGCAAAGGTCATGCCGAAATTTCCTGCGAATTTCCGCATTACTTGTGCTAGAAAGTAGGACATATCGAGTGCCCGTGAATTGCCGGGACGAGAATGAAACAACATTCCGACAAACCATAGGCCTTTTTTGTGTCATTAATTATTTATTTTATTATATTCTGAGAGTTAAACGAGCAAACTAAACCGTACATAGGAAACATGTCAAACAATGACGAACCCGGAGCTTTTGATCATCATGAGGTCGACGATCCCTTACACGATGAACACAATTACCTCGACTTTTTGTGTAGTCAGGGCCGTCATGTCACAGCAGACGGTGACACCGCCGACACCACCACCGGCACCGACACCGGCACCGAGACCGGGGCCGAAGCACCAGGGCTGAAGCAGAAGAGTACAAGGACACGAAAACCTAACAAACTCGGCCCCGGTAGATTGGTGGTCACAGCGATCCATCCCGGCAAATTTGAGCCAATAGAGCCAGAGGAATCTCACAAGAACTATGGCAACCTACTCTGATGCATCCTTCGGGGAGTCGCTAGCATCAACGCCACACACTTATGGGCTAAACCAAAAAATATGGAGCACCTCCTCCTAACGAAGTTGCACCAGAGATACCTTTTCCCTGGCCGGGATGACAAGGAACTTCCGTGGGAAGATCCTACCATGAAGAAGATAAACAACGCCGCCACGGGGAAGTTCAGCAGCGCATTGTCTGCCTGGAAAACTCGGGTGAAATGATCGATTGACAGGAAAGAACTCTAGTACAAGATTTTTGAGGAAAATCCCACACTTTCGGAAGAGGACTACGAAAAATTCAAGGAAACTTGCGCTACCGAAGATGCCAAGCGTATGTCTGAGAAATTCAAGGGGCTTCAGAAAAGGAACATTGGGAACCACCGCCTCGGAAGCCGTGGTTACCTTGGCAAGAAACCCATATGGGATAAGGAGGACGCGGAACGTGAAGCCCACGGGATCCTAGACCCCTTGGTGTAGTACACCGACCAACTGGAGCATGACTTCATCAGGGATCGGTACAAGTGGGACAAAGAAAAAAAGTGTTCTACACGGACGAGCACATGAGGAAGTTGATGAGAATACTGGTAATTACCACCTTATTATATTAGCTTATGATCAATTCGACTACACGTTGTAGTAACATTTGTAAATGGTCAACATTCCTTTTGCAGAAAGAGCAACACAAGCTTGTGGCCAAAAACGACTCCTCGTCTCAGTCGTCAGCGAGGCCCATGTGGGACACCCCTCTCAACCCGTCCTTGAACATACTGAAGGGACTCGATCCGAGCAAGCGGCCTTCGTATGGACGTGTGCATGCCGTCAAAGACGACGCCTCATGGAAGTACTACTACCACGAGGACGCGGAGGCCAGAAGGCAAAGAAGGAAGTTCAGTCAGGTGACCATCGATGAGAGGGTGGCGCTTGCGGTCAACAAAAGATTAGCTGGGACCGAAGAAGTCCTGAAATCTGAGGTCATCAAAGCGGCAGTCCAGGCGGTAGTCGAGGCAGCAGTAGCTGCCTGCAAAGTGGAATTGGTATCTTCGGTTGGAGCCTTGGTTCCGGCTGTTTTCGAGTTTTCGAGAAACCACCCAAACGCACGGGCAGAGGACTTTCCCATGCCCAGCTTCGTTGGGAGCAACTCGGTGAACATCGCACCAGCAACACCTGCTGCCGCTACTGCACAAGGTCCCGCACGCACTCATAGCAGCCCGTCCTGTGTCTCTGGCACGCGAGGCGGGGCTTCAACTTTGGCTGATCTCGACGCCCTCACGGTAATTATGCGTCTCACCAACATATCTATAATCTTCTACTTCCATTATCTTTCCGATGTCTGACACCGCAGGCATGTCTTTGCAGGCCAATGAAACCCCGTGCACCAAAATGTTCATGATCAACGACCAGAAGGTGGACGTGGGAACCGCGACCATACTGAAGCCCAAGGAACGCTTGTTCCACGGCCGGTCGATCCCTGATGGCACCTTCAGGGTTTCCTTGGCGAGTGTCAAAGCGGGCCATGAGGGTTTGCCTCCTCCACTACGCGTGGGGGGGGGGGGAGAGGAAGACGAGACCCCGATGCAGCTTGGACAATGCAAGGGTTGGATGCTACTATGGCTGAAGAATCTTCTTCGTGTGGAGGCGGCCGAGAGCACACCAACGACATCACATCACCAAGGTATGAACACCACCCCACCTACGCAATTACGAGCGCCTCATATCGTGCCGGGTGAGAGCGAATGACGATGTGGGGAAGGGGGTCCAATACTGCATGATGTAGTCGCCCCCGTGGAACAACAAATGGATGATGAGATGGAGGAGGATCCGGAGGACCCTTTTCGGTTCCTCAATACCGGTGCCTATGACGACGAACAAATTGATGAGTCAGCAATATAACTCGGGCTATGAGCATGCGAATGAGGAGATAGATGATGTGCCCGAGCAGGAACGTCCTAGCAGACTTGATTGCAAGAAGTCTTTCTTCATGCAATCCTCACAGGACACGCCTCCAGATGCCGCCTCAACGCAGGGTCAACTAGCCGAGGGTCATACAGTGCTTAGCCCGACAACACTGGTAGCGGGGGTAAGGAAGGGTCCGGAAGGTGAACCCAAGAAAAAGGAGAGGAAGAGATCGCCAAAGAGAGGCTCTGCTGTCGCCAAAGTAGCTGCCAAAGCTTCTAGTAATAAGTCGGTTCCCTCGACCGATTTTGAAGACCATGTACCGGTCAAAGGTGCGGCGTTAATCCATATCGCTGGCCAACCGATCCTACCAGATAAACCGCTAGAGGGCATATCACGGGATCTCAGGAGACTGCATGACCATGTGTTGTCGACTGGGAAAAGCCTTCTTGCCTCAAAAGATCCAGGATACCCGCTTTACACGGTTCGTGTGCCTCAGAGCAAGTGCTACGTCGACAGAGCCCCCGCGGATGTGTTCTTCATGCGGTTTGATCACATCTTTGAGATGTTTCTCACGAGATGGCTCGAGTTTACGATCGTCCGCCTTTTTGCGCTACATATGAGCTTCCTCATGAGGAGAGACCAAGTCGCACATATCTCGGTGGCGGATCCATACTACATGCATGAGTCCTTGAGTCTCGACGAGTATGAACGCACTACTGTTAGGACTTACATCGAAGAGTTCATGATAATGAATAAGGACAAGGAAATGGTGCTCCTGCCTTATCATCCTAGGTAAGTCATTGCCTGATAGCCGTTTTGTACATTTCAATCATTCCTTCGCTCATATGAAGGCTAACTTGAGGTGTATTTATATTGCGCAGTGACGACAACACCGTCCTTATCGTTCTTTTCCCATGAGCCTCCCATGCTGTGTATTTTGACTCATCCAGAAACTTCAAGAAGAAGGACTACACCAACATAATGGCAATTCTAGATAGTGCTCTCCATGGCTTCAGCCGGAGGGGTGGCCACATCGAGATCAGGAAAACAAGGAAGGGCGCGCCGGGTTTCGGGCATAAAACTAACTTCTGCTGCGTCCATCAACCAATAGGAAGTAAGAGCTATGGATTCTACGTCATCTACCTCATGATGGAGTTCAGAAGGGATTACCAACAACTTCGCATGACAAGCAAAACAATGACCATATCCCCAAATGGGCGGAAGCATTAGGAGCCGATGCGGATTACAAACTCAGAGATGACTTCTTTCGCATCCAGAGGGACATTGCAGCGATCATCATGAAAGATGTCGTCGAGGAGAACGGGATGTTCCACCACGGCCCTGTATCACGAGCTGATGTTTGAACTCGCATAGCAATGCAACGTCTGGATATGACATCGTTCACGAAGCTGGGTTACGTCCTCCCGGATCTGGATGGATGGAACATGCAGTGATTGACGATGCCAATGATGATGGGTGGATTGAATTTGTACTTTCTGTATCGATGAAACTATGTGATGTAAACGGTCCTGCTGAACTTGCGTAACGCTAGCTAGTTTGTTAGTTTGGGTACGATGACCATGCGTACATATGGTTAACTAGTTTAGGTCCGATGAACATGTGTTGAGTAATTATGTTTACTATATGTTGCATCTATTTGCTAACTCTTTCTTATCGTGTTGCTCAAGTATATTATGTTGCATATTATTGTTGAGTTCGCTTGATGAAGATGCATCTCTAACAAGTACATAGGTCCTCGATGGTGAAGAAGCAGTGCTATGCCGTGTACATAGGGAGGGTTCCGAGAGTGTACGACGAGTGGCCAGAGTGTCAGGCCCAAATGTACCGCTTCCCGCGCGGCAGCCAGAAAGGGTTTGACAGCAGAAGAGAGGCGGAAGCTAGTTACTTGAGGTGGATGCTAGCAAGAGAGACGAATCGGAACCGGCGCCTCATGTACTGCATAATTCCTCTCTTACTCATAGTGATAGCTCTTCTCTTCTATATCATCTATTAGATGGATGACGATGTAGTTGCATGTATTCGAGACATGTCAAAACTTGTATCGCTATTTCAAGATGATGACGAGAGACAATATTTGTGTTGGATGATCATTCTGATGATGACATGATTTGATGAGACTATTTGTATGTGTATGATATGATAAGACTATTGTGTGTATGATGTTTGATAGAAACTATAGTATAAAACCTGTACAAATACAGAGGAAACACCATGTAAAAAAATCAGAAAATAATAGCAGTGGTGCTGGTTTGGAGTCTAGCAGCAGCGAGGAATTAGCAGTAGCAAGGTTAGGATAAATGCGCTGCAGATGTTAGTAGCAGCGGGGTATGGTAAAACGCGCTACTGCTACCTATGGATAGCATTAGCGCGGGACAAAACTCGCTACTGCTAATAGTTAGCTGTAGCGCCGTTGCAGTAGCGAAGGCGCCCGTGCTACTGATACGGGTACAACCCGCGCTACTGCTAGGCTTTTCCCTAGTAGTGGTGGGGATGATGTTGGAGCCTTCTTGATAGAGATGGTAGAGGTGGTGGCCTCCCATTTGCTGTTCCTCCCTCTGGATCACTCCGGCGGCTAGGGTTCCTAGTTCTGGATGATTTTTGGGTGTCTCCTGGTCTTTGCTCCCCGATACGTCTTCACGGGGTGAACATAGTTGACGAGGCGGCGGCGACATCATTCCATATGACCGCTCATACGGGCGGGCATGGTCGTATGGAACGCCGTCTTTTGCTCTGGTCGTCCTGCGGAGACCATTCTTTGCCCATTTTGCTTCTTTTTGATGGTAGGTGACTATCACTTCAATTGTGTGATTCCACTACAATTTTCTGAGATTTCTTCCATAAACTAATATTTGATTCAAAAAGCAATATTTGAGTGAAACGACAAAAAGGAGTGCGCGAACGCGGTAAAATCCCACAAAGCCTACGGAGTTGGCACAAGAATACTAGAAAAATAATCACATAATTTGGACGGTGATGTCATGAGGGACGACAACCACCGATGGAAAATCTAAACACCTCAAGCCGCCTACTTCGCCTATTTCTAGTCGCCGTGATCTCCTTAAGCCACCTCCACGCACAATCGCCTTTGACTTTCCCCTCTCCACCTCCTCGTTGTCTTTTCTCTATCCACACAACCAATGGAACAATAAAAGAATTACATGCCCCAAAAGCCACAACGCGACATGGACACATGACATGTTTGGTGATACCTAGGTCGAGGCATGTGAGACGTGGTCAACATCGGCTGATCAGTGGGGAAAAGAGAAAAATAAACTTTGGAGTGTCGTGGGCATAATAGGTACTATATTCTAACTTCTCCATGGCTTATACCCCCCGATAGAATCCATAGCATCATCAAAACAAGTAAACTATGCAAGCAAAAACAGAATCGGTCTAAAGCAGAACAGTCTGTAAAGAACCTATACTTCTGTAACTCTAAAAATTCTGAAAAGACAGCCTGAATAATTTGTATAGAAATACAGTGTAAAAAATCATATCAAAAAGACGTTCCAGTAAACCAGAGAAATTCTGCACTGGACGCTAAAGTTTCTGTTTTTGCATCGTATCAATTCTACTCATCTTGTGAGTCATCCGAAAGGCTTTACTTGGCACAAACACTAATTAAAACATAAAAACACAATCATTACAGAGGCAATAATCATGTTATCACACATAAACATAAAGTAATGGTTTGTCTCCCAACAAGCTCTTTCATTATAGTCATTAAGATAGGCTTGAAATTTTAATGATGCTCGCATAATAGACAAGAATTGAAGCACAAAGAGAGCATCATAAAGCATATGAAAAACACATCTAAGTCTAACATGCTTCCTATGCATAGGCATTTTATAGGAAAAATCAAGACAAGTGAAATCTAGCATAAGCAAATATGAGGAGTGAAACATTAACAATTTGAATATAAAGAGAGGTAAGTGAGTAACATGAAAATTTCTATAACCATATTTGCCTCTCTCATAATAATTACATGTAGTATCATATTCAAATTCAACAATATAGATATAATATAATTTTTTTCTCCATGATCCACATGCACAAAAGTCTTACAATCTTCCAAGATAGTGGGATTGACATTAACTAAAGTCATGACCTCTCCAAACCCACTTTTAGTAATATTGCAAATATCATAATCAATAATAGATTCATCATGAAGCTTAAAATTATCAAGATCACAAGAAACATCATGATTATCACCCCAATCATGATCATTAGCACAACTGATATTCATAGAATTTATACTAACAACATGGTAATCATGCTTAACTATCATGAATCACTTTATAAATTTCTTTTAACACTTCATCACAATTTCTAGATTCATGATTTTCAAGAAAGAACTCATAAAGATAATCTAGTGCACTCAAATCACTAGCAATTGGTTCAACATAATTAGGTCTTTTGAAAAGATTAGCAAGTGGACGAGGCTCCATTTATCTTATTTTTCTTGTTATACTTTCTGTTTGTGTGAGACAAAAAGAAAGATAACATAATTGGACAAGCAAGCAAATAGAAATATTTTTGTATTTTAGATTTTTTTTGCAAGCAAAATATAACATCAAATAAAAAGTAGAACAAGTGAATGATAATTTGTGCAAAGTTACTTGATAGTTGGTTGATGATATTCCCCGGCAACTGCGCTAGAAATCCTTCCTAATACTTGTGATCTGCGTTGGGTTTTCCGTGAAGAGGAACGGGTGATGCAACACAATATGGATAAGTATTTCCCTCAGCTAAGAACCAAGGTTTATCGAACCAATAGGAATATCAATCAAAAATTGTCTTCAACGACTGCACACAAAAGAGGAAACACTTGCACCCAACGCAGCAAGCGGGTTGTCAATCCCCTTGGTCTTGTTATTTGCAAGCAAAGGAAGTGTGTAGATGATAGTAGATAATTCTAAATTGCAAAATAAAATAAAAGCAAATAAATGGCATCAAGGTAATGTAAGTGTTTGTAAATATATAAGTGAATAGACCCGGGGGCCATAGTTTTCCCTAGCGGCATCTGTCATGTAGGAAGCATACGGTGGGTAAACAAATTACTGTTGGGCAATTGATAGAAAAGCGCATAGTTATGTGATATTCACGACAATGATCATGTATATATAGGAATCATGCCCATAAACAAATAGGCCGACTCCTGCCTGCACCTATTACTATTACTCCACCCATCGACCGCTATCCAGCATGCATCTAGAGTATTAAGTAAAACAGAGTAATGCTTGGAGAACAATGACATGATGTAGACTAAAAGAATTCAATTAATATGAACTAACCCCATCATTTTATCCTTACTGGCAACAATACAAAGACGTGTCTTGTCCCTTTCTGTCACTGCGATATAAAGCACTGCCAGATTGAACCAACTACAACACACCCCTCTCACTAAAGAAATATCAATCTAGTTGGCCAAACTATTTCAATAGATCGGAGAGATTTACGAAGCTATGATGGTTATGCAAATAAAAATCATAATATTTAGAGGTGACTCAAATACTTTTCATGAATATTCTCAACATAAACCCACAATTCATCGGATCCCAACAAGCGCACCATACAAAAGAATTACATCAGATAGATCAAAGCGAAGATGCGATGATCATTGTATTGAAGATCAGAAGAGAGAGAGATAGCCATCTAGGTACTAACTACGGACCCGTAGGTCTGTGGTGAACTACTCACACATCACCATGGGAGAAGAGGGGAGGATGTAGAGACCCTCCGTGATCGATCCTCCCTCCAGCAGAACACCAGAACAGGGCTCTAGATGGGATCGCGGTGGAACAGAGACTTGCGATGGTGGAAAAAAGTGTTTTGGGATGCTCTCCAGGGTTTTTGGAATATATGTGAATTTATAGGCCAGAGAACGGGGTCAGGAGACCCACCAGGGAGGGACAAGCCATTAGGGCGCACCCTGTTGACTTGTGCCTCCCTCGTGCGGCCTCCGGTCTCCTCCCGAAGATTCCAGGTCTTTTTTTTGTCCAGAAAAAATCATATAAAAGATTCGGGGCAATTGGACATCGTTTGGTACTGTAAACCTGAAAAGCCAAAAACATGCAGAAAACAACAACTGACACTGGCCACTGGGTCAATAGGTTAGTGCTCAAAAATAATATAAATTGGTAAATAAATACACAAAAAGTATCCTAGAATGATAATATTATAACATGAAACAATCAAAAATTATAGATACATTGGAGACGTATCAGCATCCCCAAGTTTAATTCATGCTCGTCCTTGAGTAGGTAAATGATAAAAACAGAAATTTTGATGTGACATGCTACCCAATATGTAATCTTTTGCATGTATGCTCATCGAGAAACGACGAATTAACAAACATTAACATAGTAATATTTATAAGCACAAGCAACATAATCATCATTCTTTCGAAATATACGATCCTCAAAGAATGTTTACCCCCCATTCACTTTATCATATTAGTAAGGCATGGCTCCGTCTTCACCACATTAATAAAAATGTCAAGCACCACGGTGTCAAAGTCAGGCAATTGGATCATACTTTTTCAATGCGCATCAACTTTTTATTCTTCACGCAATACATGAGTGTGAACCATGGAGATAGCATAAGGATGTAATAGAATAAGGTGGTAGATATTAAAGGGGTAAAAAATGGAGAAGAAAGTCTCGCATTAACTAGGCGTATGAATGGGCTATGGAGATGCCCGTCGATAGATATCAATGCGAGGAGTAGGGATTGCCATGTAAATAATGCATTGGAGCTATAAGTGTATGAAAGCTGAAGTGAAGCTAAGTGGGTGTGCATCAAACTTGCTTGCTCATGAAGACCTCGGGCATTTGAGGATGCCCGTCATCGGAATATGCAAGCCAAGTTTTTAATAATGAAAAATAATTCCCACTAGCATATGAAAATGATATAACATGAGACTATCTATATGAAGGACAAGGTGCCACTTTGAGGCACAAGTGTGCTAAAGGATAGTAGCAAAGTCCCTTCTCTCTTTTTCTCTCATTTTATTATTATTATGGTGGGCTCATTTGGCCTCCCCCATTTTTATTTCCTCACTGGGACAATGCTCTAATAATGATGATCATCACACTTTTATTTACTTACAACTCAATATGAAAACTCAACATGAAGAACTATGAAACAATATGACTCAATATGAATGCCTCTGGCAGTGTACCAGGATGTGCAATGATCTAGCGTGACATGTATCAAAAAATGATGAACGGTGGCTTTGCCACTAATACCATGTCAGCTTTATATGATCACGCAAAGCAATATGACGAGGAATGAACTAGTCATATGATGTAACGGTGTAAGTTGCATGGCAATATATCTCGGAATGGCTATGGTGGCTGTTTTGAGGAAGATATAAGGAGGTTTATGTGTGACAGAGCGTATAATATCACGGGGTTTGGATGCACCGGCGAAGTTCGCACCGATCCTCGAGGTGAGAGTGGGCAATGCACGGTACCGAAGAGGCTAGCAAAATATGAGGTGGTGACACTGCGTATGTCCACGGATTCACATTAGTCATGAAGAACTCATATACTTATTGCAAAGTTTTATTAGTTTTTTCACAAATCAAAGTACCACTCGCATGCCCCGAGGGAGGAGGTTGGGAGGAGTTAACCATCGCGCGCCACCGACCCGGAACAACATTAGGATTTCAACGAGGAATAGAAATGCTCACACATCCCCACCATGCCTTTTTCCAATATTTAGACAAACGGGAAATTAACACCTTTTAATACCAATACTTCTACGAACTGACAACCACGCACTCACACCCTTTCACATTACCACATCAATATCATTAACCCAACATTTCTCTTTAATGTGCTACATGATGGTTTTGATTATCACTCATTGAATACCTATTATTTTTGGACTAGTCTTATAACTCATGCAAATTACCGTCACTATTTATTAACTCTGAAACAAATATAAGTGAAGAACAAGAGTGCAATTATTCCTATAAAATCCATACGCCACCATGCTCAATAAGATATAAGTGAAGTACTAGAGAAACTGCTAAGTTCAAAAGATATAAGTGAAGCACATAGAGTATTCTAATAAATTATGATGAAGGTGTGTCTCTCTCAAATAGGTGTGTCCATCAAACGATGATTGTGGCAAACAGAAAAAACAAAAGCAAACAAAAGCAAACGACACTGCAAGCAAATACATGTGATGTCTCTTTGTGACACCGGGATTGAGCACCACAAGATTAAACCCATCACAACGCACCACTCCCGCTGAAGATAAATCAATCTAGTTGGCCAAACCAAACCGATAGATCAGATAGTAATATGAAGCTATAAAAATCATGCATATAAGAATTCAGTAAAGACTCGATATATTTTCATGAATAATTTGAACATAAACCCACAATTCATCAGATCCCAACAAACACACCGCAAAGAAGGATTACATCGGATAGATCCCTGCGGAAATTGCGGTGAACTTTGTATTGAAGATCATAGAGAGAGAGCCATCTAGGTACTAGCTATGGACCCGTAGGTCTGTGGTAAACTAGTCACACATCATCATGGAGGCAGCAAGGTTGATGTAGAGGCCCTCCGTTATCGATTATCCCTCCGACAGGGCACCGGAACAGGCTCCAGATGGCCTCCCATTGGAACAGAGACTAAAGTATTTTGGCTCGCTCTCGGGTGTTTTACCGATTTTAGAGAATATATAGAGTTGGAATTTGGTCAGGAGGCTGCGGGAGGTGGTCCCAAGCCATCAGGGCGCGACCCCCCTAGGCACGCCCTGTTGGCTTGGCACCATCCTGTGTGCCTCCGGTCTCTCTCCGAAGCTTCTAGGTCTTACTTTTGTCCAGAAGAAATCATCAAAAAGTTTCAGGGCATTTGGACTTCATTTGGTACAGTATTCCTGAAAGGCAAAAAACAAGCAGAAAACAACAACTGGCACTAGGTTAATAGGTCAGTTCACAAAAATTATATAAAATAGCATATAAAGTATCCAAGAATGATAATATAGTAGCATGGAACAATCAAAAATTATAGATACGTTGGAGACGTATCAAGCTTCCACCCTTGGAGAGCTTACAGAGTTAAAAGAAAGGATATCTATTTTTGAGATACCATATTATATAGCCGTGATGAACTAACTGTTGCGGAGGTATATGAGGCCCTTCAACAGAAGGAAAAGATGGAAGATATGTTTCAATCCGAGGAATCGTCCTTCAAAGGAGAAGCTTTGCAGGTACGAGGCAAGCCTAAGCAAAAAAGAATACTACCACAAGAACAATCAAGATAAAATGATGCGGAGCATCCTGCAGCCATCCCCATGGACTTACCTACGTCGCCTCAAGCCCCAAGTGTACAAATGACCAGAGCGTGTGCATGGGCCATCGAAACCAAGGTGACATCTCTCCTTAATGAACAGGGTAGGGCAGGCCCTAGCGGCTTGTGGGCCACTCGGACATCGTCTGGCGTTGATTCCTTTTCCCAAAAATCACATATATTCCGAAATAAATCTCCGTAAATTTTTATTGCATTTGGTATTTGTTTGATATGGATTTTCCGCGAAACAAAAAAACATGCAACAAATAGGAACTGGCACTGGGCACTGGATCTGTCTGTTAGTCCAAGAAAATCATATAAATTATTGCCAAAAGTATATAAAAGTTGTAAAATGATGGCATGAAACTTCAGAAATTATAGATACGACGGAGACGTATCACCCTCCTACAAGCAACTACAAGCCAAGGGCTTCACCATATACTACTCCAACGGATGCTACCGCCAAGTCGAGCTCAATCCAAGTTTTCACTTGCAAGGGTCATGGCCACAAGACATTCGAGTGCCCAAAAAGACGCACGGTGATCGCACATGATGATGGCACTTATGACTCCATGAGCGATGAAGAAATGGAAGCTTTAGAACACGTGGCCATGCATAGTTAAGTGAATGACGATGAAGACGCGCAAATCTTTTGCGACAATGATTTGAGCCTCGCTCTTCTTGTTCCAAGGTTTTGACACTTCAATAAAAACAAGACAAATACCAACGTTGTCACATCTTCCACACCAAAGTGGGCATCCAAGGGATATCCGTCAAGGTCCTCATCGACGGTGGAAGTTCCACAATTTGGCAAGTGAAGTCCTATGTTCCAAGCTACAATTGGTCAAAAAGAAGCACCCCCGCCCTTACAAGGTCCAATGGCTAAGTGACCCTGGCACAATACAAGTCGACCATACCATAGAAGTCTCCTTCAACATTAGAGTGTGATGTGGTTCCCATGTCCGTGTACCACCTACTTCTTGGACGGCCTTGGCAATTCGACCGCGGTGTCATCCACAACGGACGGACCAATCACTATAGCTTCAAGATCAAGGTCAAGGAGTAAGTTCTTCGACCAATGTCGCCAAGTCAAGTGACCGCCAACAAGCAAGCTTCAAACCATCTGGAGATCCTAGTGAGAGAGCGAGCCACCAAAAAGAGGGTGAGTGCCACAAGCCATATATGAGTGCCTCCACGAGAGTGACAAGAAAAACCTAGTTCTTTTAGCCACCAAAAGAGACTTGAGGGATGTGAGTGAGAGCCCATCGAGTGTATTTCACTTTGTACTCATGTGCAATGATGAGGCCATGAGGACTAATACTTCACAACATCTACCTTTGGTTTTGTCTTGTTTATTGTAGGAATTTGAGGATGTTTTTCCTGATGAACTACCTCCGGGACTACCTCCACTTCACGGAATCGAGCACCGCATCGACCTCATCCCCAACGTACCTCTACTGAACAAAGCACCTTAGTACGTCAACCCCGAGGAGAACAAAGAAATTCAAAGGCAAGTACACAAACTCCTCGAAAACGGGTATGTAACCGAGAGCCCAAGTCCTTGTGCGGTTCCAGTTGTTCTTGTTTCTAAGAAAGTGCATGTGTTCCGATTGTCGACCCATTAATGCTCTCACCCTTAGGTATCGCCACCCTATTCCACGCCTTGATGACTGATACGTCTCCAATGTATCTACTTTTCCAAACACTTTTGCTCTGGGTTTGGACTCTAATTTGCATGATTTGAATGGAACTAACCCGGACTGACGCTGTTTTCAGCAAACTACCTTGGTGTTATTTTAGTGCAGAAATAAAAGTTCATGGAATTGGACGAAACTTTTTGTGAATTATTTTTGGAATAAATAATTAATTATGGAAAGAAGATCCACCGGAGGGGGGCTGCCTATGGGCCACAAGCCAACAGGGCGCGCCCACCCCACTAGGTGCGCCCTAATGGCTTGTGGGGCCCACGTGGCTCCCCCGACCCTAATTCCAGTCCTATAAATTCACATCTTTGCAGAAAAAAATCAGAGAGAAGATTTCATCGCATTTTACGAGACGGAGCCGCCGCCACCTCCTATTCTTCCTCGGGAGGGCTGATCTGGAGTCCGATTGGGGCTCCGGAGAGGGGGATTCGTCGCCATCATCATCAGCAACCCTTCTCCATCAACTATTCCATGATGCTCACCACCAGGAGTGAGTAATTCCTTTGTAGGCTGGCTGGTCGGTGAGGGTTGTGGATGGAATTGATCATGTAATCGAGTTAAGTTTGCTAGGGCTTGATCCCTAGTATCCACTATGTTCTGAGATTGATGTTGCTATGACTTTGCTATGCTTAATGCTTGTCACTAGGGCCTGAGTGCCATGATTTCAGATCTGAACCTATTATGTTTTCATTAATATAAGAGTGATTTGGATCCTAGCTTGCAAGTTGTATGCACCTATTACGTGTCTTGATCCGCATACCCCAAGGTGACAATAATTGGGATTCTTTCCGGTGATTGTCGTAGTTTGAGGAGTTCATGTATTCACCATGTGTTAATGCTTTGTTCCGGTTCTCTATTAAAAGGAGGCCTTAATATCCCTTAGTTTCCAATAGGACCCCGCTGCCACAGGAGGGTAGGACAAAAGATGTCATGGAAGTTCTTATCGCAAGCACGTATGACTATATACAGAATACATGCCTACATTACATTGATGAATTGGAGATAGTTCTGTGTCGCCCTAGTGTGTAACTGTTACATGATTGATGACATCCATATATTCCCATCATTGCACCATGGCCTACGCTTTACATATACTAAATCTTGCTAAGTTACTATTGTTGTTGTTACTGTCACACTTGCTACTCAATTACTATTGTCACTACTGTTACCGAAACTACTTCGTCACTACTACTGTTACTTTTGCTACTACTATTTGCCGTGCTACTAAATCCTTGCCGCAGAGAGATATCACAGATGCGGTTGAATTGATAACTCAAATGTCAAGGCCGATAAATATTATTTGGCTCCCCTTGTGTTGAATCAATAAATTAGGGTGAAATACTACCCGTGAAGACTGTCGCGATCCCCTATACTTGTGGGTTATCAATGACATGCTAGATGAGCTTAGTGGTGCCACAATTTACTCAAAAATTGATCTTAAAAGTGGTTATTACCAAATTCGCATGCAAGAAGGTGATGAGTGGAAAACAGCTTTGAAAATGAAATTTGGCCTTTATGAATGGTTGGTTATGCCTATGGGTCTATCTCAAGCGCCTAGTACATTCATGCGTGTGATGCATTATCTCCTTAGACATCTCATTGGTTATTGTGTTGTTGTATACTTTGACGATATTCTTGTGTTTAGAAAATCTCTAGAAGAGCATGTCACACATGTTAGGGAAGTTTTGCAAGTTCTTCGAAAAGAGCAACTTTATGCGAATATGGAAAAATGCACCTTCGGTGTTGACAAGCTCATTTTCCTAGGATTTGTTGTCTCCTCTAGGGTGTTCAAGTTGATGAGTCTAAAATTGATGCAATTAAAACTTTGCCCCTACCAACAAATTTGCAACAAGTGCGTAGTTTCCTTGGATTAGCCGGCTTCTATCGTCGACTTGTTAAGGACTTTAGCGCTATTGCATCTTCATTGCATGCTTTGAGTAAGAAGAATGCTCCTTTTTTTGGGGGACCATCGCAAGACACCGCATTTCGTGAGCTCCCTGATGTCTACTACGCAACTTTATTCTTGTAGACGTTGTTGGGCCTCCAAGTGCAGAGTTTTGTAGGACATCAACAAATTTCCCTCAAGTGGATGACCTAAAGTTTATCAATCCGTGGGAGGTGTAGGATGAAGATGGTCTCTCTCAAACAACCCTGCAATCAAATACAAGAAATCTCTTGTGTCCCCAACACACCCAATACGATGGTAAATTGTATAGATGCACTAGTTCGGCGAAGAGATGGTGATACTAGTGCAATATGGATGGTAGATATAGGTTTTTGTAATATGAAAAATATAAAAACAGCAAGGTAGCAAGTGTCAAACGGCGAGCAAAACGTTGTATAAATGCTTGGAAATAAGGCCTAGGGTTCATACTTTCACTAGTGCAATCTCTCAACAATGCTAACATAATAGAATCATATGATCATCCCTCAACGTGCAACAAAGAATCACTCCAAAGTTCATATCTAGCGGAGAACATGAGATGAAATTGTTGTAGGTAGTAGAACCACCTCAAAGTTATCCTTTCCGATCAATCTATTGAGCTATTCCTATGGGTGTCACAAGCAGCTCTAGAGTTCGTGCTAAAATAACACCAATGATACATATCAATCTACCCTAATGTCACCTAGATACTCCAATGTCACCTCAAGTATCCGTGGGTTAATTATTTGACATGCATCAAACAATTTCAGATTCATCATATTCAATCCAACACAAAGAACTTCAAAGAGTACCCCCAAGGTTTCTATCAGAGAAGGTAGGGCAAGAACATGCAATCAACCCCTATGCATAGATCCCCAGGGTCACCGAAATCCGCATGTTGATGACATAACATATATCAAGTGAATCAATAGAATACCGCATTGTCACCACGGGTATCCACATGCAAGACATACATCAAGTGATCTCAAATCCAATATTCAATCCGGCATAAAAAAATCTCAAAGGGAAAGATTCAATTCATCACAACAAGATAGCAAGGGAAGAACACCATATGATCCAACTATATTAACAAAGCCCGTGATACATCAAGATCGTGCCATCTCAAGAACATGAAAGAGAGAGAGAGATTAAACACATAGCTACTGGTACATACCCTCAGCCCCGAGGGTGAACTACTCCCTCCTCGTCATGGCCTCCGCCGGGATGATGAAGATGGCCACCGGATGATGATTTCCCCCTCCGGCAGGGTACTGGAAAGGCTCCATATGGGTTTTTCTTTGATACAGAGAGTTGCGGCGGCGGAGCGGAAGTTCTCGGAGGCTCTCTAGGGTTTTTGGGATATATTGGAATTTATAGGCCAGAGAGGGATGTCGAGAGACACTCGAGGGGCCACCACATATCAGGGAGTGGCCACCCCCTGGGCGCGCCCTGTTGCGTGGTGGCTCCCTCATGGAGCCTCCGGTCTACACCCAAAGCTTCCAAGTCTTCTTTCAGTCCAGAAAAAATCATAAAAATGTTTTGGGCGATTCCGAGAACTTTTATTTTCTGCACAAAAAACAACACCACGGTAATTCTGCTGAAAACAGCGTCAATCCGGGTTAGTTCTAAATAAATCATATAAAGTGCATCAAAACCATATAAAAGTATTGTAAACATAGGCAAATATGGCATGAATACTTCATAAATTATGGATATGTTGGAGACGTATCAGCATCCCCAAGCTTAATTCCTACTCGTCCTCGAGTAGGTAAATGATAAAAGAAATAATTTATGAAGTGTGAATGCTTGCATAGTGTATACTTTTGATTAATGAAAATTTCATTCAATTTTTTAGCATCATAACCAGCAAGTATTTCTCATAAAACTTCTCATAATCAAGTAGCAAGATATTCACATGTTAAAGTATAGACCATAAACTTTCTTGAAAATTAGCAAACTATGTATTCAGTCATCAAACAATTACAATTCATCTTATTTTCAGGAAGGGTCTATGTAAGAGCTTTGGTTTGGCAAATTCCACATACTCAACTATCATTTAGTCTTCCATGATTGCTGACACTCAAAGCATATTTTTAGAACAATCAGTTTCAGTCAAACACATAGGAAGATAGGGGCTTAATGTTTCGCCTCCCAACTTATTTATCTCGGGGATAACGTCAACAAATAATGAATCATGATCACCTATATTCAACTGGATATATGTGCCTGGATCTTTCCCCACCACATGATGCTTGCCAACTAAAGAATTAATAGATTGGAATAGGGATGAATATTATTGACTCTTGCATAAAGGTAAAAGATAGGCCCTTCGCAGAGGGAAGAAGGTATTTGTAGAGGTGCCAGAGCTCATTGCTTAAAACAGATATACATATATTTTGGGTGGTGTGCCTTTCCTGTGAACGTCACGACAAGAGATTTCAATATCTTCCATGCTAAACACATTAATGGCGATTCCCAAATGAAATTTAATTTTTACTCCCCCTCCACCATTCAAACACATTCCATGGCTGGCCGAATCCACGGTTACCCTCCAAACAATCAACTTTCTAGCGAGAGTTTTTGTTTATTTATTTTTTGTATTATGCAGGACTGGGCATCCTTTTACCAGCCTCTCTCGTGCAATGACAAGTGAATAAACACTCATGATGAGTTAAACACATATAGCATGGAAGATATTGATCGCCCCGTCGCTCCATAAGCGGTATGGGCACACAAAATAGATGTTTATTTGAAGGTTTTAGAGGTGGCACATGCAAATTTACTTGGAATGGCGGTGAAATACCATATATAGGTAGGTATGGTGGACACTCATGGCAAGAAACTGGGTTTTAAGGGGTTTTTGGATGCACAAGTAGTATCTCTACTCAGTATGAATTTTTGGCTAGCAAAAGATCCTAAGCAAGCACCACATGTTAGAGGATCCATGACAATATAACTGCTATGTGAATATAAACAAACATAACCATTACATTGTCTTCCTTGTCCAATGACAACTACTTGATCAAGTTTGAAAATAATTAATGGGGGCTCACAATCATAAAAGATGTCCAAGATACTATATTTATATGTGAAACCTCTCTTCCTTCAATATTCTTTCATGAATTGTTCAAATGACCAATGCTATGTTTGCTAATTTCCAATAAATTTTACCTCTTATACTCCTAGTATGTGAAGTCACTACTCCCCATGGGACAAGCATATGAAGCATATATAATTTAACATTTATGACATTCAATTCATTCAACATTTACTCTCAGGATATAAGTGAAGCATACGAGTAAACCTCAAACTACTCTCAAAAGATATAAGTGAAGATCAATGAGTAGTCAAACAATCAAGTAGCTATGTGAGGACTCTCCCTCAACAAAGATTTTTAGATCTGAGTATTTTATTCAAACAACAAACAAAAAGAAAAATGGCACTCCAAGAATAGCACATATCATGTGGACAAATAAAAATTTAGGATTCTGATCATAAGTCCGATTCAGATGATGCTTTAATTGTTTTTGCTGGTTGTGTTTCATGTCATGCTGAATGGATTCCTGATTCTGCATGTTCGTTTCATATATGTTGTAAGACAGATTGGTTCAACACTTATGAGTTTATGCAGAGTGGTGATGTTGTGCGTTTTGGAGATGACAACCTACATGAGATTGTGGGCATTGGTTCTATTCAGATCAGGGCGCGTGATAACCCCCAATTATAGGGGATCGTTTGTAGCCTTTTTCGATAAGTAAAAGTGTTGAACCCAACGAGGAGCTAAAGGTAGAATTAATATTCTCTCAAGTTCTATCGACCACCGATACAACTCTACGCACGCTAACACTTACTTTACCTAGAGCAAGAATAAAAACTACTTTGCGAGAATAAAACTAGGAGTACTTTGCAATAATAAAACTAGGAGTACTTTGCAAGAATAAAACTAGGAGTACTTTGCAAGATAATAAAAGTTAATAGTTTTGTAGAGAGCCTTTTGTAACACAAGAGAAAGATTGTCCATAGGCAATTGAGTATAACACGATAGATACTTATCATATGCAATGAGGGAGAGGCATACGCTAACATACTTTTCATACTTGGATCATATGCACTTATGATTGGAAATCTAGCAAGCATCTGCAACTACTAAAGATCATCAAGATAAAACCCAACCATAGCATTAAGTAACAAGTCCTCTTTACTCCCATACGCAACAACCCCCTTACTCGGGTGTAAGCTTATGTCAATCTAGCCACCCACTATAAACGAATCATGAGTGTATTGCAAAACACTACAGCGGTAATCCCACATGCTTGCGTGACACAAAGGGCACTATGGAATAGCACCATATTAACATACAACTCATATCAATCACACCATACCACAATTAACCCATAGGGAAAAAAGGATCCTCCCCATGATGGGAGGAGGGTTTCCCCTATGGTCCATGGCCGCCATGGCTCTCGGAGGGCAGTAGCCCCTCTGAGATTAGATCTCTCTCTCTCTCTGTGTGTGTGTGTGTGTGTGTGTGTGTGTGTGTGTGTGTGTGTGTGTGTGTGTGTGTTCTCTTCTGTTTCATATTTCTAGTTTCTGGCTGAAATTTTGAGGGGATTTTTATCCGGAAATTATCTTTCTTGCGGCGAAAGAAGGGCCCCAACCGACTTTCGAGGAAATCACAAGGAAACTCGACGCGTCCAACCCCCATTGATGTGCCATGTTGCCTTGTGACCACCTACGGCACCGTTTTGTGTTGATTCTTCTTCCTAAAAATCACATATATTCCAAAATAATTCTCTATACAATTTTATCACGTTTGGACTTCGTTCGATATGGATTTTCCACGAAACAAAAACATGCAAAAAACAGGAACTCGCACTGGGCACTGGATCAATATGTTAGTCCCAAAAATAATATAAAATGTTGCCAAAAGTATATGAAACTTGTAGAATATTGGCATGGAACTATCAAAAATTATAGATACGATGGTGACGTATCAGCATCCCCAAGCTTAATTCCTGCTCGTCCTTGAGTAGGTAAATGATAACAAGATAATTTTCGATGTGGAATGCTACCTAACATAATCTTGAACAAATGTATAATCATGGCATGAATATTAATATACAAGTGATTCAAGTCAATAGTTTGTCATTTGGCATAAAGACATCCATGCTAAGGTTTACTAACACACAATCATGTCTTTCAAAATAAACGATGCTAAAGAACGTTGTCCCTACACATTTAATCATGTAAGCATGGCATGACTCCGTCTTCCTAACACAAGTACAAATCATGATCACCCCGGGGTCAATTCAGGCATTTGGTTCATACTTTTTCACGCGCTTCAGCATTTTCAAGTACACTCGATACATGAGCATGAGCCATGGACATAGCACTACATGTGTAATAGAATATGGTGGTAGAGATCAAAGGAGTCAAAAGGTGGGAAAGTCTCACATCAACTAGGCGGGTCAACGGGCTATGGAGATGCCCATCAATCGATATCGATGCAAGGAGTAGGGATTACCATGCAGCGGATGCACTAGAGCTATAAGTGTATGAAAGCTCAAATGAAACTAAGTGGGCGTGCATCTAACTTGCTTAAACATGAAGACCTCGGGCATTTGAGCAAGCTTGTCATCGGAATATACAAGCCAAGTTCTATAATGATAAATTCCCACTAGTATATGAAAATGACAAAACTGGAGACTCTCTTTATGAAGAACATGGTGCCACTTTGAGGCACAAGTGTGGTAAATGGATAGTAGCATTGCCCCTTCTCTCTTTTTCTATCATTTTTTAGGTGGGCACTTTTGCCTCCCCCTTTTTCTTCTTTTTTATTTCCCTTTTGTTTATGGTGGGCTCATTTGGCCTCCCCCATTTTTTTCGTCCGGAGTCTCATCCCGACTTGTGGGGGAATCATAGTCTCCATCATCCTTTCCTCACTCGGACAATGCTCTAATAATGATGATCATCACACTTTTATTTACTTACAACTCGATAAAAACTATGTAAGATGACTCTATATGGATGCCTCTGGCAGTGTACCAGGATGTGCAATGATCTAGCGTAGCAAAGATATCAAAAAACGGACAAGCCATGAAAATATCATCATAGTTATCTTACGATCATGCAAAGCAATATGACAATGAGTGCTCAAGTCGTGTATATGACGATGATGGAAGTTGCATGGCAAAATATCTCAGAATGACTGTGAAAATGCCACAATTGGTAGGTATGGTGGATTTTTTTAGGAAGATATAAGGTGACTTATGTGTAATAGAGCGTGTCATATCACGGGGTTTGGATGCACCAGCGAAGTCTGCACCGACTCTTGAGGTGAGAAAGGGCAATTCATCGTACCGAGGAGGCTAGCAAATTACGGAGAGGTGAGAGTGTGTATAATCCATGGACTCACATTAGTCATAAAGAACTCCTATACTTATTGTGAAAGTTTTATTAGCTTTCTCGAAGAAAAGTAATACCAGTGCACCCCTAGGGAGGAGATTGGGAGGAGTTAACCATCACGTGCCCCCGACTCAAACAACACAAGGATTTCAACGAGGAATAAAAGTGCTCCAACATCCCGGTCATGCCATAACCAACACTTTAACGAACAGGAGATCACAAACCTTAACATCAATATTCCTACTAAACCATGATCATCCACTAGTGCACCCACATATAACTATCTTAATGTCGCAAAAATATTACAAGGAATCAAACATATCATATTCAGTGATCTACATGTTTTATGTAGGATTTTATGACTAACCATGTGAATGACCAATTCTTGTTAACTCTCTAAATAGATGTAAGTGAAGCATGAGAGTTTAATTGTTTCTATAAACTACTTGGACATGCTCTAATAAATATAAGTGAAGCAAAAGAGCATTCTACAAATAACAATGTGCACAATGTAGAGAATTGAGCATCAAAACTTCAAAAGATATAAGTGAAGCACACAGAGCATTCTATAAAGCCATACTCAATAGATATAAGTGAACTGCAAAGAGCATTCAATAAATCAAACCAGGACTATCCCATAGCAATGTGGTGCATTGCTAAAAGAAAAATAAAAGGCACACGACGCTCCAAGAATTTAGGCATATCGTGTGAACAAAACAAAAACCGAGACATACCGATAATTGTCAAGGAAGAAAGATGGGATGCCTTCCGGGGCATCCCTAAGCTTAGACGCTTGAGTCTCCTTGAATATTTAATCTTGGTGCCTTGGGCATACCCAAGATTGAAGTCTTTCCTCTCCTTATTCTTCTCATATCGATACCTCCTCGACCTTCGAACAGTTCATCCACACAAAACTTAGCAGAACTTTTATTAGAAAAGTTACTACATATAACATCAAATGCCATCATGTATTGTCATCACATTATTGTATAATTATAATCCAACATTACCCACTGCATGCTATCACAATTATATGGATCCCAAGTCAATGGGGCCCAACAAGATTTCAAACATAAGCAAACAAAGGAACTATAATAGCAATCTGTCAAAAACAGGACAGTCTGTAAAGCTGCAAATGAAACATATACCTCTGTAACTCAAAAAATTCGGAAACATTAGGACATAATAAAAAATTGCAAAAAGTGTTGTGTAAAAATTTCAGAACTTTTTCACGCTAAGCAAAATATCAAAATTCAAACACTACAACAAAAGTTTCTGTTTTTGCACAACACGTATCAAACAAGCAATTCAAACATCCTAAAGGTAAATCTTGGCACATTACGTTTATACAATGGTTTTGTACAAGGGGATAATTATTTTTGTTGAAAAGTTTCTGTAATCAAGATTCAAAAAGTTTCCATGGGCATGAACAAAGTTCAAGGCTACCCCCACTTCAACGGTGCTCGTCTTTCTCACTTTCACTTTTCTTTTTGAAAACGTTTTAAGTTCCCCACTTTAGATTTTTTAAATTATTTTAAAATCACACAAGAGAATAAAATGACTCTACAAACTTCCGGGTTGTCTCCCTGGCAGCGCTTCCTTTAAAGCCATTAAGCTAGGCATATTGTGCTCAAGTAATTGATCCACCCGGATCCCAAGGTATATGAAAGCCAATTTTAATTAACAATGATTTGTAATTAAGTAGTGAGTAAAAAGTAATATATATCATGTAACTATGAAGTCTAACTCCCTTCCTATGCATTGGCATGTCATAAAAGAACAATTCATGAACACAAAGTAAGGGCCAATGCATAGTATAAATAGTTTATTGCAATTTTATCGTATTGGAAACATAGAGAGGTGAAGATTTGGTTCCTCCCTCATAATAATTGCAAGCAGGAGCAGCACGCACATGCATATGATATCCATCAGAATCATCATGTGTAATAGTAAACGCAACACATCAATATAATCCTTAACAAGCGCAAACTTCTCCGATATAGTGTAGTTGGGAGAATTCAAAAGGATAATAGGACTATCATGTGTGGGTGCAATAGCCACAATTTCATGCTTAACATAAGGAAATATGGCATGTTCATCTCCGTAAGAATAATTCATATTAGAATCATGGCCACAAGCATAGCAAGCATCAAGTTCATCAAAAAGGGATATTTCAAATGAATCCAAGGGATCATAGCAATTATCATAGTGTTCATCCTTCGGTGAGCATGAAGGGAAATTAAACAATGTATGAGTTAAAGAGTTACTCTCATCAAAAGGTGGGCACGGGTGATCAATCCTCTCTTCCTCTTTTTGTTCTTCGCTCTCCCCCTCATCTTTTTCATCTAATGAGCTCACGCTTGCAGCAATTTCTTCTTCCATAGGTTCCTGCAAAATATTAATCTCTTCCAAGTCAGCAGACATACTCTCAGTAAATTCTTTAACATAAGCATTAGAAACATAGTTTTCATAGCAATATTTAAGTATGGCAAAAAAATTAGATTTGTAAAGAATAGCATCACACTTTTCAATCAAAGAAGTAATTTCATATGCACCCTTAAAAGCAACTAATTCTTCAATTTGTTCAATATCATAATAACTATAGACATCCTTGGCATAAGAAGATAATATTTCATTATTATTAAACTCACATTGGCAGGGAAGGTGTTTTTAGTGACTTTAGAACAACAAGTAAAATCATGTATTTCGCATAAATTCCAAGCATAGCAACACAAACAATTAATTTGATGTCATAATAGTTTCCCTTTTTGAGACAAGAGGTCTCGCACAAAATAAGCATGCTCAACTAATGTTTTTCCCTCAACTAAGCTAGATTGATTTTTGATACTTCTGATCTGCGTTGGGTTTTCCGTGAAGAGGAACGGGTGATTGCGGCACAAAGTGGGTAAGTATTTCCCTCAATTATGAAACAAAGATTTATCGAACCAATAGGAATATCAATCCTCAACCGTCTTCAGCGGCTGCACACAAAAGAACAAACAACTTGCACCCAACGCGGGCAAGAGGGTAGGCAATCCCCTTGATCTCGTTATTTGCAAGCAAATGAGGTGTGTAGATAATTGTAAATTGCAAAATAAAATAAAAAGTAAATAAAGGCAGCAAGGTAATAGTAGCGTTTGTAAATTTATAAGTGAATAGACCCGAGGGCCATAGTTTTCCCTAGCGGCATCTCTCATGTAGGCAGTATACGGTGGGTAACAAATTACTGTTGGGCAATTGATAGAAAAGCGGACAGTTATGCGATTTTCACGTCAATGATCATGTGTATATAGGCATCACATACATAAACAAATAGGCCAACTCCTGCCTGCACCTATTACTATTACTCCACTCATCGATCGCTATCCAACATGCATCTAGAGTATTAAGTAAAACAGAGTAATGCATGGAGAACAATGACATGATTTAGACAAAGTAAACTCAAGCAATATGAATGAACCCAATCGGGTTATCCTTAGTAGCAACAACACAAAGACGCATCTTGTCCCCTACTTTGTCACTGGGATATAGAAACTCGTCAGGTTGAACCTACCACAACGCACCACTCCCACCGAAGATAGATCAATCTACTTGGCCAAAGCACATCGATAAATCAGAGAGCATTACGAAGGTATAATGATCATGCAAATAAGTATCTTAATATTCAGAGGTGAGTCAAATACTTTTCATGAATAATCTGAACATAAACCCACAATTCATCGAATCCCAACAAACACACCGCACAATAGGATTACATCGGATAGATCAAAGCGAAGATGCGATGATCATTGTACTGAAGATCAAGAGATAAAGAGATTGCCATATAGGTACTAGCTATGGACCCGTAGGTCTATTGTGAACTACTCACACATCATGTTGAGGGCAGCAAGGTTGATGTAGAAGCCCTCCGTGATCGATCCCCACTCCGGCAGGGTGCCGGAACGGAGCTCCAGATGGCCTCGCAAGGGAACAAATACTTTCGGCGGCGGAAAAAGGGTTTCGGGACTTGACGTGGCTTGAGACTGCGTCGGTATTTCCCCAAAGAGGAAGGGATGATGCAGCACAGTGACTGTAAGTATTTCCCTCAGTTATGAAACCAAGGTTATCGAACCTAGGAGGAGGACCACGCAACGCTATGTAAACGGTACCTGCACACAAAGAACAAATACTTGCAACCCGACGCGTAAGAGAGGTTGTCAATCTCTCAACGGTAAAAAGATAGATTAGGTGTAGTAGATTGGATAAATAGATCTCACAAGGACACAAAATAAAAGAGGCAAATAAAAAGCACAGCAAGGTATTTTTGGGTTTTTGGAATAATAGATCTGAAAACAAAAGGCGGCAAAAGATAGATCGGAAAGCAATATGTTCGAAAAGTAGACCCGGGGGCCGTAGGTTTCACTAGTGGCTTCTCTCATGAGTATAGCACACGGTGGGTGAACAAATTACTGTTGGGCAATTGATAGAAGATCAAATAATCATGATGATATCCAAGGCGATGATCATTATATAGGCATCACGTCCAAGATTAGTAGACCGAAATGATTCTGCATCTACTACTATTACTTCACACATCGACCGCTATCCAGCATGCATCTAGTGTATTAAGTTCATGGAAAAACGGAGTTGCAATAAGAATGGTGACATGATGTAGACAAGATCTATTCATGTAGGAATAGACCCCATCTTGTTATCCTTAATAGCAATGATACATGTGTGCCTCGGTGCCCCTTCTGTCACTGGGAGAGGACACCGCAAGATCGAACCCATCACAAAGCACCTCTTCCCATGGCAAGAAAAATTGATCTAGTTGGCCTAACTAAACCAAAGATTCGAACAAGAAATACGAGGCTATAAGTAATCATGCATATAAGAGATCAAAGAAGACTCAAATAATATTCATGGATAGAAAATGATCATGAACTCAAAATTCATCGGATCCCAACAAACACACCGCAAAAAAGTCATTACATCAAATAGATCTCCAAGAGACCATTGTATTGAGAATCAAAAGAGAGAGAGAAAGCCATCTAGCTACTGCCTACGGACCCGTAGGTCTATGGTGGACTACTCACGCATCATCAAAGAGGCACCAATGAGGATGATGAACCCCTCCGTGATGGTGTTAGATTGGATCTCGCGGTTCTGGAACTTGCGGCAGTTGGAAGTATTTTTCGTCGACTCCTCTAGGGTTTCTGGAATATTTGGGTATTTATAGAGCTCAGAGGCTGTGGAGGGGACTCTCGAGGAGGCCACAACCCACCAGGGCGCGCCAGGGGCCTCTGGCGTGCCCTGGTGTCTTGTGGGCCGCCTAGGCCCCCTTCCGGTTGCTTCTTTGGCCCATTGGCTTCCTTCTGGTCCAAAAAAAATCTCCCAAAAGTTTCTTCGCGATTGGACTCCATTTGGTACTGATATTCTGCGAAGTAAAAAACAGGCAAAAAACAACAACTGGCACTTGGCACTATGTCAATAGGTTAGTCCCAAAAAATGATATAAAGTTGCTATAAAATGATTGTAAAACATCCAAGAATGATAATATAACAGCATGGAACAGTCAAAAATTATGGATACCTTGGAGACATATCAGGACTGCCTCCAGGGTTTTTAGGAGATATTAGAATTTATAGGCCAGAGAGGGGTGTCGGGAGACGTCCGAGGGAGGCACAAGCCATCAAGGCGCGCCCCCCAGGGTGCACCCTATTGGCTTGTGGGACCCTCGTGTGGCTCCCGACCTCCTTCTGAAGTTTCCAGGTCTTCTTTTGGTCCATAAAAAATCATCAAAAAGTTTCGTGGCAATTGGACTTCGTTTTGTACTGTAAACCTGAAAAGTGAAAAACATGCAGAAAACAGCAAGTGGCACTGGGCACTGGGTCAATAGGTTAGTGCTCAAAAATATTATAAATTGGTAAATAAAGACCCAAAAAGTATCCTAGAATGATAATATATCAACATGGAACAATCAAAAATTATAGATACATTGGAGACGTATCAAGCATCCCCAAGCTTAATTCCTGCTCGTCCTCGAGTAGGTAAATGATAAAAATAGAATTTTTGATGTGACATGCTATCGATTATGTAATCTTATGCATGTATGCTCATTGGGAAATGATGAATCAACAAATATTAACATAGCAAAAATTAAAGTGTAAGAAATAAAATCATCAATCTTTCAAAGTATACGATCCTCAAGGAATGTTTACTCCCCATTCATCTTATTATATTAGCAAGGCATGGCTCCATCTTCACCACATTAATACAAATGTCAAGCACCATGGTGTCCAGTCAGGCAATTGGATCGTACTTTTTCAATATGCATCAACTTTTTATTCTTCATGCAATACATGAGCGTGAGCCATTGGGCATAGCATTTAGGTGGAATAGAATATGGTGGTAGATATCAAAGGGGCAAATCGTGGAGAAGGTAGTCTCACATCAACTAGGCGTACCAATGGGCTATGGAGATGCCCATCGATAGATGTCAATGCAAGGAGTAGGGATTGCCATGCAAATGATGCACTAGAGCTATAAGTGTATGAAAGCTCAAATGAATCTAAGTGGGGTGTGCATCCAACTTGCCTTCTCATAAAAACCTCGGGGAAGCCCGTTATAGGAATATACAAGCCAAGTTTGTAATAACGAATAGGTAATTCCCACTAGCATATGAAACTGACATATCATGAGACTCTCTACATGAGGAGTATAGTGCCACTTTGAGGCACAAGTGTGGTAAAAGATTGTAGCAAAGTCCCTTCTCTCATTTTCTCTCATCATTTTTTTATTCAGAATGGTGGGCTCATTTGGCCTCCCCCATCTTTATTTTTCGTCCGGAGTCTCATCCCGACTTGTGGGGGAATCATAGTCTCCATCATCCTTTACTCACTGGGACAATGCTCTAACAATGATGATCATCACACTTGTATTTACTTACAGCTCGATATGGAGAACTGATATGAAGATATGACTCTGTATGAATGCCTCTGGCAGTGTACCAGGATGTGCAATGATCTAGCGTGACATGTATCAAAAATATGATGAATGGTGGCTTTGCCACAAATACAATGTCAGCTCTATATGATCATGCAAAGCAATATGATGATGAACGAACTAGTCATGTGAAGTGACGATGGAATTTGCATGGCAATATATATCAGAATGGCTATGGAAATGCCATGATAGGTAGGTATGGTGGCTGTTTTGAGGAAGATATAATGAGGCTTATGTGCAACAGAGCGTATCATTTCACGGGGTTTGGATGCACCTGCGAAAGTTGTACCGATACTCGAGGTGAGAATGGGCTATGCACGGTACTGAAGAGGCTAGCAAATATGAGAAGGTGAGATTGCGTATGTCCATGGTTTCACATTAGTCATAAAGAACTCATATACTTATTGCAAGGTTTTATTAGTTTTATCATAGATCAAAGTACTACTCGCTTGCCCGAGGAAAGAGGTTGGTAGGAGTTAACCGTCGCGCGCTTCCGACCCGAAACAACACTAGGATTTCAACGAGGAATAGAAATGCTCACGCGTCATCACCATGCCTCTTTAATTTTTAGATGAACAAAAAGCAAACCTTTCTTAATATCGACACTTCTACGGATCAACAATTATGAACTCACACCTTTTTCATATTACCACATCAATATCATTAACCCACAATTTCTCTATATGTGCTACTTGATGGTTTTGATTATCACTCATTGAATACCTAATATTTTTGGACTAGTCTTATGACCCATGCAAATTACCGTCACTATTTATTAAGTCTCAAACAAATATAAGTGAAGAACGAGAGTGAAATTATTCTATAAAATCTATACGCCACCGTGCTCAAAAAGATATAAGTGAAGTACTAGAGCAACTGCTAAGCTCAAAAGATATAAGTGAGTGATAACCCACAAGTATAGGGGATCGCAACAATTTTCGAGGGTAGAGTATTCAACCCAAATTTATAGATTCGACTCAAGGGGAGCCAAAGAATATTTGAGAGTATTAGCAGTTGAGTTGTCAATTCAACCACACCTGGAGATTAAATATCTGTAGCAGAGTGATCAGTAGCACAGTAGTATGATAGTTTTGATAGCAGTAGTAGCAGTAACAGTAACGGTAACAGTGATAGAAATAGTTTTGTAGCAAGTGTAACAGTAGCAGTAGCAATAGTAACTCAGCAATAACAATATGTGGAAAACTCGTAGGCACTGGATCGATGAACTCGTTGGATAATATTCATCATGTAACTGTCATAAACTAGGGCGACACAGAACTAGCTCCGGTTCATAAATGTCATGTAGGCATGTATTATGTAAATAGTCATACGTGCTTATGTAAAGAACTTGCATGACATCTTTTGTCCTACCCTCCCGTGGCAGCGGGGTCCATAAGGAAACTAAGGGATATTAAGGCCTCCTTTTAATAAAGAGCCGGAACAAAGCTGTAAGTGCATCTAGTGCCACCCTTGTTTGGTTTTGGAGTATTGAAGACAAACGTGGTTGAGGGACTAATGTGTTTGTGAGAGTTCACGGGTTAACACGGAGAGAAGTCCCTGGAGTTTCGGTTTAGCCGTCGAAGACGACCCCCAAAAATGTCCGAAGACATTGATGACAACTGAAGCCATTGGTGGTAGACAAAGACTTCCGTCCGAAGACAATGAAACGCGAACACGAAGTCTTTTGGTAGTCTTGTTTCTTCTTTCCCGAGTCATAGGAACCACCATACTGTTAAGTGGGGTCGATGTGATCGAAGTCAGATGCTGACGTGATGCTCAACCCATACCTATATCTTCGAGCGAAGACAATGAGAGGAAATCTCTTCCAGAGTTGGTTGAGTCATCTTTACTTGTAGCCCAAGAAAAGTTGCCGCGTGTGTTTGAAATCCGACCGTTGTGACACATGTCGGTTGGCCGTTGACCCAGGGTCATTTCGGTCATATCAGGTCGGGTTGCCCGCTGGCTATAAATAGCCCACCCCCTCCACCATAAGAAGGTGGCTGCTCAGAGAGAGATACGGCTGTTGTCGTTTTGGAGCAACCCACCTCGAAGACATTGAGAGAGATACATCCTGCGAGGATACACCTAAACACCTGGAGCTAGAGTATTTGAGCATCACCGAAGTCATTCTGTTCTGAGAGAACTGAAGACTTATTACACTAGAAGACTGTGATCTTCCAGACGGTTAGGCGTCTAGGTCTAGAGCAATCCAAGAGTCATTGTGGATCGCTGGGTGACCAAGTTTGTACGGGTTTCGGAAGTCTCCCCTGAAGACTGATACGTCTCCAACTTATCTATAATTTATGAAGTATTCATGCCATGTTTACAATAATTCTATATGATGTTGGTATGATTTTATTAGAACTAACCCGGACTGACGCTGTTTTCAGCAGAGCTACCGTGGTGTTGTTTTTGTGCAGAAATAAAAGTTCTCGGGATGGGCTGAAAATTTACGGAGAATATTTTTGGAAAATATAAAAAATACTGGAGCAAAAAGCTGGGCCAGGAAGTGACCGAGGAGGCCACAAGCCTGGGGGGCGCCTCCCCTAGGGCGCGCCCCTGGCTTGTGGGCCCCTCGAGCACCGCCTTGACGTGAGACCGATGCCAAAAACTACTATCAATCGAGAAACCCCCAGAAAGAAACCTAGATCGGGAGTTCTGCCGCCGCAAGCCTCTAGAGCCACGAAAAACCAATCGGGAGCCCATTCCGGCACCCTGCCGGAGGGGGAAACCATCACCGGAGGCCATCTTGATCATCCCGGCGGTCTCCATGACGAGGAGGGAGTAGTTCACCCTCGGGGCTGAGGGTATGTACCATTAGCTATGTGTTTGATCTCTCTCTCTCGTGTTCTTGAGATGGCACGATCTTGATGTACCGCGAGCTTTATTGATATAGATGAATCATATGGAGTTTTCCCCTCTCTATCTTCTTGTGATGAATTGAGTTTTCCCTTTGAAGTTTTCTTATCGGATTGAGTCTTTAAGGATTTGAGAACACTTGATGTATGTCTTGCGATGGGATATCCGTGGTGACAATGGGATGTTCCATTGATCCACTTGATGTATGTTTTGGTGATCAACTTGCGGGTTCCGTGACCTTGGGAATCTATGCGTAGGGGTTGGCACATGTTTTCGTCTTGACTCTCCGGTAGAAACTTTGGGGCACTCTTTGAAGTTCTTTGTGTTGGATTGAACATGATGAATCTGAAATTGTTTGATGCATATCGTATAATCAAGCCCATGGGTACTTGTGGTGACATTGGAGTATCTAGGTGACATTAGGGTTTTGGTTGATGTGTATCTTAAGGTGTTATTTTAGTAAGAACTCTAGGGCTGTTCATGACACTTATAGGGATAGCTCATAAGATTGATCAGAAAAGATAACTTTGAGGTGGTTTCGTACCCTACAATAATTTCTTCGTTTGTTCTCCGCTATTTGTGACTTTGGAGTGAACTCTTTGTCGCACGTGAGGGATTTACATATGATTCAACTATGTTAGTATTGTTGAGAGAACTTGCACTAGTGAAAGTATGAACCCTAGGCCTTGTTTCTAAGCATTGCAATACCGTTTGTGCTCACTTCTATCATTAGTTACCTTGCTGTTTTTATATTTTCAGATTACAAAAACCTATATCTACCATCCATATTACACTTGTATCACCATCTCTTCGCCGAACTAGTGCACCTATACAATTTACCATTGTATTGGGTGTGTTGGGGACACAAGAGACTCTTTGTTATTTGGTTGCAGGGTTGTTTGAGAGAGACCATCTTCATCCTACGCCTCCCGCGGATTGATAAACCTTAGGTCATCCACTTGAGGGAAATTTGCTACTGTCCTACAAAACTCTACGCTTGGAGGCCCAACACGAGTCTACAAGAAGAAGGTTGTGTAGTAGACATCAAGCTCTTTTCTGGCGCCGTTGCCGGGGAGGTGAGTGCTTGAAGGTATATCTTTAGATCTTGCAATTGAATCTTTTAGTTTCTTGTTTTATCACAAGTTTAGTCTATAAAAGAAAACTACAAAAACAAATATGGAATTGAGGTTGCCTCATATGCTTCATCTTTTTACTGTCTTTCGTGAAAATGATGGAAAAGAAAATTGTGCTCAAGTGTTAGAAGAAGAAGTTATTAAAATGTTTGGCACTAAATATTTGAGTGATGAGCATGATTGCAATGTTGTTAGTATGAATTCTTTGAGTATCCGTAGTACTAATGATGATTGCACTAGTCATGATTAAAAGATTTCTTATAAGCATGTCAATTTTTGTGGAGTGCATAGAGTTTGTGAAGACATGACTAAAAGGGAAGATAGATTTTGTAAGAGGCATAAGTATTTATAAACTAAATGGTTGCAAGAGAGGGTATATGTTTGTGCTGAAAGACTTAATATTTCTCGCCGTCCTTGTGAACTTTGCAATGAAAGTGGTCATTTTAATTTCCAATGTGAATTATTTCATGATCGAATTGTGTCCAAAAATTGTGATAACCTCATTACCCTTGAGCATCATAATGAACTTAGTCTATTTTTGGGGTATGAAGAAATGAAACATAAAACTAAGGATGTTCCAGCTTGGGTTCTCATGAAAATGATTGATTTTGATCTAAATGAAATCTATATGTATTGCGTGGTAAATTGCATTGAGAATACTTATATTGCCAATTACTTAAAGACATGAAAACAAATAGAAGATGAAGAGAATACTAATGAAGGGGAAGAGGTTTCCCAATATCCTCCTATTTTTTCTTATGATGAATCAGGTAACGAGGAGGAGCTTTTTATTCAACCAACCTCTTCAAAAAGAAGCTTGGAGGAATTAAATAAACCCACACATAATGTGGTGAAGAAGAAGAAAAGAAGGAAAAGTAAAGGTAAAGAGGTATCTCTCCCAAATAATGTTGCTCCCATTATTGATAGGCCTCATGAGAATGAATCAAAAATAGTTGTGGAAGATGATACACTTGAGGATGATTTTGTTATGCCTATTGCTTGTTGTAATAATTATGATTGGGAAGATAATGATACTTCTTATAATCTTGAAAATATTTATGGCACCAACTTGGAGGATGACGATAATAATTGCTATACTATTGGTGCTATTCATACTATTAATGATGAGAGTGATTATGTTTATGATATACAAAGCCACAAGCTTGGGGATGCTTTGATTGATGAAAATGACATGTTTGAGAATTTATTTGCTGCAATTAATGTTTGTCTCAAGCTTGGGGATGCTATGCTTAATGAAGATGATCTTTTTATTCCCCCTACTTTGAATGATCAAATTTGTTATAAAGATTGCATGCCTCCTACTTATGATGATTATTGTGATGATACTTATGCGATGAAAAAGAGTGATGATTACTATTATGATACTTGTCATAATTATGAATATCCTTTTACTGAATATTACTCTTTTAATGTGGAACCAATTTGTAGTATTCAATTCTTTTATGATACTCCCACTATTAGTCATGAGAAGAAATTTTCTTGTGTGGAGAGTAGTAAAATTTCTATGCTTGTAGATCATGAAAAGAATGATTTATGTGATAGTTATGTTGTGAAATTCCTTCATGATGCTACTGAAAAATATTATGAGGGAGGAACATATGCTAGTAGGAATTGCAATAATATCAAGTTTCCTCTCTATGTGTTCAAAGTTTTGAAGTTATGCTTGTTTTGCCTTCCTATGCTAGTTGATTCTTGTTCCCATAAATTGTTTGATCACAAAATCCCTATGCATAGGAAGTGGGTTAGACTTAAATATGCTTGTCATGAGATTCATGATGCTCTTTTGCATGCCTCAATTATTATTCCTATGTGAGCATCATTGAAATCATCATGCCTAGCTAAAAGGCATTAAAGAAAAGCGCTTGTTGGGAGACAACCCAATATTTACCCCTTCTGTTTTGGTGTGTTCACATGATTAAGCTACTGTATTAATCATGTTTTGTGTCTTTTATTTCAATAAACTGCCAAGTAAAGCCTTTGGGATGACTCACAAGATGAGTAGAATTGATGTTGAACCAAAACATAAACTTTTGACTCCAGTACAGGAATTTTAATTTTTTACTGGAGCGTGATAATGATCTGAAATTTTTACACAGTCTTTATATACAAATTCTTCAGGTTTTAATAATTTTTCAGAATTTTTAGAGACATGGAAGTATGGTTACACTACCGATTTTCACAGACTGTTCTGTTTTTAACAGATTCTGTTTTGCATGCATAGTTTGCTTGTTTTAGTGTTTCCATAGCTTATATTTAGTTGTATAAATTATGGGAATAATAGAATACAGTAGGTATAATGTGGGGGAAATTATGAATCTTGTCTTGACAGTACCTAAGTGAATTATCTTTATTTATTATACTAACCCTTCTCACGAAGTTCCGTTAAGTTTTGTGTGATTGAAGTTTTCAAGTTTTGGGTGAGACACCGATATGAGGAGAATAAGGAGTGAAAAGAACCTAAGCTTGGGGATGCCCAAGTCACCCCCAAAGTAATATCCAAGGAAGACTCAAGCGCCTAAGCTTGGGGATGCCCCGGAAGGCATCCCCTCTTTCGTCTTCAACACTATCGGTATATCTTACTTGGAGCTATATTTTTATTCGTCACATGATATGAGTTTTGCTTGGAGCGTCATTTTATTTTGTTGTTCTCTATTAGGTGTTATTTATAATCTTGTTTTTCAATAAAAAGTTCCAAGAATTGCCTTTAGGATGCTTGCATTGCATGTTTGATGTGTGCTGTGTAAGAACAGAAACTTTTGCTATAGTGTTTGAATTTTCATATTTTACTGGAACGTGGAAAGTTTCTGAAATTTTTACACAGAGTTTTCATATAAATTATTTAGCATGTCCTAAATTTTCATAATTTGTTGAGTTACAGAAGTACACTGTTTTCATAAATTGCTACAGACTGTTCTGTTTGGACAGATTGCTGTCATAGTTTTGTTATCTACTTATCCTATAGTTTCCATAGCCTATATTGGTAGATATAAATTGTGGAGATGATAGTAAACAGTAGATGATGTTTGAAAATTATTATGCAACTTGTCTTGGCAGTACATAAAGAGTTGATTTATTATTATGTGTACTAACCTATCTCACGAGTTCTTTTTGAGTTTTTGTGTGGATGAAGTTTTTGAGAATAGGTGAAACCATGATATGAGGGAATTGAACGAGATACAAAAGCTCAAGCTTGGGGATGCCCAAGGCACCATAAGTAAATATTTCAAGAAGTCTCAAGCATCTAAGCTTGGGGATGCTACGCATCCCACCTCTCTTCATCAACAATTATCGGTTAGCCTATGTTGAGCCTAAATTTTTATTCGTTCACATGATGCGTGCTATTCTTGGAGTGCTATTTTTCTTTTGCTTGCTGTTTAAATAAAATACTCAGATCTGAAAATATTTATTGAGAGAGAGAGAGTCCTCACATAGCTACTTAATTGTTTGACTACTCATTGATCTTCACTTATATCTTTTGAGAGTAGCTTGTCATTTCCTCTCATGCTTCACTTATACTTTTTTGAGGGATGAAATCTTTATGCTCATGTGCTTCACTTAAATTTGTTTGAGCTTGCCAAAAAGAAATAGCAATATATGAAACTAGTCCCAAAGTGATAGATATCCAAGGAGGATATAATAAAAATTTCATGAAGATCATTGGACAAATTAAACTTGATTCCTTGTAATAGTTTTGAAACATGATGATAGTAATATGTGAGTCATGTTAGTGAGTAATTATGCTTAGTAGGAATATTGGTGTTAAGGTTTGTGATTCCCTATGCATGCACGAAAGTCAATAGTTATGCAATGAAGTTACATCCTACTTGTGGTGCATTATTCGGTGTTAGTTATGTTCAATGCTCACTTATGTGAATTTTTGTTTCTTGGCTTGGTTGCTTCCCAATCTATTTGCTAGCCTCCATTTGTACTAAGTAGAAATACTACTTGTGCATCCAAAATCCTTAAACCAATTTTTGCCTTATGAGTCCACCATACCTTCCTATATGCGGTATTTCCATGCCGTTCCAAGTAAATTTGTATGTGCCATCTCTAAATTTTCAAAATAAATTTTCTCTTTTGTGTGCCCGTACCGCTCATGAAACGGTGGGGAGTATCCAATATTTTTCCATGCTAGGTGTGTTATTCTCACGATATGTGTTGATTCACTATCATTCACGAGAAAGTGGCTGGTATTCGGGATGCCCAGTTCCATGCTCAAAGTTCAAATCAAAATATAATGAAACAAAACTTCCCCAGGATTGTTGTTTGTATGGACGGTACCCGTGGATTCGGCTCGCCGTGGAGTGTGATTGATTGGTGGAGGGGGAGTAAAAACTTTACCATTCTGTTTGGGAACCGCCTATAATGTATCTAGCATGGAAAGTATTGAGAGCTACTTTGTCGTTTTCGTTGACAGGAAAAGCATGCCACTCAAAAAAAAATTATCTCTCTCAATTTAAACCTTGAGCTATGGCACCTCTACAAATCCCTACTTCCCTCTGCGAAGGGCCTATCTATTTACTTTATGCAATTTTTATTTTTGCTTTGAGTCTCCATCTTCTCTTATAAGCACCAACTAGGGGGCACTATGATCGTACTTGAGCATTGGGCATAGCTATTATTTGAGTGTGTTTCATGAATGGATCAATGATTGAGCATGATGGGCTAGGGATAACTTTCTTTAGTGTTGATATTTTGAAAGACATGGTTGCTTGTTGACATGCTTGAGTATTGAAGTCATTATGTTAAAACTAGACTGTTGCTTTGAATCATTTACAAGTCCAAATGTCCATGCTATACAAAGAAGAATAGAATATGATGAAAATGTTTGCTAGCATTCACACTTCATAAATTATTTCTTTTATCATTTACTTACTCGAGGACGAGCAGGAATTAAGCTTGGGGATGCTGATACGTCTCCAACGTATCTATAATTTATGAAGTATTCATGCCATGTTTACAATAATTCTATATGATGTTGGTATGATTTTATTAGAACTAACCCGGACTGACGCTGTTTTCAGCAGAGCTACCGTGGTGTTGTTTTTGTGCAGAAATAAAAGTTCTCGGAATGGGATGAAAATTTACGAAGAATATTTTTGGAAAATATAAAAAATATTGGAGCAAAAAGCTGGGCCAGGAAGTGACCGAGGAGGCCACAAGCCTGGGGGGCGCCCCCTCCCTAGGGCGCGCCCCCCTGGCTTGTGGGCCCCTCGAGCACCGCCTTGACGTGAGACCGACGCCAAAAACTCCTATAAATCGAGAAACCCCCAGATAGAAACCTAGATCGGGAGTTCCGCCGCCGCAAGCCTCCAGAGCCACGAAAAACCAATCGGGAGCCCGTTCCGGCACCCTGCCGAAGGGGGAAACCATCACCGGAGGCCATCTTCATCATCCCGGCGGTCTCCATGACGAGGAGGGAGTAGTTCACCCTCGGGGCTGAGGGTATGTACCAGTAGCTATGTGTTTGATCTCTCTCTCTCGTGTTCTTGAGATGGCACAATCTTGATGTACCGCGAGCTTTATTGATATAGATGAATCATATGGAGTTTTCCCCTCTCTATCTTCTTGTGATGAATTGAGTTTTCCCTTTGAAGTTTTCTTATCGGATTGAGTCTTTAAGGATTTGAGAACACTTGATGTATGTCTTGCGATGGGATATCCGTGGTGACAATGGGATGTTCCATTGATCCACTTGATGTATGTTTTGGTGATCAACTTGCGGGTTCCATGACCTTGGGTATCTATGCATAGGGGTTGGCACATGTTTTCATCTTGACTCTCCGGTAGAAACTTTGGGGCACTCTTTGAAGTTCTTTGTGTTGGATTGAACATGATGAATCTGAAATTGTGTGATGCATATCGTATAATCAAGCCCATGGGTACTTGTGGTGACATTGGAGTATCTAGGTGACATTAGGGTTTTGGTTGATGTGTATCTTAAGGTGTTATTTTAGTACGAACTCTAGGGCTGTTCGTGACACTTATAGGGATATCTCATAAGATTGATCAGAAAAGATAACTTTGAGGTGGTTTCGTACCCTACAATAATTTCTTCGTTTGTTCTCCGCTATTTGTGACTTTGGAGTGAACTCTTTGTTGCACGTGAGGGATTTACATATGATTCAACTATGTTAGTATTGTTGAGAGAACTTGCACTAGTGAAAGTATGAACCCTAGGCCTTGTTTCTAAGCATTGCAATACCGTTTGTGCTCACTTCTATCATTAGTTACCTTGCTGTTTTTATATTTTCAGATTACAAAAACCTATATCTACCATCCATATTACACTTGTATCACCATCTCTTCGCCGAACTAGTGCACCTATACAATTTACCATTGTATTGGGTGTGTTGGGGACACAAGAGACTCTTTGTTATTTGGTTGCAGGGTTGTTTGAGAGAGACCATCTTCATCCTATGCCTCCCACGGATTGATAAACCTTAGGTCATCCACTTGAGGGAAATTTGCTACTGTCCTACAAAACTCTGCGCTTGGAGGCCCAACACGAGTCTACAAGAAGAAGGTTGTGTAGTAGACATCAAAGACTTACCAGAGTGATTGAGCGTTGTCTAAGTGACTTTGACTTAAGGGGAATAAGGTGAAGATGAGGTCTTCTGAGTTCAATCTCAGCCTCCCTAACCAGACGTACAGTTGTCACAGCAACTGGAACTGGTCCAACAAATCCTGTGTCTTCGTCAAGCAACTGGTTCTATCCTTCACTCTTACATTCCTGTTCTGAATCGTGAAGCCTTTCCCTGTTCATCACTGAAGACTCATCTTGAAGGCATTCATGCGTGCTGTTTATCTTCGTACTGTCTAAGTTTATCTTCGACTCATCTTATTGTGCATGATGCTAAAGCTTAACATGTTTGTATGTTTGCACTATGATGCATGCCTAGATTAGATTCTTGATTATATCCCTACCTGATCCTGTTTACGTTTCTGCACTATTCAAATACATTCATCGTTTCGAAGACTTTCATAAAAATCGCCTATTCACCCCCCCTCTAGTCGATAACTAGCACTTTCAATTGGTATCAGAGCTTGGTACTCCCTTGTTCTGTGTTTCGGTTTAACCACCGTGGAGTTTTAGCTATGTCGACTGCAGGGATAATCAAGGTCTCCACTGCGTGCCCGGTCTTCGATGGCACTGACTATCCCTACTGGAAGAACAAGATGCGCATGCATCTCGAAGCCATTGACAACGACCTATGGTATGTCGTCATGGTGGGCATTCCCGACATTGGCGAAGGTGTTACTGCTGCTGATGTGAAGAGGTTCGCACAACTCGACTCCACCGCCAAGAACATCATCTGTAGTCATCTGACCAAAGGACAGTATGGTCGTGTGAGTGCACTTAACACTGCTAAGCAAATCTGGGAATGGCTGTCCAAAGTGAATGAAGGTGTCTCGTCTCAAAGAGACTCTTGTGTTGATGTGCTTCGCAACCTATTCAACCGCTTCAAGAGACTCGACAACGAAAATGTTCAGCTCACATTTGATCGACTCACCGACATCTCAAATGAGCTTAATGCACTTGGCGCCACTGATATCACCAAACATGAAGTCGTGAAGAAGGTACTCAGATCGCTTGACAGTTCCTTTGATACTCTCGCACTCATGATCCAAGAGCGTCCTGACTTCAAGAGTTTGGATCCAGCTGATATACTCGAGAGGTTGAACACCCACGAATTCCAACAAGCTGAGAAAAGAGATATCTACGGACCAAGCTACAGTCGCTCCCGTGCATTGAAGGTCAAAGTTGTGTCTTCATCTGAAGACAACTCTGAATGTAGTTCTGATGGTACTGAAGACTTTGGAAAGGAACTTGCCTTGCTTGTCAGAAAGTTTCGGAAGTTTGCCAAGTCAAAGCGCTACGCAAAATCTTCAAAGCGCGATTCCAAGAGGTCTGGTGAAATGTCTTCAAGAGACAGCACGAAGCAAACCTGTCATAAGTGCAAGAAAGTTGGCCATTTCATCGCTGATTGTCCTCGATGGGAGAAGGAATCCAAGAAGAAGAGCAAGGACTATGACTCCGATGACAAGAAGAAGAAGAAGTATGCAAAGTCTTCATCACACAAGAAGAGTTCATCTGTCAAGGCACATGCGTTCATCGGAAAGGAGATGGATTCACTGTCTGAATCTGGTTCAGAAGTTGAGGAAGCATCTGAGGAGGAATCAGACACTGAAGTAGCTGGATTAGCAATGGCTTCGGAATATCTCTCCACCTCTGTCTTCGAACCCGAAGATAATGATCTTTTCTTCAACAACAAAGCCGGTGATGACGATGCTACTCCAGCCTACTGCTTCATAGCAAAAGCCTCCAAGGTATCCTCAAAATCCTCATGTCATGACTCTAAATCTGAAGCTGAATCTGATAATGACAAGAAACCTAGCTATGCTAAACTTGTAAAATTGCCACCAAGCAACAACATGCCATGGAGAAAATGCAAACTACTCTAGACAAAAGCGATGACCTGTTACGCGAAGAGATGAGTCTGAACGAAACTATGGCTGAAGACATGCGTAGTCTTCATTCAAGGTTTGAGGATCTCCAAAGTCGTCATGATGCCCTCTCAACTGATCATGAAAAGCTTTCTCTTGAATATCTTCAGAAGGAGATTAATCTATAAAAGTTGAGGGAAGCACTTGATGACCTACGGAAGGAAAACGACTCACTCCTAGCAGAGCAGATCAGTACCGCTCAGGATGAATTTAATGCTCCATGCTTAAAGTGTATTGCACGTGAAGCTAATGATTCAACTGCTGAATGTTCAAATGCTTCTGAAAATGCTTTATCTTCAACTATATCTGTGGCACCTAACCCCTCATCTGAGGAAGCCACTGCTATCACTGATGACAATGACAGGTTGAAGACATTGCTTGAAACTGGCATGTACAATAGTCTGAAAGGGCATCAGATTCTTTGTGATGTCCTGAAGAAGACTATACTAAACAAAAACACTAGGAAAGAGGGTGTAGGTTTTGAAAGAAACCTCAATGTTGATGGATCCTACTGGACACCTGAGCAGTACCCCAAAACCACATGGGTTGCTGCAAAAGGTCCTTCAGTTGATCATTCCACATTATCAGGCTTCAACTGTGCGAATCCTCTCATTATTGATGAATCCTTTGATTCCAATTATAAATTGTTCAAATGTCAAAATGGTGAAGTGTTTGCCAGATTTATTGGAACTAACTGCAGGAATGGTTCTCCTATGAAGAAGATCTGGGTTCCCAAATGTCTTCTTGAAAAGCTTCGCGTGAATGTCTTGACGACATCTCACAAGAAGAAGACAAACTCTGGATCAATGTCTTCGAGAAGATGTAAGTCTTCATATGTTGGCACTAACCATTCTGTTTCGCAGGAAAAGACTCATATGACTCATGAATACGTATACAATGGCATGAACCGCTATGTTCATCCAACCAAGAACTTCTCTGCTTATTCATTTGAGTACACAAACCCTCCTGTGAAACGTACTATTAGGGCATCTTTGCCTAAATTCTCTGATGCTGCCTTATGTCTTATTGCTTCTAAGCCACCCCTTCGCATGTGGGTGGTCAAGAAGAACTAATATCTTGTATGCAGCATCGGGTCTCCAGATAGGACGAAGCCTATCCAGAAGATCATCTCTAGGGACCCGAAAACATTCTTGTCTGAACGCAAGAAAACTAATGCACACCTCATTCAGATTACCTACCATTGTCAACTGTTGTATCCTCATCTTAGCATGATACTCCTACATGCTTTGGTGAACTCGACTAATTCTCAATGCAGGAAGACAAATCCAATACCACTGAATGAATTATGGACAGTGGATGCACAAGTCATATGACGGGTGATCGAAGCCTATTGATGGAGCAAACTCTTCGACCTCCAACAAAAGATCACATCATTTTTGCTGACAAGAGCAGCAGCAAAGTGCTAGGGCTGGGTAGAGTTGCTATCTCAAGGGACCGGCACATGGAAAACTTCATGCTTGTCGAATCCCTTGGGTACAACTTGATGTCTGTCTCAATGCTCTGTGACTTAGATATGCTTGTCATCTTCGGAAAATTTCGATGTGTGGTACTAATGACCTCTGACAAAACCAAAGTCTTCAAAGGTTTTCGAAGAGGTGATTTGTACATGGTAGACTTCTCTGCAGGACCACAGGTTGCCTCATGTCTTCTAGCAAAAGCTTCGGAGTGCTGGCTATGGCACAGAAGGCTAGGGCATGGTGGGATGAGGAACTTGCACACACTCACCAAGTAGAAGCTCATCATTGGCGTCGAGGGTGTCAAGTTCAAGAAGGACCACCTATGTGGTGCCTGTGAAGCCGGGAAGATGACCAGGGCCAAGCACCCCTCGAAGACAATCATGACGACCTCACGTCCCTTCGATCTGCTACACATGGACTTATTTGGCCCTACTCACTATTCCACCTTCTCTACCACTGCAAATCTATATGGCTTTGTGATCGTTGATGACTATTCTCGATTCACTTGGGTGCATATCATTCTTTACAAATCTGAAGTGCAGGATGTCTTCAGGCGCTTCGCAAATAGGTGTATGAACAACTACAACATCAAGATCAAGCACATCAGGAGTGACAATGGCACTGAATTCAAGAACACAGGCCTAGACACCTTTCTTGATACCCTTTGCATCACTCATGAGTTCTCTGCTCCATATACTCCTCAGCAGAATGGTGTCGTGGAGCGCAAGAACAGAACTCTTATTGAGATGGCTCGCACCATGCTTGATGAATACAAGACACCACGGAATCTATGGCCTGAAGCCATTGATACTGCATGTCACATCATCAACAGAGTTTATCTTCACAAGTTCTTCAAGAAAACATCATATGAGCTTCTCACTGGTAAGAAACCCAATGTAAGTTACTTCAAAGTCTTTGGTGCAAGATGCTGGATAAGGGATCCACACCACACTTCTAAATTTGCAACAAAAGCACATGAGGGTTTCATGCTTGGTTATGGAAAGGATTCGCACACTTACAGGGTCTTCAACATCCTTCACAACAAGGTTGTTGAAACTGTAGATGTGCGATTCGATGAAACTAATGGCTCGCAAAGAGAGCACCTGCCTCCTGTGCTAGATGAACTACCTCCTGATGAAGCTATTCGACTGATGGGCACTGGAGAAATCGTGCATGAAGAACCTCTGGATGTAGAAGAAGTCATCATTCCTCCATCTACTCAGCGCGAAGACAATGCTGAGCCCGAAGACAATGCTGCTGATGAAGACAATACTCAGCAGCCCGAACAAAGTCTTCGCCCTGCTCATCCACGTGTGGCAAATGAAGTCCAAATTTAGAGAATGCTTGACAGCATAAATGCACCAGGTCCACTTACTCGCTCAAGAGCTACTCAACTGGCTAACCTTTGTGGGAACTTTGCTTTTGTATCTATCACAGAACCCACAAAAGTAGATGAAGCCTTCAAGGAACCCGAATGGATTCAAGCCATGCAGGAAGAGCTTCACCAGTTCGAGCTGAACAATGTGTGGGAGCTCGTAAAGCGTCCTGATCCAAGGAAGCACAACATCATCGGTACCAAGTGGATCTTCCGCAACAAGCAAGATGAGTCCGGTCAAGTTGTCAGAAACAAGGCCAGACTTGTGACCCAAGGTTACACACAGGTTGAGGGTATTGACTTCGGTGAAACCTTTGCACCTGTCACTAGACTCGAAGCCATTCGTATACTGCTTGCTTATGCTAACCATCATGACATATGCTTATATCAAATGGATGTCAAAAGTGCATTCCTCAATGCTAAGATTGAGGAAGAAGTATATGTTGCTCAGCCCCCAGGGTTTGAAGATCCAAAGCATCCAGACAAAGTCTTCAAGCTCAACAAGGCACTCTATGGCCTCAAGCAAGCACCAAGAGCTTGGTATGACACACTCAAGGAATTTCTCAAGAAGAAAGGCTTCAAACCTGGTTCACTCGATCCCACTCTCTTCACTAAATCCTATGATGATGAACTGTTTGTATGCCAAATATATGTGGACGGCATTATCTTCGGTTATACCAACAGCAAATACAGTGATGAGTTTGCTTATATGATGCAAGAAAAATATCAAATGTCGATGATGGGAGAACTAAAGTTCTTCCTAGGGCTTCAAATTCGACAACAACCAAATGGCATCTTCATATCTCAGGAGAAGTACCTCAAGGATTGCCTCAAGAAATTCGGCATGAATGAAGCCAAAGGTTACAAGACACCAATGCCTACCAATGGACACCTCTGCACTGACGAAAATGGTAAAGATTTTGATCAGAAGGTATATCGCTCCATGATTGGATCGTTGTTGTACTTATGTGCATCTAGGCCAGATATAATGCTTAGCATTTGCATGTGCGCTCGATTTCAAGCGGCACCAAAGGAGTCGCATCACCTTGCTGTGAAGCGAATACTTAGATATCTGGCTCACACCCCAACACTAGGATTATGGTATCCAAAGGGTTCGAAGTTCGAGCTGATTGGCTATTCAGATTCTGACTTCACTGGCGACAGAGTTGATCGCAAGTCTACATCAGGGACTTGTCACTTTCTGGGACGATCTCTAGTGTGTTGGTCTTCGAAGAAGCAGAACTGTGTTTCACTCTCCACTGCCGAAGCCGAATACATTGCTGCTGGTGCATGCTGCACTCAGCTTCTCTGGATGAAGCAAACACTCAAGGACTACGGCATCAACCTGAAGCATCTACCTCTCTACTGCGACAATGAGAGTGCAATCAAGATCTCCCACAACCCCGTACAACATTCGAAGACAAAGCACATTCAGATACGACATCATTTTCTTCGGGATCACGTGATGAAGGGCGACATCAACATCAAGCATGCTGACACTGAAGATCAACTGGCAGACATCTTCACGAAGCCTTTGGATGAGAAGAGGTTTTGCAAGTTGTGGTGTGAGCTAAATATCTTAGAATCCTCAAATGTCCTTTGAATGGGAATACATCCTAACGCTTATGCATGTTGATGACTTTGATGCACAACACACGAAGTAACGTATGTCTTCAATTCATGAAGACTTACAATCTGAGTGTGAATACATTAACAAAGAATATGACTTCAGAGCGCCACAATAATTGTGCGCCGTGTTTGAGTCAAACATTCTTATACGGTGGGTAACGCCACCAACCAAACTCGAAGACATTGCTTCCTTTTCATCTAATTGTCTTTTATCTCATCTTCTTCACATGTCTTCGAGAGTTGAATGTCTTCGGAACATAGTTTATATGTGTTTCAGTTGAAAAATATTTGCAGATCTACATTTGGATTGGAGCTTTGTCCTATAGCTTTGTCTTCAACTTTTTCCTAGGAAAATGTGATTGGACCCGACATTCTCTTCTATTCTTCCTCGTCCAAGTCTGTTCTAATCCAGTCATATGCATTCTATATTGACACGTGTTGACTGTCTTCTCTGTGTCCTTGACAGTTGAAGACAAATCAACCACATATTTAATTCTCAAATCTCAACTGTCTCCGCATTATTAGCAACAACTCCCGCGCCGCCGCTTCGATTATGGTAGTGGGTTGTCAGGTGGGTTGCATGTATGCCACGTATCCACATAAACCGAGGAGTCAGGGGCATATCCGTCCAACTTGTTCGGAGGTTTCCACACCCTATAAGTACAGGTTAACCCCCTTCCATTATTACTTTCCCCTTCCTCCGCCACCCACGTGCTCAAAACCCTAGCGCCATCGCTGGATTCCATCGCCGCCGGAGACGAAGTGCTTCGCTGCCATGCCTTCTTCGACGACGTACTCACGCCGGCCGCGTTCATCCTCCGCTCGCCGCCGCCGTAGCTGTCTGCCTCCACCAAGTTAGGGTGAGGCAGATCGAACTGCTTGGCTTCTCCGCCTCGTCAAGCTGTTCGTCGTGTTCCTCCTTGCGGTAAATAAAAAGCTATTTTTTACCGCATGTTTGATCTGAAATTTCTACTGAAAATTGTCGGTTGTTGTTTCTTCACTCTCCACTCAACCGCATATAGATCTAGATCTCTATTTTGCCAAATACCTTCACTTTTTATCTGAAGATTGGTTTGATTCCTCACTTGTACGATTCCTTGGACTTGTACAAATTTGAAATCACCATATAAGCTATAAAAGTGAATGTCTTCGGTAAAAGGTCAATGTCTTCTAAACACAGTGCTATATTCCAAATCTTTTGAGAATGCATATGACCTCTCCTCTTCCCTCGCGTCTCTAACTCTTTCACAGGTACATGTCCGCAGTAGAATCGCTAGGATCTCATAGTCTGAATTCATTTGCAGACTACTTCCAGATTCATCTGGAATCCTCTGGTGCGTGCTCACACTTGAACACTCCTGTGAAGCCTTTGTTGAAGCCTTTGTCAAAACCAATGGCTGATAACAATCCAGTCAAGAAGGGAGGGAAGCAGAGACATAAGAATACAACTAAAGATCTTCCTCCAGCGCTCTATGAGCAATACAAGTCAGATGAGGAAGAAACATATACACAGCGCAAGAATAGAATCCAATGGATTCGAAGATATTGGAGTGAAGAATGGTTTAATTACCACTTTGTGACTGCTGAGTATGCTGCAAAATGTGCTAAAAAGGCATCATGGAGAGACATCATTTACAGAAATCTTCATCCAAAGACTAAGGTTGAAGCCATCAATATGGGCTTCTATCCATGAATGCTCAGGCCCCCAATGCCCAGCAATCCTCATTCATCGAGCATTCGTGGCCCAGATCCTACACAGTCTGACTCAGATGAAGATGATGAAGAGCATCCACCAGCATCAAGGCCGAAGCCTCTGAAGAAGTCAAAAGCTTCAAAGCCTCCCAAGCCATCTGTCCACTCACCTCAGGCTTCGCGCTTTCCCACTGATAATCCAGAAGAGCCTGAGGAAGAAGATAGCCTTCATAGGCGTATGAAAAGGAAAGCTGTTACATCCAGAGGTCCGAAGCCTACTCTGTCACTAATGGACGCATCAAATATGATTGAACTGTCTGACGATGAGTTCGATGAAGAAGCCTTAGCTAGGCTCATCCAGCAGAAAGAAGAGGAAGCCAAAAGACTTGAAGACTTACCTCTGTTTGATCCTGTCATCTTTGAACACTTCATTGATGAATGGTTCGCCGATCCCTCTCTCAGCATTGATGCACTTCAGCTCCCAATTGGCCTAAGTGTCACGTTCCAAGGTCTTGTGAACGAGGAACTGGCTGTGGCTCAGAAGGCCAAGCAAATGAAGGCCAAGATCAGCCATGAAAAGGAGCTCTTCAAGCAAAATGTGCACAGACTCACCGCCGAGCAGATCAAGGAATATCAGCTGATGATGACAGATCTCAAGGCTGCCTTCGAGAAGCGATGTGAAGTTGTCAAGGGAGCCCTTGCGCGCCTCAAGAGAAAGACTGCTATCATGGTCCAGGCTCACAATGACATGCTGAAGAGAAAAGCACTTGGCCAGCCCGCACTTGCTCCCGAAATCATTGCACGCTCCAGGCAAGCTTCGATGTCTTCGGATGTGCCTTCTCCTACACCATCTGTGCACCGAGGCATTGAATTTCCTGCTGGCTTCTCCAGTCCTCGTGCACCTCCGTCTTCCTCTGCTGTTGATAGCAAGAAGACCAAGAAAGCTGAAGCCGAAGCCAAGAAGCGCAAGGCAGCTGCCTCTGAAGCCCAACCTCTGAAGTGCTTGAAGACAAGAAAATCAAAGTCTTCAGAGCCAGCACAAGACACAACACCAGTTTCCCCTACTGCTTCGTTATCAACCCCCGCTCCTCAACTAGAGCCACTGGTCATCAAGCCAATCTCTATGGCTCCTCCCACCTCAGAAAACTTAGAAAGAAGAGTTGTTCTGCATGATTCTGCTTCCACAGAGACTCGGAATCCAGAAGATACCCCAGCTGCTGAAGACACTGCAGCAGCTGAAGATTTTGCTCATGACGACATTGGTCCTGAAGCCAATGTTGAACCAGAATATGTTCCACAGGTGGACGCGCCAATAGCCTCCTCCCCACAGCCAACAAGTGAATTTGTGGATATTGGGACTCCCCTCCGTCCAGGAACTACTGAAGATGAATCCCGTACTCCATCACCACCCTTCTTCCCACCAGTGTCCGCCTCACCAGAATCTCCATTTGCTCCAGATGAGATTGACGCCACCACTCGCACTTCCCCACTCAAACGTCTTTGTCGAGGCCTTCGCGCTCTCATGTCTCCTATTCCCGAAGATGAAGTACGAGTTTCACCGACTGCACCAGTCGAAGGAGTACTGCTGATTGAAGATGTACCTCCAAGTCAACCTGCAACAGACAATACGGCAGCTGAAGACAATGCTGCCGATGCCACTATGGGCGTTGCCAATGCCCCCTCCCCAGATGAACCTCCTGTTCCTGCCACGCCATCAACTGAAGACAATGAGGACAACATTGTGATGGCTCGCAATAGGGAAGGAGAGATGGTTCCTATCAGATGGCCTCGTCTGGTTGCACCACCAAGGATGGGACCACAGTATGAGTTCCACCTTGATCGGCGCCCCAACGTCATGAATCCCATGCCGTGTCTTCCATGTCTTCGCCAGTCAGGCCCAGCAAGACCCTTAGTCTTCGAGTTGGAAAGGCTTCGACTGAACAACACCTTCTTCAACTCTGAACGCAATCCATACAAGCATGCAAGGATACAGTCTGACAGGTTCTGGAGTGCTCCACAACGTCAGTACTACATGTGTGTGCTTTACGGTCAGAACATGATCTTTCCCCACAAACATCTCAGTTTTGAAGCTATGAAAGGTCTTCCCTGTTATGATCAAGCACTGGACTGTCTTCGCGATGTGGGTCTCCTGCCTTTCTGCACTGACCATGAAGACTAGAATGAGGAGCTCATCCTCCAGTTCTACGCAACTCTCCACATCTCTGGCTTCGGTCGTGACTTGAACACATGGCAGCTGGAGTTTATGATAAGGGATGAGCATATTACTGCTTCACCACTGAATTTCTTTCCTGCAACACCCCTTGCCGCCTCTGGTGAAGAGTTGGATCCTCGCTCTGAAGCCTATGAGATTGCCACTCGAAGCCTCTTCCAAATGCGAGAAACCAACATGACTGAAATGCTAACTATGATGAAGCCTTTGGCTAGAGATGCAGAATTGCCCACCTCCTTCTTTGTGGATGATCTTCAGTACTTGCCCAGGACTATCTATCACATTCTTCGGCACACTATCTGGCCGATTAAGGGGCACAACTCATCTCACAAGATTGAAGGGCCTCTGAAGACATTGCTCTACAACATTGAATATGGCATCAGGTTCAATCTTCAAGACTTATTTCTACGCAACCTTGCTGCAAATGGTTTCAATGTCCTCGAGCCAAAGATATATGCTCCCTGGATCATGCGCTTCATCAAGTACAGAACCAACACCAGGTTTCATCCTTCTACTCGCAACCATGGCGTTTATCTTCCAGATATTGAAGTTGTGCCAGCAGATCTTTATCCATCCAAGAGCAACAATCCTATTGTCAAAGGCACTAGTGGCACTGCTGATATTGAAGGTCTTCACATTCCTTCTGATCCATCAAGGGCAAGACTGATTGGTGCATTTCGCCAGCCAAGATCCGGTGCTACCAACACCAAAGCCACTGCTAGCACTCTGCCTCGTCAACACCTGCCAAGGAGAGAGTGTGCCCTCACTGATCGTGAACTTCTTGTTTCACTGATTCAAAGGCAAGACAAGCACCATGAATGAACTCGGTGCCAGATGCATGCCATGATGCAAGATATCAATCATGTTCGCAACCTTGCCACCAAGAATGCCTTTGTGGCTTATGAAACCAGTCGCCGCTCATGGAGGACTCTCACTATGCTAGCTCCTGAAGATGAGCTTCGAGAAGATGGCTTTCATCCCCGCTACAGATTTGGTGCACCACCTCCCAGTGCGGAAAAATGGCGCAAGACCCCATCCCTCGAAGACAGTGATTACTCTTCTTCGGCTCCCTCCGCCAACGCCAGGCTCGCAGATGAAGCTGATGATGCCACCTCTCTGCCTCCCTCGACTCGGCGTCGCGGCACTGCACTAGCCTCCTCTGCACCAGCTCCCCGCGACCCTGCTGCACCTTCTTCATCGACACCTGCTGGGAACATTTAGTTCTTCCATGTCTTCGTCCCTTTTTGGTCATTCGATGACAAAGGGGGAGAAGCATTGGATGATAGTCTTCAAGCGGGTCTGCTAATAAGGGTTGGGTGTTATTTTTGCTAAGTTTACAACTCTCGTTTCTGAACATTTGCTGCTTTGGGTTGTAAAACTTAAGTCCTGATGGACGTCTGCACTTTATGTTTACCGTACTCTTTGGCGCTTCTTACCAGTTATTTTATACGCTCGAAGTCATTCTGCAGACGCCCATTTTTCATCATGCATTTCATTATCTTTGACATATCTGTTAATGCATAGTGATTGGATTACAAGGTATAGGGGGAGTTCTCCACAAACTACAACCTGCCATGTGCATTTGCATTCAAAGAAAAAATTTCATATGCACATCTTCAGGGGGAGCTCTCTATATCTTGTAATCAAAATCTTCGAAACCTTATCTTCACATATCTTTTATCCCCGTTGAAAACTTCAACCAGTTTGTCATCAATCACCAAAAAGGGGGAGATTGTAGGTGCATCTAGTGCCACCCTTGTTTGGTTTTGGAGTATTGAAGACAAACGTGGTTGAGGGACTAATGTGTTTGTGAGAGTTCACAGGTTAACACAGAGAGAAGTCCCTAGATTTTCGGTTTAGCTGTCGAAGACGACCCCCCAAAATGTCCGAAGACATTGATGACGGCTGAAGCCATTGGTGGTAGATGAAGACTTTCGTCCGAAGACAATGAAACGCGAAGACGAAGTCTTTTGGTAGTCTTGTTTCTTCTTTCTTGAGTCATAGGAACCACCGTACTATTAAGTGGGGTCGATGTGATCGAAGTCAGATGCTGACGTGATGCTCAACCCATACCCATGTCTTCGAGCGAAGACAATGAGAGGAAATCTCTTCCAGAGTTGGTTGAGTCATCTTTACTTGTAGCCCAAGAAAAGCTGTCGCGTGTGTTTGAAATCCGACCGTTGTGACACGTGTCGGTTGGCCGTTGACCCAGGCTCATTTCGGTCATATCAGGTCGAGTTGCCCGCTGGCTATAAATAGCCCACCCCCTCCACCATAAGAAGGTGGCTGCTCAGAGAGAGATACAGTTGTTGTCGTTTTGGAGCAACCCACCTCGAAGACATTGAGAGAGATACATCCTGCGAGGATACACCTAAACACCTAGAGCTAGAGTGTTTGAGCATCACAGAAGTCATTCTGTTATGAGAGAACTGAAGACTTATTACACTTGAAGACTGTGATCTTCTAGACGGTTAGGCGTCTAGGTTTAGAGCAATCCAAGAGTCATTGTGGATCGCCGGGTGACCAAGTTTGTATGGGTTTCGGAAGTCTCCCCTGAAGACTTACCAGAGTGATTGAGCGCTGTCTAAGTGACTTCGGCTCAAGGGGAATAAGGTGAAGACGAGGTCTTCTGAGTTCAATCTCAGCCTCCCTAACCAGACGTACAGTTGTCACAGCAACTGGAACTGGTCCAACAAATCATGTGTGTTCGTCAAGCAACTGGTTCTATCCTTCACTCTTACATTCCTGTTCTGAATCGTGAAGCCTTTCCCTATTCATCACTGAAGACTCCTCTTGAAGACATTCATGCCTGCTGTTTATCTTCGTACTGTCTAAGTTTATCTTCGACTCATCTTATTGTGCATGATGCTAAAGCTTAACATGTTTGTATGTTTGCACTATGATGCATGCCTAGATTAGATTCTTGATTATATCCCTACCTGATCCTGTTTACGTTTCCGCACTATTCAAATACATTCATCGTTTCGAAGACTTTCATAAAAATCGCCTATTCACCCCCCCCCCCTCTAGTCGATAACTGGCACTTTCAAAAGCATTAACACATAGTGAATACATGAACTCCTCAAACTACGGTCATCACCGGAAAGTATCCCGACTATTGTCACTCCGGGGTTTACGGATCATAACACGTGATAGGTGCATATGACTAGCAAGATCGGATCAAGAACATAGGTATAACGGTGATAATATAAACGGTTCAGATCTGAAATCATAGCACTCGGGCCCTAGTGACAAGCATTAAGCATGGCTAAGTCATAGCAACATCAATCTCAGAACATAGTGGATACTAGGGATCAAGCCCTAACAAAACTAACTCGATTACATGATGAATCTCATCCAACTCCTCACCGACCAGCAAGCCTACGAAGGAATTACTCACTCCCAGTGGGGAGCATCATGGAATTGGTGATGGAGAAGGGTTGATGATGACGAAGACCGAAGATTCCCCTCTCCGGAGCCCCAAACGGGCTCCAGATCTGGCCTCCCGATGAAGAACAGGAGGTGGCGGCGGCTCCGTATCGTAAAACACGATGAAACTTTCTCTCTGATTTTTTTCTCCGAAAATAGGATTTTATAGCTCTGGAATTAGGGTCAGTGGGGCCCCGAGGTGGGCACAACCCACCAGGGCGCGCCTGGAGGGGGTGGCGTGCCCTGGTGTATCATGCCCAACCAGGGCACCCCCTCCGGTGGTTCTTGGCTCCAGTAATTTTTATTTATTGTAAAATAAATCTCCAAAAAGGTTTGTCCAGTTCCGAGAACTTTTAGTTCTGCACAAAAACAACACCATGGTAGTTCTGCTGAAAACATCGTCAGTCCGGGTTAGTTTCATTCAAATCATGCAAATTAGAGTCCAAAACAAGAGCAAAAGCGTGAGGAAAAGTAGATACGACGGAGACGTATCAACTCCCCCAAGCTTAACCCATTGCTTGTCCTCAAGCAATTCAGTTGACAAACTGAAAGTGATAAAGAAAAAATTTTACGAACTCTTTTGTTCTTGTTTACATATATATGCTTAAGTAGCACCCAGGTTTTCAGCAAGATTATGACTAACCATGTCAGCAATAACTCTTAAAAATTATATTAACGCATATCAATGACATAAGCAACTAGCGAGCAAAAATAAAATATCTCAAGTGCAAACACTTTGTCAAAACAATCATGATATAATATGACAACAGTGGTATCTCGCTAGCCCTTTCTGAGACCGCAAAACATAAATGCAGAGCACCTCCAAAGTTCAAGCAGCGACTAAACATTGTAATTCATGGTAGAAAAGATACAGTCATGCTGCACCCAACATTAACTATACGCAATGCATGAGGATGACAATAGTGCTCTCAGGTCTGGCGCTTATTTGAGAAGGTGATGACTCAACATAAAAGTAAATAGACAGTCCCTTCGCAGAGGGAAGTAGGGATTTGCAGAGGTGCCAGAGCTCAAAGTTTTAAATCAGAGATAAATATAATTTTGGGAGGTGCACTCTTCCTATCAACGTTATGACCAAGAGTTATCAATATTTTCCATGCTAAACAAATTAGCGGCGGTTCCCAAGCGGTAAAAGTAAAGGTTTACTCCCCCTCCACCAACAATCACACTCCACGGCTAGTCGAATCCATGGGTACCTTCCATATCAACAACATACCTGGGGGAGTTTTGTTTAATTATTTGTAATTTTTTTATTTCGGATTGGGAATCTCTATTACCGCCCCTCTCGTGAAAGGACGAGTGAATAAATACTCATCATGAGAATAACCCGCTTAACATGGAAGATACTGACCGTCCCCTGTCGCTCCATGAGTGGTCAAATCACACAAAACAGATGTTCATTTGAATTTTTAGAGGTGGCATATGCAAATTTACTTGGAACGGCAGGGTAATACCATATATAGGTAGATATAGTGGACTCATCTGGAATAACTTTGGTTTAAGGTTTTGGATGCACAAGCAGTATTCCCGCTTAGTACAGGTGAAGGCTAGCAAATAGGTTGAGAAGCGGCCAGCTAGAGAGAAAAAAAGGGTCATGAACATGCATTGCGAATAATAAACATTGAATACTAGCATGAGTTGGATATGGACACCATGAACATAAATATCATCAAGGCTATGTTGGTTTTGATTCAACTAGATGCGTGAACATGTGCCAAGTCAAGCCACTTGAAACATTCAGAGGAGGATACCATATCATCATACCACATCACAATCATTTTAATGCATGTTGACATCCAAGATAAATCATTATCCACTCCTAGCTACTTAAGCATGGCATGAGCAACTATAATCTCTAATTGTCATTGCAAACATGTTTGATCATAATATGCTAAATCATGGATACTAGGTTAAACATATTTACAAAAACAAAAACAACTTGAGTTCATACCCGATTTTCTCTGCCATAGTCACTTCATCAAATATCGTCATTATTGCTTTTCACTTGCACGACCGAACGATATAGAAAATAATAATAGTACAAGAGTGCCGTGGACTAAGCTAGAATCTGCAAGCATTTTATTCAAGAGGAGAAGACAAAGTAACATGGGCTCTTTGTTAAATTAACAATGATGCATATGAGAGCCACTCAACATTTTCATTGTGGTCTTCTCCTTGGTACGACTCAAATAAAAGGAAAAGAATTTTAGAGAAACACAGTGAAATATTTTTGGAGTTTTTGGTTTTTCTTGAAGAAAGGAAATTAAAGAGGGAAAAACAAAAACGAGAAAAACTATTTACACGGGAGAGCTCCCAACATGTAAAAGACGAAACGCGAGATCTTTTTGGGTTTTCTTTTGATACTACAATTAAATTAAACTAGAAAGAAAAACCGAAAAGAAGTAGGAAATATTTTTGGATTTTCTCAAAGTTTTTCAAACACGCAAGAAGAAAGCGAGAAAATAATTCTAGCATGGATAATACAATGAAAAAGTGTGGACACCGACAACTGGAATGAAAAGTGTAAACATGAATATAATGTCGGTGGATATACGTACTCCCACAAGCTTAGGCTTTTGGCCTAGCTTGGTAATCACCTTCCATAATAACCATCCGGTCCTAAGTCGAAGTGCGGTGGAGATGGCACCTGAGCGTCCCACTCTTGGGGCTCCTCCTCAACAGCTGCTAGGTTGTTCTGGTAGGCTGTAATGTCCTCTGGCATGATCCTGTATCCGTTCCTGGCAATAGAATCAAACAGAGCAGGTGCAGGCAACGGGATAACATCACGGGTTTCGACGCTGAATACTAAGTTGTAGCGAATGTTATGAAAAGAATCGGCTGCATCAATAAATTGGTGATCCTGTAATGCCTTGTGATCTAGATAAACTTGGGACAAGGGATAATCATGTAGGCGAATCTGAACATTAAAGTGTCTCGCTAAGCGAGTAGCATAAATACCACCATGTATCTTTCCCTTAGTCATGTTAAGGTGTAAGCGATGTGCAATAATAGCCCCCATGCTAAAGGTGTGATCATTGTGCAGTGCACGCCGTAAAATGGCGAAGTCAGGGGCACTGAGTGCACCAACCTTCTCCCTAGCGGTTAAACACTTCGCGATGAATAAAGCAAAGTAATGCACAGAAGGAAACTGCAAATTGGTAGCAGTGGCTTTTGACGCGCCTCTATCTTCACCCACTGTTAAAGTGAGGAGAAAGTCCTCAAACTCCACTGGTCTAGGCTCTCTTAATTCTCCATCGGAAGGGATCAAGCATATGTCACAAAAGTCAGTGAGCGGTATCTTGTGAGTTTCAGCATATAGCTTAAACTGCACCTCAGGAGGATTATTCTTACTCAGAAAATGAAAAGTTTGCACAAATGAATTTGTAAGGATGTGGTGTTTGTCACACTTAGCTACGAGGAAATCGGTCAGCCCAGCATTCGCAACGAATTGGGCAAACTCTTGATGGAACCCGGCCTCCTCCATGAAGGCATCATGTGGCCATTTGCACGGCCGCACCTCCGCCGTTCTCGGAGTGTGGATGTCATTGTCTGATGATTCCCCAATGACTCCTTTAGTATTCTTCTTGGAGGAAAACTTCCTAAAGAAATCCATCTTATTCCAAGTAGCAATCCCCCAAAACAGTTTCGGAAACGGAGCTTTGAACAAAGAGATCGAAATCCGCGGGTTTGTGAGCAAGAACACGGGAGTGAGAGCTATGGTGATTTTTTCTGGAGGTAGGAGATGACATGGGCTAAAGGGATAAGTGAGGGGGCCCACGTGGGGGCCACAACCCACCAAGGCGCGCCTGGGGTTGCTGGCGCGCCCTGGTGTCTTGTGGGCACTAGGTGCACCCCCCTCTGATGTTTTTTGCACCAGAAATTCATAAATATTCAGAAAAAATCGTATCAAATTTTTAGAACATTTTGAGAACTTGTATTTTTGGGTCATTTTTTATTGCACGGAGAAAACAGAAAACATGATAGACATAGCATTTTATTTTATTTGACTAAGTAAAATAGAAAACAAAAGGTGGGTACAGAAAGTTGTGCCTACTAGATTCATCAACTTCATACCTCTCAAAAATGATCCATTAATAAGGTCGATCAAGTCTTATTAACAACCACCTCCGATTAGCATGAAACCGAAGAACTTTCGTGAAACACTAAGTTACCTCAATGGGGATATGCATATCCCCAACAATAAGTATGTCATATTTCTTTTTGGCAGTAGGTAGAGGTAATTGAAAACTTCCAATAGTGAGTGTCGGAGATTCTAATAACATTTATACCATTCACTTGGAATTGCTTCTTCGGAAAGTGCACCGTATGCTCATTACCATTGATATGAAAAGTGACTTTGCTTTTATTGCAATCAATAACAACCCCTACAGTGTTCAAAAAGGGTCTACCAAGGATAATCGACATGTTGTCGTCCTCGGGCATCTCAAGAATAACAAAGTCTGTTAAGATAGTAACATTTGCAACAACAACGGGCACATCCTCACAAATACCGATAGGTATGGCAGTTGATTTGTCAGCCATTTGCAATGATATTTCAGTAGGTGTGAGTTTATTCAAATCAAGTCTTTTATATAAGGAGAAAGGCATAACACTAACACCAGCTCCCAAATCACACAAAGCAATTTTGACATAATTTCTTTTAATGGAGCAAGGTATAGTTGGTATTCTAGGATCACCAAGTTTTTTAGGTACTCCATCCTTAAAAGAATAATTAGCAAGCATGGTGGAGATTTCAGCTTCGGGTATCTTTCTTTAATTAGTGATGATGTCTTTCATGTATTTAGCATAAGGGGCCATCTTTAAGATATCAGTTAAGCGGGTATGCAAAAAGACTGGCCTAATCATTTCGGCAAAGCGTTCGAATTCTTCATCATCCTTTTTCTTAGATGGTTTAGGTGGAAAGGGCATGGGTTTTTGAACCCATGGCTCTCTTTCTTTGCCATGTTTTCTAGCCACAAAGTCTCTTTTATCATATCGTTTATTTTTAGGTTGTGGGTTATCAAGAGAAACAACAGGCTCTATTTCAACATCATTATCTGGTTCTTTATCATTGTTCGGTTGAGTATCCTCATGAACATCATCATTATCATTTTCATTATCACTAGGTGAATGTTCATTACCAGATTGAGTTTCAGCATCAGAAATAGAGACATCATTATTATCAGGAGGTTTTTGTATCTCATGTTCACTAGAGGTATGCAAAGTCCTATCATTTTTCTTTTTCTTTTTAGAAGGACTAGGTGCATCAGTATTAATTCTCTGAGAGTCTTGTTCAATTCTTTTAGGATGATCTTCGGGATAAAGAGGTTCTTCGATCATTCTACCTCCTCTAGTTACTACTCTAGCAGCAAAATCATTCATATTATTATTCATTTCATCAAGCAATTCCTTTTGAGATTTAGCAACTTGTTCTAAGTGGGTTTGAACCATATATGCATGTTTTCCTACACCTCTAACATCATTACTGATTCTAAATAACAAGTCACTCAAGCGAGCAATCATATCAGAATTATATTTCAATTGTTTCAGAACATTTGCATTGAAGTGGTCTTGTTTCATAATGTAGTTATCAAACTCATATAAGCATTGACTAGGATGTTTATTGTAAGGGATATCACTATCATCAAACTTTCATAAAGAATTTACCTCTACCACCTGTGGAGGTGGTGGTGCGTCAAGGCCATGCATTTCTTCAATAGGTGGTAAATTCTTAACATCCTCAGCTTTAACACCCTTTTCCTTCATACATTTCTTTACCTCTTGCATATCTTCAGGACTGAGAAATAAGATACCCCTCTTCTTCGGAATGGGTTTAGGTGGTGGTTCAGGAAGAGTCCAATCATCATAATTCTTCAATATATTATTCAATAGTTCCTTAGCTTGTTCAACAGTTCATTCCCTGAAAACACAACCAGCACAACTATCTAGGAAGTCCCTAGAAGCATCAGTTAGTCCATTATAGAAGATATCAAGTATTTCATTTTTCTTGAGAGGGTGATCGGGCAAAGCGTTAAGCAATTGGAGAAGCCTACCCTAAGCTTGTGGGAGACTCTCTTCTTCAACTTGCACAAAATTAAATATTTCCTGTAAGGCAGCTTGTTTCTTATGAGGAGGAAAATATTTTTCAGAGAAGTAGTAGATCATATCCTGGGGACTACGCACACAACTAGGAGCAAGAGTATTGTACCATATCTTAGCATCACCCTTTAATGAGAATGGAAATAATTTGAGAATATAGTAGTAGCGAATCTTCTCATCATGAGCAAAGAGGGTGGCTATATCATTCAGCTTAGTAAGATGTGCCACTACAGTTTCAGTTTCATAGCCATGGAAAGGATCAGATTCAACCAAAGTAATTAACTCTGGGTCGATAGAGAATTCATAATCCTTATCGGTAACAAAGATAGGTGAAGTAGCAAACTTAGAATCACATTTCATTCTAGCATTCAAAGTATTTTCCTTATACTTACGTAGCAATTTCTTAAGATCATCTCTATCCTTACAAGAAAGGATTTATCTAGCTATTTCTCCATCCATAACATAACCCTCAGGTATCTTAGGCATCTCAAATCTAGGAGAGCTAGGTCTAATAGGCGTTTCATAGTTCTCAGTTTCAAAGGCTTCATCAGTTTCAGTAATTTCATTCTCTTTAGCTCTGGCAATTTGTTCATCAAGAAATTCACCTAGTGGCACATTATCATCAAGCATGGTACTAGCATCATCATAAGCATCATTCATAGAAGAAGTAGCATCATCAATAACTTGCGACATATCAGGATTAATAGCATGTGGTGGTGTTGCAAGCTTACTCATAACCGAAGGTGAATCAAGTACAGAGCTAGATGGCAATTCCTTACCTCCCCTCGTCTTAGAGGAAAAAAATTTGGTTCTTAGATCCTTGAGATTCTTCATAGTGATCAATTGATATAAATCCCAAGTGACTCAACAAATATAGCTATGCTCCCCAGCAACCGCGCCAGAAAAAGGTCTTGATAACCCACAGGTATAGGGGGTCGCAACAGTTTTCGAGGGTAGAGTATTCAACCCAAATTTATAGATTTGACACAAGGGGAGCCAAAGAATATTTGAGAGTATTAGCAGTTGAGTTGTCAATTAAACCACACCTGGAGATTAAATATCTGCAGCAGAGTGATCAGTAGCACAGTAGTATGATAGTTTTGATAGTAGTAGTAGCAGTAACAGTAACGGTAACAGTGATAGCAATAGTTTTGTAGCAAGTGAAACAGTAGCAGTAGCAATGGTAACTCAGCAAGAACAATATGTGGAAAACTCGTAGGCACTGGATCTGTGAACTCGTTGGATAATATTCATCATGTAACAGTCATAAACTAGCGCGACACGGAACTAGCTCCGGTTCATAAATGTAATGTAGGCATGTATTCCGTAAATAGTCATACGTGCTTATGGAAAAGAACTTGCATGACATCTTTTGTCCTACCCTCCCGTGGCAGCGGGGTCCATAAGGAAACTAAGGGATATTAAGGCCTCCTTTTAATAGAGAACCGGAACAAAGCATTAACACATAGTGAATACATGAACTCCTCAAACTACGGTCATCACCAGAAAGTATCCCGACTATTGTCACTCCGGGGTTTACGAATCATAACACGTAATAGGTGCATATGACTAGCAAGATCGGATCAAGAACATAGATATAACGGTGATAACATAAATGGTTCAGATATGAAATCATGGCACTTGGGCCCTAGTGACAAGCATTAAGCATGGCAAAGTCATAGCAACATCAATCTTAGAACATAGTGGATACTAGGGATCAAGCCCTAACAAAACTAACTCGATTACATGATGAATATCATCCAACTCCTCACCGACCAGCAAGCCTACGAAGGAATTACTCACTCCCGGTGGGGAGCATCATGGAATTGGCGATGGAGAAGGGTTGATGATGACGAAGACCGAAGAATCCCCTCTCCAGAGCCCCAAACGGGCTCCAGATCTGGCCTCCCAATGAAGAACAGGAGGTGGCGGCGGCTCCGTATCGTAAAACGCGATGAAACTTTCTCTCTGATTTTTTCTCCGAAAATAGGATTTTATAGCGCTGGAATTAGGGTTAGTGGGCCCTCGAGGTGGGCACAACCCACCAGGGCGTGCCTGGAAGGGGTGGCGCGCCCTGGTGTATCGTGCCCAACCAGGGCACCCCCTCTGGTGGTTCTTGGCTCCAGTAATTTTTATTTATTATAAAATAAATCTCCAAAAAGTTTCGTCTAGTTCCAAGAACTTTTATTTTTGCACAAAAACAACACCATGGTAGTTCTGCTGAAAACAACGTCAGTCCGGGTTAGTTTCATTCAAATCATGCAAGAGCAAAAGCGTGAGGAAAAGTAGATACGACGGAGACATATCAGTGAGGCACATAGAGTATTCTAACAAATTATGGTGAATGTGTGTCTCTCTTAAATAGGTGTTTCCAGCAAACAATGATTATGGTAAACTGAAAGTAAAAGCAAACAAAAACAAACGACGCTCCAAGCAAAACTCATATCATGTGACGAATAAAAATATAGCTTCAAGTGACATACCGATAGATTGAGACGAAAGAGGGGCTGCCTTCCGGGGCATCCCCAAGCTTAGACACTTATTCTTCTTTAGAATATTACCTTGGGGTGCCTTGGGCATCCCCAATCTTAGGCTCTTGCTACTCCTTATTCCTTTGTCCATCGTGATAACACCCAAAACTTGAAAACTTCAATCACACAAAACTCAACAAAACTTCTTGAGATCCGTTAGTATAAGAAACATATTAGGTACTGTTATAAATTGATTATTATTTAATAATTGCATAATAGGTACTATATTCCAACTTCTCCATGGCTTATACCCCCCGATACAATCCATAGCATAATCAAAACAAGCAACTATGCAAGCAAAAACAGAATCTGTCTAAAACAGAATAGTCTGTAGCAATCTGTAGAGAACTTATACTTTTGTAACTCTCAAAATTCTGAAAAATTAGGAAAATCTCGATTTTTTTTATAGCAATACTGTGTAAATATTTCAGATCATTATCACGCTCCAGTAAAAACTGAAAATTCCTGTACTGGAGTCAAAAAAATTTGTTTTGTTTTAGCATCGATTCTACTTATCTGGTGAGTCATCTCAAAGGCTTTACTTGGCACAAACACTAATTTAAACACAAAAACACAATAATTACAGAGTAACTAATCATTTTATCAAAAACAAACAGAAAGTTAAAAGCAAAATTTTAAAGGTAACTATTGGGTTGCCTCCCAACAAGCGCTATTGTTTTATGCCCCTAGCTAGGCATGGTGCATAGTTTCAAGTGTTGTCATCTTTGACATCAAGCTCCTCAATAACACAACCATGGATAATAGGGGCAATAGGAGGTTTGGCAATAGGATCTCTTATCAAACTTATAAAGTTGGGATGAACATTAATCATCTTTATATCCTCGTCTCATTTGGTAGGAGGTGTACTAATGCTCTTAGGAATATATATGAACTTGGGGCTTTTGTTTTGAGAGGTACTAGCATTAGGTTTAGAAGGTGTGAAAGTGAAACCTACTTTGTCAATGACCTCTTCCATTTTATTAATTCTATTCAAACCTTGTTCTATCCTCTCATCAATAATAGTGTCCTTTTCCTTTAAAGCTTTCAAAGTCATTCCTACCCGTGACCCAAGTTGAGCGATATGATTATGGAGTTTTTTATCCAACTCCTCAAGTGGTTTATTTGAGATCATTTTCTTTTCAATAGCATCAAGCCTTTGCATAACATGTTCCAAGGTCAAACTAGTTTCATTAACAATAACGGGTGGTGCCCCTACAAGATTTTCAATTGCATTATAACCATCCAAGGTATGACATATTAGGAAGTTCCTACCGGTGATGGTGTCAAGGAAAAACCTATACCAAGTTGTGACACCAACATAAAAATTATGAAGCAAGGTAGTGGTGGATAACTTTTTAGTTTCTTTATTTTGATCTAAGCAAATCCTATACCATGCATCTTTCAAACTTTCTCCTCCCCTTTGTTTAAAATTGACTACATCATTATCGGGAGTAACGCGAGTGGAAGAAGAAACTAGTAACAAGCAAAGATAAATATTTTGTATTTTTTAAAAAAATTATGAGACAAGCTAAATATAACAGCAAATAAAAAGATAAACATGTGAATGAAAATTTGTGTGAAGTTACTTGATAGTTGATGATGATACTCCCCGGCAACGGCACCAGCAATCCTTCCTGATACTTGTGATCTGCGTTGGGTTTTCCATGAAGAGGAACGGATGATTGCAGCACAAAGTGGGTAAGTATTTCCCTCAATTATGAAACAAAGGTTTATCGAACCAATAGGAATATCAATCCTCAACTGTCTTTAGCGGCTGCACACAAAAGAACAAACAACTTGCACCCAACACGGGCAAGAGGGTTGTCAATCCCCTTGATCTCGTTATTTGCAAGCAAATGAGGTGTGTAGATAATTGTAAATTGCAAAAAAAAAGTAAATAAAGGCAGCAACGTAATAGTAGCGTTTGTAAATTTATAAGTGAATAGACCCGAGGGCCATAGTTTTACCTAGCGGCATCTCTCATGTAGGCAGCATACGGTGGGTAACAAATTACTGTTGGGCAATTGATAGACAAGCGGATAGTTATCCGATTTTCACGGCAATGATCATGTGTATATAGGCATCACGTCCATAAACAAATAGGCCGACTCTTGCCTGCACCTATTACTATTACTCTACTCATCCATCGCTATCCATCATGCATCTAGAGTATTAAGTAAAACAGAGTAATGCATGGAGAACGATGACATGATGTAGAGAAAGTAAATTCAAGCAATATGAATGAACACCATCGGGTTATCCTTAGTAGCAACAACACAAAGACGCATCTTGTCCCCTACTTTGTCACTGGGATATAGAAACTCGTCAGGTTGAACCTACCACAACGCACCACTCCCACTGAAGATAGATCAATCTACTTGGCCAAAGCACATCGATAAATCGGAGAGCATTACGAATCTATAATGATCATGCAAATAATAATCTTAATATTCAGAGGTGACTCAAATACTTTTCATGAATAATCTGAACATAAACCCACAATTCATCGGATCCCAACAAACACACCGCGCAATAGGATTACATCGGATAGATCAAAGCGAAGATGCGATGATCATTGTATTGAAGATCAAGAGATAGAGAGATTGCCATCTAGGTACTCGCTATGGACCCGTAGGTCTGTGGTGAACTACCCACTCATCATCACGAGGGCAGCAAGGTTGATGTAGAGGCCCTCTGTGATCGATCCCCCCTCTGGCAGGGTGCCGGAACGGAGCTGCAGATGGCCTCGCGACGGAACAGAGACTTGCGGCAGCGGAAAAAGGGTTTCAGGACTGCCTCCAGGGTTTTTAGAATATATTAGAATATATAGGCCAAAGAGGGGCGTCGGGAGACGCCCGAGGGAGGCACAAGGCATCAGGGCGCGGCCCCCCAGGGCGCGCCCTGTTGGCTTGGCGGGCCCTCGTGCGGCTCCCGGCCTCCTTCCAAAGTTTCCAGGTCTTCTTTTGGTCCAGAAAAAAATCATCAAAAAGTTTCGTGGCAATTGGACTTCGTTTGCTACTGTAAACTTGAAAAGTGAAAAACATGCAGAAAATAGCAACTCGCACTGGGCACTGGGTCAATAGGTTAGTGCTCAAAAATATTATAAATTGGTAAATAAAGACCCAAAAAGTATCCTAGAATGATAATATATCTGCATGGAACAATCAAAAATTATAGATACGTTGGAGACGTATCAATTTTCAACATGAGCACAAAGGGGTCGAAGATGATCCAAGTAGAAAGCTTCGGTAGTACGGAACACTGGTGGTTCCTCAACTTTTGGGCTAGCAAGTACAACTATTTTTTGGTATTTTATGTTCCTACCCATAACTAAAGATAGAAAACAAGAACTTAAAATAAAATTACTTAGAGATAAAGCAAACAAGCACACACGAGAATATCCACCCTACGCTATTGTTCCCCAGCAACGGCGCCAGAAAAAGTTCTTGATAACCCCCAAGTATAGGGGATCGTTTGTAGCCTTTTTTGATAAGTTAGAGTGTCGAACCCAACGAGGAGCTAAAGGTAGAATTAATATTCTCTCAAGTTCTATCGACCACCGATACTACTCTACGCACGCTAACGCTTACTTTACCTAGAGCAAGAATAAAAACTGCTTTGCATGAATAAAACTAGGAGTACTTTGCAAGAATAAAACTAGGAGTACTTTACGAGATAATTAAAGTAAATATTTTAGTAGAGAGATTTTTTTAACACAAGAGAAAGATTGTCCATATGCAATTGAATATAACACGATGGATACTTATCATATGCAATGAGGGAGAGGCATATGCTAACATACTTTCCGTACTTGGATCATATGCACTTATGATTGGAACTCTAGCAAGCATCTGCAACTACTAAAGATCATTAAGGTAAAACCCAACCATATCATTAAGTAACAAGTCCTCTTTACTCCCATAAGCAACAACCCCCTTACTCGGGTGTAAGCTTCTGTCATTCTAGCCACCCACTATAAGCAAACCAGGAACGTATTACAAAACCCTACAACGGTAATCCCACATGCTTGCGCGACACTGAGGGCACCATAGAACAACACCCTATTAACATACAACTCATATCAATAACACCATACCACAATTAACCCGTAGGACAAAAAGGATCTACTCAAACATCATAGGATAGCCACACATCATTGGGAAATAATATATAGCATTAAGCACCATGTTCAAGCAATGTTCGGGATATCGCTTCTCGTCAACTTATCAGTCGACCCATGATAAGAGATAAATCGGCTTATCGGCCGATTTATCGATTTTATCGGTCGATTATTTATCGGCAAGGTTTTTAAGAAATCTCAGGTTTTCGTATCATTGGGATCGATCAACATGGCAAACTTGTAAGCCATGTCAGCCATATTCCTCATAAACGACCCGAGATGTACCGGAAGTAGCCATCTACACAAATAGAAGGCATCAACCATGTATCAGATGACAAAAACTCAACCATAATAAAAAAATCAAGAGCTAAATCGGTTGGGTCCCGCGGATTTATCGACGAATATCGGCCAATATCGACGAATATCAGTGATATATCGGTTGTCAGACTGATAAATGCTGAAGATATTCAGTTATCTTACGGTCTGACCCCGATATGCGATAAATCGGCCAATAAATCGGTATATCGGCCGATATTTTGATCAGGGTGTTCAAGTAGAGATTAAAACGGGGGGAGAGAGGTTACACCGCTGCATAGAGAGGGAGAGAGTTGGTGATGACGGCGGTGAAGTTGTTGGTGTAGATCACTGTCACGATGGTTCCCCCGGCGGCACTCCAGTGCCACCAGGAGAGAGGGGGGAGATCCCCCTCCTTCTTCTTCTTGCTTGGCCTCCCCCCTAGATGGGAGGAGGGTTTCCCCTTTGGTCCATGGCCGCCATGGCTACCGGAGGGCAGGAGACCCTCCGAGATTGGATCTCTCTCTTTGTTCTCTTCTGTTTCGCGTTCCTGGTTTCTGGAGTTTCACCATTTCTTATATTCTTGGAGATCGTAACTCCGATTGGGCTGAAATTTTGAGGGGATTTTTATCCGGAAATTATCTTTCTTGCAGCGAAAGAAGGGCCCCAAACGACGTTCGAGAGAGTCACAATACAACCCGGGACGCCCAGCCACATATATGCCAAAATAATTCTCCGTAAAATTTTATCGCGTTTGGACTTCGTTTGATATGGATTTCCACGAAACAAAAAACATGCAAAAAACAGGAACTGGCACTGGGAACTAGATCAATATGTTAGTCACAAAATTAATATAAAATGTTGTCAAAAGTATATGAAAATTGTAGAATATTGGCATGGAACAATAAAAAATTATAGATACGACGGAGACGTATCAGCGCATGACGGCATGATACACATGTTGGCATATGTGAGACACATACCAGGCATGTCCAAAAACCTCATATCATCGAGTACTCTTCACTTCAAAGGGTACAAGCAGTCTGGTTCAGGTGGAGTTCTAAAGGTAACCAAAGGTTCCCTCGTTCATATGATAGGTGACATGGATTCCGCTAAATTATATGTTCTTAGAGGAAGCACTATTACTATTATTTCTATTGCTGCCGTTACTTCTGTAAATCTAGTAAAACTAATATTTGGCATATTCTCCTTGGGCATATGAGTATGAAGGGTAACGTAGCAGAAAACAAAAAATTTCCGACCTACGCACCAGCCCGGGACCACTATGGAGACTGCATACAAGGTTTGATCTTTTTCGTTACCGACTCGTAGCGCAGCGGAAGTAGAGTCGATGACGATCGGCGGTGCAGATACCCGCAGCTAGGATTTACAACCTCCCAACCGCGAGGATGTATACCCTCATATGCCCCTCGGACAGCCCTCCGGGAGGCGGTCGGACAGTCCCCCGGACGGTGTCGCGGACAGCCCTTCGGGAGGACCTTCGAAACTCAGACGGTCACTCGGACAGCCCTTCGGGAGGACCTTCGAAACTCGGACGGTCACACGGACAGCCCTTCGGGAGGCACTCTCGAACTAAGACCGAAACTACGATCTCTCTACAGAGTTGCACACATACGGTGTCATCTATCCGGCAGGGCTTTGCCGTCCAGAACTAGTTCCTGCCGGAACCCAGACAGCCTTTCGGCTCTACGAAACTATTTCGCTGGGAGGGAGAGAGAAGCCAGACAAGTCTATGGCATGTGTATGTGAGAAGGGATGAAGGATTGGGCAGCACCCTCTCCTCCTTATATAGGAAAACCAAGGGGTAGGATGGGTATTCAAAATACCAAAAATACCCATGAAGGAAACACTTTCCAAGGGTAAAAGGGGGAAGCAAGTGGGCAAGTGGGGCTCCAAGGAGGAGCCCCCTTCTTGGCCGGCCACACCCCATGTGGCCCCCCCAAGGGGGTCCTCATCCATCCATCCCTTCTAGAAGCCTTTTGGGAAAATATCCCAAAAGGTGACTTTCCAAAAATATCCCAAAAAGCACTTTCACTATTCACGACGACATTTTTCAGCGTCCGTTCGAACTGAAAATTTTTATGTGGTCCTAGAACATTTCCAGTACCCACAAAAATAATTTTCAACGCGTTCCAGAACAATTCCGGATTAGTGATTTTCATCTGCGAAAAGCATCCGAAGCGGTTCCGGCTGCTCCGGAACATTTCCGGTTTTTCTTCCGGAAAACTCCCAGAAGTTTCCAGAATGATTCTGGCACCCTCCAAGAATTATCAGGCATGTGCCAAAAACAATTTGACTTAATGGTATCCCCTGAAACAACTTTTCAGTTTTACCGAAACTGTTCCGGTGTTCTCTCTGCGGAACTTTTCCGCTGTCCGAAACTTTTCTGGTGATTTTCTCTCAGACTCCCTGTCTAGTATTCAACAGATAGATGACCCTTAAGCGTGTGACCCTATAGGTTCGGTGAAGTATAGACATGACCCGGAACCCCTTCCAATCAATGATCAACATCGGAGCCGTGGACACCCATATTGACCCCTATACCCACACGAATGAATATTCGAGTGAACCTCCAGTTGCCATGTGCTATTCCTGTTGCTTCGCGATATGTTACAAATACCCGAGGTGAGACATGTTGGCATCCCCGTGGATCAACAACTTGTCCACTATGCCAGTTACCTCGTTACCGGTATTGTTCTCTTTTCTCGTTCCCGTGTTCCGGCATCCCCGTGATCAAATCACAAAGTGTCTGGCCAGATGATGATGGATACCATAACACCGAGAGGGCCCAGATATATCTCTCCATCGTCGGAGGAGCAAATCCCAATCTTGAGCTATCAAGTTACTTGACATACTTTTCCATGAACCCGTAAGCCGACGTAATAGCCACCCATTTATGGATGATGTTTAACAAACCCCAAAGTTCATGAAGCAAGCATGAAGAAACTCGATACTCTCATGGTCTAAGGAATCATGCAAACATTAACCATCTCTGTGTTATTAACCATTTAACTTGTGACGAATGTATCTCATAGCATAACATCAATTCGGGTCGATTCAACACAAATGTTCTTCTAACATTGTGCCCTCAAAGTTGCTGGCATAGACATGCCCATCATGCAACACTTGAGCTAGTCTTAGAGGCCAGACTAGGAATACATTTTACCGTTTATTATTCCACACGTGCATATGAGTCTTCCTCCGAGCCTCGTGGTTATTGTAGACTCGAGAACCATAGCAGTTATAGCATGGAACATAAACCTAATTATGAACAGGGAGATAATCAATAACATTTATTATTGCCTCTAGGGCATATCTCCTACAGACTCCCACTTGCACTAGAGTCAATAATCTAGTTAATGCTAATGCACTTTACACATGTGGCACACTGGTGTAAAATATGCTTCGCATGTGGTATAGCCTGATGTCCAACGGATCTGACGACTTCAGCTCCGTGTGTAACTTTGCATATCCTTGAGTTTTCACGCTTTCACAAAATTCATATTTTGTGTGGGCTTGGCTTTGCATATGTGTGAATCATTGGTCGAAACCTGATTCCTCAGACTGAGCTATGGAGCAACTATCTGCAATAGTGTCCCATAGACCAAAGCCATCTTGGAACCATACTAAGTTCATGAATGAACTATATGATTCAACAACTTCTTTGTCGCTTCTAAAGCGTCAACATACTTAGCCTTTGTTATAGAATTCGCCACAGTATCTTGTTTTGAACAATTTCCAACTACCGTGCCACCATGTTGTGTATTACACAAAACCCTTAACTTAAATCAAAAATCGCATGGAGCATTGATGAAGACTGTATCAATGTAATTACTTGCAACGAGCACTTCATAATCTCTGCTTGCGAGAAAACATGTCATCAGTACTGCTCTAGTACTCAATGACATCTTTCAATGTTGTCCCATGATCAGTACTTTGATCACTTTGGTATCTATACTCGCAACAACTTTGGAGTATTGGACATATCTGGTTGTTTTTACATACCATGGAATACATGATTAATCCAAACACAAGAGTGTGTGGAATCACCATCATGTATTTTGCTCATCAGTGTTTTGGGACACCGAGTCTTGCAAAAACTCTTTCCATGTGACTTCGGCAAGAATCACTCCTTGACATTTTTCAATGCTAAAAGGTTTTAGCATTTTGTCAATATGTATCTTTGCTCAGACCCATTAGGTAAATCTATCTCCATAGATCATCATGCCTAATATCAAGGCTATTTAGCCCAAGCACTTCATCGAAAAAACTATTTTCAAATGAAGTCCTAATTCGTGTCAAGAAATTTATTTCCAATTAACAATGTGTCAAGCACACAAGGTTTTTAGAAATATTATTATGCTCCCACTTATTTTCTTGAATCACAAGCATCTTCGTTACCCATTGATGAAGTCAAAAACCCTTTTCGACCATTTCATCAAAACACGAAGATTCCAACTCCATTTTGCTCTCTTTTGTCCATTGCTGGAACTCTGAAGTTTGCATACTTACTAGCATCCTCTGGACTGACAAAATACCTTGGACTGTAACACATGCAAGTCCTTGGTTACATTTCCATCAGATGGAAATCCTTTCGTCATCCATGTTTCATATCTCATGATTGAAATATGTATTAATTGCTAGTTCAACCCGAACCGACTTTAAGCATCGCTACGGTGAAACAACCTCATCGTAGTCAACTCCTTGAACTTGTTATTTCAACAAGTCGAGCTTTATGGATAAAACATTTTTATCCGTATCAATTTTTAGTTCCATAAATATTCGTTAGACTCTAAGCCTTCCGAAAGGTGTATCAAGATTTTAATCTTGAAACATTTATATGGAAACTATCTCGGATTGTATTGGCATTTAGCCAATTCCGGAGTCAGGGCCCATCACCACTTCCTTGTGTATCGTAGGTATACTGTTGTCCAACAACAATATCTCGTTTGCGCACCTGAGAGGTTTGCACGAGCCTTGCCTACGTGGTTCAGCTGCAAGTTCGACCGAAGTCCATACATTTTATTGTAGAGACTTCCGTATCAGTCGCAGTAGGAAACTCCGGAATCACTTCCAAGGTTCCTTTCCTTTGACCTGATGACGAAGATACTGGTTATCTCGTCGAGTTGCACTATCCTCCCACTCACCTTTTGTAAGAACTATTCTCATTAAAAGCATACCATTTTGTGGCAAAATCCTTTGCCTCGGTATAGTGGTGGGAAATACCCAATGACTTGGGATAACCTACAAAGTAGCATCTGTCTGATTTGGAATAGGTTTGTAACCTTTTACACAAGCCCCATATTCCAAATGTTAAGAAAAGATATAACATGGTTGGGCGTACCATACCATGGCGTCATTTCAACAGACCTGATGGAGCTCTTTTCAGTGTAAAAGCCGCAGTCATCACTCTTTAAAAGGGATAATGGAAAAATTTTTTATGTCATCTTTGATCTTACCATGTCATAAATGGTTCGATTACATCTTCACGGACTTTCCACTTGCAGTGGTGTTCCGGGAGGTGCAAGTTATGAAACCCCTTTCATAACTCATCAGACATTCGCTAAACTTGTAACTCAAATATTCCTTTCTGCAATCGAATTGTAGAAACATAATTTTCTTGTTACAATAACTTCTACTTCATTTTTGAAAACCTTATGAATGAATTCAAAAGATCCAGACTTACGTCTCATCAAGTAAATATCCATATATCTACTTGAGTCATTTCTGAAGATAGATAAATCCACTACTTGCAACAACATTTATTGGACTACACACATCATAATGTATGATCACCAATATGTTCTTTGCTCGTTCCTTATGGCCTATGAATGGTATTTCAGTCACTTCACTTTTCAGAGGAAAGTTGCAAGTGTCAGATGATTCAAAATCAAACGACTTCAAAATACATCATAATGGAATTTTCCATGCGGGTTTCTCCAATGTGACCAAATGCAGTGCCACACATATGTGGTATTCTTTTAGTCTTGTGACATTTAGCGTCACTGTTATGGATGTATCATATTACCATCAATATTCACAACATACATCCCATCCTGGATGGAAGCATGGCCCTTCATGTTATTCATAACACCGAACATCAAAAGTTCTCTTATGAATAACCTTCTTGCAAGATACCTTATGCAAAGGGCTAGAGTATATGAAACTCTAAATGAATTATAAAAGTAAATATAGAGTTAATGTATTATTATCAATATTCATAACATACATCTCATTCATAATGAAAGTATGGCCCTTATGTTATTCATATCACCGAACATCAAAAGTTCTCTTATGAACATCCTTCTTGCAAGATACCTTATGCAAAGGGCTAGAGTATATGAAACTCTAAAATGAATTATGAAAGTAAATACATAGGTAATACACCAATGGAAGGTATAGTAAATGTACTATGTTCCCAGCGCGTATCTAAACCTCATTTCCGACAAGTCCTTTAGGTCGTAGTAGTTCTTACATCGAGTTGCAACAGAATGCAATCGATCGGGTATCTTTGTGATCAACTCACAATACCCAAGAATTAGTGATTAACTTGTTTAACCATAATTCCCAAGAACTATATCTTTGACTAGCCTTCTATACATCAAAAACTTGTATGACATTCATACATGAGCTGGATATTCCAGTCTTCTTTCTTTCTGCCTTCATACTTCTAACAGTTTAACTTTCAGTATTTCTCCTACTCTCAGAAGAAGCACCCAACTTAAGAGTGGCGTTAGCCCCAGACTTCCTAGGCGTGAAAAGTTTCACTAACACCCTTCGGACACTTCCTTTCTCTTTAAGCTGTTGTTTTATTCACCTTCATTATATGACAGGCGTTCTTCTGGATCCCTCTCTTAACAGTCAAATGCCCAGTAAACACTTTTACTAATAGTTTGCAAACAAACATGGCTTTGGATGTCTCATATCTTTTAGCCTTTGTTTGTCTCTGAAAATGATTTTCAGATTCCATGAATATCACATAGCTATCCAAACTTTCGAAGTTCGGGTCTCATGGAGGCAAACATATTTCACTTGACCGTAACGGAATTTTAGCTTTTGGATCGAAGGACGAGAGTCGCATCATCCATAGCATCAGCGGAAGAATACCAGAAGCATGCGATAGGGCAAAATCCTTCTCGGCACTCTTGAGGACAATCCTCACATTACGTTACCAACCGTAAAGTTTTAACCAGATATTTAACAGCTATTCAATTTTAATAGGGAAGGTGGAAACGCGAGCCATTATTCTACAACTATTATGCAATTTACACTTAGACAAAGTTCACAATTAATTGCACTGAGAATTAAAAGAATTAATTCTACAGTGCGCTCCCACTCAAATCAATATCTCTCATAATTGATTGTGAGTGATACAAGACCCGCATTTAAATTGTTCGCCATTGGTGTTACACCACTGATGACGAAAATCTCAACCGGTAGGCCAACTTGCCAATCACATCTCTATGTGACTCCTGTTCATCTTTCGATGCGTGTGTTCCGAGCTCATGACGGTCATGCCTGAACATCAAGACAACCAAGTGATCTCGCTGCGAGGTCTCAACTCACCCGCCTCACACTTCTCTAATCGTTCGTACCCGTGTGACACGGCGCACCCCGAAAAGATAGGTGCCATGACGGTGCTACACTTGGGAGAACACTAACTACTTGATATTTTTGTGAGAGATCACCCTAATAAAAAGCGACTACCGCGCAATCAAGAAGGGTGCATCATAAGGGATAAACATCTCAGGCAATTCATAATAGCATGATATGGTATAGCCCTTTCTGACGGAGAAGTCTTTCATTTCTTCGTCTTCGGCATTCGCTTTGGTGTTCACCTTCGCGAAGATTGCCACCACCTTGTCGATGCACCAAATAATATTGCTATCTCTATAGCTAATAAAATAAGTGCATTACTTAAGGTTGACATGCAGGTCATTAAAGTGACAATCATATGGCTCCAGCCATCATGCCGAATCATGACACGCAGGTCATGTTAATATTACATCATATAGTCATCTCATACATAATCAAATTAATATGAGCACTGCTATACCACATCATATGCACATGCAAACCATCCTGCAAAACCAAGTTAGACGCCTCTAATCGGTTCATGCAAAAACTTGTTTTACGTGGCTTCTAAGGTTTCGAAACAAACCGAAGCTACCAACGTCCATCATCAAGCATGATAATCCAAGTCGCTAGATTAACATTGCGGGGTGTATGAAACACGAGATAATAAAATCTCGAGCCCCATACTAAACTTCGTCATACGCATGACCCCCGTGCAGATCATATATGCATTGCCCTTTCGTCTGCGAAATTTCATCTTTCTTTTTAACTACGGTGGAATTCAATGAACTGTTAGCACTTCGTTGATCAATCAGGATCGCGGATTGCCAGAACATTGAAACTCCACCATGTTGTTATCAAGATCATAAATATGCAAATTCTAGGGAAGCAACAAGAACATCGGGTAACAGATTTCATCTGCTACCCGCACAAATAATTTTCAGTAATACAACTCATCTACTACCTAATTATATTGTGCAACACCCATACATCTCTATGTATTCTAGATCGCAACCTGCATCTACGCATAGCACGGCTCATGATGCCACTAAAGGGTAACGTAGCAGAAAACAAAAAATTTCCGACCTACGCACCAGCCCAGGACCACTATGGAGACTGCATACAAGGTTTCATCTTTTTCGTTACCGACTCGTAGCGCAGCGGAAGTAGAGTCGATGACGATCGGCGGTGCAGATCCCCGCAGCTAGGATTTACAACCTCCCAACCGTGAGGATGTATACCCTCATCTGCCCCTCGGACAGCCCTCTGGGAGGCGGTCGGACAGTCCCCCGGACGGTGTCGCGGACAGCCCTTCGGGAGGACCTTCGAAACTCGGACGGTCACTCGGACAGCCCTTCGGGAGGACCTTCGAAACTCGGACGGTCACACGGACAGCCCTTCGGGAGGCACTCTCGAACTAAGACCGAAACTACGATCTCTCTACAGAGTTGCACACATACGGTGTCATCTATCCGGCAGGGCTTTGCCGTCCAGAACTAGTTCCTGCCGGAACCCAGACAGCCTTTCGGCTCTACGAAACTATTTCGCTGGGAGGGAGAGAGAAGCCAGACAAGTCTATGGCATGTGTATGTGAGAAGGGATGAAGGATTGGGCAGCCCCCTCTCCTCCTTATATAGGAAAACCAAGGGGTAGGATGGGTATTCAAAATACCAAAAATACCCATGAAGGAAACACTTTCCAAGGGTAAAAGGGGGAAGCAAGTGGGGCTCCAAGGAGGAGCCCCCTTCTTGGCCGGCCACACCCCATGTGCCCCCCCCCCCCAAGGGGGTCCTCATCCATCCATCCCTTCTAGAAGCCTTTTGGGAAAATATCCCAAAAGGTGACTTTCCAAAAATATCCCAAAAAGCACTTTCAATATTCACGACGACATTTTTCAGCGTCCGTTCGAACTGAAATTTTTTATGTGGTCCTAGAACATTTCCAGTACCCACAAAAAAAATTTCAACGCGTTCCAGAACAATTCCGGATTAGTGATTTTCATCTGCGAAAAGCATCCGAAGCGGTTCCGGCAGCTCCGGAACATTTCCGGTTTTTCTTCCGGAAAACTCCCAGAAGTTTCCAGAATGATTCTGGCACCCTCCAAGAATTATCAGGCATGTGCCAAAACCAATTTGACTTAATGGTATCCCCTGAAACAACTTTTCAGTTTTACCGAAACTGTTCCGGTGTTCTCTCTGCGGAACTTTTCCGCTGTCCGACACTTTTCCGGTGATTTTCTCTCAGACTCCCTGTCTAGTATTCAACAGATAGATGACCCTTAAGCGTGTGACCCTATAGGTTCGGTGAAGTATAGACATGACCCGGAACCCCTTCCGATCAATGATCAACATCGGAGCCGTGGACACCCATATTGACCCCTATACCCACACGAATGAATATTCGAGTGAACCTCCAGTTGCCATGTGCTATTCCTGTTGCTTCGCGATATGTTACAAATACCCGAGGTGAGACATGTTGGCATCCCCGTGGATCAACAACTTGTCCACTATGCCAGTTACCTCGTTACCGGTATTGTTCTCTTTTCTCGTTCCCGTGTTCCGGCATCCCCGTGATCAAATCACAAAGTGTCTGGCCAGATGATGATGGATACCATAACACCGAGAGGGCCCAGAGATATCTCTCCATCGTCGGAGGAGCAAATCCCAATCTTGAGCTATCAAGTTACTTGACATACTTTTCCATGAACCCGTAAGCCGCCGTAATAGCCACCCATTTACGGATGACGTTTAACAAACCCCAAAGTTCATGAAGCAAGCATGAAGAAACTCGATACTCTCATGGTCTAAGGAATCATGCAAACATTAACCATCTCTGTGTTATTAACCATTTAACTTGTGACGAATGTATCTCATAGCATAACATCAATTCGGGTCGATTCAACACAAATGTTCTTCTAACATTGTGCCCTCAAAGTTGCTGGCATAGACATGCCCATGATCAGGAAAATAGAACCATCATGCAACACTTGAGCTAGTCTTAGAGGCCAGACTAGGAATACATTTTACCGTTTATTATTCCTCACGTGCATATGAGTCTTCCTCCGAGCCTCGTGGTTATTGTAGACTCGAGAACCATAGCAGTTATAGCATGGAACATAAACCTAATTATGAACAGGGAGATAATCAATAACATTTATTATTGCCTCTAGGGCATATCTCCTACAGAGTAAACCTGGCATGGCTGAATTGACCAAGAGAGAACTTCTAGATGGCTGCAATGTAAGTGAGTTGGAGTTTTGTGAGCATTGCATCTTTTGTAAGCATAAGAGGATAAAGTTCAATGTTGTTGTTAATACCACAAAAGGTATATTAGATTACGTACATGCTGATTTGTAGGGACCTTCCCGTAAACCATCTCTTGCTGGTGCTCGTTATATGCTTACATTCATAGATGATTAGTGCAGAAAAGTGTGGCCTTATTTTCTGAAAGATAAATATGATGTGGTTGATGCCCTTAAGGATTGGAAAGTTATGGTACAAAGGAAAACTAAGAGGAAGATAAAAATACTTCGTACTGGCAATGGTATGGAATTCTGTTCAAAAGTTATTGTAGAAACTTGGGCATCATCACGCACCACACCATCCCGTACACTCCTCAACATAATGGTGTGGCTGAGCGCATGGACATAACCATCATCTCCAAAGCTCATTGCATGTTGTCCAATGCTCACATGGGAAACGTTTTTGTGCTGAAGCAGTCTCCACCGCCTGCTACCTCATCAACAGATCACCATCCATTCCACTTAATAAGAAAACTCCCATTGAGGTATATACCAGCTGATTATTCACAGCTGAGAGTTTTCGGTTGCACCGCATATGCACACTTTGATACTGGAAAACTTGAGCCTAGAGCTACTAAGTGTGTGTTTGTTGGTTACGGTTCAGGAGTAAAGGGATACATGTTATGAAATCCCGAAACTAATAAGGTCTCCATGAGCAGGAGTGTTGTTTTCAATGAATTTGTTATGTACCATGACAATTTGTCCACGGATACTTTTGATGTAGAGCCACAACGAGTTACTGTGCAGGTGGAACACCTTGATGAGGAGGAAAATGTAATTGCTAATAATGATGTTGTTGCTCCAAATGCACAGGGTTGATGATGCTCCAGATACATAGGTTCATGATGATGATGTTGTGCATCACTCACCCCCTGTTTTGCAGCGAGAAATTCAGTTTCTTGTAGACGGCAGGAGAAAGAGAGTCATTAACAAACCTAAACGCATTGAAGAGTGTGACATTGTTCATTATGCTTTCAGTTGTGCAGAACAGGTTGAGAACATCCATGAGCCGTCCACATACACTGAAGCCATTTTTTTCGGTGACCGCGAGAAGTGGATTGGTGCTATGCAGGAAGATATGCAGTCACTTGAGTAAAATGGCACATGGGATGTTGTGCACTTGCCTAAACAAAAGAAGGCCGTTCGCTGCAAATAGATCTTCAAAGGAAAGAAAGGTTTGTATCCTAGTGAACCCACGAGGTATAAGGAAATGTTAGTGGCTAAGGACTTCAGTCAGATACCAGGTATTGATTATAATGACGTGTTCTCTCCAGTTGTGAAGCATAGTTTCATTCGTGCATTTTTCGGCATTGTTGCTATGCATGATCTTGAGATCGAGCAGTTAGATGTCAAGACTACTTTTCTGCATGGAGAACTGGAGGAGGAAATTTACACGGACCAACCAGAAGGTTTCATAGTGCCTGGTAAGCAAAAAAACTGTTTGCAAGTTAAAGAGGTCCCTATATGGTTTGAAACAGTCTTCGAGACAGTGATATAAAAGGTTTGATTCATTTGTGATAGCATATGAACTTAAGAGGTCTGCATATGATAGTTGTGTTTACATTAAATTTGTTGATGGATCACCTTTATACTTGTTGTTATATGTTGATGATATGTTGATTGTTATCAAGGGCAAGAAAGAGATCACTACTTTAAAGGCACATTTAAGTAGTGAGTTTGACATGAAGGATCTTGGTGATGCTAAGAAAATTCGAGGTATGGAGATTACCACGGACATAAATTATGGTTTGCCATTTCTTAGTCAACAAAGTTACCTTAACAAAGTTCTTTATCGTTTTAACATGCATGATGCTAAGTTTGTAAGCACTCCCATTGCTTCTCATTTATAATTATCATCTTCTCAATGTCCTAGTACGGATAAACATTTTAAGTATATGTCAAGAGTCCCATATTTAAGTGTTGTCAGTTGTTTAATGTATGTCGTGGTGTGTTCCTGGCCTGATTTGTCATTTGCAATTAGTTTGGTCAGTAGATATATGGCTAACCCCGGTAAAGAACATTGAAAGGTTGTTCGGTGGATTTTCAGGTGCTTTCGTGGCATTTCAAATGCTTGTTTGAAATTCGACAGGACTGGTGAGGGACTAGCTAGCTATGTGGATTCAGATTTTGCTTTCAGCGATTTGGACAAGAGGAGCTCCCTTACAGGTTATGTGTTCACTGTTGGTGGTTGTGCCGTGAGTTGGAGAGCAACAATGCAACCAGTAGTTGGTCAATCTACCACTGAAGCAGAATACATGGCTATTGCAGAAACATGTAAAGAATCGGTTTAGCTGAAAGGTTTGTATGCTGAGCTTTGTGAAGATAATTCTTGCATTAATCTGTTTTGTGACAGTCAGAGTGTCATATACCTCACTAAGGATGAGATGTTTCGTGAGAAAACAAAGCACATTGATGTAAAATATCATTATGTTTGAAACATTGTTGGGCAAGGTAAACTGAAGGTATACAAGATTAGTACTCATGATAATCCTGCTGATACGTGACAAAGCCAGTTGGTATAACTCATTAGCCCTGGTGGTTGTTTGGCGCCGAAAGTGTTTTTTTTTTGTTTATGGAGAAAGTTCTCATTCATCAAGATGAAATTTGTCTCAAGACGGAGTTTGTTATGTTATGCTCCAAATTCAAATATAAATATAAATGCTAACTTCTGATGAGTGAATGGAGCGAAGCCTGTCCCCGGTAGGCTTGGGTCGAAACAGAGTATTAACCTAGGTCACCTGTGTTATATATATATATATATATATATATATATATATATATATATATATATATATATATATATATATATATATATATATATATATATATATATATATATATATATATATATATATATATATATATATATATATATATATATCCTTTATAAGCTGTCGCGCAGAATGAGTTGGTCAGTTATAAGTCCCCGTCTTTTGTAACCTCTCTCGATATAACGAAATTCGATGGCTCACGTCCGTGGTTTTTTCCCTGTCCCTTTAGAGAGGGTTTTCTACTGTGTTAATTTCGTTTTTCGTTGTTTGATTTACGTGGCCTATCTCTAATAAAACTTACAGATGCTAAAATCACTAATACTTATTTTGAGACGGAAAGAGTAATAAAGAATTACTTAGAACAATTTTGGAGGCCATGAGTATGGCGCATCGGCTTCTCCTAGTAGTCTTATAGACCAAGAGTACCAATAACGCAAGGAAATGGGTGGATATTTTTAGAATACATCAAGTAACAGCAGTACAGGAGCACCAAACCAAAATGTGCTCTGATTAAAGCAGGCAATCCACCTTGCAGGGCAGGCGCCGGAAGAAGTTGGCCGGCACGTCGGGTAGCCTCTGTCGGAGGCTCGGGTGGCGCATCAGGTAGAACCCGGAAAGCAGCGCCACCGCCTGGAACGGCGCGACGAACGTGACCACGGCAAGGCACAAGCAGACCAGCAGATACATGGTGGTGGCGCGGGGGTCCCTCCACGTCATCACGCACCTCGCGCGCTCGACGTGCGCCGCCACGTCGCCGACCATCTCCTGTATCCGGCCCGCGAGGCTCCTCAGCCTGTCGTACCGCATGCGCACCACCCCATGGGGCCGCGCCGTCGGGAACTCGTCGAACTCCTCGTCCAGCTCCTCCAGGTGCGCCGTCTCGGCGTGCGACACCTTCGTGTCCACGTGCCACGGGTGCCTCGGCCGGCGCCGGTAGTTCCACAGGCCCAGGCAGAACTTGTACAGGAAGAAGGTGGGCAGGATGAGGTTGGGGCAGCACACGAGCATGGCGTAGATGATGTGCACGGCGACCGTGGTCACCGGGTTCCTCCAGTGGCAGACGTCGACGAACCACTTGATCGCGGCGAACAGCGGCGCGAGCGCGGACATGATGCGGAAGAAGTGGGCCTTGCTGCGCCGCATGCTCCACCGGTGCCCGTGCGCCTCGCAGAGGTGCTCGACGCACTCCCGGCGCAGCGGCAGATCCATCCGGCCCAGCCGGTGCGCGATGACCGCGACAGCCTCCAGTCGCAGCCTCTCCTGCTGCACCACGGACAGCGGGCAGTGGTAGTGCATCGGCGGCAGGTGCGGCCGTGAGTACGTCTGGAGCAGGCCCAGCGTCGTCGTGCTCGAGAAACGCACGGCGAGATGGAGCTCCCCCATCTTCTTGATGCCGCCGGCGTGGAGGGATATGAGCGGGTACGCGTGCGTGTGGATGCGGCCGGTCTCGAGCGTGGAGAGCCGGATGCGCACCTTGCCGAGGAGGACGTCCTTGACGGGGTCGCCGGTGACGAGGCCGCCCTTCTCGCCGATCTGGCAGTTGTGGAAGACGGCGACGGTGAGCACGGTGCAGTGGTCGTGCACCTCCCAGAAGCACTGCTGGTGGAACCGCGGTGCGAGGCTGTCGATCACTGTCTGCGTGCGGAACCACTTGGTGCCGTACTTGGCCACGCAGTAGGCGTCGCAGGAGCCCCGACCGTTGCGCGCACGCAGAGCGCTGAGGCCGAAGGCGTTGTGGATGCCGAGCTCCACGAGGCCAATGGGAGGCCGCCCGTGCCACAGCTCCTTGGCCGCCGGGCGGACGTCGCTCAGGTAGTGGATGGGCTCCGACAGAACCCTGTACCCGCCTTCCAGGCAGAGCCGGACGCTAACCTTGCAAGAGAACTTGTCGATCTTCGTAACTCCTTCTGGCTGCACCAAATTATACCATCTTGGGCGAATCGGGCGCGTGTCCCACCGGCGTTCGAAGTCGGTGAAGGGGATGTGGACGTGGCCAATGACCTCCTCCTTGTCGACCTTGACGCGGTCCTCGACGGAGATGATGAGGTGGTCCTCGAACGGCTCGGCGGCGACGAACATGTGGTCCTCGTTCCAGCCGTAGGACGGCAGGCGGGACACGCACGTCTTGGTCTTGAGCACCTGCGTCGAGATGCGCGACCGCACGAAGAGCTCGCCCACGCGGGCCTTGTCCGCGAGGGTGACGTCGCGGGCCTCGATGACGTTGACGCGCACGTACCACAGCCGCGGCACCGTGTACTGCTTGCACCGGATGTGGGCGGCGAGCTTGGCGTCCACGGCGAAGGCGGCGTCCGCGTGCACGGCCAGCGGGAAGCACTCGTCGGCCTGCGTGCCGAACCACAGGGCCACCATGACCTCCCCGCAGCGCTCCCCGTTCCTGTCGAAGACGTGGTGCCACATGGGCGCGAGCGCGCTGTCGGGGGGAACGCGCACCGGCACGTCGCCCAGGTCGAAGAGCTTGCGCCCGACGTACTCGTCCTTGGCGAAGCCCCGGCCGCGGACGCACACCTCCAGGAACGACGCCTGGAGCCGCTCCCTGGAGAAGGCGAACACGTCGTTCCACTCGGGGCCCACGGTCTTCTCGATGTGGCGCGTGGTGCAGGAGTAGCTCCCGAGCTTGAGCTCCGCCAGCGGGTCGAACTCGCCGCCGCTCCACTTGAGCTCCCGCGCCTTGACGACGCGCACGTAGAGGTACTCCATCCTCTCGACCAGGTCGTACCCGCCGGTCCGCCCGCCGGGGAGGCGGGGCCTCGTCTCCTTGATCCCGAACTCATCGTAGGGCGGCAGCGGGACGAAGGGGCCAAACCTCGGCAAGACGCCGGCCATAGCAACGGCAACAAACTTGCGCTACCTCCGGTGATCGGGGATCAGATGAGCTATTGATGCTGACCGAGTGACTTAGTGAGGAGGCCGCGCGCTCTTAATTATGTGCGTTCTGCGATCTGGTCACCAAACGGCGGCGACGTCGTGCATGCATGGCCTTTTGGGTTGGTAATCGACATGGTTGGTGTGTTTGCTCTGGGACGTTGGGCCATCTACTTGAGTTTAGTTGTTCAGAGTAGGAAGTAGCCGCATTACCATGTTGGTGCATGACTTCAGCAGAGTAACGACCATCGTGTGCGCCTGGCAGATCAACAAGATTAACAACCACGTTGGCGCGTAATGCTTGGAAGTTTGGGTTAGCTCAAGCCTTGCCAGGGCAGATTAGTTAGGAACCTAGTCTTTTTTATCGATTCGTCAACTGTCAAGGAAGTACAAAGAACACAAGAAGTTTACATCCAGGTTCATACACCATCTAGCAACGACTACAAACACTTCAACGAGATGCGTCACCGATATCGTCCCTCCCTCACTGGAGCCGGCAAACACTGTTGTTGTAGATAATCAAAAAGTCGTCGTGCTAAGACTCTATAGGACCAATGTACAAGAACATCAACCGCCGCCGATGAAGAGAAGCGCAGATCAAAAGTATCCAAAATGTAGACACACAAACAAAGACGAACGAAGACTGGATCCACATGAATCCACCGAAGAAAACTGCCAACTGAATCACATGAGATCCGCTGGAGACAAACCTTCACCCCCACCCCCACCCCCAACGATACTAGAAGCACCACCGGACAGGCGGTAGGCGTGAAGAACCTTAATTCATTTTCATAGAGCCGACACCATCTCGCCTCTTTGAGCAGGACACAAACCCTAACACAACTCAACAAAACAATAAAAACCGGATCCCTTATGTCGACAAGGGCCGGGATCCACTGCGCCTCCATGACCCTAAAGCCATAGGAGACGAGGCAGATCACCGATGATGCCGGCGAGGAGCAGGAGAAACCCAAGTGTTGGGTGTCCCTCGGAACGAGCGAAGGGGTATAGAGGGAGTATCTTGTTAGGAACCTAGGTTATACGCAGCCATGCAACTAATTTTACATTACTTGATCTATTCCAAAGTATAAGGTGTGTTACTTTCTTCATAAGTCAAATTTATGCATGTTTGACTATTTTTTTAAATATATTAATATCTATAATAAAAAAAATGTATAATTAAATCCATCATGAAATGTATTTTTATATTTTATTGATGGAGTTAAGTATCGAGGCAACATGACCTTTTTAGTGTTAGAATCGAATGACTTCTCTCCTCTCTTACCCGCGCTCTCTCCCTTCCTCTTTACATAGCACTAGAGGCTAACGTGCGCTTCGCCGCACCGTTCTTCTCTCGTGAAATTAACCTTTTTATATCTATAAATTTATTGTGATCAGTTGTTTTGTGTTGATTTTAGTTGCGTTGCCTTTTTGTTTTATTATTTTATTGGTAATGTTTTTTTGTCGTATATCGTGTTGGGTTGTTGTTGAAGTTTTTTTTCTTTCAAGACAAGAGAGGAGTTATTTGATGCCTGATTGTGAAGTCTATGCATATTTTGGCCTTGGTGTCAGCCCGATGGTGATTGTTTGAGCCTCTTGGGAGTTCTTATTTCACGCTAAAAACATGGAATTGCTACTGTGATGCTCACATGGGTCAGCACACGAAGCTATTGCTCGCTCATCTTGGCTCCCTGCTCCTCTCACTTGTTTATTTTTTTCGCTCACCCCACTCCTAGCTCAGAAAAAATCACCTATCTTTTTTTATTTGAGAAGGTTAGTTAACTTAAATGATTTGTAAGGAGCTTCAAAAATATTATGACTTTTGAAAAACATTCATGAATCTAAAATGTATTCATGGTTTCAAAAATGCTCGCAAAATAAAAAAAATCAAATTTAAAAATATTCAACTTTAAATGGCCATGAACTTTAAAAATATCCACACATTTAATCAATATTAGCAAATTTGAAGAATTTTAAAATATGTTTATGTTTTTAAAGTACACAGCTCATGAATTAAAATGTGAAAAATTTAAAAAAAGAGAGCAGAAGAAATAAAACTAAACAACACACGCTTACGCGTGAGGCCCTAGTGACCCCCACAACCCTTGAAGCACCATAGCGCTTTCGAGGGAGCATAGTATCTCTATATACGCTAAAAATACAAAAAGTGATGATGTCATTTTACACTTTTTTATTTTGAAAATTTAAAATATTTTGTAACTCAAATCGTTGGCCCGATTTTACAACTTTGAGGTGGTTTGCTACCTACACGATTTCATCCTGCTTTTCTCCTATTGAAACAGAGATTTTGGAGTGATTTTGTGCCACACTTTGACGGGTTGTTATGTGATTCAATTATGTTAATGATGTTGAGAGAATGCACTAGCGAAAGTATGAACCCTAGGCCTTATTTCTAAGCATTAAGACATCATTTTCAAACACTTCTGTTACTTACTACCTTGTTATTTTTATTTATTCAGATTATAAAAGTCTATTTCTACCATTCATATTACACATCCATCCTCATCTCTTCGCCAAACAAGTGCACCTATATATATCTGGCAATTGTATTGAGTGTGTTCGGGACACAAGAGACTATTCATAATTGATTGCAGGGTTGTTTGAGAGAGATCATCTTCATCCTATACCTCTCAGGGATTGATAAACCTTAGGTCATCCACTTGAGGAAAATTTGTTGTTGCCCTACAAAACTCTGCACTTAGAGGCCGAATAAAGTTTATAATAATAAAGTTGCGTATTAGACATCAATGGACTATATAACCACTCAAGTTGGGTAGAAACTTATTTGATCGTTTGTTCCAATCACATACACATCACCATATTGACGTCAACATTACGGTCGCTGAAGAATATATCACAAACATAACCAATGCGTACACCAGTAAATAACCCGGTGCGAAGATGAGTTATAATTATTAAAGACTAGGCCATTTCTACATAGCCATTGCAACCAAACCAAAGTTGTCGCTCCCACTATGACAAAGATTCTAAGTTAGCAATCAACGCCATGTAATCAATGACCAAACATATTTGGAACACATCGTGGTAGATACAAGTTAAAGACCACCTAGATGATTGGCTATGTAGTACAAATGAATTTTTATTGGAAAATATATATGGATCACACCTCTGCAGAGCCATTTGTGCCTCCCGAGTTTATCCTTACTTAGGATCACACCTCTGCAGAGCTACCCAATGAAAATTTGATTTTAAGTGTATCTTCAGATTGGATATTTATTATTGTGGACAGGTGCATTTGAATGGACAAGTGCTCGGTATATGAAGTCATGCAAAATCTTTCATAATAGTGTAAATTCAACATTCACTATGCGAGTGCGATAATCTGCGAGTGCGATAATTGGACTAGTGTTAACCGCCCCAGTAGGACATTCCATGTTACAAAACATGGTCCAATCAAATCCCACTAGAATGACACATTAGGCGGGGACAAGATCATCACTTGCGCAACTTTATCACTCTTGTTGACTAACAATATGGTACATGGTTGTATATTGTTCTTGAACAGTGGCATTACCTGTCTCTCATTCTCACATAATCAAGTCTCAAAGCCGTCCTTAATGAAGAAAGATTTGAAACAAATGAAATATTTCTTTACAACGAACAACTCAAAACTGTGAATCCCCTATTTCCCAGTGAACTTGAAAGAGGGCTTTCAAGTTTAGATACTTTTTTCGTAGGAGGTTTTGTCAGTAAGAAGTTTGAAGAGCCATTCAATAAGGAGGGCAATGGTTTTAACCTCGAGGTCGGGAGGCAAAGAACATCATGGTCTTTTGGATGAAAAATGACATCTCACTTGGCATATCTATGTTTTTTCTTTTTATCGAGAGTTTGCTAGAAAAATATGAATCTAAAGTAGTTCATGATACGTGGGACTCCTTTTGGGATTTGGATAAGGAAAGCATGTATCAAACCGTGTTACTGAGGGCTAAGTTGATAAGGACTAGCCTCCGTCCAGCAGAGAGGAGCTTTCCTATACAACTTACTCACGAATTTCACTAAACCCTCCTCCACAAGTTTTCATTAGGAATTTCAGGGCCTCAAATAACGGAACAAGATTATGAGTTCTTTAAGGATATCGACATCTATGATGAATAGGTAGGGGGTAGTGGATCGGCATGGCGTGGACCATTTTAACAGGTAATCCAAGGCCGCCGCCTGACGTTAAGCATTACGTCGGTCTTCCTCGGTGTAGTATGATGATCTCTTTCTTGTCATCATGTGCATCACACAATTTTATGTACCCGTGGAGGCGTTGCTTTTCTTTGTCGTTACTCTTGGCCTTTTGGAATTATATTGGTTACTCTCCTAAAGAAGTGATGGAGTTGAACCATTTTTGTTAGAAGGGATGATGTAGGTTGAGACATGTTTTTTGCACTGCACGATTACTAGTATCCCTCAGGTCGGGTTTATAGGATCGGCGTAGGTATTTTTTTTTAAAAATGTGTGTTATATGACATCAAAATTATATGTTTAGAAACTTCATTAAAATATGAATCAAATGATATTCTTTTGATGGTATATATACCGCATGTTTTTAAGGAATAATGGTAAAATTATGAATCTAGAAATCCACACAAGAGCATTTTATTAGAAGAAGAAACCCCAACCAACATTTTCTATTTGCCGCATTTTGTGATAGATAGTCAAGGCTACGCACACCTCCGACCCGATAGATGAGTTCACCTACTCAGCGTGCGAACCATCAATTTTGGGAATCTTCTGGAAGGTTCCTGGCCAATTTTGGGAACCTTCTAGAAGACACCTGAACTTTTTGTTGTTTTTTATTTTTATGTTTATCCCTTTTAAAAATATAAATTTTAGAAAAATCAATATATTCAACAATTGTTTAGAATTTCCAAGAATTGTCTGCGTTTGCCAAAATATTTGGAATTTTTAAAAATAAAAAATGTCTGCATTTTTTTTAAAAAAGATCGGAATTTTCAAAAACAATTGCTTCCTAAAATGTTTGGAATTTTAAAAAGGTGGAAAACTCGTGTTATAAATTGTTAGTTTTTTCTCAAATCTGGTTTAAAAAATGTTCAGAATTTTCAAAATTTTTATTGTTTTGAAAAATTGTTACGTTTTAAAAAATAATAATTATTATAAAAAATGTTCGTGCCTTTTATTTTCCCGTGTTTTTTGCGGAAACCATAAGAACAAATGCTACAATAGCCTACAGTATTTCTTAGGGTGGATGGTGCAGTCCCCGAACCGCTACAATTAACAGACTCACTATTGCACTAGTGGGCTAGCCCAGTCTAGTGCGCCTCTACGCGTCGCCCCGCTGCGGCCCATTGGAGGAAGGAAGTAGGATTTCTAGCAGTGACTGGAAAGCCAAAATCTTTTCTAGTGGATGTTGTATGTACCGGCAAGGATCTGTCATCCATTCGTGTTAAGCTCCGAGAATTTTGGACTAACATGCATGTTGTATTCAATGTATTCGCTTTGCTTCTCCTAAACTATATTTTTCTTAAGTCACATCATTGGATCCCATCACCAGTTTTGTGGCAGAGTAAAGGACACAACATGCATCATGCATGCATGGCTACTAGCATGGAATTTAAATGCGTTTAACAAATTTTAACTACTTCTTCCATTGATTCAAATTTAAATGAATTCCATATATCACTCTATGTCATACATTTCAATAACATTGTCACCAGATGCATTTCAATTACAAAATCACTTTGTTACCAGATGCATTTCAATACCGGATCAGACTGTTACGAGATGCATTTCAATACTAGATCACACTATTATGAGATGCATTTCAATATTGTACACTTTACCACCATATCACTTTGTTAGTATATAAATTTCAATATCATTTGCATTTCAATTTCAAGACCAGTTCCAGTACCACACCCATTTCAATTAATGTAAGAGAAATAAGAAATTGAAATGCAACTAGTACATATAATGCGAGATGGATACATGAAATTGAAATACAACTGGTATATATGATGTGAGACCGAAAATGAAATTACTGACCAGTCATTTCAATTTGCAAACCAATTTCAGTACTGCATCTATTTCATCTCCCACATTTTCTAATTAATGTGAGGCTGAAATATGAAATTGAATTTGCACATCACAACTATCAATGTGAAATTGAAATGGTGAAAATTAAACGAGCTTGGAATGTTTGATGTTGTTTTAAAGGTCTTGTCGCCAGAAATTCAATAAACAATAAAATAAAAACTAAATTTTGGTTTAGAAGATATGAATGTTTTTAAAAAACACTCAGAGATGAAAGGGTTGCTTTTTGTATTGGAGAGAAGGAATACGAAGAATGGGTGCACCGAAAATACATAGGATCACTCGGGTGCCACACCCCCTATATTAAAAAAATAGTAATTCAAAATAAGTTCAAAAATCTCAAAACATTTTATGGAATCAAACATGACCATGTATTGCACTCGTATAAAAAAGGATTAAACAGGAGAAGTGCATCCATGAACCCGGGTACATATGAACCCATTTTGAAAAACATATTTCTAAATGCTAAAAAAATGTGAAAAAGTTTGCACGGGTACGTCTGCATGTTTTATGTGCGTGTATAAAGTTTCACGGAAAAATAACTTTTTTTGTGGACTGTGCAAAAAAGACAAAAAATTGTGTCATGGAACGCTATTTGGAAGCACTGAAATTTGTCTTTTTTGCGTAGACAAAATAGAAAGACATTTTTTCATAAAACTTTGTGTCGCGCACACACCTTTACGAACATGTATGCTTGAAATTTTCTTTTTGATTTTTTGACATTTTAAAACATGCTTAAAATGCATTTTTGGAAAACTGGGTGCAGATGCCCATGGGTGCAGATCGTCCCCTCTCGATTAAACAGTGAATGACTTTCATTGTATCCAGAGTCAAAGATTTAAAAGAAACGCTAATGCAAGCACTATTCATGCTATATTATCATGATAAATTTGGTTTTTTCCTCTAAAGTCAACACGAATCATTCATTGGACAAAATTTTTATACGAGTATAATGCCTGGGTATATTTGATACCAAAAAAGTTTCAAGAATTTTTGACCTTTTGAATTACTAAATTATTTTTGAATATAGGGGATGGAGCACCTGACTGCTCCTGATCCCCTTCCATGCATGCATCGTCCTTCTCTGTGTTCTTTCTCCTCACAAGATGACAAAAAGCTAACATAGACACATTCTCTTGTATTGCTTGCTTTAACACATGACATTTATATACATGCACACAATGATGGATCCATAATTAAAATGAAGGGTGTGTACACTTCAAAAAATTGAGATCTATTCTTCTTAGCTTGGATGGGTTTTAAAAATCAGCTAATTATTACATGGTAAAAAACATTTTCAAAAATCTGGGTGTGCCATGGCACATCCGTCACACCCCCTAGTTACGCCACTGCATGCACACATCTTAAAAATGTGATGAAGGTTGAATATTTGCCCCGTGCATACCGCTTCCGCTAGAAAATGCAATTGCAAAAGAAAAGAACTGGAAGCCAACACTTTCTAAAAAAAGAAATAAGCCCAAGAACATTGCAGCACGGATTTTCTTTTCTTTGAACAGCACATTCCAGTACGGATAATGATGGGATTTTCCTAAGAAAAAGGATAACGATGAGATGGACCTGTAGAAGAAAATGAACTGTAGCGTCGAATTTTCCGCTCACGTCCACCGTCATCAACTCGCAGTGAAATCGGAACAGGACTGCAGGGTTTCCTTTCGTGCTCCTATATATAAGGACACGCGATCCGCAATATCGCACGCACCACCCCGATCGACTCACCGCCGGCCCGCACCACCCCAATCGAGTCACCGCGCGCCGGCCCGCACCATGGCCACCGGCAGCACTCCCGCCCCGCACCACCCCTCCACTGGAGGCGTCGACGACGTTCCCATCTACCCCAGCGGAGGGTTCGACGACGATGAGTTCCCCACGTACGGAGAGCTCTCGCTGGGACGGCGCCGCAATTTTCGCAACCTAGGCATCGACGAAGAGAGCCCCCCTTCCTCCCCCGACTTCCTCCGGCCTAGCAGGCCCCGTTGCTCCCTCCTCCTCCGGGAGTCTCGGCGGCAGACAAAATCTGTTTACCATCGCTCCTCCGACTCCCTGGAGGCTCCATTGAGGTTGAAGCGCGCGGCCCCAGCATCTTCCAATTCCACGGAGGCTGTCGTCCTTGGCCCTCCGACGGAGCTTGACCTGAAGCGGAGGCGTCGCTATTTGGCCTCTAGTTCTTCTGCCCCCGCCTCCGCTGGAGTCGCTCCGGCGTACTTCGTGACCCCGACCGCAGGAACGGTGATCCCGGTCGCCTCTTCGACCTCTCCGTCGCCGACCGGTTTGGCAGCCGCAGCCGCCTCGGCCAATCCTCCCGGCCACGGTACCACTGAATCCGTGTACAAGCCGCCCGTTGTGAAGACCCGCACCCCATTGAACACTTCTGCCGCAGGCCGGCGCGGTTCTCTCGCGGGCGCCGAGCCCAAGGCAGCTCCCAAGGAAACGGCTCTGGGCACGTACGGCCGGGATATGACGGCGGTGGCAGGCATGGCTGATCCGATGATCGGCCGCGACGACGAGATCGATCGTGTCGTCTGCATCCTATGCCGCCGGACCAAGAACAGCGCCGTGCTGGTCGGCGCACCGGGGGTCGGCAAGACGGCCATTGCCGAGGGCCTTGCTCGGCGCATCGCAGGTGGGATGGTCCCGGCCGCTCTTGCCGGAGCGCGCGTGGTGGAGGTCGACCTTGGAGCGATGCTGGCGGGTGCTCAGTACCGTGGCATGTTTGAGCAACGCCTCAAGAATGTGATCAAGGAAGCAGAGGATGCAGACGGCAAGGTAGTTTTGTTCATTGATGAGGTGCACATGCTTGTCGGCTCCGGCAAGAGCAAAGGCGGTAGCATGGACGGCGCCAACCTGCTGAAGCCGGCATTGGCTCGTGGTCGCATCCGATGCGTGGGCGCTACGACTTTCGATGAGTACCGCAAGTACATTGAAAAAGGCGCCGCATTGGAGCGGCGGTTCCAGAAGGTGCATGTGGAGGAGCCGAGCACACAGACAACCATTTGTATTCTGCAGGGGCTAAAGCAACGGTATGAAGAGCACCATGGCTTGAAGATTCAGGACGCTGCTCTTGTTGCTGCTGCACAGCTCGCTGGCCGCTATATAACCGGTGAGCAATCTTAATCTTGCTCTCGAAACATGCAATCTTAATTTGTTTCTATCCTGCTTGCATTGCTTTCCTTTGTGTTGTAGTATTAATACTTCTATATGGTCAGTTGGGGCTAAAATCATCAATGTCTTATACTGCTTCTAATAAGCAGTAACACGAGTTCACATGCGATGACATAATAAAATGCATTTGATTACTAAAATAGACCCATGAGTGCTCTATTATTATTATATTCCATATTTAAATTGTTTATGAGGTAATATGCAAAAAAGACACATTTGCAATTTGCTATTCCCTCGATTCCAGAATATTAATGTATTTTTTTCAAAAGCCAATCCTTTATTTGTTTGACCTATTACATAAGGAAAAAAAAAATCAACATCCACAATACCAAATAAATGAAACATCAAATATTGTTTCATGATGGATTTAGTGATACCGATTTGGTATTTTAGATACTGATAAGTTTTCTATAAACCTGGCCGAACAAATAAGGGTTTAGCTGAAAGAAATTAGTATACATTATATTTATTTTGGAATAGATGGAGTATTCATCGATATTGTCAATCTTTGAGTTTTGAGCTCTGCATGAAATCAAACATGAGTGTGGTGATCAATTCTTTCACTCACCTGGTCACATGGAAAGAAAGATGAAAACAAAAAAAATAGAGTAATCTTAATTGGTCATAGTCATATTCCCGTCCTTTCTTACATGCATCTTTGAGTTATAATGCCACTTTATATTTAAACTATTCAAATATAGCTTTTGTGCTATTGTGCATTGCAAATAATGGCAAGCGTGCTTATACATTCATATTGTCTTTGAGTGATTGAGTCTAGTAACATTGGATACACCTTCAAATCGTGTCAGTAAAAAATCATGGCATTTTCCTATGAGTAAATGGAGCATTTTTCAATGCTCCCATCGAGTTGCATACATGTGGGGGCAACGTTGTGTTGGTAAAAATTGATGGTTTTTAATGTTGTCTATAGGTTGTCAGTTTCCTGATAAGGCAATTGATCTGATTGACGAGGCATGTTCAACCACAAGAATGCAGATTGACAGCCAAAAACAAGTGAGCGCAACACAAAGTAACTCTGCAAGAGTAGTGGAGGAAGGAGTTCTTGGTCCCGATCATGTTGCATACGTAGGCATTCTTATTAGTGTTTGTTATATTCCCATTGTGGCAATATAATCTGTTTGAACATTTCAGTTATTTCAACTTGATGTGCTTGTCATGTTTATTTTATTTTTTCAAGGTTGTGAGTCGATGGACAGGAATACCTGTTACCACACTTGATGAAGAGGAGAAAGATAAGTTGATCCACCTTGCTAACAGATTGGCTGAGCGAGTCGTTGGCCAGGATGAAGCAGTCAATTTGGTTGCACAAGCAGTGTTACGTGCCAGAGCTGGTCTTGATCAATCTGGTCAACCGATAGGATCTTTCCTCTTTCTAGGACCGACTGGCGTGGGAAAGACTGAGCTTGCAAAAGCTCTTGCTGAGCAGCTATTCAATAGTGAGAAGATGTTGGTTCGCTTTGACATGTCTGAGTATGTTAACACTGGATCTGTGTTGCGCTTGATTGGAGCACCTCCGAGGTTTGTATAGTGTTCTCTTTGTCAACATTATATTTTACTTATCCTTGGTTTGGCTAATTTTGGGGCTTGCTTTATGACATTTGAAGTTATCATGGTCATGAAGATGGTGGGCAACTGACTGAGAAAATAAGGAGGCGCCCATATAGTGTCATACTCTTTGATGAGGTGGAGAAAGCAGATCCTTCGGTGTTCAATGTTTTTCTTCAACTCCTTGATGATGGTATGTTGACTGATGGCAAGGGACGAACTGTGGATTTCAAGAATACCATCATTATTATGACATCAAATATGGGAGCGGAGCACCTAACAGCAGGAATGAATGGAGAAACAACAAAGGAAGATGCACGGAGTCTTGTTATGGAGCAGGTTTGTGAACAAACCATTTTCTTAAGGGTGTAATAGTTGTCTTCTGATTATCATGTATATATTTGTTTGGACAGGTTTAGAAACGCTTCAAGCCTGAGCTTCTCAACAGATTGAGTGAGGTTGTGATATTTGAACCTCTTTCGGATGACAAACTGAAGGAGGTCATCAAAATCCAGATGAAGATTATTGTTGCCAATGTAGCTAACAAGGGCATCTCTCTAGTTGCAAGTGACGACGCACTAGATGTCATGTTTTCAGAATCATACAACCCAGTAAGTGAAGTTTTTTTTTCAAATCGAAGCGTGCTTCCAGTCAAATAACCATGATATAGTTGTTGTATTCTAGAAAAAGCAGAACATACTAATTCGCTAGTCTATAACTTTGGTAATCATGCTATTCTCCCCACAGATGTATGGTGCAAGGCCCATAAGGAGGTGGGTGCATAAGAATGTCATGACAAAGCTCTCCGAGTTGCTGGTCAAAGGGGAAGTCGACAAGGGCACTGTGGTTTCCATTGATGCTATGACTGACAAGAAGGGGCTGAAATATGAAGTGGTGAAGAATGTGCTAGAGGCACGGGGATTGAAACCAGTGATAGACTTGCCTAGCGACTCCGACGACAACAATGATGATGTGGTTGAGGTCCGTCCCTTAGCAAGGAAGGCAAAGGTGATGGGTCTTTAGCAAACAAGCAGATGACAAGTAAATGAGCTTTTATGGTCAGTGGTAGCGCTTTGGCAAGAAAAGCTACTTCTTTTAGGTATCATTAGTTAATATTCAACATCAAGACAACAATATGTGCGTAGCTTGTCTAGATTTTACATCGTTAATTTGCTAGGTCAATGCTCCCCGATCTATAGGTTGCAACTGGTGCCTTTATTTATCTATCTGAACCTAAGTTTGTGTTATGAGACAGTTACAAATGTGTATGGTACTTTGGCGGGACGACATTTCAAGACCGATGTCTGCCGTGTAGATGTGGTACGACCGCAAGTACAATGGCGCACGATCGTACTGGACGTTGTCTTGGATATATGGACTTTATGTTAGTCAGGGTTCCTTGCATTGTGGATCCTTTTGTTGGTTTGTCCTCTTAGCAGTACGAGAAATGCGGTCCTACTAGAGGTCTTTTTCACCTCTAAATTACCTAAAATTTAATTTTTCTTCGAAAGGTTGTTCCTAAGAGGTTAGTTCCAACACATAACATGCATATTTTTTAGACTTTCGACGTTAGCACAATACATAACAACATACTTCATAATTTTGACCTCGCTGGCGACTTTTTCTCATATATAGGTGCAATGGGATCTTCTAGCATATCAACTGTAACAAGATCAATCATAATAGGGCAATCATTAATTTGAATGACTACACCATTTTTAAACCCTATTGCTTGTGCAAAGGTAGAATTGACCATGTTCAATTTAATAAAAGGACTAAGATTGAGATTGTCATATACGAACTTAGGGATAGTGGAAACACTAGCACCTAGATCACACAAAGCATTAAACTTATTGAAACCAATCTTAAATAGTGGGTTCAAATATACCCTCTTTTTAGCGAGTAGTTTACCCTATAGCCTTTTCAATATATCTAACCTATGTACCTTAATTACAACATGATCGACGAAACATTTGTACGCCTCATCATTTGATACCTCGAGTACTGGATGCTTCAATGTCAACGTTTTCACGAAAGCTGTAGTAGAGTAAGATTGTTCGGGTATATGGTTCCTATTGAGCTCCTTTGCAGCTTATTCGCTACTTCTCAGCTTTTTGACACTCTCAACCGGATTAGGTTTTGGCTTTCCAGTGATTTTTGCTAGAATCAATGTTCGATTCCCAGTGATTTTAGAAATTTGTGCTTCCATGCTTATAGTTCTACCTTCTAGAGCCTGCGAAACGTTAGTGAGTCTAGCAATCTTATCGGTCAATTGACCAAATAAGTTATCACCGCTCTTCACGTTATCAGTACATGTCTTATTTTGCTTGCCTAGGATAGTAATAAAAGTTTTGAGGGTTTCATCCAAAGTAATTCAATTACAGTTGTTCGTTCCATTAAAATTATTGGGGGCTTCATTATTATTAGGATACATCGGTCCAGGGGCACACCCATTATTTTTCAAGTTGGGATTATAGCTATTACGAGCAATGAAGTTAACATCATTAGCACCTTCTTCGGTAATTGCATTTACGTTTACCTCATCTTTATCTTTCATAGCATTGATGAGTTCATCAAGTTTTTCCATCAGCTCTCTGTTCTTCTCCTTGGAGATAGCGTGAACCTCTTTGTGGTAGACCTTTCTACGTGCCATTGGGTATGATTCTCTTGCATATTGTCCAACGGCTTCTTGGCCTCATCTATAGGTCTTCCCATAATAGTTCCTTCTGCAGCAGTTCAAGTATTGTTCTCGACATGGAAGTTAAAGCACTATAAAAACATATGAAGAACTAACCATTCTTTCATCCCATTATTGGGGAAGTTTATTATAGTCTCCTTCATCGGATAAGACATAAGGATTAATTCTTTATTGATAATATGTCTTACAATGGTTGCTGGATGCGATACATGATTACAAGTATGACTAACTCAGAGGGGAAATGTTGCGGTGATGGTGATGGTGGCTGCTATGGTGATGAGATGAGAGATGACGGCGACTAGGGTTGGCAGATGGCTTTTATTTCGCGAATGATGTTCTATACACTCCTATTGTGATTCTAGTGTTGTCTCCTTTATAAATTTCGGAGAGTTGGACCTCACAGAGAGCATCCAACACCTGGTACGAGTGCTGGTACGAGCGCGTGGTCACGTACCAGTCGCTATCTTGTGCTTTGGTGGCTTTGTTGCACCTCCAATTTCCTTCCTTCCTTTCTAGTTTTCCTTGTTTTTGTTAAATGATCATGTATCTCCATGTTTGGCCTCTTTTTCTGTAGAAAAAAAATATACAAAGGATTCCGCAATCTCTCGCATTCATTATTAGCAATATCAGAGTGATTTTCTCGGGATTTTTAAGATTATCCGGCTTAAATGATGGTGTAATGAGCGTAAAAATAGCACTCATGCGATGCACACCCACTAGTCCATTAGGAGAGATTTCATACATTTATAGCTCTAGTGCATATGCTGCATGACAATACCTACTCCTCACACTATTGATTATAAGACCTCTCCATTATCTAATGATCAAGCCGCGTTGGTGTGATACTTTCTTCCACCTTTTTTCTTCTTAATATCTTCCACATTATTTTATTTTTCCATTTTATGTGCAAATATCAAGGCTCACATTTGGACATTACTTGAGTGTTGAGTAGTTGTAAAGGGAGAGTCATGTCATTATTTTACTCGGCCAACACTTTGGGTCGTGTTAGGATAAAATATTTGATATGATAAAACCTTAGAGCATATAGTCTCATGATACACCTGATATTCTTTCTAAACATTAGTCTTGATGAGCATGATGTGGAAGTCTTGATCCATGAAACAAAAGAATGAATTTGCTTGCATATTTTGATGTTACTTGCTTTGTATCAACTATAGACTGTTGCTTTGCATCACTATTTTTAAAGTCATACCCAATTACATCATATTGAATATAATTCAGCTAGTGGCATCTACAATAAAAATATATTTTGTTATCATCTACCTACTCGAGAGTAGGGATTAAGCTTCCGGATGCTGGTACATCTCAAACATATCTATAATTATTGACTGTTTCATGCCATGTTTATATTATTCTCGCATATTTTTGGCACCAATTTACATTATTATTTGGTACTAACCTATTAATTCGATGCCCAATGTTAGTTGATGTTTTTTGCATGTATGTGGATTTTCGGGAGAAACAGTTTATCGGGCAAAAAAATCCAAAAAAATCAGATGAAGTTTTGCATCGGGAAACTTCTAGTGCCAAATGACATAGGCCAAGGGGTGGCCAACAAGGCCCGCACACCCTCTCCACGCGGCTAAGGGTGTGTGGTGGGGCCATGTGGGGCCCTGATGTTCCGATTTACTGCCTCTTGATGCCCATGCCTCTATATATACCTATAAATTTTGGAGCATTTTAAAACCTTATTTTTGTGGCTGCATACCTCCGTTCCGTGATGATCCAATGTGGATCCCTTTTTCGGATTCCTTTTACAACCATGATCGCCCATGAGTAGTTTCCTTTGGACTATGGGTCCATAACAGTAGCTAGATGGTTTTCTCTTCCATGTTTCTTAAAACAAAGATCACATAAGCTGGCTCACATGATTGTGATCCATGTATCTGTTGGTGTGTTTGTTGGGATATGTTGAATTGACACTTTATGATCATATTTATCCATGAATCTTTGTGAGATATTTATGGTTTCTTTGTTGCATAATTCTTATTCATATATGCTCTCTAATCTATTCTTCTTTCTTTGCTAAAGTTTTGAGGTCTGACCACCAAGAGGGAGTTGTGTATGATAGTTGTGTTCAATCTTGCAAGTAATCCACCACAATTACATTATGTGGAACAGGTTTGTATTGTGTTGTTGCTACTAGGGATAAAAATATGGTTGTGCAGTTGTCCTTTGAACGCAGAGTAAAGACAATATCCCATCTAGTTCATGTCATCAGGCTTATTGCAATACTCCATTTTTACTTTTTTTTGCAGGAAAACTTTAAGACAAATGCTGGATAGCGGTCTTGGGTGTAGTATTAGCTACATATGCAGTTGGATAACAATCTATAGATATTGGGACATGATTCTCATATGTTGATTATGTTATGAATAGTCATAGTTATAATTATTGCAATTTAATAGATGCTCAATTGTAATTTGTTTAGCACACAATACTTTCTTTTGGAGAGAAACCACTAGTGAACCTATGGATCCCGGTCCATCTTCTTCTATAAACTTTAATCTCAATCAACTATCTTTTTCAATTCCTTGCTTTTACTTTCCACTCAATCAAATCTTTCATACACTTGTGCTTTTAATCCTTGTAACTAGCAAGCTGGTGATACTAACAATCTCAACAGTCCCGTTGGGGGCCAAGATAGTTTTGTATCTTTGCGTGCATGTGTCGATCATTGGTTGTGTTATTGTGTTACTATGCTCCCGTTGGTTCAATAAACCTTGACGTCACTTGAGGAAAATTGTTGATTGGTACAAACCCTTGCGCTTGGGGCCCCAACACCTTCTTAGTTGAGAGCAAGCAGTTACCTCGACTGTCGGCGATGGATGGATAGATGAGGAGGTCGGGTGGAGCAGCGACGGGTTGCTTCGGCGGTTGACAAACAATCGATGGTGTGAGGTCGTGCGAGGGTGTGGCGAGGCACTACATAGCTCACGTGGGAAGGCGGCAGCGGATGGTCTCGGGAGGAACGACTCAGGGCCTATTGGGCTTGGACGTCGGAGTGGGAGCTGCGAAGGCGCTAGGAACTGTCATATATGGATATGAAGGCAGATCTGATGTGGGAGGGCTAGTTGCGGCTGCGCCGGTTGGATGGAAGTGGCGGCCGGTGGTAGAATTTGAGGAGGAGGTGGTGGTGGAGGAGTAGTTTGTTGCGGAAATCAAGGGAAGATGATAAAGTTTAGCCCAATAAGAAGGGGTACCATGCCTCTTATAGGGAGGGACTATCAGGACTGTTTGGGCTCATTTTTAAGGAAGCTAGATGGACTAGATGAGTTGGATTATGCGGGTGGATGTGCATTGAAGGGTGGGTGGGCCCCAAAGATAGTTTTATTTGCAAATTGTGTTATTTTAACCGACTACTGGTGCTAGCATATTTATCGAGCATCAAATAAACTCGGAATCACACGAAATTTGACATGTGGCCTCGATATACTATAATAAGACCACACACAAACTTTCGACTCAATTGAGAACATTTATTCATGTTTACAAAATAATTTAAATAGTGTCACACGACCATGTGCAAAGTGCACAGGGAGTCTCGAGTAGAAGGTCAAAAGAGAATAGGGGGATACTTATTCAACTTTTTTGGGAAAACAATGAAATAAAATAGGGCTAGATGTTTACAAAAATCCGGATATCCCGGTATGGAGGCAACATGCTACGGATGAAATCTTGATGATGCTAAAATAAAATAACAATCAATTTTATAATGTTGGAAAAAAACCTGGGCTATTACAAGCGACCACTCGATGTGTCTTCGTTCCTTTCCTTCGTCTGACGCGCCTATTAACCCTTGATCTTTCGCTCAGGACGACAACACCAGGTGGGAGCAGCTTGAGTTCGACCAATAGAATAACTCATATAACTCATATTGCATCAACCAAGGACCGGCAGGGACGTGAGGCCTTGATGCAGAGTTCCGGTAATGTTATTATTTTCATTTTACTAGTTTGACTTTATAGACACTACACTAGGAAATAAAGGGAGTCCTATACGTTTAGTGTTCCAGTGGACGACAATTTGTGGCATGCAAGGGGCGGGGCATACGGATTTCATGCCACAACATCGCGTCGTGATTCGTAAAGTGCACTGTTCCCTACATGTGTTTAGGGCTTAATTTCCTACGAATTCATGCACAAGGCAACTTTTGTGAGAGACAACACAATCCACCAGCAACATTTCCCATGTTTTTTTTCTTTTGACTTCAAAGTTTCAATCCATTGTATGTTTGGACTGAAAGTCCAATTTGTATTCCGTTAGCACATTCATGTTCGTTGCGACGAGTGCTTTGTACAAGACCACTCTTCAACACCTTTGGACAAGTTTTAGAAACTTCACCAAGTTTCAACCATTGAAACTCAAACACCAAGTTTTAGAAACTTGATAAGAACGAATGATAATTTCACCAAGTTTCAATTTTGTTTGTAAATAAACCCTAAACACTAAGTTTTCTATACTAAAAGTTAAAGATTAAATCGTAAACCCTAAATGCTAAGCCCAAGCCCTAAATCCAGAACCTTAAAACCCTAAAAGCAAATAAAACTTGGCAAAACTTGACGAAACTTGGTAAAAATTTAATCAAGTTTGAATATTTGAAACTTGGATCTTTTTTAAAGTTGTCAAGGTGTAATTAAGATTGATAAAGTTCGAAGTTCTCGTAGCAATGGACAAAAAATATAAAATAATTTGAACTTTCGATTCAAAAGATATAGTAGATTCAAATTTCAAGATGAAATAAAAAGGCATGTGAGGTGAGGGTGGATGGCGCATGCAACCCTAACAAAGACTGCTAAAAGCATGCATGGATGAACCCTGCCCTACAGTAATCAATGGTCTAAAAACCAAACAAGTTTAGGAATCCTAAAGCATTTCAACAGCTTCATGCATGCACGCTCCTTCCCTACGGATTTCTCTCCTGTCCCTTGGTGGCCAGGGTAAACTCTCTCCTCTGGGCTTCGTCGGTGAGCCCGTGGATTCGCCTCCCCTCTACGTCACTCCGGTGGCCGGTGGCGGGGAGGGGAATCCCAATGCCTCCGCTCCGGTTAGTAGTTTAGGTTCGGTTTTTCTAGTCCTTGCAGGTGCGACGTCCGGGCGGATGGCAAGCTTCTTCTTCAAGTTTGTCTTCCGAGCTCCGATCCACCTCGAGTTCATCCATATGAACGTAATCGACGGAGCTCCAACATAGATTTCTGCTCTCTCCTTGCATGGTGAGGTTAGGGTTTCTCGTCGTGTGGCGAGATTTGGTGTTAGGTGTTTTAGATATATTCAAGGGTTCAATGACTACGACTATGACTCCAGGGTGCTGGCCCTATGCACGCGCACGAAGACTTCCCGACTTTCATCGACGAGGTCAAGCTGGCTCTGGTAGGGAGCAACGGCAATGGGACGTCTACAGCTCGTTCTGACGGCGGTAGTGGTTGTTCGATGGTCTCGGAATCTTAATGTAATTTGCATTATATATTTGAAGTGCTTTGTACTTCCGGTGAGCTTTCGTAATAGATCTAGATCATTTATAGAAAAAAAACTTTTAATAAAATAAACACGAAAAAACGAAGATAGAAGATTAAACCAAATCGAATCCGTGCACACAATGGGAACCGGTCCGTAGTAATCTGCGCAAAGATGAAGGATGTTCCTTGACAAGAAGATACCGAAGATGCTTTCCATTTCACAGTGTTTGCCTCAGATCAAACACCAGACAGTGAGACGGCGACCCCCTCATCATCAATCAAAAGAAAATGGGAAAACACCAGACGGCCACATGCTCTCACCCGGCGCGACAGCCGACCTGCACTACGTCATGGAAGGTTCCGCGTCGAACAGATTATGGCTACCCGCCGCGTATCTGCCGGTAGTGTTTTCTTCTTTTCCTCGAGACACCGTCTCCCCTCTCCCGGCAGCAGAGCTACGCGCATGCCACCAGCCAAGCAACGCGTCCTGGGGGTTCCGAGGCCGTGAAGCAACAAGGCAGACGCACCGCGAATTCGCCAGCCGTCGGATGCCGATCGGGCGGCAGGACCCCGGGCGTCGGCCGGGCCGGGATTTCCTTCACACGTGGCGGACCCGCGACGCCGAACGTGGCCAGAGGCGAGCCCCACCCCAGGATGAGCGTCGAGCCGCGCGTTCACACTCCGGACCGCAACGTCGAAGCAGATACTATAAACTGTCCAAAAAAAAAAGGTCGAAGCAGATATCCTTCTCCCCGCGCACCCACGATTTCCGCTATAAAGCCCGGTCTCCGATCCCCGATGCCTTCTCGCCCCGCTCCGTTCGTCAGCCGCCTCCGCCTCCTGAGAAGCGCCGTCGTCTCCCCCTCCTCCGCGCTGCTGCCGTGCAGCCGCCCGCGCCTCGCCATCCCCTTCGCGCAGCCGCCGATCCGCGCCCCCGCCTTCGCCGCCGCCGCCGAGCCGCTGTTCCGCCCGGTCGGCGCCCGATTCTCGCTGTTCAGCAACATGGCCGCCGCCGCCTCCTCCGCCTCCACCGTCCACGACTTCACCGTCAAGGTTCGCCCGCCTCACGTCACGCCTGCCCCTTATCGTTATCTCAATCCGAATTTTGCATCCAAACCCCTGCCAGTTTTCCGTGTCTGCAATTGCGCTTGCACACGTGCACACCCCTGATCCCGCCGTCACTTCACTCTTGTGTTCTTAACCAATAGTTTAGTTAACTCTGTTTTTCTGCGCGATTTTTTTGGTACTAAAGGAACGCTACGCTTCATTTTCTGCCTGCAGGATGCAAGTGGAAAAGATGTCGACCTGAGCACCTACAAGGGGAAGGTTCTCCTCATTGTCAATGTTGCGTCCCAGTGGTACGAGCTATTACTGCTCCTTCACATCTGCTCTTTATCTTTTATGCTGAATATTTTCATGTCTTGTGAAATTATTTAGAAATGGTCGTGTAATTCTCTTATTCATGTTGTGGTGTATTGGTATTACCTAGAGTGCTTCTTTAGACTTTAAGGTGAATGTTATGCTCATTTCGTCTAGTCCCTCTCATTTATTGTAGTAATGAAAATCTGGCTTTACATTTATTATTATATATGAGGCTAGAGAATAAAAATAAAAATATGTATTCTTGGTATTCATTTTAAACTGTCAAGTTTGGATTGCCATCTGCAAAGTTGAGTATCGTGTGTATATTATACAACTCAAAGTTTAAAATGTTGTTCTGCTAAATATCCACAGTCATCGCACTGGTTTGTGGTTCATTAGGATCAGCATTTGTGCTTTGCATCAAAGTTGTCTATACACGGAGAAAATTATTCTGATCAAGTTGGTTTGGAGTTGGACAACCCGATTTTTTGTGTGCACATTAAGTGTCATGACGTTGACTCTGACTTGTGTTCCAGTTTTATTTAATTCGCCATGCGTTGAGAAATGTAAGTACTGAAAGGATGACCATTTTGTTAAACTAACAACGATAATCATTGTCTATAACAACTGCAGTGGCTTGACCAATTCCAACTACACGGAACTCGCTCAGTTGTATGAGAAGTACAAGGACCAGGGTATGATCTATCTGCACATGGATTAGTCCTTGATTTTCAGTTATGATCTATTATGCTAACACTTTGATGTGACCAACAGGTTTTGAGATCCTTGCTTTCCCATGCAACCAGTTTGGTGGGCAGGAACCTGGCACTAATGAGGAAATTGTTCAGTTTGCTTGCACTCGCTTCAAGGCCGAGTATCCAATTTTTGACAAGGTAAATGTGTGCTTAATATTTCTTCCTTCCTTCCTTTTCTTTCTTGTGTTTCTGTTTTGAGCTGAAAGAAACGATTGCTTTAGTGTACACGATGACTTGCGTCCATGACCAGTAGTCCAACATGTGTTCTCTATTTTATATGCAGTCTATGTGATATAAACTCTGAAATGGCTGTTGGTTATCAGATAGTCGTACTTTAGTCATAGCAACTGACTTTCCTTTCTTTCTGAAAATAGCAACTAGTTTTGTCGCTTGATTTTCTTCACATACTACAGTTATCTACCAGAGAGGCAAGCAGCTAGGTGTACTAACCTAACTTCCACTATCTGTTATCTGTCAGGTTGATGTCAATGGTGACAATGTTGCACCTGTCTACAAGTTTCTGAAGTCCAGCAAAGACACACTTGGTGGAATGCACTACTTCTGTTGCAGAGATGTCTCCTCTATCTTGTGGCTTTTCCCCTGAGATTACTGTTCCTCAGGACCAGGTTTGGAATGTCATGCGTACCTGTTGTTCGTGCCTCCGTGTTAGTGATGGTGCGTTCATTTTGTAAACTTATCTGTAGCTTGTTTCGTCGGAAGTCTCCGAGAACTTGAAAAAAAAAAAAACTCACATGTATAGCGCAACACAGGTAAACTATGTACGTATCGCATATTTGAGGAGCACAAATAAGATGGAGAAGAAGAGATCCAACGCTTGTCATGTCAGCACCCTAATGTTCAGTTCACAGATAAATCATCCTTTCAAGGCCACAAATATCTTCCATATCTCTTCTTGGATATTCCATGTATCATGAGAGGCAGCAGCCAGATTATTATCTATCTATTCATCATCACCCGCCAGGGCCAGACTGCCCCTAGCCAACCACCGGCTGCCAGCCTACGTCCACCGCGCTCGCGGCTCCCGGCCAGCGCTTGGCACAGTCTCCATTGCCGCTCAGCTCTGGCACAGCAGCTCCGCCATTTTCAGTTCCACTCACTCATTGCCCCATCATCATCATTACCATCATCTTCAGCCATGCTTTCCACGCAGATCCCGCAACCGAGCTGAACACTCGGAACCCATTCAAAAAATAAACAAACCCCGAAATCATTTGGAAAAAGTGTAAAGGAAGCCAGCCTTTACTACCTAATGTGGCTGGGGAGCTGCGCAGGCAGCGCGACCGCAGCCGCGCTACATAAACCCGTCGCCCAGCTGCGGCCAATCCTCAGAGTCTCCGCCTGTTCCTCCACCCCCGCACCGCTCCACGCCCACGCCCGCCCCACCGCCGCGGCCGGCCCGACCCGAGGCCCGGGCCCCAGCGCAGGCGTCGCGCCCACCGCGATGCCGTCTTCCTCCTCCGCGCCGACGACGCCGCCGCCCGCCGAGGAGACGACCGCCGCCGCCACCAGTGGGTTCCGCCTCACCGAGCCCTCTTTCCTCGAGTCCCTGATGCCGAAGAAGGAGACCGGCGTTGACCGCTTCCTCGCGGAGCACCCCGAGTACGACGGCCGCGGCTCGCTCATCGCCATCTTCGGTGAGTGCCTTCCGGTTGCCCCCGGCTCCCCCTGCCCCGGCTAGTCGATACTGCGTGCCGTCGTTTGCTCTGAGGGTTGACTGTAGTTGACCTCAGCTTCTGGGCTGGAGAATGGATTTCGCCGATGCGGTCTAAATTGGCAATTCGGTTGGATCCCTATGCGGTACTTTGACCCGACAGAGGTTAAACCGCGTCTGAGTTCTCATATGGCATGCCGTCAGCTGGATTACTGGAGAGTGTAGTTCACGAGGTGTTTCGGATCATCGTTCTGCGCAGTTTGTAGTGTTCAAGTAGGTGGCTGCACTGAACTGCATAGCTTCAGAGGATTTTCTGATTCATCACTTGGGGGCTTAGTCCAACAGTCGCTGCAGTTTAAGCGCACGTATGTAATGCTTGTAGGATGTGGGAGATTAATGAAATGGTTAATTTACTTATATGGGAGGTGATCTGCTCTTTTTATAATCCTATTTGCAGCTTATGGGGTGTGACTTCGCTTGCTTGTTGTATGTATGGTTCGGACTGTTGCAGCAGCACTTACCCGTTTTGCATGATCCTAACTTAATATAGGCTTAGATGTTGCCATGTTGCAGCACATGGCATAGCACCTCTTGCGCTAACGAAACACAACCAATTTCTTTTGACAAAAGATAAATACTCCTGTGAGTTGTCATGTATGTAAGGACGAGATAAAAATGCTCCAAAGCTCATGAGTATGAGGCTATCACAAGTTAACGAGTCATGTAGATGGTCGTTGGAAGGTTTCTTCATCTGGGGAAGAGCTCACGCAGGTTACATGGGTATAGCTTGAGTCTTGGATGATCTGTGATGGATCTGACTCTGTCATGCAATTATTATGTGTATTTCATAGGATTTCATTGTCCTGCTTGTTTTGCGCTGATGTGACTTGTATGTCTGATAGATTCTGGAGTTGATCCGGCTGCAGCTGGGTTGCAGAAAACTTCTGACGGGAAGCCCAAGATCCTTGATGTTATTGATTGGTACTTAAGACTCTTCCATAATTTGGAAACTGCACTATTTGTTTATTTACTTTCAGACGCCAACTTCTCTTGAATGATGTATTTGCCAACGAGTATGCTCTTAAATGTAGCACGGGTAGTGGTGATGTTGACACGTCCAAAGTGGTGAAAGCTGATGCTGATGGTGCTATAGTTGGTGCTTCAGGTTGGTCATGCCCCGAGGGTTTGTTTTGTTTATATTACTCATTTAAGGGGTTATAATCTGAAGCTAAACATTTATTTATGTGAATTAGCAAAATGTGTTAAAACCAAACTCGTCTTTTCCCCTTGCCGTAGGCATTGCAACTTTTTTTTGTTAATGCTGTTCAACTTTAGCATGTACATATTGATTATGATTCTATTGGTACCCGAGGTACCATGTACCAATTATATTGTCTTTTCAATAGTTGCTACCTGTAGCGCTCCATGCCTTGAAGAATATCCATATTCTGAAAGGCAATTTCCTGTCCTGATTCCCTGATACGCTAAGCTCTGTTGACACTCAGGCGCTCGTTTGTCTGTAAACCCCTCATGGAAGAACCCTTCTCAAGAGTGGCGTGTTGGCTGCAAACTAGTATATGAACTCTTCACGGACACACTTATATCTCGATTGAAGGTAAATACGGCATTTAATGCCTGCATTCTGAAGGTTTTATATCACACTCAATATCGCTATTTTAATGAAAATCTACTAAATATGACTTCAGAAAGAAAGAAAAAAGAAATGGGATGAAGAAAACCAAGAAGCAATATCCAGAGCTCTGAACCAGCTGAATGAGTTTGAAAAGGTTGAAGTGACTTCTTTTGTTGCGTATAGATTCATTTGGTTTACAATTTTGATTCTCCTTCGCACACCGTTTTTCTTTTTATTATATATACTCCTTGTAGATTACACTTTGCACGATAGCTATTGTCAAGCTAGCAGATACAGAAAGCCATTAATGAAGTGATTTTGCATATGTACTGCTAATATTGAGTCTATATTCCAGTTAAGAGTGATACTGCTGGCCTTGCACACTGCTTTTTATGAGATTCTTTAAACACCTATTTAAATGGGTGGCTCACCTCCACCGAAAATGATTGCAGAAGCATAGTAAGCCTGATGATGCTAAACTGAAAAAGGCTCAAGAAGACCTGCAAAACAGACTTGATTGCCTGAGGAAACAAGCAGATGTAAGAACGCGATCATACTTACCCGAAATTTAGCTGATTTCAGCTATTGTACATGTCTTATTTCTGTTTCTGCAGGGTTATGATGACAGGGGACCTGTGATTGATGTTGTTGTATGGCATGATGGTGATGTGTGGAGGGTTGCAGTTGATACTCAGGGGCTTGAGGATAAGAAAGATTGTGGAAAACTAGCAGATTTTGTGCCGTTGACAAACTACAGGTATGGTCGATCTTGTGGTGTTGATGTTGTAAAGTAGATGATGTAATCCCCCTTGCACACACAGTTCGTTGCTCCTTCTAGTCCTCGAAAGACATTTTATTTTCTAGTGTCCTGTTTGATGTGCTGTGTCCACTTGAATACTTCAGGTGCTGAAAGTGCTAATCTTAAGGTCTTCATCAGAGAGTTCACTTTATTTTTATTACGTGCGCAAACATACGGTTATGGAATATTCAAATGAATATGGAATATTATTTGAATAGAAAGATTAGTTATTTAGATAAGCAGGAGATAGAGATTGAGTCTGTATCCTTTCGATTATTACTTGGTGTTCAAGTAAGTCCTCCTACAGGGACATCATATGTATCAACTTTAAAATACGTCTTCCCTCCCAAAAATATATGGCACATTTATTAGGACACGTTTCACCAACATTTATACTCTACTAATATGCGATTTATGTGATACAAAATCATTATCATAAGTACTTCTGAAGATGAATCTGTTACATCAAATCCCTATCTGTACTGCCTAGCCATCTTCATGGCGGTAGTTACCTAGTTGTATACAATTACTGCTGCACCTCTTCTTCTGGTTGGAGAAGCTAGGCAATTTAGGTTCTTTACAAATGTATATATGATTTGTAGGTCCACTGACGAGAAGCCAGTGATTCAATATGAGATCCTTTATTACAATTTTTGTAAACTTGATATACCAGACATGTTTTCACTTGTAGTTGAAGCAGTATGTTGTTCCTTCCCATATATTATCATCTGCAATTTATCTGTATTACCTTCGTAACCTATAGAAGGTTATCGTCCACATATCGTGTTTCTGATCTATACAAATTTATCTGCAGGATTGAGCGGAAGTTTGGGATTTTTAGCAAATTAGATGCTTGCTCTTTTGTAGCAAATGTGTATGATGATGGGAACCTTGTCAGCATAGTAACTGATTGCTCTCCACATGCTACCCATGTCGCCGGAATTGCAGCTGCTTTTCATCCTGAAGTATGTTCCTTAACTTTTGGCTTTTCATTTAAACCACAATTATACAAGCACCAGTTTATTCAAATGTTTTTAAACAGGAACCTTTGCTGAATGGAGTTGCACCAGGGGCACAATTGATTTCTTGTAGAATAGGAGATACCCGCTTAGGATCAATGGAGACAGGGACAGGCTTGGTTAGGGCGCTGATAGCTGCAGTAGAGGTGATAATACCCCCTCCCTTTTGTGCATCATTTATCAGAGTAAATAACAGTGTATTTGCCTCTGTTATATTTACAACTCCTTAAACGCCTCCCAGTGAAGTGCTTAATGTTTGAGAAATAATTATGCTTTCTTCCCCTGACATCTCATCTTTTTTATTGACCTGCTTCCTTGAATTCTTGTATATCCAGCACAAATGCGATCTGATTAATATGAGCTATGGTGAGCCTGCTCTTCTTCCTGACTATGGAAGATTCATTGATATTGTCAATGAGGTGAACTCCTTTTGTCTGCTATTATTTCTTATCCATATTCATTCTTGGACATTCTAGTCTTCTTTCTTAGAATGTTTTGTAGGAATTTAGCTGGAGCTCTATGTTATTTCACAGGTTGTAGACAAGCATCGTATTATATTTATTAGTAGTGCTGGAAACAACGGTCCGGCTTTAAACACTGTTGGTGCACCTGGTGGGACTAGTTCAAGCATTATTGGTATTGGTGCCTATGTCTCACCAGCTATGGCTGCTGGAGCTCACTGTGTCGTACAACCTCCGTTGGAGGGGATGGAGTACACATGGTATGTGATCAGTTGGTAATTCTTTTATTGCATTATACAGTACAATATAATTCTCTTAACAATGGCATCATCCGAGGTCATCTTGGGTCTAGTCCTCTAACATACGGCGAACAACTGGACGGCACTAGCTCGGGAATGCTCGTCGACCTCTAGTTCTCAAACAATAATTATTTGTTGCTAATTGAACTTTCTGGATTTTTAAGGTCTAGTCGAGGTCCCACAGCTGATGGGGATCTTGGTGTCTCCATTAGCGCACCTGGTGGAGCTGTGGCCCCTGTGCCAACATGGACACTTCAGTCTCGCATGCTCATGAATGGTACTTCCATGTCATCTCCTTCTGCCTGTGGTGGGGTTGCTCTCCTTGTTAGTGCCATGAAGGTTAGTCTGGCCAACATCTTTTTCGTTAATGCAATGTGAAGTATGAAACATTTATTCAATTACTTTAATGAGGCGTATATTTTAGGCTGAAGGCATTCCAGTAAGCCCTTATACTGTGAGGAAGGCAATCGAGAATACTGCTTCATCTATAAGTGATGTGCCTGAGGAGAAACTGACAACTGGACATGGGCTTTTGCAAGTTGATAGGTTAGCACAATTTTTCTTCTCTCTGTTATGCTCTAGAGGGATACATTTTTCTTAATCTAATGCTGTTGATTTCGAGTACAATCATCATACCATTGCTGTTTTCTCAGGGCTTATGAATATGCGTGGCAAGCGAAGAAGTTGCCACTTGTTTCTTACAGAATCTCAATCAGTCAAGTTGGGAAGTCAAGTATGCATCATATTTTCCCATAATAAATCTTCTTCTGAATAAACTTATGAGTTCCAACAGAAATTAATAAGAATCAAGAATGACCTCTACTGAACACTACAGCCACTCAACTTCTTCTGAAGCATTTTTCATTCTGTTTTCTTCGGAAAAGCTCTTCTGAAGCATTTTAAGCAGAGACAAGTCACGTTCATCTAACATAATTGAAACATGAAAAAAGAAATCATTTTTTTGGCATGTACAAGTACAATTTTTTACATGTACAAGTACATTTTTTACATGTACAAGTACATTTTTTACATGTTTATTTACCTTAAATTGTTTCTGCAGTGGAAGCAAATTATACTCCCTCCGATCCATATTACTTGTCGCCCAAATGGATGTATCTAGACGTATTTCAGTGTTAGATACATCCGTTTGAGCAACAAGTAATATGGAACGGAGGGAGTAATAAAAAGCATGCAACTGTCCATACACAATTTTTAATCCGTGTACGTCCATCATCCTTAAAATGTCATATAGAACTAAAATATATTACTCCCTCCCTTCCTAAATATAAGTCTTTTTAGAGATTGCACTAGAGACTACGTACGGAGCAAAATGAATGAATCTACGCTCTAAAATGTCTATATACATCCGTGTGTAGTCCCTAGTGTAACCTCTAAAAAGACTTATATTTAGGAACGGATGGAGTATTAGAGAAGTTCTGATAACTTCTCATCTCGAGAGCAAAGACATGAAACTACCTTTTTGATGAAATAAATATCACATGAAAAAACAAATCTGTAAGGATGAAAGAAGAACAATTCTCATAGCAGTGGTTAGAGGAGACTATAACATTTCTGCACAACCATTGGGTGGATAACTAAGAAAGGGAGTTAAAGATTTTGGATGGCTCGGATCAAAATTATCTCATCTTAACTCGTGCTTATTGGTATTGTACTAGAAGGGTTGGGCGCGCTTTGCTACACCGTCGGTGTTGTTAGGTTTCTTAAAAAGATACTCACTCTATTTCAAAATATAAGGTGTATTACTTTTTTGAAAAGTCAAACCTTGTAAGTTTGATCAAATTTGTAGAGAAATATATCAAAATCCATAATATCAAATCGGTATGACTAGATTCATAATGAAATGAATTTCCGTACTTTTTTTGTTCAATATTGTGGATGTCGATATTTTTTGCTTTGAACTTGGTAAAAGTTTTAGAAATTTGACTTTCCAAAAAAACTAATACCCCTTATATTTTGGAACTGATGGAATATTTAGTTTGCCGGGTGGGGGAGATGATGGAGTGTGTTTTATTTTCATTTATAATGTGGTGATTTGGTGGGCCTTTCGTTGTGTGATTCTGTGTTATCCTCTAACCAACCTATATTTATGTGGGGAAATTTCTGCGTCGGTGTCTGCATGTACTATATTGGTGCTACAGTACCACATGGTGGCACTTCTTTTTTCCAGGTGGTGGGAGGGTGCGCGGGATTGATATGTTTTACACGCCGATTGCTGCTGATTGATTTGGAAAATTGTTGGCATGGTCAAAATCGTAAACCAGATCCAAAATTGAATACCTCAATTGAATGAAGAGCTTCAAAATTAGGGAACATAGTGAATTAAAATAATTGAATGGGAGAGCTCCTTGAGAAATTGTTGACCCGGTCAAAATCGAGTGATCCAATTCTAAATGAAGACCTCAATTAATTTTGTGGCCTTAAAAATTAGGAAGCATAGTGTACAATATAAAAGAATTGAATGAGAGAGCTTCAACAAATTGTTGACTCGGTCAAAATCAGGTGGCCCAATTTCAATTGGAGACCTCAGTTGAATGTAGTCTATTTAAAACTAGGGAGCATAGTGTTATAGAGGATAGAGGAGTGGAAACACTACAACTACTATACTCGATTTTATTAATGGATGAACAATTTGAAACTGAGACTCCCAAGGCCTAGAAATGTAGTGAACAGAGGAATTAGTAACAGCTACAACTTCTACTGAACAATATTGTATTGGTAATTTGGTATTTTCTATTCCCTCCGATCCATAGTACTTGTCTTAGATTTGTCTAGATACGGTGTCTAGATACATCCGTATCTAGACAAATCTAAGACAAGTAATATGGATCGGAGGGAGTATTGATTTTGGGACGCTGTTCTACTCTAGAATAGCAGTTTATAGTAAATCAGGCAAAACAATTGGGGGGGGGGGGGGGGGGGGGTTATGATGGACCACCTGTGATTCACACTAATTGATGTTGAGTTCATACATTATATTTTATTACTAAACTCAATGTATTATCTGCAGTTCCAAAACTAAGAGGGATATATCTACGTGGGAGTAATTCATGTCAACAAACGAGTGAGGTCAGTTCCTTATAACTTGTTTGGGTTATCCTGGCATGCTTATATTTCCCCCTCCCCAAAAAGAGAGTTGGTTTTGTAGCAGTGTATTTGACCACTGTAAGATGGTTCTTTACTATTTAGTACTCACTCTGTAAAGAAATATAAGATCTTTTAGATCACTGCTTAGTAGGTGTGTATGACTCGTTTATGATCAGTAAGATTTAAAAAATGTGTTGGTACATATGAAAGTAGTAGTGTTGGAGGCCCAGGCCCAGTACTGTACATGTAACAGGAAACCCTAAAGGAGATGTATATATACATGTGTGGTGGTCCTGAGGGGATCAATCCAACCCATTCCACATCTCGTTTCAACATGGTATTAGAGCTAGGTTCGTAGCCGCCACAAGAAACTCCCCTCGCCGTCTCCTGAGGTGGCTGTGCGCAAAGCCCACGGCTGCTAGGGAAGGAGGCGGCGGGGACGTGTTGGCAGGAGCTGATCCTGGTGCGGAGTGAGGGCTGCCTGAAGGCGATGCGAGACGGGCAGCTCGCGCGCGGGAAGGCCAGCGTGGGCTGGTCCGGTGCCGCGAGGGACCGGCAGGAGAAGGAGGCGGCGGATCTGGGGCGCGCGCGGGAGGCTGCGGCGAGCTGCACGCGCGCGCGACGCGGAGAGCGGCCCGGCAGAGCTGCACGAGCTGCGAGCTGCGTGCGGGCGCGGCTGCAAGCTGCCGCGAGCTGCGCGGCAGGGGGAGCAGGCAGAGGAGCTGCTGCTGCTGCTTGCTGATGCGTGGTGCTGCTGGACTTGGTGCGCGCTGGAGGTGCAGCTGTGCTTGAGGTGTTGTGTGGCTGTTGCTGCGGCATCAGGAAGAAGGGAGTGCGGCTACTGGATCTACTGAGCTGCTGCTGTGTCAGCTGGTTGGAGAAGAGGAGGAGCGGTGGTGGAGAGAAGAAGTGCTCGCTGGTGCTGGACTGCTGGTGTTGTTGTTGCTGCTAGTGGTGGTGCAACTGCGTGGTAGAGGAGGAAGAAGGGCAGCTGCTGGTGCCTGCTGGTGCATCTGGAGCTGCTGCTGTTTGGGGAGAAAGGAGAAGGTGTGCCTGCTTGTGGTGCTAAAAAAATGGTGGAGATGCTGAGATGCAGATGGGAAGAGAAGGAAGTTGTTGCTGCTCCTTGTCCTTGTCGTGGTTCTTTGCAGAGACAAGGAGCAGAGGGGGAGAAGGATGAGATGCTGCTACTGATGGCAGCCAGGTGGATTTTCTTTTAGGGGGAGAGAGGGAGATGTGGTGATGAAGATGATGAGGCTGCGGCTTGAGTGTGGTTGGTGATGGTTGTGGATGTGTCCGGGGGAGAGGCCGGCGTGCCTGAGGTGAGAGTGGTTGAGGCCTGACCGGGGGAGAGGCCGGTGTGCCTGAGGAGAAGATGGCTGGGGCCGGAGTTGCCCGGAGGTTTGTGGGGAAGACGGAAGAGGTCAGTGGCCGGGGGTTTGTGGGGAAGACGGGCTGAGGACATTGAGGCGAGTGTGGATGGTTCTACGGAACCTGTGTGGTGAGGCAGCCGGGGTTGTTGAGGAGGTGCGTGGTGCTTAGCTGTAGGCGCTGCGGGCGCATGAATGGAGAGGCAGCTGAGGGCCATCACAAGTTGGAGGTGGTGAGAAGATGATGGCGAGGGCAATGGCTCTCATGTATAGTAGTTGGTTAAGTTTTTCTGTTCATTAGTGGTTGTAGTTTGAGTTATGTAGTTGTTGCAAGATGGTCATGGTTGTTAACCATGATCATCTTGAGGGGGAGTGTTGGTACATATGAAAGTAGTAGTGTTAGAGGCCCATGGAGGCCCAGGCCCAGTACTGTACATGTAACAGGAAACCCTAAAGGAGATGTATATATACATGTGTGGTGGTCCTGAGGGGATCAATCCAACCCATTCCACATCTCGTTTCAACAAAATGTTTTACCAGTTTTTCTGTCTGGTGGAGCACGAAATTATTATCTGTACTAGATGTTTTCATTTGTTTTAAACATCACAATTAACTATATGTTATATCCTCTGCTTTACAGTGGACTGTTCAACTTAACCCAAAATTTCACGACGATGCGAGTAATTTGGAACAATTGGTTCCATTTGAGGAGTGCCTGCAGCTGCATTCCACTGATAGCTCCGTTATTAATATTCCTGAGTATATATTGTTGACAAACAATGGGCGCAGTTTCAAGTTGGTACCTTCTTTCTGTTCAACTAGATGTTATTTTCCTCATTCTCCTTCTCAAGAGCAATGATTTTAGATATCAACTTGTAGTTGGTCTTGCTATAACTGTTGATACTTCGGTTTATAAGGACATGCCCGTTAAACTGAACTGCATTATAGTACATCTCGTTATAGGTAATGCTTATGCATATATGTGTCATCCAAACATGATTACTGATGCTGGATATTCTTGTATATTTGTGCATGTAGCAACCTGGCATCACTAAAAACTAGCGGCGCATTATAACTTATAAAGGCTTTTCAACCAAAGGAATGTGTAGGTTGGTTGGTACCATAGCACGCAATGGCAGATGAAATTAAAGGCCTTTAAGTTAGACATGCAGAGTAGCAGTAGTAAATAATTTGATCAATTACATGCCCTGTTCATTTTGTCAAGTGTCCTGCTTTCATTTGGTTTCCTTTACCTTTTTGCAGCATTGTCGTCAATCCTGTTAATATCAGTAGTGGCCTTCACTACTATGAAGTTTATGGCATGGATTGCAGAGCACCATGGCGTGGACCCATTTTCCGAGTGCCAATCACCATAATTAAGCCTATTGCTCTATCAGGAGTGCCGCCAGTATTGTCACTTTCCAAACTGTACTTCAAGTCAGGTACTAATTATTATTCTTGCTTACTGGGAGCTCTGATTTAACTTAAATAAAATACACTGATCTTTGATGGCTCTGTAACCTAGCCTCCTAGGAGGATGTACCGACACTCTACCTATTCAATGCAAGGAAGCGCAAAGGTCCTTTGCATTTTCTCGAAAAACATTGCTTGTATTCATTGACATTTGGAGAGTGCACTCCTGGAGGAACTAGATGGATGATGCCAATGTGCAGATTTGACTTCCCCTAGCATCATCTTTCTGTATTTGTTTCTAACAACACAGAGCCCCCCCCCCCCCCCTGACTGGTTGCGCTTTTGTCCCCATGAACACAATAGAACGCTGTCTTTCTCCACAGATCTAGTTCACTTACAGTGTGCTGAAACTCTCTTGTCTCAAATCTTGATTCTATCTTTGTTGATGAATCAGCCACCATACTTTGTTTTTTTGACCTATCACTACTACAATACTGAACCAAAGAAGTGAGCCTAGCCAACTTGGGTTGGGGAACGGATGAACAATGCCACCACCTGGGAACTGATGATGAACAATGATCATAATTTTTTTTGTCAACCAATACCATCGAGTTTAATTTTTTTGAACTCTGGCTCATGCTTTGTTTTCTCATTTCTGTTGACATGCTTCCAGATATTTTAATATTTTAATTACTCCCATTTTGTTTTGATACATGAAATAAAGCGAAGTTAGTATATTTCCATCTTCTTGATTGCAGGTCACATCGAAAGGAGGTTCATAAATGTGCCAATTGGGGCCTCGTGGGCGGAAGTTACCATGCGCACATCAGCCTTTGACACTCCTAGAAGGTTCTTTTTGGATACTGTTCAGGTATACTACATCGAGATTTTATCTTTAGTCCTATGAGAGATGTGAATTCTAACGTCAAATGTGAGTATATGACAGATGTGTCCGCTGAAGCGACCTATCAAATGGGAGTCTGTTGTTACTTTCTCGTCACCATCTATCAAGAATTTCAGTTTCCCTGTTGAAGGTGGCTTAACTTTGGAATTGTCTATAGCCCAGTTCTGGTCTAGTGGAAATGCTAGCCATGAACCTACCTGTGTTGATTTCGAGGTACTTTTATCAACTTCCAAGACATAGCATCGTGTTTATACTAAATGACGTGCTAAATATATTCATTTGCTACTTGGCAGATTGTGTTTCATGGAATTTCCATTGATCAGAAAGTAATTGCCCTTGATGGTAGTGAGTCACCTATGCGTATTGTTGCTAGATCATTATTAGCATCAGAAAGGCTTGTTCCTGTTGCCACTTTGAACAAGGTTAGTCAAGAATCAATAGAAGGCTATGACAGTTACTCTTTGGACCAGATATTGACTTTTGTGACTTGCAGATCAAGATACCTTATCGACCAGTGGATTCTAACTTTTGTCCGCTTCCCACCAGCCGTGATAGATTACCCTCTGGCAAGCAAATTATTGCACTGACTTTGACGTGAGTTATATTTGGTTCTGGGGTAACCATGTTTGAGTTAGTCCTTGATGTGGTTTTCACAATCTTTTTTCCCTCTGAACCTCTACAGTTACAAATTCAAACTGGAGGACGGTGCTGAAGTAAAGCCCCATGTGCCCCTACTTAACAACAGAATATACGATAATAAGTTTGAGTCTCAGTTCTATAGAATTTCAGATTCAAATAAGGTACACTTCTTTTCATTATAAAAATTTATCTCTTTAATTCCTGTATCTCTCCAGTGGGAGGAGGGTTTACATGTGATTCGAGTAATTGTTATTCCTGCTGGCGGTTTAAACTGTTATGAATTGACTTGGATAATATTTAGTTGACACATTGAGGCCCAAATGACACATATAGCATAGTTTAAGAGACACAAACCTAGACTAAGTATGGAATTATACTCTCAACAGTTAGCAGAAACATCTTTACCTTTTTTTTTCCTATTATTGTGCTTGCACTAGTCCAGTATGAAAGTATACTTTGCACATGACCGATGCCATCTTCTACCTAAACATACCATTTTGTTGCCATACTAAAAATAGATGACCAGAAATGCTCTACAACACCCAACTTATTGGTCTTGTGATTTCAACTGTACTATAACCTACGGATGTGCTTGAAGTTCCATGCGCCCCAGCGAAGATGATGCAGCCCTCTCACAGGGTTGTCATGTGTGGATAGCAGTATAGATGAAGCCATATTTGCACGCATGCATTTGCGCCTAGATTTCAAGATACATTAGAGAGTTGGAGTTCAGAGTTCAGTGCTACCTCTTGTATCCATGAAAGTACAAAAAGTTCTCAACAAACAATGAATTATGTACATGCTAGATGTTTAAGTTGAGCTTAGAAATCCAACTAGAGGCATGCAATCTGTAGGGAAGGCTTGCGTTTGCAAGTGCAAGGTGATTGAATGGCCAAGGATAGAAGTAGCATATGCCCATTTAGTAATGAAGTATGACACCTACTTTGCATTTTATAATTCGGTATATGATCAGTTTTCACATTACGAAAACTGTGCCATTTACTATGTTGTGCCAAATAAGGTGATATTTTGTACCATCCAAATGCCGATAAGCAATTAGGTACTTTTCAGCACAGTTCCTGTGGTTTATTCCTTTTAGGGCTATCCTTACTCTTTGACTTGTCATTAGTTCGATCTACATATCTAATGCTCTGTTACTGACTTAGAATGTTTCCTTTTTGTTTGAAAATAGTGTGTTTACTCTTCTGGTGATGTCTATCCTAGTTATGTCAAACTTCCAAAAGGTGAATACACACTGCAATTGTACATAAGGTACAGCTCTCCCACCTACTAAGTAATGCTGCATATATGGTTAGATGACTAATATGATTTTACTAAGTAATGTGTCAGCACTGAAGAATCAGAACTAAATAAACCACTATAGCTTGGTTAAGGGCATTGTGTTGTCTTCTCAAAAGCATTTCGTACTTACAGATATGGCAATTAGTTGGAAGCACCTTCTTTTTAGGACAACAACAAAGCCTTTAGTCCCAAACAAGTTGGGGTAGGTTAGAGGTGAAACACATAAGATCTCGCGACTAACTCATGGTTCTGGCACATAGATAGCAAGCTTCCACGCACCCCTGTCCATGCCTAGTTCCTTGGTGATACTCCAGTCCTTCTGATCTCTCTTTACGGACTCCTCCCATGTCAAGTTCGGTCTACCCCGACCTCTTTTGACATTATCAGCACGCTTTAGCCGTCCGCTATGCACTGGAGCTTCTGGAGGCCTGCGCTGAATATGCCCAAACCATCTCAGACGATGTTGGACAAGCACCTTCTTTTTAGGAATGTAACATAAAAGATTTTACTAGAATTACTAAAGATTCACCTAACTTAGTAAATTCCATTTAACTACAAACTGAGTGTAAGTTCAGGAGAGTTATAATAACAGTGAATCATCTAGACGCAACAGGGGAGTAGGGATTAACCGGTTAACCATTAATCTGTGGGTCAACTAGGGCCAAGCCAGCAGCAGCAGCAGAGGAGGTACGACAGCAACATAGCAACCAGTGGAGGGAGGAGCAGCAACATACTCCCTCTGTTTCTTTTTACTTTGCATATTAGTTTTGTCGTAAGGCAAAACATACCAAATCTACTCTGCCCGGGCAAGGAGGTGCTGGAGGTGCCTGTGCTTGTTTTTGGGGGGGAGGGCGACCGGGTATGTCGTCGAGGAACTGTCCCGCGGCTGGCGGGGTCGAGCGGGAGAAGAGAGTAGAGGAGCGGGAACTGTCCGTCCGTCTCTCCTTTATTATTTGTTCTGTCACAGGATTAATTGGCTTGTCAGACCAATTAATCGCCTCTGGCGGTTAACACACTGAATTGGACCTATTTGCATCGGTGTGCCTCCGAGCTGCATTTAATCGGCCGTTTTTTGTAACAGTGCCCCACCAATACTTTGGTGTTATTCTGACAATACTATTTTTAGTCCCTTCTTGCCCGATACTAGAGATTGATATGAATACAAATGTGACTAGAGCACCAGTTCTGAATGTTAATAGGATATGTAATATGTTGCTAATTAGTATATGGACAAAAGCAAGATTAGCTTTGCCTATGCCTCTTCTAGGCTGCATTTATTTGATGCTTTTCTTAGTTTGTTAACTATGTGGTGCTTTTATGGTTTTATTCAAAATAATTCAGATTGCTATGCATTCTTAAACAGTCTGAGGAAAATGTAGAGATTTAAAGTAATTCATTTCTTTGCGCCCTCTGGCATATGGGATCTTTTTATTACATATTTGCATGGTTATCTTATTTTAGATGCTGTTCATATATGATTTGTTGCATGAATTTATCTTATGGATGGCTGTAGGCATGAAAATGTGCAAATCTTGGAGAAGCTGAAGCAATTGGTTCTATTTATTGAGAGAAAACTAGAGAAGAAGGTATTGCATATAATACTAAAAGAATGTTGCTAATCGTGCTTTATTGATGGCTTGATGATGATTTTCTTGTTGACTGTGCATCACTTGATATATACATAGAAGCCATTATATTTTCCTTCCCTTTTTGGGGACATTGGTTGGGCTCATATAGGTAATGTGGTAGATGTTAGCTTAATCGTCTTTTGGGGAATTATCGTGCGCGAGGATTAGAGTTGTATATTAACATCTGCCACTTTAATGTTGTTTTGTACATAGGGGATGACCACAAAAGATATATCATCAACTGACATTATTTAGCATGCATAGAATCACACTCCTATAGAGGTTCATAATACTTCTCAGTTTGTTGCTCACAAACAGATGGAATAAACCACATGATAAGTTGTGTTCTTTCATGCATTCCACTACGCTTGATATTGTTAAGCTTCATGCATTAGCCAACACAACCAAAAGTCCGAACTTATGGAAAGGGTTAGGCAATCCACATATACACTTCAACACCCCCTCTCACGTGTGACGTGGGAAGTCAACACGTGAATAGACTAAGAGGTATGGCTCAAGAGGCACACAGAGGGGGGCAGCAACAATTTTTGGATAAATTGCGAAAGCCATGACTTGAACTCAAGACCTTAGACTCTGATACCATGTTAAGCTTCAGCACTAGCCAACGGAACCAAAAGTCCGAACTTACGGAAAGGGCTAGGCAATCCACATATACACTTCAACAGATACAACTGTATTTTTTTCTCCATGGGGTAAAACATTATCCTCTTGGACCCCCTTAGTTGGCGAATGTTTGCCAGGAGGGGGTGGCATTTGCGAATGATTTCGCTGGCATTTTTAGTTGTGAGGGGGTGGCAGTTTCTGTCAGAAAAGGCAATTTTTCGTTTGAAACTGCCACCCTTTGATCGCGTCTCAGAACTAAAACTGCCATAAAAAGGGTTCTTTTGCCACCCCTCTCCCAGCGAATGTTTGCCAGATAGGATTTCTGATCCTCTTACTATTAAATATTTCAGGTGGAGAATGAGTCTCTCTTTCTCTTAGTATGTCCAGTTACTATGCAAGTTGCAAGCGGAATGAATGATGCTTATCACGAATTGTGCGCATGCAGATTATTTATCTAGCAATTTACTGATACAGGGTTAATTTAAATGTTCAATCTAATTGCAGGATTTCATTCAATTAAGTTTCTACTCTGAACCTGATGGTCCTATAATTGGAAATGCCACCTTTAAGTCCTCTGTTTTAGTTCCCGGGTATGTTCCTTTTGAATGTTCACTACGGTCTTAATAAAATAACACATTGTCACCACCCTTGTTTATTGTTAATAGAGAACCTGAAGCATTCTATGTGGGTCCACCATCTAGAGAAAAACTTCCAAAGGTACATATCCTGTTGAGTAATTTTATTAGATATCACTAAAATACCATATCAGTTTTAAGCAGCTTTGTGATGTTGTTTTGGTTTTATATGTTGGATTGCTTTACAGGGTGCCACACCTGGGTCTGTTTTAGTTGGCTCCATAACCTATGGTTTAGTAAGCTCATTCAACAAGAAAGATGAACAGCATGCCCCAGCATCTTATAGCATTTTGTGTATCATTCCACCACCATCAAAGGTCAGTCGCACTGGAATAAATTATGAACTCCTTTTAGTTTACCATTATCTTCATTTGTTATTATCATCCTTATAATGCTATACCACCAGTTCAGATGTTAATTGTGTAGGGTCCCAATAAGGCCATATTAGTTTCCAGCTTTCACCCATGTTTTCAGCTCTATGTTGTCTCACATATTCAGGGTATTTTTTTATGATTATGTAAATTGCAGGTTGATGATACTAAAGAAAAGGGGGTTTCAGTTGAAACAAAGAAGAGTATTTCCGAGAGGTTAAATGACGAGGTTGGCACACTGCAGTAGTTAGTTAAATGCTATTTTCTTGAATTCAGATTGTTGTTGAAATTTGTAGCACACCTTTTTTTCTTTCTAATTCTTGATAATTCATGATTTATAAGATATGTTGGTAATCTAAATGCTATGTCTATGTACTTTTTCATCAACGATAAATCTTGGTCCTTGGATAGATTACATCAAGCTTCGATTGGTTGGAAAGAATCATGAACAATGCTATTTTTAGCTAACAGATAAGAATGGTTTGGCTTTACTGCAACTGAAATCCATCTTCATAATTAATTGTATTAATAGGTTCGAGACACCAAGATAAAATTCCTTTCGGGCCTTAAGCAAGACAATGAGGACAACAAGTCTGCCTGGACTGAGCTTGTCGCTTCTCTTAAGGTAATAGTGATGACTTCCCTTCATTAATCATTTTGTAATCTTATAATTTCAGATACAATCAGAAAGCACCAGATGTGAGGATTTCGTCATACCTGTGTGCTATTGAATGTATCGCTATGTCAGTACTTGGTTAATTATGCACATATATTCTTCTTACTCAAAGCACCAGAGAATCTTAGCATTGTTATTCCTTTTTAATCATCCTTTATGTGGTTACAGACTAATATGACTTAAGCCTTCGAAGGCGTTTATTGTTCCGTTCACACCTTCCACTAATCTTGTCCATCTGAATTTGTAACTCCTATCATGCCTGTGTTTTCCTTTTCTAATTCTTTTTGAGAATATGTTGCTTGAAAATGACTGGTCCCTCTGCCAAATCTAGGTTCTACATACTAATACATACAGTTAATACATGCAATAAGATGCTGTTTGAATAATACTGACTGGTCCCTCTGCCAAATCTAGGAGTATATCTTATTAGATTTTTGCTAAACATGTTTTCTGCTACTCTGCTATTGAAACTGTGAGCTATGTTGGGTTACATCATTGTTTTCTGTGATGTCAATTGACCTTTCCTGGCATATTGCAGTCGGAGTATCCAAAATATACACCTTTGCTTGCCAAAATTTTGGAATGTGTACTTCAGGAATCAACTTCTGATGATAAGATTAGCCATCACAAAGAGGTAACTGATATTGATTCTTCGTTTATGTTGTACTGCATGCATCTTGAATTGTTGGTCTTTGTTAAGCTTCATGCACTAGCCAACGCAACCAAAAGTCCGAACTGATGGAAAGGGCTAGGCAATCCACATATACACTTCAACACCCCCTCTCACGTGTGATGCGGAAAGTCAACACGTGGATAGACTCAGAGGTATGGCCCAAGAGGCCTATACGTGGACAAAGGGGGGCAGCAGCAATTTTGTAGATAAACTGCGAAAGCCAGGACTTGAACTCAAGACCTTGGACTCAGATACCATGTTAAGCTTCATGCACTATCCAACGCAACCAAAAGTCCGAACTGATGGAAAGGGCTAGGCAATCCACATATACACTTCAACAGTCTTAACAACTATGAACAAAGGTGTTGTCTTTATATGAAGCGTGTTGCTTGTTCAGACTTCCATCACATTTTACCATCTCTATGATTGGATACGTGGAACAGTTCATGTTAATGTCCTCTAAACAAATCTATGACTGAGGAAGAAGAAACTAGTAGGGGCAACCTGATGTGCCTTTTACTTTTTTTTCACAAAAGGATCTGATCCTCTAGTGGATGACTTAATGCAACAGAATGTTATCATGTGTCTAACTCCTTTAAATAGGGGAACTTTTGCTGATGACAATGCTGACATTAAGGGTGCTCAAGTACAGGTTTGGATCAACCTGGACAAATCCGCTACGCGATGTTAGTTCAACTTTTTTCGTTAAACGTGATGTCAGCAGCAGCGCTGGTTATCATTTTTTGTACAGGATGGTTTCATGGGTTGGTGCAAAACCGAGTTTGAACATGCCAAACTGGCATGCAGTTCCTTAATATATCCTGATGTCCAATATGCTGTCAAAACTGAATTTAGGTCTTAAGTGAATAGAAAATCTGAGCTGATTTTGTTGCTGTTTAAGGACATCAAAACTCCTGGTATGCGTATATTGATTCTAGCCAACAACCAGACAATCACATGGTCTACAGTCTTGCATCTTTAACATGATCTATAGCTTTATAACTGCCTGATAGAAATCCCCAGGTTAATTTGTTTAGTTAACTAAATATTATACACAGAGCACTTCAATCTCACTTCAGATGCCACTTTGGTGGGAGATTATTTCTTTACTGTCAAAATGTAGATATATTGCCACTGTAGTTCTGTATCAGTATTCATGCTCCAATCAGCTATCTTCATATTTACTTGACTATCAAAATTGATTTTCCAGTAAGAGATTTGTTTGACTGTCTATGGTATTTGTTGTGTTCAGGTTATTGTTGCAGCAGATGAGGTCGTGGACAGTATTGACAAAGATCAATTGGCAAAGTTTCTGTCTTTAAAACCGGATCCTGAGGATGAAGAATCGCAGGTATATAACATTATAATTATTTACTATCATTGCTCCTTAATTAATCAAATGCACCAGCTCCTACTGAATGCTGTTTTCCTTGGAACATTTACTGGCAAATAGAAAACTAAGAAAAAGATGGAAGAAACACGTGACCGGTTAGCGGATGCACTATACCAAAAAGGTCTTGCACTGGCAGAGATTGAGTCGTTAAAGGTACATTACTTTATTTTTAGCATATTTTCCTTTACCTGAATGTCAAGTTCCCTTTGAAGTGTATATTATATACTCATACGATCAATTGTCATAAGAAGTTTGGTTCTGCACCAGGTTGTTTGATGATCAACTATAGAAACCTCTGTTATATTTGAAATTTCTGGTCGTTGAAATGAGGAGCATGCCCCTACTTCCTACTTCGTGCCCAGCCAATGTGCATATTCTTTATATGTTTTTTGTGTTAGCCAATGTTATCTAGGGGCCACCTTGGTTTTCGGCAGATGCAATTCGAGAGTCATCGTGCCCGGTTGCCCTGCCTTCAGAGGCAGATCGAAAGAGAGAAAGGCATGCTCATTGTCGCTGCAGCTCTGGGATTGTTGCTTTTTTATCTCCATTGCTAGTCAGTGTTGCTGGCAGCCTCTTTGCCAATTGCACTCTGGCGGAAGGGAGGGAGAAACAGTTGGAAGCAAAAGGGGAGAGGCAGGGATGGAGAGGCAGGTTGAAGCAGGACGGACAAACCAGTGAGGGGGATGGAGTGAGGTGTTTAGGGTTACGGATTGGTTAAGTGCCCTCTGGGCCAGGCTGGTGGAACTGGTGGCGGTGGCTAAAGAGTACAGCGGCATGCAGTAGCACCATGGTAGCAAGACGAGCGGTCGCAGAAGCAAGTGGTGTAGAAGGCATAGTGGAAACTATCGGCTGGCAGAGATGAGGCCAAGCTCGTCTTGCCACCACAGTGCTACTGCTTCTGTGTGGCTCTAGGACAATACAGTACGTGTAGAGGTGTGTATGGACACCTAAAACAGCTACAATATAGGATATCTGACAACCTACTAGTACTACTTTTAGCCCCCTCCTCTTTGCCTTTGTTAGGTAGGTGACCTAGTTTGGGCACCATACATTGGTCTTAGCTTTGTACATTGTGAACTGGCAGTCTAGTCTAGAATATGTATTTATGATAGTGTGCATATTATTAAGGTATTACTTATGATGAAATCTTTCTTTCAGCCTGATGAGTCAACTGAGGCATCTGCTAAAGATGTTTTTGAGGAGAATTACAAAGAATTAATCAAATGGGTTGATGCCAAATCTACAAAGTACGGTACTCTGACCGTCTTACGTGAGAGGCGCTGTGGAAGAGGTGGCACGGCACTAAAGGTATATTCTACCTACCAAGCGCCCGTTATCTGTATTCTTAGCATTTGCAGATGCAATTAAAGTTGGGACTATTATGACAACTTTAATGAAAATGAATGGTTGACTCTGTCAAATAGTTCTATGACTGAATGCCCAAGAGTTCTTAAGTAAATACATACGGCATCGCAGACTATCTTGTTTAGTGGATCTAGTCCACACATGTATTTTGATGTGTGCAACTCTTCAGCCTATGTTTGTTAGCTTAGCTTGGGTCAGCAAGTGGTATGTCCAAGATTTTCGATGGCAACTTGTCATTGTTACGAAAAACAACAAAATATTATCATCATGTCGTACCAATCAATAAAGTATTACCCCCATAACCCATTTTATTCTCATAACTCACCGATAATTTAATTTTAATAGTTGCTTATTCATAGTGAGTTGAATTTTTATCAAGCTCCATTGTAACTAACATGCTATGGTTCAACTGTATTATGATGTCAGCACTACCAACATAATTTTCACTGCCACACTATCAGACAAATGTTTACACATATGGGTTGGATATTATTACTATTATATTAATCAATTTGAACTGCCTGGTCTATTTGGGATGATCTATTTGGGATGTAGCAAGGATGAAACCATAGTATGTTCGATAGTTGAAAGACCTCCATCAAAACAAGATGAAATATCAAACCAACAAAAACTGGACTATTTGGCATTCCTGAAATCTGACACAATTATTTACTTGTATCTTCTCCGTAAAGAACCAAAGAACCTACTGCTTCTGTTTTACTTTGAATTCATGCTTATATTAGCTATCTTTGTGATGGGTTAGGTTCTGAATGACATGATTCAAGAGGATTCTGAGCAACCAAAGAAAAAGTTATACGATTTGAAGATCCAGCTGATTGAGGAGATAGGATGGGCACATGTATCGGCTTATGAAAAGCAGTGGATGCACGTCCGCTTTCCCCCATCTCTGCCTCCCTTTTAGTTGGGTATGCTTACCATTTATTTCGGCATCAGTAGGTTCAGTACTTTGTGTCATTGTTGGATGCAACATTTGTCGTTTCAGGGATCTTCCATTTGACATTTCAATTCTTGAAATGGTAATAAGGCATGCAAGCGAGGCTGCATTGGATTCTCTGTTTGTCCACTTTTGCTTGCTTGTCGAATTCTTCACCTAGATGATTTAGGTTATCGATTGTAGTTCCATTGTGTGCCCACGTGATTAAGCTGCTCATAGCCTTGTATACGCCTGAACTTAGTTTGAGAGCATGTAAGGGCAATAGTAAAACCATTTACCCCCAAAAATAGTACTCCCTCTGATCTGAATTAATTGACGCAGACTCTACAATGTGAGCAAGACATTAAACTGATTCGGATAGGAGAGAGTAGTATATTATCTCCATTCCAAATTAGCTGTTTTAGATTTGTCTAGATACATCCGTCGTGTCTAGATGTATCTAGAACATCAAATCTAAGACAACTAATTTGGGACGGAGAAAGTATTGAACTGATTCACAAAAGTCCGCCGCGAGACATTTGTGGTCTACTAGTAGCACCTTTGGCGTCACTGTGCTGCCATCCATCTGCTCCCTCTGTCCATCGTTATATTGCTCGGACGTTGACTTTTTGTTGCGGTGCGTGCTCAACTCCTTCCCATGGTGTTCAATGCGTTAGAGGTGAGACTTGTGTTTACTCGCCTTCTCGGTTGATCTTTGCTCTTTGTTGGCGCATGATGCCCACCCCCATCTTGCAAAGTGCTCCGGTTGTCCTTTTGGTGGAGCTTGCAGTCAAGGTTAGCGTTCATCGGTGGTCTCACAGCTTGTATTGCTTGCACCTTGTGGGTTAATGCCGCTGACACTTGCTGATTGACTTTGCCCCAGTATTATGTCATTGGGGATAGTTGCATGTATGCGGGTGGTGTTGTGCCTACTTGCAAGGTCTCGATATTGTGATATCCTCCCACTGCACACTCCATGAACTCCATTGTGACTGTTCTTGTGGGGATGATTGTTGCGTACACCGGCAAGGCAGCTTGTCATGGGCACCCACTTCGCCCTTTTCCCTTTGACTAATCTACTAATGCTTGCATATATTTCATGCACTACATTTTTTTTCCCGAAATGGCAGTTATCCTGCATTCATTAAGAAGAAAATAGTTGCTCAGTTAATTAGGGAAAACCGAGCGAAAACCAGATTGCCCAGTTAATTATAGAAAACCGGACAAAAACCGTTACAACCGTTGAGCGGCGCACATAAAAAAGCACAACACACCACTCCAAAGAGGGTCTCGGCGAGACTGCACGCAGGCGTCATCGTCATCACTCCTCTCCTAGAGGTGTTATCGCCATCCTGACAATCTGAGCAAACGACTCCGCCGTAGGCGATCGTCGACACAACTCACACTGTAGAGGACACGTGAAGCTGCATGAATATCTATGCCGAAATCTCAACACCCTGCGGCCAAACGACGCAACCCCGACTCTGACGGAGAACTCTGAAGGACAAAACCAGACACGATGCACTACATTAGAAGTCCACGGTATATGCATTTTAATGGACACTTTCGTCATTAATTTACATTGTTGTGCCTTTCATGTCGTTGGTGGAGTGCTGGTGGGGAAATGATTTTAAGTAATATGCTGATGGTACAACCCTCCGCAATCATATAGTCTCGGAAATTATCTAATGCTACAACCCTCTTCTGTGCTAATCTATTGAATTTTGACAACTGAAAAGTCAAAAATTGTCAACAACATTGATGCAATATGCTTCTATTGCACCACATTTTTTCAACTACATTCAAGTTTTACATCAGATTGTTTGCATACCTTTTGCACTGTGAAAGTACTATTTGCATCGAGTGTTGACTAGCTTTTACGAAGTGTTGACTGGTGATAGAAAATAATTTAATGGGAGTTTTCAACTGCTTTCATTCCTTCAACGTTCTGGTGTTTGAGAAAATTCGCTGCACACCTTGTTTTGCTCCCTAAACGGCCTGGGGCTTCTGGACCAAACGATTTTCGCCCGTTCACCCGCTCACAACCTGGCGAAAATTATATCGAGTGTACTTGCCACAAGGTTGGCTACGGTTCTGCTTGGGATCGTTGGGGATAACCAAGGCGCTCTTTTGAGAGTTTTTTTTTTTTTGAAAAATGGGCTCCCCACCTGAATATATTTCTCAAGAGCGTAACCCAATGTTAGTCAGATTACAAGGTGAATTACATAAGCACGTGTAAACGTAATAAGAAATAGGATCGCCATGAGTAGGCGGCCTGTTTATGCTCTGGTTTCTTCATCCCGTGTGTCCAGAGCATGAGATCATCAATGATTCTCTTGAGGGTGTATATGCTGTGATGGTTTTCCTGCCTGAAGGTCATAGCATTTCTGGAGTCCCAAATCTTCCATAGAATAATGAGTAGAATTGAGTTCCAAATCAACATGTCTACATGGTAAGGTAGACAACAGCCCCAAAGATCATCGAGGTTATCCGTAGGTGATAAGCCAAGGCGTTGCCATATTCACTGTGCGAGCGGGCAATGAATGAAGATGTGCTGGCTGGTTTCACCATCGAACCCACATCGCTGGCAGAGTGAGTCCGAGACTATATGCTTGCGGAGGAGGTTGCTTTTGGAGTTGAGTCGACCGCGGAACAGGAGCCATGCAAAGATCTTCACACGGTTGGGAACGCAAGAAGACCATATGGACACGGCATGCGTGTCGTCGTCATCGTTAGACATGGTCAGCTCATAAGCGGCCTTCGTGGAGAAGTGTAGGCCACCGTTTAGGTAGCGCTCATCCGGTCCTGTCGATACCTGGAAATCCTGCAGGAGTGACAACAAGGAGCACAACTCGATAGCAGCATTAGATGTTAGGCAGTTCCGAAGGATTGATTCTAAACCGTTATTCAAAACCGTAGCCACACGAGCGAGTGGTGAAGTGGTATGTGAGTAGAGGCATGGGAATAGAGTAGCAAGGGACTTCTGGTGTAGCCAAATATCTAGCCAAAAATATGTGTTAGTGCCACAATTTGTGAGGACAAAAGAGAGGGCGTGGAGTGCTGGTAGCTGTTTGTTTATAGTTTGGCCAAGGAAGGAGTGGCTGTTTTGTGGAGCAATGAAAACATTTGGGTGTTGCAAGGCGAGCCAGTCTAGCCAAGGTGCCTGAGCTGGTAGGAGTGCTTTTACAGCAAATTTCATTAGTAGGCAATTGTTCTGCTCATGAAGGTTTTTTAAGCCCAAACCACCAAACTTTTTAGGTTTGCATACATTTTTCTAGGCAACTAAGCATTGTGCGCCAGTACATGTTTCCTCTGCGGCCCAGAAGAACGCTCGTCAGATGGAGTCTATGGTTTTAAGAACACTTTTGGGGATGAGGAAGACCGACATAAAGTAGACTAAGATGGAGTCGAGGACTGCCGACAACAGGATTAGCCTGTCCCCTTTGGAGAGGATTTTTGCGCGCCAGCCCGTCAAAAAATTTCTACATCGTTCGATAATGGGTAGGAAGGCGTTGGCAGGTAGGCGGGTGGGTGCTAAGGGTAGGCCTAGGTAGATCTGAGGAAATGTTGAGGTTGGGCATTGCAGTGTGGTGGCGATGGAGTCTGCCATGTCGGGTTGGACGTGCAAAGGAACGAACGTGGTTTTCGCGAAATTTATAGTGAGGCCGGTAGCCATGGTGAAGTTGTGGAGAATGGTTTTAAGTTGAAGAGCTGCATCATTAGATGCCTTGGCAATGATGAGAGTGTCGTCAGCATATTGTAGGACGGTTGGCGGTAGATGTGAGAACATCGGGTGACTGAGGTGAAGGAGGTCACAGTCTTGTTGGATCATTTGTTGTAGTAGGTCAGCAACGATGATGAAGAGGTAAGGAGATACGGGATCTCCCTGCCCGAGGCCATTCTTGCAATTAATCCAATTTCCGGGGATCCCGTTCAGCATGACAGCAGTTTTTCCGGTCGAGAGCAGGTCGTGAACCCATGCTATAAATTTTGGCGGGAAACCACGGCAGCGAAGAATAGCTGAGAGGGAGTCCCAGGATAGTGAGTCAAAGGCTTTGCTGAAGTCGAGCTTAATGACCATGGTTGGAGCTTTTCTATTGTGGCAGGCTCCGACAAGGTCTGCAACATAGACAAAATATTCCGCGATGCACCGTCCTGAGATGAAGCCAGTTTGGTCATTGCACGGAAAATTTAAGATGGTCCAAGAATCTGCCAAGCTGCTAAAGGAAAGGAGACGAGAAGCCTATTGCTAAAACTGGACATTGCAACTTTTGATATTGTCGGGTGTCAATTTTTTCTTGAATTGCTTTGCAAGTTGGTTTGAGCCTAACTGGTGTGCTTGTTTGATTGCTACACTTCTCAGGATATATTTTTTCGAAATGGCAATTATCCTACATTCATTAAGAAGAAAAGAGTTGCTCAGTTAATTAAGAAAAACCGAGCGAAAACCAGCTTGCCCAGTTAATTATGGAGAACCGGGCGAAAACCATCACAATCGTTGAGCATCACACATAAAAAAAAGCCCACGCAGACCACTCCAAAGTGGGTCTTGACGGGACAACACGCAGGCGTCATCGTCATCACTCCTCTTCTAGATGCGTCATCGCCATCCCTACACTCAGAGCAAACGACTCCGACTTCGCCGTAGGTGATCGTCGACTCAACCCACACCATAGCGGACGCGTGAAGCTGCATGAAGATTCGCGCCAAAGGTCAGCCACATGCGGCCAGACAGCGCAACTCCGACTCTGACGGAGAACACTGAAGAACAAAACCAGGCACGGCTGGCGTCACAGAAGATCGCCGAACGAGCCACCTGCAGCCGGCCATCGTATACCATAGGGCCCCGCCACCGTAGCTTCAACTCCACAGCAACAAACAAACCGAGGCAATACCATGGATACGCTGAAGAAGAGCCGGTCATCGTATACCATAGGGCCCCATCGCCGACATCGCTCCCACCATCATCGTTGCCACATAAGCCTGGTCGCCACAACCGTCATCCACGGGTCCCGCCCACCAACACCGAGCTCCCATTACGAAGCCCCCAAGAGGGAATACCACACCAAGGCGCCGCCATCGTCTGATCACAGATCAAGGGTTTTCCCCGGAGAGTCCGAGTTGACCGGATCCGTGCAGGAGGGGAGCGGCAACAAATCAGCGATGCCTCCAGGAAGGTTAACGATGGCCACAACCGCCGCCATCACTGGTCTCGACACAAGGCCGGGACAGGGTCTTCACTGAAGCTCCCACACCACCTCAACCAAACATCATCCCGAACCGGCGCCGGCGAGCCCACCAACCACCACCATCATCGGAGCTGCCCAGCAACGAAGAAGAAGCTCCGAGATCCACCGCAGTCAACCGCACCTCACGGAGATCACCGGCGGCCAACCACCAGGACGAGGCGACAGATCCATCAATGGCCTTTCAGAAGCACAACCACCGGACACAGCGCGAGCCGCCGTGCACTGCCAAGCACCATGCCGACAGGAACGGAAGAGTGCCGCCCGAAGCCAAGAACCACCATGGTTCCGAGCCGTGGCCAAGCAACAGAAGCACCAGTGCATCCCATGCACGCTACCACATCCGTCGGAGACCGGATCTGCATCACTCGTAGCTGGGGCGTTCTTCATCGACAACCCGCCCCCCGACCCACGCAGCACCACGTCCTGCCGCGCCCCTTGACGCCCTTGGCCGCAAGCCACCACGCCACCAACAGCGACACGCGACCGCGCCATCGCCAAAGGCTAACTGCCACCGCAAGCGCCTGAACTGGACACGACCTCGAAGGAGGCACGCGTGGCCACGGTTCACCTCCGAAGCCCACCCACATCACTGCTACACCTCCATGTGCTGGAACCGGCCGCCGGGGCACCGGTCGAGCTCCACACCACCCCCGCACTCACACGCAGCAGGCCTTGCATGACCCAGATCGGCCCTGCAACACCGCCGCACACGCCCGGCCGCGACCTGCATTGCTGCCACCCCCACGCCGCACCGGAGGACCACGAAGCAGGAGCCACTTCGCCACAGCCTGCCGAAGCGCCGCCCGTGACCAAGCCGCCACCGCGCCACGCAGATCCATAGCTTAAACCACCGGGAGGGACGCCCCTCCCCGCCGCGAGTGCACGAGGACCAGGTCCCACCGCCGCCGACCGCCGGCGGGCTTTGCCCGGTGGCGTGCGTCGACGACGGCGAGGGGATGAGGAGGGTGTAAGGGGGACGGCGGTGGTGGATGGGGTTTCCGCCCGAGCCGCCCCTAGGAGCAATGCGGGGGTCTTTTTTGGTAATCAGACAAATTGGACATATGGGCAAATTGTCTCCCCATACACTTCTCAGGATATCATCTACTAGGATCCTCTTAGATGGCATCCCTGGCCCGCTTCTCACATGGTCGTGGTCTGAGGTAGGGTGATGCCCTCTCCCCCCATGTTTACCATTTTCATGGATTTGCTTTGCAAATTATTTGACGAGGTCGAAGAATGTGGAATTCTTGACTCCTCCATCAATAGGCACTCCATTCCTCATCGTATGTCCATATATGTCGATGATGTATAATCTTTGTGAAGGCTAAATGGCCGCTGGATGTCTTTGGTTGTTCATCAGGACTTTGATGCAACCTCAGCAAGAGCTCAGTATCCTCTTTTTTTGCGAGGAAGATCAAATTGAAGTCCTCAGTAATATCCTCAGTTGCCAGGTTGCAAATCTGTGATTTAGCTATCTTGGGCTGCCCCTGACTCATAAGAAAACCCCGCAAAGAAGATTTCTAGTGTTTGAACAACAAGCTGAAGGGCAGACTGGATCCTTGACGGATTGCTTTCCTTCATCAGAGCGATCGTACTTGTCCAAGCAGTTCTATCGTCAGTTCCAGTCTTCCACTTAATAGCCCTGCCCCCCCCCCCCCCCCCCCCCCCCCTGCGTTCCGTGGGTGGTCAAGGCGATCGAAAAAATTCGTAGAGCCGTCTTATGGAGAGGTGTGCTGATGTAGTTAATGGCGGACATTGTTTGATCAGCTGCAAGCAAATTTGTCGTCCAAAAGTGAGCAGGGGTTTAGGCGTGTTGAATCTTGAAACTATGAACTCTGCTCTCCGATTGAGATGGGCTTGGAAGGCGAGATCAAGATCAATGGAGAATCAATGATTCTCCATTGAGCTCCCCGCTCCATTGGGCCACCTACAGCGGTACGTAGCTCGCCGCACTGAATCCCATCGACATAGGAGCAGCGGTATGTAGCTCCCCGCTCCATCCCTGGCTCGCTGAACCCGCACGATAAAACGCGGTCAGCACAGCGGCAGGTTTGCGGGTTATTTTGCGGGGCGGCGCAGCGGTCTTGCGGGATATCCCGTCTACCTTACAACCTTAATAATCATGCTTGGAACATCTTGGTCGATCCCTTAGAAAAGCGTGAGAGCCAATTGTTCAATGCTGCTGTGCGGGTTCAGCTGGGAAATGGATCAACATGTTTTTTTCTGGATGGATAGGTTGGTAGAGCGGCTGTGGAGGATCTTGCGCCGGATGTTTTCCGGGTCGTTCCTCCGGTTGTCAGAGCTAGAACAATGGTGGATGAAGCCATGAACAATGGAGCATGTATTAGGATATCAAGGGGCGAATTAGATGGCTCTGTGGTATGCTATTTCAGAAGGGCAAGGCATGGAGGACAAGTGGACTTGGGACTCCCAAGGGTGAGTGCCCTATGAGATCGGTTTGCAATGCTCATTTTAGTGCAATGACCATTTGTAGCAGTTTGCACGATTTGGAGGTCAATTTTTTTTCTATGGTTGGATCATTGATGAGCTACTAACGTCGTCTTAATTCTATGGGGATGATCGATCCTTGTGACATTGGTGTCGCTTATCGCCCAGAGCATATGGCAGGAGAGGGATGATAGGATCTTCGAGAATGCGTACGCGCCGTTGCCAAGGAAAGCGAATCTGGTCGTTTTGTCTACTAGTTGCTGCACGTAGTTTAGGTCGTTTGCTTCAGGCCTTATGTCATGGGAATAGGATTGCTTGGTCGATTTTATTTGCATTTTCTCTCTATCTTAATATAATACTACATGGTTAATTTTTTTATTTAGTTGGAAGCATCTCCTTAAGACTCATAGCCCAAACTTAAGAGGGCAGCAATTGGGAGGCATAACTAAAACTCAGCTTCTTAAATTTTAACTCGCTTTTTAATTTCACTTTCATTTTCTGTTTCAGATTTGTTCCTAAATAGTTAACCTAATCTTCTGATTCTTTTTATTCCATTTCTTTGTTTGCAATTCAAAATTTGATCTATGTTTGTTCAAAAAGTACCATGGTGCAGAACTAATATGAACAGTCAAAATGCAGTCTCGCCTTGTAGTCATGAGACATGACAATCCTTAACTTGATGTCCTGGAAATTAAGCTATAAAAGAGCACACTATATGACTAGGGCAATGCAACCCCGCCATGGAATCGTCTACGGTTCTGTCCGTTGCTTCTTCTTCTTCTTCTTCGCCCGCTCCTGCTTCTCCTCTTCCTGAAGCAGGCGATATTGCTCTTCATCCTCTTTTCTTGCAATCTTTGCACTGGATGTCCAAAGCAAAAAAGGCAAGGGAAAAATCAGCAGGGTTTAGGCAAAACCATCGTTAGCAATGAAAGAGAACTAGCCTGTATCTTTCGCTAAGAAGGTAATTTGCTAGGTACGTACCTTCTTCTCTCTTCCATCTGTATGCTGGCATAACCTGCTACCATGTCCCTATCATCATCTTCATCCTTGCCAGAGTACTTGCCTGGGTCGTAGCTGCACATAAGCACAAAAGTAGCAGCAATCAGCGAAGAAAAACCACACAAATTGCTCAGCTTCATCTATAGTGGGCTAGAACTACTTCACCAGATCAAGGTCGATGAACAAACAATAAGGATATAATATAATAATATCGAAGACTAGGTTAATAATAAGCAAACCATACTTGAGCACATCTCTGACCATTTGACGAACTTTCTCCGCGTCACTGAGTTTCCTCTTCACTCCACCCTTTTTCTTCGCGGGGTCACCGTAAACTGCACTTATTGGAGATGGCTGCAAACAATCAGGAACAGATTCAGATACACTTTGCGGAATGGTTGGTAATATTTCCGTAGTCTTGATAGGAATTATTATCATATCGGTGGGATTAAAAAGAAGGTACTGAGAGCAAAAATAGAAGGTACCTTTGGTCTTGAGGAAGGAGCCAGCTCCTTCTGCCCTAATTTTGTTCTGTCCCGAGGCAGAGCAGAACCCTTGTGCGCAGGCTATTGGCCCTGCACTGACGAATTGGTCCTTCGAACTTGCGGCGAAGGTGGGACGTGGTTCTGCTGCCTCTGACCCTGCGGTTTCGGTGGTCGCTGCTGCTGCCGCTGGGAAGCAGGCAACGTCTGCGGGCTCTTGCTCTGCATCGAGCGCTGTGGGTTTTGGCCGGCTGGCTGCAGGCCCGGACGAGCTTTGCCGTTGGCCGGTCTGGATCCGTTCCTGGCAGCAGCAATCGGTTTCCTCCCGTTTGGGAGTGGCTCCTTCTTCACCTGAGAGAAGACCTTGTTTTCCACACGGCTCTGGATGGATCCATGGTCTCTTGGTGGTCTGGCAAGATGGTTTGTGGGCACCTTGTTGTTTCTCGCAGTAGAATGCATTGCTTTCATCCGATGAGCTTCGACATCTACCATATAATGTCAAAAGAATTAAGCATTTTAGATTTTACCCACACGAATTATGGCTATGGAAAGAGGTATCGTGTTTCTTATCATACTAACCAGATTTTGGGTCCATGACAGGCTTCTTTTCTGCGTCTTCTTTTGTTGGGGGAGGTGTATCGGCATCGTCCGAGAACAGGTTTGAGTAGTCCCTGTTCTCGCGAAGGGTGTCAACCTTACGTTTCACCTGCAAATGGCAAACTTTCAAATTATCATTCACATTTCAAAAGCATAACAATCTGGTAATGTCAATCGAAACCCTTCAAACCTGAGGTACGATCTTGGGTTTCTGCTCATGGGTGCTTGCACTTTGCTGCGTTTTCGAAGCCGGCGACGGAGCGGAATGTTTCTGCATACAATTTTGATGTTCGCGTGAGTCACCAGACAATTCAAAGAGTTAGATACTACAAGATGAAAAAGTTTAGTTAGCAGGACATACTCTGGATGGCAAGTCCTGGTTCTCCTTCATCATCGATGGACACCCTGCCTCCATGAGCCGGGGAGCAAGTACCGGCGTGGACGGCCCAAAGAAGGTGCCAAATCTGCAGCAAGTTATTACTGAAGCCGTTAACAACTGAAAGAGGATGCTAGAATAAAAAACAAGAGACCAAGCGAAAACTCACCTGGACCTGACGGACGGTTGATCGGACGACGAGCAGCTAGGGTTCCCGTCGGCGGCGCCGCTAGACTGATGTTGTTTCCTTAATTTGGCCTTTAATTGCTCCCTGAAGGAAAGGATTTCCTGCGTGCCGACAGGCGGCTCTTCCTCTTCCTCCTCCTCATACTCTTCTTCCACTTCTTCCACCTCAGCCTCAGGCAGCTCCTCCTCGTCCTCCTCCTCGGCCACATGGTCGCCCTCATCATCGCTTCCGACGATGAAATCATCAAGGTCGTCGTACTCGTCCTCCACTAGCTGGATGCACGCATGTGGTTGCGATAAATAGCATCGGTTAGGTTAGAAACTTAGAATTAAAGGCTGCAACCTGCTATCGAAAGTGCTGATTCCGCGAATCAGCATTGGCTCGTGGTTGTGAATTTGTGCCACGATCTCCAATGATGACTGAAGAGAGAAAGGATTGCCGTACTCGAATAGAGAGAGAGAGAGAGAGAGATTGATCTTACGTTGGTTTCATTGTCGTCATCGTAGCCCGACATCTCCTTGGCGATCTTGTCGTATGAAACTCAGAGCAATGCCTGCAAGAACGATCTTGTTCAGCAACAAGAAACAAGATCCAAGATCGCATGCAAGCAATTTCGCAAAAAAAGAAAGAAAGATCGCATACACGCAAATCGTCCCTTGAGAAGAGAAAACGAAACGAATTTGTCGTGGCGAAGGAAAGATTTCCGCATGAAGGGAAACGATCGAGAGGACGTTTTCCGCGCAGCGATCGACCCGGCGAGGAATTCGACTCGATCTTGCGGAAAAGCAAGAGCTAACTAACCCTAGACGCGCAGCGCAACCGCGCCTCGGAACGAGAGAGCTCACCTGGCGATCAATCGAGGAGGGGCGTCGCCTCGCGTCCGGGGGTCCTCTCCTGGAGCACCTCGTGTGATCTGGTTGAGGGAGCCCTCGGTACTTATAGCGGGGGCGGCCCGGCGCGTCTCCTCCTCCATGCGCACGGGAGCGGGGCGAGGAGAAGCGGCAGCCGCCTCGCCGATCCCAGGTTATCATCGTACGGGGCCTGGGCGTGGGTGGGAGCCAACGCTGCCTCCGCGCTACGCCAATATAGCGCGACCGCGATCGATCTCGCCGATCCGGTCGTTGGTGTTGGTGGTGGGAAGGAAGGCCTTCCACCGCGCGTCCGCGGAATCCGCGACATCACCGATCCATCCATCATATCCCGCGCCAGTAACGTAGGTCGACCCGAGCGTCTTTGTAGCCTCCGGTTCCAACTTCCAACCCTCCCCTCCTCTGCACGCCACCACGTGCATGTACGCACCCGGAGAAGAGGATCGTGGTCAGGCCTGTTCGTGGTGATCGCGGGCTGAGCATTGCTGGGCGCAGTGGCGACTCTACTAGGTAGGCATCATCAGGCTTAAGCCTACCCTTCACAAACATATTTCAGCTAAGCATATCACTTAAAAATTATATTAGGTGCTTTACAAGCAAGAATCACAATGCAATTGCTAATTAGGCTTAGAAACTTGATGTTTTGAGCCTACCCTTGATTGTAATGCTAGATTCGTCACTGGCTGGGCGTGAGTGTCGGATCTGATGCCGAATTAAAAGGGAAAAATGATGGGATTTCTGCTGAAAAATCGTGGGAAGTGGTTAGGTTTCGTAAACGACCGATTCAGTCAAAAATAGGGTGTTTCTTTTAGAGTTTTGCAGTGTGTAGGAGTATCTACGTGCTTTTTTGCCCCAGAAAACATGCTCCTGTTTTTAGTAACTCTGCCCTAATTATATGATCGTCTCCCGATAATAGGGAGCTTCCGGTCGTTAATCTATGAGATCGGCATCCCTACCTTTTGTTAACCGCACGCCGCGCGCTGCGGTAGTACAAAGTATCTTTGGTCAGTTAGTGATCCATTTATTTGCCTATCTTTCTCATTTATTCGAGGATTGTCCCTTTATTTCTCCTTTTTTTCAAGAACCGACGTCGCTTATTTTCCGTGGGAAGCTAAACAAAGTGGTGCACAAAATACATAGCCACTGTTCTTGAATGCAAAGAGCTGATGATTACGTGGGCTCGGACATAGCCACTGTTCTTGAATGCAAAGAGCTAGCACCAGACCTTGCAGATGTTTCATATACTCACTGCCCGCGGGAAGCAAATGATCTTGCGAGGAACTCGTTTAGCGATTCATCTTCTAGTTTTTGGAACTAGGTTCCCTGATTTTATTTCTCGGACTATCCACAGTGAGGAGTAACTTAAAGTAGTAACATACATATGCGAAAATTCGTAGAAGTGCTCGTCCTCGCCTGCTCACGTTATCGCGGTACGCTTGTTCTCGTTGGGATCAGAGACTGGACTCGTACTAAACGCAGTATATGCTGCTGCACGCAACGGCATCATTACTTTACATATTATATACTCCCTCCGTCCCAAAATAAGTGTCGATGATCTAGTACAAAATTTGTACTAGTTTAGTACAAAATCTGCGACACTTATTTTGGGACGGAGGGAGTATATATAAAGGATTCTGGTGCGGACCAACGGCCCAATACGCGCCGTTTCATCACGCCGTGAAACAACAACGGATCCCCGTACAATGCAGCACATGCGACTGGATACCTGGGTTGTTTCACGTCCACACCTACACTTTGGTACACCAACTACAGATCAGGAAATTTGATACATGAACTTTTGCACACAGCGTGCACATCAGACTAATTAAGGTCCTTAGGCCTTGTACAGTATAAGTTGTTTAGAGTATCTACAGTCGGACGCCCTAAACCCATGTACGGTTGGTCGGACGGTTCGATCATTGACCGGTAAAAAAAAAACGACCTAGACGGACTCCTTATACTGGCCTCATACGCCCGAACTGACCAACATCCCTTATATCCATCCCAAATCTAGGTTAGATATGGAGAGGCCCGGGTGCGCTCGTGTAACAGCCCGGGACCGACGCTCCAGAAGATTCCCCTTTCATCACATTGTCGTCATGTGATTCGTTTGGTTGTCGCATTCATCATCGCATCATCCACATTGCATCGGCACTTCGTTGCCGTCATTTTTTTCAAAACTTGCATCCGTTCGTAGTCGCCGGTTCTCTCCGTTTTTGTCGTTGACCATTTCGTGACCAACCACACACGCACGCGCCCGCGGCATCGTTTAAAAAATGTTTTTTTTAAAGCGCGTGAAAAATATTCTCGGATTGGATCGGAAATTGGCGTGCGGTCTTGTTATAATGTAGGTAGACCGCCTGCCAAATTTCGTCGCAATCAGAGTCCGTTTGATACCCAAACGGTCCACCCTAACGGCACCGTCATCGGTTTTAATCGTCGGACGTTTTTCGGTTTCAAAATCGGTGCCACGGGCCGCAAACCTTCCCCCTCATCCCCACCTGGCCCATCTACACTAAACCCACCTAGCTAACCCCTCCTCATTTGTCCGGAGCCGTCCGATCGCAATCCAACGTTCAAATATTGTCTAAATCTTTCCCTTCTAACCCACCTGCTATATATACTAGATGACCAGTTGCGCCAATGGCGCAAAGGCCAAAAGTAAGCCATGTATTGAAAGAGTGTACATTAATATTATTCGGGCACATATTGAAACATATGAGAAAAATTTCCACTTACTATAAGTACAAGCGATGCAATATCCATATAATGTTCAAGGACATATCAGTATTAACAGAACCGTTAATTAGTCAGACACAAATCCACACCCGAGAAGCACATTGCACAGGGTTGAAACTTTTAAGCCTCACATTCCCAAGCAATCTTAAGGAGGGCCAACAGAATTGAAATCACTGATGCAAAGTATCAACAGTTAGTAATATTTATACACACAGCTTCTTTATTGTAGTCATATGATGATGAAATCAGTACGTAAATCAGCACCAAGGATAGCCGATCAGACAAACAAAAATTCTGCATCCCACTGAACAACACTATTATGCAGGACTCATTTTAAAAAGCCCTCAGTTCTAATTTCTATAAGAGCTTGAAGCTTTGGAGCCAAGGCTACGAACCTTCAAATCCAACCAAACATCTTACCATGCAAACACGGTAAAATGGGAAAGAAAGACTCTAAATGTGACGCACCAAAAGCGGAAGAAAATGTTGAACGACCTGGCGTGATGAGTTGTGCCGGTGACCTGGTGACGCCGAGCAGCGCGTGGATGTGGACCAGCCTGATGACGGTGGTGGCGGCGCCCTCCTCGTCGACCTTCAGCAGCTCGCCAGAGTCTGCAATGCTCATACTTTGCATCGAGTAAACCCATCTCACTAAGAACGGGAATGAGCATCGCCTTTGGCATGCTCTGCCTTTGGCATGATCTTGATAGCATCCGCTTCCTACAATAGAACATGCAAAGAGAACATAATGAGGATAATATTATGCATGCACCACTCTGCACAAAAAACTCTCCAAGGAAGCAGCTTTTATTACTCTACCTCCAGTTCTCTAGCTTTCAATATTAAAGGAAAAAAGCAATTCCCATTAATTGTATACCACATAGCTAAACCCCAGATTACAATACACAAAACAAAGCAAAACTTCTTCATAATTCAATTAAAATGAGGCCATATGCATCATGATTAAAGTTGCTCCCTGTATTGTATATACAACCATGATTCAAAGTGCTCCTTGTACTGTATATACAACTATATCATTTATAGGACATGCATATACAACTTAAGAAAACATAAATACGGAACTGCATATGCATCTGCATATAACAAAGCAGGTGATCAAATCTACAAATATTACAATAGCAATTGTGGCAGCACAAAAAGTGTAATTGGACATCACCATTTAACAACTAAGACTATAAAATAAAAGATGATTGTGCAGATAGCAAAGAAAGATTCAACATTATTGTGTCATTGACAAATGTTTCAGGTAGCAGCAAATCAACATATCTGCTGCTAATAGAAACAGAATCCGGATCTCCTTTAGGGAGGAGCACATACAGAGAAGAGAAGGAGGAGGTGTTCGTCACCAGATGATCATTTTGCTCGGAGACAAAGATGAGGAACTGGACCCAACCGATAGGTCGTTCTTGGTTTCCATGTCTAGTTGGGTTAATTCAGAATCTGTTTAGATCTTTTCTACAGTACCGCCATGCTGTGCTATAAGCCAAAACCAGATAACCAGGTCAAAATCCTAGCTGGTGACTTTAACGGTTCTGCAAATTCGGTCCAAATAGCATGAATAAGAAAATGCCTAACCAGGTCAAAAAGCCAAAACCAGATAACCAGGTCAAAATCCTAGCTGTGACTTTAACGGTTCTGCAAATTCGGTCCAAATAGCATGAATAAGAAAATGCACAACTCTTATTCCAAAGACCTGGAAAGAACTAACACTTCCATACAATTGAGAAAATAAAAATCATGTAATACTCCTTAACAACCGGTATGTGGATTGAAATTTACCTCGAAATAATATATGCATTCAGATTTAACTATGTATAGTGGGCAGGAATGTAACAACAATTGTTGCTTACATAGTAAATACTGGTCGTGCCAATGGCAAGAAATTCCCTGCGGAACTGAACAGTGCAGACCAAGGCATACATTACAGTCACTTTGAACATAGATGAGTAACAAAATTAAAAACCAGAGAGCTGTGGAGGCACTGACCTCAGTGCGGTGCTGCCCTTGTGCTCCTGGCTCCGGCACCTATCTTCCCTGCAAGTACAGGTAAAATCATGCATGTTAGAATATTTAGATACCAATTGGAGCATAAGGAAATAGATATTTAGGTATAAATTCAATATAGATAGCTTTGATCAAGAGAGATGCATCATATAGATAGCTTTGATCAAGGAAATAGATATTTAGGTATAAATTCAATATAGATATTTACATTTGCCTTTATCAAGCAAGCTACATAGGTAGAGATGCATCATGTAGATAGCTTTGATCATTTAGCTCGTGGTGAGTAGCGATGATTATCAGGTAGAGTCATCACTCTAGGTGCCATCGATATCGAAAATGACTTCATCGTCTAAGCAACTCTTCATGATGGGTGTTTCTGGTGGGCTTGCCAAAAGAAAAATTGCCTTCCATATCATCATCCAGCCCCCAATAATACTTGTTTGTTTCCTATAGAATGTCCTCTGATTGTAAAGTTGCATCGTTAAGGTGATCTGCAACATATCTTATCAGTGATAGAGTAATAAGAAGAAAGATTAATTTTCGATGTCTATACTAAGCAACGCAACTACACATGCCAGGCAGAATAGTCTAAATGATCCAAAACTTTGTTGCACCAAAAGAAATATTATAGAATATATGGCTACATATTAAGCCAAGCGGCGTACGTTGATGGAAAATCAAAAACCAGATGATGCAAGATTAACTTCCATGTAGCAACTTATACAACAAGCACGTTACATATATTATGGGTTTGGGGGTGCACAAAACAAACAAATAAATACTCGCCGTTGTCTAATTTAACAAATTAGAGTGCACACACCAAAAGATCCATGAAATGATGCTCACCTGTTCTTGTGGGAGCTGCGAGAGTTGAACCCGTTTCGAACCATCTGCTAGACGCTTGCATGGAAGATGTGGTTCAGCTATAGCGAACTCATTCAGGACCTGGCAAAATTTGTGGCAATAAACTGGAAAATTAAGACAGGTGATGCTCTTTCACCTTTGTTAACTAAGTGATAGCTCAGATGCAAAATTGTAAAGGTAAGTTGCCTTAATTTATTGGGTGCCACTATTTTTTTTAAGTATTGTGCTTGAATTAACAACTTAATGCAACTCAGTTTAGCTCATTGGGTTTGTTTCAGTTTCGAAGTGTCAAACTAAATTGTACTCTGGGTCATGTTTGTGTTAATTAGACAGTAACATATATCATGCTTGAGCCAATTGCCAACTACCGGTAAATTATGATATAGTAGAAACTATAACTATGACTTGTGAGGTTAACAGAGGACAAAGATCAGTGTAAAGCAACATATGCAGGACTTGCTCATCATGCATCATCACTGCTGGACCGTTTTTTAGAAAAGGTATCACATAAATAGAAGGAAAATCCAAAGAATCCCATACCAAATGGATCACCTATAGCAGGTAGGTGATGTAGCAGTTGTGCTGCCACAATAAAATCATATAGACTACCATGCAGTCGAAATTGTAGTCCCTGACCACACACTCATACAACCCCTGTAAGAACCTCATTGCTTCTAAAGCAGCATGCTCATACACGAACCATTAACCCAAAAGAACCTCCTATCTGGCAGCAAGAAAACACCATCCCTAGGAAGTTCTAGCTCCACCCCAGTGGGCACAACCCCATCCTCAGCAACCACACACAGGTAGCAAAGAGCCGGCAGAGCAAACTATGACGCCATAGTCTCCAAAATAGGGATCACAAAAGGCATAGTAGAGCACATCCTGTGCACACACAAAAATGGCACAAATATAAGAACCAGCATAAAAAACAGAGCACATGAATGTGACACGCAATACCCTATCAGCAACAGACTAAAGTGATAAATTATGCACATAAACAAAAGGAAACAAACTAAGGAAGACAAGACAGACCTCGCCTTGGCTCAGTGGTTGGGCATGCGGTTGTGCAGCCTAACGACCCGAGTTCAATTCCTAGAATTGACAGGTGATGCACATGGGTTTTTCCCCATTTATTGAGGATCAAGTTTGGTGTGTGGTGAAACCACTGATCAAAAAATATCTTGATACTCATTTAAAAAAAATTCTGAGGACCATGTCTATCTTGGTACTCATACTAAAATGGTCGTATGCATCCCTAGTTGGTGCAGAGGCCGGGGAAGTGAAATTCTCCCCCAATTTTATAGGGATGATCTTGATCGCCTGCTTAAGTTTGGGTTCAGTAAAGTTACTGGTAGTAAGTGCATCCTAGCATTCGATGAGTGCAAAAAGCCTGAAGCCAAAGGATCGCCTTTAGAAAAAATTTGGTTCAGATTCTCAAGGGTACCGGAAACTTTGCTAGATGATTTCCTTATTGTTTGGAGTCTGGGTTCACTCATTGGAAAAACAGAGAAAGTGGACATGCCGTTTACTCATATGAATGGCGTGGCAAGACTCCTTGTCAGTGTGCAGGATGTTGAGTACGTTCCAGATTACGTGCCATGGTGTTATGATGGGATGACATATGATCTTGAGGTGGTGATAGAGGAACTCCCTGAGGATGATAATAGTGGTGGACTAAAAGATATGGACACGACAGGCGACGGAGATGGGAATGGGGCCCAGGGGTTAGATGGACCCCGTGGCGAGGGGGACAGTGCGCCGAGGCCTCCGGGGCAGCAGGATCGACCCACTGAGGCACGGCCGGAGAAGGGGACGGCCCCTTCGTCGTCACCGATGGCTTCACTCCGGTTTGGGTCTTTCCATGCTGCATCTGCTCCGAGTCGTTTGTGGGGAGATCGAGTTGAGTCTGAGGATGAGGAGCAGAATTTTTTGGATATTACTCATGTGACTGACAGATGTTGCTCAACCCCGATGGTACGAGAGGTACAGGATTACCAGCGGTAGATATCTTCACGGCTGACGCTGCAGGGTGGTGCGGAGGGCAACGTTGGGCAGGAGGTCCAACGAGCCTCTTCATCTACACCGAGAGGTACTCTTACCCCTACTTCTGATGTGGGGGTGGGGTCGGACAGTCGCGGGCAGGAGGCCCGACGATCAGCTTCGCCTCTGCCTCGACCATCTTCTAGAGGGGCGGTTTCTGAGGGCCGCGGGCAGGAGGCCCGTCCGCCTTCACCTCGCACCCCGACTACCTCTCTGGCGGCCGTGGAGGGCCAGCTGACGCATGGACGGCCGTTGGAGGTGGTCGCTCGGGCAGCGGTTGCGGCCGACTCTCCGGTAGCTGCGACGTCACCGGTTCACAGACTTGATACTGTCGGGAATGAGGCAGGAGGCCCAAACCCAACAGAGGTCTCCATGGAGGATGTGATCAGCTTCGGAGGAATTCCGGATCCTACTTCCGGTGGTCGGCGATACAGTCACCGCATCCAGGGACAGCCGGATGCGGACGACATACAGTTGGGGCGCGCTATGAGGGCCGCTAAGCTTCGTGATATCGAGGCCAATACAGGTATGTCGGTTAATACAAGTTGTTCCATTCTTCATTTTTCTGAGAGTGAAATAGTAGATAATGCAAGCAACTTAGGGATTTCTCTTGGTGGTAATGGGAAAGAAATAGCTAAATCAATTAATGACATTCTAGACTTAGAAGCGGATAGAGCCATGGAGATTATTACAAACTTAGCGGCGGTAAAACCGATGAATGAGGCAGATATTAATAACCTTGGAGTCACATCACTACAAAGTTTTTGTGAGGATTTAATACCCACAGAGGGAGTTGAGGTGGAAGAGGAAGACGTGGGATTGGAGGGGTATATGGCTCCTTCGATGCTCGACAGTCTTCCTCACGTGGCATCCGCCCATGAGGACACCGGCATGATACATGATAAACCTAAGAGACCTTGGAAGAGGAAGGTTTATCCTGTATCAGCGATACGGAGGAGTGCGAGAGTTAAGCAAAAGAAAAAATTCCATGATGAAATATGAAAGGAATCTTTTGGAATAGCAGAGGTCTAGCAGACTTGGCTAAAAGGAGATTCCTTAGAGATGCATCTTTAGAGCATAAGCTTGATTTTATGGCTCTACAAGATACGGGTAGAGATAACTTCACGCCACAATTTCTCAACACCATTTCAGGGGGTGTTGAGTTTGATTGGCATTGTTTACCACCAATGGGTAGATCTGGGGGGATCTTACTTGGGGTTAAGTGCGAAACACTAGAGGTGTTGAATGTGGTCTATGGAGAGTTTTTCGTCAAATTTCGTGTCAGGTCGAAACTTGATGGCTTCAGATGGGCTCTGGTGGCCGTATATGGGGCGGCGCAGCCTGAGCTTAAATCTGAGTTTCTCGCCGACTTAGTGAGAATGTGTGGAGATGAAAGACTCCCCATTCTGGTTGGGGGAGACTTTAATATCATTAGAAGACAAGAGGAAAAAATAATGACAACTTCGATGGAATATGGTCATTTATGTTCAACATGATTATCGAGAGTCTTGATTTGAGGGAGATTGACCTCACTGGTAGACAATTCACATGGGCTAACTCATTACCGGTACCAACTTATGAGAAGTTGGATCGGGTTCTGACCAGTGTAGAATGGGAGCAGAAGTTTCCGCTGGTCACAGTCCATGCCTTGCAAAGGGCCATTTTGGACCACACACCACTACTGGTCGATTCTGGGGAAGCGACTCATGTGGGTAACCGAAATATTTTCTCTTTCGAATTAAGCTGGTTCGAGAGAGAAGGATTCATGGATCTCATTGCTACTGAATGGGCCAGGGAAGCTGGCGGGTCATCTAGTATGGATAGGTGGCAAAACAAAATTAGACACTTGCGCCAGTTCTTGAGAAGCTGGGCCAAGAATCAAAGTGGTATTTACAAAGTGGAAAAAGAGAGGCTTATTCAGCTCATTAATGAGTTAGATGTGAAAGCAGAGTCTACACTTCTTAATATGTCAGAGCGGAATATTAAGATTGAGGCCGAGAAGAAGTTGCAAACTCTTTTGAGAGAGGAGGAGATGAAATGGGCCCTTCGAGCAAAGGTGACGAAGGTGGTCCAAGGGGATGATAACACGCAATTCTTTCACATGATTGCGAATGGCAAGCATAGGAAGAAGAAAATAATTCAACTCGAACAGGATGAGGGTACAATTGTAGGACATGAGAACCTCAAATTGTACATCTCCGAATACTATAAGAAACTGTTTGGTGCACCCGAAGAGAATTTTGTTTCTTTGGATGAGAGCACAACAGGAGACATACCTCAGCTCAGCGCAGGTGAGAATGAGGTATTGTCAGCTCCGTTTACTGAGAAAGAGGTGTTCGACGCAATAGCACAAATGAAACATAACAAGGCACCGGGACCGGATGGGTTTCCGGCGGAATTTTATAAAAAGTGTTGGCATATTATAAAGGGTGATCTTTTGCCGATGTTCCATGACTTATTTAATGGCCAGTTACAGCTATTTCGCCTTAACTTTGGAACAATAACATTGTTGCCAAAGAAGGTGGAAGCCATTCGCATTGAGCAGTTCAGACCGATTTGTTTGCTTAATGTCAGTTTCAAAATCTTTACAAAGGTTGGCACGAATAGGTTGACGCAGATTGCCCATTCGGTAGTCCAACCGACGCAGACAGCTTTCATGCCTGGGAGACACATCCTAGAAGGGGTCGTCGTCTTGCATGAAACGTTGCACGAAATCCATACAAAGAAACTTGATGGGGTTATCTTTAAAGTGGATTTCGAGAAGGCATATGATAAGGTCAAATGGCCATTCCTTCAACAGGCCTTGCGTATGAAGGGGTTCAACGAATCCTGGAGAGACCAGGTGGATGCTTTCATTCAGAAAGGTTGTGTTGGAATTAAAGTTAATGATGACATAGGTCATTACTTTCAAACACATAAGGGACTGAGACAGGGAGATTCCATGTCTCCCGTGTTATTCAACATAGTAGCGGATATGTTGGCAGTCCTTATTGGTCGGGCTAAAGAGAATGGCCAAGTAGGAGGACTTGTCCCACACCTTGTAGAGGGGGGAGTGTCCGTACTACAATACGCGGATGACACAATCATCTTCATGGAACACGATATCGCAAAAGCTAGGAATATGAAGCTTGTTCTTTGCCTATTTGAACAATTGTCTGGACTAAAAATTAATTTTAACAAAAGCAAATTGTTCTGCTTTGGGAGAGCAAAGGAGGAACAATATTCTTACAGGCAACTATTCGGATGTGAAATGGGATCATTGCCGTTTAGTTACCTAGGGATTCCCATTCATCATAGACGTTTGACGAATAGGGAATGGAAATGTATTGAAGATAGATTCGAAAAAAGACTAAGTTGCTGGAAGGGCAAGCTTATGTCTTATGGAGGTCGGCTTGTGTTGATAAACTCGGTTTTGACAAGCCTGCCGATGTTCCTTCTATCTTTCTTTGAAGTACCGGTTGGGGTACGGAAAAGACTAGACTTTTATCGATCTCGTTTCTTCTGGCAATGTGACGAGGCTAAGCAGAAATACAGATTGGCAAGATGGGACATTATTTGCAGACCCAAAGATCAAGGGGGTCTCGGCATTGAGAATTTAGAAGTGAAAAATAAATGCCTACTTAGCAAATGGCTTTACAGGTTATCTACTGAGACCGAAGGGATGTGGGTACAAATCTTGAGGAATAAATACCTACAGTCTAAGACATTGGCCCAGGTAACTGCTAGACCTAATGACTCACCCTTTTGGAAGGGGTTAATGAAGGTGAAGGTAACCTTCTTCCAGCGGGTGAAGTTTTTAGTTGGCAACGGTACCACAACCAGATTCTGGGAGGGTACATGGCTTGGGGAGGCGCCTCTAGCTCTACAATATCCTACTCTATATAATATTGCACAACGTAAGGAAGATTATGTTGCCACAGTATTACAGTCGGTACCTCTGAATATCCAATTCATGCGATCTCTAGTGGGAGAACGCTGGAATTCTTGGCTACACTTGGTCAGACGATTGATGGATGTTCAACTCTCTGATCAGGCAGACAATATTCACTGGAAATTAGCTACGAATGGTATTTTTTCAGTGAAGTCGATGTACATGGATCTAATAAACTCTGGGCCTCTTTCGAGATCGTTACATATTTGGAAAATTAAAGTGCCACTTCGAATTAAAATTTTCATGTGGTTTGTACACAAGGGAGTTGTACTAACCAAGGATAACTTGATAAAACGAAGATGGATAGGCAGGTCTACATGTTGCTATTGTGATCAGAATGAAACTATAAGACACCTCTTTCTCGATTGCCCACGTGCAAAATTATTATGGCGCACTGTTCATATAGCCTTTAACATTAATCCACCAATGAGCATTAATACGCTATTTGGGACGTGGCTCAATGGAGTAGCCGTAACTATAGCGAATCATATCCGGATTGGTATAAGTGCTTTATTTTGGGCTATATGGAACACTAGAAACGATATGATCTTTAATGGCAAGAACTTCAATAATTTTTTGCAGGTTATCTACAGAGCCACGTCTTGGATCCGTACGTGGTCGTTATTCAACCATGCGGGCTCCAGGGAGCTTATGGCTATTGGGTGCAACCGGTGGGAGACGGTCGCACGGGCTATCTTCAGCCGATTTGGATGGCAAGCTAATAATAGGCTAGGTGTATAGGCATCATAGCCTACTTTTGGTTTCGCCGGCTGTGGCAGATTTTATTTACTTTAGCACTTGTTTTCATGCTCAGTTCGTGAGCTCATTGTGGACCTAAGACTTTGTTATTGTTCTTTTTTTATAATATGGCTGCATGCATCGATTGATGCAGAGGCCGGGGGTTTTGTTCCTCCTTTAAAAAAAAAAGACAGACCTCAACAGCGAACGAGCAGTGAAAACCTAGTAGAGCACCGGACGACAAGGCAAGGCAAGCCAACAACAAAAGGACCTGCACGAATTTGTGCGACAAGGAATACATGTATTCAGTGAGATATTTCATAGAAGGTAAAACAGATACAAGTATTTGAATGAGCGAAATATGTGAAACATGTGACCGCTAAAATATTTCCACAATGTGAAACTGAATTAGGTACTGAAATGAGTGAGATATTTGAAATATATCAAACAAATAAAATCAAAATAGGCATCAGAATGAGTGAGATCGGTGTTGAAATGTGTGAAAGATATGTCATATGTGATATATGTGACCAGATCACACATATTTAAATATGAAACTGAAGTAGGCATGACAATGAGTGAGATACCTGAAAAACATGTGTTCAGTGAAGTAGCTAATTAAAGAAGGTGAAATCGTCGTGACATAGGCGCTATATATGCAATCGGTGAAATAGTTCAAAAAGTGAAATTGAAATAGGCACCCAATACGAAAGGCCGGGAGTAATAGTGAATTCTAAAGAGCAAACACAAACCTTTGTAAGCAGAGCATCAAACGAAGAGCAATCAGATGAAATGGCGAGGATATCCAGCCGAAGGAAAAACCTAGCTCATGCTGTAGACGGAATAAGCAGGGTACAACGGAACACAAATGAATCACGAGAGGTGCGTTAAAATAACAAGCAGATGAGCCATTGAATTATGCGAACAATACATTATTATGCCTGCAGTTCCCATGAATGCAGTCAGGAAGCACAAACCATTGTTGGATGCATATGTAAACAATAACAAGACGGTCCGCCCAATTTTCTGCCTAACTAACCTCCATTCGTCAGCAAAGATGGAGCATTCTACCAGACAGAAGGCTACTGGACTATGTAACCCATAGAGCAAGCATGCATGTGCCTACCGTTCCTATAGATACGGACGCGCAACCATTGTTTGGTTCATATATAAACAACGAGAAGCAGGGACGTAGCTCTAGTGTAGCCGCTGGTGTCAAATGACACCAATGATTTTTAAAAATCCTTCACTAAATTTAATCTAATCGCTACAATTTTTAGAATTTTTTTTTTTTTTTTGAAACCGAGGCAAAAGATTTGCCTCATATATTAATTAAGAAGAGAGTAGAATTTTTGTTACAAGACCCGAATTACATATGCCTCACTCTCCCGGTACAATATTTCCCAATTTCTTTGCTCCGGCAGTGACCCAAAGTTTGATCTCACATCTAATGTTGTTGAACAAGACTGATGTTGGTGTACTCTTGCGCTCGAAGACACGGGCGTTCCGCTCCTTCCAAATGGTCCATCCCATAAGCATAGTCAGGGATGCCATGGCCTTCCTGTTGGGTGTGCGGTCGTCCGATCTCTTGGACCACCACTCGCGAACGGAGTCCTCGAGGTGCCATTCTGAAGTGTCAAAGTCAATCAAGTGTAGCCAATCATTTACCAGATTCCACAGCCTCAGCGTGAACCGGCATTTGAAAAAGAGGTGCGGCCCAGATTCCTGAACTTGCTTGCAGAGCGGGCACATACCACAGTTAGGCCATCCCCGCTTGGCCAGTCTATCGGCAGTCCAAATACGATCTTGGGTGGCCAACCAAGAAAAGAACTTGACCTTGGGAGGGGCCCAAGCTTTCCATATCATTTGCTCCATGGGAGAGTAAACCGTTCCCAAGAATTGGGCCGCATAAGCAGAGGCCGCCGAGTAATGCCCACTCGCCGTGTGTTTCCACACAATGTCATCTTCAGCATGTTCGTCAAGGTGCAGACCTTGGATGGACGTCCAGAGGGCCACAAATTGACGAAGATGCTCCAACGTGAAGTTTGCACATATTTTGACCTTGGCCACCCAAGCATCATCCTTCAGCGCCTCTCTGACCTTCCAGTTTTTTCGCGATGAGGCCTCGAAAATGAGAGGAGCGATCTCCTTAGGTTTCCGGTCATTCAGCCATGGAGCCTCCCAAAACGGGGTTCGTGCTCCATCACCAACAGTGATGATGGTGGAAGCATAGAAGAAGTCAAGGTCACGCGCATCACACGGGTTGCCCATGCCCACCCACAGTTTTGAAGGCTCTTTCCATTCAAACCAAGGCCATCGAAGCCTGAGGGCTCGCGCAAACTTGTCTGTATTGAGCACTCCGAGGCCTCCACGCTCGAATGGCCTACATACCATGTCCCAGTTCACCTTGCACTTCACTCCAGTTGTCTTGTCTGATCCAGACCAGAGAAAAGCTCGCTCAAGTTTGTTGGTGCTGCGGAGAGTGCTTGGAGGCACAATTAGAGGCGTAATGTAGTATAACACTTGCGAGGAGAGGACGGTTTTGACGAGGGTGGTACGTCCAATAGTGGTGATGTTGCCACCATCCCAAGGAGTGAGCCTAGCCGCCACCTTGTCCTCTAGGAATTGGAAGTCCACTCTTTTCAGCTGCCAGACCGAGAGGGGTAGGCTCAAGTATCGCATTGGGAAGGAGGATCTTTTAGCTGGCAGATTCTGAAGGACAGTCGTTAAGTTGATGTGGCTACATCTGATTGGAATGACGGAGCTCTTCTGAAAGTTGGTTACGAGACCAATTTTTAGAAAATGATACCATCACTATAGAGCTGACCCCATAGGATCTCTTTTCCAGCTTTGTCCCTGACGAGAAGATGGTTTATTGTAGTATGGAACACCCAGATTAATTATTTGTGTAGCTACATGTCCTTTGTTATGAAGCAGCAAGTACCACTCGCTGCACACATCCTTCACAAGGCACTAACCTGAACAGGGGTCCGCAGTCACTACTCCAACAATTAGTAAGCAGCCACCTTCGCTTGGAGCATATATAAAGACAAATACCCATCGTGGATAGATTTCCCTAGTTAGGAAGCAGTAAACACCACACGTGCACACACTTCACCCAAAGCACTAACCTAATCAGGTATTGCAGTACACTGAAAACTGGCCATGCCGCACACATATGCATATGAACCAAAAGGCAGACATATCTTCTCCAAACAGCAAGGAGGGCAACCATTAGCAACGAGGGGCAATTTTTTTTGCAATGGGACTGGAAGCAAAGGGTTCCAAATAGCACCACACTAAACACATGCAAGATGAATATGTAGCAAGAACTAATAAAGCAAGCCAATTAGAGCACATCCAACCTTACAGGTCGATGGAACCGATGCCGAGCGAACAAGCAAATCACCTGGACAGTTTTAAAATACATTAACATGGGAGATACAAAACTATTTAGTACTAAAATCCACTGGGACTATCGAACTATAGGATTGAATCAATGAAACACAACAACAATTGCAGAAACCAGTTTACACCTTTTTCACGAACTAAAGGTAGCAGTATAGGCACCAACTAACCATGGGGCATATAAGGACATTTAGTCAAATAACTGAATCAAGGAAAAATTGATACTATTACGAAAGGAATGGGGGTGTTTTAGTAACCATGGCCACACGTACATGATAAAGGATAGTTGCTTGGGCAGAAATAAAGAAGCCACCTGGAACATGAGCATAGGAACCAAGAATCATACGAAATCGGGAGCAACAGATGAGCTTGGTGCGGAATTAGACGTGGCCCTCGCCGGGGTTCTCGTACAGCTCCGCCTGCCCCGGCCAGCAGCTGCTCCGGAGCGTGTTGTAGTGCGCGCGCTGCCACGGGCTCAGTCCGTCCTGCCCGGACACGGTGACCAGCACGCCGGACAGGAGCAGCCGAGGTGCTACCACGAGGAGGACGACAGCATAAGCGGCTTCGCGTACAGGTGGTCGATGGGGTACTTCCCCGTGCAGATGAAGCTCCAGGTGCGCGCCGCCGACTGGAGGCACGTCGGATCCGTCGAGTAGGCGCCCACCGCACTCCGGCCCTGGAAGAAGGGTCGAGGAGGGCCACGCCCTTGATCTTCGCGTCGCCGTCGAGGCCCTCCTCCCCGGCGCGCAAAGCCAGGTTGTGCGCGATGTTGCTCGCTGTTCCTCTCGCTCACTGCTCGGCGGCGGAGGCGACGGCGGCAAGAGGGACGAGGGTCCCGGCGGCGGCGGCGGCGGGGCAGGGAGGCGGGCGCGGGTCGAGGTTCCTCTCGCGCACTGCTTGGCGGCGGAGGCGACGGCGGCAAGAGGGACGAGGGTCCCGGCGGCGGCGAGGCAGGGAGGCGGGCGCGGGTCGAGGGGGAGAGAGAGGTGAGGCAGGAGGAAGAGGAGAGGGGGCGGCGCGAGTGCGGGAGGAGCAGCGGCTAGGTTTTCTCCCCAGGAGCGGCTCCCTTTTATAATCCGATGCGTGAAATGACGAAAATGCCCCCGGCGGGACACTGAATTAACAGGCGGTGGCACGAGCGAGAAGTAACTATTCATAGCCGTGATTTAAAGGAGACGTGGAGGCAACTATTGCGACTACGAGTTCTTGACGGTTTATATGTTCAATGTGTCAACCCTAAAATCTAGGACCCCTGTCCCATCCATCAATCTACACGCCGCCGCCACCCATCTGTTTCTCCCACCTCGGGGTCCAACCCGAGCCAACCGCAGCCACCACCGCTCCTCCTTGATTTCCACGCCAACCACTAGCCGATCCATCAATCCATCCAATCACCGCCGGAGCTTCCTCAACGTCGCTCGGCCGTAGCTAGCTCTCGCCCGAGCTCCCAGCCATCCCGTGCCCGAGCACCCATGCATCTCCTCCTTGCCTCGTCTGAGCCGCACGGGAGAGGATCTCCCCGCAGCAATGCCCGGGCTTGGAACCGCGCCGACCAGCTCGTCGGAGCAAGCGCCACCGAGGCCACCAAACCTCCCCGCGCCCCTCCCCTTGCTCCTCCTTCCCCCTATTTCTCTCTTTCCCTCTCTCACGTTGCTTTGCTCTCTCCCTCCCTGAACTTTGTTCTCTTCTGCAGGAGCTCCGCCATGGCAGCCCGAGGTGGTAGCTGCGCCCGCTGCCGGAGCTTCGCCCGACGCCTCCAGCGCCGGGAACGGGATCCCCTCGCCCAGATCCATGCCTCCTCGAGCTCGCCCCCGTCCCTCTGCGTCTTCTCGCCGTGGCCGCCGGCATCTGTCTTCCCCGATGTGAGCAGCTTCTGTTCTAACTGAAACTTCGTTTCTTTCTCTTAGATCCGTTCTGACAGGTAGAGTTTATATAGAGCGGTCATTATATTCCTACACGAGCCCATGAGTTACCGCAGGGGCTTGCGCCCTTCTAGTTTGACCAAGAGGTCGTGGGATCAAATCCCAGTGCCTGCAGTTTTTGTCCGCGCCTGAATTTGGCATAAGCAAGTGGCTAGCTTAGTTGGTTAGCAATGATGCCCACAATCACGGGATCTAGGGTTCAAATCCTAGCAATCCCATTTTTTTTTTCTTTTTTGGGCAGATTCATATGGCGTTTTGTAAAATTTATATAAATTCAACCGTGCATCATATGAGGACATGCTATATATGAATTTTGCTTAGTTTTCTTTCTACTATCGCAATATCCAACTTTCATGCATGTTTAAAATGTTTAGCTTGCTGTTTTCATTAAATTTACATAAATGTCATGTTAAAACGGTTTATGTCATATCTAATTATCCGTAACTCCGATGCAAATGTTTTATATATGTAACTTGACTAGAAAAAAGGAGTAGAATCACATGGCACACTTTATTTTCTTATTTAATAAATATAAAATATGATTAGGACAGATCTGGACCGAATTCATAATTTGCATATGAGGTTGGTTCGGGAATACTATATGTTGCTTCCGTCCTCATTTAAAATGCCTAGATGATGTAGTTTGTTATTGCTTCAACTCTTGCCATGTTTAACAACATTTAATGTTGCCGAGTACATAAACGAGACTGAACTAAATATTCAATCGTGGAGTTTCGTCAATATGCAACTCGTTGCATATTGAGCTTCACTTAATGTGTAGTATTTGTTTGTTGTGATTGTCATGCCTTGTATAATTAAACCGGACATGCATCATGTTTGTTTGCACATCATGCCATGCATATGTTGCGGTGTTTATCATGTATTGATTGTTGTTTCCGGATTGCTTCTTCTCGATAGAGTTCCGAAAGCGTTCGGAGTGTGAGGATTCGTTCGACTACATTGGCTCGTCTTCTTCATGGTTTCATTCTTCTTCCAAATGGGATCTCAGGCAAGATGATCATTTCCCTGGATACCATTACTATCATTGCCATGCTAGATGTCTCGTTTCTATCGCTTGTCTCGCTACCTACCACTTGTATGTTAAGCCTCCCAAAATGCCATGAAAAGCCTCTAACCCGTCCACACCCCTGCAAAGCATTGTTTGGCTATGTTACTGCTTGCTTAGCCCTTCTTATAGTGTTGCTAGTTGCAGGTGCAAGCTCTTTCCATGTGCAACATGGATATTTTTGTTATATCACAATATTATTGCTATTTAATTTAATGCACATATATACTTGGTAAAGGGTGGAAGGCTTGGCCTTTTGCTCGGTGTTTTGTTCCACTCTTGCCGCCCTAGTTACTTGTGTACCGGTGTTATGTTCCATAATTGAGCGCTCCTAACATGCTCGGGGTTGTTATGGGGATCCCCTTGATTTTCGTTTTAGCATAAAACCTGTCTGGCAAGGCCCAACATTGGTACTATATTTGCCTAATAACTAATAAACTGCATAGGGACTTTCCGGACCCCGTGGATAATTAATTAACCCCCGGGCCAGTGCTCCTCATGAGTGTTGGTCCAAACCTGTCAACCGCCGGTGGCCGCCAGGGGCAACTCTGTGATTGGCCTACCGGAAGTTTGGACAATCCGTCGTGTCCTGAGAACGAGATACGCGGCTCCTATCGGGATCGTCGACACGTCGGGCGGCCTTGCTGGATTTGTTTTACCTTTCTCGAACGTCTTGTGCGAGGAATTCCGAGAATACTTCGGGCTATCTCGAGGTTGCGGTTTTCCAGTAGAATTGCCAAGGAAGATCACGAGATTCGTGGTCGAGGTTATTCCCGCGGCGTGTGGTTAGTTTGTGATGGATGAGTTGGCGCACCCCTGCAGGGTTAAATCTTTCGGAAAGCCGTGCCCGCGGTTACGTGGCAACTTGGAAACTTTGTTTAACACCCGGTCATAGGAAACTTGAAGTAAACTCAAATAAAATACAGCAACAGTGTGCGTAACAGTGACTGTCTCTTCTCGTGAGTCCTTATCCGGGAGAGAACACGGTGGGGTTATGTTTGACGTATGTAGGTGTTCAGGATCTCTTAGAGATCATTACTAGTTCACGTCCGTTTATTCGGCAATCATCCCCCTTTATTCTTGTACTCGTAAGTTAGCCACTCAAATAAATGCTTAGTGCTTGCTGCAGCCTCACCACTTAACCATACCTCACCCATTAAGCTTTAATAGTCTTGATACCCTTGGAAATGAGATTGCTGAGTCCCTGTGGCTCACAGATTACTACAACAACAGTTGCATGTACAGGTAATGCGATGCTTTCACATGAGCGCGTTGCTTGTTTGATTTGGAGTTCTTCTTCTTCTTCTTCTATCATAGGACGGGTTTCAGGACGGCAGCCTGGGATAGCAAGGATGGATGTCATTTTATCGTTTGATTTCGTCCGTAGTCGGACCCTGCTCTTCTGTATGATGATTGTTATGTTGTTGTATTGATATGATATTGATGTAGCTTATGGCGAGTGTAAGCCAATTCCATATACTCATCTCTTCTTTACATGTACTTGTAATGATATCCATTCTTGCGAAACGACGAGATGCGCTTCTATCCCTGTCGAGGCCCTCGTGCCAAAATAAGGATAGGATCGCATCTTGGGCGTTACAGCTCGTCACATCGGACCCAGCCCACGCCAGCCTATCCGCCCCCCGCATATATTCGTCTCCATCCGCTCCCCAGACTAAAACCTAGCCAGTTTGCTCCACCCCACTCCTCTCCGCCCCAAGCTCCCTTCTCAAGCATGGCGGTCAACGGATCCGACTCTGACCAGTCCCGATCCATTGATTGGTGCATATGAGCCCGACCGAGTTCGGATTCGATCCACCAAAAATCCATTGCGTCAGCGCAATGGGCGCTCAATCTTTCTAGAGATTTCACGTATATAGTCCGTTGTGAAATCTCTAGAAAGATTTATATTTAGGAACGGAGGGAGTACACAAGAAGGTGCCATAAACATTATACAATTTTTAATGTATGACGGGACCCTCTAGCACGACCCATACGACCGAGGAGGCCATTGTACTTACAATGGCAAGTTTACAACATTTTGATTCCTAAAGAAGCATGGCAAAAATTCTAACGACAACTTTTCTAATACTCACATGGAAAATTTCATAATTATTTTTTGTACTTCGCTAAAAGAGCAGACATTCATAATTTTTCGTAGTGTTCACATGGCAATTTCTGCAATGCTCTCATGGGAATACATGATTTTTTCCCCTCTATAATCGCATGGCAACTCTTGAAATACCCCTACTATTTTTACATCATGAAAAATATATTTTTTGTATGACTTTGCGGGCAAAACTAGATAGTGGACCAATGGAACTTCAAATTTTGCTGTTTTCCTTTTCATGTCATGACAAATTCACTTCCCTATGTTTTCTAAAATGATGGCAATTAATAGCATGGCAAAATTCATAGATTTTGTACAATAAATTTGACGTGCTATGTTCCAATAAAAAGAATTCGTGATGGTAGCCACAAGTAAAAATGTCCTGGTCAATATAATAATTTTGCCATTGTCAGATTTTTTTTCCATAACTACAATTATTGAAATGTAGTATAAACCTTAAGCTGCCCATGGCGAAACTATTTTTTCCCATGGCTAATTTATAGCTAAGAAGCAAGTAAATTTTCATGTAATGATTAGAAAACAAAATTTCTTTTGAGAATTGCCATGAGAGAATACGTAAAATTATTGTGTCATAGTTACATTTTTTCCTAAAAGTTGCCACGTGATGGGAAACATGATATTCGGAATTTGTTGTGTCGCCCGTATATATAAATTCTTTCAAACTTGCCTTGTTATAGAGAAAACAAATCGCTCAGGAATGTCATGGACCACTACAAGACATTTTCACAAAATTGAGAAGGTAGATACAAATCAGTAGCGTACACACTACTACAACGCTTCATATGTCATCTTCTTGTCAGACCCCCATGTTGGCATGCCGGTAAGGTGAACCTGAACCTAACTGAACCAGACTGAACCAAAATAGAGAAAAATGATAGTATGCTCCCATGTTGACAATACTTTTACGCTTCAGATTACAATCGACACTAAGAAAATGATGAGAAAGAGGAGGAGAGGAGAAGAGAAAGTGCCGCATCCGCCGGCTTAGCTTGTTCCATGGAGCTCCAAATCTCCGTTGCCGCTCGGATGGTTGTTGGGAGGCGGCGGGACAACCCTGCTGGAGAGGAACGAGGCGAGGGTGAGCGGGATGAGGCCGGGAAGCGCTCCGCCTCGCCGGCGAGGAGGCTGAGCTCATAGTCGGAGAACTGGGGTGGGCCGTCCGGGTGCTTCATCCGCGCGTCGTACAACCCGGAGGCGGCGGTCGAACCCCAACAACAGCCGCTTGGTGGTCGGGGTTCCAGCACGCCGAGGCCGTCGGTCGCCACATGTTCCTCCTCCTGCTCCGTCCGCTTTTGCTTCTACTCGGGTGAGGCGGCCTCGCCGGCCAGCGGCGGCCGGCAGATGCGAGCGAGCAAGCGAGACGGCCCCGCCGATGCGCCCGCGTGTGCGTCTCCTTGGTGTGTGTGTGTTGTTTGTGTGACAGCGGGGTGGGACGTGGGAGACGAGTGAGGGAGAGAGCTATACAAATCGGATGGTACATGCAGTCCGACCATCCTGTCCCAATGGAACGGTTCATCAATTCCCGTCACGTCGTAACCTCGTTGTACCGGCCAAGTCCCGTATATGAGCTATCTATACTTTTAAACCCAGCCCAAATTTCCAGGATCAATTAATATCACATGCATGTGCACGTTCTACTATTGTTCCACCTACCGGAGCACGCGAGCCCGTGTGTACTATCGCCGTTCTCCATACATATGTTACTGGCCTATGTTACTACCTCTATAGTAGGGAGTAACATAAATGTAGTGTCATGTAACATTTCATTTATTATGTTATAAACTCATATTGTCTTGGTTCGTGTCTAACTATGTTACTTCATCTCTTTCCTCATTAAATCATTGCCACATAAATGAATTTGTTGATTTGGACTCGATGTTACTACCGAAGTTACTCCCACTGTGGGTAGTCTCATGCCCTTGCAAATGGCCTTGCGATCATTTGAGAAATAAAGTCTTGATGTTTCAAAAAAAAGGTGGTGCACTAAATACATTGAGATCCTCGATGTTTGCGCAAAATGCGCTCTACTTTTTCGCCTTCCACCTGAGTACCAGGGAACCATTCCCAACCCCCCCCCACCCCCCCATTAGAAAAGGAGGATGACCCCGGGCCTCTGCATCTGGACGATGCATGCAACCACTTTATTAATTATTTACAAAGACCTTACAAAGTAATACATCAATAAGTCTGAAGCCGCCATCTCGGCAACATCTGTCGCTACTCTTATCCACTTGATGAAGGGGTGCCGAAAATTCGAGCCAAATACCAAACAGACTTCGCACCAAAACCTAAGATCTAAAGCCGGAGGCCCCAACCAAGCCACAATGTCGGGTCTAGGGCACACACCGGTCCGACACACTCTCAGAGGCGCCCACCGCTGTCTTCCACATATCCATCTTCAGAACATGAGTTGACGCATCAACCTTGCCAGGCCTGCCGTCGACGCCACCACGATGCCAGACATCGCCTTCCTCCTGCGCGAGTCCGTCAACCCGCATCGGACGTCGAGACTCCACTGCGCCACACCGCCGAGATCTGTCGTCATCGATGCGGAAGATGAAACCCTGCTCCGCCTCTGGGCCCTTCTAGTCAGCACCTGCTCCAAAACGATGCCCTCGGGAGGGAGAACAACACCGTAGTTTCCGACATCATCCGATGTGGGAGACCCAAATCCAGGGTTTCCCCCGAAGCAAATGCCCCCTGGAGGAAGAGGGGCACGCCCACTGCAACTGCCCACGAACCCAAGCCGTGCCCACCACCACTTAGCTCTCACGACGGCGCCTTCAAGAAGGACACGACGCCATGAGCGTTGTCGCCGCCCTAGGGTTTTCACCCGAGATACCATGGAGTGGGAAAAGGTGGGGCAAACCTGAATGACGTCTCCAGGAAAAGAAACGACACCCTCGGGCTTCATCGCCGCCGCGGCCGGTAGGAGCCGACCAGGGAATTATCCCAATCTGGATCCCCACCTCCCGCTTCGCCCCATCCGGTGACCGGCAAGCAACGCGGCCATGTCCGTTAAGACGGAGTGCATGAAGCAAAGATTGTAGGAGGAAGCAACTCGACGTAGTTGGCCGCCGAGGCAGCAAGCCGCGGCACCAACCCGCCGGTGGATCGCCGGCCACCGACCCGAGCCCCGGCAGCCCACCGCCCCACCGCGCCACCGGATAGGGAGGCCATCTTAGGGGCCGCCGCGCCGGATCCAAGGCCCTCCACCCCAGATCGGGAGGAGCAGCACCAACATTTGCCACCATGGCCGCCGTTGGGAGGCCGGCCGGCCGCCGTAGTCCAGATCTGGACCGTCATGAACCAGATCGACGACGCCGCAGTCCAGATCGGGGTAACACCCTTGAGCCAGGGCACCACGCGTCACCCTAAGACCCGCGAGAGGGAGGAGTGCCTCCGCCGCCGCCGTCGCATGCACGGGCTATGCCCGACGCCGACCACCGGCGGCGACGGAGGGAAGGGAGGAGAAAGAGAGATGACCCAGCGGCTAGGGTTGGAGCCCCCCCCCCTTTTTTGAGGGGAAGAATACTAGGTGCCGTCACATTAAGTCATTTGCTTCGGCGCTATTTACGAAAATTTAAAAATGAAGAAAATCTTGCATCAACGCATTTGATCATTAGACAATGGAAGGTCCTTATAATCGATGTTAATACTCCCTTCGTTCTTTTTTTAGTTTGCGTATAACTCGGTGCACGCATACCAAGCAGGCCATCCAATGGTTTTTTGGGACTATTTTACCCCTGCATGCAACGACCTGGAGAGATGTACGACAATTAAAACGCATGAAGCCATTGGCTCCTTTTCCTTGATTCCTGCTTCAGCCCCCTCGGTTTCTCCGTGCGCGCTTCCCCAGCCTTGCATGCATTGGGCTGTCATTACTTCCTGGCTGCATGCTCTGTTGTAAATTAGGGGTAAACTTGGCAACCATTGCTGGAAAAGTAGATCACGCAGAGCATTTAGGGAAAAATGAAAAAAATCTTAGACGCAGACTATTGGGGACCGGAGAGAGTACAAAGAGTAGATATTTCCACACAATTGATGTATTCCAGTTATGAATGTAGCAATGCAAGCACGATGGCCTTGGCTGCAACGATCAGACCCCTCGAGGCAATGGGTAGAATTCAGAATCAATGTAGCAGAGGAGTTTAGGCAACTTCTCCGAGCTGCTGCTAGACCGATGATTGGAGATGGAAGGGGCACACTATTTTGGAGGACCATTGGCTGCAGGGCCAGAGAGTTCGAGAGGTGGGATTTTTTTCCGAAACTATGACGTTTTTTATAGCAAATTCGGAAACTATACCACCTAATTCAAAAAAATCAAAACTATGACCCCGTCGGCCGCGGGTTGGCCGAAGAGGGCCTTTTCGGCCAACCATTGGCCGAAGACCTCTCTTTGGTCAACCGTTGGCCGAAGAGTCGCCAGCTGGGCCGAAGTTACTACTTTTTGGTCAACCATTGGCCGAAGAATAGTAACTTCGGCCTACTGTTGGCCGAAGAGTGTTGAAGTGTTTTTTATATTAGGCTGAAGTGTTTTTTTATATTTAAAAGTGGCTTACAAATCCTGTACAACCATTGCCGTCTTATACATGAAAAAAATGTACTTTCCCGCAATCTTTTTCCCTCAATTTTCTTTCCCGCCGTTCTTTCCCTCAATTTCTCCCCCCATTTTCTTTCCCGCCATTTTCTTTCCCGCCGTTCTCTCCCGCCATTCTCTCCCGCCATTTTCTTTCCCGCCATTTTCTTTCCCGCAATTCTCTCCCGCCATTCTCTCCCGGCATTCTCTGCCGCCATTCTCTCCCTCCATTCTCTCCCGCCATTTTCTCCCTCCATTCTCTCCCGTCATTCTCTCCCGCCATTTTTTCCCGCCATTCTCTCCCGCCATTTTCTTTCCCGCAATTCTCTCCCGCCATCTTCTTTCCCGCCATCTTCTCTTCTCAACCTATAAAACCCCCTCCACACTAAGGAGGGTAAGCAGGCCAGTGTAGTCTCGTCAAGATGTCCGGTTATCCTTTCGATCGTAATTGTTTTCACCCTAGTATGTCGAAATGTCTTCTGAGGTTAGCCGCCAATTTCGAGATAGACAATAGGCTAGTTCCATGGGACGAACTCCTCAGTAGTGACACCTTACTGAATGAGTTGGCTCATGCATTAGCTAGGAGTGGGTGGCCTCCTAGGACATTTGAGGAGATACAGAAAGAACTTCTCAGGTTGCATGGAAGATGGCAGAAGCAACTGCATAAGAGTGAATCTTACCTGAAGCTTGCAGCAGAACATACACATTGGTGGACAGACGACAGCGAGGAAGGCGATAAGCGCTGAGGCGGTGGGCGAGTCTCACGGTGACCACGACCGTAGATAACATCGTCTGACACGGTCTGTGTCTCCTGCGTCGCTGCTGGTAGTGGAGAGTGAAACAATGTCTGAGAGAAGTCATAAGTTGTAGCTTCGTCATCATCATCGCTGTAGTCCTCTAATCCACATCCAGCACCACTAAGTATCGGTGACTGCACTGAATGCATGAACTGTTGCGACTGGTTCCCACAACAGAGGTGATGTCTACTACGCAACCTTCTTCTTGTAGACTCGTGTTGGGCCTCCAAGCGCAGAGTTTTGTAGGACAGTAGCAAATTTCCCTCAAGTGGATGACCTAAGGTTTATCAATCCGTGGGAGGCGTAGGATGAAGATGGTCTCTCTCAAACAACCCTGCAACCAAATAACAAAGAGTCTCTTGTGTCCCCAACACACCCAATACAATGGTAAATTGTATAGGTGCACTAGTTCGGCGAAGAGATGGTGATACAAGTGCAATATGGATGATAGATATAGGTTTTTGTAATCTGAAAATATAAAAACAGCAAGGTAGCAAGTAACAAAAGTGAGCAAAAACGGTATTGTAATGCTTGAAAACAAGGCCTAGGATTCATACTTTCACTAGTGCAAGTTCTCTCAACAATACTAACATAGTTGAATCATATATAAATCCCTCACGTGCGACAAAGAGTTCACTCCAAAGTCACAAATAGCGGAGAACAAACGAAGAAATTATTGTAGGGTACGAAACCACCTCAAAGTTATCTTTTTTGATCAATCTTATGAGCTATCCCTATAAGTGTCACGAACAGCCCTAGAGTTCGTACTAAAATAACACCTTAAGATACACATCAACCAAAACCCTAATGTCACCTAGATACCCCAATGTCACCTCGAGTACCCGTGGGTTTGATTATACGATATGCATCACATAATTTCAGATTCATCATGTTCAATCCAACACAAAGAACTTCAAAGAGTGCCCCAAAGTTTCTACCGGAGAGTCAAGATGAAAACATGTGCCAACCCCTATGCATAGATTCCCAAGGTCACGGAACCCGCAAGTTGATCACCAAAACATACATCAAGTAGATCAATAGAACATCCCATTGTCACCACAGATATCCCATCGCAAGACATACATCAAGTGTTCTCAAATCCTTAAAGATTCAATCCGATAAGAAAACTTCAAAGGGAAAACTCAATTCATCACAAGAAGATAGAGAGGGGAAAACTCCATATGATTCGTCTATATTAATAAAGCTCGCGGTACATCAAGATCGTGCCATCTCAAGAACACGAGAGAGAGATCAAACACATAGCTACTGGTACATACCCTCAGCCCCGAGGGTGAACTACTCCCTCCTCGTCATGGAGACCGCCGGGATGATGAAGATGGCCTCCGGTGATGGTTTCCCCCTCCGGCAGGGTGCCGGAACGGGCTCCCGATTGGTTTTTCGTGGCTTTGGAGGCTTGCGGCGGCGGAACTCCCGATCTAGGTTTGTTTCTGGGGATTTCTGTATTTATAGGAATTTTTGGCGTTGGAATCACGTCAGGGGGGTCCACGAGGCGGCGACAAGCCAGCAGGGCGCGCCCTAGGGGCTTGTGGCTGCCTCGTGGCTCTTCTGGCCCAACTCCGATGCCCCGTGGGTCTCTTCTGGTCCATAAAAAAATCACCGTAAATTTTTATTCCGTTTGGACTCCGTTTGATATTCCTTTTCTGTAAAACTCAAAAACAAGGGAAAAACAGAAACTGGCACTGGGCTCTAGGTTAATAGGTTAGTCCCAAAAATAATATAAAGTTGTAGTAAAATGATTGTAAAACATCCAAGAATGATAATATAACAGCATGGAACAAGCAAAAATTATAGATACGTTGGAGACGTATCAAGAGGCAGTTGGGAACATATCGCTGGTCTGCGGGGCGTCCATCTGATTAGGAGCAGCTGATGGAACCAAGTAGATCCTCGTGCTATGCCGGTAACTTCGCAGATACAACCCGAACTTTTGCCAGTCAAAGGGCCGAACCTCATCCCAGATATTTGTCAGCGCGTTATCCCATTCCTGTACGTAAGGGCCAATGGTCTGAAGCCAAACAACAATAGACTTGTTTCCTCCTATGCGGCTTTCCCTGAGATTGACATGCGTTTTATAAGGTGTGTTCTGATTATCTGCAATATGTTTCTTTGCTAACTCGTGCATTTCTCTGAAATATCTCAAAGTGACATGAAATACAGCCTCCACGATAGCTGTGAGTGGCAATGCTCTATTCCCTCTGAGTACAAAGTTATACACCTCTGCAAGGTTGGTTGTCATGTGGCCATACCTAGCTCCATGGGTGTCATGTAGCAAAGACCAATTCACGGGAGGCTCTTTCTCTATCCATTCAGAAAATTTCTTTATTGCCCTTCCCTTCTTTCTCTTAGTATTAGGAGGGTCAATTGCTGGCAAGTCACAAAGACCTACTGGCTCCTCTAGCTCCGCCATGAGTGTTGCTAATTTAACCTGATCTGCTTCCATTTTCTTCCTGGCACCGACCTGCTTCTTAGTAAACTCATCGAGTTTTGACCAAATAAAATGGTATTTACGCTGCTGGTTCTGCTTGCATAATTTTTTGAACAAGTTCATCAACCGCTTGTTCTTGAACTGTGAGAAAAAATTAGCCCCAAGATGGCGCATGCACCACCGGCTCTGCAAGTCCTTCCAAGGTGTTCGTTCGTCTTCTGTTGGATTCCTTAGTGTCTTCACGGCCTTCAATATACCAGCATGTCTGTCATGAATGACACACACGTTTGGTTGGTCCTTCACGATGGCAATTTTCACTTGCCGGAAGAACCATACCCAGCTAGGAAAGTTCTCACCCTCCACAAATGCCATGGCAAGTGGGATGATTTGATTGTTCCCGTCCACACCAATAGCAGTCAGGATTTGCCCTTTGTACTGACCAGTCAGGAATGTACCATCCACAAACATCACAGGAGGACAATGCCGGAAAGCTTCGATGCACATAGCGAAAGAGAAGAATACTCGTTTCAAAACCTTGAAATCTGGTATACTCTCCAACCTCGTGTGTTGTACGTTAACATAAGTGTCGGGATTCCTCTCCTTCAGTATGTCAAGGAGACGGCCAAGATTATCATATGAGTCGAAGAACGTCCCAAACCTTTCCTCCATAGCCTTCTGCTTAGCCCTCCAAGCCTTCCCATAAGGAATGTCATAATTCCATCTGACCTTGACTGCTGTCTGGATATGTTTTGCTTCCATATCTTTCTTCTGCACTATCTCAGTATACATGAGTTGCGTAATGAGAGTTGAAGTCAGGTTTGGATGATTCACCAGAAGGTTTTTCCTCACACAATTATGTGGGACGACATCGGTCACAACCCAGTGGATGTTATACTTCGGCACGTGCCCGTGCACCTTCCCAGGACAACCTGTTTCAACACATTTCACGGTATAGTTTGTTGGACTTGAAATGTGTGTCCGGAAAACCCACTGCGTAGACATAGCCCACTTGATCACTGCATACTTCATTTTTTTCTTTGTATCAAACATAGCCCCTATCTGGACTTGGTTCAGGTTATACTGCCATGGAACTTCATGGCCATCGTTGACCGTAAGACCGGTGGATATGTCCTGATCCCATGCAGAAGGAATCGGTACCTCCACTTCATCCTCGGAATTTTCAGAATCCAGATCCTCCGCCAATCCATCCTCGTCCTCTTCCTCCATCACCCTCAGCATTTCCTCCTCTTCCTCATCAGCAAAACCAGAACCAGCTAATATTATCAACTGACTACTCTGCCCAGTATCATGACCACACACATTGTGTGCCACGTAGTCTGACTCTTTCTCGGGTTGGCTACCATCCACATCCAGTGGCTGTGACCCGGATAAACAAATATCGGTAGCCACTTGATTGCCTTGGCCGGGTTCATACCCCCCGTTGACTTGTACGGTATTCTCCTCCTTCGCCACAGGTTGCACTAGGGCATATGGGTGGATTCTTCAGTCTCGGCAATGACTTAACAGCGTCAACCAATGATGGCTCCTATCTATCGGCATCAACTCCCACTTGACATTTTTACAGGATTTGGTCCACAATGCATGAATACTGACGGAATATACTTCAGGATCCAGCCCAAAACTAGTAGTCAACCAGTACTTCAACTGTCTAATGTCCAGTCTGTCCGGGTCTGGCAGTGTCATGACGCCATTTTGTTGGAAATATGCCCTAGAGGCAATAATAAATTGGTTATTATTATATTTCCTTGTTCATGATAATCGTTTATTATCCATGCTATAATTGTATTGATTGGAAACTCAAATACATGTGTGGGTACATAGACAACACTGTGTCCCTAGTATGCCTCTAGTTAACTAGCTCGTTGATCAAAGATGGTTAAGATTTCCTAGCCATAGACATGAGATGTCATTTGATAACGGGATCACATCATTAGGAGAATGATGTGATGGACAAGACCCAAACTACGAACATAGCATATGATCGTGTCAGTTTATTGCTATTGTTTTCTGCATGTCAAGTATCTGTTCCTATGACCATGAGATCATGCAACTCACTGACACCGGAGGAATACCTTGTGTGTATCAAACGTCACAACGTAACTGGGTGACTATAAAGGTGCTCTACAGGTATCTCCGAGGGTGTCTGTTGGGTTGGCATGGATCAAGACTGGGATTTGTTACTCCGTGTGACGGAGAGGTATCTCAGGGCCCACTCGGTAATACAACATCACAATGAGCCTTGAAAGCAAAGTGACTAAAGAGTTAGCCACAGGATCTTGTATTACGGAACGAGTAAAGAGACTTGCCGGTAACGAGATTGAACTAGGTATAGAGATACCGACGATCGAATCTCGGGCAAGTAACATACCGAAGAACAAAGGGAACAGTATACGGGATTAACTGAATCCTTGACATAGAGGTTCAACCGATGAAGATCTTCGTAGAATATGTAGGAACCAATATGGGCATCCAGGTCCCGCTATTGGTTATTGGCCGTAGAGGTGTCTCGGTCATGTCTGCATAGTTCTCGAACCCGCAGGGTCTACACACTTAACGTTTGGTGGCGATATAAGTATAGTTGAGTTGTTATGTTGGTGACCAAAGGTTGTTCGGAGTCCCGGATGAGATCCCGGACATGACGAGGATCTCCGGAATAGTCCGGAGGTAAAGTTTGATATATGTGATAATAGTGTTTTGATCTCCGGAAGGGGTTCCGGATGTTTACCGAAGTGTTCGGGTGCAGCAACACTTTATATGGGCCAAAGGGGTAAAGTCCACGAGGTATTGGAAAGTGCAAAAGGAAGTTTTGCTGCTGCCTTAAGCGGTACTACTGCTTGTAAGGCAGTACTACCGCGTAAGCGGTACTACCGCTTGTGTGAAGCGGTACTACCGCTCAAGCGGTACTACCGCTCGTGAGCGGTACTACCGCTTGTGCGCGGTACTGCTGGAATCCGAGTGGGACTCTTTCCGTGCGGGCCAAACCGACCTTGTGCGGGCAAAACCGACCTTGTGGAGGCTTTCTCTCCAAGTTTAGACCCCAGGGCTCAACATATAAATAGAGGGGCAGGGCTAGCACACGGGAGACATCAAGATTTCCCAAGCCGTGTGCCGGCAACCCTAACCCTCTAGTTCCTCCCGTCACAATCTCCGTAGTGCTTGGCGAAGCCCTGCAGAGATTGTTCCTCACCACCATCACCACGCCATCGTGCTGCCGGAACTCATCCACTACTTCACCATCGCTCGCTGGATCGAGGAGGTGAAGGCGTCATCAAGCCGTACGTGTGTTGAACGCGAAGGTGCCGTCCGTTCGGCGCTAGATCGGAAGGACCGTGATCGTGATTGGATCGCGAGACGAATCGTGATGAGATCGCGGGACGCTCGACGATTTGGATCGCGAAGACGTTCGACTACATCAACCGCGTTTCTTAACGCTTCCGCTTAGCGATCTACAAGGGTATGTAGATTCACTCTTCCTCTCGTAGATACTCATCACCATGGATAGATCTTGCGTGTGCGTAGGAAAATTTTTGTTTCCCATGCTACGTTCCCCAACATTGGTATCAGAGCCAGGTTTATGTGTAGATGAGATCTCGAGTAGAACACAAAGGAGTTTGTGGGCGTTGATATTCAGATTGCTTCCTCCCTTGGTCTTTTCTTGTTTCGGCGGTATTGTGGGATGAAGCGGCTCGGACCAACATTACTCGTACGCTTACGAGAGACCGGTTCCATCAACTGACATGTAACTTCGTTGCATAAAGATGGCTGGCGGGTGTTTGTCTCTCCTACTTTAGTCGGATCGGATTTGACAAAGGCGGTCCTTGAGAAGGTTGAAAAGCAATTTTTATATCACCGTTGTGGTTTTTGCGTAGGTAAGAATCGTTCTTGCTAGATACCCGTAGCAGCCACGTAAAATTTGCAACAACAATTAGAGGACGTCTAACTTGTTTTTGCAGGGTATGTTGTGATGTGATATGGCCAATTACATGATGAGATATATGTGATGTATGAGATGATCATGTATTGTATAGAATATCACGACTTGCATGTCGATGAGTACGGCAACTGGCAGGAGCCATAGAGTTGTCTTTAATTATTTTCGCCGTTTTTGCTTTACTTTATCGCTATGAGTTAGCTATAGTCGTGGAAGCAACAGTCGGCATGACAACCTCATGGCAACACGTTGATGGAGATCAAGATGATGGAGATCATGGTGTCATGCCGGTGACGATGGAGATCATGCCGGTGCTTTGGAGATGGAGATCAAAAGCACGAGTTCATGGCCATATCATGTCACTTATGATTTGCATGTGATGTTAATCCTTTTATGCATCTTATTTTGCTTAGGACGACAGTAGCATTATAAGGTGATCCCTCACTTAAATTTCAAGATAAATTGTGTTCTCCCCGAGTGTGCACCGTTGTGAAAGTTCGTCGTTTCAAGACACCACGTGATGATCGGGTGTGATAGACTCTACGTTCACATACAACGGGTGCAAGCCAGTGTTGCACATGCGGAACACTCGGGTTAAACTTGACGAGCCTAGCATGTACAAACATGGCCTCGGAACACAAGAGACCGAAAGGTCGAACATGAGTCATATAGTAGATATGATCAACATGAAGATGTTCACCATTGAAACCACCTCAACTCACGTGATGATCGGACTTGAGTTGGTGGATTTGGATCATGTGACACTCGAATGACCGGAGGGATGTCATTTTGAGTGGGAGTTTTTAAGTAATATGATTAACTAAACTCATTATCATGAACATAGTCAAAGTGTCTTTGCAAATTATGTTGTAGATTACTAGATCGCGCTGTAGCTCCCTTGAATTTTTATATGTTCCTAGAGAAATAGATTTGAAAGATGATGGTAGCAATAATGCGGACTGGGTCCGTGATCTGAGGATTGTCCTCAATGCTGCACAGAAGGCTTATGTCCTTAATGCACCGCTCGGTGTGCCACCCCCTCTAGCGTCGTCTGTAGATGTTGTGAACATCTGACAGGCACGTTCCGATGACTACTTAATAGTTCAGTGCGTCATGCGTTACGGCTTAGAATTGAGGCTCCAAAACGTTTTGAACGTCACGGAACATATGAGATGTTCTAAGAGCTGAAATTGGGATCTCAGCCTCGTGCCCGTGTTGAGAGGTATGAGACCTCCAACAAGATTCTTTGCCTGCAAGATGATGGAGAATAGCTCAATCGTTGAGCATGTGCTCAGATTGTCTGGGTGCTACAATCGCTTGAATCGAGTGGGAGTTGATCTTCCAGATAAGATAGTGATTGATATAGTTCTCCAAGTCACTGTCACTAAGCTACTAGAGCTTCGTGATGAACTATAAAAGGCCAGAGATGGAAATAATGATCCCTGAGCTGTTCGCAATGTTTGACACTGCGAAGGTAGAAATCAAAAAGGAGCATCAAATGTTGATGGTTAGTGAAACCACTAGTTTCGAGAAGGGCAAGGGTAAGAAGGAAAACTTCATGGATGGCAAGTCAGTTGCTGCACCAGTGAAGAAACCCAATGTTGAACCCAAACCCGAGACTAAGTGCTTCTATTATGAGGAGAACGGTCGCTAAAGTGGAACAAACCTAGATACTTGGTAGATAAGTAGGTTGGCAACGTCGACAGAAGTATATTTGATATACGTGTTATTGATGTGTACCTTACTAGTACTCCTAGTAGCACCTGGGTATTAGATACCGGTTCGGTTGCTAAATGTTAGTAACTCGAAATAAAAGCTACGGAAGAAACGAAGGCTAGCTAAGGGCGAGGTGACGATGAGTGTTGGAAGTGTTTCCAAGGTTGATGTGATCACCATCGCGCGCTCTCTCTACCTTTGGGATTAGTGATGAACCTAAATAAATGTTATTTGGTGTTTGCGTTAAGCATGAACGTGATTAGATCATGTTTATTGCAAAACGGTTATTCATTTAAGTTAGAGAATAATGGTTATTCTGTTTACATGAATAATACCTTCAATGGTCATGCACCCAATAAGAGTGGTTTATTGAATCTTGATCGTAGTGATACACATGTTCATAATATTGATGCCAAAAGATACAAAGTTAATAATGATAGTACCACATACTTGTGGCACTGCCGCTAAATGTCATATTGGTGTAAAACGCATGAAGAAACTCCATGCTGATGGATCTTTGGACTCATTCGATTTCGAATCGGTTGAGACATGCGGACCATGCCTCATGGGCAAGATGACTAAGATCCCGTTTTCCGGTATGATGGAGCGGGCAATTGACTTATTGGAAATGATACATGTTGATGTGTTCGGTCCAATGAATGTTGTAGCGGGCGGTGGATATCGTTATTTTCTTACCTTCACTAATGATTTGAGTAGATATAGGGTATATTTACTTAATGAAACACAAGTCTGAATCGTTTGAAAAGTTCAAGCAAATTCAGAGTGAAGTTTGAGATCATCGTGACAAGAAGATAAAATATCTACGATATGATCGTGGAGGTGAATTTCTGAGTTACGACTTTGGTATACAACTTAAGACAATGTGGAAGTTGTTTCACAACTCACGCCACCTGGAACACCATAGTGTAATGGTGTGTCTGAACGTTGTAGTCATGCTCTATTGGATATGGTGCGAACTATGATGTCTCTTATCGATTTACCACTATCGTTTTAGGGCTATGCATTAGAGACAACCACATTCACTTTAAAAGGGGCACATAAGTCCGTTGAGATGACACCGTATGAATTTTGGTTTGGCGGAAACCTAAGCTGTCATTTCTTAATGTTTGGGGCTGCGACGCTTATGTGAAAAAGGGTTTTCACCTAATGAGCTTGAACCCAAAGCGGACAAATGCATCTTCATAGAATACCCTAACGTAACAGTTGGGTAAACCTTCTATCTCAGATCCAAGCACAAAGTGTTTGTTGCTAAAACGGGTCCTTTCTCGAGAAAGAGTTTCTTTCGAAAGATTGAGTGGGAGGAAGATAGTACTTGATGAGGTTGTTGAACCTTTACTTCAACCTGAGAGTAGCGCAGCGCAGAAAGATGTTTCTGTAGAGCCTACATCAGTTGAAGAGGAAGTTAATGATGATGATCATGAAGCTTTGGATCAAGTTACTATCGAACCTCGTAGGTCGACAAGGATGCGTACTGCACCTGAGTGGTACGGCAACCCTGTCTTAGAGGTCATGTTGTTGGACAACGCCGAACCTACGAGCTATGGAGAAGCGATGATGGGCCCGGATTCCGAGAAATGGTTAAGACCATGAAATCCGAGATGGGATCCAGGTAAGAAAACAAAGTATGGGCTTTGGAAGTATTACCTGAAGGGCGAAAGGCCATTCAGAACAAATGGATCTTTAAAAGGAAGATGGACACGGACGGTAATGTCACCGTCTATAAAGCTCGACTTGTGGCAAAGGGTTTTTCACAAGTTCAAGGAGTTGACTACGATGAGATTTTCTCACCCGTAGCGATGCTAAAGTCTGTTGGAATTATGTTAGCAGTTGCTGCATTTTTCGATTATGACATCTGGCAGATGGATGTCAAAACATCGTTTCCTTAATGGTATCCATGAGGAAAGGTTGTATGTGATACAACCGGAAGGTTTTGTCAGTCCTAAGGATGCTAAAATGTATGCAAACTCCAGCGATCCTTCTATGGACTGGAGCAAGCATCTCGGAGTTGGAATATACACTTTGATGAGGTGATCAAAGTTTTTGTGTCTATACAAAGTTTATGAGAAAATTGTATTTACAATAAAGTGAGTGGGAGCACTATAGAATTTCTGATAAGTATATGTGGTTGACATATTGATTGATCGGAAATGATGTAGAATTTCTGGAAAGCATAAAGGGTCGTTTGAAAGGAGTTTTTTCAAAGGAAGACCTGGAATGAAGCTACTTAAATATTGGGCATCAAGATCTATAGATAGATCAAGACGTCTGATAAAACTTTCAATGAGTACATACCTTAACAAGATTTTGAAAGAGTTCAAAATGGATCAGTCAAAGAAAGAGTTCTTGCATGATTTGTAAGGTGTGGAGTTGAGTGAGACTCAAAGCTCGACCACGGCAGAAGAAAGAGAAAGGACGAAGGTCGTCCCCTATGCCTTATCCATAGGCTCTGTATAGTATGCCATGCTGTGTACCGCACCTGATGTGTGCCTTGCCATGATTCTGTCAAGTGGTACAAGAGTGATCCAGGAGTGGATTACTGGACGGCGGTCAAGAATATCCTGAAGTACCTGAAAAGGACTAAGGACATGTTTCTCGTTTATGGAGGTGATCAAGAGCTCGTCGTAAAGGGTTACGTCGATGCAAGCTTTGACACTGATCCGGATGACTCTAAGTCGCAAACCGGATACGTATTTATTCTTAATGGGGGTGTGGTTAGCTGGTGCAGTTCCAAGCAAAGCGTGGTAGCTGATTCTACATGCGAAGCGGAGTACATCGCTGCCTCGGAGGCGGCGAAGGAAGGTGTCTGGATGAAGGAGTTCATGACAGATCTTGGAGTAGTGCCTAGTGCGCTTAACCCAATGACTCAGTTTTGTGATAATACTGGTGCCATTGCTCTAGCCAAGGAACCAAGATTTCACAAGAGGACCAGACACATAAAGCGACGTTTCAATTCCATCCGCGATTACATCAAGGAGGACGACATAAATATTTGCAAAGTAGACACGGATCTGAATGTTGCAGATCCGATGACTAAACCTCTTCCAAGGGCTAAACATGAACAACACCAGAACTGCATGGGTGTTCGATTCATTACAATGTAAATCACATAGTGATGTGAACTAGATTATTGACTCTAGTGCAAGTGGGAGACTGTTGGAAATATGCCCTAGATGCAATAATAAATTGGTTATTATTATATTTCCTTGTTCATGATAATCGTTTATTATCCATGCTATAATTGTATTGATTGGAAACTCAAATACATGTGTGGGTACATAGACAACACTGTGTCCCTAGTATGCCTCTAGTTAACTAGCTCGTTGATCAAAGATGGTTAAGGTTTCCTAGCCATAGACATGAGATGTCATTTGATAACGGGATCACATCATTAGGAGAATGATGTGATGGACAAGACCCAAACTACGAACATAGCATATGATCGTGTCAGTTTATTGCTATTGTTTTCTGCATGTCAAGTATCTGTTCCTATGACCATGAGATCATGCAACTCACTGACACCGGAGGAATACCTTGTGTGTATCAAACGTCACAACGTAACTGGGTGACTATAAAGGTGCTCTACAGGTATCTCCGAGGGTGTCTGTTGGGTTGGCATGGATCAAGACTGGGATTTGTTACTCCGTGTGACGGAGAGGTATCTCAGGGCCCACTCGGTAATACAACATCACAATGAGCCTTGAAAGCAAAGTGACTAAAGAGTTAGCCACAGGATCTTGTATTACGGAACGAGTAAAGAGACTTGCCGGTAACGAGATTGAACTAGGTATAGAGATACCGACGATCGAATCTCGGGCAAGTAACATACCGAAGAACAAAGGGAACAGTATACGGGATTAACTGAATCCTTGACATAGAGGTTCAACCGATGAAGATCTTCGTAGAATATGTAGGAACCAATATGGGCATCCAGGTCCCGCTATTGGTTATTGGCCGTAGAGGTGTCTCGGTCATGTCTGCATAGTTCTCGAACCCGCAGGGTCTACACACTTAACGTTTGGTGGCGATATAAGTATAGTTGAGTTGTTATGTTGGTGACCGAAGGTTGTTCGGAGTCCTGGATGAGATCCCGGACATGACGAGGATCTCCGGAATAGTCCGGAGGTAAAGTTTGATATATGTGATAATAGTGTTTTGATCTCCGGAAGGGTTCCGGAATTCACCGGAAGGGGTTCCGGATGTTTACCGAAGTGTTCGGGTGCAGCAACACTTTATATGGGCCAAAGGGGTAAAGTCCACGAGGTATTGGAAAGTGCAAAAGGAAGTTTTGCTGCTGCCTTAAGCGGTACTACCGCTTGTGTGAAGCAGTACTACCGCTCGTGAGCGGTACTACCGCTTATGCGCGGTACTGCTGGAATCCGAGTGGGACTCTTTCCGTGCGGGCCAAACCGACCTTGTGCGGGCAAAACCGACCTTGTGGAGGCTTTCTCTCCAAGTTTAGACCCCAGGGCTCAACATATAAATAGAGGGGCAGGGCTAGCACACGGGAGACATCAAGATTTCCCAAGCCGTGTGCCGGCAACCCTAACCCTCTAGTTCCTCCCATCACAATCTCCGTAGTGCTTGGCGAAGCCCTGCAGAGATTGTTCCTCACCACCATCACCACGCCGTCGTGCTGCCGGAACTCATCCACTACTTCACCATCGCTCGCTGGATCGAGGAGGTGAAGGCGTCATCAAGCCGTACGTGTGTTGAACGCGGAGGTGCCGTCCGTTCGGCGCTAGATCGGAAGGACCGTGATCGTGATTGGATCGCGAGACGGATCGTGATGAGATCGCGGGACGCTCGACGATTTGGATCGCGAAGACGTTCGACTACATCAACCGCGTTTCTTAACGCTTCCGCTTAGCGATCTACAAGGGTATGTAGATTCACTCTCCCTCTCGTAGATACTCATCACCATGGATAGATCTTGCGTGTGCGTAGGAAATTTTTTGTTTCCCATGCTACGTTCCCCAACACATTTTTATACTCGCTAAGATCAACCCCCAACTCATTGTATCGAACATTACCAGGGCCGTAGTAAACAGTCAAATTTACTGATTCAGAAATTTTCACCTGTCATACATTTTCATCTTCTCATTAATCACAACAAACAAAATTATTACCCGCTACACTAACTAACCGTTAAAATGACACCACAGACAAATTAACACTTCAAGTACACAAAATTATGCCGACATTGTTATACCTTCGACGCGTGTATCCCCTTCTTCTTGCACCGGCCACCTCGCGGACTACTTGCACCACCGGACAACACCACCACCTCCTCCCAGGCGCACCTCCTTCTCACCACCACTGCCTCCACAGCCGCACCTCCTCCACCCCACCACCTCCTCACCAGCCACACATCCTCCACCCCACCATGGCTCCTCCTCACGCACAAAAAATTAGCCCATAGCAAAAAAAAATACCGTAGGCCGGCGGGGAATGCTATGATCTATTGTTTCTGCGGATTGGATATGAAAACGGATGGACAAGAGAAGAGATCGGAGCGGGGTGGCGAGGAACAGAGAGCTACGAGAGAGAGCAAGAATGAGCGAGCAGAGGAAGAAGAAAGCCGTCGGTGGCCTTATCCACGCTTTTCGGCCGATGGGTGGCTGAAGAGGCTTTTCGGCCGGTGGTTGGCCGACGGGCCCCTCTTCGGTCGCCAGGCCACCGACAGCCTGTCTTCAGCCCACTTCTACGTATCTTCGGCCGACGCGAGACCAAAGACCTGTCTTCGGCCAATGGTTGGCCGAAAAGGCCCTCTTCGGCCAATCCGCAGCCGACGAGGTCATAGTTTTGATTTTTATGCATTAGGGTGTATACTTTCCGAATTTTCTATAAAAATCATCATACTTTTAAAAAAAATCGAGAGGTGGCGCCTCGCCTATATGCGTGAGCGGAGAGTCAGGCCAAGGGTGCGTGCAACACACATTGTGCACTAGGCCTTGTCGGAAGGCGTGAGGGCTAGGGGCGTTGGACCCGAGCTGACTACAGAGCTGTTGCAGGACTATCTAGCGCTGTGGACGGCTACGGCGAGATAACTAATAGATGACGAGCAGCACAATTCCATCGTTTGGGTATGGGAGAGTGGTGGTTGCTTCTCGTCTCGCTCGTCCTATGCCACCAAATTTTGGTGAAGGGAAGTGATACCGACAGCCGAGTTCACATGGAGGTCAAAATCCCCTCTACATTGTAAGTTCTTCGCATGGCTAGCCCTTCAAAATAGGTCGGCTAAATTTAAAAGTAAAATGAGAAGAAACAATATTATCAACAAATATAAAATAACAGTAGGATTTGATGAAAAAGGGTTTTTCCTCGCTTTGTATATAAAGCAACCATCACCGCATACAACCGAGACACTGATACAAACACATGCCACCTACCACACACGACACACACCCAAGGCAAGATACAAAGGTGTCGGACACCGACACACCACCCCACCAACAGCCAAGCAAATACAGAAGTGCGATGCTAGTAGCCGACGGGGACCTCCACCATGAGCAATCCACAATGGAAAGGTGAGGTGGACCCCAACGAAGCCAGGACTCCAAACCGGTGCCTTCCAGAAGGGTACGACCACAGATAGCCTCCATCGCCCAATCCCGCAGATCAAGTTTTCACCCAGAGCAAGACAAAAGAGGTGGGAGCGCCGCGACGGATCCTTCAGGAAGGATACGACGTCGACCGACGCCGCGACCGTCGGTCAAAACAAGGGTTGGACAGGTGATGTACCCCGGCGTGCACATCCCTCCATCGCACCCTAACTTCGCCAACCACCCACAACCAAGCCACCTGCGTGGCCATGGCTGTTCGCTCGCACCTCAGACGCATGTTTTGTCCATGAACACCATGCCTCCCGCCGCCCGAGACGCCGCCCGACAACCAGACATCCGCAAGAGCAGCCAAAGTGACCAGCTTTGGTCCGAGGGGACACCCACGACCGACGCAACCGCAGCCCACGTCCCGCCTTGAACGTCGTCGGAGCTGCTGCCGCACACAAACGGACGAGGAATGGGGAGGAGAGGGAGCGGACGCATCCACGACCGGCACACTACCGTGCCGGCGACGAGCAGCCATAACGCCAGCGCCGCCCATCCCTCCCACCAACCCCCCCACCGGACACCCATCGTGCCGCCCCATCGTGGCGGTCGAAGCAGATCCATGCAAGGCCACCAACGCGGCCCGTCCACCGGCTAGGGGACCCCACAGACCGCCACCTACCAACAAGACCGCTCGCCAAGAAGCCCATCCACGCCGCTCGCCAAGTCCAGCCACCGGAGCCGGATGGAACCAGGCCAACACGTCCACCAAGACTGCTGCTGCTGCGCCGCCACCCCTACCAGCCATAAGCCGAGGTAAGGGCGGCCGCCCGCAGCCCAGGTCACACTCGACCCGCACCTTTGACCAGGACGGACCTGGAGCAGCCGCCCGGAGCAGCCGCCGCCGCCGTCCCTCCAGCGTGTCCCACCAGATCTGGCCGAAGAGGCCCGCAGCGCCCTCGCCGCCGCGCCGCTGGCCCCCTCCATAGGTGAGCGCCTCCGGACGAGCGGGTATCCCGCGCCAGCCAAGGATCCCGCGTGGAGGGGAAAGGAAGGCCCGCCGCCGCCCTTGCCAGCCGGGCTTTGCACAACGGCGCCGCTGGGCGGCGGCGAGGGGCGAGGGCCGAGAGTGGGGGTGAGAGGAGGTGACGGCTAGGGTTCCCCCAGGCGCTCGCGGAAGCGCCACGGGAGGGAGACGGGAGGACCCATAACAGTAGCATTAAGCAGATTAACCGCAAGTAACAGTAGCGGCGAGCAAATCCTGCTTGTTTGTGTTGGGCGAGATCAGGATTAGTATCCTGCAGAGAAGACCCCCTCCCCTTCCAATTTGCGACTCGCGCGTTTGCTCGCTCGCGGAAGAAAGCGGCGGCGAGGGTTAGGAAAACTATCCAAGGTGCGTGTCATAGCGAGAGAGATCTAGATGGATTCCAAGAAGGGGATGTCCGAGATGCAGATGGATGCGGAGGCTACAAACAAGGATACGGCGGCTGGGAAGCGCCGGAAGACCAAGAAAAAGGTGCCTGCGACTGCGATGGGAAAGAAGGCTTCGAAACCGAGCGTGAGGAAGATAGACAGCACGGCGAAGAACACACGTCGCCGGGCGCCAGTATACAAGCTGACAATTCCTGTCGACGATGAAGATCGCGACGAGTTCAACGAAACGTGGATGGGAACATGGGGCGATCTCATCGTTTCCATGGACCGAAAAAGTAAGCGTATGTCCTACTAATCGCATGCGTTTCTTAATTTTCATCTTTCTTACTGTACTATAGATAGATGAACATATTAGGAGCTAGGAAGATCTTATGATAGATACCAAAATTAGTGCCAATCGAAATCTCATATGCAATCTACCACATGTGATGCAGCGACCGTACCAAGCGCGGGCTTCACGGACCTTGTTTCCCGCAGGGGCAGCGTCACCGCCCGTCGACACTCTGCAGCTCTTTGAAGTCAAAATCTCAATCAAAGAGGCCTCAGCTCTAAGGCTGCTTCCAATGCAAAGGTGCTAAGATGTGGTGCTAAGAGCATTAAATAGCTTAGCAACTCAACTTCCCAATGCATAGGTGCTTAACTTGTTGTTGCTAAGCTCACTCTATTTAATGATTTAGCATCTAAACTCTCTCATGCATTGGTCATCTTCTTTCATTTAAGTGGTTTGCCTAGGTTCACGTGTATAGCATTGGTTCTTTCTGGGGTCACCAAAGTATTCTCTTTCCTCCTTAATTGCTATGTCATGTCATTTTTTTGCTTATGTGGCATGCTTAGCACCTGTCCACCATGGAGCACTGGGAAGGGCCTAATGTGGCCGCTGCATGTGTATGGTTTTGTCGCCGATTCGGTGGATTAATTACAAGCGCAATATCATCTTTGAGCGTGAAAAGGATAACTGCCAGATCATCACTGCGGGGGTTCGTGTCTCTATATTAAGCCTGCTAGCTCCTTGTCTATGCTTATTACTCCGTCCGTTCTTAAATATAGTCTATGAATAGTATTAAAAAATGATCAATCCGCCCAACATTCGTGCCTAACAAACTAACTACTATGGTACAGGTGACCGCGCCTTGTAGGGTTTGACCTCTGCCGGTACACAGTCGTCAGTCGTGCAGTTGACGTGGCACGGCCTTGTCCCGCCTAACCGTCAGGCGCGATAATGCACATGACCCCTCACTTTTAGATGGTAGACCATCCGAGAGTCTTCACATATCTGGTTCTTCTGGTAAACATTATTGGATATATGATTTTTGTTGGACACGTCGGACAAAATATGTCATCCGTTTATTGCGTTGTTTGGCGCCGAAGCATGGTAGATTCATCGGACGGTATGGCATCATAGAAGGAGGCAAAGCCGAACCATCAGACGCTTTACCTAACACGGCTTCGTGCCTGCTCGTTTGTCGAGGTATGTTGCCCCGCTACACCCGCATGCCCACTTGGTCCTACCGCTATGTTTTTTTTATTCACGTGTCGCAAAGGCGTGTTCTTGTCATGCCATATCCGCCAGTGTGTTAATAACGCCTATGTAAAAATAGTAGACTGTGTCATTTGGGACTAGTTTCTTGTTAGGCACAACTTCTCTCGATGTAAAACCGATGCCTCCCCCCACCACCAAACACATCGTTCCTTCCCTTCAATTACTTTCAAAATTCACATCCATAGTCATCTTATATCTAACTCACCGGGTAATGTGTTCCGCCGCTGCATGCCCATCCATCGCCGTCCCCGACAACCCCTTCCAGCCTCTATTCGAAATAAGCCCTAGAAGCAATGATAAATGTATTATTATATTTACGTGTTCTTTATTAAATATATTTCTATGCAAGAATTGTAATGGTTCGTGAATATGAGATTCGGATGAAAACTTAATTGCATGTGTAAAATAATAAACACCAAGTAGATCACTAGTCTTGCCTCTAAGACCAGCTCATGCATTGCAAATGATATTGTTTTCCTGATCATAGGGTGTAGTTAAGAGTAACAAGGAAGATGACAATGATGGGAGCATATTGTTGGTGGAATAATGGTGTTGGACAGACAAACTTATGATTTACCGCGAGACCCATCATTACTATGGTGTCCGTAATATCATACATATGTTGACCTTTACTCAAGTCCTTAGACCATGATAATATAGTAGACCTTCATACCGGATGGGTACTTTGGGGTTGCCAAAAGTTTCACGTAATTGCCAAAAGCTTTCACGTACACTAAAAAAGTATGTCAGGGGACTCGATAGTTCAAGACTGAAATTTTCTCCTTTGGTGATGGGGAGATACTATTTGGCCCACTCGATATTACGGTATCCATCATTATCTGGCCAGACACATCATGATGGAGATCACGGGAACACCGGAATACAGAAACGAGAAAACAGAACAAAACTCGTAGTGACAATAACTTGGTATAGTAAGTTTTGCCCCATAAGGATACTGATAGAAGTCTTGCCTCGAGTTTTGTAACGTATCGCGGAGAAAAGGGAATGTATACAACAACAAAAGGTTTGACTAATAAAATAGCTTTGTTTGTATGTGGAAACTAACATGGGTGTCAAGATCCCACTGTTAATTATTAATCATAAGGTTTCGGGTTCATGTCCACAAATTACCAAACCCGCGGGTCACACGCTCAATGACTATTGCTTTGTAGGAGAGCTAGAATATAATAGGGAATGACAAAATTGGGCACCGAAAGTGTTGTAGATGGTCTTTAAAGTGTTTCGTGTGTGTGTGTGTGAGGGGGGGGGGGGGGGGTCCCGAGACTGTCCCAAAAGTGCCAGGGAATGTTCCGGAAGGTCCGAAAACTTTTGGAAGGTTCCAGGGGTCCAATGGATGACCGCTTGGCTAGGCACAAGGGCAACGCCCTAATGGGCCCTTAGTGGGACACATATGGTGCACCCCTACGTTGAGGGCAAGCCGTGCGGTGGGGGTGGGAGGTGGGGGATGGAGGACCCTACAAGGACTCATCCTCCCTAGTTCAGCTGACCTAGGGGTGGGATCCTCCTCCAAGTTGGCTAGAACCCCCCCCCCCCCCCTTCCCCTACGCCACCGATATATACGTGTTTAGGGCTCCCCTCAAACACACCAATCTATTGGAGGGGCCCTCCCTGCTGCCCTACGTCCTAACTACTCCCATAAAGGATGTTGCAGTACCCACCTCCTGGGAGCTTCCGTGGGCGAGGAGGCCCTTCGTACCATTCGTTTTGCCCGTGTCTCCTGTGGATGGCTCCCTGGCAGCCTCCCGCCCATCCAATTAGCCCGGATGGTGGAACGTCATGAACTCAGCAAGAGGTACCCGGTTAATGGACCGGGGGGGGGGGGGGGGGGGTATTTCAGGGCCCCCAAAGCATGGCGTCAATCACATCTCACCTTGACGTGGTGGCGCTGTGTGTGTTGGGGGAGGGGTAGATGTGAAGCAAGCGGTCGAAGAGTTTTCACGGCATGTTGGATGTCTTACAGACTTGTTGAAGTAGTTCAACATATTATTGTGCGTAGAAGAGATTGTGATATCATCCGAGCTATTTATGTAAGTCCTCAAAATGGGATGACAAAGTAACTTTTTGTCAAAATACTAACTGGTCTCGGTTCATGATGCATTGCGCGCGAAATCAAGATACTGGAATTAGATTAGTCATTTGATTCATAACTGCTTAAACTGATATCCTCAATTCGTCCACCGCCATGGCCGCCGCCTCCAACGGTGATAAGCAGGCGATGGCGAAAAGCAGGTGAGAAGGGGAGTGTTGGCGGCAAGGAGGAAAGCGCACGATTCCCAGGAGAGAACCCGAGAGATGAGGCAGCCAACTCGACTGAGCATCGACCCCAGCGAGTATGCAACCCCACAGTCAGAATCAAAATCGAAGGCCAGATCCAAAATTGATACCTCATCAATTGACTGACAGAGCTTAGTGAATTTAAGGATGTTAAAAACAAATCAGAATGTTTCAATGTGAGCAGAACATCTCAAATTCGCAGCCTAGCGCGTCCGAAACACATCTTTGGCCAACCCATAATACATTATTTTACCACCAAGCCAAACAAGAAAATTCCAGCCTACAGGAGATCCACCAACCACATAAGACCCTTGCACTGTTTTCACCAGGTGCTCTGGGTGATTTGCCATCTCACTGCTTAGGGTTCCCTTTCCCTCTGCTGATGTTTCCTCTGCTGCACTCGCTGAGTTACCATCACTTATCAGGCTTGGGTGGCCGGTGCACCGTCATTTGCAATATTAGGAGGAACTGCAGGCTGACCTGTCTGAGGAACTTGATTTCTTTCTGCAGATGGAATTGGCTCCGTGGGCCCCTCCTTCACGGCTCCAGCTAACGGCTTCTCTGGTTTCACGGGTTCAGAAGAGCCACTGAGATCAAGCCTCATTTTCTTGGAGAGTTCCATGACTGTCTTTATCTCTGAAGCACAAAAAGGAAATGCATGTCAAGACATAAATGTTCATAACTAATAAAACATGAGATGATACCTCTGGTGGTGGTGGGTTATTTAGTTCATTTCAATACTCCTGAAAGTTTGATATAAACATCTAACATGAATTGCAGAAATTCCTTAACGGGATAAATGGATACAAATGAAACGATATTTTGTATGAGTTGCAGTGTTGTGAAGGAACATATTTCTGCATAACCAACACCGGCAAGCATGTAGAACGACATGGTACATAATAGTTGCAACAAATGAAAAAGGATGTAAACTGCATAAACCCAAGTTCTCACGTGTCAATAAGTAGTTATGAACGAATCTAAGCGGTAAAACAAGTTAATAGTTTATATGCTTCAATCTGCAGGACTGTATAAGATAGACTGCATCAAGCTCAAAATGCAAATGTACAACCTAGGCGACCCACACACAGAAAGGACCAGCAAACTACACTTTGCAAAAAGTTGACTACACAACCAACAAAAGAAAGAGCAGTGTGATATACATTTAACCAATTCGGCAATCTCGTGATTAAACAACACAAGACTACATCAGTCCAGATTCAGAGATGCGTCTCCATGCAACAGTTCATCGATCGACATATAGTCCTTACAGAAGGGTTTGAAAATATCAGTGTTCAAGAAAGCGTTTTTAAGCGACGCTTAAGCGCTGAGCGATGGCAAACCGCTTCGCTTTTGCCCTAAGCGGTAGATTAAGTTTTTTTTAAAAATTTGGCCAGAATTTGGCTGTTTTTTAACTACTTTTGACTGTCTGCTTGCGCAATAATGTCAATATGCCATTTATCTTATTATTAGGCTTTGTTTAGGACTTATTTCCTTCGTATTCTGGCAAAATTCTGGCCAAATGATCTCTATTAGGTTATGACTATTTGAACTGAGCTGCATTTTAGTTGTTATTTTGCTTGCCATGTGAACCTGATGTGTATTCGCTATGGTGTGAACTATATTTTAGATGCTATTCAATTACCCATGGGCCATATTTCCTATTTTCCTGTGTATAATATTCAAAATTTGTCAAATTCTAGCCAATTTCAAAAAACGCTTAAGCGCGGTTAAGCTGCGCTTAAGCGCCCATTGCTCTAAGCTGTGGCCTTCCGCTTTGCTTACGCTTTCCGCTTTTTTGAACATTGGAAAATATCTCCTTCCGTTGTTCCATTGTCTATATGATCAAATTAAAAACCTCCATGACCAAGATAGTGGGCATGATTCGTAATGACTCTTTATTTGGATTTTTTGGCCCAGGTTTACCTTTACAATCAATACAGCACACACGCAAGCAGTATTTGGCAGCATTTATCACACATCTCTTTTTTCTTGAGACAATTTATCACACATCTCATTTTTCATATTAAGCTCGACACAAACCAAATAACCTAAGCTGCATTCATGTACCATCGGTCACTCGGTCCCACCAATTAATGACTGCAACGTGCACCTTTTACCTGACCATGCAACCTCACGAAATCTCTTTGCAGCACAAACCACGTCCAGTTGTCTATACACTGTATTGAATCTTGTTTTCCTTGATTTTAATCAGATCTAAGATGCCCTTTGGGTGTCTTCACTCAAAAAAAAAAAAATAGTTAGGATGTGGGAGGGATCAGTCTAAATATTTTAGGTGAAGCCTCGACTGCTAGACACCTTGGAAGAGGAACTTATTTTGGATAAGAGGCAGAAGAATTCTGTCATATTCCCTCTTTCAGGTATTGCTTAGCACGAAAAAGGCATGAGACAGCAAGTAACAGCTATAGTTCATCCAAGGTATTGGTATATCTTGTCCTAGCTCTCAAGCTGGATGATATATTTCCAGAATGCTAAAATTATATTTGCTGGTAGTAACTAAGCGTTGAACAACAGTGTCAAAGCAAATAGACACCTCTTCACAGACAGGTCAATTAACTACTCAGAAGCTATCAGGTACATTCACTCCTTTCAATGCTCACATACTCCCCCATCGATTCAATCCTCAGCCTGTGGACTTCTCCACCACTCTCCAGGTTCACACAGCCCTCCTCTGCTGCCGGCAGTGTGGATAACATGACTGAGGATGCCTCTGGATGAAATTATGGTATTCAAAAGGGTTCTTATACAGATCGACGAACGAATAACCTTTTGTTTTCCTATTTTGTTTCATATACCCTAGGTCGTCTAAGAACATGATGTCTTTCTAACATATAGAATATGTTCGAGAGAAACAAAATTACCTCTCAGAATCTCGCGAGCAGCATCACTCTTTCGGAAATCAGTAGCTTCGTGAACCTTAAAAACAGAGGTAAACAGTTCAGAACAAATTACCAGCTTAACAATACATATGACATATTTCAGCAAACATAAGCACGTGAGAGTTCAGATTGGTAGATTTCTTCTGCGGTCTTGCAGCAGAACATTCACCCAAAACCCCGGCTTTCCGGAGGTTAAGAGGCCAATTAGCTAGCCATTTCCACAATGCATAGATATTAGGATGCTGTGGCATGTGGGAGTGCAGACCTGGACGAAGCGGAGGCGCAGTTCGGCAACGGTGGCCCGGATCTTGTAGTAGGGGGAGGTGTGGAACCCCGCCTCCTCCAGCTTCCGCCTCTTCGGCGGCGGCGCATCGGGCTGAGGAGGAAAAGGAGGGGGGAAATGGGGGAACTGGGCCGCGAGTCCTGCGGCTGGAGGAGGAGGAACTGGCCGGTCGGCGGTCTCGGAGGTTGCCGTCGGAGGGGCCATGTGGAAAGTATTATGAGAGACCTTCGCCGCAGGCTCTGTGGCTGTTGGGGGAGGAGGTGGCGGAGCGGCGGTGTCGGCGGCAGTGGCCGGAGGGGCTGGAGAAGGCGGCGGCGGGGCGGAGGCGTCGGCTGCCGCGGTCGGAGCAGCCATATCAGAAGGAGCAAGGGAGACCTTCGCCGCGGGATCCGGGGTAACTGGAGTCGGCGGGGCGGCGGCGGTGTCGGCGGCGGCCGTCGGAGTGGTCATGTCTCGCTGGGGCTAGGGGAATGTTATTTTCTACTCCCGGCGTCGGCGTACTTTATACTGGCCTGGCCTGGATCTGGGCTTCAGTGTGTCCGATCTCGGTTTCAATTTATACGGACAACATCGTCGCAATCTGAGAGTTTTATGTATTTTTTCTTTGCTTTTTTTTTCGAAACGTCTTATCTTTTGAACCGTGCGTTCAGTTCACAAGTTAGATCTGATATTGACAGATTTAAACAAAAAATGAAAATTAAAAGGTCGCGCGAAGAAAATTATGCTTCACACGATGCACAACTAATTTTGATTGGGTAGACCCAGAAGCAAATCACTAAAGCCTTGTTTGGAACTGCTCCGATTCATAAAATTCAGCTCCGCTATAAAAAACTTAAGCCAAACGGGTAGCTCCACGATATGCCGCTACGCAAAAATAATAATAGAATTTTGGGTACAACTCCTTGTTTTTTGCGAAGCTTTCTAGGAGGTGCTTTATAAAATTGTAGAAACTGGAGTTGGAAGAAAATTACCCGCCAATGTCATCAGTGAATACCCCTTTGTTTCTCCCCTCTCATACAATTAAATAGATCCTTTCCACCAAATTTCCCATTCTTAAAGTTGGAGCTAGATGAAAGCCAAACATTCTCACGTGAAGAGTTGCAACTCCTGTATGAAACTGCTCCAGAGTGAATTTGGTGAGAGAAACTGATTTTGATGGAGTAAAGCGGTCCCAAACATGCCCTAAGCAGCTGGACTGCACACCTGAGAAAAAAAGAGTTTGGAAAAGCAATGGTTTTCACTTTTCATGATAATTATGCATTTATATGCTTTGCTTCATGCGGGAAAACATGACTTTTTTCACGTAAACATAGAAAAAACCAAGTAAACCCCCACAAAAATAAAAAAATAAAAACATGTGTAGAAAAAAAAAACTATTCTCCCATGTGTGTGTAGAGCGCGGCACGTGGAAGCAACTGGGCGCACCACTTGGGAGTTGTCCGTGCGTCCCGAGCGCAAGGGATAACCCTTGGATATTTGCTCCCCATAAAATTCTATGGAGAAAATTCATACAATGGCATGTTAAGCAATCTGGTGTCCTAACTCAAAAAAAAGCAATCTGGTGTCCTCTAAACCAATGCCTCGTATCAATATAGGTCCGAAGTTCGCCGAGGGTCAGTTCTTTTAAGCAGAGTATGAAGAATCAAGACCACAAAACAACTTGATTTGACTTCAAGAATCTTGTGAGAATTCTACTGAATCTTAGTGCAACCTAGAATCATCAAAAAATCTCGTTTCTCAAGGTTATGGACATACCCTCAAAAAAATGTTTTGCTTTAGATTACCTCTATTGGAGTAACAATTTACAGTCAAAATGCCCCTTTGCTCACCTCCAAGGCCCAAACAAGTTATTTATTTAAAAGCAATGTTCTACCACTAGAAAATGATGGTACCATAACCGCAACACGTCATGCTATTTTTGTTAGGATCCTATCTTAAGATTAGTTCTTGTATTTGTAGTTGACCTTTTGTAACAAAGGAAACTTTACCACAATTTTAATTTTAATATTTAGTACAATATGATATTAGAAAATCACTTTTGTGTTAACATTCCACCAAAAAACGTCCGAAACAACTAAGTGTTAGCAATTCAACAAAAAGTTTCAGCCTAAGGTATTATAAGCATTTCAACACGCAACTCATACCACGACCTCATAATGCAATCTCAAAAAAGAACTAGACGACGAATTATGTGGGCAGTTCTCCATAATCTTAATTCTGAAGAATCCTGGGTGAAAAAAGTTGGGCCTACATGGGCATCTTGACCTACCAACTAAATCCAATCACAGAGTAGCACAAGTTTTTAAGAGGTATTGGGTCTTCCCCAAAGGTTGGAATAGTATAAGGATGGGCATGTATCGTCAACCTTATAGTGAAGAATTTCGTGCATCAACAAAGTGGCACATGTTTTTTGAATAGGTTTAGTCGCCTCGTAGGAGTGCAACGTACGTCCTATGTGAGAAGAGGAATCAACAAAAGTGCTTGCCACACAGAACGCCAAGGATGTAGCCGCTTTCATCATGATCTCCAACTTCCTATGATCCGAGGCTTACGATGACGTAGACGGGGCGTAGCAGTAATAATTTTAGCACTAGCTTGAATTTGGACAGGTTGAGACCAGATGTTGCTCACTGTTTGCAAGAAATCATGGTGTTCCAGCCACAAATTTTCTAATATGAATAAATCAGATCTAGGTATGTGTGTGCCAATGTGAATGACCAGGAGTATGATCACAGGTAGTCTTGGCTAGTGGAATGGCCCAAGTTTCAGGGTAGTTAATGGTCCAAGATTCAGATGTAAAAAACATAGTCCAATTTCTTCAGGAGTGGAGGAGATTGTGTCTTACCCTAGGTGAACATTCTGCCTTTAAGTGGAATCTCAACAAGAGCCAAAGATGTGATGGCATCATTAAAGTTCAACATATCTTGCACATTTCCTCCGGATCTATTCATGTTAGATGGATATCTTATATAGTTGAAATCACCACAAATAAGATAATCAATATTATCATCCATTTGAATATTTTTCATCCAGTTAAGGAAAATCAGTCTTTCATTGGTTTGACAAAGACCATAAATATGGAGAGAACCCATTTGTCACCACTATGTACATAGGTGAATTCCACAGAAAGGCATAAATCATTCTGGAATAAAGTTGTAACAAAAACATAGGATCATTCCAAATGACAAGCAATCCACCAGATGCACCAATAGAGGGGACAAAATCAAATTTGTTAAGTCCCCTATGACAAAAGTTTCTGATGTACGTTGAGACAAAAAGTTCCTTTTTAGTTTCCTGAAGAAAGATAATTGAACAAGCAGCTTCATTAATTTTATTGGAATTATCCAACTGTTTTAGGGTCATTGATGCCTCTCATGTTCAAATCCAGATATTTTCATTTTCTATCCATTAGGAAATAAGATTGAGGCGGGCACAGGAGCAACAAAGGTCATGGCAGATAGTATTGATGGCATGGCAATACATAGTCACAGTACATAGGTAGCACCTCATACAAAAGATCATCCACTTGCAGATTTGAGTCATCATTACAGGTCTTATCCAAAAAAACAGATATAGCAGCTAAATGAAAGCAGGCTAAAGTAGATGTAGACACTGGGAGGATAGACTTCATGGCTTGATGGCCAGAGCAGCCGCCTTGCTTCCCTTGCCCCCTTGAGCTTCTTAGGTTCAACCATCAGTTTTCTTCACTTGCCTCTTGGTTGTTGATCTTGCAAAAAGATACATTAAGGTTCTTACAATTTTGTTTGCAATAACTAGAGGGTCGAAATTGCAAGCTAAGCAATGTTTATCCACAGATGCACTCTTTTCTAAAACTTTGCTCAAGTGAAATAGTCTACTAATTGTCCTTACCTCGGTACCAACCAAAGGGACCTTGTCCTTTCTCTTTCTCTTCACATGAGTAGCACTAGTAGATGCTATGTTTGTGGAAAGTAGTGTTCTTGATCCGAGGGGTGGAGAAGTGGATGTTTTCTTGATGCATGCTTGAGTTTATCCTTTCTTGCAGTTTACATGCGGGCGCTGTTTAGAAAGGAAGATATGAGGTACGTATTACATAAGGTTTGAAGATTTACAGTCAGATCCTTGAACTATGATTTCCCATAGTTGGGATGAGATTAAATCCTTAGCCCGATCAAATTTATCACGAGATGGAAGAGCACAAGAGATGAAGTTAGCCCGCCCTATAGGTACCTCAATAATCACCTTGCTCTCAGGGGTGAATGTTGCTTCCAAATTTTTGTTCCTTCATTCCCATATATGCTTCATCTGTATGATCAACAGCCCTAGAGTCACGTGTCATCATGGCTTACAATACATGACCGGAAATGTCAGGCATAGTGACATGCCACAACTATGTTATCACTTAAATTCTTGTAGTATGGAAGTGGAAAACCAGGAGGTGCAACTGTATTAGAGGACTCACCAGGAGAGACCCTCTGGAAGTGGCCTTAGGGTCCTCTTGGTTGTGGTTGATGTGGTTGCACTCCTCATGTTGGGTTCTGTCTGAATATCCACAAGAACTTTTTCATATAGCTCCGTCTGCCTAACACGCTGAGTATGTTCAGGAATAATTTGAGAGTTGCGAAATGGGAGCTGCGGCTCATCAGATCTGGGAGTGGGGACTAAAGTTTCCACATGGTCACAGGCATTCATCAAGTGCAATTGAGGTAGCATATGATTTGAAGAGTCAAATGACTGCTTGTAAAATCTTCCTTTTGAAGAATGGCATGCAGCTGTAGATCAGGCGTAGGTTCACTGGGCCTATTATGCTCTAGATTGACTAGCATCATATGCCCATTAACAAAGTGGGCCTAGCCAAGCAAGGGATCAGGTGTAGAAGGCCCAACAAGCATATTCAAATCGGGCATGCCCTCAAATGTTGGATGAGCATGGATGGGAGCATTTTCATGTGCAGCCCCCATATCGGATTCAGCAGTATCAACACTATTGATAGGTAGTAAGAGATAGTGTAAGATTGTAGTAGTTATCAACTTTAGGGAGACAACCATGTCATTATGTGCATGTTCCTCATCTAGTGGATCTAGCAAATCATTTAGCTCCAAGAATTCATCATTGAACAGTTTCAGGTCAATATTGTTCTATGCAGGCTGTGGGGGCATAGCCCAGTGATCCCAATCATCAACTAAACATAGCCTAATGATCCCAATTAGCCCTCTTCCATCTCGTCATCCATGTTTAGTTGATAATTGGATAAATGTTATGTACCATGATCAATAGTTAATGATGCCTCCCCTTGTTGTTCTATTCCTATTACTGTAGGTCAGCATTATGTACTTGTTGATTAACTGGCCCAAAGAAGTGATTATTTTGATTTGGGGTGAAAATGATCTTGCATGGGTCTAGGGTGAGTGTTGCTATCCAATGCTATAGGGTCCTTATCAGGTGCTTCACCACCCAACATCCTTTGCTGAATAATGACCACAGGTACAATCTCTAAATCTGAGTGGAAATCGTCCCCTTCCCCCAATGACAATGCTTGCAAGGATGTCTTTCATTTCTTACACTCGAACTTTAACAAAATAGACATGCCCTGTAACTTTGTACATGATCCCATACTAAGAGTTTTCCAAAGCTCCTGACAACGTTACCTATTTCAAGCATGCATCTGCGATTGAAAGGAAAGCCAACCAGAAGGAGCCATACATTTATGTTAAGCGTAAAATTTCGCCAGCTCATCCCCTTGTTGTGTTTTTGAAAAATGACATGGACATCACCAGATCGATGTTTTTATTATTAATATGGTAACCCATATCCAGTACACTATTAAGCTTGACGTAAGCCTTCCCAAATGGGCATCTAGAAATTTTGGAGAAACCCACGTGTTTCATCGTGCAGAAACTCAGAAAGTACCTCACAGATTTTGTTGAAGTTGGCGTGTAGATTCGGCATTGGGACGATTGTGGGGACGATGAACTCCTCGTGTGTCGGTTGCACCATCTGGGCCACCACTCGAACCCTAGCAGGTGGATTCTCCACCTCAATGCACTAGTGATTAGGTGGGATGAAAGGCGTCGGATCAGAATGGAAGGAGGCCATGGTGATAGAGAAGCTACATTGGGGTTTTGAGGGTTTGTCTTAGGTGGGTTACTCTTGTTGGTAGAGGAAGGGGCAGGGCGTAAGGTGGAAGACAGAGGCACTTCTCTGTTTACGGGGCGTGATAGATGGGAATCACCTAAGTAAGTCAAGTTAACCGGTCGGCTCGGATTACCCAAAATGAAAACACTCACGTCAAAGCAATAAGAGAGTTGGGGTGGTAGCAAATTGAGTTGGCTGAATGGAAGTTGAAGGGTTGGGCCAAGCTGGTAGGCGATCCTGGGCTACATGGCCCCAACCCTTGCAGGTGTGATAAAAAAGAAGACACAGGTGCAATAGGGCCTGCGAGGTCTAGACGCCCAATTAGCGTGGCCCGAGCGACGATTAGTAGCGGTTTGAAAACCCGTCTATCCCGCCTGTGAATAATTGAGACTTGAAGTGCCGTGATTGCGATGATCAACCGAAATCCCGCCCGAAGGATGAACATTTTGAACTGAAGCAAGGTGAGCAGGATTATTTGTTGCCACCTGATTGGCAGAATGATCAAAATTTCTCAGAGCCAAAACTGCTTGGGCATAGAATTTCTTACGAGCACGGAAGTGGGTCCATTTATCCTCTTGTTCTTGTAGATAGAGAGCACGGGCTACCCTTGCCCCGAAGAAAGAAACCCATATTGAAAAGATGAGACGAGATATTACCTCCCTTGACAATGATAAAATCCACTTCTTTAGATGAGACCGAGAACTTGAAAGACCAATTCTAAAGATGACTCGCTTTGAAAAGAGAGGCACGACTACCAAAACATGATACAAGGATCGTACCTATCGACTCATCAGTGAGTTGAATCTTCAATCTAGAGAATTCTGCAACTAGAATGGATTCACGGAGCCCATTTCCTGCTTCGTGTTAGAATAAATCTGAGGCACACAATTGATCTACCAAGGACCAAGCAATCACACGAGCACGACACCGAGATTTGCTAACGAGGTTCACCGATATGGCTACATCCCCGGAGCTTGACTACGGGCGCTCCTCTCCAGACACCGTCACAATACCACATCCCGGTCGCCCGGGCGCCGGCACACGCCGCCGGCTCCCTCTGCGTGTCTGTGCTATTATGTTGGCATATGTTACATCGTGTGTCTACCCCCTTATTATATAAGAGGCACAGGGGTACACGTGTCCTAATAGGACACGACTCCTACCCTGTCTACACACAGTCCAAAACCAAGTCCAACTGTAACCTACCTTATACAATATTCAACACAATTCTAACAAACTCCACCTTGGCGAATATTCTCTGCCACCTTGGATGTGTCCATGCGTCGAACCTCCATGTACATTGGACTTGAGATACGCCATGAGCATCGCTGCTACTCCCAGACTCCATGTGACTCCACCTACAACTGTAGTTCCTTCTCGTCTTCTTCACACTCAACACTCGAGCAAAATTAAGTTCCTTATTACTCTACGTTGTGCTCTCAACTTCCGGAGTATCCGTTCAACGCCATCACACACTGATCACTGACCTGCGTGAAAGTGAACAACTCATAAATTGGATGCCACATATAAGAGTTACCCGAACTGAACATCCTCGCTCTTTCTTGACCGTTTGTCTGAAACTTGAAGGAATTTCACCGTCGCGCTGTGTCACCCTGAGTCAAATTCGCAGTTGTCTCACTTTTTTCCCAGATAGTCTCTGACATGTCCCACAGCTATAGCACTCTGCCTCCTTCTGTACTTGTCATCCGCACTTTGCCATGTGCACTGAACATCACAAAATATACGACCATGTACTCTCTCAGCTTTTGACAATTTCAGACTTTCCGTCACTTTCTCAGATTTTCCATGGTCAACTCCCGTCTATCAACTAGCACCGATACACCGAGTAACCAACTTGAATCTGGTACTCATCAACACTGCTTCAACACCCCTGCACACTTTGTCTCACCACATGTCTCATCATTAGTGTCTTGGTCTGTCGTTGTGTTCCGTGCTTACCGCACGCCTCGCCGCTATCACCGCGCCGAGCCTCTGCTGTCCTGGTAGAGTCTCTAGGGAGTCAGACAAGGTCCATATGCTGGTTGCTCTGTTGTGCTGTGCCGGATCAGACGAGAGATTTGTTCGTGAAAAAAATCGGTTCCAAGGAGGTACTGCGATGTGTTGGAACATGGGATCGGCTGGCATCGTGTTTTGATCTCAGGCGTGCGAAAAGGAAGAGGACAAAGAAAAAAGGATAGCCAAGGAAGCCCCGTGGTGCTATGGCTGTGGAGCTAATACAGTTAATGAAATTGTTATGAGCTGGTTGCTACTTGTACATGGAGGGATTTTCGAGGACTTTTTTCTGGGGTCTTTGATTCGTATGCTGATGAGATGGCATTAGAGCATCTTCAACAATAGGCGTTCAAAAACAGCTCCGCGCGTTAAAATTCCGTTTTTGGCGTCGGACAGCTCCAGCAGAAGCTGCAAAATACTGCACGCGCAAAAAAGTTTTGGGCATACACTAAAAAGCGCTATCGCAAGCTGTAAATTTGGGGCGTCGGATGGCGCGTTTCACAGTTTGCACTGCGCGTTTTTTTGGGCGCGCGTTTTTTAGGCATCTGCTAAACCAATGTTGGTCCCGGCGCACTAAAGTTGCTACAGTGACGCACTAAAACTATTTTAGGACGCGAAATTTTTGTGCGCTTGTTGGAGATGCTCTTAGGCAACGATCATATTGTTCGGTAGAACAGTCAAACGGGAACCGAGGATGACGACATGCGTATAAGGCTTGGAGGAGTCTGGAGCGAATCGTGGCATGATCATGTATACACAGGTCGTCAAGCAATGCATTGAGATGTGCAGCGACAGACACAACGTAGGATGGAGCATGGTTGCAGTCGGATAATTCAGCTGGGTCAGACTCGACAGTCTGATGAATCGACGTGGATGTTGGTCAAAGCAGAAGAACGCTGTGAATTGTTACATGATGACATGATGTCAATCTAGGTGTTGGCCACGCTGTCAGAACGACGGGGCGCCGGTATGGTGGCCGCTGCGGCAGGAGGCGAGGGATGGCTAGGAGGCTAGGAGCACCCTGTTGAACACAAAACACTGCCAGACAAGGGGTCGCAATCTGATACTCCCTCCGTCCTACAATACAAGCTAACACAGCTTGCAAAACACTTATATATTGTGGGAAGGAAATAGTATATCAGTATACACACCTTTTCTCTCCCATTTCTTAGGAATTTGGGTTTGAAGAATTCAACTTGGGCCTTTATGTCTTGGGCGTTTCTTCTAGTTAATGCGTGCAATGGAACTCCCGTACTTACTTAACTAAATTTCCATTAACATATCCAGGAGAGTTACACGATGCACATATATATGTCGGCCCCGTGCGTGTGTTTTCTTGCCCATTTTCCATGGAGACGACGACGCACGGAGTTCTGGAGCTTCTGCTGGTCAGCGCCGTGGGCCTGAAGCATGCGCACCATCACTTAGGTCCGTGGTCACCATCCGGCACCACAAGCTGCAATAATCTCGTGGTATATCTTGATCGCCGCGCTCACCGTTGAGTTCCGCCTGCAGGACCGCAGAGATACTACGTGACCATCCACTGCGGCGACCAGCTCCGCGCCAGTAAAATCACACGCGGTGAGCATTCTACTCCAATGCAACAAGATATATCTGACAGTATCGAAGCCTGTAAGGATACTTGTAAATTTGACGCCCAGGGAAGCACAGGAGGATCTGGTGGAACGAGAAGTTCAGGTTCCCTCTGTCGCCCCGCGAGTGCAGGGAGCTGGCCAAGGTCACGCTCAAGGTCATGGAGAGGGACAAGTTCGCCGAGGACACTCTGGTCGGCGAAATCAGGTATGTAGATAATGTAGTGAACCGTACGCGCAAGAAGCTCTATATATCCATCGTGCCCGGTTCGACGGCCTTGTGCACTGGCTGGCTGCATTGCAGGGTGCATGTGGGCGAGATCATCAGGGAGGGCAGCGAGAGGGAGTTCCTGCAGATGAAGCCCGCCCCGTACAACATCGTGCTCCGGGACGGCACGTACAAGGGGGAGCTCAAGCTCGGCCTCAAGTTCCTCTCCGGCGTGAGCTCGGAGCAGCCGGCAGAGCGCCGGCAGTGCGCGGGCGCGCCGCCGAGGCGGCCGTACGTGGTGCACACGCCCTTCCTGAACATCACGCTGCCGTGCGTCCCGTGGAGGAGGTTCTTCTTCTTGTGCACCCGCTCCAACAGATGGACAACCAAGGGATGATCAAGAGAGAATTCCTTATTTATCTTAAAATTTGCGAGAGAATGATCGGTGAAAACGCCCGTCGCTTTGTTTGTTTTTCCTTCTTTGGATTTGGAGGCGATCTCGTCAGCGCTACTCGCCGTTTCTGTCAAGATGCGTCGAACTCTTTGAGGTGTGCCGTGAAAGATGTAACTGTACCAGTGCATTCTCATCCATATGTGATATGGGTATAGGCAGTTTGGAGGATGTAAGATGAGCTTTAGCTTGGATTAATAAAAGTTTCTGGCAGTAACATTCAGATTATACTGCTATATACTCTACAAAGGAAATATCCAGACATAGGGCAATTGTCCCCACTCTTATAAACGAGTTTCGGCTCCTCTTTTCTCCCCTTCATGGCTGTTGCTTGCTGCGTGCGACGGAAAATCGCATGTCATGCTTAATTCGCTTTTATAATACACCTGTCTAAATGTTACCCTCTCTATCAGTATAATATAAGGTTGTAATAACATCTTATATTATGACAGGAACAAAGAACGTTTTTTGCTTGCTAAAAAACACACTTCCAGGGAACGCCCCAGAATTGCCATACCTTTGTATAAGGATTTGTCAACTAAAAAATGCCATGTTGTACAGAAAATTGCTCAATTGGCATCAATAATCCTAGACTTACGTAACCCAACTACGTAATTGCCATGACTGCAACATGGAGAACTTTTTTTTTTTTGCGAGAAACTTCCAATCTATTCATCTTCAATCATGGCAGTACAAAGAACAACAGAGGTAATAAAAATTATAACCATGTCCGTGGACCACCTAGCGACGACTACAAGCACTGGAGCGAGCCGAAGGCGCGCCGCCGTCATCGCCCCTCCCTCACCGGAGCCGGGCAAACCTTGTTGTAGTAGACAGTCGGGAAGTCGTCGTGCTAAGGCCCCATAGGACCAGCGCACCAAAGTAGCAACCATCGCCGATGAAGAAAGTCGTAGATCAGAAGGATCAAACCTGTAAACACCCAAACAAAGACGAACGAAGACCGGATCCAAACAGATCCACCGAAGACCAGCACCGACCGAATCCCGCGAGATCCGACGGAGACAAACCTCCACACGCCCTCCGACGATGCAACATGGAGAACTGTCAGCCTAAAAGAAATTGTGAAAATTGTCGTGCTTAGGATTTTGCTATGTTGGTCAAAGGAAATTGCCGTGCGACATCAACGAAAAAAACAAAAATTATCATGCTAAAATTTAAATTGTCATCTGAATGTGTCCGCTCACATTGTCATCTTAAACGGAACTATTTTAGTACATACAAACATTATGACATAAGCAAACCTTGGAAGCAAATGACATGAACAAAGATTTTGACAATTAAGGGACATCCTCCATAACACTAAACTCCCTAGCTTTAAAAAGCTCACATTCAATTAAGGTGTTTAATTACAATTAGGTCACCCAATTTTGATCAATTCAACAATTTCACAAAGTTCTCTTATTCATTTCTTTTATACTATACATTATACTTCCAAATTTTAAGGCCTCACAAATAATTGAGGTATTCAATTTAGAATTGGGACATCCGTTTTTGACCGGGTTAACAATTTCTCAAGCTCGCTAGTTCAAAACATTTAATTTACCATGTTCCCTAATTTTAAAACTCTTTCATTCAATTGAGATATTCAATTTTAGATCTATTTGACCGGGCCAACGATTTTTCAAATCAATCGGCCAATCGCCCTACAAAAACATATTAATCTTACGCAACCTTCCGCCACTTAAAAAAAGCATCAACATGTAATATTATAACACCAATATAGTACATGCAACCACCGACACAAAAAAAATCCCATATAAATATAGTCTAGCTAGTGGATAACACAAAATTACACCAAATAAGGCCCATCAAATCACCACATTATACAAAAAACTATATCATCTCCCCCACCCGCCAAACTAAATATTCCATTAGTTTCTAAATATAAGGGGTATTGGTTTTTTGAAAAGTAAAATTTTTTTAACTTTGACCAAGTTCACAGCAAAAGCATGGACATCCACAATATTAAAAAAATAAGTATGGAAATTCATTTCATGATGAATCTAAAAATACCGATTTGATATTACGGATTTTGATATATTTCTCTACAAATTTGATCAAATTTAAAAGCTTCGACTTTTCAAAAAGCAATACACCTTATATTTTAAAACAAAGTGATTATTTAAAAAAAACAGCAACACCAACGGCGCAACCAAGCACACCCAACGCTTCTAGTGTAAAACCGAAATACATGCATAATTATTCAACATCATACTGAACGATAGTATCATCAGATAATAATAGAATTAGAGTATGTTTGGTTCTAGGCAAGCGCTCGCCTTGCCACGCCAAGCAAAGAAACAACAAGTTTGGTTTCTCGGCAAGCCCGTCTCGTTACTCCCCAGCTTTTTCCTTACTAGCATAATGTCCGTGCGTTGCCACGGACTAATAAAATATGCGTACGAAGAAAAATTTCATGTGACATGAGAGTCATAGACTATTCACATGGGATGATATCTCATGGTCCTCAAGTGGTAGATAAATGCATATCCTCATTATCGTCCTCTCACCTCCCTCTTATCGCCCACCACAATGACAGTATTCCACTTCCTTCCACGGTACTTTCTCCTCCATGTTTTCTTTCCTAGCCTTGACCTTACACGATAGCACCAAGTGTCTTGTCCAACTCCGGTTGACCATCCCTAATAAAGATAATGAAAAGGGCTACCAAATGTTTGGCGAGAGATGAAAAATTATGGCAATATCTCATACTATGCAATCAATTATTAAGATAAACTCTTTGTGACTTCTATCAATATTGTCACATGGGTACATTACACACACTAAAATGTGATGGTACTTCAATTATACAATATTCAAAATGCAGCTCTAGTCCATCCTGAGCGACTTCACCCGTGCGATTGCACGTGCTTTCTCTGAAAATACATTTGTATTGAAACATAATTCTCTAAATAGTAGCTTCAAGAAATTGGAAAATATATGTTGTATAAAAATGCTAGAAATACTGATATCATCTCAATAGGACATATTTTTCTTCATGAATTGCATTATCAATAAGGGAGCGAACTGGCATCCATATTCTGCACAACTTGCTGGCCCGTCTCTATTTACACTATGGGGAAAATAATAAAGCATATTTGACAATGAAATATGTGATATGCTTGTCGGTCTGATCAAATATAACATACCATAAAGTGTTGGCCACAACTTCATTTGTACTAAGTTTTAATAGAAGAGACCCCTCAAACAAAGAATAGTATTCCTTTTCTCGATGTGATCAACCCTTGCAAGGTACACAACATCTTGTAAGTTGCAGATACATATTGAAATCTTCAAAAACTCAACATTTGAAGGAGTTTCACTGTCTAAATTCTAATTCCTGGGAACTTCGAAAGATAAAAGTAATGTTGACATGTTAGTGGAGAGCACAGTGAACACAATATTGCTGCAGACATCCTCCAACGATCTTCTCTAGAATATGGTTATAACATCATCTTGCATGTATACAACATGGCTATTTTTAGACACTGGACGAAATTCTACATGCACCGACGTGGTTTATTTGATGTTCTTAACTGATCCGTGTTAAAAAGGAATAAGTAAGAGTACTAACAGCCTAAACATAAGAATGTGATTGTAGAAGAAGTAGAAGAACATCTAGTGTAGTTATTGATAGAAACATAAAAATAACTACTATAAAAAAATGGCAAGAGCCATCAGGAATGCCAAGAAGAGGGAGATGTCTAGTATACACCAGTGCAAACAACTGGGTTGCCACTGCTTTTACTTTTCAAAAAATCTAATGTGCTCGGGGGCATTCGCAAATTTCTCGGTGCCCATCCCTCCTTTTATGGAGGAGGCTTTTTGGCGATTCAAATGGATTGTAAATGCCTGAAAATTGTATGTTCAATAGAATTAATAGAAATCCTGAACAACTAAAGGAGAATTGGTTTCCTTAGTGCTGTTTGAATACTTCTCATACCGACTACCCTTCAACAACAAAGTATCACTATAACAAACTGTTATTTAACATACACCAAGTAAAAGCTCTGCAATAAATAATGTAATTAAGTGATGTACAGTTTAGTGAACAGATTAAGCAACTGATCTAGTGATAAAATGTGCAAAATTGTCACATAAGTAAATGTCACATAAGAGCTTTTTTTAATTTTAGGGTAACAATTCTGTTGATGTAATTAAGCAAGAAGCATGTTGTTCAGGAGTATATATATACACCATTAAAATGAAAAGGAAAAGTTCTATAACGCCTACTTAGTTCATGAAATTAGGGAAGCGGATTTGTAGCACTTGGGTACTCCACACCCCTATACGAACATTAAACTCAAAAAAAATACCGAGAAATTTGAAAAAAATCTGGGATTCGGAGATATCAAACATGGGTTCCCAATCTACTCCCGTATGAAATTACGTGAAAAATACCAGGAAAAGTATTTGTGACAAACAACACAAAAAATTCCTACATATAGAAAAAAACTGTTTGGATGGATTTTTTTTTCGAACAGAAATTCCTTCGCCGCGGATACGTTTCCTGGTATTTTATCACGAAACTTGACACGGGAGTAGATTGAGAACTCTGGTTTTCTATCCCCAAATTTCAGTTTTTTTTAAATGGGTATTTTTTAGGTTTAATATTCGTACAGGGGTGTGGAGCACCCAGGAGCTCCATTGTATTTTCCATGAACCACTACATTATAAATTGGATACATTCATTAGCGGGATAACACAATGGGAAGTATGTCTCATTGTAATAAGATATACAATGAACACCCAAGAATGTAAGCATCTGACATATTGAGCGATAAAAGCCTCACTATGAGTACGAATTTTACTTTCAAATTATGCATGCAAATCAGCCAATTTTATGATCTAGCTATCACCTTTGCTATACAAAAAATTATCTATAGGTACTAAGGTACCGGGTAATTATTTAAAACAAAGATGGCAAGAAAAAAAATACAATACCTTGTCCATTTTTTCTCTCTAATATATGCAACCATCAGAATGTCGCGTATCCAGGTACAACTTTCAAGTAGCATCATCAGATCTCTTATCCAAGCGGCAGAGAGCAAGAACATTTATATTTAGTGGTATTAGATAGATATTGCAAGTCAAAAATCTACCATCGATACATATCTCCTTTGCTGAAGAAATCTCGCCATGCAAAACTGAAGAATTTTATTAAACATGTGCAGAAATAAATACTACGACTATCCAAAAAATAGTAACATTACACATGAAGAGTACAATAACTCATAATATAAGATGATTTCCTAGCTACTATGAGAATAATGAGTTGTTTGCAACACTGCATCTTCTCCTGAACATTGGTATATCTTTAATTCAGTAACGTATAGAAGTCAAAAGTATAAAACATAAATCTTGGTATACTGCACACAAATACTTATTAGGCACACAAACCGGTATTTTCTAAGGTCTTGGTTTCACAATGCCATAACTGAAATTAGCAAGATATTAGCCTCAAATCAGCAAGGTCTTGGTTTCTCTTTGCCAATAAACTAAGACAAATAACTTAGATATGCAATGCAACCAGAAAGCCCAATCCTCTACCATTGACCAACTCTAGTCAGATGATTAACATTGACTCAGAACAAAAAAAGGGAGCTGGATTTGCATTACCATATTGTGGTGGCGTGGAGTTGTTGCCCCTACATCATCGGTCCAAGATGAGACATCTGTGCAAAGTCAGTCGTTGGCACGCCGGTGGCATCGTTCAGCACGGGTGCCAGCGAGGGGTTGGGGTGTAGGCGTCGGTCGCTGCCAATTTGTGTGAGCAAGCCAATTTGACACGTCTCCGTCGGCAAGGCTTTGTCCAGCCAAGTGAGGAGGGATTCGAACACACCTTTAGGGGTTGTTTGGATACTAGGAATTAACCGTGAGATTTTGGAAAACCAGTTTTTAGAGGATTTTTAGGAAAACCAGTTTTCGTTCGTTATTCTGTTAAAGTAAGTTTGTACTATTCCTTGTTTGGGTGAGAGCATCTCCAACAGGCGCGCAATATAAGCGCCGCGCTGAAAAAATAGCAATTTTTGGGCGCGCGGAGCCATCGCGGGCGCTCCAGCGGAGGCGCAAAAAACGCGTGCGCGGCATAAGTGGTTCAGCGCGCGGAGCGAAACGGCATCGTGCGCCGCTTATTTCGTGTGCCCGCTCCCACGCGCTGCACACTCGAGCGCCCGCGCCGCGACTTCCACCTACCGCCATATCCAGGCGCTGGCGCTGCCGCCCGCACCACCCCGTTTGCTCCGGCGACCCGACGGCGCTTCCCCGGCCTATCCCCACGTCGCCGCTGCTTCCTCCGCCTCCCTTTAGTTGCCGCCGCCCCTCGCGCGCGTCATTCCTCTGACGAACAGCGCCCGGCCGCCCACTGCCGCTCGGCGCCCACAAGGTGTTCGATAAAACGCTTGCAAGGTATGTATTGCTTTTAACTTGGACATGAAGTTTCTGCTCCCGAGCTCAAATGAGCTCGGTGAACAGTAAAATCGAAAAAAATTCTAAAAATGTTCAAAACATTCTGAAATTTTTTCGTGAACAACATTGACAAAATATCTAAGTGCGTGCAAAAATTTGGCCTGAAATAACATTCCTATAAGGCCTGAAAAAAAAAATCGATACTTGGCCTGAAATAACATTCCTATAAGGCCTGAAAAGAAAAACAAAATCGATACTGAAGTATCGATTTTGTTTTTTTTTCCAGGAGTATCGATTTTGTTTTTTTTCCAGGCCTTATAGGAATGTTATTTTAGGCCAAATTTTTGCACGCACTTAGATATTTTGTCAATGTTGTTCACGAAAAAATTTCAGAATGTTTTGAACATTTTTAGAATTTTTTTCGATTTTACTGTTCACCGAGCTCATTTGAGCTCGGGAGCAGAATGGTACTTTCCTTTTAACTTCACTTTTTTTACATGAATTTGGTGCATGTTGTTTGTAGTTTGTATAGACTATTTTAAATTCAATATTATAGATGAGTTTGTCATATGATTCTTCCGATGAAGAATTTGATATTGAAGAGGAGGAGGACCTTGCAATGATCCTAGCTATGCACATCAATAAAAAGCTGAAGCACTGTGGTTCGGTTATGGGTCGGCAGAAAATTTGGAGGGATAAGATCGATGCCGACAACAGATTGATGAGGCACTATTTTGTGGAAAATCCCACATATCCCGAGTCGTACTTCCAGCGCCGTTTTAGAATGAGCACCGAGTTTTTCAGGCGCATTGCAGAGAAACTGGCGAGCCATGATCGGTTTTTTCAGCAAAGGAGGAATGCCTGTGGAGAACTCGGGCATAGCACCTTTCAAAAGGTGACAGACACTTTGCGTATGTTGGCATACAGTATTCCGGCTGATCTAGTTGATGACCACTTGACCATGGGTGAGAGTCAAGCCATCATGTGTGTCAAGTGCTTCACAGTCGGAATTGTGCAAGTGTTTGGCCCGGAGTATTTGAGATCTCCCAATGCTGAAGACGCCGCAAGGCTTTTGGAGATGAACAAAGCTCGCGGGTTCCCAGATATGCTTGGCTCAATAGATTGCATGCTTTGGAGTTGGAAGAACTGTCCTAAGGCATGTCATGGACAATTCCACGGCTAGAAAAAGGGTTCCATTATAATCCTTGAAGCGGTGGCCGATCGAGAGACTTGGATTTGGCATGCTTTTTTTTGGAATGCCTGGATCTTTGAATGACATCAACGTTGTTAATCGGTCACCACTCATGAATAAGATTGCAAATGGTGAACTGCCACCGGTGCAGTTTGTAGCAAATGGCCATACATACAACTATGGCTACTATCTTGCGGATGGCATCTACCCAAAGTGGCAAACATTTGTGAAGCCGTTGAAAAAACTGGAAGGTAAGAAAAATCTAGATTTCCACAATGCTCAGGCGGCGGCTAGGAAAGATGTGGAGAGAGCTTTTAGGATTTTGCAAGCCCAATTTACTATTGTGAGAGGACCGGCTAGATTTTGGAATCAAAAGATCCTTTGGTACATCATGCACGCTTGTGTGATCATGCATAACATGATCATCGAGAATGAGCGTGGTTAAGATTTAGACTACTCTCAGTATGAGCTCTTGGGAAAACCCGTGCGAGTGTGGCGGAGGGCTGCTATTCAACGTGCCGAAACGCATGATGATCTTCAAAAGGATCTCATCGAGGAGTGGTGGGCATGGAATGAACGACAAAACGCATGATGATTTGTATGTTTGATGTTGTATTGTTGAATTATTTGTTGTATTGGGTGATAAACTATTTGTTTGGAGTTGTAATAAAATTGAACTATTTATTGTTGATTTATTTTTTATGTGTTTGATCTTCATGGTTTTGTTTGAAGTGCATATGTTGTTTGTGCTGGGCGCGCAACGTTTTTTGGCAGCGCCTGCTGAAACGGCTCGCGCGCGCTACATTTTGCAGCGGCCACTGGAGCCAGCGCTCACCTGCGCAAAAACTGGCTATTTTGATACTGTAAAAGTTATTTTAGCACGCCGCGCATTACGCGCCTGTTGAAGATGCTCCGAAAAAACTCAATTACGTACTTCATTGTTGACTGTTGCTCCAGTATGGCGTTGTGGCCATCGTTTGCATAGCGGACTCAGGTAGCCGATTCCCTTTCCAGCTTTCCTCGGCCATGGGAGCAATCTTGCTGACCAGATACTTGCAGCCATGGAAGTCAAAGTAGACGATGATAAGCAGCACATGCAGGTGGTGACTGCTGACCCATGGAGGGTGACCTGCAGGGGTACGGTGCACCTCGGCTGCCAGCGCATCGAGACGCCGAGCTCGTCGACTGCATCATACGCTTCACCTTCGCCCGTCGGCCGCACCGTTTCCTTCACCGAGCAATCGTCATCAAGGGACTCTCATGTCGTTGCCTCATGAGGTGCCCATGGCGGTCTATTTTTTGCCGTTTGTAGTGATGCGGTCCATGGAAGAGGAGTATATCAGGTCGTCGGCCTTGGGCAGCCTGCCCGACGCAGCCTCGCCGTCCCACACGGCGATGACCATGTCCAGGCCTCAAACGGCAAGCCCACCGCGGCCGATCCCACCATGGCGACGACCCCGTCCAGGCCCCAACCGGCGAGCCAGTCGCGGCCGCTCCCACCATGGCAGTGAGCAGATGACCACATCCAGGACTCCAGGCTCCAACCAGATAGCCCTCCGCGGCTGCTCCCGCCTGGCGCCCTGGCCGTCAACCACGCCCATGCACCAACCGGCGATCCCGCCCCGTCCACTCCTGCCTCGCCGTCCCACATGGCGACGACCGCGTCGAGGCCCTAACCGGCGAGCTCGGCGATGGAACCGGTGCTATGTTAATCTCCTTCGATGCCAACAGATGACGTCGCGGTGAGTCTCGTGTTCAACCACTTTGTGACGGCAGTCTACAGAAAACGAATTTATGGGAAAACGTTAATTAGTCGTTTTTTTATAAACTCAGTTTTTGAGCTTTTGTAAAACTCGGATTTCTATATCCACAAATTGGTTACACAAACCAAACATAGTTTAGGTTGTTATAACAGAAAACGAGTTTGACGAGAACTAGTTCTATGTAATCCTGCAATCCAAACAACCCCTTAGAGCATCTCTAGCAGACCCCGTAAAAAGCCCCGACCCGCAAAATAACCGCCAAAATGCGGGTCGGCCCGGAAAATCCCGCCCGAACAGACCCCGCAAACGCGGCCGGCCCGTAAAATTTTTTGAGGGGCGCGGAAAAATCTTGACCCCAACCAGCGAATACGCGGGTCCTCCCCCCCGGCCCGTCGAGGCCCTGCATATAGCGGGAGCGGTTGGTGGGGAGGACATTTCAGCCCGCGCTTTTCCCCACCTACCACCTCCCCTCTCCCTCCCGCCCCGCCGCCGGGCCGCCGCCCATGATTCCGGCGAAAGTAGCCGGCGGGATCACGCCGAAAGGCCGCCACACGCACGAGGTTGCCCTCCGCCCCCACCCCCTCCTGCGTCGGCGGGCCGGAAAGTTGCAGATCTGCGGCCCTTCGTCGCGGGCGGCCAGATTTGGCTTTTTCGGCCGCCGGTGGCTGCGCCAAGCGATGGAATGGTCGGGGAGCACTTCGCGCAGCCCCGACAAAGTCCCATCGCCGCATGCAGGTACGGGTTCGTCCTGTCGCCGCCGCCGACGTTTTGCCGGCATGGATTCGGCCGGCCGTCCGCCGGGCTCGGCGCTCGCGCAGCGGCTCTGCGGCTCGCCGATGCCGCTCATACAGTGCGACGACTGCACGCGGACAGTGCTGCGGCTAACTTCGGGCACGCCGAAGCACCCCAGATGGGTGTTCTTCAAATGCGAAAACGACGGGGTACGTGTTGTTTTCTTTGGTTCAATTGTGATAGCTCATTTCGAACATCATCATGTGTGTAGGAAGATGGATGCTCATTTTGGTATTGGGAAGGCGAATACATTGATTTATTGATAGCAAGAAACTTAATAGACGTTCGTGCACTCCTTAGTAGAATCGAAGGTAATGAAGCGGCTGCATGTGCAACTAGAGGGGAAGCAACGTCTACTTCTTTAGAACCAAAGAAGAAGAATGAAGAATGCAAAATCAAGAATCCGCAGATCAACAACGAATGCATGGAGAAGATATTGGTCCAACTAGTGGGAGCAGTTATGGAAGTTGGAAATCTTCTAAAATGCATAATTGTGGTTCTTGTTTTCTTTGGTCTTGCTATTCTAGCAAAGATTTGGTGATATCCTATGTATCCAATGATGTTGAAAAAGCAAACAAATGTATTATCTTGTGTCAAATTGAGGTGCAAATTTCGGATTTGCGGGCCGGCGGGAGCGGCGCCAGACCAGACCCCGCAAAGCTGACCCGTAAAAGAGCATATTCCGCGAATATCCTTTTATACGGGTCCGTTTTGCGGGGTCTGCCTCTGCGGCCGTCCGCGCCGGCCCGCAAAGCCGTTTTTCCGCGAACTACAAACGCGTTTTGCAGGTCGACGTTATGCGGGGTCTGCTAGAGATGCTCTTTTTTTTTTGACGGGAAAATGGGAATTCCATTAAACTTCATGCACAGCAATGTCACTGGCCATCAGTTTTACAATGCAGTTGGGGGCAGAGGCCTCCCAGAAGGAGTCATAGGACTCCGAATGAACGCCCAGCTTGGCAAGCTCATGGGCTACAGAATTACAAGTGCGTCGGTCGAAAGAGAAAGCATAGGAGTCGAAGTTGAGAATGCATAGGCTTCTAGCCTCTTTCACCAACACACCAATGGTTGCCTTGTCGTAATCGTTGCTCCTCAAAGCGTGCACCAGGGTTGAGGAGTCAGACTCGAATATGATTCGATTTGCCCCAATCCTGATCGCCCCATCAATGGCAGCAAGACAGGCAACAGATTCAGACTGCAAAGCACTTTTCAGGTTCATAGACTTGCCCACACCAGCGAAGATAAAATCGCCCGCCTGGTCACGGATCACATAGCCCCAGCCCCCTGCGCCTCCATGCTCATCAAAGGCGCCATCGAAATTAATCTTCACATGGTGCTCTGGGGGCTTACTCCACCTGTGCTTGTCAGGAGGCTTAGGAGGCTTGCTAAGGTTTTGCAGGCCCAGGGACTCAACCAGCAACTTCTCCACACGGTGACAAACCACCTAGGGCTTTGGGACTGCCTCACCAGCGTTGGCCTTGTTGCGAACATTCCACCATTCCCACATAAGGGTCACGGCTTTCAGCAGCGTGCTCTCATCACATCTCCACAGCTCCTGAATCATGGCGTGGGCCGAGTTGCAGACCAAGAGCTTCTCTCGGATTTCACCCATAGCCAAAATGCTCCAGCATTCTTTAGCCATCTTGCACTTCAGGAAAATGTGGCCTCCATCTTCGTTTAACCTATGGCAAACAGGGCACCTAGTGTCCAAGTCCACTCCCAGCTTTTGGATTTTCATGCGGTTTGCCAAACTGTTATGGGCAAGGCGCCATACAAACATCTTTACCTTGCTGCTGGCCTTCAGGGACCAAACATGCTGCCAATCAAATTTGACAGCGCTGTTGGCAGGGTTTTCCTTTGAGGTAGCAGCATCTCTTCCTAGCCTTCTATCGCGCAGCATAACACCGATCTTATAAGCAGATTTGACAGAGAAGATGCCCTGCTTATCAAAGTGCCAAGCAAAATTATCCTCCATCCCCTCGCAGATGCTAATGGAGAGGATGTTCCGCGCGTCTTCCTCTTGGAATAGGTCGCGGACCATCGCCTCATCCCAGCCCCCAGTGTTTGGATTGATCAAATCAGCAACAAGAGTGATGGGGGAGTGTCCCCGAAGAGATCTAGGCCTCCTTGTATCGCCCTCGGGAATCCAGGGGTCCTCCCAAACCTTGATGTTAGTCCCATCACCCACTCTCCATATAATCCCCTCTTTTAATAATTGAACCCCTTTTAGGATGCTGCGCCAAGTATACGAAATGCCAGGGGCGGGAGCAGCGTCCAGAAGCTTGCCATCAGGGAAGTATTTAGCACGCAGCACTCTCCCGCACAGTGACTCAGGGTTTTGCAGAAGTCTCCAGCCCTGCCTAGCCAGCATGGCCAGGTTGAAGATGTGGAGATCACGAAGGCCAAGGCCACCCTCAGCCTTCGGCTTCGAAAGACATTGCCAGCTCAGCCAGTGATGCCGATCCTCATCTTGGTTATTCCACCAGTAGCGACAGACCATCGAGCTAACCTCATCGCAGAAAGACTTGGTGATGTCAAAGCAGGACATAGCGTAGACGGGGATCGCCTGGGCCACGGCTCTAACCAAGATCTCCTTCCCTGCTCTAGACAAGAATTTCTCCTTCCACCCCTGGATCAGCTTCCAGATTCTCTCTCTTAGGTATTCAAAGGCCTTGGCTTTTGACCTACCCAAGTAAATTGGTAGTCCAAGATATCTCTCGTTGAAGGCTTCGTCTCGGATTTGCAAAGTCCACTGGAAGTTCCTTTTTGCTCGTTGAGAAGTGCCCTTGTTGAACATGACTGCGCTCTTTTCCTTGTTTATCATTTGCCCAGACGCGTCCTCGTAAAGAGCAAGGATCTCCTGGAGCCTTCGAGCGCTTGAATCATTCGCCTTCATAAAAATCAAGGAGTCATCGGCGAAGAAGAGATGGTTTATCTTGGGAGCCGTAGGGCAAACCTGAACTCCCTGCAGGGATCCATCCTCCTCGGCCCGGCGAAAGAGGGCCGAGAGCCCCTCGGCACACAGTATGAAAAGGTAAGGTGAAAGAGGACACCCCTGCCTCAAGCCGCGTTGAGGCACCACCACTTCAGTCAGATTCTTGTTCACCTTAACCCTGTATGTGACCGTGGTCACACAGCGCATTACCAGCTGCACCCAGCTTTGAGAGAAGCCCAGCTTCAGCATCATGCTCTCCAAAAAGGACCACTCGACCCGGTCAAAGGCCTTACTCATATCCAACTTGACAGCCGCCAGCCCATCTCTCCCTCCCTTCCTCTGTCGCATGAAATGGGTGGTCTCATAAGCGATCAGAATGTTGTCAGTAATCAGCCGCCCGGAGACAAAAGCACTCTGGCTAGGGGAGATGACCACATCCAGCACCTCCTTCAAACGACAAGCAATCACCTTGGTGACTATCTTAAACACCACGTTGCAGAGGCTGATCGGCCGCAGCTCCTTGAGGCGCGTTGGATTCTTAACTTTGGGGATCAAGACAATGACCGTCTCGTTCCAGCCCGCTGGAATTTGCCCGCCGTTCAGAACCCCAAGAATTTCTCCCTGCACCGCTTCCCCAACCAGATCCCAGAAGCGCTTATAAAAGACTGCAGGCATGCCATCTGGACCCGGGGCCTTCAGATCTCCCATGGAATTAAGAGCCAGCTTTATTTCTTCAATGGTGAATGGCTTCGAGAGGAAGTTATTCATCTCAGCAGTAACAACCGGGGAGACCTTGTCAAGGAGTTCAGCCTCCCTAGTTCCTGCACAAGAAGAGAAGAGCTGCTGGTAGTAGTTAGCGATAAAAGTTCTCAGCTCCTCCTCACCCTCCACCACACCACCGTCGTCCTTCTTGAGAGAAGTGATCAAGTTCACCCTTCGCCTCTCCGAGGCATAAGCGTGGAAAAAGCCAGTGTTTCGGTCGCCATCATGCAACCAATGAGCCTTGGCTCGCTGCTTCCAGTAAGTGTTCTTTTGGTCTTGAAGTCTTTCGAGCTTGTACCTAAGCATCTGCTCGAGAGAGACCTGCTCTTGGGAGATGGCCCTCTTCCAGCAGCGATTGAGCTCTTTCTTCACTTTCTTGATACGATTCTTCAGATCGCCCAGAACCTCCTTGCTCCAGGTGTGCAGCTCCATCCCCACTCTTTTGATCGCCGCTGCAATCCCTCTGTCGCCAGTCAGCATTGCCAGGTGCCAGGCATTGCGCACCACCTCATCGCATTGTTCCTCCTCGAGCCACCTAGCCTCGAATTTTGGTTGCTCGAAAACGCACCCAGCGCCATTGCCCCGGTACTCCGGCTCCATCACCACTATCACGGGCCTGTGATCGGAGTGCCTTGGGTCTCCATTGATTGCCTTGTAGGCCAGGAAGTGAGAGCACCATCCCAGGTTCGCGACAGCCCGATCAAGTCTCTCCTTAATGTAGGTTTCCGCCCGGTGGCTGTGGTTGCGCCAAGTGTAGGGGTCTCCCACAAACCCCAAATCCTCGAGCTCACAGAACTCCAGAGCACTTCGGAATTTATCCATGCAGGCATGGGATCTATCTTGACCCCCCTGCTTCTCGCTTGCAAAGAGAATCTCATTGAAGTCACCGAAGCACATCCAAGGCAGAGAGGAACGGCCATGAAGGATGCGCAAGAGCTTCCAAGTCTTCTCTTTCTCCCCGTGCTTCGGTTCGCCATAGATGCCAGTAAGCCTCCAGACGAACCCATCGTCCCCAATGACGTCGGCGTCAATGTGGTAACGCGACATCCCGGGATTCACTTTAACATTTACGTCCTTCTTCCAAAGAAGGGCCAAGCCACCGCTTTGCCCCTCACAGTCCTTTACCTCCATGTTGGGCATTCCCAACGACACTTTTAGCCGCTTCATCCTCTCCCTGTCCAGCTTTGTTTCGGAGAGGAAGAGGATGTCAGGATCTTCAGCCTTCTGCAACTCCAGAAGGCTCTCGACTGCCGGCTGGTTCCTAAGCCCTCGGCAGTTGAAAGCGATTACCTTCATTGGTTGCTGCAGGGCTGAATAGGTAGCCCCACGTCTCTGTTTGTTGCAGTTTGATCTCTGCCCACCTCCGTTTGATTCTCCTGTCCTTGTAACCAGAACTGGTCGTTTTTGTGCTTCTTAGTCAGCTCCTCGCCCTCATCCAGACCGGTGAGCGGGGGATCAGGACCTCCCACTAGACCCCTGCCTGCAATGACTAGAGAGAGGTCCGAACCATGCAGAGGAGCTGCAGGAAGTTTCTCCTTAGCAGCCCCGCCTCCTTTGCTCCCAGCCCTGGATTCTGGCTTCCTCTTGCGTATGGGTTTTTCCGGTCTCTCCGGGACCGAAGAGAATAATTTCTTCGCAATAGCAGAAACATTGTTTCTACCTGGAGCAGTCTTGTTTTTTGCAAGTGGTGAAGTCGCTTCTTGCTCGCCAGGCTTCGCAGACTCATTCACCCCCGTCTCACGAGAGGTTTTGCTCGAGGCATAATCAGGGACAGAGCCACGGCTTCCCCCACCTCTGTCCTTGTTATCGCTGCTCCAGGAAGCAGAAAAGGCAGCCTGCCCAAAGGATTGGAGCCGCCTTCTTCTCTCCTCAGGGGCTCTCAAGCCTCTATCAAAGGGGAGCTTGCCAAAATGGTCGCGGTCTGCAGGCGACTGACAGTCAAGCTCGCCATGCCCAATAAGGCCACAGCTGAAGCAAAAGAAGGGGAGCTTTTCATACTGGAGGTCATATTTCACATCTTCGCTGCCCTTCCTGACAGTCACCCACCGGCGCAAGGGTTCTCCAATAGGGATGGACACCCTGGCTCGCAAAAAGGAGCCCGAAGCATCACCACCCTCATCCACCTCAACCGTGCAGTTCTTGTCAATCAGCTTTGCAATCTTCAGGCCCTTACGATTGTTCATCCATTCAAAGGGAAGGTTCAGAATTCGAACCCAGATAGCCATTGAGTCAAACCTGATATCTGACGGGCGAAGCCGGGGATCGTGGTCCTGGAGGAGTACCGCATGCTTACCCACCATCCATGGCGTTCCCTCCTGAGCCCTGTCTCTGTCCAACTTGTTCGCGAAATCAGCCACAAACACGTTGTCCCGAACGTACCTGAGCTTGAGCCCCCTAGGATTTCCCCAGGCCGGGCGCATTGCCGACGTGGTGGTACTGATATGAATCACAGTGGGAGAGAGGATCATTCCGAGCAGTGACCACTTCACCGGCGTCGAGCAATCCCATTCCTCATCGTCACTCATCTCCACAAAATCAGTAACGTCCGCAAGGAGATTTAGGCGCCCCATCATGGAGTCCACTCCTTCCGTCTTCTCCGCAGACTCCTTCCCCCCCGCGGCGTGCTGCTTCTCCCCTCGGGGGATCTTGGAGTCACTGGTCGACATGCCCCGCTCGCCCTTCAGGCAGATGCAGAAACACGGGAAAAGATCCGCTCGAGACAGCCAACCCAAGCACCTTCCAAAGGTTCAGGCGGGAGGTAAGGAGCTGATAAAGGGACCACCGCCGGTCAAACCGGAGGGGCAGAGGGCTGCAGCTACTCACCGGAGTGGGGAGGCAGAAGATAGATCCGGCCGCTGCCCGTGGGCAGCGCGCTTCCAGAAGAGGGAGAGCCCGCGCGGGCAGCAGCTAGAGAGGGGTAGCCCTGGGGGTGATGCGACCACCCATCCGAGCTGGAGCGGTCGAGGAGGCCGGCGACAGCTGCGGCGGCGTGGGCGCTAGGGCGGCGGCGGCGCGGGCGCTATGGCGGGAGCGGGAGCAGCATACTAGCAGCAAGAGATGCTCTTAGTAGCTCGTAATTCGCTCGGACGTGTGCGTGGAAGCTAGAACGTTTTAGGATTCGCTCGTGACATCTGATGTGCCTGACGGCGTTCACTCGTAAACGTTAAAATCTGACGTTAAATTTTTAACATTTCCTTTTTATTGTTTTTTCTATTAGGCGTGATTAATCTTTTTTTGGGCTTTTAGTTTTGACCGGGCACTTTGCATCGAACGGCGCAAACACGTTCGGGGAGCCCAAAGAAAAAGGCGCAGCGTGCCCACGTTTGTCCGGTTCCCCGATTGACGCTGCTGGCTGCGGCCGCACATCGGTGAGCGGCACAGCGGCAGCCTCGAAACAGCCAGAAAATCCATGGAGATGGACCCGGAAGCCCAAGCTCCCAGCCTCCCATGACGCGGCGCCCGTAACCTCTCCGTCCTCGCAAGCTCGTGGAGCCAGAGGGGGGCGGAGAAGGGGCGGAGACTAGGTCGTCGTGCCTCTCCCCCTCCTCCTCCTCCTCCTCCTCCTCCTCCTCCTCCCCGTGAAACGCGAACTGCTGCGAAGCCGCCATCGGGCATCGGGAGCTGAGCTCCAGTCCAGCCACCGCAAGGTAAGACGAAGCTTCCGCCCCCCCCCCCCCCCCCCCCCCCCCCCCCCGACTCGCGCAGAGCACTAGGTACTACCTTCGGAGGGCATTCCTCTCGTCCGCATGGATCGAATCGGGTGCCGATCTCCGCGCACACAAGCTGTTCGACGAAATGTCTGTTAGGACAGAGATTATAGCTTGCGAGTTAAAAGATTCGGAGTCTGTTCTACGACATGTCTCGCGGAATGGAGTACTTTGGGGTTGGAGCTTGGCAATTACCGCTCATGTTGTTGTCTCAAATTCGCAGTGGGTACACGCTGACACTTATACCACTGCCTGATTGCTAATCGTTCGCTCCTGAAGTGAGTACTGCAATGCAATGCGGTGCTCTTTGGGCTTAGGCGCTATTGTTAGTACCTAGCTCAAAGGTCTAGTCAGAATGTCAGATGATCTCCTATGAAACATACTCTTTGCTTTGTACTGTATCATATATGAGAGCTGTTTTGCTATGCTAACTTTGACTTTTCCATGTCCTGCCTCTTGCAGATCTCAGTCAGATGATTAGTTGACTTCTTCTTCATGAACGAACGGATGCCTTGCTGCATGCATGCTTGTCAAAGATGAGCTCAAATCGCAGAGCTGCAAAAGCTCGAAAATCAACAATTAATTACCATCGGCTTCCATTGGATAAGCACCAATTGCTTGATCCAGATGCATTTCTTTCAAAGGATCGTGGTGCCAATCAATCACAAAGTACTCAATCAGGCAGCAGACATACTGACAGACTATTCACTACTCCTCAGTTAGTATCTGCATTGACAGGGATCTGGAATCTTGTGGGCCACCCAGAATCTTCTGGCACAACAGATCAAAGATCTGTGAGCGAGGGAATTTTGCACAAGGAAGACCCTGTGTGCATTACTAGGGACCGAGAAGGACGCACATTGACATCTTGCACTGAAAGCTCAACTGGCCTCAACTCTCAAACCTGTTTATCAACACCAAAATCAATCCGTGAAGATCTTAGATTGGTGAAGAAGGTGTTAATGCTCACATCACGTAGCAACATGATCGGTGCCTCTGCCACGTGGAGACATATGCATCTTACCAGTAAACTTGGGAACATGCATTATCAAAATATATACCCCATGCAAACCAAAAAGCTAGGAGCTCGTGCTACTTCCAGCATTATGGACATCAAGGAGGACAACTGCTTCGGAAGGAGTGATAACTGTTGCAGTCAAACAGGAGGCAGGCCAGCTGAACAATGCACGAGCTCAAGCGAGGAGGATAATATCACGCATGCCTGTGAAAATTCTCTACACGGTGATAAATTAAATGCAGAGGTTTCTAGAGAATATTCCAATATGTCGGCTTGCTCATCAGTGCAGGTTTGCAAAGAGGCAAGGATAATGCTGGAAAATCAGATTTCCAGCACATGCGAACATATTCGGCCTGAAGGCTTGACATGCACAACTTGTGTGGTTGGTGATGCTATTGTTAACCCACCAAATGTACACCAATATACCTATGGGGAAGATATGTCTCAGCAGCATTTTGTAGACAAGCGTTCATCAGAGTTTGAATCATCCTTGGGGCATCGATTTCATGGTGCTGTTGGTGCGAACAAGCATGCTGCTGCAGGAGCAATATCTGGGACAGTTGTCAGTATCTCTCTGCATCCAGTTGATACGGTGAAAACCATTATTCAGGCTAACAGTTCTGGACAAAGCTCATTCTACCACATACTAAGACGGACCCTTGTTGAGAGAGGTAATATTTTGGGTGTATTTATACACACTGAGATGCTATCAATAAGTTTATCGTATTTCCATGTCCTTTTTCCTATTGTCAAACATTAATTACTAGATCTTTTTCATGGCTGACAGATATTTTTCTACAGGTGTCTTGGGACTTTATGGAGGGCTTGCTAGCAAAATTGCTTGTTCTGCACCAATTTCAGCTATTTATACCTTAACTTACGAAATAGTAAAGGGAACACTTCTTCCTACTTTGCCGAAGGTGATTTCAGTTTTATTTTGCAATTGATATCCAACTAGTGTATTATTCATACACACTTTAATCTTATACTATGTTATTACATTGACATCTCTTCAGGACTACCATTCCATTGCTCATTGTGCTGCGGGTGGTTGTTCTAGTATTGCAACATCCTTTGTTTTTACACCAAGCGAATGCATAAAACAACAGATGCAAGTGGGTTCACAGTATCAGAATTGCTGGTATTTATAATTTCCATGCCTCTCCTTGAGTTATTCATTCGTTTTCTTTCTTTATTTAGAAGCTCTTGTTTTTTGCTGATAAATAAGAAGAAGTGACAAGAACATATTAATTTATCACCCCTAGTTCTGCATCCTGACAGTAACCTGCCCTTTATATTAAAAAATGACTATAACCTGTCTCCACGTTGCTTGTTGAAATTATTTGGCACCATTGCCCATAGTTCACCACTCTTCATGCTCTAATTAGAGTTTCATGCCACCAGGAAGGCTTTAGTTGGATGTCTTCAAAGGGGTGGCATTCCTTCATTATATGCTGGATGGGGGGCTGTTCTTTGCAGAAATATTCCACATTCTATAGTAAAGGTATCTTTACAAAGAATTACAATCTGTTCCCTAGTCCCATATTTTAATTCTACATCTGCTTTGCTGTTTCATTTTGGTGTTCACTTCTTTTGGAACCTGCAGTTTTATGCGTACGAGTCTGAAGCAGTTTCTGTTGAATGCATCACCTGCTAATGCTAAACTCACTTCTGGCCAGACGGTTAGTTCCTGAACCTCAACGTGTTAAACCATCTTATTTATGTGTTTCGTATTTTCAATATTGAACTGGTACTGTTTGGCCTGTTCCCATCACTAAATTCAGTTTTCCAATGATGCTACTTCCTTAGATGTAAATGATAATACTGAAGGTCAAGCATAATTCAACTACACATTCAGAATTTTAGTGTGGTAAACTCCCTTTTTTCTTTGCATTGCAGCTCTTTTGTGGAGGTTTTGCAGGATCAACTGCTGCTCTGTTTACAAATCCGTTCGATGTTGTGAAGACACGATTACAGTTACAGGTGCAACGCATGCCATAAATTTGGCGAACCCTTTTTACTGAGATAATAATATGCTTATGCCACACCCCAGTCTGTATATATCAATACAAGTAACTTCCAGTTAAAGTTTTATCTATTTTTATTGGTTATTTAATGAGAAGTTCACCTAACTACACCAAACTCCCGCATAAAGTTTAATTTACAACCCTGAACCCTAAAACCATCTAATTGCAGTCTCAAACTATCGATACAGTCCACCTAGTCTCAGATGATTCCATAATGACATGGATGCCATCAGTCTGAAGTGGATGCAATTATTTTGACTATATGAGATCCACACTTTGACACCTTGAATTCCATTACGAGCAGATAATTCTGCAGGAACAGGTAACTTGGCTTTTACTATGAGTCTATGAGATAGAGAAGCATTACCTAGAGTTCATGGCTCACTAAACGCCTCGAGGGGCAAGTCGTTTCTTGAAGGGGAAGGGAGTGTCTAGATCTGAGAATCAGAGTAGGTTTGTTCAGATTTTGTTTCTATTTGGAGTAGGGAAGAAGGTTCTTCTGGATCTGGGCTAATAAACAAAATAAGAATCTGATAAAATTGTACATCAAACCACAATTTCTTAGGTCAACTCCAGCTTTTCTAGGCAGAGATAGTATAGCCTTTATTGCACATTTGTGTTTGTAGGAAGATTCCTCGTTTTCAAATAAAGTCTATTTGGAGCTTCTTCCAGTTGTCCTCCATGTCAATCCATGAACAGCCGCACACTATGACAAACAAACAATCAAGAACAAAATTCATCATCTGGATAACAAAATACAGCAATTTTGTTATAAATGGATGAAATTTGTTACAAACGGATACAAAACCCGGAGTTGATACATGGCAGTGAGGTTGTGGCCACGTGGCATCCACGACACCAAATACCATTTGCAAAACCGCCAGAGGGTGAAAAGTGGACTTTTTCATTAGTTTGAGGTTGTATTCCAACGAGTTTAGAGTTCTAGATTGAAAATAAGCCTTTTCCAGAGTCCAAGGTCAAAAACGAAAACTGGACCTTTTTTAATTTAATTATAATGAAACTTGGTGAGATGGAAAATCACGCTTAGATCTTTTGTTTTTTCATCACTTATGATGGCTTGTTTACCTTCAATTCTTCAAATCAACAGTGAACTAATAGTTTCTGCAGGACTAATTCTGAATTGATTCATGTTCATTAGGCACTCAGCCCTGTTAGAAAGTATGAAGGGGTTCTTCATGCCCTTACGCACATTTTTGAGCAAGAAGGGTTACGAGGTCTTTACAGGTACGATCATTTATACACGATACTATAGACTTACCATGTTACTGGGTGTAAATTCGTACTCGTCTGTGCCATTCTTACTGCAAGCATGCAAATTATCACTCGACATCTTTGTTTTCCAGGGGTTTAAGTCCAAGGTTGCTTATGTATGTATCCCAAGGGGCGCTATTTTTTACATCCTACGAGTTTCTTAAAACAATTATGTTTCCTGAACAAGAGCATCAGGCAAGCAATGTTTGATCGTAGAAGGGGAGAACTCGTGGCAGCCCCAGTGGAATTTCTGGGTCGATCCCATGAGCTAACATCTGGGATGGCCTGAGTAAAGAATTTGTTGTAGTTTTGTGGTTACAAACCATCCTTCGAAGGTCTTGTAACAAACTAGTGTACATCATTTTTGGATCGTAGCCATTAGACAACCACACTTGGTATTTAACCTTCTTCTAGTAGAAACACAACATGTAGTCAACATGAATTTTGTATCATGAGCAAACTTGAGATGTAAATTTCCTTGCGGGAGGACGTGTGAATATGAGTGTATCCTGGTTTTGCGTTCTTACAGGGTCGTTAATATTTCATCTGTGCAACTCCCAGTTATTTTAAATGAAAACTTTATAGGAGATAAAAACAGTGTAAATAGGAGCTCGAATTCGCGGCTCTGATGTGCAGCGTTTAAAGTAGTAAAGCACTGTATTCCACTAACTCCCATGTTGTTATAAATCCGAAATTGAGAGCGAACTATCAAGTCTGTCTATTCATTTTAGAATCTGTGCAATCCATTCAGTAGAGAGTAGTGTGTATTTGGGTGACCATAAACGATGAAATTTTTCCTTGTTTGGTGTCAGATTCTTCAGATTGATTCAAATGTTCAATCGCGAGGACCGTGGCTCCGGAATTTTGGTGCCAGATTCTTCAGATCGTTTCAAATGTTCAATTGCGAGGACTGTGCCTCCGGAATTTTGGTGTTAGATTCTCAGATCAATTCAAATGTTCAATTGCGAGGACTATGGCTTTGGGGTGCCGGTCCTTAGGGGCATGTGCACGAAAACTTTCCGGCTGTTATCGGTGCAATAGCGACACGTCGGTGGCTCATTCTGACGACAGCAATCGTCGTTCTGTAGTCTAGGGATTTCGTAATTGTTATTACGTTTGGGATGCTTGATAATCCGGTAACTTTTTCAGTAGATCCGAGCCATTTTCGGCAAAAAGGAAGTAGATGATGAGATATCTCTTAGTGGCTTTTCGCAACAATGAAAATGACATCTCTTGGTGGCTTCAAATGACACGCTAGCTGATCCAGTTAGATCGTTTAGAAAGCTGTCATTGGCAGCAAAGAGCAAACTATTCTTCATCCATGCTTGGAACCGCATCATCAACCATCAATGCCCTTACACTTCCTTGGTTTCTCGCGTTACTCAGCTAGCCAATCCAACACCTAGCAGGCTAGCACAATATTCCGAAAGTAGTCCCATGCATGCACTGCCATCCAGCAAAAGTACTAGTTCATTCCTCCACTCTAAATACTTGTACATCCATTCATCCACGATATATAGACTTAGCATGACCTCGATTACTACCAAGAGTAACTACAAGAGAGAAAAGATTGGAAGGTAACAACAACAACAACAACAACAACAATACCACCACATACGTACGCCGGGCCGAAACTACGTACAGACAGCGACGAGTTATAGCTCTCCTAAGAAGAACAGGAAGCTACCGACGACGGCCTCCACGGTCCAGCGGGAGCGAACCTGGCCGTGAAGTCGGGCTCGCACTCGCCGGGGCGGCTACCGTCGTCGAAGTTCTGGGCGTAGCTGAGCGCGTCGTAGTTGAGCTTGAGCCCACCGGCTCCGGCTCCGTCTACGAGCGCGTACGCCGTCCGCCGGTGCCTTCGCCTGAGCCCGCTCCACAGCGCCGACATGCACCACGACGCGATGGCCGCGCTGGTGCTGCGCCACGCCTCCAGCACGGCCACCATCGCGACCTCCCGCTCCCTCCCCATCGCCTCCTCCCTCCTCAGCCCTCGGTCGGCCTGGAGCAAGCAGCTGCTGCCAGCCTGAGCCTGAGCCTGGTGGTGCACCTGGTGCTTGATGGGAGAGCTAGCTAGGAATGCTGGCTGGCTAGCACGGCGCGGTGCGGAGAATATAAAAGTTCTTCCGGGCAGGCGTAAAAGGCCGGCGAAGATCTTGCCGCGTCTCGAAAATGGGAATGGAGATAGAAATCCTGCCTATGTGTCAGGAGCTCGGGATAAAAGCGCACGGAAGATATTTTTGTGCTCGTGAAGGAGAAAAGATCAGGCAGGCACAGAGACGTAGCGAGAAACAGCGCTATAGCTAGCGTTTATCCCGTGATGTAACATTTGTGGATCCTGGCTGGCTGGCTGCTTCAGGTCGGCACAGCACAGCACGGCACTGAAAAGTACCTGCATTTTGTTTTCTTGTTTTGTGCTGCTAGTAGATGAAAAAGAGCATTTCCACGCCGGAAAGGAAAGATCTTTATCGGATACCGCACTCGCCGGATAAAGTCCCATAACCAGTTTTGCGTTTGTATCTTCTCAAAAAAAAAAAAAAAAAGAGACTAGTTTGCGTTTCTTCAAAACGTGGTGAACATTCGTTTCCCACACCAGGCGCACGCCACCGTCACCATGCCTATGACGGTAGGGGCAGGAAGGAGGAGGAGGAAGACATGGGCGACCGCGGACAATGGTGTTGGAAAATACGGTCAATGTATACACGGTAAAACGATCCAAACAAGGCAGTGTATACAAACATTGTATGAGAAAACACATGAACGCACTAGGCAGTGCAGATACTTGGATCGGATATACATATCGTTGATGAACGATGTGGTTCATTTTAGGGAGCGTGGCCCAGTTTTCTATGAAAATATAAGTTAGCCATGCTGTTAAACTTCATATCAACATGTACTTTTTCCTACTTCCTACTCTAGCTCTAGCCCAACTATATATAAGGTTCCCTAGATCATGGATGGTTTGCAAATTCCAGAAAATTAGAAAATTTTGTGTCCTACTGAAACAAGACACGATAGAAGATGCAGATGATCATTTCATTTGATACACTTTGCAGGTTAGGGTTCCCCATACATTTGAGTTGTCTCAAAAATATTTATAAACACGGGACACAAAACAGTTCTGCAATCTTTAGCCAGGTTCTGAAAGGGTGGTTTACAGGAAAGTGCGATAAATTTGTGTCATTTAAAAATAAATTAAGGAGCCTGTTTATCCTTGGATTTAGACCTGGCAATCGATCTCCCTGTGTTAGCATGGAGTCAATCACACTGAGCTCTTGCTTAGCATGCTTGCTAGTTCTCTGGATGATATAGAGAAAGTCACATTGTAATTTAATTTCTTAGATTTCGCGCATGTTAAAGAATAAACCTGAGGGTTCTCATCGTTGCTAGTTCTTTGGATGATATAGAGAAAGGCTGATTTTGTTTCATCGTTGCATGGATTAAATGATCAGCTGAAAACAGTTTTGTAGGACGCTTTTCTATCCTTATCATTTGGAATGACAATAAACATCAGGTTACAGCTTCTGTTAAAATACTTTTAAGGTGTCCAATCCATACTAGGGCTGCCGGTAGTAAAGGTGTGTTTGCCAAAAAAAACATAGATAGTACCTGTGCTACATATGCAGCTTCCTAATCCAATAAGATATGGTTAACTTGCTGGGATCTTGAAGTTACAGTGTCAACTCAGATCCGTTAAGCCATCCATTGAGGAATACAAAAGGATATCAAGTATGCTAGATAATGGACAAGAAGTTTCCCCAATTATAATACCATCTGTCAAAACCCAAAAAGAAAATAATCATTGAGAAATGACCCATCACATCAGAAGGTTCCTCAGACATGCCATTGACTGAACTATTCTGTTCTCTGCCTCAACAAGGACATCTTCCACTAAGAAAAGTGAGAAATAACCATCTACTGTAGCTCTATTCAGCTGCATAATGATTGTAAACAAGCAGATTTCTTTACCCTCTATGCATAGTACAGAAAGGTAAGTGCACAATATCACATCACTGATAAAGATAAAAAAATACTTAAAAACAATGCAGAATAAATATCGCGACTTGAATAATTACTTAAAAACAATGGATAACAAGTTGCATGTTAAAGACAATTGAAATGAGATGCAGATAGATAAAGTGTCAAATTTAGCCCTCGTGAGGAGCTAACAAAGTGACCTGGATAATGACCCATCAGAGGGTTCCTCAGAAATCATGTATGCTAACCAGATGTTCAAAGCCACAAATGGCACACCTCTGAACACAAACAGATAGGAAGAACAAAATGAAGTAGACATAGGAGCTAAGAGCCTGAGACATGTCCAAGCCAGTCCACAAAACAAGACAATTAGGCTCATACCCAACAACTGGTATTTGTGAAGTACTTCCACTCCAAGCACACGAAAGCTGCAGCGACTCTCAGTGACCACCTGCCGACATTTCCACAAAACAGGGAACATAAGGTGCACCAACCAGTAATTCTCCAGAAGTGCAGATAACATCGACTTTCCCAGTATCCATATCATACGACACTGTCATCTTCTTGTTGTCGGTGAGGAAAACCAAATTACAATCTGGATGGATCGGAATCATGCTATAGCACGCTTCGTCTTTCTCAGGCTGCCTCCCGAAGAGTTCGGATATCTCAACAGTGTGCTTCAGGGTCCACTTTCCACCAGCATAATCCTCAAGAACCCAAACACGGAGTTCAGGATCCTTATCGTTATCTATCAGCCAAGCATGCAAGGTGCCCTGAGAATGCCCAATGGAAACAACCTCGCGGCAGTCCTCCATGCCATCCTCAATTTCCCTCCAAGTCTTCCCCTCCATGTCGACAGTGACTATTGTACCATGATGGGTAGTCAGATGCATGGTGCCATTCAGGAAGGCGCACGCCGTGCCACCAAGAAGAACGGTTTTGTAACCCCACTCGTTCTCGACGGAAGTCCACCGCCTAGTCTCCGACGAGAAGATGGCCACCTGCGCGAACTCGCCAAATCAATTGCTCAGGGGCGCAAACACGACGAAGCGGGACGGAGCGGCGGCATCGAAGCCCAGGAAGAGATCGTTCACGTCGTAGATCACAGGGACGCCGTCCACCGCGTCCGGCAGAACAATGAGGGTCAGCACAGTCCACTCCCCGGTGGCGGGATTGCACACGGCGTACCCGAATTTCTTCTTGTTCCGGCCTTTGTACGACTCCCAGCACCTGCAGAGGAGGAGGCCGCCGCAGCACTGCTGGATCTCGACGCGCTCGTAGCGCCCTCGCAGGAAAGGGAGCGACGGGTCGACCAGAGGGGCGCCTCTCCCGGAGAGGTTGCGGAAGCTGAGGCCGCAGCTGCTCCTGTTGTAGAAGAAGCCGGACAGGGTCTGCGGGCACCTCCTGCGGACGTCCGGGTCGGAGCAGAGCGCGAGCCACGGCTTGGAGACGCACTTGAAGCGGCAGAGCGACCTGTAGGGCACCCGCGACAGGATCTCGACGAGGGCGTTGTCCGGGATCTCCGGCGAGGGCTGCTGCTGCCCCTGCTTCTGCTTCTTCTTCATCTACGGTACGACGGAGGAGACGGTTCGTTTCGGCTGCCTTCGGGTTGGACTCCGGATTGGAGGAAGGGAAGAGGAGGGGAACATGCATACATACCTCGAGCGCTGCTTCGGGGAAGGGGAATGGTGGCGCGGAATGGGGAGGGGCGTCCTCGTCGAGGCCACGGCGGCCGGTCGCCGGCAGGTGGCCCTGCTCCGTGCAGCCATGCTCGCCTCCTCCTCCTCCTCCTCCTGACGTCATCGACTACTCAGGGCTCGCGGATCGGTGCCTTGAGGCGATCGACCGTCGTCGCCGGGAGTCGAGGAGTCGAGGGTTTGGGATTTGGGAAGGAGAGGAGGGCGGCGGCTGTATCGTTCGTGTGAATGTGAACCCCTGGCCCTGAGAATGCGGTTAGGGCGTGTTTGGTGCGCTGCACGGCCCACACGGGCACGGCCAGCCCGTGGCACGTTTATCACGTTTGGGCCCGCACGAAAGGGTCGACCGAGATGGCCCGGCCCATCTGCGCAGCAGGCAACAAGCTCTTTTCTCTGTTTTTTGTTTTCTGTTTCATTTTGTTGCTTTATTTTTTACTATTGTTTATACTTTAGAATATTCTAAATATATATTACAAAAAACACTCTTCAAAAAATATTTGGAAAATTTTGAACAAGTATTTGAAAAATGTTGGACAAATATTTGAAAAATGTGGAACAAGTAATTGAAAATATTAATCAAGCATTCGGAAAAATGTTGAATGTGTATAGAAAAATTGTTGATCATGTATTAAAAAATATATAATTTTTTTTATCATGTACTTAAAAATATTAACCAAGCATTTTGAAACAAATGTTGAGCAAGTATTTGGGAAATGTTGAATGTGTATAGAAACATTGTTGATCATGTATTAAAAAATGATGATTTTTTTATCATGTATATAAAAATATTAATCAAGAAAGTTGACCAAAATGTTGAACAAATATTTGAAAAATATTAATCAATCATTTGGGAAATGTTAAATGTGTATATAGAAAATGTTGACCATGTATTACAAAATGATGAAAAAATTGATCATGTATATAAAAATGTTAATCAAGCATTTGGAAAAAATATTGAACAAGTATTTAAAAAATGTTAATCAAGAATTAGGAAATTGTCAAATGTGTATAGAAAAATGTTGACCATGTATTATAAAATGATGAATTTTTTCGATCATGTTGATCATGTAGAAAAATGCTATCGGATGGCGGACTCACATCCACGCCCCTATCGCATCCTCGTCGATAGCAACACCATCGAAGACTGGTGGGTGGTCGGCCTCGCCCGGTCCGACATTGACCTGATGTCGGCAATCCGGGCACCGTCCCCCATCTACAACACGCCGCGGGTAGCGACCATTGACCCACCGGTCAATGCGGCTCTTGCTTTGACTCCGGAGGTAAACATTTGGGGTGCGTCGACAAAGGGAAGCCCGTCGGTTGCGACGACGGCGGTTGTGACCGGTAGTTTTTTTTTACCCTTTGTTGAACTCCACATTGGAGGAAGGAAAGAGGAGGGGAACATACCTCGAGCGTTGCTTCGGGGAAGGGGGATGATGGAGGGCGATGGGGAGGAGCGTTCTCGTCGCAGCCACAACGGACGGTCGCCCGCAGGTGGCCCTGCTCCGTGCAACCATGCTCGTCTCCTCCTCTTGACATCATCGCATACTTTGGGCTCGCAGATCCATGCCTTGAGGTGATAAACCATTGTCGCTACGGCTCGCCGATAGTCCGTGACTTAAGGGTTTGGGAAGGAGAGGAGGGTGGCGACTATATCCGTTTGTGTGAATGTGAACCCATGAGAAGGTGGTTTAGAGAAACTCTAGAGAGCCCATATATTTCCGACCCGCAAAAAGCTTATACGGGCGGCCCGTAAAAATATGCGTGATACCGTGAGGGCTCCTGTGGAACATATAGTGTAAAATTTGTACCGTAACTTTTTTGCAGTACGGGTTTCACAATATTTGTTTTGTGCCTTCAAAGCCCCCCACCACCGTTGTCGAATGCAAAATCTTCTCCAAAACCACCACCACCATTACCACCTCCAAACCCACCACCACCACCTCCAAACCCACCACCATTTACCACCTCCAAACCCACCACCACCATTACCACCTCCAAACCCACCACCCCCACCTCCAAACCCACCACCATTTACCACCTCCAAACCCACCACCAACACCGCCACCTCCAAACCCACCATTGCCGAAAGTAAAACCACCACCGGCCATAAGGTTTTGCAACTCCATCCTCCTTCGGCACAAAATCTCCATCATTTTCATCTCCGAAAATTCTCTTTTCATTAGATCCATGCCCTCCGGATTCATCATCAAGAAGCAATCCTCCTTGGCAGTCTTCTCATCCCTCCTCCTTGCTCCTCTAAAGTGATATTGCGCTCCTCAAAGGCACACCTTCTCACCCACTTTTCCTCTTAGTGTTTGTTTTTCTTCTCAGTCAATTCAACTTTGGTTGCCAAATGCTTGGCCAACAAAGTTTCTTTGATCTTCACCGCATCGCCAATTTGCTCCCTCAATGAAATAGCCTCGGCCTACCTCTTCACCCTCTCCTTCTCCTTCCTATTTCCATCTGGCTTGCCGTTGTTTCTTCCTCCCCTTGGTGCAGCATCACTATCTTCATCGTCCTCCAAGTTAACAAGGGAGCCTTTCTTTGTAGGAGCTTCCTTTTCCCTCAACTTCCACTTCTCACTATCCTTAAGTAAGAGCCAACAATGTCCAAGCGTGAATGACCTACCCTTGAAACCCGGGATTGCTTGAACAATTCATTGGCAGTGCGATCCTACATCATTAGAAAAGATGCAATGGCAAGATGTATTAGTCATTAACAAATCATGAACTATGAGATACAAATGAACTACTCATGTAGTCGTCGATAGTGGATCCACTAGGAGGGGCATTTCTCACATGGGTCAAACACCCACTCCGACAGCTGCATGTTTTCTTGATAGTTATCCATCAGCCTTGAATTTATTTCAAGGAATGTCCAAAGGGAATCGGCACAAGCTTGTGATATTTGTCTTCAATCGGTTCCAATACTTCTTGCCATTTTGACCCTTGCCGGGCACCGCATCGAGAGACACACTCTCCCATGCTCGAATCAAGCAAGCGTCTTCCACCCCGGTGTAGTTTTTGGTCCTTCTCCCGAAATTGGCTTGGCTAGCATCAAACTCCTCCTCATCAATCTCCTGCACTTCATTGTGGTCGTCACCCCTCTCCTCCACCTTCGGATTTGGCTCGGTTTGCAGATGCATTCCCGGTTCAAAATCATCAATTGGCGCACTAAAGTCCATCGCGTTCTCCTCGAAAAACTTGGTATATGTTGGATCAATATAGTAGCTACAAAATCAGATGACCTTAAGAATCCGTTGCAAAGTTCAATCAAAGTTGACCAGAGCAAAATGATTTTTTTAACCTCTCCGGCATTTCACCGGCACGTTGCGGGTGAAGGAGGGCACCAGCCTTGCGTCGCCACCGCCTTCTTCTTGGGGCTCTTCGCCCGCGTCTCTGGACGGCCACCGGAGAAGATGAAGGAGGCGACTGCGGGAGGGACAAGGGGACAATGAGGCGTCGATGATGCGGCGGCAGAAGCTTGTGTGGCGGTGGCCACGGCTCGTTGGATGACGTGGCTACCCTTTCGCTTTAGTTTCTCGACGGTGGCTGAAGAAAGAGGTGCGGCAACATTCCCCATGGGCATGGCGTGGACGGCAAGATGAGGAGGCCCCGATTGGGCCGGCGGCAGTTGGTATCTGATATTAGTAAGGTTTTCTATTTATATGTAATACAAAGTTTACAGGAAATCTATGTCAACCAATGAAGATTGCAGCAGATACATGGTGAGTGAGGAAGAAGCAGCACATGGGAAGGAGTGGGAATGGGGAGCTCTTCTATGCAGGCATGTTAATTTGGCCACTACATGTCGTTATTTCTCAAAAAACTAATAGTATATATGTATGTTAAAGTTGTGACGTCTTCTTGGACGGTATATTAATCTAAAAGTGCGTTGTTTCATGGTTTAGAATTCATGCAACGTATGTTTAGTGTTTCACTTCTATGAATTTCTAGCATATATGCTTGTACTGTAAGTTAACATTTTCAGAAGATTGTTGATCCTGTTCTATAATAATATTGTAATAATCATGTAAAAGTTCTCACCTTTATATTGTTTTAGCTTAAAAATCTTAAACGGTTATTTATAATTGGTTGCCCGTTGTTTGACATGTGATTGTTTTGCGAACCAACATATAGTTGGATGGTTACGTGGACAGTGGTATCCCCAGACCACCAGGGTTCAAATCCTGGTGCTCGTATTTATCCTAAATTTTCACGATGCGCGTTCAGTGGGTAGAGACGTTCCAGTCCTACAGTTGGGGGGGGGGGATTCTTTGTTAACACAATAAATTTGGAGCAAATACGACACTAGTTCATCCAGCTGATAACACACAAATTAATTCAGACACTGTGGATAGCAAACACGCATCTAATATGACATTGCAACTACTACGAAGAAAAGGTAGACCTAGTCATGGATCCGGTCGTACTCTGTAGAGGGCTGGGTTTGATAATTAATCACCCATTTGTCGATGTCTTCGTAGTACTCCTTATTGGTTTTCATACAACTGAACATCTTTTGGAAAGCGTCGGAGCAGAATTGGGGATCCATGCTCGCAGCATCTTTCGCGCAATAAGCCTTGACGCTCGCAACTCCTCCTCATTGATACGTCTCCATCGTATCTACTTTTCCAAACTCTTTTGCCCTTGTTTTGGACTCTAATTTGCATGATTTGAATGGAACTAACCCGGACTAACGCTGTTTTCAGCAGAATTGCCTTGGTGTTATTTTTGTGCAGAAATAAAAGTTCTCGGATTGACCTGAAAATTTACGGAGAATATTTTTGGAATTAATAAAAAATACTGGCGAAAGAATCAACCGGAGGGGGTCCACCACCTGGCCACAAGCCAGGGGGGCGCCCCCCCTAGGGCGCGCCCCCCTGTCTTGTGGGCCCCCTGGAGATCCGCCGACCTCAACTCCAACTCTATATATTCCTATTCGGGGAGAAAAAAATAAGAGAGAAGAGTTCATCGCGTTTCACGATATGGAGCCGCCGCCACTTCCTGTTCTTCCTCGGGAGGGCAGATCTGGAGTCTGATTTGGGCTCCGGAGAGGGGAAATCGACGCCGTCGTCATCACCAACCATCCTTCATCACCAATTTCATGATGCTCTCCGCCGTTCGTGAGTAATTCCATCGTAGGCTTGCTGGACGGTGGTGGGTTGGATGAGATCTACCATGTAATCGAGTTAGTTTTGTTAGGGTTTGATCCCTAGTATCCACTATGTTCTGAGATTGATGTTGCTATGACTTTGCTATGCTTAATGCTTGTCACTAGGGCCCGAGTGCCATGATTTCAGATCTGAACCTATTATGTTTTCATGAATATATATGTGTTCTTGATCCTATTTTGCAAGTTGTAGACACCTATTACGAGTTATGATCCGCATCCCCTAGGGTGGCAATAACTGGGATTCTTTCCGGTGATTACCGTAGTTTGAGGAGTTCATGTATTCACTAAGTGCTAATGCTTTGGTCCGGTTCTGTATTAAAAGGAGGCTTTAATATCCCTTAGTTTCCATTAGGACCCCGCTGCCACGGGAGGGTAGGACAAAAGATGTCATGCAAGTTCTTTTCCATAAGCACGTATGACTATATATGGAATACATGCCTACATTACATTGATGAATTGGAGCTAGTTCTGTATCACCCTATGTTATAACCGTTGCATGATGAATGCTATCCGACATAATTATCCATCACTGATCCATTGCCTACGAGCTTTTCACATATTGATCTTTGCTAAGTTACTTTTCCGTTGCTACTGTTACAATCACTACAAAACTGCTACTGTCACTTTTGCCACCGTTACCGTTACTTCCATACTACTTTGCTACTAAATACTTTGCTGCAGATATTAAGTCTTTCAGGTGTGGTTGAATTGACAACTCAGCTGCTAATACTCGAGAATATTCTTTGGCTCCCCTTGTGTCGAATCAATAAATTTGGGTTGAATACTCTACCCTCGAAAACTGTTGCGATCCCCTATACTTGTGGGTTATCAAGACCTTTTTCTGGTGCCGTTGCCGGGGAGCATAGCTCTATTCTCCGAGTCACTTGGGATTTATATCTGTTGATCACTATGAAGAATCTGAAAGACCCAAAAACCAAGATCTATCCCTCTACTACGACGGGAGGTAAGGAACTGCCATCTAGCTCTGCACTTGATTCACCTTCTGTTATGAGTAAATTTGCGACACCACCGCCTGCTAGTAATTCTGATATGTCGCAAGTAATTGATGATGCCACTTCTGCTATGCATGATGCTTATGATGATACTTTGCTTGATAATACTGTGCCACTGGGTGAATTTCTTGATGAACAAATTGCTAGAGTGAATGCTGAATCTGATGAAATTATTGAGACTGAACACTATGGGACACCTGCTAGACCTAGATCTCCTAGATATGAATTGCCAAATATACCTAAGGGTTATGTTATGGAAGGAGAGGTAGCTAGGGACTTTCTTGCTTGTAAGGATAGAGATGATCTTAAGAAATTGCTATGCAAGTGGAAGGAAAAATCTTTGAATGCTAGAATGCAATATGATCCCACATTTGCTACTTCACCTATCTTTGTTACTGATAAGGATTATGAATTCTCTGTCGATCCTGAGTTAATTACTTTGGTTGAATCTGATCCTTTCCATGGTTATGAATCTGAAACTGTTGTGGCACATCTTACTAAATTGAATGATATAGCCACCCTATTTACTCATGAGGAAAAAAATCGCTATTACTATATTCTTAAGTTGTTTCCTTTCTCATTAAAGGGTGATGCTAAGATATGGTTTAATTCTCTTGCTCCTGGTTGTGTGCGTAGTCCCCAGGATATGATATATTACTTCTCTGAAAAATATTTTCCTGCCCATAAGAAACAAGCCGCCTTGCAGGAAATATTTAACTTTGTGCAAATTGAAGAAGAGAGTCTCCCACGAGCTTGGGGGAGGCTTCTCCAATTACTTAATGCTTTGCCTGATCATCCTCTCAAGAAAAACGAAATACTTGATATTTTTTATAATGGACTAACCGATGCTTCTAGGGACCACCTAGATAGTTGTGCTGGTTGTGTTTTCAGGGAACGAACTGTTGAACAAGCTGAACTACTATTGAATAATATATTGAGCAATGATAATGATTGGACTATTCCCGAACCACCTTCAAAGCCAACTCCGAAGAAAAGAGATATTCTATTTCTCAGTCCTGAAGATATGCAAGAGGCAAATAAATCTATGAAAGAAAAAAGTATTAAAGCTAAAGATGTTAAGAATCTACCACCTATTGAAGAAATACATGGTCTTGATAACCCGACACAGGTAGTAGAGGTAAATTCTCTCCGTAGATTTGATGAAGGTGATATTCCTTATAATAAGTCTGCTAGCCAATGCTTGGATGAGTTTGATAACTTTATTGTTAAGCAAGAAAATTTCAATGCTTATGTTAGTAGACAATTGAAACACAATGCTTACATGCTTGATCGCTTAGGTGATTATATGAGTAGAACTATCAATGATCTTAAGCTTATTAGTAAACATGCTTCCATGGTAACTACTCAAGTAGAACAAGTACTTAAGGCACAAAATGATTTGCTTAATTAGATGAATGGTAAGAACAATGATCATTCTGTTAGAGTTGTGACTAGAGGTGGTAAAATGACTCAGGAACCTTTATATCCTGAGGGCCATCCTAAGAGAATTGAGCAAGATTCTCAGAGAATTAATTCTGATGCACCTAATCGTCCTAGTAATAAAGGGAAAAAGAATGACGATAGGACTTTGCATGCTGCTAGTGAACCTGTTATAGATACTCATGAAAACCCAAATGATATTTCTATTTCTGATGCTGAGACACAATCTGGTAATGAACATGAGCCTAGTGATAATATTAATGATGATGTTCATGTTGATGCTCAACCTAGTAATGATAATGATGTGGAGATTGAACCTGTTGTTGATCTTGATAACCCACAACCTAAGAACAAAAGATATGATAAAAGAGACTTTGTTGCTAGGAAGCATGGTAAAGTAAGATAGCCTTGGGTTCAGAAGCCCATGCCCTTTCCTCCTAAGCCATCCAAGAAAAAGGATGATGAGGACTTTGAGCGCTTTGTTAAAATGCTTAGACCTGTCTTTTTGCGTATGCGCTTGACTGATATTCTGAAAATGTCTCCTTATGCTAAGTATATGAAAGATATTGTGACAAATAAGAGGAAGATACCGGAAGCTGAAATTTCCACCATGCTTGCTAATTATACCTTTAAGGGTGGAATACCAAAGAAACTAGGAGATCCCGGAGTACCTACTATACCATGCTCTATTAAAAGAAATTATGTTAAAACTGCTTTATGTGATCTTGGAGCTGGTGTTAGTGTTATGCCTTTCTCTTTATATCGTAGACTTGATTTGAATAAGTTGACACCTACTGAAATCTCTTTGCAAATGGCTGATAAACCAACTGCTTTACCCATCGGTATTTGTGAGGATGTGCTTGTTGTAGTTGCAAATGTTACTATCCTAACGGACTTTGTTATTCTTGATATTCCTGAGGACGACAGTATGTCGATCATCCTTGGTAGACCATTTTTGAATACTGCAGGGGCTGTTATTGATTGCAACAAGGGCAATGTCACTTTTCATGTTAATGGTAATGAGCATACGGTACACTTTCCGAAGAAACAACCTCAAGTTCATAGTATCAACTCCATTGAAAAAATTTCAATGATTATTATTGGAGATTTTGAATTCCCTCTCCCTATTGCCAAAAAGAATTATGATATACTTATTGTTGGGGACATGCTTATCCCCATTGAGGTAACCTAGTGTTATTCGAAAATTCTCCGGTTCCGTGTCATTCGAAAAAAGTTTGTCAATAAGACTTGATCAACCTTATTGATGGATTCTTTTTGATGAGCATGAGATGGATGAATTTAGAAAGCACAACCTTCTGCACCCAACTTTTACTTTCTGTTATTTAGAATAAATTAAGTAAAATTGCTATTATTTTTTTCTGTTTTCTGTTTTTATCCGTGCAATAAAAAAGTGACCTGAAAATAAAAGTTCTCCAAATGGCCTGAAAATGTAGTATGATTTTTTCTGGAATATTTAAGAATTTTTGGCACTGAGAACACATCAGGGGGCTACACCAGTGGGCCACAAGCCTGCAGGGCGCGCCCACCCCCCTAGACGCGCCCCCTGGCTTGTGGGTCCCACGTAGGCCCCCCCTCACTTATTCCAGCCACCATCCACTTCGTCTTCCTCCAGAAAAAAATCCCACCATCGCTCAAACCCGTGTTCTAGCTCATTTTGCTGCCATTTTCGATCTCCTTGTGCAAAGCTCCATTTGCAAAACTGTTTTGAGGGATTGTTCATCGGTATGTGACTCCTCCAATGGTCCAATTAGTTTTTGTTCTAGTGCTTTATATATTGCAAATTTTTGCTGCTGTGGTGACCTTGTTCTTGAGCTTGCATGTCAAATTTGTATGGTCCCAAGTAGTTTTGATGCATGATATAGCCTCTAGGCACTCATGGGAGTAGTTGCTATGAGTTTTGTTGAGTTTTGTTCACCTTTACTTTGAGTCACTAAAAATTTCAGAAATTTTTCAGAGAAAGAAAGATGTTGAGGAGAATATACCAAGGTGGTTCCTCAAGCAAGAAGACCCCGAGACTCGCGATACGTGAGCCTGACTTTGAACCACCGAGGGAAGCTCAAGTGCGGCCTTGTGAATGGCCGTCGAATCAATTCATGGTTCAAGCCGGTTTCAAGGAAGAATTTTACGCGTACATACAAAATGTTAGCCTTGAAGATTTCATTTCAGACCAATGCAAGCAATATTATCAACTCACTGATTCCTTCGTGCGGAGGTTTGAATTTTCATCCAGGCGTAATAATCATTCTGTTCTATTTAATCTTTATGATGAATCATATACCATGGACCTGGAAGATTTTAATGATGCATGCAAAATCCCACAATGGGGCAGCCATAGTGGTCCTCACAAAACTGAATATAATGATTTCCTTGCCAGCATCACTGTGGGAGAAACTAGAAACATTACACAGGCTACCTTGGGGAGCATTCACTTTCCTGCTATACACTATTTTGCTCTCTTCATAGGTAGATGTATTAACGGTAAACATGATCATAGCCACCTTTGCGTACCTGATCTTAGTATTCTTAAGAGTGCGGTCATGGGCAATAGATGATATAACTTGGGGGCTATTATTGCTAGGAGGCTACATAAAAATGCTAAGGATGGAGATTTCTTTGGCGGGATTTACGCCACCCGTGTAGCTAATTATCTTGGGGTACCCATAAGGCGAAATGATATTGAGTTACCACCTGCTTTTCTTGATTATGAGTCTATGGTGCGCTACCAGTTTCTTGAGAGGAACGAACAGTCCCTCCTGTACCGACTAATTTTTGACAGACAGCGTGCTGTCCATATTACCCTTCCTGCTCCTGTCTTTAACTTTCAGGAAAAACGGAGACACTTTATAACCAGAGAGGAGGCAAATGAGTACGGGAGAGAGGCAGAAGCCGTTCAAGCGGTAGCCGCCGCGGCCCAGTACAACCCCAACTATGACTTCTGATATTATCCGGGCCAGCCATGGCCCTAGACCAACTTAGGCCAAAAGCCTAAGCTTGGGGGAGTACGTATTTCTCACCGACATTACATTCATGTTCACACACTCATTCCAGTTGTCGGTGCTTATACGTTTTCATTGTATCATCCATGGTATTTTATTTCTTCTTTCCGCTTTCTTCTTGAGTGTTTAATTAACCTTGAGAAAAATCCAAAAAAAAAAAATTAGTTCTAGCTTTACCTTTTAGTTTGTTAGGTTGTATCATTAAAAGAAAACCCAAAAAGATTTCTCGTTCTTCTTTTGCTTGTTGGAGCTTCCCCGTGTAAATAGTTTTTCCCGTTCTTGTTTCGAAATTTCTTTTCTTTGGGTCGTAAGGAGAAGGCCACGATGAAAATGTTGAGTGGCTCTCACATGCATTATTGTTTATCTCACAGAGAGCCCATATTACCTTGCCTTCTCCTTTGAGTTATTGTTTGCAGATTCCAGCTTAGTCCAATGCACGTGCACTCTCATTATTATTCACACTGTTCGGTCGTGCAAGTGAAATGCAATAATGACGATATATGATGAAGTGATTGATATGGAGAAAAGCTGGTATGAACTCGACCTATTTTGTTTTTGTAAATATGATTAGCTCATCGTTCTGGATTCAGCTCATTATGGATGGAACATGTTTGCAATGACAATTAGAGATTATAGTTATTCATGCCATGCTTAATTAGCTAAGAGTGTATAATGGTTTGTCTTGAGTGCCAACATGCATTTTAAAATGGTTGTGATGTAGTATGGTAGGATGGTATGCTCCTCTGAATGATTCAAGTGGCTTGACTTGGCACATGTTCACGCATGTAGTTGAAACAAAATCAACATAGCCTCCACGATATTTATGTTCATGGTGATTTATATCCTACTCATGCTTGCATTCAATGTTGGTTAATCTCAAAGCATGTTTATGACTATTGTCGCTCTCTAGTTGGTCGCTTCCCAGTCTCTTGCTAGCCTTCACTTGTACTAAGCGGGAATACTGCTTGTGCATCCACCTACATAAACCCAAAGTTGTTCCATATGAGTCCACCATACCTACCTACATGCGGTATTTACCTGCCGTTCCAAGTAAATTTGCATGTGCCAAACTCTAAACCTTCAAATAATATTCTGTTTTGCATGCCTAAATCGCTCATGTAGTAACTAGGGGCTGTCAGTATCTTCCATGCTAGGTGGGTTATTCTCACGATATGTGTTGATTCACTATCATTCACGAGAAAGTGGCTGGTATTTGGAATGCCCAGTTCCATGCTCAAAATCAAATCAAAATATAATGAAACAAAACTCCCCCAGGACTGTTGTTTGTATGGACGGTACCCATGGATTCGGCTCGCCGTGGAGTGTGATTGATTGGTGGAGGGGGAGTAAAAACTTTACTATTCTGTTTGGGAACCGCCTATAATGTATCTAGCATGGAAGATACCGAGATCTCTCGGTTGTTTTGTTGACAATGAAAGCATACCGCTCAGATTTATTATTCATCCCTGTTTTAAAAGCTCGAGCTCTGGCACCTCTGCAAATCAATGCTTCCCTCTGCGAAGGGCCTATCTACTTTACTTTACTGTTGATTCATCCTCTTCTTATAAAAAGCACCAGTTAGAGAGCACCACCGTCATTTGTATGCTTTGTTATTAATTGATATTGAGTATGATTGTGACTGGATCTCTTTTATCATGAATTACAATGTCTAGTCAGTCCTTGTTCTTTGGAGGTGCTCTGCATTTATGTTTTGCGGTCTCAGAAAGGGCTAGCGAGATACCATTATATCATATTGTATCATGATTGTTTTGATAAAATTGTTGTCATCCGAGATTTATTATTATTGCTCGCTAGTTGGTTATGCCATTGATATGAGTAAATGTGAGACCTAAATGTTATTGTGAATGTGGTTAGTCTATAACCCTTGCTGAAAATCTGAACAACAGTTAGACATATTTACAACAACAAGATCAAACAGAGTTTGTAAAAGTTTTTCTTTGTCACTTTCAGTTTGTCAACTGAATTGCTTGAGGACAAGCAATGGGTTAAGCTTGGGGGAGTTCATACGTCTCCATCGTATCTACTTTTCCAAACTCTTTTGCCCTTGTTTTGGACTCTAATTTGCATGATTTGAATGGAACTAACCCGGACTGACGCTGTTTTCAGCAGAATTGCCTTGGTGTTATTTTTGTGCAGAAATAAAAGTTCTCGGATTGACCTGAAAATTTATGGAGAATATTTTTGGAATCAATAAAAAATACTGGCGAAAGAATCAACCAGAGGGGGTCCACCACCTGGCCACAAGCCAGGGGGGCGCCCCCCTAGGGCGCGCCCCCCTGTCTTGTGGGCCCCTGGAGCTCCGCTGACCTCAACTCCAACTCTATATATTCCTATTCGGGGAGAAAAAAAATAAGAGAGAAGAGTTCATCGCGTTTCACGATACGGAGCCACCGCCACCTCCTGTTCTTCCTCGGGAGGGCAGATCTGGAGTCTGATTTGGGCTCCGGAGAGGGGAAATCGACGCCGTCGTCATCACCAACCATCCTTCATCACCAATTTCATGATGCTCTCCGCCGTTCATGAGTAATTCCATCGTAGGCTTGCTGGACAGTGATGGGTTGGATGAGATCTACCATGTAATCGAGTTAGTTTTGTTAGGGTTTGATCCCTAGTATCCACTATGTTCTGAGATTGCTGTTGCTATGACTTTGCTATGCTTAATGCTTGTCACTAGGGCCCGAGTGCCATGATTTCAGATCTGAACCTATTATGTTTTCATGAATATATATGTGTTCTTGATCCTATCTTGCAAGTTGTAGACACCTATTACGAGTTATGATCCGCATCCCCCAGGGTGACAATAACTGGGATTCTTTCCGGTGATTACCGTAGTTTGAGGAGTTCATGTATTCACTAAGTGCTAATGCTTTGGTCCGGTTCTCTATTAAAAGGAGGCCTTAATATCCCTTAGTTTCCATTAGGACCCCGCTGCCACGGGAGGGTAGGACAAAAGATGTCATGCAAGTTCTTTTCCATAAGCACGTATGACTATATATGGAATACATGCCTACATTACATTGATGAATTGGAGCTAGTTCTGTATCACCCTATGTTATAACCGTTGCATGATGAATGCTATCCGACATAATTATCTATCACTGATCCATTGCCTATGAGCTTTTCACATATTGATCTTTGCTAAGTTACTTTTCCGTTGCTATTGTTACAATCACTACAAAACTGCTACTGTCACTTTTGCCACCGTTACCGTTACTTCCATACTACTTTGCTACTAAATACTTTGCTGCAGATATTAAGTCTTTCAGGTGTGGTTGAATTGACAACTCAGCTGCTAATACTCGAGAATATTCTTTGGCTCCCCTTGTGTCGAATCAATAAATTTGGGTTGAATACTCTACCCTCGAAAACATTTGCGATCCCCTATACTTGTGGGTTATCACTCATCTTCTTGGAAACAACACTAGAGGTTGCGGAACTAGAGAGAGCGCAATCAGCGTCTGGGGCTCCTCCGAGACTAAGAACGCCCCAGCAAGTGCAGGTAAGCGTGCACACCGGTGACGTGGCTTGAGACTGCGTCGGTATTTACCCAAAGAGGAAGGGATGATGCAGCACAGCGATGCTAAGTATTTCCCTCAGTTATGAAACCAAGGTATCGAACCAGTAGGAGGATCACCAACACCTAATAAACAACACCTGCACACAAAGAACAAATACTTGCAACCCGACGCGAAAAAGAGGTTGTCAATCTCTCTATGGTAAAAAGATAGATTATGATATGATAGATTGGATAGATAGATCTCTCAAGAACGCAAATAAAAAGATGCAAATAAAAAGTGCAGCAAGGTATTTTTGGGTTTTTTGGAATAATAGATCTGAAAACAAAAGCGGCAAAAAGATAGATCAGAAAGCAATATGTTAGAAAAGTAGACCCGGGGGGGCGTAGGATCCACTAGTGGCTTCTCTCATGAGTATAGCACACGGTGAGTGAACAAATTACTGTTGGGCAATTGATAGAAGATCAAATAATCATGACGATATCCAAGGCGATGATCATTATATAGGCATCACATCCAAGATTAGTAGTTTGAAACGATTTTGCATCTACTACTATTACTCCACACATCGACCGCTATCCAGCATGCATCTAGTGTATTCATGGAAAACGGAGTAATGCAATAAGAACGGTGACATGATGTAGACAAGATCTATTCATGTAGGAATAGACCCCATCTTGTTATCCTTAATAACAACGATACATGTGTGCCTCGCTGCCCCTTCTGTCACTGGGAGAGGACACCGCAAGATCGAACCCATCACAAAGCACCTCTTCCCATGGCAAGAAAAATCGATCTAGTTGGCCTAACTAAACCAAAGATTCGAAGAAGAAATACGAGGTTATAAGTAATCATGCATATAAGAGATCAAAGAAGACTCAAATAATATTCATGGATAGAAACTGATCATGAACTCAAAATTAATCGGATCCCAACAAACACACCGCAAAAGTTTACATCAAATAGATCTCCAAGAGACCATTGTATTGAGAATCAAGAGAGAGGGAGAGAGAGAGAGGAAGCCATCTAGCTACTGCCTACAGACCCGTAGGTCTATGGTGGACTACTCACGCATCATCGGGGAGGCGCCAATGAGTATGATGAATCCCTCCGTGATGGTGTTAGATTGGATCTCGAGGCTCTGGAACTTGCAGCGGCTGGATGTGTTTTTCGTCGACTCCCCTAGGGTTTTCTGAATATTTGGGTATTTATAGGCATCAGAGGCGGTGGAGAGGGGCCCAGTGGAGGGCACAACCCATCAGGGCGCGCCTGGTGCCCCCTGGTGGGTTGTGCTCTCCACAGCCCACCTATCTGGCACTTCTTTGGCCCACTGGGTGTCTTCTGGTCCAAAAAAAATCTCCAAAAAGTTTCGTCGTGATTGGACTCCGTTTGATACTGATATTCTACGAAGTAAAAAACAAGCAAAAACATCAACTGGCACTTTGACACTATGTCAATAGGTTAGTCCTAAAAAATGATATAAAGTTGCTATAAAATGATTGTAAAACATTCAAGAATGATAATATAACAGCTTGGAACAAGCAAAAATTATAGATACGTTGGAGACGTATCAGCATCCCCAAGCTTAATTCCTACTCGTCCTCGAGTAGGTAAATGATAAAAACAGAATTTTTGATGTGGAATGCTGCCTAACATGTTCATCGCATATTATTTGCTTTTGTAGCATGGACATTTGGACTTTTAGACGATTCAAAGCAATAGTCTAGTTTTAACATAATGACTTCAATACTCAAGCATGCCAACAAGCAACCATGTCTTTCAAAATATGAACACTAAAGAAAGTTATCCCTAGCCCATCATGCTCAATCATTGATCCATTCATGAAACACACTCAAATATTAGCTACACCCAATGCTCAAGTATGATCATAGTGCCCCCTAGTTGGTGCTTTATAAGAGAAGATGGAGACTCAAAGTAAAAATAAAAATTGCATAAAGTAAATAGATAGGGCCTTCGCAGAGGGATGTAGGGATTTGTAGAGGTGCCAGAGCTCAAAGTTTTAAATTGAGATAGAAAAATGTTTTGGGTGGCATGCCTTTCCTGTCAACGAAAACGACAAAGTAGCTCACAATACTTTCCATGCTAGATATATCATAGGCGGTTCCCAAACAGAAAATAAAGTTTATTCCTTTTTCCACAATTCTTTCACTTTCCATGGCTGGCCGCATCCACGGTTGCCTTCCATACCAGCACTTTCCAAGGAATTTATTATTTGACAACATAAAGTAATTTTTTTTCTTTTTCATTTCGGGAATGGGCATCCCTATTACCGCCGCACTCTCGTGCAATGACAAGTGAATAAACACTCATCTTGAGAATAACACATCTAGCATGGAAAAATATTGGACACTCCCTACCGTTTCATGAGCGGTACGAGCACACAAAAGAGAAATTTATTTTGAAAATTAGAGATGGCACATACAAATTTGCTTGGAACGGCATGGAAATACCGCATATAGGTAGTTATGGTGGACTCATAAGGCAAAACTTGGTTTGAGGATTTTGGATGCACAAGTAGTATTTCTACTTAGTACAAATGGAGGCTAGCAAATAGATTGAGAAGCAACCAACCAAGAAACAAAAATTCACATAAGCGAGCATTGAGCATAACTAACACGGAATAATGCACCATAAGTAGGATGTAATTTCATTGCATAACTATTGACTTTCGTACTTGCATAGGGAATCACAAACCTTACCACCAATATTTTTACTAAAGCATAATTACTCACTAACATGACTCCCATATCACTATCATCATGTCTCAAAACTATTACAAGGAATCAAGTTTAATTTGTCCAATGATCTTCATGAAAGTTTTTATTATATCCTCTTTGGATATCTATCACTTTGGGACTAGTTTCATATATTGCCATTGCTTTTGACAAGCTCAAACAAATTTAAGTGAAGAACATGAGCATAAAAGTTTCATCTTTCAAAATAGTATAAGTGAAGCATGAGAGGATTTCTTCAAAATTTACTAACTCTCAAATTTATCTAAGTGAAGCATGAGAGTATTTCTACAAAAAAATTCCAAGCACACCGTGCTCAAAAAGATATAAGTGAAGCACTAGAGCAATTCCATAGCTCAAAAAGTTTAAGTGAAGCATATAGAGCAATTCTAACAAATCATAGCATAATTTTGGTTCTCTCAAATAGGTGTGTCCAGCAAGGATACTAATGACAAACTAAAAAGCAAAGCAAGCAAAGACTCAAATGATACAAGACGCTCCAAGCAAAACTCATGATATGTGACGAGTAAAAATATAGCTCCAAGTAAAATACTGATGGTCGTTATTAGAAGAAAGAGGGGATGCCACTCGGGGCATCCCCAAGCTTAGTTGCTTGTTTCTCTTTGGATATATCTTGGGGGTTCTGTAGCATCCCCAAGCTTAGGCTCTTTTCACTCCTTATTCCTTCATCCTTCATCCATCGTGATCTCACCCAAAACTTGAAACTTCAATCAGACAAAACTCAACAAAACCTTCGTGAGATCCGTTACTATAATAAAGCAAATCACAACTTTAAGTGCTGTTGCAAACCCATTCAAATTTTATTATTGCATTATACCTACTGTATTTTAACTTTACCATGGCTCATACTCTTCAATACAACCCATAGATTCATCAAAACAAGCACACAATGCAACGAAAACAGAATCTGTCTTAAACAGAATAATCTGTAGTAAGCTGTACTCTAACCATACTTCTGTAACTCTAAAAATTCTGAAAACTTAGTACAACGTAAAGAATTTGTATAGCAACACTGTGTTAAAATTTCATCTCAATATCACATTTCAGTAAAAAAAATGAAAATTCAAACACTGGAGGCAAAGTTTCTGTTTCAGATTCAGCGTTGTTTCTACTCATCTTATGAATCATCCTAAAGGCTTTACTTGGCAAAAACACTAAATAAAACATTAAAAACACAATCATAACAGAGGCATAATTATGTCAACACTCAAAAGCAGAAAGAAAAAGGATAAAATAAATTTATTCTTTGGGTTGCCTCCCAACAAGCGCTATCGTTTTACGCCCCTAGCTAGGCATAACGCATAGATTCAAGTATTGTCATCTTTGATTTTCAACTCCTCAATCACACAACTAGATTTTTTCAAGGATTTAGCATGCATATTCTCAATGACAACACATCTAGGAACAAGACCAAAAAATTCATCCTTGTAAATAGGGCCTTTTACTCATTCAACAAAATTGGGATGAATACTAATCATTTTAAGATCTCCCTTGTGGCTACTAGGTGTGGCAACTTTGTTCTTAGTGACTTGCGTGGTCTTGCAAATTTTTACGGGAGTTTTTTCAATAGTTTTAACAGAAGAAAAAGCCGAACCCAAGTTACTAAAAATTTATTTCAACTTATCAATCCGGTAAGGACTCTCTTCTAACCTTTCGTTAACCATGGTTTCTTTTTCCTTTATCAATTTAAAGGCGTCTCCCGCTTTTGACCCAATTTTATTAGCAAGATTATGCATTTTATTATTCTAATTTTCAAGATGTTCTTTGGTAATCATCTTCTTTTCAATAGCATCTAGCCTCTCCATAACATATTCGAGGGTTAAAGTTGTTTCATTGATCGTAAGAGATGGCGATCCCACTAAATTTCACATAGCATTAAAAGCATCCAAAGATGGACACATCAAGAAATTCCCACCGGTAATCGTATCAAGGACGAATCTATACCAAGTGGTGATGCCCACATAAAAACTACGAAGAAGAACAACGGTAGATTGCTTATGGATAGATCTATTATGAGCATTGCAAATCCTATACCAGGCATCTTTTAGATTCTCCCCTCCCCTTTGCTTAATATTAAGAACTTCGTTCTTGGGAGTACACGCAATAGAGGAAGAACTAGCCATAACGACAAGGTAGGCGAACAAGAGATCTGACGAGAAAAAGGCAAATAAAAAAAAGGCGAATAAAACGGCAAATTTGGTGAAGTGGGGGAGAGGAAAACGAGAGGCAAATGGCAAATAATGTAATTGCAAGGAGATGAGATTTGTGATTAGGAACCTGGTAGATGTAGATGGTATCTCATCGACGCCAGAGATTGGCACGTAGAAGAGTCCGCTTCCTCCCCGGCAACAGCGCCATAAATTCCTTTGACGTCGCTTGAGACTGCGTCGGTATTTCCCCAAAGAGGAAGGGATGATGCAGCACAACGACGGTAAGTATTTCCCTCAGTTATGAAACCAAGGTATCGAACCAGTAGGAGGATCACCAACACCTAATAAATAGCACATGCACACAAAGAACAAATACTTGCAACCCGACGCGAAAGAGAGGTTGTCAATCTCTCTACGGTAAAAAGATAGATTAGGATATGATAGATTGGATAGATAGATCTCTCAAGAACGCAAAATAAAAGAGGCAAATAAAAAGTGCAGCAAGGTATTTTTGGGTTTTTTGGAATAATAGATCTGAAAACAAAAGCGGCAAAAAGATAGATCGGAAAGCAATATGTTAGAAAAGTAGACCCGGGGGCCGTAGGATTCACTAGTGGCTTCTCTCATGAGTATAGCACACGGTGGGTGAACAAATTACTGTTGGGCAATTGATAGAAGATCAAATAATCATGACGATATCCAAGGCGATGATCATTATATAGGCATCATGTCCAAGATTAGTAGACCAAAACGATTCTGTATCTACTACTATTACTCCACACATCGACCGCTATCCAGCATGCATCTAGTGTATTAAGTTCATAGAAAAACGAAGTAATGCAATAAGAACGGTGACATGATGTAGACAAGATCTATTCATGTAGGAATAGACCCCATCTTGTTATCCTTAATAACAACGATACATGTGTGCCTCGCTGCCCCTTCTGTCACTGGGAGAGGACACCGCAAGATCGAACCCATCACAAAGCACCTCTTCCCATGGCAAGAAAAATCGATCTAGTTGGCCTAACTAAACCAAAGATTCGAAGAAGAAATACGAGGCTATAAGTAATCATGCATATAAAAGATCAAAGAAGACTCAAATAATATTCATGGATAGAAACTGATCATGAACTCAAAATTAACCGGTTCCCAACAAACACACCGCAAAAGTTTACATCAAATAGATCTCCAAGAGACCATTGTATTGAGAATCAAAAGAGAGAGAGAAGAAGCCATCTAGCTACTGCCTATGGACCCGTAGGTCTATGGTGGACTACTCACGCATCATCGGAGAGGCACCAATGAGGATGATGAACCCCTCCATGAGGGTGTTAGATTAGATCTCGCAGTTGTGGAACTTGCGGCGGCTGGATGTATTTTTCGTCGACTCCCCTAGGGTTTTTGGAATATTGGGGTATTTATAGGCATCAGAGGCGGTGGAGAGGCGTCCCGAGGAGGGCACAACCCATCAGGGCGCGCCCTGGTGGGTTGTGGTCTCCTCGACCATCTCCTCCGGCACTTCTTTGACCCATTGGATGTCTTCTGGCCCAAAAAAAATCTCCAAAAAGTTTCGCGATGTTTGGGCTTCGTTTGGTACTGATATTCTGCGAAGTAAAAAACAAGCAAAAACATCAACTGGCACTTTGGCACTATGTCAATAGGTTAGTCCCAAAAAATGATATAAAGTTGCTATAAAATGATTGTAAAACATCCAAGATTGATAATATAACAGCATGGAACAAGCAAAAATTATGGATACGTTGGAGACGTATCAACCGGCCCACCAGCGCGGTCAGCTGAATCCGCGGGAGACACGACGGCGCCGACGCCGCCCCCTTGGGATGGAGCGACTCCTACCGTCGTGCCCAACGACGAAGAGGCTGAGCCCATCCCTGCTTGTCTCTCCGGCCTGCCTCCCCCTTAGGCCTCTCTCTCTCTCTCTCTCTCTTGCTACTTGCGGATCTCTAGTTCTTCTACTATCAAAGGAGAATCCGTGTGGTTGGTAACGTCACAACTCCATATATCGCAGATCCCATCTCCCCATCGTTTTTTTCCAAGCGATTGCCTAGCTCCCGTTTCCGGTTTTTGGCATGACATTCCTTGCTCCTCACCAATCCAACCTAGGTAATCCCGTTTACGGTTTTTGTTATTTGTGGATATGCAGTTTGAATTTACGGTACTTAATAAGGAAGATTCATGTCTGGTGGCTGCCATTTCGAGGGCAATGCGCGGCAAGTAAACCCAGGCAAACACCGGGCCGGGCCAGGTTCCAGACCAGGCTTGTAAAAGCCCGACCTTTCTTTCTCAAGTCTGAGCCCGGCCCCAAGCTCAAAATACATTCTATTTTCAAGCCCGAGCCCAACCTAAAATCAAGTCTGAAGCCCGAAAGCCCGGCCCAAATGTTGTTTTCTAGTGTACACACATGCAAGCCTGACCCAAAGCCCGAAAGCCCAACCTAAAATATAGAAAAAGAGAAGCCCAGCCCGAACTACCTTCCGGGCTGCAAAATAAGACCCCAGCCCAGCCCAAACTACCTTTCATGCTGCAAAACAAGGCCCAAGCCCGGCCTAAGCGACAAGCCCGCCCCGACTCAGGCCGGGCTGTCCATGCCCGGCTCTAGCGGCAAGCCACGCCACCTAACTAGTCTACACAAGATACACAAGGCAACCGTTCACGTGAGGACTCGATATGAATGAACACCATAATGGGTTGCTGACAGGTGGCGCATTGAAATCGATCTCTACAGTCGGAAGGAACGACCAATAGTTGGGTTTGATAAATGTGAATTTATACCGGCATTTCCATCTCAGTGTTTGGCAACGTGGGGTGCAGAGTCCTCTTCCGTTTCCCGCACATGCCAAGCTCAAATGAAGCGTAACAATGGAGCTCGTGGCCCAAACAGGCCGGCCGCCTCAAATCTTGCATACCGTTGCTATATTTGGCGCATCCACCACGCATGCCACAAGTTTGGGACAAGAAGCATATCCATCTCTCTCGGCCCCGTTGGCCTTCCTGTCTTCTTCTCCGATCGATGGGTTTTCCGGGGCGCTTGGCCGTCCTCCTCCTCCTCGTGGCCGCCACCGCCACCGCCGTCGTTGCCCACAACGACACCGGCGAGCACAAGAACTACCTCGTCATCGTGCGCGCGCCGTACGAGTACGACACGAACGTGTACAAGAACGTGTCGAGCTGGCACGCCTCGCTGGTGTCGTCGGTGTGCGACCAGGCCAAGGAGCAGCTCGACGCGGACCCGGAGGCCGCGGCGCGCCTCATCTACTCCTACCGCAACGTCATCAATGGCTTCGCCGCCCGCCTCACCGAGGACGAGGTGCACCACATGAGCGAGAAGGACTGGTTCCTCAAGGCCCTGCCGGAGAAGACCTACCAGCTCATGACCACGCACACGCCGCGGATGCTCGGGCTCACCGGCCCCATGTTCCACCCCGGCGTGTGGAACAGGACCAACATGGGGGAGGGGATGATCATCGGCATCCTCGACGGCGGCATCGCCGGCGCGCACCCGTCGTTCGACGGCACCGGCATGCCCCCGCCGCCCGCCAAGTGGAAGGGCCGCTGCGACTTCAACAGCTCCGTGTGCAACAACAAGCTCATCGGCGCGCGATCCTTCTACGAGTCGGCCAAGTGGAGGTGGGAAGGGATCGACGACCCGGTCCTGCCCATCGATGACAGCGCGCACGGGACGCACGTGTCGAGCACGGCGGCCGGCGCGTTCGTGCCGGGAGCCAACGCCATGGGCAGCGGCTTCGGCACGGCGGCCGGCATGGCGCCCCGCGCGCACCTGGCCTTCTACCAGGTGTGCTTCGTGGGCAAGGGCTGCGACCGCGACGACATACTCGCGGCGATCGACGACGCCCTCGACGAGGGCATCGACGTGCTCTCCATGTCGCTCGGCGATGATTCCGCCGGAGACTTCGCCGCCGACCCCATTGCGCTCGGGGGATTCAGCAGCGTCATGAGAGGCGTCTTTGTCTGCACATCGGCTGGGAACCAAGGCCCGGATCCAGCGACGGTTGCCAACGAGGCGCCGTGGCTGCTCACCGTGGCTGCGGCCACAACTGACCGGAGTTTCCCTGCGAACGTGAAGCTTGGCAGTGGGGTCGAGATCAACGGCGAATCGCACTACCAGCCCAAAACCTACGTGAGTGTGCAGCAGCCGTTGGTGATGGACACTTCCGCCGACGGCACGTGCTCGGACAAGACCGTCCTAACGGCCGAGCAAGTCGCCGGAAAGATAATCCTTTGCCAGTCCGGCGGCAACCTGAGCAACCTCGAGAAGGGAAGCCTCCTGCACGACGCCGGCGCTGTCGCCATGATCATCGTTTTCCCGGAGGACGCTGGCTCGGTGATCGTACCCAAGGCGCATGCCCTCCCAGCAACGCAAGTAGAACACAAGTCACTGCAGAAGATCATGGCGTACGTGAATTCCACGCGGAGCCCGACGGCTCAACTGCTCTTCAAAGGGACGGTGCTCGGCAACCGGATGGCGCCGGTGGTGGCGCCATTCTCGTCACGGGGCCCGAGCAGGCAAAACCAGGGGATTCTCAAGCCCGACATCACCGGCCCGGGAGTGAACATCATCGGCGCCGTCCCCATGCCCAACGGGCTCCCTCAGCCGCCCAACGAGATGGCCTACAAGTTCGACATCATGTCCGGCACGTCCATGGCCGCGCCGCACACCAGCGGGGTCGCCGTGCTGATCAAGAAAGCGCACCCGACCTGGTCTCCGGCAGCCATCAAGTCGGCCATGATGACGACGGCCGACACGAGGGACGGCCGCCGGAAGCCGATGCTGGACCAGGACGGGCAGCCGGCCAACTTGATTTCGATGGGCGCCGGCTTCATCAATCCCATCAGAGCCATGAACCCCGGGCTCGTGTACAACCAAAGCGCCCACGACTACATCCCATACCTGTGTGGGCTCGGCTACAACGACCACGAGGTGACCTCGATCATCCACCCGGCGCCGCCGCTGTCGTGCAAGCAGCTGCCGGTGATCCACCAGAAGGACCTCAACTACCCGTCCATCACCGTCTACCTCGACAAAGAGCCCTACGCCGTGAACGTCAGCCGCGCCGTGACGAACGTCGACAAGGGCGTGGCGGTGTACGCGGCGTCCGTCGAGCTCCCGGCGTCGCTGTCGGCGAAGGTGACGCCGGACATACTCGGGTTCAGGGAGGTGAACGAGGTGCAGACATTCACGGTGACCATCAGGACCAAGGACGGGCAGAAGATGAAGGACCGCATCGCGGAAGGGCAGCTCAAGTGGGTCTCGCGCAAGCACGTCGTGCGTAGCCCGATCCTCGTGTCTAAAAAGAAGTTCTTCAAAGAGAACTCCATGGCTAATAATGGCCAGCGCGTGGGTGAATCGTAGCTCGCGGGCGTGTCGTGGTTACTCCATTAGCATTTAGCTTCGATCTGAAGAAGGTCGGTGGGTTTGTCAGCAGTAGATGCGTAATGGAAGTGTATGCTACAAAATGAATTTATCAATTGCGGTAGTAAGGTTCTGGCAGAAACTCTACTTGGGCATGGACCATAGAAGCGTACTACTCTACTGCAGAGGGATATAGAATATATTCTCTTACTGTAATTTTGTGTACTGATGTTTTGTTTCCTATGTAGTCCACACAATACGAATACATAGATAGACAGCGGCGTGTATACATGTACGGAGTACTACGTACTCCCTCTCTACATACATTCGTATCTTGACAAATTTAAGACAACTAATACAGATTGGAGGGAGTACCATTTTTGTCGACACATGTGGTCGGGGTTTTGTGATGACAAATTTCATCACCGCTATGTTGTCACCAAAGTGGCACAATAATGTTGTTTTTTCATCCCAACCGATGCTTCCATTTCTCATGGAAAAATATCATCATTTATGATTACATAGATAGATGTTGCAACTAAGGCTAACAATAGTGATGATGGCATGTTCATACAGGCTTGCTAAAACTCACTAGGTTGAGATTTAACCCAAGTCTTAGTCGATGGCAATAGTCGTTCAATCTTTGCATGGAGATTCGTGTTGGAATGAGCACCGTCCAACGGACCTCGTAGCATTTTGACTCATCATTTGCAACATATCTTCCTACCGGTTGCAGCATCCATCTTGTTGGTTGTAGCATCTCGCCTCACCGGTCACAACATCTTCCCTCGTCGATTGTAGCACGTCGTACTGGACACAACATCTACCATTGACAGTTGTAGCATTTAGTCAGCATGGTTGTAGCGTATGTTATCGTTGCTTGCAATACTGTCGCAACATTTTTTGTCCCCGTTTGCAGCATCCAGTGTGTCGATCATAGCACCACAACTACGCTGACGCCATTCGACCGAGACTTCCTTAATTCCAAGTCGACTGAATTCTAGACACACCCATGCTCATAACCCGGACTGCATGGCTGATAAGTAACAATAGAATCCAGTCAAAAAATAAGATAAGTAACAAAAGCCCAATAGTTACAATCCCCTTGAGCCATTTACTGAGCCTGAACCAGACCTGGAATTTGTAAGAATATTTCAATCTCCTAGATGGTTGGGTAAAAGGACTTGACTTAACAATTTCAAAATGCTTACATGTTTCTTGATATCAAAATCTTTCGTATCCTCATTTTTAAATAATCAAATGTGTGATGATGTTTGACAAGCTGCCTACAGGTTCCCTACTGCAGTCATCACTGGAAGGTTTCGTGATAAGGCATTGTGGTACTAATGATTTTTTAGCCTTCTGGTTTCAAAGTTTCATGCATTTCTAATTGGAGATTTCAAGGTATTTTTTTGTTATCATGCTCAACGGAAAGACTTCATATTGCTCGTCCGTCTCGAGTATGCGAGGAGTCATGTGATGCACATCAAACTAGTATACTCTTTTAATCATTAAACTTTATCTATGATTTGTCTTTAATGATCTCCCAATTTACATAAATATTCTACCCTTAGAGTGATTAAACAGAAGGCTACTGACCTACGTGACTATGAATGTACAATAACTTGGTATATGATACGTCTCCAACGTATCTATAATTTTTGATTGTTCCATGCTATTATATTACCATTCTAGGATACTTTTTGAGTATTAATTTTCCAATTTATATTATTTTTTAGCACTAACCTATTGACCCAGTGCCCAGTGCCACTTACTGTTTTCTGAGTGTTTTTGTCTTTTCAGGTTTACAGTACCAAACGAAGTCCAATTGCCCCGAAACTTTTTTATGATTTTTTCTAGACCAAAATAAGACTGGAAGCTTCGGGAGAAGACCGGAGGCCGCACGAGGGAGGCACAAGCCAACAGGGCGCGCCCAGGGGGGTCGGCACGCCCTGATGGCTTGTCCCTCCCTGGTGGCCCTCCGACCCCCGTTATCTGGCCTATAAATTCACATATATTCCAAAAACCCTAGTGGGCATCCCGAAACACTTTTTCCGCCGCTGCAAGTCTCTGTTCCGCCGCGATCCCATCTGGAGCTCCGTTCTGTCACCCTGCCGGAGGGGGGATTGATCACTGAGGGCCTCTTCATCAACCTTGTTGCCCTCATGATGATGTGTGAGTAGTTCACCACAGACCTACGGGTCCGTAGTTAGTACCTAGATGTCTATCTCTCTCTCTTTTGATCTTCACTACAATGATCATCGCATCTTCGCTTTGATCTATCCGATGTAATTCTTTTCTACGGTGCGTTTGTTGGATTCGATGAATTATGGGTTTATGTTTCAGATTATTCATGAAAAGTATTTGAGTCACCTATGAATATTATGATTCTTATTTGCATGATCATTATAGCTTCGTAAATCTCTCCGATCTATTGAAATAGTTTGGCCAACTAGATTGATATTTCTTCAGTAAGAGGGATGCGTTGTAGTGGGTTCAATCTGGCGGTGCTTTATATCCCAGTGACAGAAAGGGATAAGACACGTCTTTGTATTGTTGCCACTAAGGATAAAACGATGTGGTTAGTTCATATTAATTGAATTCTCTTTGTCTACATCATGTCAATGTTCTCCAAGCATTATTATGTTTTACTTAATACTCTAGATGCATGCTGGATAGCGGTCGATGGGTGGAGTAATAGTAATATGTGCAGGCAGGAGTCGACCTATTTGCTTATGGACGTGATGCATATATATACATGATCATTGCCGTGAATATCACATAACTATGCGCTTTTCTATCAATTACCCAACAGTAATTTGTTTACCCACCGTATGTTGCCTACATGAGAGATGCCACTAGGGAAAACTATGGCCCCCGGGTCTATTCACTTATATATTTACAAACGCTTTCATTACCTTGCTGCCATTATTTTATTTTGCAATTTATAATTATCTATTATCATCTACACACTTCACTTGCTTGCAAATAACGAGATCAAGTGGATTGACAACCCTCTTGCCGCGTTGGGTGCAAGTGTTTGCTCTTTTGTGTGCAGCCGCCGAAGACGGTTGTGGATTGATATTCCTATTGGTTCGATAAACCTTGGTTCTTAACTGAGGGAAATACTTATCCGCATTGTGCTGCAATTACCCGTTCCTCTTCACGGAAAACCCAACGCAGATCACAAGTATCAGTATACACTATAGTTAATTATTATAATCAACATATTTTTTATTCAATTTGTAACATTACGGTAATACTAATGCATGACTTGCACAACAAGACACAAGAGTGTGTGGATAAATTTGACAAAGAAACTAAGGGTTCTACCATTGAAAACAATAAGTTTTGTGTTTGATTGCACTAACAGAATGTTCACGAGAAGGTATAATTGAATCTCAAATCTTATTGTTCTTGCATCCTTTCTATATTAAGAAAAATTGTCTCTGTTTGGCCTTTTTTGCATAAACATAAATTTGTTAAGGACCTTGTCCTAGAAACTTTTATAGTTTTTCATAACTCAGAGTGACCCATGGTAAATTGGTAAGTAGATTCAACTGGACAACACTCAAGTTTATTATATAGGAGAATATAAATTAATTGTGTGTAAGGGGGGATGTGCACTCCCGGGTTCTCCGAGAAGAACATCATATGTTTTTTTAAAATTAGCATGAGGGCTGCTAAAATTTCATTAGAAGGGTAAGCCGCTAGTAACAGAATGGGGCTTGGGTAGCAGAGAAACTATTCGAGGTAAAATAACACGTAGTGCGAAGTGCACAAAAAGAAAAACCAAAAAGGACAATGGGATTTGTGCTTTGGTCAAATGGGGTCGAGCTCCCAACAGATCAATGCAAGGAGAAACTATCCAGGGTCAAAAGGGGTCGAGCTCCCAACAAGAATCCAGTGCGCGGCTTCGTCTGAGCTCGACAAGAAACATAAGGCTACCACCGTACCTCAAGTGTGAACCTATTATAACTCAAGTATAAATTACAATTAATTATTATAATCAACATAGTTTTCATCAAACTTGATTACATTAGGGAAATGCTAATGCACTACTTTCATGACATGTCACATAGTGTCTAAAAGAGGTTATCAAAGGAACTAGGGGTGCTACTGTAGAAACCAACAAGTTTTGCATTGTCGGAATGTTCACAAGAAGGTACAATTGAATCTCACGTTTATGTTCTTGTGTCCTTGCTATATTGAGGAAATTTGCCTCTTGTCTGGCCTCTTTTTATCTGCATAAACAAAAAATGGTTGAGGACCATGTCAATAAAACTTTGGGAGGTTTTTCTGGTCTCAATATGGCCCATGGTATAAGGAAAAGTAGATTCCTAAATAACACTCAAGTTAGAATGTGTTTGCTGCATTCATTCTGTGCATGTATGTACTTGTATGGGAATGTATTACATAATGTGGAAAAGAATTGGTGGTGGTGGGGGGGGGGGGGGGAGCGGCACATGCCCTCTACTACGCCATGTGTAGTCTTGGGATTCACTGACAGGGACATCATATATCATTCTGGATAGTTGCAAGGAGCCCTTAGGGATGCTCCTAGCTACCTACCTAATGCAAGGCAGTCAAAAAGACTGCTAGTGCACTGGACATCGATGTGGCGAAGAATACAATAGAAGGTCTTACACGGTCTTACATAGAAGGAAAGGATTTCATGAACATGACTGCAAATACAAGTGATGCAGTCTTAAAAAGTGTTTACCTGAAATAGCAATTGCTCAAATGTGGAACTTATATGAAAGATTTGACTATTACACGAGATTTGAATGGGTGTATGGGGCGAACGCAAAGTTACACGAAGTGCGGTTAATTATTGGTTGGAACCGTATCCCAAGATTTCCAAAGGTAAGTTAATCACAAGATGTGACATTGCATAATTTTTTTGGTATGTCATACTTTACCTTGGTTGATGTGTCAACTACATGCAGGAAACTTTTCTATAAAAAATACCTACATTTGTGATGTTTTTGGATTGTGGAGGACCTAGTGGTGGGTGTAGTGGTACCCATCACCTTATTGGTCATATTCTAGTTTGGTGGAGAATTCCGGTGCAGTTTTCATCTCGACTAGAAGGGCCAAGCATAATTTCCCAGTAAACAACAAAGAAGAATCAAACATGCCCCGTTGACACAAGTTTTAAGCATCCAGTTGTTTCTAAATATTAATACTTATTTCTTACATGAGTGACAAAGTACATAACTTGTTATTCCATTAAAAAAAATTCATCAATACATTAACAAAATAGCAAGAAATATTACAACATTTGATATTATCCAAAACCGCTCTCGACATTCATGCGCCTTCCAGTGTGTCGTCTTTTCTGCAAAACGCACTAAAAACAACAAAATAAACCAATAGTGGGAACATGCAATACCTTTGTAGTCTAGATAACCATATATTAATGGAAGAGAGTTCTAAAATTCTGTGGTTCTCTCGGAGTATAAATATCAGCTCCAAACATAAAAGTTTCCTTTTTAGGTATATATGGACATAGAAGGAAAACGAATCCCAACAGATGCATTCAATTTGTAAGAAAGAAAAGAAATAATTAGTGCATAAAATGAGAATATCATGGTTAGAAACAACAAGCACATCATGATGAAGGTTAAATAAATCGAGTCACCCTATGCAAAAGCACTCATCCAAAAGAAGATGTAAAATATATTTTAATACAACATGACATGCATTCTTTTCTTAATAAAGTGAAAATGGGGATATCTCAATACAACCCAAAGAAAATGCATAAAATTGGAGAGGGTGTAGATAGACAAATGACATATCTTATAAACAGAACAATAACATTAGTTCATCTAGGTTATATGCCATGTCTTTAATAATTGTCTAGGTGATAAATCTCAAAGAATCGTGTACTCTTTTTAATTACAAACAAACATGCTAAATCTTGACTTGGCTAATATGGAACAAACACAAGCATTTCTACCGGTAGGCGGGATCTGCAGTCATTAGAGGGCACTATGCGTGAAGACATGATTTACCCAACATGCCAAGTGACCAAAAATGAATCAAGAGGAGGAGCATGGGATCATTGCCAACGCAATTCCCAGTTGAGTCACTGCGGTTAAGTCACTGCGGAGCAGGTGCCAAGCAAACAAAAGAACTGGTTTGTTCACGACAATAATCAACTATTACAAAAAAAATGGTATGAAGGGCACGTCTCAAGAAGAGGCATTCTTTATCTAGGAATAATAGGAGGTTATTTGCTACTTCATGCAAGGATATACTACTATGGGCAGAAGCAACAAACCACAAAAAAGAAATCAATATTGCAAGATTGTGAACCACTCGAAATACACTCGTACATGAGAACACCATAATCAGGCCAAATTCTAACATATTGTTATTGTGATTAGAATGTGAACATGCACCATTCGACATGTTCATATGACAATGGCTCATAACATGGTTACCGCATATTTTTAATGATTTTCGAGTGTTAGCAAATTGAACCTGCAACTATTGAAGCTATGTGAATCGCAACACACAAAGATTGATGTCCAAATGCAAAGTCATAATGAAATAGAGATCTTAACATGCTTTGGTCTTAAGTTCCTTGAATACAAAACAAATATTTCTTTTATGATGTTTATTTGAAGTTGACAGCCTACAATCCTTAGCTCTTACCAGTAAAATAACATAATGTAGTTTTCTTGAAACCGCAAAAAGTGTAGCATCGTTAAAGAAGAGTTCTAGTTGAATACTGGCTACTAAGTTGAATGGCAATGCTACTACCACATCAAATCCCAAGAAAGTAAAGAAGCTGCATTGACACTTTATACTAAATCAACGACTGTTAATATGGATCAGACGGAGTATATATTTATGTTTCCAGTGAATAGCCGATCCATAATGAGCAACACATGTTTGCTATGGAGACAATTACTTACGTATCCAGCTAGTAATAATCTGGCGGCTAAATCTATACATAATTACATAGGATTTAATAAGCACGACTTGTGCCTCAAATGTCATAATCACAAGGGTAAATAAGGGAATATATCTCACCTTTGTTTGAACAACAACAAATTTGGCTTCGCTTCAGCCTGAGTTAGCATTAACAAGTTGATGCATGCCATTATATCCCAAATGTAACCAAACTATGATAGACACATATGTTGTAGTTGTAAAATGAAGTGACAATTAAATACATATTTATGATGCAATGAAATTAAGGTATAAAATGAAATTAAATAAATCTCTTACATAGGAATATTAAGGACCATAGAGAAAAATGGATAATTCATTTTGGTTAAGTTAACAAACTTTTGCTACAAACTAAATACTTGATTCATTTGGCCACTCCTAGAGCACACCAAATAAATAAGTAAAAAATGATTCCAACCAATAAAGTAAGAGCACTAAGGTAGGGTACTTCATGGAGCTAACATGGATTTAAATTCAGACATAAGAACTGTGCATACATTCTATTCTCATTTACAGGAATAAAGGTTGCGGCACAAGTTGCATAAATGGATCGTAAAGAATTGTAAGAGAGAATCAACCACCAATATAACATGTGATTTGTCACCATGCATACTTATTTTATTATTTTAGTTAGTAACCAGCCTATGATCCAGCAAAAGTTAAACTAATGGATGCTAAATAGTGAAGTTCTTAGCTATCTACATTTAACAAATAATAACTAGACTGGCACAGTATAAAGCATGAAGATGGGATGTAGAGTACAACACAAAGGAACAAAACTAACAACCAAATAAAGGGAAGATTTTTAATCTTACTTCCATTAATAAGTATGAGTTGGATCATCCCCAATAGTCAGAATAAAAATCATTAGGCATAAGCAAAATGGTAGGATGCAACTGATATTCTATGATTTTTCCTCTAGCTTAAGATGGACACTTCTGAGAGATGACACGGCTTAAGTGTCGAAGGTTGTTAGTCCAGAAGTACATGTGGTATAGCAAATTCATGGCACTGAAGTATTGAAGCACGCAAGCTTTCAAATTGGAAATCATACGGCGAGATAAAATATTGATGGTATCTACAACTTCGCAACTTCCTGAACACAAAAAAGAATGCATACATATTGCCTCCTTAAGCAGTATCCAGCAAATACATGCACGCACCACAAATATATACCGTGTCAAATTATGATACACTTTTCAGAATCAATATCAACTGAGGCGCGAGTAAGATTAATTTCAAAGTTGGCTGAGAAAGAGGAAAGGGGGATGGGGCGCATACCTTCTCCACTAGTGGCAGTGGCGGAAACAGAAATGAAATGATGGGTATGCACACTTTTAAAAAATAGGATCTATTTTAATTGGTTTGGACGGACCTTGAAAATCAGCTAATTATTAGTACATGGCAAAAAATATTCCTAAAATTTTGTGTGTGCCATGGCACACCCGCGGTACGCCACTCACTAGTGGAGTTGACGAAGGTGGCTAAGAGCTCAAGGCAGCAGATGTTCCCGCCCAACACCGCTGCAGTGCTTCTCTATTCGGCGGCATGGCGCACGGCGAGGGCCTGGAGGCCACTCGCGTTGTGGTGGACGACCATCACATCGGCCGCGCGAAAAGGAACGAACCACCGGGGCCAACACCAGTGGCGGAGCTATGTGCACTACTGCAGGTGCCGTGCCCCCCAGCCTTGGCTAAAAGCAGGAAAAAAATTTAGGACTGATTATATTAGGAAAATTTTAGCATTTGACCCCCTTAAACATCCATATTTTACGTTTGGCCCCCCTGAGAATCTTGTCTGGCTCCGCCACTGGCCAACACCACTGGCATGCAAAGTCACCACAGACGCACAGCTATGGCGCCGCGTCTTCGACCTACAGACGTATGCAGCGACTAGACAAAACCTCCGCCGCCAATCGGTCTGCCCCTGTCCTCCACCCACAGGAAGAAGCCCCAGCCGTACGCAACACCATGCCAAAACTTCAGCCACCCACCACTTCGCCTCCTCCCCAAATCAAGAAATCCCTGTTCCAGAGTCAGGACGGCAGAAAGGAGGCACTATAGCATCCAAACCCCACAAAACGAACACGCGTCGCTAGATCATGTCGGTTCAACCAAAAGACACCCACGTCCTCTGATACTCATGGCCCACAGACGAACCTCCTCCTTACCAGTGGGACCCACTAGTAAAACAAAAACAATAAACAGAGCATTCCAAGGCCTCCAATCCAGGAAGTTTCTATTCTCTCGACACAACCAAGGAGCTGACCAAGGAGCATTGTCCAAGGGAAGCTAATGGATTGACACATTTTCTGGCTAGGTACTGTTACGATGTTAAGTCATGTTTTGTTTGGGAAGATGTTGCTCCCAGTTTTTTACTAGCTCATGTACTCAACAATGTAACACTGCCACAATTTAAATAAAGTGCCATGAGGCTTTCCTTCAAGAAAAAAAAGGGAGCTGACCAAGTCAAAATTGAGGCACACAATCCAAATCGCCAGCCTCAATCGACTCTTAGCTCTTTAAAATTAGGAAACAATGATATAAGATATTCATAATAACCCAACTAGTGACCATGCACATGCAATACATGGTTCAACCAAAATAACTTACTTAATTATGGTCACAACATAGCCAGGGACTCATTTCACCGGACAATTTGTAAGCACCAAAGCTCCTCTGATATTAGTAGGAACTCACGTCACAATGTCGCATGTAAGTATTAATGTTTTACTGAACCTTAACATAAACTTTTTTACCAAAAACCTTTTGATAAACATGGGTAAGAAATTTAAATTGATGGGTTTAGTGGCTATCATTCTCATTATAATAAAATTTTAAATTGGTTTGTGTGATTGTTCAGGGCTACAAGAAAAGGCTTGAACCCAATATGAGATGAGCTAGTGCCTGCACTCGAGCCTATCTACACATGGGCTTGATAAATTCCTACCTTGTTGTCATATATCGCCTATAATTTACTTTTATTTCCAAACCTCTATAATAGCCTGCATGCACTTTGCCAAGTCGAGAACTATCCACCTTAGTTTTATATGACACTATATGTTACCTTTCGCGTTGGTGCGCGACATGATTAGGCCGAACATATTTTTATTATTATCATGGGCTCCCTTTAGAGGAGAAATATTGATAAGAATAAAAATAAAATAAAATTGTACCACTAAACCACTAGAAGTAAGATGTTCTTTTAGTCAATAGCAGATTTGTGTGCTATGGAGAACCATAGCTAGCAAATGTATAACTAATGCCATACATAATCGTAATTATTTTCAAAATATTACCCTAGGAATTAAAACTACAGGTTTGATTTTCCAATCTTAGATGCATGCACCATTGTAAAAATCTGATACGAAGCATTAACTTGTACCTCTTCAGCAAACTACAACTTACATGTGCCATTTAATTAGGTCTTCAATTTCATCTTCTAAAAAATCCTGGGAATTGATCATAGCTCAAGATGGTTAGATTATTTGTGATGAAATGAGCATGCGCATGTTTAAGTCCTAGATTCGACACAAGTGCTTGTATTTCCTGGATTTATGTTTGTTCCATGGGAGATGATGTTTTCCGTTGACATCGAGGCGCCTATGTTAACTTAGTAATCTCAAGATCGTTAGCTTAGCCTTTCGGAGGTGTTCAAGGAGGTAGGTGTGAAGTCATACTTGTTTCCATGCTCACGCCCTGGCTGCTCTTAGCCAGTTCAATTTGCGATAGCTAGATCCTTTCTCATGATGAAGAGTGGCTTTACATAGCTAACTAATTTATAATGGATAGCAAGAACTTTGAATCAAGAAAGGTATCAAATCGATTGGAAATGTACACTTGTGTGGGAGTCGAACCCAAAACATAGATGCCTTATTCTACCAAGGGATGAACTAAGGAACAACAACCCCTACATCAATTCTTTGTACCGCCAAGAAACAAGCCTTGCTTTAGTATGCAATTTCTCTTTTTAGTATGCAGTTCTCTTCTTAAGTGCCGAGACCTTTCATGTTGGTCGGAACTTACCCGATAAGGAAATCTCTTCATTAGGAAGAAGGGTCTATTTTACCGGTTTTGCAAAAAATCATTCTGAATTAAACTTAGTTAAGTCTCAGTCATGGCTATATCCGCGAGACTTAAGCGAAAAATCCAGACTATATCTGTGAGACTTAGGCAAAAAATCTATGCGTATTTTTTTATTTTGTATCCGTTTGATTTATTCTATGGTTTTTATCTTGTCTTTGTTCACGCCGCGCACAATTACAATTATAGTTGTACACCCCGCCGGCTACCGAACTATGGTTGCATGCCAGCCGTCCACAAGCAAATACTATTGCATGTCCATCGATCGCACGCAACCGTAGTTTCCCTCCTGCACACCATAGCACAGCTACAATTGCACGCCAGCGCATTGGCACACAACCGCAATTGTAAATCCATCAAATATGCGCAAATGCATGTCCATGGAACGTGTGCAACTGCAGTTGAATGTACTTCGGATGTGCACAAATACATCTAGGTATTTTATTTGCTTTTATCCGTACACGGATTAGATGAACATGGTTTCACGCGTACCTCTTATGAATAGCAATTTTTTAGAAAATACTAGAACAAATAAAAAAATATCTAGGTTTTTAACATACATAGTCAACTGGTATAGTCACATATGAAGTTTCACGAAAAAATGGCATCCATGAAAATGTGGGCAAAAAATGACAAAACTGAAGCATATTAGAAAACAATATTTGATGAATAGTATGGTCCCAATTGTATTTTTTTCACTAAGAATACCATATGTGTGAATACTTCATGAAACTTCACATGTGTGTAGAATGGTCAACCAAATTTGATACCTCAAAATTTTAGAATTTTTATTTCTAGTATTTTTTTTTGAATTTACCATTCACACGGGTGCACGTGGAACCATGTTCACCTTTATAATTTCAGCCTTATCCACGATTAGAAAATTAGGAAAATATATTCATGTGTATTTAAAACACAAATTAAGAGAAAACGAGGATGAAAACAAGTTAGGAAGGAAAAAAAGCATAACATGAGAAAGGAAAAAATGTTGATGTCACTCGAGTTAGACATGTTACGGAGGATCAATCTAATGATGAGTGTGCAAGATTTTGGGTGTAAGAGAAGGAGTGTAGGATTGCACTCAAGGAGGAAAATAAGGCCAAAGAGCATGCTATCATGTTCATGGATCCGAGCACATTGGGCTACACAACAAGGCAATGTTGGCAACTCACTCGCGATGAGATATTTGCCAAACCGAGATTTGGACCGAGTGGTAATTGTGATAGTGGTTCTGGTAGTGGTGGTGGTGACCATGGAGTGATTGATATGGTGTAGTTTGCCGGTGCTTTTGATCCACGATATTCTAGGTGGTGTTTTTTTTCTTACAAACTTGATCGATTTGGTGGCTTTTGGATGAACTATGACATGTTTTTATTTTGAATTGTTGGATTAGATGAACTATATTTATGTTTGTAGTTGAATTGTTTCATATGATGCTTTTGAGTCATTGAATTGTTGTCGTAATGTTTGTACTCCCTCCATCTCAGTTTACAAGTCATGCACGTGTATCTAGATCGTCAATTTGACCAACTTAATAAGAGGCATATATTACAAAAAATATATCATTAGAAACTTTAGGTGTTCTACTTTTCGATGATATAATTTTTATGTTAAACAATATATTTTATATAAGTCAAATTGATGACCTAGATACACGTGCAAGACTTGTAAACTGAGATGGAGGAAGTAGTTATATTTGTGAATGGAAGGAGTATGCATTAAAAGATGGAACTAGAAGAAGAAGAATACGGAGTTGAGCCTTGGGGTTCGTTAGCTCCATCCAGTTTTTCACTTTCATAAATTCGAAGAGTTATTTTAGGAAATCATAAAAGCATTTACAACAACGAACATTAAATCCAAGCCCTCAAACGTCTGTGGATGCGTCCGGGAGTGTCCCTGGACAATGACCGATTACACCTTAAAATTTGTCCGCTGCATTCAAGTACCTCAAAAGTTATTCCTCAAATCCATATAAACCATGCAAAATAAAAACCTACCTACTAAGTACATACCCCATCTACCTTACAATACTCATCGTCGGAGATGTCCAGGATCTTTGTGATGGGCTCTGGGTAGATGGTCGTCTGTGACAACTCTTGCTCGTCTTCAGACACAGTAGAGGCGAATATTTCGTCGATCACCGTCCTGTGGAGGAATCGTCGGTTGGTCTCCACCGCGGTCACCAACTGGTTGGACTCCAGGACGGCGGCCTGCTCCGCCGCCTCCTCCGTTTGGGCGACCTCGAACTCTGCCATGGTGTTCTCCATGACGAAGCCCGCAGCCAGCTCCGCCGCCTCCTCCTCCTCCTCCGGATCTTTCCCTTCATGGGATGGGATTCCTGCTCCGCCCTCGGTTGCTGCTCCGCCGCCTCCTCCTTCTCCGGCTCTGGCAAGTCCGGAGGCAAGCCGGTTGCAATTTAGGCTTCACGTCCTAGCCCGAATCTTCTCGAGCAGTGGGAGGCACCGCTCCAATGTCAGCATAGGTGGTCACCCTCTGTGGGGCCATGTCTGTCACGGACGACGAGCGGAGGGGGAGGCGGAGAGGGAGGGAAGTGGATGCAACTCGGACTGGCGACACGAAGAGGGGGAGTGGATGGGCTAGGGTTGAGGGTCGCCGTCCAGCTTAAATAGACGAACTTTGGCCCTCGGGCGATGAGTCGGAGCGGTGCCACACTACATTCACATCCCCCTCCTGCAAGGAGATGTCCGTCGGACCGTTGGGTTTCCGAGTGATTTTGTGTGGGACACTAACGACAGTCGGGTGTGGTGGACGCATCTGGGCACGTCTGGGCCGTCTCATATCCGCCCCGGATATGAAGGGTGTTAGTCAGCCCGAGCATTTGAGTCTGGTTTAAGGCATCGGGGTGGGTCGGTTTTTTAACCAATCAATGACTGGTTCGTCCCCCCAAACATTTGGCTGGTTTGAGGCGTCCGATACTAAGGCTCTGTTCAGAACAAAGGGTCCTAAAACATAGGAATTTGTGAAAGTATAGGAATGAAAAAGGAATACTAGAGCAAACCATAGGATTAAAAAACCAAGGGAAGCCTGGAAACATGTGTTTGGGTGACCAAAGGTTAAACACATGAAGCTAGCCTAATACTGATGCATAATTTATTCAGCAATGAACACGAGCTGCCTTTGTCACCAAACACTAATAAAAGCAGTAGTAGTAATTTTTTAATCTGGACTGCTGGACGTACTCCGGATTTTTTGACAAAATGTTATATGTAGACTAAACTGGATCAGAGGGAGTGCAGCACAACTGCCAGGCTCCTCACATTCTCAACAGGGCTGCCTCGGTTTTCCACCCAAAACGAGTTTGGGACGGATTTTTACTTTCCTCTGGAATCAGCGCTAGAGGACAAAATTCCTTTGGTTCACTATGAGGGAGTCCGGGACTAAGGGGTCCTCGGGCCGTTGGTTCATCTCCGGTGGGACGACATGATGGGTCGCTCAGAGGCAATTACTAGAAGGCCGAATTACAGGACAATCCCGTGTTCGGAAGGAGAAGTCTCGAAGACTTGATGTGCCCTCCAAGAAAGAATGGGCGTATCTATGCCCGGATGGAAACCGACCATGTGTAACCCTAGGGACCCCTGGTGTCTATATAAACCAGGGGGCTTAGTTCGTAGAGGGACAAGTCAAGTCATCTAGGGTTTAGCTCATTTGATCTCGAGGTAGATCAACTCTGTAACCAACATACTCATCAATACAATCAAGCAGGACGTAGGGTTTTACCTCTTCACGAGGGCCCGAACCTGGGTAAACATCGTCTCCTTCGTCTCCTGTTAACCATCGATCCTAGATTCATAGTTCGAGACCCCCTACCCGAGATTCGCTGGTTTTGACACCGACATTGGTGCTTTCATTGAGAGTTCCGCTGCGAATCGCCAAAGGATCGATGGCTCGGTTAATCATTGGCGAGGAAGTCTGTAACAAGGACGTCTTCATTCCTGGTCAGATCTTCGCTTTCAGAAGCATCGTGCTTCATGCCGATCCCTCGGGCCGCCTTGGCCAGATCGGAAGCTTTGCCCCTGGTTCATAAGTCAGGTTCGGGAACCTAGAGTTCGCCGCCGACTCCAGGGGAGATCTTGTTTTAACAAGGACCTCTGTCCTCCTTAAAGGGCCCACGAGCCGTGACGCCTTGACGTCGGAGGCAGGAATCCCCGCCGCTGGGTTGACCTCGGTCCCCAGCTCGGTCTTAAAACCTAACCTGGTCGATGCATCTGAGTCAGCCACGGCCGCATACACCCCGGGAGCGCCGTCGAGCGACCCTGGGACGGCGGCGCCGCTGACCGACCCCAGGCGCGCCTTTAGTGCCAACCCAACCAAGGCCCCATCGACGAGCGAGCTGCTCGGTCGGATCCAAGCCTTGAGCATGACCGATCGCCAACCATTGGTTTACAACCGAATTGGGCTGAGGCCCGACAATAGGGAAATTCATGTCCCTCCACTAACACACTTGGTCGCCACCGTCGAGTGCCCAGCCGTAGATACGTCCCACCAGCCGGCGAAGTTGAAAACGGTGTACATCCCGATCTCCGATCACTTGGGATCCAGACTCCCCCTGGACACTGATTCGAGGCCGACAGCCGGCCTAACGCATAAAACGGGGTCCGCTCGGCAAAGCACCATTAGTGCCGCGTCCCCCAAGCCCACTGAGGCGGAGATCGGAGGTATCACACCTGACTCCGCAACGGTACAAAACACGGCCGTCAGTGCGCCGGACGCACACCTCGTCGGGGCGCGAATTTTTTCCCACCCACCACCCTGATTGAGCGTTTTCCAAGCGCAAGAGAGCCCGGTACAATGGGCTTACGGGAGGTCAAACAACAGCCAGGGGAATCGGTCCATCATGTTTCGGCCAGATTCCTCCTCAGCAAAAACAGGATGAAGGGCGTTAACGACCAGAAAATGATTGCTGCTTTCCAGCAGAATTGCTAGGATGAAGGAATTCTCAACGCCCTTGCCCGTCGTCGCATCCAAAACTTCTCCGAGCTAACATACTTGATGGAAAAGTACGGCGCCATGGAGAGTGCGCGAAAAGAACAACAATTTTATAAGGAGCCGGTCCATACCGAACAACCTAGATGAGTTCGGAAAAGGCTCGTACCCCCACAATATCTGACCAGGCACAAGCCTGCCGAAAAGAGGAGAAAATATCCCATGAAGGAAAAAACAGTCCTTGATGGATTACTGGATAGTCCATGCCCCATACACTCCGCCTCGCCAAACACAAGCCCGACTCACAGCCTTCGAGCATGCTGGGTCATTAGGCAAATCGCAAAGAGCAGAGAGGCCATCATTATGGCCCCACCCCCAGGCAAACGTTCAATGACGCCACCCGAAAACCACGCCGAGGTCCTAACGATTTATGAGACGTTCCCCTCCAAAGGGCAGAGGAAGAGAGCTCTTTGAGAGCTCGATCAGATACACTGGGTGGAATCAAGGAAATCATGGGCAGATATACCGATAACTTTCGGCGAAAACGACCAACCGATAACCCGCACAGAGCGAGCACCTGCCGCCCTGGTCCTCAACCCAATAGTAGATGGCTTACGATTGGACAAAGTACTAATGGATGGCGGCAGTGGTCTAAACCTCATCTACGAGGGTACTTTGGACAAGATGCAGTTCGATAGAGCTCGAATCGAGCGAAGTAGCACAACCTTTCGAGGAATCATCCTCGGAAGAGAGGCGCATTGTACGGGACGAGTAACCCTTGACGTAGTGTTCGGTACTCCCGACAACTACAGATCCAAGGAACTTCTCTTTCACATCGTGCCCTTTCATAGCAGCTATCATGCCCTCTTAGAGCACGACTCCTTCACAAGATTTCAGGCCATACCGCATTATGGTTACATGAAACTTAAAATGTCGGGGCCCAACGATGTGATCACGGTTGCAAGCGACCCGAACAGAGCCCTTCGAGCTGAAAATAAAACAACATCGCTTGCCCTTGAGGCACTAGCTGAGACCCTTGCTACAGAAGAACTAACAACACTCCGTTCTGTCGTAGATAAGGACGACATGATCCTTGGCAAGAGGCCAAAGTCCACATCGTTCAAACCCGCAGATGAAATCATAAAATTTTAGGTACACCCAACGGACCCCAATAAAATGGCGTCCATCGGAGCTCAGCTAGACCCCACGATTGCTGAAGCACTCCACACATTCTTGCGCCAAAATTGGGACATATTCGCTTGGCACCCATCAGATATGCCAGGGATCCCACGAAGGCTAGCCGAACACAGCCTGAATATAATCACAGGCTTCAAGCCGGTCAAACAGGCCCTACGTCGATTTTCCGAACCCAAGCGTCAAGCTATGGGCGAAGAACTCGCCAAACTACTTGAAGCCGGGTTCATCAGAGAAATCAAACACCCCGAATGGTTGGCAAACCTAGTCATGGTGCCAAAGAAATATAAATCATGGCGGCTGTGTGTCGACTTCAAAGACCTTAACAAAGCATTCCCTAAAGATCCTTTCCCTTTACCCCGCATCGACCAGATCATTGACGCCACTGCCGGACATGATTCACTTTGCTTCCTCGACACCTATTCCGGATATCATCAGATCAAAATGAGGGAATCCGATCAAGCCGCCACCGCCTTCATCACCCCCTATGGCCCATTCTGCTTCAACACAATGCCTTTCGGGCAAAAAAATGCAGGTGCCACATACCAGCGCATGATTCAAACATGTCTGGAAAAACAAATCGGCAAAACAGTCAAGGCGTACGTAGACGACGTCGTCATCAAGACTAAACATGTCAGCCAGGTGGTGGAAGACCTCGCTCAAACATTCGCTAGCCTATGGGAGTACGATATACGGCTAAACCCGGACAAGTGTGTCTTCGGAGTCCCCGCAGGAAAATTGCTCGGATTCATCGTCTCCCACAGGGGCATAGAAGCCAATCCGGCCAAGATCCGAGCTCTATCACAACTAGCGGTCCCCACGGAGCTAAAACACGTTCAAAGACTAGCAGGATGTGTGGCGGCATTAAGCCGCTTTATCTCCCACCTCGGCGAGAAGGCTCTACCACTCTACATGCTATTGAAACGAACAAAAAACTTCGAATGGACCGAAGAGGCAGCAGCCGCGCTGGAGGAAATCAAGATGCTGCTAGCCAGTAACCCCATACTAATAGCACCTGGTATGGGTGAACCGATGTTGCTATACATCTCAGCCACCAACCAGGTTGTCAGTGCGGCCCCCGTGGTAGAACGAGAGGCCGAGGGCCACAAATACCGGGTACAGAAACCAGTATACTACGTATTGGAAGTACTTACTCCGTGCAAGACCAGATACCCACATTATCAGAAGATAGCCTACACGGTGTTCTTGGCTTCACACAAGCTCAGACACTATTTTCAAGAGTGTTCGGTCCCGGTGGCCTCCGAAGCGGCCCTGAACGATATAATCAATAACAGGGACGCCACCGGCCGCATAGCCAAATCGGCCATCAAACTCCTCCCGTTCGAAATCAATTACAAGCCACGCCGAGCTATTAAATCTCAAGTGTTGGCCAATTTTATTGCCGAATGGACGGAGGCCGAGCTCCCTAGAGAATATAGCACATACTCACACTGGACAATGTACTTCGACGGATCCAAGACACTCGCCGGACTGGGGGCTGGAGTCATCCTCACATCCCCCACCGGCGACAACATCCGATATGTCCTCCAGATCATGTACGCCGACTCAAATAATGCGGCCGAGTACGAGGCTCTGTTGCACGGACTCCAGATGGCAACCTCGATGGGTGTACAATGGCTCGAAGTACGGGGATACTCTAATCTCGCCATCTCTCAAATCAACAGCGAATTCGATGCTAAAAACCCAAAAATGGCAGCTTACAGAAATGTCGTCCTCAAGATATCCGCACGATTCGAAGGACTAGAATTCCACCATGTCTCCCGAGACAGCAATCAAGCTGCCGACATGCTCGCCCGCATGGGCGCCAAGCGCGACCCCGTCCCTAAGAACACCTTCCTAAAGAGGCTCTTCAAGCCCTCTGTGGTGTGGCAAGACGACGGCAGGGACGCTATAACTAATGGAGTAGAAGAGGTCACCCCCCCACAGTCGAACCAGATGAGCAAATCATCGGCGGTTCCACAATTGAAGAAACACCCTCGGCCCACGAGGTCATGGCCGTAATCGCATCATGGACAGAACCCTTACTTGCCTACCTTCTGCACAAAGAACTCCCTGACGATCAGACGGAGGCGAGGCGCATAATATGGCGATCAAAAGCCTACAAGGTCCATGAAGGAGAATTATACAAAAAGACCACTACGGGGGTCCTCCAACGGTGCATATCTGAAGAAGAAGGAAGGCAGCTCTTGGCAGAGATACACGCAGGCATGGGCGGCCACCACGCGGCAGCACGGGCCCTGGTGAGCAAGGCCTTTCGAGCCGGGTTCTTCTGGCTCACCGCCCAAGCGGACGCCCACACACTTTTCCAACATTGTGTCGGTTGTCAGCTCTTTGCAAATCAAAGCCACATGCCTCCCACGGCTCTTCGGACGATACCCATTACATGGCCTTTTGCGGTCGGGGGTTTAGACTTGGTCGGACCACTTAAAGGGGGGGACCAAGAAAAAGAAATATCTACTGGTAATGCTCGACAAGTTCACTAAATGGATCGAAGCAAAACCAGTAAGTTCGGCAAAATCGGGACCGGTCATCAACTTCATATCCGGCGTGGTACACTATTACGGTGTCCCGCACAGTATAATGACCGACAATGGATCCAAGTTTACCGCCCAGGAGGTAAAGGACTGGTGCGCTAACTTGGGCATCAAACTTGATTATGCCTCGGTGTATCGTCCGTAGACCAATGGACAAGTTGAACGGGCCAACGGTCTCATTATGAGTGGTATTAAACCTCGTCTGGTCCGATCCTTTCAAGAATCTGACTGTCATTGGGTGGAGGAACTTGATTCCGTGCTGTGGGGTTTGCGTACAACCCTGAACCGATCAACGGGATACACATCATTCTTTATGGTGTACAGGGCTGAAGCGGACCTCCCTTGTGATATCATCCACGACGCACCTAGAATGCGCATGTACGAGGAAAAAGAAGCCGAGCTAGATCGGCAGGACGACCTAGACGCCTTGGAAGGGGAGTGCGATATAGCCCGGGCCCGATCTACTTTCTATCAACAGCAGGCTCGGCGGTACCAAAGCAGGGAGGTTCAAGCTAAAGTATATAATGTGGGCGAGTTGGTCTTACGCCTCCCAGAGAAACAGAAGCATAAACTCAACCCCAAGTGGGAGGGCCCTTTCATAATTGATGAAGTACTGACAGGAGGAGCTTATCGTCTTTGCAACCCGCAAGACAATCGTCTCGAACCAAACCCATGGAATGCAGCTCGCCTCTGGCGCTTCTACGGCTAGACCGGTGTCGCCCTGTTCCCTACCAACCCTTGTATTTTCCTCCTTTTCTTTTTATTTCTTATCTACCTTTGTAGGATTGGCTAGACTTTCTCTAAGCTTATATTCGGCTTAACCGAACTATGTTAAGGTTTCATCGGTATACATCCTTAAATGTTTTTCCCGGTAACACCTGGGGGCTCCTTAATGAAGCCATCTTACTTTCTCTAGCTATTTGTCTTATATGCACTCTTCCAGCATCATTTTCGCGCCACTTATGCACCAATTAGGCTTAAGATTTAGCCAAGCCGGGTTGCCTTGCTCCTGTGCTTACCCCCTTACGTTCCCGATTGTTCGGCTAGGGGGTAAAGGGAGCACCTCTATGATTGCTACGACCGGATTACACGGATACGTACCTCAGACGGGTGAAGCCGAAGGCTAGCATTCTTATGATACAAAATTGGTCGGCTAAGAAGGAAGAAAGTACGGTTGGCGCTTCTCGCCGTTCATGGGGACTATTCCCCCAAATAGCAAAATTATCTACATAATACGGATACATGGCTATGACATCTACGGTTCACGTAGTAACCTAAAGGAAAGAACCCATCGAGGAACTATTTTCTTTGGAAGATGTTTCTTATGTTAAATAGTAATATAACATACCTCCCCATGCACGTTTCGTCTGTTTGTACCACAAGGTCAGATTGCCTAGTTCCCCGAGAGGATTCCCTGTTATTGCAGGATGCATAGTACGGAACACTCCTTAGCTATCGGCTACGGAGGCAGAAGCCAATGACCGGTTAAGACAACGTTTACAGCGCGGATAGAGACGGTTTTGATAAAAAGTACATAGTTACATAGATTCAAAACTCAAGGCTGTCATTCAAGATGGTCTATTATGGTGTCCAGGACGCAATCTTCTTGTGACATACGAGCAGTGGGCATCACTTGGTCATAAACCAAGCTCACGGCACCTCTTTACCATCCGGCCCTACAAGCCCAACCCGAGCCATATGCTTCGGGTTGAGTTTGGTAAAGCGGGTGTTGACCATGGCCCACGCCTCCCGGGCTCCCTCTAGGCAAGCCAAAGTCTTCCACAGCTGAAAGCAACTTCGAGCTCCTCTAAACTTATCGTCTAGTTCTGCCATCCCTTCTGGAGGTGTCTGAGCTGGCCAGAGTGCCTTGATCATGCTCTTCATAGCCTTCCGAGCCCGCTCATGCACAACGGACAATTCCTTTAACAGGTCCCCTCCGTACGAGCTGACTTCTTCCTCGGGACGCCCGGTCAGGAGACCTAGGCAGGAAACCAACGATACTCCTTATACTTGATAACGATAAAACAAAAGCACTTTACGGAGTTCTGGGTTAGATTTTTGCTTACAGAAATTGCCAACCTTTAATTTCCGGTTCTCTTTGCGAATTACTGTCAATTGAGTTTTCAAGCTCTCAATTTCTTCGGCCTGGCGCTTATTTTCCACTTTAAGCTGGTTCTTATCCTCCAGACTTCGAGTCAATACGCGATGCCCGGCCTCCAGCTGTGACTCAGCATAGCTTTGAGATTTCCGGGACGCATCCAAGTCCTTCTACAGCTGTCCTATGGACTCGGCTGCTATGAAACAATCTTTCGTCAGAAAGATATGTCCTCAACAACTTCCGCTCAATAAGCAATACTTTGTACTCACCGTGAGCCTCTCTGGTGAATTTCTTCACCTGCTCAAGCTCGGCCTTAACATCCTGCAACTCTGCTCGGCTCGATTAGAAGTCCGCAGTTAGCTCGGCGTTTCGTTGCTTTGAGGCCAACACATACACGAAAACATTTTTTAGACCCTTGAATTCGGCCATCCCGACCAAATTAAGGCTCGGGGGCTACTGGGTTAGGAATTATGTTCGACAGTCAAAGCCGATCATTTACCTGCATGCTGGTGGATATTATTTTAGCGGCTCCATCAAGTCCCGCTCGAGCAGCTCCGAGGTCAGAGTCCATGAAATTAAGAGCATTAAACTCTTGGTCAGAAAATATGGGGTGACGTAGTGACTCCCTCCGCCGTCGATGATTCATCGCACTCTCAACCTCGGAATTGGTAACCAAGACGTCCCACGAGTCCTCGGAAGGTTGGCCAGTAACAGGAACTCCCGCATCCACTTTGGCACATGCCGAAGACCTTGGTCGAGGGCTGTCCGGCGCCTTCTCACAATCTTCGGATGGAGGTGGTTCAACTCGCCTCCTGAGTATGTCAGCCGGAGACTGTAATTGTTTGAAGCGGATAAAACAAAGATCAGGTTGCAAGATTAAGTACCTAATACGTCTCCAACGTATCTATAATTTTTGCTTATTCCATGCTGTTATATTATCATTCTTGGATGTTTTACAATCACCTTATAGCAACTTTATATCATTTTTTTGCGACTAACCTATTGACATAGTGCCAAAGTGCCAGTTGCTGTTTTTGCTTGTTTTTTACTTCACAGAATATCAGTACCAAACGGAGTCCAATCGCGATGAAACTTTTTGGAGATTATTTTTGGACCAGAAGACACCCAGTGGGCCAAAGAAGTGCCAGAGAGGTGGGCTGTGGAGAGCACAACCCACCAGGGCGCGCCAGGGGCCCCCCGGCGCGCCCTGATGGGTAGTGCCCTCCACGGGGCCCCTCTCGACTGCCTCCGATGCCTATAAATTCCCAAATATTCGGAAAACCCCAAAAATAAACCTAGACTCTCCGCTCCGCTGCCTCAACTCTCTGTATCGACGAAAAACCTATCTGGAGACGTTCCAGTACCCTGCCGGAGAGGGGAATCCATCTCCGGTGGCCATCTTCATCATCCCGACGGAGGCCATGACGAGGAGGGAGTAGTCCACCCTCGGGGTTGAGGGTATGTACCAGTAGCTATGTGTTCAATCTCTCTCTCTCTCTCTCGTGCTCTTGAGATGTCATGATCTTGATGTATCACGGGCCTTGTTAATATAGTTGGATCATATGGTGTGTTTCCCTTACTATCTTGTTGTGATGAACTGAATCTTTCCCTTTGAGATATCGTTATGTTGGATTGAATATTGGATTTGAGAACACTTGATATATGTCTTGCATGTGGATACCCATGGTGACAATGGGGTGTTCTATTGATTCACTTGATATATGTTTTGGTACTCAACTTGCGGATTCCCGCGGTAAATATGGGGTAATCTATGCATAGGGGTTGATACACGTTCTTGTCCTACTTTCTCCGATAGAAATCTTGGGGCACTCTTTGAGGTTCTTTGTGTGGATTGATTATTATGAATCTGAATTTTTTTATGCGTATAGTATAATTAACTCATGGATACTTGTGGTGACATTGGAGTATCTAGGTGACATTAGAGTTGGTTGATTTGTATCATATGGTGTTATTCTAGTACGAACTCTTAGATAGATTGATCGGAAAGGATAACTTGGTGTTATTTTAGTACGAACTCTTGGATAGATCGATCGGAAAGGATAACTTTAAGGTGGTTTCGTACCCTACAAACAATTTCTTCTTATGTTCTCCGCTAGATAAGAACTTTGGAGTGATTCTTCGTTGCACATTGAGGGATGGTTATGTGATCCAATTATATTAGCATTGTTGAGAGATTGCACTGGCGAAAGTACGGACCCTAGGCCTTGTTTTCAAGCATTGCAATACCGTTTGTGCTCACTTTTGTTACTTGCTACCTTGCTGTTTTTATATTCTCAGATTACAAAAACCTATATCTACCATCCATATTGCACTTGTATCACCATCTCTTCGCCGAACTAGTGCACCTATACAATTTGCCATTGTATTGGGTGTGTTGGGGACACAAGAGATTTCTTGTATTTGATTGCAGGGTTGTTTGAGAGAGACCATCTTCATCCTACACCTCCCACGGATTGATAAACCTTAGGTCATCCACTTGAGGGAAAATTGCTACTGTCCTACAAAACTCTGCGCTTGGAGGCCCAACAAAGTCTACAAGAATAAAGTTGCGTAGTAGACATCAAGCTCTTTTTTGGCGCCGTTGCCGGGGAGGTGAGTGTTTGAAGGTATATCTTTAGATCTTGCAATTAAATCTTTTAGTTTCTTGTTTTATCACTAGTTTGGTTTTATAAAAGAAAATAACAAAAAAATGGAGTTTAGGTTGCATCATTTGTTTCGTCTTTATAATGTCTTTCGTGAAAATAAGGATTCCGAAAATTGTGCTCAATTGGTAGAGGAAGAAATTATGAAAATACGCAATGAGAATTCCTTGAATGACGAGCATGATCACAATGTTGTTAGTATGAATTCTATGAATATCCAAAATACTAATGATGATTGCATTAGACATGATAAAAATGTTTCTTATAAGCATGTCAAATTTTGTGGAGTGCATAAAGTTTGTGATGACGTGCCTTATAGGGAGGATAGATTTTGTAAGAAGCATAAACATGATATAACCAATTTTTTGCTCAAAGTGATAGATGAATTTTCTACAAAATTATGTTCTCTTTGTCCTATTACTTGTGAACTTTGCAATAAAGTTGGTCATCTTAATTTCCAATGCAAACTTTTTCATGATCAAATCATGGCCAAATATTGTAATGACTTGATCACCCTTGAACTTTATGATGAGCTTTCTCTATTTTTGGGGAGTGAAGAATTGACACATAAAAATAGTTGGTTTGAAGTATTCATTCTCACGGACGACATTGAAACTAATCTAAAAAATATCTATATGTTTTGCATGGTAAATTGCAATGAGAATGCTTATATTGCCAACTATAGAAAGATGGGAAAACCAATAGAATATAAAAGGAATACTAATGAAAGGGTAAAGAATTCCACTTTCCCTCTTATTGTCTCTCATGATGTAATAGGTGATGAGGAGGAGCTCCCTATTCAACCAATCTCATCAATGAGAAGCTCGAAAAAATTAATTAAGCCCACACATGATGTGGTGAAGAAAAAGAAAAGAAGAAAGAGTACAGGTAAAAAGGTATCTCTTTCAAATGATGTTGCTCCTATTATTCTTGTGCCTCACGAGGATGAATCAAAATTAATTGTGGAATATGATACACTTGATGATGATTTTGTTATGCCAATTCCTTGTTGTGATGACTATGATTGGGAAGATATTGATACTACTTATAATCTTGAAAATCTTTTTGGCACCAACTTGGTAAATTATGATGATAATAATTGTTATACTATTGGTGCTATTCATACTATTAATGATGAGAGTGACTATGCTTATTATATGCCAAGCCACAAGCTTGGGGATGCTATGCTTAATGAACATGATCTTTTTAGTTCCCCTACTTTGAATGATCAAATTTGTTATGATGATTGCATGCCTCCTATTTATGATGATTGTGATATTTATGAAAGTGGGTTTGGAAGAGTGTCAACTTTAGATAATTATTATCCCACTATTTTGGAGGGTGTTCAATTTTATTATAATGATAAAAGTGGATTAGGAGAGGTCATGACTTTATTTAGTAATGATTCCACTATTTCGGAAGAGGTTTCACTTGACTATGATGAGAACAAAGTTGCTACTTATGATGATTATTGTGATGATACTTACGTTATAAAAATTAGTGATAATTATTGTCATGATTTTGGATATCCTTTTACTGAACATTACTCTTTTAATGTGGAAACAATTTATAGTTTTCGAGTTTCATTTGATGCTCCCACTTTAATGAATGAAAAGAAAATTGCTTATGTGGAGAGTAATACATTTTCTATGCTTGTATATCATGAAAAGAATGCTTTATGTGATAGTTATATTGTGGAATTCCTTCATGATGCTACTGAAAATTATTATGAAGGAGGAACATATGCTTGTAGGAATTGCAATAATATCAAGTTTCCTCTCTATGTGTTCAAAGTTTTGAAGTTATGCTTGTTTTGCCTTCCTATGCTAGTTGATTCTTGCTCCCATAAATTGTTTGCTCACAAAATCCCTATGCATAGGAAGTGGGTTAGACTTAAATGTGCTTGTCATGTGTTTCATGATGCTACCTTGCATGTTTCAAATACTATTCCTATGTGAGCATCATTGAAATCATCATGCCTAGCTAAAAGGCTCTAAAGAAAAGCGCTTGTTGGGAGACAACCCAATACTTTTACGTTTTGTTTTTGAGTGTTCACACGATTAAGATATTGTAGTAATCATGTTTGTGCCCTTTGTTCCAATAAAGTGCCAAGTAAAGTTTTTGGGATGACTCACAAGATGAGTAGAATTGATGCTGAACCAAAACAGAAACTTTTGACTCCAGTACAGGAATTTTCATTTTTTTACTGGAGCGTGATAATGATCTAAATTTTTTACACAGTCTTCATATACAAATTCTTCAGGTTGTCCTAATGTTTCAGAATTTTTACAGACAGGAAAGTATGGCTATACTACAGATCTTCATAGACTGTTCTGTTTTTGATAGATTCTGTTTTGCATGCATAGTTTGCTTGTTTTAGTGTTCCCATAGCTTATATTCAGTGATATAAATTATGGGAATGGTAGAATATAGTAGGTATCATGTGGGAACAATTATGAATCTTGTCTTGACAGTACCTAAGTGAATGATTTATCTTTATTACACTAACCCTTCTCACGAAGTTCCGTTAAGTTTTGTGTGATTGAAGCTTTCAAGTTTTGGGTGAGACACCGATATGAGGAGAATAAGGAGTTAGAAGAACCTAAGCTTGGGTATGCCCAAGGCACCCCAAGGTAATATCCAAGGAAGACTCAAGCGCCTAAGCTTGGGGATGCCCCGGAAGGCATCCCCTCTTTCGTCTTCAACATTATCGGTATATCTTACGTGGAGCTATATTTTTATTCATCACATAATATGTGCTTTGCTTGTTTTGTCATTATATTTTGTTATTTTCTGTTAGGTGTTATTTATAATCTTGTTTTTCAATAAAAAGTTTCAAGAATTGCCTTAGGATGCTTGCATTGCATGTTTGATGTGTGATGTGTAAAAACAGAAACTTTCTCTGCAGTGTTTGAATTTTCATATTTTATTGGAACGTGGAAAGTTTCTTAAATTTTTACACAGTGTTATAATATAAATTCTTTACCGTGTCCTAAATTTCATAATTGTTTGAGTTACAAAAGTACACTAGTTTAATAGATTACTACAGACTGTTCTTTTTGGACAGATTGCTGTCATAGTTTCGTTATCTACTTATCCTATAGTTTCCATAGCCTATATTGGTAGATATAAATTGTGGAAACGATAGTAAACAGTAGATTATGTTTGAAAATTATTGTGCAACTTGTCTTGTAAGTACATGAAGTGTTGATTTGTTCTTATGTGTACTAACCTATCTCACGAGTTCTTTTCGAGTTTTGTGTGGATGAAGTTTTTGAGAATAGGTGAAACCGGGATATGAGAGGATTGAACGAGATACAAAAGCTCAAGCTTGGGGATGCCCAAGGCACCCCAAGTAAATATTTAAACAAGTCTCAAGCATCTAAGCTTGGGGATGCTACGCATCCCACCTCTCTTCGTCAACTATCGGTTAGCCTATGTTGAGCCTAAATTTTTATTCGTTCACATGATGCGTGCTATTCTTGGAGTTCTATTTTTGTTTAGTTTGCTGTTTGAATAAAATAATTAGATCTGAAAATCTTTATTGAGAGAGAGAGAGTCCTTGCATATCTACTTAATTGTTTGACTACTCATTGATCTTCACTTATATCTTTCGAGAGTAGCTTGTCATTTGCTCTAGTGCTTCACTTATATCTTTTTGAGCACGGTGTGCTTGGAAATTTCTGTAGAAATACTCTCATGCTTCACTCAGATTAATTTGAGTGTTAGTAAATTTTGAAGAAATCCTCTCATGCTTCACTTATACCTTTTTGAGAGATGAAATCTTTATGCTCATGTGCTTCACGTAGATTTGTTTGAGCTTGTCAAAAAAAAGGGCAATGGCAATATATGAAACTAGTCCCAAAGTGATAGATATCCAAGGAGGATATAATAAAAACTTTCATGAAGATCATTGGACAAATTAAACTTGATTCCTTGTAATAGTTTTGAAACATGATGATAGTAATCTATGAGTCATGTTAGTGAGTAATAATGCTTTAGTAGGAATATTGGTGTTAAGGTTTGTGATTCCCTATGCAAGTACGAAAGTCAATAGTTATGCAATGAAATTACATCCTACTTATGGTGCATTATTCGGTGTTAGTTATGCTCAATGCTCGCTTATGTGAATTTTCGTTTCTTGGTTTGGTTGCTTCTCAATCTTTTGCTAGCCTCCATTTGTACTAAGTAGAACTACTATTTGTGCATCCAAAATCCTTAAACCAAGTTTTGCCTTATGAGTCCACTATACCTACCTATATGCGGTATTTCCATGCCGTTCCAAGCAAATTTGTATGTGCCATCTCTAAATTTTCAACATAAATTTTCTCTTTTGTGTGCTCGTACCGCTCATGAAATGGTGGGGAGTGTCCAATATTTTTCCATGCTAGATGTGTTATTCTCAAGATGAGTGTTTATTCACTTGTCATTGCACGAGAGTGCGGCGGTAATAGGGATGCCCATTCCCGAAATGAAAAAGGAAAAAAATATTTACTTTATGTTGTCAAATAATAAATTCCTTGGAAAGTGTTGGTATGGAAGGCAACCGTGGATACAGCCCGCCATGGAATGTGAAAGTTTGGTGGAAAAAGGAATAAACTTTATTTTCTGTTTGGGAACCGCCTATGATATATCTAGCATGGAAAGTATTGTGAACTACTTTGTCGTTTTCGTTGACAGGAAAAGCATGCCACCCAAAAAAAATCTCTCTCAATTTAAAACCTTGAGCTCTGGCACCTCTACAAATCCCTATTTCCCTCTGTGAAGGGCCTATCTATTTACTTTATGCATTTTTTATTTTTACTTTGAGTCTCCATCTTCTCCTATAAAGCACCAACTAGGGGGCACTATGATCGTACTTGAGCATTGGGTATAGCTAATATTTGAGTGTGTTTCATGAATGGATCAATGATTGAGCATGATGGGCTAGGGATAACTTTCTTTAGTGTTGATATTTTGAAAGGCATGGTTGCTTGTTGACATGCTTGAGTATTGAAGTCATTATGTTAAAACTAGACTATTGCTTTGAATCATCTACAAGTTCAAATGTCCATGCTATACAAAAGAAAAGAATATGAGATGAACATGTTAGGCAGCATTCCACATCAAAAATTCTGTTTTTATCATTTACCTACTCGAGGACGAGTAGGAATTAAGCTTGGGGATGCTGATACGTCTCCAACGTATCTATAATTTTTGCTTGTTCCATGCTGTTATATTATCATTCTTGCATGTTTTACAATCACTTTATAGCAACTTTATATCATTTTTTTGGGACTAACCTATTGACATAGTGCCAAAGTGCTAGCTGCTGTTTTTGCTAGTTTTTTACTTCGTAGAATATCAGTACCAAACGGAGTCCGATCGTGACGAAACTTTTTGGAGATTTTTTTTGGACCAGAAGACACCCGGTGGGCCAAAGAAGTGCCAGAGAGGTGGGCTGTGGAGAGCACAACCCACCAGGTCGCGCCAGGGGCCCCCCGGCGCGACCTGATGGGTTATGCTCTCCATGGGGCCCCTCTCCACCGCCTCCGGTGCCTATAAATTCCCAAATATTTAGAAACCCCCAAAAATAAACCAAGACTCTCCGCTCCACCGCCGCAACTCTCTGTATCGACGAAAAACCAATCTGGAGACGTTCCAGTACCCTGCCGGAGATGGGAATCCATCTCCGGTGGCCATCTTCATCATCCCGCCGGAGGCCATGACGAGGAGGGAGTAGTCCACCCTCGGGGCTTCGGGTATGTACCAGTAGCTATGTGTTCAATCTCTCTCTCTCTCGTGTTCTTGAGATGTCATGATCTTGATGTATCACGGGCTTTGTTAATATAGTTGGATCATATGGTGTGTTTCCCTTACTATCTTGTTGTGATGAACTGAATCTTTCCCTTTGAGATATCGTTATGTTGGATTGAATATTGGATTTGAGAACACTTGATATACGTCTTGCATGTGGATACCCGTGGTGACAATGGGGTGTTCTATTGATTCACTTGATATATGTTTTGGTACTCAACTTGCGGATTCCCGCGGTGACATTGGGGTAATCTATGCATAGGGGTTGATACATGTTCTTGTCCTACTTTCTCTGATAGAAATCTTGGGGCACTCTTTGAGGTTCTTTGTGTGGATTGAGTATTATGAATCTGAAATTGTTTGATGCGTATCGTATAATTAACTCATGGATACTTGTGGTGACATTGGAGTATCTAGGTGACATTAGAGTTGGTTGATGCATATTATATGGCGTTATTCTAGTACGAACTCTTAGATAGATCGATCGGAAAGGATAACTTGGTGTTATTTTAGTACGAACTCTTGGATAGATCGATCGGAAAGGACAACTTTAAGGTGGTTTCGTACCATACAAATAATTTCTTCTTATGTTCTCCGCTAGATAAGAACTTTGGAGTGATTCTTCGTTGCACATTGAAGGATGGTTATGTGATCCAATTATATTAGCATTGTTGAGAGCTTGCACTAGCGAAAGTACGGACCCTAGGCCTTGTTTTCAAGCATTGCAATACCATTTGTGCTCACTTTTGTTACTTGCTACCTTGCTGTTTTTATATTCTCATATTACAAAAACCTATATCTACCATCTATATTGCACTTGTATCACCATCTCTTCGCCGAACTAGCACACCTATACAATTTTCCATTGTATTGGGTGTGTTGGGGACACAATAGATTTATTGTATTTGATTGCAGGGTTGTTTGAGAGAGACCAGCTTAATCCTACACCTCCCACGGATTGATAAACCTTAGGTCATCCACTTGAGGGAAAATTTCTACTGTCCTACAAAACTCTGCACTTGGAGGCCCAACAAAGTCTACAAGAATAAAGTTGTGTAGTAGACATCAGTACCTCTTGGTAGGAGGAACGGTCGGTGTAACCCCCGCCGTAGTCTCTTGCTCGGGAGTCTTGCTGCTGTTTGGCGCAGACCCCGCTTGGGTAGCCCCCGAGGGTGTCTGGCGCGTAGACCGGTGACCTTTGGGGACGGAGGTCGAAGAGATCGGAGTGACGGGAGGCGCGCTCCTTTTCCGAGAAGAAGCTTTCTTTTTGCTTGTTATGGAGGAAGGGAGCGATCCGGGGTGTTCAGCTTGAAGGGCCACCTTAGATTCGTCAACACTCCTCTGGTAAAAGGTCCCGTCCTCAAATTCAATTGAAATCTCCGGATCGTCTCTACGTGAATAATCCTCTGGTTGTGGGGCGGGACATTTAACTGTCTCGACCCAACGCATCCATTGCTGTTCAGGGAGACACGTAGTTCCGGTCAGTGAAATCAAAACTTAGTAGTCTAAGCTCGGGGATTGTGAATGAACTTACCCATTCAATAGGGTTATGAGTCGAGTAGCCTTCCCTGACCTTCAGGTGAACAAAATCTTCTTTTTCTCCCTTGAAGAGATCGGCTAGTATGGTTGCCAACGCCGCGTGGTCGGCGGGCCCTTGTCGTCGGGAACGGGTCGTGTCACTCGTCCCATTATAGCACCACAAGGGATGGATCCTCTGTTGTAGAGGTTGGACACAACGGGTAATGGCAGCAGCCATCACGTAGATGATGGTTAGCTTACTATGACCTAGCAGCTTCACCTGGGCAGCTAGGCACTTTAGCTCGGCGCTCTCCTCTTGGGAAGTGCTCCTCGGGCGCCAATTGAATCGCTTCTTTAAAGCAGCCTCAGAGTATTTGGGCAGTCCCCTTCGGGCTAGGTCGAATAAGGGGATGTCCTCGATATAAAACCATTCTGAAGCCCACTCTTCGAATTCCTTCTTTGGGGTCCCGATGAGGTACCCCGTCCCGGCTATGCGCCACACTTAGGCTCCGCCCACTTCCCGGATTGACCCTCCCCGAGTTCGGGGGACGAGGCAGAAGTACTTTCCCCATAGATCGAAGTGGGGCTCGCAGCCGAGGAACATCTCACAGAGGGCGATGAAGCCCGAGATGTGCAGGATGGACTCAGGGGTGAGGTTGTGGAGTCTGATCCCGTAGAACTCCAATAGACCCCTCAAGAAGGGGTGAATGGGGAAGCCCAGGCCTCGTAGGAGGAAGGAGGTGAAGCATACCCTCTCGTCTTGGCGAGGAGCAGGGAAGTTCTCCACGAAAGTCGCGCCGTTCGCGGAAGTCAACCCCGCACGAGTGGGTGCCAGATCCGAAGCAGGGAGATATCCCTGTGTCTCAAGACTGCGTAGCCAGAGGAGGGAAACAGAACAGCTTGCCCAGTCGCCGGGAAGGGGGCCATGAGGGCGCGAGGAAGAACCTAGGGCGCTCACCATACCTCCAAGTTCGTTGATACTAGAGTTTCTTGGAGGCGGTGGGGGAAGAAGCGTTGCCTATGACAAGTTCGACTTGCTATAGATTGGCGTTTATCCCTTGGCTTGTTGAGGGTATTTCCATAAAAGGACCGTTGGGATGCCTGCCTTCTATTGGAGCACAGGAATCGAGGGGTTTCATCGAACCTCGGGCAGGGAAATTAATGTTGTGGACCCGTGCCATTTCCGGTAGTTGAAGATTCTTAACGTGGCCAGGTTATCGTCCAACGAATCAGAGAAGAGGAGAACTCTCCTCGCAAGCCGAAGATCCTAGGTGAATGAAGCTGCCGAACACGGAGTGCCTCGGCGTTGGAGGCAAGTTCGGGGGCTACTGAGGGAGTCCGGGACTAAGGGGTCCTCGGGTCGTTGGTTCATCTCCGATGGGACGACACGATGGGCCGCTCAGAGGCAATTACTAGAAGGCCGAATTACAGGACAATCCCATATTCGGAAGGAGAAGTCCCGAAGACTTGGTGTGCTCTCCAAGAAAGAATGGGCGTATATATGCCCGGATGGAAACCGACCATGTGTAACCCTAGGGACCCCTGGTGTCTATATAAACCAGGGGGCTTAGTTCGTAGAGGGACAAGTCAACACATCTAGGGTTTAGCTCATTTGATCTCGAGGTAGATCAACTCGGTAACCAACATACTCATCAATACAATCAAGCAGGACGTAGGGTTTTACCTCTTCACGAGGGCCCGAACCTAGGTAAACATCGTCTCCTTCGTCTCCTATTAACCATCGATCCTAGATTCATAGTTCGGGACCCCCTACCCGATATTCGCCGGTTTTGACATCGACACACTGTTCATGTTTCCTCCATCCCGAACGCAACAAAGGAATTTTTGTTATAGGAATTGGTCCCTTCAGACTTTCCAGTGAATATACTTTACACTCCCTCTGTAAAGTAATATAAGATCGTTTAGATCACTATTGTACTAACAACAGGCCTTAAGGGCCTGTTCTGAACCTCTCCCACTCTCAACTTCACAAACTCCAGATAAAAAAACAAAGTTGAACGCATTAGCTCCACGAAGCTAAAATCGTGAAGTTGTCATGGGCCGTAGTGCATTTCTGCGGAGCGAGGAAAACCCAACTTCACGAATTAACGGAATCTAGAGTTCATGTATTTGCAACATTTTACCACTGCGCAGGAAAATGATTGGCGCAACGTACAGAACCGAACCAGCCCTCTCCAGATTTGCAACCACCATTGCTCTTAGTTGGTGAAGTAATCATGTTCGTGATTTAAGATGTGTGACCATATTCATTTGCAAACTTATATGCAAACTGAGCTTTTGTTGTATGACCATGAGATAACTAGTTTTTCTGCTAAATTATAACTTATGTTAGCTGAGAAAATTTGGGATCTTTCGAAATACTACATGATTGATGTATATTTGTTGCTCCATGTATCAAAGAAATGCTCTCTGTACAGCAAAAATCAATGCAATAGCTTGAAAGCACAACTTCTCCCTAGGTGGTTTTGGTAATTAATAACAACATATATTTCATTGGACTAATGTTTCCACTAAGTGTATCTCAGGAAAAAGTTCAATGATGGATTGGCTAAAAGATTGTGTGGAGAACCTCACCAAGGAAAGGAAGGAATAGGATTGGCCATGCTTCAAGATCAAGGACTCTACATTTTACATTTTGTGAGAAATCACTTTGAGTCCATAGGAAAGCCAATACTATTAAAGGGGGATGAGGTAAATATGATGATCCGGTTGCTCAAGTGCTTAGAGATGACCCACCAAAAATACTCACCCACTTTCCCACACATATCCTCTGTCCAAAGCCTAAAGCCTAAATTCGGTGACACCAACATTCCCATTCGGATCCACCGTTTTTATCCAAGACCGAAGCCAAACAAACCCTATCATCTCGGTACTACCAGCTTTTCATTTGGTGCCACCGAAAACAGTGACCAACTTCCTGGTTAGCCATTTTCTAGATTCGGTCCCACCGAGTTCTGAGAATCGGTACCACCGAGAAGTTGGACCAACTTTTTGTTAGCCCATTTCTCTAAATCGGTCCCACCGAGTTTGAGGAATCGGTCTCACCGAGATTTGGTAACTGCCTAGGTCACCCATATCGGTACCACCGAGATTCATATATCGGTCTCACCGAAAACGCCAAAGTTGCCACATTTTGAACTAGTCGGTTCCACCGAGTTTCTACTACCACATCTATTACCTTTTGGAGGGTGGTGTAATGGTTGGATTTTTGGAGATGCTTATATATACCCCTCCACCACCATTCACTCGTAAGAGAAGCACTCAGAACATACACCCACTTGCCATATCCAATTTTCTGAGAGAGAACCACCTACCCTTATGTTGAGGTCAAGATCATCCACTCCAACCATATGGATCTTGATTTCTAGCCTCCCCAAGTTTCTTTCCATCCAATCAATCTCTTCTACCCATGCCAAACCTGTGAGAGAGTGATTGAGTGTTGAGGAGACTATATTTTGAAGCACAAGAGCAAGGAGTTCATCATACTACCACATCTATTACCTTTTGGAGGGTGGTGCCTCCTAGATTGGTTAGGTGTCGCTTGGGAGCCTCCATCTTCGTGATTGTGGAGTTGAACCAAGAGTTTGTAAGGGCAAGGAGATCGCCTACTTCGTGAAGATCTACCCATAGTGAGGCTAGTCTTTCAAGGACGGAAGCCGTTATGGAATAGACGAGGTTGCTACTTCGTGGACCCTTCGTGGGTGGAGCCCTCCGTGGACTCTCGCGACCGTTACCCTCCATGGGTTGAAGTCTACATAAACGTGGACGTACGATAGAACCACCTATCGAAACCACAGGAAAAATTCTCCGCGTCTCCAAAATTGCGTTTGATCTTCCAATCCCTAACCTCTTACGTTTGCATGTCTTTACTTTCCGCTGCTACACTCTTAGACTTGCATGTGTAGGGTGAACTTGACTTGCTACAATTGCTAAAATCTGCCCACAACTAAAATTGGGAAAAGGGTAGATTTTTATTTGGTCAAGTAGTCTAATCACCACCCTCTAGACATACTTTCGATCCTACAAGTGGTATCAGAGCTTTGGTCTCCATTGAATTGGTCTCACAACCTAGGAGAGTATGGCGTCTAGTGAGGGAAATTATCACCGTAGAGGTCCATATTTTGATTATACAAACTTTGCTAGTTGGAAGCATAAGATGAAAATGCATATTCTTGGTCATGACCCCGCCGTATGGGCTATTGTTCATGTTGGCTTGCAAGGTGAATTCTTTGGTGATGGAAAGGAATCGGATCGTGAAGTGACCGCGGAAGAATTGAAGATGTTGCAATACAACGCTCAAGCATGTGACATTCTATTCAACTGCCTATGCCCCGAAGAATTCAACAAGATTAGTCATCTTGAGAATGCAAAGGAAGGATACTTTGGTTGATATGCATGAAAGTACTGAATCCGTCAGGGAATCTAAGTTGGATGTGCTAAAAAGTCAACTTGACAAGTTCAAGATGAAGGATGGTGAAGGAGTCGCGGAAATGTACTCTAGGCTTGCTCTCATCACCAATGAGATTGCCGGTTTAGGAAGCGAAGAAATGACCAACAAATTAATCATCAAGAAGATCCTTAGAGCCTTGGATGGAAAGTAAGACACCATTTGCACATTGATCCAAATGATGCCAAACTACAAAGATCTCAAGCCTACAGAAGTCATTGGAAGGATTGTTGCTCATGAGATGTCACTCAAGTAAAAAGAAGAACTTCACACCAAGTCAAGTGGTGCTTACAAAGCTACAAGTGACACTCCCGCTACATCAAGTGACAACCTTGTAACCAATGAAGAGATGAGCCTCATGGTCAAGAAATTCAACAAGTTCTACAAGAGTAGAGGCAAAGAAAGAAGCTCCAACTCAAGATATGAAGAGAAGCGTTCATCTAGTCGTGATCGGAATTGTTACAATTGTAGAAGGCCCAGACACTACTCCAATGAGTGCATGGTCCCCCACAAAAGAAGAGAAGAATCGGCTAGAAGAAAGATCTCAAGATATGAGTCACCTTGAAGAGAGAGAAGGGGTAGAGATGATCGCTATGAACGAAGACCCTCAAGGAGAAGTAGGTACTCGGAGAAGAAGGACAAGTACACTAAGAGCTACACAAGAAGAAGACATCAAGCTCATGTTGGTGAATGGGTTTCCGACTCCGAATCCGAAAATCACTCCGAGAGAAGCTATCACTCCGACTCCGACTATAGTCAAGATGAAGGTGTTGCCGGACTTGCACTCATTTCCTCAAGCTTGGGGATGCTGATACGTCTCCAAAGTATCTCTAATTTTTGCTTGTTCCATGCTGTTATATTATCATTCTTGGATGTTTTACAATCATTTTATAACAACTTTATATCATTTTTTGGGACTAACCTTTTGACATAGTGCCAAAGTGCCAGTTGCTATTTTTGCTTGTTTTTTACTTCGCAGAAAATCAATACCAAACAGAGTCCAATCACGACGAAACTTTTTGGAGATTTGTTCTGGACTAGAAGACACCCAGTGGGCCAAAGAAGTACCGGAGAAGTGGGCCGAGGAGACCACAACCCACCAGGGCGCGCCAGGGGGGCCCCGACGCGCCCTGATGGGTTGTGCCCTCCTCGGGGCCCCTCTCCACCGCCTCTGATGCCTATAAATTCCAAAAAATTCCAAAAACCCTAGGGGAGTCGACGAAACACAATTCCAGCCGCCGCAAGTTCCAGAACCTCGAGATCCAATCTAAACACCATCACGGAGGGGTTCATCTTCCTCATAGGTGCCTCTCCGATGATGCGTGAGTAGTCCACCATAGACCTACGAGTCCGTAGGCAGTAGCTAGATGGCTTCCTCTCTCTCTCTTATGATTCTCAATACAATGGTCTCTGGAGATCTATTTGATGTAAACTTTTGTGGTGTGTTTGTTGGGATCCGATGAATTTTGAGTTCATGATCAGTTTCTATCCATGAATATTATTTGAGTCTCCTTTGATCTCTTATATGCATGATTACTTATAGCCTCGTATTTCTTCTTCGAATCTTTGGTTTAGTTAGGCCGACTAGATCGATTTTTCATGCCATGGGAAGAGGTGCTTTGTGATGGGTTTGATCTTGCGGTGTTCTTTCCTAGTGACAGAAGGGGCAGCAAGACACGCATGTATCGTTGCTAATAAGGATAAAAAGATGGGGTCTATTCCTACATGAATAGATCTTGTCTACATCATGTCATCGTTCTTATTGCATTACTCCATTTTTCCATGAACTTAATACACTAGATGCATGCTGGATAGCGGTCGATGTGTGGAGTAATAGAGGTAGATGCAGGCAGGAGTCGGTCTACCTATCTTGGACGTGATGCCTATATAATGATCATCACCTTGGATATCGTCATGACTATTCGATTTTCTCTCAATTGCCCAACAGTAATTTGTTCTCCCACCGTGCGCTATACTCATGAGAGAAGCCACTAGTGAACCATACGGCCCCTGGGTCTACTTTTCCAACATATTGCTTTCGATCTATCTTTTTGCAATCTTTGTTTTCAGATCTACAAAACCAAAAACCCAAAAACATGTTGCTGCATATTTTATTTGCCATTTTTATTTTTTGCTCTTGAGAGATCTATCTCTCCTATCTATCACTACCTAATCTATCTTTTTACCGTAGAGAGATTGACAACCTTTGTTTCGCGTCGGGTTGCAAGTATTTGTTGTTTGTGTGCAGGTGCTGCTTATTGGGTGGTGGTGATCCTCCTACTGGTTCGATAACCTTGGTTTCATAACTGAGGGAAATACTTACCGTCGCTGTGCTGCATCATCCCTTCCTCTTTGGGGAAATACCGACGCAGTCTCAAGCCACGTCAACAAGTTCAAGATGAAGGATGGTGAAGGAGTCGCCGAAATGTACTCTTGGCTTGCTCTCATCACCAATGAGATTGCCGGCTTAGGAAGCGAAGAAATGACCGACAAATTCATCATCAAGAAGATCCTTAGAGCCTTGCATGGAAAGTACGACAACGTGTGCACATTAATCCAAATGATGCCAAACTACCAAGATCTCAAGCCTACGGAAGTCATTGGTAGGATTGTTGATCACGAGATGTCACTCAAGGACAAAGAAGAATTTCACACCAAGTCAAGCAGTGCATACAAAGCTACAAGTGACACTCCCGCTACATCAAGTGGCAACCTTGTAACCAATGAAGAGATAAGCCTCATGGTCAAGAAATTCAACAAGTTCTACAAGAGTAGAGGCAAAGAAAGAAGCTCCAATTCAAGATACGAAGAGAAGCGTTCATCTAGTCGTGACCGGAATTGTTACAATTGTAGAAGGCCCGGACACTACTCCAATGAGTGCATGACCCACCCACCCCCCCCACACACACACAAAAGAAGAGAAGAGTCACCTAGAAGAAAGAGCTCAAGAGATGAGTCACCTCGAAGAGAGATAAGGAGTAGAGATGATGGTTGAACGAAGACCCTCAAGGAGAAGTAGGGACTCGGAGAAGAAGGACAAGTACACCAAGAGCTACACAAGAAGAAGACATCAAGCTCATGTTGGTGAATGGGTTTCCGGCTCCGAGCCCGACAATCGCTCCGAGAGAAGCTATCACTCCAACTCCGACTATTGTCAAGATGAAGGTGTTGCCGGAGTTGCACTCGTTTCCTCCAACTCCTACGACATATTTGATTCACCAAATGAAGGGAGTGGAAGTTGCTTCATGGCTAAAGGCCCCAAGGTATCACACCCCGAATACATTGACTTCAGTAGTGATGAGGATGACTTACTTGGAGATGATGACTTGCTATTTGACAAAACTAGTGATATTAGTCAAAATGAGATAGATAATGATCATGCTAGTCAAGATAAGTCATGTGATGATGATAAGAAAGAAATAGAGCGACTAACTAAAGAATTAAACACTCTTAAGTTAGCCCATGAATCTACTCTAGAAGAGCATAGAGAGCTTGTAAGAACTCATGAGAAGCTACGCTTCGAGAAGCTCAACTTGGAGCAAGAACATGAGTTTCTTAAAGCAATCAATGACGATCTCCGAAAGAAGACTTCTTCTTATCTAGCCATATGACTACTCTTGTCTACATTTATTCCACAAGTTAAGACTAAGCAATCTAGTAACAAAGGCAATAAAGGTTCTTCAACTAGTAGCAATAAAAATGATAAATCTAATGATATTGCTTCTAGTAGTTCTATTGATTCCACTAATGATTCTCTTAGCCAAGTTACACTTGAGCAAGAAAATGATATATTGAAAGGGATTATAGAAAAAGGTATCTACAAAAGTCTTGCCGGATGTAAGCAATTCGAGGAGATTGTACGCAAGCATGGAGGATACCGGAAGAACCAAGACATTGACTACTTCAACGCCAATGGAGTTGAATGGGAAGAAGGTCAATACCCCAAGCCGAAGTTTGTTCCTCAAAAGGAGAAGTATGAACATACTCTCCCCAAGGTAACAAAAGTTCAAGATGACCTTCCACCACAAGACCACAAGCTCAAGGGCAAGGACAAGCTTCAAGAGGAGATTGACACATTTGAAGATGAGTCCCAAGCTTTGGTCAAGTGGATTCCCAAGGCTACTCCAAGCTCTACTTCAACTAGTGCTACTTCAACTCCAAGGATTCCCCTCAACTTGATGTGGGTCCCCAAGAAGAAGAACTAGAGAAGTTCTTGAGGGGTGACTCCGCCAATGAAATTCACTCATATTTATTATTGGCAAGGACTATTTGCAATCAACTCCAACTTTATGCAATAGTTCAAGGAGTCACACATTCCCTCAAAGGTAAGCAAGGGACAAGGTAATGAAATAATCCATGGACATCATCATGTATGCATTGCGCTCCATGTCCATAGATATCCTTGTATTTGTCTCTTGTGTGGGACTAACCCATGTAGGTGAGAAGAGTAAGAAAACAACGAGGATTGCTCCCAACTCAAGATGATCTTCACCAACAATGAGCATCCACCACTACCTCACCCACATGAAGTCTTCTACGACAAACCCAAGGTTAGTTTATCCCTCTTAGGGGGATGTCACATCAAGGGGGAGCTTTACTCTAAGACTTGAGTTAAAGCATCTCTTAAAGATGTGAACACATTAAATGCTTTATGTAAAAGTGGCAACCCACTTGTGCTTAAACGATGAGTATGACCTATGATCAAGTATTCTTACTTGGCTCCTAAGTCAATATACTCATATATAGATGACTCCGTCATCGCCAAAGTGCTTGATAGATACTAGAGAGGTTTTGCATGTTTCCATTTTTCATTTGACAATTTATTGTGTGAGTATGTTGGTATGCATATCTTTTCTCATTCGAGGATATCCAATTGTTGTTATTTGGCTTTCATTTTTCTTTGGCCAGTTGGATATACAAGAATTCCTAAGTACCTCCCTCTAGCTATCTATGCTTTCTCGTCTCAAATTCTATTCATGCTTCATCACAAAATTTGAGCAAGCACTTCTCAAACCCTCTGTGTGAGGAGCACTCGGAGTTCCGTTTCGTTAAGAGCTGACTACCAAAACCTCCCCAGTGCAATCTCGGTGTAACCAACTACAAAATCTTGATTTTCAGAATCTCGGTAGCATTGATTCCACAATCTCGGCTTCATCGAGTTTCCCTATCAACTGACAATAGAGGAACTCGGTGGCACCGATATTTTAGAACCGGTGTCACCGACAGCTACGGGTACTTATACTCTGCGGAACCGGTTTTTGAAAATCACTTCGTCAAAGCCATGGTCCCTGCAAACCCTAGCTGCCGCTCGCGTCTACGGACTTCACCTTCGACTCCCCGTGCACCCTCGCCTCTGGGATCCTCGCCGTCGATGGAATCTCCACCGCCGTCATTGCCGTAGCGGATTCCTCACCGAGTTAGGGTGAGATTCCGATCCCCTCTTGCACTCCCTTATCAATTTGTTGCACATTAGGGTTCCTCCATCTATAATCCATGGTTTGAGATTGATCTATCCATGAAAAGCTTCCATTAGAATAGAAGATCAAAAAAAATTAGGGTTGGACGTCCGCCAAGTGTGTCTCGGTGACAACGAGTTGGAAATATCGGTCTTACCGATCTGTGATTTAGGGAAACCGAGAACACTCTCGGTGAAACCAAGTTTCTCTTTTCGGTCTCACCGGAAAGAGTTGCTAGGTTTCTGTAATATGAGAGTGTCAGTCTCGGTGGCTCCGAATTCTCTAACTCGGTGGTACCGAAACCCACTTAGCAGAAATCCAAAACTAAGAATTTGAGTTCAAATTTCAGAAAATCTACTGTGTTTTGTGATGCTCAACCCATCTGCTCTTCTGAGACTATGAGAGCACCTCAGAGTTCTAGAGCAAACACATCTTTATGAGTTGAGCCTCCAAGGAAATCAGTGCCTAAGAAGGATGGAGAAAAGAAGAGAGCCAGGAAGAGGATTGTCCATGTCATTGGCAGGCCTACTTCCATGTATGAAGACCTAGCAGAAGCTGAGGAAGAGGCTAAGGAGGAAGAGCCAGCTACTAAGGCTCCTCCATCCAAGAGTAAGAAGTTACTTGCTGATGCTATGCCCAAGCAAGCTCCTTCAAAGAGTAAGAAATCTGAGTCTAAGAAGCCAGTTCCTCCGAAGTGCAAGAAGACTACTAGGGACATCACTCTTGCTGCTAAGAACAAGAGACCTTCCGCTATGGAAGAAGAAGATGATCTTTCAGTGCTGAGGAAGCTAAGACCACACTTGCCATTGCATAACGATGCACACCCAGTAGCTGAAGACATGAAGAAGAGGAAGGATGCAGGTCTGAGATTGTGGAGAGCAAATGATCCCTATGCCTCCAGGAGGAAGACTGATGTAGATCACATATTCTACACCAAAGAACAACAGGATTTCTATGAGACTGTCTTATTGGACAAGAGCCCAGCAGTGAGTGACATGAGATATGTTGACTGGGCATATATCAAGGAGAATGAAGATTACTTTCCAAGTGTGCAAGATAACTCCAAGTGCATTGATATTGCAAAATTTGTTGGGAGAGAGTTTTTTGCTTGGAACGATGAGATGATCATGCAGTTTTACTCTACTGCTCATTTCTACCGAGATGGCAGGATCATATGGATGACTCAGGGAGTCAGGTACCAATCCACTATTGATGAGTGGGCTACCATCTTAGGAGCCCCACGGGTAGAAGAAGGAGATCTGGATGTGTATGCTGAAGCAAAGATGAATCAAAACTCTATGGCAAATATGTACAAGGAGATTCCAGCTGCTCATGTGCATTCACATAAGCTTGGCTTTGTCTATCATCTGCAAGCAGGACTACCCACTACAAACACTATCTTGAGGTACACTTTGATGCCCAAGTATGGAGATGACAAAATGATTAGAGGGTATTCCATCAATATGATGCACCACATAGACACCCACACCAGGATTAGGGTGATGGACCTGATTGTTGAAACAATCAAGAGGACAGCTGCAGACTGAGGGATCACAAGAAGGGATGTCTAGAGGGGGGGTGAATAGACTACTTGCATAAATTAAAAATCTAACCTTTTCTCAAGTTAATTGGTTGGCAGATTTTAGCAATTCTACCAAGTCTAATGCACCCTACACATGCTAGTCAACAAGTATAGCAGCGGAAAGTAAAGACAAGCATATGTAAGAGAGTAGAGATAGGAAGATCAAACGCAATATGGGGACATCAAGATTTTTCCCGTGGTTCCGATAGGTGGTGCTATCGCACGTCCATGTTTATGGAGTCTTCAACCCACGAAGGGTAGTGGTCGCGAGAGTCCACGAAGGGCTCCACCCATAAGGGTCCACGAATTAGCAACCTCGACTATTCCATAACGGCTTCCGTCCACGAAGGACTAGCCTCACTATGGGTAGATCTTCACGAAGTAGGCGATCTCCTTGCCCATACAAACTTCTTGGTTCAACTCCACAACACGAAGTAGGAGGCTCCCAAGCGACACCTAACCAATCTAGGAGGCACCACCCTCCAAAAGGTAATAGATGCGATAGTAACGATGAACTCCTTGCTCTTGTGTTTCAAATGATAGTCTCCTCAACACTCAATCATTCTCTCACAGATTTGGCTTGGGTAGAAGAGATTGATTGGATGGAAAGCAACTTGGGGAGGCTAGAAATCAAGATCCATATGGTTGGAGTGGATGATCTTGACCTCAACACAAGAATAGCTGGTTCTCTCTCAGAAATTTGGATATGGGAAGTGTGGGTCTGTTATGAGTGCTTCTCTTGCGAGAGGGATGTGGTGGAGGGGTATATATAGGCATCTCCAAAAATCCAACCGTTACAACATTATTGCCCAACTCGGTGAAACCGAAGTGAAAACTCGGTTGCACATACTAGTCAAAATGTGGCAACTTTGGCGTTTTCGGTGAGACAGATATAGAATTTTCGGTGGTATCGATATGAGTGGCCGAGGGCAGTTACACAACTCGGTGAGACCGATTCACAATTCTCAGAAATTCCGATTCTTGTGAATGAGATAACAGAAAGTTGGTCACTGAAACTCGGCTACACCGATATGAAACTTGGTAGTACCGAGAGGTAGGTTTTGGCTAGGGTTTTGACTCCGTGTAGCCGATAGGATATTCTTGGTGGCATCGATTTTGAGTGGTAGAGTCTAAGACAGAATATTTGTGGGAGAGCTTGTGAATGTATTTGGTGGCTAACACTTGATCATTTTGGGCGTTTCATTCACCATTATTACCTCACCCCCTTTTGATAGTATTGGCTTTCCTATGGACTCAAAGTGATTTCTCACAAAGTAAAATGTAGAGTCTTTATGCTTGTAGCTTGGCCAATCCTATTCCTTGCATCTTGGGGTCTCCTCACAATCCTTTAGCCAATCCTCTCTGTGGACTAAATCTGAAATAAACTAGGTAGAGCTATTAGTCCAAGAGATAATGTATGTTGTCATGAATTATCAAAACCACCAAGGGAGCATATGTTCTTTCAATCTTCCCCTTTTTGGTAATTGATGACAACATACAATCAAAGCTTGAAATTAACATATGCAGGAATATGTGATAGCTTTGAAGGATACATGACAATACACGCTCCCCTAAATGTGTGCAATCCACTTTAAAGGATAGTTGCTTTGGAATGCATGAACACACACACAGTAGAAGGGAGATGAGAAGTCATGTATATTTTGGCTATATGCATCAAATATATGTGAATGAGGTGTTTCCATGTTCAAGACTTCACTCTTGCAAACAATATGTGCAAGAAGCAAGAGATCATCTTGAACAAGGATATGATGCATACACTTACCTTGAAGATCTTGAGCATTCTAGTAGTAGAAATACACTTGAGAAAACAATGTTAGGAAACACAAGAGTATCATACTCATCCAAATGCAAAAAAGATCCAAGAGTACGAAGATATGGAAGACATATGAAGAATGGAGTTTCTTAAGATTGATATGTCTCCCCCAATAGAATATGTAGAACTTTCTCCCCTAAGTATAGATTTGTAAATCTTCCTCTCCCCCTGAAGCTTTAGCATGTAGATATTGGGAGTAGGTAGGGTGAGACAAGTCTAGCATTAAAAGTCAATCAAACCAAAGACTTCTCCCCCTTTGGGTAAGCATAAGCTTAGATGTACTTAGATATTATCCCCTTTGATATATTCTCCCCCTTGATGTTCTCCCCCTATATACAAGCATAATCTTTGATATTCTCCCCCTTTAATATATATCTCCCCCTTTGGTATGAGCATAAGCTTTGAAGATTTGATATTTCTCCCCCTTTGGCATTAATTTCCAAAAAGGGTCACACAAAGGGTCAGATAAAGGTATCATTGAGAGGGAAGGGATCATTGAGAACATTTGAGACTAAGGGGTCCTTGAAGAGAATTTCTCCCCCTTTGAGTAAAAGTTTTTTTAATATTTTTACAAAGGGGTCCTTGAAGAAATGGAGATTTGCTAAATCAAACAGAGAATACAGAAGATAGCAGAATCGGTGACTCCGAAGAAAATACATTTGTGGAACTGATATAGAGTTGTGCAGCTTATCTGCATAATCGGTGACGCCGAGTTACTTGAATCGGACGCTCCGAAAGGTGAAACAGAAACTTGGCAAAGTTTGACAAGAGTGATTTTTCAGAAATTCTTAGAGAAAGATGATTGCAGAGAATTTAAAGGAGAATTTGCAATTTTCAACTAGATGGAATTTGAGTGGCTCCAAGAGAACATGCAACTAAAAGATGAACCAAACAAAATACTTCACCTAGATGATGGGCGGTGACTAGGTCACCTATGTTAGAGTATTTTGACTTAAGGAGCCAAGCAAGAATACTTGATCATAGGTCATACTCTATGTTAAGCTCAAAATGGGGTTGCCATTTTTTGATTAAGCATTTTAATGTTTTCATATCACTTGAGTTGCTTTATCTCATGACTTGGAGTAAAGCTATTTCAAGGATATGATCACATTCCTTTGAGTGATGTTGATGACGTGGCATGTAGGAGAACTTCTTTTGGATGCGCGAAGTTGATGAAGATCATCTTGACTTGAGAGCTATCCTTGATCGTTTTGGTTCTCTTTTCACCTACATGGATTAGTCATGCAAGGAAGAACGAGATATATACAAATGACAATAGCGAAACTTTCATCATATTTAAGTCAAGGATATAGTTTGTGTTGTCTTCTTCCTTCCATCATCAAAGAGGGTTGTGGATACTTGGCCATGACAAGATTGCTTATAATATGAGTTGATGGCAATCTTGTGGAGTGTAGTTCTTCCAAGTACCTACAAAAAGGTTAGATGCAATAAAAGGGAGCATAGATTTCCAAGATATAAGATAGTGTCATATCAAGTGTAACATGGAATGGTCATGTAAGCTCATGCCCTTGCATGCATCCGAGTGAGTCTAGCTCAAGTTTGAAGCATCAATGATGTTCAACTCACTCCTCAAGTGACAAAACACTTTCTCATCAAGTGGCTTAGTAAATATATTGACCAATTGCTTGTTGGTACGAACATGTTTGAGATTAATGTCCCCTTTAGCAACATGATCACGAGAAATGATGACGAACTTGAATATGCTTAGTTTGAGAATGTTGCACGGGATTATGAGCAATTTTAATAGAACTCTCATTGTCACACAACAATGGAACATGTCTCACATGGATTCCATAATCCTTAAGAGTTTGAGTCATCCATAGCAATTGAGCACAACATGATCCGGTGGCAATGTATTCCGCTTCGGCGGTAGATAGAGATAACGAGTTTTGTTTCTTGGATGACCAAGACACAAGAGATCTACCAAGAAATTTACATGTACCCGAGGTGGATTTTCTATCAACCTTATCTCCGGCATAGTCCGAGTCGGAATAGCCAACAAGGTTAAAAGAAGATCCCTTGGGATATCATATGCCAAAGTTTGGTGTTTGTATCAAGTATCTCACAATTCTTTTCACGGCCTTAAGATGACACTCTTTAGGAGCGGCTTGATCTCTAGCGCACATGCACACACTAAGCATAATATCAGGATGAGAGGCACATAGATATAGCAATGAACCAATCATTGATCGATAAACCTTTTGATCAACGGGTTTGTCCTCCTTGGTGAGGTCAACATGTCCACTAGTAGGCATAGGAGTTTTAATACCTTTACACTCTTGAATGTTGAACTTCTTGATCAAGTCCTTGGTATACTTGGTTTGAGAGATGAAAGTACCTTCTCTCGTTTGCTTGATTTGTAAACCAAGGAAGAATTTCAGCTCACACATCATGGACATCTCATACTTCTCGGACATCAACCTTCCAAATCTTTCACTAAATTGTGGGTTAGTAGATCTAAAGATAATATCATCCACATAGATTTGGCACACAAATAATTCACCATTAACTCTCTTAGTGAATAAGGTTGCATCAATTTTACCAATTTCAAAACCCTTTTCAATGACAAACTTCGTTAAGCATTTATACCAAGCACGTGGGGCTTGCTTAAGTCCATAAAGTGCTTTACGAAGCTTGTAAATGTGGTTAGGTTTCTTAGGATTCACAAAACCAGGGGGTTGTTAACATAGACCTCTTCTTCAATATCACCATTTAAGAATGCAATTTTAATGTCCATTTGATAAAGAGTGATATCATGGTGATTAGCATAAGCAAGAAGAATGCGGATAGCTTCAAGTCTAGCAAAGGGGGCATAGGTCTCACCGTAGTCCATACCTTAGACTTGGGTGTAGCCTTGAGCCACGAGACGCACCTTGTTGTGTAAGACTTGACCGTCTTCGTCTTGTTTGTTCCAAATAACCCATTTGGTTCCGATGATGTTTTGGTCGTCCTTGGGCTTCTCCACAAGTGTCTACACTTCGCTCCTCTCGAAGTTGCGTAGCTCCTCGTGCATAGCATTCACCCAATCCGGGTCCTGAAGAGCTTCTTCTACATTCAAAGGCTCAATACTAGAGATGAATGAATAATGCTCACAAAAGTTAGCTAATCGAGTTTTAGAACGAGTTATCCTCCCAGTTTGTATGTCATCGAAGATTTGATCTAGAGGATTATTTCTGTTCACTCTTGCTCGAACTCGGGGTACCTTTTGCTTTTTGGATAGTGGAGCTTCTTCATCATCATCTTCTTCTTCATTGTTGTTGAAGGTGTTGTTGCCTTGAGGTGGTGGTGAAGGTGGTTGTGGTGGATCATCATGATGAACTTCCTCCTCCTCTTCATCTTGTCGGGTACCGCTTGTGGATGCCTCCATGTCATGTTGAGGTTCGCCTTGACGCGAAGTAGGGGCTTCCACTTGGGTCGATGAAGTACTCTCCTTCACCTCCATGGGACGAATCTTGCCAATGGACAATTCTTGGATAGCTTCTGAAGGTTCCTTATCTCCTACATCATTTGGAAATTATTCGACTTGCGAACCATTAGATTCATCAAACTTCACATCTACCGTCTCTTCAACTTTTCGAGTGAAGTTGTTATGGACACGGTAAGTGTGAGAGTTCGATCCGTAACCGAGTAGAAAACCTTCATGAGATTTAGGAGCAAATTTAGAACGACGATGCTTATCAAGAATGTAACACTTGGAGCCGAATACCCGAAAGTATCCAACTTGGGGCTTGTTACCGGTGAGTAGCTCGTATGCCGTTTTACCGATAAGCTTGTGTAGATAGAGTCGGTTCGTAGCATGACAAGCCATTTCCATGGCTTCTGCTCAAAAGTGTCTTGGCGTCTTGTATTCGTCGAGCATCGTTCTATCCATCTCTATAAGGGTCCAGTTCTTCCTCTCAACGAATCCATTTTGTTGAGGTGTGTACGTAGCCGAGAACTCATGTGAAATCCCTTCTTCATCAAGAAAGGAATCCACATTCGTGTTCTTGAACTCCGATCTGTTGTCGCTCCGAACTTTCTTGATCTTCACTTCAAACTGATTTTGCGCTTTGCGAGCGAAGTTCTTGAAGATCTTTTGCACCTGCGACTTATCATCAAGAAAGAATACCCACGTAAATCTAGAAAAATCATCAACTATAACTAGACCAAAGGAATTTCCACCGAGGCTCTTGTAAGCATTGGGACCAAAAACATCCATATGGAGCAACTCGAGGGGTCTCCTAGTAGTCATGATATTCTTTACGGGATGACTTCCACCTACTTGCTTTCCAGCTTGACAAGCACTACAAAGTCTATCTTTGTCAAAGATAACATCTTTAACACCAAGAATATGATCACCTTTGATGAGCTTGTCTAAGTTACGCATACCAACATGTCCTAGTCTTCTATGCCAAAGCCAACCTTTAGAAGATTTTGCAATAAGACAAGTGCGAGGTTTGGATCTCTTAGTGAAATCAACATTGTATAGATCACCTCTAAGGAAACCGGTAAAGACCATGCTATGATTATCTTGACTAAACACTTGGCAATCTACTTTGGTAAATAGCACATTGAAACCAAAGTCTGCAAGTCTAGATACGGAAAGAAGATTCTAGCCAAGGGATTCAACAAGCATGACATTTTGAATAGAGCTATCATGGGATATGGCCACCTTACCAAGACCGAGTACCTTACCCTTGGAGTTGTCTCCAAAAGTCACATACCTTCGCGATCCATGGTTTGGTGTGATCTCTTGAAAAATGACTCTATCTCCGGTCATATGATCGGTGCATCCACTGTCGACAATCCACTCTTTTCCTCTGGACATGTAATCCTTGAAGTTTGCCATGAGAATTAGATTCTTCATAGTCTTCTCATACTCGACGTCGAACAACTCATCTTCATCATAGTAGACATGTTCCACGTTGTCATCATAAAGTGGGAAATCCTCGTCATAAGAAACAAGAGATTCGTTATATTTGTGATCATGACAATGTTCAAGTTTAAGAATGCGAATGGCTTCAACAATGATGTTGTTGATAGTTATGACATCTCCTTTAGCACACAAGAGGTCTCTAAGCTCAAATAGATATTCATCAAACTTAGGATCACTAGGCATCATTTTGTGAAACACAATAGTTTTGTGAAGAATTTCATCAAGATTGCTCAATGAATAATTTGGATATCGTTTCTCCAAATCACTCCACAAAGTATAAGCACATTCAAAATTCTTCATTTGATCAAACACAATTCTAGGCAATCCTTTAATGATAAGATTAACAGTTCTAAGATCGCGTAGCATATCAATTTCCTCTTCGTGTGTGGGGTGTAAAGGATCAATGGGAGGTACATAGGGGTTCTTAACATACTTGCTCAAATGGAATACATTGAATAACTCAAGCATCTCATATTTCCATTGACTATAGTATTCCCCATCGAGAATGGGCACTCTACAACTAAGACTCCCCAAACTAGGCACGTCCATCTTCCTCCAACGGTGATGAAACCGAAGCTATGGAGACCAAAGCTCTGATACCAATTGAGGGATCACTAGAAGGGATGTCTAGAGGGGGGTGAATAGACTACTTGCATAAATTAAAAACCTAACCTTTTCTCAAGTTAATTGGTTGGAAGATTTTAGTAATTCTATCAAGTCTAATGTACCCTACACATGCTAGTCAACAAGCATGGCAGCGGAAAGTAAAGACAAGCATATGTAAGAGAGTAGAGATAGGAAGATCAAACGCAATATGGAGACACGAAGATTTATCCCGTGGTTCCGATAGCTGGTGCTATCGTACGTCCACATTTATGGAGTCTTCAACCCACGGAGGGTAGCGGTCGCGAGAGTCCACGAAGGGATCCACCCATAAGGGTCCACGAATTAGCAACCTCGACTATTCCATAACGGCTTCCGTCCAAGAAGGACTAGCCTCACTATGGGTAGATCTTCACGAAGTAGGCGATCTCCTTGCCCGTACAAACTTCTTGGTTCAACTCCACAACACAAAGTAGGAGGCTCCCAAGCGACACCTAACCAATCTAGGAGGCACCACCCTCCAAAAGGTAATAGATGCGATAGTAATGATGAACTCCTTGCTCTTGTGTTTCGAATGATAGTCTCCTCAACACTCAATCACTCTCTCACAGATTTGGCTTGGGTAGAAGAGATTGATTGGATGGAAAGCAACTTGGGGAGGCTAGAAATCAATATCCATATGGTTGGAGTGGATGATCTTGACCTCAACACAAGAATAGGTGGTTCTCTCTCAGAAATTTGGATATGGGAAGTGTGGGTCTATTTTGCGCGCTTCTCTTGCGAGTGGGATGTGGTGGAGGGGTATATATAGGCATCTCCAAAAATCCAACCATTACACCATTATTGCCCAACTCGGTGAAACCGAAGTGAAAACTTGGTTGCACCGACTAGTGCAAAATGTGGCAACTTTGGCATTTTCGGTGAGACCGATATAGAATTCTCGGTGGTACCGATATGAGTGGCCGAGGGCAGTTACACAACTCGGTGAGACCGATTCACAATTCTCGGAAATTCTGATTCTTGTGAATGAGATAACAGAAAGTTGGTCACTAAAACTCGGTTGCACCAATATGAAACTTGGTAGTACCGAGAGGTAGGTTTTGGTTAGGGTTTCTGTCTAGGGTTTTGACTCGGTGTAGCCGATAGGATATTCTTGGTGGCACCGATTTTGAGTGGTAGGGTCTAAGACAGAATATTTGTGGGAGAGCTTGTGAGTGTATTTGGTGGCTAACACTTGATCATTTTGAGCGTTTCATTCACCATTATTACCTCACCCCCTTTTGATAGTATTGGCTTTCCTATGGACTCAAAGTGATTTCTCACAAAGTAAAATGTAGAGTCTTCATGCTTGTAGCTTGGCCAATCCTATTCCTTGCATCTTGGGGTCTCCTCACAATCCTTTAGCCAATCCTCTCTTAGTCCAAGAGACAATGTATGTTGTCATGAATTATCAAAACCACCAAGGGAGCATATGTGCTTTCACAGACCAAAAACGATCTTGTGGATATGCACCATACATTCAGATGCTCATCAACTCCAAGTTGGAGAAGAATGTATATGCACTTGATCGTCCTCATATGCCACTACAGCCAGACTTTGAGGACAATGTCATGGTGATGGATCCCAGTCATCCCACTTCATCTACTGCACAGGCAGAGGCAGAGGTAGCTAGAGCCACTAGTGCTCGGGTTCGAGGTCCAAGAGCGAGCAAATGGATCTACTCATCATCGCCATTCACGGCATGCAGAAGGACATTAAGAACATATTGCTGAATCAACAAAGCCTTGAGAGGATTGTGGAAGACAAGTTCACCACAACGAACAACGGGGTGGATGGGCAGACCAAGACTGTGGATGAACTGAAGATGGAAGTGGATGCAGTGTGTCGTGGTTTTGTCAACCCGGCAGATGTCCTCGTAAAAGGACTTAGGTGTGAGGCCATCGCCGCTAGGTAGCGACTCGAAGGGGTTGAATGGGAAAGAGAGTCGGGTTTACCCAGGTTCGGCCCCTCCAATGGAGGTAATAGCCTATGTCCTGCTTTGCGTGTATTTGATGGATAGATCTCGATTACAAGGGTGCGGAATCGCTAACCTAGCTATCAAGAGATTGTAACTTGAGTCTTTCGGTCCTAGGGGCCTGCCTTTATATACAGGTCAAGGCCCTAGGATTTACAATAGAGTCCGGGTCATATCGTAACTCGTAACCTACAGTGTCTCTAGCTTGCCTTGCTCCTTAAGCAAGGAAATCAACCGGCGCCTCTCGCCTTGTGGGCCTTGAGCCGCCATCTTCAGGTGTTGGGCCGCCTGGCGACTTAGTCAGCCATCGCCTTGCCTGCCTTGTCTTCATGACACGGCCCATATTAAACTTGATCGTTGAGCCATTAATATGTTAACCCGGCCCAATAGGGCGGGTTACACCGTGGAGTTATATCCCCGACATTAGGCCCCAGATTGATTTGAATCCATTCATGTCAATTTCTCTTCTCTTCCTTTGGCGGCTCATCATTGGATTTGTGTCTTCTATGAATCTCATAACACCGGCTTATAATGCTTCCAGACTTGTCATTTCTCCAATGTCTGTCTATTAATGACGTCATCCTTGCTGACCGTTGTCCTTCAAAGTCATCATAACGCATCCCTTCGAAAACTGCGCCAAATCTAGGCAGACGCGAAAATCGAGGCGCGCTCCTAGCCACAAATTTACCGCGGTCGTTTCGTCTTTCTCGGCGCCGTTTCATTTTCCCCTCTTTATAAATAAGTCCACTGAGCTCCACAGTAACTTTTTCCTATTGTCTTCCTCCTCTTGCTCCTCCGTCAGCCAAGCACCACCAGAGCTCCCAAAGCAACTCCGAGGTCCTCGACTCCATTGCCGATGTCATCGAGCCTTCTTGCGACCGTCAGAGCGAACGCGATCATTTTTGTCTCCATTTCAACGCAATCTGGTATGAATCTCCTCCATTTAGGGTTCGACGCTTCCGGTGTTCTTGACGTATTCATCGTGTTCATCCGAAACTTATTTAGTAGATCCACATGCTATCCACTCATTGTTGTGTATTCTTAGAATGATCTCCGCCTTATTTTCCTCATAAGTAGATCTAAAATGAGCCACCCAGGGTTATCCTTTGAATGTCGTAGTTTCGGTCGTTCCGTCAGCTAGAACATATATCTCGCCGCTTTTCCTCGTTTAATCTGATCTGCCCGTAGGGAAACTTTCATAGAAACTTGTTTGTGACCCAACATCTTTGCTAAGTGTTTGGAGATGTCCTTTCGGCATTCTCTGATTTTGGCGGCTCGTAATAGCACCTTAGTATGGGCGACTTATAATTCACCCCGGCTTATTTTCCCTGTTACCTTTGTAGTTGCTGCATAACCCACCATGGCTCCAAAAAACTCCAAAGTTTGCAACTGGGCCAAGACTAAAGAGTCCAGGCTTACCTTGGATAACCTTGTGGACCAAGGTTTCTTGCCGGCTCGAAAGATTATAAAATCGCGGGCTCCCGAAGAAGAGCCGTTCCCACAACCACAACTAGGGGAGATTGTGGTCTTTAATGATCATTTGCGTAGAGGCTTCCGTCCTCCCGGCTCAAAATTATTTAGAGGCCTCTTGCATTTCTTCAAGATCAGGCCTAAAGACATTGGTCCAAATTCTATGACCAATATTTGTCAGTTTCAAGTGCTATGTGAAGTGTACCTTCAGATTTAGCCGTCCGTGACCCTGTTCAGGGAATTCTTTTATCTTAACCGCCAAACTAAGGAAAAGAATGGCACTACCTGTGAACTCGGTGGTGTCTCTATCCAGAAAAGAAAGAACAGTGCCTTCCCAGAATCAAAACTGGCGAGTCACCCGAAGGGGTGGAACAAAACCTGGTTTTATTGCCAAAATACTGCACCTGAAGGAGAAAATCCCCTGCCGGGTTTTAGATTGGAGAGACTTAGTGGTAAGGCGGAATTTCTGGGTTGGCCAACTGATGAAGAGAGGGCTCCATTAGCACCTCTTCATGCCAAACTGAGAGCTCTGACTGCACATGGCCTGACCGGGATAGATTTGATTCGTTGCTGGCTAAAGTGGCGAATCCAACCCATCAGCTTGAGGGACGGCTTGATGTGTGACTATTCTTGCGCCTCAAACGATCCTAATTGGTTTTCTCGTGAAAATCTTTCTGACGACGCTCTTACCAAAGAAACCAAAAGGTTTTTCTCCGACTCGAAAGAGCAATGCATCGTCACCGGTTTGGGTCCATTCTATCTTCTCAACCCGCCGCCTCAGGTATTGATCATTTTCATTGTCTTTTGTCAATGTTACCTTTGACTCGCCATTATTTACCATATACTCCACGTATTTGCAGGAAGATTCTAATTTTTGGAAAGTTGTACCTCAAGCTTCTGTTCCTTCGACAGGTAGAAAGAATACCCCGGCATCTGTGCCATCTTCTGGGGAGGAATCTGAGGTAGAACTCGACTCTCTCGGCCGCCTGTTTAATGAGCTTGTTGACACACCTTCTTATCAGGGTGACCCGGAGTCTAGCCAAGCCGGCGAACCTGAGGTAACTCCAATTTCCCCCAATTCTTCAGAAAAGTTTGTTCCCCGAAAACCAAGACAAACCGTCCGGAAAGTAAAATTGTCACACCCAGAAGCTCATTTGGCTCCCGATTTTCCTTTGAAGAGAGCACAGTTTGCCGGCTCATCAAAACGCAAGCCCCGGGCTGATATGAACGATGAAGACCATAGTTTGTCTCACGCGCCACCGGCTCGCAAACCACGCCTTGAGGTGCCCCATAGTCCAACTGATTCTTGTCCTAGAGCCAGTTTGTTTAAACAACCTCTCAGCCCTTCAAATTCCCTTTATCAGGACTCGCCTTCGTCATCGGGCGACTCAAGTGCGTCACAGCTTCCCCCTTTCAATGTTAATCGCGGGTAAGTTTCTATCTTTGCAGTGTTGCCTTATGCCCTTCTTTGTTTAATTCCAACTTGTCATAACTTTTTGCTTTACTGACAATCCATAGGGCCAAAGCTGTTGTGTCCAAACGGGTTGGCGCGTCGTCCTCTGGGACAACAGACCAAGAGGCGTCAATTCTTCTGCCAGGAAAGACAACTTCGATGGTTGGCCCTTCTGTTGAAAAGGATCCTGATATGAGGGTGGAGCTGGCAGCTGCCACTGAGACGTCTGAACCAAATGAGCCGGTTTTTATGGATGTTCCTGCCGAGATTGAATCATCCATCCTTCCGCCCAAGTCGGCTTGTGCAGATGAACTTATGCCGTCGTCTGACCACAACACTTCAGATGTTGTGTTTGTTAAGGAGAATTTCCAACCCCGACTGTCTCCACCTCCTTGGCTAAAATCATGAGCAAGGATGAACCAGTGACTCTGGACAAAGGGAAAGCCAAGATGGGACTTCCGGAACTGTCCACGCTTGATACTGAAGATTTGTACCAGCAGTACTTGACCCGGCTATCTGAGAGCCGGGAAATCTAAAAGAGCATGATAAATGCTATGAAGGAGAAATATGAGGTAATCCTCTCATTTTACCATTATCTTGTATACTATCATTAGCTTCCAAAGACCAGCTTGTTATGATAAGTTAGTTTTATAAAATAGCTAAAGCCTGTAACAGTGTAGCCCCCAAGGGCCGGCTCATCTTCTTAAGTTTAGTCAAGTCTTTTTAAAAGTTTGAGGAAATTCGACCTGTAGCCCCCAAGGGCCGGCTCATCTTCTTAAGATGAGTCAGGTCTTGAAGATTGAAGAAATTCGACCTGTAGCCCCCAAGGGCCGGCTCATCTTCTTGAGATGAGTCGGGTCTTGAATATTGAAGAAATTCGACCTGTAGCCCCCAAGGGCCGGCTCATCTTCTTGAGATGAGTCGGGTCTTGAAGATTGAAGAAATTCGACCTGTAGCCCCCAAGGGCCGGCTCATCTTCTTGAGATGAGTCGGGTCTTCTCCATATCTTAGTTTCGAAAGAACTAATATGCATTAGCCCCCAAGTGTCAAGGACATTTCTTGCAATCTTCTTGGGACTTGATAAAGAAGTAAGACGTCCTATGGCGGCATGAAATTATCTGTAGACATACTTGCTGATTCTTCTTGTGCATCTATCAGGGATATGTTGAAGATGCTGAGTCGGTTGCTGTGAAACTGCAGAAATGGCTCAAAGAAGAAAAGAAATTGAAAACTAAAGCCGAGTCCATGGCGGCTCATTTTGAAGATTCTGCACGTCAGGCGAACAAACATCTTGAACAGGCCATAAAGCTGTTTGAGGCGGAAAAGGCCGTCCTGACAAAACATGCAGAAAAAGCTCAGAAGAAGTTCGACCCCTTGAAGGAAAGATATGCCACTCTTGTGAAACAGATCAACGAGATGTTGACATCAATCTTTGGTATGTGTTCCGTCCTGCTTTTGCCAATCGTACCGGCTTATGATTGTGCGGCGACTTACTGAATCCTTTTTCTTTTTTATTTGCAAGGCGAAAAGATCATAACCTTGTAGAGCTGCCAATTGTGAAGTTGAAAGCTATTTTCACGTACGTAGAGCAGCTGTTCACAGGCTCTGTTTATTCCATCATGCCAGTGAAAAATCTGAAACACCCGCCAAGGAATATCAAGGACATGTTGAAGCAACTCTCTACCGTGCCACAGTGGGTGACTGAAAGCCAGAAATCGGCGGCTCGAGGAGGGGTGAACATGGCACTTGCTCGAGCAAAAGCGTATCTGCCAGAATTGGATGTGGAGCTCCTAAAAGGCAGCTTCCCGGAGTTTAAACTCGACGGCTGTGACGCCCCCAATTTCGACCGTACGCAAATCAAACACGCAATGCGTACGACCAAGATTAGGGACTCACTGATCGATATCACAACACAACACTAGACACAAATTAAAGTCACACAGCTTCATATTACAAGCCAGGGGCCTCGAGGGCTCGAATACAAAGCATCGACAAGCATGAGTCAGCGGAAGCAAAAATATCTGAGTACAGACATAAGTTAAACAAGTTTTGCCTTAAGAAGGCTAGCACAAACATAAGCAATGGATCGAAAGAGGCGAGGCCTCCTGCCTGGGAGCCAACCTAACTACTCCTGAGCGTCGGCATTCTCCACGTAGTAGTAGGATCCAGCGGTGGTGTAGTAGTCGTCTCCGGCGTACTCCATCTCCTGGGCTCCATCGTTTGAACGCAGAATCGTATCGAGGGGGAAAGAGAAAGCAAAGCAGCGGTGAGTACTCATCCAAAGTACTCGCAAGACTGACATCAGAACTATGCTAAGTATGCATCAGTATCAAGGAATGGGGTTATATCTGGGCTGACTGCAGAAAGCAAGAATAGGGGGAAGGTCTAGTCCTATCGAAGACTAGCATCTTCAGCATCTTGCAGCATTAGAAGAGAGTAGACTGGTACCTCATATATAGCAATATTATTGTAGCAAATTTTATTAAGTAACCACGCCCAGAGATTCTTCCTCGATGCAAGACTGACATCAGAACTATGCTAAGTATGCATCAGTATCAAGGAATGGGGTTATATCTGGGCTGACTGCAGAAAGCAAGAATAGGGGGAAGGTCTAGTCCTATCGAAGACTAGCATCTTCAGCATCTTGCAGCATTAGAAGAGAGTAGACTGGTACCTCATATATAGCAATATTATTGTAGCAAATTTTATTAAGTAACCACGCCCAGAGATTCTTCCTCGACTTCCTGCGAGGAAGCAATCCCGGAGCCAACATTCATTTCAATTTAAAGTCTCAATTATAGTTGTAGAAGGTCAAGGTACAACTCCAAGTCGTCCTGTTACCGTGGACACGGCTATTCGAATAGATAATTCATCCCTGCAGGGGTGCACCGCATTTCCAACATGCCTGATCACCTCCGGCCGGACACACTTTCCTGGGTCATGCCCGGCCTCGGGATATCAGCACGTCGTCGCCCCACCTAGGCTCAACAGAGAGGCCAGCCCGCCGGTCTAAATCCTAAGCACACAGGGTTCGTGGGCCCACTTGCCCTACGCGCTCCTGCACGATGGGTGGGCGGCCGAGGTCAGCCCTAGTACACTCTAGTCCAAGAGTTGCACCGTCCAGGCCACTCGGGCGCGCGCCGCTCCATTGCTGACGTCCGAAGAGCTTCGGCTGATACAACGACGCTGAGTACCCATAACGTCTCCCACGCGATGGTTTGGTGCGTAAAAAGGCCAACGACCCAACTCAGATCAAATACCCAACCCATTAGCATTTTATTAATGCGGGGCAAGCGCGACCCATGAAGTGCGGTCCCGTCGCCCCGTCTCGAGGATGTGTGGCAAGGGCCTCTCCTGCCCGTCCACGCCTCATCATCAACAAACCGTGGGCACCCCTCAGGGCCGACCCATCACCAACATGTTTCTGTAACCAGGTCATAGTAACTGTGTGTATAAAACATCAAGACGGAACCTGAGGAATCACCCTCAAAGGGTCCCGCTCGATGAAACCGTCAAGGTGGACCTAGAGGAATCACCCTCGAGGGTCCCACACTTGAGGGGTTGCACGACAGAGTCATCGTCGGGAGTGGTGAAGGAGGAATCACCCTGATAACCACGACCGACTAGCTGCACCACAAAGTTAGCATCATGAGTACTTCATGAGGTGTCACCCCCGGTACTCGATAGTAACTCTACAGAGTCGTACAACTAAGGGGTGTGCGGTGATGTGAGGGGCCTGGCTCGTCGGTCGGTTGACCGAGTCTTCGAGTCGTCGAGTCATTGATGAAGAAGCAGGGGCAACTGGGACTAAGGGGTCACTGGGGATTCATTGATCGACCTATACTAAGCAGTTGATATGATTGCAGGTATAGTAGCAGTTTATCAAAAGCGGGCTATGCATCAGAATAGGAGCTAACTAATACAGTAGAAAAATCTAATGCAAGAATACGAGGGAAAGGAATGGGCGATATCGGAATGCTCAAGGGGGGGTTGCTTGCCTTGCTGCTCTACGGCAAAAGGCTGATCGTCAACGGCGTAGTCGTACCCGATAGCACCGTCAGTCTCGGGGTCTACCGGAGAGAAAAGGGGGGAAGAAACAATAAATACAAAGCACAGATGCAACACGATGCATGACATGGCAATATGCAGAGCTAGGCATGCACTAACGCAATACTACACGTCGCAGACGGGTCGGAAGAATATCTGACGATATTTTCCCGGTCTCGGGCTACTACCGGACATATGATCCTAACGTAAAATGTCCATGTTCATCATGCTAGGAGCATGTGACAGATGAACGGACAGCGTATTCGGATTCGTGGGATTTTTCTGATCATCTTTCATGTATAAATTATTTTCATCCGATTTACGGATTATTTTATATTAATTTTTAAAGTTTTATTAATATTCTGGAATAAAACAGATTAATTTTAATTCGAAAATAGAATTATGACATCAGCATGATGTCATGCTGACATCAGCAGTCAACAGTGGGGCTGACTGGTCAAACTGACCAGCGGGCCCCACGTCATTGACACAGTTTTAATTAGGTTTAATAATTAATTAAACAAATTAATTATGGGGTGGGACCCACCTGTCATACTCTGTTAATATTAACAGATTAATTAATTAAACTAATCAGTCTTAATTAACTAATTAACTAATTGATCATTTTAATTAATTAATTAATTACTAATTAATATATTTATTAATTCATTTTTTAACAGTTTAATTCATTTTCTAATTTCTTTTTATTTCCGTTTTAACAGGGGCTGGGCCCCGTTCATCAGCGGCACAGAGGGCGGGGCCCGGCTGTCAATGGCCCAAGGCCACAGCGGGCACGGCGACGGGCGACAGCGGGTGCGGGCGAGCGCATGGAGACGGCGAGCGAGGCGAGGCCGCGGCGAGCGCGGCCGGGCGCGTGCGGGAGCGGGGCCGCAGGGGGAGGCGCGGCGGCCGCGGGCGGGCGAGAGGCGAGCGGGGCGCGGCCGGGGCAAGAGGGGCAGGGCGCGGGGCGTGGCCAGCGAGAGGCCGCAATGGCGGCGGTGACACGCGGTGGTGCGGGCGACGGTGAGCGCGGGCCGCGTGCGCGGGCGAAGCGAGGGGAAGAGGGGGGGACGGGAGGAGCCCGGGAGGGCTCACCGCGGAGGATGGAGCGGCGGTGGCAGCGTGCTTGAGGAGGGGGAGGAGGTGCGGCGGCCGGCGGCGACGGCGCGGGGGAGGGCCGGCGAGGAGCGGGACGGTGAGGGAGGTCCGGGGCGTCGCGGGAGGGGGGAACGCGGGGGCGCCAGGTGGCGCTGGGTGGCGGCGGCGGAGCGGAATGGCGCGGGGGCGACGACGGCGGGCGACGGCGGGGTGGCGGCCCCGATCTAGATCTGGATCGGGCGGGAGAGAGCGAGCAAGTGGGGGTGAAGGGGGCGAGTGACGACGGGGGTGGGGTGTCGGTGGGGGTGGGGGTCGGGGTTAATCCCCCGGGGGTGGGGGTTGGGCCGACCAGAGGGGATTTGGGCCAGGCCCAGTTGGGCTGGCCCATGGGGTGGGGGGGCTTTTGCTTTTATTTTATTTTTCTTGTTTTTGTATTTATATATTTTTTTATTTATTTATAACTCCTGTTTTAAAAATAGATTTAGGGATAAATTACCCGTACAAAAAAATAGCAAACATGCCCAATATTTGCAATGCAATATTTGGCATAGTCACATTAATTTTCGAGGCCCATTGAAAACATTTGAAAATTATTATAATCCCAAAAGGCATTTAATAATTGTTTTGGCAGCTGTTAAAATAGTTTTGAGGCACAAAACTACATGATAAAATGTTGGTTCAATCTGTATAAATGGCTACTGAATATTTGGAAAATATCCATGATTTTTATTCATAGGTTTGCAAAACTTTTAATTTCACTTTTCAACTAATTTTGAACTGCATTGGGATTTGAACGAGAGTTTGATTCCAACAGCGATCATGACTGGATTAGCAAAATGGATTAGCATAATCCTCAGATTACTGTAGCTTGATTACAAGGATTACTGTAGCTGCAAATCCAGGGCGTCACAATTCTCCCCTACTAAAAAGAATTCTCGTCCCAAGAATTAAGAAGTAGAAGGGAAGAGTCCGGGGTATTCGGCACGAAGATGATCTTCGCGTTCCCAAGTAGCCTCATCTTCAGAATGATTTGCCCACTGTACTTTGAAGAACTTGGTAACCTTCTGACGAGTCCGACGTTCAGTTTCATCAAGAATGCAGACTGGTTGCTCTTTGTAAGAGAGGTCTTGTTGCAGCTCCAACATATCATGATCCACTGCTCGGATAGGATCCTTGAAGCAGCGACGAAGTTGCGACACATGGAACACATCGTGAACCTGAGAAAGGTTTGGCGGTAGTTCCAGTTGATATGCCACCTTACCACGCCTTTCGAGATCAGTGAAAGGACCAATATATCGAGGAGCCAGCTTGCCCTTGATCCCAAAACGGTGTGTACCTCTCATTGGCGTGACTCGAAGATAAGCCTTTTCGCCAGGTTGATAGACCATATCTTTGTGATGACGGTCATACTGACTCTTCTGACGAAACTGAGCAGCCTTCAGATTTGCATGAATAATGCGGACTTGATTTTCAGCACGTTGAATAATATCCGGACCGATAAGTGTACGTTCCCTAGTTTCTGACCAATTCAGAGGAGTTCGACACTTACGTCCATCTTCAGACTAGTTTGATAGCTATTGTTGTAGGGGAACTCAGCATACGGGAGAGATTCCTCCCATTTCTTGCCGAAAGAAATGACACAAGCTCGAAGCATGTCTTCGAGAATCTGATTGACTCCTTCGACTTGTCCCTGGGATTGAGGGTGAAAAGCGGTGTTGAATGACAAATGAGTTCCCATAGCTTCCTGGAAACTTGCCCAGAATCTTGAAGTGAATAAACGGCCACGGTCCGAACTAATCACCAGTGGAATACCGTGGAGTGAAACAACTCTGGACATGTAAAGATCTGCTAGCTGACTAGGAGTAATAGTTTCCTTGACAGCCAGAAAATGTGCAACTTTGGACAGTCGGTCAATGACGACAAGAATAGCATCATTACCTTTCTGCGATCTGGGAAAACCAGTGACGAAGTCCATTTCAACATGGTCCCATTTCCATTCAGGAACCGTAATAGGTTGCAGAGTTCCGGCAGGCCTTTGATGTTCTTCCTTGATACGACGGCAAACATCACATTCTGAAACATAGCATGCAATGTCTTGCTTCATGTTAGACCACCAGAATCTTCGACGAATATCTTGGTACATCTTGGTACTACCGGGATGAATAGACAGCGGAGTGTCATGTGCTTCCTTCATGACCTCCTGAGTCATATCATGGTTTTTTTTCTTACTCGGTACCACTAGGCGGCCTTAGAAGTACAAAGCGCCATCCTCAGCAATAGTGAAGGGTGAGGGCTTTCCTTCTGCGAGATTGAATTTAATCCTCTCGACTTCATTGTCACACTTCTGGATCCACTTGATGACGTCCACAAGATCTGGTTTAGCAACCAGGGTATTAAGAGAACCCTGGGAAACAACGTGGAGGTTCATTTTGTAGGACCCTTCAGGAGGGGGAGTGAGATAACCCTGAGGAACAATATGGAGGTTCAGCTTGCGGAATTCCTTTTGAAGAAGGGGGTGAACCTTGTGAACCTGAAGGTGGTTGCAGTATGACTTGCGGCTCAAAGCATCAGCCATTACATTAGCCTTGCCTGGGGTATAAGAAATACCCACATTGTAGTCTGCTATGCGCTCCATCCATCTCTGTTGACGGAGGTTCAGATCTGGCTGAGTAAACAGGTACTTCAGACTTTGGTGATCGGTGTAGATCTCGCAACGATTACCAACAAGGTATTGCCGGCACTCTTTCAGTGCATGAATTACTGCAGCAAGTTCAAGGTCATGAACTGGGTAGTTCTCTTCATGAGGACGCAATTGACGAGAAGCATAAGCAACAACTCTGCGTTCTTGCATTAGGACACAGCCCATTCCCTGACGCGAAGCGTCACAATAAATGACGAAGTCCCTACGAGTATCCGGGGGAGCAAGCACTGGAGCAGACGTCAGTTTGTCCTTAAGTGCCTGAAAGCTCTCCTGACATTTTTCTGTCCACTCATATTTAACATCTTTGTGAAGCAGATTGGTTAAGGGTTTTGCAATCTTGGAGAAGTTCTCGACGAATCGACGGCAATAGCTGGCGAGTCCGAGAAAACTTCTGACTTGCTTGACATTCTTCGGGGGAGTCCAGTCAAGAATAGCCTGAACTCGTTCAGGGTTGACCGCAATACCATCCTTGGAGATCACATGACCAAGGTAGGTTACTTCGTCCATCCAGAACTCACACTTTGAATACTTTGCATAAAGTTGATGCTCTCGAAGCCTCTCCAATATAAGATGAAGATGTTCAGCATGCTCTTCTTTACTCTTGGAGTAAACCAGGATATCATCCAGATAAACCACGACGAATTTATCGAGGTAGTCCATGAAGATATAATTCATCAGGCGAGAGAAGGTTGCTGGGGCATTGGTTAAGCCGAAGGACATGACGGTGTACTCGTATGAACCATAGCGAGTAACAAATGCAGTCTTGGGAATATCCTCTTCACGAACCCGGATCTGATGGTAACCCAACCTCAAGTCGAGTTTCAAAAACACTGATGAACCAGCAAGTTGATCATACAGATCGTTGATCCGAGGAAGCGGATATTTGTTTTGAATCGTTGCTTGGTTGATGGGACGGTAATCTTGGACCAATCGATTCGTACCATCTTTCTTCTTGACAAAGAGAGAAGGTGCTCCCCAAGCAGAGGAACTTGGACGAATGAAACCCAGACGAAGCGAATTGTCAATTTCTTGCTTAAGTTCAAGGAGTTCATGTGGTGGCATCTTATACGGACGCTTGGCTATAGGAGTGGTACCAGGTACCAAGTCGATGACAAACTCGACAGCTCTAGCAGGGGGAATCCCTGGAAGTTCTTCCGGAAAAACATCTTGGAAATCCCGGACAACTGGAATGTTTTCAATCCCTTCAAGAGGTGACTCATTTAATGCATTCAAGGCATATAGCCGGGCTTCATCATTTAACAGATTGGAATGACATGATCGAGTACAACTCATAACCAAAGAACATTACTAAGAGTTGTTGATTTGCAATGCGTACTCGATTCAGATATCAACATCCTTGATTGTCCAACAACTCAGAACACGAGGAAACTGGAATCAGTGAAATATCATAGTTGATGAGGAGCTCATAAGAAGTTATAAAGCCCCATGATATTTATCAAGATACCAGGGATAATACTCGGAGGTAGATCAGAATAGAGGTTAGACTAGCGTATTGATCTGTGGAGGGCAAGCACTTTACTTGTCCAAGAACAAAAACAAAGTAGAAGACCATGGTTGGAACCACGATTGCAAAGGACAAGATCAAAGATACAATATCAAATCATACAATGAATGATTATATGAAAGGAGAAGCTTGTATGATAAGATCAACATCGTTTCCATGGGCATGAACACAAGGTTCAAGGTCGACTCCCACTTCATCAATGCATCACCTTCCATTTACACCTCGCCTTTGATGAAGTTGTAGTTTTGAAAGTTTAACTGGCAAAACACCAGGAGAGTATGACTCGTGAAAACTGTCGGGTTCACACGGATTAAGGAAGGCATAGGTTCAACCCATCGGGGCATCTTAGGAACATATACCTCAAGCTTCAAGAGTAATTAACACATGCTTGCAAACAGAGCATGGCTGACGAAAGCATCGGATACAACTTATCAGAGGGAGAAGACACAGTTTACCAATGGCATCATGTATCAGGGGAAGAACATCACAAGAATTTTGAATGTGAAGGATGCTATCGGATAATAACCCAACACTGGGTCTGGCGGTCCACAAAGGACCTGATGTGAGTATCGGTACCCAATCAGAGGAAGAAGGAATGTAAGGCATCAGATCATAGAACATCCAAATAATTTGATGCTTAAATAACCAAAGGAATTAAGATTTCTCAATTGGTGTATCGGAATTAGAAGCTCCGATCAAATACAAGTAAGCTGAATGGACTTAGATGGACAATCAATCAAGGTTGATTTGTCGGGAACCAACCCATGTTTGGAAAGACGTCTGAGCCGGACGGATAATTTATGATAAACAACTGATGACTGCGTGCATCCACACACAGGTTGAATCAATAAAATCAAATGAAAATCACAGAGGATTTTAATGGATATTGCTTGACATATGGAATTAACCACCATGTAAGCAGGTGGGAAAAGTCAAGAGCAATAGGCTGCTCAGGATTTCGAAAGACCGGAAAGAGTTTCGAAGAATTTTATGAAAGACAAGAACAACTGGGGACGAACGAATCCTCGATAATGATGAGGAGTTATCCGCAGGGGTTGGCGATGGAAGGAAATCGCAAAATCGACGAGCACAAGTTCTCGGGAGAACATGAGAGAGTATCTTCGGAGTCTTCTGATGAATCAAGCCATCATCTGGAATGAGGGCCTCTCCGAGGGAAGTAGTTACGAGAACCTAGAGTTAGAGTTAATAAAATCTTTAACCCGAAAGAGAAGAGAGATCAGAACCCAGAGTATAGATGAGGAATAAAAGATCCTAATACCACCCGATTGAGATGTGGGCCCGTAAGCCACACAACAATGTTAGTAAAAGTTTTTCAATGACTAGACTCAACTTCGGCCAAGGAGTTGGAAAGGGGGCTACCTACAGGCAGTCGGCTCTGATACCAACTTGTGACGCCCCCAATTTCGACCGTACGCTAATCAAACACGCAATGCGTACGACCAAGATTAGGGACTCACTGATCGATATCACAACACAACACTAGACACAAATTAAAGTCATACAGCTTCATATTACAAGCCAGGGGCCTCGAGGGCTCGAATACAAAGCATCGACAAGCACGAGTCAGCGGAAGCAAAAATATCTGAGTACAGACATAAGTTAAACAAGTTTTGCCTTAAGAAGGCTAGCACAAACATAAGCAACGGATCGAAAGAGGCGAGGCCTCCTGCCTGGGAGCCAACCTAACTACTCCTGAGCGTCGGCATTCTCCACGTAGTAGTAGGCTCCAGCGGTGGTGTAGTAGTCGTCTCCGGCGTACTCCATCTCCTGGGCTCCATCGTCTGAACGCATAATCGTATCGAGGGGGAAAGAGAAAGCAAAGCAGCGGTGAGTACTCATCCAAAGTACTTGCAAGACTGACATCAGAACTATGCTAAGTATGCATCAGTATCAAGGAATGGGGTTATATCTGGGTTGACTGCAGAAAGCAAGAATAGGGGGAAGGTCTAGTCCTATCAAAGACTAGCATCTTCAGCATCTTGCAGCATTAGAAGAGAGTAGACTGGTACCTCATATCTAGCAATATTATTGTAGCAAATTTTATTAAGTAACCACGCCCAGAGATTCTTCCTCGACTCCCTGCGAGGAAGCAATCCCGGAGCCAACATTCATTTCAATTTAAAGTCTCAATTATAGTTGTAGAAGGTCAAGGTACAACTCCAAGTCGTCCTGTTACCGTGGACACGGCTATTCGAATAGATAATTCATCCCTGCAGGGGTGCACCGCATTTCCAACACGCCTGATCACCTCCGGCCGGGCACACTTTCCTGGGTCATGCCCGGCTTCGGGATATCAGCACGTCGTCGCCCCACCTAGGCACAACAGAGAGGCCATCCCGCCGGTCTAAATCCTAAGCACACAGGGTTCGTGGGCCCACCTGCCCTACGCGCTCCTGCACGATGCGTGGGCGGCCGAGGTCAGCCCTAGTACACTCTAGTCCAAGAGCTACACCGTCCACGCCACTCGGGCGCGCGCCGCTCCATTGCTGACGTCCGAAGAGCTTCGGCTGATACAACGACGCTGAGTACCCATAACTTCTCCCACGCGATGGTTTGGTGCGTAAAAAGGCCAACGACCCAACTCAGATCAAATACCCAACCCATTAGCATTTTATTAATGCGGGGCAAGCGCGACCCATGAAGTGCGGTCCCGTCGCCCCGTCTTGAGGATGTGTGGCAAGGGCCTCTCCTGCCCGTCGACGCCTCATCATCAACAAACCGTGGGTACCCCTCAGGGCCGACCCATCACCAACATGTTTCTGTAACCAGGTCATAGTAACTGTGTGTATAAAACATCAAGATGGAACCTGAGGAATCACCCTCAAAGGGTCCCGCTCGATGAAACCGTCAAGGTGGACCTAGAGGAATCACCCTCGAGGGTCCCACACTTGAGGGGTTGCACGACAGAGTCATCGTCGGGAGTGGTGAAGGAGGAATCACCCTCGATAACCACGACCGACTAGCTGCACCACAAAGTTAGCATCATGAGTACTTCACGAGGTGTCACCCCCGGTACTCGATAGTAACTCTACAGAGTCGTACAACTAAGGGGTGTGCGGTGATGTGAGGGGCCTAGCTCGTCGGTCGGTTGACCGAGTCATCGAGTCGTCGATGAAGAAGCAAGGGCAACTGGGACTAAGGGGTCACTGGGGATTCATTGATCGACCTATACTAAGCAGTTGATATGATTGCAGGTATAGTAGCAGTTTATCAAAAGTAGGCTATGCATCAGAATAGGAGCTAACTAATACAGTAGCAAAATCTAATGCAAGAATAAGAGGGAAAGGAATGGGCGATATCGGAATGCTCAAGGGGGGTTGCTTGCCTTGCTGCTCTGCGGCAAAAGGCTGATCGTCAACGGCGTAGTCGTACCCGGCAGCACCGTCAGTCTCGGGGTCTACCGGAGAGAAGAGGGGGGAAGAAACAATAAATACAAAGCACAGATGCAACACGATGCATGACATGGCAATATGTAGAGCTAGGCATGCACTAACGCAGTACTACACGTCGCAGACGGGTCGGAAGAATATCTAACGATATTTTCCCGATCTCGGGCAACTACCGGACAGATGATCCTAACGTAAAATGTCCATGTTCATCATGCTAGGAGCATGTGACAGATGAACGGACAGCGTATTCGGATTCGTGGGATTTTTCTGATATCTTTCATGTATAAATTATTTTCATCCGAGTTACGGATTATTTTATATTAATTTTTAAAGTTTTATTAATATTCTGGAATAAAACAGATTAATTTTAATTCGAAAATAGAATTATGACATCAGCATGATGTCATGCTGACATCAGCAGTCAACAGTGGGGCTGACTGGTCAAACTGACCAGCGGGCCCCACATGTCATTGACACAGTTTTCATTAGGTTTAATAATTAATTAAACAAATTAATTATGGGGTGGGACCCACCTGTCATACTCTGTTAAGATTAACAAATTAATTAATTAAACTAATCAGTCTTAATTAACTAATTAACTAATTAATCATTTTAATTAATTAATTAATTACTAATTAATATATTTATTAATTCATTTTTTAATAGTTTAATTCATTTTCTAATTTCTTTTTATTTCCGTTTTAACAGGGGCTAGGCCCCGTTCGTCAGCGGCACAGAGGGCGGGGCCCGGCTGTCAATGGCCCAAGGCCACAGCGGGCACGGCGACGGGCGACAGCGGGCGCGGGCGAGCGCGTGGCGACGGCGAGCGAGGCGAGGCCGCGGCGAGCGCGGCTCGCGCGGCCGGACGCGTGCGGGAGCGGGGCCGCAGGGGGAGGCGCGGCGGCCGTGGGCGGGCGAGAGGCGAGCGGGGCGCGGCCGGGGCAAGAGGGGCAGGGCGTGGGGCGTGGCCGGCGCGAGGCCGCAGCGGCGGCGGAGATGCGCGGCGCGCGCGGTGGTGCGGGCGACGGTGAGCGCGGGCCGCGTGCGCGGCCGAAGCGAGGGGAAGAGGGGGGGACGGGAGGAGATCGGGAGGGCTCACCGCGGAGGATGGAGCGGCGGTGGCAGCATGCTCGAGGAGGGGGAGGAGGTGCGCCGGCCGGCGGCGACGGCGCGGGGGAGGGCCGGCGAGGAGCGGGACGGTGAGGGAGGTCCGGGGCGTCGCGGGAGGGGGGAACGCGGGGGCGCCAGGCGGCGCTGGGTGGCGTCGGCGGCGGCGGAGCGGCGCGGGAGCGACGACGGCGGGCGACGGAGCGGTGGCGGCCCCGATCCAGATCTGGATCAGGGGGGAGAGAGCGAGCAAGTGGGGGTGAGGGGGGCGAGTGGCGACGGGGGTGGGGTGTCGGTGGGGGGGTCGGGGTTAATCCCCCGGGGGTGGGGGTTGGGCCGGCCAGAGGGGATTTGGGCCAGGCCCAGTTGGGCTGGCCCATGGGGTGGGGGGGCTTTTGCTTTTCTTTTCTTTTTCTTTTTTTTTGTATTTATATTTTTTTATTTTTTTATAACTCCTGTTTTAAAAATATATTTAGGGATAAATTACCCGTACAAAAAAATAGCGAACATGCCCAATATTTGCAATGCAATATTTGGCATAGTCACATTAATTTTGGAGGCCCATTGAAAACCTTTGAAAATTATTATAATCCCAAAAGGCATTTAATAATTGTTTTGGCAGCTGTTAAAATAGTTTTGAGGCACAAAACTACATGATAAAATGTTGGTTCAATCTGTATAAATGGCTACTGAATATTTGGAAAATATCCATGATTTTTATTCATAGGTTTGCAAAACTTTTAAATTCACTTTTCAACTAATTTTGAACTGCATTGGGATTTGACCGAGAGTTTGATTCCAACAACGATCATGACTGGATTAGCAAAATGGATTAGCATAATCCTCAGATACTGTAGCTTGATTACAAGGATTACTGTAGCTGCAAATCCAGGGCGTCACAACGGCTCTGCATTCTCTCGTGCAGATTACGCAAAGTGCCTCACGGAGACTCGGCTACTGGCGTCTTTGATAGCTGAGGACGTGGATCTCTCAAAATATCATCCTGCATACACCACCGACAACGAGTGTGTTAACGCGCCCAAGGACGAGCCTTCTAACCTGGTGCCCCCTCGCTGTAAGACAACTTTTGCTCCTGACATTGATGCGTCAACTCTTGTTGAAGGGACAACAAATTTTGAATCTTTGATCTCAATTCGATGGCAATAGAAAGGCTAGCGGGTTGATGATGATGAGCCGACGGAGTCAGATCCAAAGGCGGCTGATGATAGAGCATGAAGACACCTCAGAAGCTGGATGAATCGCCCCTACAGAGCGAGCCCCCTTGTGTAAGGAAAACTTTGAAGAATTGTGTGGCCTCCATTGTGAGCCTGTAATAGGAGTAGTGTTTTTCCAAAACTTTGAATTTGCTCTGTCGTTCCATCGTGCACGTTGGCGCCTTTTGTTGGTGTTGAACTCCAATTTGTCAAGCTTTTGTTAATATGTTTATGCCACCCTTATTACCTGTTCCTGCACTTTTCTTGCTTCGTACTCAATGAGTCTTGTCTCATCTGTAAGGCAGGTCAGGAATAAGTCGGCAAAATAACTTGGTTTTCGAAACTCAAGTCTATCGAATTCTCCTTCAATGATACTGAAGATAGATGATCTGGAAACTGGTCATAATATGAACTCAGTTGTATAACCCGGTCATTTGAATATAAGCCGGTAATAAGGGTAACATTGTACCTGAAAAATATGAGTATGTATATATATATATATATATTTCTTTTTAAATAAGCCGGCTCAGTGTGAGACTCGGAAAAAGGAGAGTGGCTTTCGAGGCGCAAGTCTTGCTTCAATGAAGCGGGTATAATAACCCATGGTTTATCCTAGCTTTCTGTATGCCGGCTCTCACATGACTCAAACCAATGTTTTAACCTTAAAAGTTCAGGGTCCCAAAGGATTAACTTTTCAAGAGTACATGGGGTCATCTGATCGGAGTCGCATCAAGCATGCAGGCAGGTTTAACCATATTAATGGCGTCTTTGCCAGGTCAAGAGGGTGAGAAAGCTAAACTCGATGAGTTGGAAGCCCCCAAGTGACCTATGTTTCAAACAATAAAGACTCATGCTCAATTTGTAGGCTGAAACGATAGAGACCCCGAGTTTCGGGGATGCCGGCTTTATTATATTTGAACATAAAAGAACTATATACAAAATTTTGCAGAGGGGGGATTACAGAAAGGTGATCCGGTGGCTCCTAAGTGTAATAAGGCCGTAGGTGTGCAATATTCCAAGGCCGGGTTGTCTCCTCCTCAGAAGTGTATGATCCCTGTCGTTAGTCGACCAGGTAATATGACCCATTATTGAGGTTTCGACTAATGACAAAAGGACCTTCCCAAGGCGGGGAGAGTTTGTGCATCCCTGTTTGATCTTGAATCGGACGGAGCACTAAGTCGCCTTCTTGAAAAGTGCGGCTTCGGACTCTACGGCTGTGATAACAACATGGGTCTTGCTGATATATAGCAGATCTCGCTACTGCTAAGTCACGCTCTTCTTCCAGGACATCCAGGGAATCTTGGCGTGCTTGCCCATTGTCCGCCTCAACATAGGCAGTAACCCGAGGCGAGTCATGACGGATATCACTTGGTAGAACCGCCTCAGCTCCGTAAACCAGGAAAAAGGGAGTGTATCATGTGGATCTATTTGGCGTTGTTCGAATACTCCAAAGAACCGAAGGGAGTTCCTCAACCCAACAACCCGGCGTGCGCTCAAGGGGCACCATGAGACGGGGTTTGATTACTCTCAAGATCTCCTGGTTGGCTCTTTCAGCTTGCCCATTGGACTGTGGATGCAACACTGCTGCTAAATCGAGCCGGATGTGCTCTCGTTGGCAGAATTGTTCCATAGCTCCCTTGGACAGATTGGTACCATTATCAGTAATGATGTTGTGAGGGTAGCCAAAACGGAAGATCAACTTCTTCAAAAATTTGACCGCGGTTTCTGCATCACAATTGCCGACCATCCCTGCTTCAACCCACTTAGTGAACTTATCAACCGCCACTAATAAGTGGGTTTTCTTGTCAGAAGACGACTTAAACGGACCAACCATGTCTAGCCCCCAAACCGCAAACGGCCAGGTAATCGGGATCATGCGCAACTCCTGAGCCGGTACATGAGCCTGTCGACCAAACTTTTGGCACCCGTCACACTTGCGCACAATCTCCTCTGCGTCAGCATGAGCCGTCAGCCAATAAAAACCATGCCGGAAAGCTTTGTCCACCAGTGATCGTGAGCCGGCATGATGTCCGCAATCGCCAGAATGAATCTCATTAAATATTTCCTGGCCTTCTTCAGGCAAAACACACCATTGAAACACGCCAGTGCTGCTTCGACGGTGTAACTCGCCATTGACGATTGTCATTGACTTTGACCGTTGGATGATTTGTCGAGCGTCGACTTCTTCTTCTGGGAGTTCCCCTCGGGTTAGGTAAGCCAAATACGGCACAGTCCAATCAGGGGTGGCATGTAATGCCGCCACCAAGTGTGCCTCCGGGTCAGGAACAGCTATGTCCTCTTCGGACAGTAATTTGACCGAGGGACTGTGAAGGACGTCCAAAAAGACGTTAGGTGGCACCGGCTTTCTCTGCGAACCAAGTCTAGACAAGGCATCAGTCGCCTCATTAAGCCGGCAATCTATATGATCGACTTGGTAACCTTGGAAATGACCCGCCACATCAGAGACTGCTCGTCGGTAAGCCGCCATAAGAGGATCTTGTTGAGCCACTAAATCTGAGTCGCCCAGGCATCTGACCCGGCTAAGATTCATCTCCTTGGCTATTCTAAGCCCATGTAAGAGGGCTTCGTACTCAGCTGCATTGTTAGTACACGGGAACATAAGCAGTAAGACATAACAAAACTTGTCACCTTTTGGAGAAGATAATATGACTCCAGCCCCCGAGCCTTCCAGTTGTCTAGACCCGTCGAAATGTATAGTCCAGTATGTGTTATCTGGCCTATCTTCCGGAATCTGTATCTCTATCCAATCGTTGATGAAATCCACCAGTGCCTGGGACTTGATAGCGTTTCGGGGCATGTATTTTAACTGGTGGTCGCCAAGCTCAATGGCCCACTTGGCAATCCTACCCGTGGCCTCCCGGTTTTGTATGATATCACCGAGAGGCGCCGAACTGACCACAGTGATCGGGTGTTCCTAGAAGTAATGCTTCAATTTCCGGCTCGCCATGAAGATCCCGAAGACCAACTTCTGCCAATGCGGGTACCGCTGCTTGGACAGAGTTAAAACTTCGTTGACAAAATAAACCGGATGCTGGACCGAATACTCCTTTCCTTCCTCTTTCCGCTCGACCACAACTGCAACGCTTACCACTTTGGAGTTGGCAGCAATATACAGGAGCATAGGCTCTTTCTCAGCGGGAGCCACCAGGACGGGTGGATTAACAAGTTGTTGTTTGAGTGCTTCAAAGGCTTCATTAGCAGCATTCGTCCACTTAAAGTCGCCCGATTTTTTCAATAGCTTGTAGAAAGGACTCGCCTTTTCTCCCAGGCGGCTTATAAACCGGCTTAAGGCCTCAATGCAACCTGTAAGACGCTGAACTTGATTTATGTTTGCCGGCTCAGACAGTGAAGTCACCGCCTTGATCTTGTCCGGGGTTGGCCTCGATGCCCCGCTCAAAGACCAGGAACCCCAGTAGCTTGCCTGTAGGGACTCCAAAAACACACTTTGCCGGGTTAAGCTTCATCTGATACACTTGAAGATTGTCAAAGGTTTCCTTGATGTCATCCAAGAGCATCTCTTTCTTCTGAGATTTCACCACGATGTCATCAACGTAGGCATGAACGTTGCGCCCAATCTGTGGCTTAAGGCAATTCTGGATGCAACGCTGGTAAGGCACCCCGGCGCTCTTGAGCCTAAAAGGCATGGCCCATAGCAGAAAGCCCCAAAGGGAGTAATGAAAGCCATCTTCTCTTGGTCCTCAACGGCCATCTTGACCTGATAATTGATACGTCCATTTTGCATCATGATTTCCTACTGTTATTTATTATGTTTTGTCGAATAATAATACTTTAAGGAGTGATTCTAATGCCTTTTCTCTCATAATATGCAAGGTTTACACAAAGAGGGAGAATACCGACAGCTGGAATTCTGGACCTGAAAAAAGCACATCAGAGATACCTATTTTGCACAACTCCAATGAAGCTGAAATTTTACGGAGATTATTTTTGGAATAAATAAAAAATACTGGAGCAGAAAACTACTGGAGGGGGCAAACCTGGGGGGCACAACCCACCAGGGCGCGCCAGGCCCCCCTGGGCGCGCCCTGATGGGTTGTGGCCTCCTCGGCCCACCTCCGGTGCCCATCTTCTGGTATATAGTCACATTTGACCTAGAAAAAATAAAGGGAGGACTGTCGGGACGAAGCGCCGCCGCCTCAATCTTTACCTCCGGACTCTTCCAGAGATCCTTGTCATGTCCGGGATCTTATCCGGGACTCCGAACAACCTTCGGTCACCAACACAATAACTCAACTATACTAATCGTCACCAAACGTTAAGTGTGTAGACCCTGCAGGTTCGAGAACTATGTAGACATGATCGAGACACCTCTATGATCAATAACCAATAGCGGGACCTGGATGCCCATATTGGCTCCTACATGTTCTACGAAGATCTTTATCGGTCGAACCTCTCTGTCAAGGATTCAGTTAATCCCGTATATTGTTCCCTTTATTCTTCGGTATGTTACTTGCCCGAGATTCGATCGTCGGTATCTCTATACCTAGTTCAATCTCGTTACCGGCAAGTCTCTTTACTCGTTCCGTAATACAAGATCTCGTGGCTAACACTTTAGTCACATTGCTTGCAAGGCTCATTGTGATGTTGTATTACCGAGTGGGCCCTGAGATACCTCTCCGTCACACGGAGTAACAAATCCCAGTCTTGATCCATGCCAACCCAACAGATACCCTCGGAGATACCTGTAGAGCATCTTTATAGTCACCCAGTTACGTTGCGACGTTTGATACACACAAGGTACTCCTCTGATGTCAGGGAGTTGCTGTTGGAAATATGCCCTAGAGGCAATAATAAATTGGTTATTATTATATTTCCTTGTTCATGATAATCGTTTATTATCCATGCTATAATTGTATTGATTGGAAACTCAAATACATGTGTGGGTACATAGACAACACTGTGTCCCTAGTAAGCCTCTAGTTGACTAGCTTGTTGATCAAAGATGGTTATGGTTTCCTAGCCATAGACATGAGATGTCATTTGATAACGGGATCACATCATTAGGAGAATGATGTGATGGACAAGACCCAAACTGTAAACGTAGCATTTGATCGTGTCAGTTTATTGCTATTGTTTTCTGCATGTCAAGTATCTGTTCCTTTGACCATGAGATCATGCAACTCTCTGACACCGGAGGAATGCCTTGTGTGTATCAAACGTCGCAACGTAACTGGGTGACTATAAAGGTGCTCTACAGGTATCTCCGAGGGTGTCTGTTGGGTTGGCATGGATCAAGACTGGGATTTGTTACTCCGTATGACGGAGAGGTATCTCAGGGCCCACTCGGTAATACAACATCACAATGAGCCTTGCAAGCAATGTGACTAAAGTGTTAGCCACGAGATCTTGTATTACGGAACGAGTAAAGAGACTTGCCGGTAACGAGATTGAACTAGGTATAGTGATACCGACGATCGAATCTCGGGCAAGTAACATACCGAAGAACAAAGGGAACAGCATACGGGATTAACTGAATCCTTGACATAGAGGTTCGACCGATAAAGATCTTCGTAGAATATGTAGGAGCCAATATGGGCATCCAGGTCCCGCTATTGGTTATTGGCCGTAGAGGTGTCTCGGTCATGTCTACATAGTTCTCGAACCCGCAGGGTCTACACACTTAACGTTTGGTGACGATTAGTATAATTGAGTTATTATGTTGGTGACCGAAAGTTGTTCGGAGTCCCGGATAAGATCCCGGACATGACGAGGATCTCCGGAATAGTCCGGAGGTAAAGATTGATATATGTGATAATAGTGTTTTGATCTCTGGAAGGGTTCCGAAGTTCACCGGAAGGGGTTCCGGATGTTTACCGAAGTGTTCGGATGCAGCAACACTTTATATGGGCCAAAGGGATAAAGCCCACAAGGTATTGGAAAGTGCAAAAGTAGTTTTGCTGCCGCGTAAGCGGTACTACCGCTTGGTGAAGCGGTACTACCGCCCGAGCGGTACTACCGCTTGTGTGAAGCGGTACTACCGCCCAAGCGGTACTACCGCTTGTGTGAAGCGGTACTACCGCTTGTGCGCGGCTGTGCACGATTCGGCAGGGTCCGAATTGGACTCTTTTCTTGCGGGCCAAACCGACCTTGTGCGGGCAAAACCGACCCGGAGGAGGCTTTTACTCCAAGTTTAGACCCCAAGGCTCAACATATAAATAGAGGGGCAGGGCTAGCACACGGGATTGATCAAGATTTCCCCAAGCCGTGTGCGGCAACCCTAGCCCTCTAGTTCCTCCGTCATAATCTCCGTAGTGCTTGGCGAAGCCCTGCAGAGATTGTTCCTCACCACCATCACCACGCCGTCGTGCTGCTGGAACTCAACCACTACTTCATCATCGCTCGCTGGATCGAGGAGGTGAAGGCGTCATCAAGCCGTACGTGTGTTGAACGCGGAGGTGCCGTCCGTTCGGCACTAGATCGGAAGGATCGTGATTGGATCGCGGGACGCTCGGCGATTTGGATCGCGAAGACGTTCGACTACATCAACCGCGTTTATTAACGCTTCCGCTTAGCGATCTACAAGGGTATGTAGATTCACTCTCCCTCTCGTAGATGCTCATCACCATGGATAGATCTTGCGTGTGCGTAGGAAAATTTTTGTTTCCCATGCAACGTTCCCCAACAGTGGCATCATGAGCTTGGTCTATGCGTAGATGAGATCTCGAGTAGAACACAAACGAGTTGTGGGCGTGGGTGTATACATATTGCTTGCCGTTACTAGTTGATACTTGATTCCGCGGTATTGTGAGATGAAGCGGCCCGGACCGACATTACGCGTACGCTTACGCGAGACTGGTTTCACCGCTGCGTGCACTTGTTGCATAAAGGTGACTGGCGGGTGTCTGTCTCTCTCACTTTAGTTGAATCGGTTCAATGAAGAGGGTTCTTTTAGAAGATCAAAAAGCAATCACTACACCACGTTGTGGTTTTGCGTAGGTAAGAATCGTTCTTGCTAGATACCCGTAGCAGCCACGTAAAATTTGCAACAACAATTAGAGGACGTCTAACTTGTTTTTGCAGGGTATGTTGTGATGTGATATGGCCAATTACATGATGAGATATATGTGATGTATGAGATGATCATGTATTGTATAGAATATCACGACTTGCATGTCGATGAGTACGGCAACTGGCAGGAGCCATAGAGTTGTCTTTAATTATTGTATGACCTGCGTGTCAATCATTAAAGCGCTATGTAATGCTTTACTTTATCGCTAAACGTTAGCTATAGTCGTGGAAGCAACAGTCAGCGCGACAACCTTATGGCGACACGTTGATGGAGATCAAGATGATGGAGATCATGGTGTCATGCCGGTGACGATGGAGATCATGCCGGTGCTTTGGAGATGGAGATCAAAAGCACAAGTTCATGGCCATATCATGTCACTTATGATTTGCATGTGATGTTAATCCTTTTATGCATCTTATTTTGCTTAGGACGACGGTAGCATTATAAGGTGATCCCTCACTTAAATTTCAAGATAAATTGTGTTCTCCCCAAGTGTGCACCGTTGCGAAAGTTCGTCGTTTCGAGACACGCCGTGATGATCGGGTGTGATAGACTCTACGTTCGCATACAACGGGTGTAAGCCATGTTACACGTGCGGAACACTCGGGTTAAACTTGACGAGCCTAGCATGTACAGACATGGCCTCGGAACACAAGAGACCGAAAGGTCGAACATGAGTCATATAGTAGATATGATCAACATGAAGATGTTCACCATTGAAACCACCTCAACTCACGTGATGATCGGACTTGAGTTGGTGGATTTGGATCATGTTACACTCGAATGATCGGAGGGATGTCAATTTGAGTGGGAGTTTTAAGTAATATGATTAACTAAACTCATTATCTAAGAACAATAGTCTAAGTTGTCTTTGCTATATTTATGTTGTAGATCATGGCTCGCGCGGTAGCACCCCTGAATTTTAATGCGTTCCTAGAGAAAGCTAAGTTGAAAGATGATGGAAGTAACTTTGTGGACTGGGCCCGTAATCTAAGGATTATCCTTACGGCTTCCCAGAAGGCTTATGTCCTTGATGCACCGCTTGGTGATCCACCCGCTCCAGTTGAGTCTCTAGACGTTGTGAACGCCTGGCAGGCTCGTTCTGATGATTACTCAATAGTTCAATGTGCAATGTTGTATGGCTTAGAACCGGGACTTCAAAGACGTTTTGAACGTCATGGAGCATATGAGATGTTCCAGGAGTTGAAGTTTATCTTTCAGAAGAATGCCCGGATCGAGAGATATGAGATCTCCGATAAATTCTATGCTTGCAAGATGGAGGAGAACGGGTCTATCAGTGATCACGTGCTCAGAATGTCTGGGTACTCCACCCGTCTGGCTGAGTTAGGGATGCCCCTTCCGCCAGAGGCTATCACTGACAGAGTTCTTCAATCATTGCCACCTAGCTACAAGAGCTTCGTGTTGAACTATAACATGCACGGGATGAACAAGTCAGTCGCCGAGCTGTTTGCGATGCTGAAAGCCGCTGAGTCTGAAATTCAGAAGGAGCATCAAGTGTTGATGGTCAATAAAACCACTAGTTTCAAGAAAAATGGCAAGGGTAAGAAGGGTAACTCCAAGCAGAGTGGCAAAGCAGTTGCTCCTCTCGTGAAGAAACCCAAGGCTGGACCCAAACCAGAAACTGTGTGTTTTCATTGCAAGGGAACTGGACACTGGAAGCGGAATTGCCCCAAGTATTTGGCTGACAAGAAGGCGGCCAACAACAAACAAGGTATATATGATATACATGTTATTGATGTGTACCTTACCAACTCTCGTTGTAGTGCCTGGGTATTTGATACCGGTGCGGTTGCTCATATTTGCAACTCAAAACAGGAACTGCGGAATAAACGGAGGCTGGCAAAGGACGAAGTGACGATGCGCGTGGGAAATGGTTCCAAGGTTGATGTGATCGCCGTCGGCACGCTCGCTCTTCGATTACCGTCGGGATTAGTGATGAACCTAAATAAGTGTTATTTGGTGCCTGCGTTAAGCATGAACATTATATCTGGATCTTGTTTATTGCGAGACGGTTACTCATTTAAATCAGAGAATAATGGTTGTTCTATTTATATGAGTAATATCTTTTATGGTCATGCACCCGATGTGAAGGGTTTATTCTTATTGAATCTCGATAGTAATGATACACATGTTCATAACATTGATGCCAAAAGATGTAGAATTGATAATGATAATACCACTTTCTTGTGGCACTGCCGTTTAGGTCATATTGGCGTAAAACGCATGAAGAAGCTCCATGCTGATGGACTTTTGGAGTCACTTGATTTTGAATCACTTGACACATGTGAGCCATGCCTCATGGGCAAGATGACTAAAACGCCGTTCTCTGGAATAATGGAACGGGCAAGTGACTTATTGGAAATCATACATACTGATGTGTGCGGTCCGATGAGCATTGAGGCGCGCGGTGGTTATCGTTACTTTCTCACCTTCACTGATGACTTAAGTAGATATGGGTATATTTACTTAATGAAACACAAGTCTGAAACATTTGAAAAGTTCAAACAATTTCAGAGTGAAGTTGAGAATCATCGTAACAAGAAGATTAAATTCCTACGATCTGATCGAGGAGGAGAATATCTGAGTTATGAGTTTGGCAGTCACTTAAGACAGTGTGGAATTGTTTCACAATTAACACCGCCTGGAACACCACAGCGTAATGGTGTGTCCGAACGTCGTAATCGAACCTTATTGGATATGGTGCGATCTATGATGTCTCTTGCCGATTTGCCACTATCGTTTTGGGGTTATGCATTAGAGACAGCTGCATTCACTTTAAATAGGGCACCATCGAAATCCGTTGAGACGACGCCATATGAACTTTGGTTTGACAAGAAGCCAAAGCTGTCGTTTCTTAAAGTTTGGGGATGTGATGCTTATGTCAAAAAGCTTCAGCCTGAAAAGCTGGAACCCAAAGCGGAGAAATGCGTCTTCATAGGATACCCAAAAGAGACAATTGGGTATACCTTCTACCTCAGATCCGAGGGCAAAGTGTTTGTCGCTAAAAACGGAACATTTCTTGAGAAAGAGTTTCTCTCGAAAGAATTGAGTGGGAGGAAGATAGAACTTGATGAGGTTGTTGAACCTTTACTTCAACCTGAGAGTAGCGCAGCGCAGAAAGTTGTTTCTGTGGAGCCTACATTAGCTGAAGAGGAAGTTAATGATGATGATCATGAAGCTTTGGATCAAGTTGCTATCGAACCTCGTAGGTCGACAAGGACGCGTACTGCTCCCGAGTGGTACGGCAACCCTGTCTTAGAGGTCATGTTGTTAGACAACGATGAACCTACGAGCTATGGAGAAGCGATGATGGGCCCGGATTCCGAGAAGTGGTTAGAGGCCATGAAATCCGAGATGGGATCCATGTATGAAAACAAAGTATGGACTTTGGAAGTATTACCTGAAGGGCGTAAGGCCATTCAGAACAAATGGATCTTTAAGAGGAAGACGGACGCGGACGGTAATGTCACCGTCTATAAAGCTCGACTTGTGGCAAAGGGTTTTTCACAAGTTCAAGGAGTTGACTACGATGAGACCTTCTCACCCGTAGCGATGCTTAAGTCCGTCAGAATCATGTTAGCAATAGCTGCCTTTTTCGATTATGAAATTTGGCAGATGGATGTCAAAACAGCGTTCCTTAACGGTTTCCTTAAGGAAGAGTTGTATATGATGCAACCAGAAGGTTTTGTCGATCCAGAGAATGCTGACAAAGTTTGCAAACTCCAGCGATCCATTTATGGACTGGTGCAAGCATCTCGGAGTTGGAATCTTCGTTTTGATGAGGTGATCAAAGCGTTCGAGTTTATACAAGTTTACGGAGAAGCTTGTATTTACAAGAAAGTGAGTGGGAGCTCTATAGCGTTTCTAATATTATATGTGGATGACATATTGCTGATTGGAAACAATATAGAAATGCTGGAAAGCGTAAAGGAATATTTGAACAAGAGTTTTTCAATGAAGGACCTAGGAGAAGCTGCTTTCATATTAGGCATCAAGATCTATAGAGATAGATCGAGACGCTTAATAGGACTTTCACAAAGCACATACCTTGATAAGATTTTGAAGAAGTTCAAAATGGATCAGTCCAAGAAGGGGTTCTTGCCTGTTTTGCAAGGTGTGAAGTTGAGTAAGACTCAATGCCCAGTGACTGCAGAAGATAGAGAAAAGATGAGTGTCATCCCCTATGCTTCAGCCATAGGCTCTATCATGTATGCAATGCTGTGCACAAGACCCGATGTCAGCCTTGCCATAAGTATGGCCGGAAGGTTTCAAAGTGATCCAGGAATGGAACACTGGACGGCGGTCAAGAATATCCTGAAATACCTGAAAAGGACTAAGGACATGTTTCTCGTTTATGGAGGTGATCAAGAGCTCGTCGTAAAGGGTTACGTCGATGCAAGCTTTGACACTGATCCGGATGACTCTAAGTCGCAAACCGGATACGTATTTATTCTTAATGGGGGTGCGGTTAGCTGGTGCAGTTCCAAGCAAAGCGTGGTAGCTGATTCTACATGCGAAGCGGAGTACATCGCAGCCTCGGAGGCGGCGAAGGAAGGTGTCTGGATGAAGGAGTTCATGACAGATCTTGGAGTAGTGCCTAGTGCACTTAACCCAATGACTCTGTTTTGTGATAATACTGGTGCCATTGCTCTAGCCAAGGAACCAAGATTTCACAAGAGGACCAGACACATAAAGCGACGTTTCAATTCCATCCGCGATTACATCAAGGAGGACGACATAAATATTTGCAAAGTACACACGGATCTAAATGTTGCAGATCCGATGACTAAACCTCTTCCAAGGGCTAAACATGAACAACACCAGAACTGCATGGGTGTTCGATTCATTACAATGTAAATCACATAGTGATGTGAACTAGATTATTGACTCTAGTGCAAGTGGGAGACTGTTGGAAATATGCCCTAGAGGCAATAATAAATTGGTTATTATTATATTTCCTTGTTCATGATAATCGTTTATTATCCATGCTATAATTGTATTGATTGGAAACTCAAATACATGTGTGGGTACATAGACAACACTGTGTCCCTAGTAAGCCTCTAGTTGACTAGCTTGTTGATCAAAGATGGTTATGGTTTCCTAGCCATAGACATGAGATGTCATTTGATAACGGGATCACATCATTAGGAGAATGATGTGATGGACAAGACCCAAACTGTAAACGTAGCATTTGATCGTGTCAGTTTATTGCTATTGTTTTCTGCATGTCAAGTATCTGTTCCTTTGACCATGAGATCATGCAACTCTCTGACACCGGAGGAATGCCTTGTGTGTATCAAACGTCGCAACGTAACTGGGTGACTATAAAGGTGCTCTACAGGTATCTCCGAGGGTGTCTGTTGGGTTGGCATGGATCAAGACTGGGATTTGTTACTCCGTATGACGGAGAGGTATCTCAGGGCCCACTCGGTAATACAACATCACAATGAGCCTTGCAAGCAATGTGACTAAAGTGTTAGCCACGAGATCTTGTATTACGGAACGAGTAAAGAGACTTGCCGGTAACGAGATTGAACTAGGTATAGTGATACCGACGATCGAATCTCGGGCAAGTAACATACCGAAGAACAAAGGGAACAGCATACGGGATTAACTGAATCCTTGACATAGAGGTTCGACCGATAAAGATCTTCGTAGAATATGTAGGAGCCAATATGGGCATCCAGGTCCCGCTATTGGTTATTGGCCGTAGAGGTGTCTCGGTCATGTCTACATAGTTCTCGAACCCGCAGGGTCTACACACTTAACGTTTGGTGACGATTAGTATAATTGAGTTATTATGTTGGTGACCGAAAGTTGTTCGGAGTCCCGGATAAGATCCCGGACATGACGAGGATCTCCGGAATAGTCCGGAGGTAAAGATTGATATATGTGATAATAGTGTTTTGATCTCTGGAAGGGTTCCGAAGTTCACCGGAAGGGGTTCCGGATGTTTACCGAAGTGTTCGGATGCAGCAACACTTTATATGGGCCAAAGGGATAAAGCCCACAAGGTATTGGAAAGTGCAAAAGTAGTTTTGCTGCCGCGTAAGCGGTACTACCGCTTGGTGAAGCGGTACTACCGCCCGAGCGGTACTACCGCTTGTGTGAAGCGGTACTACCGCCCAAGCGGTACTACCGCTTGTGTGAAGCGGTACTACCGCTTGTGCGCGGCTGTGCACGATTCGGCAGGGTCCGAATTGGACTCTTTTCTTGCGGGCCAAACCGACCTTGTGCGGGCAAAACCGACCCGGAGGAGGCTTTTACTCCAAGTTTAGACCCCAAGGCTCAACATATAAATAGAGGGGCAGGGCTAGCACACGGGATTGATCAAGATTTCCCCAAGCCGTGTGCGGCAACCCTAGCCCTCTAGTTCCTCCGTCATAATCTCCGTAGTGCTTGGCGAAGCCCTGCAGAGATTGTTCCTCACCACCATCACCACGCCGTCGTGCTGCTGGAACTCAACCACTACTTCATCATCGCTCGCTGGATCGAGGATGTGAAGGCGTCATCAAGCCGTACGTGTGTTGAACGCGGAGGTGCCGTCCGTTCGGCACTAGATCGGAAGGATCGTGATTGGATCGCGGGACGCTCGGCGATTTGGATCGCGAAGACGTTCGACTACATCAACCGCGTTTATTAACGCTTCCGCTTAGCGATCTACAAGGGTATGTAGATTCACTCTCCCTCTCGTAGATGCTCATCACCATGGATAGATCTTGCGTGTGCGTAGGAAAATTTTTGTTTCCCATGCAACGTTCCCCAACAGTTGCATGATCTCATGGTCATAGGAACAGATACTTGACATGCAGAAAACAATAGCAATAAACTGACACGATCATATGCTATGTTTATAGTTTGGGTCTTGTCCATCACATCATTCTCCTAATGATGTGATCCCGTTATCAAATGACATCTTATGTCCATGGCTAGGAAACCTTCATCATCTTTTGATCAACGAGCTAGTCAACTAGAGGCTTACTAGGGACACAGTGTTGTCTATGTACCCACACATGTATTTGAGTTTCCAATCAATACAATTATAGCATGGATAATAAACGATTATCATGAACAAGGAAATATAATAATAACTAATTTATTATTGCCTCTAGGGCATATTTCCAACACTAGGAGCCGGGCCACTTCTTCTCCAATGGGCTTGCGTCTCTCCTCATTAAAAAGGCAGAGGTTCTGGCGTACTGGTTTCATCTTGGGATCCACATTAAGGTGGTGCTCAGCAAGTTCTCTCGGAACTCCAGGCATGTCAGATGGCTTCCATGCAAAGATGTCCCGGTTCTCACGGATGAACTTGATGAGCGCGCTTTCCTATTTGGGATCCAAGTCGGTCCCTATAGTGAACTGCTTGGACGAGTCGCCCGGTGTGAAGTTGATTTGCTTCGTATCCTCGGCCGGCTTAAATTTAAGCGTAGGTTCCGACTCAGTATTGGGTTTTTTGAGCGGGCTCATATCAGCCGGGTCAACATTGGATGTGTAGAACTTCAATTCCTCTGTTGCGCAGGCTGACATGGCATAGGTCGCATCTCCTGCCTCGCATTCCTGAGCTATCTTACGGTTCCCATCTACGGTTTGGTGCCTTTGAGTCCTGGCATCTTGAGCTTGAAATAGACGTAGCATGGGCGGGCCATGAAGCGAGCGTAAGTCGGCCGTCCGAAGAGAGCATGATAAGGGCTTTTTATTTTGACAACTTCGAACATCAAAGGCTCGCATCTGTAGTTGAACTCATCTCCGAAGGCCACATCGAGCTTAATCCGCCCGATCGGATAAGCAGACTTTCCAGGGACGATTCCATGAAAAACTGTCGTTGAAGGAAGCAACGTGTTCTCCGAAAGATTCATCCAGCGAAAGGTTTCATAATATAATATGTTTATGCTGCTGCCTCCATCCATAAGAACCTTGGACAGGGTATACCCGCCAACTTGAGGTGCCACCACCAAAGTTAAACCGCCTGGATTGTCAACCCGGGGGGGGGGGGGGGGGGTGATCCTCCCTGCTCCAGGTAATGGCGTGTTCGGACCAGTTGAGGTACATGGGGACCGCCGGCTCGGCCATGTTGATAGCCCTACTCTTGACCTTGTTGTCCCGCTTGCAGGTATTGGTGGTGAACATGTGGTATTGACCACAATTTAGCTGCTTCGGATTTTTCTGAAAAGTACCTTGGCTATCATGCTGCTGAAGCTCCGTTCTTGAGTTGATGTGCGCCCTCTCAGAGCCGCTCGATGCTCCAAACATGAGCAATGCTTGCACCGCCGCGCTTGCCATAGCACGGGTTGAGGCCTGCAGGGGGAAACCGCGAAGTTCCTCGGGGGCCTCTGCTTCAAACGAGCCCCCAAGCTCGGCATCCGAATTGATGACGATTGCTCCCTCGACGACCGATTCGTTCAAGGGACTGACCCGCCGAGAGGGCCTGACCACGTCGTGACTTTGGCTGGCTTGACGTCGGCTGGATTGGGCGCGCCGAGCCAGCTCGATGATGCTGGTGCAGATGTCCGGCTCGGGCACCATCGCGCCGATCTTGCCGATGAAGACGTGGATCTTGCCAAAGGGGACCCGGTAACCGTACTCGATCGAGTCTGCTTCGGGGCCCCAGCCAGAGTCGTCGATGTAGATCTTGCCGCGGCGGCTCCTGGTCATACGACCAACTGCGTAGCTCCCGAACCCTAGAAGGGCTCCCTTCAAGAACTCAACTCCACTGGGCGGGGGCCCCACAGTGGGCGCCAACTGTCGTGGTTTTTGTCAACCTGGCAGATGTCCTCGTAAAAGGACTTAGGTGTGAGGCCATCGCCGCTAGGTGGCGACTCGAAGGGGTTGAACGGGAAAGAGAGTCGGGTTTACCCAGGTTCGGCCCCTCCGATGGAGGTAATAGCCTACGTCCTGCTTTGCGTGTATTTTATGGATAGATCTCGATTACAAGGGTGCGGAATCGCTAACCTAGCTATCGAGATATTGTAACTTGAGTCTTTCGGTCCTAGGGGCCTGCCTTTATATACAGGTCAAGGCCCTAGGTTTTACAATAGAGTTCAGGTCATATTGTAACCTGTAACCTACAATGTCTCTAACTTGCCTTGCTCCTTAAGCAAGGAAATCGGCCGCCGCCTCTCGCCTTGTGGGCCTTGAGCCGCCATCTTCAGGTGTTGGGCCGCCTGGCGACTTAGTCAGCCACCGCCTTGCCTGCCTTGTCTTCATGACACGGCCCATCTTAGACTTGATCGTTGAGTCGTTAATATGTTAACCCGGCCCAATAGGGCGGGTTACACCATGGAGTTATATCCCCGACACAGTGCCTAACTCTCATTCCTCCGATGATGAGGATAGTCCACCTCTCAGGACTAGCACCCAGTTCAAGACCCAAGATAGGACTCCTACTGTGCCAGTTCCCAAGACGAGGCCTACCTCATCAGCACCTGTCGCAGCTCCATCAGCTCCTCCAGCACCTCCAGTGTCTACACCACCACCTCAGAGGACTTCAGCTGAACTCTTCGCGGATGCTCTTCTCTCGACTCCTTCCACAGCCACCGGAGCAGCTTCATCGTCTCATGGAGGAGATCATGCTCAGAGTGACGATTAGCTCTATAGCTTTGAACATTTTGGTAACTTGTTGCCAAAGGGGGAGAGGTTATATATCATAGGGCTTCGAAAGAGAGTGTTGCATTTTGATCCTCTCAGCAGTTTTAAAAACATTTGGTTTATCGTTGGTTACAACTTTGTTGGTGATTGATCATATACTCTTGTCTGATGCTACTACTTTGCTATTTTTGAGATATCTATGTGATGATCATTCACTTGTTTGGTGTGATGTGCTTATGCAATTCATTCTTATTAATTTTTGCGCACCACCAAGTTGTATGTGACATGGAAGAGTGACTCATGATCCTAATCGATTGTGCATTTGCATTCAAACGCAAATTTAAAATAATGCATAAATTTAGGGGGAGCTCTTGCTTATCACATACTTCTCAAAGCGACGATGCTATTCATTGATTATATCTCTCATCGAAGCTTTGATCTATATGTTGTCATCAATTACCAAAAAAGGGGAGATTGAAAGCACAACTTCTCCCTAGGTGGTTTTGGTAATTAATAACAACATATATTTCATTGGACTAATGTTTCCACTAAGTGTATCTTAGGAAAAAAGTTCAATGATGGATTGGCTAAAAGATTGTGTGGAGAACCTCACCAAGGAAAGGAAGAAATAGGATTGGCCATGCTTCAAGATCAAGGACTCTACATTTTACATTTTGTGAGAAATCACTTTGAGTCCATAGGAAAGCCAATACTATTAAAAGGGGATGAGGTAAATATGATGATCTGGTTGCTCAAGTGCTTAGAGATGAGCCACCAAAAATGCCCACCCACTTTCCCACACATATCCTCTGTCCAAAGCCTAAAGCCTAAATTCGGTGACACCAACATTCCCATTCGGATCCACCGAGTTTATCCAAGACAGAAGCCAAACCAAACCCTAACATCTCGGTACTACCAGCTTTTCATTCGGTGCCACCGAAAACAATGACCAACTTCCTGGTTAGCCATTTTCTAGATTCGGTCCTACCGAGTTCTGAGAATCGGTACCACCGAGAAGTTGGACCAACTTTCTGTTAGCCCATTTCTCTAAATCGGTCCCACCGAGTTTGAGGAATCGGTCTCACCGAGATTTGGTAACTGCCTAGGTCAGCCATATCGGTACCACCGAGATTCATATATCGGTCTCACCGAAAACGCCAAAGTTGCCACATTTTGAACTAGTTGGTGCCACCGAGTTTCTACTTTGGTTTCACCGAGTTGGGCAATAATGTTATAACGGTTGGATTTTTGGAGATGCCTATATATACCCCTCCACCACCATTCACTCATAAGAGAAGCACTCAAAACATACACCCACTTACCATATCCAATTTTCTGAGAGAGAACCACCTACCCTTGTGTTGAGGTCAAGATCATCCACTCCAACCATATGGATCTTGATTTCTAGCCTCCCCAAGTTTCTTTCCATCCAACCAATCTCTTCTACCCATGCCAAATCTGTGAGAGAGTGATTGAGTGTTGAGGAGACTATCTTTTGAAGCACAAGAGCAAGGAGTGCATCATACTACCACATCTATTACCTTTTGGAGGGTGGTGCCTCCTAGATTAGTTAGGTGTCGCTTGGGAGCCTCCATCTTCGTGATTGTGGAGTTGAACCAAGAGTTTGTAAGGGCAAGGAGATCGCCTACTTCATGAAGACCTACCAATAGTGAGGCTAGTCCTTCGTGGACGGAAGTCGTTATGGAATAGACGAGGTTGCTACTTCGTGGACCCATCGTGGGTGGAGCCCGTCGTGAACTCTCGCGACCGTTACCCTCCGTGGGTTGAAGTCTCCATAAACGTGGATGTACGATAGCACCACCTATCGGAACCATGGGAAAAAATTCTCCGCGTCTCCAAATTGTGTTTGATCTTCCAATACCTAACCTCTTACATTTGCATGTCTTTACTTTCCGCTGCTACACTCTTAGACTTGCATGTGTAGGGTGAACTTGACTTGCTACAATTGCTAAAATCTACCCACAACTAAAATTGGGAAAAGGATAGATTTTTATTTGGTCAAGTATTCAAATCACCCCCCCCTCTAGACATACTTTCGATCCTACATAGCTACTATGTAAAAAAAAGTTGTGTATGTATTCAGCCCAAGGAATCACTACGTACAGCCCAGCTCTATTTGTCACTTTTTGCAGCCAGCCAACCCAAGCCATCAAAACTATGTAAAAAAAGAGTTGCCGCCTAATGGGCTGCCTCCAGCCAGCCAAAAGGGCGCCCAACAGGCTTCTTACCTCCTAGCTGGGCTGCAGCGCAATACATAGAGGAAATTATGAAGAACTTGCGTTTCTGTCAGACCTTTGTGGTGGCAGTCATGAGAGGTGTACGGACGGTTTGTTTCTTTGTGTTGTTTAATGGAGGCCAAACACAAGATTTTCTTCCTTCTAGAGGTATAAGACATGACGATCCCATAACCCCCTATCTCTTCCTGTTGGCGGGGGAGGGGTTGTCATGTCTTCTGAAGCATGAGGCGAGTTTAAATCATATTGAAGGCATTAAAATTGCAGCACCGGCACCCCAGATACACCATCTTTTATTTGCTGACGATTGTTTGTTGTTTTGTAAAGCGACAGAGCAGAGTGTGACAAGGTTGAAGAGCGCCCTCAATGCATACTGCAATGCGTCAGGCCAAAGGGTTAACCTGGAGAAGTCTTCCATTTATTTTGGGAAGAAGTGTCCCGAATAGACTAGAACTCAGATCAAGAGCTTGCTTCAGATAACTAATGAAACCCTGGTTGAGAAGTATCTAGGCCTCCCATCTGAAGTGGGGAGATCAGTGAATGGCACATTTGCGTATCTCAAGGATAGGGTGTGGAAACATGTACAACGGTGGATGGAGCTTACCCTAGCAGGCAGTGGCAAAGAAGTGTTGATAAAGTCCGTTGTGCATGTGCTTCCCACATATTCTATGGTTTTCAGATCACCGAGAGGTCAGTGTCAACACATCACTTCACTCATCCATAAATTTTGGTGGGGCAGCAAGGCTGGTGAGAGGAAGACGACATGGATTTCATGGGAGACAATGACCATGCCAAAATACAAAGGTGGGATGGGATTTAGAGACATGGAGCTTTTCAACTTATCACTTCTGGCACGTCAAGTGTGGCGAGTTCTTCAAGACCCAACATCATTGAGTGCATGAATACTTCAAGCGGTATATTACCCCTCATCGGATATCCTTTCAGCGGAGTTGGGTGCAAATCCATCAAGGGTATGGCATTCATTGTGCGATGGTAGGGACATACTAAAGGTGGGCTTGATCATGCATGTTGGGGACGGACGAACGACTGGTGCTTGGACTAATAATTCGATCCCTAGGGATCACCGTCTCATGGCTATATGCGCCATGAGAACTAATCCATCACAGAGAGTCTGCGACTTCATGCATGCTGCATCAAAGGAATGGAACATACAGGAGCTTCAGTCACACTTCCTTCCGATGGATGTGGACGCTGTAAGAGCACATTTCTCCATGTGTGGTTTTGGTAATTGATGACAATCCCTATGGACTAATGGTTGCCTTCAGTTATATTCGAAGGATTTGTCCATAGGCACTTCTTGAAGTCCATCTGTTGGTTTCAAGGAGTTTATATGGTGACCAAGGTGGTATTCAAGGTTTTATCCAAATATTGGTCATAGAAAAGATATGATACAAGGTTGATCAAGACTAAGTCAAAGAGTGAATCAAGCTGATCAACACACAAAGTGTACAAGATGTACTAAGAGGGATCAGGTGATCTCATGGTATGGTAAGTATTGTCCATTATGCTTTGTCTACTAACCCATGGTATACGTGAGAGTTCTATGTGGGGTTAGGTATGTTTTCATGGGCTTGCGTCAAGTGGAAGATCTCATACAACCCATGGAGGATGACATCAAGTGGTGATCGTCATCAAGATTGCGGTGTGCAAGTTCAAGTGGAGCATCGCGAAGAGATCATGCTTGAAGCTTGCTGTCCATTGTGGTGACAATGGACTTGTGAAGATGTGACGAAGAGTGGCTCACCCATAGTGGAGTATGGGGGAGCAATCAACTAGTCTTCATCAAGCCAACACAATCAAGAAAGGTGGTCCATCTTGAGGAAGTCAAGATCATCATCATCTAGCTCAAGTGGACTATGTGCAAGGTATAGGTTTGCCCTTGATAGGTTTTCTATTTTACCGGTCTCATGGTGGTAGTTGGGAGACCGAGTTATGGGATCGATTGTCGTACTATCAAGAGGGGCTCTCAAGTGAGTAGCTTGATCGTATCGTTCGTTGAGAGCTCAAACCATTTGCATCCTTGCATCATCATCTTTCTTGGTCCTTATTTGGTTTTTCTCTATGTGAGTTTTTGAGCTTATGGTCTTCATCATGATAAGTTCAAGCTCATCGAAAACAGATTTCGTATGCATCATATTGTGTTTTCGGTGTTGGAGATTTTGCCGGATATTTATTGGGAAGGTCATCTTCCTTATCCTAGTGGCATTTATTCTCCATTGCTTGTTCTTAATTTAACTAGTCATTGTTGGATAGCTCTTGTTGTCCTTTATCCAACAAGCTTGAGTTTGCTTAAATCGGAGCTCGTATGCGAAAGTTATGGTTGTTTTAGTCTTACATGTTTTACATAGAGAGGTTGTACCGCCCCATAGAGAGGTTGTGCCGGTTGACCGGTACAACCGGTGTTTGGAGCGGTTGTACCACTCCAGAATTGGTCCGAAGGTTGTACCGGCCATGTACCGCTCTACCACCGGACTAGTTTCTGTTGTGGTGCGGTTCTTGGGCGGTTGTGGGCCCGCTGTACCGCTTATTGCTTTTTACCGGTTGTACCAGTGCTCATAGCGGTTGTACCACTCCTATGTTATTCTGCACATAACGGGCAGATTCGTGGGGACCTATTTAAGGGAGTCTTCTTCCCCAATGGTTCCTCAACTCTTGAGCTCGTTTTTGCCCCCCATTGTTGACCTTCTTTGAGCTTGCTATCTCTCAATCCCTCCAATGATTCTTGCTAGTTCTTGAGGGAAAAGGGAGAGGAGATCTAGATCCATATTTCCACCAATCACTTTCTTCTCTATGTGAGGGGAACCCCTTGGATCTATATCTTGGAGTTCTTCGTGTTCTTCTTTGTTCTTCCTCTCATTTTCCTCCCTAGCATTAGTTGCTTTGGTGGGATTTGGGAGAGAAGGACTTGGGCACTCCGTGTGCCCTTGCCATTGCATTTGGTGCATATGTTTGAGTTCTCCACGGTGATACGTGGAAGTGAAGTTTGAGAAGCTTATTACTCTTGGGTGTTTGTGCACCCTAGAGCTTGTTCCTCTTGGGTGCCTTGGCGCCCTAGACGGTTGGTGGTGCCTCGGAGCTCAATCATTGTGGTGTAAAGCTCTAGGCAAGCGTCGGGGTCTCCAATTAGGTTGTGGAGATTGCCCCGAGCAATTAGTACGGGTACCGGTGACCGCCCCAAGGGTTGCCAAAGTGTACGGGTACCGGTGACCGCCCCCAAGGGTTGCCATTTGTACGGGTTCGGTGACCGCCCTCAAGGGTCCCTTAGTGGAATCACGGCATCTTGCATTGTGCGAGGGCGTGAGGAGATTACGGTGGCCCTAGTGGCTTCTTGGGGAGCATTGTGCCTCCACACCTCTCCGAACGGAGATTAGCATCCGCAAGGGTGTGAACTTCGGGATACATCGTCGTCTCCGCGTGCCTCGGTTATCTCTTACCCGAGCCCTTTACTTATGCACTTTACTTTGTGATAGCCATATTGTTCCCTGCTATATATCTTGCTATCTCTTAGTTGTTTATCTTGATTAGCATAAGTTGTTGGTGCACATAGGTGAGCCTAGTTGTTTTACGTTTTGTGCTTGACATATTAAACGTTAGTTTTATTCCGCATTTGTTCAAGCCTAAACCGTAATTATTTTAAAATGCCTATTCACCCCCCCTCTAGGCGACATCCACGTCCTTTCAGACGCTATCCAACAAATCCCACTTAGTTTGGCGAATCAGACTGATTGTTGGGCATGGCACTACGAAAAGAACGACAATTTCTATGTGAGATCAGCGTACAGTATACTAGTAGAGACAAAGCCGCAGCGTGAGGATTGGATGTATGGAGCTACATCAAACTCAAATACAGAGAATGAGAAGAAGAATTGACGTCAGTTGTAGAAGGTTAGAGTCCCGGCCAAACTGAAAGTATTCGCTTGGAGATTAGCAAGGGCATCTTTGCCCACGGGTGAGGTCAGGAAGGACTGTAAGATGGCACAATTAGCTGCGTGTCCGATTTGCAACACAGCAGGAGACTCTTGGAGGCACGCATTACTTGACTGTAATTTGGCAAAGAGCGTTCGGGCATTGTGTGAGGACGACGCTGCAATCCCTGTGTTTGGGGATGAAACAGATGATGCAAAGTTATGGTTGTTTGGGTTAAGGGCGACACTGGATAGCGCCATGTTTGTGGAGGTCCTGGTTAACCTCTGGGCGATATGGTGGCCTCGACGTCGAGCAATTCATGAGGGGGAATTCCAAAGCCCATGGTCCACAAACTTGTTCATCCGGCGATACATTCGGGAGATTGAATACTGCAGCAAAACAACATCACCAGTTCAGTCCATTACTAGGATGAGTAGGGGGCTGCAAGGTGGGTTCGGCCAGGTCCAAGCATGATGAAACTTAACGCCGATGGAGCTGTAGCTAAGACAGCGAACAAGGGAGCAGTCGGTGTTGTCTGCAGGAATGACGAGGGACTGTTTCTTGGCGCATCGGCAGTGGTGCTAGCCGGTGTGACGGAGCCGGCGACGCTTGAAGCTCACGCATGTAGGGAGGCCATGGCTCTAGCCGAGGACCTGCATCTTAACAAGATTAGTGTTGCATCCGACTGACTGAGAGTTGTGAATGAACTTCGAGAAAGGGTTTATCTGGGCCCTTATGGCATGATCCTAAGAGATATTCTTGATAGAGTTCCACACTTTCAGGAGTGTCGGTTTAGCTTCGAACAGTGTGTGTGTAATAGTGAACCCCATAATCTTGCTAGGATGGCAACTAGTTTAGAGGTGGGTAGACATGTGTGGCTAGGTGTTCCTCCAGATCACCTATGTATCCCTACCAGTTTGAACATTGAATAAAGCATGATGTTTTACTCAAAAAAAGCTGGGTTGCAACGTTGGAAGAAGCCAGGTTTGCTCCCGAACGCTTTTGGATCACTAGTTGAAGTCAGAAGCTCACTCCAGAACCTGAAATTGATGATTCAGTGGAGTTGGGAGGGGTTGAGAATAGGTCCTAAGAGCATCTCTAACAGATCCCGTATACGCTTGTCCCATAAAAATTGTTTAAGATATCATGTAAACGAAATTTGCAGGACGACGGACACCGCAAACGAATAGATCCCGTAAAAATTGTTTTTGGTCAAATGTGAAGCCCTCTAATCAGTAATTGAATTTACAACAAGGTCCTGCAAAATAGCATAAACTCCCTTGAAAGTGTAATTGAAAGTGCAATTGAGTCCTCATGGCCATGCTCGCACGGGGCGAGCTCGCAGACGCGCTCGCAGGGGCTCTTCCTCCGTCGTGAGTAGGGGCTCCTCTCTACAGGTCATCGTGGCCGACGCCAGTCCCTCCTGACCCCCGCGAGGACAGCGGTTGTGGAGCGTTGGGGAGGATTCGCCGCCGGGGGAAAGCTCGCGGGATGGTGAAGCGCCACCGCCAGAAGTGAACCTCCCCGGAGGGAGTCGATGGGGGAGTGGTGGCGTTGTTGGCGTTGCATTCGTGTTGGAGCTCCTAGCCATGGAGGCGCCAACCACATCCATGGCGGAGCTTGAACGGCCGCCCGAGAGATGAATTCAAGCTCCGGCAACCTCGCGATGGTGGCGGCAGCGCCGGCATGCGGTAGTTCGCGTGCGGTGGGGCGGCGGCGAGATTTTGCTGGAATCGAGTTCAGAAGGACATGTCGCCGGCTCGAGAGAAGCGGTTGGGCTAAAATTTCCCTCCCACTAAGAATAGAGGATATTGTAAAAGGAGGACGAAATCCTGAAGATATGGACGAAATGGGCTCGCGGATGCGGGATCCCACAAACAAAATTTCAAGACGGACGATTTTGAGGATCTATTATTGCCGAGTTTACGGGATCTATCCTACAAACCGACGGTTATTTTACCGGATGGTCCGGTTTGCGGGATCTGCTAGAATGCTCTAATTTTTTTTAGGGATGAACAACTTCTTTATTCATCAAAGTCCACATGAAGTGAGATACATCTTTGGTCATGGGGAACGCCAAACCAAACGTGACAACCCGGACCTCTGGAAAGTGCAAATTTGGCTAAGCTATGCGCCTCTAAATTAACATCTCGGCGTTCATAAGCAAAATTACATTGGAAAGTGCCAGATTTCATATTTATCTCACTGACGATTGCACCATATCTTCCTCTTGCACTTCTGTTGATGTTTGAAACTACCTGTTGGCAACCCGAGGCAACGCTGATGTTTAGTATGTTAAGATCTTCAGAGAGAAAGGGCCTCACGACACGCCAAAGCTTCCAGCGAGGCCGGATCAAGCACTCCTTCCACTACCAACGCCGAGCTTCCCATAAAATTGCCTCCTTCATCCCTGCATACAGCCATTGCGGAACCTCCCATGCCTGATAAAACTCCAGCGTCGACGTGGATCTTACAATAACCTGGGGGTGGCCTCTTCGGCTTTGCATTCTGTACACGAGTTACTGCAGTGTTGAAGTTAGTATTATGAGGTTTCTCCCGAATAATGCCCAGGTACTCCATGAATCTCTGAGCGAATATGTGTGTAGCTTGGGGACTATGGAAGATTCCCTTGTGGATGGCTTTGCGCCAAGCATACCAAATAGACCATAGAGTAACGGCCATGAGCACAAATTTCTCTTGTGGCAGTATTTCCATCAACGTGAATAGCCACCGTTTGGCGTTTGGCTCTATAGTTTCTATCATTTTATGTGTTATATCTTCGTTGGACAGCGCCCAAGCTCTCCTTGATGATGTGCACTCTAAGAGGGAGTGTCGCCATGAGTCTTGAACTCCACATAAACCACAGAGATTAGAATCGGCCATGTGTCGGTGTGCTCGAACGTTATTTGTTGGTAATGAATGTTTGGAGAGCCTCCAAAGGAACATGCGCACCTTGCCCGGAACTTCAGTTTTCCATAGCGTCTTCCAGGCTCCCTCTTCCGCCCTTGTGCTGGACAAACCGGCTGCACCCTCTAACCATTCCTCCCTTCACTATTTCGTGGCGAACAACATATTGTATGCTGATTTTACTGAAAAAATGCCATGTTTATCATAATGTCAAGCCCAAAAGTCAGGTAAGTTCCGTGTGCACAGCGGGATACCCAAAATGACCTGCGCATCCATTGGCATGAATGTAGCTTGAACTAGCTGCTTGTTCCAGGACGCAGTAGTGTTAATGATCAGCTCGTACACCATCACCGGTGGGTTTGAAACTAGGCACCCATACGGCCAAAGCATCTCCTCTCGTGGCAACCAGTTGTGAGCCCATATGTCGGTTGAAGCTCCATTCCCGATCCGTTTTATCAACCCTTGTTTCAGGGTATCTCTGCCTTCCACAATTGCTCTCCATACCTGGATAGGATGGCTTCCCAATTCGGCCTCCAGAATGTCCCGAGTTTGGGTAGTATATGCTCTTCAACACACGTGCACTTAATGTATTTGTGTTTTGCAACAAGCGCCTTGCCTGTCTAGCCAACATAGCTAAATTAAACAGTTCAAAATCTTTGAACCACAACCCTCCCATGCATTTCGGCCGTGTCATCGATTTCCAAGAAACCCAGTGCGGTTTTCGTTTCCCTTCTTTGCTTCCCCACCAGAACTTTCTGATTAGCATATTCAAATGTTCACATAGCCCTCTTGGTAGTTTGAAGCAATACATAGAGCAAACTGGAATTGCTTGAGCCACGAATTTAACCAGTACTTCCTTCCCTGCCGTAGACATAGTATTCTCTATCCAGCCCTGGACCTTGCTCCATGAACGGTCCTTGAGGTATTTAAAGGCAACAGTTTTGGAGCTGTCAATATCAAAGGGCATCCCCAAGTACTTCTCATTGAGGGTTTTGTTGGGGACATAAAGTCCGTCCTTTATTACTTGTCTCCCCGAATCTGTCACCCCTTTACTGAAATAGATTGATGATTTCGAATAGTTGAGCCTTTGCCATGTGACCTGACAATAAGTGTTCATAACATGGTGCACCTCGTTAGCCCCCACACCGTTTGCCTTGAAGAACAACATGATGTCATCAGCAAATAGGAGATGGTTCACTGGTGGTGCCGTAGGTGAAACCTGTAGACCATGAAAATTGGATGAGTCACTCTTAGATCTCAAAAGGCATGACAGGCTCTCTACCGCTAGTAAGAACAAGTATGAAGATATCGGGTCCCCTTGTCTGATTCCTCGTGAAGGTGTAGATTGTTGGAGTTTCTTCCCATTAAAAAGCACACAAATTTTAACCGTGATTACCAAATTCATAACTATGTTCACTCATCTGCTGGTGAAGCCCAACTTCAACAAGACGGCCTTGAGATAAAACCACTCCACCCATCTGGTGGTGCAGCTGAGTATAGAATGCTCTAACAAGTGGTTTCAGTCCCTCCAAAAATAATAATAAGTGGTTTCAGAATACGACAACCAATTCGGATCTCGACCGTTGACCTCAAAGTCGCGAAGCATTGATTAATACCTATACTCGGCATGGCCCAGCCATTTCCCCCGATATTTCCCCGTCATCCCCCGGCCAGTTCCTCAGAGCCCACGACGCGCTCAGGCAACACGTCTATAGGCTATAGCAGCCGGCCGCGGATTACTGGCACGCCGTCGGAGTCAGCGGCGATGGAGGCCGTCGCCAGCGGCGCGGCGCAGAGGCGGTGGGACACGTCGGGAAGCGGGTCGCGGTACAGCTTCAGGACGTCGGTGAGCAGCCTCGCGGACATCGGCGGCGAGATTGTGGAGGTGGACCAAGCCGGCGGCGAGCTGGAGGCGGAGGCGGAGGCGAGACGGGCCGCCGCGGACAGGGTGTTCGTGGCCGTCCCCGGAGAGGTCAAGCACGGGAAAAGCGCCCTGCAGTGGGCGCTGCAGAACCTGGCCAGGGACGGCGCGCAGGTCGTGGTGGCTCACATCCACCGCCCCGCGCAGATGATCCCCATGAGTAAGGCTTCCTTATTTGTGCCATTTTAGCCCTGAGGAAGAAGGTATCCCCGAAATCGGATGCCGATGCCATTTTGATTCTCAGTGAATGTGCGGTTTATATATCAAACTAAATGGAGTATTTTCTATTTTGATTTGGCCAACAGGAAGCCGAGCCGGTGCTTAGACTTTGACTGTGTAGAGTCCTCAGACCCACTTACCGCAGCAAATAATGCTAGATTGACACCGAACAGGCCTTGAAGTTCAGTTCAGCAACAGAGTTGGCTTTCTTAAAAGCACCACCATTCGGTGTCAATGTAGCATAAATTTGCTGTCGGAACCAACATGGATAATTAGTATTTGTTTTAGATTTAGATTCACACGATGGCATCAGGCGTAAATATTCTCAAACCAACTGAAAATTTGCATCCTGCTTTATGTTGTCATTTTGCTTGAGAGTTTAGAGTAGACTTCACAGGACTTGTTCTTATCACATTTTGAAACCCCCCCCTTGTCTTTCTGTTCTTCCAGTGGGAGCAAAAATGCATTATACCAGGCTGGATCCAGAACAGGTCAAGGACTACAGAAAGCAGGAGCTAGAAAAGGCATCGGAAAGACTAGATGAATATGTTGTGATATGCACAATACTAAAGGTTTTCTTCCCTACATCTGCCACGTCTCTCTCACGGATAAACTTACTATAATCAAGGAAGATATCGTGCTGCCTGCCTTTGGCTCGGGCATCAAATCGACATTAAATTTTCTGGGTTTTTTGTTTAGGTGCAATCAATGGAGTGTGGTGGCAAAACAAATTTGAAAATCAAAGTGCATCGAAAAAAACTTCTTGGAACCTTTATCACATAATGGATTTTAATTTTGATTGTATACGTAGGTAGAGTAATTGGCAAGTCTATGTGGACATTTCAGATTTTTTCCATGTTGATTTGGTGCCTCGTCCGACTAGGTTAGATGAGTGTACCCTAAGGATTGACTATGCATGATACGTTGCCGTTGCCACGAAGTAATCCAGTATGGACTAACAAATAGGAGAATTTAAGAAGCATACATGTATCCCGATTGCAAAATTTGTTTTTACCATTTTGTTTTCACAGGTCAGCTATGAGAATCTGCTTTTACCATTTTGCTTTCACAGGTCAGCTGTGAGAAGATAATAATTGAGAAAGATGATGTTGCTAAAGGACTTGAGGAGCTTATTGCCCTTCATGGCATCACCAAACTTGTCATGGGAGCAGCTGCAGACAAACATTACTCAAAGTATGGACCAAACACCTTAATAGTTCTCTTCTCATGCAATATTTTCGTAGTTTAGATCTGCAGAATATCATCAGAATGAAGTGACACACATTATTAGCCCACACATTACAGATTTGAAATCGTGGCGCAAACTTTGTTTGTTCCTGATAAGTACCAATCCGAAGGGGAGCCTAGGCACAGCGATAAAGCTGTTGCCTTGTAACCTACGGGTTCGAGTCCTGGAAACAGCCTCTTGCAGAAATATAGGGAAAGGCTGCGTACAAAAGTCCCAAAGTGGCCAAACCCTTCCCCGGACCCTGCGCAAGCGGGAGCCACGTGCACTGGGCTGCCCCCTGTTAAGTACCAATCAGTGTATGGTGCTAGTAACAAACAGGAAACAAAAAAGCCTTGACATTTTATGATATCAAACCTAAAATTTGATGACAAAATTGTAGGAAAATGAAAAGACCGAAGTCCAAGACAGCACTCAGACTAATGGAGGCAGAAACCTCACCATGTAAGATATGGTTTACTTGTAAAGGACAACTGATATGTACCAGGTGAGATTAAGCCTTAAGATAGGCACTTAGTTTTCCTTAATATAGATCTCAGCAGAGTGCATTGAACGACATATGAAAACTAGTTAGCCTTACCTGTCAATGGCTCAATGCTGCAGGGAAGCAAACACAACCGTTCCTATGATACCACCATCACCCGCATCCACAGTTGCATCAACATTATCAGCAAGCAGCATTTCCAGCCACAGGAGATCAATCACGATCCACCAGTCAGAGAGTGAAGCACCAAGCTCAAACGGTAGTCCACAGCAGAGTCTGAACAGATCGAGAACAGAAGTGATGCGGCATCACTCTCAAGGAGCTGGCGGTACACCACCTCAGGTATTTGAACCTTTGGAACTCAATGTGAATGCCAGGCCAAGAAGAACACCATTGAGTTCTATGGATTCCTGGGAGGAATTTGGGAGGAGATCACAAAGCTCCTGGTACAATCTATCAAGGAATGATGAAGCAATCAGTGTCTCCGGATCAGCAACGCAGCATCCAATGCACGAGTCTGATGATGACCGCCTTCCGTCTCCTTTTCATGACCTCGTATGTATCACCTACTGTTCTATCGAAGTCTCACAATATTAACCAGCAAAGAACTGCACCTAATGAAATGCAACAGATAACTGAAGAGTTTGTGCCATACAGGAGAGTCCAGGTGCTGATGCGGAAATGTACGGTAGACTTGAGGAGGCTCTCCGCGAAACTCAAGAATCGAAGAAAGAGGTGTTTGAAGAATCAACCAAGCGCCGAAAAGCCGAACTTGATCTGCTTTCAGCTCTTCAAAAGGTAACTGGTTCTGAGTTCTGACCCTCACGTCAGTTCTTTTAAGGCGCATAATTCGTATTGTAAAGCGCCTGAACTGAAACCAACTAAAGACAATCTAACCTTACAGGCCAAGGAGTTGGAGAAGTTGTATCATCACGAGACAAGACAGAGAAAAACAATTGAGGAGACACTCGTGAGACAGACGCAGGAGCTCAAAGAAATGAAAATTCAGTGTGACACGATATACGACCAACTACGTGATGCAGAAGAGCAGAAGGCCATGTTGGAGCAGCGCATAACCGAGATGGAGTCTGCTCTTAGAGATGGCGAAGAGGAGCTGGCCACAAGCAAGTACCTTCTTGACGCGCTCCAAGCAGACAAAGAGAAGCTGCAACAAGCGAGAGATGCCGCGGTAACCGCAGCCGAAGAGTTGCGCCAGAAGGGCGAGCAGAGAACTTCCATGGCCGCTGAAGCGTTGAACACCGAGTTCTCCGCCTTTGAGCTCGAACAGGCAACTCGGAGCTTTGACGAAGCGCTCAAGATCGGCGAGGGCGGGTTCGGGTGTGTCTACAAAGGCTCACTCCGCAGCACCACCGTAGCTATAAAGATGTTGCACCCGAAAAGCTTGCAGGGCCAGTCAGAATTCAACCAAGAGGTAAATTCTTCAGTTGATCAGCATTGGCGTCAGTTCACAGAGTCAGTCATGTCTGATCCTGCAGTGACACTCACCATGGCAGGTCGCAGTCCTCGGCAGAGTAAGGCACCCAAACCTCGTCGCGCTGATCGGGTCGTGCCGGGAGACGTTCGGCCTGGTGTACGAGTTCCTCCCTAACGGCAGCCTCGAGGACCGGCTCGCCTGCGCGAACGACACGCCGCCGTTGACATGGCAGGTGCGCACCAGGATCATCTACGAGATGTGCTCGGCCCTGACGTTCCTGCACTCGAACAAGCCGCACCCGGTGGTCCACGGCGACCTGAAGCCGGCCAACATCCTCCTGGACGCCAACCTGGTGAGCAAGCTGGGGGACTTCGGCGTGTGCCGCCTCCTGACGCAGTCCAGCACCTCCACCGCCACCACTCTGTACCGGACGAGCACGCCCAAGGGGACCTTCGCGTACATGGACCCGGAGTTCCTGTCCACGGGCGAGCTGACGCCGCGCTCCGACGTCTACTCCTTGGGCATCATCATCCTGCAGCTCCTGACGGGCAGGCGGCCCCAGAAGATCGCCGACGCGGTGGAGGACGCGGTGGAGAAGCGGGAGCTGCACACCGTCCTCGACCCCTCCGCGGGGGCCTGGCCGTTCGTGCAGGCCAACCAGCTCGCGCACCTCGGCCTGCGGTGCGCCGAGATGAGCAGGAGGCGCCGCCCGGACCTCGCCCGGGAGGTGTGGACCGTGGTGGAGCCCCTGATGAAGGCCGCCTCGTTGACCGCCCGGCGGCCGACGTTCGCCGCCTCGTCGGCGGCTTCGCCGGACGAGGCCTCCACGCCGTCCTACTTCGTCTGCCCGATCTTCCAGGTACGTACTTGACGTACGATGCATGATTTCTGGCGACCAAGATTACGAGGTTGAAATGAACCTTACCAAATCGTTCTTCTGTCGTGGGTGGCGAGCAGGAGATGATGAGTGATCCGCACATCGCGGCGGACGGGTTCACGTACGAGGCCGAGGCGATCAGAGGGTGGCTGGACAGCGGGCACGACACGTCGCCGATGACGAACCTGAAGCTCGCGCACCGCGAGCTCACCCCCAACAGGGGCCTCCGCTCGGTGATTCTCGAGTGGCAACAACAGCATCGGCAGCGGTACCATGAGGACTGGAGATGACCAGCCCCTGAACACGCACGAAATCCTGTAAATCGTGTGCATAAAAGTTTGGATCCAACAGAGTTGTTCGAAGGGACCGATTTACCGATAGTGATCTGGACAATCGCGTGCAGTCACTACTACACAACTGCTCATGACTGGCGAGCGCAAAAAGACTACCGGTGGCGGGAACCGGGAGTGCGTGCCGCTCCTCATGGACATGTAGGGCCAGTTCTTTCGTGCGAGCTTCCAGAATAAGCAGCCCCCTACAAAGTTTATTTTAGATGTCTAGCCGTCGATGTTGTGTATGGATCAGCCAGGCGGGTTGGATCATTTTACACTTGTTGGTGCAATAGCTAGCTCTAATCCATTGTTTGACTCCGTTGACATGATTCCTAACGGATTGATCCCGCTTCTAAGTGTGCACGTGACAAAAAAAATATATGCTACACTAGTCGGCGAACCAAAGCTACCAGGATTTCCGAAACTAGTGGTCAAAAAGAGCCAAAAAATAATCCCAAACCAGTACTAGGTAAAGGTATGATTTACTCTTTTTTTGCATTTTCTTGAAAATATTGATTTTTTTTTTTGAATGATCCAACTAACTACCAAATCTATGACCCAGATAAGTTGAATATTTTCCAGGCCATCTCTGGGTACATATATGATTTACCTTTTTAAAAAAATTGCATTTTGAATCAAAAATTTGAATGAGTAACTAAAGCTACCAATATTATTGGTTTTAGCTGTCGAGCTGATCTGACCATTAGAAATCATGTCAACAGAGTCATACGATGGATTAGAGTTAACTGCAACGGATTACAGCAATATATAATGTTTTGTGCAACAAAGGCAAATACTCCCTCGGTTCCGAATATAAGATGTTCCGAGTTTTTTTTAAGTCGGATGCATATAGACGTGTTTTAGTGTGTATTTCACTCATTTTAATCCTTATGTAGTTCATATTGAAATATCCAAAACATCTTATAGTTCGGAACAGAGATGATGGCAAATTATATGCAAAACTGACATCAACAATTTGTGGTGGAAGAGAAGACAAGACCATTTCGCTCGGGACGTACCAATGGTTGCTGGTAGGTAGCCTGGTAGCATCACAAGAATCTTAAAAAAATGGAAGCTAAATCCATTGAGCTGCGACCAACATTTGGTGGTTAGCTGAGTCCACCTGGCTGGCTCCACGCGGCAACATTTTTTGCTCTATCCTTACGATTACAGAAAGTCAGCGACGACCTGGAGTTGTTAAGTATACTGAGCACTGACCGAGTAGTGATCAAATTTTAGTACCAATACAGTTCTCACACGGCTCTCTCATCGTCGGAGCCTTAGGAGGCGGCAATGGAGCGGGACGATGGCCACGAGGCGTTTTGGAGCGCCCAGTGCAGCCTCAGCTCGTCGACGCGCGAGCAGCAGAGCTCCCCTGGCGCAGAGGGCACGGTGTTCGTCGCGTTGGCAGACAATGCCGACGAAGGGATGAGCACCTTGCTGTGGGCGATGCAGAACCTGGCCAGGGATGGGTCTAGGGTTGTGATAGCTTATGTCCGTAGCCCCACACGATCGACCCACAAAAGTAAGCCGGCACCGCACTTCCCTGCATATTATCAGCAGGTGAATTTTGGGTTAGCTTTTCTGATATGTTTCAGTGGGGGTAAAAGCTCATCATGGCAGCAGTCATAGAAACTTACAGTGGGACAAAGCAGGGAAGAACATGGATGGACATGCCCTGACAGCGAGACGCGCGGGAAGAGATATAGAGGTTAAATTCAATTTCCTTCACCGGTCAATACCTTTTTACCTCTGACTACGTCCATCACTCGGATTCAATTCAAGACTAACGTGCAAGACACTCGACTATGCCAGATTGATTGTGGTGAAGTGGTGATTGAGATGGACGATGTTGCTGAAGGACTTGCACAACTTATTGCGATTCATGGCATCACCAAGCTTGTAATGGGAGCAGCTGCCGACCAACACTACTCAAAGTACACATCACACCTTTTAGCTCCTTTCCTGACAAGCAGCGAATTAAGTATGCTGTTAGCAGGCTTAGACAGAATGGTTTTCTTCGATTAATCAAAACTTATGCGGAGTCTAACAATGTTCTCAACCTGATAGGGAAATGAAAACGCCCAAGTCCAAGACAGCGCTCAAACTGATGGAGACAGCAGCTTCATCATGCAGGATATGGTTTATCTGTGATGGGCATCTGATATGTACCAGGTAAAAGTAGAGCAAGGTTCATTCCGTATCAGCAATCTTACCACGTTATCCAGATTTTTGTATTTATACTTCTACATATTGATAGTATCTTCAAGCTTAGCCAAGGCACCAATTTATTTTGTTCTCACATAACTCGTGCAAATGGCTGAAAATCCACTAACCATACCTGTGCAGATACAGGGAAATGAATGAAAATCTTCCTGCAATATCCTGGTCACCTGTACAAAGCACAACAACATCTTCAGTGTGCAGCATTTCGAGCCAGATGAGATCAATGGCACTGAAGAATGAAGAAGCATGCTCAAAAGGATATAATTCAGGTTCATCGTTTGAATCACAAATGGGTGACTGGGGTTTTTTGTTCGGAGGTGACTATCCTAAACATATTTATAGCAAAGTTTTAAATAGACAGCTATAGCCTCGCTATAGCGTTTTGAGCAGGGTGACGCTAAATGACCGGCTATAGGATTCATGTACAATTGTCAGAAAAAGCTCTGAAATAGCTGGATATAGCCCGACTATAGCTGATTTGGAGGACCGCCGCTATTTGGCATAGCTCGCTATTTAAAACAATGATTTGTAGTGACTACTCTATGCCATTCTTGCAAATTGCAAAATCAGTTGTTCTGGATTACTATTTTTAAAATCTTTATCCTTACAACATCATATTATCGTTTTACAAGAAAAAGGACAAAAAAATTGATTTGTGGTTTCCATAGTTGGCTTTTTTTTACGCTGCATAGTTGGCCATTTAAAGAATCCAAAGGGTTCACGAATAAACTCGGAGATCTATGTTTAATCAATAAAACTGGCAATCATACAAGGTACAAAATAATTTGTATATTTTTCATAAACTACATTCTTTACGTATGTTAAAATTGCTGAAGCTCAGAAGGGTCTACACCATAGAAATTAACCAATAAAATAATGGACATTGTGGAGGTAGCAGATCAAAACAACCATTTTTAGTTCTATGTGTGGAGAAAATGTTTCCTCATGTGTACAGAATAACAATTGTTAAGCTTCATGCACTAGCGAAAGCAACCAAAAGTCTGAACTTCTGGAAAAGGCTAGACAATTCACATATACACTTCAACACCCCTATCATGTGTGACGCGGGAAGTCAACACGTGAATAGACTCAGAGCTATGACTCAAGTGACATATACGTAGATACAAAGGGGTGCAATATCAATTTTTGGATAAAATGCGAAAGTCGGGATTTGAACTCAAGATCTTAGGCTTTGATACTGTTACGATATATGTGGATTGCATATATGTGGATTGCACTAGCCCTTTCCATAAGTTCGGACTTTTGGTTGCGTTTGTTAGATGTGTGTTTGGTGTGTTCTGTGCGGTACTACCGCCCGAGGCGGTACTACCGCTCCGAGTGCGGTACTACCGCCCGAGGCGGTACTACCGCTCTGAGTGCGGTACTACCGCTTGTAATACCTCACATGTATATGTACTGGCCTTTGGCCCACAGTGAATACCAGTTGCTCATTATCCAACATGGTATCAGATGCCAGGTTCCTCCTCCACCTCCACCGTCGCTGCCGCTAGAGCAACTCCGGCCGACGTCTCTGCCCCGCGCGGCCGCAGCTGCTCCTCCCCGTCCTCTACCCCGCGCCGCGCCGGTCGCCGGCCGCCTTTGCCTCGCGCCAGCCCGGTCTCCGGCCGCCCCTGCTCGCGCCGGCCGGCCCCTGCTCGCGGACGACCCGGCCGCCCCTGACCGCGCCGGCTCCGGACGCCCCCGTCCGCCAGGCCCCCCCCCCCCTCGCCCGGGCTCACCTCCGCGCCGTCCCGTGCCCGCCCTCCCTGCTCCTCCTCGCTCGGCAGCGATTTGGTCGATCCCGATCCCGATTCAGCGGCGCTGCGCGGTACTACCGCTGGCAAGCGCGGTACTACCGCCCGAAGCGGTCCTACCGCCCGTTACTGCCGCTCTACTTCCGCTTGAAGGCCAGGCATACCAGACGACTAAAAATAAGCGGAAGTGCCCACGGCACTGGACCGCGGAAGTACTGCACAAGCGGTACTACCGCTTAGCATAGCGGTACTACCGCCCTGCGCAGCGTGGTACTACCGCTGCACAAGAGCGGTACTACCATCTGAAGCGGTACTACCGCTGAGAAGTGCGGTACTACCGCGCACTCAGACGTCATGTCTTCGTCGGGCTATGTGGCTGTTCCTCGGTGCTCGGTGATCATCGATGGCACCAACTATGCTGAGTTTGTGGGTTTCATGCGCATCCACATGCGCGGTCTTCTCCTGTGGGGCGTTCTCTCTGGCGAGGTTCCCTGTCCGCCTTGCCCTGTTGCACCTGTGGCTCCTACCCCGCCGGTGCCGCCTGTTCTTGCTGCTGATGCTTCTCAGGCTGATCGGGATACAGCCAAGGCCCTTGACGATGCTGCGGTTGATGCTTATGATCAGCAGGTATCTGCCTACTCAGATGCTCTTGCTGTTTACCGAGATGATCTGTCTGCTTACACTCAGTGGTGCAACGATGATGCTCGAGCTGCTGCTGTTCTCACTGCGAGTGTCTTACCTCAGTTTGCGTCTGAGTTCATGGGTCTCGGTCCTGTTGCTGCGATGTGGTCCTATCTTTGTCAGCGATATCAGCCATCTGGTGATGCTCTCTACTTATCTGTGGTGCGTCAGGAGCACGCTCTTCAGCAGGGTGACTCTTCTGTCGATGAGTTCTACTCACAGAGCTCTGCCATCTGGCGCCAGCTTGACTCTCTCCGGACGGTTGTTTGTGGTACTTGCCGTTGTTGCCAGACTGTGCGGTCGGACTTGCAGTTTCATCGCCTCCATGAGTTCTTATCTCACCTTCGTCCAGAGTTTGAGCCTCGGCGTGCTCACCTACTTGCTCGTGGTCGTGTTCCTATTTCGGAGGTGCTTGCAGAGCTTCGTGCTGAGGAGACACGCCTCCGTTCTGCTGGTCTGCTTGTGGTTCCCACTGTTCTTGCTGCCCGAGCTCCTGTGTCGTCTGCTCGCCTCACCACTCCACCGCTCCTGCCCACACCTTCAGGGGGGGGTGGGTCGCCCTCCTTATGCTGAGAAGGGCCGATCGCGCCGTGACACCTTCTGTGGCTACTGCTCCAGGCCAGGTCACCCAGAGTCTGAGTGTCGCCAGAAACAGCGAGACCAGAGGTGATCTTCCAGTGGGACTCATGCACCTTCCTCGACTCCGTCACTCACTGATCAGGACATTGTGCAGCTCAAGCGCCTCCTGGCTTCCTCCGGCTCTTCCTCGACGGGTTCTGTTGCCGCTGTGACTGCCACCACAACTTCGCCCCCGCCGGAGCATACTCAGTCAGGTACATCCTCGTGGGTTCTGGATTCTGGAGCTTCTTTTCATATGTCTTCTGATTCCTCTGCTTTATCTTCTCTTCGACCTCTTGATTTTCCTCTTAATGTTCTCACTGCCGATGGCACACCTCTTCCTGTTGCTAGTCGTGGCATCCTTTCCACTCCGTCTTTTTCGGTTCCTAGTGTTTCTCATGTTCCTCGTCTTACCATGAATCTCTTTTCCGCTGCCCAACTTACTGATTCTGGCTGTCGTGTCATTCTTGATGCCGACTCTTGTTCTGTTCAGGATCGTCGCACTCAGGCTCTGGTTGGCGGTGGCCCTCGGCACCGTGAGTCTGAGGGCCTTTGGGAGGTTGACTGGCTTCGTGTTCCTTCCGCTGCTACCACATCCGCCAGCTCTCATGCTCTTGCTGCCTCCTCTTCTGCGTCCTTCCAGCAGTGGCATCATCGACTTGGTCACATCTGTGGCTCTCGCTTGTCCTCATTAGTACACCAAGGCGTCTTAGGGTCTGTCTCCGGTGATGTTTCGTTGCATTGTGATGGTTGTAGGCTTGGCAAACAGACTCAGTTACCTTATCCTACCAGTGAGTCTGTATCTCAGCGCCCTTTTGACTTAGTTCATTCTGATGTATGGGGTCCTGCTCCTTTTGACTCGAAAGGGGGTCATCGCTACTATGTTCTGTTTATTGATGATTTCTCTCGCTACACTTGGCTTTATTGTATGAAATCTCGCAGCGAGGTTCTCCCCATATACAAGCGTTTTGCTGCCATGGTTCGCACTCAATTTTCCACGCCTGTCCGTATCTTCCGTGCTGACTCAGCTGGAGAGTATATCTCTCACATGTTGCGTGGTTTTCTTGCAGAGCAGGGTACTCTTGCCCAATTCTCTTGCCCTGGTGCACATGCTCAGAATGGCGTTGCTGAACGCAAACATCGCCATTTGCTTGAGACGACTCGGGCGATGATGATCGCCGCCTCTCTTCCACCCCATTTTTGGGCTGAGGCCGTTTCCGCATCCACCCACCTCATCAACATTCAGCCTTCGGCTGCCTTGAAGGGTGGTATTCCTATGGAGCGTCTCTCTGGTCGCTCTCCTGACTACTCCGCTCTTCGTATGTTTGGATGCGTGTGCTATGTTCTTCTTGCTCCGCGAAAACGAACCAAGTTGACTGCTCAGTCCGTTGAGTGTGTTTTCCTTGGCTACAGTGATGAGCACAAGGGCTATCGCTGTTGGGATCCTGTTGGTCGCCGTCTACGCATTTCTCGTGATGTGACGTTTGATGAGTCTCGTTCTTACTATCCGCGTCCCTCCTCCTCGAGCTTTTCCGTGGAAGATATTTCCTTCCTCCTCCTTCCCGACACATCTCCCTCTATGCCTCCTGTTCTTCCCTCACCCCCGGTGCGTCCCCCTACACCACCGGTTCCACCATCCCCTCCCTCCTCCTCCTCTTCCTCATCTCCACCATCCCCTCCCTCCCCACCCTCCTCCCCAGTCTTTCGACCTCACTCCCCGTTTCCTCTCCACTACACTCGTCGTCCTCGTGCTGTGGATGATCCTACTGATGTGCCCTCTACTTCCAGTGCACCTCCTCTCACGCCTTCGCCGGTCCATAACCTCCATGTTAGGCCTTGTCCCCCACCTGATCGCTATTCTCCTGACAGGTATTGTCTTTCTGCCATTGCTGAGCCCACCACCTATCGGGCTGCCATGACTCAGCCTGAATGGCAGCTTGCGATGGCCGAGGAGCTTGCGGCGCTTGAGCGCAATGGCACGTGGGATCTGGTTTCTCTTCCCTCCGGTGTTCGTCCCATCACCTGCAAGTGGGTCTATAAGATTAAGACTCGCTCCGATGGTTCCCTTGAGCGATACAAAGCTCGTCTTGTGGCTCGTGGCTTTCAGCAGGAGCAGGGACGCGATTATGATGAGACATTCGCTCCTGTGGCCCACATGACCACTGTCCGCACTCTCCTTGCTGTGGCTTCTGTTCGTCATTGGTCTGTATCTCAGCTTGATGTCCAGAACGCTTTTCTCAATGGTGAGTTGCGTGAGGAGGTTTATATGCAGCCACCACCGGGGTACTATGCTCCTGATGGTATGGTCTGCCGACTTCGCCGCTCCCTCTATGGTCTTAAACAGGCCCCTCGCGCCTGGTTCTCGCGGTTCGCCTCTGTCGTTACTGCCGCTGGCTTCTTGCCCAGTGATCATGATCCAGCACTGTTTGTCCACACCTCTTCTCGTGGTCGGACTCTTCTCCTTCTATATGTGGATGACATGATCATCACTGGTGACGATTCTGAGTATATTGCCTTTGTTAAGGCCCGCCTCCGGGAACAGTCTCTGATGTCTGATCTTGGTCCTCTTCGCTACTTTCTTGGGATCGAGATTTCTGAGACCTCTGCAGGCTTCTTCATCTCCCAGGAAAAATATATTCAGGATCTTCTTACTCGTGCCGCTCTCGGTGATGAGCGCACTATTGTGACTCCTATGGAGCTCAATGTTCAGCTTCGTGCTTCTAATGGTGACCCTCTTCCTAATCCCACTCGCTATCGCCACCTCGTTGGGAGCCTTGTCTATCTTGCTGTTACGCGTCCTGACATCTCCTATCCCGTCCACATTCTCAGTCAGTTTGTTTCAGCCCCCACCTCTGTCCACTATAGTCACCTCCTCCGTGTTCTACGATATCTTCGTGGCACGATCTCTCATCGCCTTTTCTTTCCTCGCTCCAGTTCTCTCGAGCTCCAGGCCTACTCTGATGCTACGTGGGCTAGTGATCCCTCTGATCGACGCTCGCTGTCTGCTTACTGTGTCTTCCTTGGTGGCTCTCTTATTGCCTGGAAGACAAAGAAACAGACTGCGGTTTCTCGCTCGAGTACAGAGGCTGAGTTGCGAGCGATGGCTATGCTGACGGCTGAGGTGATCTGGTTACGATGGTTACTTGAGGACTTTGGTGTGTCTGCTACTACATCGACTCCCTTACTGTCAGACAGTACCGGTGCTATCAGTATTGCGCGTGACCCGGTGAAGCATGAGCTCACCAAGCACATCGGTGTGGATGCCCACTTTGTACGTGCTGCTGTGCAGGATCAGACACTGGCTCTTCACTATGTGCCCTCTGAGTTACAGTTGGCGGACTTCTTCACGAAGGCACAGACTCGAGCGCAGCATGGCTTCTTTCTCTCCAAACTCAGTGTTGTTGATCCACCATGAGTTTGAGGGGGGTGTTAGATGTGTGTTTGGTGTGTTCTGTGCGGTACTACCGCCCGAGGCGGTACTACCGCTCTGAGTGCGGTACTACCGCTTGTAATACCTCACATGTATATGTACTGGCCTTTGGCCCACAGTGAATACCAGTTGCTCATTATCCAACAGCGTTGGCTAGTGCATGAAGCTTAACAGATACCATGTTAAGCTTCATGCACTAGCCAACGTAACCAAAAGTCCGAACTTATGGAAAGGACTAGACAATTCACATATACACTTCAACAAAAATGATTTTGGTCATACTGTTTACCTTTTCTCCTTCAAAGGTAGTCAAGCTATTTTTTTTGTTATAATGAACTCCAGATTGGGAAAAACCACTTATATCTCATCCAGGACAGATGATGCAGTCGGTATCTCTGGAGCCACAACTTTACCTGTGATTATTGGTGATGCACACAAACTAAGACCAGTGAAACACTCTCCAACTTATGAATCTGATGGCGTCCACTTGGTGCCTGAATACCATATGGTATGGTTATCTGTGCTAAATCATTAATTTACTAAAGTAATTCATGTTATAATTCCTTCCTCATGGTATCATACAGGAAGAAACCCTGATTGTAGATGAACAAACGCATTTCGGACATCAGGAGGTGTACACTGTAGCTGAGCTGTGGAAGGGACATGACGAATCTAACAAACGTCACAAAGCCGCATGGGATCTGCTTTCAGCTCTTCAAAGAGTAAGCTTTGTTTCGTAGGTCCATGCTGCATATCCATAAGTAATGAAAGTCGCATCCCTTTTATAGACCAGCCAAATTAGTTTCTCTTTTAGCCAAAAATAGTATGACAAGGATATTCTTGCAGGCTAAAGTTTCAGAAGATTCGTATCTTCATGAGGTGAACCAGCGGAAACAGATTGAGGAGATACTTACAATACAGAGGCTGGAGATTGACGAAATGAAAAGAAGATGCTATGCGTTACACGATGAACTACAGGATTCAAAGAAGCAGAAGCTCATGCTGGAACAGCATATAATTCAGACCGAGACTGCTAGAAAGGATAATGTAAAGGAGATTACTGACTTCTTTACAGAAAAATCGTGCGAGGAAACTAAGAAATGCCTAAAACTCGAAATGGATCTGCTTTCAGCACTCCAAAAAGTAGGAATTTGCTCCAGGAATCTTTAGTACTCCCTCCGTTCGGAAATAAGTGATGCTGTTTTAGTTCAAAACTAAAACAACATCACCCATTTTCGAACGGAGGTAATATTACAGTTCAATTTAGAAGTGTGTGAATAAAATTTAAACTATTATTGCAGGCCAGGGAGATGGAGAATCTGTACCAAAACGAGAAGGGGCAGCGGTTAGACATGGATGTGAAGATTACGAGACAGAGGGTGGAGATTGAAGAAACAAAGAAGCATCGTGATGAACTATATTACGAGCTAAAAGATTTAAAGGAACACATGCTCAGGCTAAAATAATTGTAAGTATGGAAGTATGTCTCTCAGCTGTCTGTTATGAGATTGTATAGAAAATCTGACTTAATCCTTTATTAAGGATGTGCCTGAAGAAACTAACAGAAGAAGAAGGGCTGAAAGAGATCTGCTCTCAGCTCTTGATGGTAAGATATTGCTTCATTGCTCCCAGTTACAAACTGCAGCTTCATAACTAAATGTGGATTGCTCTTATAGGTTAAAGATCTAGAGCATGGGATTTTGCGTGAGATGAGAAAGCGGAAAGCAGTGGAGGAGGCGCATGCAATTCGGTCGGAGGAAATTCAGGCAGTGATACGACAGCTAGAAGATGTAAATGCCAAATATATGTCTGATATGAAGTCGGCCATCAAATTTCATGAAGAAGAGCTTGAAAAGAGCAAACACTTTATCCAAGAAATTCAAGCAAAGTATGACAAGTCACTACATGAGAGAGATACTGCAGTAACAGAGGCTAAAGAATTGCGGCAAAAGAATAAGCATGGAGCCTTGGTGTTCTCACTATCTGAGCTGCAGCAAGCAACCAAATTCTTTGATATAGCACTCAAGATTGGCGAAGGTGGATCTGGAAGAGTCTACAAGGGTTTCCTCCGAAACACGACTGTAGCTATAAAGTTGCTTCATTGTCAACGCCTGCAAGGACAACAAGAATTCCATCAAGAGGTAATTGAGATGACTTCTCCTGAATCGTTTTTTGTTTTTTCAAAAGAGTAGTAACATCATCATGGCATCGTCACTGCAGGTTGCTTTTCTCAGTACAGTGAGGCATCCTAACATCATGATGTTTATAGGAGCATGCCAAGAGGCTTCTGGTTCTGGCCTGGTGTATGAGTTCCTCCCAAATGGGAGCCTTGAGGAACATCTCTCTTGTAAGAAAAAGAAAAACACACCACCATTGACATTTTTTTTTAGAAAAGGAGGTCACCCCCCGGCCTCTGCATCAAAATGATGCATACGGCCATATTATTAAAAAGCAAAAAGTGTAACAAAATCTCCAAGTCTCCGGAAAAAAAAAGGCTCAAAATAAAGAAAGCAGGGTAGCCACAACCGGCGGAATAAAAGAAGATAGGAAACTAAACTCTTATCCTATTACATGACCGCCATCCAAACCGGTTGAAGATAGCCCGAGCTACCGTCTCCCGCCGGATAGACCCAGTAACCATACGCTCCCTAGCATCCGTCGGAGTGAGTAGCGACCACATACGGATCAGCGAAGTGGCCCGAAAGATAACCTGCAAGAAATGAACATTTGTTGCTCTGTTAAAAACCATATCATTCCTGCATTTCCATATAGCCCATAATAGAGCGCATACGCCTACACGGATGTGTCTCGCTGTTTCTATCTCAACTCCATTTAGCCACGTCCCAAACAACGTGTTAATACTAGTAGGAGGAGCAATGTTAAAGGCTATATGTATGGACCGCCATAAAACTTTGGCCATCGGACAATCGAGAAAGAGGTGTTTGATAGATTCGTCCTGGTCACAGAAGCTACATCTTTTAGATCCAGTCCAGTTACGTTTGGCCAAGTTGTCCTTAGTGAGAATCACTTGCTTGTGGACAAACCACATGAACACTTTAATCCGTAGGGGCACTTTGACCTTCCAAATATGCAAAGATCGAGGGAGGTAAACAGAATTGATCAAATCCAAGTACATGGATTTCACTGAAAACACTCCAGTCTTGGTTAGTTTCCAATGTAACTGATCTGGCTGTTGAGAAAGGTGGACATCCATCAATCTTCTCACAAGATGGAGCCACGCTTCCCAACGGTTTCCGGCTAGCGTCCTTCTGAAATGTATGTTTAGAGGGTTTGACTGTAATACTGTTGCAACATATGCACCTCTACGCTGAACAATATTATAGAGAGAAGGATATTGGATAGCAAGGGGCGTCTCCCCTAGCCATGTATCCTCCCAGAATCTCGTGGAACTACCATTACCAACAATAAACTTTGTTCTATTGAAAAAGGCTAATTTCACTCTCATTAGTCCTTTCCAAAAAGGCTAATCAGTTGGTCTGACCGTCACTTCTTCTAAGGTCTTAGAGTGAAGGTACTTATTACGAAGAATCTGGGCCCATGTGGCCTGGGTCTCTACAGATAGCTTAGACAGCCACTTGCTGAGTAAGCATCTGTTCTTCACCTCAAGATTTTCAATCCCAAGACCACCTTGATCTTTAGGTCTACAAATAACATCCCATCTAGTGAGTCGGTATTTCCGCTTTAACTCGTCACTCTGCCAAAAGAAGCGTGATCGATAGAAGTCTAATCTTTTTCGTACCCCTACTGGGATCTCAAAGAAGGATAGTAGAAACATTGGCATACTCGTGAGTACCGAATTAATGAGAATTAGTCGGCCTCCGTATGACATTAGCTTGCCCTTCCAGCAACTTAGTTTCTTTTCAAATCGATCTTCAATGCACTTCCATTCTTTATTAGATAACTTGCGATGGTGAATCGGTATGCCTAGGTATGTGAAAGGCAACGAGCCTGTCTCACATCCAAACAGTTGTTTGTAAGCTTCTTGTTCATCTTTAGCTCTCCCAAAGCAGAACAATTCCCTTTTATGGAAGTTAATCTTTAACCCCGACAACTGCTCAAATAGGCATAACACAAGCTTCATATTCCTTGCTTTCGCCATATCGTGCTCCATGAAGATGATAGTATCATCAGCGTACTGTAGAATAGACAGTCCACCATCCACTAGATGCGGAACAAGCCCACCTACTTGGCCATTCTCTTTAGCTCTTCCTATCAGAATCGTCAACATGTCTACCACGATGTTGAACAGGATAGGTGACATCGGGTCTCCCTGTCTTAAACCCTTGTGTGTCTGGAAATAGTGACCAATATCATCATTCACCTTTATTCCGACACTGCCTTTTTGCATGAAAGAATCTACCTGCTTTCTCCAGGATTGATCGAAACCTTTCATCCGTAAGGCTTGCTGAAGAAAAGGCCATTTAACCTTATCATACGCTTTCTCAAAATCCACCTTGAAAACCACCCCATCTAGTTTTTTCTTGTGGATCTCATGGAGCGTTTCATGAAGGACCACAACCCCTTCAAGGATGTTTCTGTCCGGCATGAAAGCTGTTTGAGAGGGCTGCACCACACTGTGCGCAATCTGCGTCAGCCTGTTCGTCCCCACCTTCGTAAAGATTTTAAAGCTGACATTAAGAAGACATATGGGTCGGAACTGCTCAATCCGAACCGCCTCTGACTTCTTAGGAAGTAAAGTTATCATGCCAAAGTTTAAGTGAAATAGCTGCAAATGCCCAGCGAACAGATCGTTGAACATTGGAAGCAGATCACCCTTAATAATATGCCAGCACCGCTTATAAAACTCAGCCAGAAAACCATCCGGTCCAGGAGCTTTATTATTCTTCATCTGTGAAATCGCCTCAAACACCTCTTTCTCCGAGAACGGGGCGGCTAAGATCTCATTCTCATCCGTCGCTAGTTGAGGAACATCCTCAACCCGCGACTCATCTAAGGACACAAAGCTCTCCTCAGGAGCCCCAAAAAGCTGCTTATAATAGTTTGTGATATATAATTTTAGGTTCTCCTGCCCTAAAATCGTCCCCTCATCCTGCTCTAGCTGAAAAATTCTTTTCTTGCGATGCTTGCCATTGGCAATCAAATGAAAGAATTGCGTGTTATCATCTCCTTGGACCACTTGTCGCACCTTAGCTCTAAGTGCCCACTTCAATTCTTCTTCATGCAACAATTCTTTCAATCTCAATTCCGCCTCCACTTTAGTCTCCAGTTCTCTGGAATCTAGAATGGAAGACTCAGCCTTCACATCTAATGCATCAATAAGGTTAAGGAGTCTTTCCTTCTCGGCCTTATAAACGCCACTCAAATGCTTGGCCCAACCGCGCAAGAACTGCCTTAAATGCCTAATCTTATTCTGCCACTTTTCAACGTTCGATCTCCCTCCTGAATCCTTTGCCCCTCCCGTGCAACCAGATCCAAGAAACCTTCTCTCTCAAACCATGCTAGTTCAAAAGAAAAGATATCTTTATTCCTCACGTGTGTCGCCTCCCCAGAGTCAACAAGCAGTGGGGTATGATCCGAGACCGATCGTGACATTGCCTGTACCGTCACCAGAGGAAACTTCTGCTCCCATTCCACACTGGTTAGTACACGATCCAACTTCTCATATGTTGGAGTTGGCAATGAATTGGCCCAAGTGAATTTTCTACCGGAAAGCTCTATCTCCCTGAGATCCAAACTTTCGATAATAGTATTAAACATAAACGACCATCTGTCGTCGAAGTTATCATTGTTCTTTTCGACTCGCCTTCTAATAATATTGAAATCACCCCCAACCAAAATTGGGAGTCTTTCATCTCCACAAATCCGAACTAGGTCGGCCAGAAAATCTGGTTTTAGCTCAGGTTGCGTGGCTCCATACACTGCCACCAGCGCCCATTGGAAACCATCGACCTTGGACCTAACCCGAAATTTAACTGCAAATTCCCCTAGAACAACGTTGCGAACCTCTAGGGTCTCGCACTTAACCCCAAGTAAGATCCCACCAGATCTTCCTCTTGGGGGTAAGCAATGCCAATCGAAATCAACCCCTCCCGTTAACGTACGAAGAAACTGAGAGGTAAAATTATCCCTCCCAGTTTCAGAGAGAGCGATGAAATCTAACTTGTGCTCTATCGATGCATCCGCCAGGAACCGCCGTTTAGCCAAGTCTGTCAGACCTCTGCTATTCCAAAAGATTCCTTTCATATTTCATCATGAAATTTTTTGGCGGTCCGAATTCTGACACTTCTTCGCATTGCGGAGTCCGGGTAAATCTTCCGGTTCCACTTGCGCTTAGGCTTGTTTTGCTCACCAACTTGGTCCATACAACCAAGCTCGGTGGGCTCACATGCCTGAGGGCTGTCATGAGTTGACCCCTCCAGAACCTCTAAACTTTCATCATCCTCCAACTGCTCGGGGGAGGGTCCAAGGTCTCCACAGAGACTATCTAGAACCCTAACACCCAAGGCATCAATTTCCGAATCATTCAACGGTTTAACAGCCGCTAGGTTTCTAAGAATCTCGATAGCTCTCTCCGCCTCAAGATCCAGTAGGTCATTAACAGATTTAGCAATTTCCTTACCATTACTACCTAGCGAAACTCCTAACTGGTTTGCATTAATCATGATCTCATCCTCAGAAAAATGCAAAATGGAATTAGAAGTACAGACTGACATACCTGTAGTGACCTCAATGTCACGAAGCTTGGCCTGCCGCATGGCACGCCCCAGCTGCAGACCGTCAACGTCAGGCTGAACCTGGAGACGGCTGCTCATCCGTCTGCCCTCAGACCTGGGATCCGGAATCCCTCCGAAGGCGACGATCTCGTCTCTCGAAGGCCCGCTCGGGGTAAGGCCTCCCGCCGTACTCCCAAGCAGGCCCACATCCACCATATCAGTTGGGCTTTGGCACACCACCATTGACATGGCAAGTGCGCACCAGGATTATTGGGGAGATATGGTCGGCTTTGACGTTCATCCACTCCCACAAGCCTCTCCCCATTGTTCACGGTGATCTAAAGCCGGACAACATTCTTCTTGACCCTAATTTTGTGAGCAAGTTGAGAATCTGCCAGGTTTCGAAAAATCCCAGGGCCACAAAGAACACTAAGGATCCCAAGTTCTTAATCACTGAGGAACTCACCCCACAGTGCGATGTGTACTCCTTTGGCATTATCATCCTACGCCTGCTGACAGGAAGGTCATTGCAAAAGATCATTGCGACTGTAGAAAAAGCGATGGAGAAGGGACACCTGCATTCCATTATCGACGATTCCGCAGGGAGCTGGCCATACCAACAGGCCGACCAGCTTGCGCATCTTGGACTGAGATGCGCCAACTTGAGTGGGAAGCGCCGACCAGATCTTATAGGGGGGGTGTGGGGAGTGATCGAGCCACTGATGAAGGCCGCCTCCCTGAACGCTGGGCGGCCATCCTTTGCAGCTTCGTCAGATGACACACACACACACCATCCAGCTTTGTCTGTGCAATCTCTCAGGTTAGTAAGGATTCAAAACTGCATCGTAATTTAATGTCATAGTAGTAGAGACTAGAGAAGCATCTGGACTTACCAACTTTTGGTGTGATGCGCGGTGAACAGGAGGTGATGTGTGACCCTCAGATTGCAGATTTTTTTTCGAAACTGGCACTGTATGTGGAGCAAATTCGAAAACTAGCAGTCCTAACGTGTATATATCAATAATAGCACCCCGTCGGTCTGCCGTAGGCCGAAGAGGGACTTTTCGGCCTGGCAAAAACCGAAGAGGCCATTTCGGCTTACTGTGGGCCGAAGATGGGCGCTGCTGGGCCGAAGACCTGTCTTCGGTCAGCAGTAGGCCGAAGAGGCTTTTCTGCTTCCTGTTGACCGAAGAGTGCACACTCTTTACGTTGAACGTTAGCCGAAGTTGCATGGAGCACTTTTCGTCCTGCAGCTGACCGAAGACTATTTTTTTTTCAAAAAAATGCATTATAATTGCTGCACAACCATTCCTCCTATTTGACATGCCAACTTTGTACTTTCCCGCAACCATTTCCCGAGAATATATCTCGTCATTTTCTTTCCCGCCATTTTCCTTCCCGCCCTTCTTTCCCGCCATTCTCTCCCGACATTCTCTCCCGCCATTCTCTCTCCCACCATTTTCTTTCCCGCCATTCTCTCCCGCCATTTTTTCCCCGCCATTCTCTCCCTCCATTCTTTCCTGCCATCTTCTCTTCTCAACCTATAAAACCCCCTCCGCACTAAGGTGGGTGAGCAGGCAAGTGTAGTCTCGTGAAGATGTCCGGTTATCCTTTCGATCGTAGTTGTTTTCACCCTTGTATGTCCAAAGCTCTTCTTAGTTTAGCCGCCAACTTCAAGATAGACAACAGGAGGGTTCCATGGGACGAACTCCTCGGTAGTGACATCTTCATGAATGAGTTGGCTCACCAGTTAAGCAGGAGCGGGTGGCCTGCAAGGACCTTTGAGGAGATACGGAAAGAACTTCTCAGGTTGCATGGTAGGTGGGAAAAAGTACAACATAAGAGTGCAGGTTATCAAAGGGCTGCAGTAGGAAATATTTGGTTATGGAGCCAAGACAGTGAGGACGAAGACGATCTTTTCATGCCGAGCACCAAGGCCAAGAGACCCGCGTCGTCGAAGACTACCACATCGTCGAAGGGCAAGGGGGCTGCATCAACGGTGGATGACGACGATGACTTCATGCCGAGCACGACCGTACATAACCTGGCCTGTCACGGTCTGTGTCTCCTGCGTCGGTGGTGGTGGTGGAGTATGATGCAGCGGCTGAGAGAAGTCATACGTGTTTGCAGCGTGGTCATCGTCATCGCCGCAGTCGTCTAAGAGCGAATCATAACCACTAAGCATCGGCGACTGCACGACATGCGTGAACGGAGGCGGCTGGTTGCTGACTGTAGTAGTGAAGCACATGTAAAATAGAATTGCGAACGTACACTGCTTAAAAGAAAAACCAAAAGTAAAGTTACCTGGCCCCATTTGTTGATGCCATGCCGACCCCCCTGGCCGTGAAGGAGATGGCTCTTGCCATGCCGAGCTCCCTGGCTGTGAAGGAGATGGCTCTTGCCATGCCGAGCTCCCTGGCTATGAAGGAGATGGCTCATGCCATGACGACCTTCATGGTTGTGAAGGAGGCGGCGCCGGTGAAGCCATGTGCCATGAAGGACGTGGCGGACGAAGTGCTGGACGAGGAACCGCAACATCAGAAGATCTTCTACATGTCATTGCTGCGTAAATCCCTCGTAGCTTCTCATCAAAACGCTTCAACCATGAGAGGTGCTCTGGCTGTGGGATAGTTTCTCCGCTCTCAACCCGCCCCATTAAAGCGGAAACCTCATCTTGCGCTTCAACCATCAAGTCACTCTGTACATTGAATAGTTAGCCAATTGTAAATGTTCAGGTTATGACATGAGTACACATATTAGAACCATAATAGAGCAAGTTGGTTACGTACCGCGTGGTGTCTGGTTCCCATAATAGAGGAAGTTGGGTACATATCGCTGGTCAGAGGCGCTTCAATCTGATCAGGAGCAGCAGAAGGAACCAAGTAGATCCTCGTTGAATGTCTGTAACGCTGCAGATACAACCCGAACTTGTGCCAGTCAAAGGGTCGAACCTCATCCCAGATATTTGTTGGCGCGGTAGTCCATTCTAGAACATAAGGGCCAATGTTCTGAAGCCAGAAATCCATGGACTTGTTCCCTCCTACGCGGCTCAACCTGACATTGACATCCGGGTAACGTGGTAAGCAAAATTCTTAAAGTATCAAACTGACAACTAAATTAGAATTACTTACTTGTGCACGTGGTCCGGTATGTGTGGAATAACTGGAATTTCATCGTCCTGACATCGACCGAACTGTCTCATCACCCTATGAAGGGCCATCTCCTCCACCGTCACGTCGAACACCAATCTGGCCTTGGTCATCCAGTAGTGCCGATCTCTAGTGCACAAGTGAGATATTCCACTTGGATACCTAAATGTTATAGCCTGATGCGAGTAGGGCTCCCACATAACAACATCCTCGTGCAAAGCATCGAACTGCGCCCTGAAGGACGGGTAGCAGCTCTTCACCTGATGACCCGCAAACTGTCTCTGTGCATGACAACAAATAAACATTAGTAATAGTATTGCATGGCAAGAAATAATCTAATGAAATGTTACGTAATACAAAATTACGTCTCTTCGCGTCCAAACAGATCCCACAGTTGGCAAGTCGCCGATAAGTGGCACATAAGCCCCTGCTATGTCCTCCGACCCAAACGGGTTTTCAACGCAGACATAGGGTCGTCCAATAGGGAACCTCTCATATGACCAGAGCTGCAACAATAGTGGACATCCAACCAGACCTGATCTGTGGGAGCTCAAAATGCAACCTTTGCACAGGCCTCTGTACGTAGCTGCCAACACAGCAGAACCCCAACTCCTCTGCGTAATGTCCCCTGGGTAACGAGCGTCAGCTATCTCTCGTGCAATGCTGATGAGGCGCGCATCGACAGTGGTCACGTGGTTCTCCGTGAACATAGTCTTGCCGAACAACCAAAGAAGATATGCCTCTAGGGACCGATCAACCTGTGCCTCTGACAACTGAACTCCGGGGTATCCTAACAAGCGAATCTACATATAACAGAAACGATTGTATTATTCTATTTACCGAGGACAACTATAAAAACAATATTCGTTTAGCTGACCGAGAAGGTTACCTGAAACTGGCCCAACCACTTAAAACGAGGCCCGTGAGGATCGTTGTCTAAGCCCCTAGCAGTTGGCACCGCAGCTAGAAAATGGGTCTGCATCGTACCTAGCCAGCCAGGTTCTGCATCTAAAGGACCTATGGCAGCACCGGCCAACGGTAATCCCAACAAGTAAGACACATCCTGTAGAGTAGGCGCCATCTCTCCCCAGGGAAAGTGAAACGTATGTGTCTCCGGTCTCCATCTATCTACTAAGCAGGTAAGGAGTGACCTGTCGTAAGAGAAGCGTTTCGTTGGCCTCTTGCGTAGCTGCAATGGTTCACCAGTTTCATCCATTTCTGGATGATCAACCCACTCATCCAATGTACCCTCAACCAGCCGTGCCAAGGGTAGCAGTCCAGCCCACATTAACCTACAAAATAAAGAGAATGTACAGCAAACAGTTAGCGGGCATCATATATTACAAAATACGAATTAAAAAATTATAAGCACACAAACCTATCAACCCATGCAGGGTGTATCAGCCAGTTAGACTTTGGGGTGCGAGTGGTCAACACATCTAAGTTCTTGCCCGTTTGCATAAGTGCGGCCCGGTGTTTTTTTTTCAATTGTATCTTTAAGCAACGCATACGAAGACATATCTGAAATTAAAACATAGTTCGACATATTAGAAAATAAAATATAGTCCAGACATATTACAAATTAAAACATAGTCCGACATATTACAAAATAAAACATAGTCCAGACATAATACAAAATAAAACATAGTCCGACATATTACAAATTAAAACATAGTCCGACATATTACAAAATAAAATATAGTCCAGACATATTACAAAATAAAACATAGTCCGACATAATACAAATTAAAACATAGTCCGACATATTACAAATTAAAACATAGTCCGACTCATTATATAGCTTCTGAGTTATTTATTCCTCGTCGTCCCCTTCGGCCTCGACTGCCTCGACCACGTCCGCCTCTTGCTCCTGTTGTTGCACTCGTCGATGTGGACGCACTCGTTGATGTGGACGCACCGTCTTTGTTAAGGTCGGGACAATATTTCATCCTATGCCCATAATTCGCGCATAGCAAGCACTGTCTGGTTGCTCCACCAGCTTCAGATTGGTCCATATCATTACGGATGCGACGGACCTTACGTCTACCCCTACTGGTTCGCCGAAGATCAGGATCCGGGATGTATACTCTCTCATCATCGTTTACCTTGTTGAAATTGCCGACGACTCTAAACCCTGTCATCTCACCGGTCCATGTGTTGCGTACTGACTCTTTCAAATAGTATGGGGACACGAAGGAGATGGCATCCAACTTAATCTGGCCACACGCAGCCAACACATGTGAGCAAGGAAGGTGCAACAACTGCGGTTTGTTGCATGTACACTCACACGTTGGATAAAATTCCGTTCCTATTTTTACCTCATGCGTCTTCACCTCATTTGACGTACCAAAACCATCGGTAGGTAGCTGAACCTCATACCTCCTTTCCTGATTACCTATGAGCCTGACAGTGTGCTTCTTTGCTTTCTCTATCTTCTTTGCCATGTACTCCATGACACGGCTACAATAAGGTGTCTTCGGATGATCTGCAATATGCTTCTTTGCTAACTCGTGCCTTTCTCTGAAATATCTCAAAGTGCCATGCAATACACCCTCCACAATAGCTGTGAGTGGCAATGCTCTATTCCCTCTAAGTACAAAGTTATACACCTCAGCAAGGTTGGTTGTCATGTGGCCATACCTAGCTCCATGGGTGTCATGCAGCAAAGACCAATTCACGGGAGGCTCTTTCTCTATCCACTCAGTAAAATCCTTTATTGCCCTGCCGTTCGGCCTCTTAGTGCCAGGAGGGTCAATTGCTGGCAAGTCACACAGAGCTACAGGCTGCTCTAGCTGCGCGATGACTATTGCTAATTTAGCCTGATCTTTTTCCATTGTCCGTCTGGCCTTAACCTGCTTCTTAGTAAACTCATCTAGTTTTGACCAAATAAAATTGTATTTGCGTGGCTGGTTCTGCTTGCATAATTTTTTGAACAACTTCATCAACCGCTTGTTCTTGAACTGTGAGAAAAAATTTGCCCCAAGATGGCGCATGCACCACCGGCTCTGCAGGTCCATCCATGGTGTTGATTCGTTCTCAGTTAGATTCCTCAGTGTCTTCACGGCCTTCAATATACCAGCATGTCTGTCATGAATGACACACACGTTCGGTCGGTCCTTCACGATGGCAATTTTCACTTGCCTCAAGAACCATATCCAGCTTGGAAAGTTCTCACCCTCCACGAATGCCATAGCAAGTGGGATGATTTGATTGTTCCCGTCAACACCAATAGCAGTAAGGATTTGCCCTCTGTACTGACCAGTCAGGAATGTGCCATCCACAAACATCACAGGAGGACAATGCCGGAAAGCTTCGATGCAAACAGAAAAAGAAAAGAATACTCTCTTCAACACCTTAAAATCTGGTATACTCGCCAATCTTGTGTGTTGTACGTTAACATAAGTGTCGGGATTCCTCTCCTTCAATACTTGAAGGAGCCGCACAACATTATCATATGAGTCGAAGAACGTCCCAAACCTTTCCTCCATAGCCTTCTGCTTAGCCCTCCAAGCCTTCCCGTAAGGAATGACATAATTCCATCTGACCTTCACTGCTGTCTGGATGTGTTTTGCTTCCATGTCTTTCTTCTCCACTATCTCAGTATACATGAGTTGCGCAATGAGAGTAGAAGACAGGTTCGGATGATTCACCAGAAGGTTTTTCCTCACACAAGTATGTGGAACAACACCGGTGACAACCCAGTGGATGTTATACTTCGGCACGTGCCCGTGCACCTTCCCAGGACAACCTGTTTCAACACATTTCACTGTATAGTTTGTTTGATTTGATACGTGTGTCCGAAATACCCTCTGCGTGGACATAGCCCACTTTACCACCGCATATTTCAATTTCTTCTTTGTATCATACATAGAACCTATCTGGACTTGGTTCAGATGATACTCCCATGGAGTCTCATGGCCATCGTTGACCGTGAGACCGGTGGATAGGTCCTGATCCCATGCGGCAGGAATCGGTACCTCCACTTCATCCTCGGAATTTTCAGAATCCAGATCCTCAGCCAGTCCATCCTCGTCCTCTTCCTCCATCACCCTCTGCATTTCCCCCCCTCTGGTTGTCCGGTATTCTCCTCCTTCCTCATCCTCTTCCTCATCCCCATCAGCAAAACCAGAACCGGCTAATATTAGCGACCGACTACTCTGCCCAGTATCGTTACCACACAAATTGTGTGGCACGTAATCTGGCTCTTCCTCGGGTTGGCTAGCATCCACATCCATTGGCTGTGACCCGGATAAATAAATCTCGTTAGCCACTTCACTGCCCTGCCCGGGTTCATACACCCCCTCTGGTTCTCCGGTATTCTCCTCCTTCGCCACAGGTTGCACTAGGGCATATGGGTGGATTTTTCGGTCTCTGCAACGCCTTAACAGGGTCAACCACTGCTGGCTCCTATCTATCAGCATCAACTCCCACTTCACATTTTTACACGATTTGGTCCACAATGCTTGAATACTGACAGAACATACCCCAGGATCCAGCCCAAAACTAGTTGTCAACCAGTACTTCAACTGTCTAATGTCCAGTCTGTCCGGGTCTGGAAGTGTCATGACACATTTTTTATACTCGCTAAGATCAACCCCCCACTCATTATATCGAACATTGCCAGGGCCATAGTAAACAGTCAAATTTACTAATTCAGACATTTCAACCTGTCAGACACTTCCATCTCATTAATCACAACGAACAATTTTTTTACCCGCTACACTAACCGACCGCTAAAATGACAGCACAAACCAATTAACACTAAAAAAAATTGTCACGCGTGATTATACCTTCGACGCGTGTGGCCACCTCACGAAGAACTTGCACCAACGAGCAACACCAACGCCACCCCCTCGGCGGCCACCTCCTCTTGCCCAGCCAAACCACCTCCTCCTCCTCAACCAACCATGGTTTCTCCTCCTCACACCACCATGACTACAACTCACTTGTACACACAAATAGCTATCCCATTGGAAAAAATTACCGTAGGCTGGTGGAGATGGCTACGATCTACCGTTTCTGTGGTTTGGATTTGAAAATGGCTGGAGAAATGAAGAGATCGGTGAGGGGGGGCGATTTCTGGTTGGAAACGAGAGAGAGAAAGCTAGAAGAGAGAAAGAACAGAGGGGACAAAGAAGAAAGGCTCGGGCAGGCTTATCCAGCCTTTTCGGCCTACGGTAAGCCGAAGAGGTCTTCGGTCGGTGCCAGACCGAAGACAGCTCTTCGGTCGACCTGCCGCTCTCTTCGGCCCACGGGAAGCCAAAATGGCCTCTTCGGTTTTTGCCAAGCCGAAAAGTGCCTCTTCGGCCTACGGCAGACCGACGGGGTGCTATTTTTGATATATACACGTTAGGACTGCTAGTTTTCGAATTTGCTCCAAATACAGTGCCAGTTTTGAAAAAAAATCCAGATTGCAGCAGATGGGTTCACATACGAAGCTGAAGCTATCAGAAGGTGGCTCGACAGTGGACACGACACGTCGCCGATGACGAACCTGAAGCTCAAACACTGCGATCTCACCCCAAACAGGGCGCTCCATTCGGCGAATCTCGAGTGGCAACAGCAGAAGAAGCACGGGACATGACTACATGAGGATCTGTCACAAACTGCATCCGAGTCATGAAGGAGTACATTCATCTCGGCCTCGGATGTAAGCTGTTAACAGATAGTTTAGACCTAGGTATATACACAAGCAAAACCGATCTATTCCTTCCCCTCCAGCGGTGGCGGCGGCTAGGGTGAAGCTTCCTTGCCTCAAGGCTCCGCCGATGAGCCCATGGACTCACCTGCCCTCTGTCTGCCGCTCCAGCGGCCGGCGGTGGGGAGGGGTTCTCGAATGTGAGATTCAGATAAAAAACTATTAGTATGTGTGGAAAGATAAACACCAAGCAGATCCCTAGTTATGCCTCTGGACTAGCTCATTATTGTTGAGAAAACCATCACACTTGCATGATTCACTTCCTTGGCTGAGAAAACCATCAAGAAACCAAAAAAGTTAACCAGCAATGTTGACCCCAATTCAAAGTATGCAAACATTCTTGCTAACATTGGAGAATTTTCTCCTGAGAACCTATAGGAGAAAAAACCGACGACGTGGCTGACAAAACCGGAGATAAAATATATCAATACATCTCAGGGTTGTATTATGAACGGCTTTTAAACTTGGAGGGTGAAATTTGAACCAAAGTAAAGTTGAGGGTTGTAAAGTAAACCCTAAGACAAGTTCAGGGGGTAATGTGGACTTCTCTCCCCAGACTTAGATGAAAACTAAGAAAAACAGACATGCCCTGAAGAAATAGCATCGGCATCCCGCAAAAAACAAAAGAAATAGCATTAGCATCCTGACCATTTCAACGTTGCGCAGCTCTGACATGCAGGCAAACTAAAAAACATGCACGAGCACCAGGCACCGCAATGCCAGTCTGAGTATCAGGCAACGAGGTCGTATTCGTCGCGTGCGGGCGGCACAACGTCCAGCCGCATCATGCTCCTGTACTGCGGCGGTACTGGCGCGCCCGCGCGCACGCAGAGCTCCACCACGGCTGGGGCCTTGCCGTAGTACCTCTTGAGCTCGTTCGCGAGAGGCACACTGCCGCCAGCCGGGTCGCAGACGTGCCAGACGTGGTTCAGGGGGACAATGTCGTCCACCGTGGCCTCCTGCCACGCGTGCTGCCCATCCCGCTGCTGGTGCTTGCTCGCCTTGCACATCCTCACCTTGTGGCCCTTGGGCCCGACCTGCACATCCGGGCAGTACCCGCAGGTGACCACACCATACTTCCTCATCAGCTTCACCGCGCCCGACCGCATCTCCAGCCAGGACTGCAGCGTCCTGGAGCTCATCTCCCTCACAGTGATCTCTTCTTCTGTTCGATCACCGGCATAGGCAGTACAAGCAGAACTCGTTGGAGGCGGCGGCAATGGACACGACGAAGCTTCAGGCGATGTTTCTGCTTCAGAGGTGTAAGAAACGAGAGAGAGAGATTTTCAGCTGCACACTTTATTCAATCTCCATTGGGAGGATTTATACAGGTGCTGCGGTACATGAGTCAACCAACTACGCCCCTAACTAGCAGGGGGTCGGGCTCTCCTGCTGGTTCCTGCACGGACTATCCTGCAGGGCCAATCAAGAGCGAACAGCTGTCCTGGTGGACCCCACAACTAACAAAGCAAACTTTTCTTCTAATTAACTCCTGAATATATTTTCCCTTGCCTTATCCGCATGCTCCGTCCGAGAGGATTCTGATGCGGTGAGGTCCGTCGCCTCGGACCATGGCCGGCGGCAAGATGGAGCTGTCGCGGCTAGCGCCACCCGCCTCCGGCGGGCTGCACCGCCTGGGGCTGTGGCCTTGGCCGGCTACCGGCGCCAAGACGGGAGCCTTCGCGGCTACAGCCTCCCGTCTCCGACGCGCCCAAGCCTAGCCAAGGCAGCTGCTTTCCTAGGCCATCGTTCTCTGCTAGGGCCGACCAGCTCCCTGGGAGAAGCTGGAACTGCAGCGCGTGTGATCAGTCGGCTGTGGCTGGTGGTCAAGATGCCGCGGGAGGTCGTGCGGTCAAACTTGAAGATGCGGCTCGAGGCAAACTCCACAGGCAAACGCGAGTGATAATTCATTGCTTCATCGACCTCTGTACTAGCTAGCTAGTACTCACCTATCCGCATAGTGAAGTTTGAACTACACGAGCTATCCAGATTCATCTATCCATTCTTCCCTATTTTTCAATCAAAACGAGTGGCAGGGAAAAACCAAAGCCCCAGCCGGTGCAGCGCCCGGAGGCGGGCGGCACTATCCGCCACTGCTTCCATCTTGCCGCCGGCCACGGTCCGAGGCGACGAACCTCACCGCGTCGGAATCCTATCACGCAGAGCATGGGGATAAGGCAAGGGAAAATATATTCAGCAGTTAATTAGAAAGAAAGGTTGTTTTGTTATTAAGTTGTGGGGTCCACCAGGACAGCTGTTCGCTCTTGATTGGCCCTGCAGGATAGTCCGTGCAGGGAACCCAGCAGGAGAGCCCGACCCCTAGCAGGAGATCGAGCAGGAGATCGTGCGGGAGATGGGTTAGCCGATCCTGCAGAATCGGTCACGTACGTGAGGATCGACGGCAGCCATGTTGGGCTGGCGTGGGAGCCAAGTTGGGCTGCCACCGTGGGTTCTAAACAAGGCCTGTTTCAACACCCCCCCGCAGTCGAAGCCTCGCCGTCGGAGATGCAGAGACTGGAGCGAAACTCACGGAACACCGATGGTGGAAGACCCTTGGTCATGACGTCGGTGAACTGCTGTGTCGTGGGGACGTGGAGAACACGGACATGCCCGAGGGCCACCTTCTCGCGGACAAAATGGATGTCGAGCTCGATATGCTTGGTGCGGCGGTGGTGAACGGGGTTGGCGGAGAGGTACACCGCCGAGACATTGTCGCAGTAGACGACCGTGGCCTTGGCGACGCCACAGTGGAGCTCAGTGAGGAGCTGGCGCAGCCACGAGCACTCGGCGACCGCGTTAGCGACGGCGCGGTACTCGGCTTCCGCACTAGAGCGGGAGACGGTGGGTTGCCGCTTAGACGACCACGACACCAGCGAAGGCCCTAGGTAGATGCAGTAGCCAGAGGTGGAGCGGCGCGTGTCGGGGCAGCCGGCCCAGTCGGCGCGGAGTAGGCGACGAGGTCCAGCGAGGAGGAGGCGCCGAGAGTGAGCCCAAGCGACGGTGCCCCACGGATGTACCGTAAGATCCGCTTCACCAGTGTCCAGTGAACGTCGCGCGGGGCATGCATATGCAGACAAACCTGCTGCACCGCGTACTGAAGATCGGGACACGTCAGCGTCAGATACTGCAGGGCGCCGACGATGCTGCGGTAGAAGGAGGCGTCGGTAAAGGGCACGCCATCCTAACCGGAAACCTTGCCCGCGGTGTCGATGGGGGTGGACGCGGGCTTGCAGTTGGTCATGCCGGCGCGGTCCAGCAGCTCGAGGGCGTATTTCTTCTGACATAGGAAGAAGCCATCGGGGCGACGCGTGACCTCGACACCCAGAAAGTAGTGGAGCGCGCCGAGGTCCTTCAGGGCAAACTCGCGCTGAAGAAGGTCGACGAAGCGACGAAGAAGAGCGTCGGTGGAGGCAGCCAGGACGATGTCGTCGACGTACAGAAGGAGGTACGCCATGTCGTTGCCGCGGTGGTAGACGAACAGCGACGCGTCGGACCGGGTGATGACGAAGCCGAGCTGCACCAAGAACGCAGCGATCCGCTGGTACCAGGCACGCGGAGCCTGTTTGAGGCCGTAGAGCGAGCGAGAGAGCAGGCAGACGTCGTCGGGGCAGGCCGGGTCGACGAAGCCGGCCGGCTGCTGGCAGAACACCTGCTCCGTCAAGTGGCCATGCAAGAAGGCGTTGGAGACGTCAAGTTGATGGACGGCCCGGCGGCGCGAGACGGCGAGCTGGAGGACGCAGCGGATAGTGCCCGGCTTCACGACCGGCGCAAAGGTCTCAGTGAAGTCCAGGCCAGCGCGTTGCCAGAAGCCGCGAACGACCCAGCGCGCTTTGTATCTGTCGAGGGAGCCATCAGAACGCAGCTTGAGGCGAAAAACCCACTTACCACTTATCACATGAGCCCGCGCGGGGCGCGGGACGAGCTGCCAGGTGCGGTTCCTCAGGAGCGCGTCATATTCCTCCTGCATGGCGGCGCGCCAGTGAGGGTCCCGAAGCGTCGCGTGAACGGACACCGGGAGCGGCGAAGGAGCGGTCGTGGTAGCAGCGCAGACGTACTCGTCGGAGGAGTACTTCCGGCTAGGGCAATGGACGCCCGCGCGGGCGCGTGTGACGACGCCGGGGCGATCGGGTGGAGCAGCCGGGGTGTCCGGCCGGCCAGGGGAGGCCGAGGCGCTGGGCACAGCAGAGGACGAAGCCTGGTCGAGGGAGCCCACGGCAGCGCGCGTGGTTGGCGAGGAAGCCGGGTCGGAGGAGGCCGGGACGTCGGGAGCATCCGTTGGGGGCAGAGCACCCCGATCGGGTGGCGAAGAGCCACCCAGGCCAGGCGAGGCCCCTGCTGCAGAGGAGCCCGGGTCAGGCGGATCGGCCGCCAGGGCAGCGCGGCGCGGTCCGCGGGTGGCTGGTGAAGACGGACGGGCGCCGCGAGGTGCAGCACGTGCTGCAGGTAGAACGATCAGAGGAGATCGTTGCGGGGAGGAGGGCGCGATCGGTGGCGCTGTAGATGAGCCCGAGACCTGTTTAAACGGAAAGGTAGTTTCATCAAAGCACACATGCTTGGAGATGATCACGCGCCCAGACTCCGGATCGTAACAACGAAAGCCCTTGGTATTAGGAGGGTAGCCGAAAAATATACAAGGAACGGATCGGGGGGCTAGTTTGTGAGGAGAAGTGGCGAGGAGGTTTGGGTAACAGAGACAACCAAAAACTCGGAGCTCGTCGTAGGAAGGTGGGTGACCGAAGAAGAGATGGTGCGGGGTGAAGTTACCACGGGCGCGGCAGGGGCGAACGTTGAGAGTACGCGTAGCCGTGGAGAGGGCCTCGGGCCAGAACCGAAGCGGGACGCCGGCGTGGAGAAGGAGAGCCCGAACACTGTCGTTGAGAGTGCGGAGGACGCGCTCCGCACGCCCATTTTGCTGCGAGGTGTACGGGCAGGTAAGACGGAGGATGGCCCCGTGCATGGAGAGCAGGGAGTGGACGCCGTGGTTGTCAAATTCGCGCCCGTTGTCGGTTTGGAGACCGAGAATGGGACGAGAGAACTGTGTACGGACAAACGCAAAGAAAGCGGTGAGCGTGGCGAGGACGTCCGATTTGCGACGTAGAGGGAAAGTCCATACAAAGTGAGAAAAATCATCAAGGACCACCAAGTAATATTGGAAACCAGAATTGCTAATAATCGGGGAAGACCATACATCACAATGCAATAATTCAAAAGGAAAACTTGAAACATGAGACGGATCTGAAAAGGGGAGGCGAGTGCTCTTGCCCAAACGGCAAGCGGAGCAAGAGTGTTGCGCACTTTTATTACATTGGAAAAAATCACTACGGAGAAGTTGATGCATGGTCGAGGTGCGGGGTGTCCTAGACGCGCATGCCAGAGATCAACACCGGCGGTGAGGGCGACGGGTGCGCGTTGGGAGAGCGACGGCTGCAGCGGGTAAAGATCACCGGGGCTGTTACATCGGAGCAGCACCATCTTGGTCCGCAGGTCCTTGATAGAGAAACCAAAGGCGTCAAATTCAACCGTAACAGGGTTTTGTCGAGTAAGAGCACGAACGGAGACAAGATTAGTAATGAGATGAGGAGAAACAAGGACATCATATAACTTAATTGGGGAGGGAGAGGATGGGAGGGAGAGATCACCGCGGTGTGTGATGGGAAGTGAAGAGCCATCACCCACCACGATGCGAGTAGATGTAGGATAGGGCTGGGAACGAGTAAGAATACCAGGGTGGGAGGCCATGTGGGAAGAGGCCCCTGTGTCCATGAACCACTCGCCGTTGCCGGTGTAGGCCGCAGGCGAAGGAGCCTGCTGCAGGGCCGCCAGGAGCGCGGGGTCGTGGGACGTCGAAGCGCCGGCGGTGTGGCCGAGCCAGGCCGCGGGAGGCGCGGGAGGCCACGCGTTCGGCGGCGGCGTGGGGTAGCCACCAGGATGGGGCGCAGCGATCAGCGCCTGGTGATCGGCGGGGCGCGAGCCGAGGATGCCGAGGTGCGGAGCGCGCGCCGGCGGCATGGCCCAGGCATGAACGACGCCGGTCCAGGGGTTCACCCCCCCGAACCAAGGCGTCGGAGCAGGGCCGGGTGGCGCGGAGGGACGCCCGGCAGGAGCCTGGCCGGCGGAGCGAGGACGCCCGTCGGAGCCCCGCTTCTTCTTGCGGGCGTGGCCGGGCGGTGACGAGCCGGCCGCGGGCGGGGGCGCGGGCGGCGCAGTGCGCGCGGCGAGGGCAGCCTGGGTGCGCTGCAGCGAGGACTGCCGCATCCGCCGCTCCTCGAGGCGAAGGTAGTTGACGGCGCGGGCGAACGTCAGCTCGGTGAGGAGGTTGAGGTTGGAGGCCGCGTTCGCGTAGTCCGGACCGAGCCCCCGGATCAGGTTGGTGAGCATGGTGGCGTCGGAGACCGCGGCGCCCACGTCGCGGAGCTCGTCAGCGAGCACCTTGAGGCGGAGACAGTAGTCGAAGAGCCCCATGCCGTCCTGGGAGAGGCTGTAGAACTCAGTGGTGAGGAGTACCTGGCGCTGCAGCTGGTTGTCGAGGAACAGCTGGCAGATGGAGGTCCAGACGCCGAGTGCCGAGTCGTCGTCGCGGATCACGTGCGAGAGGATCTCGCGGCTGACGGTGCGGTACAGCCACTTGATGATGGTGGCGTCCACGCCCATCCAGTTGGCGTCGTCGTGCATGGCACGAGCGTCAACGGTGCCGTCGACGTGGTCGCGGATCTGGAACTCGCGGAACGTCAGGGAGAAGTAGGTGCGCCAGGTGGAGAAGGAGGGGGTGTGGAGATCCAAGACAATGGGGACGTGGTCCTGGATGTGGATGAGGCGAAGGCTGGCAGCAGAGGCGGGCTCGAGGACGGCAAAGGGGTTGACCTCGCCGGAGAGAGAAGAGCATGGGGAAACCATGGCCAGCGGGAGAACGAGCGGAAGCGTGGATGATCAGCAGTGAAAAACTGATACTCCCTCCTTCCCGATATGTAAGGCGCATTAGAATCTAGCACGAAAATTAGCGTAGGCGTTCGTTACTTCGGCCGCCGTTCACGTCGCTCGTGGGGAGGCTTGCACGATCTCCCCTGACGTCATGTTTGACCGATTCGAATCCCAAAGGAACGACACCTCTGTCCAGCGCGCCGTTGCGGACGCCGTCGTCGTGGCCGTGGTCGTCGCAGGTCCCGGTCTTCCCCGTCGAGCTCCAACTTCCGAGTCGTCCAGATGGGCGTACCAGCTTCGAGTCGGCCTCGTCCTGGTTGCCGTTTCCCATCGCAGTGGGACGACGGCGCACGAGACCGGCCTTGCCGGCGGCAAGCTGCGCGGCACTGCCATTGTCAGCGGCAAGATGGGCAGCAATTCCGTCGCCAGCGCGACCCATAACTGTGCGCCTTATATTATGGAATTGCATGCAATTCCTAATACGCCTTACATATGGGGAAGGAGGGAGTACCATGTAAGAAACGAGAGAGAGAGATTTTCAGCTGCACACTTTATTCAATCTCCATTGGGAGGATTTATACAGGTGCTGCGGTACATGAGTCAACCAACTACGCCCCTAACTAGCAGGAGATCGAGCAGGAGATCGTGCGGGAGATGGGTTAGCCGATCCTGCAGAATCGGTCACGTACGTGAGGATCGACGGCAGCCATGTTGGGCTGGCGTGGGAGTCAAGTTGGGCTGCCACCGTGGGTTCTAAACAAGGCCTGTTTCAACAAGAGGAGCCATCTTCTTCGTCCAGCTCGAAGTCTGCAATCCTGCCATCGATTGAGTAGACTGGCCTTGTCCTCCTCTTGGTTGGGTATCGCTCGACGTCGACACCTGCCTGGATGCATAGCTCCAGGATGGCCGGGAGCCTCGGGACGGTGTACTTCTCCTTGTGCACCACCCTGGGCTTCTCAACGCGATCAAACAGGTGGTAGCAGTATGGGAAGCCGAGGACGTCCCGTACCGTCCCTGGCCGCCACACGTGCAAGGAGTTCCTCGACGCGCTGTTGGGGCCCTCACACGTCCTGATCTCGTGCCCGGCATCACCGATGTGCACCTCCGAGCAGAACCTGATCAGACACTTGCACCGTTACTCATACCACCGTGCTGAATCCACCAGACCATGGCTGCGCAAACGAATTACATTAGCATTGGGGTATGCACGTTTGCTTTTACCTGCATCGCTTCACCGGGGTGACAGCTTCGCTTTTGACAAGGCTGGTGATGCCGCGGAGGAGCCTCTCCCTTGCTCTGTGCACCCGATGCGCAACCTCGACGAGGTGCGGCACGAGAAGGCGGTTGGCAGGCGGGTGCTCCAGCACGCGGCACGGGGCCTCCTGCCGGGCCCGTCTCTCCTCCTTGGCCCTCCGAATGAGGACCTTCATCGGCGTCACATATGGCTTCCTCTCCCACTTCCTCCCGGGCCGGGGTACGTCGGCGTATGGGAACTCTTCCTCCTGTGGCTCCCTGCCGCCGTGCACCCATCGCGTCCATGCTCTGAGAGGACGCAATGGCCTCACCAGCGGTTCAGCTCTCCCACGCACGGCTCGCCGAGCCAATAGCCCAGGCGGTGGCATTTCATCGAACACGTTGTCCTCAGCACAGATGCGCCGCCGGTTCAGATGCCGAGCCAAAAGGCAGGTCCAAGCGAGGGAGCTATGGAAGCTTGGAACGCGACGGCCGGCCTTAGCCTTGGAATAGCAAGAGTGGCCTCCGCGCCGACGGGGAGGGGCGCAGAGGTCCGGGCCGTGAGGGGGACGGACGCCCGCGCGGAAAGACGGCGACTTGACGAGCAACGAACTGGCCGCGCGTGCGTCGGTCGACACACGAGAGCGGATGGCCAGCGCTCGAGTATCGCCGGCGGGGCTCCTACGGGCGGCGACAGGCGGAGGTGCGTGTTGTGAGGGGGTCCGGCGAGCGGCGTGGTGGCACCGTAGCAGTCGGAGCGAGGGGTAATTTGGTCAATGCAACCACCATTTGTTGAGTCCTAGTCATATCCCGTACCCCAGAGTCCAGAAAGATACAGCTTCCTCCTCCTTTCCTCGTCTCATGCTTCCAGACGCTGCTCCCGGGGACGACCCCGTGGCCGCGTCAGCGCCGGCGGCGGCGGTGGCGAAGGTGAGGGTCAAGGTGCTGTTCTTCGCCCGCGCGCGGGATCTGACGGGCGTCGCCGGGAGCACCGCGGGGGAGTGCCTCGGCCGGGTGCTGGCCTCGTTCCCCAACCTGGAGGAGATCCGCCGCTCCATGGTGCTCGCGCTCAACGAGGAGTACGCGCCCGAGTCCGCCCCCGTCGCCGACGGAGACGAGCTCGCCATCATCCCGCCCATCAGCGGCGGCTGACCGAGGCTGAAAAATGAATGAAGAAAAAGAAAGGAAGAAAGAAAGGTCTTCATCTTTCTTCAATACGGAGTACTTGTTTTTTGCTTCCTGATCAATGTGCAAGTTGAATCAATACTATATCATTTGGGATAATAAATTTGTTATGTTTGTTGGCATTTGTGTTCTCAAATCATCAATCATGTTGATGAACAATATTACTTATTTCAATCTGAGAAGATACACAAAGCATGCTCGTGTAGTTGTTGCATGTGACAATATCTCTTATCATCGCCTTGGTACTGGATGTGGTTGACTGACCATGGTTGCTCCAGAAAATGGTCTCAATGTTCACAATACAGTTGATCAAGAGCTAGTGGAACTAAGATAGAAAATCTGACTGAATCGTGTAAAAGGGGAGTGTCTGAAGAAACTAACGGAAGAAGAAGAATTCCCTGAAAGAGCTGCTCTCAGGTCTCAGCTCTTCAAAGGGTAAGATATTTCTTCATTGCTTCCAGTTACAAACTGAAACTTCATCATAACCAAAATGTGAATCGCTGTTATAGATTAAAGACCTAGGACGTTGGTTTCTGCATGAGATAGAAAGCGGGAAGCAACAACAATGGATGGAGGAGACGCTTGCAATTCAGAAGGATGGAATTCAGGAAACAAAAGGACAGCTAGAAGATAATGTTTTCTCTGCTCCATTCAAACAGCAGCGCCTCCAAAGCCAGCCACTTTCAGAATTTTCAAGAGGGAAACACCAGGATTCCTGGCTTTCAGGTAGGCTCGTGCACTGGCATTTGGAACATTGCCCGCCTAATCCCACCAGAAAATCAAATGATGAGTTCGCTTGAACCTTCCATGATGAGCTCGTCGACCACATGCGGTTTGATTCTGTCATTTTCATTCAAATTCAAAGGATTGCACACAGCAAGCTCGTCATCGTCAGACCTACAGCACCACGATGTTAATTTCCTTCAGCATGACATTGCTAATCTGGGCCGTAAAACCTGAGGACGAAATGCAACTCTTGTTTCTGGAATTCCAATCCACTCAACGTTACCATCTGGAAGACGCTGCAATCAATCATCCGTCCCCTGCGTAGGTGTAAAGGGATTCCATCGTGCCCTCTAGCTGTACCATTGTGCAATGGGGCCTCCGAATTGCCGGGAACTCTGCACAATTCAGGTTCCCTGGGCCACTGGCCGTGGATTGAAACGCGATCAAGGACCCTTTTGCCTGGCTTGAGGACTTTTCTTGTTTTCAGATCAGAGTAACGACTTCTTCCCTAACAAGAGGACGATGGCAAGCGCAGCGTAGCTCATCGCTTTGCTGCCGCTGCCGCTTTAGGCCCTGTTCGGAGGTACTCCGCTCCACAGCTCCACTTCCGGAGCTGGTGGAGTTATAGTTGAAATTTGCGGAGCGCCAGTTTACTAGCTCCGCAGCTCTCCGGAGCCGGTGGGATTCCGAACGGCCCCTTACTCTCTTCCTCCAGATTCGTGCTCCGGTACAAGTTGCATTGCGTTGCAGCGCTGCACCTTAGAGCATCTACAACCGGACCTTTCAAACACGCCTCATACGTCCGGGCGGGCTGTTCGGTCAGTGTCCGGTCAAAAAAAGTTGACCTAGACGGACCCCTCAAACGGGTCTCAAACGCCCGGACTGACCGGCACCCCCCATATCCAGCCCAAATATGGGGCGGATATGGGGTGGCCCGGGCACGCCCGGGCGCGTCCGCCTGACAAGCCCGGCCCACCCCGACCCCACCCTGTCCCACTAAAAACCCCCGTCCGGCGAAACCCTAGCTCACTCACTCTCGCTCCGTCCGCTCCTCTCCCCTCTCCGCCCGCTCTTCTCCCCTCGCCGACGAGCATGTCGAGCTCCGGCAGCGCCTCCGGCGACTCCGATCCGGAGTACAAGCTGGCTCTCCGCATCGCCTTGGAGCGGTCCAAGGTGGAGACCGGAGGCAGCTCCGGATCTGGAGCGTCCTCGAAGCCGCCCGCTCCCCGTCGGCGCATTTCGGACGCCGGCGGTGGCCCGACTCGTGCCATGGGCAGCGGCGACCGACGGCCAGCCCAATCCGCGCCGGCGGGGCGGGCTCCCTCCCGCCGTGCCCTCCCTCCGCCCGCCGCTGCTCCCCCTGCGGGGCAGCGGTGGGTGCTTATGCCTGCCCCTCCGGCCCGGTCGCGCACGCCGGAGTCGGAGGCGCGCGCCGCCCGCCGCGAGAGGCAGCGGCGGAGGGAGAGGGAGGCCGCGGAGACGGTCAAGGAGCGGGCGCGGTCTCTGGCGGATATGGATGAGGACGACCTCCTTGCGTGGGTCTGCCGCCGATCGCTCACGACGACGGAGTCGGACGCGAGGAGGCTCCGCCTCAAGAACGCCAAGGCCCTCCGCATCGCCATTGAGGAGTCCGAGCGGCTCGCGGCGGTTACGGCGAAGGAGCGGGCGCAGCTGGCCAAGCTCAAGCGCCGGCAGGACCGGGCGGCGGAGCGGCTGAAGGGCCTCGTCATCGTCTCCGACTCCTCCTCCGACGACGACGACGGCTCCTCCGACGACGACGACGACGACGACCAGCCCCCCGCCGCCGACGGCTACAGCTACGCCGACGACCGCAAGGGGAAAGGTCCGGCCCGCAAGTACTAGTTAGATTTAGCTTAGGTTTAAATTTGTCCGTCGTTTGTATGAACTGGTGGAGCTTTTGTTGCAATGTGATGCTATCTTGTGTCCGCGTTCATATGTCCTGCGTTTGATCGACGTACTTTGATCCACGTTGCATGGGTAATATGGAAATAGGGGGTCGGATATGAGGGAGACGGATGTGGACGAGCGGATTTGAGGCGTGCCCGGTCAGTGCGCGCGAATGCGTCCGGACGCGTGCGCGGGCGTTTGAGGGGCCGGATTTGTCATATCCGGTTGTAGATGCTCTTAGCTGGCCTTTGTATCATGCTGGCTTTTGACTCTTTCAAGGGAGCGGCCGGCCATTCTCTTCCTTTTACGGGAACTGCACTGCCCATTTTTCTATCCTTTTTGGATAGTTCTTGGGGAATGCTTACTGGATGAAGAAGTAAAGTGGTTAGGTTCATGTTACATCACCAGCGCCGGGTCACAGGCTCACTTAGGCCTTGTACAATGCAAGGTGCTTAGGGGGAGGTGCTTAGACAAATAAACCAAGTTTTTTTTAGCACCGGTGCTTATCTTTATATGAGGGGTGCTTAACTAAGCGTCTACCCTACATAAATAGGCACCAGCGCTTCAGAAAACCGATTTATTTGTCTAAGCACCTGCACTAAGCACCTTGCATTGTACAAGGCCTTAGACCTGGGTGTGTTTGGATGCTCGCATCGATTTGGGGATCTTGCGTTTGTTGCCTAAGAACATCCACAGACGGACTTGCAAATCCGAATGTCCGGGTATGCGCCCGTACCTGACCCCTGACAACACCGGATGGCCTCTCATATCTTCTGACAAAAATCCACAACTCTCATATCTAAATGCTTAAATTCATTCAAATTCATGCACGTCCATCATACACATAAATATATAAGATCGTCGAGTAGTTCTACATTCAAACACAGTTCAAACATAAAATTTATTTAAAGTGTACAATTCAAACATTAAACTCCTTGGTTTTCATTATGGGTTCACATATGCTCCACAAGATCATTGAGTACTTGCACGTGCACCTGTTCGTCTCAAAATTCTGATGCATCAATCTAATCTGCATCGTGTTCGGGGATGTCAACTTGGATTCAAGCTGCCCCTTCACTCTCGTACTCGACAATCATATTGTGTAAAATGACACAACATGACATCAGTTGCCCCTTCTTAAACTTGGGATTCTTTAAGACGGGTAGCTCATAAAACAATCTTTGCAAGGTAGGATGGGTACGAATAAATCTATTTTTAAGTTTTAGAACTAGCGCCGAGATAGCTTCCACATAAGATTTAGTTCTTTTCAAAACAGGAGTATCATCGAGAGTCAAATTCCCAACGCAATTGAAAAACTCTTGGATAGTTTCTTTTCCTATAACGTTCCCTTGCCCCAAAACAAAAGTTTTAGAATCCAGATTACCAGAACGTCCAATTTTAGGAGTCCTGCCATCATCCGTTTCTGCCATACCAAAATCACTCATGGTGACAAGCAAACAAGAGATTGGACGAGAAAAAGGCAAACGAAAAAGAGGGCGAATAAAACGGCAAATTAGTGAAGTGGGGGAGAGGAAAACGAGAGGCAAATAGCAAATAATGTAATTGCAAGGAGATGAGATTTGTGATTAGGAACCTGGTAGATGATGATGGAGTCTCCTCGGTGCCTAAGATAGACACGTAGAAGAGACCGCTTCCTCCCCGGCAATGGCGACAGAAATTCCTTTGACGTGGCTGAGACTGCGTCGGTATTTCCCCAAAGAGGAAGGGATGATGCGGCACATCGACGGTAAGTATTTCCCTCAGTTATGAAACCAAGGTTATCGAACCAGGAGGAGGATCACCACCACCCAATAAGCAGCACCTGCACACAAATAACAAATACTTGCAACCCGACGCAAAAGAGAGGTTGTCAATCTCTCTACGGTAAAAAGATAGATTAGGTAGTGATGGATAGGAGAGATAGATCTCTCAAGAGCACAAAATAAAAAAGGCAAATAAAATATGCAGTAATATATTTTTGGGTTTTTGGTTTTGTAGATCTGAAAACAAAGATGCAAAAAGATAGATCGGAAAGCAATATGTTGGAAAAGTAGACCCGGGGGCCGTAGGATTCACTAGTGGCTTCTCTCATGAGTATAGCGCACGGTGGGTGAACACATTACTGTTGGGAAATTGATAGAAAATCTAATAGTCATGACGATATCCAAGGCGATGATCATTATATAGGCATCACGTCCAAGATAAGTAGACCGACTCCTGCCTGCATCTATCACTATTACTCCACACATCGACCGCTATCCAGCATGCATCTAGTGTATTAAGTTCATGGAAAAACGGAGTAATGCAATAAGAACGATGACATGATGTAGACAAGATCTATTCTTGTACGAATAGACCCCATCTTGTTATCCTTAACGGCAACGATACATGCGTGCCTTGCTGCCCCTTCTGTCACTGGGAAAGGACACCGCAAGATCGAACCCATCACAAAGCACCTCTTCCCATGGCAAGAAAAATCGATCTAGTCGGTGATACGTCTCCAACGTATCTATAATTTTTGATTGTTCCATGCTATTATATTATCTGTTTTGGATGTTTTATATGCATTAATATGCTATTTTATATTATTTTTGGGACTAACCTATTAATCTAGAGCCTAGTGTCAGTTTCTGTTTTTTCCTTGTTTTTGAGTATTGCAGATAAGGAATATTAAACGGAGTCCAAACGGAATAAAATCTTCGGAATAATTTTTCTTGGACCAGAAGAAAGCCAACAGACTTGGAGATGAAGGCAGGAGAGCCGCCGTGTGGCGACAAGCCACAGGGGCGCGCCCTAGGTGGGGGGGGGGCGCCCCCCTGGCTTGTGGCCCCACGACAGCCCTCCTAACCTTATTCTTCGGCCTATAAATTCCCAAATATTCCCTGGATACTAAAGAGAGCCAAAAAAATACTTTTCCGCCGCCGGAAGACTCTGTTCCCGTGAGATCTAATCTTGGAGCCTTTTCCGGTAATCTGCCGGAGGGGGAATCGATCACGGAGGGCATCTACATCAACTCCATTGCCCCTCCGATGATGCGTGAGTAGTTTACCACAGACCTTCGGGTCCATAGCTAGTAGCTAGATGGCTTCTTCTCTCTCTTTGTTCTTCAATACCATGTTCTTCATGATCTTCATGGAGATCTATCCAATGTAATACTCTTTTGCGGTGTGTTTGTCGAGATCCGATGAATTGTGGGTTTATGATCAGCTTATCTATGAATATTATTTGGATCTTCTCTGAATTCTTATATGCATGATTTCATATCTTTGCAAGTCTCTTCGAGTTATTGGTTTGGTTTGGCCAACTAGATTGCTAATTCTTGCAATGGGAGAAGTGCTTAGTTTTGGGTTCAATCTTGCGGTGTCCTCACCCAGTGACAAAATAGGGGTAGCAAGGCACGTATTGTATTGTTGCCATCGAGGATAAAAAGATGGGGTTTTCATCATATTGCTTGAGTTTATCCCTCTACATCATGTCATCTTACCTAATGTGTTACTCTGTTCTTCATGAACTTAATACTCTAGATGCAGGCAGGAGTCGGTCGATGTGTGGAGTAATAGTAGTAGATGCAGAATCGTTTCGGTCTACTTGACACAGAAGTGATGCCTATATGCATAATCATTGCCTTGGATATCTTCATAATTATTCGCTCTTCTATCAATTGCTCGACAGTAATTTGTTCACCCACCGTATTGTTTTCCTTCATGAGAGAAGCCTCTAGTGAAACCTATGGCCCCCGGGTCTATTTTCCATATTATACTTTCAGATCTAAAACCAAAAATACCAAAAATACCTCGTTGCCTTATTATTACTTTTGTTTTACTTTCCGTTCAAGCAATCTATTCTATCTATCTCTATCAGATCTCATCCTTGCAAGTAACCGTGAAGGGATTGACAACCCCTTTATAGCGTTGGGTGCAAGTGTTTGATTATTTGTGTAGGTACACCTATTGGGGACTTGCTTGTATCTCCTACTGGATTTATACCTTGGTTCTCAACAACTGAGGGAAATAATTATCTACTTTGCTGCATCACCCTTTCCTCTTCAAGGGAAAACCAACGCATGCTCAAGAAGTAGCAAGAAGGATTTCTGGCGCCGTTGCCGGGGAGATACATAGTAAGTCAGGACAAGAACTTTCCCGTCAACTTGCCGATTTCTGGCGCCGTTGCCGGGGAGATCTACATCAAGCCTACCAAGTACCCATCACAATCTCATCTCTTGCATTTACATTATTTGCCATTTGCCTCTCGTTTTCCTCTCCCCCACTTCTAAAACGATTTTTAGAAAATACCAAAAAGATTTGCCTTTTTCTTTTTTCGTCCTCTTTTTCGTTTGCCTCTTTCCTACCAGATCTCTTACTTGTTTCTATGGCTAGCGTTACTACTTCCCCTTTGTCACCAGATTTTGAAGTTCTATACTTCAAACAAAAACAAGGGGAAAATTTGAAAGATGCCTGGTATAGGCTAATGGAATCCTATCGTATCTCCAACCTAAAAGGAGATGCAAAGGTTTTGCTTAGAAATTTTTACATTGGATTGGCTTTGCATCATAGAGAGCTCTTAGATTTCGCCTCAAAAGGGAATTTTATTGAACTAGATACGAACGCTGCCTATGAAGTTTTGGAAGGGATTTTGGGGGTTCCTCCACTAAAAAAGGGGTTTGTTTTCTCAGAAGAGGGAGTTTAAATTCTCGACAAATTGAGTGACTTACATAAGCACTTGGTCGAGTTACAACAATATCACGAACCCCTTAAACATATTAGTGGGAACCTCAATCGCTTGAATATTTTGATTACCCTTTGCAATAAGCGTTTGGATATTTTGGATATTAAGATGGTTTCTTCTCCTCCAAACCCGGGGAAGAGGAAAGAGCCCCCCGGATTTGAGAAGGCCCTCACAAAAGTTACCAAAGATGACAATACCTAGATCTATTGCGTTATGCCTAGCTAGGGGTGTTAAACAACAGCGCTTATTGGGAGGCAACCCAATTTTATTTTTATGCTTTTGTTTTTGCTTCTGTTTTTGAGTGTTTGCACACATTATTACCTCTGTAGTAATTGTGTTTTCTTGTTTAAATTAGTGTTTGAGCCAAGTAAGACCTTTGGGATGGTCTACGGTGTTTGTGATTTCATTTTGCTGAAAAACAGAAACTTTTGCTCTCAGTCCAGGAATTTTGTAAATTCACTGGAACGTGCTTTTGATCTGAAATTTTTACACAAGATTGATATACAAATTTCCCTGATTGTCCTAATTTTGCAGAATTTTTTGAGTTACAGAAGTATTCGAAGTCTATAGATTGCTACAGACTGTTTTGTTTTAGACAGATTCTGTTTTCTTTGTGTTGTTTGCTTATTTTGATGAATATATGGGTTGTATCGGGGGGTATGAACCATGGAGAAGTTGGAATACAGTAAATATTACACCAATATAAATAAAGAATGAGTTCACAATAGTACCTAAAGTGGTGATTTATTTTTCTTATACTAACGGATCTCATGAGTTTTCTGTTGAGTTTTGTGTTGTGAAGTTTTCAAGTTTTGGGTAAAGATTTGATGGACTATGGAATAAGGAGTGGCAAGAGCCTAAGCTTGGGGATGCCCAAGGCACCCCAAGCCATATTCAAGGATACCAAAAAGCCTAAGATTGGGGATGCCCCGGAAGGCATCCCCTCTTTCGTCTTCAATCCATCGGTAAATTTACTTGAGGCTATATTTTTATTCACCACATGATATGTGTTTTGCTTGGAGCGTCTTGTATGATAGAGTCTTTGCTTTTTAGTTTGCCACAATCATCCTTGCTGCACACATCTTTTTGAGAGAGACACTCTGAATCATGAATTTATTAGAATACTCTATGTGCTTCACTTATATCTTTTGAGCTAGGCAATGTTGCTCTAGTGCTTCACTTATATCTTTTTAGAGCACGGTGGTGTTTCATTTTATAGAAATTATTGAACTCTCGTACCTCACTTATATTATTTTGAGAGTCTTTAAAACAGCATGGTAATTGGTTTAGGTTATGAATTTAGTCCTAATATAATGGGCATCCAAGAGGGATATAATAAAACTTTCATATTAAGTGCATTGAATACTATGAGAAGTTTGATTCCTTGCATATAGTTTTGAGATATGAAGATAGTAATATGAGAGTCATGATAGTGAGTAATTGTGAATTGGAAGAAATACTTGTGTTAAAGTTTGTGATTCCCGTAGCATGCATGTATGGTGAACCGTTATGTAACGAAGTCGGAGCATGATTTGTTTAATGATTGTCAACCTTTGTGTGACGGTCGGGAGCGCGCGATGGTTAACTCCTACCAACCTATCCCCTAGGAGCATGCGTCTAATGCTTTGTTTGATAACTAATAGACTTTTGCAATAAGTATGTGAGTTCTTTATGACTAATGTTGAGTCCATGGATTATACGCACTCTCACCCTTCCACCTTTGCTAGCCTCTCTAGTACCGCGCAACTTTCGCCGGTGCATCAAACCCACCTTCCTCAAAACAGTCACCATACCTACCTATTATGGCATTTCCATAGCCATTCCGAGATATATTGCCATGCAACTTCCACCGTTCCGTTTTTCATGACATGCACCATCACTTTCATATTGCATATAGAGTCATATTTTGTCATAGGTATCGAGTTGTAATTTTTGAGTTGTAAGTAAATAAAAGTGTGATGATTTTCATTATTAGAGCATTGTCCCATGATAGAAAAGGATGATGGAAGCTATGAATCCCTCACAAGTTGGGAAGAGTCTCCGGACTTTACAAATAATAAAAGAGGCCAGCGAAGCCCCAAAAAAAAGAGGCCAAAGATGCCCGCCAAAAAAAAGAGAAGAAAAAAAATGAGAGAAAGAGAGAAGGGACAATTGCTACTATCTTTTTCCACACTTGTGCTTCAAAGTAGCACCATGATCTTCATGATAGAGAGTCTCCTATTTTGTCACTTTCATATAACTAGTGGAATTTTTCATCATATGCACAACCACTTAGTTTTCTTTTTGAGCTTTCATACACTTATAGCTCTAGTGCATCCGTTGCATGGCAATCCCTACTCACTCACATCGATATCTATTGATGGGCATCTCCATAGCCCGTTGATACGCCTAGTTGATGTGAGACTATCTTATCCTTTTTCCTTGCAACCTCCACCATATTCTATTCCACCTATAGTGCTATATCCATGGCTCACGCTCATGTATTGCGTGAGAGTTGAAAAGGTTTGAGAACATAAAAAGTGTGAAACAATTGCTTGACTTGTCATCGGGGTTGTGCATGATTTAGATACTTTGTGTGGGGAAGATGGAGCATAGCCAGACCATATGATTTTGTAGGGATAACTTTCTAAGGCCATGTTATTTCGAAAGGACACAATTGCCTTGTTGGTATGCTCGAAGTATTACTGTTTTTATGTCAATATTAGACTATTGTTTAGAATCTTATGGATCTGAATATTCATGCCACAATAAAGAATATTACATGGATAAATATGTTAGGTAGCATTCCACATCAAAAATTCTGTTTTTACCATTTACCTACTCGAGGACGAGCAGGAATTAAGCTTGGGGATGCTTGATACGTCTCCAACGCATCTATAATTTTTGATTGTTCCATGCTATTAAATTATCTGTTTTGGATGTTTTATATGCATTAATATGCTATTTTATATTATTTTTGGGACTAACCTATTAATCTAGAGCCTAGTGCCAGTTTCTGTTTTTTCCTTGTTTTTGAGTATTGCAGATAAGGAATATTAAACGGAGTCCAAACGGAATAAAATCTTCGGAATAATTTTTCTTGGACCAGAAGAAAGCCAACAGACTTGGAGATGAAGGCAGGAGAGCCGCCGTGTGGCGACAAGCCACAGGGGCGCGCCCCCCTGGCTTGTGGCCCCACGGCAGCCCTCCTAACCCTATTCTTCGGCCTATAAATTCCCAAATATTCCCTGGATACTAAAGAGAGCCAAAAAAAATACTTTTCTGCCACCGGAAGCCTCTGTTCCCGTGAGATCCAATCTTGGAGCCTTTTCCGGTAATCTGCCGGAGGGGGAATCGATCACGGAGGGCATCTACATCAACTCCATTGCCCCTCCGATGATGCGTGAGTAGTTTACCACAGACCTTCGGGTCCATAGCTAGTAGCTAGATGGCTTCTTCTCTCTCTTTGTTCTTCAATACCATGTTCTTCATGATCTTCATGGAGATCTATCCGATGTAATACTCTTTTGCGGTGTGTTTGTCGAGATCTGATGAATTGTGGGTTTATGATCAGCTTATCTATGAATATTATTTGAATCTTCTCTGAATTCTTATATGCATGATTGCATATCTTTGCAAGTCTCTTCGAGTTATTGGTTTCGTTTGGCCAACTAGATTGGTAATTCTTGCAATGGGAGAAGTGCTTAGTTTTGGGTTCAATCTTGCGGTGTCCTCACCCAGTGACAAAGTAGGGGTAGCAAGGCACGTATTGTATTGTTGCCATCGAGGATAAAAAGATGGGGTTTTCATCATATTGCTTGAGTTTATCCCTCTACATCATGTCATCTTACCTAATGCGTTACTCTGTTCTTCATGAACTTAATACTCTAGATGCAGGCAGGAGTCGGTCGATGTGTGGAGTAATAGTAGTAGATGCATAATCGTTTCGGTCTACTTGACACGGACGTGATGCCTATATGCATAATCATTGCCTTGGATATCTTCATAATTATTCGCTCTTCTATCAATTGCTCGACAGTAATTTGTTCACCCACCGTATTATTTTCCTTCACGAGAGAAGCCTCTAGTGAAACCTATGGCCCCCGGGTCTATTTTCCATATTATACTTTCAGATCTAAAACCAAAAATACCAAAAATACCTCACTACCTTATTATTACTTTTGTTTTACTTTCCGTTCAAGCAATTTATTCTATCTATCTCTATCAGATCTCATCCTTGCAAGTAACCGTGAAGGGATTGACAACCCCTTTATAGCGTTGGGTGCAAGTGTTTGATTATTTGTGTAGGTACACCTATTGGGGACTTGCTTGTATCTCCTACTGGATTGATACCTTGGTTCTCAACAACTGAGGGAAATACTTATCTACTTTGCTGCATCACCCTTTCCTCTTCAAGGGAAAACCAACGCATGCTCAAGAAGTAGCAGTCGGCCTAACTAAACCAAATATTCGAAGAAGAAATACGAGGCTATAAGTAATCATGCATATAAGAGATCAAAGAAGACTCAAATAATATTCATGGATAGAAATTGATCATGAACTCAAAATTCATCGGATCCCAACAAACACACCTGTAAGAGCACATTTATCCATGTATGGTTTTGGTAATTGATGACAATCCCTATGGACTAATGGTTGCCTTGAGTTATATTCGAAGGATTTGTCCGTAGGTACTTCTTGAAGTCCATCTGTTGGTTTCAAGGAGTTTATATGGTGACCAAGGTGGTATTCAAGGTTTTATCCAAAGATTGGTCAGAGAGAAGAGAAGACACAAGGTTGATCAAGATTAAAGCAAAGAATGATTCAAGTTGATCAACACACAAAGCGTAGAAGATGTACCAACTGGGATCAAGTGATCCCATGGTATGGTAAGCATTGTCCATTACGCTTTGTGTACTAACCCGTAGTTTACGTGAGAGTTCGTTGTGGGGTTAGGTATATTTCCATGGGCTTGCGTCAAGAGGAAGATCTCATACAACCCATGGAGGATGACATCAAGTGGTGATCGTCATCAAGGTTGCGGTGTGCAAGTTCAAGTGAAGCATCACGGAGAGATCATGCTTGAAGCTTGCCGTCCATTGTTGTGACAATGGACTTGTGAAGATGTGCCAAAGAGTGGCTCACCCATAGTGGAGTATGGGGGAGCAATCAACTAGTCTTCATCGAGCCAACGCAATCAAGAAAGGTGGTCCATCTTGAGAAGGACAAGATCGTCATCATCTAGCTCAAGTGGACTATGCGCAAGGCAAATGTTTGACCTTGATAGGGTTTTCTATTTTACCGGTCTCATGGTGGTAGTTGGGAGACCGGGTTATAGGATCGATAGCCGTACTATCAAGGGGGGCTCTCAAGTGAGTAGCTTGATCGTATCGTTCGTTGAGAGCTCAAACCATTGCATTCTTGGCATCATCATCTTTCTTGGTTCTTGGTTGGCTTTTTCTCGTTGTGGGTTTTAGAGCTTATGGCCATCTTCATGACAAGCTCAAGTTCATCGAAAACGGAGTCCATATGCATCTTCTATGATGTTTTCGATGTTGGAGTTTTTGCCGGTTCTTCATTGATAGAGGTTTCACATATCTATACCATTGGCATTTTCATACTGCCTCTTCTTAGGATAACCAGTCGCTGTTTGGATAGTGCTTGTCATGTGCTATCCAACAAACTTGAGTTTGCTCAATTCGGCGCTCGTATGTGAAAGTTATTCTTCTGGCATTTTGGGATTATGTGAGTGGAAGTACCGCTCCCTCCAGAGCGGTACTACCGCTTTGTTGTTACAGGACAGGTATAAGCGGAAGTACCGCTCCCCTGAGCGGTACAACCGCTTTGTTGTTCCAGGACAGGTATAAGCGGAAGTACCGCTCCCCTGAGCGGTACTACCGCTTGTGTGCGGGTTGTGGGGGTAACGGTTGGATTTTCCCCCACCTATAAAAGGGGGTCTTCTTCCCCATTGCTCCTTAACTCTTGAGCTCATGTTCTTCCCCCATTGTTGACCTTCTTTGAGCTTGCTAACTCTCAATCCCTCCAATGATTCTTGCTAGTTCTTGAGGGAAAAGAGAGAGGAGATCTAGATCCACATTTTCACCAATCACTTTCTCCTCTTTGTGAGGGGAACCCCTTGGATCTTGATCTTGGAGTTCTTCGTGTTCTTCTTCGTTCTTCCTCTCATTTCCTCCATAACATTTGTTGTTGTGGTGGGATTTGGGAGAGAAGGACTTGGGCACTCCGTGTGCCCTTGCTATTGCATTTGGTGCATAGGTTTGAGTTCTCCACGGTGATACGTGGAAGTGAGAAGTTGAGAAACTTATTACTCTTGGGTGTTTGAGCACCCTAGAGCTTGTTCCTCTTGGGTGCTTTGGCGCCCTAGATGGTTGGTGGTGCCTCGGAGCTCAATAATTGTGGTGTAAAGCTCCGGGCAAGCGTCGGGGTCTCCAATTAGGTTGTGGAGATTGCCCCGAGCATTTGAGGTCACCTCGGAGCCACAATCCATTGTGGTGAAGCTTCGTGGTGTTGTTGGGAGCCTCCAATTAAGTTGTGGAGTTTGCCCCAACCTTGTTTGTACGGGTTCGGTGACCGCCCTCAAGGGTCCCTTAGTGGAATCACGGCATCTTGCATTGTGCGAGGGCGTGAGGAGATTACGGTGGCCTTAGTGGCATCTTGGGGAGCATTGTGCCTCCACACCGCTCCGAACGGAGATTAGCATCCGCAAGGGTGTGAACTTCGGGATACATCGTCGTCCCCGCGTGCCTCGGTTATCTCTTACCCGAGCCCTTTACTTATGCACTTTACTTTGTGATAGCCATATTGTTTCATGCTTTATATCTTGCTATCACTTAGTTGTTTATCTTGCTTAGCATAAGTTGTTGGTGCACATAGGTGAGCCTAGTTGTTTTAGGTTTTGTGCTTGACATATTAAACGTTAGTTTTATTCCGCATTTGTTTAAGCCTAAACCGTAATTATTTTAAAGCGCCTATTCACCCCCCCCCCTCTAGGCGACATCCACGTCCTTTCAACACCGCAAAAGTTTACATCAAATAGATCTCCAAGAGACCATTGTATTGAGAATCATAAGAGAGAGAGAGGAAGCCATCTAGCTACTGCCTACGGACCCGTAGGTCTATGGTGGACTACTCACGCATCATCGGAGAGGCACCTATGAAGAAGATGAACCCCTCTGTGATGGTGTTTAGATTGGATCTCGAGGTTCTGGAACTTGCGGCGGCTGGAATTGTGTTTCGTTGACTCCCCTAGGGTTTTCCGAATATTTGAGAATTTATAGGCATCAGAGGCGGTGCAGAGGGGCCCCGTGGAGGGCACAACCCATCAGGGCGCTCCAGGGGGGCCCTGGCGCGCCCTGGTGGGTTGTGCTCTCCACAGCCCACCTTCCTGGCTCTTTTTTGGCCCACTCGGTGTCTTCTGGTCTAGAAAAAATCTCCAAAAAGTTTCGTCGCGATTGGACTCTGTTTGGTACTGATATTCTGCGAAGTAAAAAACAAGCAAAAACAGCAACTGACACTTTGGCACTATGTCAATAGGTTAGTCCCAAAAAATGATATAAAGTTCTTATAAAATGATTGTAAAACATCCAAGAATGATAATATAACAGCATGGAACAAGCAAAAATTATAGATACGTTGGAGACGTATCACCGACGCGTGGCACCCTCTCGCCAAAAGGACACTCAAAAGTGGCGAATCATCGAGAGGCCATGTCGTTAACGGTTATTCGGATCTAGAACCTGCATCCGTTAGCTTAATGGTGATGAGTTACGAAGGCTGCCACATGGTGGTGGTGTCCCAGTTGAGTCGGTCACCTTTGACAAAACCACCTCCGTGATGAAAAAGCGACTATTGTCATGGAACATAGCTACGACAACACATGTATGACTATCTTTATATTGTCATAAAAACGTCACCGATGTTCAAGGATGGCAAAAAAGTAATCTACTATGACAAATGGTGTCATCACATTTTGTTTTTTTCTGTAGTGGGTGGGCACGGGGCTAGAGGTTGCCCCGGGGTGGGGAACATGGGGGTTTACCACCGTTTCTTTCGGTCGTCGGTGGCTGCAGGCTTGGTGCGGAGGCAGGCTTGAGGACATGGACGTCGGGGCGGCGGCTTTGAATGGCCGCCTACATGGATTGTGGCGAGCGGTGTTGTGGTAGGTATGATAGTGTGCTTCGACCATTATGACAAGTGGTCCTAGCGAAGTTGTCACCGCTTGTGATGGCCAAGCCATGATTAGGGTCTGGAGTCCTCGTCCGTCGTGGTGGGCCCATTGTGTTGCTCCCGTGGCATGGATTATGGGCGGGTCCGAGAGATAGCTTTGCACCTTGCGTTAGCAAAGTCAATGCCTGTGAGTGGCACATACCTCTTAGGGTGTCGTCTTGTCTCTATCCCTCTCCTCTAACACTCAGGGTGAAAACCTTTGTCCGACTCAGTAGACATGACATCGATGCTTTGCATCCGGACTCTCTTGGGGGCGTCGTCAATGAGTGCGGGTGTTCTCAGTCACAACAGTGTGTCTTATGTGCTTCTTCGAGGTGAATCGTTGGAGGCATTTACTAGGGGCGCGTTTTTTAGCCCACATACACCCCAACCAGGCTGAGTTGGGCCAAGAAAAACGTGTTTGGTTGCATACGGGGTGGGTTGGCTCGCATGGGAACAAAACTTAAAGCAGCCCAGAGCATGCCTCGCTGGAAACCCTCAAATCAGCAGTTTCTAGCGAGCGGGGCTGAGCGCAGCGCAAAGTAGAGATGACGTGTTGGCGGCGGTGCAAGGGGAAATCGAGTTGACATGGCGAAAGATGGAAATTGGGTGCGGCAGGACGGCGCCAACTCTAGCCTCACCCCCCCCCCCCCCCCCCCCCCACACACACACACATTTACTCGATCACCACTAGCTCTAGGACAAGCACTCCCTCTGTTCTTAGCACCGGCGACGACTCAGATCCGCACAAGCAACGGAGGCGGCGGACGCGGCAGCAGCACTCTCTGGCAGCAAGATTAGTTGGAGATAGGTACAAATATGTCACGTTCAACAAGGATGAACCGTAATTTATTTCGTAGCTAGGAGTGAAACTATGTTCAGATCATGTGTGGTAAGGTCACCACTAGTGAGAAGTGGTGAGAGCACCTTATGCAGGTTGCACCAAACACTGTGTCATATGTGCGCCTAACGCAACGCAGCCAACCAAACGGCGGGTCAAAATTAGTTTCCTCATGCAGTCAACCTAAATACGGGCAACCAAACTATGTGCAGATGATGTTTTTTTGTCTCCTTTTTCAGTCGGGCCCATCAGAGAAGTACATGCAATGCAGACAAAACCGATGCAACTAACCAAACACGCCCTAGTGCTCTTTTGTGCTTTGTTAGCGTGCGGAGTTGTTTTGTCGTTTTCTTCCTCTATGATCAACCTCCAAAGATTTACTCGGTACCAAGTATCATTCAGCCATGTGACTATGTTTATAAACCGAGGCGGAAGCATGTCTTCAGAGGTACTACACTTTGAAGGAAAACTCATATCCACTCAAATTCCTTGGTAGAATCATTTGTGATCTCTCTGCTATCAAACGCTCTCCCATCTAAAATTCTTGTACTAGTATTATGTACGTCCCATAATGTAGTGTATATGATTTTTTTAAATGTTACTAGTCAAAGAGTCCCTGAACGGAGGGAGTATATTTTGACAAATCTTACTGGTCAAAGAGTCCCTGGACTCCGTGCCGTGACAGCTGCAGGAAGTACGCACAGCCTCATAGCCGTTCTTTTTCTTTAGAGGCGTTCTTCATTACTGTGCTTACTGTGTCGAGCAAACACAGTGTCGATGCCGAAGCAGTGTTGGGGTCACAAAGGGAGTGAGATTTCCGTAATCAGGAAAGGAGGACCGGCGCGCTAACCAGAAGGGGGCGTTGATCAGTTGGCTGCGTACACTAGTACTACGAAGGAACGGTCGTAAATACATGGCGTACTCCTGTAGTCCCGTCGCTGTCTCTGTGTTTGTGCTGGTGCTCACTGTCCTGTCCTGGAGGATTGATTGATGGCGGCTTAAGCTTTGGTGGAGCCCGGACAGGGCAAAAGCCAAAGCAAAGAATCCTTGGAAGCGAGGAAAAAGCTAGGCGGCCGTGCTAAGAAAGATCGAGTGCAGCAAAAGAGTGTGTAACATGCAAGGGAGAATCCACTGAATTTACCAAGAAGCAACAGAAATGGACATCACACTCGGCCTACAGTACAGACCAAGCAGATAGATTATCATGGAGGAGCAATTTTTTTGTAATTTCGTCTATACTTTCTGTTGCAGGAGTATTTGAAAATGTAGTACTCCATTATTATCTTATCTGGTTAAGTGACCATTGATGAAACAATGATGCTTAATGCAGAGTGTGCAGAAAACAGAGTGGAGAAAGAAGCGCGAAAGAATTGGATAAGCTCAGAGACAAACAATAAAGCGGAAAAGGCGCCCGGCCGGCGCAACCAACTACCACTGCACTCCATTGGACTGCCCCCGTGCTCCTCCCTCATTCATCACCCTCCTCGCCGCTTTCCAGAGCCACCTTCCTCACTCACTCACTCACTCACCTCCGCTCCCCCCTTTATAACTCGCCTGTACTCCACCACCTCACAGCCCACAGCTCACGACGCACCCACCGGCGCTGCTTCAACGCCCCGGCGCAGCCAGCCAGCCAGAGAGCAAGGGACAGCAGCACCATGGAGGGGAAGGAGGAGGACGTGCGGCTGGGCGCCAACCGGTACTCGGAGCGGCAGCCCATCGGGACGGCGGCGCAGGGCGGCGGGGACGACAAGGACTACAAGGAACCCCCGCCGGCGCCGCTCTTCGAGCCCGGGGAGCTCAAGTCCTGGTCCTTCTACCGCGCCGGCATCGCCGAGTTCATCGCCACCTTCCTCTTCCTCTACGTCACCGTGCTCACCGTCATGGGCGTCTCCAGGGCCCCCTCCAAGTGCGCCACCGTCGGCGTCCAGGGCATCGCCTGGTCCTTCGGCGGCATGATCTTCGCGCTCGTCTACTGCACCGCCGGAATCTCAGGTCTGTCTCCGTCCAGATTCCTTCTCTCTTCTTGGCTTGCTACTACTAGTAGCTCACTGTTGCTTCACGACCGAAGCAGCTGCCAGTTAGCACTGTACCTTTTTGTTGCTATTGTACGCAACGCATCGCATATAGAGAGTTTTGTCTTCCAAAGTGAAATGGGTTGCGTGTCGAACGTATAATTATCTCTTCTTTTGTTCACTTTATTTAAACAGTTGTATAAACATTTTTTAAAATCATGGAGTTCCACAATGAATTTAAAGTCGAGCATATATATGATCTGTTCTTTAAAAATACAAAAAACGAAATCGAAAGTAACAACAAAAGAGAGAGAATTTAGGTTCAGCGCGCGACCATGTGCACAAAATCTGGGTCTTTGTCTTGTTGTGATTTATTAGACGTTTCATCGGCACACTGTACTGCTGCAGTATGTAAACCTAGTTCTCTTTTCTTTTGCAAAGGCACGATTCACAAGTGAAGGATAAAGCTCTTCTTTTTTTAGATGCAGCGCTTCTGTAACGTCCAACTCTAAGATATTCAAACCTCAAAAGGCGCACATGAAAAACATCATTTTAATCAGTTGATACTGATTCTGTTTCACTTGTACAGTAGGTGAGAAATATGCAGTGATATTTCAAAAAATTCAGTTTGCTTAAACTTCGGTACGGGACATGCATCAATCAATTAATAGTCACTAAATCTCTTTTATTGTCAAATTGTACAATGTCTCTCAGTAAATAACTGCGCCAGTAAATTCTGTGGTCCAATTCTCAGTACTGCTACCGGAATATCAGATTCTGGCTGGTTAATCTCAAAATATCAGGACAATACTAATCTTTATTATTTGCTAAATTGACAGGAGGACACATCAACCCGGCAGTGACTTTTGGGCTGTTCTTGGCCAGGAAGCTGTCCCTGACCAGGGCCATCTTCTACATAATCATGCAATGCCTAGGGGCCATCTGTGGAGCTGGAGTGGTGAAGGGCTTCCAGCAGGGTCTGTACATGGGCAACGGTGGCGGCGCCAATGTAGTTGCCAGTGGCTACACCAAGGGCGATGGCCTTGGTGCCGAGATCATTGGCACCTTCGTCCTGGTCTACACCGTCTTCTCGGCAACTGATGCCAAGAGAAATGCCAGAGACTCCCATGTTCCTGTAAGTACTCTACACTCTTACTCCACCAGTTCTGTTTGATATGTGATGCTACATGCTAGTAATGCCTTGGTTGTTAGTTGGGTTTGGGTTGTTTGAACCGAATAGCAATGCAATCCTATCATTATTGTTAGTTGCCCCAACATCCTCCGGTGGCATTCTTGTTCTAGTGAACTGATGTGCTTGTAACTTACATTCTCCGGTTGTTCATCTTGCTTGCTCCAGTGAATTGTGTGTCTAGTCATCCCCTTATGATTTTGCTATGTATATTTTGTACATATATCATAACATCTTTCCATCCCTTGTTTGTGAAAACGGATCCTTGCCCCGCTGCCGATTGGGTTCGCGGTGTTCCTGGTCCACCTGGCCACCATCCCCATCACTGGCACCGGCATCAACCCAGCTAGGAGCCTTGGGGCTGCCATCATCTACAACAGGGACCATGCCTGGAATGACCATGTGAGTGAAACCCCACTCTCACCTACTTGCCTTTTTCAGCAAATTGCTCCACTAATAATCAAACTGCTTCCAGACGAATATATATCAGATGTGATCAGTACCTCCAGATATGATGCTAACATAGTGGGGCATATTAGTTGATATAGTTAGTGCGCAGTTTTGTTATGTCCTCTGGTCTGGGGAGTCTGAAGTCTGAACTGATGAGGTGTTGTATGTTAACCAACCACAAACTAATCATAGAATTAACAGCTCGAATGGCGCTAACATAGTGCCGCATTGTCGATAGGCGTTTAATACTGATTTGTGTGACAACTGAGCCGTTTGGGTGTATGTAGCTGAAAACACCCAATTTATGTATGTGAGCATATCAGCCTGTTTTCTCAGGCAGTCGTGCCTAACCTATCATCAGTACTGAGGCGGGAACAGAGGCCATACCATGAAAACTTCATCCCTAACCTAGTTTCATTTTGCAGTGGATCTTCTGGGTGGGCCCCTTCGTCGGCGCCGCCCTGGCGGCCGTCTACCACCAGGTGATCATCAGAGCAATCCCGTTCAACAAGAGCAGGTCCTAGGCCGCCCCGGCTACCGAAAGCCGATCGCGAATAACGAGCTTCTTTGTGACGTCTTGTTTCGAGCCGAGCGCCTAGTATCGCAATCCGCCCGCCGTCGATTCTCCATCCCTGGCTCCTACCTGAATCCAGACTCGCGTGTGTGTGTAATTCAGTGTGACAGTTGTGTGCGCTCTTGTTGTGGAGGATTTAAGTTATAATTTAAGGTTGCTCTAGTTTCCATTTAGCTGCTCCCCGTTGTTGCATTTGGAATGTTAACAAGAGTACTGATGAGATTGTCCTGGATGTTAGCCGACCTTTTACAAACTAAAGCAGGGAAAACAGAAATTACTGATGATCGTAACTGACAGAAAACAGTAAGCAAAAATGGTTGAGGTTTTCGCTGTGAAACCTATGGCCATTGGGAACAGATGATGAGAGACCAGCAGGCCAGTTTGCGGATTGGAGAAGTTTTCGCCATTTTCATTTGAATCTGCAAGGACCGGACCGCGACGAACGGTAGGTAGTGGTGGTTGTTGGAGCTGGTTGCTTTGGTGGATTGTGGGGACAAGTATATGAAGATGGAGATGAGGATGATTGATTGATGGCACACGGTGTAAAGGCCAATAGTGCGCGCTCAACCTCTACGCCACGGCACATGGGTTGTCTCTGTCCGTGGAATGTCTGAATTCCGAAGGCGCCAAAGCACACTTTCGGCAGCCAAGGTCTAGCGCGTACAACATCCCCACTCACCCCCTCGCTTTGCGCCACCTCAGACTCATCTCAGCCGTTCGATGCCGATCCAATGACAACTTACCGCAGCAATCTTACGGTGCATGTTCTCTGAAGGAACAGGTAGCGCACACCTTCGTCAGTCTTCATGCAACTGCAGAGTCCTTCGTTCCCCCTCTTTCTCTTTCTTTTAAAAAAATCCAGAATATCGTGTGCAGGATCAGCTTCAGTTTCAGTAGAAATACTGCCACAAAGTTGAGAAAGCCATGGATGAACCCGGGTACATATGAACCCACTTTGAAAAACACATTCTAAAATGACAAAAAATTCTAAAAAAAAAGTGCACGCGGATGTCTTCATATTCTATGTGTGTGCAGAAAGTTTCACGAAAAAACAACTTTTTTTGTCGCCTGTGCAAAAAAGACAAAACATTATGTCGCGAAATGCTATTTAGAAGGGAAATGATTTCCCTCAACCGGCTGATCATCCCGTTGCGTCCACCAACTTCCGCGCTAAGCACGTGTCCCGTAGGGTCCACACGCTCCAGATCAGTTGCTTCATGCTTTTTTCCGTCTGCTATGTTGAGCACTACCATGCAGTGTGTTTTTGCAACAAGGCATTTGTTGCAAAAAAAAATATCTACGACAAGGCTTGTGTTGCAAAACAAATCTTTAAATTTTTCTGCAACATGACCTTTGGTGCAAAAAAAACTGCAACATGTCCTTAGTTGCAAGCAATTCTGCAACAAGATCTTTGTTGCAAAAAAAAATCTTGAAAACTTTCTGCAACATGACCTTTGTTGTAAAAAAAAAACTGCAACATGACTTCAGTTGCACGCATTTCTGCTACAAGATATTTGTTGCAGAAAAAATCTGCAACAAGAGTTGTGTTGCAATAATGAAGGCGCTGCTTGGCCATTCGATACGCGAGATCGGTCGGCTCGCGACCCGGCCAAAGATCGGCCGGCGGACGCGTAGCAGGCCCCTATTTAGAAGCACTAAAATTTGCCTTTTTTGCGGAGGCAAAATAAAAAGATTTTTTTTCACAAAACTTTGTGCCACAGACATATTTGTATGAACATGTATGCACAAAATTTTATTTCGAGTTTTTTGACATTACAAAACATGTTTAAAGTACATTTTTGAAAAGCGGGTTCATATGTACCTGGGTTTAGGACGTCCACCCTTCACAAAATTGGACTAAAACAGCGATAATTAATACGGACCGCAGGGAGTACATGATATCCTATTTCTGCCATACCAGCACGATTATGATGGATTTTTTTTTCTGCAAGTTGGTCGTCAACCTGATCCCTTGTGACTTGCTCGTGCATCTCAGCGGCTAGGCCTATCAAGCTCACAGTGGACGACGCTGGATCAAGCCACATGCAAATCTGTCACCTGCAATTGCAGTGCAGAGATGTGATTTTTCGTCAAAAGAGACTATCTGACCCGATCGAAATGACAAAAAAGACCACCTTCAGGTCAGATTGACAAAAGAGACCCCCTCGCCGTGGCGGCAGACGCGCCGGGCGACACGTGGCACCTGCCGCCACAGGGTGAGGCGGCAGCACTGTTCACGCGCGACTGTTCACGTGGGGCGGTTTCAGCGCAGCAAAACGGAAAACGGACGGGTGAACAGTACATGCCGCCTCAGGGCGTGGCGGCAGTACTGTTCATGCAGGATGAACAGTGATTTTGAAAAAAAAAAAAGGCAGGAAAATTCAAAAAAACTGAAATTTTGCGCCCGCTTAGAACACTCGATCGTCTTTGCTGCCAAAAAAGTTCAGTATTTTTTTGAATTCTTCTGCTATTTTTTTTTATTTTTTTTCAAAATCACTGTTCATCCTACATGAACAGTGCTGCCGCCACGCCCTGAGGCGGCCTGTACTGCTCACTCGTCCCGTTTCCGTTTTACTGCACGAAAAACGTCCCTGCGTGAACAGTGCGCGTGAACAGTGCTGCCGCCTCACCCCGTTGCGGCAGGTGACACGTGTCGCCTGGCGCGCCTGCCGCCACGGCGAGGGGGTCTCTTTTGTCAATCTGGTCCAAAGGTGGTCTTTTTTGTCATTTCAATCCGGCAGGTGGTCTGTTTTGACGAAAAAGGAAAAACCCAGAGATGTCGCTTGATTCCTGAAAGCCCAGTACCTGCGTATTATCAGCTTCAGCGGGTGCATGTAAGCAAACTGAAAAGAGCTCAGTACGCGTATGATAAGATGATACTTCATTATGGAGCAAGAATAAAAACTGCCCCTACAAAAAGAGAAATTGAGCGAAATGCTCTTCACAATGTGGCCTAACTCCTAAGTAACCCTTGGGTAGCCTTGGTGACTGAAAAAATATGACGGTTCGTTTGTGTCGACATGAAATTTCGCCTTTACCAGCTCCCTGCGCAACAGAGAATCTCTTGACTGAATTACGCCGAAGCTTTCGGTTCCATCAACTTGGAGGACCTGCGGGCGACCCTGGAGGTCAGGGGCAATGTTAGGGAAAACCGAACAATCACCAGAGAAGAGTCTTGTGCAACGGGAAATCTCATGATGTTTAGATTCCTTGGGTTGGGTAGCCTTGCTGGCTGAAAGATGAGGCAATAGGAAGTCTGCTTGAATTCTACCCCTAAAACTGGAAAATTGGATTATGCTCAACCGGAAAAACTGCCTACTAATGAAATTTGTTGTAAAAGCGCTCCTCCCAGCACAAACACCTTGACTAGACTGGCTCGCCTTGCAACACCCAAATGTTTTCATTGCTACACAAAACAGACACTCCTTCCTTGGCCAAACTATAAACCAACAACTACCAGCACTTCACGCCGTCTCTTTTGTCCTCACAAACTCTGGCACTAACACATATTTTTGGCTAGATATTTGGCTACACCAGAAATCCCTTGCTGCTCTATTCCCTTGCCTTTACTCACGCACCACTACACCACTCGCTCGTGTGGCTGCTGTTTGGAACCACGGTTTAGAATCAATCATACGGAACCGCCTAACATCTAATGCTGCTGTCGAGTTGTGCTCTTTGTTGTCTCTCCTGTAGGATTTCCAGGTGTCGCCAGGACCGGATGAGCGCTACCTAAACAGTGGCCTACGCTTCTCCACGAAGGCCGCTTATGAGCTGACCATGTCTGACGACGACGACGACGCGCATGTCGTGTCCATATGGTCTTCTTGCGTTCCCAACCGTGTGAAGATCTTTGCATGGCTTCAGCTCTGCGGTCGACTCAACTCCAAAAGCAACCTCCTCCGCAAGCATATCGTCTTGGACTCACTCTGCCCGCGATGTGGGTTCGATGGTGAAACCAGCTCCCACATCTTCATTCACTGCCCGCTCGCGCAACGAATATAGCAACGGATTGGCTTCTCACCTACGGATAACCTTGATGATCTTTGGGGCTGCTGTCTACCTACCCAAGTAGATGAGGTGATTTGGCACTCAATTCTCCTCATTATCCTATGGAAGATTTGGGACTCTAGAAATGCTATGACCTTCAGGCAGGAAAATCACCACAGCATTTACACCCTCAAGCGAATCATTGATGACCTCATGCTCTGAACGCACCGGATGAAGAAACCGGAGCATAAACAGGCCGCCTACTCGTGGCGGTCCTATCTCTTATCACGTTTACACGTGCTTATGTAATTCATCTTGTAATCTAACAAACATTGGGTTACAAACTTGAGAAATATATTCAGATGGGGAACTTCCCCCCTGTTGATTTTTCAAAAAAAAAATCTACCCCTAAATCCCGACCACTGCCATTGATACCTCTCGGAGCATTCCATTCTCTCCTCCCGAAAAAGGAGGGGGCGGAATGCATCTCGGATTTCCGCCCCATTAGTCTAATCCACTCCATCGCGAAGATCATTGCTAAGATGATGGATAACCGGCTGGCTCCTCACATGAATGACCTTGTCTCCAATGCGCAGAGTGCCTTCATCAAAAAGAGAAGCATCCATGTCAACTTTATGTATGTTAGAAACTTGACGAGAAAGTTCCACCGCAACCGTTTCCCGACACTATTGTTCAAACTAGACATCAAGAAGGCGTTTGACTCGGTTCGTTGGGACTTTCTCATGGATCTGCTGAAACACCTAGGCTTTCCGGACAGATTTCGCGATTGGGTTTCAGCTTTGCTCTCTACCGCCACCTCAAGGGTGTTGATCAATGGGGTTTTGGGCGACCCGCTGAAGCATGGATGTGGTCTTCGGCAGGGGGACCCGTTGTCTCCACTACTCTTTGTCCTGGCAATTGATCCGCTACATCACCTCCTCTAGAGAGCCACGGCCCAAGGGCAGCTCCACCCTCTGTGTAGTAGATCTTCTCCTGTTCGGGACTCGCTCTATGCTGATGATGCCGCTATTTTTGTGAAGCCCATCAAGGAAGACGTTCAATTTCTTGCGGCTACCCTGGCCTCCTTTGGAGTGGTAACAGGCCTTGTCACTAACTGTACTAAGAGTTTGGTTGCTCCCATCCGATGTGACAATATCAACCTCGATGATGTCCTTCACGCTTTTCCGGCGGTATGCACATCGTTCCCAATGCGCTACCTTGAACTTCCACTTTCAGTCAGGCGTCTCAAACGGATCCACTACCAGTACCTTGAGGATAAAATTGCAGGAAAGCTCCCTCCCTGGTAGGGAAGACATGTGGCATATGCTGGGCGCGTGGTTCTCGTCAAGGCCGTCCTAACTGCCATTGCTATCTACCATCTTACGCCTCTCGACATCCCGGTGGAGGTCCTCAAGAAAATTGATAGTATCCGCTGTGCTTATCTTTGGGCAGCCTCGGACAATGTATCTGGAGGAAAATGCAAGGTTAACTGGGAGCTCGTTTGCAAGCCCAAGGACAAGGGAGGGCTTGGAGTGCTTAACCTGGAAAAATTCGCCACTGCTTTGCGGCTTAGATGGCTATGGTTCGAATGGACTGAAAAGAACAAGCCTTGGATTGGCATGGGGACGCCGTGCACGGAGAATAACCGTCACCTCTTTGCGGCGGCCACTTCTGTCTCTGTTGGGAACGGACGAACTGCACAATTTTGGAACTCGTCATGGCTCAATGGCTTGCGCCCCCGGGACATCGCGCCGGGCCTCTTCGATCTTTCACACAAGAAGAACTCCTCGGTCCTGCAGGCTATGACTAACAACCAGTGGATCAACAATCTTGATAGCACCAATGGTATGTCCCTTGCGCATATTGAACAGTTCGCCGACCTTTGGGAAAAGTTAGCATCAGTTGTCCTAGAGGAAGAAGTTGAAGACTCAATTACTTGGAAGTTCACCAAGGATGGGACTTATTCCGCTTCTTCGGCATACAAGGCACAGTTTGAAGGCCTCACCTCCTTTGATCTTGTTCACTCCGTGTGGAGGGTGTGGGCCCCCCCGAGGTGCAAATTCTTTGCCTGGCTGGTTCTACAAAATAGGATATGGACGTCCGACCGATTGATACGCCGTGGCTGGCCTAACTGTGGCTTGTGCCCCCTTTGCAAGCAAGTCCAGGAGTCCGCTGCTCACATGCTTTTCCAATGCCGTTACACGCAGCGCATTTGGAACGACATCCTTCCATGGCTTGGTATGCACCACATTTCTACTACTTCATGGGCGGCGAGCGTCTCGGTCAGAGGATGGAGGCATGGTATCCTGCAGATTCGCATTGGCTCCCCTAAAGCACTTGCCTCCTTGATAATGCTCATTTCTTGGGAGGTTTGGTCCGAGAGAAACGCTAGAGTCTTTCGCAACGTCGCGGTACCATCGGCGGTCATCATTAACAAGATCAAGCAGGAGATGTCGCTTTGGGTCCGAGCGGGTGCCACACACCTGGGTATTGTAATGCCGCGAGAGTAATCTTTTTTCCTTTGCCGCTAGCGGCCTATGTCTAAAACTATCTTCTTAATCAATGAAATGGCAAGTCTTTTGCCACGTTTCAAAAAAAAAATCATGTCAAATGAGATTCAAGCTGCTGAAGTTACTTGTACCTGAGCTGAGCATAATAGCTCCTCCAGGATCCAGCGTGAGGCATACTTACTTGTGTGCTGCACATTGCAGTGTGCAAGTGTTTAAGCTTGTTTTTATTTTTCTGTTCGGGGTGCTTAGCCCTTCCCCATTGTACTTTGTACCCTTTTTTCCCTCACTATAATGCAAAGGCAAAGCTCCTGCTGTTCTCGTCAAAAAAGGAGCAGATTTTTAAGCTATAGAAAGTGTGGCTAGCTTAAAATTACTGAAACTAGAAGCCTCTTGAATCTTACTTCATGTAAGCAGTACCTGGATTCTCAACTGCTCATTCATGCGTCGCGTCATTTCTTCTCAAGATTCAGCTGGCCTGGCACTACATACTAATACTCAGTATGGTATGGCCACATGAATCTGAAAGAAACAGGTAAGCTTGGTGCTGAGAATTCTATGGAGTACTCCCTCCGTCCCAAAATAAGTGTCTTTAATTTAAAGACACTTATTTTGAGACGGAGGGAGTACTACGATACAGAAAAATATGTCAGTCAAGGCAGAAGCAGCAACGGAGAAGAGCTGGATTTTGTAAGAAATGACAAAAATGACGAGCTTATAAATATCAATTCTTTCAAATATATCAAGAAAGAACTTTCAGAACAACCATCGTCAGACTGAAGAAGACAATGCATGAATCAAGATACAATAGCATTTGTCCCAACCACAGCCTGAACATGAGCAACACTAGTTTCTCTCATTACAATCTCCAGCGAGGTTACTCTACGGCTACAGTTTGCCTACCATTACCCTACATTACTACATGAATAAATTTCATTATTTAAACTATGCACTTTTCTCTACGAACAAATTATGTTATTTACGTGTGATATTTATGTGTATGATCAATATGTATGGATTTGCATGTATTTGAGATTTTGATAAGACGAGTGTGGTTGTACAGGACATTTGAGGGGCCGTCCGGCATTATCCGGGGTTGTGTCTGAGACTCCGAGCACGTCCACAAACGTTTAAGGGACAGATTTGCCAAGTCCAGCTGTCTAACCCGCGGCATGCATGCTGCATATGAAGTCAGCAACAGCAGGCCATGCTTGGCTGGATTCGCTACGACACTGGATGCATGTGTGGACTGACGATCATGGAATGGAACTATGGAAGGCGTGCCACACAATGCTACAACTACCGTATTCAGTTTAAGAGAAACAATTTCAGTTCACATGCCCAATTTGGAAATTACAAGCTTATAGCAAGCACAAGCCGCATAAACTCGCTGAAATTGAAAAGCGCAGCGCGGCGTGCCCCCCGGGACTGGGAAACAAGAAATTATACCGACGACTTGGCCAGACCAGGTAAACACGACAAGCAAGAAATGATAGATGAACGACCTTTGATGATGTCAAGTTTGATTAAACATCCAAATGTTTGTACAGTTTCCAGGTCACATGGAATGAGATGCATACATGTTCATATTTGGTACTGTAATAACTAACTGGATGGTTCAGTTGCGCTCATGTCATGTGAGGTTCCTTTTGTACAAGGGAGTTTCAATGGCCTCCGAACCACATAGGACAGAAAAGAAGACGCGGATACGGGCACAGCAGCACCACATAATTTTGGATCATTCGGTGTAAAGACGCTCTAATGTACAATTGCAGACCAGGTAGTCAGTCTATGCCTCTTCCTGATAGGGCAGGTCTCATCTGCAAATTAGGAATGCAACGTTAATCGACATGCATTCTTCTGACAAAGACAGGATTCAATGTCTACAAAATGTATAAAAAAAAACTCAAGTCTAGAGGGTGATGTTGGAGCTTTCCAAGAGATAAAATGAAGAATATGTAACAATAGCTCAGCCATTGTTTCAGGAATGTCTGACAAGGGACGTACCTTTAGTTGAAATAATGGAAATCACTTTGGAGAGTTTATATGAATTGTCAACTGTCAGCATCTGTAATAATTAGTGGATATCCTTCTTGTATTATGATACAATTCCAGGTCTTAAGAGAGAGATGGGCAAACTAGCATTCGAGATATCTCATCAAACTCGACTCAATGCTAGCAACCTTTGCTTCAGAATCAATGACCATGGTTGCGCACAAGGCGCTGATTACGAGATGTCAAGTCCAGTGAAGGTTTTAGCCTCACGTGACTCCCAGAGCCATGCTGAGAAACCTGCTTGTAAGGCAATGTCATAGCATTCAAATCTTGCACATTGAGCCGTCTCATTTTTCCAGACTGAGGTCTCAGAATGTCACATTCAGAGATCACCCTCTCTTGAGTGCCTGTCGAGAATTGCTGCGCCCTAGGCAAGTTTTTATCAAGGCCTCTCGGTGCAATTGTGAAGCCCTCATGGCTGTAAGCTGGTTGTCTGGCATGGCTAAAAGGAATAGCTCCATTGACACCTGCCACAGGACTGGAAGCACCAGAAGTAGCTCTGGGGCTAGAAATCGGGGACGGTGACATTCTACCATTTTGATGTTGTGGAGATCTTGACCTTAGAAGAGGGCTTCCACACGGAGAAACTGGGCAAGATGTATTACTCCGAATATGAATCCCACTGCAGAGCACCAGTAATTAGAGGACAGGTATTATTATGCAGATATAAAGAAAAATCACCGGGCGCATGTTTTCTGACAAAATGTACAGAACTAAGTTTTTTTTCTTTTTTTTTGGCGGGGAACAGAACTAAGTTGTTAGACTGCAGGGAAAATGCAACAGCAATGTGATAGCTTTTTATACTGCTTAAGTGATAGTAGCTTTTTTTCTTTTACACTGCTTCAGTGTTTTATAATGGAGTCCATTACAGTTTACATAAATGAAAAAGGAGGGACAACACAGAAATCAAGTATTTTTATTTGTTTGTGTTTGTAATTTCATACATTGGCCTTTTTATCTACAGTACAGTACGACCAAATTTGCAAACTGGAAGTATGTGAAGGCAACTGTTAAAATAAAGTACATAGCAGAAAATAGTACTCCCTCAGTAAACTAATATAAGACCGTTTAGCTCACTACTTTAGTGAGCTAAACAGTCTTATATTAGTTTACAGAGGGAGTAGTTCAGTAAAATATGGAATACTGGTGTTAATTGCAATAGTTTGTTTTGAAATTCACCTAATGTATCCCTCATCAAACTAGAACACAAAGTTCTGCTATGAAAATGATTGCTTCAGATTATATTTCAGGGTGAAACATCTCCCAACATATATATATATTGGTTACTGCTCGTTTAGGGCAGCAAGCTCCCTTCTGGTAAAAAAGATTTGAGTGGAAGGTTGAGCGCCCCTTAACGTTTAGAAGCATCTTTTTTTAACGGTTAGAAATCTTCCTATTCTATGACTGACTGGGCTTTCTCCTGGATCAAAGCGGACCAGCTCACCAAATTCGGACACACACCAAAGCACATGAATGCAGTAAATGCTGAATGGTTCACCTGGTTGTTGAAGAAAACTTGGCAGCTCTTCTTTGGTAAATGGATTGCCCTTCCAAGCCCAAAGAGGGCATATTTTTGGCCTGCCCAACCACCTGGAATATGAAAAGAAACACACAAAATATAAGCCATGCAAATGAAATATTAAAAATAAAACAACAAGAGTCAAATGAGGCCTTCAATAATCAAGTAGATCACTCGGCAAAATAAATCCGTGCAACCCTTCTGAAAAATTATATTCGGCGGACAAGGTGAAACAAATGAAAGGAATGTAATGGAGAATAAACTGGGAGTGCCTAAATTTATGAAATTTGCAGAATTTTCTATACGCATCTGCCCGCTGAACAAGCAGGCTGATTGTTTAGCCTCAGAATAACACCTTGTTCACTATCACTCAACGATTAGTACCTTAGAACTTGGTTTGCAAGATATAGCAGCCAACTGTTCCAATGGAACAGAGGCAGCTGGTCTTTCAAGTGGTGACGCACTTCGTACAAATGAATGCTGCAAAAGATCCACTGCTGTTGGACGGCTAGATGGATCACGTTGCAGGCACTGTCGTATGAAATCCTTGCCCTCTTCAGAAAGGTGGTCCGGTATTGGTGGAAGCTCCTTGCTGTTCCCTATCTTGAACATTGCAGCAATCTAAAAAAGGAGAAAATATCATGTCAGCATCCAGGTTTAAATAATAAAAAAACATTCGGAAGTTTCTTAAATGAAACTGGAAGTTGTTCCTTGATATGCCCCAAGGAAAAAAATCATAGTTAATAAAGGCGCGCCTGGGTAGGCGCTTAAGCTCGTCTAGGCTCTAGGTGATAGCAAAACGCCTAGCACTTAATGTGCGCTTTGGACAGAACAGCGCAAGGCGGTGGCAAAACGCACAACTAACGCCTAGTGCCTTTTCTAACCTTGAAACTATGCCACTGAGTTCACTTTTTGGTCCCTTTCGTGCCACTTCCAGCCTTCTGTGAAGTGGACTGCAAAAGGAGAGCACCTACAACCTCGACCAGACCACCGTCAATTGGCCAGCCTATACTGCCCAGACTTCATTGGATCGGATAAGATGGCAGCACTCCAAGATCTTTGGAGTGCACAAGCAAGAAGACAGACAGGATGGGGGAGATACATGCACCATAAGTTTTTTTAGGGTGGTGTTTGACAAGAAACTGAGAACTTTTCAAGGGTTAACGGCAGCTGGGCCACACAGAGCTGTGGCAGTGACACGCCACAGCCAAAGTTCCAATTGGGTAGCATAGAAAGGGTTTTTTTTTTTCAATAAAGGGCGCTCTTTATTGACACATGATGTCACTTCAAGGGGAAACAAACAAAACAAGTATACACCTGGCCTCTGCGCGACTAGGATGCACAAAGCCAAAAAAGGAAAAGAAAAAGAAAGTGACCCACAGGGGTCAGGGCGAGGCGAACGACCCACCGCAGAAAAACATCAACTACTACCACCGCACTGACAACACCCAGACGACGAGAAGGTTCCCCAACAGCAATGCCTTCAGCATGGAAACGGTGCATGAACGCCATTGTCGGTGGACAAACCATGTGGGTTCTCACCCAGAAGAGAAAGTCCGAGTAAGCTTCCGGCGGTGCCTTCAACAAGGGGGCGTAATGCTTCTGTCAAGTACAATCAGTGAAGATCAGAACTAAGGTTTTCACCCCGGAAAATGAGACCTGGTACTCGAAGAGTACCACCATACACGAAGTCCCCTCTGTTGCCGCCACCAACTTGCCAAAGAAGAAGTCCTGCTGTAATGTTCCAACCAGCACCAGAACACGGACCATAGTGAACTCCACACATCGGGATTTGCTGAGACGTCAGATCCACCAACGCAGACGTCGAGCGTCCTAACACCTGCGCCGATATGAGGTACAACCCCACCATCACAGAAACACGAAGGGTACCCAAGATGGTCCATCATGTGGGCGGGAGGCATGCGGTAGCCTGGCATACGAAGCCCGACGGCCAAAGTCACGCGCACCACCGCCAAGCATTCACCACTACCAACTCCATCGGTCGTTCCTTCGTCCGTACACATGCCGACGGGTGACCACCAAGAGACCGACGCGCAAAGCCAAACATGCCAAAAAAATACGCACTCCTCCTCTCGGGTTTCACCGGATGGTGACCAAAGACAGGGAGACCTCAGGGGAGCCTGTCATTACTGGACCAGGCCGGCTCAGCATGGGTTACCTTTTGTAGCAACCAATTAGGAAATGGGGAAAGAAAGGTGGCCTATAAGGAACTAAAAGGGGACGCATGTCTTCCTCGTGCGGTTCTGCTTCTGCCGCGTAGACGCGGGCAACACAAGCAAACACGGGGGACTGCGGCGTCACCGGTGTAAGGTTAAGGAATGAGGTGTGTTAAGCTTCGTGCACTAGCCAACGCAACCAAAAGTCCGGACTGATGGAAAGGGCTAGGCAATCAACATATACACTTCAACACCCCCTCTCACGTGTGACGCGGAAAGTCAACACGTGGATAGACTCAGAGGTATGGCTCAAGAGGCCTATACATGGACACAAAGGGGGGAATAAGAATTTTTAGATAAATTGCGAAAGCCAGGACTTGAACTCAAGACCTTAGCTCCAATACCATGTTAAGCTTCATGCACTAGCCAACGTAACCAAAAGTCCGAACTGATGGAAAGGGCTAGACAATCCACATATACACTTCAACACCCCCTCTCACGTGTGACGCGAAAAGTCAACACGTGGATAGACTCAGAGGTATGGCTCAAGAGGCCAATACATGGACAAAGGGGGGCGACAGCAATTTTTTAGATAAACTGCGAAAGCCAGGACTTGAACTCAAGATCTTGGGACTCTGATACCATGTTAAGCTTCATGCACTAATGCAACCAAAAGTCCGAACTGATGGAAAGGGCTAGGCAATCCACATATACAATTCAACAAGGTGGAGGGGCACGCTTTGCTGCGTCGCCCCTAATCGCAATGGATTGATTATCGACATGTACAAATAAGGAAAGCATATGCAGTATCTAGTCATTGCAAGTTTTGTTCACGCAAATCTAGGAAACAAAGGACTCATCCCTGGCTCCAATAAGAAATCCACCAACAACTTTAGGTTCAATATCAGAGTGGTTGCGTGAAGGGAGGCGAGAGGACATAGCATGGCGGCACGGCGTGAGTGTCAACCATCGGTCCGAGGCGCTACATGAGCAAAGGCATGACACTGGGAAAGGAAGAGCATGGGGGCTAGGCTACATTTCCATCCCCGGTATTTTTTTTTACCGTGTGGCGCACATGCTCGGTCGCTACGCCACGGACCCAGAATTTGGTAGGTCCTGTGGCAGTCAAAGCAAATGTAACTTCACTCCATGAACTTGATCCAACGGCTAAGATTTGTTTGAGTCCAGCTTGGATGGCCATGAATAGGCAGAGCAGGGAGGAGCTGCGAGCATAGCATTTCTAATTGCTTAAGAGTATGTAGTTATTTTCTCAAAATTTATTATGTTTACCAATCCGCTGAAAGTTTACATCCAACCATGTGGTGTTAGCCTCCTGTCAAGTGGGCCGCAAAAGGATGGAATTGCCATTTCTCAATCCTTCATCCCCCTCTTCTTCCTCGCTGGTAGAGTACTACCTACAACCCCCACCCGCAATCGGCCGGCCTCCTCTGACCGGACTTTACCGGACCCAAAGCTCGTTTGCCTTGCACTTGACAAGGTGGCAGCGCTCCAAGATCTTTGGAGGGTGTACGAAAGAAGACAGTGGCACATAACAGATGACATGCGCCATAAGTTTTTGCGAATGTATGATTGGTTTTTGACAAGAAACCGATAAGTTTTTCAAGGGTTAAAAGCAGCTGGCCAAACGGAGTTGTGGCAGTGGCACATGAAGGTTGAAATTTTAATTCAGTAGCATAGAACGGGTCACCATTTTAAGCAGCAGATTAAGAAGCAAATTTCAGTGGCATATAAGGAAATTTCTCAAATTCTATTCTGTTTACCGATCCATATAATATTTTTGAAAGAAATAAAAGATCGGAGAAGGTGTGTTCTGCGTACCCACTACTGCAGAAAAGGAAAATTATGGCATGCATATAGGAAAGGAAAAACACAAAGAGCAAAGAAGTGTTTGCTCGTATAGACAAGAACCAAGTAGCATCTTATAAAATCCAAAAGTACCAGCAAATAACACCAAACATGATAGGATTAGGTCAATATAGGAATGCCACAACAACAGTTCAAGCATATTGTTCAACTGATAAGAAATTCAGAGTGAAATTAACCCCCTGGCTGCTGTTTGAATTAATTTGGAATGCTAATGTTTTAAATCGTGTTTTCCGTGGCTTCGCGGCTAGGTCTAAGCTATAGCTACGATAGCTATTACGAAAGCTATTTCCAATTGTGTTTTGTTATTAAAGTATACAAAACATCAAAATATTAGAAAAGTCACAGTAAAAAGAAGTAAGAAACCGTAGTAATTTAGACATACCATTAAAATACTGGGAATGCTTTGTCACACACGTTCAAAATTCAAGTACGCGCACCATAAGAGATATTCCTTTTGTGAAGGCACACCATAATAGTTATCCAACTATACATGATAATTTATAAGGGCACTGAGGTAATTAAGGTAAAATAACTAGCCATGCTGAACTGCTGACTATAATGCAGCAGCAACAAAGATATGCATCATGCATGTTACATAGCAGCTTCTCCCTTGCAGACAAATTAATACTCCATGAACAAATATAAATTGTAGCTTCAAATTCTGGTACTAACCCCTTCATATTCACTCCATGGAGGTTTTGAGGTAGCCATCTCTAGAACTGTGCATCCTAAACTCCATATGTCAACAGCAAGGTTGCATCCGCTAGAATTCTTTATAACCTGCATATTTGTTACATACTTTGATGTTAGAGAATGAGAAAAAGGGTTGCATTTTGAAACTGTTAAGGGAAGATACATATAAATTAAATAAAAATAGCTAAAGAAGTGATGGAAAAGCAAGATTTGGAGCAATACCTCAGGAGCCATCCAGTATGGGCTACCCTTAAGTGAGAAAGGACACTGCTGCCCGTTGATCTAAAAAAACAGAAAGCAAGCTTATACAAGTTCATGACTTGTGAGTAAAGAAAAAAAGAATCATATTTTGAGAGAGAGAAAACCCTTCTTCAAGTAAGTCAGCAGATATGTTGGGATAGCAAGGACCTAATTAAAGTAGTTGTTTCTATCAAAGAGGTTGACCAAGCTCAAGTGTGGTTGCCATGAGTGGAGGAGCACACAAGGGTAACAATAAGATAATGTACACCATTTCCTTCTATGAAGATTGTTTATGGCATTATAGTTAATAATATTCTCATTATTCGAGCTAGTATTTACAGATGAAAAATGAACAGAAACTTTACGTGTTTTGCCATTCCGAAGTCGGCAAGCTTTACGCGGCCTTTAGGGTCTACTAATATGTTTGCACCTTTAATATCCCTGAAATTTTAGAAAGAGCATAAATAAACACAAAAAATCAATGTAAATTACAACTTAGCAGCATACCTAAATTAGACTAAACAAGCAATCAATAAAAGTAAATGGAACACTACCTGTGAACTGTATTCGTCGCATGCAAATAAGCTAAGCCCAAAAGTATTTGCTTAGTATAATTCCGAATTGCTTGTTCACCAAACTGTCCATACTCCTGGAGAAGCTTGTGGATGGATCCACCGGACACAAACTCCAGGTATATATAAAGCTTATCTTCCACCTATTTTGGATGCATGGATAATGACAAGACATCTTTAGAAAAATACACAGAGGTGCAGAACTTCTGAAAAGGTGAAGTTTAGAAAATTATGCATGTCTCTGTATATTTTCCCCACAATTAGAAAAGGATTCCGACAATATAAGCTGTTCAGCTACAGATGTAATGAGAAAAAAGTGCAAGTAACAATTACAAGAATATGAGCTTTGTTGATACTATTAGCAGTAAATAACAACTGATGGGAATAGGTTATACCGTTTCAGATCCATAGTATCGTACAATATTTGGATGTTGCAGACGGCTCAGAAGTGATATTTCCTGAGGATTGAACCAATTACATTGAAAAAGATAAAATAAAAAATGTCAATCAAAAATCTGAGTGGTGACTACTAAGTGTAAACATGGAAAAATGGGCATACCTGGCCCAACTGTCTTGCACTTTCTTTTGACTTGGGATCATCTGAGAAAAGGTTAACCTCCTTCATTGCACACATTTGGCCTCTATCACTGAAACAACAATCATACAGATGACAAAAAAAAGCACAAAATTAAGGTGATGTAGCAAAGGACGAGCAATCGCAATGAAACTATTTAAAACAAGGGAAATTGTAAACGCGCCCCCAGTTGTTAGTGGGATTTACACCATTCCTCTGTTACCCTCACCCCCACCCCCATCCCCTCCATGGTACTTTTCTGTCATTTTCAACCAGGACCTCAACAAAAATGTAGCAGTTTTGACATACACATCTCTCGCATACCAAGTCTGTGATCTAAGGTTTTAAACACGACAGAGGAAAGTAAGAGCAAGCAGATAAAATGTAAGTAGAAAAAATGAGTTTTTACTTAGCGTGATGATTAACATGCTGGCTAATTTATTATTCCCACGGTTACAAGATAATAAAATGTTGTAGCATTAAGTTGTTGCCATAGAGTAGTTTACGTTCTAGGCTATCAAGACAGGATATTTATGTTGGTGACTCTATTAACAAAATGCTAATGTATTAATCATTTAATTGTCATATTCGATATGGTTTGCATATGCAGTTTGAGAAAGAGGTATACACGAGAAATGTTACAAGAGTTAACTGAAGAGGATTAGTCAGACTGTAGGGTATTTTGTAGCATGTGTGCAACTCGGCTGAACTCTTCTCTTGTAAAGGTAGCAGTGCATAAACACACTCATGAGAAATAAATAGCATATCAACAAGCATTCAAAGTACAGAAAATGTGATCACAAGAAAAAACAAGACTTTTCCAGACAGTCTTCTAAAATCTATGTTTTTTTATGGAAAGCATGCCATATGGGCAGTTGTCATACATATTGAATTGAACATCTTCCAACTTCAACCATGGAAAGACATACCTGTTAAAGCCAGCATATACATGGCCGAATGTGCCACGCCCAATCAGCTTTCCCTTCTTCCACCGTGGTCCAGGACTGGGTGGATTCTCTGCTCTACCAGGACTACGAGATATAGGACTTGTTGGTGCGGAGTTGTTCGGTAAAAATGGGGAACTGTTAGAGATGCTTAATGGCGGAAGGGGCAATCGGTGGGTTTGCCTTTTCTTCCCCTCATCACGCCGGTTAGTTGGAGATTCAGGTACGACCCCACCAGCCCTTGGATGCAACGGAGAGACACTTCCACTATGCACCCTTGAACTTGGACCAGGACTCGTCATTCTTGGGCTTGGAATTGGTGAACACTCTGGACTACCTCGGCTAGGTTGCCAAAAGAACTGAGCTAGCATATCACCTCCCACTGAATTATGCCCAGATGTTTGCCCTGAACCTGGACTGGAGCACTGACCAGACCCAAGGAAAACTACCTCCGGCTGAGGCTTCACCGCCCAAAAAGCTGAAGTTGGAATCTGGTCAGGAAATATTGTTCTTGGGCTTTGAGAAGGGCTTGACATCAAACTATTTGGAGCACTCTCAAGAGCAACTTGTCGTGAATTTTGCAAACTAGGTTGGTAACTGTCAGTGACAGCACCACTTGGAGATGTGGACAAAATTTGGTTACTGGGAAAAGCATTTCTTGGTTTTATCACTTCCTTGGTGCTCCTTCTGGTGGTAGCACCTGAACACTCTTTACGCACACCGCTTCAAAAATAGAACATTGAAGAGTCATGACGATGTATTTGAGTGATTACAGCAACAAAATGATGTTGTTGAATGAAAAGTGGCACTAAGGATCATACCTTGAACTACTCGGTGCTGTAACATTGGTCACCTCATTTCCTGCGGGGCTCTGAAGTTGAGAATCTGCACGATCATCACTGTCAATAGAACTGTTGCTGGAGATAGAAGCAGTTGCAAGCCGGTTCAGGGCTGGCAGTGGTAGTTGATGTCCTGTACCACTCGTCTCCAAAATGGGCTTTGAGTCGGGATTATCAGATACAATACGTCTCACCCCAGCACGTGATCTAGGAAGAGGGAGTGGTTGTGCATGTGCTCTATCTGTTGCAAAGCTTTGACAGCGAGAAACCTCTTTTGAAGGGGATGTGGAGCGTGAGTGGGCAGTAGACCAGCAACGTTTATCAGCAGTTTGGTCTTTACCACGTCTCCGACCCCCTCGTGATTTTGTGCTCCCCTTTTGCTCACTTGGACTTATGAACCGCTGAAATGTGTCAATTAGATTTTCTGTGGCCGACTTCTTTACTTCTTTGGATGAAGACCTTCCCCACCATGGTGGCATATTGAATAAGAAATAAGTTGCAGAGGAATTAACTGAGCTATATATTTATAGTGAAGTCCTGCAGTTTAATAAACTATCATGTTCTGCCAAAGAGTTGATGGATTGGGTCATTCATTTCCCCAGTGGACCAACAAAAACCCTCCACACAATGGAATCTGAAACATAGAGATTTCTTGTTAGTGCCTGTTCATGTTGAGATCAATGCTCAATGCCTGCTTCATCCCAAATAGTGAAATCAAATTCATAATAAGCATCACATAAATAACAGCAATGAGCATAAGCACACAGCATCATGACATTATTACGACAACTGAAAGAAAACTATAATTTTCAATAGATGAGTGCATGATTGTTGAGCGGATCAAGGCGACCCATGCTTTCTTGGTTAGATTTTGGTGAATCTAGCTGTACACTCAGAAATTTAAAATCACATTTATTTGAACAGGATAAATGCCATGTCAAGTTCTGCCAAGTATGTAGAATCAATTTTACACTGCAGCGTTGCCTGCTTCCCTGCTCGTCCAAAAATGGAAGGGTGTGTGTAAGGCGGAAACATTCCAAAGTCGAAGACTTTGGTTTAAGGCCATTGGGTAAGTTACCAACATCTTGATATTTATCTGTTGGGGCCTCGAGGGGTTGTTGAACATCTTGAGAATCTATTCCGATAAAGATAACTATAGTAAATTATAACAGATTCAGCTTTTGGGCAAAATGCTGAGTTGCAAGCAAACAGTAACAATTCATCTCAATCCTGAAGAACATGCCATATCAAGGGCTGTAATCGTCACGCAACAATTCGACCCATTCTTATGGTTGAAATGTATTAACAGCTGATCGTTCGCATGTGGTACATGAGCAGGCCTCTGTAAAAAGCTCTATGGCAAAATGTGCATTGAAGCAGACGAGGGCGGATCTAGATGGTGGCACCAGCCACGCCCAGAAATTGTGGGGGTCTAACTAATCACTGGAGAAAACAAGCTCATACCTCGAACCCAATGGCCAACGACTGCGGACGGGGCGGAGGCAGCAGGAGCGCGATGCCGCGATGAGGACGCACGGGAGCGGACGGCGGCGGCGCGCGGGAGAGGCGGGGCCGGCGCGGGGCGGGATTGGGGCGTCGGCGGTGACGCAGAGCTACGGCGGGGCGCGCGGTGGTGGAGCTGGGGGAGATTTGAGCCGCGTTGGGTTTGGGTTGGTAGGCCACTCTCACTCTCTCTGGAGCCGGGAGTCGGGAGGAAGAGGAAAGGAAGTTTTTTTTTTCAGTTCGGAACAAGAGGCATGGGGAAGAGGAGACGGAGGTATTATTTTCTATTTTTACCAGGAACGGCAGGAGCTTCAGGCCCTGTTTGTTTAAAAAGTCCTAGGACTTTTTTTAGTCCCAACTAAAAAGTCCCTAGTCCCTACCTGTTTGGCATGCTAAAAGACCATGTTACCCCTAGTAATGAACTAATAAAAGATTACATTAGTAATAACAAGCGAAACAACACTTGTTCATACCAACCGAAATAACACTTGTTCGTGCCAACACTTGTTCATAACAACCGAAATAATAGAGATTACAGAAGTGAAGAACACTTGTTCATAACAACCGAAATAATATATCATTGCTGTTTCAAGCACCACAACCCATCAGCGACCCAATCTCTAAATTGATTCATAGCAGCACTATCCATCTCATTGGTTGAATCATTTGTTGGAGTAGTCGTTGCCACAGACAATGGTACATAATTTTCATCTTGATCACACAAGTCGAATTCTATATCGGCTAGTTGACTTTGTCTAATAAAATTGTGCAGTGCAATGCAAGCCACAATGATTTTGCTTTGTTTCTGGATTGGGCATCATTGAAGACCCTCATGTCATGCACTGATCCTGGCCAACCGGCTAGGACAAATGTGAATCTCATATCAAAGTCACACACACACATCACGTTCTGACTCTTCTCCTTATGTCTATTCCTATGCTGGACAACAGTGGCAACTGGTACCACAACTTGTACGTGCGTCCCATCTATTGCTCCAATGCAATTATCCATAAATGGTGCATACTTTCTAGATCTTAGTTTTGAATGCACAATTGTGAATTCAGGATCTGTTGGCTTGATGATGTCTTTTGCTAGCTTGATCAGACAGGCCAAAACCGTATCAAACTTCCTTACTATTGTCTCCAATGACCTTATCAAACTTGCTAGCTTGATGCTGTCTTTTTAAATTGCTTGGTACTATGGAGGAGGCCAGCGCGATGATAAAATTTTGTCTTCATATTATGGTAGGCTCTAGTTGTCCAAGCACCATTCACACAGTGCCCATCCCTAGCTTCCTCACAGGCGATGTTACAAAATACAATAATATTCTCGTCTGTCCAATCAGCCTTGGCAATGATTTTCTATACAAAAAATAACAAATACACAATTCAAACAAAAGGACAATCGCGTAGCTGTTTCAAATTCTACATCCAGGTTTACCATTCTACACCCAGTTAGCTTGAACAAAAAGAAGATAATTTGCACAACTCTTTTCCTTGTAGAAAGAAAGTTGAATTTGCATACCAATCAGAAATTTACCTCTCCAACAGCGCAGTTGTCGTCTCCATCTTCAAAGCCTTCGCTGTCGTCGACATCTTCAGAAGGCACAACAGATGACGACGCACGTTGCCGGCTTGCACCTTGAGAGATGGAGAAGCCCCGTCCTGCGATGCCTTTATTGCCGGCCGATGAGGCCCCACGGGCTCGACGTACACCGCCTCCAGTGCCCTGGGACATGGACCTCCCACGCCCTATGACGCGTCCGTCAACGGCAGCTGTGCCCGGGGCGACGAACGGACGCAGGTGAGAGCCGGATCCTCCACCGATGTTCAGAGACCGGGTGCGGCCTCCTCCGCCCTGGGACACAGACCTCCCACGACCAGGTCCAATCGGAGGAAGACCATGACCGGCCGGCTCATCAAGGAGGAGTTGCTGGTACGAGCCCAAGTCGGGGAAGTCATCGACGTTGCTGTTCAGATCGAAGAATCCCATTCCCCTCCCCAGATTTCCGCCGGCGGATGAGCCCTGGGATGCCGGGTGATGCGAGGGGGCTGAGAGAAGAAGGGCATATCGTCGTCTTCATCGCCGGCCATGGATGCGGGGCACGGGGCGGCGGCGGCTCGGGCACCGGAGGCGGGGCACGGGGCAGGAAAAGGATAAGGTGCGGTGCGGGGCAAGGGCAAGGGATAAGGGAGGCGGGGCACTGTGGGAAAAAGTTCCAAAAAGACTCTCCCTGAGGGTCTTCTTCCTTTAGTCCCAAATACTCACTTTTAGTCCCTAAAAGTCCCTCCTGTTTGGTTTAGATGGGACTAAAAGGGACTTTTTCTAGTCCCTACACCAAAAAGTCCCTGTAAACAAACACCCTCTCACTTTGGCAGGAAGCCGGGAAAAACTTTCTATTTTTATCAGGAACGGCAGGAGCTTCACTAGCCGGGAAAAACTGTCAGCCGCCCGATGAACGGTAGAGCTTAGCAAGGAAAGAAGTCAAGTGACCAACTACTCCGGGAGCCTCTCGGGGAGAAGAGGATAAGGTCGAGTTAACTTTGGTCTTTTATATATGGTGTATTAACTGATTAATTTAGTACTATAAAATGGCATTGAATTCCATTGATTTGGTTTTGTTTTGCCATGGCTTTAATCTTGTGTCATGTAATCGAGTCATATCACCACTGTGGGGAAATGGTTAGATATACATAATTAGGTGTCTGGCACCATTACCTGCTACCTTTTTTATATGTTTGGCTTCGAGTTAACTTTGGGTTTTATGCGGTATTACTTTTTTGCACTGGAAACGGGAACTTTATTGATTAGGCAATAGAAGTACAGTATGCAACTAATAATACCGCTACACTCTCTGGGGCATCCTGAAATCACAGTTTGGTTAGATGATCCCTTCTTGATTGGTTAGCTAAGGAATTTGGAGCTCTATTTTGAGTACGACTAATCTTAACTAGGACAAATTTCCGTTCCCCTTTCGTAAGTTCCTTGATGTCCTCCACAATGTCCCCAAGGCTTGAGCGGTCCATCACCTTATCTGACAAAGCCAGGATGGACTTGGCACTATCAGTTTGCACCATCACTGGCTGGGCAGTGTGTTGTATAGCTATTTGTATACCCCTTAATGGCCAAAAATCCAGTTTCATATGCATCATCACATCTAGGTATATATTGGCAAGCGCAGAGTAAAGCTTGTCCCAAATTATTCCCGACGATCACTCCTGAAAGGATCGATATGGTTGACTAGAGGGGGGAGGGGGTGAATAGGCAACTAACAAATTTTAACTTTTCTTTAACAATTTAGGCTTAGCAACAAATAGGTTGACTAGATATGAAACTAGGTGAGCAACCTATATGATGCTAATCACAACAACAAGCTAAGCAAGCAAGATATAACAATATAAGTAGCTTGCACAAAGTAAAGGTAAGAAGTAACCACAAGAGGAACCGATGAAGACGAGGATGTGTTACCGAAGTTCCTTCCCGGTAAGGGGAAGTACGTCTCCGTTGGAGCGGTGTGGAGGCACAATGCTCCCCAAGAAGCCACTAGGGCCACCGTATTCTCCTCACGCCCTCACACAATGCGAGGTGCCGTGATTCCACTAGTGGTGCCCTTGAAGGCGGCGACCGAACCTTTACAAACAAGGTTGGGGCAATCTCCACAACTTAATTGGAGGCTCCCAACGACACCACGAAGCTTCACCACAATGGAATGTGGCTCCGAGGTGACCTCAACCGTCTAGGGTGCTCAAACACCCAAGAGTAACAAGATCCGCAAGGGATTAGTGGGGGGAATCAAATTTCTCTTGGTGGAAGTGTAGATCGGGGCCTTCTCAACCAATCCCGAGAGAATCAACAAGTTTGATTGGCTAGGGAGAGAGATCGGCAGAAAATGGAGCTTTGAGCAACAATGGAGCTTGGGGAGGGAAGAGGTGGTCTTCTTGGGGAAGAAGACCCCCTTTATATAGTGGGGGGAAGGATCCAACCGTTATCTCCACTCTCAGCCCGCGCATTGCGGTACTACCGCTGCAGGGTGCGGTACTACCGCTCGCACGGTAGTGACCAGATGAAGCCCTATTGCACAGGGCAACGAGCGGTAGAACCGCCGGAGCGGTACTACCGCGCGCCAATACGGTACTACCGCATGGTCGGTATCAACTGGCACAGGAGATGCACGGAAGTAAAAAATTACTTCCGTGCCTACCTTCGCTGAGGGCGGAGCTGCGCAAAAGTCCGGCACGGTAGTACCGGACATACATCACGGTACTACCGCTCTAGGGCGGATGTAAAAAATTACATCCGCGCCTACTACCGCAGGCGCACGCACCAGGGCTGGGGTCAGCGGTACTACCGCTCCTTGGAACGGTACTACCGCGGGCACCTGCGGTACTACCACTCCCTTGAGCGGTACTACCGCTAGCCTCTGAAAACTAGCACCTTGCTGCCTTCAATTTGCACAGACAAGGAAAACGGACTGGAGCTCCATTGAAGCGAAGGAAAGGTGGTGCAATAGAACAGATGTGTGCGTGTTGATTCCACCCAAACCTTTCCGAAGCGGACCCCCTCTTAATAGTACGGCTTTCCTACGACTCAAATCCACCGAAAGGAAACGTAGAAAGCAACCGTCTTCGATGGACTCCGAGGGGCACCGAATCGTCTTGTGCCTAGTCATGAGATATCTGAAATGCTCAATGCACATGATTAGTCCGCAAATGAATTGTCATCAATCACCAAAACCACTTAGGGAGAAATATGCCCTTACAATCTCCCCCTTTTTGGTGGATTGATGACAATACGGGATTTGCACATAAAGATATATAATGAGCATATGCAAACCCAACATCTATAAAATATAGACAGGCTCCCCCTAGATGTGTGCATTCTATAGATATGCTTTGGACTGCAAAGCACACACACTAGGATCAACACTCCCCCTATATTTTATAGACATGGCAATCCTTGCAACAGAATGAATAATCAATAAGCATGGAAACAAGGCATAGCATGTGAGCATGAAGATAAGGACACATAATAAACAAACTCACAGGCTACTAGTCATAATAGACAATAATATGATAAGAGTGATAGCATATGTCTCACACCATATGATAGAAGAAGTCTCCTGGTCTCACACACAAGACAAACATAAACCAAAGCAACGACGAAGGTTCAACAAAAGCAAGGAGACGACGACGAAAACGAACGAAAACACTCGCAAATCCTACACTCTCTCCCCCTTTGGCATCGAGACGCCAAAAAGGCAGAGAGGACACCTAAGACACAGGTGGTAGCTCCTCCTCCTCCTCTGATGCAGCAGGAATAGACTCCTCATCTGAATCAACCCACTGATAGCTCTTCTTCATCCAAGCAGCCTCAGGAGTGATGTTCTTCTCAGACCCACTCGAGATGGTCTCGCCAAGCTTCCTCAGAATCCGCTTGTCGCGCTGACGACTCTCCTTCTGAGCAACGTGAGTCTGGTACTGTCCCTTGGCCTGCATGCAGAACAAAGTCTTCATCCTGTTCTTGAGCTTCTCGGCCCAAGATGGCTCAGAAGACGGTGGCTCATACATTTCTGAACTGTCCTCCTCCTCCTCTTCAATCTCATCTTCATCAACATCCATATGTGTAGCAGCAGGCTTAGTGGTAGTGTTAGCCCACTTGTCCTTCTGACGCGGCCGAATAGGCTCATGACGGATCCAGTCGGGAGCATGAAAGTCCTCACCCGGAAAGGTCTTCTCCCAAGTCTTCTGAATCAAGTGGAACAAGTAGGGTCCATAGATGGGGACCTTGCGGTGGAACACAGCAGACTGAAGCTCACTCCACATGATGTGAGAAACATCAAGTGGTCCAGGAATCTGAATCCGCCCTTTCTCACAAAGGAGCAGCATATCCACTAGATAGGAATGCACCTTGTCCTTGTCTCCCATGCGAGGAAAGAGAGTGTTGCGAAAGATCCGGTGCATGACATCGAGAAATGGGTTAAGCACATAAGTTTTCTCACCAGAGGGTAAATTCTTCCCAACAAGGTATGGCAGAAGCTTCTCCTTTTGTGCAGAGTGTGGGTTGGCGTGCGGGCGCAAACCAACGGGCACATCAAGCCCCTCATCACGAATGTGCAACAGATCCATGAACTCCTTCCAGTTAGCAGTCAACTTCTTTCCATTGGTCATCCAAGTCATGCTCCGCTCCACATCCGTGTGGAAGTGGACAGAAGCAAAGAACTGAGCCACAATCTCGGGATCAAAGTCAAGATGGAAGGAGATGATGTTCTCGATATCAAACTGCTCCACCATATCCAGAGACTCACCAAAAGATGCATGGTTCTTCCGCAGATGTGCCATGTCAATCCACTGGGCAGGAACATAGATATTCTTCTTTCCCTTGATCACATCTATATAGATGAGATATTGTTGCTTGGTCCAAAACACGTCATTGCCCCTGAATTGTTCCCTAGGGTTGACATAGGGGTTGATCTTCCGACGAACCAGAAACTCTGCTTGAGGCATCTCTTCCCAGTCGACAACTGGCTCCTTGGTCTTGGTAGCGGTTCTCTTGAAGTGGCGAGGTGAGGTATTGGACCCCTCAGGTGCATCTTGATTGCGTAGACGCTTTGAACTCGTATCACGAGAGGGATTCGAGCGTCTTGAACCGGAACCGGAGCCACCACCTATGATACACAACGTAAACACAAGAGAAGAGCGAAAGAAGTCATTGCAAAGACCCAAACAAACAAGAGAACCACATAGAAGTGAGAATTGGCAGGACAAAACAGGGAAATTTTGGATCGAGCAGTAGTACCGCAGGTCTTGCGGTAGTAAAATTTTACTACCGCGCCGACCGCGGTAGTACCGCTCCAGGTAGGGGCGGTAGTACCGGGCTGAGCGCGGAAGTAAAATTTTACTTCCGCCCGACGGGCGGTAGTACCGTACCAGGAGGTGCGGTAGTACCGCACGGGGCGGAGTCCTCAAGAACAGCGGATCTGAGCCGAAAAACCACACCGGTACTACCGTAGATCAAAAACTACCATGTTGTATCCTACCAAACAACAATTCTACCGCACAAGCACTCTCCAACCATCACCTCATGCAAAGATTTAGCCAAAAATCACAAGACCAACTCATATTTCCCCCTAAACCTAGATCCAAAAATAGAGAGGCAAAGAGAGAAGCACAAGGGGAAATACCGGGGTCCATGGCAAGAGGACGAGGTGGGGAACAATCCCACCGGTTGGAATGGGAGGAGAGTGGCCGGAGATGGAGATCCGACGAGGTCCTCCGGCGCCGTTCGTGGGGAGGAGAGAGAGAGAAACGTGAGGAGAAGAGATGAATGGGTATGGGGGAGTTTGAACTCCCCCTGCCCGCTCTTAACCCCCACGCGGATCTCACGGCGCGGTAGTACCGCACATCATTGCGGTAGTACCGCCTGGCCAGCGGAAGAAAAAAAAATACTTCCGCTCGCTGGGCGGTAGTACCGCTCCTCCAGCGGCAGTAAAAAATTACTGCCGCGCTGGATGCGGTAGTACCGTGTTGGGGCTGCTGCTGCACGGGCGCAGTAGTAACCCCTCTCCAGCGGTAGTACCGTGGCGTACCACAGTAGTACCGTGCTGCCAACAAAATGCAGGTTTTGGCGAGAGAGAGAAAGAAGGGCCTTTGCACAAGAATTCGAAGGAATAGAAAGACATTAAGGCACGAAGATAAGTCATAAAAGCTTTAAGCAAAAAGGACACATACGAAAAAGCACAAAAGAAGCAGCGCAACCATGAACACGGTCAAAAAGAGTAGAGAGGAGAAACGAGGACCAAACATCGAACCACTACCTCTCATGAAGAGAGGGCGGTGGCCGGAGCCACCTATGTTTGAGTCAATTGGTATGGCACCGCGAAGAATTATCCTTGGGCCCATGACCAAAACTCGTCTTTGAAGCACAAGTTCCATCAAAAATGGCAGATGTGAAAGACTTTGATTAGTTTATGCATAATAGGAGGAGGGATAGTTCATTGAGAGAACTAGACTCCCCCTAAATTCATGCCTACATCTAAACAAGACATAATGATGAGTGGGGTGGGGTGTGCACTAAGTCAAACCACATTGCTCGAATCAATGATATTTAGCTCATGCCTTAACTCGCGAAATCTTGCTTCATCTAAAGGCTTCGTGAATATATCTGCAAGTTGTTCCTTAGTATAGAGATGAATAAGATCAATGTCTCCACGCTTGATGTGATCCCGGATGAAGTGATGATGAATCTCAATATGCTTTGTCTTGCAGTGTTGAACCGGGTTGTTGGAGATCTTGATTGTGCTTTCATTGTCGCAGTAAAGAGGCACTTTCTCACAGTTGACACCATAATCCTTTAAAGTTTGCCTCATCCAAAGAATCTGAGCACAACAGCTTGCGGCGGCTACATACTCGGCCTCGGTGGACGAGAGAGAAACACAGTTTTGTTTCTTGGAAGACCAACTTACCAGAGAGCGACCAAGAAATTGGCAACCTCCGGAAGTGGACTTCCTTTCCACACGGTCTCCCGCCCAATCCGAGTCAGTATATCCAATGAGATCAAATGAAGCACCTTTGGGGTACCATAAGCCAAAGTTTGGGGTATGAGCCAAATATCGAAAGATTCGCTTGACAGCCACATAGTGACTTTCCTTAGGTGTGGATTGAAATCGTGCACAAATTCCCACACTCAACATGATATCCGGCCTAGATGCACAAAGGTAAAGCAGAGATCCAATCATGGAGCGATATACCTTCTGATCCACAGCTTTACCATTGGGATCACTGTCAAGTTGGCATTTGAGTGGCATCGGAATGTTGGCCTTCGGAGGATTTAGCTCATCCATCTTGAACCTCTTGAGCATGTCTTGAGTGTATTTGGCTTGGTTGATGAAGGTTCCTTGGCTTCGTTGCTTGACTTCGAATCCAAGGAAGAACTTCAACTGTCCCATCATAGATATCTCAAACTCTTTGGTCATTAGCGCGGCAAACTCATCATTAAAAGCTTTGTTAGAAGAACCAAAGATAATATCATCTACATATAGTTGGCATACGAACAAGTTCCCGTTAACCCTCTTAGTAAAAAGAGTGGGGTCGATTTTCCCAATTTCAAACCCACGATCTTGCAACATCTCGGTAAGGTGCTCATACCACGCACGTGGGGCTTGTTTAAGGCCATAGCGTGCCTTATCGAGAACGTATACATGATTGGGGAACTTGGGGTCCTCAAACCCCGGGGGTTGCTTGACATATACCAACTCCTTAAGTGGACCATTAAGAAAAGCACTCTTCACATCCATTTGATATAATATGAAATCATGATGAGAAGCATAAGCAAGCAACATGCGAATAGATTCAAGGTGAGCAACAGGGGCAAAGGTTTCACCGTAGTCGATACCCTCGACTTGAGAGTAGCCTTGAGCCACCAGTCTTGCCTTGTTACGAATAATGATACCATGTGCATCTTGCTTGTTCTTAAAGATCCATTTGGTTCCGATGACATTGTGATTCTCTTTTGGTCTTGGCACCAATCGCCACACTTTGTTGCGCTCGAAGTTGTTGATTTCATCATGCATGGCTTCAAGCCAATCCTCGTCTTCGAGCGCATCATGTACCTTGAGGGGTTCAAAGCAAGAAACAAACGCATGATGTGCACAAAAGTTTGTTAATTGACGACGAGTAGTTACCCCTCTTTTCAATCTTCCGTAGACGTTCTCTAGGAGGTGTTGCTTTTTCTGAAGCTTGGAGGCAGTCTTGGCAGCTCGTCTTTCAAGAATTTCCTCCATGGAAAGTTGAGGCTTGGTAACTTGACGAGCTTTGGTACTAGCACCGCCTTGCTCATGATCTTGAGCATGATCTTGATCTTTAGCTTGACCTTGATCTTGAAGTTGATCTTGGTCCTGAGCTTCATCTTGATCTTGAGCTTGCACGGGGGTGTGAACAAGATCTTGAGCATCATGTGAAGTAGAAACATCACAATCAAGTTGATCTTGCCCTTGATTTTGATCACGGGGTTGAGGGCCTTCACTGCGTTCTTCGAAAGCGTGTGGGTCGTGCGTCGGTGATGGTTCCACTTGAGTAGAACATTGTCCTTTTCCTTCAGCCACAAGGGGTTCCTCAACGGGTAGGAAGTATCCCACACCCATTCTTCTTATGGCTTGGGGAAGAATTTCATCACCTACATCACAAAGACCACTTTGCTCCACTTGGGAGCCATTATTTTCATCAAACTCTACGTTACTCGTCTCCTCAATGAGTCCGGTGGACTTGTTGAGGACACGGTAAGCATGAGAGTTTGCAGCATAACCAACAAATATGCCCTTATGGGCTCTAGAATCAAATTTAGACAAACGAACACCTTTCTTGAGAATGAAACACTTACAACCGAACACCTGGAAGTATTTGAGGTTGGGCTTGTTCCCGGTAAGAATCTCATAAGGAGTCTTGTTCAAGCCTTTGCAGAGATAGAGTCGATTTGATGCATGACACGCTGTGTTGATGGCTTCGGCCCAAAAGTTGTACGGAGATTTAAACTCTGCCATCATGGTTCTTGCCGCATCCATCAACGTTCGGTTCTTCCTCTCCACAACACCGTTTTGTTGAGGGGTGTAAGGTGTGGAATATTGGTGCTTTATTCCCTCATCACTGAGAAACTCATCTAGGGTGTAGTTCTTGAACTCAGTGCCGTTGTCACTTCTAATCATCAAAAGCTTTGCTTCATGTTGACGTTGGACTTCATTTGCAAAGTTGATGATGGTCTGTTGGGTCTCACTCTTCCTCTTGAAGAAATATACCCATGTGTATCTCGAGTAATCATCCACAATCACCAAGCAATATCTTCTTCCTCCAAGGCTGTCAAAAGATGGAGGCCCGAAGAGATCCATGTGAAGGAGCTCTAAGGTCCTCTTTGAGTAGATTGTAGTAGTTGGACGATGAGCTTTTTCATGTAGCTTTCCTTCGATACAGGCACTGCAAGCACGATCTTTGGCAAAACTCACATTTGTTAGTCCAAGAATGTGATCCCCTTTGAGGAGACTTTGCAAAGATCTCATATTGACATGGGCTAGTCGGCGATGCCAAAGCCATCCCACATCAACTTTAGCCATTAGACATGTCGCGGTCTTAGTGGGTCGCTCCGAGAAGTTAATCACATAGAGACCGTTTTCGACATGCCCAACAAAGGCTACTTTAAGAGTCTTGCTCCACAAAAGGGTCACGGTATCAATGCCAAAGAAGGTACTAAAACCCATGAGTGCAAGTTGACGAACGGAAAGTAAATTGTATGCAAGGGTCTCAACAAGCATGACTCTCTCAATAGTTAAGGTCGGAGAGATAACCACCTTGCCAAGACCCAATACCTTTGAGATTGCATCATCTCCAAATGAGACTTGGGTGGCCACGGATGCATCGGGTCGAACATCCACCACCAAGTCCTTGCTTCTGGTCATATGATTTGTTGCTCCGCTATCGAGCAACCATGAGACTCCCCCGGAAGCAAAGTCCTACAATAGATCAATGCTTGGATTTAGGTACCCATTCTTGAATGGGTCCTTTCATGTTAGTGACAAGGGTCTTAGGAACCCAAATAGACCACTCAATATACTCATAAGAAGAACCAACATATTTGGCATAAACATGCCCATCACTAGCACGGCACAAAACATAGGAGGGGTTAAAATCGCCGGTCCTGTTGGAGGGAGTGATCTTGCCCTTCTTGACACTATCATTCACAACCTTGTCTTTCTTCTTCTCATGAGTAATGTTCCCCGCTGTGATAAATGTTTCTTTGAGCGGAGGAACCTGCGTGGTCTTCTTCTTCTTATTATTTTTGGATTTGGGTGCAAACCCAACTCCTTCCTTTGCAATCACTTCCTTTTGATTGCTCAAAAGGTCATTGAGATTCTTCTCACCTTGTATACATGTCACAAGGCCTTTCTCAAGCTGCTCTTTTAGCTTAGCATTTTCCTCCACAAGATGTGCATGCTCACAACACGGGTTAGTAGCAGATGCATTATCAATTAAGACAAAAGGAGGACACGTGGCAATTTCCTTAGTGAGTTTTACTTGGAGTTGATCATGCGACTCTTTAAGGGAAGCATGAACACTCTTCAATGCCTTATGAGCATTGTCAAGAGAGACAAACTCATCCTTGAGTCGAGCATGGTCAACCCCAAGTGCAACCTTTTCAGATTTAAGAACACGGTTAAGAACAATAGCATGATCATAATCTTTACGTAATTTAGCAAAGTCTTCATTTTGTGACTCCTTAAAAGTCAAATGAAGACCTCGCTCTTCCTCTAGATCAATAGAAAGATCTGCTATCTTGTCGGCATAATCACGACTATGGCCTCTCATCTCCTCAAGAGATTCTTCTTGAGAATCAATCGTGTCATTGGCCTCACCAAGTTGTTCAAAGAGAGCAAGGAAGTGCTTCTTGGACTCTCCCTTGAGCTTACACAAGAACTTGTCAAACTCATTCTCACCCTCTATCGCCTCCTCAAGTTCATCCACACAATCTAACAAAGATGGGGTGGAAGAAACGGAAGTCTTAATGTTAGAGGTTTTGGCGTTGGAGGTTACCTTGGTGATACCTTTTGCCATGAGGCACCTAGCGATGTGGTTCTCATTGGGGGCGTCGAAGAGTGACACCTTTGTTGGGGTAGAGGATGCAATTGCCACAGATGCCATTGCCATTCCTTCACCACTTGTGTCTCCGTCATCACCATCATCATCCGATGCATACTCTTCTTGAGCCACCAACACTTTGTGTGAAGTCTTCTTGGTGAAGTTGGTTTTGTTGGGGAAGGACTTGGCCTTATCTTTGCGGATGAGCTTGCCACCATTGTCTTCCCTCTTCTCACCACAAAGTGACTCACATTGTCACAGTTGTAGCAAGTCCTCACACGTTGCTTGCCCTTTGACCCGTTTGAGTTGTTCTTGGAGAAGTTGGGCCTTGTGTTTCTCTTGTTGCCCCAAAATTGCCTGGACGCAAGAGCCATGTGCTCATGATAAGCATATTTGGTGTCCTCGGGGCAACCCTCTTCTTCTTCTTCCTCTTGACAGACCTTGGCCTTCAAAGCAAGGTTGGGGGATGATTTCTTTGACCGTTGCACCCGAGCGAGAGCATTGTCAGCTGTCGTGTTCAAGATGTTCATTGCAATAAATTCATCCAACACATCACCAGAGGACAAGGTGTGAAAGTCCGGTCTTTGACGGATGACAGCGGACATGGCTTTGTTGTAGGGCATGATGGCCTTCAGAAACTTACGCTTGATCCAAGTATCATCCACATCCTTGCTGCCATGATCTTTGAGGGCAACGGCGAGGGCAGTCACCCTTCTATAGAGCTCACGCGGTTCCTCATCCTCTACCATTACAAACTCATCTACTAATCTAGGACAACTTCATAGTTTGACCGTTGAATGCTTGAGCTGCCCTTGTACATGGAGATGATGTGTTCCCAACACTCTTTAGCAACAGTGAAGGGACGCAGGTGAGGTAGGTCTTCAGTAGGAACAGCAGCTTGGAGTATGAACAAGGCGGAGGAATTTAGTTGTTTATCCGCTTCTTCCCTTGGAGTGAGGTTGCCTGGATCACGAGGGTAGTATCCTTCTTCAATGACTCGCATGAGTTGAATTGAGTTGTGATCCAAATGAGACTTGATACAGAAAACCCAATTAGCAAAATCATTTTTAACAAGCTTAGGAGGAGGACCGTGATTAACTATATGAGGTGGGTGCACCGGTCCTCCATAGACCAAGGGAGGGGGAACTGAGGCAAAAGTCCCCGACCCATTAATTCCTTGAGAACGATTATCTTTATCAGCACTAGCCCCCTCCTTACCGGAGTTGACATCCGATGTCGAGTTAGTGGGATTAACCACTTGAACCGCATCGGTGGAAAGTTTAAGAGTGTCAAGGAATTCTTTAAACATGGATTTGACCTCGGTCGTCATGGAGGATTTAAGCGAGGACATGGCCTCATTTAAATCCCCGCGAGAGACCGTGTTCACTCCCACGGCCTCGGGAAGTTCTCCCAACCGCTCCTCTTCGCCTTCCATACTCTTCGGTGGTGAAACCCTTAATAAAGAGACGTGGCTCTGATACCAATTGAAAGGATCGATATGGTTGACTAGAGGGGGGGTGAATAGGCAACTAACAAATTTTTAACTTTTATTTAACAATTTAGGCTTAGCAACAAATAGGTTGACTAGATATGCAACTAGGTGAGCAACCTATATGATGCTAATCACAACAACAAGCTAAGCAAGCTTCACCACAATGGAATGTGGCTTCGAGGTGACCTCAACCGTCTAGGGTGCTCAAACACCCAAGAGTAACAAGATCCGCAAGGGATTAGTGGGGGGAATCAAATTTCTCTTGGTGGAAGTGTAGATCGGGGCCTTCTCAACCAATCCCGAGAGAATCAACAAGTTTGATTGGCTAGGGAGAGAGATCGAGCGAAAATGGAGCTTTGAGCAACAATGGAGCTTGGGGAGGGAAGAGGTGGTCTTCTTGGGGAAGAATACCCCCTTTATATAGTGGGGGGAAGGATCCAACCGTTATCTCCACTCTCAGCCCGCGCATTGCGGTACTACCGCATAAGAGCCACGGTACTACCGCAAGACGCTGCGGTACTACCGCTGCAGGGTGCGGTACTACCGCTCGCACGGTAGTGACCAGATGAAGCCCTATTGCACAGGGCAACGAGCGGTAGAACCGCCGGAGCGGTACTACCGCATGGTCGGTATCAACTGGCACAGGAGATGCACGGAAGTAAAAAATTACTTCCGTGCCTACCTCCGCTGAGGGCGGAGCTGCGCAAAAGTCTGGCACGGTAGTACCGGACATACATCACGGTACTACCGCTCTAGGGCGGATGTAAAAAATTACATCCGCGCCTACTACCGTAGGCGCACGCACCAGGGCTGGGGTCAGCGGTACTACCGCTCCTTGGAACGGTACTACCGCGGGCACCTGCGGTACTACCGCTCCCTTGAGCGGTACTACTGCTAGCCACTGAAAACTAGCACCTTGCTGCCTTCAATTTGCACAGACAAGGAAAACGGACTGGAGCTCCATTGAAGCGAAGGAAAGGTGGTGCAATAGAACAGATGTGTGCGTGTTGATTCCACCCAAACCTTTCCGAAGCGGACCCCCTCTTAATAGTACGGCTTTCCTACGACTCAAATCCACCGAAAGGAAACGTAGAAAGCAACCGTCTTCGATGGACTCCGAGGGGCACCGAATCGTCTTGTGCCTAGTCATGAGATATCTGAAATGCTCAATGCACACGATTAGTCCGCAAATGAATTGTCATCAATCACCAAACCGCTTAGGGAGAAATATGCCCTTACAACTCCTACGCCGCCCTTCTTGGTTGAAGCCTCGAAAGACCCATCTACTGACACAGAAACCCATCCCATAGTGGGCGGCGGCTAACTTGGTTCAGCAATCTGCTATACTCTCACCTCTGAACGTCTTAGCATTTCATCATTAACAATTGCCTTTCCTTTGACCGGATCTCTCCCATCTTTGTCATGGGTCTGAACCAAGGTACTCTAGTAGGCTTCAAGGAGCCGGCATGTCACTTCAATTGTAGGTGAGCCCTTCCCATGAAGCATGTCATTCCGTAGCTGCCAGTTCCTCCAAATGATCAGGAGCACCTTTGCTCTGTCCGCTTCACCAATTTTAACAAAACATCAAATAACCATTCCGGACAATTATCTAAAAATTCCCCTCGCCCTGGGATTGTCCAGAGTTCTCGCATCGCCATACCATGTAATTCATATATTACATCGGCATTGATTCCATTAGTTTGGGTTTGCTTCATCATGGCTCTAATCCTATACCGTGTAATCGAGAACATTGTTGTAGAAAAGTGATTACATACCTAATAGGTATCTAGTACTGTTACCTGCTACTCTTTTATCATGTTTGGCTTTTATCTAGAAGAAAAGGTCAACTTAAATTTGGTATTTTGAGGCGTTTTAGTTAATTCATTTATTATAGCGGGATCGGATTTCATTAGTTTGTGTTTGTCTCGCCATGGATCTAATCCTATACCATGTAATCGGTCACATCGCTCTAGAAAAAGTGATATGTGCCTAGTTAGCTATCCGGTACCATTACGCTACCCATGTGCCATATTTAGCTTTATCTAGAGGATAAGGTGAAGATAAATTCGGGCTTTTGTGGCGTATTAGTTAACTCATTTATCACAACAGCATCGGACTTCGTTAATTTGGGTTTTGTCTCGCCATGACTCTAAATCTTATAATGTGAATCGAGTCACATCGTTGTGGAAAAGCGGTTACGTGCCTAATTAGCTATATGGTACCATTACCCATTTGCCATCACTACTACAGGAAGGTCCTAAGACGACACATGTATCAGAGACCCTTCGACTAAACTGTGTGCGATGCATGAATCACAAACAGTATAGTTATAGAACCGTCTCTAATTAAGTGAACTGCGTGTGATGGCTGATCTATTAAGCATGATTGAGATAACAGGTGTGTGTGCGATAAGTGGCATGCGGTTGATCCGTACGAACTGCTTGTGATGAACCAAAATAACACAAACGATTACTCAGATAAAGATGCGTGTGATAGACAGCATACAAGTCACTCGGATGAATGATTTGCGATCACCCAAAACAACAAAAATAATTAGGCAGATCAAGGTGTGTGCGAAAGACGGCGTACAAGTCACTTGGTTGAATTGTTTGTGATCAGCCTAAACAAAGAAAACGGTTAGCCAGATCAAGGTGCGTGCGATGGAAGGCATACAGGTCACTCGGATGAACCGTTTGTGATGATCCCAAACAACAGAAATGGTTAGCCAGATCAAGGTGTATGCGATAAACGGCATACAGGTCACTCAGATGAACCATCTGCGATGAGCGAAAAATAACACAAATGATTCGTCAAGATGTGTGTGATACCCAGTAAACGGGTGAGTAATAAGAATAGTGTTGTAAGACCGATAATAACACAGACGATTCCTTCTAACAGGTTGTGTGTGTTATGGGCAAACGGTTCCTAGTAAAGAATTGAAAGTGATTGATGAAATCATCACTGGCGGGTTCGGTAGTTTAATCCGTATGCGATGTGATTTGCTCAGTCTACACACATCTATGATGTGTGTATAGAACAACATGATTGCATAACCAAATTAAATAACCAAATACATAAGTGACTACACATATAACATTGGCACACCTCAATAAACAATTACACACATAACAACATGACTGCATAACCTAATTAAGCATCCAAATACATAAGTGACTACACACATAATATTGGCACACCTCAATAAACTATTACATGCATAATAAACTATGAGAAACCATCATCAAATTCGGCTACTTCCTGTGACGCTTGTTGCCACCGCTCTGCTTGTGGCTCAATCCCTCGTCGTCTTGAGGTAGGAGGCACTTCCTCGTGTCAACGATCCACCTGAACATCTCGTAGAATGTGTACGCGTCCTTGGCCGTGGACTGTAGGTGATCTTCATCCGGTCTCTTCACCCAGGCCTTGTGCCAGAGAAGCTTGTTCTTCTCGGACTTAGCCTTCATGTCTCTGTAGTAGGGGTCGATGATGGCCATGACGAGGTCAACCAGGGAGTCCTTGTCCTTCTTGATGCCCCTGACCCTGTAGTGGTCATGGATGTCGACAAGCTTCTGGAAGACCAAGCCCGAAGTCTTGAGCACCTTTAGATCATTGATGGTGTCCACCGTAGTGAACCTGTAGTTGGGATTATTGACAAACCTGGTGAAACGCTCGCAAGGCATTGTGGCCAGGCAGTAGTGGTAGACAAGGACGTGATGGAACACACACAACTGGGCGACAGTAGCCTTCTCATCATGCCCAACATGACCGCCAGTGTACGCGAGATCGAAGCCGACCACTTTGTACTTGTCATCCTCAGAAAGCAACTGTTCCGTAGTGTTGATGGAGTCCTCCACCACGACTGGGTCGTTGGTGTACACCACCGTGAGGTCCGTCTTCCTGATGTGGGTGTCCATGATGTGGCTTGAGACTGCGTCGGTATTTCCCCAAAGAGGAAGGGATGATGCAGCACAGCGACGGTAAGTATTTCCCTCAGTTATGAAACCAAGGTATCGAACCAGTAGGAGGATCACCACCACCTAATAAGCAGCACTTGCACACAAATAACAAATACTTGTAACCCGACGTGAAAGAGAGGTTGTCAATCTCTCTACGGTAAAAAGATAGATTAGATAGTGATAGATTGGAGAGATAGAACTCTCAAGAACACAAAATAAAAAAAGCAAATAAAAAGTGCAGCAAGGTATTTTTGGGTTTTTGGTATAATAGATCTGAAAACAAAAGAGGCAAAAAGATAGATCGGAAAGCAATATGTTGGAAAAGTAGACCAGGGGGCCGTAGGTTTCACTAGTGGCTTCTCTCATGAGTATAGCACACGGTGGGTGAACAAATTACTGTTGGGCAATTGATAGAAGATCAAATAATCCAGACGATATCCAAGGCGATGATCATTATATAGGCATCACGTCCAAGATAAGTAGACCAACTCCTGCCTGCATCTACCACTATTACTCCACACATCGATCGCTATCCAGCATGCATCTAGTGTATTAAGTTCATGGAAAAACAGAGTAATGCAATAAGAACGATGACATGATGTAGACAAGATCTATTCATGTAGGAATATACCCCATCTTGTTATCCTTAATGGCAATGATACATGCGTGCCTTGCTGCCCCTTCTGTCACTGGGAAAGGACACCGCAAGATCGAACCCATCACAAAGCACCTCTTCCCATGGCAAGAAAAATCGATCTAGTCGGCCTAACTAAACCAAAGATTCAAAGAAGAAATACGAGGCTATAAGTAATCATGCATATAAGAGATCAAAGAAGACTCAAATAATATTCATGGATAGAAACTGATCATGAACTCAAAATTCATCGGATCCCAACAAACACACCGCAAAAGTTTACATCAAATAGATCTCCAAGAGACCATTGTATTGAGAATCAAGAGAGAGAGAGAGAGAGAGAGAGGAAGCCATCTAGCTACTGCCTACGGACCCGTAGGTCTATGGTGGACTACTCACGCATCATTGGAGAGGCACCAATGAGGATGATGAACCCCTCCGTGATGGTGTTAGATTGGATCTCGAGGCTCTGGAACTTGCGGCAGCTGGATGTGTTTTTCGTCGACTCTCCTAGGGTTTTCTGAATATTTGGGTATTTATAGGCATCAGAGGCGGTGGAGAGGGGGCCCGTGGAGGGCACAACCCATCAGGGCGCGCCGGGGGCCCCCTGGCGCACCCTGGTGGGTTGTGCTCTCCACAGCCCACCTCTCTGGCACTTCTTTGGCCCACTGGGTGTCTTCTGGTCCAAAAAAATCTCCAAAAAGTTTCGTCGCGATTGGACTCCGTTTGGTACTGATATTCTGCGAAGTAAAAGACAAGCAAAAACAACAACTGGCACTTTGGCACTATGTCAATAGGTTAGTCCCAAAAAATGATATAAAGTTGCTATAAAATGATTGTAAAACATTCAAGAATGATAATATAATAGCATGGAACAAGCAAAAATTATAGATACGTTGGAGACGTATCAGTCCACAGGATACATGCCAAACTCCATTGGACCGTCGCTGGATATCCTCTCTGTATGTGTCGTCGTGGGTGTGCTTATTGTGTTGTAGGGCACGATCAAAAGGTTGAAGATACTATGGATAATGGCCGTGGGTATAAATGGGGGTCGGACGTCCTGGAAAACCGACACGTTTGGATGGCAGTTTTTGCAGCGCGTGATTCCATCGTGGCACACGTAACTGCATTGTGGCAGTGCGCGCGGCGCAACCGCATGCATATGGCACCCCAAACGTGATCGTGGGCCGGCCCAAACCGCTGGCAGAGAGCGCACGAAGGGGCGCGAGAGCAGAGCACACGGAGGAACGCGAGACCAGAGCGCCCGGAGGAATGCGAGGCCAGAGCGCCCGGAGAGACTCGAGGTCGAACCCGACCACTTTGTACTTGTCCGCGTCAAGTAACAACCCCATAACGTGGATGGAGTTCTCCACCCAGATCGGATGATTGGTGTACACCACCGAGAGCTCCGTGAACCTTCTCTGAGTGTCCACTACGGCATGCATGGTGAACTATCGTCGGTAGCCGCTGGGAGCGCCATTGGAGCCTTGTAGGATACCCTCTCTGTATTTGTGGTGGTGGTTGTGCTTCTTAAGGTCTAGATATTAATCGTCCATTGCATGTTAAGGTCCAAATATTAATCGTCCATTGCATATTAAGGAAAAATAGTACTACCAATATACGAGTCTCATACGATGCCATTTGAATGATTGTCTCACAAATGACAGAAATATTACAAAGGTTCAAATTCCAGCATTACAAGGTTCAAATTCGAAGATTACCAGGTTCAAACTGATATTAGAAATAAAATTCAGCTTATGCAGAAACTTTGTCATGCAGCTCTAGACGCCTGCGCTGATGAGTTGAACTAAACATGAGAGAGGTTCAAACTGATATTACAACTAGTTTCGCCACTTTAATATTTCTGCAAAGGGATCCGCCACTGACATATCATGTATGGGCTAGTCTATCAACTGAAGTTTCAAAATGAAATTGAGCTTCAGCAGAGTCTTTTCGATTCTACCGTTGTCGTGATTTTGTCACGGCAGATGTCCTCATGAGAGAACTTAGGTGTGAGGCCACCGCAACTAGGTGGCGACTTGGACGGGGTTGATCGGGAATGAGAGAGAGGGTTTACCGAGGTTCGGCCCCTCCGATGGAGGTAAAAGCCTACGCCCTACTTTGTGTATATTCATGATGATCTCAATTACAAGGGTGCGGAATCGCTAACCTAGCTCTCGAGGGTTTCTTTCTTACTTAATCCTCTATCTCAGGGTCACACCTTTATATATATAGGTTGAGACCCGAGGTTACAACAGAGTCTGGGTCGTATAATGACTCGTGACCTAATCCACTTCCTACTCATCTTGTCCTACAAGTACAGAGGTTTCCTTATGATGATACCATCGAGCCGGACTGCTAAGCCCGGCCCATGAGCCGACCTCTAGGAGAAACCTGCCCTTCGGACCTTCAGGCTTTTGGGGTCTTCACTGGCGGGTCCATACAGCTAGCTTTCCTTTACCCTTGCATGAGCCACCATTCATACCAGCCGGGTTAAACATATATGTCGGGTTATCCGTGGGGTATATCCCCAACATTAGCCCCCAGTTTGACCTGGATTTATCCATGCCGAACTATTTTCTGGAAACAAACAAACCAGTCATGATTAAGAAATTCGAACTAGACTTATGAGCCAGCATTTTGTCCTTCCTCCGGGTCATCTTTTTCTTATAAAACTTAGCCTATGTTCGGCCACTGCTTAACTTGACGTCATCTTGCTGACCCTTGACGATATCACTTCATCATGGCGAATCTTTTGTGAACCGGCGTCAAATCCGGTCAAGCGCGGGAATCGAGGCGTCCTTGTAGCCGCATTTATCGCACCGGTTCGGGTTTTTACCATAGTGCCCTGGAGTTACTTAAAAGGTTGGAAAAAGCGGTAGGCGTAAGCGAGGTGGTTGGCCTTTGCCTAGTGCGTAGGCAGTGCTTAAGTGCCCTAGGCGCAACCTAGGCGGTAATATAGTTTCCACTATTAGGGTGCATCTCTGGTTATTATATGTGTATTATCTTAATTCAGAGCATATATACAATTTAACTCCCAACTACTTTCATTGGAATATGGCTTGTTTGGCATATTAATGCAATATGACATGATTTTTCTCTTGGATAGACAATTTCTTGCTTGCCCTGCCTAGACTTTCGCTTATGCCCTAGGCGAGGCATTTGGCCATCGCCTAGCGCCTAGGCGTGCCTAAGCGCCTCCTAGGCACTGCCTTTTCCAATAGAGGTTGCTTATAAGTAGACGACTGAGGGCCTCAGATCCACTTTTTACCGTCTTCCTCCTCTCGCCCTCAGCGCCGCTTCGGAAACCGCCGCGGTTCCTAGTCACCACCGAGCTCCACCAGCGCCGTCGCCACCGGAGTTCATCTTCATCGACCACGAGCTCTCTCTGGAGCGCGGCTACCATCGACTCTTCTCCACTCGCGAACTGGTAAGTGCCCATTGACCTCCCTAGATCTCCTGTTCATTCTTCATAGTTCATTGGAGTTCATCAGAGTTCATTTGGATATGTGGTCACAGATATTAATAGCCTCCATAGAATTATCAAACGTGCATAATTTCACCACAGCTGTCGCCTTGTAGCGCCGTAGATCCATAGCAGTTTTATCATAAGACCCTGTAGATGTTCTATTTTCGGTTGCTCTGCTAGCTAGGGCATGTTTATCCTTCTTTTCTCATATTATTTAGATCTGTCTGTCCCCCCATCTTTGCGGAAAGTTGTTTGCTCATACGATTTTTTTACCAAGTCCCTTTAGTACCTGTGTCGACTACTGGCCGACTCATTTTATTGCTTGTCAACTCATCATTGTGCCGGCTCATCTAATGATACCGACTCATCCATTTGGTCGGCTTGTCACAAATACATACAATAGTAGTCCAGATCCAGTTTCAGTCCATTCAGCACTTTGGCAAACCTTCTGAAATTTGCATAGAATACCATCTGAATTTGGCCGGCTCATAGAGATACCTTAGTGTCGTTGACATGCAACTCGCGTTATTTAGCCGGCTTATCAATTTGTTTTTGTCTGCAAATTATACTCCCGTAGGCGGCTCAAACATACACCGACTTATTATTTTTCATTTTCACCTTTGTAGCTAATCTGTATAAAACGCAATGGCCCCCAAGACCACCAAAACCTGCGGCTGGGTCAGATCCAAAGTGTGACACTTACGCTGGAAGACCTCGTAGGCCAAGGCCTCCTGCCGGCTCAGGAGCATACTGAATGGCGAGCACCTAAGGAGGAATCCACTCCTCAACCCGCACAAGGGGAGGTTGTTGTTTTTGTAGATCATTTGCACAGAGGCTTTTGACCGCCCGGGTCAAAGTTCTTTAGAGATCTGCTTCATTTCTTTCGGCTTAGACCACAAGATATTAGTCCCAATTCAATGACCAACATTTGCCAGTTTCAAGTACTTTGTGAAGTATATCTCTAGATTGAGCCAATTGTCACCCTCTTTAGGCAATTCTTTTATATCAACCACCAAACCGAGGTGAAGAATGGTCCTAGTATAGAGCTTGGAGGAATTTCAATTCAAAAGAGGAGGAATAGTGCCTTTCCAGAATCGAAACTTGCAAGTCACCCTAAAGGCTGGAATGCCGCTTGGTTTTACTGTAAGAATACAACCCCAGAAGGTCAGAACCCCCTGCCGGGTTACAGATTGGAACGCCTGAATGCTACAAGTGAATTTCCAGGTTGGCCAAATGAAGAGGAGCAAAAACTATTGGCATCTGTACTTTTGAGGCTAAGGGCTTTGATCGCTCATGGTATCGCCGGAATCGACTTGATCCGGTGCTGGTTAAGCTGGCGAATTCAGCCCCTGAGCTTAAGGGGCGACTTGATGTGTAATTATACTCGTAAATCGATAGATGCTCAGCGCTTCAGCGAGGCAGATTTGCCTGAAAATGAAATCAATAAAGCTACCAAGAAATTCTTTGGCGACTCGAAAGAGAAGTGTAGTATGACCGGGTTAGCTCCATTTTGCTTGAATAACCCGGTTCCTCCAGTAAGTATTATTTTAAACTGTCCTTTTTTTCTTTGTCACAGTTTTCTCCCACATCAGACTTATTTTCCGGCTTGTACCACTGCTGCAGGCTAATTCTGAGTTTTGGAAGGCCAGAGCCAGGACCCCTGCTCCTCCTTCATCTGGACAAATGGATGACCCGGCCCATGAGGCTACCTCGGAGGAAGAAACTGAGGTAGAATTTGACTCGCTTGGTCAATTATTTGTTGATCTTGCTGACGCATCCTCCTTTCAGGATAACGCCGAAACTAGTCAAGCCGGCAACGTTGAGGTAATTTTAATTTCCTCCAACTCATCAGAAACCTATATCCTGAAGAAGACAACACTACTACAGAATGGTCCAAAGACGACACATCAATCAGAGACCCTTCGTGGAAACTGTGTGCGATCCATCAATCGCAAACGGTATAGTTCAAACTCCGTCGCTAATGACACGAACTGTGTGCGATGGCGAATCCATCAAATACGATTCAGAAAATAGTTGCGTGTGTGATGCTGGGCATACAGTTGGTGCTTATGAACTGTTTGCGATTAGACAAGATAACACAAACGGTTCTCAAAATACATATGTGTGTGAAGTACGACATACAGTTCATTTAGACAAACTGTTGCGTTGATCGAGCTAGAACACAAACGAGTTACCATAACAAGGTGTGTGTGATACCAAGCAAACAGTTCATTCATCAGATTTGTGTGGGAAGGCCAATAATAACCCAAACGATTCATACTGACAAGCTGTGTGGGTTGTTGGCAGACGATTGCTGCCAAACAATTGTCAGCGATGGATGAAATCATTACCGACGCTTCGTTGGGAAGTGCCGTTTGCCTGTATTAATATCACAGACGTTTTATTATTATGACCCTTGTGCCTGCGCATCACCCCGTCCTCCTCTCTCGCGTCTTGTCACCACGTTGCTGCCCGAGGATTCCAGTGCACGCTTCGGCACCGCTTTTGGCCACGCGTCCGCTCGATGAGCCCGTTCCCGCGCACAACCGCGTAGGTTCCCGCGCACAAAACTGTCCTACGACTCTAGCTTCCCGTCCGGCTCGGTGAAATCCCCAATGCTTGCCGGCCTGCTATGTAAACCCTCACGGCCGGTGACTGCACATTGCCTTCATCCCCTCCCTCCTCGTAGCTTGTCTAGTTTGCTTCTCCCCCAATCGCCAATGGCACCGGCTGTTCGTCGTCACCCAGCCACTCCGCCAGAGGACAACTCCAGCTGGGAGGCTTCACCGCGTCGGCGCGACAGTCCTCTGAAGCGTGTGGTGCACGTGGCGTCCCTGGTGGGTGTGCGCATGCCACCAACTACACGCTCCACCATCGCTGCCCGAAGGCAGCTGCTGCCGGTGGCCGCCGTGGCCGCCAACATGCCGGCAGCCGTCGGGGCCGCCACCCCACCGTCGTCCGTCTTTGCAGATGGTAGGGGTCATCACCCGCTCCACCACCAAGGCCCGAATGTGGGAGGTGGAGGCCGCCAAAGGCCCGGCGCCGGGCTTCTGCGTCGCAACCCTTGCGTGCTACATCTACTTCCTAGAGAAGGAGGTGGAGCGCCAGGTCGTGCACGCGAAGAAGCTCACCGACGCTGTGGCCGCAGGAGAAGCCGCAGCGGCGGCGCGGAATGCGGAGATCTACGCCGAGTCCCGTCGCTTCGAGGAGGGGCGTCTTGAGCGCCGGAGGGCAGCACTGGCAGGCAACGAACACGATTCTAGCAACTCGTCGGCAGGCTCCTCCTCCACTTGCTCTTACTGAGCGCGCTCGATTCTGCTGGAAGTGGTACAACGCCCCTCCGTAGTACTAGTATTTAGGGGCTATTTTGTTCAGTTCATCTAACTATATATATGGTTGAACTGTACAACGTACTTTAAATTAGCTAGTATATATAGTTGAACTAGCTATTTCAGTACATGGTTGGCAACAATTGGGGAAAAGTTTGTTCGATTCAGCTGTCGAGTTGAACTATTTTGTACAAAGATCAATGGTTAATCTATGAATGAAATCCATGTTTGCTGAATTTCAGTTGCAAAAGTGCACCGTAATAGTGATTTTGTTCCTGCAAAATTCGACAAATGCCAGTGCTACAATGTTGACAAATGCCAATGTTGCTAGATCGACAGATGCCAATGCTTCCGATTTGACACATGGCAATTTACCCAATATGATAGATGCATGTCTTCCTGGATTGTCTGTACTAGGCACACGGGTCATATTAGAGAAATGTTTGCGATGACGCATTGCACCAATCCTTCACGCCAATATTTTCACTTGGCTTACGGGCGAAGGAAAGATAGCTGTCGATCTGTATACGGGTATTCAACCTGAACCATTTGTGATGAGTGTTTATTCAGAGAAAACGATGATGGTTTTTTGTTTGCTATGTGAATTCAGAGATAAATACTTAGTTCATCAAACCATAGATTTCATTCAGTCAAGCTTTGACTTTACATTCATACAATCGAGATACAATATAAAGAGAACTAGTTGCAGCGGCGGCGGCGACCTGCGGCGGCGTCCTCGTGCTCCGGGGCGAAGTTGTACAGTTCTTCAAATGAGACTAGAATGTTATGGACTTCACAATCAAAGAGCCGGTCATCGCGCGATCGACGGGCGCGGGCCGGGGGCGGCGACTAGCGGCGCTGCGAGGAAGCTGTCGACGGCGGCGTCCCAATCCTCTGAGGGGCCCGTGATGGGTGCAGGCGCGCGCACGGGGTCGGGCACCGTGGGTGCGGGCACGCGCACTGGTACCGGTGTGGCGTGTGAAGGGGCGTGCACGAGCACGGGCGAGGGAGGAGGCGCTGGCTCTTGCATGTACACGAGCTTGCGCGGGTCCGCGGGGACCTCCCTGACGCCCGCGGTTTCCAGAGCTGTGATGATGCTCGGCGACCAGCCTGTCAATGCCATGGGGATGGTTGTTGGCGCGGGCGCGAGGATGGTTGCTGGCGAGTGCGTCGGGGCAGCATCCGCTGCGGCATGCAGCTCTTCCAGGGCCATGTCCATGGCGTCCCATTTGTCTTTATGCTCTATCTCTTCCGGCTCGGTGTCAACTTCACCAAACCGAAAGACTAGTGGCATATAATCCTTGTGCACCATGGCATAGGTCGCCGTGGAGGTCTGAATGATGGAGGGAAATGGGAGGCAAAGATGTAGAGAGGATTGTGAGTGAGTGGACAGTAAAGCCGCCTATTAAACAGCGGCTCGGGCGCCATTGATGGACAGGTTGGAAGCGAGGAGGGCGGATACGGAGGTCAAAGGGCCCGCTTCCCGGTGAGCCTGCGGCGTACAACCCGCACGCCTCCCGATGAGCCTGCGCAGCGGAGGCCAGCTCGCACGCCTCCTGTCAACTCTAGCAGCTGCTCGCACGACACCTCCTAAGCCCTAGCCAATAGAAGAGTGCGACGCTTGGCAGCACGTAAGGACAGTAGAACGCCCACGGTTTGAAAATAATGCAACCGTTTCCGTGGAAACGTGACAGTTCTTTGTTCCAAAAAGCTTTTGTTAGCTATTAATGTGTGCGTCTTTTTCCAAAATGGACACGAAAAATACCACAGCATATTTGTGCTATATCATGATGCCATGCCCAATTTCTTGAATTTTGTGTCAGTTCTAGATTTACTATGATTTAACGTAATATTCTCAATGTTGTCTCTAAAAGAAAAATATATATTAAAAAACGAGTCTCAAATAGGAAAACAAAATGATATGACGCCTTTATGTGCCATGCTCATGATAGCAAGCCAAGTTTCATGAATCTTCTGACGAGTTTTTTGATTTACATGATTTAAAACCCGAGTTTATCAATGTTTCTCTCGCCTAGCCAAGACCCCGAAATGATTGAAATTCATTCCCATATCTTGCGTGGGACCTAAAGATGCATGCACACCAATATGGTTTTCTAACCATTTTGATGCACCGGACCTTGTGTTAGTAGTTCAAATTTGAATTATGCATATTAAATAATGCATATAAAAGTCAATTAATATATAAAAAGTCCAAACGAACCATGTATAATTTCATATTTTGGCACGACACTCATTTTGGTATATGTTGCCTCTGGAAATATATAGTTCAAGATGAGAAGGTGCAGCGGATGTCGATTCGCCCACATAAGGTGACATGTTCCATATCGAAACCACAAAAGCTTCCCGTGAGAAGCTTAGGTTTGTTAGAGGCTTGTGCCAAAACTCGTCCCAAATTGGATATTATTTTACCAGGGCACATATGAGCCATGCATGTCATGACACCATGCCAAGTTTCATGACTTTTCTCACGAGTTTTTGATTTATACATGATTTAAAACCCGAGTTTCTCAATGTATGTGTGCCCGAGCCAAGACCGTGAGATGTTTGAAATTCATTCCCATATCTTGCATGGGATCCTAAAGATGCATGTACACTTATATTATTTTCAACCCATTTTGATGCACCAAACCTTGTGATTGTAGTTCAAATTTAAATTATGCACGTTAAATAATGCATATAAAAGTCAATTAATGTATAAAAAGGCCAAACGAACCATGTATATTTTTCATATTTTTGGAATGACACTCATTTTGGTATATGTTGCCTCTAGAAATATATAGTTCAAGACGAGAAGATGCAACGGATGTTGATTCGCCCACGTAATGTGATGCGTTCCATATCAAAACCACAAAAGCTTCCCATGAGAAGCTTAGGTTTGTACGGGGTTTGTTGCAAAACTTGTCCCAAATCAGACATTTTTTCACCAGGGCGCATATGAGCCATGTCATGACACCATGCCAAGTTTCATGAAATTATGACGAGTTTTTGATTTATACAAGAATGTAAAACCAAGCTTCTCAATGTATGTGGCCAAGCCAAGACCCCGAGATGTTTGAAATCCATTCACATATCTTGCATGGGGCCCAAAGTAGCCATGGACACTTATATGTTTTTTCAACCCATTTTGATGCACCAGACCTTGTGATTTTAGTTCAAATTTTAATTATCCACATTAAATGCCTAGATAACTCAATTAACGTATGAAAATGCAAAAAGAACCCTGAATAATTCCATATTTTAGCAAGACAGTCTTACTGGTCTATGTTGCCTCTAACAAAAGTTCAAGGCGAGAAGATGAGCAGATGTCGTTTTGCCCACGTAATTAAGGTGACGTGTTCCTTATCGGAACCACAAATCTTGCAGTGAGAAGCTCCGGTTTGTAAGGGACTTGTCCCTATAATTGTCCCAAGTTGGACAATTTTTTTCAATGGCACATATGTGCCATGTCATGACAACATGCCAAGTTTTTAGAATTTCTGACGCGTTTTGGATTTACAGTAATTTAAAAACCAAGTTTCTCAATGTTTGAGGCCGAGCCAAGACCCCGATATGTTTGAAATTCATTCCCATTTCTTGCCCGTGACATAAAGATGAATCCATGGACACTAATATGATTTTCATCCCATTTTGACGCGCCGGACATTGGGACGATAGTTCAAATTTGAATTATACACATTAAATGCCTAGAAAACTCAATTAATCCATAAAAATGCCAAACAGACCCTGAATAATTCCATATTTTAGCACGACCCAGCTATTGGTAAGTGTTCACTGCAGATAAATCTATTGCAATCCAAACACCGTCCTTTGTCGAAGTAACCTCATTTTTTGTTTTAAAAACATTTTGAAAATCAAGTCTTTCACAAACAGTTCAAGTTCATGAATCATGTGTGATCCAGTACAAAACATCTTGGGCCAATCCTCATAAAGTCATAATGCATGGCTTAGGACGGAAGCTTCGTCGGCTATAGTACACCGCCAGCCAGTTTACCGCATGGACTCCCCAGAGCATTTTACTTTTCAATCATCGTCGGTGAAAGATGGGGACGTGGATCCCCGTCGTGAGGACAACTTTGGCAACCCACTCTGGCCCGAGCGCGACCGCATCAGCCATGAGAGCGCTCTCAAGATGCTTAAACGCGACCGCTACCTCCGACAGGGCGACTGCAGCAACCCAAAGGGCAGCTGCTGCAGCTAAGAGGGCGGCATCAACAACCGCGACGGGGATAGCAAATGGCGAGAACGGCACATCAGCTGTCAGTTTCTCAACGGTCGCCATAGCCCTGATGGCGGACGCCCAGTCCCATCTCGAGGCCGCCCACGCCCATCTCGTGTCGGTCACTACATAAATCACATCTGCCTTCTCCGACACCGGTCGACAACCCACGTCCGATGAGTTGGTAATCGCTGAGTGTGCTCGAGCAGGCGTTCGTTCGTTGGCGGCCTTCCTAGCCAACATTGTGGCCGTCCATGCCCGGAGCAAGGCCGCCCACGCCCGGCTCATGGCGGCCTTATCCAAAGAGATGGTGGAGGAAGACTGCGAGGTGCTGGAGTATGTGGCAACGGATCCCATGGATCTCCTTACCCCGGAGGTCGTCGAGATGGAGCCGGTCATCGAAGAGGCGGCGGAGATCAACGAATGCCTGGCGGAATATTAGTCTCTGTCTAGCGCGATGGTCTTTTGTCAGAGTAATGTTTAGGTCAACTAACTAATGTTTATTAGTTGCTCGATTAAGTAAGTGCGGGCAGTGATGTAGGTTCTTTTGTGTAGTACTCAAATTTGCAAGTGTTGTTAAATTAAGCAATGACGTCGATGACCAATGTAACGAGGGAAATTCGGACCAAAATTTGCCGTCGTATCCCCATTTTATCTTCCAAATGAAAATGAAATGCAAGTACCGTGTGCAATGTAGTATCTGATATCTTACGCCGGAAGCTTGGAAACCAAAATTTCCACGTTCAGTCTCATCACACACGGGATCAACTATAGGATTTGTTTGTGTTGTTGAATATCTCATACAGTTATGGTAAAGGGACTGTGTCCGATGTGACTGTGCGCGCTACTTTTTCGCCGCACCGAACAAAATTTTGGGCTGCCCCGCAAATATCTACCTCCCCTGCCCCTCGTACCAACCAAAAGCCACACCCCTGCTCCCCCCTTCCTTTCTTAAGTTCAAACCTGCACAACTTGCTTGCAGTGCCGCCTCCTCGTCGGCGACGCTCCTTCCTGCTGCTCGCCCTCCTCCATCTAGTCAGGTAATCCACACCTTCCCCACACCCCTCCCCCTCCCCCTCCTCCTCCATTCCACATGCCCCGACCGCCGGCGCGACACATTCCACCAAAATCACCGGCCCACCCCCCACATAATTGCCGCCGAAAGACATGGTGCACGCAGTATAGCCAGGATCTCAAGGAGCACCTGGTAGCGGAGAAGCAAATCGCGACTGCACGCGTGGATGAGGCCGCGATGGCTGCCATGCGTGCCGACCCCCAGATCTTGGAGCAACACATCGCCGTCGAGGCGACCGTCGATGCCTCGCGCGCGGATGCCGCCATGCGGTTGTCTGCTTTGAACAACAACTCGTTGTGTTTTCTCGAGAGATCCACTTTTGCCTTCGACGACGACTACGAGTTGTTTTCTCAGCGTGCCCGTGCTTTCCTCAACTCCAGAGCCGGCAGGTTGGTGCCCGGATAGGCTGAGGCCACTCACCACTACGAGGAGGGCACCCACGATGTGGAGGCCTCGTCCTCTTCCAAGCCCATCGTTATCGATATCTCTGACAATGAGGAATAGCTTGTTTTTTAGCTTAATTACTAATGACATGTGTTCAGGTAGCTACGCCTGTTAAGCATGTTTGCTTTACCTGTTGCATGTGTTGCTCCTGCCTTTCCTTAAGAAATTCTAGTGAAATATGCAAGTAATGCTACTATGCAATCTGACCTTCTAGTATGTTCTATTGTCCAATGTGATGCTCAGTTAACTGTTTGGTTCATTTGTTTTGGTGATCATCTGCAATGTGATGTTCGATTATTATTGGTACAATTTTGTATTGTTATGCATGTGAAACATACAATTGCTATATTTCACAGTTCTTAGCACGCTTGGCTTGAATTAATATGTTGGATCTGCAATGCGTTTATTTTTCATTAACATATTTTACTAATAGCACGCCAAATCTCACTTAAAACCTGATCAATATCTATCTTAAATGTGTTACAGGGGGAACAATGGGAGACACTGAAGTTTACCATCGAGGTTTGCACTTTCATGATCCTTTGGCTAATAGCAAATTATTGTGCAATTGCAGGAACCATTCTAATATTTAGGTTTCTAATAATAATTTGGTGTTGCACATGTAGGTCCTGCTGTAAGAGGTTTAGACCCACTGTTCGACCCATTTTGCATGTGGGGAAATGATGTGTTCATGAATATCAGTCAAATCAAGAAACTCAGAAAGATATTTAAGATAAAGAAACTTGCGACGAAAAATAACAAGCTGTTTGTCTGCACAATGAAGAAGACATCAGTGAACTATAGGATGGTACTATCGCTTTTACCTTGTATTTTTCCCTTTGTGACATTACAATTTTTCGAAACGAAATTTATGCATATCTTTGTTTGCAGTCCTTTCCAAAGCAGTTCATCGATGAGTACGTCTCAAACCACCTGTATGGTCAAGAGGCGAGGAAGGTATTCATACAGCACCCACGGTATAATCTTGAAGTCTTCCTCAAGAGGATGAAGGATGGGCGAGCAACCATCCACATGCACTGGAATAAAGTTGCAAGGACCTTCGACATCAGCGAAGGCTCAATATTTGCCTTCCACTTCAACAGTTTTCTAGACGAGATTCATCTGTCTATTTACCATACATGATGCTATTTTCCAAAGGTTTTAGATGTTGCACATGAAACTCGGTCCTGTCATGTAATTGGGTAGCTAGGTAGTATATGCATATATGATGTTGTACTCTGATGTATTCCAGTTATGAAATCCGGTTGCCGTAATACGAAATGAAATATATTGTGTGCTTGATATGAAGTGTCAATTTGTTTACTAGCTGGATTATAAATAATAGAGCAATTAGCCTGATTATTGTGGATTCATATTGCAGACGGTTTGTCATAGAACACCGTGGGCGATTACCTCACCAAACCCACACGGTTCCTGGAAATTTGGCGTGTTGGATCAGTGAAAAATCACACACGACTTCCGGCCATAAATTGTGTGCGTTAGAAGACACATTCGCAAACGTTTTCACATAAAACGTGTGTGTGATGGACAGCCCTATGCCAAACAGTTTCTTCTAGGAACCGTGCGTGATGGCCACCCCTAACACAGACGATGTTATGCAGAAAATTATGTGTGATGTAGAATGCGAACAGAAACGTACATTTGGGATTCACTATGTGGGATGCTAAGCACATCTCACATGACTTCCCAAAAATATCTGTTTGTGATGGCCCTTCCAATCGCACACGACATATTTTTGGCTCATCGTGTGTGACCGGGCGCAGCCATCGCCGACGGGTTTTCCGTGTCGTGTGGGATAGCCCCCCCATCGCCCACATATGCAAGGCGGCGGTTTGAGACTATGTCATGGAAAGGGGTTAAAAACCGTTTGTATAACAGGCGCCTGCACTAGTGCAAGACAAGCCGTCAGGAAGGTTAAGTTTTCTCATCCAGACGCTTACTTAGATCCAAACTTTCTTTTGAAGAAAACTCAACACGCCGGCTTATCAAAACGCAAGACCCGGAGCAGCTTCAAGGAGCTGTCCGCCGGCCTCTCTCTCGAGCCGGCGTCTCGCAAATAGCGAGTTGAGGTGCCGCACGGCCCAACTGCTTCTCGTCCACAAGCCGACCTTTTTAAGCAACCTCTCAGCCCTTCTAATTCACTTTATCAGGAATCCCCGCCTTCTTTTGGAGACTCAATGGCAACACAACTTCCGGCGTTTATCATCAACCACGGGTAAGCTTCTATTTAAACTGATTTCGTTTATTTTGCCATTACTTATCTTTTCCTTAATCCAATTATTTGTTTTTATGATTGCAGAACCAAAGCCTTCGCGAGGAAAAAGGTGGGCGAGTCATCATCTGATGCCGTGGACCCTATCACTCAAAATCCACCACCAGATGAGGTGGCGACTCATCTTGAGCCCACTAGCCAACATATTCCAGACTTGGGGTATGGGCCATCTTGTGACGAAGAAATGGCCCATGTTGAAGAGCTAGTAATTACGGAAACGACGGCTCAAGATCAAGCTGTATCAAATGACCCAGACTTCCGACCACCAAGTCCTCCTAGTCCTTCAAGTCCTATGCTCAATGTGGGTAGCGCCACCCCATCAGCCACCATGGACAACACAAAAGTATCCATCATAGGAGAAGCTTTCCAGGCTCCTGGGACTTCAACTATTTTGGCTAAACTTGTAACCAAAGTGAGCCGAAGATGCTAGAGAAAGGAAAGGCCAAGCTGGAGTTTCCAGAATTTTTGGCTCTTGATACCGGCAGCATATATCAACAATATCTGACCCGGCTATCTGAGAGCCTGGATATTGAAATGAACTTGGTCAATACGTTGAAGCGGAAATATGAGGTAACACTTTTATCCTTTGCCATTCATCATGCATACTCTTGTAGCCCCCAAGGGCCAGCTTAGTACAATAAGTAGTGAGCTGGCTCTTTAATGTAGTCATAAGAACCAACTGTAGCCCCCAAGGATCGGGTTATTATGATAATAATAAGCCGGTACTTTTTGAAGTACTTGAAAATAAAAATGCCTCCTGTACCCCCCAAGGGTCGGCTTATCTCTTTGAGATAGCCGGGTCTTTCTGTTGTGAAAAAGAGAAGTAACTTACATTAGCCCGCAAGTGTCATGTGGATTGCTTGCAACTGCATGGGACTTGTAAGGAATTTTTTTTAATGTGGTAGCCCCCAAGTGCTGGGCCGTCTGCCTGTGGCGGCTCGGGGCTTGTATACTTACTCTCATGCTATGTTTGTGTAGGAATCATTGGATGAAACGGGGTCTGTTGCAGCCGATTTACATAGGCGGCTTAAACAGGAGAAAAAAACTCAAGGCTGATGCAGAACTTTTGGCGGTTCGCCTGCAAGATTCTGTGCGCCAAGCAAACAATCTCCTTGATCAAGCCAGGGCCAATTTTGATAAAGAAAGAGCCGCCTTACTGAAGCGTGCAGAAGATGCTGAAAACAAGCTTGGGCCTGTGACTGATGAATTGAGGACCCTGAAGAAGCAGATTACGGACATGACTGCTGCCATATTCGGTACAATTGTTGATCTTTCTACTGTTATATTTGGGGTCATCATATTTGTCGGCTTATATTCATGCTTGTCTTCTTTGTGCAGGATGAAAAAGTCACAATCTTTTGCAAGAGCCAATAGTCAAGCTGAAGGCGATCTTCACATATATGGGGCAGATGTTCACATGATCTATTTTTGCCATCATGGCAGTGACAAATCTTGAGCAGCCCCCAAAAAGACTTAAAGATATGTTGAATCAGCTGTCTACAGTGCCTCAGTGGGTTGAAGAATTCAGGAGATCGGCGGCTCGTATGGGAGCTAATATGGTGCTTGCTCGTGCAAAAGCATATTTGCCTGAGTTGGACCTCGTGCAATGGGGGGCGGGTTTCCGGAATTTAAAATTGACGGCTCTGAGTTTTCGGAGGAAGACTTCGCCAAGTGCGTAAAGGAGACCCGCCCACTATCAACTCTTCTTGCTGACGAGCTGGATCAAGTGAAGTATCAACCCGCCTATTCGATGGAAAATAAGCGCATAGATCCACCAAAGGACAAACCTTTTGAGCTTGTGCTTCCCCGCCGTAAGCAATCTTTTGCTCCTGATGTTGACTCATCTTTTATCATGCCTGGTGACTCAAACTTCAAAGCTCTGACCACAATCCAGTGGATTCAAAGGGACCTCCAGACCTAGCAAGATGAGCCGGCTCACGCAGATCCAGAAGCCACAGGCGTAGAAGGCCGGCATGAGGAGGCTTCGGGGAAGGACGCACAAGGCGGTCTACACGAGTAGTTCTTTGATTCTTTGTCAAAAAATTTATGATATTTTGTGGCTTCTGATGTGAGCCTGTAATAGGAGTAGCAAACTTGATCCGCCTGTCGTGCCATCGTGCATGTAACGCTTCATCGTCTTGTTATATATCTGTGGCAACTTATCAATGTGTTTGCTTTGCATAGTAACTCCTTCATCCAATGAGCCGCCTTTCTTGTGTATATTATGAGCCGGCATGATGAGGTCATCCATGGCTAAAAATAGTCTTGATAGATTTATCAAAGAAAAAAACTTGTCATTTTTATGATCCAGTTTCATAACCCGGATATCAAATGTTGACCCGGTAAGATAAAATTTGTACCTGTGAATTAGGACATATATATATAGGAAGAGATATAAATTTGCAAAAGTAAAAGTGCAAAAAATTGATAAGCCGACTTTTAAGGCGCAGCATTGAGACTGACTTTCGAGGCTCAAGTCTTGCTTCAATGAAGCTGGCTTGATAGCCCATGGTTTATCCTCGCTTTCTGTAAGCCGGCTCTCTCGTGACTCAAGCCGGTGTTTTAACCTGGATAAGTTCAGGGTCCATATGGATTGACTTATCGAGAGTACATGGGGTCACCTTTTCGGAGTAGCATCTTGCAAACAGGTAGGTTTAACCAAGTTTGTAATGGCTTTTTAGCTGGGTCAAGAGGGATATTAACGGCTAACTCGTTGAGTCGGGAGCCCCCAACTGACTTATGTTCAAAGAATAAAGACGCATGCACCATTTGTTGAGATGAAACGACAGAGACCCCGTGTTTCGGGGGTGCCGGCTTTATTATATTGAACATACAAAAATAGATACATAGGTATGTACATTGATTTGGAGCCTGTGACTCTAGGTATAGTAAGGCCGAAGATGACCAATGTTCCATGGCCGAGTGGTTTCCTCTTCAGAGGTGTATGATCCTTCACGTATGTCAATCAGGTAATATGACCCGTTGTTGAGGTTCTTGGTGATGACGAAAGGCCCTTCCCAAGGTGGTGAAAGCTTATGCATCCCTGTTTGGTCTTGAATCAAACGGAGCACTAAGTCGCCTTCTTGGAAAGTTCGGCTGCGAACTCTACGACTATGATAGCGACGTAGGTCTTGCTGATATATGGCTGACCGAGCTGCTGCCAGGTCACGTTCTTCTTCTAAGGCATCCAAGGAATCTTGACGCGCTTGTTCATTGTCTGCTTCAACATATGCAGTAACCCGGGGGAATCGTCGTGAATATCGCTTGGCAACACAACCTCTGCTCCATAAACCAGAAAGAACGGCGTGTACCCGGTGGATCTATTGGGAGTAGTTCATATGCTCCAAAGTACTGCGGGGAGTTCCTCGACCCAACATCCAGGGGGTCGTTGTAACGAAACCATGAGCCTGGGTTTGATGCTTCATAATATCTCCCGATTAGCTCGCTCAGCCTGTCCATTAGAGTGTGTATGTGCAACCGAGGCTAAATCAAGCCGTATGTGCTCACGCTGACAGAACTGCTCCATTGCTCCCTTGGATAAATTGGTGCCATTATCAGTGATAATGCTATGTGGATAGCCGAAATGAAAGATCAGCTTTTTCAAGAACTTGACAGCCTTCTCAGCGTCACAATTGCTGACAGGCTCTGCCCACTTGGTGAATTTATCAACTGTCACTAGTAGGTGAGTTTTCTTGTCAGAAGACAGCTTGAACGGGCCTACCATGCCGAGACCCCAAACTGCAAATGGCCAAGTATTTGGAATCATCCGTAACGCTTGAGCTAGAACATGAGCCCATCGAGCAAATTTTTGGCAACCGTCAAACTTTCGCACAATATCTTCGGCATCTGCATCAGCCGTAAGCGAATAAAACCCGTGCCGAAAAGCCTTTGCCACCAGGGACCGTGAGCCGACATGATGACCACAATCTCCTGCATGGATCTCATTGAGAATCTCTTGGCCTTCCTCAGGGGAAATATATCATTGAAAAAACGCCAGTGCTGCTTCGACGGTGTAACTCGCCATTAACAATGGTCATAGACTTGGAATGCCTGATGATCTGCCGGGCAATGATTTCCTCATCTGAGAGCTCGCCATGAGTGAGATAAGCCAAATATGTCATTGTCCAATCAGGAATAGCATGAAGAGCCGTCACCAGTCGTGCCTCCGGGTCAGGAATAGCTATGTCTTCTTCTGATGGTAACTTGACAGAAGGGTGGTGTAGCACATCAAGGAACACATTGGGAGGAATCGGCTTACGCTGAGAGCCAAGACGTGACAAAGCATCTACCGCCTCATTGAGCCGGCGATCAATATGATCAACCTGATAACCTTGAAAATGCCCTGCAATGTCAGTGACTATGTGTCTATAAGCCGCCATCAGGGGATCTTTTGAGTCCCAAGTCCCTGAAACTTGCTGAGCCACCAAATCTGAGTCGCCTAAACATCTGACCCGGCTTAGGTTCATCTCCTTAGCCATTCGGAGCCCATGTAGGAGAGCCTCATATTCAGTTGCATTGTTAGTACAAGGGAACATGAGTCGTAAGACATAACAAAATTTGTCACCTCGCGGAGAAGATAAAATAACTCCAGCCCTCGAGCCCTCCAACTGTCTGGATCCATCGAAGTGTATTCTCCAGTACGTATTATCTGGCCTGTCCTCGGGGACTTGTAATTCTGTCCAGCCATTAATGAAATCCACCAACGCCTGGGATTTAATGGTTGTTCGGGGTACATATTTCACCTGGTGGGAACCACCTCAATCACCCATTTAGCGATCCATCCAGTAGCCTCCTGATTTTGTATAATATCTCTAAGAGGGGCTGAACTGACCACGGTAATTGGATGCTCCTGGAAGTAGTGTTTTAGTTTAGGGCTGGCCATGAAAAGGCCGAAGACTAACTTCTGCCAATGTGGGTACCGCTGTTTTGATAAGGTCAAAACTTCGCTGACATAATAAACACGCCGCTGTACTGGGTACTCCTTTCCTGCCTCCTTTCGCTCGACAACAACTGCTACACTTACTGTCTTGTTATTTGCAGCAATGTATAGGAGCATAGGCTCTTTGTCAGTCGGGGCGGCAAGAACGGGCGGCTTGACCAGCTGCTTCTTAAGGGCTTCAAAAGCTTTGTTTGCAGCATCAGTCCAGACGAAATTGTCTGTCTTCTTCAACAACTGGCATAGAGGAATCGCCTTCTCACCCAGGCGGCTTATAAACCTGCTTAAGGCCGCTATGCGACCTGCCATGCATTGAACTTCATTGATGTTGGCTGGCTTAACAAGCGAGGTCACCGCCTTAATTTTATCTGGCATGGCCTCAATACCACGCTCGGATACCAGGAATCCCAGTAATTTACCTGGAGGAACACCAAAAACACATTTGGCCGGGTTAAGCTTCATCTTGTACACCCGAAGGTTATCAAACGTCTCCTGGAGATCATCCAATAGAGTCTCCTATTTCTGGGATTTGACCACAAGATCATCAACATAGGCATGAACATTGCGCCCAATTTGTTGGTGTAAGCAATTCTGAACGCAACGTTGATAAGTAGCCCCCACGCTCTTAAGCCCAAAAGGCATAGAAACATAGAAAAAAGCTCTGAAGGTAGTGATGAAAGTCGTCTTTTCTTGATCCTCAATAGCCATCTTAATTTGATGATAGCTGGAGTAGGCATCCAAGAAACACAAACGTTCGCAACCAGTTGTAGAATCAATAATCTGGTCAATGCGAGGGAGAGCAAACGGGTCCTTAGGACAAGCTTTGTTAAGATTTGTGTAGTCAACACACATACGCCAAGTGCCATTCTTCTTCAGAACGAGCATTGGATTTGCCAATCACTCGGGGTGAAAAACTTCAACGATGAACCCGGCAGCTAGGAGCCGGGCCACCTCTTCTCCAATAGCCTTTCGTCACTCCTCGTTAAAATGACGGAGGTGTTGCCGCACGGGCTTCATCTTTGGATCCACATTAAGGTGGTGCTCAGCGAGTTCTCTCGGTACTCTAGGCATGTCGGAAGGTTTCCATGCGAAGATGTCCCGATTCTCACGGATGAACTCGATGAGCGCGCTTTCCTATTTGGGGTCCAAGCTTGTCCTAATAGTGAACTGTTGGGTTCAGTTAAAAAAATAGTGAACTGTTGGGACGAGTTGCCCAGTGTAAAATTGATTTGCTTGGTATCCTCGGCCTGCTTGAATTTGAGTAGAGGCTCAGACTCAGTGGTGGGCTTCTTGAGGGGGGTCATATCTGTCGGGTCAACATCAGCTGCGTAAAACTTCAACTCTTCCGCTGCACAGGCTGACTCAGCATAAGCTACATCTCCTTCCTCACATTCCTGAGCTATTTTCCGGCTTCCGTCCATAGTGATGGTGCCGTTTGGCCCGAGCATCTTGAGTTTGAGGTAAATGTAGCAAGGCCGAGCCATAAAATGAACATAAGAAGGCCGTCCAAAGAGGGCGTGGTAAGGACTCTTGATCTTGACCACCTCAAAAGTCAGGGACTCACATCTGTAATTGTATTCTGAACCGAAAGCAACTTCGAGTTTGATCCGCCCAATTGGATATGCTGACTTCCTGGGGACGATTCCATGGAATACCGTGGAGGAGGGTTGCAACTTACTCTTAGAGAGATTCATTCACCGGAAAGTGTCATAGTATAAGATGCTGATGCTGCTTCCCCCATCCATGAGAACCTTGGTGAGAGTATAACCACCGACTTGAGGTGCCACCACTAAAGCAAGACCGCATGTATTATCAACCTGGGGGGATGATCTTCTCTACTCCAAGTGATTGGATGCTCAGACCAATTTAAATATCGTGGGACAGCCGGCTCGACCATGTTGATGGCCCTGTGTTTGAGCTTGCGATCACGCCTACAAGTGCCGATGGTGAACACATGATAATGTCTGTTGTTCAATTGCTTAGGATTGCTCTGAAATCCGACCTGATTGTTATGCTGTTGATTGCCTTGTCTTGAGTGTTGTTGTCCATTGCCATTATTGCCGTGATGCTAGAAACCAGCTCCTAAGCCGCCCGGTCTAGGAAAACCTGATCCTGCAAAGTCGCCAGATTAGCCGGCATGTGACTCGCTGGGGCCAGGATGACCCGGATTTCCACCACCATTGCCTCCCCGATGACTCTGGAATGCCTTATTGCGGAACTCGTGCATGATGTAACAATTTTCCCATGAGTGGGTGGCCGGCTTATCTGGGAAGCTATGCTTGGGACAGGGAGCTTTAAGTGCCTCCTCATAATTGCGCGGCTTATTCCCGTTGTAAGACCTGCCATAATTGTTACTCCATCGCTGATTCTTGAAGCCAGTATTGGTGTTGGCGACAAAATCTGACCCGCCCTCGTAATGCTTATGCTTACCATTGTTTCCTTGGTTGCCATTATATCCATTGTGCACAGGGTTTTGCTGATGTCCCTTGCCACTATCATTTTTCTTGTTCTCATCATTTTGCTGCCCAGCCTTGTCCTCATCAGAGTCGGGATCCTTTGTGTTGTCTGACTCAGCATATCTGGTGAGAACATCCATGAGATCTCCCATATCTTGATCCTTTCGCTTGAGGCGTCCCAACTTCTGAACAAGTGGTTGGAAGTGATAATTTTTCTCCAGAATCAAAATGGCATGGGCAGCTGTGATGCTATCAGAAGAGTGGATGATCTCTGCGACCCGGCGAGTCCAATGATGAGCAGATTCATCCGTACGCTGGATGCAATGCTGCAAATCAACAATCGTCATTGGGCGCTTGCAAGTGACTTGAAAATTCTTGATAAAACGTTCCTTCAACTCTTCCCAAGTATTGATGGAATTTGGGGGTAGATTCTTCAACCATGTGCGAGTCGGTCCTTCCAGCATCATGGTCAAATTTCTAGCGCATACGGCATCACTGACGTCAAGCATGTCCATAGCTAACTCATAGCTTTTGATCCATGCCGCCGGCTCGAGATTAGCCGTGTAATTAGGAACCTTGCAAGGACCCTTAAAATCCTTGGGCATGCGCTCACTGCAGAGAAACAGAGATACACAGGGAATCCCGATCGTTCTGCTGCTCAATCCAGCCCCAAGGACGCTGGCTGGGGGTTGGCGGGAGGAGGCTGACCCGCCCACGCTGCCGTCGCTTCTACCTCTGCTTGTCGCATGGCTCGGGCCACGTCGACAACCGCATGTGCATCTGATAACACTGGCCGGGTTGGAGAATTCTGGGTCCGCTGTCTGTGCCCGCTGCTAGAAACTGCCGGGGACTCTACGTGTCGGCTCTTAGTGAAGCTCGCATAAGGCGTCGAATGCATATGATCGCGGCTGTAAGAGTACTGCGCCTGCTGGGTCACTATTGTTTTTAACATCTCGATGGCGCTCCTGGACTCAATCTCTATTGGGGTGTTTCCTTAGATGGAAAGTGCTTCAAGGTTATGAGTCACCGCTAACATATTGTCCACTGGGTTGGAAAAGTGACCCGCGGGTGTCTAGAAGCATCAAGGTGGTGATTGAGCCGGGGTCTGGCGAGGCGGCTCACGCTACTGATCCAAACGCGGCTGACCAGCCATCGACGTAGGTTGAGGCGTGACGAACAATTGTGCAGGCTCTAGATTAGGGGGAAGCCGGCTCAAATGTCTCCTCTGATGGACCGCATCAGAGGCGTCTCGACGAAGGCCCAACCGCCAGGCTTCCGCTTTCAAGCGCTCAGCTTCGCTATGGATGTGAGTCTGCAACTCCGCCATACGAGTATTTTTAGCATCTATTTCCTTCTGGATCTTAGCCATCTGCCCGCGAAGCATGGTTAGCATCGTGTTGCATTCCTCCTAATTCTCCACGGTTACCGGCGTTTCCAAGAGTTTTGTCATCTCTGCCATCAGATCGGCCAAGGCTTGAGCCGGCGATCTGGTTGACCTGGCCGTTCCTGAATTTGGGCCAGACCCGGTCGTCGCACCAGCCGTTGCGGAAATATGGGCCGCTGCTATTCCCGTCATAAAAATGGTGGCTTGACGAGGCGGCTCGGGGGACTCCGTGGTGGTCTCTTCTCCTGAATAACCTCCGAGTCTGCCATCGAAAAGTGGACAGATCGACTCGGTGTCTCCCATCGAAGACTCACCATCAGAGATGATAAGGGTGTATCTTCTATCTGCCATGTCATCCGCAAGATCTACTCCTTGAGTAAAGCCGACGAAGACGTGATGCCGGCCGGCTTGACGCCGTCCGGGTTGAGCACGTCGAGCCAGCTCGACGATGTCGGTGCAGGTGTCTGGCTTGGGTCCTGATGTGCCGATCTTGCTAATGAAGACGTGGATATTGCAAAAGGGGACCCGGTACCCGTACTCGATTGAGTCGGCCTCGGGACCCCAACCCGAGTTGTCGATGTAGAGCTTGCCACGGTGACTCTTGGTCATCTGACCAACCGTGTATCCCCTGAACCCTGGGAGAGCTCCCTCCAAGAACTGAACTCCACTGTGCGGTGGCCCCACGGTGGGCGCCAACTGCCATGGTTTTGTCATGGCAGATGTCCTCATGAGAGAACATAGGTGTGAGGCCATCGCAACTAGGTGGCGACTTGGACGGGGTTGATCGGGAACGAGAGACAAGGGTTTACCCAAGTTCGGCCCCTCCGATGGAGGTAAAAGCCTACGTCCTGCTTTGTATATATTGACGATGATCTCGATTACAAGGGTGCGGAATCGTTAACCTAGCTCTCGAGGGTTTCTTTCTTACTTAATCCCTCTATCTCAGGGTCACACCTTTATATATATATATATATATATATATATATATATATATATATATATATATATATATATATATATATATATATATATATATATATATATATATATATATATAGGTTGAGACTCGGGGTTACAACAGAGTCCGGGTCATATAATGACCCGTGACCTAATCCACTTCCTACTCATCTTGTCCTTGCAAGTACAGAGGTTTCCTTATGATGATACCATCGAGCCGGCCTGCTAAGCCCGGCCCATGAGCCGGCCTCTAAGAGCAACCCACCCTTCGGCCCTTAAGGCTTCTGGGGTCTTCACCGACGGGTCCATACAGCTAGCTTTCCTTTACCCTTGCATGAGCCACCATTCGTACCAGTCAGGTTAAACCTGTATGGCAGGTTATCCGTGGGGTATATCCCCAACAGCCATAGTAACCGGCGCTGATCAACAAATTATTCTTTTTTGCGCGATAAATGTAGGGCAAGTCTCATTACCTTTAGCACACTTGCTCTCACAATAAAGAACCTGGCAAACATAATCTCAGGTAAGGTCCCTCGATAGGAATTAAAAGTAATTTCTGAGAGATGGAGATCAAGCCATTCAATGGGATTGTTATATTGCATCATATTATCCACTACCGGGGCTAATTGCATCTGCAAAAGAAGAGAATGTATTAGTGCTTGAACACACAAGGGGCCTCTTTGATTTGCATGTTTCAAAAATCAAACTCCGTTGTGGTTAACATTTAACAGGAAAGGAGCATCACCTCGATATATAGCTTCTCGAGGCACGAAAAGCGTTTCAGGAATGTGACAACTTGGTGCAGGTCGGGGCCGATAGATTCTAGTGCCAAGACCTTCATTGTGCAAAGATACGGGGTCGAGCTTGTCAGAATCAATTTCTGGATGACAGACGAACATACATCTTGAAAATAGAAAAATGTTAATATCAAGAAGGAGAAGAAGGTGATTGTTGTACCTAGACAATTATGGATCCAATAACAAATTCATAGAAGTTGACAAACAAGTAGCCAAACACTGCCAACTTCGTCGTATAAATGACCCTGATTCTTGTTGGACCTTGTTGATCAACTACAAGTAATCTCTCAAGTAAAGGCATGTCCTCAATGATCATTTGGTGATTTACCTTATGGGATCTCCTCTTGCAGCACCAGCAAAACACACAAATTGTCCGGAGACTCATGGAGGTGATGTGGCGGCTACTCAACCCATTGATCGCGTGAATATGAAGGTACTCGAGTGCAGTACAGCCACGGAGCAGGCGTGCTACTTGTAAACTGTGTTGGTTTTTTTCCTGAAGAGGAGGGGAGATGCAGCATTGTAGAGATAAGTATTTCCCTTAGTGAGAACCAAGGTTATCAAACTAATAAGAGAACCACACAAATTCCCGTCTTCAGCGCCTACACACAAAAGAGCACACACTTGCACCCAACGCGGGTAAGAGGGTTGTCAATCCCCTTGAACTCGTTACTTGTAAGCGATAAGTAGTGATACATATATAATTTGATAAATATAAATTGTAAATAAAAAGAAAGTAAATAATGGCAGCAATGTATTTAGAGTTTTTGTCATAATATTTGTGAAGAGACTCGGGGGCAATAGTGTTCGCTAGAGGCTTCTCTCTCGAAGAAAGCATACGGTGGGTAGAAATTACTGTTGGGCAATTGATAGAAAAGCACATAGTTATGTAATATTTATTCATGGCAGTGATCATGTATATAGGCATCACGTCCATAAGCAAGTAGACCGACTCTTGCCTACATCTACTACTATTACTCCACCCATCGACCGCTATCCAGCATGCATCGAGAGTATTAAGTAAAAACAGAGTAATGCTTGGAGGATGATGACATGATGTAGACAAAGTAAATCCAATTAATATGAATGAACCCCATTGTTTTACCCTTAGTGGTGGCAATACAATACGTGTCATGTCCCTTTCTGTCACCGGGATTGAGCACCGCAAGATTAAACCCACTACAACGCATCACTCCCACCGAAGATAAATCAATCTAGTTGGCCAAACCAAACCGATAGATCGGAGAGCATTACGAAGCTATAACAATCATGCATATAAATAACCAGCAAGGATTAAATATATTTTCATGAATAATCTGAACATAAACCCACAATTCATCGGATCCCAGCAAGCACACCGCAAAGATGATTACGTACGATATATCACCGCGGGGATCGTGGTGATCTTTACATTGAAGAACATAGAGAGAGATAGGCATCTAGGTACTAGCTACGAACCCGTAGGGCTGCGGTGAACTACTCACACAATAGAAGGGAGCAACAAGGTTGATGAAGAGGCCCTCCGTGATCGACCCCCCCTCCGGCAGGGCACCGGAACAACGCTCCAGATGGGCACACGGCAGAACAGAAACTTGCGGCGATAGAAAAAGTATTTCGGGAGGCTCTCTAAGAGTTCTGGGGATATATGAGAATTTATAGCAAAGAGATCAGGGCCAGAGGCCGTGGGAGGTGGCTCTAAGCCATCAGGGCGCGGCCACCCCCCTGGGCGCACCCTGTTCGCTTGGCGCCGCCCCGTGTGGCCTCCGATCTCCCTCCGAAGCTTCCAGGTCTTATTTTGGTCTAGAAAAAATCATCAAAAAGTTTGGGGTATTTGGACTTCGTTTGGTGCATTATTCCTGAAAGGCCAAAAACAAGCAAAAAGTAACAACTGGCATTGGGTTAATAGGTTAGTGCCTTAAAATAATATAAATCATCAAGCAAATGCTTAAAAAGTATACTAGAATGATAATAGAATAGCATGGAACAATCAAAAATTATAGATACGTTGGAGACGTATCAACATCCCCAAGCTTAATTCCTGCTCGTCCTCGAGTAGGTAAATGATAAAAACATAATTTTTGATGTTACATGCTACCCAACATGTGATCTCTTTCAGTTATGATCATTGAAAAACGATGAACTAATAAACATCAACATAGTAATATCCATAAACATAAGTAACAATCATTAATTTTCAAAATATACGACCCTTAAAGAATGTTTACTCCCCATTCATTTTATCATATTAGCACGGCATGGCTCCGTCTTCACCACATAAATACAAATGTCAAGCACCATGGTGTTAAGCCAAGCAATTGGATCGTACTTCTTAATGCGCTTCAGCTTTTTATACCTCACTCAATACATGAGCGTGAACCATGGACATAGCATATAGGTGGAATAGAATATGGTGGTAGATATCAAAGGAGTAAAAGTGGAGAAGAAAGTCTCGCATCAACTAGGCCAATCAACAGGCTATGGAGATGCCCATCAATCGATATCAATTCGAGGAGTACGGATTGCCATGCAATGGATGCACTAGAGCTATAAGTGTATGAAAGCTCAACTGAAGCTAAGTGGGTGTGCATCCAACTTGCTTGCTCACGAAGACCTTGGGCATTTGAGGAAGCCCATCATGGGAATATACAAGCCAAATTCTATAATGAAAAATTCCCACTAGCATATGAAAATGACAAAACATGAGACTCTCTATATGAAAAACATGGTGCTTTCTCTAAGCACAAGTGTGGAAAAAGAGGTAGTAGCATTGTCCATCCTCTCTTTATCTCTCATTTTTTCCTTTTTTCTTTTGTTTTTCTTTCTTTCTTTTTTCTTTTTTTTCCTTTTTCTCTTTTTTTCTTTTTTTCGTCCGGAGTCTCATCCCGACTTGTGGGGGAATCATTGTCTCCATCATCCTTTCCTCACTGAGACAATGCTCTAATGATTATAATCATCACACTTTTATTTACTTACAACTCGATATGAAAAACTACTAAATAAGATGACTCTATATGAATGCCTCTGGCAGTGTACCAGGATGTGCAATGATCTAGCGTAACACGTAAACGATGACGAATAGTGGCTTTGCCACAAATACTATGTCAGCTACATGATCATGTGAAGCAATATGACGATGGACACACAAGTCATATAATGTAATGGTGGAAGTTGCATGGCAATATATCTCGGAATGGCTATGGAAATGCCATGATAGGTAGGTATGGTGGTTGTTTTGAGGAATGTATAAGGAGGCTTATGTGCAACAGAGCGTATCATGTCGCGGGGTTTGGATGCACCGGCGAAAGCTGCACCGATCCTCGAGGTGAGAATGGGCAATGCACGGTACTGAAGAGTCTAGCATAATATGAAAAGGTGATTGTGCATACATCCATCGATTCACATTAGTCATAAAGAACTCATATACTTATTCCAAAGCTTTATTAGCTCTCTCGAAGCAAAGTACTACTCGCATGCCCCTAGGGAGGAGGTTGGTAGGAGTTAACCATTGCGCGCCCCTGACCTAAACATCACTAGGATTTTAATGAGGAATAAGAATGCTCACACATCATTACCATGCCATAACCAATATTTAGATGAACAACAAATTAACACCCTTTAACTTTCGATATTTCTATTAACTGACAACCAGAAATCCTTTCTGCTACATGTAAACTGCGTTGGGTTTTTCCCCGAAGAGGAGGGAAGATGTAGCATAGTAGAGATAAGTATTTCCCTTAGTGAGAACCAAGGTTATTGAACCAATGGGAGAACCACGCATATTCCCATCTTCAGCGCCTACACTCAAAAGAGCACACACTTGCACCCAACGCGGGCAAGAGGGTTGTCAATCCCCATGAACTCGTTACTTGCAAGCGATAAGTAGTGATAGATAGATAATTTGATAAATATAAATTATAAATAAAAAGAAAGTAAATAATGATAGTAAGGTATTTAGAGTTTTTGTAATAATATTTATGAAGAGACCCGAGGGTCATAGTGTTCGCTAAAGGCTTCTCTCTCGAAGAAAGCATATGTTGGGTAGACAAATTACTGTTGGACAATTGATAGAAAAGCGCATAGTAATGTAATATTTAATCACGACAATGATCATGTATATAGGCATCACGTCCATAAGCAAGTAGACCGACTCCTGCCTGCATCTACTACTATTACTCCACCCATCGACCGCTATCCAGCATGCATCTAGAATATTAAGTAAAAACAGAGTAATGCTTGGAGGATGATGAAATGATGTAGACAAAGTAAATCCAATTAATATGAATGAACCCCATCGTTTTACCCTTAATGGAAGCAATACAATATGTGTCATGCCCCTTTCTGTCACTGGGATTGAGCACCGCAAGATTAAACCCACTACAACACACCACTCCCACTTGAAGATAAATCAATCTAGTTGGCCAAACCAAACTGATAGATCGGAGAGCACTACAAACCTATAACAATCATGCATATAAATAACCAGCAAGGATTCAATATTTGTTCATGAATAATCTGAACATAAACCCACAATTCATCGGATCCATACAAACACACCACAAAGATGATTACATAGGATAGATCACCGCGGGAATCACGGTGATCTTTGCATTGAAGAACACACACACACACACACACACACACACATATATGTATGTATGTATATATATATATATATATATATATATAGAGAGAGAGAGAGAGAGAGAGAGAGATCTAGGTACTAGCTATGGACCCGTAGGTCTTCGGTGAACTACTCACACATCACCATGGGAGCAGCAAGGTTGATGTAGGGCCCTCCGTGATCGAATCCCCCCTCCGATAGGGCACCGGAACAGGGCTCCAGATGGGCACACGGTGGAACACAGACTTGCGATGGTGGAAAAAGTGTTTCTGGAGGCTCTCTTGGGTTTTTGGGATATATGAGAATTTATAGCGAAGAGATCAGAGCCAGAGGTTGTGGGAGGTGGCCCCAAGCCATCAGGGCACGACCACCCCCGTAGGCGCGTCTTGTTGGCTTGGTGCCACCTCGTGTGGCCTCCGGTCTCCCTCCAAAGCTTCTAGGTCTTATTTTGGTCCAGAAAAAATCATCGAAAAGTTTCGGGGTATTTGGACTTCGTTTGGTACAATATTCCTGAGAGGCCAAAAGCAAGCAGAAAAATACAACTAGCACTGGTGAGGGAGTCCGGGACTAAGGGGTCCTCGGGCCGTCGGCCTATCTCTTATGGGCCGGACAGGTGGGCCACTCTGTGCGCATCACATGGAAGCCGAACTATAAGACAACCTCGTATTCGGGAAGGAAACCTGTGCCTTGATGTGTCCTCCAAGTCAAGACAGCGAGATCGGCGTGTTTATCCTTGATGGTAACCGACTATGTGTAACCCTAGGTACCCCTGGTGTCTATATAAACCAGAGGGTTTAGTACGTAGAGGGGGAGAACCATTATTCCGCCTCATCTAGGGTTTATTTCCTTTGATCTCGTGGTAGATCGACTCTGTAATCGTCATACACACATTAATACAATCAAGCAGGACGTAGGGTTTTACCTCTTCGAGAGGGCCCGAACCTGGGTAAACATTGTCTCCCTATTTCCTGTTCTCCATTGATCCAAGATCCACAACTCGGGACCCCCTACCCAAGATCTGCCAGTTTTGACATCGACATTGGTGCTTTTATTGAGAGTTCCGTTGTTGGATCGCCAGAAGGGTCGATGGCTCTCGCTTAGTCATCAGCGATAACATCCACACTGGGGACATCTTTGTCCCCGGCCGGTTCCTTGTATCCGGCGGTGTAGTTCTACGCGCCGATGCTGCCAGTCATCTCGACAGCTTCACCCGAGGGCAGAAGATCAGGTTTGGCAGCCTAGAGTACGCCGCCGACGCCCGGGGTGATCTGTTCCTGGCTGGGCTCATGGCCTCGCTCGATGATCCCCAAAACCCAGAAGCTTTAACTCTGGACCTCTTCCTCGACCCCATCTCTGGGTCGACCCTCGCCCTGGACCCAGCTTCGAGCTCGGATACGATCACTACCTCCGGAGACCTGGGCTCAGCCTTGGCCGAGTACCGTCCCTGTATCGACACTTCGGAGATCGACTCTGAAAGAATCTGGAATACAGATCTTGCTGACCTCTCGCTATTAAACGAGACGCTGGCCCGGATCCATGCGATGAACATTACATACGACTCGTCCTTGACCCATGCTCGGAGCGGTCTTGAGGCTAATTACGAGGAATTTTACGTCCCACCCACCACCCACTTGGTAGCCACTATCAAAGATTTAACCGATATGTTGGACTATGCCTCGAAAGAAGCCAAAGACTTGGAGGAAGAAACTGACGTCGCTGCCCCTCCCACCACTGGACGATTGACTGCTACCTCTACCTATGACGTCTACATGGTGGACACGCCTAACACCGTGGGGAAGGGTGACTGCACCCCCGGAGAAAACGGCAACAGCCCTGGCGAAGCACCTCCTAAGCGCCGATGCCAGCACAAACGATCCAAGGCGCACAATGGCAGGGAAAGCAACACGGCCACCAGAGAGGACGATACCCCGGACAACGTGGAGGGCCTCGAAGACCCCGCCGCCCCCCCCCAACACAATCTCGATTTTTCAGAGGGGCACGAGGATAAGTGTAACTCCGAGGACCTCAAGGGCTCCGAGGACATCAACTACCTTCCTTCCTCTGAAGAGGACGTTAGCCTCGGAGCCGAGGATTTCATCGTCCCCGAAGACCCGCTAGATCAAGAGCAGTTCAAGGGGCAACTTATTGCCACCGCCCGAAGCTTGAAAAAGAAGCAGCAATAGATAAAAGCTGAACAAGATACCCTCAACGATAGATGGACGAAAGTCCTAGCAGCACAATAAGGGTACGGCAATGAATGGCCGGATCAAAACAAAAGTTACCCGCGCCGACGTCTACTGCCACAATTCGACAATGAGGTCCCTGAGCTCGCACCCTCGAGACGCACTCAGGACGACCAGCCAGACCGCCCCCCTCGAGGACGGGACATGACGGCTGGAAGGGCCGAAGATTGGCCTATCCCCCCCCCCCCCCCCCCGCAGGAGAGGAAAGGAGCCAATAAATGAGTAGAGTTCGGGAGGAGCACCGTGTTCGGACGACATTCGATCTCTGGAACGACGTAGCCCGAGTCCGGGGCGCCGCTCACCCAATGTGCTTCACATACGAGGTGATGCAGCACCAGTTCCCCGAAGGGTTTAAACCTGTAAACATCGAACAATATGATGGGACAACACACCCGGCCATGTGGATCGAAGACTTCCTTCTCCACATTCATATGGCCCGAGGAGATGACCTCCACGCCATAAAATACTTACCTTTAAAACTTAAAGGACCAGCATGGCACTGGTTAAACAGCCTCCTTGAAAACTCCATTGGGAGCTGGGAAGAGCTCGAAGATGCTTTCTGTCGGGGATATTACCCACGGTTTGACACGGCCAGGAGAATGACCCGGCCCATCATTTGGCATCTCATACGGGCGTCGTGTTTTATCGGGTCAACTTGGACGGCAAGGCCCAAGGCCCGGCGTGCACCCTGGCAGAAGGGGGCTCATAGAGAGGCCAGGAGGGCTGGCTCACAGAGAAGGCCCAAGAATAGGAAGAATTCCCTCACAAGAGAAACAAGACCCGGATTAGGAATCAATAGAGACTAGTCCTAGTCCTACTCCCGGTAGGACTCTACATGTAAACCTACCCCTTCAACTTATATAAGGAGGGTAAGGCACCCCAAGAGGGACAAGTTCAAGTCATTAGAGATAGACAGATTAGAGGCACTCGAGACTAGAGGTAGCAATACAGCACCCTTGTAATCAAGATCATCCTCATCATCAATACACACAAAGCAGGACGTAGGCTTTTACCTCCATCGGAGGGGCCGAACCTGGGTAAACTCGCATCTCTCGATTCCGACCAACCCCTCTCAAGCCGCCACCTAGTTGTGATGGCCTCACACCTAAGTTCTCTCACGAGGACATATTGCCGTGACAAAACCACGAGAGTTGGCGCCCACCGTGGGGCCTCGCACGGTGGTGTTGAGTTCTTGGAGGGATCTTCCCCAAGGATCGAGAAGCTCGCGATACGCCGGATAAAGGAGTACCAGCACGGAAGAATCTACGTCATCACCATGACGAGCGATCAGAACAGACAACATGAGATTAGATCGAGTTGGAGACGAGAGAAGTTAGGGTTGTGTTTGCGTGCGCCGCCGCACACGATCAGACGATCTGTGGTCGTTTTCTGCCGTGCCACCCTAAGTCGCCGAGTCCGGCTACAGACCGATCACCTCATCCGACGATGAGCCGAGTTGTTGCTGCTGCTAGCTTCAAGACCCGAGGCAATCGCCGATCCCCTATGTCGATCCGCCGTGTACAACCGCTGTTGTTCGATCCATCGAGACGTACAGATTCGAAGTCGCCAAGACCTATCAATTTTGTTCCCGTGCACTGCTACGCGTGGATCAAGTCCAGAGGCTGCTCCTCGATCGTGTCGTGAATACAGAGAAGCAGACCTCGCATTCGTTCAAAGAAAATCCGAAAAAGCAGCACCAAGGCTGAACACTTGTGCACTGCCACAAAGTTGTGGATGCAGATAAGATGCATAAAATAAAAAGCATAGACAGCAGGCCGACCACGATCCCGTGTTCCCAAAATACTGCTATTTTTGGTGCGCGGTGGAATGGCCCAAGAGCTCCTCACGCGGGGATTAAATAAACTACAAGTACATCTAGTACTAGTGCTGCACGGATTTCAAAGGTTAATTGATAAACAATGGCCGCCTCGTTGCTACTATCCCACACGAGATTGACTAGGAGGGAGCGATCTAATCTGATGCTAAATACCAATCCTAGTACAATACAAATTCTTTATTCCGTCTGCGGTTGGGAGCTGGCGGCAGAGTGCAAATTGCTTTACCTATTCTGTTGATTGGATAAAAAAACATATACGGCAAAGTACTACAGCAAGTCTCAGACATTTCGATGGAACTACACACGGATCATCCGTCAACCAAATCAGGTGCTATTTACCCTATCTATTTTTCAGTACATATTATTCGTCCGAGGACAAATTACTCTGTCCTGCCGTATATTTTATGCAGGATAATTATTCATTATAAAAATGGCGTTATATTTTGCGCACGGAGCCCGGTCTACATCACCAGCGCCGCGGCTGCCTCGCGCATCCACACTGGCTTACAAACGCCGCGGCCAACTCGCGCGACCATGCCGACATACAACGTCGCGGCCGTCTCTCGTGCCCACGCCGGCTCGCAACGCCGTGGCCAACTCGCACGTCTGCAACGGTTTTCAACGCCGCGGCCGACTCACGCGTCCGCACCGGCTCGTCCAAGTTCTCCAACAAACGCGCGCAAGCCGCCGCCCATGCGGTCCGGTCTACATCACATGCCAGTGCCACGCCTGCTCGCTTGAGCCATCCAACGGATGCGCGTGAGCCGCCGCCCCCGCGGTCCGGTCTACATCAACACGCCGGTGCCGCGCCTGCTCGCTCGAGCCATCCAACGGATGCGCGTGAGTCGCCGTCCCCGCGGTCCGGTTTACATCAACACGCCGGTGCCGCGCCTGCTCGCTCGAGCCATCCAACGGATGCGCGTGAGTCGCCGTCCCCGCGGTCTAGCCTACAACAACAACGCGGCTACCTTGAGTTTCCACACCGGCTTACAACGCCATGACTGAATCCCACGTCCACGCCAGCTTACAATGCCGTGGCCAATTCACATCCGCACCGGTTTTCGATGACGCGATCGACTCTCACGTCTATATCAACATGCCAGGGTTGCGCCCGCCCGTATGAGATGTCCTACAAACGCGCGCAAGCCGCCGCCCCCGCGGCCAGGTCTCTTCCAATAACTTTTGCGCAAAGGAAAAAATGACATTCAGAAGAATGTCCTATGCAACATCGCGGAAACACGCGCCAGCCTCCACTTGCGCAAAGTTGCTCAATGGATAGACGCATTGGCTTGTTATCCCAGCGATACGATCTACTTCAACATATCAAAAGAAACAGGAGAGCTTTCCATGAAGGAAACGTCCCTAGAGAAGCTACAATTTGAGCCGGCCATTATTGAGCCGGTAATTCAAAGGTCAACGGCAAGGAAAAAGAAAATGGCCCTGGAGGAGCCAGGAAAGCCGGACTATATTAGAACAACAAAACAATTCCGGCTTATGATATAAGTTCCGGTTCTTCAGAAAAATTCCGGCTTATGCCACAGCCAAATATGAAGACTCTCAAGCCGCCTCCTCGAGTCAACTTAAGACTCGGGGGCTACACAGACATGGCTCGACAGATTTAATCGTTTTCAACAGATACAAGAACCCCGGGTCATTACAAGGAAGATAACCTGGCTCTGGGGGTTGCTGCTTTATTGACGAAAAATTACAGGTTGCCAAAGAGGACCAGCTGCCATGATGCGCTGCTCAAACATAAGGTATCCTGCCTTATTGGATCATCATATTATCATATTATGATCAATTGAATCAAGCTGGCTTATCTGGACCCCACATGTTTTGCAGAAGTAGCATTGTCTCCTGTAATCCTATGCTGAGCTTTTCCATGATCATAGGTCACTTGGGGCCTTCCAACTCATCGAGTTTAGCTTTCTCACCCTCTTGATCCGACTCATCAATGCCACCAAATGGTTAAACCTGCCTGTATGCTTGATGCGACTCCGATCAGGTGACCCCATGTACTCTTGTTAAGTTACTCCATTGCGGACCTTGAACTTTTCAAGGTTAAAACATCGGTTGAGTCACGTGAGAGCCGGCATACAGAAAGCTAGGATAAATCATGGGTTATCACACCCGCTTCATTGAAGCAAGACTCGAGCCTCGAAAGCCGGTCTTTATGTTACACCTTGAAAACTGGCATTATTATCATATACATACATCATCCTACATTGCATCATTGCACAATTCATCATACATACATATCTATATTCATTACGGAAATCCGGTCATCAAACCGGGTTACATCGTAACCTCTGCAGGAACAAATAGATCTTTGATAGCCAAAATGGCTGGATCTTCATCATGGTTTAACATAATCAGTATTCAATGATTGGGGTTTTTCAAGCCAGCTCGGAAGAATTGACTATTCTCGAAGAGCCGCCCTCTCACATATAATGCCGGGTCATCTAATTGATCGGTTCTTGGATTTTTCCAATTTGTGCTCTGTAGTAAATTACAACACTTATGGATTCATCAAACATATATTTGCCGGGTTGCACCGCAACCACGAGCAGGGATTTCATTTCAAGGACGAAGGCATTGTTCCAAGATATTCGTTCAAACATTAAATACTGGGTTACATTATAACCATGGACAAGGATTTATTCAAGTCAGATCAACATCAGTTCAAAAACCTTCTGAAGTGCATTATGATGGGTTATATTATTCTCACACAGTCCCAAGTCGCTGCAGGCATATGACCCGACACTTGGGGTCTACATCATATGATGTTTTTCTTTTCAAAAGAGAAGTGCATATAAGTCCCGAGTCGTTGCAGGCAAACGACCTGGCACTTGGGGGCTACACTACTCAAATCAAAATTTCTAAAGTCCCAAGTCGCCACAGGCATGCGACCCGACGCTTGGGGGCTACAGTATTCAGCTGTTTAAACAGATTATAAGGTCCAAATTGAAGACCCGGCCCATCACATACCGATGAGCCGGCCCTTGGGGGCTACACATGTGAAATGCAAGACATTCAGTCCATATCTGGCGACTCAGATGACAACCCGGATTTCTCCAAATCTATCTATTTACAACATTCAAAACCAAGTTCAAAAGTCCCAGGTTGTTGCAAGCAAAACAACCCGGCCCTTGGGGGCTACACTGGCTGAAGTTTTATAAGTACAAGACAATTACAAGTCCCAGGCTGTTGCAGGCAAGACAACCCAACACTTGGGGGCTGCACAGTCAAAGATATTATTGCAAAGCACCAAGTCATCATGAACTGATATACTCGGAGCTTGGAGGCTACAGGTAATATGGATATATCAAAAAATTGAAGAACACTTTCAAGCTGTCAATTGTGAGCGAGACTGGTCTCATTTCTTCATGGAACTGAAGCACTGAAAGACCGGCTCAACATCAGATGGATCTTTTATCAAGTCAACTGGAGTCCAATTGTTTGACCTGGCATCACCAACGATCATGACCCGGCATTATCAAAGATCATGACCCGGCAGAGTCTATGTAAGCAACCCGGCTTCACAAGTTGGCAAGTTTTACATCCATAAATCAGCAATATTTTCATCCTAATTTGGCATCCACTGTGTCTGATGACCCGGCAAGATCCCCGTGTCCCATGAAGTGGTTTAACAACGGACGAATTTCTATTCCCAATATTTTCATCAAAAGCAGAAGCAATGGAAGCCGGCTCAACCTCATATGGTTTTCTTATCTCCAATATTTTCATCAAGCCAAAGCATTGGAGGTTGACTCAACGATATATGGGTGTTTTTATTTCCCAATATTTTTCCCGTGAAGGACACGGACCAGCAAGATGATTGTGAAGACAACTCGTTGATATGAAGAAGAAACCCAGATTTTCAAGGAGCCACTTCATTAAGTTAAGCCGGCCAGTGGAGCAAGCTGGTTGCTTAAACATATTTATTATTCTTATTTCAGGAGCTAACCATGAATAAATTCAAGCTAACCTGGGGGCTACTATCGGGGATATTATCCACGATTTGACCCGGCCAGGAGAATGACCCGGCCCATCATTTGGCAGCTCATACGGGCGTCGTGTTTTATCGGGTCAACCTGGACGGCAAGGGCCAAGGCCCGGCGTGCACCCTGGTAGAAGGCGGCTCATAGAGAGGCCAGAAGGGCCGGCTCACAGAGAAGGCCCAAGAATAGGAAGAATTCCCTCACAAGAGAAACAAGACCCGGATTAGGACTCAAGAGAGACTAGTCCTAGTCCTACTCCCGGTAGGACTCTACATGTAAACCTACCCCTTCAACTTATATAAGGAGGGGTAAGGCACCCCAAGAGGGACAAGTTCAAGTCATTAGAGATAGACAGATTAGAGGCACTCGAGACTAGAGGTAGCAATACAGCACCCTTGTAATCGAGATCATCCTCATCATCAATACACACAAAGCAGGACGTAGGCTTTTACCTCCATCGGAGGGGCCAAACCTGGGTAAACTCGCATCTCTCGATTCCGACCAACCCCTCTCAAGCCGCCACCTAGTTGCGATGGCCTCACACCTAAGTTCTCTCACGAGGACATCTTGCCGTGACAAAACCACGACACTTTCCGAGCTAACTTTCAAGGCACCTACATCCGGCCCCCGGATTCCGACGACCTGAGCCATGTTGTCCAAATGCCCGGCGAATTAGCCCGGCAATTCTGGAATCGGTTCCTGACTAAGAAGAACCAAATCGTCGACTGTCCGGATGCCGAGGCAATAGACTCTTTCAGGCACAACATCCAGGATGAATGGCTAGCTCGACAGCTTGGCCAAGACAAGCCGAGGACAATGTCGGCCCTTACCGTGCTAATGACCCGCTTTTGCGTGGGTGAGGATAGTTGGTTAGCTCATCGAGATAGTAATCCCGAAGACCCCGGCACCTCTGAAGTTCGGGACAGAAACGGAAGGCCACGGCACAATAGGAACAAGCGCCGACAGAGTGGCGGCGATGCTGAGGACATGGCAGTCAATGCCGAATTCAGTAACTCAAAATCAGGACCGCAGAAGAAGCCCTCTAAAGGGAATAGGGATGGACCTACCGCGCTAGAAAAAATCTTGGATAGACCCTGCCAGATCCACAGAACCTCAGACAAGCCCGCCACCCACACCAACCGTAATTGTCGGGTGTTCAAGCAGACCGGCAAGCTTGCGACCGAGGACCATGGCAAGGGCCCCCGCAGCAAGGACGACGACGAGGCTCGCGGCCCGAACAATGGGGGCCAGAAGCAATTCCCTCCCGAGGAAAAAACTATGAACATGATCTATGTCACGCATATACCAAAGAAGGAGAGGAAGCGCGCCCTTCGGGACGTATACGCCGTAGAGCCAGTAGCCCCAAAATTCAACCAATGGTTGGCTTGCCCGATCACCTTCGACCGAAGAGACCATTCGACCAGTATCTGTCATGGAGGATCCGCGACCCCGGTACTCAACCCTATCATCAATGGTTACCATCTAACTAGAGTCCTCATGGACGGCGGCAGCAGCCTCAATCTGATTTACTCAGATACCGTAAGAAAGATGGGTATTAATCCATCGAAGATCAAACCCAGTAACACCACTTTTAAAGGAGTAATTCCAGGAGTTGAAGCCCGCTGCTCGGGCACCGTAACTCTGGAAGTAGTATTCGGCTCACCCGACAACTTCCGCAGCCAAGACTTGATCTTCGACATCGTCCCCTTCCGTAGCGGCTATCACGCACTTCTCGGCCGTACAGCATTCACCCGCTTTAACGTCGTTCCCCACTACGCATACATGAAGCTCAAGATGCCCGGACCAACGGGCGTCATCACTGTCAATGGCAACATAGAGCGCCCACTATGAACTGAGGAGCACACAGCGGCACTGGCCGCCGAGGTACAGATTGGCAAGGAGACGCCAAACTCCCAACCCGCCGTCAAGGCACGAAAGGTGAGCAAGCAAGCCCATGCCCTGTTTTCATTCCCAGAGCCTTCCCACGCTAAAGATAAATAGGAACACGCTCCCTACAGTAGGGCCCCGCTAGCCGTGAGGTACGTACCCCGGAGGCCTAATTTCGCACTTAAAATACCATGGGCAGCTGTGGGGGGCCGCCAAGTGTTCGGCTCGACCGAGCTACGGTCAAATTCGTCTTCTGGCAAGTAACTAGTACCATCAAGGACCTATCCAACATCAAGCTAACATACCACGATGACCTCTCAATACCAAAGGTCCGCTCGCCGATTACCGCCTCCTCTCAAGGAGCTCCAGAGCAAAGGCGCAGACGTGCAACAGGGCGCAGTAGGGATGTAAAACCACACATAAAGAGCCATGTATAAACCTTTCTTATGTAACGCTTATCTTAAAATAAAGTATCCCTAACAGTTGCTTCGGCGGTGCGGATTGTACGGTTAGACGTCACGAGTTCATCGGAAAGCAAACACCATTTTTCGCCGGTCTCATTGAGATCATTTGTGTTGCATAGCTTTTTTTTTGCTCTTCGACGCCGAAGCAACCTTGTTAGGTACATATTTTAGATGCAACCGGTTAATACACCGGGAGCTTGACCATCAAAATCGCCCCAAAGCATTGATCCGGCACTATTCTTATCCTGTGTGCTTGGAAGTCTCGGATATTGCATTATATGCATCGGTCCCGAATTATGTCTTGGGTCAATAGTTGGGTTGCCCGACTCCTGTGTTTACCATCTTATGTTCCGCATGTTTGGTGATACGTCCATTTTGCATCATGATTTCCTACTGTTATTTATAATGTTTTGTTTAATAATAATGCTTTAGGGAGTGATTCTAATGCATTTTCTCTCATAATATGCAAGGTTTGCACAAAGAGGGAGAATACGGGCATCTGGAATTCTGGACCTGAAAAAGCACATCAGAGATACCTATTATGCACATCTCCAAATAAGCTGAAACTTTACGGAGAATTATTTTGGAATAAAAAAAATACCGGAGCAAATACCTACCGGAAGGGGCCACCCTGGTGAGCACAAGACACCAGGGCGCGCCAGGCCCCCCAGGCGCGCCCTGGTGGGTTGTGCCCAGCACGGCCCACCTCCGGTGCCCATCTTCAGGTATATAAGATCTTTTGACCTAGAAAAAATAGAGAGAGGACTTTCAGGATGGAACGCCGCCGTCTTGAGGCGGAACTTGGACAGGAGCACTTTTGCCCTCCGGCGGAGCGATTCCGCCGGGGGAACTTCCCTCTCGGAGGGGGAAATCGAAGCCATCGTCATCACCAACACCCTCTCATCTTTGGGAGGCCAATCTTCATCAACATCTTCAATAGCACAATCTCCTCTCAAATCCTAGTTCATCTCTTGTATTCAATCTTTGTATCGGAACCTCAGATTGCTACCTGTGGGTGACTAGTAGTGTTGATTACATCTTGTTGTTGATTACTATATGGTTTATTTGGTGGAAGATTATATGTTCAGATCCATTATGCTATTTAATACCCCTCTGATATTGAGCATGAATATTATTTGTGAGTAGTTACCTTTGTTCTTGAGGTCACGGGAGAAGTCATGTTGCAAGTAATCATGTGAATTTGATATGTGTTTGATATTTTGATTATATGTATGTTGTGATTCCCTTAGTGGTGTCATGTGAACATCGACTACATGACACTTCACCATCCTTGGGCCTAAGGGAATGCATTGTGGAGTAGTTATTAGATGATGGGTTGCTAGAGTGACAGAAGCTTAAACCCTAGTTTATGTGCTACTTCGTAAGGGGCTGATTTGGATCCAAACGTTTAATGCTATGGTTAGATTTTATCTTAATACTTTTCTCGTAGTTGCGGATGCTTGCGAGGGGGTTAATCATAAGTGGGAGGTTTGTTCAAGTAAGAACAACACCCAAGCACCGATCCACCCACATATCAAATTATCAAAGTAGCGAACACGAATCAAACCAACATGATAAAAGTGACTAGATGAAATTGCCGTGTACCCTCAAGAACACTTTGCCTATTATAAGAGATTGTTCTGGTTTGTCCTTTGCCACAAAAGGATTGGGCTACCTTGCTGCACTTCATTTACTGTTACCATTACTTGCTTGTTACCAATTATCTTGCTATCAAACTATCTATTACCTACAATTTCAGTGCTTGCAGAAATTACCTTGCTGAAAACCACTTGTCATTTCCTTCTGCTCCTTGTTGGGTTCGACACTCTTACTTATCGAAAGGACTACAATTGATCCCCTATACTTGTGGGTCATCATTTGGCTAGGAGGGTAAAGGGAGAACCACTGCGATTGTACTTCCAGCTTGCTCGGTTAAGTACCTCAGTGGAGAAAGCCGAAAACTGACTGTCATAATACGCGAGGACCGGTCAACGATCTGATGACAAGTGTTAAACTAAAAATCATTGGAGGTTATGCCGTGTCATGCGAAGGGTTTGTACTCATACAAACCAAGTGGTCATAGTATTAACCTCGGCATAACCGAGCACCACAAGCACGGGGGGCTAGTCAACCCCCGCAGTCTAGCTCCTACGGCTAAGTGAAAGCAATAAAGCCACATAGTCTGATTGCCTCGTTTCCCTTGTGCATTACCGCCTACGGGCGCCGACACATCATATAAGGGTTACAGTGCGGAGGTCGAAACACCCCTTGTAGCATCTACAAGGGGGCTGAAGCCGAAGACTGGCAACTTTCAGTATAAGACGGCCACACAAGAGTCAAAATAAACATAATTAATCATAATATACCGTGCAACGCACCTGCATTATAATATGCAAAGGTCTAGCTATTATTCAATACATGGCAGTACGATCACTCAAAAATTACATCTTTTGAGCACTGGGCCTCTATCGCCCGAGCACCAGCCATCACAATGGGGAAGTATTGCTCAGGGCGCCTATGCTCCTTTCTAGGAGGCGAGGGCCCGGTGGCCATCTCTGTTGGCTTAATCCTCGGCTAGTGCATCATTGTCTTCGCAAAAGCCATCCGAGCTCCTTTGATGCATATGGAGCGCGTTAGGACATCGATCAGGGGCGCAACATCGCAGAGCCTCTATACTAGGCCGAAGTAACTGCTCGGCAGCGGCTCCGCATGCCACAGCCTGATGAAGAGGTCCTTCATGGTCGGCTCCGCCATCCGATGCAGCTCCATCATCTGCTTCATTTGGTCGGTGAGGAGGGGAGGATGCTCTGGGGTTTGAAATTGCGCCCAGAATAGCCGTTGTTCGACGTCCCCGTCCCGGATTGCAAAATATCTTGCCGCATCCGCCACACTCCTCGGAAGATCCGAAAAAGCGCCCGAAGAACGCCACAGTCGGTTGAGCAATGCGAACCTGTTACCACCAAAGAGACATTGCAGTAAGTATGGCTTACCATCCACAATGAGCTTGACCTCGCGGAGCTCCTGCCGGTAACCCTGCACCTCCAACCGCGCTTCCTGCACCGCTGACTTAGCCGAGGTCAGTTCGGAGGCTTGCTCTTTATTCTTCAGCTGAAGGGCCTCACATTTAGTGACGGCATCCTTGAGCTCCAGCTGCACCTCGGCCACCCTGGCCTTGTGCTTCTCACTGGTCATCTTCTCTGATGTTAGTTCGGCGGCCGCTCATTCGGCCTTCTTCTTCTGCTCTTCGGCCTCTTGCCTCGCCTTCTGCAGCTCGGCCTTGAGACTCTCAACCTCCACTGTGACGACTGCAGTCATAACAAGCACCTCACGCTTAGGGATAAAAACCTGAATACCTCACTTAAACAAGGAAAACAATGGTATTAAAACAGTCTAGTGTGGACTTATCTTGCGCTTCGTCAAACCGCTTGTTAAGACGGTCGAGCTCTTCCTCGGAGCTCTTGAGCTTCCAATTCATCTCGGCCAGGTCAATGGCATTGGTGGCTGCCGCCGAAGACGATGCCTACATAAATAGGCCTATGTGTGTCAAACTCCCAAGTTATCGGATCTTTTAGACCCTCTGGTAGATTTTTCTATAAACCTGCCAAAGTCTCGGGGTCTATGATTCAATTTTACTACTATCAGCGTTTTCTGAACTGTTTTGACCCCTGCTCGAGTTTTCCCAACTCAATCAGGGCTCGGGGGCTGCCATGTATAAGGATTAGTTAAATCCAAGAAGTAAATTCCTGTTTGCGAGGAGGTATTACATTATTTACCTTGAAGCCTATCAAGAGGCCTCCAAAAGCTTCCTTCAGTCTGCCGTCAACGGACTGGATGCTTTGTAAAACCGCACTCGAAGAGTGCGGTGTCTTCGGTAATGGAGGGGTGATACGTCCATTTTGCATCATGATTTCCTACAGTTATTTATTATGTTTTGTTGAATAATAATGCTTTAGGGAGTGATTCTAATGCCTTTCTCTCATAATATGCAAGGTTTACACAAAGAGGGAGAATACCGGCAGCTGGAATTCTGGACCTGAATCAGATATACCTATTCTGCACATCTCCAATGGAGCTGTAACTCTACGGAGATTATTTTTGGAATCAATAAAAAATACTGGAGCAAAGAACTACCGGAGGGGCCCACCCTGGTGGGCACAAGACACCAGGGCACGCCAGGCCCCCCTAGGCACGCGCCCTGGTGGGTTGTGCCCTCCTCGGCCCACCTCCGCTGCCCATCTTCTGGTATATAATCTCTTTTGACCTAGAAAAAATAAGGAGAGTACTTTCGGGATGGAGCGCCGCCGTCTTGAGGCGGAACTTGGGCAGGAGCACTTTTGCCCTCCGGCGAAGCGATTCCGCTGGGGGAACTTCCCTCCCGGAGGGGGAAATCGAAGCCATCGTTATCACCAACACCCCTCTCATCTTTGTGAGGCCAATTTTCATCAACATCTTGAACAGAACCATCTCATCTCAAACCCTAGTTCATCTCTTGTGTTCAATCTTTGTACCGGAACCTCAGATTGGTACCTGTGGGTGACTAGTAGTGTTGATTACATCTTGTAGTTGATTACTATATGGCTTATTTGGTGGAAGATTATATGTTCAAATCCATTATGCTATTCTATACCCCTCTGATCTTGAGCATGATTATTATTTGTGAGTAGTTACCTTTGTTCTTGAGGTCACATGAGAAGTCATGTTGCAAGTAATCATGTGAATTTCATATGTGTTCGATATTTTGATGATACGTATGTTGTGATTCCCTTAGTGGTGTCATGTGAACGTCGACTACATGACACTTCACCATTCTTGGGCCTAAGGGAATGCATTGTGGAGTAGTTATTAGATGATGGGTTGCTAGAGTGACAGAAGCTTAAACCCTAGTTTATGCGCTACTTCGTAAGGGGCTGATTTGGATCCAAACATTTAATGCTATGGTTAGATTTTATCTTAATACTTTTCTCGTAGTTGCGGATGCTTGCGAGGGGGTTAATCATAAGTGGGAGGTTGTTCAAGTAAGAACAACACCCAAGCACCGGTCCACCCACATATCAAATTATCAAAGTAGCGAACACGAATCAAACCAACATGATAAAAGTGACTAGATGAGATTCTCGTGTACCCTCAAGAACACTTTGCCTATTACTAGAGACTGTTCTGGCCTGTCCTTTGCCACCAAAGGATTGGGCTACCTTGCTGCACTTTATTTGCCGTTACCGTTACTTGCTCGTTACCAATTATATTGCTATCAAACTATCTGTTACCTACAATTTCAGCGCTTGCAGAAATTACCTTGCTGAAAACCGCTTGTCATTTCCTTCTGCTCCTCGTTGGGTTCGACACTCTTACTTATCGAAAGGACTATGATTGATCCCCTATACTTGTGGGTCATCAAGACTCTTTTCTGGCACCGTTTCCGGGGAGTGAAGCGCTCTTGGTAAGTGGAAATCGTTAAGGAAAAACTTATACTACGTGCTGAAATTTATTGTTACTTGCTACTATGAAAAACAATCCTTTGAGGGGTTTGTTCGGGGTATCTTCACTTCGACCGGAACCACAATTAGTTGCCCCTCAACCTACTGCACCTACTGAAATTATTGGTTATGAAATTCCTTCGGGTATGGTAGAACAACTGCTTGCTAAACCTTATGCCGGAGATGGAACTGAACATCCTGATATGCACTTATTATATGTGAACGAAGTTTGTGGATTATTTAAGCTTGCAGGTTTACCCGGAGATGAAGCTAAGAAGAAGGTTTTCCCTTTATCTTTGAAGAGAAAAGCATTGACATGGTATAGGCTATGTGATGATCTTGGATCGTGTAACTGGAATCGTTTGCAATTGGAATTCCACCAAAAGTTTTATCCCATGCATCTAGTTCATCGGGATCGGAATTATATATATAATTTTTGGCCTCGTGAAGGAGAAAGCATCGCTCTAGCTTGGGGGAGGCTTAAGTCAATGTTATATTCATGCCCCAATCATGACATCCCGAGAGAAGTTATCATTCAGAATTTTTATGCTCGGCTTTCTCATAATGATCAATCCATGCTCGATACTTCTTGTGCTGGTTCTTATATGAAGAAAACTATTTAATTCAAGTGGGATCTCTTAAAAAGAATTAAACGCAAGTCTGAAGATTGGGAACTCGACGAAGGTAATGAGTCAGGTATAAAGCTTGAGTTTGATTGTGTTAAATCTTTTATGAATACCGATACTTTTCACAAGTTTAGCACTAAATATGGACTTGACTCTGAGATAGTAGCCTCTTTCTGTGGAGCATTTGCTACTCATGTTGATCTACCTAAGGAGAAGTGGTTTAAATATCATCCCCCTATTAAAGAAGAAATTAAAGAACCGGTCATAGCTAAAGATGAAACCATCATTTACAATGTTGATCCAGTTGTGCCTACCGATTATATTGAAAAACCACCATTCCCTGTTAGGATAAAGGAACATGCTAAGGTATCAACTGTGGTTCGTAAGAGTAATATAAGAGCACCTAAGCCCCCTGAGCAAATTAAAGTATAACCTGGTGTTGCTATGGTTAAAGATCTCTTGGTATAAAATATTGATGGGCATGTTATCTACTTCTGTGATGAAGCTGCTAGAATCGCCAAACCTGATGAAAAAGATATACATAGACCCATAGAAGGCATGCGTGTTGTCTTAGTGAAAATAGGAGATCATTGCTATCATGGTTTATGTGATTTGGGTGCTAGTGTGAGTGCTATCCCTTTTACCTTATACCAAGAAATTATGAATGAAATAGCACCTGCTGAAATAGAAGACATTGATGTTACTATTAAACTTGCTAATAGAGACACCATCACACCACTTGGGATTGTTAGAGATGTTGAAGTCTTGTGTGGGAAAGTAAAATACCCTACTGATTTTCTAGTTCTTGGATCCCCACAAGATGACTTTTGTCCCATTATCTTTGGTAGACCTTTCTCGAGCACCGTCAACGCTAAGATAGATTGTGAAAAACAAACTGTCGGTGTCAGTTTTGGTGGTGTATCTCATGAGTTTAATTTTTCCAAGTTTAGTAGACAACCTCGTGATAGAGCGTTATCTAGTAAGGTTGAAATAATTGGTCTTGCTTCCATTGCCATGCCTCCTACTGATCCATTAGAACAATATTTGCTTGACCATGAAAATGATATGCACTTGCGTGAAAGAAATGAAATAGATCAAATTTTCATTGAACAACAACCTCGCCTGAAACACAATTTGCCTATTGAAACTCTTGGAGGTCCTCCTCCACCTAAAGGTGATCCTGTGTTTGAATTAAAGCAATTGCCAGACACTTTGAAGTATGCTTATCTTGATGAGAAAAAATATATATCCTGTTATTATTAGTGTTAACCTTTCAGAACATGAAGAAAAAAGATTATTAAAAGTTCTAAGGAAGCACCGGGATACTATTGGATATACTCTTGATGATCTTAAGGGCATTAGTCCCACTCTATGTCAGCACAAGATTAATATCAAACCTGACTCTAAACCCGTTGTTGATCACCAACGGCGATTGAATCCTAAGATGAAAGAAGTGGTAAGAACTGAAATATTAAAGCTTCTGGAAGCAGGTATAATCTATCCCGTTGCTGATAGTAGATGGGTGAGTCCCGTTCATTGTGTCCCTAAGAAAGGAGGTATAACCGTTGTTCCTACCGATAAAAATGTACTCATTCCACAAAGAATTGTCACTGGCTATAGAATGGTAATTGATTTTAGAAAGTTAAATAAAGCTACTAGAAAAGATCATTACCCTCTGCCTTTCATTGATCAAATGCTAGAAAGATTATCTAAGCACACACACTTTTGTTTTCTGGATGGATATTCTGGTTTCTCTCAAATACCTGTGTCACAATCTGATCAAGAGAAAACCACCTTTACTTGCCCTTTTGGAACCTATGCTTATAGACGTATGCCTTTTGGTTTATGCTATGCACCTGCTACCTTTCAAAGATGTATGACTGCTATATTCTCTGATTTTTGTGAAACGATTGTGGAGGTTTTCATGGATGATTTTTCCGTTTATGGGACTTCTTTTGATGATTTCTTAAGCAACCTTGATCGAGTTTTGCAGAGATGTGAACAAACTAATCTTGTCTTGAATTGGGAGAAGTGCCACTTTATGGTTAATGAAGGCATTGTCTTGGGGCATAAAATATCTGAACGAGGTATTGAGGTGGATAAAGCTAAAGTTGATGCAATTGAGAAAATGCCATGTCCTAAAGATATTAAAGGTATTCGAAGTTTCCTTGGTCATGCTGGTTTCTATAGGAGGTTCATTAAAGACTTCTCTAAAATTCCTCTTACTAATCTTTTGCAAAAGGATATTCCTTTTGTTTTTGATGATGATTGTGTGGAAGCCTTTGAAACACTCAAGAAAGCCTTAACCTCTGCACCTATCGTTCAACCACCTGATTGGAACTTGCATTTTGAATTATGTGTGATGCTAGTGATTATGCTGTTGGTGCTGTTCTAGGACAAAGAGTTGATAAAAAATTGAATGTTATCCATTATGCTAGCAAAACTCTAGACAGTGCTCAACGAAATTATGCTACTACTGAAAAATAATTTTTAGCAGTTGTGTTTGCCTGTGATAAATTTAGATCCTATATTGTTGACTCCAAAGTTATTGTTCACACCGATCATGCTGCTATAAAATATCTTATGGAAAATAAATATGCTAAACCTAGACTTATTAGGTGGGTTCTCTTGCTTCAAGAATTTGACTAACATAGCGTTGATAGGAAGGGAGCTGAGAACCCCGTAGCTGATAACTTGTCTAGGTTAGAAAATATTCTTGATGACCCACTACCTATTGATGATAGTTTTCCTGACGAACAGTTAGCTGCAATAAGTGTTTCTCAAAACACCCCTTGGTATGCTGATTATGCTAACTACATTGTTGCTAAATATATACCCCCTAGCTTCACATACCAACAAAAAAAAATTCTTTTACGATTTAAGACATTACTTTTGGGATGACCCACATCTCTATAAAGAAGGAGTAGATGGTATTATTAGACGTTGTGTACCTGAGCATGAATATGAACAAATCCTACGGAAATGTCATTCCGAAGCTTATGGAGGACATCATGCGGGAGATAGAACTGCTCACAAGGTATTGCAATCTGGTTTTTATTGGCCTACTCTCTTCAAGGATGCCCGTAAGTTTGTCTTGTCTTGTGATGAATGTCAAAGAATTGGTAATATCGGAAAGCGTCAGGAAATGCCTATGGATTATTCACTTGTTGTCCAACCATTTGACGTTTGGGGTTTTGATTATATGGGACCTTTTCCTTCCTCTAATGGGTACACTCATATTTTGGTTGCTGTTGATTATGTCACTAAGTGGGTAGAAGCTATTCCAACTAGTAGTGTTGATCACCACACCTCCATTAAAATGCTTAAAGAAGTTATCTTCCCGATGTTTGGAGTCCCTAGATACTTAATGACTTATGGTGGTTCACACTTTATTCATGGTGCTTTCCGTAAGATGCTTGCTAAATATGATGTTAACCATAGAATTGCATCACCCTATCATCCTCAATCTAGTGGTCAAGTTGAACTTAACAATAGAGAAATAAAATTGATATTACAAAAAACTGTCAATAGGTCTCGAAAGAATTGGTCTAAGAAACTAGATGATGCACTTTGGGCCTATTGAACAGCTTATAAAAATCCTATGGGTATGTCTCCATACAAAATGGTATATGGAAAAGCTTGTCATTTGCCTCTAGAATTAGAACATAAAGTATTTTGGGCAATTAAAGAACTCAACTATGATTTCAAACTTGCTGGTGAGAAGAGGCTATTTGATATTAGCTCACTAGATGAATGGAGAATCCAAGCCTATGAAAATGCCAAACTATTCAAAGAAAAAGTAAAAAGGTGGCATGACAAAAGAATCCAAAAGCGGGAATTCAAAATAGGAGACTATGTTCTTTTGTTCAACTCTCGTTTAAGATTTTTTCCAGTTAAGCTTCTCTCCAAATGGGAAGGACCTTATATTATCGAAGAGGTTTATCGTTTTGGAGCTATCAAGATTAATAATGCCGAAGGTACTAACCCGAAGGTGGTCAATGGAGAAAGAATTATGCAATATATCTCAGGTACGCCTATTAACGTTGAAAGCAATGTTATCCAAACTATGACACCGGAGGAACACATAAAAGAAACCTTCTGGAACACTCCAGAATTCTAAAAAAAGGAGGTACGTGATACGGTAAGTAAACGGACTCCAAAAAATCCGCAAAAATATTCTTTGTCAGTTTTGGAATATTAGAAAATTTTGGAATTTAAGAAATAAACTGGACGGTGATCGAGGTGATCACGATACACCAGGGCGCGCCCTGGTGGGTTGTGCCCAGCTCGGACACCTTCCCGACTCCGTTTTCCTTCCATATGCTTGTTTCCCAAGAATAAAAATTCTCTATATATACCCCCGACTGTTTTGACGACCGCATCGCGGAAAAATCCTCTGTTCTTGTTTCGTGCTGTTTTCTCGTCACATCTAGATCTCCATGGCTCCACCAAGCTCCTCCAAGGACAAGTTCTTTGAGAAGGTCATCAACCCGTACTTGCCGGAGGTGATGAAGCACCCTCAGGCCATTGAGATGCGTGAGGGGGTGCTCCACATCCGTGATGTTTAGGGACCCAAGAGGACCGGAAGCGTGGAGGCTAGGCTTGAGGCGGTGGAACAAGAAATCTTCAAGTGCCAAAAGATGGTGGAGCATGGACTTAGTGCCAATCACTCCATGATCACGGAGTTCACCCGTATCAGATGGTGGATGGCCGGTCTGTGAAGGACATCATCTCCACCCTCAACGAGCAAATCAATTTTCTGCAAAGCCAAGTTTATGATCTTCAAAAACAAGTTTTTGAATATGAAGCAAGATTTAAAGGTATGAGTTTAGCTGCCAGTTGCAGGACTCAGGGGACTCTTGCGTCAACTTTTGGTGGGGAGCCCTTGCCCTGGATGTCGGTGTCAAATCCGGCGTATCTCGTAGTAGGGGTCCTAAGCTAGGCGTCTTGGAGCGATGGTAACATGGACACAGGATTTTACCCAGGTTCGGGCTCTCTCAAGGAGATAATACCCTACGTCCTGCTTTTGATTGTATTGATATGGGGATAGTACATAGTACAGGTATCTACCACGAGATTGTAGTAATGAATATGAGATTGTCTATTGACTAGCCTGGCCTCGGTTTATATATGCACCAGGGGCCTAGGGTTTAAAGGAGTCCTTGTCTTGTGCGCCAAGTCTTGTGGAATCCTCCTTGTATTCGGCATGGGCTGCCCGAAGTGGCCCATTAGTGAATCATCACGGGGGTCCTCGGCCCGACCCACTGGTCGGGAGATGACGTGGTGAGTACCCCCTAGTCCAGGACACCGTCAGTAGCCCCCTGAACTGGTCTTCAAGTTGGGGACGCTCCTCGGTTCTTCCGAACAGTTCTTTGTCTTCGGTCGTCGGTCTTGAAAACTGGTTCAACAAATCTTCCCATGTCTGATCTTGAGGATCGCCGAGCTGAATCCGAAGAGTTCACACGTCGGGCATCCGAGGAGCCCCTTTAAGTTATCGGCCTTTATCAATGCCTTATTATGTTTTACGCCACACCTCGGGTTTGAAGGGTTTCCCGTGCGACGGTGTCCTCTTGCGTCCGAGCTCCAACGCCGAACTGCATCTGAGGTGTATTTTTACAGCCGAGCTCCAACGCCGGACTATGTCCGAGCTCCAACGCCGGACTGTATCCGAGGTATCTTTTTGCAGCCGAGCCCCAACGCCGGACTGTGTTCGAGCTCCAACGCCGAACTGTGTTCGAGCTCCAACGCCGAACTGTATCCGAGGTGTCATAGATTACCTCGGTCTTGAAAAAGTTGAAGGACTTCATCCGAGCTTAAGTGCCGGAATAGTCTTTTATGGAGCCAGCCATTCACATCCGAGCTTTATGCCGGACTGCTTCTAAGGCGTCTCCGATCTTGAGCTTTATGCTGGACTGCTTCCGAGCTCCAACGCCGGACTGCATCCAAGCTCCAATGATGATCAACGTCCGAGGTATCATAAACTACCTTAGACCTTAAAAAATTAACGGAATTCGTCCGAGCTTAATGTCGGAAACGCTCTCTATGGAGCCAGCCACTTGCGCCCGAGCTTTATGCCGGACTCCTTCCGAGGTGCTGCACCACCTCGGCCATGGGCTGATTTTTGTAAATTTAATTCCGATTTGTGCAATGTATTCTTTGCCGAGATATATAGCCAGTAGCCCTCAAGGTGTGTGTCCGTTGAATGTACGGCATGCACCTGAAGGAAAACATAAACCCGCTGATCCCAGTAGCCCCTGAGACTCAGGTCGATTCACAAAATCGGCCTGAGGATCAACTCCTAGCTCTGCAGCTTACTTAGGAATAGAAACGCGGTGTAATATATTAGAGGAAATAGTGATCGGCAAGCGGGCCCTTGAGAGAGGGTCTTGAGATATTAGCTTGATGCCGGATAGGTCCAGATGGTACCTATTGTTGTCCGAAGACACGTTTGCCCATAGCTCGGTCAAGCCGAACACTAAGCATTTTGAATTTTCTGCATTGAATAGGCAATGCAGTAGCCCCTGAGCCACTGGTCGGGTGGCAACACCAGATCAGGGGATCGATGTGCCCCTTTAATATTTGTAAATGATAAGCGTGAAGCCCAGTAGCCCCCGAGACTTAATGTGGGCACGGGTGGCCGAATTAAGGATCGATATCTGGAGTACATTGACCATGATCATGAAACCTCATCTCTGATCAATGTGGGAGGAAAATATTGAGGATTTAGTTGGGGGAAGTTCCCGAACTCTGTGGTCCATAATGAACCGAAATTTTCACTTCCATCGTTGCCGACCAATTATATCCTTTAAGATGGCTAGCTTTCGGCTTCACCCAGTCTGAGGTACTAACCCGGATGACCCGGTATTAACAATCACAGAGGTGCTCCCTTTACTGCCTAGCCGAACAATCGGGAACATAGGGGTAAGCACAGGAGCCAGGCAACCCAGCTTGGCCAAAATCTTAAGTCAAATTTATGCATATTGATGGCTTTATTACGATAATTATGGAAGGCAAATTCTCCATTGAGACTGTTTATAACCTGAAAGTGGCCCATCGTCGGCTTCCACCCCTTTGTAGATGCTACACAGGGTGTTTCCGTACTAACAATACAACCCTTAGCCGATGTCTCGGTGCCCGGAGGTGGTTGTGTTAGCGGAAACGAGGCAATCAGATATGCAGGCTTTATAACTGTCACTTAGTCATAGGAGTTTAAAGTTCGGGGCCAGTTACTAGCCCTCGAATAGTGTTCGGCATCAGCCGAGGTCAAACAAGTAACAATTCGGCCAATCTTATGAAAGGCCCATCGTTTAACACGGGGTGACCTCTATCGATCTGTAGTTTGACACAGTCATCGGATCGCTGACCAGTTTACGCTCATTGTGACAGTCAGTTTTCGGCTTTCTCCACTGAGGCGCTTAACCATTCGAGCTGGAAGCACAATCGCAGTGGTTCTCCCTTTGCACACCTAGCCGAACAAAGCGGAACATAGGAGGCAAGCACAGGAGCCGGGCAACCCAACTATTGACCGAAGACACAATTCGAAACTGGTGGATATAAGCAATATCCGAGAACATTTCGCCGAGGACTCCTCGGAGTGCCTTGGCTTTTGGTGGGTTCGGCTCTAGTCGCAGCCCCTCGTTGATATTACCGATGCTTTAAAAGTGTACTGCGAGAGTTATGCTCGGAAAAAACAAGATTTATGCAAAAAACTTTATGTTTAGATAAAAGAAAATTGTGCCAATCCGAAACTGGTCTTAAAATTAATATGTGCTTCGGTCGTGCTTTAACATGATACATCCGATCTCCAGACTTCAAGCGGGTCACCGTTCGGCTTCAACCTCCATATCCCGAAGGCGGAGTGTTTCTCCGAGGCCAGTTTAGCGAACTAAACACGAGCGGCTCTAGAGAGAAACCATGCTACCCGGCTATTGACCACACACTCGAGTCGAGAAAGGAGTAGTAGAAAAAGGCTTTGTAACGACCAAGAAGAAAACACATTTATTATAAAACAGCTCATACAAATTTAAGAGCCCCCAAGTGACTTGGGTAAAAGAATTTTATGTATAATGATTGTATGTACCGAAGTACTTATATCATATATGTGTTCGCCCGAACTTTAAACGCGTCTTAACCGGCCGTCGGCTTCTCCCTCTTCGGCCAAGGGCCGAAAAGTGTTATCTACTACGCCATCCGAGGATATCGGAGGTGTTTCGAATAACCAGGCAATCAGGCCATTAGGCTATAACAGACAAAGCGCGCCCAGGGAACTTATGCTATATTACTATTTAACATAAGAAGCATCTTCAAAGAAAATAGTTCCGCCAACGGTTCCTTTCTTTGGGTTCTCATGATTACCATGAGGGGTGTGCAATAGATTTATGTATGCTTGTCTTCCGTCGTGGCCGACCATAGTTGAAAACAGTAAGAGCACTAGCGTTCGGCTTCACCCGTCTGAGGTACGAGTTCGGATGACCCGATCGTAACAATCGCAGAGGTGCTCCCTTTACTCCCTAGCCGAACAATCGGGAACGTAGGGGTAAGCACAGGAGCAAGGCAACCCAGCTTTGCGGAACACTTAAGTCAACATGATGCATATATTGGCGTAAACACGAATAAGGAAGGGTGTGATACATTACTAATCATATGCAAGAGGAATGGCTTCATAAAGGAAGCCCCCAAGTAAACGGGGTATTTGAATTTGTTTGTAACAAACAAAGTTTTGACAAAGAAAGTTTTTCGCAAACGACTTTTTGTCAAAAACTATAATGCTTGGTCGAACCGAACAAAATTTAAAACTGAAAGTGTTTGAGCATGAAAGTGGCTTAGCTGGTTAATGTGCTCGGTGTCGATGACGCGATCCGGGCTTGTGGCGGGACGAGGACGCCCATCGAACTTTGACAGATCCGGTGTGTTGTCTTCGGCATGACCGAGGTCCCAACCCCCAAGCCCGTCCCGAGGTGACCGAACGAGGAGTTCGGCACTCCGAAGTAGTGTCACGGCTCAGCCAATGTGGCGAGGCGAAGCCTCTGGTCCAGCCGAGGTGGTGGAGTAGGTCGGCAAGGTGACGCCGGGGTGACCGCGTGACGGCAGTCGAAGTCGATTTCCTGCACTCATAAAATAGTGCAAGCCAAATGTAATAACAAAGTAAGATAATAATATATTTTTTTAAAAAAATTCTTCTACTTAGTTAATTTAAGTGAAGCAAATAATTAAAGGAATATGGCCTGGGTGCCGAGGTGCCTGAACGAAGGGTTCGGCTTGACGAAGTGGCGACGCTGCACGGTCGATGTGGCGAGATGAAGTCCTCGGTCCAGTTAACATGGCGAAGCTGTGATCGGCGGATGCCAAAGTCTCATGCAGGTCGGCTGGTGACGCCGAAGTCTCATGCCAGCCAAGGTGTTGAAGCAGGTCGGCTGGTGACGCCGAAGTACCTGGAGCAGGTTGATGAAGGGATGCCAAAGCCCCCAGTCTAGCCGAGGTGACGGGGCAGATCGGTAAAAAGATGCTATAGCCCCATGCCAGCCGACATGTCAAAGCAGGTCGGCATGGTGGACGTCAGCTCGAAAAAGTAACGGCGCAGCGATGCCGACGCAGGTCGGAATTTGTGACGAGGTCAATGCTGGCTTGATGAAGCCACGGAGCGCCCGACCCGTACAACCCGCGGATGACGAGGTTCGCTTGATGATTATTCGGCCCTCGCGATGCCGAACTCTTGGTCGGATGACCGAGATGATGAGAAAATTTCCTTCAAAAAGGACGTCCAACAACCCGTTCATGAAAAAGATGAACTCGGGTCGGATTCGTTTTCGCGCAGAAAATAGATCCGAAATTCGTTGTACTAATCGGATGTTTCCTGGAGTTTGGACGGTCGGATTGAGCTGAAATTTTGAGGGGTGATCGGTATGGGAATTACGCAGCCGATGAATGGTGGGATCTTCCAAACGATGTCCGAGCTGGAAGCTGGACACCTCACCCTAAACTCATCCCGATTCCCGTCCAGATTCGACAGGGCTCCGGTATTTCGTAGATCGCCGAAGATTCCTCCATCGGAACGCGACGAAATTTTGCAGGGTTATTCTAGACTCAATTCCGCACAATTCCACCGAAGCAATCGTCAAAGCGACACTCGAGGAGGCGGGGACGACGAACACGAATTCGCTGTCCAGAAAAATTGCATGATCGCGCGGGGGCAATGTTGACGTTGGGCCCCCGAGCACCATGGAGGATTCTTCCATGATCTTGATTGAGATTGGAGATGATGACGATGAAAGTATCCGTCCGATCTTGACGATCCGGCACGGAGCGCAGTCCTCGGTCCAGCCGAGGTGACCAATCAAGCCGGCGATGCCGCATCGACAACAAAGCTCGGTTCCAACGCGTAGATCGCGCCGGAGACGATCTAAATTCTCATCGCACCGCGACGACTGCCAGCAGGCTCTCAATGAAAGCACCAATGTCGGTGTCAAATCCGGTGTATCTCGTAGTAGGGGTCCTAAGCTAGGCGTCTTGGAGCGATGGTAACATGGACACATGATTTTACCCAGGTTCGGGCTCTCTCAAGGAGATAATACCCTACGTCCTGCTTTTGATTGTATTGATATGGGGATAGTACATAGTACAGGTATCTACCACGAGATTGTAGTAATGAATATGAGATTGTCTATTGACTAGCCTGGCCTCGGTTTATATATGCACCAGGGGCCTAGGGTTTAAAGGAGTCCTTGTCTTGTGCGCCAAGTCTTGTGGAATCCTCCTTGTATTCGGCATGGGCTGCCCGAAGTGGCCCATTAGTGAATCATCACGGGGGTCCTCGGCCCGACCCACTGGTCGGGAGATGACGTGGTGAGTACCCCCTAGTCCAAGACACCGTCACTGGAAGCTGGAGGACAAGCCTACCACATCATCACCACCACCTTCTTCATCACCACCACCAAAGGAGACTTGAGCACACGGGTATGGGCACTCCCCTTGGCTAAAGCCAAGCTTGGGGGAGGTGCTCCGGTATCGTATCACCATCACTTTTATTCACCTTTACCTATTTCAGTTCGATCATTAGTTTTCCTTTGATTTATTTGAATAAAAGTCTAGCATGATCTATTTTCGTGTGTTAGTTTCGTGGCCTATCTATCTATGTAATCGAGTGAGAGTTATATAATAAAGTTTAGTTTGAGTTTTTTTGCCTCTCTACTTTCTTGTTGCAATCAAAACAAAAGGAAAGAGAAATAAATGAAAAGAATCATATGCTAATCTTATGGTGAGTAATGACATCACATAAGGAAAAGTATAAGTAGTAAAATTTATTGGAGATTGACAAACACAACATTGGTCAATGATGCAATTCATGAAAGAATTAATAAGGGAAGATAAGATTCACATGCAAATACACTATCTTGGACATCTTCTATGATTGTGAGCCCCCATTAAATATTATATGTCAAAATGGTTGACGTTGGACAAGGAAGACAATGTAATGATTTATGTTTGTTCACATCCACATAGAAGTTATATTGTCATAGATCCTTCAACATGTTGTGCTTGCTCAATATCATTGCTAGCCAAAAATTCCGCACTAAATAGAAATACTACCTGTGCATCCAAAAACCCAAACCCAAATTCATTCTTTGAGAGTCCACCATACCTACCTACGGATCGAGTAGGATCCTTCAAGTAAGTTGTCATCGGTGCAATAAGGCAATAAAAATTGCTTCTAAAAGTGTTTTGATCAATTAGTGTAAGAGAAAATTGAGCGCTATACGAACTTATGATGGCAAAGTAATAAAAGCGACGGACTGCATAATAAAGGTTGCTATCATAGGGGGCAATATAGCGTGACGTTCTTTTACATTAAGGGATTGGGCATACAAACCAAAAAAGCGCATGACAACCTCTGCTTCCCACTGCGAAGGGACTATCTTTTACTTTTATGTATTTACTTTTATGCAAGAGTCAAACTATTCTTCCCTATTCCTTTTTACTTTTTTCTTTTGCAAGCATCATGTGGTGAGGAAAGATCTAGGCACATATATCCAGTTGGATGTGAGTGGGCATGAATTATTATTGTTGACATCACCCTTGAGGTGTATACGTTGGGAGGCGAAACTATAAGCCCCCATCTTTCTATGTGTCCGGTTGAAACTTTTTGCTCATGGGTATGCTGTGAGTGTTAGCAATCATAGAAGACTAAATGATGATTGAGTATGTGGACTTGACAAAAGGCTCCGACATGAGACCCTTCCTGAAAATATAATGAATTGTAATTGCAAAGTTGGCTGAGAACATAGTTTGTTGGTTTTCAATAAGGTTTATGCTTTATACTTCTATGTTGTGATGAACTGTTACTTGTTCATGAGAAGTTATATGATGAAACTATATGAATAAGTTTTATGATAGAGTTTGTTGCTGTTATGATAATAAGCATGATGCTTCTATGTCTGTATTTTGTTTTTATCGACACCTCTCTCTCAAACCATGTGGACATGCTTTTTAATTTTGGCTTTTCGATGGAGGACAAGCGAGGTCTAAGCTTGGGGGAGTTGATACGTCCATTTTGCATCATGATTTCATACTGTTATTTATTATATTTTGTTGAATAATAATGCTTTATGGAGTGATTCTAATGCCTTTTCTCTCATAATATGTAAGGTTTACACAAAGAGGGAGAATACCGGCAGCTGGAATTCTGGACCTGAAAAAAGCTCATCAGAGATACCTATTCTGCACATCTCCAATGGAGATGAAACTTTACGGAGATTATTTTTGGAATTAATAAAAAATACTGGAGCAAAGAACTACCGGAGTGGCCACCCTGGTGGGCACAAGACACCAGGGCGCGCCAGGCCCCCCAGGCGCGCCCTGGTGGGCCGTGCCCTCATCAGCCCACCTCTGGTGCCCATCTTCTGGTATATAATCTCTTTTGACCTAGAAAAAATAAGGAGAGGACTTTCGGGTCGGAGCGCAGCCGTCTCGAGGCAGAACTTGGGCAGGAGCACTTTTGCCCTCCGGCGGAGCGATTCCGCCGGGGCAACTTCCCTCCCGGACGGGGAAATCGAAGCCATCGTTATCACCAACACCCCTCTCATCTTTGGGAGGCCAATCTTCATCAACATCTTCAACAACACCATCTCATCTCAAACCCTAGTTCATCTCTTGTGTTCAATCTTTGTTCCGGAACCTCAGATTGGTACCTCTGGGTGACTAGTAGTGTTGATTACATCTTGTAGTTGATTACTATATGGTTAATTTTGTGGAAGATTATATGTTCAGATCCATTATTCTATTCAATACCCCTCTGATCTTGAGCATGATTATTATTTTTGAGTAGTTACCTTTGTTCTTGAGGTCACGGGAGAAGTCTTGTTGTAAGTAATCATGTGAATTTGATATGTGTTCGATATTTTGATGATATGTATGTTGTGATTCCCTTAGTGGTGTCATGTGAATGTCGAGTGCATGACACTTCACCATTCTTGGGCCTAAGGGAATGCATTGTGGAGTAGTTATTAGATGATGGGTTGCTAGAGTGACAGAAGCTTAAACCCTAGTTTATGCGCTACTTCATAAGGGGCTGATTTGGATCGAAACGTTTAATGCTATGGTTAGATTTTATCTTAATACTTTTCTCGTAGTTGCGGATGCTTGCGAGGGGGTTAATCATAAGTGGCATGTTGTTCAAGTAAGAATAGCACCCAAGCACCGGTCCACCCACATATCAAATTATCAAAGTAGCGAACACGAATCAAACCAACATGATAAAAGTGACTAGATGAAATTCCCGTGTACCCTCAAGAACACTTTGCCTATTACTAGAGACTGTTCTGGCCTGTCCTTTGCCACAAAAGGATTGGGCTACCTTGCTGCACTTTATTTACCGTTACCGTTACTTGCTCGTTACCAATTATCTTGCTATCAAACTATCTGTTACCTACAATTTCAGTGCTTGCAGAAATTACCTTGCTGAAAACCGCTTGTCATTTCCTTCTGCTCCTCGTTGGGTTCGACACTCTTACTTATCGAAAGGACTACGATTGATCCCCTATACTTGTGGGTCATCAAGGGGCCATTTAAAGCCTCCTCCATCACGGCCAGCCACCCGGTCCCGGCCCGCTCTGCTATGGGTGACGCTTGTGGCGGCACGTCGTCTCCCCCTTCAGCGGAGTCCGGGGCAGACAATTCCGGGGGCTTGGGGAGCTCTGGGGCAGTCTTTGGAGATAGCTTAGACTAGCCGAGCTCCCCCTCCGTGTTTGCCAGAAGGGGTTCTCCCCCTTGGTCTTCGACGACCGAGGTGTTAGCCACGGTCATAACATCGTCACCCCCGCCTCCCATGCTCGGTCCAGGAGGGGTCTTCCTGGACAACACCTCCTCAGCCTCTCCGATAACTGGAGTAGGTGTGGTGCGTGATGCGGTCCCACTCTCCGCCAGTTCGGATGGCGGAGAGTCCCCCTCCGAGGTTTGATCGGTGGAGAGCTTGCGCGGTGGGCTACAACATGAGAAACATTCGCTTGGTTAGAAACGAGCTTTGATTTGGATGTTAGAGAAAATCCTCGGATTAAATACCTTGTGGCCGTGGGCTTGACCATGGGGTTCCTTCGAGGAACCAACTTATAAGCCTAAGACTCCTCCGCGAAGTCCGAGCTGTCTTCGGGCAGGACCAACTTGGCCCTGCATGGCCTCTTCGGGGCAGGAGGAGGCAGTCCCTCATCGATGCCATCAGACGCAGCCATCCTCCTTGTTCGGGAGGAATCGCTCTCCTCCCTGTCCTCCTCCTGCTCTTCATCGTTAGCGAAGGAAGCGTGGGTTTCCCCGGACCTTGGGTTTGGGGGTCCTCATGAGTGGAGGCCCTCTCGTGCCTCCCTCTTCTCCCCCTTCTTCTTCTCCTTCTTCTCCGACGCCGAATACGGCGCCTCGACCAGCATCGCTGTCAACAAGGGCGTCCTAGGGTCCTAGGGCAATGGGGCCGGGCTGTTAATCTTCACGGCCTTCGCCAGCCAGTTCTACAAAGGCAAGGAAGAAGGGGTTAAAATTACTTGATAAAAGGAAGAACCTGAATGAAAGACATAAACTTTATTATACCTCATTAGGGGGGTTCTCAGCATGGAGACCGATGTCTTCTTCCTGGTTCGGCCAGCCCTTCTGGGGCTTTAACAACACCTTCCACAGCTTTTCGTGGGTGGTGTGGTAGAAGTGGAGCACAATGGTAGGGTCATCGACCTTGTAAGCCCACGTTGGGGAGGCCCGATGTTGGCAGGGCAGAAGGCGGCGGCGGAGCATCACCTGAATCACGTTGGTTAGCTTGACCTTCTGCTCCATCATCTGGGAGATGCGCTTCTGCAGCAACTTCACCTCTGCTGCTGACCCCCAGTCGAGCCCCTTCTTGATCCATGATGTCAGCCTCATGGGAGGACCGGATCAGAATTCGGAGGAAGCCGCCCAGTCTGCGTCACGGGGTTCCGTGATGTAGAACCACTCTTTCCGCCAGATCTTGACGGTATCAATGAAAGTGCCTTACGACCACTTGACCCGGGGGAGCTTGCTAATCACCGCCCCCCCGGAGTCTGCGTGTTGGCTGTTGACTATCTTCGGCTTGACATTGAAGACCTTTAACCACAAGCCAAAGTGTGGATGGACTCGCGGGAAAGCTTCACAGACGATGATGAAGGCCGAGATGTGCAGAAAGGAGTTTGGGGGGAGATCATGGAAATCCAACCCGTAGAAGAACATCAGCCCCTTGGCAAAGGGGTGGAGCGGGAAGCCGAGCCCTCACAGGAAATGGGGGACGAACACCACCCTCTCGCCTTGCCTTGGCGTGGGGATGACTTGGCCCTTCCCGAGAGCGCGGTGAGCAATGTTGGTCGAGAGGTAGCCGGTGCACTTCAGCTCTAGGATGTCCTCGTTGGTGACGCAGGAAGCAGCAATACCAAGAGCCCCTTTGTTACGCCATAGACCTCGCCATGTCCCGATAAAATCATGCCGTTATGTGTGCGTGGGATAACCTAGATCATTGATGATATCCCGTAAAAAACGGGGCACGATCTCCGTATTGATGAGACGTGCCAGTGAAGAAACTACCTTTTCCTAAAAGTTGTCAGGCGGAGGTACTGTTCACACCCAAACTGTTGGCCTTTCTGGCTGAGCAACACATATTGTTCGGAAATCAGGGAATCATCGGTGGCCGAACTAGTGTCAACCAAACACAGAAGGGGAAAAGAACTCACCCCGCAAGCCGAAGACCTTTGCGCACAAGACTACTAGGGATCGTGGACCTCAGTGTTGGAGGCTAGTTCGGGGGCTACGGAGGGAGTCCGGGACTAAGGGGTCCTCGGGCCGCCAACCTATCTCTTATGGGCTGAACAGATGGGCCGCTCTGTGCCCATCACATGGAAGCTGAACTATGAGACAATCTTGTATTCGGGAAGGGAACCTTCAGTGCCTTGATGTGTCCTCCAAGTCAAGTCGGCGATATCGGCGTGTTTATCCTTGATGGTAATTGACTATGTGTAACCCTAGGTACCCCAGGTGTCTATATAAACGAGAGCCTTTAGTACGTAGAGGGAGAGAACCATTATTCCGACTCATCTAGGGTTTAGTTCCTTTGATCTCGTGGTAGATCGACTCTGTAATCGTCATACACACATCAATACAATGAAGCAGGACGTAGGGTTTTTACCTCTTCGAGAGGGCCCGAACCTGGGTAAACATTGTCTCCCTGTTTCCTGTTCTCCATTGATCCAAGATCCACACCACCAGACCTCCTACTCGAGATATGCCTGTTTTGACACCGACAACTGGGCATTGGGTTAATAGGTTAGTGCTGAAAAACAATATAAATCAGCAAGCAAATGCTTAAAAAGTATCCTAGAATGATAATAGAATAGCATGGAATGATGTAAAATTATAGATATGTTGGTGACGTATAAAGGCACTCCATGTCATCCTTGGGGATGCAGAGGGCGACGAGCTCGAGGTGCTTGAGTCGAGGGAGCAAAAGAGCATCTCAACGTTTATCCGTGGGAAATGGCAGTTCATGAACCTGGCGATGCACAACGTTGGTGCGAGGCGCGGCGAGGAGGGTGGCAGCTAGCGCATATGTACATCATTAAAAGTGAGCTCCTCGAGTTGATCTAGGGTGGTCGATAAGAACCACTCGTCAAGCTTGACTCGGTCCTTGCCGTTGGAACGGAACTTGCCCATGGTAAGGCCTCTGATTGGTCCACAGTGCGTGTCAAGGATCTGGGACAATGCATCCAAGCGTTTGCGATAGCCATTGCAGAGTATGTGCTCGTCGATGAGGCCAAGAGGCGCATTATGCCATAGGGGGTGCCACCGTCGGGAGAGGACGGTTGCCCGCACGCCATCTTAGGCTGGGAAGGAGGGAGATGATGAGTGTCAACATACCGTCGGGGAGGCTGCTGATGAAGTCTAGGCCTGCTGGAGGCGCTTGCGATTCTGGGTCAACCCGCCTCCGCTTCTTGGCAGCCTCGTCCTCCACCTCTCGAGTCTCGATGGCGGTGGCACTTTCTGACATGTGTAGAGAATTGGGAGGATAGAGATTATGTAGTTAGAACATGGCAGAAGAATAGTGTATTGGTAATTAGAAGTTACTGGGTAGGAACAAACTTAACAGATTCAAAAAATGGAATCCCAATTGGTTGCTTAAATACTACACAGTTACTTTGATATTGCTACGTAAGTCAACATGCAGATACTTGAAAGAACACTTACTTCAAACAAAGTCTGGACGGAGGATGTCGTCGGGGAAGTTAGCATTTATCATATGACTAGGCTCTTTTAGGTGCAGTGTAATTTTAGTGCTAGCTTTCAATACATAACACTTTGAAATTTCTGTCCAAAGGCCTGCTTCAAAATAGGAGTGACAATCTTCATCAAGTTTTACAGAAACAACGATTGTAAATCCATGGTTTGTCTTCAATATGACATCCCTGGAATCTTCAGTTATGTAAAGGCCAAGATTGTGTACAACAGTTGTTGTCGCAAAGCAAGGGATGTACTGCAGGAATTGATAAGATTGTTAAAGAATAGGGTAACATGCTAATATGGGAGTAATTAAAAGAACAGTACATCAGTTGATATCAAAGGACAAAAAATTATAAATAAACAAATAATGTAACCATGATGTCATGTAAATATGAGAGTAATCAAAAGAACAATACATCATAAATTTGCCTTATATAGAAGAAGAAAATCCCCTTTGACGTATATGCTGCATGTGGCACCTTATCCAAAGGTAGCAATATATAGTATAGGTTCAGAAAAGTATATGCCATGCCAACCGAGGTAGTGTGAGATTGAACATACCGTGCGTTTCATGAAGTCCTCTGGTACGGTGAGATGGAACTCCTCGGCTGGCTGGCCAAGCCACATAGCCCTGATGTGTCCTTGGATTGTATGCTCTATGAATGAAAACCCTGGAATCATATAGAAGAAAAATGAATCCACGACGATTTCGGCCGGGTGATTAAAAGGGGCAGACGCACTGGGATAAGAGATGAGCGGATATTTCGGTAAATTAGTTACCTGGTTCTCCATGAGGAAAAAAACCCAGTATCGAAGATTCCCAAATTGGGCAGAGCTGTGTCGACGGCGAGCAGCGTCGAGAAAGTCAGTGTCGATAGGCCGTGACAAGCGGCAGTGGTGAAATGCGGTGGGTTTGGCGGCAGCCGGCGGCGGCGACATGCATCGAGCTAAGTGGTTGTCGTGGGGATAAGCGGTGACATGCAGAGTCGCGGCGGAGTGTAGGTGCTACTGGGGACGGGGAGGGGGCGGGAGTGAAGTTTTTGTGATGTGGGGGTGGTGAGAGTTTCTGTCCCGGAATAATGTTCTTCTGAGGCAACGTTTGGTAGACCCAACCGTGTGTGATAAATCGTAAATATCGCTCAGAATAATGTGCTTCGGAGGCAACGGTTTGCTAGACCCAACCATGTGTGATACATCGTAAATATCACTCTTTAAAAAATAGCACTCTGGTGTGTGGGAGATACGGACATCTGTTCGATCTATGTACATCATGCGGTGCAGAAGTGCGATATGTGGGGATGCTTTCTGGCAGAACACAAGTGACGTGACGCAATGAAAGTCAACGCACACGGTTCCAATCTAGAAAAAAATACCCACGCTAAACATTCACCCTAATATGCACCATACGTGTTCAATTTTTTTGCCAACTCCAACACGAAGATGTGTGTGTTGTGGGAAAACGATTGCTAGTATAAAATTGCGTGGGAAGACCGAAAGTAACACAGATGGTTCATGCCAATAAGTTGTGTGTGCTATGGGCAATCATAGGTTGGTCTAAGAGAAGCATAAAATCGAATCAACCAAACTGATTGCAACTCAAGACTGCATATTGCACTAATAGTTCATTACACATAGTCTCACCAACATGTAGTTCAACCGATAAACATATATACTCAAGCATAGATATAATATGCACACACTAGATAACTTCAATCCAACATCTCATCTTCATGCTTGATCGTTAAGATTCTCCAGGTACTCATCGTACATGGCGTGCGCCACCCTGCAAGAATACTTCTGAATGTAGGAGCCAATGGCTTGTCCTCTTGCATTCGCCAGAACACTTGCATACGCGTTGTTAAGCCTTGGTTGCAGAACAAGCATCCATAGCCCCCATTCTTTTAGACACGCCTCCTATGCTTTCCAACCTTAAGCTCCCTGAGCTTTTGCCTCTTGCACCTCTCCTGGACGTCTTCATCCTCACTGTCGTCATCGCCAGATAACAACTATACATATAGTAAAAAAATGTGGCGTTAGTATATTTTATAATGTGAATTCAGCAAGGCAGAGTTTATGAAACATAATATATCCCGTGACAATGTGAATCCTAAATCCTCATGTGATCTTGATGAAAGAAATGCATAAATTGAGAGCGCACAACTTAGTGCAACATAATTAACTCATACATGCCAGATATGTCTCCAACGTATCTATAATTTTTGATTGTTTCATGCTATTATATTATGAATCCTGGATGCTCTATATGCAATTATAAGCTATGTTATATCATTTTGGGACTAACCTATTAACCCAGTGCCCAGTGCGAGTTCCTGTTTTTTTTGCATGTTTTTGTCTTTTTCGGAAAATCAATACCAAACGAAGTTCAAAAGCGATGAAACTTTATGGGGGTTATTTTTGGACATAAAGAGACCCTAGAAGCTTCGGGAGGTGGCCAGAAGATCTACATGAGGGCCACGAGATCACAGGGCGTGCCCAGGGGGGTGGGGCATGCACATTGAGCTCGTGGCCCCTCGCAACTACGATTGACCTAATTACACTTCTATATATTCAAATATATCCTAAAACCAACAGAGAGACACTCGAAACCCTTTTTCTGCCCGCCACAAGCCTCTATTCTTTCGCGATCCCTTCTGGAGGCCTTTCCGGTACTCTGTCGGAAGGGGAATCGATCACGAAGGCCTTCTACATTAACCTTGCTGCCTCCATGATGATGTATGAGTAGTTCACCACAAACCTATGGGTCCATAGCTAGTAGCTAGATGGCTTCTTCTCTCTCTTTGATCTTCAATACCATGTTCTTCGCGATTCTCGCGGAGATCTATCCGATGAATTGTAGGTTTATGATCAGATTGTGCATTGAAAGTAATTGAGTCTTTTCTGAACTTTATTATGTATGTTTGTTATAGCTTTGTATTTCTATCAGATCTATCTGTTTGGTTTGGCCAACTAGATTGATTTATGTTTAGCGGGAGGGGTGCATTGTAGTGGGTTCAATCTTGTGGTGCTCTATATCCCAGTGACAGAAGGGGGCAAGGCACGTATTGTATTGTTGCCATTAAGGATAAAACGACGTGGTCTGAATATATTGCTTGTCTTACTTTGTCTACATCTTGTCATCTTGCTTAATGCATTGCTCTGTTTGTCATGAACTTAATACCATAGATGTAGGCAGGAGTCGGTCGATTGGTGGAGTAATAGTAGTAGTTGCATGATTGTTTCGGTCTACTTGTCACGGACGTGATGCCTATATATATATGATCATTGTCATGAATAACATCATAACTATGCGCTTTAATATCAATTTTCCAACAATAATTTGTCTACCCACCGTATGCTATGCGTTCGAGAGAGAAGCCTCTAGTGAAATCTATAGCCCCCCGGGTTTATTTAATCGTATTGCTAACAACAAAAATACCTTGCTGCAATTATTTACTTTCCTTTGACTTTTACTTTTTATATATCTATTACTATCAGAATTAATCCTTGCAAGTAACGAGTTCAAGGGGATTGATAACCCTCCTACCCGCGGTGGCTGCAAGTGTTTGGTTTTGTGTGTGTAGGTGCCGATGGCGAGGGTTTGCCTTGATTCTCCTACTGGTTCGATAACCTTGGTTCTCACTGAGGTAAATACTTATCGCTACAATATTGCTTCACCCTTCCTCTTTGGGGAAAAACTCAACGCAGCTCAGAAGTAGCAATGCCTTAAATGCGTGAAATGATAATTGTCAAAAAATATAGGAACATTCAAGTAAATACTACATCAAAAAGTAGGATTAGGATTTCATGAAATTTTTTCTAGACATATTCAAGGATTTTGGTTCAATTTGTTTAGCGCAATCAGCTTTGTACATACCAATATGGATTTTTTAGTAAAATCATCTATGTAGGGCATTCACCTGGATTGTAAGAAATGGCTACAAATTATTAGCAAAATCATTTGTACAGACCAACCAATTAATCACTAACGAGAGAAAACCTAGGATGCATTTACCAAAAATGGGTATAGATGACTAACCGATTCTCCGTCCGTGTCATTGTCGTTGCCGGAGTGATCGTCCGAGTCGTTGTGGACCATCGGCTCCGGCTGGGTAAGCATGACGGCGGCGACGACATCAAGGCCGTGCTGCTGTCCGTGCGAGACCTCATCTGCGGTGACAACAACCTTTGTGCCCAGCTTTACATTGTGCTCAGGTGCTTCGCCGGCCCCGGCGTGGCCACTCCCTCCCATGGAGCGCTTCGGTGCCATCTAATGGACTTGAGACTTTGGTGACGAGTGAGAACGGCGGCGACGAGGCAGGGGGGAGAGAGGATTGTGTGTGTAGGAGATCATTGCTATCATGGTTTATGTGACTTGGGTGCTAGTGTGAGTACTATTCCTTTTACCTTATACCAAGAAATTATGAATGACATAACACCTGCTGAAATAGAAGACATTAACGTTACTATTAAACTTGCTAATAGAGACACCATCACACCACTTGGGATTGTTAGAGATGTTGAAGTCTTGTGTGGGAAAGTAAAATATCCTACTGATTTTCTAGTTCTTGGTTCCCCACAAGATGACTTTTGTCCCATTATCTTTGGTAGACCTTTCTTGAGCACCTACTACCTTTCAAAGATGTATGACTGCTATATTCTCTGATTTTTGTGAAAAGATTGTGGAGGTTTTCATGGATGATTTTTCCGTTTATGGAACTTCTTTTGATGATTGCTTAAGCAACCACGATCGAGTTTTGCAGAGATGTGAACAAACTAATCTTGTCTTGAATTGGGAGAAGTGCCACTTTATGGTTAATGAAGGTATTGTCTTGGGGCATAAAATATCTGAACGAGGTATTGAGGTGGATAAAGCTAAAGTTGATGCAATTGAGAATATGTCATGTCCTAAAGATATTAAAGGTATTGGGAGTTTCCTTGGTCATGATGGTTTCTATAGGAGGTTCACTAAAGACTTCTCTAAAATTTCTAGGCCTCTTACTAATCTTTTTACAAAAGTATATTCCATTTGTTTTTATGATGATTGTGTAGAAGCCTTTGAAACACTCAAGAAAGCCTTAACTTCTGCACCTATCGTTCAACCACCTGGTTGGAAGTTGCCTTTTGAAATTATCTGTGATGCTAGTGATTATGCGGTTGATGCTGTTCTAGTACAAAGAGTTGATAAGAAGTTAAATGTTATCCATTATGCTAGCAAAACTCTAGACAGTGCCCAACGAAATTATGCTACTACTTAAAAAGTATTTTTAGCAAATGTGTTTGCTTGTGATAAATTTAGATCCTACATTGTGGACTCCAAAGTTATTGTTCACACCGATCATGCTGCTATAAAATATCTATTGAAAAGAAAGATGCTAAACCTAGACTCATTAGGTTGGTTCTCTTGCTTCAAGAATTTGACTTACATATCACTGATAGGAAGGGAGCTGAGAACCCCGTAGCTGATAACTTGTCTAGGTTGGAAAATATTCTTGATGACCCACTACCCATTGATGATAGTTTTCCTGATGAGCAGTTAGCTGCAATAAATGTTTCTGAAAACACTCCTTGGTATGCTGATTATGCTAACTACATTGTTGCTAAATATATACCACCTAGTTTCACATACCAACAAAAGAACAAAATTCTTCTATGATTTGAGACATTACTTTTGGGATGACCCACACCTTTATAAAGAAGGAGTAGATGGTATTATTAGACGTTGTGTACCTGAGCATGAACAGGAACAAATCCTACGGAAATGTCATTCCGAAGCTTATGGAGGACATCATGAGGGAGATAGAACCGCTCATAAGCTATTGCAATCTGGTTTTTATTGGCCTACTCTCTTCAAGGATGCCCGTAAGTTTGTCTTGTCTTGTGATGAATGTCAAAGAATTGTTAATATCGGTAAGCGCCAGGAAATGCCAATGAATTATTCACTTGTTGTTGAACCATTTGATGTTTGGGGTTTTGATTATATGGGACCTTTTCCTTCCTCTAACGGCTACACTCATATTTTGGTTGCTGTTGATTATGTCACTAAGTGGGTAGAAGCTATTCCAACTAGTAGTGCTGATCACAACACCTCCATTAAAATGCTTAAAGAAGTTATCTTCCTGAGGTTTGGAGTCCCTAGATATTTAATGACTGATGGTGGTTCACACTTTATTCATGGTGCTTTCCGTAAGATGCTTGCTAAATATGATGTTAACCATAAAATTGCATCACCCTATCATCCTCAATCTAGTGGTCAAGTTGAACTTAGCAATAGAGAAATAAAATTAATATTACAAAAAACTGTCAATAGGTCTCGAAAGAATTGGTCTAAGAAACTAAATGATGCACTTTGGGCCTACAGAACAGCCTATAAAATCCTATGGGTATGTCTCCATACAATATGGTACATGGAAAAGCTTGTCATTTGCCTCTAGAGTTAGAACATAAAGCATTTTGGGCAATTAAAGAACTCAATTATGATTTCAAACTTGACGGTGAGAAGAGGCTATTTGATATTAGCTCACTAGGTGAATGCAGAACCCAAATCTATGAAAATGCCAAACTATTCAAAGAAAAAGTAAAAAGATGGCATGACAAAAGAATCCAAAGGCGGGAATTCAAAATAGGAGACTATGTTCTTTTGTACAACTCTCGTTTAAGATTTTTTGCAGGTAAGCTTCTCTCCAAATGGGAAGGACCATATATTATCGATGAGGTTTATAGTTCTGGAGCTATCAAGATTAATAATGCCGAAGGTACTAACCAGAAGGTGGTCAATGGACAAAGAATTAAACACTATATCTTAGGTATGCCTATTAATGTTGAAAGCAACGTTATCCAAACCATGACACCAGAGGAACACATAAAAGAAACCTTCGGGAACACTCTAGAATTTTGAAAAAGAGGAGGTACGTGATACAGTAAGTAAACGGACTCCGAAAAAATCCGCAAAAATATTTTCTGTCAGTTTTGGAATATTACAAAAATTAGGAAAATAAGAAATAAACGGGAAAGCAACCGAGGTGAGCACGATACACCAGGGCGCGCCAGCCCTGCCAGGCGCGCCCTGGTCGGTTGTGCCCACCTCGGACACCTTCCCGACTCCGTTTTCCTTCCATATTCTTGCTTCCCAAGATAAAAAGTTCTCTATATATACCCCCAATTTTTTTGACAACAGCATCATAGAAAAATCTCCTGTTCTTGTTTCGTGCTGTTTTCCTGGCAGATCTGAAAATATGTCGTCTCAAGATTCAGAGGGGGAGATCTATGTTGCTGACTATATTGCAAACCCCAAGATCTATGAAGAAGTGGAGCATTATGGATGGACCTCAGACGAGGAGGAAGACACTGCCATGAAGGAAACAAAAGATGATAGCTCTGAGGAAGAGGATGATCCACTACCTCAGCCCGGAGACATGCATGTGGAGTTCAAGAAGTCAAGGCTCCTAAAGGATACAAACCCGAGGTTCAATTTATTCCATCTCATTTTTTGCAGGAGAGCAAGGCGGCATTATGCAAAAAAATATTAAAGCTCGAGTTAGAGAATAATGATCTAAGGGAGGAAAATTTTATGCTAAAATTTAAGTTGAAGAAGAAGGCTACTTCATCACCACCACCTTCATCATCACCACCACCAAAGGAGACTTGAGCACACGGGTATGGGCACTCCGCTTGGCTTGAGCCAAGCTTGGGGGAGGTGCCCCGGTATCGTATCATCATCACTTTTATTCACATTTACCTATTTTCGTTCGATCCTTAGCTCTTTTGTGATCTAGTTGAATAAAAGTTTAGCATGATTTATTTTTGAGTGTTAGTTTCATGATCTATCTATTTATGTAATCGAGTGAGTGTTATATAATAAAGTTTAGTTTGAGCTTTTGCTTCTTTACTTTCTTGTTGCAATCAAAATAGAAAGGAAATAAATGAAAAGAATCATATGCTAATCTTATGGTAAGTAATGACATCACATAAGGAAAAGTATAAGTGGTAAAATTTATTGGAGATTGACAAACATAGCATTGGTCAATGATGCAATTCATGAAAGAATTAATAAGGGAAGAGAAGATTCACATGCATACACTATCTTGGACATCTTTTATGATTGTGAGCCCCCATTAAATATTATATGCCAAAATTGTTGACGTTGGACAAGGAAGAGAACGTAATGATTTATGTTTGTTCATATTCACATAGAAGTTATATTGTCATAGATCCTTTAACATGTGGTGCTTGCTCAATATCTTTGCTAGCCAAAAATTCCGCACTAAGTAGAGATACTACTTGTGCATCCAAAAACCCAAAACCAAAATTCATGCTTTGAGAGTCCACCATACCTACCTACGGATCGAGTAAGATCCCTCAAGTAAGTTGCCATCGGTGCACAAAGGCAATTGCTTCTAAATATGTTTGATCAATTAGCGTAAGAGAAAATTGAGCGTTATAAAAGCGACGGATTGCATAATAAAGGTTTCTAACATTGGGGGCAATATAGCATGACGTTATTTTACATTAAGGGATTTGGCATAAAAACCAAAAAGCGCATGACAACCTCTGCTTCCCTCTGCGAAGGGCCTATCCTTTACTTTTATGCAAGAGTCAAAGTATTCTTCCCTATTCCTTTTTACTTTTTATTTTTGCAGGCATGTGGTGAGGAAAGATCTAGACACATATATCCAGTTGGATGTGAGTGAGCATGAGTTATTATTGTTGACATCACCCTTGAGGTGAATACGTTGGGAGGCGAAACTATAAGCCCCTATCTTTCTATGTGTCCGGTTGAAACTTTTTGCTCATGGGTATGCTGTGAGTGTTAGCAATCATAGAAGACTAAATGATGGTTGAGTATGTGGACTTGCCAAAAGGCTCCGACACGAGACCCTTCCTGAAAATATGATGAATTGTAGTTGCAAAGTTGACTGAGACATAGTTTGTTGGTTTTCAATAAGGTTTATGCTTTATACTTCTATGTTGTGATGAATTGTTACTTGTTCATGAGAAGTTATATGAATAAGTTATATGAATAAGTTATATGATAAAGTTTCTTGCTGTTACGATAATAAGCACGATGCTACTATGTCCGTATTTTGTTTTTATCGACACCTCTGTCTCAAACCATGTGGACATGCTTTTCAATATCGGCTTTCGCTTGAGGACAAGCGAGTCTAAGCTTGGGGGAGTTGATACGTCCATTTTGCATCATGATTTCCTACTGTTATTTATAATTTTTTGTTGAATCATAATGATTTAGGGAGTGATTCTAATGCCTTTTCTCTCATAGTATGCAAGGTTTGCACAAAGAGGGAGAATACCGGCAGCTGGAATTCTGGACCTTAAAAAGCACATTAGAGATACCTATTCTGCACATCTCCAAATAATATGAAACTTTACGGAGAATTATTTTGGAATATATAAAAAATACTGGAGCAAATAACTACCGGAGGGGGCCACCCTGGTGAGCACAAGACACCAGGGCGCGCCAGGCCCCCCAGGCGCGCCCTGGTGGGTTGTGCCCAATACGGCCCACCTCCGATGCCCATCTTCTGGTATATAAGGTCTTTTGACCTAGAAAAAATACAGAGAGGACTTTCGGGACGGAACGCCGCCATCTCGAGGCGAAACTTGGGCAGGAGCACTTTTGCCCTCCGACGGAGCGATTCCGCCGGGGGAACTTCCCCCCCGGAGGGGGAAATCGAAGCCATCGTCATCACCAACACCCCTCTCATCTTTGGGAGGCCAATCTTCATCAACATCTTCAACAACACCATCTCCTCTCAAACCCTAGTTCATCTCTTGTGTTCAATCTTTGTACCGGAACCTCAGATTGGTACATGTGGGTGACTAGTAGTGTTGATTACATCTTGTAGTTGATTACTATATGATTTATTTGGTGGAAGATTATATGTTCAGATCCGTTATGCTATTTAATACCACTCTGATCTTGAGCATGAATATTATTGGTGAGTAGTTACCTTTGTTCTTGATGTCACGGGAGAAGTCATGTTGCAAGTAATCATGTGAATTTGATATGTGTTCGATATTTTGATGATATGTATGTTGTGATTCCCTTAGTGGTGTCATGTGAACGTCAACTAGATGACACTTCACCATCCTTGGGCCTAAGGGAATGCATTGTGGAGTAGTTATTAGATTATGGGTTGCTAGAGTGAGAGAAGCTCAAAACCTTGTTTATGTGCCACTTCGTAAGGGGCTGATTTGGATCCAAACATTTAATGCTATGGTTAGATTTTATCTTAATACTTTTCTCGTAGTTGCGGATGCTTTCGAGGGGGTTAATCATAAATGGGAGGTTTGTTCAAGTAAGAACAGCACCCAAGCATCGGTCCACCCACATATCAAATTATCAAAGTAGCGAACACGAATCAAACCAACATGATAAAAGTGACTAGATGAAATTCCCGTGTACCCTCAAGAACACTTTGCCTATTATAAGAGATTGTTCTGGCCTGTACTTTGCCACAAAAGGATTGGGCTACCTTGCTACACTTTATTTACCATTACCGTTACTTGCTTGTTACCAATTATCTTGCTATCAAACTATCTATTACCTACAATTTCAGTGCTTGCAGAAATTACCATGCTGAAAACCGCTTGTCATTTCCTTCTGCTCCTCGTTGGGTTCGACACTCTTACTTATCGAAAGGACTACGATTGATCCCCTATACTTGTGGGCCATCATTCGGCTTGGAGGGTAAAGGGAGAACCACTGCGATTGTACTTCCAGCTTGCCCGATTAAGTACCTCAGTGGAGAAAGCCGAAAATTGACTGTCATAATACGCGAAGACCGGTCGGCGATCAGATGACAAGTGTTAAACAAAAAATCGTTGGAGGTTATGCCGTGTCATGCGAAGGGTTTGTACTCGTACTAACCAAGTGGTCATAGTATTTACCTCTGCACAACCGAACACCACAAACACGGGGGGCTAGTCACTAACCCCCGCAGTCAAGCTCCTATGGCTAAGTGAAAGCAATAAAGACACATAGTCTGATTGCCTCATTTCCCTTGTGCATTACCGCCTACGGGCACCGAGACGTCGGCTAAGGGTTATAGTGCGGAGGTCGAAACACCCCTTGTAGCATCTACAAGGGGACTGAAGCCGAAGACTGGCAACTTTTAGTATAAGACGACCACACAGGAGTCAAAATAAACATAATTAAGCATGATATACCGTGCAACGCACCTGCATTATAATCTGCAAAGGTCTAGCTATTATTCAATACATGGCAGTACGATCACTCAAAATTACATCTTTTGAGCACTGGGCCTCTATCGCCCGAGCACCAGCCATCGCAATGGGGAAGTATTGCTCAGGGCACCTGTGGTCCTTTCCAGGAGGCGAGGGCCCGATGGCCATCTCTGTTGGCTTAATCCTCAGCCAGTGCATCATGGTCTTCGCAAAAGCCATCCGAGCTCCTTTGATGCATATGGAGCGCTTCAGGACATTGATCAGCGGCGCAGCATCGCAGAGCCTCTGTACTAGGCCGAAGTAACTGCTCGGCAGTGGCTCCGCATGCCATAGCCTGATGAAGAGGTCCTTCATGGCCGGCTCCGCCATCCGATGCAGCTCCATCAACTGCTTCATTTGGTCGGTGAGGAGGGGAGGATGCTCTGGGGCTTGAAATTGCGCCCAGAATAGCTGTTGTTCGACATCCCCGTCCTGGATGGCAAAATATCTTGCCGCATCCGCCACACTCCTCGGAAGATCCGAAAAAGCGCCTGAAGAACGCCATAGTCGGTTGAGCAATGCGAACCTGTTACCAACAAAGAGACATTGCAGTAAGTATGGCTTACCATCCGCAATGGGCTTGACCTCGCGGAGCTCCTGCTGGTAACCCTGCACCTCCGACCGCGCTTTCTACACCGCTGACTTAGCCGAAGTCAGTTTGGAGGCTTACTCTTTATTCTTCTGCTCAAGGGCCTCACATTTAGTGATGGCATCCTTGAGCTCCTACTGCACCTCGGCCAACCTGGCCTCGTGCTTCTCACTGGTCACCTTCTCCGATGTCAATTCGGTGGCCGCTCATTCGGCCTTCTTCTTTTGCTCTTCGGCCTCTTTCCTCGCCTTCCGCAGCTCGGCCTTGACGGTGACGGCTGCAGTCATAACAAGCACCTCGCGCTTAGGGATAAAAACCCGAATACCTCACTTAAACAAGGAAAACAAAGGTATTAAAACAGTCCAGTCTGGACTTACCTTGCGATTCGTCAAACCGCTTGTTAAGATGGTCGAGCTCTTCCTCGGAGCTCTTGAGCTTCTGATTCATCTTGGCTAGCTCCATGGCATTGATGGCTACCGCCGAAGACGATGCCTACATAAGTAGGCCTATGCGTGTCAAAGTCCCAAGTTATCGGATCTTTTAGACCCTCTGGTAGATTTTTTCTATAAACCTACCAAAGCTCGGGGTCTACGATTAAATTTTACTACTATCAGCGTTTTTTGAACTGCTTTGACCCCTGCTCGAGTTTTCCCAACTCAATCAGGGCTCGGGGGCTGCCATGTATAAGTATTACTTAAATCCATAAAGTAAATTCCTGTTTGTGAGGAGGTATTACATTATTTACCTTGAAGCTTGTCAAGAGGCCTCCAAAAGCTTCCTTCAGTCCTCCGTCAACGGATTGGATGCTTTGTAAAACCGCACTCGAAGAGTGCGGTGTCTTCGGTAATGGAGGGGCCATTTAAAGCCTCCTCTATCACGGCCAGCCACCCGGTCCCGGCCCGCTGTGCTACGGGTGACGCTTGTGGTGGCACCTCGTCTCCCCCTTCAGCGGAGTCCGGGGCGGACGATTCCGGGGGCTTGGGGAGCTCTGGGGAAATCTTCGGACATAGCTTAGACTAGTCGAGCTTCCCCTCCGTGTTTGCTAGAAGGGGTTCTCCCCCTGGTCTTTGATGACCGAGGTGTTAGCCACGGTCATAACATGGTCACCCCCGCCTCCCGTGCTCGGTCCAGGAGGGGTCTTCCTAGACAACACCTCCTCGGCCTCTCCGATAACCGGAGGAGGTGTGGTGCGCGACGCGGTCCCACTCTCCGCCAGTTCAGATGGCGGAGAGTCCCCCTCCGAGGTTTGATCGGTGGGGAGCTCGCGCAGTGGGCTACAACATGAGAAACATTCGCTTGGTTAGAAACGAGCTTTGATTTGGATGTTAGAGAAAATCCTCGGATTAAATACCTTATGGCCGGGGGCTTGACCATGGGGTTCCTTCGAGGAACCAACTTATAAGCCTAAGACTCCTCTACGGAGTCCGGGCTGTCTTCGGGCAGGACCAACTTGGCCCTGCATGGCCTCTTCAGGGCAGGAGGAGGTAGTCCCTCATCGGCGCCATCAGACGCCGCCCTCCTCCTTGTTCGGGAGGAATCGCTCTCCTCCCTGTCCTCCTCATGCTCTTCATCGTGAGCGGAGGAAGCGTGGGTTTCCCCGGACCTAGGGTTTGGGGGTCCTCGTGAGCGGAGGCCCTCTCGTGCCTCCCTCTTCTCCCCCTTCTTCTTCTCCTTCTCCGGCGCAGAATACGGTGCCTCGACCAGCATCACCGTCAACAAGGGCGCCCTAGGGCCCTAGGGCAGTGGGGCCGGGCTATTAATCTTCACAGCCTTCGCCAGCCAGTTCTACAAAGGCAAGGAAGAAGGGGTTAAAATTCCTTGCTAAAAGGAAGAACCTGAATGAAAGACATAAACTTTATTATACCTCATTAGGGGGGTTCTCGGCATCGAGACCGATGCCTTCTTCCTGGTTCGGCCAGTTCTTCTGGGGTTTGAACAACACCTTCCACAGCTTTTCGTGGGTAATGTGGTAGAAGTGGAGCACAATGGCAGGGTCATCGACCTTGTAAGCCCACATTGGGGAGGCCCGATGTTGGCAGGGCAGAAGGCGGCGACGGAGCATGACCTGAATCACGTTGGTTAGCTCGACCTTCTGTTCCATCATTTGGGAGACGCGCTTCTGCAGCAACTTCACCTCTGCTGCTGACCCCCAGTCGAGCCCCTTCTTGATCCATGATGTCAGCCTCATGGGAGGACTGGATTATAATTCGGAGGAAGCCGCCCAGTCTGCGTCACGGGGTTCGGTGATGTAGAACCACTCTTTCTGCCAGATCTTGATGGTATCAACGAAAGTGCCTTCCGGCCACTTGACCCGGGGGAGCTTACTAATCACCGTCCCCCCGGAGTCTGTGTGTTGGCTGTTGACTATCTTCGGCTTGACGTTGAAGACCTTTAACCACAAGCCAAAGTGTGGATGGACTCGCGGGAAAGCCTCACATACGATGATGAAGGCCGAGATGTGCAGAAAGGAGTTTGGGGGAGATCATGGAAATCCAACCCGTAGAAGAACATCAGCCCCCTGACGAAGGGGTGGAGCGGGAAGCCGAGCCCTCGCAGGAAATGGGGGACAAACACCACCCTCTTGCCTTGCCTCAGCGTGGGGATGACTTGGCCCTTCTCGGGAGCGCGGTGAGCAACTTTGGCCGAGAGGTAGCCGGTGCGCTTCAGCTCTAGGATGTCGTCGTTGGTGATGCAGGAAGCCTTCCACTTGCCTTTGGAGCCCGAGCCAGCCATGGCCGAGCTGAGGGTGTGGTTTGGGGGGAGCGGAGAAAGGAATGGATCTGAGTGCTTGAGATCTCAAGATTGGGAAGGCGATGTCGATGGAGGATCGGGAAAGCATGTGGATGCTCTGGTGGTTGTTCCCCTTTTATAGGCAGTCGTAATACCAAGAGCCCCTTTGTTACGCCGTAGACCTCGCCATGTCCCGATAAAATCATGACGTTATGCGCGCATGGGATAACCCAGATCATTGATCATATCCCGTAAAAAACGGGGCACGATCTTCGTATTGAAGAGACGTGCCAGTGAAGAAACTACCTCGAACCGCGAATCGAGTTTCAATAACTGGTCAGTGGTCATGACCGGCCGTGACCCTTTCCTAAAAGTTGTCAGGCAGATGCACTGTTCACACCCAAACTGTTGGCCTTTGTGGCTGAGCAACACATATTGTTCGGAAATCAGGGAATCATCGGTGGCCGAACTAGTGTCGACCGAACACAGAAGGGGAAAAGAACTCGCCCCGCAAGCCGAAGACCTTTGTGCACAAGATTACTAGGGATCGTGGACCTCGGCGTTGGAGGCTAGTTCGGGGGCTACTGAGGGAGTCCGGGACTAAGGGGTCCGCGGGCCGCCGGCCTATCTCTTATGGGCCGAAAGATGCGCCGCTCTGTGCCCATCACATGCAAGCTGAACTATAAGACAATCTTGTATTCGGGAAGGAAACCTTCAGTGCCTTGATGTGTCCTCCAAGTCAAGTCTACGATATCGGCGTGTTTATCGTTGATGGTAACTGACTATGTGTAACCCTAGGTACCCCTGGTGTCTATATAAACCAGAGCGTTTAGTACGTAGAGGGAGAGAACCATTATTCTGACTCATCAAGGGTTTAGTTCCATTGATCTCGTGGTAGACCGACTCTGTAATCGTCATACACACATCAATACAATCAAGCAGGACGTAGGGTTTTACCTCTTCGAGAGGGCCTGAACCTGGGTAAACATTGTGTCCCTGTTTCCTGTTCTCCATTGATCCAAGATCCACAGCTCGGGACCTCCTACCCAATATCTGCCTATTTTCACACCAACAACTGGGCATTGGGTTAATAGGTTAGTGCTGAAAAATAATATAAATCAGTAAGCAAATGCTTAAAAAGTATCCTAGAATGATAATAGAATAGCATGGAATGATGTAAAATTATAGATATGTTGGTGACGTATCAAGGCACCTTATGTCGTCCTTGGGGATACAAAAGGCGACGAGCTTGAGGTGTTTCAGTCGAGGGAGCAAAAGAGCAGCTCAACATTAATCTGTGGGAAATGGCAGTTCATGAACCTAGCGATGCACAACGTTGGTGCGAGGCGCGGCGAGGAGGGTGGCAGCTAGCGCATATGTCCATCATTAAAAGTGAGCTCCTCGAGCTGATGTAGGGTGGTCGATAAGAACCACTCCTCAAGCTTGACTCGGTCCATGCCGTTGGAACGGAACTTGCCCATGGTAAGGCCTTTGATTGGGCCACAGTGTGTGTCAAGGATCTGGGACAATGCATCCAAGCGTTTGTGATAGACATTGCAGAGTATGTACTCGTCGATGAGGGCAAGAGGGGCGTTGTGCCATAGGGGTGCCATCGTTGAGAGAGGACGGTTGCCCGAACGCCATCTTCGGCTGGTAAGGAGGGAGATGATGAGTGTCAACATACCGTCGGGGAGGCTGCTGATGAAGTCTAGGCCTGTCGGAGGCGCTTGCGATTCTGGCTCGACCCGCCTTCGCTTCTTGGTAGCCTCGTCATCCACCTCTCGAGTCTCGACGGCAGTGTTACTTTCTGACATGTGTAGAGAGTGGGAGGATAGAGATTATGTAGTTAGAACATGGCAGAAGAATAGTGTATTGGTAATTAGAAGTTACTGGGTAGGAACAAACTTAACAGATTCAAAAAATGGAATCCCAATTGGTTGCTTAAATACTACACAATTACTTTGATATTGCTACGTAAGTCAACACGCAGATACTTGAAAGAACACTTACTTCAAACAAAGTCTGGACGGAGGATGTCGTCGGGGAAGTTAGCATTTATCGTATGACTAGGCTCTTTTAGGTGCAGTGTAATTTTAGTGCTAGCTTTCAATACATAAACTTTGAAATTTCTGTCCAAAGGCCTGCTTCAAAATAGGACTGACAATCTTCATCAAGTTTTACAGAAACAACGATTGTAAATCCATGGTTTGTCTTCAATATGTCATCCCTGGAATCTTTAGTTAGGTAAAGGCCAAGATTGTGTACTACAGTTGTTGTCGCAAAGCAAGGGATGTACTGCAGGAATTGATAAGATTGTTAAAGAATAGGGTAACATGCTAATATGGGAGTAATTAAAAGACCAATACATCAGTTGATATCAAAGAACAAACAAATATAAATAAACAGATAATGTAACCATGATGTCATGTAAATATGAGAGTAATCAAAAGAACAATACATCATAAATTTGCCTAATATAGAAGAAGAAGAAAATCCCCTTTGACGTATATGCTGCATGTGGCACCTTATCCAAAGGTAGCAATATATAGTATAGGTTCAGAAAAGTATATGCCATGCCAACCGAGGTAGTGTGAGATTGAACATACCGTGCGCTTCATGAAGTCATCTGGTACGGTGAGATGGAACTCCTCGGCTGGCTGGCCGAGCCACATAGCCCTGATATGTCCTTGCATTCTACGCTCTATGAATGAAAATCCTCGAACCACGTAGAAGAAAAATGAATCCACGACGATTTCGGCCGGGTGATTAAAAGGGGCAGATGCACTGGGATAAGAGATGAGCGGATATTTCAGTAAATTAGTTACCTAGTTCTCCATGAGGAAAAAAACCTAGTATCGAAGATTCCCAAATTGGGAAGAGCTGCGTTGACGGCGAGCAGCGTCAAGAAAGTCAGTGTCGATAGGCCGCGACAAGCGGCAGTGGCAAAATGCGGTGGCGTTTGGCGGCAGCCGGCGGCGGCGACATGCATCGAGCTAAGTGGTTGCCGTGGGGATAAGTGGTAACATGCATAGTCGCGGATAGTGTAGGTGCTACTGGGGACGGGGAGGGGGCGGGAGTGAAGGTTTTGTGATGTGGGGGTGGTGAGAGTTTTCTGTCCCGGAATAATGTTCTCCCGAGGCAACGTTTGGTAGATCCAACCGTGTGTGATAAATCATAAATATCGCTCAGAATAATGTTCTTCGGTGGCAACGGTTTGCTAGACCAAACCATGTGTGATACATCGTAAATATCACTCTCGAAAAAATAGCACTCTGGTGTGTGGGGGATACGGACATCTGTTTGATCTATGTACATCATGCGGTGCAGACGTGCGATATGTGGGGATGCTTTCTGGCAGAACACAAGTGACGTGACGCAATGAAAGTCAACGCACACGGTTCCAATCTAGAAAAATAATACCCACGCTAAACATTCACCCTAATATGCACCATGCGTGTTCAATTTTTTTGCCAACTCCAACACGAAGATGTGTGTGTTGTGGGAAAATGATTGCTAGTATAAAATTGTGTGGGAAGACCGAAAGTAACACAGATGGTTCATGCCAATAAGTTGTGTGTGCTATGGGCAATCATAGGTTGGTCTAAGAGAAGCATAAAATCGAATCAACCAAACTGATTGCAACTCAAGACTGCATATTGCACTAATAGTTCATTACACATAGTCTCACCAACATGTAGTTCAACTGATAAACATATATACTCAAGCATAGATATAATATGCACAAACTAGATAACTTCAATCCAACATCTCATCTTCATGCTTGATCGTTAAGATTCTCCAGGTACTCATCGTACACGGCGTGCGCCACCCTGCAAGAATACTTCTGATTGAAGGAGCCAATGGCTTGTCCTCTTGCATTCACCAGAACACTTGCATACGCGTTGTTAAGCCTTGGTTGCAAAACGAGCATCCATAGCCCCCATTCTTTTAGACACGCCTGCTATGCTTTCCAACCTTAAGCTCCCTGAGCTTTTGCCTCTTGCACCTCTCCTGGACGTCTTCATCCTCACTGTCGTCATCGCCAGATAACAACTATACATATTGTAAAAAATGTGGCGTTAGTATATTTTATAATGTGAATTCAGCAAGGCAGAGTTTATGAAACACAATATATCCTGTGACAATGTGAATCCTAAATCCTCAAGTGATCTTGATGAAAGAAATGCATAAATTGAGAGCGCACAACTTAGTGCAACATAATTAACTCATGCATGCCACATATGTCTCCAACGTATCTATAATTTTTGATTGTTTCATGCTATTATATTATGAATCTTGGATGCTCTATATGCAGCTATAAGCTATTTTATATCATCTTGGGACTAACCTATTAACCCAGTGCAAGGTGGGAGTTCCTGTTTTTTTGCATGTTTTTGTCTTTTTTGGAAAATCAATACCAAACAAAGTTCAAAAGCGATGAAACTTTATGGGGGTTATTTTTGGACATAAAGAGACCCTAGATGCTTTAGGAGGTGGCCAGAAGATCTACATGAGGGCCACGAGATCACAGGGCGTGCCCAGGGGTGTGGGGCACGCACATTGAGCGCGTGGGCCCCTCGCAACTATGATTGACCTAATTACACTTCTATATATTCAAATATATCCTAAAAACAACAGAGAGACACCCGAAACCCTTTTTCTGCCGCCACAAGCCTCTATTCTTTAGCGATCCCATCTGGAGGCCTTTTCTGGTACTCTGTCGGAGGGGGAATCGATCACGAAGGCCTTCTACATTAACCTTGCTGCCTCCATGATGATGTATGAGTAGTTCACCACAAACCTATGGGTCCATAGCTAGTAGCTAGATGGCTTCTTCTCTCTCTTTGATCTTCAATACCATGTTCTTCGCGATTCTCGCGGAGATCTATCCGATGAATTGTAGGTTTATGATCAGATTATGCATTGAAAGTAATTGCGTCTTTTCTGAACTTTATTATGCATGATTGTTATAGCTTTGTATTTCTCTCGGATCTATCTGTTTGGTTTGGCCAACTAGATTGATTTATGTTCAGCGGGAGGGGTGCATTGTAGTGGGTTCAATCTTGTGGTGCTCTATATCCCAGTGACAGAAGGGGACAAGGCACCTATTGTATTGTTGCCATTAAGGATAAAACGACGCGGTCTGAACATATTGCTTGTCTGACTTTGTCTACATCTTGTCATCTTGCTTAATGCATTGCTCTGTTTGTCATGAACTTAATACCATAGATGCAGGCAGGAGTCGGTCGATTGTTGGAGTAATAGTAGTAGTTGCATGATTGTTTCGGTCTACTTGTCACGGACGTGATGCCTATATATAGATGATCATTGCCACGAATAATATCATAACTATGCGCTTTAATATCAATTTTCCAACAATAATTTGTCTACCCATCGTATGCTATGCGTTCGAGAGAGAAGCCTCTAGTGAAAACTATAGCCCCCGGGTCTATTTAATCATATTGCTAACAACAAAAATACCTTGCTGCAATTATTTACTTTCCTTTTACTTTTACTTTTTATATATCTATTACTATCAGAATTAATCCTTGCAAGTAACGAGTTCAAGGGGATTGATAACCCTCCTGCCCACGTTGGCTGCAAGTGTTTGGTTTTGTGTGTGTAGGTGCCGATGGTGAGAGTTTGCCTTGATTCTCCTACTGGTTCGATAACCTTGGTTCTCACTAAGGTAAATACTTATCGCTACAATATTGCTTCACCCTTCCTCTTTGGGGAAAAACCCAACGCCGCTCAGAAGTAGCAATGCCTTAAATGCGTGAAATGATAATTGTCGAAAAATATAGGAACATTCAAGTAAATACTACATCAAAAAGTAGGATTAGGATTTCATGAAAAAATTTCTAGACATATTCAATGATTTTGGTTCAATTTGTTTAGCTCAATCAACTTTGTACATACCAATATGGATTTTTTTAGTAAAATCATCTAGGTAGGACATTCAGCTAGATTGTAAGATATGGCTACAAATTATTAGCTAAATCATTTGTACAGACCAACCAATTAATCACTAACGAGAGAAAACCTAGGATGTATTTACCAAAAATTGGTATAGATGACTAACCGATTCTCCGTCCGAGTCATTGTCGTCGCCGGAGTGGTCGTCGGAGTCGTTGTGGACCACCGGCTCCGGCTGGGTAAGCACGACGGCAACGACGACATCAAGGCCGTGCTGCTGTCCGTGCGAGACCTCATCTGCGGTGACAACAACCTTTGTGCCTAGCTTCACATTGTGCTCAGGTGCTTCGCCGGCCCCGGCGTGGCCACTTCCTCCCATGTTGCGCTTCGGTGCCATCTAATGCACTTGAGACTTTGGTGACGAGTGAGAACGGCGGCGAGGAGGCAGGGGCGAGAGAGGATTGTGTGTGTAGCGAGAATGGGGAGTGCGACCGCCTATTAAAACCAAGTGGCTCGGGCGCCGTTAATATGGAGCAATTGGGAGGGAGGAGGGTGGCGGTCAAAGGGTCGGCTCGCCTCCCAGTGAGCCTGCGCATCAGCTGCTCGCATGCCTACCGTCAAATCACACGCCTGCCGGCACATCTCCCGGTGAGACTATGCAGTGAACATGCCTCCCACCAATTCACACACCTGCTCGCACACCTCCCGGGCAGCCTGCGCGGCGGCCTGCTAGCATGCGTCCCGTCAAATGACACCTCCTCGCACAGCACGTGGGACGTGTATTATTTTTCTTTTTTGATGATTAATTATGACGCTTTGTTGTTACTTAACCGAAGCTACGACACTAACATTGTTGTTTTAATGCCCACGGTTTGGATTAATAAATTGTTTGCAATGTTAACGTGAAAATTCTGTGTTGCATCTATTAATAAGCTCTCCTTTGCGAGAAGCTTAGATGAAAACTTGTCTCAACTTGGATATTTTTTTACCACAACCTATTGGTTCCATATCAATACATCATGTCAATGTTTCATGAATTCTATCTTAGCTAGGGATTTACTGGAATTTGAAAACCAAGATTCTCAATGTTTCCGGCCGAGCCACGATGCCGAGATGTTTGAAATTTATTGCCTTTTCTTGCATGTTATCAAACATGCACCCAAGGACACAAATTTTATTTTCAAATCCATTTTGGTGCACTACGGCGTGTGCTTGTAGTTCAACATTGAAATTTACAAATTAAATCCCTAGGGAATCAATTAATGCATGAAAATGTCTTAATATTCTCTAAAAATTTCAAATTTTAACATGGCACTCCTATTGTCACATGTTCAATGCAAAAAAAGTTTGACATGCCTCGAAGTGGCGGCGGTGGTGGGATGGGTGTGGGAAGGGGGTCCAACACACTACGCTCGTGAGCCTCCATGTGGGATTGTCCGTTTTTTTAGGCATGTGCCACATCAAAAGTCGTGCATTGGGTATTTTAAACATCACATGCCATTTTTCATGCATATGTTTGGGTCACATGCATGCGGTGGTGGTCCTCGGACACTCCCTCATGCGGTTATTAGCGACGCACACATTCGTTGCCCCGCGCAGTCTATCACTTTGAATGGTGGTGAGAGGGTTTTGGTCAAGGTGGATTCATCTTCGTTTGTGTTACGGTGTAGATCATGGTGAGATTCCAGACGGAAGTTTGAACGTGTGTGTACACGTGCTTGCATCGGCTCGAAGTAAGTGGGCTACGCGTTGTGAACCTCCGTAGGGGACTTTCCGGTTTGCAAAGGTGCCACATCAAAGGTGTGCATTGGGTATTCAAAACATCACACAACACCTCCATACATATGTTTGGGCCACATGGAGGCGGTGGTTGTCCTCGGACACCCCCTCGCGCGGTTATTAGTGTCGCTCCCATCCATGGCCCTGCGTGGTCCATCGCTTTGACCGCAACAAGAGACGTTAATTACCGTGGATTCTTTTTGGTTTATGTTACTGTAGGTCATGGTAATATTAAATGGTATAAATTGAGCGCATGTGTACGCATGAATGCCCCCCACCGGCTCGAATTGGGAGGTGGCAGCATATATACTACGTACGCGGCATGAACCTCGCTCCACGTAGGGACTTTACGGTTTCTAATACGTCTTCGACGTATCTATAATTATTGATTGTTTCATGCTATTATATTATCGATCTTGGATACTTTATATGCAATTATATGCTATTTTATATCATTTTTGGTACTATTCTATTAACTCAGTGCCCAATGCCAGTTTCTGTTTTATGCTTGTTTTTGGACTTTTCAGAAATCAAAACCAAACACAGTCCAAATTGGATAAAATTTACGGTAGTTAATTTTTGGACCAGAAGAGACCCAGAAGTTTCGGGAGGTGGCCAGAAGACCCACGGGTGGCAGAAATATTGTTTCGGGTGGCTCACTGATGTTTTTGGGGTAATTGAGAATATATAGAAGTGGAGTTAGGTCAGGAGGTGCAACGGGGGGGGGGGACAATAGCTAGGCCAGAGCGCCCTGGGGGTAGGGCACACCCCCTAGCTCATGGCTCCCCCATGGCACCTTCTGACCTAATTCCACTTCTATATATTCCCAATTACCCCAAAAACATCAGAGAGCCCCGAATTTTTTTCCCCTGCCGCAAGACTCTGTTCTTTCGTGATCCCATCTGGAGGCCTTTTCCGGTACTCTGCCGGAGTGGGAATCCATCACGGAGGCCATCTACATCAACCTTCTTGCCTCCATAATGATGTGTGAGTAGTTCACCATAGATCTACGGGTCCATAGCTAGTAGCTAGATGGCTTCTTCTCACTCTTTGATCTTCAATACAAAGTTCTTCGCGATTCTCGTGATGATCTATCCGATGTAATCTTCTTTTGCGGTGCATTTGTTTTGATTCGATGAATTGTGGGATTATAATTAGATTATTCATGAAAAGTAATTGAGTCTTCTATGAATTTTATTATGCATGATTTTTATAGCTTTGCAAGTTTCTCCGGTCTATCGGTTTGGTTTGGCCAACTAGATTGATTTATCTTCAGCGGGAGCAGTGCATTGTAGTGGGTTCAATCTTGCGGTGCTCTATATCCTGGTGACAGAAGGGGACAAAACACGTATTGTATTGTTGCTACTAAGGGTAAAACGACGGGGTTTGACATATTGCTTGTACTTACTTTGTCTACATCATGTCATCTTGCTTAAAGCATTACTCTGTTTGTCATGAACTTAATACCATAGATGCATGCTGGATAGCGGTCGATTGGTGGAGTAATAGTAGTAGATGTAGAATCATTTCGGTCTACTTGTCACGGATGTGATGCCTATATACATGATCATTGCCATGAATACATAATCATAACTATGCGCTTTTCTATCAATTGCCCAACAGTAATTTGTCTACCCACCATATGTCATGCGTTCGAGAGAGAAGCCCCTAGTGAACACTATGGCCCTGGGTCTACTTAATCATATTCGCTAAAAACCTAAAAAATACCTTGCGGCAATTTATTTACTTTCTTTTTATTTTACTTTTATATTTATCTACCTATCACTATCAGAAGTAATCCTTGCAAGTAACGAGTTCAAGGGGCTTGACAACCCTCTTGCCCGCGTTGGGTGCAAGTGTTTGGTTCTGTGTTTCAGGTACTGTTGAAGTCAAGTTGTCATGGTTCTTCAACTGGTTCGATAACCTTGGTTATCACTTAGGGAAATACTTATCGCTACTATATTGCTTCACTCTAACTCTTCGGGGAAAAACCCACGCAGCAGTAGCAGACAGAATTTCTGCCGCTGTTGTCGGGGAGACATCACCAACTTCGCATGAGGTCCCTTCACACAAACTATCAATCACTTGTTCTACTTTTTGCTTGTCTTTATTTATCTTTATATTTGCTTTAAAAAAATCAAAAACACAAAAATATTTATATTTGCTTGTTTGCCTAATTTGCTAGTTTATTTGTTTGCTTGTTAGTTTGCTTGCTCTATCGCCATGTCTCAAGAAAATACCAAATTGTGTGACTTTTCAAATACCAACAACAATGATTTTATTAGTACTCCAATACCACTCGCCACTAGTGCGGAAGCTTTGGATATAAATGTCTCTTTGCTAAATCTTGTTACGAAAGAACAATTTGCTGGATGTCCTAATGAGGATGCTGCTTAACACCTTAATACCATGCAAAAATGATGAGGTTAAGTTGAAATTATTCCCTTTCTCACTAAGAGATAAAGTTAAAACTTGGTTTTCATCCTTCCCTCGTAATAGGATTGGAACTTGGGATAAGTGTAAGGATGCTTTTATTGCTAAGTATTTTCCTCCTGCTAAGATTCTATCTCTCAGAAATCAAATAATGAATTTTAAACAACATGAGCAAGAACATGTTGCACAAGCTTGGGAGAGAATAAAATTGATGATTGGAAATTGTCCCACTCATGGCTTAAGTTTATGGATGATAATACAAAATTTCTATGCGGGACTAAACTTTGTGTCGAGAAATCTTCTAGATTCTGCTGCAGGTGGTACCTTTATGGAAATTACATTGGTAGAAGCTACAAAACTACTTGAAAATATCATGACAAATTATTCTTCAATGGCACACCGAACGAGCTCCAACTGGTAAGAAGGTAAATTATGTTGAAGAAATCGTTACTTTGAGTGATAAGTTGGATTCTCTTATGAATATGTTTGCTAATAAGAATGATCATGTGGATCCCAATGATGTGCCACTATCTACTTCGATTGAGAAAAATAATGATGCTATTGATGTGAATTTTGTCTCTAGAAATAAGTTCAACAACAATGCTCATAGAGGGAGTTTCAATCCTATACCGTACCCGGTAATTCATCTAATAATTATGGTAATTCCTATGGTAACTCTTCCAACAATAATAATAGGATTCCCTCTGATCTTGAGAACTCCATTAAAGAATTTATTAGTTCTCAAAATATTTCTCAATACCATGGTAGAAGAAAAACTACATAAAGTTGACGATATGTCTAGAAACATGGATAGGATTGCTCATGATGTGGAAACTCTTAAAAGCAAAACTTTTACACCCAAGAAAGATATAAATGAGTCTGTTAAAACCATCCAAATCTATATTAATGAAAGTAAGGAGAAGACCGCTAGGTTGAGAGCCAAGCGAGAGTTCCTAGAAAAAGTTACTCCTCCAGGTTTTTATTGCAATCATGATGAAGATATTAAAATGATAAATGTTTCACCTATTGAATCTTGGTTTACTAATATAAAACTTGATGAAAAAGGGACTGGAGATGAGTCAACTTTAGCTAGAAGTCGTCCCAATTGTTCGGAGGGTGATGACCATAATGATAAAAATGAAAAAAACGGGTTTGGAGAGGTCAAAACTTTACATAGTGATGTGCCCACTACTTTGGATTACAAGGACTTTAATTATGAAAGTTGTTATTGAATATATTTCCTCGTTGCAATCCATGATAAGTTCACCTAATTCTTATGAACAGAATAAAGCCTTTACTAAACATATTGCGGAAGTTACGATAAAAGCTCATGAAGAAAAGCTTGAACTAGAAGTTTCAATACCTAGGAAATTGCATGATGAATGAGAACCTACTATTAAAATAAAGCTTAAAGACTATTAATGCAATGCTTTGTGTGACCTTGGTGCTAATGTTTCTACTATAGCAAAATCTTTATGTGATGTGCTAGGTCTCGCCGATATAAATGAATGTTCCCTCAACTTGCATTTAAATGATCCTTATATTAAGAAACCATTGGGTATAACAAATGATGTGATTATTCTTGTTAATAGAAATTATGTGCCCATGCATTTCATTGTGCTTGATATTGAATGCAATCCGTCTTGTCTTATTATACTTGGTAGGCCTTTCCTACGAACCATAGGTGCTATTATTGACATGAAAGAAGGTAATATAAGATGCCAATTCCCGTTAAAGAAAGGGATGGAACGCTTCCCTAGAAATAGGATTAAACCACCTTATGAATCTATTATGAGGGCCACCTATGGAATTCACTTTAAGGATGACAATACTTGAAACAATGCATTATGCCTAGCTAGGGGCATAAAACAATAGCGCTTGTTGGGAGGCAACCAAATAGTTCTCTTTAAGTTTTTCTTTTACTTTCTCTTATTTTGAGTTCACAAAATTATTTCTACTGTAATGGTTGTGTTTTTTATGTTTAACTTAGTGTTTGTTCCAAGTAAATCCTTTGGGATGATTTGGATGATGGTAGAATTGATGTTGTGCGAAAACAGAAACTTTTACGCCCAATGCAGAATTTCTCTGATTTTACTGGAGCCCCTTTTTGATCTGAATTTTCTAAAAATTATTGACATACAAATTTCCTAGGTTGTCCTAACTTTTCAGAACTTTCAGAGTTACAGAAGTACGGTTTTAGTGCAGATCACTATAGAGTGTTCTGTTTTAGACAAATTATGTTTTTACTTGCATAGTTTGCTTGTTTTGATGATGCTATGGATTGTATCAGGGGTATAAGCCATGGAGAAGTTGGAATACAATACCTATTATGCAATAATAAAATAAGAATCAATTTATAACAATACCTAAAGTATTTTATATGTCTATTCTACTAATGGATCTCACGAGGTTTTGATGAGTTTTCTGTGCTGAAGTTTTCAAGTTTTGGGTGAGACAATGATGGACGAAGGAATAAGGAGTGGCAAGATCCTAAGATTGGGGATGCTCAAGTCACCCAAGATAATATTCAAGGAAGTCTCCAGCATCTAAGCTTGGGGTTGCTGAGGGAGTCCTGGTTTAAGGGGTCCTCGGATAGCCGACCTGTATCTCATGGGCCGGACTATACGGGCCACTGGGTGAGCATTAGAAGATCAGGGGCCCGGTCGCCAAGGTGGAAGATTGAAGGAACTATGGCGTGTTCTCCAAGATATCGACAGTAGATAGGCATGTTTTTTCCCTTTGATGTGCAACCGACTATATGTAAACCCTAGGTACCCCCGGCGTCTATATAAGCCGGAGGGTTTTAGGTTGTAGACTAACATAACTCATCTAGGGTTTTAGTCATACGATCTCGTGGTAGATCAACTCTGTAATCCTCATATCATCAATATAATCAAGCAGGACATAGGGTATTACCTCCATAGGAGGGCCCGAACCTGGGTAAAACCTTGTCCCCTTCGTCTCTTGTTACCATCGATCCAAGTCTCACAGCTCGGGACCCCCTACCCGAGATCCGCCGGTTTTGACACCGACATTGGTGCTTTCATTGACAGTTCCGCTGTGATCGCCAGAAGGAATCGATGGCTCGCTTTGTCACCAACAGCGAGATCGGTGCCTGGGGGACTATCGCCCCGGATCAGATCCTCGCGAGCGACGACATCTCGTCGCGCGCTTACCCGATCGGCCACCCATGCCAGATCGGAAGCTTTCCCCCCGACCAAGGGATCAGGTTTGGAACCCTAGAGTTCACAGCTGATTCCCGGGGAGAACTTGTACTGATGGAATCCTTGACCCCTATGGAGAAGCCCGCAGATCCCAATGCCTCGGCGCCGGAGACGTCGGGCCTCGTCTCCGGAGATGAAGTTGCTATCTCCGGACCGCCTGGACTACCCGGTCCGGTCGTTTCGACCGAATCTACCATGATTGAACAGAATCCGAGACCGCTCTTGCGTGACTCTGGAACTGCGACGCGCATACTGACCCCACTCGCTTCAGCGACACGCATCCCACCATCGCCTCGTTTCTCAACGAGTTATTTGATCGGATGGAGACTATGCGAATGGCCGATGACCAGATCCCGGTCTATGACCGGCTCGGGCTTAAACCCGACGGTAGGGAGATTCACATCCCCACGGTCACCCATCATGTCGCCACCGTCGAGTGTCCGGCTGGGGGCTCGACCTCCCAGCTACCTGAATTAAAAACGGTTTATACTCCAATCTCCGATCACCGAAACCTTGCTTGTGACCCGGACTCTGGCGTTCGCTCCGGAAACAGTCCGGTATCGGTCACTGATCTATCATACAATTCGGAATCCGCGATTCCAAACTCCCACCGTGGCATGGAGTCAAACCTTCTCCCACCCACCTCCCAAGCCGATGACTCGAACATCGCATCAGATCCCAAGACTTCGGACTTACCGGACATTGTACATTTATCAGTGGAGTCGGTTCATCATTACTGGGCCAGACTACTACTCACCCGAAACAAAGTACGGGTCCTTAGTGATCAAGAGGTAATGGCAACCTTCAAACGTAACTGCCACGACAAAGGGATTCTCAATGCCCTGGCGCGGCGGCACATTAGTGACTTTACCGAGCTGTCCATTTTGGTACAGAAGTATTGTGCCATGGAAAGTGCTTGGCAAGCCGAGCGGCTATTTTCGGAGCCAACCTTTACCGAATACCCTAGAGGAGATTGGCAAAAGAGGATACCTCCGAACCGGCCAGCCAAACTTGAGCCCGCCAAGAAAAGGAACAGGCCCCTTTCAGGGGTCAGTACTGTCCTGGATGGACTACTGGATAAACCTTGTCCTATACACTCTGTATTGCTGAAAACAGCTCCGACTTACAGCCTTAGAGCTTGCTGGGTCGTCAGGCAGATCGCGAAAAGCGGTGAATCCATTCTCGGGGTACCACCGCCGAACAGGCGCTCAACAGCGCCATCAGAATATAACACCGAAGTCCTGACGATCTACGAAACGTTCCCTTCGAGGAACAGGAGGAAAAGAGCTCTTAAAGAACTCGAACAGGTATACCACGTGGCAGCAACAAGTGCATGGGCAGACATACCCATTACCTTCGGAGATGCTGACCGACCAGCCATTCTTCCCGATCATTCACCGGCCGCACTAGTCCTGAACCCCATCATTGATGGCTTCAGGTTACACAAGGTGCTAATGGACGGCGGCAGTGGTTTAAACCTAATCTACGAGGATACTCTGGAAAAAATGCAGTTCGACCGATCTCGCATCGAACATAGCAACACAACTTTCCGGGGAATAATCCCGGGGAAGGAGGCGCGCTGTTCAGGATGTATCACCCTGGACGTAGTGTTCGGCACACCCGACAACTACCGATCTGAAGAACTACTCTTCCACATCATGCCCTTCCCCAGTGGCTACCACGCCCTATTAGGACGTGACGCCTTCGCAAAATTCCAGGCTATACCACATTATGGGTATATGAAACTTAAGATGCCAGGACCAAACGGAGTAATCACGACTGCTAGTGATCCGAATATAGCCCTACGGGCCGAAAACAAAACAGCGGCGCTTGCCCTCGAGGCTCTAGCTGCGACCTTTGCTGCAGAGGAGCTGACCGCACTTCGGTCAACTGTAGACAAAGACGATGTGATCCTCAGCAAGAGGCCCAAATCCACGTCCTTTAAGCTGGCAAAGGAAATCGTTAAATTTCAGGTACACCCGACGGACCCCAACAAGACAGCGTCCATCGGTGCTCAGCTCGATCCCGTAGTGGACGAAGCGCTACGAGCATTTTTACGAGAAAACTGGGACATCTTCGCCTGGCATCCTTCCGATATGCCCAGCATCCCACGGTGGCTGGCAGAACATAGTTTGAACATCCTCGCAGGCTTTAAGCTTGTCAAACAGACTCTACGCCACTTTTCCGAGCCCAAATGACAAGCTATGGGTGAGGAATTAGCTAAATTGCTAGAGGCCGGATTCATTCAGGACATTAAGCACCCCGAATGGCTGGCAAACCTGGTGATGGTACCAAAGAAAGATAAATCCTGGCGGCTGTGCGTCGACTTTAAAGACCTTAACAAGGCCCGCCCTAAGGATCCTTTCCCACTACCACGCATAGACCAGATTATTGACGCCACAACCGGACATGACTCTTTGTGTTTCCTCGATGCTTATTCCGGATACCATCAGATTAAAATGAAGGAATCCGATCAAGCGGCAACAACATTCATCACCCCTTACGGGCCATTTTGCTTTAACACAATGCCTTTCGGGCTAAAGAATGCTGGGGCTACATACCAGCGCATGATCCAGACCTGCCTCGAAAAACAGGTTGGTAAAACAGTCGAGGCGTACGTGGACGATGTGGTCATTAAAACCAAACACGTCAGCCATTTGATCGACGATTTAAGGCAAACCTTTTCCAGCCTACGCGAATACGATATTCGGCTCAATCCGGAGAAGTGTGTATTCGGAGTTCCCGCTGGTAAATTGCTCGGATTCATCGTTTCCCATAGAGGAATAGAAGCGAATCCGGCCAAAATCCGTGCCTTATCAGAACTTGCAGTTCCCACAGAGCTAAAGCATGTCCAAAGGTTGGCGGGTTGCGTGGCGGCGGTAAGTCGCTTTATCTCCCGCCTCGGTGAAAAAGCTTTACCGTTGTATAAGTTGCTGAAACGGACCAAGAATTTTGAATGGACCGACGAAGCAAAGGCTGCGTTAGAAGAAATTAAGACACTCCTGGCAAGTAACCCCATACTCACAGCACCAGGCGCGGGTGAGCCCATGTTATTATACATATCGGCCACCAACCAAGTCGTTAGTGCGGTGCTCGTCGTCGAACGAGAGGAGGAGGGACACAAATTCCGGATACAGAAGCCGGTCTATTACGTGTTAGAAGTACTAACGCAATGCAAGTCCAGATACCCGCACTACCAGAAGATAGCATATACAGTATTTATGGCATCACGGAAACTAAGACACTACTTCCAAGAGTGTTCGGTCACGGTGGCATCCGAAGTACCCCTGAATGATATAATCAATAACAGGGACGCCACCGGCCGCATAGCCAAATGGGCCATTGAGCTCCTTCCTTTTGAGATTACCTACAAACCATGCCGAGCTATTAAATCTCAAGTGTTGGCAGATTTCCTCGCCGAATGGACAGAAGCCGAGCTCCCCAGGGAATATAGTACATACTCCCATTGGACGATGTACTTCGATGGATCCAAAACTCTGGCCGGACTGGGGGCTGGAGTTGTTCTCACATCCCCCACAGGCGACAACATTCGATACATGTTGCAGATCATGTATGCCGACTCCAACAATGCAGCCGAATACGAAGCCCTCTTGCACGGTCTTCGGATGGCAGCCTCTATGGGCATACAACGGCTGGAGGTACGGGGAGATTCCAATCTGGCCATCTCTCAAGTCAACGGTGAGTTCGACGCCAAGAATCCAAAAATGGCGGCATATAGAAACGCTGTCCTCAAGATATCCGCACGGTTCGAGGGGCTGGAATTTCACCACGTCGCCAGAGACGCCAACCAAGCTGCCGATATACTGGCTCGCATAGGAGCCAAACGCGACCCTGTCCCACCAAACACTTTCCTGGAACGGCTCTTCAAGCCATCCGTGGATTGGCAGGACGATCAAAGAGGCGTCGATCTCACCAGTGCAGACGAGGTTGTCCCCCCTGTAAATGAACCAGATGATCAAATTATCGGCGGCTCCGTAATGGATGAAACGCCCTCGGCTCACAAGGTCATGGCAGTAACCGCGCCATGGACCGAGCCCTTCCTCGCCTACCTTCTTCGCAAAGAACTCCCCGACGATCAGACGGAGGCGCGGCGCATAGTTCGGCGTTCCAAAGCCTTCAAGGTACACGAAGGTGAGTTGTACAAGAAGAGCACCACTGGAATACTACAGCGGTGCATATCTAAGGAAGAAGGGCGGCAGCTCTTAGCCGAAGTCCACGCAGGGATGGGCGGTCATCACGCCGCAGCAAGAGCCTTAGTAAGTAAGGCCTTCCGGGCCAGGTTCTTTTGGCCCACAGCTCGGGCGGACGCCCAGTCACTTGTCAAATATTGCGTGGGGTGTCAACTCTTTGCAAATCAGAGTCACATGCCCCAACAGCTCTTCGGACTATTCCGATCACCTGGCCCTTCGCGGTCTGGGGGCTGGACATGGTCGGACCACTTAAAGGGGGGACCAAGAAGAATAAATACTTACTGGTCATGGTCGACAAGTTCACCAAATGGATAGAGGCAAAACCTGTCAAATCAGCCAAATCCGGACCAATGATCGACTTTATATCCGGCGTGGTACACCGTTACGGTGTCCCACACAGTATAATAACTGACAACGGATCCAATTTCACGGCCCAAGAGGTCAAAGACTGGTGCGCAAAGATGGGCATCAAGCTCGATTATGCATCGGTTTATCACCCGCAGACTAATGGATAAGTCGAACGAGCAAACGGCCTCATAATGAGCGGCATTAAGCCACGTTTGGTCCGGTCTCTGCAAGAGTCCGATTGCCATTGGGTAGAGGAGCTCGACTCCGTTCTATGGGGCTTGCGCACCACCCCGAATAGATCAACGGGATACACACCGTTCTTCATGGTCTATGGGGCAGAAGCGGTCCTTCCTTGTGATATTATTCACGATGCACCAAGGGTGCGCATGTACGAGGAAAGAGAGGCCGAATTAGATCGGCAGGACGACTTGGACGCCTTGGAAGAAGAGCGTGACATAGCTCGGGCCCGTTCTACCTTTTATCAACAGCAGGCCCGGCGTTACCAAAGCAGGGAGGTCAGGGCACAAGCATACCACATGGGCGAACTAGTCTTACGGCTCCCGGAGAAGCAGAAGCATAAACTCAAGCCCAAATGGGAAGGCCCCTTCATCATCGACGAGGTACTCACAGGAGGGGCTTACCGTCTTCGGAACCCGCAGGACAACCGCCTTGAACCAAACCCATGGAACGCAGCTCGTCTTCGGCGCTTCTACGGCTAGACCGGTGTTGTCACACTTTTTACCCTTCTCTTTTCTTTCTTTTCTTTGTTATTTCTCCTCCCTCTCACCTTGATTTTTGGAAGGTTTGAATTCTTTTACTCCCCAACTCTATGTTCAGTTCGACCGATCTTGTACTAATGATTTTCGGCCTACACCTTTAAGTGTTAAATCCGAACACAGTACCCGGGGGCTTCTTTTCCGAAGCCAATGCTTTTATGTTATAAGCACTTATGCACATTTATTGTGTACGCATACTTTCCTTGTCGTTTGGTACGCCATCTTATGCATCAATTCGAACTAAGAATTTGCCAAGCTGGGTTGCCTTGCTCCTGTGCTTACCCTCTACGTTCTCGATTGTTCGGCTAGAGGGTAAAGGGAGCACCTCTGCGATTGTTACGACCGGGTCATCCGGATACGTACCTCAGACGGGTGAAGCCAAAAGCTAGCTATCTTCAGTAGACAATTGATCGGCTACGACGGATTCAACTATGGTCGTCATGACCATTATTCGGGCTTCTTCCCTCACACAAGCCCTTGGCCGCATACTAACAGTATACGACCTTTTTCCTACGATTTACGTAGAACCCTGAAGAAAGGTATCGATAGGGGAGCTATTTTCTTCGGAAGATGTTTCTTACGCTAAGCAGTAATATAACATATCTCCCAGTGTGCTTTCTGTCTGTTCGCACCACATGGCCGGATTGCCTGGTTCCCCGAACACAATTCCCTCTCCTAGGGTGATAGTTTACAAGGAACACTCCCAAGCTCTTAGTGCGGGAGGCTGAAGCCGATGGCCGGTTAAGACAAAATTTACAACACAGACGGAGCAACCCTTCGATTATTAAGTACATAGCTACATATGATCATACATCTGGCTGCTGATCGAGATTGTCGATTATGGTGTCCTGGGAGCAATCTTCTTGTGAGAGACGGGCGACAGGCATCACCTGGTCGTAAACCAGGTGGAGCGGCACTTCTTGTCCGTCTGACCCTACTGGCCCAACCTGAGCCATACGCTCGGGGTCAAGTCCGGTATAGCGGGTCTTGATCATCGCCCACGCCTCTCGTGCTCCCGCCCAACAAGCTGATGTCTTCCACAGCTCGAACCTAGTTCGGGCTCCCTTGAAGCGATCGATTAGTTCGGTCATCCCCTCCGGAGGTTGCTCGGCAGGCCACAGTGCCTTCACCATGCTCTTCATGGCCTTCCAAGCCCGCTCCTGAAGGGCGGACAGCTCCTTCAGCAGATTCCCCTGATAGGATCCGATTTCCTCTTCGGGTCGCCCGGACAATAGACATGCACATGAGTCACGGCATGCGTATCACACCTCACTCATAAGAGATACCTTCCAATGTCAGAATCACGCTTACCGAACATGCCTCTCTATAAATTCTGGTTTTCTCCTTGGGCCTGGGCCAATTGAGCCTTTAAGCTCTCAATCTGATCGGCTTGCTGTCTGTTCTCCTCCTTCAGGCGGTTTTTCTCTTCAAGATGCCGTTGTAAAATGCGATAGCCAGCTTCCTGTTGGGACTCGGCATATTGCTGAGATTCTCGGGCTACATCCAAATCTTTTTGTAATTGCCCTATTGATTCAGCTGCTACATGGTACCCTTGCGTAAGCATGGGGATATACTCAAGAGCAGCAGAATATATATACTCACCGTGTGCCTCCCGAGTAAATCTCTTCACTTGCTCCAATTCGGCCTTCACACATTCGACCTATGTTCGGCTGGCTTCCAGTTCCTTAGCCAGCTGCTCGCACTGTTGCTTAGAGGCTTGCATTACCAACAAATTATTACAGGGATCCTTAATTCGGTCGTACCGACCAATTTAAGGCTCGGGGGCTACTGAGTCTACACGAGTGTTCGGACTTCAATAATCGATTACTTACCTGCAGGCTGGACGATATCAATTTCACAGCCTCCCCGAATCCAGCTCGGGCGGCTCCGAGGTGTGCGTCCGTCGTGCGCAGAGCACCGAACTCTTGTTCGGAAAAGGACGGATGACGCAGGGCTTCTCGTCGCTGCCAATGATGCATAGTGCTCCCAACCTCTGATTTAGTGACAGATATAGCATCACCAGAATCGGCTGGGACGGGATTGACGGTGGGGGCTCCAGTAGCAGGATCAGCATGGGCGGAAGGCCTGGAATCTTGAGCACCGCCGGATGTCCTGGCGATGTCCTCGGCAGGCGACGGCCGAACCCTTTGCCTGAATATTTTGACAAAAGGGTCTCTTGTTAGACCTTCTCAAATCATGGTACCAAACCAAGCGATCGAGCGAAATACCTTGGGGATGAACTCGCAGGCGCACTCGCCCCCGCGACCGGCTCATTTGCCGGATCCTTGTTGCTTTTCAATCCAGGCGCTGCCGCCACTGCCGGTGTATGTCGCGCGGATCTGCGGCGTTTGGGTGTAGTAGCCGGCGCGTTGGGGCCAGTGGAGGACACTTGTCTCTTGCATGACGTCTTCTTCTTCTTGCTTGTCGCAGGAGAAGGGAAGGATCCAGGGTAATCGGCAATAATGGCCACCTTGGAGCCGTCAAGGCCCTCTTGGTAGAAAACCCCGTCTTCGAGTTCGATTGATAGGTCTGGGTCTTCATGATAGCCCGGATCATCATCATGGGAATAGTCCTCGGGCTGAGGGGCCGGACAGTTGACTGTCTTGATAAAGCCTCTCCATTCCTGTTTACATAAAGATAAAAGGCTTCGGTCAAGAAGGGACAAATTGAGAACCTAAACTGTGGTCACGGGATTGAAAGGCTCACCCATTCGATGGGATTATGGCTTGAGTATCCCTCCTTGGTTGATCGCTGAATGAAATCTTCTTGCTCCCCTTTGTATATGTCGGCAAGTGCGGCGGCCAATGCCGTTTGATCGGCAAGACCCAGTCTTCGGGAGCGAGTAGCATCGCTTGTCCCGTTGTAATGCCACAAAGGGTGTATCCTCTGTTGGAGGGGTTGGACGCATCGGGTAATGACAGACGCCATGACATCTATCATGGTCAGCTTATGATGGGGCAATATCCTCACGCGGGCTGCTAAGTGCTGTACCTCTACGCTGTCCTCTTGGGACAAGCTCTTCGGGCGCCAGTTGTACCTTTTCTTCAAAGGGGCATCGGAATATTCGGGCAGACCCTTCCGAGCTGGATCAAATAAAGGGACGTCCTCGATATAAAACCATTCCGAAGTCCATAATTCGGATTCCTTCGGTGTCCCCACGGGGTATCCCGTCCCCGCTATGCGGCATACTTCGGCTCCGCCGACGTCAAAGATTGTCTTGTCTCGAGTGGGAGGGACGAGGCAAAAGTATTTCCTCCACAACTCGAAGTGCGCCTCGCAGCCTAGGAACATCTCGCAAAGGGCGACGAAACCCGAGATGTGCAGAATAGACCCTGGAGTGAGGTGGTGGAGCTGGATCCCATAAAACACCAGTAACCCTCTCAGGAATGGATGAATGGGAAACCCGAGGCCTCGCAGGAGGAATGGCACAAAACACACATTCTCCCCCTTATGTGGATGGGGGAAATTCTCCGCGAGGGCCTCGCCGTTGAATGACGTCAAACCGGCGCGGACGGCTGTCAGATCCGAGGAAGGAAGGTACCCCTGGGTCTCGAGGTCGCGGAGTCGAAGAAACGACACGGAGCTGCTGGTCCAGTCCCCGGGACGGGATCCGTAAGGATCCGAGGAGGAGCTGGGGGCGCTCGCCATCTTTGGTGGAGACCTTTCGCTGGAAGTTTTTTCTGGTGGAAAAGAAGAAGATGTGGCTTGGACCACGACTCAGTTTGTTTAAATGGGTGGTGCCTCATTTGTGTTAGGGGTAGTTTTGTAAAAAGCTACTGATCCGCTCGTCTCCCCACGATGCGCGAAGTCCAAAAAACACTATTACTATGGACCTGGCAATCCCGCGACGTTTGGGATTTCGCCGATGATAGGACAGTTACCGAACAAGAAGGATGGAGGGACTCGCCTCGCAAGCCGAAGACATGCGAGATTGTCCGAATATGCCTCGGCGTTGGAGGCTAGTCCGGGGGCTACTGAGGGAGTCCTGGTTTAAGGGGTCCTCGGATAGCCGACCTGTATCCCATGGGCCGGACTATACGGGCCACTGGGTGAGCATTAGAAGATCAGGGGCCCGGTCGCCAAGGTGGAAGATTGAAGGAACTATGGCGTGTTCTACAAGATATCGACAGTAGATAGGCATGTTTTTCCCTTTGATGTGCAACTGACTATATGTAAACCCTAGGTACCCCCGGCGTCTATATAAGCCGGAGAGTTTTAGGTTGTAGACTAACAGAACTCATCTAGGGTTTTAGTCATACGATCTCGTGGTAGATCAACTCTGTAATCCTCATATCATCAATATAATCAACCATGACGTAGGGTATTACCTCCATAGGAGGGCCTAAACCTGGGTAAAACCTTGTCCCCTTCGTCTCTTGTTACCATCGATCCAAGTCTCACAGCTCGGGACCCCCTACCCGAGATCCGCCGGTTTTGACACCGACAGTTGCCTTGGAAGGCATCCCCTCTTTCGTCTCCAATCTATCGGTATGTCACTTGGAGCTATATTTTTATTCATCACATGATATGAGTTTTGCTTGGAGCGTTGTGTAGTATTGTTTATTTTATTTTTATTTTTCCACAATCATCGTTTGCTAGACACACTTTTTGAGATAGACACACTTTCATCATAATTTGTTAGAATACTCTATGTGCTTCACTTATATCTTTTGAGTTAGGCAGTTGCTCTAGTGCTTCACTTATATCTTGTTAGAGCACGATGGCAACCGTATTTTATAGAAATAGTTGAACTCTCAATATTTTTGAGAATATAAGGCAATAGGAATGGTAATTTGCACGTGTTATAAGACTAGTCCAAAAATAATAGGTATTCAAGGGGGATAAAATAAAAACTTTCATGTAGCTCACCAAAGATGAAACATGGGTAGATTATATTGATGTAGTAATATGAAAGGATATAGGTTCATGATCATTGGTTAGTAGGAATATTAGTATTAAAGTTTGTTATTTAATTCTCATCTAAGTATTGGTCATGACATGTAATGAGTGTTACTTGTGAGTTGCGTTGGGATTTTCCCGAAGAGGAGAGGAGATGCAGTATAGTAGAGATAAGTATTTCCCTCAGTGAGAACCAAGGTCATCAAACCAATAGGAGAACCAAGGAAATTCCTTTCAACATCGCCTACACACACAAAACCAAACACTTGCACCCAACATGGGCAAGAGGGTTGCCAAGCCCCATGAACTCGTTACTTGCAAGGATTAAATGTTGATAAAGATAGATATTGTAAAAGCAAATAAAATAAAAGTAAATATTGCAGCAAGGCAATTTAGGAGTTTTTATATTTATGTTTAATTAGACCCGGTGGCCATAGTGTTTGTTAGAGGCTTCTCTCTTGAAAATAGCATATGGTGGGTAGACAAATTACTGTTGGGCAATTGATAGAATTGCGCATAGTTATGACATGTTATTCACGGTAATGATCATGTATATTGGCATCACGTCCATAAACAAGTAGATCAAAATGATTCTGCATTTACTACTATTACTTCACGAATCGACCGCTATCCAACATGCATCTATGGTATTAAGTTCATGACAAACAAAGTAATGCATGGAGCAAGATGATATGATGTAGAAAAAATAAGGCAAGCAATATGTTCAAATCCCGTCGTTTTATCCTTTATGGAAACAATACAAATATGTGTCTTGACCCCTTCTATCACGAGGATAGAACACCGCAAGATTGAACCCATTACAACACACCACTCCCACTGAAGATGAATCAATCTAGTTGGCCAAACCAGACTGATAGATCGGAGAGAAATACGAAGCTATAATATCATGCATATTGAAATTCATAGAAGACTCAATAAAATTTCATGAATAACCTGATCATAAACCCACAATTCATCGGATCCCAACAAACACACTACAAAAGAAGATTACGTCAAATTGATCACCGTGGAGATCACGGTGAACTTTGTATTGAAGATCAAAGAGAGAGAGGAAGCCATCTAGGTACTAGCTATGGACCCATAGGTTTGTGGTGGACTACTCACGCATCATCATGGAGGCAGCAAGGTTGATGTAGATGGCCTCCGTGATCGATTCCCCCTCCGGCAGAGTACCGGAAAAGGTCTCTAGATGGTCTCCCATCAGAGCAGAGGCTTGCAGCAGCGAAAAAAGTGTTTCGCGTGGCTCTCTGATGGTTTCCCAATATTTGAGAATTTATAGAAGTGGAATTAGGTCAAACAGAGCCATGGGGGGGGGGGGGGGCACAAGGCATCAGGGCGCGCCTACCCCCCTTGGGCGTGCCCTGTTGCCTTGTCGTTTCCTCGTGCGGCTTCCGGACTCCTCCCGAAGCTTCCTTGGTCTCTTTTGTCTAGAAAAAAAACATCAAAAAGTTTCGTAGTGTTTGGACTTCGTTTGGTAGAGATTTCCTAGATAACCAAAAACAAGCAGAAAACAACAACTGGCCCTTGGCACTGGGTTAATAGGTTAGTTCCCCAAAATGATATAAAATAGCATATAATTGCATATAAAGTATCCTAAATTTTCTGGAAAACCAAAAGCAAGTAAAAAACAACAATTGGCACTTGGCACTTGGTTAATAGGTTAGTTCCCAAAAATGATATAAAATAGCATATAATTGCATATAAAGTATCCTACTATCTTGCAAATCATCCCAAAGGCTTTACTAGGCACAAACACTAATTTAAAAATAAAAACACAATAATTACAGTAGAAATAATCATGTAAACACAATAAAATAGAAAGTAACACAGAAATTTAAAGATAACTATTGGGTTACCTCCCAACAAGCGCTATTGTTTTATGCCCCTAGCTAGGCATAATGGATAGTATCAAGTGTTGTCATCCTTAAAATTAATTCCATAGGTGTCCCTCATAATAGATTCATAAGGTGGTTTAAATCTCTTTCTAGGGAAGTGTTCCATCCCTTTATTTAACGGCAATTGGAATCTTATATTACCTTCTTTCATGTCAATAATAACACCTATATAAGAAAGGCCTACCAAGTATAATTGGACAAGACGGATTGCATTCAATATAAAGCACAACAAAATACACCTGCACATAATTTCTATTAGCAAGAATAATAACATCATTTATTCTACCCAATGGTTTCTTAATAGTAGAATCCGCTAGATGCAAGTTAAGGAAACATTAGACCTAGCACATCACATAAATATTTGGGTATTGTAGAAACACTAGAACCAAGGTCACACAAAGCATTGTTTTCATAATCTTTAAGTTTAATTTTAATAGTACCATCATGTAACTTTCTAGGTATTGAAACCTCTAACTCAAGTTTCTCCTCATGAGCTTTTATCGTAGGTTCTACGATATGTTTAGTGAAAGCTTTATTTTGTTCGTAAGCATTAGGTGAGATAATCATGGTTGGAAGCAAGGAAATTAATTCAACTAAAGAGCAACTTTCATAATTAAAGTCTTTGTAATCCAAAGTAGTGGGTGCATCACTATTTAAAGTTTTGACCTCTCCAAAGCTACTTTTTTTCATTTTTATCAATATGATCATCACCCTCCGAACAAACGGGACGCCTTCTAGCAAAAGTTGAGTCATCTCCAGTCCCTTTATCATCAATTTTCAGATTATTAAATAAATATTCGATAGGATAAACACGAATCATTGTAGCATCTTCATCATGATTACGATAAAACCGGGAGGAGGCGCCTTTTTCTAGGAATTCTTGCTTCGCTCTCAACCTAGCGGTTCTCTCCTTAATTTCATTAATAGACATTTGGATGGATTTTATAGAGTCATTAATATCTTGCTTGGGTGGCAAAGTTTTAATTTTAAGAGTTTCCACATCATGAGCAATCTTATCCATGTTTCTAGCCATATCGTCAACTTTATGTAGTTTTTCTTCTATCATAGTATTGACAATCTTTTGAGAACTAATAAATTCTTTAATTGTGTTCTCAAGATTAGAGGGCATCCTATTATTATTATTGGAAGAATTACCATAGGAATTACCATAATAATTGTCATAATTATTAGAGGAATTACCGGGATACGGTCTAGGATTGAAATTACCACTATAAGCATTGTTGTTGAAATTATTTTTAGAGACAAGGTTCACATCAATAGAATCATTATTTTGCTCAATCAAAGTGGATAATGGCATATCATTAGTATCAACTTGAGAATTCTTATTTGCAAACGTATTCATAATAGAATCCAACTTATAACTCAAAGTAGTGATTTCTTCGACAACATTTACCTTCTTACCAGTTGGAGCTCGTTTGGTGTGCCATTGAGAATAATTTATCATGATATTATCCAATAACTTAGTAGCATCTCCCAATGTAATCTCCATCAAGGTACCACCTGTAGCAAAGTCTAGGAGATTTCTCGACAAAAAGTTTAGTTTCGTATAGAAATTTTGTAGTATCATTCATAAGTTTAAGCCATGAGTGGGACAATTTCTAATCATCATTTTCATTCTCTCCCATGGTTGTGCAACATGTTCTTGATCATGTTTTCAAAAATTCATAATTTTGTTTCGGAGAGATATAATCTTGGCAAGAGGAAAATACTTGGCAATAAAAGTAACTTCACACTTATCCCATGTTCCAATACTATTGCGAGGCAAGGATGAAAACCAAGTTTTAGCTTTATCTATTAGTGAGAAAGGAAATGATTTCAGCTTAACCACATCATTATCCATATCTTTTTTCCTTTTGCACATCACATAATTCAACAAAGGTATTAAGATGCGAAGCGGAATCCTCAATAGGACTTCCCCAAAATTTTCTTTCATAACAAGATTTAGCAAAGCGGCATTAATATCAAAAGCTTTCGCACTAGTGGCGGATGGTATTGGAGTACTAACAGAATCATTATTATTAGTATTTGAGAAGTAACAAAATTTGGTATTTTCTTGAGACATAATGGCAAAGCAAGTAAACTACAAAGCAAACAAGTAAACTAGATAACTAAGCAAACAAGCAAATAGAAACATTTTTTCATTTTTAATTTTTATATAAAGTAAAATATAACAGGAAATAAAAAGTAGAACAAGTGAAAGATAATTTATGTGTAGGGACCTGACGATAATTTGATGATGCTCCCCGGCAACGGCGCCATAAATTCTTCGTGACACTTGTGAGCTGCGTTGGGATTTCCCCGAAGAGGAGAGGAGATACAGTACAATAGAGATAAGTATTTCCCTTAGTGAGAACCAAGGTTATCGAACCAATACAAGAACCAAGCAAATTCCTTTCAACATCACCTACACACACATGACCAAACACTTGCACCCAACGCGGGTAAGAGGGTTGTCAAGCGCCTTGAAGTCGTTACTTGCAAGGATTAAATCTTGATAAAGATAGATAATGTAAAAGCAAAATAAAATAAAAGTAAATAATATGCAGCAAGGTAATTTAGGAGTTTTTGTATTTATGTTTAAGTAGACCCTGGGGCCATGGTGTTCGCTAGAGGCTTCTCTCTTGAAAATAGCATACGGTGGGTAGACAAATTACTGTTGGGCAATTGATAGAATTGCGCATAGTTATGACATGTTATTCACAACAATGATCATGTATATAGGCATCACATATATAAACAAGTAGACTGAAACGATTCTTCATCTACTACTATTACTTCACCAATCGACCGCTATCTAGCATGCATCTATGGTATTAAGTTCATGCCAAACAAAGTAATGCTTGGAGCAAGATGACCTGATGTAGACAAAATAAGACAAGCAATATGATCAGATCCCGTCATTTTATCCTTAATGGCAACAATAAAAATACATGTCTTGACCCCTTCTGTCAAGAGGATAGAGCACCGCAAGATTGAACCCATTACAACGCACCACTCCCACTTAAGATAAATTAATCTAGTTGGCCATAACAAACCGGTAGATCGGAGAGAAATACGAAGCTATAATATCATGCATATTGAAGTTCAAAGAAGACTTAATAACTTTTCATGAATAATATGATCATCAACCCATAATTCATCGGACCCCAACAAACACACCGCAAAACAAGATTACATCGAATAGATCACCGTGAAGATCGCAGTGAACTTTGTATTGAAGATCAAAGAGAGAGAAGAAGCCATCTAGGTACTAGCTATGGACACATAGGTCTATGGTGGACTACTCACGCATTATCATGGAGGAAGCAAGGATGATGTAGATGGCCTCCGTGATCGATTCCCCCTCCGGTAGAGTACCGGAAAAGGTCTCCAAATGGCCTCCCGTTGGAACAGAGGCTTGTGGCGGCAGAAAAAGTGTTTCGGGTGGCTCTATGATGGTTTCCCAATATTTGAGAATTTATAGAAGTGGAATTAGGTCAAACGTAGCCACGAGGGGCCCATAAGGTATCAGGGCGTGCCTACCCCCCTATGCGCGCCCCTGTTGCCTTGTCGTCTCCTCGTGCGGCTTCCTGACTCCTCCCGAAGCTTCCTGGGTCTCTTTTGTCCAGAAAAAATCGTCAAAAAGTTTTGTAGCGTTTTGACCTCGTTTGGTACAGATTTCCTGGAAAACCAAAAACAAGCAGAAAACAACAACTGGCACTTGGCACTTGGTTAATAGCTTAGTTCCCCAAAATGATATAAAATAGCATATAATTGCATATAAAGTATCCTAAATTTTCTGGAAAACCAAAAGCAAGTAAAAAACAACAATTGGCACTTGGCACTTGGTTAATAGGTTAGTTCCCAAAAATGATATAAAATAGCATATAATTGCATATAAAGTATCCTAGATTGATAATATAACAGCATGAAATGATCAAAAATTATAGATACGTTGGAGACGTATCAATGAGGTGTGAGCATTTTTATGTGTCAAATGAAATCCTATCGTGTTGTTCGAATCGGGGGTGCGCGATGATTAACTCCTCCAAACCTCCTTCCTAGGGGCATGCGCTAGTGCTTTGCTTCGAGTGAGCTAATAAGTCTTCGCAATATGAGTTCTTTATGACTAATGTGAGTCAATGGATATACACACTCTCACCTTTCCGTAATTTGCTAGCCTCCTCGGTATCGTGCATTGCCCTTTCTCACCAAGAGAGTCGGTGCAAACCCCGTGATATGATTCACTCTATCGCACATAAGCCACCTTATATCTTCCTCAAACAACCACCATACCTACCTATCATGGCATTTCCATAGTCATTCCGAGATATATTGCCATGCAACTTCCACCGTTCCGTCACGTGACATGTGTGTTCATCATCATATTGCTTTGCATGATTATATTTTTAGAGGAAAGGCATCAGCCCAACTTTATAAATAAAGCCACGAGGCAGCGTTCCAGACAAACCACACACCAACGGCCACAGCCACAGTCATAACGAGAGTACGGGGTACAGGGCTCAAGGCCACAACCTCGGCATGCAGGCCAGAACTAAGAGAAAGGAGCAAGGAGCTAACATCGAAGAGCAGACTAAGCCAACAACTATGTCAAAAGAACAACCAGGACAACTAGCCTTCTGGCTCCTGCCGTGATAGAGAAGACGCCAAAGCCCGAATCTTAGAGGATAGAAGATCGAAAGCATCCCGGTCTTCCGTCTTAGTCAATGATCTCCACTGCTGCAGAAACATGCAAGATTTATATAAGCAATCAGCAGGTTTAGCAGGAAAAATATGCTCAATGGTAAACTTGTTTCTGGTTGTCCACAGGGCCCAACAGACCGTTGCAAGACCGATCCAAAATAACCGCTTGGTAACCCTAACCAAGCCATTGGAGAGGACACAGAGCTTAGAGAAGGAAGATGGAGCCCAAGACACCTGGAGCCACGATCTAAAGCAGCACCAGACCAGCTTGGCCAGCACACACTAGAAGAAAATGTGATTCGTGTCCTCCAGGGCATCGCACAACGCACACCTATCCGAGCCCGGGCCATTGCGCTTACGAATTTGATCGACCGCACGGAGACGGCCCCTGAAGGCTTGCCACATGAAAATTTTCACCTTAGGAGGAATACGGGCATGCCAAATTGGACTAAATTTGTTAGTGGGGGTGCCATCAATAAGCTTGGCATACAGAGACTTAACAGAAAAGCGACCGGAAGAAGAATGGGGCCAGACCATCGAGTCAGCTGTCTCCCAGAGCATGGGGATTAGGGCAACAAGATGCTGCCAGTCATCCAACTCTGCAGGAGACAGCGAGCGGCGGAAAGACCGGTCCCAATTATTAGCCGAAAGCTCCGCAATGGAGATATCCGGATTCGGGCAGTAAGAAAACAATGTGGGGAAGGCCACCGAGAGGGTAGAATCTCCACACCACCAATCTAGCCAAAAATGAATCGAGGCACCATTACCGACCACAAACTCGACATGTTCTTTAAAAAAGGGGTGCACCTTGACAAGGTCTTTCCAGAATTGAGACCCTCCCCGAGAAGAAGCAAACATAGGATTTGAAGTAGGGAAGTACTTAGCCTTAAGAATAGAAAACCACCAGGTGTCAGCTCCCGTGGTCATGATTTTCCACCACCATTTGATCATGAGGCATCTGTTCATAATAGCAGTGTTAATGATCCCCAACCCCCCAAGGTTTTTGGGTCTACAAATAATTTTCCACTTCACCAACCTGTATTTGCGTTTATTATCCGCTGAGTTCCAAAAGAAAGCACCCCTATGCTTATCAAATCCATCATGTGTACCAGCAGATAAGAGATAAAATCCCATAATGAACATAGGTAGGGAGGAAAGGCAAGCATTAATAAGGGCAACCTTCCCAGCATTTGTATTATATCTGCCCCGCCAAGGTAACACCCTGTTCCCCACCTTAGCAACGGCAGGAGCGAACTCCTTGGCACATAATTTGTCCGGGGAAATTGGAAGACCCAGGTATTTGAAGGGAAAGGAACCCAGGCTGCAGTTAAGGAGTTGGGCCACCCGAAAAGCCTCTGAGTCATCTACACCAGTGACAATGACCTCGCTTTTGGAGAAGTTGATCTTAAGACCCAATAAGGCTTCAAAGCACAGCAGAATGAACTTAAGGTGGGCAATGCATGAATCATTTAGTTCCACCATTATGATGGTGTCGTCCGCGTACTGGAGATGAGTGACGCCTTCAGGGATAAGGTGGGAGATGACACGAGAAATGTGTCCGCACGAGGCAGCCCTAGAAAGAATACGAGAGAGAGAGCGTCCACCACAAAGTTAAACAGAAGAGGTGAAGCGGGGTCACCTTGCCGTAGGCCCCTGCCATTGGCAAAAAAATTACTCACCTGTCCATTGACCGAGATTGCCGTGTGGCCCCCCGAGACCAACTACATAATTCTATGAACATAAGCTCCATCAAAGCCATTGGCAAGAAGGACCTGTCTAAGGAAGGGCCAGCTGACCGAATCGTACGCTTTTTCAAAGTCCAATTTAAGTATCACCGCCTTAGATTTACGGATCCTGAGATCATGAACAATCTCGTGAAGGCAAAGAATCCCATCAAGAATAAATCTCCCTTTAACAAAGGCAGATTGGAACTGGCTAAGAGTTCTGTGAGCAACAGGAGATAGGCGAGTGGCAAAACCCTTGGCCGAAAATTTCGCAACGTTGTTAATGAGGGCAATAGGTCTAATCTGAGAGATCAAATCGGCCCCTTTGACCTTAGGAATGAGAGTGAAAACAACAGAATTATGGCGGGAGATGTCCACAGTCCCTAGGAAAAAGCCTTGGATAACCTTACACACCAGAGGTCGGAGCTGCGGCCAGAACTTCCTAAAGAAAGGGATAGAGAAACCATCTGGGCCCGAAGCTGCGTTGGGATTTGTTGATCTGATGACCTCCCAAATTTCCTCCTCAGACAAAGGCAGAAGTAAGGCGTCATTGTCAGCCCTAGAAATCCTAGAAGACGCGTCCCACAGAGATCGAGAAATCGAGAGGCCGGACTCCAGCTTGGCGGAGAGGAGGGACGAAAAGAAATCAACCACATGTGACAGGATTTGCGACTGGTCCGAAACTTTAACACCATTAATAAGAAGGCTATCGATCGAACATCTTCTCCTCCTGCCATTGGCAATGGCAAAAAAATATGCCGTGGGGGAGTCGCCCTTAAGGGTCCAGTTCAAAGTGCCCCGTTGGCGCCAATATATCTCAGCCTGCTGATGCAACTGCATCAAAGCCTCCTCTAAGGCATACCGGACAGACCAGTCACTCTCCGATAGGCCCGCATCATTTAGGCCAGCAATCTGAGCCTCCAAGGAGCCTTTCTCACGATGGGCTTCCACTGCTCTATTACGAGCCCAACCACGTAAGAATTTGCGAATCGCATAGGAACATTTGTGCCAGTCGTCCATGGGACCGAAAGACCGATGACAGGAAGCAAGAAACACAGAGATCTTGTTAGCTAGCATATCTACAAACCCATCAACCAGGAGCTAGGAAGCATCAAACTGGAACCGAGAGGCAATAGAGATATTGTCCAGACCCGCGTCTACAATAAGAGGAGCGTGGTTGGAGCCCACGATCGCTCTAGATTTTAAGGATGCACGGGGGAATAAGGAGTCCCAGTTAGAGCAGATGAAGACACGGTCCAGCACCGATCGGACCTGGTTGGCCAGATGATTAGTCCAGGTAAAACAGGCTCCCACCCTAGGAAGTTCATGTAAAGCGCAATCCCTAATGAAACCATTAAAGGCATCAGCAAGAGGCCAAGAGAAGTTGAGGTTATTTTTGTCCGAAGGAGAGCGAAGAAGATTAAAAGCCCCTCCCACCAGAATAGGCAGGGAGCAAGGCTCGATTTTGGAAGAGATCTCGTCAAGGAAAAGCATAGATAAGGAATGATTAGCAGGGACACACACAACCATAATTTCCCAGAGAGTATTGAAACGCCGATGATGAACAACTGTGCTAGCCCAAAAAATACCATGATCAAAGGTCACAAAGTCAAATAGGTCACGCTTAGTGCCGATGAGAATCTTACCAGAGTGGCCCGAAGCAAGAAGCCAATTCCAATCAAATCTATCCATCCCCGCTGAAAGGACGTGGATGTCGCCTAGAGGGGGGGGTGAATAGGCGCTTTAAAATAATTACGGTTTAGGCTTGAACTAATGCGGAATAAAACTAACGTTTAATTAGACAAGCACAAAACCTAAAACAACTAGGCTCACCTATGTGCACCAACAACTTATGCTAAGCAAGATAAACAACTAAGTGATAGCAAGATATATAGCACGAACCAATATGGCTATCACAAAGTAAAGTGCATAAGTAAAGGGCTCGGGTAAGAGATAACCGAGGCACGCGGAGACGACGATGTATCCCGAAGTTCACACCCTTGCGGATGTTAATCTCCGTTCGGAGCGGTGTGGAGGCACAATGCTCCCCAAGATGCCACTAAGGCCACCGTAATGTCCTCACGCCCTCGCACAATGCAAGATGTCGTGATTCCACTAAGGGACCCTTGAGGGCGGTCACCGAACCCGTACAAATGGAAACCCTTGGGGGCGGTCACCGGTACCCGTACACTTTGGCAACCCTTGGGGGCGGTCACCGGTACCCGTACAAATTGCTCGGGGCAATCTCCACAACCTAATTGGAGACCCCGACGCTTGCCCGGAGCTTTGCACCACAATGATTGAGCTCCGAGCCACCACCAACCGTCTAGGGCGCCAAAGTACCCAAGAGGAACAAACTCTAGGGTGCTCAAACACCCAAGAGTAATAAGCTTCTCAACTTCTCACTTCCACGTATCACCGTGGAGAACTCAAACCTATGCACCAAATGCAATGGCAAGGGCACACGAAGTGCCCAAGTCCTTCTCTCCCAAATCCCATCACAACAACAAATGTTATGGAGGAAATGAGAGGAAGAACGAAGAAGAACACGAAGAACTCCAAGATCTAGATCCAAGGGGTTCCCCTCACTTAGAGGAGAAAGTGATTGGTGGAAATGTGGATCTAGATCTCCTCTCTCTTTTCCCTCAAGAACTAGCAAGAATCATTGGAGGGATTGAGAGTTAGCAAGCTCGAAGAAAGTCAACTGTGGGAGAAGAACACGAGGTCAAAGGGTTTTAGTGCAATGGGGAAGAAGACCCCCTTTTATAGGTGGGGGAAAAAGTGGTCGTTATTCTGCCGGGACACGAGCATAAGCGGTAGTACCGCCCTAGGGAGCGGTACTTCCGCTTATACGCGTACTGGAACAACTGAGCGGTAGTACCGCTTCAAAGGGAGCAGTACTTCCGCTTGGTTATCCTAAGAAGAGGCAGTATGAAAATGCCAATGATATAGAGATGTGAAACTTCTATCAATGAAGAACCGGCAAAAACTCCAACATCAAAAACATCATAGAAAATGCATATGGACTCCGTTTTCGATGAACTTGAGCTTGTCATGAAGCTGACCATAAGCTCAAGAACCCACAAAGAGAAAAGCCAACCAAGAACCAAGAAAGATGATGATGCCAAGAATGCAATGGTTTGAGCTCTCAACGAACGATACGATCAAGCTACTCACTTGAGAGCCCCCCTTGATAGTACGGCTATCGATCCTATAACCCGGTCTCCCAACTACCACCATGAGACCGGTAAAATAGAAAACCCTATCAAGGTCAAACCTTTGCCTTGCGCATAGTCCACTTGAGCTAGATGATGACGATCTTGTCCTTCTCAAGATGGACCACCTTTCTTGATTGCGTTGGCTCGATGAAGACTAGTTGATTGCTCCCCCATACTCCACTATGGGTGAGCCACTCTTTGGCACATCTTCACAAGTCCATTGTCACCACAATGGATGGCAAGCTTCAAGCATGATCTCTCCGTGATGCTTCACTTGAACTTGCACACCGCAACCTTGATGACGATCACCACTTGATGTCATCTTCCATGGGTTATATGGGATCTTCCTATTGATGCACGCCCATGTAAACATACCTAACCCCACAAGGAACACTCACAAGGAACATGGGTTAGTACACAAAACGTAATGGACAATACTTACCATACCATGTGATCACTTGATCCCACTTGGTACATCTTCTACGCTTTGTGTGTTGATCAACTTGAATCATTCTTTGCCTTAGTCTTGATCAACCTTGTGTCTTATCTTTTCTCTTTAACAATGATGATGTCTTGAAGGTAAGCATGAATGTTCACACAATCTTCTTCTTCAAGACATGCTTGCAATAAGATCAACTCTCACATGACCAATCTTTGGATAAAACCTTACATACCACCTTGGTCACCATATAAACTCCTTGAAACCAACACATGTACTTCAAGAAGTGCCTATGGACAAATCCTTCGAATATAACTCAAGGCAACCATTAGTCCATAGGGATTGTCATCAATTACCAAAACCACACATGGATAAATGTGCTGTTACACCCGCGATGGCAGAGAGTTCGTTGGGAGAAAAGGAATCTTTGAACGTTTCAACCAGCCCGATTATATCAATATTTTCACCTCTAACCAACTACTTAAGCTAGTCTCGGTGCCCCCTAGCACCGAAACCCCTTATATTTAGAATAGCGCTTTCATTTGAAAGAAAGGTTTTTGATGCGAAGGCTGGACCTGCACGGGGCTACGCAGGGTTTAGCACGTTTAGAAGTACCCCTCTTGAGGGAAGGAGGACGAGCTTGGCCACCACCATTGTCGCCCCCCACCACGCCCGGCTCCGCAGCGACCACATTCGCTACGGCCGCCTCCTTGGCCTTAGCGATGGCCGCTTGGGCCATTTCATTTACCCGGATGAGAGATAGGATAGTAGAAGGAGAACCAAATCCCGGATCAAGAGAGACCCCCACATCAGAGAGAACATGTAATAAATGATCATCAGAGAAAGAAGGCAGAACCAGCCGAACAGGGGAGGAAGGAGAGGAAGGATGGGGAGAGGTACCTGGGGGGCAGATCCTTGGCCACTGCACGACGCTCCGAATGCACCGCCACCGGCTCCCCAGAGTCCCAAACCCGGCGCCCCTTGCAGGCCGTGGAAGTGGGTGAACGGATCGGCAGAGAGTGAGCCTCAGGGGAGGGCGTCGCAGCACCCGAGGCAGAACCAGACGCTGCGCCCATGTCAGCATCTAGACGACGACACAGCCCAACCACGAAGTGCTTGGAGCCTGACGAAGCCCTGCTCTTGGCGGAAAATTTCCTGACAGAGGTCTTCTTCTTCTGATTGCAAACAGGAACATCAACCATACGAGCTGGAGATAAGGGCAGGTCTTCAATCCCCGAGGTAGTAGGAGAGATAGGTCGGGCTGGCATGTTGGAGTAGACGCCAGAGACCGGCGTGCCCACAAGCACCGCCGACCCCTGGACACTGATACGTCTCCAACGTATCTATAATTTTTGCTTGTTCCATGCTGTTATATTATTAATCTTGGATGTTTTACAATCATTTTATAGCAACTTTATATCATTTTTTGGGACTAACCTATTGACATAGTGCCAAAGTGCCAGTTGTTGTTTTTGCTTGTTTTTTACTTCGCAGAATATCAGTACCAAATGAAGCCCAAACATCGCAAAACTTTTTGGAGATTTTTTTGGGCCAGAAGACATCCAGTGGGCCAAAGAAGTGCCAGAGGGGAGGGTCAAGGAGACCACAACCCACCAGGGCGCGCCCTGATGGGTTGTGCCCTCCTCAGGGCCCCTCTCCACCGCCTCTGACGCCTACAAATTCCCAAATATTCCAGAAACCCTAAAGGAGTCGACGAAAAACACATCCAGCCGCCGCAAGTTCCAGAATCGCGAGATCCAATCTAACACCATCACGGAGAGGTTCATCATCCTCATTGGTGCCTCTCCGATGATGCGTGAGTAGTCCACCATAGACATACGGGTCCGTAGGAAGTAGCTAGATGGCTTCCTCTCTCTCTTTTGATTCTCAATACAATGGTCTCTTGGAGATCTATTTGATGTAAGCTTTTGCAGTGTGTTTGTTGGGATCCGATGAATTTTGAGTTCATGACCAATTTCTATCCATGAATATTATTTGAGTCTTCTTTGATCTCTTATATGCATGATTACTTATAGCCTTGTATTTCTTCTTCGAATCTTTGGTTTAGTTAGGCCAACTAGATCGATTTTTCTTGCCATGGGAAGAGGTGCTTTGTGATGGGTTCGATCTTGCGGTGTCCTCTCCGAGTGACAGAAGGGGCAGCGAGGCACGCATGTATCGTTGCTATTAAGGATAACAAGATGGGGTCTATTCCAACATGAATAGATCTTGTCTACATCATGCCACCGTTCTTATTGTATTACTCCATTTTTCCATGAACTTAATACACAAGATGCATGCTGGATAGCGGTCGATGTGTGGAGTAATGGTGGTAGACGCAGAATCGTTTCGGTCTACTAATCTTGGACGTGATGCCTATATAATGATCATCGCCTTGGATATCGTAATGATTATTTGATCTTCTATCATTTGCCCAACAATATTTTTTTCACCCATTGTGTGCTATACTCATGAGAGAAGCCACTAGTGAAACCTACGGCCCCCGGGTCTTGTTTTCCAACATATTGCTTTCCGATCTATCTTTTTGCCGCTTTTGTTTTCAGATCTAATATTCCAAAAACCCAAAAATACCTTGCTGCACTTTTTATTTGCCCTTTTTATTTTGTGTTCTTGAGAGATATATCTATCCAATCTATCATATCCTAATCTATCTTTTTACCGTAGAGAGATTGACAACCTCTCTTTCGCGTCGGGTTGCAAGTATTTGTTCTTTGTGTGCAGGTCCTGTTTACGTAGTGGTGGTGATCCTCCTACTGGTTCGATACCTTGGTTTCATAACTGAGGGAAATACTTACCGTCGCTGTGCTGCATCATCCCTTCCTCTTTGGGGAAATATCGACGCAGTCTCAAGCCACGTCAAAGGAATTTCTGGCGCCGTTGCCGGGGAGGAAGCGGTCTCTTCTACGTGCCAATCTCTAGCGCCGAGGACACACCATCATCATCAACCAGGTTCTTAATCACAAATCTCATCTCCTTGCAATTACATTATTTGCCATTTGCCTCTCGTTTTCCTCTCTCCCACTTCACCCAATTTGCTGTTTTATTCGCCCTCTTTTTTGTTTTCCTTTTTCTCGTCAGATCTCTTGCCTTGTCGTTATGGCTAGTTCTTCCTCTATTGCGTGTACTCCCGAGAATGAAGTTCTTAATTTTAAGCAAAGGGGAGGGGAGAATCTAAAATATGCCTGGTATAGGATTTGCAATGCTCACAATAGATCTATCCATAAGCAATCTACCGTTCTTCTCCTTCGTAGTTTTTATGTGGGCATCAAGACTTGGTATAGATTCGTCCTTGATACGATTACCAGTGGGAATTTCTTGATGTGTCCATCTTTGGATGCTTTTAATGCTATGTGGAGTTTAGTGGGATCGCCATCTCTTACGATCAATGAAACAACTTTAACCCTCTAACATGTTATGGAGAGGCTAGAGGCTATTGAAAAGAAGATGATTACCAAAGAACATCTTGAAAATTTGGATAACAAAATGCATAATCTTTCTAATAAAATTGGGTCGAAAGAGGGAGATGCCTTAAAATTGTTAAAGGAAAAGGAAACCATAGTTAACGAAAGGTTAGAAGAGAGCCCTTACCGGATTGATAAATTAGAAGAAATTTTTAGTAACTTGGGTTCGGCTTTTTCTTCTGTCAAAACTATTGAAAAAACTCCCATAAAAATTTGCAAGACCACGCAAGTCACTAAGAACAAAGTTGCTACACCTAGTGGCCACAAGGGAGATCTTAAAATGATTAGTATTCATCTCAATTTTGTTGAGATAGTAAAATGCCCTACTTACAAGGATGATTTTTTGGTCCTATTCCTAGAAGTGTTGTCATTGAGAATATGCATGCTAAATTCTTGAACAAATCTAGTTGTGTGATTGAGGATTTGAAAACCAAAGATGACAATACTTGAATTTATGCGTTATGCCTAGCTAGGGGTGTAAAACGATAACGCTTGTTGGGAGGCAACTCAATGAATAAATTTATTTTTGTCTTTTACTTTCTGTTCTTAAGTGTTGACACAATTATGCCTCTGTTATGATTGTGTTTTTATGTTTTATTTAGTGTTTGTGCCAAGTAAAGCCTTTAGGATGATTCATAAGATGTGTAGAAACAATGCTGAATCTGAAACAGAAACTTTGCCTCCAGTGTGCGAATTTTCATTTTTTACTGGAGCGTGATATTGAGCTTAAATTGTAACAAAGTATTGCTATACAAATTCTTTACGTTGTCCTAATTTTTCATAATTTTTAGAGTTACATAAGTATGGTTAGAGTACAGATCATTACAGACTGTTCTGTTTAAGACAGATTCTGTTTTCGTTGCATTGTGTGCTTGTTTTGATGAATCTATGGGTTGTATTGAAGGGTATGAGCCATGGTAAAGTTAAAATAGAGTAGTTATAATGCAATAATAAAATTTGAATGGGTTTGCAACATTACTTAAGGTAGTGATTTGCTTCATTATACTAACGGATCTCACGAAGGTTTTGTTGAGTTTTGTGTGATTGAAGTTTTCAAGTTTTGGGTGAGATCACGATGGATGAAGGAATAAGGCGTGAAAAGAGCCTAAGCTTGGGGATGCTACAGCACCCCCAAGATATATCCAAAGAGGAACAAGAAACTAAGCTTGGGGATGCCCCGAGTAGCATCCCCTCTTTCTTCTAACGACCATCGGTATTTTACTTGGAGCTATATTTTTATTCGTCACTTATCATGAGTTTTGCTTGGAGCATATTGTATCATTTGAGTCTTTGATTGATTTGCTTTTTAGTTTGTCACTTGTATCCTTGCTGGACACACCTATTTGAGAGAGCCAAAATTATGCTATGATTTGTTAGAATTGCTCTATATGCTTCACTTAAACTTTTTGAGCTATGGAATTGCTCTAGTGCTTCACTTATATCTTTTTGAGCACGGTGTGCTTGGAAACTTTTGAAGAAATACTCTCATGCTTCACTTAGATTAATTTGAGGGTTAGTAAATTTTGAATAAATCCTCTCATGCTTCACTTATACTATTTTGAGAGATGAAATCTCTATGCTCATGTTCTTTACTTAAATTTGTTTGAGCTTGTCAAAAAGCAATGGCAATATATGAAACTAGTCCCAAAGTGATAGATATCCAAGGAGGATATAATAAAAACTTTCATGAAGATCATTGGACAAATTAAACATGATTCCTTGCAATAGTTTCGAGACATGATGATAGTGATATGTGAGTCATGTTAGTGAGTAATTATGCTTTAGTAAGAATATTGGTGTTAAGGTTTGTGATTCCCTATGCATGCACGAAAGTCAATAGTTATGCAATGAAATTACATCCTAATTATGGTGCATTATTCGGTGTTAGTTATGCTCAATGCTCGCTTATGTGAATTTTTGTTTCTTGGTTGGTTGCTTCTCAATCTATTTGCTAGCCTCCACTTGTACTAAGTAGAAATACTACTTGTGCATCCAAAATCCTTAAACCCAGTTTTTGCCTTATGAGTCCACCATACCTACCTATATGCGATATTTCCGTGCCGTTCTAAGCAAATTAGTATGTGCCATCTCTAATTTTCAAAATAAATTTCCTTTTTGTGTGCTCGTACCGCTCATGAAACGGTAGGGGGCGTCCAATATTTTTCCATGCTAGATGTGTTATTCTCAAGATGAGTGTTTATTCACTTGTCATTGCACGAGAGTACGGCGGTAATAGGGATGCCCATTCCCGAAATAAATTTGTTTTACTTTATGTTGTCAAATAATAAATTCCTTGAAAAGTGTTGGTATGGAAGGCAACCGTGGATACGGCCAGCCATGGATTGCGAAAAATGGGGGAAAAAGGAATAAACTTTATTTTCTGTTTGGGAACCGCCTATGATATATCTAGCATGGAAAGTATTGTGAACTACTTTGTCGTTTTCGTTGACACGAAAGGCATGCCACTCAAAATATTTTTTTCTCTCAATTTAAACTTTGAGCTGTGGCACCTCTACAAATCCCTACTTCCCTCTGCGAAGGGCCTATCTATTTACTTTATGCAAATTTTATTTTTATTTGAGTCTCCATCTTCTCTTATAAAGCACCAACTAGGGGGCACTATGATCGTACTTGTGCATTGGGTGTAGCTAATATTTGAGGTTATAATTTCAACATATAATTTTGATCATACTCAGATTTCTCTATTAGTCCTCCAAAGTGTTCACGCACCGTTCTAAGATGATTCAATGCCATATTGAAATATTTGTATCTTTTGATCCGTTATTCCAAGTCTATTGATTCTTTTTCGTACATGTTCATATTGACCTCCCATATCCAGTAACATCATTAGTTTAAACCTTTGAACCTTTCAAATTTGAGCGACTCAAATTTGAATTCAAACCTTCATTTGATAATCTCTTGCAATCCGTGGCACCTTTTCAATTGATTCCTTTTGCACCTAAACACTTGTGTTATGTACTTTCTGTTCATAAACACCATGCTCCAATTCAAATACTTTTGACCCTTCCGAATTCAAATTCAATTCATACTTCAATTTGCTATAACTTGTGTTGTAGTGCTCCATTTCAATTAATTCTTTTTGCAAATGAATTCTTATGCCATATGCTATTTGTCAAACAACATTCATGTTGTTCTCCCCATACTTTGGATCGTCTTTCATAGTATCTCCAACCTAAGCTTATACATCAATAGTTCATCGTCTAGTGACTCTTTTGAGTTGATCCCTTCACCTTTCACTTTACAACTCCATGAGAACCTATCCTTTTCTTATTAAACCTTAGTATGTTGTTATTTTCGCTTTGAGACATATTTTGGTCTTGCGTTCTTTTGGTTCTTCCTTTTTGCGTGGTTATTTATTGAATGTTATTTGCTTACGATAGATTTCTCGGAGTGTGACGAGTAGAATTATCAGGATTGTGAGTGCGACTATCTTCATCAAATAATACCAAGCAAGTTCACATTGATCATGTTCCACCTATGGTTTTTATTCCATTAGTTCTACCTTTCCACCATTGCATGCAAAGTAGGTACTTGGAAACTCGGTTCTTGAGTAGTATCATGTGGTAGGCACACCATAAACCGTTGTCACTTTGGCCCGGGATACGTTATTTTATTTTTGCTATGCTTTTAGTAGACGGGGTTTGGTTGAGTGTTTATCACGAGAGTTGTGAGAATTAATTTATGATCAAAACCTCAAGACTTCAAGAATTTTCAAGACCTCACGATGCAATATACCTCTGGGTGGATGTTGGTAGAACGGCACCCTGGAGGACCCAATGGTAGCCTAGGTGATGCTGGAGAAGCGCCAATAATCACGCGGAAAGGTCCACCCAGGTACAAAGAGATGGATGGATACTTCAAGACCTGAGGCTTACCTGCACAGCCACAAGTCATTATGGGCTCTGGCTTGGTTGGATACTTCAAGACCTGACTCTGGACGGGCTGTGCTACGAGATGTAGAAGAACAGTAGGATTGGATGGGCACCGACAGTGGCTCAGAGGAACCCTTTGGAAGACCATGTTTTGATCATCCATTTCTCAAACACCCTGAAGTGCGAGGATTTCAACGGAGGCAATCAAATCTTGTGGGGAATGTGTGCAAAACTCTGCAGAGTACTAAACCTAATCGATTAGCCGTGTCCACGGTTACAGACAACTTGAGTCAAAGAAACTGAAACTATCAGGAACTCTCAACACAAATATTATTTATGATGTGGGTGTTATTGTTAACTTGGGCATGAGAAATGGTTGGTGGAACCTTCTCATTAAACAACCAACATTGTAGTAATAATTTTGCTTTTGCCCCCTCTCTTGTTGTAGGAAAAATTTGCTTTACGCTAAACTTTAACTTACAGCCCCACCTGCCATATATGCATATAGTATAGTTAATTTTTATCTCTCTATTTGTGACTTGCCGGCATATTCAATATGCTGACCTACACGGCTGCAACGTCCCATGTTGCAGATACTTTTCTACGACGAGTAAGAGTACGATTCAGGGTTACGGTCTACACTCAGCCTGCCGTTGGTGTTTATTGGTACTCCACTCCCATTGACTGTTTCCGCTGAGATTTAAGAGGTATATATCAGTTTTACGTTATTTACATGTGATTGCACTTTGATATATACATTGATGTACTGTGTGTGCCAGCATACTGATCCAGGGATGGCACAAAACACACAGAGGCTTGACTCGTTTTGGGTCGGGTCGCTACAGAAATGGTATCAGAGCACATGTTGACTGTAGGACGTGACCCTAGAAACTGGAAAGCCTTAGGAAAGGAATATCTCTAAAACTTTATTTTCAAAAAGATCCTTTACTTCTCATCTTATCTGAGCTTTATCAAATGTCCTCTCTTACCTCAAATAGTTAGACAATACCCTTCCCCTTTGACCACACGAAGGATCAACCGAGACCACTTCGAGAAGGACGAGATATCGAAACAACTGATGGCCACTTCAGAGTAAAGAGTATTTCCCCATGCATTTGAAGAATTGACGCTACACTAGTTGAAGACTTTGAAGACCCAAAGAATTCGAAGACCCTGAAGCATTCCAATATTTATATGACCTTTAGAGGACCAAACCCCTGTTATATACTCACGTTAGGGACGATGATTTGTGAGCTGTCATTTGTGTGTGTTTTCCGACAGCCACCAATAAAACCTATTTTCTTTTAAAAAAACTATATTGTTTGTATTGTGTGTATCTCCCTCTATCTCTCTCTCGTATCTCATCCCAAAAACCATGGACACAATTGATGATGAATGAAGATGGAGTTGCATTCTCTGGATCGATGACTCAGTTGGAGGCTGGACTATGGATTTAGAACATGGATACTCACTTCAAGAACAACGTTATTGAAAGAAAGAAGGAGGTTCAATACGCTCTTCAGTACTTTACAAAAAAGTGTTGCAACCTGGTGGAGGATGCATCAAGCTATACAAGGATGGAATGGAGCAAGAACTTGGGAAGAATTCAAGAAGACTTTGTTAGGATCCCGTCTTATCCGGAAGCAACGTGATAGAAGAAACCTTGTGCATGCAAGATTTGCGGAGAAATAGGACACACCCAGGAAGAACACAAGGATGGATGCCCTCATTGTGAAGAAAATCACCCAACTGAGGAATGCCCAACTGGGCAGGTGACATATTTCTTGTGTGAAGGAACCACTCATTTTCCGGCACAATGTCAACTCTACCCAAAGGTACAAGAAGTCATGAAGCAGCAGAAGGAAGCATTAAAAGAAGCCCTCTGGAAAAGGTTAGAAGAACCCATGATGATGGGATATATACCAGACCCAATTATAAATACCAAGTCATGTTATTCATGTGGAGAAGAAGGACATATCTCTCAAGATTGTCTGAACAAGTATCTGGGAGACTTCCCGACAGAAGAAGTGCAATACAATCCTAAGGAGATAGAAGTGATGATCAACCTGGACAAGAAGAAAGGTCAAGTAAGTGGAGGCATCAGATGTTTGCATTGTAGCTTGGAGAGGCCCCACTGTTTCTGTAAGAATTATGAACCAAGCATCAGGAAGGGAGCCCAACCCAAGAAGAAGAAAAAGACTCCGTGGTTTTCTACGCGGAAGGATCTGAGCCACATCACTTGTCATCGGTGCAACAAGACCGGACACTACTCCTATACCTGCCCGGAGAAGAAGGCTAAGCATGAGTAGTTTGAGTTTTGGATTTTTGAAGTAATAAATGTAATAGGAAGCTTTTTGTTTTTCTTGAGGCTATAAAGTTGGATTAGGTAATGGAAGTCTCAGAGATTGTAATAACTTCATGAATCAATAGAATTTATTATCATGACTTTCTATGTTGAACTGTATGAGTTGTTACCCAATAAACAAAGACCTCTGACCATTTTCAAGGATATGAGAAAATATGGTCTATGCATGCATGAGTATCATTCATATTAAGTGTGATAGTAATCGGTAAGACCACAAGAACCAAGGAAAAAGAATGTACACTTCATGCCAAGGAGTTTGGATGAATGAATAAAGAAGAAGGAAATGCTGGACCATATCAAACTATGTGGATGACAGCATTTGTAATAAAGTACTTTTGAAGTTAGAGTTTTGAGAATAAAATAAGGATGAAATGAAGGAATGATTATGATGAACCAACACCTTATTGGTAAACAGACCAATGGAAAGGAAAATGAAATTCCATAGAGTAGAGTCTGTAACCAGAGTAAGTCCGTGATTGATTACCCCAAGGGTATGGTGGAATGAATTGAAGGCAATGTTGGAATAGGAAATGCTAGTAACCCCAAGGGTGAGTTAAAGATGTACAAGTAATCAAGTGAGCCCACAAGCCACAGACCGCAGGAATGATAAGGATCAAGCGCTACCTTTATGAAGGAAGAAGCTTGGAAGAGCCTATGACAGATCAACAGACGTTTTCTTAGGAGAATACGTAAACCTGAGTGTTGTGAAGAAACGATAGATGGTTTGTTTAGCTTGCAGAATCAATGGATTTATCCGAACTTCATTCGTTGACAAGAGAAATTTCTGCAACGCTTGTGAGGAAGCCAAAGTGTTAGAATACAAGATTCACTAAACCTTATACAAGGTAATGAATTTAGTGCGACATGGCTTGGCCACCATGATGACTTACTCTTATCATTTCTCTTGCAATTCGGAATGGTAAATCTGAGTGACTTACCCATAGTAAAGAGACGACGTTCGTTGAAGCTTTTGTTTTAAGCCTTAGAATGGTATGATGGAAGCCCCTTGTACTTGGCCGCTGTTGCCAAACGTAGGAAATTTTACGGTGAGGATGAAGCCAAGAACCATTTCACTGCAGAATAACCACTAATGGTAGACCACCATGAGATTATCGATAAGTTAATTAAAATGATCACGATACTTGTCAGTTAAGGAGGCCTAGTAACGGAGCACATCAACAAAGGAGCTACTGTGAAGAATGTGAAGAGACACATATTGCCAAGGACCCCAGAGGATTATCATGATATTGAGGGACCAGTAACTCTCATTTTAAGTGTGGTAGCCCCACACTTTCATGGTCAATGGATTTGCGAGAAGACCCCCAAACCCTAACCTTTTCTTTCTAGCCTCTTCGAATCTCGAGGACGAGATTCATTTTAAGGGTGGTAGTTTGTAACATCCCAAAATTCTAAATTTTGGAATGTTATATTAAATAAATAATTAGGATTGTTTGCTTGAATGTTGTATGATTGATTGTGTGAAATTGAGTGGAATTTGAAACTTTGAGAAAATTTAATGAGAGGGAATAAAAGGACTTTCCCAAAAAATTTCCATTCGAACCCCTATTCAATTTCGAGTTTGAATATTTTCAAAACCCTCTGATTAATAAATAAATTGAGAGGAGGAAAATGACGCTCCAAAATCAGAGACAATGTTTTGATTCAAATTTTAAAATAGAAAATACTTGCAATTTATTTTAAATTCAAATTCCTTTTCGTTTTGGAGTTATTGCGAAAAAAATGATTTTTAAAAATTATTTTATTTGGCCTTAAACAAATGTTCACATTGTAGGAAATGTTTTTCTGAAAATTCTGATATATAATATTCTCATATAAAATGTTTCTCTGTTTTGTTTATTCGTTTGTTTCCTCGCTGTTTAAAAAAAACAGAAAACACTATTCACAGCGAACACTGTTCATCCGGATTTAAAAAAAAAGTATGCTGGCTGCAGCAGCCCGCGGCCGGCCGAGGCCTTTTCTAGCCCATGCGGCACCTCTCTCGTCTTTTGTCCTATTTCGTATATGTTTAGTCCCACATTGTCTACCTATTGACCTTTGGACCACTTTTTCACCTATAAATATAGACCCAGAAGTGCACCCAAAAATCATCCACTTCGGGTTGAATCGAATCTTTTCGGTTTGACTAGGTTTATTAAATAAAAATATTTTCTTCTCTCCAGCGGGATTTCTGGAAGTCGTCTTCTCTTTTGATCATATCTTTTTATCATATTTTCTTTTGATCATATCTTTTTATCATATCTTTTTATCATATTTCGAAATTTGTTCAGATTCATATTCAAACTTCTTTTGATCATATCTTTTTATCCGTACCTCCGTTTCCCAAGAATCCAATTGCGTCGGATTCATATCAAAGTAATCTTTCCATTCGTACCATTAGTGTTATCATTTCAACATATAATTTTGATCACGATTTCTCTATTAGTCCTCCAAAGTGTTCACGCACCGTTCTAAGATGATTCAATGCCATATTAAAATATTTGTATCTTTTGATCTGTTATTCCAAGTCTATTGATTCTTTTTCGTACATGTTCATATTGACCTCCCATATCTAGTAACATCATTAGTTTAAACCTTTGAACCTTTCAAATTTGAGCGACTCAAATTTGAATTCAAACCTTCATTTGATCATCTCTTGCAATCCGTGGCACCTTTTCAATTGATTCCTTTTGCACCTAAACACTTGTGTTATGTACTTTCTGTTCATAAACACCATGCTCCAATTCAAATACTTTTGACCCTTCCGAATTCAAATTCAATTCATACTTCAATTTGCTATAACTTGTGTTGTAGTGCTCCATTTCAATTAATTCTTTTTGCAAATGAATTCTTATGCCATATGCTATTTGTCAAACAACATTCATGTTGTTCTCCCCATACTTTGGATCGTCTTTCATAGTATCTCCAACCTAAGCTTATACATCAATAGTTCATCGTCTAGTGACTCTTTTGAGTTGATCCCTTCACCTTTCACTTTACAACTCCATGGGAACCTATCCTTTTCTTATTAAACCTTAGTATGTTGTTATTTTCGCTTTGAGACATATTTTGGTCTTGCGTTCTTTTGGTTCTTCCTTTTTGCGTGGTTATTTATTGAATGTTATTTGCTTACGATAGATTTCTCGGAGTGTGACAAGTAGAATTATCAGGATTGTGAGTGCGACTATCTTCATCAAGTAATACCAGGCAAGTTCACATTGATCATGTTCCACCTATGGTTTTTATTACATTAGTTCTACCTTTCCACCATTGCATGCAAAGTAGGTACTTGGAAACTCGGTTCTTGAGTAGTATCATGTGGTAGGCACACATAAACCCTTGTCACTTTGGCCCGGGAAACGTTATTTATTTTTGCTATGCTTTTAGTAGACGGGGTTTGGTTGAGTGTTTATCACGAGAGTTGTGAGAATTAATTTATGATCAAAACCTCAAGACTTCAAGAATTTTCAAGACCTCACGATGCAATATACCTCTGGGTGGATGTTGGTAGAACGGCACCCTGGAGGACCCAGTGGCAGCCTAGGTGATGCTGGAGAAGCGCCAGTATTCACGCGGAAAGGTCCACCCAGGCACAAAGAGATGGATGGATACTTCAAGACCCGAGGCTTACCTGGACAGCCACAAGTCATTATGGGCTCTGGCTTGGTTGGACATCGTGGTGACTCTGGACGGGCGGTGCTACGAGATGTAGAAGAACGGTAGGATTGGATGGGCACCGACAGTGGCTCAGAGGAACCCTTTGGAAGACCATGTTTTGATCATCCATTTCTCAAACACCCTGAAGTGCGAGGATTTCAACGGAGGCGATCAAATCTTGTGGAGAACGTGTGCAAAACTCTGCAGAGTAGTAAACCTAATCGATTAGCCGTGTCCACGGTTACGGACAACTTGAGCCAAAGGAACTGAAACTATCAGGAACTCTCAACACAAATAATATTTATGATGTGGGTGTTATTGTTAACTTGGGCATGAGAAATGGTTGGTGGAACCTTCTCATTAAACAACCAACAATGTAGTAATAATTTTGCTTTTGCCCCCTCTCTTGTTGTAGGAAAAATTTGCTTTATGCTAAACTTTAACTTACAGCCCCACCTGCCATATATGCATATAGTATAGTTAATTTTTATCTCTATATTTGTGACTTGCTGGCATATTCAATATGCTGACCTACACGGCTGCAACGTCTCATGTTGCAGATACTTTTCTACGACGAGTAAGAGTACGATTCAGGGTTACGGTCTACACTCAGCCTGCCGTTGGTGTATATTGGGACTCCACTCCCGTTGACTGTTTCCGCTAAGATTTAAGAGGTATATATCAGTTTTACGTTATTTACATGTGATTGCACTTTGATATATGCATTGATGTACTGTGTGTGCCAGCATACTGATCCAGGGATGGCACAGAACACATAGAGGCTTGACTCATTTTGGGTCGGGTCGCTACACAAGGAATAAGAAGGAGGGGGGCTCTCTTCCCCTCTCTCCCGATGGCGCCGGAACACCGTCGGGGCAATCATCGTGACGGCGATCTGCTCCAACAACTTCGCCGCCGTCAACATCAACTCTCTCCCCCTCTATGCAGCGGTGTAACACCTCTTTTCCCCGTTGTAATCTCTACTTAAACATGGTGCTCAACTCCATATATTATTTCCCAATGATATTTGGCTATCCTATGATGTTTGAGTAGATCCGTTTTGTCCTATGGGCTAATTGATGATCGTGGTTGGTATGAGTGTATATTTTATTATGGTGCTGTCCTACGGTGCCCTCCTTCTCGCGCAAACATGAGGTATCCCCGCTGTAGGGTGTTGCAATGTGTTCATGATTTGCCTATGGTGGGTGCCGTGAGTGACAGAATACACAGACCCGAGTAGGTGGGTTGTTGCATATGGGAGTAAAGAGGACTTGATACTTAATGCTATGGTTGGGTTTTACCTTAATGATATTTGGTAGTTGTGGATGCTTGCTAGAGTTCCAATCATAAGTGCATATGATCCAAGTACGGAAAGTATGTTAGCTCATGCCTCTCCCTCATATAAAATTGCAAGAACGATTACCGGTCTAGTTATTAATTGCCTAGGGACAAATAACCTTCTTGTTTGACAAAAGCTTTATACTAAACAACTAACTTTTATTATCTTGCAATTTACTCGTAGTTTTATTCCCGCTAAGTACTTCTAGTTTTATTCGTGCAAACTATCATATCACCTACAAAATAGTTTCATACTTGTTCTAGGTAAAGCAAATGTTAAAGTGTGCATAGAGTTGTATCGGTGATCGATAGAACTTGAGGGAATATTTATTCTACCTTTAGCTCCTCGTTGGGTTCAACACTCTTATTTATCGAAAAAAGACTATAAACAATCCCCTACATTTGTGGGTTATCAAGACCTTTTTCTGGCGCCGTTGCCGGGGAGCAATAGCGTGGGGTGAATATTCTCGTGTGTGCTTGTTTGCTTTATCACTAAGTAATTTTTATTTTCTGTTATTAGTTGTTTTATATCTTTACTTATGGATATGGACCACGAAACACCAAAAAATTAGTGGTACTTGCTACTCATGGAGATGGGGAACCTCCTAAAACCCTCGATGCTAGCTATGTGGGACGCGTTAATTACTCCTTTGATAATACTGAGAAATCATCATCAAACTTTATAATGGGAGACACGTTGGATCAACGTGAGTACTTTAGGGATTATCGCTTGTCTCAAAAAGGGAAACACTTATGGGATCAAATTAGAATATTGCAATGGTTTGCTTGGGATGCATGCTTGAGATGTGACTTTACTTGTTGCTCTAAGATAGAGGCTCCACACCTTCCCTTTCAATGTAAATTTAATGATAATGAAACCTTGGCTTCTTATGCTAAAGGTATTTATGATTACTATGATGTGGAACGAATAGAAGAATTTGTTGCTTTTAAAGGTGCTTATGAAGTTGCTTCTTTGCTTGAAAAGTATGATGATGTTCCTTACAAATCTGAAAATTTATCCATAGTTTAATATTGCTATGATAATTATGAATACAATTATGATATTATTGAATTTATTGAAAGAATGACCGCTGCCTTGGAAGAGACTAATATTTTGCAGGAATCTATGGAAGAAGAAATTGTCGAAACTGTGAGCTCATTAGATGAAGAAGATGAGGAGGAGAGCGAAGAACAAAAGGAGGAAGAGCGGATTAGCTACACGTGTCCACCTTCTAATGAGAGTAAATCTTCAACTCATACATTCTTTAATTTCCCTTCGCACATACCGAAGGATGAATGCTATGATGATTGCTATGATCCCTTGGATTCATTTGAAATATCCCTTATTGATGAACTTGATGCTTGCTATACTTGTAGCCATGATGCCAATATGAATTATGCGTATGGAGATGAACTTGCTATAGTTTCTTATGTTAAGAATGAAATTGTTGCTATTGCACCCACACATGATAGTCCTATTATCTTTTTGAATTCTCCCAACTATACTATATCGGAGAAGTTTGCTCTTATTAAGGATTATATTGATGGGTTGCGTTTTGCTACTACACATGATGATTTTGATGAATATAATATGCATGTGCTTGCTGCTCCTACTTGCAATTATTATGAGATAGGAACTACATCTCGACCTCTTTATGTTTCCAATATGATAAAATTGCAAGAAACTGTTTATACTATGCATTGGCCTTTACTTGATGTGCATAAATTGTTCTTTTATGACATGCCGATGCATAGGAAGAGAGTTAGACTCCGCCATTGCATGATATATATTTATTTGTGGTCACTACTAAATTACAAATCATTTTTAATTAAAATTGGCTTTGATATACCTTGGGATCTCGGTGGATCCATTACTTGAGCACTTTATGCCTAGCTTAATGGCTTTAAAGAAAGCGCTGCCAGGGAGACAACCCGGAAGTTTTAGAGAGTCATTTTATTCTGTTGAGTGCTTTTATAAAGTTTAAAAACAAAAAAAATATAGAGGGGAACCTAAAACTTCACAAAAAGAAAGGTGAAAGTGAGAGTGATGATGAGCATCGTTGAAGTGGGGGCTAGGCTTGAATTTTTTTTCATGCCCATGGAAACTTTGTGAATCTTGAATCACAGAAACTTTTCAACAAAAATAATTATCCCCTTGTACAAATCCATTGTATTATAAAAATTGTGCCAAGATTTGCCTTTAGGATGATTAGATTGCTTGTTGGTATGTGTGGTGTAAAAACAGAAACTTTGGCTGTAGTGCGTGAATTTACATTTTTTACTGGCACATCAAAAGTTTCTAAAAATTTTACACAGTATTGATATACAAATTTTTTATTTCTTTATAATTTTTCAGAATTTTTGGAGTTACAGAAGTATGGTCAAAGCTCAGATTACTACAGACTGTCCTGTTTAAGACAGATTCTGTTTTTGATGCATTGTTTTGCTTGTTTTTGATGAAACTATCGATTTTATTGGTGGTATAAGACATGGAGAAGTTATAATACAGCAGGGATAATGAAAATATAAAATATGAATGGGTTTTAAATAGTACTTAAAGTAGAAATTTGCTTTATTATACTAACGGATCTCACCAGTTTTCTGTTAAGTTTTGTGTGGATGAAGTGTTCAAAGATCGAGGAGGTCTCGATATGAGGAGAAGGAGGAGAGGAAAGAGTTCAAGCTTGGGGATGCCCAAGGCACCCCAAGTAAATATTCAAGTAGACTCAAGCGTCTAAGCTTGGGGATGCCCCGGAAGGCATCCCATCTTTCTTCAACAAGTATCGGTATGTTTTTGTTTTCGCTTCGTTCATGTCATATGTGTAAATCTTGGAGCGTCTTTTGTGTTTAGTTTTCACTTTTATTTTATGCACCATGCTGGTATGAGATAGTCCATATTTGATTTATAGAATGCTCATTGCACTTCACTTATATCTTTTGAGTATGGCTTTATAGAATGCTCCATGTGCTTCACTTATATCATTTGAAGTTTGGATTGCCTGTTTCTCTTCACATAGAAAACCGTTGTTTGTAGAATGCTCTTTTTTCTTCACTTATATTTATCAGAGCATGGTCTTTTGTAGAAATAATTAAACTCTCTTGCTTCACTTATATCTATTTAGAGAGTCAACAGGAATTGGTCATTTGCATGGTTAGTCATAAAATCCAACATAAAACTTATGGATCACTGAATATGATATGTTTGATTCCTTGCAATAGTTTTGCGATATAGAGATGATAATATGTGGGAGTGAAGGGGCCGATAGAAGAGATGTCTAGAGGGGGGTGAATAGACTACTTGCAAGAATTAAAACCTAACCTTTTCCCAAGTTAATTGGTGGGTAGTTTTCTCAATTATAACAAGTCTAATGCACCCTACACATGCTAGTCAACAAGTATGGCAGCGGAAAGTAAGACAAGCACATGTAAGAGAGAGTAGAGATAGGAAGATCAAACGCAATTTGGAGACGCAAGGATTTTTCCCGTGGTTCTGATAGGTGGCGCTATCGTACATCCACGTTTATGGAGTCTTCAACCCACGGAGGGTAACGGTCGCGAGAGTCCACGAAGGGCTCCACCCATAAGGGTCCACGAAGTAGCAACCTTGACTATCCCATAACGGCTTCCGTCCATGAAGGACTAGCCTCACTATGGGTAGATCTTCACGAAGTAGGCGATCTCCTTGCCCGTACAAACTTCTTGGTTCAACTCCACAAGACGAAGTAGGAGGCTCCCAAGCAACACCTAACCAATCTAGGAGGCACCACCCTCCAAAAGTTAATAGGCTTGATAATGATGATGAACTCCTTGCTCTTGTGCTTCAAGATGATATATTCCTCAACACTCAATCACTCTCTCACAGATTTGGCTTGGTAGAAGGGATTGATTGGGTGAAAAGCAACTTGGGGAGGCTAGAAATCAAGATCCATATGGTTGGAGTGGATGATCTTGATCTCAACACAGGGTAGGTGGTTCTCTCTCAGAAATTTGGATATGGCAAGTGGAGATATGTTCTGAGTGCTTCTCTTGCGAGTGGGATGTGGTGGAGGGGTATATATAGGCTTCTCCAAAAATCCAACCATTACAACATTATTGCCCAACTCGGTGAAACTGAAGTAAAACTCGGTGGCACCGACTTGTTCAAAATGTGGCAATTTTAGGCTTTTCGGTGGAACCGATATATAAATCTCGGTGGTACCGATATGAGTGGCCGAGGGCAGCTTCCAAACTCGGTGAGACCGATTCACAATTCTCTGAAATTCCGATTTTTGTGAAACAGCTAACAGAAAGTTGGTCACTGAAACTCGGTGGCACCGATACAAAACTTGGTGGTACCGAGAAGGGTTTGTGGCTAGGGTTTCTGTCTAGGCTTTAAACTCGGTTTAGCCGATATGGAAGTTGGTAGCACCGATTTTGAGTGGAAGGGTTTTAGATAGAATATTTGTGGGAGAGCTTGTGGGTGTTTTTGGTGACTAGCACTTGTGCCCGTGGAGCAATTTGTTCACCAACAATACCTTACCCCCTTTTAATAGTATTGGCTTTCCTATGGACTCAAAGTGATTTCTCACAAAGTAAAATGTAGAGTCTTCATGCTTGTAGCTTTGCCAATCCTATTCATTGCATCTTGGGGTCTCCTCACAATCCTTTGCCAACCCATCTTCCTCTATGGACTTTTATCTGAAATACTAGGTAGAAATATTAGTCCAAGAGACAATGTATGTTGTCAGAATTATCAAAACCACTAAGGGAGCATATGTGCTTTCAATCTCCCCCTTTTTGGTAATTGATGAAAACATACAATCAAAGCTTCAAATAAAGATATGCAAAGATATAATGAAGACTTTGAGAGACACATGACTAAAACTTGCTCCCCCTAAATGTGTGCAATCCCTTTAAAGGATAGTTGCTTTGGAATGCATAGACACACATGTAGTAGAAATGGTAAGATGAGTCATGTGTATCTTGGCTATATGCATCAAATATATATGAATGAGTTACATCCTTTTTCAAGACTTCACTCTTGCAAACAATATGTGCAGGAAGAAAGAGATCATCTTGATCAAAGATATGATGCATATACTTACCTTGAGTTCTTGAGCATTCTAATAGCAGAAACATACTTGAGAAAACAATGTTAGGAAACACAAGAGTATTCTACCAATCAAAAAGCAATAGAACTCAACAGTACCAAGATGTGGAGAACATATAGAAGATAGTATTCCTTAAGATTGATATGTCTCCAAGAACATTTAGAACTTTCTCCCCTAAATGTGAAATAGTAGGTCATCCTCTCCCCCTGAATCTTAACATGTAGATATTGGGATTGGATAGGGTGAGACAAGTCTAACATGAGAATAACAGATAAGAGTATCAAATTAGAACAAGATTAGGCATGCTCTCTCTTCTTTGGGAAACAACGAAACTTCTCCCCCTACTTTGGTATTCTCCCCTTGTCTATGTAAGCTATTCCCCACCTTGATTGTATCTCCCCCTTTGCATTGAAGCATGTATCTCCCCCTTAGCATTGAAGCTTTGATATTTCTCCCCCTTTGGCATTAATAACCAAAAAGGTGCATACATAGGGTCAGACACAGGGATCATTGAGTCAGAAGGGATCCTTGAGAACAAGGGTCATAGAATGTAGGGTTCACAGAAAAGAATGAGGATCATAGATAGCATTAAAGACTGAGGGAACATAGAGAATAAATTCTCCCTCTTTCACTGATCTGAGAGCTGGTAAGATTTCTCCTCCTTTGAGTTAAGGATCCTTGAATAAAGTTTCTCCCCCTCCTTTAAAAATTATATATATATCAAAGGAATAACTGAAGAAAAAAAGATTTGCTAATATGAACACAAACCAGAGAAGAAAACAAATCGGTGGCTCCGAGACAAACACATCGGTGCAATCGAATTGTGGTCATGCAACTTATCTGCTAAATCGGTGAAACCGAGTGGTTTGAGTCGGAGACTCCGAGTAGTAAACAGAAACTTGGCAATCTTTTAGAAACTTGCAAATGAGTTTGGAAGGCTTGTAATAGAATGTCAAACAGATCTGCAAAGGAAATACAAAAGACTTTACAAAGAAATATCAACTAGAGAATATTTGAGTGGTTCCAAGAAATCTTGCAAATATAGGATGAACCACACTAGAAGCTTCATCTAGATGATGGTCGGTGACTAGGTCACCTATACTAGAGTATATCGACTTAGGAGCCAAGCAAGAATACTTGATCATAGGTCATACTCATCGTTAAGCTCAAAATGGGGTTACCATTTTTTGATTAAGCATTTTAATGTTTTCATATCACTTGAGTTGCTTTATCTCATGACTTGGAGTAAAGCTTTTTCAGGGATACGAGTACATACCTTTGAGTGATGTTGATGACGTAGCATGTAGAAGAACTTGTTGTGGATGCTCGATGTTGATGAAGATCATCTTGAGTTGGGAGCAATCCTTGTTTGTTTTGGTTCTCTTTTCACCTACATGGGTTAGTCATGCAAGGAAGAACAAGATATATCCATTTGACATGATATCAATTGAGAATTAGCAAATGTGATCACATCAAATATATGTCAAGGATATGGTTGAGTTGTCTTGTTCCTTCCATCAACAAGAAGGGTTGTGGATACTTGGTCATGACAAGATTGCTTATGATTGGAGTTCTTGGCAATCTTGTGGAATGAAGTTCTTCCAAGTACCTACAAAAGATTAGTTGCAATACAAGGGAGCATATATTTCCATGGTATAAGATAGCATGTCAAGTGTATCATGGAAGTATCATGTAAACTCGTGCCATTGCATGCAACCGAGTGAGTCTAGCTGAAGTTTGAAGCATCAAGGATATTCAACTCGCTCCTCAAGTGACAAAACACTTTCTCATCAAGTGGCTTAGCGAAGATATCAGCCAATTGTTTTTCAATACAAACATGCTTGAGATTGATATCTCCTTTGGCAACATGATCATGAATGAAATGATGTCTAACTTGAATATGCTTAGTTCGAGAATGTTGCACGGGATTATGAGCAATTTTGATTGTGCTCTCATTGTCACATAACAATGGTACATGTCTCACATGTATGCCATAGTCCTTAAGAGTTTGAGTCATCCATAGCAATTGAGCACAACATGATCCAGCGGCAATGTATTCCGCTTCGGCAGTAGATAGAGATATCGAGTTTTGTTTCTTGGAGGACCAAGACACAAGAGATCTACCAAGAAATTGACAAGTACCCCAGGTAGATTTTCTATCAACCTTGTCTCCGGCATAGTCCGAGTCAGAATAGCCAACAAGGTTAAAAGAAGATCCCTTGGGATACCATATGCCAAAGTTTGGTGTATGTATCAAGTATCTCACAATTCTTTTCACGGCCTTAAGATGACACTCTTTAGGAGAAACTTGATATCTAGCACACATGCAAACACTAAGCATGATATCGGGACGGGAGGCACATAGATATAACAATGAACCAATCATAGATCGATAAACCTTTTGACCAACCAGTTCATCCTCCTTGATAAGATCAACATGTCCACTAGTAGGCATAGGAGTTTTCATACCTTTACACTCTTGCATGTTGAACTTATTGATCAAGTCCTTGGTATACTTGGTTTGAGAGATGAAAGTTCCTTCTCTCGTTTGCTTGATTTGCAAACCAAGAAAAAAATTCAGCTCACACATCATAGACATCTCATACTTCTCGGACATCAACCTTCCAAATTTCTCACTAAATTGTGGGTTAGTAGATCCAAAGATAATATCATCCACATAAATTTGGCACACAAATAGTTCACCATTAACTCTTTTAGTGAATAAGGTTGCGTCAATTTTTCCAATCTCAAAACCCTTTTCAATGAGAAACTTCGTTAAGCATTTATACCAAGCACGTGGGGCTTGCTTAAGTCCATAAAGAGCTTTACGAAGCTTGTAGACGTGATTAGGTTTCTTAGGGTTCACAAAACCAGGGGGTTGCTTAACATAGACCTCTTCTTCAATCTCACCATTTAAAAATGCACTTTTAATGTCCATTTGATAAAGCGTGATATCATGGTGATTAGCATAAGCAAGAAGAATACGGATAGCTTCAAGTCTAGCAACGGGTGCATAGGTCTCACCATAGTCCATACCTTCGACTTGGGTGTAGCCTTGAGCCACGAGACGCGCCTTGTTGCGTACGACTTGACCGTCTTCATCTTGTTTGTTCCGAAACACCCATTTTGTTCCGATAATGTTTTGCTCGTCCTTGGGCTTATCCACAAGTGTCCACACTTCGTTCCTCTCGAATTTGTGTAGCTCCTCGTGCATAGCGTTCACCCAATCCGGATCCTGAAGAGCTTCTTCTACCTTCAAGGGCTCAATACTAGATATGAATGAATAATGCTCAGAAAAGTTAGCTAGTCGAGTTTTAGAGCGAGTTATCCTCCCGGTTTGTATGTCACCAAAGATTTGATTCAGAGGATGGTTTTTGTCCACTCTTGCTCGAACTCGAGGTAGCTTTTGCTTGTTGGATGGTGGAGCTTCTTCTTCATCATCTTCTTCATCGTTGTTGTCGAAGGTGTTGTTGCCTTGAGGTGGTGGTGAAGGTGGTTGCGGTGGATCATCATGATGAACTTCTTCCTCCTCTTCATCTTGTCGTGTACCGCTTGTGGAATCCTCCATGTTGTGTTGAGGTTCACCTTGACGTGAAGTAGGGGCTTCCACTTGAGTTGACGAAGTACTTTCCTTCACCTCCATAGGACGAATCTTGCCAATGGACAAGTCTTGGATAGCTTCCGAAGGTTCCTTATCTCCTACATCATTTGGCAATTGTTTGCCTTGCGAACCATTAGATTCATCAAACTTCACATCTACCGTCTCTTCAACTTTTCGAGTGAAGTTGTTGTAGACACGGTAAGTGTGAGAATTTGATCCGTAACCGAGTAGGAAACCTTCATGAGATTTAGGAGCAAATTTAGAACGACGATGCTTATCAAGAATGTAACACTTGGAGCCGAATACACGAAAGTACCCAACTTGGGGTTTGTTACCGGTGAGTAGCTCGTATGCCGTTTTACCGAGAAGCTTGTGAAGATAGAGTCGGTTTGTGGCATGGCAATCTGTTTCCATGTATTCCGCCCAAAAGTGTCTTGGCGTCTTGTATTCGTCTAGCATCATTCAGGTTGCTTAAAATTCATGATTTGTGTCCTAAGGGAAATAATTTTCGCGGGCGGAAAATACTTAGTGATAAAAGCATCCTTGCACTTATTCCATGAATCGATACTATTGTGAGGCAAAGAGGAAAACCAAATTTTTGCACGATCCCGCAAGGAAAAAGGAAATAATTTCAACTTCACAATATCATTGTCCACATCTTTTTTTCTTTTGCATATCACACAATTCTACGAATGTGTTTAGATGGGACGCGACATCCTCATTAGGAGAACCGGCAAATTGATCTTTCATGACAAGATTCAACAAAGCGGCATTAATATCACAAGACTCCACACTACTGGCTGGAGGAGCAATAGGAGTACTAATAAAATCATTATTATTAGTATTGGAAAAATCACACAACTTGGTGTTTTCTTGAGTCATCGTGACTACGCAAACAAGATTGCAAGCAAGGAAGAGATCCGGCGAGAAAAAGGCAAACGAAAAAGAGGGCGAATAAAACGGCAAATTGGTGAAGTGGGGGAGAGGAAAACGAGAGGCAAATGGCAAATAATGTAATTGCAAGGAGATGAAATTTGTGATAGGAACCTGGTAGATGATGATGGAGTCTCCTCGGCGCCAGAGATTGGCATGTAGAAGAGACCGCTTCCTCCCCGGCAACGGCGCCATAAATTCCTTTGACATGGCTTGAGACTGCGTCGGTATTTCCCCAAGGAGGAAGGCATGATGCAACACAGCGACGGTAAGTATTTCCCTCAGTTATGAAACCAAGGTTATCGAACCAGTAGGAGGATCACCACCACCCAATAAGCAGCACCTGCACACAAATAACAAATACTTGCAACCCGACGCGAAAGAGAGGTTGTCAATCTCTCTACGGTAAAAAGATATATTAGGTACTGATAGATAGGAGTGATAGATCTCTCAAGAGCACAAAATAAAAAGAGCAAATAAAAAGTGCAGCAATATATCTTTGGATTTTTGGTTTAGTAGATCTGAAAACAAAGAGGCAAAAAGATAGATCGGAAAGCAATATGTTGGAAAAGTAGACCCGGGAGCCGTAGGATTCACTAGTGGCTTCTCTCATGAGTATAGCACACGATGGGTGAACAAATTACTATTGGGCAATTGATAGAAGATCAAATAATCATGACGATATCCAAGGCGATGATCATTATATAGGCATCACGTCCAAAATAAGTAGACCGACTCCTGCCTGCATCTACCACTATTAGTCCACACATCGACCGCTATCCAGCATGCATCTAGTGTATTAAGTTCATGGAAAAACAGTGTAATGCAATAAGAACGATGACATGATGTAGACAAGATCTATTCATGTAGGAACAGACCCCATCTTGTTATCCTTAATGGCAACGATACATGCGTGCCTTGCTGCCCCTTCTGTCACGGGGAAAGGACACCGCAAGATCGAACCCATCACAAAGCACCTCTTCCCATGGGAAGAAAAATCGATCTAGTTGTCCTAACTAAACCAAAGATTCGGAGAAGAAATACGAGGCTATAAGCAATCATGCATATAAGAGATCAAAGAAGACTCAAATAATATTCATGGATAGAAATTGATCATGAACTCAAAATTCATCGGATCCCAACAAACACACCGCAAAAGTTTACATCAAATAGATCTCCAAGAGACCATTGTATTGAGAATCAAAAGAGAGAGAGGAATCCATCTAGCTACTGCCTATGGACCCGTAGGTCTATGGTGGACTACTCAAGCATCATCGGAGATGCACCTATGAAGAGGATGAACCCCTCCGTGATGGTGTTTAGATTGGATCTCGAGGTTCTGGAACTTGCGGCGGCTGGAATTGTGTTTCGTCGACTCCCCTAGGGTTTACCGAATATTTGATAATTTATAGGCATCAGAGGCAGTGGAGGGGGCCCCGTGGAGGGCACAACCCATCAGGGCGCGCCGGGGGCCCCCTGGCGCGCCCTGGTGGGTTGTGCTCTCCACAGCCCACCTTCCTGGCACTTCTTTGGCCCACTGGGTGTCTTCTGGTCCAGAAAAAATCTCCAAAAAGTTTCATCGCGATTGGACTCTGTTTGGTTCTAATATTCTGTGAAGTAAAAAACAAGCAAAAACAGCAACTGGCACTTTGGCACTATGTCAATAGGTTAGTCCCAAAAAATGATATAAAGTTGTTATAAAATGATTGTAAAACATCCAAGAATGATAATATAACAGCATGGAACAAGCAAAAATTATAGATACATTGGAGACATATCAAATACCCATGTAAATCTTGAAAAATCATCAACTATAACTAGACCAAAGGAATTTCCACCGAGGCTCTTGTAAGCGTTGGGACCAAAAAAATCCATATGAAGCAACTCAAGTGGTCTCCTAGTAGTCATGATATTTTTTACGGGATGACTTCCACCTACTTGATTTCCGGAAATCAAGTAGGTGGAAGTCATCCCGTAAAAAATATCATGACTACTAGGAGACCACTTGAGTTGCTTCATATGGATTTTTTTGGTCCCAACGCTTACAAGAGCCTCGGTGGAAATTCCTTTGGTCTAGTTATAGTTGATGATTTTTCAAGATTTACATGGGTATTTGATATGTCTCCAATGTATCTATAATTTTTGCTTGTTCCATGCTGTTATATTATCATTCTTGGATGTTTTACAATCATTTTATAACAACTTTATATCATTTTTTGGGACTAACCTATTGACATAGTGCCAAAGTGCCAGTTGCTGTTTTTGCTTGTTTTTTACTTCACAGAATATTAGAACCAAACAGAGTCCAATCGCGATGAAACTTTTTGGAGATTTTTTCTGGACCAGAAGACACCCAGTGGGCCAAAGAAGTGCCAGGAAGGTGGGCTGTGGAGAGCACAACCCACCAGGGCGCGCCAGGGGGCCCCCGGCGCGCCCTGATGGGTTGTGCCCTCCACGGGGCCCCCTCCACCGCCTCTGATGCCTATAAATTATCAAATATTCGGTAAACCCTAGGGGAGTCGACGAAACACAATTCCAGCCGCCGCAAGTTCCAGAACCTCGAGATCCAATCTAAACACCATCACGGAGGGGTTCATCCTCTTCATAGGTGCATCTCCGATGATGCTTGAGTAGTCCACCATAGACCTACGGGTCCATAGGCAGTAGCTAGATGGATTCCTCTCTCTCTTTTGATTCTCAATACAATGGTCTCTTGGAGATCTATTTGATGTAAACTTTTGCGGTGTGTTTGTTGGGATCCGATGAATTTTGAGTTCATGATCAATTTCTATCCATGAATATTATTTGAGTCTTCTTTGATCTCTTATATGCATGATTGCTTATAGCCTCGTATTTCTTCTCCAAATCTTTGGTTTAGTTAGGACAACTAGATCGATTTTTCTTCCCATGGGAAGAGGTGCTTTGTGATGGGTTTGATCTTGCGGTGTCCTTTCCCCGTGACAGAAGGGGCAGCAAGGCACGCATGTATCGTTGCCATTAAGGATAACAAGATGGGGTCTGTTCCTACATGAATAGATCTTGTCTACATCATGTCATCGTTCTTATTGCATTACACTGTTTTTCCATGAACTTAATACACTAGATGCATGCTGGATAGCGGTCGATGTGTGGACTAATAGTGGTAGATGCAGGCAGGAGTCGGTCTACTTATTTTGGACGTGATGCCTATATAATGATCATCGCCTTGGATATCGTCATGATTATTTGATCTTCTATCAATTGCCCAATAGTAATTTGTTCACCCATCGTGTGCTATACTCATGAGAGAAGCCACTAGTGAATCCTACGGCTCCCGGGTCTACTTTTCCAACATATTGCTTTCCGATCTATCTTTTTGCCTCTTTGTTTTCAGATCTACTAAACCAAAAATCCAAAGATATATTGCTGCACTTTTTATTTGCTCTTTTTATTTTGTGCTCTTGAGAGATCTATCGCTCCTATCTATCAGTACCTAATATATCTTTTTACCGTAGAGAGATTGACAACCTCTCTTTCGCGTCGGGTTGCAAGTATTTGTTATTTGTGTGCAGGTGCTGCTTATTGGGTGGTGGTGATCCTCCTACTGGTTCGATAACCTTGGTTTCATAACTGAGGGAAATACTTACCGTCGCTGTGTTGCATCATGCCTTCCTCCTTGGGGAAATACCGACGCAGTCTCAAGCCATGTCAAAGGAATTTATGGCGCCGTTGCCGGGGAGGAAGCGGTCTCTTCTACATGCCAATCTCTGGCGCCGAGGAGACTCCATCATCATCTACCAGGTTCCTATCACAAATTTCATCTCCTTGCAATTACATTATTTGCCATTTGCCTCTCGTTTTCCTCTCCCCCACTTCACCAATTTGCCGTTTTATTCGCCCCTTCTTCGTTTGCCTTCTTCTCGTCAGATCTCTTGTTTGCTTGTCACCATGAGTGATTTTGGTATGGCAGAAACGGATGATGGAAGGACTCCTAAAATTGGACGTTCTACTAATCTTGATTCTAAAACTTTTGTTTTGGGGCAAGGGAACGTTATAGGAAAAGAAGTTATCCAAGAGTTTTTCAATTGCGTTGTTAATTTGACTCTCGATGATACTCCTATATTGAAAAGAACTAAATCTTATGTGGAAGCTATCTCGACGCCAGTTTTAAAACTTGAAAATAGATTTATTCGTACCCATCCTACCTTGGAAAGATTGTTTTATGAGCTACCCGTCTTAAAGAATCCCAAAGCTAAGTAGTTAGCTACCCTTGTTCTTATGAATGAATGTGATCACATAGTACGGGAAGCTAGGGAGATCTTTGACTTTTATGGTATGAGCCGTGAAAAACCGGTAATAGGAGAAATCCTTTACAATAGTGATTACATGATGAGATATTTAGTTGGAAACCATCAAATTTTTGATGAGAATCTCAAAAGGAAGTCCCCGTTTTAGATATGATCCAACAAGTTTTCAATGACGTGAACCAACAATATTCTTGGATCGTAGCCGGTAATCAAAGGGGGTATGTAGAGGGACAACTTGATATGATAAGGTTTCTATGGATGATGTGTTTCAAGTTTTATTTGCAAAATCTCTTGACAAAATCTCCTCATCCAAAACCAAGGATGACAATACTTGAATCTATCCATTATGCCTAGCTAGGGGCGTAAAACTATAGCGCTTGTTGGGAGGCAACCCAATGAATAAATTTATTTTTGCTTTTTCCTTGTTACAAATAAAGAAGAAACTAATAAATTTAGGTAAGAAACAAGATAAAATAAACCATATTTGATACCGGAATATTCAGTTTGGTAACCTCTAATAATACTAAAAAAAATAGTGGGTTCCATCGTTTCTATGGTTCCCTTTTAAACGGTGAGGCCCTCTCTATACACCGGAGCCCTTTCTTTCATCAAAAGGTATTGCGAACTTGTATAGTTCACATTCTTTGGCTCTACCTATCCATTATAGAGTAAATAGCTCTTTTCACAATAAGAGTTATCCATACAGTTTTTTTGTGTTTAAAGAATTATGCCTCTGTTATGATTGTGTTTTTATGGTTTATTTAGTGTTTGTGCCAAGTAAAGCCTTTAGGATGATTCATAAGATGAGTAGAAGTGATGCTGAATCTGAAACAGAAACCTTGCGTCCAGTATATGAATTTTCATTTTTTTTTTCTGGAACGTGATCTTGAGCTGAAATTTTAACACAGTGTTTCTATACAAATTCCTTACGTTGTCCTAATTTTTCAGAATTTTCTGAGTTACAGAAGTATGGGTAGAGTACAGATTACTACAGACTGTTCCTTTAAGACAGATTCTGTTTTCGTTGCATTGTGTGCTTGTTTTGATGAATCTATGGGTTATATTGAAGGGTATGAGCCATGGTAAAGTTAAAATACAGAAGGTATAATGCAATAATAAAATATGAATGGGTTTGCAACAGTACCTAAAGTAGTGATTTGCTTTATTATACTAACGGATCTCACGAAGATTTTGTTGAGTTTTGTGTGATTGAAGTTTTCAAGTTTTGGGTGAGATCACGATGGATGAAGGAATAAGGAGTGATAAAAGCCTAATCTTGGGGATGCTACCGTACCCCCAAGATATATCCAAAGAGAAACAAGCAACTAAGCTTGGGAATGCCCCCGAGTGGCATCCCCTCTTTCTTCTAACGACCATCGGTATTTTACTTGGAGCTATATTTTTATTCGCCACATATCATGAGTTTTGCTTGGAGCGTCTTGTATCTTTGCTTGATTTGTTTATTAGTTTTTCCTTTGTATCCTTGCTGGACACACCTATTTGATAAAGCCAAAATCATGCTATGATTTGTTAGAATTGCTCTATGTGCTTCACTTAAACTTTTTGAGCTATAGAATTGCTCTAGTGCTTCACTTTATATCTTTTTGAGCACGGTGTGCTTGGAAATTTTTGTAGAAATACTCTCATGCTTCACTTAGATTAATTTGAGAGTTAGTAAATTTTGAAGAAATCCTCTAATGCTTCACTTATACCTTTTTGAGAGATGAAATCTTTATGCTCATGTGCTTCACTTAAATTTGTTTGAGCTTGCCAAAAAGAAATGGTAATATATGAAACTAGTCCCAAAGTAATAGATATCCAAGGAGGATATAATAAAAACTTTCATGAAGATCATTGGACAAATTAAACTTGATTCCTTGTAATAGTTTTGAAACATGATGATAGTATTATGTGAGTCATGCTAGTGAGTAATTATGCTTAGTAGAAATATTGGTGTTAAGGTTTGTGATTCCCTATGCATGCACGAAAGTCAATAGTTATGCAATGAAGTTACATCCTACTTGTGGTGCATTATTCGGTGTTAGTTATGTTCAATGCTCACTTATGTGAATTTTCGTTTCTTGGTTTGGTTGTCTCCCAATCTATTTGCTAGCCTCCATTTGTACTAAGTAGAAATACTACTTGTGCATCCTAAATCCTTAAACCAAGTTTTGCCTATTGAGTCCACCATACCTACCTATATGTGGTAATTCCATGCCGTTCCAAGCAAATTTGTATGTGCCATCTCTAAATTTGCAAAATAAATTTTTTCTTTTGTGTGCCCGTACCGCTCATGAAACGATGGGGAGTGTCCAATATTTTCCATGCTAGATGTGTTATTCTCAAGATGAGTGTTTATTCACTTGTCATTGCACGAGAGTGCGGCGGTAATAGGGATGTCCATTCCCGAAATGAAAAATAAAAAAATATTTACTTTGTGTTGTCAAATAATAAATTCCTTGGAAAGTGTTGGTATGGAAGGCAACCGTGGATACGGCCCGCCATGGAAAGTGAAAGTTTGGTGGAAAAAGGAATAAACTTTATTTTCTGTTTGGGAACCGCCTATGATATATCTAGCATGGAAAGTATTGTGAGCTACTTTGTCGTTTTCGTTGGCAGGAAAAGCATGCCACCCAAAATATATTTTCTCTCTCAATTAAAAAACTTGAGCTTTGGCACCTCTACAAATCCTTACTTCCCTCTTCGAAGGGCCTATCTATTTACTTTATGCAATTTTTATTTTTGCTTTGAGTCTCCATCTTCTCTTATAAGCACCAACTAGGGGGCACTATGATCGTACTTGAGCATTGGGCATAGCTAATATTTGAGTGTGTTTCATGAATGGATCAATGGTTGCGCATGATGGGCTAGGGATAACTTTCTTTAGTGTTGATATTTTGAAAGACATGGTTGCTTGTTGACATGCTTGAGTATTGAAGTCATTATGTTAAAACTAGACTATTGCTTTGAATCATTATAACTCCAAATGTCCATGCTATACAAAAGAAAAGAATGTGATGAACATGTTAGGCAGCATTCCACATCAAAAATTCTGTTTTTATAATTTACCTACTCGAGGACGAGTAGGAATTAAGCTTGGGGATGCTGATACGTCTCCAACATATCTATAATTTTTGCTTGTTCCATGCTGTTATATAATCATTCTTGGATGTTTTACAATCATTTTATAGCAACTTTATATCATTTTTTGGGACTAACCTATTGACATAGTGCCAAAGTGCCAGTTGTTGTTTTTGCTTGTTTTTTACTTCATAGAAAATCAATACCAAATGGAGTCCAATCACGACGATACTTTTTGGAGAGTTTTTCTGGACTAGAAGACACCCAATGGGACAAAGAACTGCCAGAGAGGTGGGCCGTGGAGACCACAACCCACCAGGGCGCGCCAGGGGGGGCCCGGCGCGCCCTGATGGGTTGTGCCCTCCTCAGCCCTCTTCCGCACCGCCTCTGATGCCTATAAATTCCCAAATATTCCAAAAACCCTAGGGGAGTGGACAAAACACAATTCCAGCCGCCGCAAGTTCCAGAACCTCGAGATCCAATCTAAACACCATCACAGAGGGGTTCATCTTCCTCATAGGTGCCTCTCCGATGATGCGTGGGTAGTCCACCATAGACCTACGGGTCCGTAGGCAGTAGCTAGATGGCTTCTTCTCTCTCTCTTATGATTCTCAATAGAATGGTCTCTTGGAGATCTATTTGATGTAAACTTTTGCGGTGTTTTTGTTGGGATCCGATGAATTTTGAGTTCATGATCAGTTTCTATCCATGAATATTATTTGAGTCTTCTTTGATCTCTTATATGCATGATTACTTATAGCCTCGTATTTCTTCTCCGAATCTTTGGTTTAGTTAGGCCGACTAGATCGATTTTCTTGCCATGGGAAGAGGTGCTTTGTGACGGGTTCGATCTTGCGGTGTTCTTTCCCTGTGACAAAAGGGGCAGCAAGACACTCATGTATCGTTTCTATTAAGGATAACAAGATGGGGTCTATTCCTACATGAATAGATCTTGTCTACATCATGTCATCATTCTTATTGCATTACTCTATTTTTCCATGAACTTAATACACTAGATGCATGCTGGATAGCGGTCGATGTGTGGAGTAATAGAGGTAGATGCAGGCAGGACTCGGTCTATCAATCATGGAAGTGATGCCTATATAATGATCATCGCCTTGGATATCGTCATGACTATTCGATTTTCTATCAATTGCCCAACAGTAATTTGTTCACCCACCGTGCGCTATACTCATGAGAGAAGCCACTAGTGAAACCTACGGCTTCCGGGTCTACCTTTCCATCATATTGCTTTCCGATCTACGTTTTTGCAATCTTTGTTTTCAGATCTACAAAACCAAAAACCCAAAAACATATTGCTGCATATTTACTCTTTTCATTTGTGTTCTTAAGAGATCTATCTCTCTTATCTATCACTACCTAATCTATCTTATTACTGTAGAGAGATTGACAACCTCTCTTTCGCGTCGGGTTGCAAGTATTTGTTGTTTGTGTGCAGGTGCTGCTTATTGGGTGGTGGTGATCCTCCTACTGGTTCGATAACCTTGGTTTCATAACTGAGGGAAATACTTACCGTCACTATGCTGCATCATCCCTTCCTCTTTGGGGAAATACCGACGTAGTTTCAAGCCACGTCATACGTCTCCAACGTATCGATAATTTATGAAGTATTCATGCCATATTAATCTATGTTTACAATACTTTTATATGGTTTTGATGCACTTTATATGATTATTTAGAACTAACCCGGACTGACGCTGTTTTCAGCAGAATTACCGTGGTGTTGTTTTTGTGCAGAAAATGAAAGTTCTCGGAATCGCCCGAAACTTTTTGGTGATTGTTTCTGGACCAAATAAGCAATATTGGAGCGAAGAACCACCGGAGAAGAGCCACGAGGTGGGCACAACCCACCAGGGCGCGCCAGAGGGCCCAGGCACGCCCTGGTGTATCGTGCCCTCCTCGTGGCCCATCCTGGCGTGAAACCGACGCCCAAAAATCCTATAAATATAGAAACCATCAGAAATAACCCTAGACTCTCCGCTCCGCCACCGCAACTCTCTGTATTGACGAAAAACCAATCTGGATGCGTTCAAGTACCCTACCGGAGAGGGTAATCCATCTCCGGTGGCCATCTTCATCATCCCGGCGGAGGCCATGACGAGGAGGGAGTAGTCCACCCTCGGGGCTGAGGGTATGTACCAGTAGCTATGTGTTCAATCTCTCTCTCTCTCTCGTATTCTTGAGATGTCACGATCTTGATGTATCACGGGCTTTGTTAATATAGTCGGATCATATGATGTTATTCCCTTGCTATCATGTTGTGATGAATTGAATCTTTCCCTTTGAGATATCGTTATGTTGGATTGAATATTGGATTTGAGAACACTTGATATATGTCTTGCATATGGATACCCATGGTGAGAATGGGGTGTTCTATTGATTCACTTGATATATGTTTTGGTACTCAACTTGCGGATTCCCGAGGTGACATTGGGGTAATCTATGCATAGGAGTTGATGCACGTTCTTGTCCTACGTTCTCCGATAGAAATCTTGGGGCACTCTTTGAGGTTCTTTTTGTTGGATTGAGTATTATGAATCTGAAATTGTTTGATGTGTATCGTATAATTAACTCATGGATACTTGTGGTGACATTGGAGTATCTAGGTGACATTAGAGTTGGTTGATGCGTATCATATGGTGTTATTTTAGTACAAACTCTAGATACATTGATCGGAAAGGATAACCTGGTGTTATTTTAGTACGAACTCTTGGATAGATCGATCGGAAAGGATAACTTTAAGGTGGTTTCGTACCCTACAAACAATTTCTTCTTATGTTCTCCGCTAGATAAGAACTTTGGAGTGATTCTTCGTTGCATGTTGAGGGATGGTTATGTGATCCAATTATATTAGCATTGTTGAGAGATTGCACTAGCGAAAGTATGGACCCTAGGCCTTGTTTTCAAGCATTGCAATACCGTTTGTGCTCACTTTTGTCACTTGATACCTTGCTGTTTTTATATTTTCAGATTACAAAAACCTATATCTATCATCCATATTGCACTTGTATCACCATCTCTTCGCCGAACTAGTGCACCTATACAATTTTCCATTGTATTGGGTGTGTTGGGGACACAAGAGATTTCTTGTATTTGATTGCAGGGTTGTTTGAGAGACACCATCTTAATCCTACACCTCCCATGGATTGATAAACCTTAGGTCATCCACTTGAGGGAAAATTGCTACTGTCCTACAAAACGCTGTGCTTGGAGGCCCAACACGAGTCTACAAGAATAAAGTTGCATAGTAGACATCATGCATCCACTGTCGAGAATCAATTCCTTTCCTCCAGCCATGTAATCTTTAAAGTTTGCCATGAGACTTAGATTCTTCATAATCTTCTCATACTCGATGTCGAACAACTCATCTTCTTCATAGTAGCCATGTTCCACATTGTCATCATCAAGTGGGAAATTCTCGTCATAAGAAACAAGAGATTTGTTAGGGTTGTGATCATGACAATGTTCAAGATTATGAATGCGAATGGCTTCAACAACGATGTTGTTGATAGTTATGACATCTCCTTTAGCACGCATGAGGTCTCTAAGCTCAAATAGATAGTCGTCAAACTTAGGATCACTAGGCATCATTTTGTGAAAGACAATAGTTTTATGAAGAATTTCATCAAGATTACTTAATGAATAATTTGGATATCGTTTCTCCAAATCACTCCACAAAGTATAGGCACATTCAAAATTCTTCATTTGATTAAGCACAATTCTAGGCAATCCTCTAATAATAAGATTAACAGTTCTAAGATTGCATAGCATATCAATTTCCTCTTCGTGTGTGGGATGTAAAGGATCAATGGGAGGTACATAGGGGTTCTGAACATACTTGCTCAAATGAAATTCATTGAATAGTTCAAGCATCTTATATTTCCATTGACTATAGTACTCCCATCGAGAACGGGCACTCTACAACTAAGACTCCCAAAACTAGACACATCCATCTTCCTCCACGGTGATGAAACTGAAGCTATGGAGACCAAAGCTTTCATACCAATTGAAGGGATCGATAGAAGAGACGTCTAGAGGGGGTGAATAGACTACTTGCAAGAATTAAAACCTAACCGTTTCCCAAGTTAATTGGTGGGAAGTTTTAGCAATTATAACAAGTCTAATGCACCCTACACATGCTAGTCAACAAGTATGGCAGCGGAAAGTTAGACAAGCACATGTAAGAGAGAGTAGAGATAGGAAGATCAAACGCAATTTGGAGACTCAAGGATTTTTCCCGTGGTTCCGATAGGTGGCGCTATCGTACATCCACGTTTATGGAGTCTTCAACCCACGGAGGGTAACGGTCGCGAGGGTCCACGGAGGGCTCCACCCATAAGGGTCCACGAAGTAGCAGCCTTGACTATTCCATAACGGCTTCCGTCCACGAAGGACTAGCCTCACTATGGGTAGATCTTCACGAAGTAGGCGATCTCCTTGCCTGTACAAACTTCTTGGTTCAACTCCACAACACGAAGTTGGAGGCTCCCAAGCAACACCTAACCAATCTAGGAGGCACCACCCTCCAAAAGGTAATAGGCTTGATAATGATGATGAACTCCTTGCTCTTGTGCTTCAAGATGATAGACTCCTCAACACTCAATCACTCTCTCACAGATTTGGCTTGGTAGAAGGGATTGATTGGATGGAAAGCAACTTGGGGAGGCTAGAAATCAAGATCCATATGGTTGGAGTGGATGATCTTGATCTCAACACAGGGTAGGTGGTTCTCTCTCAGAAATTTGGATATGGCAAGTGGAGATATGTTCTGAGTGCTTCTCTTGCGAGTGGGATGTGGTGGAGGGGTATATATAGGCTTCTCCAAAAATCCAACCGTTACAACATTATTGCCCAACTCGGTGAAACCGAAGTAAAACTCGGTGGCACCGACTTGTTCAAAATGGGGCAACTTTAGGCTTTTCGGTGGAACCGATATATAAATCTCGGTGGTACCGATATGAGTGGCCGAGGGCAATTTCCAAACTCGGTGAGACCGATTCACAATTCTCGGAAATTCCGATTTTTGTGAAACAGCTAACAGAAAGTTGGTCACTGAAACTCGGTGGCACCGATACAAAACTTGGTGGTACTGAGAAGGGTTTGTGGCTAGGGTTTCTGGCTAGGGTTTAAACTCGGTGTAGCCGATATGGAAGTTGGTAGCACCGATTTTGAGTGGAAGGGTTTTAGATAGAATCTTTGTGGGAGAGCTTGTGGGTGTTTTTGGTGACTAGCACTTGTGCACGCGGAGCAATTTGTTCACCAACAATACCTTACCCCCTTTTAATAGTATTGGCTTTCCTATGGAGTCAAAGTGATTTATCACAAAGTAAAATGTAGAGTCTTCATGCTTGTAGCTTTGCCAATCCTATTCCTTGCATCTTGGGGTCTCCTCACAATCATTTGCCAACCCATCTTCCTCTATGGACTTTTATCTGAAATACACTAGGTAGAAATATTAGTCCAAGAGACAATGTATGTTGTCATGAATTATCAAAACCACCAAGGGAGCATATGTGCTTTCAGGGAGGTACTAGTGGATGATCGTGTTTAGTAAGATATTGGTGTTAAGGTTTGTGATTCCCGAAACATGCACGTATAGTCTCCCGTTATGCCAGGAAGTTGGAGCACAGTTTATCCTTGATTGTCTATCTTTGTGTGAAGGTCGGGGGCGCGCGATGGTTAACTCCTACCAACCTTCCCCCTAGGAGCATGCGTAGTAATACTTTTCTTCGAGGGCTAATAAACTTTTGCAATAAATATGTGAGTTCTTTATGACTAATGTGAGTCCATGGATTATAAGCACTCTTACCTTTCCACAATTTGCTAGCCTCTACGGTACCGTGCATTGCCCTTTCTCACCTCGAGAGTCGGTGCAAACTTCGTCGGTGCATCCAAACCCCATGATATGATACGCTCTATCACACATAAGCCTTATTATATCTTCCTCAAAACAGTCACCATACCTACCTATTATGGCATTTCCATAGCCATTCCGAGATATATTGCCATGCAACTTCCACCGCTTCCGTTTTGATGACTTGAGCATTCATTGTCATATTGCTTTACATGATCGTAAGATAGCTAGCATGATGTTTCCATGGCTTGTCCATTTTTTGATATCTTTGCTACGCTAGATCATTGCACATCCTGGTACACTACCAGAGGCATTCATATAGAGTCATACTTTGTTCTACTATCAAGTTGTAAGTAAATAGAAGTGTGATGATCATCATTATTCATTATTAGAGCGTGTCCCAGTGAGGAAAGGATGATGGAAACTATGATTCCCCCACAAGTCGGGATGAGGTTCCGGACATATATAAAAAAGAGAAGAAGAAGAAAAAAGAAAAAAAGAAAAAAAAAGAGAGACAAAGAGAGAAGGGGCATGCTAATTCCACACTTGTGCTTCAAAGTAGCACCATGTTTTTCATATAGAGAGTCTCCTATGTTGTCACTTTCATATACTAGTGGGAATTTCTCATTATAGAGTTAGATGCACACCCACTTAGTTTCAGTTTGAGCTTTCATACACTTATAGCTCTTAGTGCATCCGTTGCATGGCAATCCCTACTCCTCGCATTGATATCAATTGATGGGCATCTCCATAGCCCGTTGATTAGCCGCTTCGATGTGAGACTATCTTTCCTTTTGTCTTCTCTATATTAATGTCTACCACCGCATTCTATTCCACCCATAGTGCTATATCCATGGCTTGCGCTCATGTATTGCGTGAGAGTTGAAAATGCTGAAGCGCGTTAAAAAGAATGAACCAATTGCTTGGCTGACACCGGGGTAGTACATGATTTATATTTTGTGTTAAGAAGACAAAGCATGACAAGGCTATATGATTTTGTAGGGATAGCGTTCTTTAGCCTTGATATTTTGAAAGACATGATTGTTTGTTGGGATGCCTGAGTATTAATGTCTTTATGTCAAATTATAGACTATTGCTTTGAATCACTCATGTCTTAATATTCATGCCATGATTAGATATATGATCAAGATTATGCTACGTAGCATTCCACATCAAAAATTATCTTTTTTATCATTTACCTACTCAAGGACGAGCAGGAATTAAGCTTGGGGATGCTGATACGTCTCCATCGTATCTATAATTTTTGATTGTTTCATGCCAATATTATACAACTTTCACATATTTTTGGCAACATTTTATATGATTTATTGGACTAACATATTGATCCAATGCCCAGTGCCAGTTCCTGTTTTTTGTGTGTTTTTTGTTTCGCGGAAATTCCATATCAAACAAAGTCCAAACGCGATAAAAATTTATGGGGAATTATTTTGGAATATTTGTGAATTTTGGGAGGTGGAATCAACGCAAAAGGAGGTCCACAGCCACCACAACCCACCAGGGCGCGACCTAGGGCCCAGGCGTGGGGTGGTGGGTTGTGCTCACCTCGTAAGTCGGTTGGAGTTCTCCTTCGGGCGCAAGGAAGCTTATATCCGGAAACAAATCGTGTTAAAATCTTAGCACACTCGGTGTTACGGATCTCCGGGAATATAAGAAACGGTTTTCGGCCAGAAAACAGGAACACGAAACAGAAGATAATAGAGAGGGAGATCCAATCTCGGAGGGGCTCCTGCCCCTCCGCCGCCATGGCGGCCATGGACCAGAGGGGGAACTCTCCTCCCATCTAGGGGGGAGGCCAAGGAAGAAGAAGAAGGAGGGGGGCTCTCTCCCCCTCTCTCCCGGTGGCGCCGGAACGCCGCCGGGGCAATCATCATGACGGCGATCTACTCCAACAACTTCGTCGCCGTCAACACCAACTCTCTCCCCCTCTATGCAGCGGTGTAACACCTCTTTTCCCCGCTGTAATCTCTACTTAAACATGGTGCTCAACTCCATATATTATTTCCCAATGATATTTGGCTATCCTATGATGTTTGAGTAGATCCGTTTTGTCCTATGGGCTAATTGATGATCATGGTTGGTATGAGTGTATATTTTATTATGGTGCTGTCCTACGGTGTCCTCCGTCTCGCGCAAACGTGAGGGATCCCCGCTGTAGGGTGTTGCAATGTGTTCGTGATTTGCCTATGGTGGGTGGCGTGAGTGACAGAATACACAGACCCGAGTAGGTGGGTGGTTGCATATGGGAGTAAAGAGGACTTGATACTTAATGCTATGGTTGAGTTTTACCTTAATGATCTTTGGTAGTTGTAGATGCTTGCTAGAGTTCCAATCATAAGTGCATATGATCCGAGTACGGAAAGTATGTTAGCTCATGCCTCTCCCTCATATAAAATTAAAAGAATGATTACCGGTCTAGTTATCAATTGCCTAGGGACAAATAACCTTCTTGTTTGACAAAAGCTTTCTACTAAACAACTAACTTTTATTATCTTGCAATTTACTCGTAGTTTTATTCCCGCTAAGTACTTCTAGTTTTATTCGTGCAAACTATGCTATCACCTACAAAATAGTTTCATACTTCTTCTAGGTAAAGCAAACGTTAAAGTGTGCGTAGAGTTGTATCGGTGGTCGATAGAACTTGACGGAATATTTGTTCTACCTTTAGCTCCTCATTGGGTTCAACACTCTTATTTATCGAAAAAGGCTACAAACGATCCCCTACACTTGTGGGTTATCATGTCCTCTCCCAGTGATAGAAGGGGCAGCGAGGCACGCATGTATCGTTGCTATTAAGGATAACAAGATGGGGTCTATTCCTACATGAATAGATCGTGTCTACATCATGTCACCGTTCTTATTGCATTACTCCATTTTTCTATGAACTTAATACACTAGATGCATGCTGGATAGCGGTCGATGTGTGGAGTAATAGTAGTAGATGCAGAATCATTTCGGTCTACTAATCTTGGATGTGATGCCTATATAATGATCATCGCCTTGGATATCGTCATGATTATTTGATCTTTTATCAATTTCCCAATAGTAATTTGTTCACCCACTATGTGCTATACTCATGAGAGAAGCCACTAGTGAAACCTATGGCCCCCAGCTCTACTTTTCCAACATATTGCTTTCCGATCTATCTTTTTGCCGCTTTTGTTTTCAGATCTATTATTCCAAAAACCCAAAAATACCTTGCTGCACTTTTTATTTGCCCTTTTTATTTTGTGTTCTTGAGAGATCTATCTATCCAATCTATCATATCCTAATCTATCTTTTTACCATAGAGAGATTGACAACCTCTCTTTCGCGTCGGGTTGCAAGTATTTGTTCTTTGTGTGCAGGTGCTGTTTACGTAGTGGTGGTGATCCTCCTACTGGTTCGATACCTTGGTTTCATAACTGAGGGAAATACTTACCGTTGCTGTGCTGCATCATCCCTTCCTCTTTGGGGAAATACCGACGCAGTTTCAAGCCACGTCAGACACCACGGGGCAGGCCCTCCCCACCGACCATCGGCGCCTCGGACGCATCTTTCTGAGCATCTCCCACGGGGGCATTCTTCTTGAAGAGATCACGGACCTCCGGCTCCATACCTTCCCACTCAGAGTGTGTGAAGAGTGCATCAGTACCACCACTCGGATTCTGACCACCAGCAGAGCCATCATCAGGCTTATCAGGATTCGAAGCACCAGGAGGAGGAGGGGGCGGGGTGCATGAAGAGCCTCCGCCCCCTCGACCCGAACCCGTAGACGGATACCATCAGAGGAGGGAAACACATCCACCACACCATGGAGGTACAGCGGATCCACACACCAGACTTTGATGCGGGCTGGGCCAAGCTTGTCTAGAGAATCATGATCAACTTCGATTGGTTTGCCAAGAAGAACACCAAAAGCCATAAGGAAGGGAACAGATCGGAGACCCGCAGGAACATCATCTATCAGCACCCAAACATCAGATAAAGGTCCAACTGATTTGGTACCGCTGGCCACGTCCTTGACAGAGACAACAAGCTGGTTGTGCGGGAGCGTGAAGCTAGTGCACGAAGAAATCATCCTGAGACTCTCTTTGGAAGGGAACACCGTTGCAAACTCAAAGTCGGACAACTGATGAACCTGCCAGTCCCAGCCATCCACATCCCTAACCCGGAGTCCTTCCAACAGCACCTGGGGGGAGATCTTTTGCCCCTGCACAGAGATAATGGCAGTGTTGGAGAGCGAGGGGGCAGCGACCACCATCGGCACCTCGCTGTTGAGGGAAAAGAAGGAGCACCCCGGGAGCCCGAGCCCGTAGTGCACAAAGGCTGGGGGCTTGACCCGATTTTGGCAGTCGACGGTGAGGTGACCATCGGCCCTGCAGATGAGGCAGAATGGGGGATTGAAGCATCTAGACTGGAAGTGCCCCGGTTGGTGACAGGTGAAGCAGGTAAGCGTGGAAGAAGGGTTGGGCATGGGCGTGATGTGACGCGGCGGAGGGGGAGGAAGGATGCCATCCCCAAGGCCAGAGGAGGAAGCACCACGGTCAGAAGCAGGGAAGCGGTGAGCTTTGGACTGCTGAGGAGGAGGGTCGTTGTTGTTGCGCTGAGGAGGACGACCGCCGAAGCCAGATCCAAGTGCACGGACTGGCTGGCGAGGGTGGGCCACCGGGCCCTGGGGAGGAGGACGGGGGTTGGACGAGGTCGAGCCCGTAGCACCACCCTCCGCGGCCACCTCCCAAGGATCCACCTCCGGAGCCACCCAGCCCCCAGATCCGGTCGCTACAGATCCAGATCCACCCATAGACCGCGCCCGCTCCTCCTGCTGGAGCCATTCCGGCCCGGCAGCCCAGGCCTCGCAGTCACGAGCCACCTGCTCGCGAGCCGCCTGTTCGGCCTTGAGCTTGGAGCGAAGGGAAGCCTCATACGCCAGATCCACACCGTCCGCCGACGAGTCGTCGCGGCGACGCTTGCTCCCGGAGACAGCTTCACCAGAAGAGCCCCTAGATTTATCCATGGTGAGGATCTCCGCGAAGGAGAGGGAGAGAGGGGGTGGGCTAGATCTACGGAAGAAACGGATGGGAGCGCGGCGCCGACGCAGGTTAGCAGAGGAAGCCGGAAACCCTAGAAATGGGGGAGGGAGCCCTTGCGCACCCATAAATACCCCGAACAGGCCGTGCCCAAGGAGGGCGAGCGAGCCGAACGGGCCAGGGGGGTGGGGTTGACAGGGGATAGACACGAGAGGCCCAGGGCCCATGGAAGGGAGAGGAGAGAAAGTAGAAAAAGAGGAGAGAGGGGGAGCCGCAGGCGGCCCAACCGAGGGCGGCCCAAGGTCCAGGCGATCCGAAGGCCCACAAGCCACCGAAAAGGGAACCGGATCTAGGGTTCGCGAAGCCGCCATCTCCCCAACCCCCGATCTGCACCGAGCTGCCACCGACGGTGCCGCAACCGGAGAGGAGGGAGGCGACGAAGCACCAGAAGAACACGACGGCGAAGGAGAAAGGACAAGGGAGACCACGGTCGCGCCCACACCAGCGATAGGTGCCGCCCCAAGAACACCGCGAGCCAGAGACGGAGCCAGAAACTTACCAGATTTACGACTCCGACAAGCCACCCGAGACCAGCCGTGCCCACCCGACGGGATGGCGACTGGCCGGCTCCTGCCGCCCGGAGCAAACTTCCTGGCACGGGGCCCCGCCTTCCCCACCACAGAATGCACCACCGCACCGGGGGCGAGATTGGAGTCGGAGTCAGAGGCGCCCTCGTCACAATCCAAGGCCCAAAATCGATTCCCAGAGAGAGAAAGAGAGGTAGAGGAACCACACCACGGAGAGCTGGAGCCGGGACCGTCCAGCACACAGCCCGCACCGGCGAGGGAGAGAGGCGAGGGAGGTGGGAGGGAGCTAGCCGGGGGCGGAGAAGGGGGTGCCGAGGTCGCACAGAGGGAGAGAGGGGAAGAGGAGGGAGGGGAAGGGAGGAGAAGAGCCATCCGTGGTTTCCCTCTTTGCATGATTATATAGAGTTGACATGGTATGTTTGGCAAAGCCACCGTTCATCATTGATTACATGTTATGCTAGATCATTGCACATCCTGGTACACTGCCAAAGACATCCATATAGAGTCATATTCTTCTTTATTGAGTTGTAATTTCGAGTTGCAAGTAAATAAAAGTGTGAAGATCATCATTATTAGAGCATTGTCCTAGTGAGAAAAGGATGATGGAGACTATGATTCCCCCACAAGTTGGGGTGAGACTCCGGATGAAAAATAAAAAAACGGGGGATGCCAAATGAACCCACCACAGAAAGAAAGAGAAAAAAAGAGGAAAAGAAAAAAAAGAGAAAAAATGAAAAAATGAAAATGTGAGAAAAAGAGAGAAGGGACTTTGTTACTATCCTTTACCACACTTGTGCCTCAAAGTGGCACCATGTTCTTCATATAGAGAGTCTCCAGTTTTTTCACTTTCATATACTAGTGAGAATTTTCGTTATAGAACTTGGCTTGTATATTCCGATGACGGGCTTCCTCAAATGCCCGAGTTCTTCATGAGCCAGCAAGTTGGATGCACACCCACTTAGTTTCATTTGAGCTTTCATACACTTATATCTCTAGTGCATCTGTTGCATGGCAATCCCTACTCCTCGCATCGATATTGATTGATGGCATCTCCATAGCCTGTTGATTTTCCTAGTTGATGTGAGCCTTTCCTGCCTTTTAACTCCTTTGATATCTACCACCATATTCCATTCCACCAATATGCTATATCCATGGCTCATGCTCATGTATTGCGTTAAGTTGAAAATACTGAAGCGAGTTAGAAGTACGATCCAATTGCCTAGTTTGACACAGGGGTTCTCATGATTTATACTTATGCGGTGAAGACGGAGTCATGTCATGCTTAATATGATAAAATGAGTAGGGGATAACATTCTTTAATAATCATAAATTTTGAAACAATAATGATTATGATTCTTGTGTTCATGGATATTATTATGTTAATGCCAATTGATTCATCGTTTCTCAATATCTACACATAAAAGAGGTTACATGTTGGGTATCATGCCACATCAAAAATTATGTTGTTATTATTTACCTACTCTAGGACGAGCATGAATTAATCTTGGGGATGCTGATACATCTCCGACGTATCTATAATTTTTGATTGTTCCATACTATTATATTATCAATCTTAGATACTTTATATGCAAGTATATGCTATTTTATATCATTTTTGGGACTAACCTAGTAACTCAGTGCCCAGTGTGAGTTTCTGTTTTTTTGCTTGTTTTTGGAATTTTTAGAAAATCAAGGCCAAACGGAGTCCAAATTGGATAAAAATTTATGGGAGTTATTTTTGGACTAGAAGAGACATAGGAAGTTGCGGGAGGTGGCCAGAAGACCCACGGGGTGGCCACGAGCTAGGCTGACGTGCCCTAGGGGTAGGGAGTGCCCCCCTAGCTCATGCCCCCTAGTGGCACCTCCTGACCTAATTCCACTTATATATATATTCCCAATTACCCCAAAAGCATTAGAGAGCCACCCGAAACAATTTTTCCGCCGCCGCAAGTCTCTGTTCTTCCGCAATCCCATCTGGAGGCTTTTTCCGGTACTCTGCTGGGGGGGGGGGAATCCATCACGGAGGCCTTCTAAATCAACCTTGCCGCATCCATGATGATGTGTGAGTAGTTCACCATGGACCTACCGGTCCATAGTTAGTATCTAGATGGATTCTTCTCTCTCTTCAATCTTCAATACAAAGTTCTTTGCGATTCTCGTGATGATCTATCCGATGTAATCTTATTTTGCGGTGCGTTTGTTGGGATCCGATGAATTGTGGGTTTATGATCAGATTATTCATGAAAAGCAATTGAGTCTTCTCTGAATTCTATTATGCATGATTGTTATAGCTTTGCAAGCCTCCCCAATCTATTGATTTGATTTGGCCAACTAGATTGATTTATCTTCAGTGGGAGGAGTGCCTTGTAGTGGGTTCAATCTTGCGGTGATCTATATCCCAGTGACAGAAGGGCACAAGACAAGCATTGTATTGTTGCTACTAAGGGTAAAACGATGGGGTTTCAACATATTGCTTGTACTTACTATGTCTACATCATGTCATCTTGCTTAAATCATTACTCTGTTTGTCATGAACTTATATACCATAGATGCATGCTGGATAGTGGTCGATTGGTGGAGTAATGGTAGTAGATGCAGAATCGTTTCGGTCTACTTGCCATGGATTTGATGCCTATATACATGATCATTGCCATGAATACATAATCATAACTATGCACTTTTCTATCAATTGCCCAACAGTAATTTGTCTACCCACCGTATGCTATCCGTTCGAGAGAGAAGCCTCTAGTGAACACTATGGCCCCTACTTAATCATATTTGCTAAAAACCTAAAAATACCTTCCAGCGATTTATTTACTTTCTTTTTATTTTACTTTTATATTTATCTATGTATCACTGTGAGAAGTAATCCTTGCAAGTAACGAGTTCAAGGGGCTCGACAACCCTCTTGCCCGCGTTGGGTGCAAGTGTTTGGTTTTGAGTGTGCAGGTACTTTTGAAGTCAAGTTGTCATGGTTCTCCTACTGGTTCGATAACCTTGGTTCTCACTAAGGGAAATACTTATCGCTACTATATTTCTTCACCCTTCCTCTTCGGGGAAAAACCCACCGCAACTCACAAGTAGCAGTTTCCGAGGCAGGTGCCACATCAAAGTTGCATTGGGTATTTAAATATCACACAACACTTCCATATATATGTTTGGGCCACACGTAGACGGTGGTTGTCTTCGGACACACCTTCGCATGGTTATCGGTGGCAAGCCCATTCTTGGGCCTGCATGGACGTCCATCACATTGACTGACAACGAGAGAGGTTACCAAGGTGGATTCTTCTTGGTTTGTGTTATGGTATATATTATAGGTCATGGTGAGTTTCGTGACAAAAGTTTGAGCGCATGCATACATACGCACAAATCGTTCCCATCGGTGCTCAAAGTGGGGGGATACAAGCTATACGCGTCATGAACGCTCGCTCTGTGCGCGGACTTTCCGGTTCCAACGCAGGTGCCACATAAAAATTGTGCATCCAGTATATTCAAACACAACACAACACTTCCGGACACATTTTTGGGCCACATAAAGGTGGTGGATGTCTTCGAACACACCATCGCGTGGTGATACGTCTCCGTTGTATCTATAATTTTTGATTGTTCCATGCCAGTATTCTACAACTTTCATATACTTTTGGCAACATTTTATTATTTTGGGACTAAGATATTGATCCAGTGTCGAGTGCCAGTTCATGTTTTTTGCATGTTTTTTGTTTCGCAGAAAATCCGTATCAAATGAAGTCCAAACGTGATAAAATTTTATGGAGAATTATTTTGGAATATATGTGATTTTTAGGAAGAAGAATCAACGCAGGACGATGCCCGAGGTGGCCACGCTGGGTTGCCTTGTGACTCCCTCAAACATCAGTTGGGGCCCTTCTTTCGCCGCAAGAAATATAATTTTGGGATAAAAATCCCCTCAAAATTTCAGCCCAATCGGAGTTACGGATCTCCGGGAATATAAGAAACAGTGAAACGCCAGAAAACACGAACGCGAAACAGAAGAGAACAGAGAGAGAGATCCAATCTCAGAGGGGCTCCTACCCTCCGGGAGCCATGGCGGCCATGGACCAGAGGGGAAACTCTCCTCCCATCTAGGGGGGTCAAGGAATAATAAGGATGGGGGGATCTCTCCCCCTCTCTCCCGGTGGCGTCGGAACGTCGCTAGGTCAACAAGCGTGATGGCGATCTACACCAACAACTCCGCCATCTTCCTCACCACCACCATCACCTTCCCTCATCTATTTACAGCGGTCCACTCTCCCGCAACCTGTTGTACCCCCTACTTGAACATGGTGCTTTATGCTTCATATTATTATCCAATGATGTGTTGCCATCCTATGATGTTTGAGTAGATTTCTTTTGTCCTATGGGTTGATTGATGATCTTGATTGGTTTGAGTTGCGTGTTTTATTTTGGTGCTGTCCTATGGTGCCTTCCATGCCGCGCACATGAGGGTGATTCTTGCCGTAGGGTGTTGCAATACGTTCATGATTCTATTATGGTGGGTTGCGTGAGTGATGGAAATCCAAACCCGAGAAGGGTGTTGCAATACGTTCATGATTCTGTTATGGTGGGTTGCATGAGTGATGGAAATCCAAACCCGAGTAAGGGGGTTGTTGCGTATGGGAGTAAAAGGGACTTGTTACTTAATGCTATGGTTGGGTTGTACCTTAATGATATTTAGTAGTTACAGATACTTGCTAGAGTTCCAATCATATGTTTATATGATCCAAGTACGGAAAGTATGTTAGCTCATGCATCTCTCTCATATAAAATTGCAATAATGATTACCGATCTAGTTATCAATTGCCTAGGACAATCTCGCAAATCCTACCACCACTTTTCCACACTCGCAATATTTACTTTATTGTTATTTTATTAAAATAGTACCTAAATTTTATTTCCACGTTCTTTATTATCTTGCAATCCTATCTTATTACACCTACAAAGTACTTCTGGTTTTATTCCCGCAAAGTAGTTTATTTCTTGTACTAGGTATAGTGAACACTGTTGCGCGTAGAGTTGTATTAGTGGTTGATAGAACTTGATAGAATATTAATTCTACCTTTAGCTCCTCGTTGGGTTCGACACTCTTACTTATCAAAAAAGGCTACAAACGATCCCCTATACTTGTGCGTTATCACGTGGTTATCAGCAGCACACCCATCTGTGGGCCCGGGTGGACGTCCATCACTTTGACCGACAATGCGAGAGGTTTGACCAAGGTTGATTCTTCTTGGTTCGTGTTACAGAAGGTCTTAGTGAGATGCCCTCCCACCGACTCGAAGTGTGTGTGTGGGGGGGGCACTATACTGCGTACGTCCTGAACTTCCGTGGGGTCATGGATGTCCGGCTTACGATGCGCATGTGCCACATCAAAGTTGTGAATTTGGTATATTTAAATATCACACCATCCTTTCATACATATAGTTGGGCCACCCGCAGGTGGTCGTGGTCTCACCCATCTCACGCCACACACACACATCTATGGGTCCGCAGAGTCCACCTTTGACCGGAAGTGAGATGGGGTGGTATGACCATGATGGATTCGTATAGGTTTAATTTTCGTGTTAGGGAAGGGTGAGATGCTAGAACTATTTGGGGGCATGCATTTGTATCTAGGATTCCCTCCGGACGACACGAAGTGGGGGCGGACGAGACAGATCCCACACCAAAGTTGCGCATTGGGTATTTGAACATCAAACCACCCTTTGCATACATATTTTTGTTCCACATGCAGGTGTGTTTGTTTTCTGGCCCTTTCCCGCATTTGTTGCAAAATGCTACTATATATTATTATTATTATAGGAGTAAATAGCAGACGATTCGAATGAAACAACCATCTACGATTGTATAGTCAACAGACACGGTTCCTCACACTACCTGTGTGCCACGCCCGTGCCCTGTCACATCAGCAGAGTCCACTGGTTTCCGCTGGACACGATTGGGCTCCATGAGGCTTCCCTCGCAATCTCAAAAAATATCTACCCGCCTTGAGCAATTTGAAAAATGGCGGTTCCGTGGGTTTTTCCAATTTGATAGCACACAATTATTATGTTTGGGCTCTGTGCGATGTTTGTTCTCCCGCACCGCTTCAATCCCTTCATCTAAATTTTCAGTAGCCCCGACATTTCACTCCCGCCTAGTAAATTTAGCCGAGGCATTTCCTCAAACACCACCTGCCCGCTCCTCCACACACACACACCACAAAACCTCTGCTCACATTACGTTAAAAAAGGAAAACCTCCGCTCACACACACCACTCCTCCCTCGCTCGAACCCTAACTAGCTCACCACCTCCCCCGCCTCCACCGTCAACCTTGGCTGGTCTGCTTGTGCATGTTACCCACCGATCTCCATACCCTCGTCGCCCTGAGTTTCTAAGATGCCACCTGCCAAACACCCCCTTTCCCACAGATCCCCATCGCCATCCCCATCCCCCACTCCAGAGCGTTGTAGCCTAAGCCCGGCTACGCTTCCCGGGGAGATCGAGGAGCGAATAACCAAAAAGTGGTATACCAAGGCTTGTCCGTTGGACGATGGCGAGGTGGCCGCCAAGGCCCCTGATACATCTCCAACGTATCTATAACTTTTTATTGTTCCATGCTATAATATTATCATTCTAGGATGCTTTTTGGGCATTTATTTGCCAATTCATATTATTTTTGAGCACTAACCTATTAACCTAGTCCCCAGTGCTAGTTGCTGTTTTCTGCATGTTTTTGGTTTTTCAGGTTTACAGTACCAAATGAAGTCCAATTGCCACGAAACTTTTTAACAATTTTTCTGGACCAAAAGAATACCTAGAAGCTTCGGGAGAAGACCAGAGGCCGCACGAGGGAGCCACGAGGAAACAGGGCGCGCCCGGGGGGGTCGGCGCGCCCTGTTAGCTTGTGGCCCCCCTCTCATCTCCCGACGTCCCTCTCTGGCTAATAAATTCACATATATTCTGAAAACCCTAGGAGAGCTCCCGAAACACTTTTTCCGCCGCCACAAGTCTCTGTTCCACTGTGTGCCCATCTGAAGCCCTGTTCCCGCGCCCTGTCGGAGGGGGGATCGATCACGGAGGGCCTCTTCATCAACCTTGCTTCTCCCATGATGATGAGTGAGTAGTCTACCACAGACCTACAGGTCTATAGCTAGTATCTAGATGTCTCTCTCTCTCTCCATGTTCTTCAATACAAAGTTCATCGCATCTTCGCGATGATCTATTCGATGTAATCACTTTGTGCGGTGCGTTTGTTGGGATCCGATGAATTGTGGGTTTATGTTCAGATTATTCACGAAAAAGATTTGCGTCTTCTCTGAATTATATGATTCTTATTTTCATGATTATTATAGCTTCGTAAATCTCTCCGATCTATTGATTTGGTTTGGCCAACTAGATTGATCTATCTACAGTGAGAGGGGTGCGTTGTAGTGGGTTCAATCTTGTGGTGCTCTATATCCCAGTGACAGAAAGGGACAAGACACGTATTTGTATTGTTGCTACTAAGGATAAAACGATGGGGTTTATTCATATTAGTTGAGTTTAATTTGTCTACATTATGCATCTTTCTCCAAGCATTACTCTGTTTGTCATGAACTTAATACCTAGAGAGGCAAGCATAAAAGCGCTCTCGAAGTGGAGTAATAGTAGTAGGTGCAGGCAGGAGTCAACCTACTTGTTTATGGATGTGATGCCTATATGCATGATCATTGCCGTGAATATCACATAACTATCTGCTTTTCTATCAATTGCGCAACAGTAATTTGTCTACCCACCATATGCCTACTTCGAGAGAGATGCCACTGGAGAACACTATGGCCCCCGGGTCTATTCACTTATAAATTTACGAACGCTACTATTTATTTGCTGCCATTATTTCCTTTTTAATTTATTTGGAAATTTATATTTATCCAACTATCAACTACACTACTTAACTGCTTGCAAGTAGACGACTTCAAAGGGCTTGACAACCCTCTTGCCCGCGTTGGGTGCAAGTGTTTGATCTTTTGTGCGTAGGTGCTGAAGACGAGAGTTGCGTGGTCCTCCTTTTGGTTCAATAACCTTAGTTCTCACTGAGGGAAGTACTTATCTATACTGTGCTACATCATCCCCTCCTCTTCGCGGAAAAACCCAACACAGATCACAAGTATCAACCCCCAGGGAGCTCGAGGAGCGAATGACCAAAAAGATGTATATCGAGGCCTGTCCACTGGATAATGGCGAGGTGGCCGCCAAGGCCCCCGGGGAAGCTGAGTACGATGAATGGCCGGCGACTTTAAATCAGCAGGCTCGTGCATGTCTGTATGTCGCGACAGCCGGCTACGACATCGAGCTCGTCGACAGCGATGACTTAACACGGGCTATGTCACAAGTTAAGTGGCACACCCCCACACCCTCGGTTCAACCTCCGCAAATCTCCTCCATGGCCCCGCCGCTGATATCCTCTACTTTGCTGTCAGGAATTTGCCTTCCTTCATCGCCATCGAGCCCCTTTTGTCATTTCTGAAGGACACGTTCTATGGCGGTGGCTTGGCATCATCAGCTGCCAAGTCAAACCTCATCGACGACGACGACGATGACAAGGGCACCCTATCTGTCTCTTCCAAGGGGAAAGAGCCAATCCGCGACATCAGGGAGGGCACCCTATAGCCATGCTCTTCCAAGAGGAAGGGGCCAATCTGCGACAACAGGGAGCACACCCACAGTTCACGCTCTTCTAATGGGAAGGAGCCCATCCGTTACAAGTGAGGAATGCCATGATTTGTTTTGATGTGTCTCTTCAAAGGGGAAAACTGCATATGATCGTGCTAGTAGCTTTTTCCATGCTAGGTTTTAACCATGCCATATTTAATTATTTCAGTCATGCAAAAGGTAATGTTCAAAAGTGCATTGTGATATGCTGGAGTATGAATTATTCATTTCAATGTCACGAATGCCTATGTTTTGTTGTCTGTAGTGAGCATATACCTTGTTTAACTGTTTTTGGTGAACATATGTCCAGTTTCAATTGTTATATTTGGTTGTTTGTAGTATGCCATGTTTATTTCATTTATTCATAATGTGATGTTCTATGGGTTGGGCATCACATCGGTTTCTGACTTCGATCACCTTCACCCCACATAACAGTAGGGTGGTTCCTATGACTCGGGAAAGAAGAAAATGAAACTATCAAAGACTAAGACTTTGCGTTCCATTGTCTACGAGCGATTAGCTTCGCGTACCACCAATATCTTCAATGTCTTCAGACATTTTTTGGGGTCGTCTTCAACGGTTAAACCGAAACTTCTGGGAGTTCAATCTGTGTTATCCTGTGAACTCTCACAAACACATTAGTCCCTCAACCACGTTTGCCATCAGTACTTCAAAACCAACAAGGGTGGCACTAGATGCACTTATAGTTGCCTCTTGTCTAGTCTCATCTAGCCTCAATTCTAGCAACGAGTGCACAAACATCTATCAAATTTCTTGCTATCAATAAATTGATCTATTCTTCTTCCCGATACCAAAACTTGCATTCTTCCTACACACAAATTTGAACAAACAATGAGCTACCAAAATTGCGTCGAATCCGGTGAACAATCGAATCAAACAAGCACATACCCCATCTTTTTTGCACTTGAAGAACACCCATCCGGGATGTTTCGGTGTGGTAAAAAATTGGCGCACCACTTGCAACGGGCGGTGGTCGCACTTTATGACCGGCAACAGTGAGTCGACGAGTCGCTGGGCCAGAGCCAAGCCCGGGTGACGGTCGGGCTTGTCTTTGCCGGTGAACTGCCGATGGGAGAGATTCGAGTGGCTAGAGGAGGAACCGATACCTGCATGCGGCGCAGAGGCGTTGCCGGGGCTGTGCGGTCCGGTTCCTGGCCAATCCATGGCAAGGCGGAGTCGCCAGTGGCCAGAAGCTTCAAATCTGGCGGCGGCTAGAGCCGCAGATCCACCAGTTCTGTCGCCAGGGATGAGACGGGGAGGCACAAAACCAAGTGCCGGCAGAGCCTACGGAGCATCCGCGGTGACGGGCGGGTGCCGACGGGGGTGAGAGGGGTGCGCCGGCGCAGATGCGGCACGAGAGTGGAGGGGGAGGCAGTGGAGGAGAGGCACGACTTTTACCCAGCCGCCGAGCGGTGGAGTAAATATAAGGAAAAGTTTGGGGCCGGAGTAATATTTATACTCCCTTACAACGGATTGGGGATCGGCTAGGTGTCGGCTAGTGGAGTAAAATCGGATTTTTACTCCACTAACCGGTTATAGGGGATCGGTTAAAAATGCTCTAAAAGCGAGAGGTTCTGTGTCATGTCGCAACCGGTGGTCAGGCGGTTTAAGATTGTGCCACGTTTTCGCGATCGACGGAGGTCAAACACACCCGTTGGTAACGCGCCTTTACCGGGCGCGGGGGAGGGGGGAGGGGGTTGCAAATTCCGAAATGATTTTTTCATGGGTCAGCGGAGGGATTAAGTTTGTCAAAGGGTTATTTAGTATAAATAATACGGATATCCATGTGGGAAATGATTTTCTGATCAAATCAAGTCATAAAGACACTCTGAACACATGAGGTAGCTAGAAGTAGATTAAAACTGTTGCATCAAACGAACCAACCATGCCAACAACATCCATCTAAGTCGTACCGCGTCAACTTCATTTTTCCTTTCTCGTATCGTTAGTTGGTTTGGATGGGAACACACATCACTGTCTCGCATCGCGCGATCCTGGGAACATCGTTGTCGTAACAACGACAATTAGAGAGAGTGCATAGCGACGAACTTGCAGGCAGAGAGAAGAGCTGCCAAATATGTGCATGTTGACGTTCGGAGCCATCCACATCAAACTTTTACGCACCTGAGATTCTTGGTTGCCATCCCTCACCAGACCCGACGGCGCGCGCAACAAACCTCATGAAGGCCACCCATATATGCATGCACGATCGCACCGCACATGCAGATCCAGCACCAGGCTTAGCTAGCTAGAGAAGCTAGAAACGTACGGCAGCAAATCAAACCACTAAAGAAGAAACTTGTCATGGATGAACATGATGTCAAAGAAGCAAACAAAACAACCTTGAGTACGAGTAATGCTACATCCACGTAATGCTACGTAAGTGTTTTACGTAATGTGTTAGATGGACCAATCAAATTGGAGGCTGGAGGATGAAGCGCCCCACCCCCTGAAAATCAGGGGGGGCAAAGTTAATTAGTTAGGAAATTTACGTTAGTCTTCGTAAGGCTTACGTAGATGTAGCATTATTGCCTTGAGTACGCCTACTGGAAAGTCTACTTACAAGTTTCTTGGACAAGATATGAACTCTCTAAAAATAGAGTAATACACTGCTTTGAAAAACCAACTCCAAAAATAGAATAGAATATAATAGCCTAGTTGGCTATGATCTGGTCACCAACACCGAGCTACTGCAAACAAATCCGAATTACTTACTCCTCTCCCTCTTCACCGTGGCTACAATCAATCACAAATTATTGCTCACTCTGTTTCTGTTGTTTTTGAGTCGTTTTCCTTATTGGCCTCCCATGCCATGCATCCGTGCTCCGAGACGCAAATCAGATCCGGCTAGATCTTGTGATCTGCAAAGTTTCCCGGTTTCTCCTATCCGGGTCGTAAATTCTGGAAAGGAGTGACTTGAATGTTGTCACCAAACCCACCATCAATTTACTTACGGTCTTGTACTGCTGCTCTATCTACACATTCAATGTCCAGCATCCCACCAACAGCTAGCACGAATCATGCAAAGTCTTCTACGCGCATGGCGCTGTGGCACTTGCTGCGGCGGCGGTGGCGGCCTCCAGGCCGCAGGGCTCGTCGAGGACTGGGGCGAGGTCGCGTGGACGTACCTCCATCCGTAGCCCGTCCTTCATGAAGAGGGTGAGCGACATCTTCTGCTCCACGCGGTGGCCCGGCGCCACGGTCAGGCGGTGCCGGAGGAGCACGCTCCCGGCGATGTTCTTCATCTGCAGGTAGGCCAGGTCCTTGCCGAGGCATACCCTCGGCCCGGCGTTGAACGCCACGAACTTGTACGAGTCGTGCTGCTCGAACTTGGTGCCGTCGGCCGACAGCCATCGCTCCGGCCGGAACTCGAGGCAGTCCTCCCCCCACACCGCCTTCATGCGCCCCGCCGAGTATATGGAGTAGGTGACCGACGACCCGGCGGGAACGAACGTGCCGTCGGGGAGGTAGTCGTCCTCAACGACGTGCTTGGAGTCCTCGGGCACGGAGGGGTAGAGGCGGAGGGTCTCCGAGAGCGCCGCCTTGAGGTAGACCAGGCGGTCGAGCTCCTCGAATGTGAAGGGCTCCGCCAGCCACAATGCCGGGTCGTGGGCGCCGCGTGACGCGGCGAGAACGGAGCAGAGCTCGCGCACGATCTTGCGCTCCGCCGCAGGGTGGGTGGACACGAGCCAGAAGAACCAGGAGAGCGCCACGGAGGAGGTGTCGCGGCCGGCGAGGATGAAGTTGAGCGCCACGTGCTGCAGCGACTCGTCCGAGTAGGATCCCTTCCGCATGAACCGGGAGAGCAGGTCGTCGTGCGTCGCCACCGTGTCGCACTTGCCGTTGCCGGCCGCGAGCTCGAGCTTGCGCGTCTTGATGACGGCGGCGAGGTACTGGTCGACGTGCGCCATGCTGCTGCTCAGCGTGGTCTCCATGCCGAGGCCCAGCCACTTCTTGCAGCGCCACAGGCACTCCGGGAAGATGAAGCGGTTGAGCGTGGCCTCGGTGGCGCGGTCGAACGCGGAGGCGAACTCGTTCTCCGGCAGGCCCTGGGCGAGCGTCTCCGGGTCCTTGCCGAACGCCAGGCCGCAGATGTTGTCGAAGGTGAGGCGGAGGAGGAGGTCCTGGAGGTCGACGTGCGCCTTGTCCGCGGCCGCCTCGGCGAGGATGGGCAGGAGGCGGCCGTGGATGGAGCGCGAGACCCACCTGGACATGGCCGTCCGGAGCGTGCGCGTGGTGAACTCGAGCGCGGCCGTCTTGCGCTGCGCGAGCCAGGTGTCGCCGTCGGAGTTGAAGATGCCGTCGCCGAGCAGGTCCTGGAAGACGCCGTGCCAGAAGGGGCCCTTGGGGTAGTTGTCGAAGCGCGCCTTGAGGACGTGCTCCAGGTTGCGCGGGTCGCAGGTGACGGTGACCAGCCCGCCGCGGCGCGCCACCCCGGGCACCGCGAAGATGCAGGTCTGGTACGTGCCGCCCGCGCGGCGCAGGTTGCCGGCGATCCACTCGTGCATGTCCTCGGCGTGCTGCACGAGGCCAGGCAGGCTGCCGAGCACGGGCCACACCCGCGGCCCGCGCAGGCCGCGCGACATCCGCCAGAACCACGCCATGTACGCGGCCACCGCCGACACCACCACCGCCCACGTCCCCACCTCCATCGCCAGCGACCGACCGACCTCCCCGAAGCAAGCTCTGAAGTGTACGTACGCAGGTACGTACGTGCGTGTATGCACTCCACTGGCTAGCGAGCTGGGTAGTAGAATGGATCCAAGGGGCGGATCGACGAGTTAAGGTGCTGGCTGGGCTGGCCGTAATAAGTGACTCCACATGGAGCAAGCGATCGAGGAGGATGGCAGGAGGAGGCTAGGGTTTTATAGAAGTTGTGGGTTATCGATGGGAGCAGCGCACAGTTGGTTGAGATGGCTGGGAATTTATTGGTAGCCTGCCAGCGCGCCTTGCTGTAGCTGCATGCGGTACCACGATCTACTAGCGGGATACCTGCATCTACGTACTAAGTCTCGATTCTTTTCTTTTCATTTCTCTCTGCGTGTGTGTGTGTGTGTGTGGTGACCGGGCTACTAGCCCTGGACCGATGAACAAACGAAGAAACGGGGGCGGGAGGTGGTCGTGGTGGGCCATAAATTGCCGCGGGGGTCGTTGGGCGGGCGGGCGGTCGACCCAGCGACCAGGGAAGGAGAAACCAACCAGCAGCAGCGCGGTCAGCCAGAGCCGAGCAAGCCGATGCGACGATGGACGGATCGATCGCCTACCCAACGGTGGAGGGAGGGAGCCCATTGAATGCATTGAAGGGGTGGTGGAGGGTGGTGGTGGCGTGGAGACGCTTAAATGGAGATCCATCCGTCCGTCCGTCCGTCCGTCCATCATCAACCCACCATGCATGCAGATGCAGCACTGTACGCACCAACGCGCCGGTGCTGCGCTGTGCATGGGTGGAGTGCGATGCAGTGCAGTGCCGCTGTGCATGTGCATGCAGGGACACGGAGCGGAAACAATAACGCCGCGGCGACTCCGGCCAGCTCGAGAAACGGAGCAAGAGACGGCCGCCTTGAAGCGCTGTCGGCGTGCGGCCTGGCAGCGCCATGTGCCGCGCGGCTTAGCTCTGGCCGATACTAGTTAATTGGGGCTTGCGACGTCTTGGTTCGGAGAGGCACGAGTCCAAGCCACACGGATCAGCGGCCAAAGCTTGTTTTGTTAGTTGGGACGGTGTTTGGGGCCGTTGGGTCAACCAACCAACTCCATCTACTGCTGCACCAAGTAGAGTAGATGCGAGTTCTCAACTTTCACCCCGGGGGAACGTGACTTGTCCATGGCGCTCCGGGCGCGGTGTTTGCTTTCGCACGGGGGTGCCGGGTTGACGACATGCACGCCTTTGCTGGTGCCAGTTGGTTTTTCACAGGACTAGACGTCTGTTGCTCCATTGGCAGAAAATAAACCCTGGTACTAGCTATATTCATGGTGGTGCGCACGCAAACAGTGCCACACCCTTTCAACACATTAGTCTTTTTTGAAAAACACCCCATTTATTAATAAATTAAAATAAGGTTATTACAATCATTCTTTACAACAATAGGGTGAAACACTATTAAGAACAATCTCACAATCTGATGTGCCACCCCAGTGGCAAGCCTGTTGATTTTCGCAATTTTAAAGTTCTGGATCATTCCGAAGATATTCAATAGCCTCTTTCTTCAGATCAACGAGAGGAGACATGTTTAACTTCTCATTTGCAAGGAAAGAACTTACAAAAGCACAACCAATGTCCAAAATAATAGACTAGTGTAGGGTAATATCGATCGGGCCTCCTAAAACTCGGTCGATTGAGATATAATCAAGTCTCGGTCGACCATGCAACATTTTGTGCCATCGTTTTGCAAAATATTTCCTACAGGCTGCAACATCCGTCTGGCTGATTGAAGCATGTCGTCCCTCATCGGTTGTACCATGTCATCTCATCGGTTGCAACATCCTTCATTGACTTGTAGCATTTTAGTTAGAACGGTTGTAGCATTTATTGTTGCTGCTTGCAATACTATGGAAACATTTTTTTTGTCGTCGTTTGTAGCATCCAACCGTGTCGCTTGTAGCAAAACAAAAAAAGCACTGATGTCACTCGACTGAGACTTCGTTAAGTCTCAGTCGATTGATTTCTAGACACATCCAATATCGATATAAAGGCATGGGAGGCATGCACGGTGCACCGACCAATAAAGCCCCACAACGAGATGGTAATTTCACCAGACGAGTTTCTAGCAACCAGCCCCACACTGGCGGCATTAAGACTCTCCATAAAACTAGCATCGACATTGATCTTGATATAATCAACAGGAGGAGGTTTCCACAAGACATTATCTTTTAACGGTGCAAAATATGATATAACACCCTACCTTCATTACTAAAATCCAACTCACTAGAATCAATATAGGACGTGAAAGAGGACCAATAATTAACCACAAAATTTGTTGAGACAGTTATTTATTCCTTACCCTTTTCAAAAATTAAATCATTTCTTAAATGCCAGGCTCGCCAGAAGAGAAACAATATCCCCCCACCCCACCCCCCGGTTTCATGCTCAAGTGATTCAACAAAATCAATACTTAAAAACTTCCTCATCAGGAATATTCTATGAATCTCTTAAAAGCCCATCACAAAGCAGGAGCCTTTGAACAATTTACAAGAGCATGACAACTGTTTTCATCTTCTACACCACAAATAGAGCACAAACCTGAAATAGTCTGGCGATGTTTAACTCCATTATCTGGACCGCCGAGCTATTGGTTGCGGCACACCATGTAGAAATCCTGATCTTCTGGGGAATATTGGCCTTCCCAATTAAATCCCAAAGCCTTCCTTCCGCATTTGGTTCGTCACTAGATTGACCGAAAGTGTCTCGATTGTCCTTCAAATAAAGCGCAAAAGTGTACGCACTTTTGACGGAAAACATACCGCTCTTCTCATAGTGCCACACAATAAAGTACCCATCACTAGAGGTCTGGATACGAATCTTTAGAATCTCCTCTGCGTCATGGGGATAAAAAAAGATACTTAACCAAACTTTCATCCCAATACCTTCTCCGCGCATGAAAAAATCAGAGACCCACTTCAACATAGTATTATGCCTTTTAGTTGAATTTTTTTGGCCAGAAATCTAGGGTAACTAATTATCCCTCCAAATATTAATACCAGAGCCATCATACACCTGCCATATGACTCCTTCCTTAAGCATCCAGGCCAAGCATAATTCCTTGCCAAGTCACCGATGTGGAATGCGTAAACACAATATCAAGAATATGTCTATGAGGATAATATTTTTCCTTCATCAATTTTGCACAAAGCGAATTCGGATAAACCAACAAACGCCACACCTGTTTAGCCATAAGAGCTTGATTAAATAACCCGAGATCACGAAATCCCATTCCACCCTTAACTTTGGGAGTTGTTAATTTGTCCCACGCTAACTAATGAGTTTTACTTCTATCTTCCTCATCTCCCTAACAGAAATTCCTGATAATCTAGGATAACTCCACACAAAGAGAAGCCGGAATTTAAAAATTCCCAAAGCATACACAGGTAGAGCATGAATGATTGATTTTTATTATATGTTCCTTCACCCAACACAAGCATATTTTTCATTCCAGTCTGAAAGCCTTTCTTTAGCAGACTAAAACTTACCAGCCTTCATTCTTCCCTCTGGGACCGGTAGTCCAAGATATCTATCCTCGAAGCTATCCATTGTAATTTTTAAAATTACCACTGTAGCCACTTGATTCTCCAAACTGCATTTTTTCGAACATCATGGAAAATTTATCACGACTTAATACTTGCGTACTCCCCTTCTCATACAACGTTAGTATATTTTTTAGGAGTAATGCTTGATCGATGGAGCCCTTTAAAAATAACAGACTATCATCTACAAACAACAAGTGAGAGATACCAGGAGCATTTCTACTCAAACAAAATTCCTGAATAATCCCCCCGATACAAGCATCATTAAGCAACAAAGAAAACGCCCCAGAAACAAAAAGGAACAAATACGGAGATAAAGGATCTCCCCGTCCGAGCCCCGAGAATGACTCCAACAATTGACCACTAAACTGCACCGAAACATTGACCGATGTAACACACGTCATAATCCAATTAAGCCAACGCGGCGCAAAACCCAAAGCCCCCATCATACATTGCAAGAAATGCCACTCCATGCGGTCAATGCTTAAAAGGTTGAGCTAGCTAACCACTGTATGTTTAAGAAGGCAGTTTAGCTGGATGCCAATAACTGAAAATGATATTTGGGTTAGTCGATTTCGAATGAAAGAAGTTGCAGTCACTGGAGGGAAGGAAGGAGCAGCCACCGGCTTGCCAAAGAAGCAACAACCTCTTAGTCTATCTTAGGGTAGCTTGACTCATTGGATGTCTAACTTAGGGTGCCAGTCTTGCCAGCTATCTATCTTTGGGGGGGCGGGGTTGCAGGTTCCCTGGGAAAATCTGGAGCTTCGCCGTAGTTAGAGGGATGGCCGGGGGTGGTGCTGGCACGATGGTGGGCATCGGTTGGGGAGGATGGTGTGGTGAGGCAGACGCGGACGGCGTCATGAGGCGGTTGAGTCGGTGGTACGTCGGGTGGTTTAAGGAAGAAGGTGAAATAGGAGCTTGGGCAGGAGGTTGAAGAAAGCGATCTAGCCATTCATTTTGGATCTGGTGGCTTAGAAATCGACATACCCTCGACTCACAACTACTAGTCCCTTAAAAAAGGTACTACTGCCAAACGGTAAAATCAGAACCTTACGCCCTTTAATTCTCTTAAGAAAAACGAGACCCTTCGTTGGGGCAAGAAAAACTGGCCTGCCTCTAGGAGCATCAATAGTGGGTGGAGTTAAACCCGCCTCTAAAACTGGTCCTCTCACTTAGTGCAAGGAGGCTATAACCAGAAATCCTTTTTGGCTCTTGGGAGCATACGCTCCTGCGTATCAAAAATATTTTTTGCAAATGCCATTTTTCTTAAAAACATTACATGTGGTAATTGTCACATTCAAATGATACCTATAAAATCTTAGGGAGAAAGCTTAAGAATTTTGACCTATGCAAAAATAAAGTCAAACACCAAATGTTACACTTAACTTTGCTTTTTTCACAGACATATCACTGACAACCCGTTTCGTATGAAAATTGTCAAGCATGCTTGTTACACTGACATGAACACCTACAAAAAAGTATTAAAATTTTATTTACTATGTATTTTGAATTCACTGTTCATCCAGGAGCATATGCTCCGAGAGCTAAAACGACCATCCCAGCTATAACCGTTTATAACTTGGATCCCGGACGGAAAATAAAAAAAGTGCAAACTCATGTGCATGGCTTTCTTCTCTAGTGCATATAAGATATGTCTGAACTCAAACTTAAAAAAGTTTAACCAACTTTATAGAAATAAATATAAACATACACAATATAAAATCAACATCATTAGATGTGTCATGAATTTAATTTTTATACTGTATAACTTTAGCGTTGTCAATGCTAATATTTTTTCATATAAACATGGTCAAACTTTATGCAGTTTGACTTCGAATAAATCTGATATGCAGAGTAAAAGTACCAGAAGAAGTACCCCCCCCCCCGTTTCTGTTTAGTTTCCATATAAAATTTGTCTGAAGTCAAACTTCATAAATTTTGTACCAACTTTATAGGAAAAATGATCAACATTTAAATAGTTAGGACTATGAAAACAATCTCATTAAATGCATCAAGAAATTAATTTTCTAAGTTAATTGAAACCTCCAATGCACTTTTCAGAAAATCGATTGATACTTGAGAAAATCTCAATCAAACTGAGAGATGGATGACCTTATTTTCACTTTATTTTCCTCTGTAGGGTTACATGTCATTTTCTATTGGCTTTTGCATATATGCTTATATCCAATTCTATCTAAGCGACCGGTGTTTTTTTTTTCCATCTCCACTATTGTCGGTGTTTTTCTACCAACAGTGTCATTCGGGCTCGACCATTGATAGGTAGTGTCGTGGTTTTGTCACGGCAGATGTCCTCATGAGAGAACTAAGTTGTGAGGCCATCGCTGCTAGGTCATTGCGTGAACGGGGTTGATCGCAAACGAGAGACATGAGTTTACCCAGGATCGGCCCCTCGCGGTGGAGGTAAAGGCCTACTCCTGCTTGATTGCTATTGATGATGATGATCTCGATTACAAGGTATTGCTTTCGCTACCTAGCTTTCGAGGGTTTTCTAACTAAACTTTTCGTCCCAGGGACCCCCTTTATATAATAGGTTGAATCCTTGGGTTATAGATGAATCCGGGTTGTACTCATAACCTGCGTCCTTGTCGAACTCCCAGTAATCATATCTTCCAAGTTAGGGAAATATCCTTTAGGTCTTCTGTAAGCCGGCCCACCATCCTGGCACGAGAGCCGCCCTCATGTGTTTGGTCTTATATGGGCATCTGGTCCTTTGTAATGAAATCCTCTTCGTGACCCGGAAAGGAAATGATCCATAAGACCTTTACCCTTTTGGCCGAGTCAATGTATTGTCGGGTCTTAACACTGGGAAACATCCCCAACATTAGGCCCCAGTTTAGCTTGGTTTTATCCATGTTAAACTCCATCGTCTTAGCTTTCTTTGCTACTTCATTGAATCTCGTGGTCGAGTATCCGTCTAGGCCCACATGATGTCGGGTCTCACGACACCTTTCACACTTAGCAATTCTGCAACTCCACACCATGACATCACATGTAATTATGACGATGCATGACCGTGACCTTGCAACAGATCTTTCGGAGGGATATGTAAAATCTTGTCAGAGCGGGAATCGAGGCACCCTTTTAGCCACAAATTACTGCGCCGCCTAGGGTTTCACCCCGCCGCTTCGACTTTCTCCTTACTTATAAATAGGACATCAGGGGCCATGAATTTACTTTTACCTCACGTGCATCTTCTTCCTCCTCTCGACCCGACGCTCTTGCGCCCACCTCGAGCTCGTCGACCTTGGCCGTAGCAAGAACACTTCGTCAACGTCGCTGTCAGGTTACGCCGGAGCCATCGCAACTCTGTTCTTTGAAGCAAGAGCCCCCCAACTTTCTCTGCAGATCTATGAGTGCCCCATTTCTCATTTTCATCGTCGTAGTTCCTCGTGATTCGTCGGAGTTCTTCATAGTTCGTTGTAGTTCATCCATGATCATAGTCAATCTAGAGACTTACAAGTCCTTGCACTTTTATAATGCATTCGTGACTGATTTCCTTTCATAACTTGTGAAATGACTCGGTAGACAACACTTATCATCACTCATTGTACTAGTCGCTGTAGCTAGGGAAAATTTTCTTTTTTCCTTTTCCCTGAAATATGCAGATCCATAATATTATCCATATCTTAACAATAGCTATTTGCCACATTTAGGACTTAGCCATTGTTTCCTTTTCGTTGAATGACTTGTTAACTGTAACTTCTCTTCTCACCGGCTTGACTGGCTTGAAGTTTATGCCGGCTCAAAACTTACTACCTTTGCCGGCTTAGACCGTATAACAGACTTAAGTCAACTTATCTTATATGCCGGCTCAACTTTACTATGGTAGCTATGTCATAACTTTGTACGCAGCCTCGGTTTTCTTCACTGGCTTATCTTACTTTTGGTCATTTGTAGCCATCTTGAGAACTGCTTCAATAGTAATGGATCCCAAGTTTAACAAGGTTATCAACTGGACCAAATCAAGCACGGCCCAACACATGCTCGATAAGCTTGTGAACATCGGGCTTGCCGGCTCAGAATTAGATTGAATGGCAGGTCCCTGATGAGGAGACCCGACCTCAACCTGGTTAGAATGAGATTATCATGTTTGCGGATCACATGGACAGAAGGTTCTGTCCCCCGGGTTCCAAATTATTTCGTGACATCCTTCACTATTTTGGCACCAGGCCATAGGACCTTGATCCTAAATAGGTCCTTAATTTGAGCAACTTCCAGGTTTTTTGTGAAGTGTATCTTCGGATCGATCCAACTGTCAGTTTGTTTCAAGAATTCTTCTACTGCAATCGCCAGACCGAGTGCAAAGGAGGGTCGAGTCTGGAGTGTGGAGGAGTTGCAATTCAACGACGTAGGAATTCTGCCTGTCCTAAGATGGCTCTAGCGACTCATCCTAAGGGATGGCACCATACTTGGTTCTATTGCAAGAACACAACCCCAGATCAACATAAACAATTGCCGGGTTACAAAGCAGACCAGTTTGATGCTTCAAAGGAGTATCAAGCATTTGGAACTATGGAAGTGAGGAAAACATTGAAGCATCTATATTCCAGGATTAATGCTTTGATCTCTCATGGTATTTCCGGGGTTGATCTAACCCGGTGTTGGATGAGCACGCGGATCAGCCTCTCAGTCTCAGAGGCCGACTCATGTGCACATACACCGGCAAACCTGAAGACGACTTGCGCTTCAGCAACCTCGACTTATCTTCCATTGATTTGATAAGAGCCACCAAGGAACTTCTGGGTGAGACCCAGGAAAAAATTGCCCTTGTGAGACTTGCTCCCTTTTATGCTGGCAACCCAGCACCAGCGGTGAGTCGCCCTTTTCCTTTCTATTTTATTATACAGTTGTATTCTTACTGTATCTGACGTGATGGCTTATTGTTCCTCAGATGGACTCTGACTGATGGAAAACACAGCCTGAAACTCCCACTCCACCCAAGGATAATGACCAAGAGGAGCCGGGGGAAGATGACGATGATGAGGTAGAAAACTCGATTCCTTTAGCCGACTTGATAATGAAACTTGTTGATGCCTTGTATTTCTCAGGAACACGCCGAGACCAATTGAGCCGGTGAAGCAGAGGTAAATCCATCTTCCTCTGACTTGGAAACACTTGGCCGAAGGAGAACCCAACTTGCGGTCCATAAGGTACCATTTTCACACCCATCAGCTCATTTGGACAAAACATTATGTTTGAAGAAAACACAACATCAAACCAGCTTGAAGCAGAAGACCCGGAGCAGCTCAAGTGAGCTTTCTGATGGCTTGCCCTATGAGCCATCACCGCGCCGGTTACATACTCAGGAGCAGATGAGCCCAACTCCTTCTTGCCCTAGAGTCGGTAAATTCAAGAAGCCGCGACGCCGTTGTGACCCGGCGTACGAGACGTCTTCCCCCTCCTCTGATGAGTCATGTGCTAGCAAATTACCAGCTTTCACCATCAACCGTGGGTAATTATCATAAGACTTGAATCGATTCATAACATGCTTTAATCATGTATTGATTGACATAATTGTTTTATTCCAGGGCCAAGGCATCTGTTAAGAAAATGAATGACTCCGCTTTTTCCCCAGTAGACATTAAGATGGAAATCCCATCTCATGATGCTCCTAGTGTCAACCCAATTGATCAGGTCGACCTGGAGACAAATGTTAACCCGGCGCCGCAGGGATGAGCTGTCGGCTCAAGATGACCTGGTGGGAGGAGATGACCCCGTGAGCCGGGATGATCCTAACACCCAAGACCAGACCCTTGCCGGTGCTTCTGTGGAGGGAGAGCACAAGGATACTGAGACTCCAAAAACAAGAACTGAGATGGTACATGATGACGTGGTGGTCACTGGTGAAAGCCATCATGTCGTTCCTGAAACTTCTACTACTTTGGCCAAGATAATGACCAAGGAGGAATCACCAAGCCAGGAGAAAGGAAAGGCCGACTCTATTCAGAGCCATTTGAAGAGCTGGATGTGAATTCCCTCCATCAAAGATTTTTGACCCGGCTATCTGAGAGCCGGGAGACTGAAAGTGCCATGGTAGGCCTTCTCAAAAAGAAATATGAGGTACATCCCTTCATCTCTTCTCATATGTATATTTATGTAGCCCCCAAGTCTTTAGTTTAAAAAGTAATGACAAGTGAAGGCTTGTCTAAATTTACTTTCTAGCCTGATACGTCTCCAACGTATCTATAATTTTTTATTATTCCATGCTGATATATTATCATTCTAGGATACTTTTTGGGTCTTTATTCACCAATTTATAATATTTTTGAGCACTAACCTATTAACCCAGTGCCTAGTGCCAGTTGTTGTTTTCTGCATGTTTTTGCCTTTTCAGGTTTATAGTACCAAACGAAGTCCAATTGGTACGAAACTTTTTGATGATTTTTTGGACCAAAAGAAGACCGAGAAGCTTCGGAAGGAGGTTAGGAGGCACACGAGGGCCCCACCACACATCAGGGCACGCCCTGATATGTGGTGGCCCCTCGTGGCTCTCCCAGCGTCCCTCTCCAGCCTATAAATTCTCTAATATCGTGAAAACCCTAGAGGCAGTCCTGAAACCCTTTTTCTGCCGTCGCAAGTCTCTGTTCCGTCACGAGGCCATCTGGAGCTCCGTTCTGGCACCCTGCCGGAGGGCGGGTCAATCACGGAGGGCCTCTTCATCAACCTTGCTGCCCTCACGCTGATGTGTGAGTAGTTCACCACAGACCTACGGGTCCATAGCTAGTACCTAGATGGCAATCTCTCTCTCTTATGATCTTCAATACAATGGTCATCGCATCTTCACTTTGATCTATCCAATGTAATCCTATTGTGCGGTGTGTTTGTTGGGATCCAATGAATTGTGGGTTTATGTTCAGATTATTCATGAAAAGTATTTGAGATGCCTTTCATATATATTATCTCTTAATTGCATGATCATTATAGCTTCGTAATGCTCTCCGATTTATTGATCTGCTTTGGCCAAGTAGATTGATATTTCATCGGTGGGAGTGGTGCGTTGTGGTAGGTTCAACCTGGCGAGTTTCTATATCCCAGTGACAAAGTAGGGGACAAGATGCGTCTTTGTGTTATTGCTACTAAGGATAAAACAATGGGATTCATTCATATTGATTGAGTTTACTTTGTCTACATCATGTCATCGTTCTCCAAGCATTACTCTGTTCTACTTAATACTCTAGATGCATGCTGGATAGCGGTCGATGAGTGGAGTAATAGTAATAGGTGCAGGCAGGAGTCGGCCTATTTGCTTATGGATGTGATGCCTATATACACATGATCATTTCCATGAAAATCGCATAACTATCCGCTTTTCTATCAATTGCCCAACAGTAATTTGTTACCCACCATATGCTGGCTACATGAGAGATGCCGTTGGGGAACACTATGGCCCCCGGGTCTATTCACTTATATATTTGCAAACGCTACAATTACCTCGCTGCCTTTATTAAACTTTTTATTTATTTTGCAATTTATATTTATCAACAATTATCTACACAACTCATTTGCTTGCAAATAACGAGATCAAGGGGATTGACAACCCTCTTGCCCGCGTTGGGTGCAACTCGTCTGTTCATTTGTGTGCAGCCGTTGAAGACGGTTGAGGAATGACATTCCTATTGGTTCGATAAACCTTGGTTTCATAACTGAGGGAAATACTTACCCACTTTGTGATGCTATTACCCGTTCCTCTTCACGGAAAACCCAACGCAGATCACAAGTATCAGGAAGGATTTCTGGTGCCATTGCTGGGGAATATCATCATCAACTATCAAGTAACTTCACACAAATTTTCATTCACTTGTTCTTCTTTTTATTTGCTGTTATATTTAGCTTGTCGCATAAAAATACAAAATACAAAAATATTTATCTTTGTCTGTTACTAGTTTGCTTCTTCGCTTGCTAGTTTACTTGTCTTGCTTGTTACTTTGCTTGCCCGATCACCATGTCTCAAGATAGATTCCACAATATCCCTTATTACCAAAGAATGTCGGGAATAGAGAATTCTATGAAAACTTTTATGACTTCACAATATGAGCATAATAAATCCTTTACCTCTGGAATTAAGGAACATTCAACGTTGCTTGATGCTATTAGTAAGCAACTTGATGAGGTTAATAAGGAAGTGTCTAATCTCCAATCACAATTTGCTCAAACTGAAGAGTTGCTAGGAAAGATCTCTAATAAGCAAACCACTCTAGTGAATAGGATGGCCGCTAAACCGGAATCTTTACCCATTGGGAATCATGATGAAGATCTTAAAATGATTGGTTTTCTCATATTGAATCTTTATTTACCTCTCTGAATATAAATGATAAAGGGACCGGAGATGAGTCAACTCTAGTTGAGAAGCGTCTCGTTTGCTTGGAGGGTGATGCTTTTGATGCTAAAACTGAAAAATGTGGGTTTGGAGAGGTCAAAACTTTAACTAGTGATGTGACCACTATTTTGGATTACAAGGACTTTAATTATGATAATTTCTCTTTAGTAGAATGAATTTCCTTGTTGCAATCCGTTATTAGCTCACCCAATGCTTATGAACAAAATAAAGTTTTTACCGAACATATAGTAGAAGCCATGATAAAAGCTTATGATGAGAAACTTGAGCTTGAAGTTTCTACTCCTAGAAGATTGCATGATGAGTGGGAACCTACTATCAAAATAAAGATCAATAAATATGAATGCAATGCTTTGTGTGACCTAGGTGCTAGTGTTTCAACTATTCCTAAAACTCTTTGTGATGTGCTCGGTCTCACTAATATTGAAGATTGTTCCCTTAACTTGCATCTTGCGGATTCTACTATTAAGAAACATTTAGGTAGAATTAATGATGTGCTCATTATTGCAAATAAAAATTATGTGCCTGTAGATTTTATTGTGCTTGCTATTGATTACAATCCTTCTTGTCTCATAATACTTGGTAGACCTTTCCTACGAACTATAGGTGCAATCATTGACATGAAAGAGGGAAACATAAGGTTCCAATTCCCATTAAAGAAAGGGATGGAAAACTTCCTAGAAAGAGAATTAAACCACCTTATGAATCAATCATGAGAGCCACTTATGGGTGGAGTGTCAAAGATGACAATACTTGAAACTATGCATTATGCCTAGCTAGGGGCATAAAACAATAGCGCTTGTTGGGAGGCAACCCAGTAGTTATCTTTAAATTTTTTCTTTAAAATTTCTGTTTATTTTTGATAACATGATTATTGACTCTGTAATGATTATGTTTTTGTGTTTAAATTAGTGTTTGTGCCAAGTAAAGCCTTTGGGATGACTCACAACATGAGTAGAATCGATGCTGAAACAAAACAGAAACTTTTGACTGCAGTGAAGGAATTTTCATTTTTTACTGGAGCGCGATAATGATCTGAAATTTTTACACAGTGTTTATATATAAAGTTTCGAGATTTTACTAATGTTTTAGAATTTTTAGGATTACATAAGTATATGTTATCTACATATTTATACAGACTGTTCTGTTTTAAACAGATTCTGTTTTTGCTTGCATAGTTGCTTGTTTTGATTATGCTATGGATTGTATCGGGGGGTATAAGCCATGGAGAAGTTAGAATACAGTACCTATTATGCATTTATGAAATTTGAATCAATTTATAACAGTACTTAAAGTATGCAATATGTTTCTTATACTAACAGATCTCACGAAGTTTTGTTGAGTTTTGTGTGACTGAAGTTTTCAAGTTTTGGGTGTTATCATGATGGACAAAGGAATAAGGAGTAGCAAGAGCCTAAGATTGGGGATGCCCAAGGCACCCCAAGGTAATATTTTAAAGGAGACTCAAGTGTCTAAGCTTGGGATGCCCCGGAAGGCATCCCCTCTTTCGTCTCAAATCCATCGGTATCTCACTTGAAGCTATATTTTTATTTGTCACATAATATGAGTTTTGCTTGGAGCGTCGTTTGCTTTGTTTGCTTTTACTTTCAGTTTGCCACAATCATTGTTTGCTGGACACACCTATTTAAGAGAGACACACCCTCATCATAATTTGTTAGAATACTCTATGTGCTTCACCTATATCTTTTGAGCTTAGCAGTTGCTCTAGTACTTCACTTATATATTTTTGAGCACGGTGGCGTGTAGATTTTATAGAAATAATTTCACTCTCATTATTCACTTATATTTGCTTGAGAGTTAATAAATAGTGACATTAATTTTCATGGGTCATAAGACTAGTCCAAAAATATTAGGCATTCAATGAATGATAATCAAAACCATCATGTAGCACATATAGAGAAATTGTGGGTCAATGATATTGATGTGGTAATATGAAATAGGTGTGAATTCATAATTGTTAAATCATAGAAGTGTCGATATTAAGAAAGGTTGACCCTTTTGTTCATCTAAAAATTAAAGAGGCATGGTGATGATGTGTGAGCATTTCTATTCCTCGTTGAAATCCTAGTGTTGTTTCGGGTCGGAAGCGCGCAATGGTTAACTCCTACGAACGTCTTCCCTCGGGGCAAACGAGTAGTACTTTGATCTATGATAAACTAATAAAACTTTGCAATAAGTATATGAGTTCTTTATGACTAATGTGAAACCATGGACATACGCAATCTCACCTTCTCATATTTGCTAGCCTCTGCGGTATCGTGCATAGCCCGTTCTCACCTCGAGGATCGGTGCAACTTTCGCCGGTGCATCCAAACCCCGTGACATGACACGCTCTGTTGCACATAAGCCTTATTATATCTTCCTCAAAACAGCCACCATACGTACTGATACGTCTCCGTCATATATACTTTTCCTCACACTTTTGCCCTTGTTTCGGACTCTAATTTGCATGATTTGAATGAAGCTAACCCGGACTGACGTTGTTTTCAGCAGAACTACCATGGTGTTGTTTTTGTGCAGAAATAAAAGTTCTCAGAACTGGACAAAACTTTTTGGAGATTTATTTTACAATAAATAAAAAATACTGGAGCCAACAACCATCGAAGGGGGAGCCCTGGCTGGGCACAAGACACCAGGGCGCGCCAGCCCCCCAGGCGCGCCCTCGTGGGTTGTGCCCACCTCGGGGCCCCACTGACCCTAACTCCGATGCTATAAAATTCTATTTTTGGAGAAAAAATCGGAGAGAAAGTTTCATCGCATTTTACGATACGGAGCCGCCGCCACCTCCTGTTCTTCCTCGGGAGGCCAGATCTGGAGCCTGTTTGGAGCTCCGGAAAGGGGAATCTTTGGTCTTCGTCATCATCAGCCCTTCTCCATCGCAAATTCCATGATGCTCCCCACTGGGAGTGAGTAATTCCTTTGTAGGCTTGCTGGTCGGTGAGGTGTTGGATGAGATTCATCATGTAATCGAGTTAGTTTTGTTAGGGCTTGATCCCTAGTATCCACTATGTTCTAGGATTGATGTTGCTATGACTTTGCCATGCTTAATGCATGTCACTAGGGCCCGAGGGCCATTGAGGGAGTCCCGTACTAAGGGGTCCTCGGGCTGTCGGCTCAACTCTCGATAGGCCGGCTCGATGGCCATTCTCCGAAGAAGGGCCGGACACATCAAGACCCCACGTTCCAGAAGGAAGCCCCGAAGGCGCGTCGTGCACTCCAAGTCAAGATGAGGAGATCGCCATCTCCATCCTCGGTAGGAGGCCCACCATGTGTAAACCCTAGTACCCCCCGGTGTCTATATAAACCGGGAGGGTTTTAGATCATAGGACACAGAAATTCATCTAGGGTTTTAGCTAGTCGATCTCGAGGTAGATCAACTCTGTAACCTTCATATCATCAATATAATCAAGCAGGATGTAGGGTTTTACCTCCATAGGAGGGCCCGAACCTGGGTAAACATCGTCTCCTTCGTCCCCTGTTACCATCGATCCTAGTCTCACAGCTCGGGACCCCCTACCCAAGATCCGCCGGTTTTGACACCGACATTGGTGCTTTCATTGAGAGTTCCGCTGTGATCGCCCAAGGAATCGATGGCTCGCGTCTTCATCAACGAGGAGGTTCGCAGCATGGACTCCTTTGTCCCTGGACAGACCTTCGCTTTCGGCAGCATCGTGCTGCACGCTGACCCGACCGGCCGCCTTGGCCAGGTCGGGAGTTTCGCCCCTGATCAAGAAGTCAGATTCGGGAACTTAGAGTTCTCCGTCGACCCTCGGGGCGATCTCTTGCTCATCGGGCTCGTAGTCCCACCTGACGCGCCCGAGGACTCCGAGGCCTTAACCTCGGATGCCGTTTTCAATCCCGCTCACGGGGCCAATCCCGGTGACGATCTGGACTTAGGTCCGGATCCGGCTATAGCGCCAGATCGCCGGGCACCAACTCCTGCCGAATACACTTCTCGTGCGGACGCGTCAGAGGTTAACTCCAGACGCGCCGGGCAGATTGACCCGATCGAGCTCTCGACACTCTGCGAGGCTCTAGATCGGATCTCCTTGATGAAAACTACTGATGACCCAATCCCGATCCACACTCAGATCGGTCTCGAGGCGGGTCAAGAGGGACTTTTCGTCCCACCCACCACCCATTTAGTAGCCACTATCGAAGACTTAACCGATATGTTGGACTACGCCTCCGAGGAGGCAGACGACATGGAAGAAGAGGATCGTGCTCCCACCCCCATTAACACCGGGCGATGGACCGCCACCTCCACCTACGACGTCTACATGGTGGACACGCCATCCGGTAACGGCGAGCGCACACCAGCGAACAATGGTGATGACTCGGGTGAGGCGCCGTCAAGACGCCGGAAACCGCGTAAGCGATCAAAGACAAAAAGGGAAGGGAAGCTATTGCCGGCACCGGGGAAAACGATACCCCGGAAGACCTCGGCGATCCCGATATCCCCAAGTATCTGTTGGAGGACCAGGAAAGGCCCGAGGACCAGCGCGACCCCAAAGATCCGAACGACTCCGAGGATGAAAACTACCTCCCCCTGTAGAGGAGGAGGATAGCCCGGACGACGAGGACATCATCGTCCCCGAAACCATTGAGGATCATGAACGGTTCAGGCAACAAATTTTAGCGACTGCTCGAAGCCTAAAGGCAAAAGCGCGGCAACTCAAGGCCGAACAAGACACCCTCAATGATAGATGGACAAGGGTTCTATCAACCAAGGAAGAACACGACGCCGATCTATGGGATCAACCCAAGAGCTACCCCCGCCGGCGGCTGCTGCCGCAATTCGACGACGAACTCCCCAACACGCCGTCCCCAAAGCACACTCCATACGACCAGCCAGACCGCCCTCCCCGAGGGCGAGATAGGACGGCTGGTGAGACCGGTTATAGGCCGGCGATACCCCCCAGAAGGGGAAAAGAGCCAATGGAGCCTGACGACAGGTACGACCTGCGACACGACCTGGATGATAGAACAAGCCGCACGAGATCCATCTACGGATCTAGAGGGTACTCCCCGGGTAGACGGGACGAGTACCGGCCCTGGCATGACCGAACCAATAGAGTTCGGGACCAAAATCGGGCCCGAACAGACTCCGACTACCGGCGTGATATAGCCAGGGTCAGAGGCGCTGCCCACCCACTGTGCTTCACTGATGAGGTGATGCAACATCAGTTCCCGGAAGGGTTTAAACCCGTGAACATCAAACAATACGACGGAACAACTGACCCAGCAGTGTGGATCGAAGATTTCCTCCTCCACATTCACATGGCACGAGGAGACAACCTCCACGCCATCAAGTACCTACCCCTTAAACTTAAGGGGCCAGCTCGGCACTGGTTAAACAGTCTCCCTGAAAACTCTATCGGGAGCTGGGAGGACCTCGAGGATGCGTTCCGATCTAACTTCCAGGGCACCTATGTACGGCCCTCGGACTCTTCCGACCTAAGCAATGTCGTGCAAAAGACAGGAGAGTCCAATCGATAATTCTGGAACCAGTTCTTGACCAAGAAAAACCAGATCGTCGATTGCCCAGATGCCGAGGCTATAGCCTCTTTCAGGCACAATATTCGGGACGAGTGGCTGGCTCACCAGCTCGGTCAGGATAAACCTAGGACCATGTATGCCCTCACATCGCTCATGACCCGCTTTTGCGCGGGCGAAGATAACTGGCTAGCAAGACGAAGCCACCACCCCGAAGACCCCGGTACTTCCGAAGTTCGGGACGGAAATGGGAAACCACGACGTAACAAAAACAAACGCCGGCACAACACTAGCGACGCCGATGACATGGCCATTAACTCCGGTTTCCGCAACCCAAGATCCGGGCAGCGGAAGAAGCCTCCTAAAGGCAATCGCGACGGACCCACCCCGCTGGACAAGATCATGGAGAGGCCTTGCCAGATCCATGGCACTTCGGACAAGCCCGCCAACCACACCAACCATAACTGTTGGGTATTTAAACAGGCCGGCAAACTCGCAGCCGAGGACCAGGGCAAAGGCCCACGCAACGAGGACGATGAGGAGCCCCGCGGTCCGAGCAATGGAGGTCAGAAGAAATTCCCTCCAGAAGTAAAAACTGTGAACATGATATACGCCACTCATATACCTAAAAAGGAGAGGAAGCGCGCCCTTCGAGAGGTCTACGCCGTAGAGCCTGTAGCCCTGAAGTTTAACCCATGGTCGGCCTACCCGATCACTTTTGATCGACGAGACCACCCGACCAGTATCCGTCATGGAGGCTCGGCGGCCCTCGTCCTAGACCCCATTATCGATGGGTATCACCTCACTAAAGTCCTAATGGATGGAGGAAGTAGCCTCAATCTGATCTACTCAGATATGGTGAAAAAGATGGGCATAGATCCGTCAAGGATAAAGCCTAGCAACACTACCTTTAAAGGAGTGATCCCAGGTGTCGAAGCCCGGTGCACAGGCTCTGTTATCCTGGAAGTAGTGTTCGGTTCGCCCGACAACTTCCGCAGCGAGGAATTGATCTTCGACATCGTCCCTTTCCGCAGTGGCTATCATGCCCTGCTCGGCTGTACAGCGTTCGCTCGCTTTAATGCCGTCCCACATTACGCATACCTCAAGCTCAAGATGCCTGGTCCCAAGGGGGTCATCACCGTCAACGGCAACACAGAGCGTTCCCTCCGAACTAAGGAGCATGCATTGGCCCTGGCGGCCGAATTCCATTATGAGGATGGTCGGCAAACACCTAAATCGGCCATAAAGACCCGTAAGGTCAACAAGCGAGTTCGGTTTCAATCTGACCTCCCAGACTCTTCTGCTCCCCAGAAATAGGGATACGCCCCCCATTGCACAGCCGTAATGACCACCAAACACGTGCCAAGAAGGCACAACTTCGCGCTCAAGATTCCATGGGTAGCAATGGGGAGCAACCATCAAATGGTAAGTGTTCGGCTGGACCGACCAATACCAGTACATGCCCTTGGACAAAACACAGGTACCATCAAGGACCTGCTAAAAAGCGTAAAGCTCATCGATACTTCGGCGACTTCTCAAGACCTTTTTCCCAAGGTCAGCTCGGCTACAGCATCACTCTTAATGGGATGCAACCCCCACAGAGGAACATGAACGGACAGGCGACAAGGCACATCGAGGACGTCATGTCATCAATCGAAGACTCCTGGTACAACCTCCCCTCTGTAAATTTTATATTTCACGTACCTGTAAACAGTTGCTTCTGCAATCCAAATTATAAGAATTATTGAGCAAGTACAAAACCATTATATATGGTCACTTCGTTGTCTTTTATACATCCTCTGTTCTTCTCTTGGTAACGCTTCTTGCGAAAATTGTTCGGTATACACTATGATGCAACCGGCTAATAGACCGGGGGCTCGAATTTAAAATTGCCTTGAACTTCACAACTAGTTATGTGTTCGGCGTCTTGGGTTTTGCTTTATATGCATCGGATCCGAACTATGTCTTGGGTCAATAGTTGGGTTGCCCGGCTCTTGTGCTTGCCCTCTTACGTTCCGCTCGTTCGGTTAAAAGGGAAAAAGGAGAACCACTGCGATTGTGCTTCCAGCTCGTCTGGTCAAGCACCTCAGGGGAGAAAGCCGAAAACTGACTGTCATAGTAAGCGAGAACCGGTCTGCAAATCCGAGCACTAGTGTCATACTAAAAGATCGATAGAGGTTATTCCGTGTTACACGATGGGTTTCGTTCTAGCACAAACCATGTGATGCTGGCTTCGGCCCCCAAACATCACACTGGGGGCTGGTTCTCAGCCCCCGCATTTTTCTACACTCCCACGGCTAAGTGAAAGTGATAGAGCACCATAGTCCGATTGCCTTGTCCCGCTCGCACTACCGCCTTCGGGCGCCGATACTTCGGCTAAGGATAGAAGTGCGGATACAGGGACACCCCGCGTAGCATCTACGAGGGGGCTGAAGCCGACGACTCGCTACTTTCAGATAAACCGGCCACATAGGAGTACAAACAAACATAAACTACTTATAAGACATGATAAACCATGCAACATTAATTACAAAAGCGTCAAAGTCTTCGGACATATTACATCGCGCTCATTCATACAAAACATCCTTGGAGCACTCGGCCTCTATGGCCCGAGCACCCTCCATTACATGGGAGAAGTACAGCTCGGGGCACCTATGACTCTTGTCAGGTGGCGGAGGTGCGGTGGCCATCTTGAGTGGCTGGAGCTTTGGCCAATGCACCATGGTCCTTGCAAAGGCCATCCGTGCGCCCTCGATGCACGTAGAGCGCTTCAGCACGTCAACCCGAGGTGCAGCATCACGTAGCTTCTACACCAGGCCGAAATAGCTGCTCGGCAGCGGCTCATCGGGCCACAGACGGATGCAGAGGTCCTTCATGGCCGGCTCCGCCATTCTGTGCATCTCCATCAGTTGCTTCATGTGGTCAACGAGGAGGGGAGAACGCTCGGGAGACTCAAATTGCGCCCAGAATAGCCAGGCCTCGTCATCCTCCGCCCGCGAAGCATAAAGCTTGTTCGCATCTGCCGCACTCCTCTGGAGATCCGCACGAACGCCTAAGGAACGCCACACCTGGGTGAGCAAAGAAAATTTGCTACCACCAAAGGCGCATCGCAGCGAATATGGCTTACCATCGATGACAGCCGTGACTTGGCGAACCTCCTCTTCGAAGGACTGCCTGTCCACTCACTCCTTCTGGAGCTCGGATTTTAGAGCGGCTAGTTCGGCGGCTTGTTCCTTGCCTTTCTGCTCAAGGGCCTCGCACTTCGTGCCGGCATCCTTGAGCTCTTGCTGCACCTCCTCCACCCGGGCCTCATGCTTGGCGCTTGCAGCCTTCAAAGTGGCAAGCGCGGCTGCCGCTTGTTCGGCGGCCGTCTTCTCCTCGGCCTTTTGCTTCATTTTCTGAAGCTCGGCCTTAAGTTTCTCAACCTCCACAGCTGAAGCTGTGGAAGCAATCATAAACAAATCACACTGGGTCACCAGTGCGGATCATTACCAATATACAGCTCGGATATTAGAATTCGGCTTACCTTGTGCCTCGTCGAACCTCTTGTTCAGGCTATCAAGCTCCTCTTCGGAGATTTTGAGCTTCCGATTCAGCTTGGTCAGCTCAGCGGCATTACCGGCCGCCGCCGATGACGAGGCCTGCAAAAAACAAAAATATGCATCCAGTTATGTGCGTTCAAACCCCCGAACTATAAAGGATATGACTCCCTATTCGGTCCTTTCAAGGAATTTTCCAAACATAGCAGGACCGAATGGTGCCTTGTGCATCATTGTTCATTCCTAAATATTTGACCCCCGGATGCGTTTTTGCATACCCATCCAGGGCTCGGGGGCTAGTATATATATAAAGATAGCACAAAACTTAAAATTAAGTATTGTTCGGGAAAAGGGTATTACTTGACTCACCTTGAAGCCCGTCAAGAGACCATTGAAGGCCTCCTTCAGTCCGTTATCAACGGACCGAATTCCCTGTAAAACCGCACCCATTAGAGTACGGTGATCCTCGGAGATGGGGGCGCTGGCTAGCGCCTCCTCCATTACCGGCCACCCAGTCGTCGGTGGCATCGGTGTTGACCGAACAGTCCGATCTATGATCGAAGACTGAGTCAGTAGCTCTGGAAGCACAGCGTGCTCCGGAGACATCCTCGGAGGAGACTAGGCATCCTTTTGCCCTTCCTCTTCGGCAGCCAGGAGGATATTCTCCCCCTGGTCCTCAGCAGCCTGGGAGATTTCCTCTCCCTGGCCTTCGGCGGCCATGGCGTTAGCCTCAGCCACGGCATGGTCGCCCCCGCCGCCCGTGTTCGGCTCCACCAAAGCCTGGCTGGATGACACCTCCGCGGCGTCCTTCGCGGCCCCCGGAGGTGTGGGGTGCGATGCAGTCCCACTCTCCGCTAGCTCGGCGGGCGGGGACTCCCCATCGGATATTTGATCGGTGGGGAGAACACGCGGGGGGCTGCAGACCAACATGCGCCCACGCGTTTGAAAAAACTATTACATACTTTGCGTAAATAACTCGGTGAGTCTTCGGATTCATACCTTTGAGCGGGGGGCTTGACCCTCAGGCTCCTTCGCGGAACCCTCTCAAACTCCTCGGATTCTGCGTCAGAATCCGAGCTATCATCGGGCAGGATCAACCTCGCCCGGTACGCCTTCTTCTGGGCAGGAGGGACAGCATCCTCCGCGGCGTCCGATGACGCCGCCCTCTTCCTTGGGAGGGGGAAACGCCTTCCCCCCATCTTCGTGCTCCTCCTCGTGACTAGAGGAGGCATGGGTCTCCTCGGACGCAGCGTCCGGCTGGTCCTTTATGCGGAGGCCCTCTCTGGCCTTCTTTTTCTTCTCCTTCTTCTCGGGCGCCGAGTATGGCGCCACAACAAGCATCGCCGCCAACACCTCCGACCTGGGGTCTCCGGGTTGGGGAGCCGGGCAGTTGACCTTCGCGGCTTTGCTCAGCCACTTCTGCGAAAGTGAGGGAGAAGGCGTTCAGGCTTTTCACCGAAGAGACAGAGTCAATGAATTGAGATTATACCATACCTTGGTCGGTGGGTTGACGGTGCTTAGGCCCGTATCCTCTTCCTTGGCCGGCCAGCTCTTCCGAGGCTTGAACAAAGCCTTCCACAGCTTCTCCGGGGTAGTGCGGAAGAATTGGCGCACGGTAGGCTCGTCGTCAGGACGATAAGCCCACATGGGGGATGCTCGGCGCTGGCAGGGGAGGATACGGCGGTGGAGCATGACCTGGACCACGTTGACCAGCTCCACCTTGGCCTCGATCACCGAAGTAAGGCGCTTCTGCACCAGCTTCACCTCAGCGTCCAACCCCCAGTCAAGGCCCTTCCTGAGCCACGAGGTCAATCTCGTTGGGGGTCCGGATCTGAATTCGGCAGGCGCCGCCCAGCTCTCATCCCTTGGCTCGGTGATATAAAACCACTCCTTCTGCCAGATCTTGATTGTGTCGATGAAGGTACCGGTAGGCCACTCGACGCGGGGGAGCTTGCTGATTACCGCCCCTCCGCAGTCTGCGTGCTCGCTGGCCACGGTCTTCGGCTTGACATTGAAGACCTTGAGCCACAAGCCGAAGTGCGGTTCGACCTGCAGAAAGGCCTCGCAGATGATCATGAACGCCAATATGTGCATGAAGGAGTTCGGCGGAAGGTCGTGGAAGTCCAGCCCGTAGAAAAACATGAGACCCCTGACAAAGGGGTGGAGCGGAAAGCTCAGTCCCCGGATAAAGTGGGGGACGAACACCACCCTATCGCCTGCTTTGGGGGGTGGGAACCACCTGATTCTTCTCCGGGGCTCAGTGGAAGACGTTGGCGGGGAGGTAGCCGGCCTGCTTTAGGTCCCGGATATCCTGGTCGGTGACCGTGGAGGCCTCCCACTTGCCATTAGAGCCTGAACCCGCCATTGCTAAGCTCGGAGGAAAGGGCGGGGAAGAACTGGATCTGGGCTCTCGGAGCTTGGAGAGATTGAGGAGGCGGAGGATGCGAATGGGAAGCGCGAATAGGCCTTGGGTTTTTTTCCCTTTTTATGGGATGTGTCACCGATTAGCCTCGCCAACCGCGCCACAAATCCCTCCGCTTCCCAAGACATGCATGCTGTTATGCGCGTGTGGAGATTAATCATATCCCGTGTGAAACGGAACGCGATCTGCGCATTGATAAGTTGTGTCGCTGAAAAAACGGCCCCGAACCGCGAATCGAGTTCTCATAACTGGTTCAGTGGTCGTGGTAGGCCACGACCCTTCGTCAGAGGGGGGGGGGTATCGGAAAACACTGTTTACACTTTGGCAATTGGCTTTCGGGGCTAAGCAATTCGTGGTGTTCGGTCAATCATATGATCGGAAGAAATACGTGTCATCGGAAACCGAACTAGTCTCAGCCGATCATGGAAAGGGAAGAAGAACTCACCCCACAAGCCGAAGACTCTGATCATACGAAGCAGCTGAAGCTGAGACCCTTGGCGTTGGGGGCTAGTTCGGGGGCTACTGAGGGAGTCCCGGACTAAGGGGTCCTCGGGCTGTCGGCTCAACTCTCGATAGGCCGGCTCGACGGGCCATTCTCTGAAGAAGGGCCGGACACATCAAGACTCCACGTTCCAGAAGGAAGCCCCGAAGGCGCGTCGTGCACTCCAAGTCAAGATGAGGAAATCGCCATCTCCATCCTCGGTAGGAGGCCCACCATGTGTAAACCCTAGTACCCCCTGGTGTCTATATAAACCGGGAGGGTTTTAGATCATAGGACACAGAAACTCATCTAGGGTTTTAGCTAGTCGATCTCGAGGTAGATCAACTATGTAACCTTCATATCATCAATATAATCAAGCAGGACATAGGGTTTTACCTCCATAGGAGGGCCCAAACCTGGGTAAACATCGTCTCCTTCGTCCCCTGTTACCATCGATCCTAGTCTCACAGCTCGGGACCCCCTACCCGAGATCCGCCGGTTTTGACACCGACAGCCATGCTTTCAGATCTGAACCGGTTATGTTATCACCATTATATCTATGTTCTTGATCCGATCTTGCTAGTCATACGCACGTATTACGTGTTATGATCTGTAAACCCCAGAGTGACAATAGTCGGGATACTTTCCGGTGATGACTGTAGTTTGAGGAGTTCATGTATTCACCGTGTGTTAATGCTTTGTTCCGGTTCTCTATTAAAAGGAGGCCTTAATATCCCTTGGTTTCCTTATGGACCCCGCTGCCACAGGAGGGTAGGACAAAAGATGCCATGCAAGTTCTTTTGCATAAGCACGTATGACTATTTACGTAATACATGCCTACATTACATTTATGAATTGGAGCTAGTTCTGTATCGCCCTAGGTTATGACTGTTATCTGATGAATATCATCCAATGAGTTTATTGATCCAGTGCCTATGAGTTTTCCACATATTGTTCTTGCTGAGTTACTATTGCTACTGCTACTGTTACACTTGCTACAAAACTATTGCTATCACTACTAATGTTACTATTACTGCTGCTACTGCTATCAAAACTATCATACTACTGTGCTACTGATCACTCTGCTGCAGATATTTAATCTCCAGGTGTGGTTGAATTGACAACTCAGCTGCTAATACTCGCAAATATTCTTTGGCTCCCCTTGTGTCGAATCTATAAATTTGGGTTGAATACTCTACCCTCGAAAACTGTTGCGATCCCCTATACTTGTGGGTTATCAAGACCATTTTCTGGCGCCGTTGTCGGGGAGCATAGCTATATTTGTTGAGTCACTTGGGATTTGTATCAATTGATCACTATGAAGAATTTGAAGGATCCAAAAACCAAGATTTTTCCCTCTAAGATGAGGGGAGGTAAGGAACTGCCATCTAGCTCTGCATTTGATTCACCTTCAGTTATGAGTAAGCTTGCAACACCACCACATGCTATTAATCCTGATATGTCACAAGTTATTGATGATGCTAATTCTGCTATGAATGATGCTAGTACCATGCTTGATGATAATGTGCCACTAGGTGAATTTCTTGATGAACAAATTGCTAGAGCTAAAGAGAATGAAATTACTGAAACTGATGAGATTGCTGAAACTGATGAAGCCTTTGAAACTGATGACTATCAAACACCTATTAGGCCCAGTTCTCCTAGCTTTGAAATGCCTAAGATACCTGAGGGCTATGTTTTGGATGGAGAGATAGCTAGAATAATCCTTTCTTGTAAGGGTAGAAATGATCTCAAGAAATTGCTACGCAAGTATAAGGAAAAGACTTTGAATGCTAGAATGAAATGTGATCCTAAGTTTGCTACTTCCCCTATCTTTGTGACCGATAAGGATTACGAATTCTCTGTCGACCCAGAGTTAATTACTTTGGTTGAATCTGGTCCTTTCCATGGCTATGAAACTGAAACTGTAGTGGCACATCTTACTAAGCTGGATGATATAGGCACCCTCTTTGCTCATGATGAGAAGATTTGCTATTATTATATCCTCAAATTATTTCCGTTCTCATTAAAGGGTGATGCTAAGATATGGTACAATACTCTTGCTCCTGGTTGTGTGCGTTGTCCCCAGGATATGATTTACTACTTCTCTGAAAAATATATTCCCGCTCATAAGAAATAAGCTGCCTTACAGGAAATATTTAACTTTGTGCAAATTGAAGAAGAGAGTCTCCCACAAGCTTGGGGGAGGCTTCTCCAATTGCTTAATGCTTTGCTTGATCATTCTCTTAAGAAAAATGAAATACTTGATATCTTCTATAATGGGCTAACTCATGCTTCTAGGGACTTCCTAGATACTTGTGCTGGTTGTGTTTTCAGGGAACGAACTGTTGAACAAGGTGAGGAATTATTGAATAATATATTGAAGAATTATGATGATTGGACTCTCCCTGAACCACCACTTAAAACCACTCCGAAGAAGAGGGGTATCTTATTTCTCAGTCCTGAAGATATGCAAGAGGCAAAGAAATGTATGAAGGAAAAAGGTATTAAAGCTGAGGATGTTAAGAATTTACCACCTATTGAAGAAATACATGACCTTGACACACCACCACCTCCATAGGTGGTAGAGGTAAATTCTTTATTAAAGTTTGATGAAAGTGATATCCCTTACAATAAACATCCTAGTCAATGCTTATATGAGTTTGATAACTACATTATAAAGCAAGATCATTTCAATGCACATGTTCTGAAACAATTGAAATATAATTATGATATGATTGCTCGCTTGAGTGACTTGCTATTTAGAATCAGTAATGATGTTAGAGGTGTAGGAAAGCATGCCTCTGTGGTTCAAACCCAGTTAGAACAAGTTGCTAAGTCTCAAAAAGAATTGCTTGATGAAATGAATAATAATATGAATGATTTTGCTGCTAGAGTAGTTACTAGAGGAGGTAGAATGACCCAAGAACCTCTTTATCCCGAAGGTCATCCCAAAAGAATTGAACAAGACTCTCAAAGAATTAATGCTGATGCACCTAGTCCTTCTAAGAAGAAAAAGAAAAATAAAAATGATAGGACCTTGCATACCTCTAGTGAACGTGAGACACAAAAACCTCCTAATAATAATGATGTCTCTATTTCTCATGCTGAAACTCAATCTGGTATTGAACATTCACCTAGTGATAAAGAAAATGATAATGATGATGTTCACGAGGATACCCAACCGAATAATGATAAAGAACCAGATAATGATGTTGAAATAGAGCCTGCCATTGATCTTGATAACCCACAACCTAAAAACAAACGATATGATAAAAGAGACTTTGTGGCTAGAAAACATGGTAAAGAAAGAGAGCCATGGGTTCAAAAACCCATTCCCTTTCCTCCTAAACCATCTAAGAAAAAGTATGATGAAGAATTTGAACGCTTTGCTGAAATGATTAGGCCCGTCTTTTTGCGTACCCGCTTAACTGATATCTTAAAGATGGCCCCTTATGCAAAATACATGAATGGCATCATCACTAATAAAAGAAAGATTCCTGAAGCTGAAATCTCCACCATGCTTGCTAATTATTCTTTTAAGGGATGGAGTACCTAAAAAACTTGGAGATCCTGGAATACCAACTATACCTTGCTCCATTAAAAGAAATTATGTCAAACTGCTTTGTGTGATTTGGGAGCTGGTGTTAGTGTTATGCCTTTCTCCTTATATAAAAGACTTTTTTGAATAAACTCACACCTACTGAAATATCATTGCAAATGGCTGACAAATCAACTGCCATACCTATCGGTATTTGTGAGGATGTGCCCGTTGTTGTTGCAAATGTTACTATCTTAACAGACTTTGTTATTCTTGAGATGCCCGAAGACGACAACATGTCGATTATCCTTGGTAGACCCTTTTTGAACACTGCAAAGGCTGTTATTGATTGCAATAAAAGCAAGGTCACTTTTCATATCAATGGTAATGAGCACACGATGCACTTTCCGAAGAAACAATTCCAAGTGAATGGTATAAATGTTATTGAAGAATCTCCTACACTCACTATTGGAAGCTTTCAACTACCCCTACCTACTACCAAAAAGGAATATGATATACTTATTTTTGGGGATGTGCATATTCCAATTGAGGTAACCTAGTGTCTTACGGAAGTTCTTCGGTTTCATGCTAATCGGAAGTGGTTGTTAATAAGACTTGATCAACCTTATTAATGGATCATTTTTAGAGGTATGAAGTTGATGAATCTAGTAGGCACAATCTTCTGCTCCCACCTTTTATTTTCTGTTTTACCTAGTCAAATAAAATAAAATGCCATGTCTATCATGTTTTCTGTTTTCTCCGTGCAATAAAAAATGGCTCAAAAAATAAAGGTCCTCAGAATGTTCTGAAAATTTGATACGATTTTTTTCCTTAATTTCTGGTGCAAATAACATCAGAGGGGGGTGCATCTGGTGCCCACAAGACACCAGGGTGTGCCAACAACCCCAGGCGTGCCCTGGTGGGTTGTGGCCCCCACGTGGGCTCCCTCACTTATCCCTTTAGCCCATATCATCTCCTACCTCCAGAAAAAATCACCATAGCTCTCATTCCTGTGTTCTTGCTCTCAAACCCGCGGATTTCGATCTCTTTGCTCGAAGCTCCATTTTCGAAACTATTTTGGGGGATTGCTACTTGGTATGTGACTCCTCCATTGCTCCAATTAGTTTTTGATTTAGTGGGTTATATTTAGAGAATTTAGCTACTCTTGGTGCTGCTGTAGATGAGCTTGCATGTTCAATTCTTAGAGTTCTAAGTAGTTTGAATGCTTATTATGTCCTCTATGCAGCCTTAGGAGTAGTTGCTATCAATCTTACGGAGTTTTGCTGACAAAAATTTTGTAGGCTAAAATTTTCAGAATTTTTATTGTAGGAATAAGTTGGATTTCTTTAGGAAGTTTTCCTCCATGAAAAATTCCAAAGGAGTCATTGGGGAATCATCGGACAATGACCTTCACACCCGAAACGGTGGAGGTGCGGCCGTGAATGGCCGCATGATTTCTTCATGGAGGAGGCCCGGTTCGATTAAGAGTTTGCTCAATTTGTTGAAAATGCTGGGCTGACCGAGTTCCTCGCAGCTAAGTGTGACCAACACCAGATCCTTACAAATTCCTTTGTGCAAAGTTTTCATTTTCTGAGTAGGAATAATCCTCCTGAGGTGCAGTTTAAGCTATATGCTAAAACTCACAAGATACCGCTCACTGACTTTTGCGACATATGCTTGATCCCTTCTGATGGGGAATTAAGAGAACCTAGACCAGCGGAGTTTGAGGACTTTCTCCTCACTTTAACAGTGGGTGAAGATAGAGGCGTGTCAAAAGCCACTGGTACCAGTTTGGAGTTTCCTTCTGTGCACTACTTTGCTTTATTCACCGCGAAGTGTTTAACCGCTAGGGATAAGGTTGGTGCACTCAGTGCCCCCGACTTCGCCATTTTACGCCGTGCACTGTACAATGATCACACCTTCAGCATGAGGGCTATTATTGCACGTCGCTTACACCTTAACAGTCTAAGGGAAAGATACATGGTGGCATTTATGCTACTCGCTTAGCGAGACACTTTAATGTTCAGATCCGCCCACATGATTATCCTTTGTCCCAAATCTATCTAGATCACAAGGCATGCAGGATCACCAATTTATTGAGGCAACTGATTCTTTCCATAACATTCGTTACAACTTAGTGTTCAACATCGAAACCCGTGATGTTATCTCGTTGCCTGCACCTGCTCTATTTGATTCTATTGCCAGGAACGGATACAGGATCATGCCAGATGACATTACAGCCTATCGGAACAACCTAGCAGCTACCGAGGAGGAGCCCTAGGAGTGGTACGCTCAGGTGCCGCCTCCACCTCACTTCAAGTTGGGACCGGATGGCTACTACGGATGGTGATTACCAAGCTAGGCCAAAAGCCTAAGCTTGGGGGAGTACGTATTTGCACCGACATTATATTCATGTTCACACATTTCATTCCAGCTGTCGGTGTTCATACTTTTTCATTGTACTATCCATGCTAGATTTATTTTCTCGCTTTCTTAATGCGTGTTTGAAAACCTTTGAGAAAATCCAAAAATATTTCCTACTTCTTTTCGGCTTTTCTTTCTAGCTTAAATTAATTGTAGTATCAAAAGAAAACCCAAAAAGATTTCTTGTTTCTTCTTTTACTTGTTGGGAGCTTTCCCGTGTAAATACTTTTTCTCATTTTTGTTTTCCCTCTTTAATTTGCTTTCTTTAGAAAAACCAAAAATATTTCAATGTGTTTCTCTGAAATTCTTTTCCTTTTATTTGAGTCGTACCAAGGAGAAGACCACGATGAAAATGTTGAGTGGCTCTCATATGCACTATTGTTAATCTAACAAAGAGCCCATTTTACTTTGTCTTCTCCTCCTGAATAAAATGTTTGCAAACTCCAGCTTAGTCCACGACACTCTCGCACTATTATTATTTTCTTATCATTCGGTCGTGCAAGTGAAAGCCAATAATGACGATATTTGATGAGGTGACTGTGGCAAAGAAAAGCGGGTATGAACTCAACTTGTTTTTGTTTTTGTAAATATGTTTAGCCTAGTATCCTTGATTCAGCATATTATGATCAAACATGTTTGCAATGACAATTAGAGATTATAGTTGCTCATGCCATGCTTAAGTAGGTAGGAGTGGATAATGATTTATCTTGGATGTCAACATGCATTAAAATGGTTGTGATGTGGTATGATGATATGGTATCCTCCTCTGAATGTTTCAAGTGGCTTGACTTGGCACATGTTCACGCATGTAGTTGAATCAACCAACATTGCCTTCATGATATTTATGTTCATGGTGTACATATCCTACTCATGCTAGTAGTCAATGTTTATTATGCGTAATGCATGTTCTTGACCGTTTTCGCTCTCTAGCTAGCCGCTTCTCAACCTATTTGCTAGCCTTCGCCTGTACTAAGCGGGAATACTGCTTGTGCATCAAAATCCTTAAACCAAATTTATTCCAGATGAGTCCACTATATCTACCTATATGTGGTATTACCCTGCCATTCCAAGTAAATATGCATGTGCCACCTCTAAAAGTTCAAATGAACATCTGTTCTGTGTACCTGGACCGCTCATGGAGCGACAGGGGGCGGTCAGTATCTTCCATGTTAAGCGGGTTATTCTCATGATGAGTGTTTATTCACTCGTCCTTGCACGAGAGGGGCGGTAATAGGGATTCCCAGTCCCGAAATCAAAAATTACAAATAATTAAACAAAACTCCCCCAGGAATGTTGTTGGTATGGACGGTACCCGTGGATTCGACTAGTCGTGGAGTGTGATTGTTGGTGGAGGGGGAGTAAACCTTTACTTTTACCGCTTGGGAACCGCCGCTAATGTGTTTAGCATGGAAGATATTGATAACTCTTGGTCGTAACGTTGACAGGAAGGGTGTACCTCCCAAAATTATTTCTATCTCTTATTTAAACCTTGAGCTCTGGCACCTCTGCAAATCATTGCTTCCCTCTGCGAAGGGACTATCTATTTACTTTTATGTTGAGTCATCACCTTCTCAAATAAGCGCCAGACCTAAGAGCACTATTGTCATCCTCATGCATTGTGTATAGTTAATGTTGGGTGCGGCATGACTGGATCTTTTCTACCATGAATTACAAGGTTTAGTCGCTGCTTGAACTTTGGAGGTGCTCTGCATTTATGTCCTGCGGTCTCAGAAAGGGCTAGCGAGATACCACTGTTGTCATATTATATCACGATTGTTTTGGCAAAGTGTTGGCGCTTGAGATATTTTATTATTGCTCGCTAGTTGCTTATGTCATTGATATGAGTTAATATAATTTCTAAGAGTTATTGCTGGCATGGTTAGTCATAATCTTTGCTGAAAACCTAGGTGCTACTTAAGCATATATATGTAAACAAGAACAAAAGAGTTCGTAAAAGTTTTTCTTTATCACTTTTAGTTTGTCAACTGAATTGCTTGAGGACAAGCAATGGATTAAGCTTGGGGGAGTTGATACGTCTCCGTCGTATCTACTTTTCCTCACACTTTTGCCCTTGTTTTGGACTCTAATTTGCATTATTTGAATGAAACTTACCCGGACTGACGCTGTTTTCAGCAGAACTACCATGGTGTTGTTTTTGTGCAGAAATAAAAGTTCTCGGAACTGGACGAAACTTTTTGGAGATTTATTTTACAATAAATAAAAAATACTGGAGCCAAGAACCACCGGAGGGGGAGCCCTGGCTGGGCACAAGACACCAGGGCGCGCCAGCCTCCCAGGCGCGCTCTGGTGGGTTGTGCCCACCTCGGGGCCCCACTGACCCTAATTCCGACGCTATAAAATCCTATTTTTGGAGGAAAAAATCGGAGAGAAAGTTTCATTGCGTTTTACGATATGGAGCCGCCGCCACCTCCTGTTCTTCCTCGGGAGGCCAGATCTGGAGCCCGTTTGGAGCTCCGGAGAGGGGAATCTTCGGTCTTCGTCATCATCAACCCTTCTCCATCGCAAATTCCATGATGCTCCCCACCAGGAATGAGTAATTCCTTCGTAGGCTTGCTGGTCGGTGAGGAGTTGGATGAGATCCATCATGTAATTGAGTTAGTTTTGTTAGGGCTTGATCCCTAGTATCCACTATGTTCTGAGATTGATGTTGCTATGACTTTGCCATGCTTAATGCTTGTCACTGGGGCCCGAGTGCCATGATTTCAGATCTGAACCGTTTATGTTATCACCATTATATCTATGTTTTTGATCCGATCTTGCTAGTCATACGCACCTATTACGTGTTATGATCCGTAAACCCTGGAGTGACAATAGTCGGGATACTTTCCGGTGATGACCGTAGTTTGAGGAGTTCATGTATTCACCGTGTGTTAATGCTTTGTTCCGATTCTCTATTAAAAGGAGGCCTTAATATTCCTTAGTTTCCTTATGGACCCCGCTGCCTCAGGAGGGTAGGACAAAAGATGTCATGCAAGTTCTTTTCCATAAGCACATATGACTATTTACGGAATACATGCCTACATTACATTTATGAACTGGAGCTAGTTCTATATCGCCCTAGGTTATGACTGGTATATGATGAATATCATCCAACGAGTTTACCGATCCAGTGCCTACGAGTTTTCCACATATTGTTCTTGCTGAGTTACTATTGCTACTACTACTATTACACTTGCTACAAAACTATTTCTATCACTGCTACTGTTACTGTTACTGCTGCTACTGCTATCAAAACTATCATACTACTATGCTACTGATCACTCTGCTGCAGATATTTAATCTCCAGGTGTGGTTGAATTGACAACTCAGCTGCTAATACTCGCAAATATTCTTTGGCTCCCCTTGTGTCGAATCTATAAATTTGGGTTGAATACTCTACCCTCGAAAACTGTTGCGATCCCCTATACTTGTGGGTTATCACCTACCTATCATGGCATTTCCATAGCCATTCTGAGATATATTGCCATGCAAATTCCATCGTCACTTCACATGACTAGTTTGTTCGTCATCATATTGCTTTGCATGATCATATTGAGCTGATATAGTATTTGTGGCAAGGCCACCGTTCATCATATTTTTGATACATGTCACGCTAGACCATTGCACATCCTAGTACACTGCCAGAGGCATTCATACAGAGTCATATCTTCATATATGTTCTCCATATTGAGTTGTAAGTAAATAAAAGTGTGATGATCATCATTATTAGAGCATTTTCCCAGTGAGGAAAGAATGATGGAGATGATGATTCTCCCATAAGTCGAGATGAGACTCCGGACGAAAAATAAAGATGGGGGAGGCCAAATGAGCCCACCATCCATTCAAAAAATGAGAGAAAATGACAGAAGGGACTTTGCTACTATCTTTTACCACACTTGTGCCCCAAAGTCGCACCATGTTCCTCATGTAGAGAGTCTCGTGATATATCACTTTCATATGCTAGTGGGAATTTCCTATTCATTATTACAAACTTGGCTTATATATTACTATGACGGGCTTCCTCAAATGCCCGAGGTTTCATGAGCAAGCAAGCTGGATGCACACCCTACTTAGCTTCATTTGAGCTTTCATACACTTATAGCTCTAGTGCATCATTTGCATGGCAATCCCTACTCCTTGCATTGACATCTATCGACGGGCATCTCCATAGCCCATTGATACGCCTAGTTGATGTGAGGCTATCTTCTCCACTTTTTAACCCCTTTGATATCTACCACCATATTCTATTCCAATGGCTCACGCTCATGTATTGCGTGAAGAATAAAAAGTTGATGCATATTGAAAAAGTACAATCCAATTGCCTGACTTGGACACCGTGGTGCTTAATATTTGTATTAATCAGGTGAAGATGGAGCCATGCCTTGCTAATACAATAAGATGAATGGGGGGTAAACATTTCTTAAGGATCGTATACTTTTAAGGACTAATAATTCTGCTTCTTACACTTTAGTATTGCTATGTTAATATTTATTGATTCATCTTTTCTCAATGAACATACATGCATAAGATTACATAATGGAAAGCATGGCACATCAAAAAAATTGTTTTTATCATTTACCTACTCGAGGACGAGCAGGAATTAAGCTTGGGGATGCTTGATACGTCTCCAACGTATCTATAATTTTTGATTGTTCCATGCTGATATATTATCATTCTAGGATACTTTTTGGGTCTTTATTTACCAATTTATAATATTTTTGAGCACTAACATATTGACCCAGTGCCCAGTGCCAGTTGCTGTTTTCTGCATGTTTTTGCCTTTTCAGGTTTACAGTACCAAACGAAGTCCAATTGCTATGAAACTTTTTGATGATTTTTTCTAGACCAAAAGAAGACCGAGAAGCTTCGTAAGGAGGTAAGGAGGCACATGAGGACCCCATGGTGGCCCCTCGTGGCTCTTCCGACGTCCCTCTTTGGCCTATAAATTCTCTAATATCGTGAAAACCCTGGAGGCAATCCCGAAACCCTTTCTCCGCCGCCGCAAGTCTCTGTTCAGTCGCGAGGCCATCTGGAGCTCCGTTCCGGCACCCTGCCGGAGGGGGGATTGATCACGGAGGGCCTCCTCATCAACCTTGCAGCCCTCATGATGATGTGTGAGTACTTCACCACAAACCTACGGGTCCATAGCTAGTACCTAGATGGCAATCTCTCTCTCTTATGATCTTCAGTACAATGGTCATCGCGTCTTCACTTTGATCTATCCGATGTAATCCTATTGTGCGGTGTGTTTGTTGGGATCCGATGAATTGTGGGTTTATGTTCAGATTATTCATGAAAAGTACTTGAGATGCCTATGATATATATTATCTCTTAATTGCATGATCATTATAGCTTCGTAATGCTCTCCGATTTATTGATGTGCTTTGGCCAAGTATATTGATATTTCATCGGTGGGAGTGGTGCGTTGTGGTAGGTTCAACCTGGCGAGTTTCTATATCCTAGTGACAAAGTAGGGGACAAGATGTGTCTTTGTGTTGTTGCTACTAAGGATAAAACGATGGGGTTCATTCATATTGATTGAGTTTACTTTGTCTACATCATGTTATCGTTCTGCAAGCATTACTCTGTTTTACTTAATACTCTAGATGCCTGCTGGATAGCGGTCGATGAGTGGAGTAATAGTAATAGGTGCAGGCAGGAGTCAGCCTATTTGCTTATGGACGTGATGCCTATATACACATGATCATTGCCGTGAAAATCACATAACTATCCGCTTTTCTATGAATTGCCCAACAGTAATTTGTTACCCACCGTATGCTGCCTACATGAGAGATGCCGTTAGGGAACACTATGGCCCCCGGGTCTATTCACTTATATATTTGCAAACGCTACAATTACCCCGCTGCCTTTATTTACTTTTTATTTATTATGCAATTTATATTTATCAAAAAATATCTACACAACTCATTTGCTTGCAAATAACGAGATCAAGGGGATTGACAACCCTCTTGCCCGCGTTGTGTCGGTGCACTAGGAATGGGGTACCCAGTGCCCCCGACTTATGCACAGGCAGTAGTAGCAGAACCCCGTCAAAAACCAATCCAAGCCAGAGAAGCCGCTCTATGTGAGATCAAGGAGCGCATCAAGATGGCAAAGCCACCATTCAAGACCAAGACCCCGGCAGAAGCAGACTCCGCTGGCTAGTAACGCCGGCAGGATCGACGTAACGGCCCAAAACGAGCCCAAGCCACGCCAGTCGCGTCCCCAGCGCCTGCCGGGGACCGAAGCGCACACGCCTTCAAGAAGTCCCGGCAAGCCATCCCCCGGCAGGCGCGAGCTGATCGGCCACCGCTCCACCACATCGCAACACCAGTCAGTTGTCGATGCGGTGTCGAGCCCTCAGGTGGCTAAGTGGCTCTCGCTAAGCACGTGGCAATGCACCGGAAGGCAGATTATGCCCATTTGACACCCGTCCAGAGGTGTGTCAAGATACTAAACAACAGCCAGCAAAGCGGTGGTAAGATCTTGCCGGGGATGCACCCCCGCACGCCACCTAGGCTAGCATTTATGGCATTTTGTCCTAAGTGCCAGAGTTAGGTATGATAGAACTGTTAGCTATCTAATCGCTAGATAATGTCTGTTTTGCCACTGTGGTTGGCCCTTTATCCTACAAAAGGAGGACCAAGGCAACCTAGCTCAAGATTCGGACCTTTGGACACTTGTGCTCGCGTAGCAGCTCCCCCGAAGGAGACCTTGCCGGGTTTGAGCGTTGCGTGTGCTTCGTGTTCCTCTGATCAATCCACAAAAGCAGGAGTAGGGTTTTACGCTTCTCAGCGGCCCGAACCTGGGTAAAACACCAACATCCCATTGTCGCGTTGTCTCACTACCTCTGCTCTTTGTGCAACATGACATCACCCCCGCCGAACCACAAAGGGGCCCTTGGCCCCATAGGTGATCCTGTGCATCGTGACCGAAAATCCGGAGGCGCAACAAGAAGCGTAAGGGAAAAGCAGTGTTGGCCGTTGAGAGCTCTGGCAATCTCACTGCCGGCAAGAAGGCCAAGGCCGAGGCCCCCGGCATGGGAGCTGCCACGTGCGCTAATTGCCGGGAGGCTGCAGCGGCAGAGAAAACCGGAAAGTCCGACGGGCCATACTGCAAAATCCACCGCACCAAAGGTCATGATCTCCAAGAATGCCACCAAGTTGAGAAGCTTGCTAAGAAGCAGAAGGCTGAATACGAGAAGCGTGACAAGGAGAGAGGCCAAGATAGTGCTGCCAGGAAAGGCCGTGGTGGTAGAGGAGGCCGCCGGGGCAAGGCCCTGCAGCAGAAGGAAAAACCTGCTAGAGGCCGTGAGAAGAAAGAAGAAAATGATATGAGTGATGATGAGGATGATGAAGAGTCCAGTGATCGGGAGTTCCAGAAGGCAACTGAAGCCATGTGTGTTGACGGGGGTGCATCCTTGCATTCCTCTCACCGCCAGCTCAAGCAGCGGACGCGTGAGATCAACGCCGTGGAACCAGCTGTAGAGTCCCGAAGACCACTCAAATGATCCCGCACGCCTATCATCTTTGATGAAGAGGACCATCCTGACCGCACCACTGCGGTCGGATGTTTGCCGTTGTTGGTTTCCCCAACAATCCGCAACCTCAAAGTAACCAAGATGTTAGTTGACGGCGGGGCGGGGTTGAACTTAATCTCCCCTAAGGTGGTTGAAAGGCTCCAGATCCCTGACGGAGAGCTCAAGGCTACGGGTACATTCCAAGGAGTCAACCCCGGCAGGAGCCGACCCAAGGGAAAGATCACTTTGCTTGTGACGTTTGGCGGGGAGTTGAACTACCGGACTGAGAAGGTGGTTTTTGATGTGGTCGAACTCCCTCTGCCTTACAATGGAATTCTTGGTGGCCTAGCTCTGGCAAAATTCATGGCAGCATCCCACTATGCTTACAACACTTTGAAGATGCCAGGGCCCATAGGAACCATCTCCATTCCATCTGATAAAAAGGATGCGGTTATATGTGTGGACAAGATGTATCGAGACGCGGTAACAGCTGAAGTCGCGGAAGCACCAGCTCCTGCCAAGGAATCAAAGAAGGGAAAGAAGTCTAGCAGAGACGCCGGCAAGGACTCCGGGAAGCGCGCCTCTTCGAAGTGCGCTGCACCCCTCGATGACCTGCCGGAGAGTTCCACTAGCAAGAGATCCAAGGTCACCTATCCTGCGACGAAGAAGGTCCCGGCAGGGCAGGATGGCACCGATGGTACGTTTACCATCAGTGCCACCCTCAATGACAAATAAGAAAGCGCGCTCGTTGCCTTCCTGCGGGCGAATGTCGATGTGTTTGCTTGGCAACCATCTGACATCCCCGGTGTTCCCAGGGAGGTAATTGAGCACCACCTTGCTGTCTGCCCTCATGCCAGGCCCGTCAAGCAGAAAGTTAGAAAGCAAGCCTTGGAGCGGCAGCAGTTCATCGCCGAAGAAATCAAGAAACTCGAAGCAGCTGGTTTGGTCAGAGGAGTGTTGCATCTGACAAGGTTAGCTAACCCGGTGGTGGTGCGCAAGGCGAATGGGAAATGGAGGCTTTGCATTGATTTCACTGACTTAAACAAAGCATGCCCGAAGGACCCTTTTCCCTTACCGCGCATCGATCAAATTGTTGATTCCACTTCCGGGTGTGACTTGCTTTCCTTCTTGGATGCATACTACGGATACCACTAGATATTCATGGCCAAGGAAGATGAGGAAAAGACCGTGTTCATAACTCCATGTGGCACATACTTCTTTGTACGTATGCCCTTCGGGTTAAAGAGCACTGGTTCTACCTTTGCAAGGGCCGTGCAGATTGGATTTGAACCTCAGTTGCACAGGAACGTGGAAGCTTACATGGATGACATAGTAGTCAAAACCAAAGATGAAGCAACTCTCATACAAGACTTGGAAGAAACTTTTATCAACTTGCGCAAGATCAATTTGAAGCTCAACCCTGAGAAATGTGTGTTTGGTGTCCCATCCGGCAAGCTGCTTGAGTTCTTTGTGTCTCAGCGAGGAATAGAAGGCAATCCCGACAAGATCAAAGCGATCGAGCAGATACAAGCACCCAAGTCCGTCAAGCGCCTTACGTCCTTGACGGACTTGGGTGCTTGTATCTGCTCGATCGCTTTGATCTTGTCGGGATTGGCTTCTATTCCTCGCTGAGACACAAAGAACCCAAGCAGCTTGCCGGATGGGACACCAAACAAACATTTCTCAGGGTTGAGCTTCAAATTGATCTTGCACAAGTTGATAAAAGTTTCTTCCAAGTCTTGTATGAGAGTTGCTTCATCTTTGGTTTTGACTACTATATCATCCATGTAAGCTTCCACGTTCCTGTGCAACTGAGGTTCAAATCCAATCTGCACGGCCCTTGCAAAGGTAGAACCAGCGCTCTTTAACCCGAAGGGCATACGTACAAAGCAATACGTGCCTGACGTGGCTTGGACTGCGTCGGTATTTCCCCAAAGAGGAAGGGATGATGCAGCACAGTGATGGTAAGTATTTCCCTCAGTTATGAAACCAAGGTTATCGAACCAGTAGGAGGATCACCACCACCCAATAAGCAGCACTTGCACACAAACAACAAATACTTGCAACCCGATGCGAAAGAGAGGTTGTCAATCTCTCTACGGTAATAAGATAGATTAGGTAGTGATAGATAGGAGAGATAGATCTCTCAAGAACACAAATAAAAAGAGTAAATATGCAGCAATATGTTTTTGGGTTTTTGGTTTTGTAGATCTGAAAACAAAGATTGTAAAAAACGTAGATCGGAAAGCAATATGATGGAAAAGTAGACCCGGGGGCCGTAGGGTTCACTAGTGGCTTCTCTCATGAGTATAGCGCACGGTGGGTGAACAAATTACTGTTGGGCAATTGATAGAAAATTGAATAGTCATGACGATATCCAAGGCGATGATCATTATATAGGCATCACGTCCAAGATAGATAGACCAACTCCTGCCTCTATCTACCTCTATTACTCCACACATCGACCGTTATCCAGCATGCATCTAGTGTATTAAGTTCATGGAAAAACGGAGTAATGCAATAAGAACGATGACATGATGTAGACAAGATCTATTCATGTAGGAATAGACCCCATCTTGTTATCCTTAATAGCAACGATACATGCGTGTCTTGCTGCCCCTTCTGTCACTGGGAAAGAACACCGCAAGATCGAACCCATCACAAAGCACCTCTTCCCATGGCAAGAAAAATCGATCTAGTTGGCCTAACTAAACCAAAGATTCGAAGAAGAAATTGGAGGCTATAAGTAATCATGCATATAAGAGATCAAAGAAGACTCAAATAATATTCATGGATAGAAACTGATCATGAACTCAAAATTCACCGGATCCCAACAAACACACCGCAAAAGTTTACATCAAATAGATCTCCAAGAGACCATTGTATTGAGAATCATAAGAGAGAGAGAGAAGAAGCCATCTAGCTACTGCCTATGGACCCGTAGGTCTATGGTGGACTACTCACGCATCATCGGAGAGGCACCTATGAGTAAGATGAACCCCTCCGTGATGGTGTTTAGATTGGATCTCGTGGTTCTGGAACTTGCGGCGGCTGGAATTGTGTTTCGTCGACTCCTCTAGGGTTTTTGGATTTTCTGGGAATTTATAGGCACGATAGTCGGTTGAGGGGGTGCCCAAGGTGCCCAGCACCCATCAGGCCGCGCCAGGGGGCCTCTGGCGCGCCCTGGTGGGTGCTGGCCACCCTGGGCCCCCTCTTCTAGTGTTCTTTGGCCCATCTGGTTTCTTCTGGTCCGTAAAAAATCCACAAAAATCCCCGCAGCGTTTCATCTTTATTTGGTACTGATTTTCTGCGAAGTAAAAAACAAGCAAAAACAGCAACTGGCACTTTGGCACTATGTCAATAGGTTAGTCCCAAAAAATGATATAAAGTTGTAATATAATGATTGTAAAACATCCAAGAATGATAATATAACAGCATGGAACAAGAAAAATTATAGATAAGTTGGAGACGTATCAGCATCCCCAAGCTTAATTTCTACTCGTCCTCGAGTAGGTAAATGATAAAAACAGAATTTTTGATGTGGAATGCTGCCTAACATGTTCATCATATTCTTTTTCTTCTTTGTACATCATGGACATTTGGACTTATAATGATTCAAAGCAATAGTCTAGTTTTAACATAATGACTTCAATACTCAAGCATGTCAACAAGCAACCATGTCTTTCAAAATATCAACACTAAAGAAAGTTATCCCTAGCCCATCATGCTCAATCATTGATCCATTCATGAAACACACTCAAATATTAGCTATTCCCAATGCTCAAGTACAATCATTGTGCTCCCTAGTTGGTGCTCATAAGAGAAGATGGAGACTCAAAGCAAAAATAAAAATTGCATAAAGTAAATAGATAGGCCCTTCGCAGAGGGAAGTAGGGATTTGTAGAGGTGCCAGATCTCAATGTTTTAAATTGAGAGAGAGAAAATATTCTGGGTGGCATGCTTTTCCTGTCAACAAAAACGACAAGGTAGATCACAATACTTTCCATGCTAGATATATCATAGGCGGTTCCCAAACAGAAAATAAAGTTTATTCCTATTTTCCACCAAACTTTCACTTTCCATGGCGGGCCGTATCCACAGTTGCCTTCCATACCAACACTTTCCAAGGAATTTATTAATTGACAACATAAAGAAAATATTATTTTCTTTTTCATTTCGGGAATGGGCATCCCTATTACCGCCGCACTCTCTTGCAATGACAAGTGAATAAACACTCATCTTGAGAATAACACATCTAGCATGGAAAAATATTGGACACTCCCCACCGTTTCATGAGCGGTACAAGCACACAAAAGAGAAAATATATTTTGAAAATTTAGAGATGGCACATACAAATTTTCTTGGAACGGCATGGAAATACCGCATATAGGTAGGTATGGTGGACTCATAAGGCAAAACTAGGTTTAAGGATTTTGGATGCACAAGTAGTATTTCTACTTAGTACAAATGAAGGCTAGCAAATAGATTGGGAAGCAACCAAACCAAGAAACGAAAAATCACATAAGTGAGCATTGAACATAACTAACACCAAATAATGCACCACAAGTACGATATAACTTCATTGCATAACTATTGACTTTCGTGCATGCATAGGGAATCACAAACCATAGATTCATCAAAACAAGCACACAATGCAACAAAAACAGAATCTGTCTAAAAAAGAACAGTCTGTAGTAATCTGTACTATACCCATACTTATGTAACTCTAAACATTCTGAAAAATTAGGACAATATAAGGGATTTGTATAGAAACACTGTGTTAAAATTTCAGCTCAAGATCACGTTCCAGCAAAAAATGAAAATTCATATACTGGACGCAAAGTTTCTGTTTCAGATTCAGCATCACTTCTATTCATCCTATGAATCATCCTAACGGTTCTACTTGGCACAAACACTAAATAAACCATAAAAAAAAATCATAACAGAGGCATAATTGTGTCATCACACAAAAACAGAAAGGAAAAAGCAAAAATTTATTTATTCATTGGGTTGCCTCCCAACAAGCGCTATCGTTTTACGCCCCTAGCTAGGCATATTGGATAGATTCAAGTATGGTCATCTTTGGTTTTCAACTCCTCAATCACGCAACTAGATTTCTTCAAGGGTTTAGCATGCATATTCTTAACGATAACACTCCTAGGGAGAAAACCAAAAAATTCATTCTTGTAAATAGGATCTCTTATGATTTCAACAAAGTTGGGATAAATACTAATCATTTTATGATCCCCCTTGTGACTACTAGACGTAGCAACTTTGTTCTTAGTGACTTGCGTGGCCTTGCCAATCTTTACGGGAGTTTTTTCAATAGTTTTGATAGAAGAAAAAGGCGAACCCAAATTACCAAAGATCTCTTCCACCTTATCAATACGGTAAGGACTTTCTTCTACCCTTTCGTTAACTACGGTTTCTTTTGCCTTTAGTAATTTAATGGCATCTCCCGCCTTAGCCCCAATTTTATTAGAAAGATTATACAATTTCTTATCCAAATCTTTAAGATGTTCTTTAGTAATCATCTTCTTTTCAATAGCATCTAATCTCTCCATAACATGTTCGAGAGTTAAAGTTGTTTCATCGATCATGATAGGTGGTGATCCAACTAAACTTCCCAAAGAATTAAAAGCATCCAAAGATGGACACATCAAGAAATTCCCACCGGTAATCATATCAAGGACAAATCTATACCAAGTGGTGATGCCCACATAAAAACTGCGAAGAAGAACAACGGTAGATTGCTTATGGATAGATCTATTATGAGCATTGCAAATCCTATACCAAGCATCTTTTAGATTCTCCCCTCCCCTTTGCTTAAAATTAAGAACCTCGTTATCGGGAGTACACGCAATAAAGGAAGAACTAGCCATAGTGACTAGGCAAGAGATCCGGCAAGAAAAAAGGGCAAACGAAAAAGAGGGCGAATAAAACGGAAATTGGTGAAGTGGGGGAGAGGAAAACGAGAGGCAAATGGCAAATAATGTAATTGCAAGGAGATAAGATTTGTGATTAGGAACCGGGTAGATGATGGTGGAGTCCCCTCGGTGCCTACGATAGGCACGTAGAAGAGACTGCTTCCTCCCCGGCAACGGCGCCAGAAATTCCTTTGACGTGGCTTGGACTGCGTCGGTATTTCCCCAAAGAGGAAGGGATGATGCAGCACAGCGACGGTAAGTATTTCCCTCAGTTATGAAACCAAGGTTATCGAACCAGTAGGAGGATCACCACCACCCAATAAGCAGCACCTACACACAAACAACAAATACTTGCAACCCGACGCGAAAAAGAGGTTGTCAATCTCTCTACGGTAATAAGATAGATTAGGTAGTGATAGATAGGAGAGATAGATCTCTCAAGAACACAAATAAAAAGAGTAAATATGCAGCAATATGTTTTTGGGTTTTTGGTTTTGTAGATCTGAAAACAAAGATTGTAAAAAACGTAGATCGGAAAGCAATATGATGGAAAAGTAGACCCGGGGGCCGTAGGGTTCACTAGTGGCTTCTCTCATGAGTATAGCGCACGGTGGGTGAACAAATTACTGTTGGGCAATTGATAGAAAATTGAATAGTCATGACGATATCCAAGACGATGATCATTATATAGGCATCACGTCCAAGATAGATAGACCAACTCCTGCCTCTATCTACCTCTATTACTCCACACATCGACCGTTATCCAGCATGCATCTAGTGTATTAAGTTCATGGAAAAACGGAGTAATGCAATAAGAACGATGACATGATGTAGACAAGATCTATTCATGTAGGAATAGACCCCATCTTGTTATCCTTGATGGCAACGATATATGCGTGTCTTGCTGCCCCTTCTGTCACTGGTTGGAATGTACCCGTAGCCTTGAGCTCTCCGTCAGGGATCTGCAGCCTTTCAACCACCTTAGGGGAGATTAAGTTCAACCCCGCCCCGCCGTCAACTAACATCTTGGTTACTTTGATGTTGCAGATAGTTGGGGAAACCAACAACGGCAAACATCCAACCGCAGTGGTGCGGTCAGGATGATCCTCTTCATCAAAGATGATAGACGTGCGGGGCCATTTGAGTGGTCTTCTGGACTCTGCAGCTGGTTCCACGGCGTTGATCTCACGCGCCCACCGCTTGAGCTGGCGATGAGAGGAATGCAAGGATGCACCCCCGTCAACACACATGGCATCAGTTGCCTTCTGGAACTCCCGATCACTGGACTCTTCATCATCCTCATCATCACTCATATCATCTTCTTCTTTCTTCTCACGGCCTCTAGCAGTTTTTTCCTTCTACTGCGGGGACTTGCCGCGGCGGCCTCCTCTACCACCACGGCCTTTCCCGGCAGCACCATCTTGGCCTCTCTCCTTGTCACGCTTCTCGTATTCATCCTTCTGCTTCTCAGCAAGCTGCTCAACTTCGCGGCATTCTTGGAGATCATGACCTTTGGTGTGGTGGATTTTGCAGTATGGCCCGTCGGACTTTCCGGTTTTCTCTGCCGCTGCGGCCTCCCGGCAATCAGCGCACGTGGCAGCTCCCTTGCCAGGGGCCTCGGCCTTGGCCTTCTTGCCGGCAGTGAGATTACCAGAGCTCTCAGTGGCCAACACTGCTTTCCCTTACGCTTCTTGTTGCGCCTCCGGCTTTTTCCCTTCGGGCCAGGGGCATCGTCGTCGTCGTCGGAGTCGACTTCGACGCCAGCCTCCTCTTCGGGGAGTCGCCTTCCTTCCTCAGCACGAGCACACTTGTCCGCCAATGTGTACAAATCGTTGACGGTCTTGGGGAGCTTAACATTCATCTTGGCCCGCATCCTCCTATTGCGCACGTTCGAGTGGAACGTGGAAATCACGGCTGCGGAGTGTATCTCTGGAATATTGCGGTGCACTCGACTGAATCTCTGGATGTACTTCCGCAGGGTTTCTCCTTCCTTCTACGGAAGGACTTGCAGGTCGCTGGGCTGTCCTGGCTCCTGGTGGCCACTTGTGAAGGCGCCGACAAACTCGTTGCACAAGTCAGCCCATGACGAAATAGAATTCTTCGGCAGGTGCATCAACCATGATCTCACATTTGGCTTGAGTGCCAAAGGGAAATAGTTGGCGAGCACCTTCTCATCTCTTACCCTGGCGGCTTGGACGGCTATCATGTTGATGCCCAGGAATTCCGCCGGGTTTAGCTTCATGTCGTATTTCTTCATCAGCTCAGGCTCGAAAGCTCGGGCCGATGGCCAACGGACCTATCGCAGCTCGCGAGTGAAGGCAGGGCACCCAACCTCATAAGGCAGGTACGCGCCAACACTGGGCGCGGGGTCGCCATCATCCAGGCCGTGGCGCCTGTCGGATTGGCGGTGTGCTTCCCGGCGTAGTTCTATGGTGACGCGCGCGTCTTCCCTCCGCCGGTCTTCCAGGACACGCCGTTGATCCCGGTGATCATGTGGGCCGGACGAGACCATAGATGCCTTGTCGGGCTCGTCGGCACGTGGAGCTTGTTGCGGCTGCCTATGGGTCCATTGTTGCGGAGGGGATTGCACCGTTGGCGCAGCCCCCTCGACGCGACCATCAGCCCGGGCAGCCATCACCGTCCGCGAGTATCTTGACGGCTCTGCATGCTACGATTTGCTGACTTCGACGAAGCCGATCAAACTCTGGATGGTGGCTCTCAACTCGTCCATCTTGTCAGCCGCCGGCGGGAAGTTTAGCAGTAGTTGGGCCCGCGCCATCGCTGCTGCTGCCGTGGCTGGCATGGCTAGGGAGGCGGATCGCGACGTCGCTCGACTCCTGGTGGAACCAAGAGGGGTGTCGCCGTACTCTTGTCGCCGTGCGCCGGTCGCCGGGGCGGTCTAACACGGAGGAGGTCGAACTTACGAGACTACGGTCCCGCTTGGCGCTCCGTCTTGCTCCGAGCGAGGTGCGCGTCTTGCAGCCGTGCGTGTGACGGGCGCAGCTAGAAGATCATGGCTTGCTCCAGATTGGGCGCCGCTTTTGTGGCCGCGGCCACCAGTGCGGCGGGGAGGTGGAGACTGAACATTTTCTCCTGCCGCGACACTAGGGCCGAGCTCGCCAAGATGTCGCTGCTGTTGCTCCTCTTTGATGTTCCTCGCTCCAGCTTCGTCCGTGAGGGACACGATGGTGGCGCCGCCTGCGCCAGTCGTGTCGCCCACGATGCCCACCTCATTCACCGCCACCGCGGTGCCAATGGCGTCCACAGCTGCGTGCGAGGGGGCCTTCGAAGCGGAGGGATGTGCGGTTGCGCCGGTCTTCTTCTTGGGAGCCATGGATGAAGAAGACGGTGATGAAGATCGACGCGCCGCTCACGAACTCAGGTTCGCACAAATGACGCAGCCCCTACCTGGCGCGCCAAAGATGTGGGGTCACGATGCACACGATCACCTATGGGGTACAAGCCCCTTTGTGGTTCGACGGGGGTGAGGTCACGTTGCATAAAGAGCAGAGGTAGTGAGACAACACGACGATGGGACACTGGTGTTTTACCCAGGTTCGGGCCGTTGAGAAGCGTAAAACTCTACTCCTGCTTTGGTGGATTGATCAGATGAACACAAAGCACACGCCGCGCTCAAACCCGGCAAGGTCGCCTTCGGGGGAGCTGCTACACGAGTACAAGTGACCAAATGTCCGAATCCTGAGCTAGGTTGCCTTGGGCCTCCTTTTATAGGACAAGGGGCAACCACAGTGGCAAAACAGACATTATCTAGCAATTAGACAGCTATCAGTGCTATCGTACCTAACTCTGGCACTTAGGACAAAATGCCATAAATGCTAGCCTAGGTGGCGTGCGGGGGTGCATCCCCGGCAAGCTCTTACCACCGCTTGGCTAGTTGTTGCTTAGTATCTTGACACGCCTCTGGACGGGTGTAAATGGGCATAATCTGCCTTCCGATGCGTCGCCACATGCTTAGCGAGAGCCACTTAGCCACCTGAGGGCTCGACACCACATCGACAACTGACTGGTGTTGCGATGTGGTGGAGTGATGGCCGATCGGCTCGCGCCTGCCGGGGGGATGGCTTGCCGGGTCTTCTTGAAGGCGTGTGCGCTTCGATCCCCGGCAGGCGCCGGGGACGCGACTAGCGCGGCTTGGGCTCGTTTTGGGCCGTTATGTCGATCCTGCCGGCGTTGCTAGCCAGCGGAGGTTGCTTCTGCCGGGGTCTTGGTCTTGAATGTTGGCTTTGTCATCTTGATGCGCTCCTTGATCTCACGTAGAGCGGCTTCTCTGGCTGGGACTGGTTTTTGACGGGGTTCTGCTACTATTGCCTGCGCATAACTCAGGGGCACTGGGTACCCCATTCCTAGTGCACCGACACGTTGGGTGCAAGTCGTTTGTTTATTTGTGTGCAGCCGTTGAAGACGGTTGAGGATTGATATTCCTATTGGTTTGATAAACCTTGGTTTCATAACTGAGGGAAATACTTACCCACTTTGTGCTGCAATTAGGCGTTCCTCTTCACGAAAAACCCAACGCAGATCAAGAGCATCAAAGCCTATCTTTGTCATGATGATAGGTAGCCCCCAAGTGCCGGGTAACTAGCAATAGTGAGCTGGAACTTCTAGTAAGATGTTTATCTTATAGCGAAACGAAGTATAGTCCCTAAGGGTTGGCTTGTCGCCATGTGATGGACCGGGTCTTTATGTAGAACTTTTGACTTAGAAAAAATCATTATATGTTGTAGCCCTCAAGGGATGACTCATCATTATGTGATGAGCCGAGTCTTCCAATGAAACCCAGAATTAGAAAAACAGTAGACATTAGCCCCCAAGTGTCGGGTCAAATGCTTGCATGTGACCTGGAACTTGATAAGTAAATATAAAGCCAATTCCTGTAGCCCCCAAGAGTCGGGTCACTAGCTTGCGGTGACTCGGGACTAGAAGTAGATATGAAAACATTGAAGTTAAGCTGTGTAGCCCCCAAGTGTCAGGACGTATGCTTGTAGCGACTTGGAACTTCATGAAATAAATCTTTTTGATATGTGCAGGAAATGCTGAGTCAAGACAATTCAGAAACTGTGGGGTTGAGGAAACAAGTTGATTCTGAGAAGAAGTTGCACAAGACCGTTGAAAAGCTCTCTGCAGACTTTGAAGAATCATTAATGAAAGAACATATGCTCCCTTGGAGGTTTTGATAATTCATGACAACATACATTGTCTCTTGGACTAATAGTTTTACCTAGTTTATTTCAGATAAAGTCCACAGAGAAGATTGGCCATGTAATGTGTGGAGAATCCCCAAGGAGAGAGAAGAAGAAAAGGAATAGGATTGGAAAAGGCAACAAGCTTGAAGACTCTACGTTTTACATTTTGTGAGAAATCACATCTTGAGTCCATAGGAAAGCCAATACTATTAAAAGGGGATGAGGTGTCTATGATGATCTGGTTGCTCAAGTGCTTAGAGATTAGCCACCAAAGATACACATGAAATTCTCCCACAAATATTCTGTCCAAAACCAAATATCAAAAATTGGTGCCACCAACAATTTTCATTCGGCCCTACCGAGTTTCACTTAGACAAAATCCTAGCCAAAACCCTAGCTTTTCGGTGACACCAACTTTCACCTTCGGTGCAACCGAAAACAATGACCAACTTGTTGGTATCTCTTTTTCAAGAATCAGAATTTTCGAGATTTGGAAATCGGTACCACCGAGATTGGGTAACTGCCTAGGGACACCCATATCGGTACCACCGAGAATTATATATTGGTGTCACCGAAAAGCCGAAAGTTGCCAGATTTTGTACTAGTCGGTGCAACCGAGTTTTTACTCTGGTTTCACCGAGTTGGGAAATAATGTTGTAATGGTTGGATGTTTGGAGATGCCTATATATACCCCTCCACCTCCTCTCACTCGTAGAGGAAGCACTTAGAATACACTTACACTTGCCCCATCCATTTTTCCTGAGAGAGAACCACCTGCTCATGTGTTGAGATCAAGATCTTCCCTCCAACCATATGAATCTTGATTTCTAGCCTCCCCAAGTTGCTTTCCACCCAATCAAACTCTTATACCAAGACAAATCTGTGAGAGAGTGATTGTGCGTTGAGGAGACTATCTTTTGAAGCACAAGAGCAAGGAGTTCATCATTGTTACCACATCTATTACCTTTTGGAGCGTGGTGCCTCCTATATTGGTTAGGTGCCTCTTGGGAGCCTCCTTATTTGTGTTGTGGCGTTGAAGCAAGAAGTTTGTACGGGCAAGGAGATCGCCTACTTCGTGAAGATCTACCCATAGTGTGGCTAGTCCTTCATGGACGGAAGCCATGATGGAATAGACGAGGTTGCTACTTTGTGGACCCTAATGGGTGGAGCCCTCCGTGGACTCTCGTGAACGCTACCCTCCGTGGGTTAAAATCTCCATCAGCGTGGACGTACGATAGCACCACCTATCGGAACCACGAGAAAAATCTTCGTGTCATCTATTGCATTTGATCCTCCTATCTCTACTCCTTCTAACATATGCTTGTCTTTACTTTCCGCTGCTATACTTGTTGACTATCATGTGTTGGGTGCACTAGACTTGTTAGATTTGCTAAAACCTGCCAACCATTAAAATTGGGAAAAGGTTAGGTTTTTAATTTTCCAAGTAGTCTATTCACCCCCCTAGACTTCCCTTCTTGATCTCACAATTGGTATCAGAGCTTTGGTCTCCATAGCCTTGGTTTTATCACCATTGGAGGAAGATGGATGTGTCTAGTTTGGGAAGTCTTAGTTGTAGAGTGCCCATTCTCGATGGGGAGTACTATAGTCAATGGAAATATGAGATGCTTAAGCTATTCAATGAATTCCATTTGAGCAAGTATGTTAAGAGCCCTTATGTGCCTCCCATTGATCCTTTACATCCTTCACATGAAGAAGAAATTGACATGCTACGTAATCTTAGAACTATTAATCTTAGCATTAGAGGATTGCCAAGACTTGTGTTTGATCAAATGAAAAACTTTGAGTGTGCTTATAATTTGTGGAGTGATTTAGATAATAGATATCCAAATTACTCCTTGAAAAATCTTGATGTCATTCTCCATAAAACTATTGCTTTTCACAAAATGAAGCCTAGTGATCCAAATTTTGACGATTATCTATTTGAGCTTAGAGACCTCATGCGTGATAATGGAGATGACATAACTATCAACAACATCATTGTTGAATCCATTCACATTCATAATCTTCAACATTGTCATGATCACAACCTTAACAAATCTCTTGTCTCTTATGACGAGGATATCCCACTTGATGATGATGATGATGTGGAACATGGCTACTATGATGAAGATGAGTTGTTCGACATCGAGTATGAGAAGACTATGACGGATCTAAGTCTCATGGCGAACTTCAAGGATTACATGTCCGGAGGAAAAGAGTGGATTCTCGACATTGGATGCACCGATCACATGACCGGAGATAGAAACATGTTTCAAGAGATCACACCAAACCATGGACCACGGAGGTATGTCACTTTTGGAGACAACTCCAAGGGTAAGGTACTTGGTCTTGGTAAGGTGGTCATATCTCATGATAGCTCCATTCAAAATGCCATGCTTGTTGAATCCCTTGGTTACAATATTCTTTCTGTATCTAGACTAGCCGACTTTGGTTTCAATGTGTTATTTACTAAAGTTGATTGCCAAGTGTTTCATCAAGACAATCATAGCATGGTCTTTACCAGTTTTTGTAGAGGTGATCTATACATTGTTGATTTCACTAAGAGATCCAAGCCTCATACTTGTCTTATTGCAAAATCTTCTAAAGGTTGGCTTTGGCATAGAAGGCTAGGACATGTTGGTATGAGTAATCTAGACAAGCTCATCAAAGGTGATCATATACTTGGTGTTAAAGATGTTATCTTTGACAAAGATAGACTTTGTAGTGCTTGCCAAGCTGGAAAGCAAGTAGGTGGAAGTCACCCCGTAAAGAATATCATGACTACTAGGAGACCACTCGAGTTGCTTCATATGGATCTCTTTGGTCTCAATGCTTACAAGAGCCTCGGTGAAAATTCCTTCGGTCTAGTTATAGTGGTTGATTTTTCAAGATTTACGTGGGTATTCTTTCTTGATGATAAGTCGCGGGTGCAAAAGATCTTCAAGAACTTCGCTCGCAAGGCTCAAAATCAATTTGAAGTGAAGATCAAGAAAGTTCGGAGTGACAACGGATCGGAGTTCAAGAACACAAATGTGGACACCTTTCTTGATGAAGAAGGGATTTCACATGAGTTCTCGGCTTCGTACACACCTCAACAAAATGGAGCTGTTGAGAGGTAGAACCGGACTCTTATAGAAATGGCTAGAACAATGCTCGACGAATACAAGACGCCAAGACACTTCTGGGCAGAAGTCGTGGAAACAACTTGTCATGCTACGAACCGACTCTACCTTCACAAGCTTCTCGGTAAAACATCATACGAGCTACTCACCGGTAACAAGCCCCAAGTTGGATATTTTCGAGTATTTGGCTCCAAGTGTTACATTCTTGATAAGCATCGTCGTTCTAAATTTGCTCCTAAATCTCATGAAGGTTTCCTACTCGGTTACGGATCAAACTCTCACACTTACCGTGTCTACAACAACTTCACACGAAAAGTTGAAGAGATGGTAGATGTGAAGTTTGATGAATCTAATGGTTCGCAAGTCGAACAACTGCCTAATTATGTAGGAGATAAGGAACCTTCGGAAGCCATTCAAGATTTGTCCATCGGCAAGATTCGTCCCATGAAGGTGAAGGAAAGCACTTCATCTACACAAGTGGAAACTCCAACCTCGCCTCAAGGCGAACCTCGAAATGACATGGAAGCATCCACAAGCGGTACACGACAAGATGAAGAGGAGGAGGAGGTTCATCATGATGATCCAGCACAACCACCTTCACCACCACCTCAAGGAATCGACACCTTCAACAACAATGAAGAAGAATATGATGACGAGGAGGAAGCTCGACCGTCCAACAAGCAAAAGCTACCACGAGTTCGAGCAAGAGTGAACAAAAATCATCCCTTAGAGCAAATCTTCGCTGACATACAAACCGGGAGGATAACTTGCTCTAAAACTCGTTTGGGTAACTTGTGTGAGCATTAGTCATTTATCTCTAGCAATGAGCCTTTGAAGGTGGAAGAAGCGCTTGAGGACCCCGATTGGGTGAATGCCATGCACGAGGAGCTACACAACTTCGAGAGGAATGAAGTGTGGACACTAGTGGAGAAGCCCAAGAACAAGCAAAACATCATCGGAACAAAATGGGTGTTTCGAAACAAGCAAGACGAAGATGGCCAAGTGGTACGCAACAAGGCACATCTCGTGGCTCAAAGGTACACCCAAGTCGAACGCATGTACTACGGTGAGACCTATGCCCCCGTTGCTAGACTTGAGGCTATTCGCATACTTCTTGCTTATGCAAATCACCATGACATTACTCTTTACCAAATGGATATCAAAAGTGCATTTTTGAATGTTGAAATTGAAGGAGAGGTCTATGTCAAACAACCCCCTGGTTTTGTGAACCCTAAGAAACCTAATAATGTCTATAAGCTTCGTAAAGCTCTCTATGGTCTTAAGCAAGCCCCACAAGCTTGGTACAAATGCTTAACGAAGTTTCTTATTGAAAAGGGTTTTGAAATTGGTAAAATTGACGCAACCTTGTTCACTAAAAGAGTTAATGGTGAATTATGTGTGTGCCAAATTTATGTGAATGATATTATCTTTGGATCTACTAACCCACATTTTAGTGAGAAATTGGAAGGTTGATGTCCGAGAAGTATGAGATGTCTATGATGTGTTAGCTGAATTTCTTACTTGGTTTGCAAATCAAGCAAACGAGAAAAGGAACATTCATCTCTCAAACGAAGTACACCAAGGACTTGATCAAGAAGTTCAACATGCAAGAGTGTAAAGGTATGAAAACTCCTATGCCTGCTAGTGGACATGTTGATCTCACCAAGGAGGACAAACCAGTTGCTCAAAAGGTATACCGATCAATGATTGGTTCATTGCTATATCTATGTGCCTCTGATGTCTACTACACAACTTGTTCTTGTAGACTCGTGTTGGGCCTCCAAGCGCAGAGTTTTGTAAGACAGTATCAAATTTCCCTCAAGGATGACCTAAGGTTTATCAATCCGTGGGAGGCGTAGGATGAAGATGGTCTCTCTCAAACAACCCTGCAACCAAATAATAAAAAGTCTCTTGTGTCCCCAACACACCAAATACAATGGTAAATTGTATAGGTGCACTAGTTCGGTGAACGGATGTTGATACAACTGTAGTAATGATAGTAGATATTGATTTTTTTAATAGTAACAATAAAAAAACAGCAAGGTAGCAAGTAACAAAAGTGAGCACAAACGGTATTGCAATGCTTGAAAACAAGGCCTAGGGTCCGTACTTTCGCTAGTGGAATCTCTCAACAATGCTAATATAATTGGATCACATAACCATCCCTCAACGTGCAACGAAGAATCACTCCAAAGTTCTTATCTAGCGGAGAACATAAGAAGAAATTGTTTGTAGGGTACGAAACCACCTTAAAGTTATCCTTTCCGATCGATCTATCCAAGAGTTCGTACTAAAATAACACCAAGTTATCCTTTCCGATCGATCTATCTAAGAGTTCGTACTAAAATAACACCATATGATACGCATCAACCAACTCTAATGTCACCTAGATACTCCAATGTCACCACAAGTATCCATGAGTTAATTATATGATACGCATCAAACAATTTCAGATTCATAATACTCAGTCCAACACAAAGAACCTCAAAGTGTGCCCCAAGATTTCTATCGGAGAACATGGTATGAAAACATGCAATCAACCCCTATGCATAGATCCCTAGGTCACCGGAATCCGCAAGTTGATGCCTCAACATATATCAAGTGAATCAATAGAACACCCCAATGTCACTACGGGTTTCCCACGCAAGACGTACATCAAGTGTTCTCAACCAAAATATTCAATCCAACATAACGACATCTCAAAGGGAAAGATTCAATTCATCACAACATGATAGCAAGGGAATAACATCATATGATCCGACTATACTAACAAAGCCCATGATACATCAAGATCGTGACATCTCAAGAACACGAGAGAGAGAGAGAGAGAGAGAGAGGGAGAGATTGAACACGTAGCTACTGGTACATACCCTCAGCCCCGAGGGTGGACTACTCCCTCCTCATCATGGCCTCCGCCGAGATGATGAAGATGGCCACCGGAGATGATCTACCCTCTCCGGCAGGGTACTGGAACGCCTCCAGATTGGTTTTTCATCGATACAGAGAGTTGCAGTGGCGGAACTTCTGATCTAGGGTTATTTCTAGGGGTTTCTGAATATATGGGATTTTTAGGCATCGGTTTCACGCGAAGATGGGCCACGAGTGAACCACAAGACACCAGGGCGCGCCAGAGGGGCCTGGCATGCCCTGGTGGGTTGTGCCCACCTCGTGGCTCTTCTGGCCCTCCAACGAAGCTTCTATTGCCTCTTTTGTTCCAAAAAATCGTCAAAAAGTTTCGTTGCATTTGGAGAAATTTGATTTCTGCACAAAAAACAACACCACGGTAGTTCTGCTGAAAACAACGTCAGTCCGGGTTAGTTCTAAATAAATCATTCAAAGTGCATCAAAACCATATAAAAGTATTATAAACATAGGTGAATATGGCATGAATTCTTCATAAATTATCGATACGTTGGAGACGTATCAGCATCCCCAAGCTTAATTCCTACTCGTCCTCGAGTAGGTAAATGATAAAAGAAATAATTTATGAAGTGTGAATGCTAGCATAGTGCATAAGTTTGATCAATGATAATTTCAACCACTTTTCCTAGCATCATAACAGAAACTCTTTCTCAGAAAACTCATCATGATAAAGTTGCAACCAATTCACATGTTATGGTTCAAACAATGAATTCTCTTGAAACTTAACAACCTATGTTCTTAGTCACGAAACAATTGCAATTCAACTTATTCTCAACAAAGTCTATGTAAGAGCTCCACATACTCAGTCATCATATAGTCTTCTATGATTGCTAGTACTCGAAGCATATTTTTAGAACAAATGGCATCCATCGAACACAGAGAAAGATAGGGGCTTAATGTTTTGCTTCCCAACTCATTTATCATAGAGATAATTGTCAACAATAATAAGTCATGATCAAATATATTTGACTGGCCATATGTGCCTAGATCTTTCCCCGCCACATGATGCTTGCCAACTAGAGAATAATTGAGGTTGAAATGAGAATGCATACTATTGACTCTTGCATAAAAGTAAATACTGAGAGGTAAAAGATAGGCCCTTCGCAGAGGGAACCAGAGGTTGTCACGCGCTTTTTGGTTTTGTATGCACAATCCCTTAATGCAAAAGAACGTCACGTTATATTGCCCCTTATGATAGCAACCTTTATTATGCAGTCCGTCGCTTTTATTACTTTGCCATCACAAGTTCGTACAACGGTCAATTTTCTCTTACACTAAATGATCAAACACATTTATAAGCAATTTTTATTGCCTTTTTGCACCGATGACAACTTACTTGAAGGATCTTATTCAATCCATAGGTAGGTATGGTCGACACTCATGGCAAGAAACTGGGTTTAAGGGTTTTTGGATGCACAAGTAGTATCTCTACTTAGTACGAATTCTTGGCTAGCAAAATATCCTAAGCAAACAACACATGTTGGAGGATCCATAACAATATAACTTCTATGCAAATATACACAACCATAACTCATTACATTGTCTTCCTTGTCCAACTTCAACTAATTTGCTCAAGTTTGAAAATAATTAATGGGTATTCACAATCATAGAAGATGTCCAAGATAATATATTTGTATGTGAAAGTTCTCTTCCTTATACTTATCATTCACGAATTGCTTGTATGACCAATATTGTGATTGTCAAGCTTCAAAAGATTTCACTTTCTAAACCCAATGTGAAGCTACTACTAGGCATGATATGAACATATAATTTCATCTTCATGGTATTCAATTCATTCAACAATTTACTCATAGGATATAAGTGAAGCACAAGAGTAAATGATAAGCTACTCCAAAAACATATAAGTGAAGATCAAGCGAGTAGTTAAGTAAATGGGTAGCCATTTGAGAACTCTCTCTCATTTAAAAAACTTTCAGATCTAAGTATTTTATTAAAACAGCAAGCAAAACAAAATAAAATGACATTCCAAGAATAGCACACATCATGTGAAGAAGCAAAAACTTAGGCTCAACCGCTACTAACCGATAATTGTTGATGAAGAAAGGTGGGATGCGTAGCATCCCCAAGATTAGATGCTTGAGACTTCTTGAAATATTTACTTGGAGTGCCTTGGTCATCCCCAAGCTTGAGCTTTTGTATCTCGTTTGATCCTCTCATATCATGGTTTCACCTATTCTCAAAAACTTCATCCACACAAAACTCGAAAAGAACTCGTGAGATAGGTTAGTACACATAAGAATAAATCAACGCTTCTTGTACTGCCAAGACAAGTTGCACAATAATTTCCAAACATCATCTATTGTTTACTATCGGTTCCACAATTTATACCTACCAATATAGGCTATGGAAACTATAGGATAAGTAGATAACAAAACTATGACAGCAATCTGTCCAAACAGAACAGTCTGTAGCAATTTATGAAAACAGTGTACTTTTGTAACTCAAAAAATTATGAAAATTTATGAAGTGAATAATAATTTATATGAAAATACTGTGTAAAAATTTCAGAAACTTTCCACGTTCCAGTAAAATATGAAAATTCAAACACTACAGCAAAATTTCTATTTTTACACAGCACACATCAAACATGCAATTCAAGCATCCTAAAGGCAATTCTTGGAACTTTTTATTGAAAAACAAGATTATAAATAACACCTAACAGAAAACAAAAAAATATAATGACAATCCAAGCAAAGCACATATTATGTGACGAATAAAAATATAGCTCTAAGTAAGATATACCGATAATGTTGAAGACGAAAGAGGGGATGCCTTCCGGGGCATCCCCAAGCTTAGACTCTTGAGTCTTCCTTGGTTACTACCTTGGGGGTACCCTTGTCATCCCCAAGCTTAGGGTCTTACCACTCCTTATTCTTCTTATATCTGTGTCTCACCCAAAACTTGAAAACTTCAATCACACAAAACTTAACGGTACTTCGTGAGATGGGTTAGTATAATAAATAAAGATCATTCACTTAGGTACTATCAAGACAAGCTTCATAATTGTTATCACATAATACCTAATGTATTCTACCATTCACATAATTTATTTCACTGAATATAAGCTATGGGAACACTAAAACAAGCAAAGTACGCATGCAAAACAGAATCTGTCAAAAACAGAATAGTCTATGAAGATCTGTAGTATAGCCATACTTCCCTGTCTCTAAAAATTCTCGAAATTAGAACAACCTGAAGAATTTGTACGTAAACACTGTGTTAAAATTTCAGATCATTATCACGCTCCAGTAAAAAATGAAAATTCCTGTACTGGAGTCAAAAGGCTCTGTTTTGGTTCAGCATCAATTCTACTCATCTTGTGAGTCATCCCAAAGGCTTTACTTGGCACTTTATTGAAATAAAAGACACAAAAATGATTAATACAATATCTGAATCATGCGAACACTCAAAAACAGAAAGTAAAAGTGTTGGGTTGTCTCCCAACAAGCGCTTTTCTTTAATGCCTTTTAGCTAGGCATGATGATTTCAGTGATGCTCACATAAGAATAATAATTGAAAAATGAAAAAGAGCATCATGAATCTCATGACAAGCACATTTAAGTATAACCCACTTCCTATGCATAGGGATTTTCTGAGCAAACAATTTATGGGAGCAAGAATCAACTAGCATAGGAAGGCAAAACAAGCACAACTTTAAAACTTTGAACACAAAGAGAGGAAACTTGATATTATTGCAATATGTAAAAGCATATGTTCCTCTCTCATAGTAATTTTTAGTATCATCATGAATAAATTCAACAATATAACTATCACATAAAGCATTCTTTTCATGATCCACAAGCATAGAAATTTTATTACTCTCCACATAAGCATATTTCTTCTCAATCATTGTAGTGGGAGCATCAAATGAAACTCGGATACTATAAATTGTTTCCACATTAAAAGATTAATGTTCAGTAAAAGGATATTCAAAATTATGACAATAATTATCACTACTTTTTATAACATAAGTATCATCACAATAATCATCATAAGTAGCAATTTTGTTCTCATCATAGTCAAGTGAAACCTCTTCCGAAATAGTGGAATCATTACTAAATAAAGTCATGACCTCTCCAAATCCACTTTTATCATTATAATAAAATTCAACACCCTCCAAAATAGTGGGATAATAATTATCTAAAGTTGACACTCTTCCAAACCCACTTTCATAAATATCGCAATCATCATAAATAGGAGGCATGCAATCATCATAACAAATTTGATCATTCAAAGTAGGGGAACTAAAAATATCATCTTCATTAAGCATAGCATCCCCAAGCTTGGGACAAACATTAATTGCAGCAAATAAATTCTCAAACATGTCATTCTCATCAAACATAGCATCCCCAAGCTTGTGGCTTGGCATATCATAAGCATAATCACTCTCATCATTAATAGTATGAATAGCACCAATAGTATAACAATTATTATCATCATAATTTACCAAGTTGGTGCCAAAAAGATTTTCAAGATTATAAGAAGCATCATTATCTTCCCAATCATAGTCATCACAACAAGCAATGGGCATAACAAAATCATCATCAAGTGTATCATCTTCCACAATTATTTTTGATTCATCCTCGTGAGGCACAACAATAATAGGAGCAACATAATTTGGGAGATATACCTTTTTACCTGTAATCTTTCTTCTTTTCTTCTTATTCACAACATCATGTGTGGGTTTAATTATTTTTTTCGACCTTCTTATTGATGAGATTGGTTGAATAGGGGGCTCCTCCTCGTCGCCTATTTCATCAGGAGAGACAATAGGATGGAAAGTGGAAATCTTTACCCTTTCATTAGTATTCCTTTTACATTCTATTAGTTTTCCCATCTTTCTATAGTTGGAAATATAAGCATTCTCATTGCAATTTACCATGCAAAACATATAGATATTTTTTAGAATAGTTTCAATGTCGTTCGTGAGAATGAATACTTCAAACCAACTATTTTTATGTATCAATTCTTCACTCCCCAAAAATAGAGAAAGCTCATTATAAAGTTCAAGGGTGATCAAGTCATTACAATATTTGGCCATGATTTGATCATGAAAAAGATTGCATTGGAAATTAAGATGACCAACTTTATTGCAAAGTTCACAAGTATTAGGACAAAGAGAACATAATTTTGTAGCAAATTCATCTATCACTTTGAGCAAAAAATTGGTTCTATCATGTTTATGCTTCTTACAAAATCTATCATCCCTATAAGGCACGTCTTCACAAACTTTATGCACTCCACAAAAATTGACATGCTTATAAGAAATATTTTTATCATGACTAGTGCAATCAGCATTAGTATTTTGGATATTCATAGAATTCATACTAACAACATTGCAATCATGCTCATCATTTATGCCAAACATTTTATAGAATTCTTCTTCTATCAATTGAGCACAATGTTCCTTTCCACGATTTTCAAGAAAGACATGATAAAGACGAATAATATGAGGCCACCTCAATTCCATTTTTAGTTTTCTTTTATAAACCAAACTAGTGATAAAACAAGAAACTAAAAGATTCAATTGCAAGATCTAAAGATATACCTTCAAGCACTCACCTCCCTGGCAACAGCGCCAGAAAAGAGCTTGATGTCTACTACGCAACTTGTTCTTGTAGACTCGTGTTGGGCCTCCAAGCGTAGAGTTCTGTAGGACAGTAGCAAATTTCCCTCAAGTGGATGACCTAAGGTTTATCAATCCGTGGGAGGCGTAGGATGAAGATGGTCTCTCTCAAACAACCCTGCAACCAAATAATAAAAAGTCTCTTGTGTCCCCAACACACCAAATACAATGGTAAATTGTATAGGTGCACTAGTTCGGCGAAGAGATGGTGATAAAAGTGTAGTAATGATAGTAGATATTGATTTTGGTAATAGTAACAATAAAAAAACAGCAAGGTAGCAAGTACCAAAAGTGAGCACAAACGGTATTGCAATGCTTGAAAACAAGGCCTTGGGTCCGTACTTTCGCTAGTGCAATCTCTCAACAATGCTAATATAATTGGATCACATAACCATCCCTCAACGTGCAACTAAGAATCACTCCAAAGTTCTTATCTAGCGGAGAACATAAGAAGAAATTGTTTGTTGGGTACGAAACCACCTTAAAGTTATCCTTTCCGATCGATGTATCCAAGAGTTCGTACTAAAATAACACCAAGTTATCCTTTCCGATCGATCTATCTAAGAGTTCGTACTAAAATAACACCATATGATATGCATCAACCAACTCTAATGTCACCTAGATACTCCAATGTCACCACAAGTATCCATGAGTTAATTATACGATACACATCAAACAATTTCAGATTCATAATACTCAATCCAACTCAAAGAATCTCAAAGAGTGCCCCAAGATTTCTATCGGAGAACATGGTATGAAAACGTGCAAGCAACCCCTATGCATAGACCCCCTAGGTCACTGGAATCCGCAAGTTGATGCCTCAACATATATCAAGTGAATCAATAGAATACCCCAATGTCACTACAGGTATCCCATGCAAGACGTACATCAAGTGTTCTCAACCAAAATATTCAATCCAACATAACGACATCTCAAAGGGAAAGATTCAATTCATCACAACATGATAGCAAGGGAATAACAGCATATGATCCGACTATATTAACAAAGCCCGTGATACATCAAGATCGTGACATCTCAAGAACACGAGAGAGAGATTGAACACATAGCTACTAGTACATACCCTCAGCCCCGAGGGTGGACTACTCCCTCCTCGTCATGGCCTCCGCCGGGATGATGAAGATGGCCACCGAAGATGATCTACCCTCTCCGGCAGGGTACTGGAACGCCTCCAAATTGGTTTTTCGTCGATACAGAGAGTTGCGGTGGCGGAACTTGTTATTTCTGGGGGTTTCTGAATATATAGGATTTTTGGGCGTCGGTTTCACACGAAGATGGGCCACGAGTGGACCACAAGACACCCGGGCATGCTGGAGGGGCCTGGCGTGCCCTGGTGGGTTGTGCCCACCTCATGGCTCTTCTGGCCCTCCAACGAAGCTTCTAGTGCCTCTTTTGTTCAAAAAAATCATCAAAAAGTTTTGTTGCATTTGGAGAACTTTGATTTTTGCACAAAAAACAACACCACGGTAGTTCTGCTAAAAACAGCGTCAGTACGGGCAGTTCTATATAAATCATGCAAAGTGCATCAAAACCATATAAAGTATTGTAAACATAGGTGAATATGGTATGAATGTCATAAATTATCGATATATTCGAGACGTATCAGCCTCCCAACCCGATATCATTCTTAGTGTGTGCATGTGCGCTTGACATCAAGCCGCTCCTAAAGAGTGTCATCTAAAAGTCGTGAAAAGAATTGTGACATACTTGATACATACACCAAACTTTGGCATTTGTTATCCCAAGGGATCTTCTTTTAACCTTGTTGGCTATTCTAACTCGGACTATGCCGGAGATAAGATTGATAGAAAATCCACCTCGGGTACATGTCAATTTCTTGGTAGATCTCTTGTGTCTTGGTCATCCAAGGAAAAAACTCTGTATCTCTATCTACCACCGAAGCGGAATACATTGACGCCAAATCATGTTGTGCGCAATTACTATGGATGACTCAAACTCTTAAGGATTATGGTATCCATGTGAGACATGTCCCATTGTTGTGTGACAATGAGAGTGCTATTAAGATTGCTCATAATCCCGTGCAACATTCTCGAACGAAACATATTCAAGTTCGTCATCATTTCATTCGTGATCATGTTGCCAAAGGGGACATTAATCTCAAACATGTTCGCACCAACAAGCAATTGGCCGATATCTTTGCTAAGCCACTTGGTGAGAAAGTTTTTTGTCACTTGAGGAGTGAGTTGAACATCATTGATGCTTCAAACTTTAGCTAGAATCACTCGGATGCATGCAAGGGCATGAGCTTACATGACTATTCCTTGATAACTTTGACATAATATCTTATATCTTGGAAATCTATGCTCCCTTGTATTGCATCTAACCTTTTGTAGGTACTTGGAAGAACTACATTCAACAAGATTGCCAACAACTCCAATCATAAGCAATCCTGTCAAAAGCCAAGTATCAACATCCCTACCTTGTGATGGAGGAAGAAGACAACACAAAACATATCCTTGACTTGCCCCTAATGAAAATTTCATCATTGTCATTTGGATATACTATGTTATTCCTTGCATGACTAACCCTTGTAGGAGGACTTAGCATCAAAGAAAAGAAGGATTGCTCCCAACTCAAGTGATCTTCATCAACTCCGAGCATCCACAACAAGTTCTCCTACACGTCATGTCATCTACATCATGCCAAGGTATGTGCTCATATCCTTGAACAAGCTTTACTCCAAGTCATGAGCCAAAGCAATTCAAGTGATATGAATACATTAAAATGCTTAAACGAAAAATGGTAACCCCGTTTTGAGCTTAACATAGAGTATGACCTATGATCAAGTATTCTTGCTTGGCTCCTGAGTCAACATACTCTAATATAGGTGACCTAGTCACCGACCATCATCTTGATGTAGTATCTTGGTTGGTTCATCTTATAGTTGTATGCTTTCTTGGAACCACTAAATCTCCATCTTGATGAAAATTCCTTGCAAATCTTTTTGAAAATTCCTTGCAAATCTTTTTGAAAATTCATCGCAAATTATTTTATCCTATTGAGACTTTCTGAAAAACTATTTTTGACAAAATGGCAAATAACACCTCTGCCAAGTTTCAGTTATGCCTTTCGGACCCTCCGATCAAAGTCACCCGGTCTCACCGATATTGCAAATAAGCTGCACATACACACATCCGTGCCACCGATTCACTTTGCCTTGGAGCCACCAATTTTGCCATCTTTTGTGCTGTTTGACAAACAAAATCTCAAACGTTCAAGGATCCCTTCGTAAAAAAGGGGGAGAAATCTTAAAGTTTTCAGATATCTGTAGGGGGAGAAATTATCTTCAAGGATCCCTATGTCTCAATACTCTCTATGACACTTACTTTCAATGACCCTTACTCTCAAGGATCCCTTACCCTCTAGCCTTTTTTGGAAATTAATGCCAAAGGGGGAGAAATATCAAAGCCTATGCTTGTTAATAGGGGGAAATATCAAAAGCCTATGCTTACCTAAAGGGGGAGAAATAATTCAAGGGGATAAATAATTCAAGGGGAGAAATGTGAAGGCTTATGCCCCAAAGGGAAATATCTATGAAGGGAGGGGGCATTTACTAAGGAAAGAGAGAAGACCACATTCTTACTATCATCTTAAGGAGAAACTGCATACGATCTTGTGTTAGACTTGTCTCACCCTACCTACTCCCAATATCTACATGCTAAGATTCGGGGGGAGAGGAAGACTTACAAATCCATATTTAGGGGAGAAAGATTTAAATACTTTTGGACACATATCAGGTTTTATGAACTTTATCTTCTATATGTCTTCCATATCTGGGTACTTTTGAACTCTTTTGAATTTCGATGAGTAGAATACTCTTGTGTTCCCTAACATTATTTTCTCAAGTGTGTTTCTACTAGTAGAATGCTCAAGAACTTCAAGGTAAGTATATGCATCATATCCTTGGTCAAGATGATCTCTTTCTCCTTACACATATTGTTTGCAAGAGTGAAGTCTTGAACATGGAAAGATCTCATTCATATCTGTTTGATGCATATAGCCAAGGCGCACATGACTCATCATATCCCTTCTACTATGTGTATGCTCATGCATTCCAAAGCAACTATCCTCTAAGAGGGATTGCACACATTTAGGGGGAGCATGTCTTAGTCATGTGTCTCTTAAAGCTTTCATATATTCTTGCATATCTAAATTTGAAGCTTTGATTGTATGTTGTCATCAATTACCAAAAAGCGGGAGAATGAAAGCACATATGCTCCCTTGGAGGTTTTGATAATTCATGACAACATACATTGTCTCTTGGACTAATAGTTTTACCTAGTTTATTTCAGATAAAGTCCAGAGAGTAGATTGGCCATGGAATGTGTGGTGAATCCCCAAGGAGAGAAGAATATGAAAATGAATAGGATTGGCAAAGGCAACAAGCTTGAATACTCTACATTTTAAATTTTGTGAGAAATCACATCTTGAGTCCATAGGAAAGCCAATACTATTAAAAGGGGATGAGGTGTCTATGATGATCTGGTTGCTCAAGTGCTTAGAGATTAGCCACCAAAGATACACATGAAATTCTCCCACGAATATTCTGTCCAAAACCAAATATCCAAAATCGGTGCCACCAATTTTTTTCATTCGGCCCTACCGAGTTTCACTTAGACAGAATCCTAGCCAAAACCCTAGCTTCTCGGTGACACCAACTTTCTTCTTCGGTGCAACCAAAAACCGTGACCAACTTGCTGGTATCTCTTTTTCAAGAATCTGAATTTCCGAGATTTGGAAATCGGTACCAACAAGATTGGGTAACTGCCTAGGGACACCCATATCGGTACCACCGAGAATTATATATCGGTCTCACTGAAAAGCCGAAAGTTGCCACATTTTGTACTACTCGGTGCAACCGAGTTTTTACTCTGGTTTCACCGAGTTGGGCAATAATGTTGTAACGGTTGGATTTTTGGAGATGCCTATATATACCCCTCCACCTCCTCTCACTCATAGAGGAAACACTTAGAACACACTTACACTTGCCCCATCCATTTTTCTGAGAGAGAACCACCTGCTCATGTGTTGAGATCAAGACCTTCCCTCCAACCATATGAATCTTGATTTCTAGCCTCCCCAAGTTGCTTTCCACCCAATCAAACTCTTCTACCAAGCCAAATCTTTGAGAGAGTGATTGTGTGTTGAGGAGACTATCTTTTGAAGCACAAGAGCAAGGAGTTCATCATTGTTACCACATCTATTACCTTTTGGGGGTGGTGCCTCCTAGATTGGTGAGGTGTCACTTATGAGCCTCCTTCTTCGTGTTGTGGAGTTGAAGCAAGAAGTTTGTACGGGCAAGGAGGTCGCCAACTTCGTGAAGATCTACCCATAGTGAGGCTAATCCTTCATGGATGGAAGCCGTGATGGAATAGACGAGGTTGGTACTTTGTGGACCCGAACGGGTGGAGCCCTCCGTGGACTCTCACGAGCGCTGCCCTCCGTGGGTTGAAGTCTCCATCAGCGTGGACGTATGATAGCACCACCTATCGAAACCATGGGAAAAATCTCCGTGTCATCTATTGCGTTTGATCCTCCTAACTCTACTCCTTCTTACATATGCTTGTCTTTACTTTCCACTGCTATTCTTGTTGACTAACATGTGTTGGGTGCACTAGACTTGTTAGAATTGCTAAAATTGGAAAAAGGTTAGGTTTTAATTTTGCCAAGTAGTCTATTCACCCCCCCCCTCTAGACGTCCCTTCTCGATCCCACAATTGGTATCAGAGCTTTGGTTTCCATAGCCTTGGTTTTATAGCCATTGGAGGAAGATGGATGTGTCTAGTTTGGGGAGTCTTAGTTGTAGAGTGCCCATTCTCGATGGTAGTACTATAGTCAATGGAAATATGAGATTCTTATGATATTGAATGAATTCCATTTGATCAAGTATGTTAAGAGCCCTTATGTGCCTCCCATTGATCCTTCACATCCTTCACATGAAGAAGAAATTGACAAGCTTCGTAATCTTAGAACTGTTAATCTTATCATTAGAGGATTGCCAAGACTTGTGTTTGATCAAATGAGAAATTTGAGTGTGCTTATACTTTGTGGAGTGATTTAGAGAATAGATATCCAAATTACTCATTGAAAAATCTTGATGTCATTCTCCATAAAACTATTTCTTTTCACAAAATGAAGCCTAGTGATCCAAATTTTGACGATTATCTATTTGAGCTAAGAGACCTCATGCGTGCTAAAGGAGATGTCATAACTATGAACAACATCATTGTTGAAGCCATTCGCATTCATAATCTTGAACATTGTCATGATCACAACCTTAACAAATCTCTTGTCTGTTATGACGAGGATATCCCACTTGATGATGATGATGTGGAACATAGCTACTATGATGAAGATGAGTTGTTCGACATTGAGTATGAGAAGACTATGAAGAATCTAAGTCTCATGGCGAACTTCAAGGATTACATGTCCAGAGGAAAAGAGTGGATTCTCGACATTGGATGCACCGATCACATGACCGGAGATAGAGACATGTTTCAAGAGATCACACCAAACCATGGACCACGGAGGTATGTGACTTTTGGAGACAACTCCAAGGGTAAGGTACTTGGTCTAGGTAAGGTGGCCATATCTCATGATAGCTTCATTCAAACTGTCATGCTTGTTGAATCTCTTGGTTACAATCTTCTTTCCGTATCTAGACTAGCCGACTTTGGTTTCAATGTGCTATTTACTAAAGTTGATTGCCAAGTGTTTCGTCAAGACAATCATAGCATGGCCTTTACCAGTTTTCGTAGAGGTGATCTATACATTTTTTAGTTCACTAAGAGATCCAAGCCTCGTACTTGTCTTATTGCAAAATCTTCTGAAGGTTGGCTTTGGCATAGAATACTAGGACATGTTGGTATGAGTAATCTAGACAAGCTCATCAAAGGTGATCATATACTTAGTGTTAAAGATGTTATCTTTGACAAAGATAGACTTTGTAGTGCTTGCCAAGCTGGAAAGCAAGTAGGTGGAAGTCACCCGTAAATAATATCATGACTACTAGGAGACCACTCGAGTTGCTTCATATGGATCTCTTTGGTCTCAATGCTTACAAAAGCCTCGGTGGAAATTCCTTTGGTCTAGTTAGAGTAGATGATTTTTCAAGATTTACGTGGGTATTATTTCTTGATGATAAGTCGCAGGTGCAAAAGATCTTCAAGAACTTCGCTCGCAAGGCTCAAAATCAATTTGAACTGAAGATCAAGAAAGTTCAGAGCGACAACGGATCGGAGTTCAAGAACACAAATGTGGACACCTTTCTTGACGAAGAAGGGATTTCACATGAGTTCTCGGCTATGTACACGCCTTAACAAAATGGAGCCGTTGATAGGAAGAACCAAACTCTTATAGAGATGGCTAGAACGATGCTCGACGAATACAAGACGCCAAAACACTTTTGGGCAGAAGCCGTGGAAACAACTTGTCATGCTATGAACCGACTCTACCTTCACAAGCTTCTCGGTAAAACAACATACGAGCTACTCACCGGTAACAAGCCCCAAGTTGGATACTTTCGGGTATATGGCTCCAAGTGTTACATTCTTGATAAGCATTGGCATTCTAAATTTGCTCCTAAATCTCATGAAGGTTTCCTACTCGGTTACGGATCAAACTCTCACACTTACCGTGTCTACAACAACTTCACACGAAAAGTTGAAGAGACGGTAGATGTGAATTTTGATAAATCTAATGGTTCGCAAGTCGAACAATTGCCTAATGATGTAGGAGATAAGGAACCTTCGGACGCCATTCAAGATTTGTCCATCGGCAAGATTCGTCCCATGGAGGTGAAGGAAAGCACTTCGTCTACACAAGTGGAAGCTCCAACCTCGCGTCAAGGCGGACCTCGAAATGACATGGAAGCGTCCACAAGCGGTACACGACAAGATGAAGAGGAGGAGGAGGTTCATCATGATGATCCAGCACAATCACCTTCACCACCACCTCAAGGAATCGACACCTTCAACAACAATGAAGAAGAATATGATGAGGAGGAGGAAGCTCCACCGTCCAACAAGCAAAAGCTACCACGAGTTCGAGCAAGAGTGAACAAAAATCATCCCTTAGATCAAATCTTCGGTGACATACAAACCGAGAGGATAACTCGCTCTAAAACTCGTTTGACTAACTTTTGTGAGCATTACTCATTTATCTCTAGCATTGATCCTTTGAAGGTGGAAGAAGCGCTTGAGGACCCCGATTGGGTGAATGCCATTCACGAGGAGCTGCACAACTTTGAGAGGAATGAAGTGTGGACACTAGTAGAGAAGCCCAAGAACGAGCAAAACATCATCGGAACAAAATGGGTGTTTCGAAACAAGCAAGAAGAAGATGGCCAAGTGGTACGCAACAAGGCACGTCTCGTGGCTCAAGGGTACACCCAAGTCGAAGGCATGAACTACGGTGAGACCTATGCCCCCGTTACTAGACTTGAGGCTATTCGCATACTTCTTGCTTATGCAAATCACCATGACATTACTCTTTACCAAATGGATATCAAAAGTGCATTTTTGAATGGTGAAATTGAAGAAGAGGTCTATGTCAAACAACCCCTAGTTTTGTGAACCCTAAGAAACCTAATCATGTCTATAAGATTCGTAAAGCTCTCTATGGTCTAAGCAAGCCCCACGAGATTGGTACAAATGCTTAATGAAGTTTCTTATTGAAAAAGGTTTTGAAATTGGTAAAATTGATGCAACCTTGTTCACTAAAAGAGTTAATGGTGAATTATTTGTTTGCCAAATTTATGTGGATGATATTATCTTTGGATCTACTAACCCACATTTTAGTGAGAAATTGGAAGGTTGATGTCCGAGAAGTATGAGATGTCTATGATGTGTTAGCTGAATTTCTTACTTGGTTTGCAAATCAAGCAAACTAGAAAAGGAACATTCATATCTCAAACTAAGTACACCAAGGACTTGATCAAGAAGTTCAACATGCAAGAGTGTAAAGGTATGAATACTCCTATGCCTGCTAGTGGACATGTTGATCTCACCAAGGAGGACAAACCGGTTGCTCAAAAGGTATACCTATCAATGATTGGTTCATTGCTATATCTATGTGCCTCCCAACCCGATATCATGCTTAGTGTGTGCATGTGCGCTTGATATCAAGCCGCTCCTAAAGAGTGTCATCAAAAGGCCATGAAAAGAATTGTGAGATACTTGATACATACACCAAATTTGGCATTTGGTATCCCAAGGGATCTTCTTTTAACCTTGTTGGCTATTCTGACTCGAACTATGCTGGAGATAAGGTTGATAGAAAATCCACCTCGGGTACATGTCAATTTCTTGGTAGATCTCTTGTGTCTTGGTCATCCAAGAAACAAAACTTGGTATCTCTATGTTCCATCGAAGTGGAATACATTGACGCCAGATCATGTTGTGCGCAACTACTATGGATGACTCAAACTCTTAAGGATTATGGAATCCATGTGAGACATGTTCCATTGTTGTGTGACAATGAGAGTGCTATTAGGATTGCTCATAATCCCGTGCAACATTCTCGAACTAAACATATTCGTGTTCGTCATCATTTCATTCGTGATCATGTTGCCAAAGGGGACATTAATCTCAAACATGTTCGCACCAACAAGCAATTGGCCGATATCTTTGCTTAGCCACTTAATGAGAAAGTTTTTTGTCACTTGAGGAGTGAGTTGAACATCATTGATGCTTCAGACTTTAGCTAGACTCACTCGGATGCATGCAAGGGCATGAGCTTACATGACTATTCCTTGATACCTTTGACATAATATCTTATATCTTGGAAATCTATGCTCCCTTGTATTGCATCTAACCTTTTGTAGGTACTTGGAAGAATTACATTCAACAAGATTGTCAACAACTCCAATCATAAGCAATCTTGTCAAAACCAAGTATCAATATCCCTACCTTGTGATGGAGGAAGAAGACAACACAAAACATATCCTTGACTTGCCCCTAATGAAAATGTCATCATTGTCATTTGGATATACTATGTTATTCCTTGCATGACTAACCCTTGTAGGAGGACTTAGCATCAAATAAAAGAAGGATTGCTCCCAAATCAAGTGATCTTCATCAACTCCGAGCATCCACAACAAGTTCTCCTACACGTCATGTCATCTACATCACGCCAAGGTATGTGATCATATCCTTGAGGAAGCTTTACTCCAAATCATGAGCCAAAGCAATTCAAGTGATATGAATACATTAAAATGCTTAAACGAAAAATGGTAACCCCATTTTGAGCTTAACGTAGAGTATGACCTTTGATCAAGTATTCTTGCTTGGCTCCTAAGTCAACATACTCTAATATAGGTGACCTAGTCACCGACCATCATCTTGATGTAGTATCTTGTTTGGTTCATCTTATAGTTGTATGCATTCTTGGAACCACTCAATCTCCATCTTGATGAAAATTCCTTGCATCTTTTTGAAAATTCCTTGCAATTCTTTTTGAAAATTCATTGCAAATTCTTTTATCCTATTGAGACTTTCTGAAAAACTGTTTTTGACAAAATGGCAAATAACACCTCTGCCAAGTTTCAGTTATGCCTTTCGGACCCTCCGATCAAAGTCACTCGGTCTCACCGATATTGCAAATAAGCTACACATACACACATCCATGCCACCGATTCAGTTTGCCTCGAGCCACCGATTTTGCCATCTTTTGTGCTGTTTGACAAACAAAATCTCAAACGTTCAAGGATCCATATGTCTCAATGCTCTCTATGACACTTACTTTCAATGACCCTTACTCTCAAGGATCCCTTACCCTCTAGCCTTTTTTGGAAATTAATGCCAAAGGGGGATAAATATCAAAGCTTATGCTTGTTAATAGGGGGAAATATCAAAAGCCTATGCTTACCTAAAGGGGGAGAAATAATTCAAGGGGAGAAATGTGAAGGCTTATGCCCCAAAGGGAAATATCTATGAAGGGGGGGATATTTACTAAGGAAAGAGAGAAGACCACATTCTTACTATCATCTTAAGGAGAAAGTGCATACGATCTTGTGTTAGACTTGTCTCACCCTACCTACTCCCAATATCTACATGCTAAGATTCAGGGGGAGAGGAAGACTTACAAATCCATATTTAGGGGAGAAAGTTCTAAATGCTTTTGGAGACATATCTGGTTTTATGAACTTTATCTTCTATATGTCTTCCATATCTTGGTACTTTTGAACTCTTTTGCATTTCGATGAGTAGAATACTCTTGTGTTCCCTAACATTATTTTCTCAAGTGTGTTTCTACTAGTAGAATGCTCAAGAACTTCAAGGTAAGTATATGCATCATATCCTTGGTCAAGATGATCTCTTGCTTCTTGCACATATTGTTTGCAAGAGTGAAGTCTTGAACATGGAAACATCTCATTCATATATGTTTGATGCATATAGCCAAGGCTCACATGACTCATCATATCCCTTCTACTATGTGTGTGCTCATGTATTCCAAAGCAACTATCCTCTAAGAGGGAATGCACACATTTAGGGGGAGCATGTCTTAGTCATGTGTCTCTTAAAGCTTTCATATATTCTTGCATATCTAAATTTGAAGCTTTGATTGTATGTTGTCATCAATTACCAAAAAGGGGGAGATTGAAAGCACATATGCTCCCTTGGAGGTTTTAATAATTCATGACAACATACATTGTCTCTTCGACTAATAGTTTTACCTAGTTTATTTCAGATAAAGTCCACAGAGAAGATTGGCCATGGAATGTGTGGAGAATCCCCAAGGAGAGAAGAAGAACAAAAGGAATAGGATTGACAAAGGCAACAAGCTTGAAGACTCTACATTTTACATTTTGTGAGAAATCACATCTTGAGTCCATAGGAAAGCCAATACTATTAAAAGGGGATGAGGTGTCTATGATGATCTGGTTGCTCAAGTGTTTAGAGATTAGCCACCAAAGATACACATGAAATTCTCCCACAAATATTTTGTCCAAAACCAAATATCCAAAATCGATGCCACCAAAATTTTTCATTCGACCCTACCGAGTTTCACTTAGACAGAATCCTAGCCAAAACCCTAGCTTCTTGGTGACACCAACTTTCACCTTCGGTGCAACCGAAAACAGTGACCAACTTGATGGTATCTCTTTTCAAGAATCAGAATTTTCGAGATTTGGAAATCGGTACCACCGAGATTGGGTAACTGCCTAGGACACCCATATCGGTACCATCGAGAATTATATATCGGTCTCACCGAAAAGCCGAAACTTGCCACATTTTGTACTAGTCGGTGCAACCAAGTTTTTACTCCGATTTCACCGAGTTGGGCAATAATGTTGTAACGGTTGGATTTTTGGAGATGCCTATATATACCCCTCCGACTCCTCTGACTCGTAGAGGAAGCACTCAGAACACACCTACACTTGCCCCATCCATTTTTCTGAGAGAGAACCACCTTCTCATGTGTTGTGATCAATACCTTCCCTCCAACCATATGAATCTTGATTTCTATCCTCCCCAAGTTGCTTTCCACCCAATCAACCTCTTCTACCAAGCCAAATCTGTGAGAGAGTGATTGTGTGTTGAGGAGACTATCTTTTGAAGCACAAGAGCAAGGATTTCATCATTGTTACCACATCTATTACCTTTTGGAGGGTGGTGCCTCCTAGATTGGTTAGGTATCGCTTGGGAGCCTCCTTCTTCATGTTGTGGAGTTGAACCAAGAAGTTTGTACGGGCAAGGAGATTGCCTACTTCGTGAAGATCTACCCATAGTGAGGCTAGTCCTTCGTGGACGGAAGTCGTGATGGAATAGACGAGGTTGCTACTTTGTGGACCCTAACGGGTGGAGCCCTCCATGGACTCTTGCGACCGCTACCCTCCATGGGTTGAAGTCTCCATCAGCGTGGACGTACGATAGCACCACCTATTGAAACCACGGGAAAAATCTCCGTGTCATCTATTGCATTTGATCCCCCTAACTCTACTCCTTCTTACATATGCTTGTCTTTACTTTCTACTGCTATTCTTGTTGACTAGCATGTGTTGGGTGCACTAGGTTTGTTAGAATTGCTAAAAGCTGCCAACCATTAAAATTGAGAAAAGGTTAGGTTTTTAATTTGCCAAGTAGTCTATTCACCCCCCCTCTAGACGTCCCTTCTCGATCCCACAGATGACTCATCATTATGTGATGAGCCGGGTCTTCCAATGAAACCCAAAATTAGAACAACAGTAGACATTAGCCCCCAAGTGCCGCTTCAAATTCTTGCATATGACCTGGGACTTGAGAAGTAAATATAGAGCCAATTCCTGTAGCCCCCAAGAGTCGGGTCACTAGCTTGTGGAGACTCGAGACTTGAAGTAGATATGAAAACATTGAAGTTAAGCTGTGTAGCCCCGAAGTGTCGGCTCGTATGCCTGCAGCGACTTGGAACTTCATGAAATAAATCTTTTTGATTTGTGCAGGAAATGCTGAGTCAAGACAATTTGGAAACTGTTGGGTTGAGGAAACAAGTTGATTCTGAGAAGAAGCTGCGCAAGACCGCTAAAAAGCTCTTTGTGGACTTTGAAGAATCATTAATAAAAAGAATTAACTCATTGGAGAAGGCCAAGGCAGATTTTGAAAAGGAGAAGGCGGCTCTGTTGAAGTGCGCCGAAGAAGCCGAGTCAAAGCTCGAGCTGGTGATGCAAGAGCTCACCACTTTGAAAAGCCATATTACTCAAATGTGCATAGCCATCTTTGGTAAGTTTTCCTTGATCTATTGGCAATATTCCTATGCTTTGTGACCTGATTCAAAATCTGGCTTACTGATGTTTGACATACTTATGTGACAGGCAAGAGGAACCATAATGTGTTGGAGCTTCCATTGATCAGGCTGCAAGCCGTCTACAAATTCCTTGAGCAGCTAAATGTGAGGGGAGCACATTGTATCGTGGAGGTCAAAAATGCCAAAGCCCCCGCCCCCTAGAGGATCATGGACATGCTCAAGGAGCTCTCTACGGTCCCAGAATGGATTCGGGAACTGAAGAAGTCAGCTTGCAGGAAGTTTGCAATGTGTGCACTTGCTTTGGCCAAGGCATATCACCTGGAGATGGAGCCGTCTCTCCTGGCGGACGAGTTCCCAGAACTAAGCGCTGACAACTCAGAATTCGTGGAATCAGACTATCTTCGGCGCATAAAGGAGACCTGGCCTGCATCTACTCAAATTGTGGAGAAGATGGATCTGAAGAAATTCCAAGTCGGCTACACGGAAGCCAACAAACGAATGAGCATTCCAGAGCCTAAATCCTTTGAACTGATTCCGCCACATAAGCAAGCCTTTGCCTCCGATATCAACACTCCAACTATGCTAAATGAAGATATGGTCTTTGAAGCCTTGTCTTCAATTCAATGGTTCAAAGACGACCCCCAGACCGAAGTTGATGTTGAGAAGGAGATGCAAATTGAGACAACTCGTATTGACCCGACGTCAAGTGAAGCTGAAGGAAACCCGACCATTGCTAACCCGACAAGTACTACCGGGTCGCAGCCATCAACCAGTGCGCGGCCATCTTTGATTGTAAAAAAACAATATTTGACAAGTCTAACATGTAGAGGGTATGTAATAGCTGTAGAATGTTGCCGGTGCCATCGATCACTTAGTGACGTGTGCTTTAAAACTTTGAGTAATCTTTTTGACGAAAGTTCTTTGTGTGGTTGTGATGCAACTCAAAATCTTTAACTGTGATTTTACAATATTTGCAATTTCCTAAAAAATATTCATAAGCCGGTATTTATTGAAACCCGGAATATGTCCTTGTACAAGAAATATCTCCTTTGAAATGTACAAGTCACAGAATAATTTATGAGGCCCGACAAATTTATACGATCAAGCCGGTTTCTACGAAAATAGAGTATATAATATATACTGATAATATAGGTTAAAATTCAAAAAATGATAAAACAAAATATAAATTGGATTATAAAGCCGGCTTTTGAGGCTCGACATAGAGACCGGCTTTCGATGCTCGACTCTTGTTGGTTTGTCCTTGCTATCTAGAGAGCCGGCTCTCACGTGACTTAGGCCGGTGCTTTAACTTTGATAAATTTAGGGTCCACTCAGTCTATAATAGGTACCCGTGCGATTGATTCATCAAACGTACAACCGGGTCACCTTATGTGAGTAGCATCAAGCTAACAGGCGGGTATAACCAAGTAATTTGGTGGCATATGCCGGGTCAAAAGGGATGTTATAGCTAAACTCGATGAGTTGGAAGCCCCCAAATGACCAAATGATCAAAGAAACAAAAGCTCGACATAAGGCTTATTGACACAATATTCAAGGGTCCAGAAGGGGCCAATTTTATTTCTTTGAATCAAAGTAGTATTTACATAAACAAAATTTGTATTTTCCAAACGTTAGGAAAATAGCAACAGATCCGAACTATCCCGATGTCATTCATTCTCGATCGGGCGGCACGAGTTGAGTTTGCGTTAACTTCCTGGCGATCACTTCGTGCGCTACCTCATCTTCCACTTTTCTTTTCTCTCTCTGTCAACTTCCGGTCTTTTCTCCCACGGCGCGATTTTCCATATGTACATTGACAATCTCCGATAGATATCGCTTTTTCTGTTTTTCAGGGGAAAAAGAGAGGAAAACTATTGCCAAAAGTAGGACTCGAACTCTGAATCTTCAGTTCTCCAGACCTTGACCCGAAGGCAATAACTTGGTAAATTTACTTATAAACAAATGATATGCATTTAAACTTGGTAAATTGGGTGCAGACCACATGGACCTACGTCTTTTTTTTCACCTTTCCGTTTTGTACCAGAAGCATTGTGGTAACATATTTTTTCTGAACAAATTGTCTAAAATGTGTCTTGTAAACTATCATGTAGTAAGTCTTCTCGTCCACCTTGATAACTTTGATGGACATCATGGGAAAATATATTGAAACATACCTCGGTAATCTCCGTGTAAATAGCATGATAATATACACACCACAGGCCTGATAACTTAAGTACAAACACTGCGATAATTTTGACCCCAAGACAAGAAGTTGTTAAAAACATTCCCTGGTGACTTTTTGTGTAAATAACATGGTACTATCACCCATCATAAATCTGATAACTTAGGTACAAACACCACGGTAACTTTAGCCATAATTTTTTTATTGAAAATATACATCTGATAACTTTTGTATAAATAGCATGGTAATATATGCACTCAGAGTTGATAACTTACTTAACCCAGACGTGGTAACTATTTTTGACCCGGGAAAAACACCCCGTAACTCATGTGTACCAGCATGGTAATATACACGCATCAGATCTCATAACTTACTTAATGCAGACATGATAAATATTTTTGACTCGAGAAATAGTTTTTGAACTCATACGCGCAGCAGAGCTGATAACTTACTTAGCCAGACATGATAACTATTTTTGAGTTGGGTAAAAAGTTGTTGAAAATACATATGCAATAACTTCTGTGTAAATAGCATGATATGTAGGCACAACATAGCTAATAACTCATGTACAAACACCGTGGTAACTTTCACTAGGGGATTTTGTTTGAAAAAAGTAACTTTGATAAATTTTGTGTACATAACATGGTAATTTCTTGAGCACATACCTAATAACTTATGTACAAACATCATGACAAATTTGACCCAGAAAAAATATGTGGTTGAAAAACATACACCCGATAACTTTTGCGTAAATAACATGGTTTTTATGCAACGCTGACCTAATCATAGGTGGCCAATAGGCCGGCCTAGGCACGGCATAACCCGACACATGCCTAAACGGGCCTGGCCCGAAACGACCCGCAAAGCTCCGATCACAAGCGAGTCATACCATGTCGGCACATGGACCTCACGTGGCCAAGGACGCATCACCTATGGTAGACTGTGGTATTTACAGACCTGGTAATTTACTTACAAACATCCCTGGTAACTTTTTGCCCCAGGAAAAAATGTAATTGAAACACCCTCGGTAACTTTAGTGTAAACACCATGATAAGTTAAGTAGTACACGTGTGGTAACTTGTGACCTGAAAAAAAGTCGTCGAAACATGCCAACATGGGATCTAGTTTTGAAGATCTTCTTGCAACGATTTTTTTACGTGAAAACGAATTTTGAATCGGAGCGACGGTTTAAGCTACAAAACTTTGTAAAGTTTCAAAATAAGAAGAATATTTGTTGAGAGCATCTGTTTTGTTTGTTAGTTTGCATGCATGCATGAATTAAGTAGTCAACACAGGGCTGCATGTGCTCCTTTCACCACGGACTTGATTATAGGTAGTAAAAAGGGAATTAGATGCTTGATTAGCTAAGAAAGAAAAAAAGATCAATCGTTCGGATCTATTCCAGTATACCGAACGGTCGGACGTTATCACAGTCCTTAAATAAAAGAAGATGAACTTAGATAATTTACCAAGCGAGGTCTATGAAGTAAACCTATGTAAAATAAGGACGAAGATGTGCGATATTCTAGGGTCTGTTGCTCTCTTCTCTAGAAGTACGTGATTTGTGTCCTTCACGTATATCAACACCGTAATATGACCCGTTGTTGAGGTTTTTGTTGATAACGAAGGGTCCTTCCCAAGGAGCTGACAACTAAAGCATACCTGTATGTTCTTGTATCAGACAGAGCACTAAGTCTCCTTCCTAGAAAGTTTGACTTCGAGCTCTACGGCTATGATATCGACTAATAAATTGCTGACCTTGTTGATGCAAGATCGCGTTCCTCCTCCAAGGCATCGAGTGAATCTTGACGAGCTTGCTCATTGTCAGCTTCAACATAAGCAGCTACTCTTGGAGAATCATAGCGAATATCGCTTGGCCAAATGGCTTCTGTAGCATAGACCAGGAAAACTGTTTTATAGCCAGTGACCTATTGGGAGTAGCCCGTATGCTCCAAAGTACATCAGGAAGTTCCTCTGCCCAGCATCCTGGGGTACGCTCAAGAGGGACCATGAGTCTTGGCTTAATTCTTCAGAGTAACTCCTGATTTGCACGTTTTGCTTGCCCGTTGGACTGCAGATGAGCGATAGAGGCAAGTTCAAGCTAGATATGCTCTCTCTGAGAAACCTGCCCCATACCACTCTTAGATAAATTGGTGCCATTGTTAGTGATGATGCTGTGAGGATATCCAAATTGAAAAATTATCCTTTTCAGAAACTTGATTGTTGTCTCAGCGTCATAATTGCTGTCAGGTTCTGCCTTGACCCACTTGGTGAACTTGTCCACTGCAACCAGGAGGTGAGTCTTCTTTCAAGAAGATAGCTTAAAAGGACCAGCCATGTCAATCCCCCAGACTGCAAACGGTCAGGTGATTGGTATCATGCGAAGTTCCTGAGCTGGCACATGCGCTTGACGTGCAAACCTCTGGCAACCATCACACTTGCGAATAATGTCTTCGGCATCTGCATGAGCTGTAAGCCAGTAAAAACCATGTCAAAACGCCTTTGCAACCAAAGATATGGAGCTAGCATGATGTCCACAGTGTCCCGAGTGGATCTCGTGGAGAATCTCATGATCCTCCTCTGGAGAAACACAACGTTGAAAAACGCCACAGACACTTCGCTTGTGCAATTCACCAATGCCTATGGTCATAGACTTGCACCTGCGGATAATCTGTCGAGCAATGATTTCATCATCCAGAACTCGCCACGAGTCAGATAAGCCGGATATGGTATTGTCCACTCAGGTGTGGCATGAACTACACTAACCAATGCAGATTCCGGGTCAGGAATAGTGATGTGTTCCTCCGTCGGTAAATTGACTGACGGGTTATGCAGAACATCCAGAAAAACATTAGGCGGAACCGGCTTGCGCTGACAACCTAAAAGAGATAGTGCGTCTGCTGCCTCATTGAGCCAGCGATCAATGTGATCCACCTGATATCCTTTGAAGTGGCCAGCGACCAAAGTGACAACACGCCTGTAAGACGTCATAAGTGGGTCCTTAGTATCCTAGGCCCCAGAAACTTGTTGAGCTACAAGGTCTGAGTCTCCAAGGCAACTATTCCGACTTATATTCATCTCCTTGGCTAATAGCGGTCAATGAAGAAGAGCCTCATATTCTGCTGCATTGTTAGTACAGGTAAACATAAGCCGTAAAACATAATTGAACTTGTCACCTCGTGGGGAAGTGAAGACTACTCCAGCCCCAAGCCCTCCAATTGCCTGGAACCATCAAAGTGCAACATCCAATATGTGTTATCTGGCTTCTCTAGAGGGGCTTGTAATTCAACCCAGTCATTAATGAAATCCACTAGCGCTTGAGACTTGATGCTTGTTCGTGGGACATATTTCAGGTGATGAGATCCAAACTCGATAGCCCACTTAGCAATTCGCCCTGTGGCCTCCCTATTCTGAATGGTATCACCCAAAGGTGCGGAACTAACGACAGTAATGGGGTGCTCCTGGAAATAATGTTTCAGCTTCCGGCTAGCCATCAAGACACCGAAAACCAGCTTCTGCCAATGTGGATATTGTTGCTTTGACTCGGTGAGAACTTCACTGACATAATAGACTAGGCGTTGAACATGATATTCCTTGTCTTCCTTCTTGCGCTCCACAGCAACTGCCATGATGGCTGCTTTATTATTGGCAGCGATGTATAAGAGCATTGGCTCTTTCTTCCGAGGAGCAGCTAAGCTAGGTGCTTCGGATAACTGCTTTTTGAGCGCCTCAAAAGCTGCATCGGTCGCATCATCTCAGACAAAGTTATCTGTCTTTTTCAAAAGCTGGTACATGGGAATTGCCTTCTCTCCAAGTCGGCTTATGAAACTACTTAGTACTACAATGCATCAAGTAAGCTTCTGAACTCCATTGATATTAGCCGGTTTCCTCAAGGAAGTGATCGCCTGGATTTTATCTGGGTTAGCTTCAATGCCACGCTCACACACCAGGAAACCTAGCAACTTCACTGCAGGAACACCAAAAACACATTTGGTCGGGTTGAGCTTCATCTGATAGACTCACAGATTATCGAATGTCTCTTTCAGATCATCCACGAGAGTCTACTTCTTCCATGACTTGACCACAATATCATCCACATAAGCATGAACATTGCGTCTGATCTGACTATGCAAACAATTCTGAACGCAACGCTCGTAAGTTGCACCTATGCTTTTCAGTCCAAAAGGCATGGATGTATAACAGAAAGCTCCAAAGAGTGTCATGAATGCGGTCTTCTCTTGGTCTTCCTTCCTTATTTTGATTTGATGATTACCGGAGTAAGCATCCAAGAAACACGGACTCTCACAACCAGCAATGGAATCAATTATCTGATCAATGCGTGGAAGAGCAAACGGATCTTTGGGACATGCCTTGTTGAGATCAGTATAATCAACACACATACACCAAGTGCCGTTTTTCTTCAGCCAAGTATTGGATTGGCCAAACATTTGGGGTGAAAAACTTCAACAATGAACCCGACAGCTAGGAGCCGGGCTACTTCTTATCCGATAGCTTTGCGCCGTTCTTCATGGAAACGACGTAGATATTGTTGTACATTCTTCATATTGGGATCAACATTTAAGCAGTGCTCAACGAGTTCTCTCGGTACACTAGGCATGTCAGAGGGTTTCCATGCAAAGATGTCCCGATTCTCAGTGATGAACTCGATAAGCGCGCTTTCCTATTTAGGATCCATATTTGCCCCAATGGAAAACTGTTGCGATGAATCACCAGGGGTAAAATCCACTTGTTTAGTGTCTCGAGCTGACTTGAACTTGAGCAAAGACTCGGACTCGGTAGTAGGCTTCTTGAGCAAAGTCATATCTGCAGGGTTGACATTGTCTTCGTAAAACTTCAACTCCTCAGCGGCGCAGGTTGATTCAGCATAAGCAGCATCCCCGTCCTCACACTCAATAGCGATGTCCCGGTCTCCATGTACTGTAATGGTTCCTTCGGGTCCTAGCATCTTGAGTTTCAGATAAGTGTAACATGGCCTAGCCATGAACCATGCGTATGCTGGACATCCAAACAATGCATGATAAGAACTTTTGAGCTTAACCACTTCGAATGTTAGAAACTCTGAACGAAAATTGAATTTCATATGAAAGGCTACTTCAAGAGAAATCCGACCAATTGGGTAAGCTGATTTGCCTGGCACAATACCATGCAAAACTGTAGGTGAAGGCTTCAACTGTGATTCTGACAAATTCATCCGCTGAAAGGTATCATATTATAAGATGTTGATACTACTGCCACCATCTATCAAGACCTTGGTTAATATGTAATCCCCAACTTGAGGAGCTACAACCATAGCAAGGCTGCCTGGCCTCTCAATCGAAGGAGGATGATCTGCTCGACTCCAGGTGATATGTTGTTCTGACCAGTTAAGATATTCTGGAACGGCTTGCATTCGTGGATTGACTGATCACCGATGAAGCTTCCTGTCCCATTTGCTGGTACTGGTGGTGAAGACATGATATTGCACACTATTCAACTGCTTTGGATTGCTCTAGAAACCTGACGCGCCTGCCCTGATTTTGATTACCAGGTCCATTACGTTGATTATGGGAGCCACTGCCACCAGCCCCTGGAACCGAGATCCTAAGATGCCGGCACCCGCGAACCCGGCGCCCTGGAAGCCGGCATTGGGGAAGCCGGCTCTAGGCCCGCTGGCTTGACTATTGCCAGGGTGTTCGCTCGGGCCTCCTCCATTGTTGCTGCCACCAAAGATGTTATTTTATACTCCTGCATCATATAGCAATTTTCCCAAGAGTGGTTATCTGTCTTGTTTTCCTTACTATGTTTCGGGCACGGACCTTTGAGGGCCTCTGATACTCATGATCTGCGTTGGGTTTTCCGTGAAGAGGAACGGGTTATCGCAGACCAAAGTGGGTAAGTATTTCCCTCACTTATGAAACCAAGGTTTATCTAACCAATAGGAATATCAATCCTTAACCATCTTCAGTGGCTGCACACAAAAGAACAAACAACTTGCACCCAACGCGGGCAAGAGGGTTTTCAATCCCCTTGATCTCATTATTTGCAAGCGAATGAGGTGTGTAGATAATTGTAAATTGCAAAATAAAATAAAAGGTAAATAAAGGCAGCAAGGTAATAGTAGCGTTTGTAAATATATAAGTGAATAGACCCGGGGCCATAGTTTTCCCTAGCGGCATCTCTCATGTAGGCAGCATACGGTGGGTAACAAATTACTATTGGGCAATTGATAGAAAAGTAGATAGTTATGCGATTTTCACGGCAATGATCATGTGTATATAGGCATCAAGTCCACAAACAAATAGGCCAACTCCTGCCTGCACCTATTACTATCACTCCACTCATTGACCGCTATCCAACATGCATCTAGAGTATTAAGTAAAACAGAGTAATGCATGGAGAACGATGGCATGATGTAGACAAAGTAAACTCAAGCAATATGAATGAACCCTGATACGTCTCCAACGTATCTATAATTTTTGATTGTTCCATGCTATTATATTATCTGTTTTGGATGTTTTATATGCATTAATATGGTATTTTATATTATTTTTGGGACTAACCTATTAATCTAGAGCCTAGTGCCAGTTTCTGTTTTTCCTTGTTTTTGAGTATTGCAGAACTCTTCCGTCAACTTGCCAATTTCTGGCGCCGTTGCCGGGGAGATCTACATCAAGCCTACCAAGTACCCATCAAAAACTCATCTCTTCCATTTACATTATTTGCCATTTGCCTCTCGTTTTCCTCTCCCCCACTTCTAAAACGATTTTCAAAAAAATACCAAAAAGATTTGCCGTTTTTTTTGCCTTTTTCTCGCCGGATCTCTTTGTGTTTGCTTATGTTGCCATGTGCCTTCTATTTGCAAGCATCTTTGCTTGCTAAAAATCTATTGATATGGATCCTCATCCACTTGCTAATCTTTTCAAAAGACCAAATTATGATGAACCAATTGCTAGTGAGTTGAGTGCAGTTGATTATCTCCATGAAGTTTTGTTTGAAAATCATGAATCTGAAATTTTTGATGAAGTGTTGAAAGAAGAAATTTATAAGGTGATTCATGATAGCTCCTTGATTGAAAAGCATGATTGCAATGCTGCTAGTATGAATTCTCTAAATATCCATGATTCTAATGATATGCAAAGCCATAAGCTTGGGGATTCTATGTTTCATGAAGATGATATTTTTTGTTCCCCAAGTTTTGATGAGCAAATTCATTATGATGATTGCATGCTCGTGCATCATGAAAAGAATGATTTATGTGATAGTTATATTTTTGAATTCCTTCATGATGCTACTAAAATTTATTATGAGGGAGGAACATATGCTTGTAGGAATTGCAATAATGTCAAGTTTCCTCTCTATGTGTTCAAAGTTTTGAAGTTATGCTTGTTTTCCCTTCCTATGCTAGTTGAATCTTGTTCCCATAAATTGTTTGCTCACAAAATCCCTATGCATAGGAAGTGGGTTAGACTTAAATGTGTTTTTCATTCTATTCATGATGCTCTTTTGCATATCTCAATTACTATTCTTTATGTGAGCATCATTGAAATCGTTATGCCTAGCTAGGGGCGTAAAACGATAGCGCATGTTGGGAGGCAACCCAATGAATAAATTTATTTTTTTGCTTTTTCCCTTCTGTTCTTGAGTGTTTCACACATTATTACCTCTGTAGTAATTGTGTTTTCTTGTTTAAATTAGTGTTTGAGCCAAGTAAGACCTTTGGGATGGTCTACGGTGTTTGTGATTTGATTTTGCTGAAAAACAGAAACGTTTGCTCTCAGTACAGGAATTTTGTAAATTCACTGGAACGTGCTTTTGATCTGAAATTTTTACACAAGATTGACATACAAATTTCCCTGATTTTCCTAATTTTTCAGAATTTTTGGAGTTACAGAAGTATTCAAAGTCTATAGATTGCTACAGACTGTTCTGTTTTAGATAGATTATGTTTTCTTTGTGTTGTTTGCTTATTTTGATGTATCTATGGGTTGTATCGGGGGGTATGAACCATGGAGAAGTTGGAATACAGTAGATATTACACCAATATAAATAAAGAATGAGTTCACAACAGTACCTAAAGTGGTGATTTATTTTTCTTATACTAACGGATCTCATGAGTTTTCTGTTGAGTTTTGTGTTGTGAAGTTTTCAAGTTTTGGGTAAAGATTTGATGGACTATGGAATAAGGAGTGGCAAGAGCCTAAGCTTGGGGATGCCCAAGGCACCCCAAGACATATTAAAGGATACCAAAAAGCCTAAGCTTGGGGATGCCCCGGAAGGCATCCCCTCTTTCGTCTTCAATCCATTGGTAAAGTTACTTGGGGCTATATTTTTATTCACCACATGATATGTGTTTTGCTTGGAGCGTCTTGTATGATATGAGTCTTTGCTTTTCAGTTTGCCACAATCATCCTTGCTGAACACATCTTTTGAGGGGGACACACATTAATCATGAATTTATTAGAATACTCTATGTGCTTCACTTATATCTTTTGAGCTAGGCAATGTTGCTCTAGTGCTTCACTTATATCTTTTTAGAGCACGGTGGTGTTTTGTTTTATAGAAATAATTGAACTCTCATACCTCACTTATATTATTTTGAGAGTCTTTAAACAGCATGGTAATTGGTTTAGGTTATGAATTTAGTCCTAATATAATGGGCATCCAAGAGGGATATAATAAAAACTTTCATATTAAGTGCATTGAAAACTATGAGAAGTTTGATTCCTTGCATATAGTTTTGAGATATGAAGATGGTAATATGAGAGTCATGCTAGTGAGTAATTGTGAATTGGAAGAAATACTTGTGCTAAAGTTTGTGATTCCCGTAGCATGCACGTATGGTGAACTATTATGTAACGAAGTCGAAGCATGATTTGTTTAATGATTGTCAACCTTTGTGTGAGGGCCGGGAGCGCGCGATGGTTAACTCCTACCAACCTCTCCCCTAGGAGCATGCGTCTAATACATTGCTTCGATAACTAATAGACTTTTGCAATAAGTATGTGAGTACTTTATGACTAATGTTGAGTCCATGGATTATACGCACTCTCACCCTTCCACCTTTGCTAGCCTCTCTAGTACCGCGCAACTTTCGCCGGTGCATTAAACCCACCTTCCTCAAAACAGCCACCATATACTTTCCTCAAAACAGCCACCATACCTACCTATTATGGCATTTCCATAGCCATTCCGAGATATATTACCATCCAACTTCCACCGTTCCATTTTTCATGACACGCACCATCACTTTCATATTGCATATAGAGTCATATTTTGTTCTAGGTATCGAGTTGTAATTTTTTAGTTGTAAGTAAATAAAAGTGTGATGATCTTCATTATTAGAGCATTGTCCCGTGAGAGAAAAGGATGATGAAAGCTATGACTCCCTCTCAAGTTGGGATGAGTCTCCGGACTTTACAAATAACAAAAGAGGCCAGCGAAGCCCAAATAAAAAAAAAGAGGCCAAAGATGCCCACCAAAATAAAATAAATGAGAGAAAGAGAGAAGGGACAATGCTACTATCTTTTTCCACACTTGTGCTTCAAAGTAGCACCATGATCTTCATGATAGAGAGTCTCCTATTTTGTCACTTTCATATAACTAGTGGAATTTTTTATCTTATGCACAACCACTTAGTTTTCTTTTTGAGCTTTCATACACTTATAGCTCTAGTGCATTCGTTGCATGGCAATCCCTACTCACTCACATTGATATCTATTGATGGGCATCTCCATAGCCCGTTGATACGCCTAGTTGATGTGAGACTATCTTCTCCTTTTTCCTCACAACCTCCACCATATTCTATTCCACCTATAGTGCTATATCCATGGCTCACGCTCATGTATTGCGTGAGAGTTGAAAAGGTTTGAGAACATAAAAGGTGTGAAACAATTGCTTTACTTGTCATCGGGGTTGTGCATGATTTAGATACTTTGTGTGGGGAAGATGGAGCATAGCCAGACCATATGATTTTGTAGGGATAACTTTCTAAGGCCATGTTATTTCGAAAGAACGCAATTGCCTTGTTAGTATGCTCGAAGTATTACTGTTTTTATGTCAATATTAGACTTTTGTTTTGAATCTTATGGATCTGAATATTCATGCCACAATAAAGAATATTACATGGATAAATATGTTAGGTAGCATTCCACATCAAAAATTCTGTTGTTATCATTTACCTACTCGAGGACGAGCAGGAATTAAGCTTGGGGATGCTTGATACGTCTCCAACGTATCTATAATTTTTGATTGTTCCATGCTATTATATTATCTGTTTTGGATGTTTTATATGCATTAATATGTTATTTTATATTATTTTTGGGACTAACCTATTAATCTAGAGACTAGTGCCAGTTTCTGTTTTTCCTTGTTTTTGAGTACTGCAGATAAGGAATATTAAACGGAGTCCAAACGGAATAAAATCTTCGGAATAATTTTTCTTGGACCAGAAGAAACCCATCAGACTTCGAGATGAAGGCAGGAGACCTGCCGTGGAGTCACAAGCCACCAGGGCGCGCCATAGGAGGGGGGCGCCCCCCTGGCTTGTGGCCCCACGGCAGCCCTCCTTACCCTATTCTTCGGCCTATAAATTCCCAAATATTCCCTGGATACAAAAAAGAGCCACAAAAATACTTTTCCGCCGCCGGAAGCCTCTGTTCCTGTGAGATCCAATCTTGGAGCCTTTTCCGGTAATCTGCCGGAGGGGAATTCGATCATGGAGGGCATCTACATCAACTCCATTGCCCCTCCGATGATGCGTGAGTAGTTTACCACAGACCTTCGGGTCCATAGCTAGTAGCTAGATGGCTTCTTCTCTCTCTTTGTTCTTCAATACCATGTTCTTCATGATCTTCATGGAGATCTATCCGATGTAATACTCTTTTGCGGTGTGTATTTCGAGATCCGATGAATTGTGGGTTTATGATCAGCTTATCTATGAATATTATTTGAATCTTCTCTGAATTCTTATATGCATGATTTCATATCTTTGCAAGTCTCTTCGAGTTATTGGTTTGGTTTGGCCAACTAGATTGGTAATTCTTGCAATGGGAGAAGTGCTTAGTTTTGGGTTCAATCTTGCGGTGTCCTCACCCAGTGACAAAGTAGGGGTAGCGAGGCACGTATTTGTATTGTTGCCATCAAGGATAAAAAGATGGGGTTTTCATCATATTGCTTGAAATTATCCATCTACATCATGTCATCTTACCTAATGCGTTACTCTGTTCTTCATGAACTTAATACTCTAGATGCAGGCAGGAGTCGGTCGATGTGTGGAGTAATAGTAGTAGATCCAGAATCGTTTCGGTCTACTTGACACGGACGTGATGCCTATATGCATAATCATTGCCTTGGATATCGTCATAACTATGCGCTTTTCTATCAATTGCTCGACAGTAATTTGTTCACCCACCGCATTATTTTCCTTCATGAGAGAAGCCTCTAGTGAAACCTATGGCCCCCGGGTCTATTTTCCATATTATATTTTCAGCTCTATAAACCAAAAATACCAAAAATATCTCGCTGCATTATTTTTACTTTTGTTTTACTTTACGTTCTAGCAATCTTTTATATCTATCTCTATCAGATCTCATCCTTGCAAATAACCGTGAAGGGATTGACAACCCCTTTTAGCATTGGGTGCAAGAGTTTGATTGTTTGTGTAGGTGCGAAGATTGGGGACTTGCTTGTATCTCCTACTGGATTGATACCTTGGTTCTCAACAACTGAGGGAAATACTTATCTACTTTGCTACATCACCCTTTCCTCTTCAAGGGAAAACCAACGCAAGCTCAAGAAGTAGCAAACCCCATCGTGTTATCCTTAGTATCAACAACACAAAGACGCATCTTGTCCCCTACTTTGTCACTTGGATATAGAAACTCGTCAGGTTGAACCTACCACAACGCACCACTCCCACTAAAGATAGATCAATCTACTTGGCCAAAGCATATCAATAAATCGCAGAGCATTACAAAGCTATAATGATCATGCAAATAAGAATCTTAATATTCAGAGGTGACACAAATACTTTTCATGAATAATCTGAACATAAACCCACAATTCATCGGATCCCAAACAACACACCGCACAATAGGATTGCATCAGATAGATCAAAGCGAAGATGCGATGATCATTGTATTGAAGATCAAGAGATAGAGATATTGCCATCTAAGTACTAGCTATGGACCCGTAGGTCTGTGGTGAACTACTCAAACATCATCATGAGGGCAGCAAGGTTGATGTAGAGGCCCTCCGTGATCGACCCGTTCTCCATCAGGCCGGCTTTTTGAAATTGCCGTTATGACACTGATTCTTGAAACCAGTATTGGTATTGGCAATGAGGTATGATCCTCACTCACTTGCGCTTCTTGTTGGTGTGGTTGTTGTTTCCATTTCCATTATTGTGATGACCCTGGCCACCATTCTTCTTGCCCTTACCACACTTCTCGTCGTCGAAAGATGGGTCCTTGGTATTATCAGACTTAGCATATCTGGCCAAAACGTCCATGAGCTCACTCATCTCCTTAACTTGTCGCTTCATACGCCCGAGCTTCTGTACCAAAGGTTGGAATCGACAGTTTCGCTCCAAAACAAGGACCGCCCTCTGAGCTATAATGTTGTCAGATGAATGAACTGTCTTGGCGATCCTTCATGCCCAGTGGTGGGCTGATTCATCTTCCTTCTGAACACAATGCTCCAAGTCAATGATAGTGGTTGGACGTTTGCACGTGCCCTGGAATTTTTTTATGAAGCGTTGTTTCAACTCCTGCCATGAATTGATCGAGTTTGTAAGCAAGTTTTTAGCCAAGTACATGTCGGGCCACTGGTGCAGCGACGTGCTATACAAACGGTTTTTAACCCCTTTCCGCGACGTAGTTCTAAACCGTCGCCTTGCCTGTGTGGGCGATAGGGGGTCCATCCCACATGACACGGCAAAATCGTCGGCGATGGTGGCCAATGAACACAAACGTTTAGCAAAACGAAGCGTATAGGATTTCTGTATCTATCATAAACGAGAGTCACCTCTTAACCATTTGAGATATGGCATCCTTCCCATACGGCCCATCCTTGCAACTCGTGTGAGATCACACTAACATCGCACGCACAATTCTGTAGCGCACCGTTTACGATGTGTGTCGAATTGCAAACAGTTCATAATTGTAAAGTATGTACGATAAGGAGACAATCACACACATTTTGTCCTACAGCATCGTTTGCGACATACGAAGAGTCGCAAATGCTCCAACTGTCATACTCATGTCGGATGCATACGACATAACAAACAGTTAAACATTGTAAATCGTGTATGATAAGGAGACCGTCACAAAATATTTAGGTCTTATTAACCATTTCTGATATTGTCTAACATCACACACGGTTTGCAGACGGCAATTGTGTGCATTGTCGCACACGGTTTCTCTCTCTGAAACGTGTCGAATCATGAGGTATATCACACATGTTCTGCTTTACAAACCGTGTGCGGTGTAATGACCTGCAGAGCTTATTTTTCGGGTATTTTAATCGCGACAATTTAAAATTCTACAGGATTTGAATTTGATAGTAGGCTATTGCATTTTTCATATCCATCTTATATAGACATAGGTTCAACAACCAATGCATTATTCCATTCACAGGTACATATGTTCAAGAATTACATCAAGAAATAATAATTACATTAGGACCAGATAAATAATGATGAACCACGGCTGCATATTTGTATTAAATACGGTAAAGGAAGAGGCGAAAGACACTCTGGCAGTTGTACAAGGTGAAGCGGAATGCCCATATTGTGTCCTCCTCCATGCAGAATGCACAAACGACTCTAGGCCAGCCCCTTGTGATGGCAGACCGCCCATCCTTCTCTGTGTTGATGAGGACATGTAGGTAGTCATCGTGGCCTGGTAGATATACTTTAACGTTTGCACGTCCACCAATCATGTAGTTTGAGAGGTAATCCTGAGTAAACTGCTTTGAGAACCACTATAAACAAAATAGATTCAAACATTGTTAATTTTAACAACTCATTATGGACAGTTAAAAGAAGGGTACAGAGTTCGTAGTTACCATCCTGGAGTTCACTGTTGTCTTGGATAAGGTGTAAAGAAATAGTTTAATTGCCATATTTTGTCCCATTTTATTAACAACCTTTATAAGTTTCCTCACTTGATGCTGGTTCATGAATATCTCATTGCCCCATACGCAAAAAGGGTCGACATGCGGATCTTTACCAGTGACATATGTACCTATAAGCAACAAATTAGTATTAGAAGGTAAACAGAAATTGCACAATGACGTAGTACAGTATTCCCTGTCCCAGTATATAAGATCTTATTACATCCAAAATACTCACATATTTGATGTATTAACATCTTATACTTTGGGGCGGATGGAGTCTATATATAAGCCATGTGATGAAACTAACCTCGATGAAAAACAACAGCTGTTCCCGATATTGTCCTGGGTAAGTACAACGAAAGGCATGTTAAGTACTGACAGGCTAAACATCAACCAAATATATGCATGGTAAACAACATGATCACAAAATGATAGCTTCAGTGTGCAGGTTTAAGCACGCTAGCTAAGCTAATAATAAGTGAAGATGCGTGTTAACTGCAATAGGCTTAGCATTTAACAACAACAAAATATAGTCATTCTTGTCGGATTTCGGGCTCCGCAAAACCCCAAGAAGTTCGAACCCAGGGGCATGTGCGAAGATCCCCAACTGCTTCACCCCCACCAAGCCCACAACATGATAACCCCGCTCGATGGCAAGGAAGAAGATAGCACACGAGAATTTACCCAGGTTCGGGCCGCTGCGAAGCGTAAAACCCTACTCCTGCCTTTGGTGGATTGCCTCGCGAGGAGGTTTGTGGATGAACTAGTACAGTGGTGAGTTGCCTCGCGGTGTGTTTGCGGGTGGAAGTGCCGTCCCCCTCTACAAAGCAGCCTAGCCTCTATTTATAGCGTCCCCGAGTCCTCTTCCCTTGTCGCAATGGCGGGAAGGGATCCCACAGCGGCCAAATTTGAAAGGGGACAGGAGGTACATCTTATCCTGATGAAAGGTGGTCTTCGCCTACAAAGTAGGTGGTGGTGACGCGGTGGTGGGCTCGCTGGTGACATCCATCCTGCCGCGCCCGCTGGCCCGGTCTCGTTGCACCGGAATGGAAACCTTTGGCGGGGCTCCTTGGGAACCTGCGCTCGTCCTTGTCTCCTTTGCACTAAAGGGGAAACTGTCCCCTCTGGCGCACTAGCGCCCGCCTGGCCTGGCTGGCGCCACCCTTGACCTCCTGAGGCTTAGCGTTGCATAGAGGTCTCCGCCGCTCGGGAGGGGGCCTGGGGAGGCCTAACCCCCTGCGGGTCTTGGCGCTGTCTCCCTCGCGAGCTCGGGGTCTCGCGAGGGCCTTGTTTTGAGTGAAGCCGCGCAGGGCCGTACGGACCGTCAAGTGGGCCACACCCTGGGCCGCAGGCAGGCAAGTCTGGGTACCCCGGTATCCAGAACGCCGACAGTAGCCCCCGGGCCCAAGGCGCGCTCGAGTTGGCTTCGAGGGAAAGCTGTAGAAGATGGCCCGGAGCGTCGCGGGCCCCTATTGCTTGCGGGCCAGGTCTGGCGCGCGGTGCGCGGCTGGGCGCGGGCGTCCTCGCTCTCGTGTCTCCTCGGCAACTGCCCGAACCGACAAAATCCTGACGTCCAGCGTCGAGCCATTATTGCTTTCCTCTTCCGCGCTCCTGCTCTCCCTTCCAGATCTCCATCCTTTGTGGTAACCTCTCCAGATCTCAGCACCGCTCCGTCCTCCTTCTTGCTTCCTCGGCCCCAAAGGCTTCTCGATAGCTCCCGCCGGCAAGTCAAAACCTGAAGCCCAGGGCTCGGCTTCCGCTCCCATCTCGCCGGCGCTCTCGGAGTCCACCATAGCCAAGGACGGGGACCTCGCCCCGGTGCTTCCGTTGACGGCGGACGACACCAATGAGCGGGGGCGGACCTTGATATGGTGCGGCTCCGCTGAGAGGCATCGCCTGGCCAAGTCGGCCTACCCCTTCTTCCTCCACAGCGTCTTCTCCGGGCTCGTCCCACCCTTCTCCGCGTTCTTCATCGCCGTCCTTGAGCACTACGGGATCCAGGCCCTCCATCTTCAACCCAACTCCATCCTGCTTATGTCCGTGTTCACCTTCTACTGCAAGGCTTTCGTGGGCGTGAGGCCTTCGGTGGCCCTGTTCCGCCATTTCTTCAGCTTGCGGCTTCATGACGGCGCTCAGCGGTCGGCATGCGTCTCCTTCGTCGTGGTCCAGAGCGGGAACATGCTCTTCAAGGCCGGGAAGAAGGTGGAGAACTTCAGGAACCGCTGGGTCTTCTTGGATCTCAAGAGCAGCAACCCTCGCCTGGAACTCCCAAAGGGGCTCTCGGAGAAGATCCCGGTGTGGAGCTCTGCGAAGCTCTCTTACCCCCGGGCCAAGCCCGTCTTGGAGCGGGTCCTTCGAGACATCAACGCCAGGAAGTTGACTGGAGGAATGATAGTGAAGGAGTTCCTGGCGCAATGCCTGGCGCCCCTCCAGTCTCACTCCCAGCCCATGTGGGACTATCAAGGTGGTGGTGACGACATGAGGCTCCGTTCTGCGCACCTGACCCCCGAAGAGTTGAACAGGGTTATGGCGACCCTGCTCAACTGCGACCCCGGGGACCTTCCCGAGGCCTATGCCCTGCTGTACTGCCGCGATGACAAGGCCAATCTGGTCACCGCGATGCCCATCTTCGACGAGCTGGGGCTCTCTCCGGCCGAGAGCCCCGGCGCCCCCGTGGCGGTGTCCTCCGACGACACCGCAGACGAAAAAGACTCGGAGGAAACGGCGGATGACGATCTGGAGGAAGTGTCCCCTCCATCGCGGAGTGCGCTTCTCCGCGGCTTTGATGACGACGACGCCAGCGAACCCCCTGCTGCAAGTCCTCCGCGACTTGCCAGAGTCCTCAAAGGGTCGGGACCCACACCTCGGGCCGCACGGTCTGCCTGCCGGGCGACCCCGAGGAAGCGCGAGCCAGGGCCTCCTCCGGAGCGCCCAGCTCTTGCCAGCAAGGTGGTCGAAGCGCCCGCCTCGCCCTGCTCAAGCCGCAACCTGCGGGCGAGGCGGTCGCACCCAGGGCTAGCGCGGCTTTGCCGGCCGTGGCCCTTACGAGTGGTTCCACTGCTCCTTCCCGTAGCGGCAGCTCCTCGGAGAAGGACGGAGGCTTCCCCGCCTTTGCCGAGGTGGAGAGAAAGAGGAAGTGGGTTGACATAGAGGAGTAAGTAGTCTTGCTTGGTTTCAGGCCGCCCTCCGGTGGTTTATGTACTGATGGGCCTCTCTTTGCCTGACAATAAGGGGCGCCGCCGGGCCGAAGTCGAGGAAGAAGAAGGCAGGCGTCAAGCCGAGGGCGCCTTCCGATGCGACGCCCGTTCCGGGTGCCTTGTCGCCGCCTGACGAGGTGCCGGACATCGCGGGCGAGGAGGCCCGCGGGGCAACTCTCCTTGTCGCGGCCGCGGAGCCCCTGATGCCCACTGAAGAGGCTGTCCCTGCCCTTGGGGGCGTGCCCGTACTGCAGCCCGAGAGGCCAACCCCTGAGGGCCAGCTGGATGTAGGGCCGTTCGACCCTGCCTTGTCTGTGGTAGTGGCGCAGCCCCCAGTGTCTTCTGCCCTGCATGCTTCCGCCCCTCTGGAGGTGAGGGAGTCCTGGATTAAGGGGTCCTCGGGAGGCCGACCTATTTCTTATGGGCCGGGCTGTATGGGCCGTTGGCCGGACACTGGAATGATCGAAGATCCTGTCTCCAGGAAGGAAGCTTCGAGGATCGTGGCGTATTCTCCACGTTTGGAGTAGTGAATAGGCATGTTTATCCCTTCGACGTGTAACCGACCATGTGTAAACCCTAGGTACCCTCGGCGTCTATATAAGCCGAAGGGTTTTAGGTTGTAGGACAACAGAACTCATCTAGGGTTTTAGTCATACGATCTCGAGGTAGATCAACTCTGTAACCCCTATACCATCAATAAAATCAAGCAGGACATAGGGTATTACCTCCATAGGAGGGCCCGAACCTGGGTAAAACACTGTCCCCTTCGTCTCCTGTTACCATAGATTCTAGTCTCACGGCTCGGGACCACCTACCCGAGATCTGCCGGTTTTGACACCGACATTGGTGCTTTCATTGAGAGTTCCGCTGTGATCGCCAGAAGGAATCGATGGCTCGTCTTGTCATCAACGAAGAGGTCCGCAACCCGGGCACTTTTGTCCCCGAGCAGATCTTCGCTTTTGGCAGCATTGTGCTGCACGCCGACCAGACCGGCCATCTAGGCCGTGTCGGAAGTTTCGCCCCTGATCAAGAGGTCAGATTCGGGAACTTAGAGTTCTCCGTAGACTCTCGGGGCGATCTATTACTAACCGGGCTCGCAGTCTCGCCTGTCACGCCCGAAGACTCTAAGGCTTTAACCTCAGATCCATCTTTCGGCCCCTCCCACGGGATCTACCCTAGCGAGGACCCGACTCTCAGTCCGGACCCGGTCATAGTGCCAGACGTCCGGACATCTGTTCTTGCCGAACACTCTCCCCGCGCGGATGCATCGGAGGTTAACTCCGGAAGCTCTGGGCAGGCCGACCCGATCGAGCTCTCGATACTCAACGAGGCGCTAGATCGGATCTCGTCGATGAAAATTGTCGACGATCCAACCCCAATATGTGCTCAGATCGGGCTTCAGGCGGGTCAGGATGAATTTTTCGCCCCACCCACCACCCACTTCGTAGCCACTGTCGAGGATTTAACCGACATGCTGGACTATGCTTCTGAGGAAGCAGACTACATGGATGAGGAGAATCGCGCACTCACCCCCGTTAACACCGGACGATGGACTGCCACCTCCACATACGACATCTACATGGTGGACACTCCGAAAAATGATGGTGACAAATCGGATGAAGCGCCGTCAAGACGCCGAAAGCCGCCTAAACGGCCAAAAGGAAAAAAGGGAAGAAAAGCTATCGATGGCACCGGGGACGAAAACACCCCGGAAGACCTCGGCGATCCCGAAATCCCCGAACACCCGATAGAGGGTCAGGAGAGGCCGGAAGACCGGCGCAACCCCGACGATCTAGATGATCCCGAGGATGACGATTACCTCCGCTCTGTCGAGGAGGAGGACAATGCGGAAGCCGATGACTTCGCCATCCCCGATAATCCTGCAGATCAGGAACTCTTCAGGCAACAGCTTATAGCCTCGGCCCGCAGCATGAAAGCAAGAGAACGGCAGCTTAAAGCCGAACAAGACGACCTCAACGATCGATGGACGAGAGTCCTCTCAGCTGAGGAAGGATACGGTACCGGTCTATCGGACCAACCTAAGAGTTATCCGCGCAGAAGGCTGCTGCCACAATTCGATGACGAGCTCACTGATACGCTGTCTCCCAAACATACCCCATACGACAAGCCAGATCGCCCTCCTCGAGGACGGGACAGAAAGGCTGACGACACCGGCTATAGGCCGACGATACCTCGTAGACGGGGAAAGGAGCCACTAGAGACCGATGACAGGTTCGACCTACGACACGACCTGGACGCCAGAGCAGGTCGTACACGATCCATATACGGATCCAGAGGATACTCACCCGATAGACGGGAAGGGTACCGGCCTTGGTTCGACCGCAACAATGAAGGTCTGGAACGAAACCGAACTAGGACAGACGCCGACCACCGGCGCGACATAGCTCGGGTCAGAGGTGCTGCCCACCCACTGTGCTTCACGGACGAGGTGATGCGGCATCAGTTCCCGGAAGGGTTTAAACCCGTAAACATAGAACAATACGATGGGACAACTGACCCAACCGTATGGATCGAGGATTTCCTCCTCCACATCCACATGGCGCGAGGAGATGACCTCCACGCCATCAAATACCTACCCCTGAAACTTAAGGGGCCAGCTCGGCACTGGTTGAATAGCCTCCCCGAAAATTCCATTGGGTGCTGGGAGGACCTAGAAGAGGCATTCCGATCTAACTTCCAGGGCACTTATGTTCGGCCGCCGGACTCCTCCGACCTAAGCAACATCGTCCAGAAGCCGGGAGAGTCCGCGCGGCTATTCTGGAATCGTTTCCTGACCAAGAAAAACCAGATCGTAGACTGCCCGGACGCCGAAGCAATAGCCTCTTTCAGGCATAATATTCGGGATGAATGGCTGGCTCGTCAGCTCGGTCAGGACAAACCAAGGACAATGTCCGCCCTCACATCACTCATGACCCGCTTTTGCGCGGGCGAGGATAACTGGCTAGCAAGACGTAGCCACAACCCCAAAGACCCCGGAACCTCTGAAGTTCGGGATGGAAACGGGAAACCAAAGCGCAACAAGAACAAGCGCCGACACAATAATAGTGATGCCGATGACACGGCTATTAACGCCGGCTTCCGCAACTCCCGGCCTGGGCAGCGGAAGAAGCCTCCTAAAGGGAATCCCGACGGACCCACCCCGCTGGACAAGATCCTGGAGAGGCCTTGCCAGATCCATGGCACTCAAGAGAAGCCCGCCAACCACACCAACCGTAACTGTTGGGTCTTCAAACAGGCCGGCAAGGTCGCATCCGAGGACCAAGGCAAGAGCCCACGCAGCGAGGACGAGGATGAACCCCGCGGTCCGATCGATGGCGGACAAAAGAAATTCCCTCCAGAGGTGAAAACAGTAAACATGATATACGCCACCCATATACCCAAAAAGGAGAGGAAGCGCGCCCTTCGAGATGTCTACGCCATAGAGCCTATAGCCCCGAAGTACAACCCATGGTCAGCATACCCGATCACCTTCGATCGACGCGACCACCCGACCAGTATCCGTCATGGGGGTTCGGCCGCCCTAGTCCTAGACCCGATCATAGACGGGTACCACCTCACTAAAGTCCTAATGGACGGAGGAAGTAGCCTCAATCTGATTTACTCAGATATGGTGAAAGAGATGGGCATAGATCCGTCAAGGGTCAAGCCCAGCAACACTACCTTTAAAGGAGTGATCCCAGACGTTGAAGCCCGGTGCACAGGATCTGTAAGCCTGGAAGTAGTGTTCGGCTCGCCCGATAACTTTCGAAGCGAAGACTTGATCTTCGACATCGTACCTTTCCGCAGCGGCTATCACGCCCTGCTCGGCCGTACAACGTTCGCTCGCTTTAACGCCGTCCCGCACTACGCATACCTCAAGCTCAAGATGCCGGGCCCCAGGGGGGTCATTACTGTCAATGGCAACACAGAGCGCTCCCTCCGAACTAAGGAACATGCGTTGGCCCTGGCGGCCGAATTCCATTACACCGATGATTGGCAAGCGCCGACATCTGCCGTAAAGGCACCCAAGGCTGGGAAGCGAGCTCGGTCTCAACCCGAAGTACCAGAACCTTCTTCTCCCCATAAATAGGGACTCGCCCCCCATCGCACGGCCCTAGAACCGGCAAAGTATTTGCCAAGGAGGCACAACTTCGCGCTCAAAATTCCATGGGCAGCGGTGGGGAAAAATTATCAAAGGGTAAGTATTCGGCTAGACCGAACTATCACCATCAAAACGTCTTCGGACACACTACAGGTACCATAAAGTACCTGCTAAGGCGTAAAGCTCATCCACACTTCGGCGACTTCTCAAGATTTTTCTCCAAAGTCAGCTCGCCGAACAGTACACCCATAGCGGTATGCAACTCCTCTGGAGAGGCAGGATCGGACAAGCGACAGGGCACGTCGAGGACGTCAGGTCACCTGTCAAAGACCCTTGGTACAAACCCTCCTGTAAGGCTTATATTTCATTTTTAATACCTGTAAACAGATGTATCGGCAATTTGAATAATAAGAGTTGTTGAGTACAATACAGATGTATCATGCATGATCACCCCGCTGTTTTTGGTGTACTCTCTATTTCCCCTCTCTTCTTGCGAACCTGTTCGGTATACTTTACGATGCAACTGGCTAATAGAACGGGGGCTCGACCTTAAAAAATCGCCCTAAGCACAACTGATTTTGTGTTCGGCGTCTCGGAGTTCTGGTTTGTATGCATTGGTTCCGAACTATGTCTTGGGTCAATAGTTGGGTTGCCCGGCTCCTGTGCTTGCCCCTTTATGTTCCGCTCGTTCGGCTAAAAGGGCAAAGGGAGAACCGCTGCGATTGTGCTTCTGGCTAGCCTGGTCAAGCACCTCAGCGGAGAAAGCTGAAAACTGACTGTCATGGTATGCGAGAACTGGTCTGCGAATCCGAGCTTAAATAAATCTCGTCAGAGGTTATTCCGTGTCATACGATGGGTTTGGTATTAGTACAAACCATGTGATATAGGCTTTAGCCACGGTTCATCCGAACATCACAAACCCCTGGGGGCTAGTCATCAGCCCCCCGCACTCCTTTCTCGCGCCCCTACGGCTAAGTGAAAGCAATAAAGCATTATGGTCCGATTGCCTCGTCCGCCCCACACTACCGCCTTCGGGTACCGATAGCTCGGCTAAGGGTCACAGTGCGTCGGCAGAGACACCCCGCGTAGTATCTACGAGGGGGCTGAAGCCGACGACTCGCCGCTTTCAGGTTTAACGGCCACACAGGAGTTATAAAGGATGCAAAACACGAAAGACATGATAAACCATGCATCTTAAATATAAACGCGTTAAAAGGTCTTCGGACATATTACAACCCTTTACTCATACACGTTTTCTCTCGAACACTGCGCCTCTATTGCCCGAGCACCCTCCATTACTCCGGAGAAGTATAGCTCGGGGCGTCTATGCTCCTTTCCAGGAGGCGGAGGGGCGGTGGCTATCTTCATCGGATCCAGCCCCGGCCAGTGCACCTTGGCCTTCGCAAAGGTCATCCGAGCTCTCTCGATATAGGAAGATCGCCTTAGCGCGTCAATCCGGGGCGAGGCGTCGCTCAGCTTCTGCACCAGGCCGAAGTAGCTACCCGGCAGTGGCTCGTTGGGCCATAGCCGGACGCAGAGATCCTTCATGGCTGGCTCCGCCATCCGGTGTAGCTCCATCAGCTGCTTCAGCTGCTCGACAAGGAGAGGAGAGCACTCGGGTGCTTCAAACTGCGCCCAGAACAGCCGAGCTTCATCTCCTTCTTCCCGCGAACCATAGAACTGGTTCGTGTCCGCTGTGTTCTTCTGGAGGTCCGAGTAGGCGCATGAGGAACGCCATACTTGGGTAAGCAACTCGAACTTGCTATCCCCGTAGACACACTGCAATAAATACGGCTTACCATCCATTATAGCCTTGGCCTGGCTGACTTGCTCTTCAAAAGACCGCCTATCCACCCGCTCCTTTTGGAGATTGGTTTTCATGGTGGATAGTTCGGCGGCCTGCTCATTGCCTTTCCGCTCAAGGTCCTCGCACTTCTGGCCGGCGTCCCTGAGCTCCTGTTGGATTTCCTCCACCCGAGCCTCGTGCTTGTCGCTGGTGGCTCTCAGGGCGGAGAGTGCGGTAGCCGCTTCTTTGGCCGCCGCCCTCTCAACCGCAGCCTCCTGCTTTGCCTTCTCAAGCTCGGCCTTGAGCTTCTCAATTTCTTTCGCCGAGGCCGCGCAAGCATTAAAATACATCAAAAATACTGCTTCGACAGTACGGTGATGACAAATTTGGATATTCTAGTCCGGCTTACCTTGTGCCTCGTCGAATCTCTTATTCAGAGCTTCGAGCTCATCTTCGGAGCTCTTGAGCTTTCGATTCAGCTCGTCCAGCTCGGCAGCATTAACGGCCGCCGCCGATGACGAAGCCTGTACAAAACAAAACCATATCAAATTACACGGGTTCACAACTTCCGAAGTGTCATAAATATGATCCTATGTCCGGTCCTCTTAAGGGCTGTTAGCCCGCTCCGACCAAATATTGACCTACACATAGTTCGGATAATGACCTATGATTGACCCCCAGGTAAGTCTTCTCCAAACTTACCTAGGGCTCGGGGGCTGCCGTGTACATAATCATAACTCAAAGAAATTAATATTTCAACGAACAGAGCATTACGTGGCTCACCTGAAAGCCCGTCAGGAGACCGTTGAAGGCCTCCTTCAGTCCGATGTCCACGGACTGAATGCTCTGCAATACCGCACCCATAAGGGTGCGATGCTCCTCGGAGAGAGGGGCGCTGGATAGAGCCTCCCCCATAGCCGGCCACCCATTGGTCGGTGGCGCTGGCGGAGATCGGTTAACCCGATCTCCAACCGGGGATTGAACCGGTACCTCCGGAGGCATGGTGCGCTCCGGAGAAGACCTTGGAGGTGACTGGACATCTCCTCATCCGGTCTCCTCAGTATCCGGGAGGGGCTTCTCCCCCCGGTCTTCGGCGGCCAAGGTGTTAGCCTCGACCATGATGTCGTCGCCCCCACCTCCCGTGTCCGGCTCCAAAGGAGCCTGCTGGGATGACACCTCCGTGGCATCCTTCGCGGCGCCCGGAGGAGAAGGGTACGACGCGGTCCCGCTCTCCGCCAGCTCGGCGGGCAGGGTCTCCCCGTCCGAAACTTGATCGGTGGGGAGAACAAGTGGTGGGCTGCAAGTCAGTAGGCGTTCACATGTTAGTAACATTCAAAACTTAGCATTAATAGCTCAGGAAGTCTTCGGATCTTTACCTTCGAGCTGGGGGCTTGACCCTGAGGTTCCTTCGCGGAACCCTCTCGAACTCCTCGGACTCGGTATCCGAGTCCGAACTGTCGTCGGACAGGACCACCTGTGTCCGGCGTGCTTTCTTCGGGGCGGGAGGAGGTATGTCCTCTGTGGCATCCGATGACGCCACCCTCTTTCTTGCGAGGGGGGAATCGCCTCCGCCCTCGCCCTTGCCTTCACCCTCATGCTCCTCCTCTTGATTCGAGGAGGCGTGGGTTTCTTCGGACACAGCCCCCGGCTAGTCCCTGATGCGCAGGCCTTCTCGGCCTGGTTTCTTCTTCTCTTTCTTCTCTGGCGCCTTGTAAGGCGCCACGACGAGCATCTCCAACAGCAGCTGGGACCTAGGGTCTTCGGGCTGTGGAGCCGGGCACTTGATGCACGTGGCCTTGTTCAACCATTCCTACAGAAGTGATCGGAAAGTACTTAGACTTCCTTCAGAAAAACGAAGCCGATCTAATGAAGCTATGACATACCTCGAAAGGGGGCTTATCGGTGCGCAAGCCCTTGTCCTCCTTCTTGGCCGGCCAGTTCTCCTGTGCCTTGAACAGCGCTTTCCATAGCTTCTCCCGTGTGGTGCGGAAGAGTTGACGAATCGTAGGCTCATCGTCAGTCCGATAAGTCCACATAGGAGAGCCCCGACGCTGGCAGGGGAGGATGCGCCGCCGAAGCATGACCTGGACCACGTTGGTCAGCTCGATTCCATCCTTGATCATGGAGGCGATGCCCCTCTGCAGGTCATCCACCTCTGTATCCGACCCCCAGTCGAGGCCCTTTCAGACCCATGAGGTCAATCTAGTCGGGGGGGGCGGACCGGAATTCGGCAGGAACAGTTCTGCCCTCCTCCCTTGGCTCGGTGATATAAAACCACTCTTTTTGCCAAGTCTTGATGGTGTCGATGAAGGTGCCAGATGGCCATACCGCGCGTGGAAGCTTGCTGATGACCGCCCCGCCATAGTCTGCGTGTGCGCCTGCGACACACTTCGGCTTGATGTTGAAAATCTTGAGCCATAGGCCGAAGTGTGGTTCGACCCGCAAGAAGGCCTCGCAGGCGATGATGAAGGCCGATATATGCATGAAGGAGTTCGGCGGCAGGTCATGGAAGTCGAGTCCGTAGAAGAACATGAGGCCCCTCACGAAGGGGTGGAGCGGGAAGCTCAGTCCTCAGATGAAATGAGGAATGAAAACCACCCTCTCGCCTGGTTTGGGGATGGGGATCACCTGGCCCTCCTCTGCGGCGCGGTGGAAGATGTTGGCGGGGAGGTAGCCGGCCTCCTTGAGGTCCCGGATGTCCTGGTATGTGACCGTGGAAGCCTCCCACTTGCCGTTGGAGCCGGAGCTGGCCATGGCAGAGCTCGGAGGAGGAGGGGTGGAAAACCTAGATCTGGGCTCTGGAAGCTCAGGAGATTGGGGAAGCAGGGATGTGAATGGGAAGTGCGGATAAGCCCTGGGTTTTCTTCCCCTTTTATTGGGCTTGTCGCCGGTTGGCCTCCCTTCACTGCACCGTGAATCCCTCTGCTTCTCGAGCTGTGCGTGCCGTTATATGCGCGTGATTAAACATATCCCATGTGAAACGGAGCACGATCTGTGCATTGATGGGTCGTGCTGATGAAAATGGCCTCGAACCGCGAATCGAGCCTTTGTGACTGATTTAGCGGTCGTGGTGGGCCGCGACCTTTTCATCTGAAAGGTCGTCAGGGAGCACTGTTTACTCCTTGACGTTTCGCCTTCGGGGCCGGGTTATACATGGCGTTCGGACGATCTATGATCGGGAAAGCTACACGTCGTCGGAGGCCGAGCTAGACTCGCCCAATCACTATTCGGAAAAAGGAACTCGCCTCGCAAGCCGAAGACTCTGATCGTTTGAAGCAGCTGGAGCTTGGACCCTTGGTGTTGGAGGCTAGTTCGGGGGCTACTGAGGGAGTCCTGGATTAAGGGGTCCTCGGGAGGCCGACCTATTTCTTATGGGCCGGACTGTATGGGCCATTGGCCGGACACTGGAATGATCGAAGAACCTGTCTCCAGGAAGGAAGCTTCGAGGATCGTGGCGTATTCTCCACGTTTGGAGTAGTGAATAGGCATGTTTATCCCTTCGACGTGTAACCGACCATGTGTAAACCCTAGGTACCCTCGGCGTCTATATAAGCCGAAGTGTTTTAGGTTGTAGGACAACAGAACTAATCTAGGGTTTTAGTCATACGATCTCGAGGTAGATCAACTCTGTAACCCCTATACCATCGATATAATCAAGCAGGACGTAGGGTATTACCTCCATAGGAGGGCCCGAACCTGGGTAAAACACTGTCCCCTTCGTCTCCTGTTACCATCGATTCTAGTCTCACAGCTCGGGACCCCCTACCCGAGATCTGCCGGTTTTGACACCGACAGGAGGCGGCTCCTGCCGCCGCACAGACGCCGCCTCCGGGCCGTACCCTGGTGCCACCGACTCGCAGCCCTCTAGTCGAGTCAGGCGCCCTGGACGGGGCCTACTCCGTCTTGGATCAGGTCCGAGACGCCCTCGGTGGCGTCGACGATCGCCTCGCAAGGGAACGCCTGGGTATTCTTTCTAGGTGGCTCCAATCTAACGCCTTAGCCGTGGCGTTTTGGAGCCAAGCCGAATCCGCTGTGGCCGAGGGTAGGAAGGAGGCCGCGTCGGCCAAGACAGCCCGCGACGCGGCGCTGGCCGAGGCAGCGTCTGCCGCAAAGCACTGTGACGAGGCGGAGGCCCGCTTGAAGGCTCTTCGGGAGGAGAGGACCGCGCTCGCGGAGCGGCTTCGTCAGCGGGAGGAAGAGCTCAAGACCCGCGAGGCCAAGCTTGCCGACCGTGACTCCGCTCTGTCCAAGGCGGCGACTGACCAAGCCACGGAGCACAGGCAGCTGGATAGGTTGAAGGAGGAGGTGGCCGCAGAGAAGGCTCGGCTCGACTCCAGGGAGAAGACCCTTGCTGCGGCCGAGGAGAGGAAGGCTGCGGAGCTCGACGCCCTCCCCTCCATTGAGCTCAGGCTCCGCCGGGCACTACAGTCCATCTGCCGAGTGGGGTTCACAGAGCCCCTGGCGGCTCCTGAGAGTGGCTTCGCTGGGCTCTCTTCAAAGCTCGCCGAAGCGCTTGAGGGTGCCGTCGCTAGGGTGGAGAACATCTTGGAGAGCGAGTGTCGCGACCTCTTCTCCGCGGCTGCGACGCGCGTCTTCAGCCACCTCTACCTTCGCGAGCCGAGTTTCGACTTCGGCTCCGTGATCCGCCCGGTTGATCCTGGGGTTCGCGCCACCACGGCGGCAGCTATGGAGGGCGCCATGGAGGCGCTGATGAAGAGGTTCGCCTGCGTCGCCGTTCCCTCGCCTCCTCCTGCGGCTGCGGGGGTTGGCGACGATGATGACAGCGGCAGTGATGTCGACGACGAGCTCCCCACGGTTAGGGCGAGCGGCGGTGCCAGCTCCTCCTAGTTCCTCTTCCCGGGTCTTTTCCTATAACGTTCATCGTGCCTTGTGGAGGCGTTAGACTTATTTGCATTTTCAGAGACATTTTATCGTTTGTAATGACCGCTAAGCTGTGTGATTTTATTTCCTCACTTCATTTCCTTCCTGCTTGCTGTAGCGCTATGTGTCGGCAAGGCCCGGTCCCGCGCATACCTCGACCGCCGTTGGGGCGTCCGGATCACCAGGACGGTGCCAAGGGGCGAGGGGCTACGTGACCAGTGAGACTCCTGAGTCGCGATGCTCAGGAGTCCCCCTTGACGTACGAGCAGCCTTCACGAAGGGAACGCGGCAAAGATGGGGTCGACTTGGAGATTGGAGCGCCTTGAGCTCTGCGTCGGCAGGGCCCAGTCCCGCGCATACCTCGACCACCGTTGGGGCGTCAGGATCACCAGGACGGTGCCAAGGGGCGAGGGGCTACGTGACCAGTGAGGCTCCTGAGTCGCGATGCTCAGGAGTCCCCCTTGACGTACGAGCGGCTCCCCTACCTTTCCTTGCCAGCCTTCGCCTGAGAGGGACGTGTGAAGACCAGGTACCATGGACCTGGGGAGGTGGCGTAGCCCCCTTGCAGCCCCCTCACGCGTGCATCCCAAGGGAATGCTACGAGATGGAGCCGCGAGGGGTCATCCTGAGGTTGAATGCACCCGTTAGGGCGCCCTCAGTTGTTTATCCCCAGCGCGGAGCATAGGGCTTCCACGTTGCGTGGGCATAGCCATTGGTGGGCCGTGTCGTCTGCCAGCGCGGGGCATGGGGCTTCCACTTGGGCGTGGGAATGGGGGGCCCTGGTCCCTGAGCCCCCCGGGCGTGTACAGCCCATTAAGTTCGTACGCGTGGCCTGCACGGTAGAACTGGGAGGTGTATCTGGGCGATGTGAGACAGCTCGTGTCTCACGTGGACCTACCTCAATGGCGGGTTGCGCCTGAATCTTCTTGGTGGAAAACGCCGCTTGAAGTCCTGTACATTTTGAGGAACCTGTGCCGAACGGATTTCCAAGGGCCATCGCATGAGAAGGCCAAACACCAATGACCCCAGGAGGTGACGTGAACGGGGCCGGCCCGCGGCTACTTCTTGAGCTTGCGTTGGTTTTCCCTTGAAGAGGAAAGGGTGATGCAGCAAACTATTTTTGGTATTTTTGGTTTATAGATCTGAAAATATAATATGGAAAATAGACCCGGGGGCCATAGGTTTCACTAGAGGCTTCTCTCTTGAAAGAAAATAATACGATGGGTGAACAAATTACTGTCGAGCAATTGATAGAAAAGCGCATAGTTATAACGATATCCAAGGCAATGATTATGCATATAGGCATCACGTCCGTATCAATTAGACCGAAACGATTCTGCATCTACTACTATTACTCCACACATCGACCGACTCCTGCCTGCATCTAGAGTATTAAGTTCATGAAGAACAGAGTAACACATTAAGTAAGATGACATGATGTAGAGGGATAAACTCAAGCAATATGATGAAAACCCCATCTTTTTACCCTTGATGGCAACGATACAAATACGTGCCTCGCTACCCCTACTTTGTCACTGGGTGAGGACACCGCAAGATTGAACCCAAAACTAAGCACTTCTCCCATTGCAAGAATTACCAATCTAGTTGGCCAAACCAAACCAATAACTCGAAGAGACTTGCAAAGATATGAAATCATGCATATAAGAATTCAGAGAAGATTCAAATAATATTCATAGATAAGCTGATCATAAATCCACAATTCATCGGATCTCGACAAACACACCGCAAAAGAGTATTACATCGGATAGATCTCCATGAAGATCATGGAGAACATGGTATTGAAGAACATAGAGAGAGAAGAAGCCATCTAGCTACTAGCTATGGACCCGAAGGTCTGAGGTGAACTACTCACGCATCATCGGAGGGGCAATGGAGTTGATGTAGATGCCCTCCGTGATCGAATCCCCCTCCGGCAGATTACCGGAATAGGCTCCAAGATGGGATCTCACGGGAACAGAGGCTTCCGGCGGCGGAAAGTATTTTCGTGGCTCTCTTTTGTATTGGAGGAATATTTGGGAATTTATAGGATGAAGATTAGGGTTAGGAAGCCTGCAGGGGGCCACAAGCCAGGAGGGTGCCCCCCTCTAGGGCGCGCCCTGCATTCTTGTCATCTCCCGGCAGGTCTCCTGCCCCCTTCTCCAAGTCTGGTAGGTTTCTTCTGGTCCAAGAAAAATCATATCGAAGATTTTATTCCGTTTGGAATCCATTTAATATTCCTTATATGCAATACTCAAAAACAAGGAAAAAACAGAAACTGGCACTGGGCTCTAGGTTAATAGGTTAGTCCCAAAAATAATATAAAATAGCATATTAATGCATATAAAACATCCAAAGCAGATAATATAATAGCATGGAACAATCAAAAATTATAGATACGTTGGAGACGTATCACCCGCTAGACAGAGCTCAGCCATTGGATTTATCGACGCTGCAGGGACGGACCCGAGCACAGACGTCGTGCCCAGTCTTCTCATGCGACAACTCCGGGGAGAAAACACCCGGTGCGCGGCTCCCACGGCGGCGAAAGGCCGACCGGAACCGTGTCGCGCGCCCTGACTCACCCATTCCCGATTAGCTCATGCGAGGGCGAAGCACCGAGGGCCACGGGAGGTGACGTACACAGGGCTGGCCCGCGAGACAGAGCTCGACCACTCGGATTTGTCAACGTTGCAGGGACAGACCCGAGCACAGACGCCGTGCCAGCCCTTAATCAAGAGGCGGTCGAGGACAGGATCATTAGGGCGCGGCGACATTCATGGCGGCGAAGCGCCGAGCATGTAGGTTAGAATATTTAGGAAAAGATCAAATGCATGAAAGGATCTGATGCATGCGGGAACGACGCGGCTGGGATGAGTTCTAGCCGCCAGAGGATAATGCAGACCGGTGGGCGCCCTCAAACTGAGCAAACCAAAAAAATTCCTGGTACAGGCCAAAAAGGATCACCTGGCGGCAATGCCGCTGAAGCGTGGACGTAGTCATAGGAACTTGGCCTTGCGCCTCCGCAGGCTTGGCCTTCACGAGCCCGTCGCCTCAGGAGGCTCGGGGCACCCGCTCGGGCCCGGCACCTCCTCTAGCTCCTCTCGGTGCCTGGCCCGGTATGGCGCGAGCATGGCCTGGGCAAGGTGCTGGAATATGTCGCCCGCGTTTGCCAGCCCGAGGGGCATGCGGATGTAATTGCACGGGTAGGCCCTGGCGTGACTGATGCGCGTCGGCCAGAGGACGTCCTGTGATGCAGCCCTGTTTATGCCGGGTACGTTGACGCAGATGCGCAGCGCGCCGCCCAGGTCGATGACGGCGACTGCGTTGGGTGGAGCAGGGCCGCGCTCACCTCGCGTAGCTTGTGCTTCCTGAAGCTCCTCGATTGCTCTGGTGACAAACTCCTGCGAACTTGGCGCCTCACGCCTTGCTCCTTGCTCGAACGGGTACGCGCCGGCACGCACCCCCAAGTTGTGCCCGAGCACCCCCCTTGTCTCACTGGTCAGGCCGGTGGCCTTCCGGGTGGAAGCCCCCTTGCCCGACCCAAGGGAGGCGCCGGGCGCGCCTTCCTATGTGAGGGAGGAAGGGGCCTTGGCTCCAGGCGCGGAGCCCGAGGCATCGTCCTTTGAAGTCTCTGCCCCCTGGCGTCCCTTGGAAAGGAGCCGCTTCTTCTTCTTGGGGAAGTCCTCGCGTGGCAGGACGCCTTCTTCGTCGTCAGAGTGCTCGGCCGCCGCAGCACGGTAGGCGCGTTCGAGGGAGCAAACAGCGTCCTTCTCATCGCACGCGACAGTGATGACGCCGCCACTTCCCGGCATCTTGAGGACGTTGTAGCCATGGTGGGTCACCGCCATGAACTTGGCGAGGGCTGGGTACCCAAGGATCGCATAGTACAGGAGGTGGATGTGGGCGATGTCGAAGACGATGAGCTCGGTGTGGTAGTTGTTGCGCCCGCCGAAGGTGACGGGTAGGCGCACTTGCCCGATGGGGACCGTGGAGCCGTCAGTGACTCCGGAGAAGGGCTTGGTTGGCATGAGCTGGTCGTAAGGCACTTGGAGCGTCTCAAACGTCTCAATGGAGAGGACGTTGAGCCTGGCGCCACCGTCGATGAGTGTCTTGGTGACGAGGACATTACTGATGGTGGGCGTGCATAGCATGGGGAGTGCGCCCGCCATGGCCGAGCACCTAAACTGATCCTTGGAGTCAAAGGTGATGGCACATTGGGACCACCTGAGGGGCGCGCGGCTTCGAGCTTCGGGAGGGCCGCGTTCACCTCCCACGAAAACTGCTTGAAGATGCGGTTGGGGGTAGGGCGGTAGCGCAACAGCTCGCGCGACATGAGGAGTGCGCCCGACCCACGCGCCGGCCCGGGGCGAGCGTGGGATGACGACCCGGTAGCCGGAACGATGGACGGAGTGGCGGTGCGGCCGTCGCGTCGCGCGGTGACCGGCTGCGATGAGTCCTGCTGCTCGTGGGCTTCCGGGCCCGTGGCAGCGTTGGCCACAGGAGAGGCAGACCGGCGCGCAGCGGTGTGGCCCACGGGCACCGTCTGGGCGACACGAGTTGCACGGCGCTCGGCGGGCGTCAGCCATCGGAGCGGTGAGTCAGAGGAAAAGCGAGCCTTGAGGAAGACTCCGACACGCCCCCTACCTGGCACGCCAAATGTCGGATTTCGGGCTCCGCAAAACCCCAAGAAGTTCGAACCCAGGGGCGTGTGCGAAGATCCCCAACTGCTTCACCCCCACCTAGCCCACAACACGATAACCCCGCTCGATGGCAAGGAAGAAGATAGCACACGAGAATTTACCCAGGTTCGGGCCGCTGCGAAGCGTAAAACCCTACTCCTGCCTTTGGTGGATTGCCTCGCGAGGAGGTTTGTGGATGAACTAGTACAGTGGTGAGTTGCCTCGCGGTGTGTTTGCGGGTGGAAGTGTCGTCCCCCTCTACAAAGCAGCCTAGCCTCTATTTATAGCGGCCCCGGGTCCTCTTCCCTTGTCGCAATGGCGGGAAGGGATCCCACAGCGGCCAAATTTGAAAGGGGACTGGAGGTACATCTTATCCTGACGAAAGGTGGTCTTCGCCTGCAAAGTAGGTGGTGGTGATGCGGTGGTGGGCTCGCTGGTGACATCCGTCGTGCCGCGCCCGCTGGCCCGGTCTCGTTGCACCGGAATGGAAACCTTTGGCGGGGCTCCTTGGGAACCTGCGCTCGTCCTTGTCTCCTTTGCACTAAACGGGAAACTGTCCCCTCTGGCGCGCTGGCGCCCGCCTGGCCTAGCTGGCGCCACCCTTGACCTCCTGAGGCTTAGCGTTGCATAGAGGTCTCCACCGCTCGGGAGGGGGCCTGGGGAGGCCTAACCCCCTGCGGGTCTTGGCGCTGTCTCCCTCGCGAGCTCGGGGTCTCGCGAGGGCCTTGTTTTGAGTGAAGCCGCGCAGGGCCGTACGGACCGTCAAGTGGGCCACACCCTGGGCCGCAGGTAGGCAAGTCTGGGTACCCCGGTATCCAGAACGCCGACAATTCTAACTGGTATTGTGCACGTTTAAGCACACTAGTTATAGTCACATAAAAATGGAAAGGCTTGTGCTCACTACAGCAAGCTTAACAGCAACCAAATATAGTCATTCTAACTGGTATTGTGCACGTTTAAGCACACTAGTTATAGTTACATAAAAATGGAAAGGCTTGTGCTCACTACAACAAGCTTAACAGCAACCAAATAGTCATTCATAGTGGTACTGTTGAAATTGCATAGAATGTAGCTCGTGTTTACACATCAAATTGTATAACTGAACATCACATTGTGAAAAAACAGAAATAAACAGTGGGCGTGTTAACTACACCATGCTTAACAGGAACCACATATGGTCGTTGAAACTGGTATGATGAAATTGAACTGGAAAGTACATACTTGCAGATATAGAACTTCACAACGTGAATAACTGAAATAAACAAGACATACTATATAGCAATTGAACCAGGACATATGCCCAGTACAAACAACCGAGCTAGGAAAAACAGTTAAACAAGGCATATGCTCACTACAACAGGCTTGATAGCAACCAAGAATAGTCATTCGAACTGTACTGTTGAAATTGAATAGAACGTAGCCGGTGCTTAAACATGAAATTGTATAACTGAACATCACATGCGAAAGAACTGAAATAAACAATGAATGTGTTAACTGCACCAGGTTTAACAGGAACCATATATGGCTCTTGAGACAGGTACTGATGAAATTCAACTTCAGAGTCCATACATTTAGCATGAGTGAAGTAATTTAACATGAGATGGGTTTCCTCACCTGTCACAAATGGGCTCATTCCCATTAGAAGAGCGCGGATCATGGGTGTGCTCCCTGTTGTCACAGATGGGCTCCTTCCCCTTTGAAGAGCAGGGATGCAGGGTGACCTCCCTGATGTCACGGATGGGCTCTCTCCCCTTGGAAGAGACGGATAGGGTGCCGTTGTCGGCGTCAGCGTCAGCGTCGTTGATGAGGTCTGACTTGGCAGCTGACGATGCCGAGCCACCGCCATAGAACGTGTCCTTCAGAAATGACAAAAGAGGCTCCATGGAGATGAAGGAAGGAAAATTATTGAGAGCGAAGCAGAGTAGATCAGCGGCTGGGCCTTGCATGAGGTCGACGGGGGTTGAACCCGAGGGGTCGGGGTAGGGCCACTTAACCTGTGACATAGCCCACGACAAGCCATCACTGTCAACGAGCTCGACGTCGTAGTTGGCTGCATCGATATGCATCCATACGGGAACCCGCTGTCTTACAGCCTTGTATTCGTTAGATTTCCCGGCGGCCTCGAAGGCCACCTCGTCATCGTAGTCAGCTTCCCCGGTGGCCTCAGCGGCCACCTCGTCACCGTGGACAACTTCCCTGGCGGCCTCGGCGGCCTGGGCGGCCACCCCGTCATCGTAGTCAGCTACCCAGGCGGCCTCGGCGGACACCTCGTCATCGTAGTCAGCTTCCCCGGCGATTCCGGCGGGCACCTCGTCTTTGTAGTCAGCTTCCCCGACAGCCTCGGCGGCCACCTCGGCATCGTCCATCGGAAAGGCCGCGATATACCTCCTTTTGGCCATTCTCTCCTCGATCTCCCCTGCAAGTGTAGCTGGGATTAGGCTGCGACGGTCTGCGGTGGGGATCAGTGCGGATCTGTGAGGAAGGGGGTGTTTAGCAGGCGCCATCTAAGAAATTCAGGTCGGCGAGGGTACGGAGATGGGTTCGTAACCTGGATGGGGAGAGCAGGAGAGGTTGACTGTGGAACGCGGAGCGGGATCGGGGGCGGCGGCGGCGACGGCGAGGTAGCTAGGGTTCGAGCGAGGGAGTTGTGTGGGGTTGGGGGTGGGAGGGGCCTAGGTGGTGTTTGAGGAAATGTCGCGGCTACTTTAAATTTTACTTGGAGGGAATGAATAGCCGGGACAAACTGATTTTTATGAAGGGTTTGAAGTGGCGCCGGAGGAACAAACATCGCACACGGCCCGAACATAATACCTGTGTGCAATTCAAAGAGATAAACCCGCGGAACCATCAATTTTTAAATTGATCAAGGCGGGTAACTATTTTTAAGATTTCTCTATGCGGGTTGGTGCAAGGTGGTCTCTAGTTACGTGACAACCACGGCCCGGGCGTGGCACACAGTTAGCATGCGGGAACCGTGTCTACTACTCTACTGTGTACACAATCGCACACAGTTGTCTCCTTCGACTCGTCTGCTATTTAAGTTTCAAAAAAAGACTACCTTGCCATTTATATAACAACATTGGAAATTAAACACGATAAATCTAGGGTCATTACACAAACAGACTTGCTTGTGGACCAAATGTATGTATGGAAAGGTTGTTGTGGTGTTCAAATACGGAATGCACAACTTTCATGTGACACACAATGTCCTGCAGAGCACACGGCAATGTTGGCTTATGCCCCCTGCTCCCCCCCCACCCCCACACACACGCCTTCGAGTCGGCGGGGGGGATGGTAGCTCAGTATATATATGAACTTACAAACTTATACTACAATTGCAAATTCACCCTACCGTAACACAAAACCAATAGAAATCCATCATGATCACCCCCTCCCCCGTGTTTTAGTTCTGAGGGTAGATTGCAAGGGCCCACTGATGGGCGCGTCTCAGAAACTTCACAAGATGGGTGAGACCGCAACCACATGTCTGTGGCTCGACTAATTACTTAAGGTGGTGTGATATTTCGTGCGTGCAAAACTTTTTGATGTGGTTCAAAATTTGAACGGTATGTAGTACCTGACCTCATAAATAGGTTTCGTGTATACGTAGTACTATTGTGATGCCCCTACCCCGCCCCCGCCCCGCCCCACGCACACACATGCTTCGAACAAACACCACGACCTATATATATGTATCCGCTCAAACTTCTGTCTCGTATCTCACCATGAACTATATCATAACAAATAAGGAGAGGACTATATCTACATTGGTCAAATTAACCTGTAGTATATATGGGCAGGTTTAAGTGATAGACCACATGGGTCCACAAATTTGGCATGTCGTCCATAACCACGCGAGGGAGTGTGTGTAGACAACACCAACACACATGCATGGCCCCAGGCACATATGTATGAAAGCGTTGTGCGATGTTTTCAAATACCAAACGCACAACTTTCGCCGCCACATGTGTGTCTCTCGAACCAGAATGGCCACGTACTGAGGTTAACGACCCATGCATATATATATATATAGCCCCAAGCACGCCCACAGTTCAATCCGATAGGAGGGATTCAATGTGTACGATGCATTTGATTTTTTGTTAGAATTGAAATGTCGATGCATATATCAACAACGTATAATATATACACATATACCAACAAGAAGAATCCACCATGGTCAAATAAACATCTCTACAGACACCTGTCAAAGTGACGACCCACATGGACATGGTTATGTTGGTGTGACGATGCCGATGACCAAGTGAGAGAGTGTTTGACAAAACAAACGCCCACTGCATGAGGCCCACACATATATGTATATATGTAATTAAGTGTTTGTTTAGTTAGTAACCAATGGAACTTTAATGTCACTTGCCTTAGAAACTGTAAGTCGACTTACGAAGAGGATCGATCACAACGCACATAGGCCCTGTTTGGATCCATGGGTTAGAGTTAGTTTGAGCTAGATGGGGCTCAAATAGCCCTAAATATTCAAACATGAGGGTTAGATTGTAGCTAGTTGCATCTAACCCACACAAAAAAACTATCCCACCCAAGAGGTGCTAATTGGAGCTAGTTCTCATGGGGCCCTCTCTATCCCACCAGCCAAGAGGTGCTAATTGGAGCTAGTTCTCGTGGGGCTCACTGAAAAATCACTTTTCTCTCTCCATCAAGTGCATCTATTGTCAATCTAACCCTGTCATCCAAACACCTCTTTGGCTAGAGTTAGTTTAGGGTTAGTCATGAGCTAGAAACTAACTCCAACCTCTAGCTAAGTTAGAGTATCCAAAACAAGGCCACACACACGCATAACGAAAAGGATCCACATTGGTCAAAACAATATATAATATAGGTGCCACACATGGGCCCCATAGATTGACGTGTCACGGATTACCATGTGAGGGAGCCACACTTAGGGCCACCATAGATTATATGTGACACAAGCATATGCATGGGTATGTTTTTTTGATTCAAAATGCTAACTACACGACTTTGATACAGTGCGTGCTTCACAAATTGGGAAGTCCCCACGCTAAAGAAAATTGCGTGCAATATGTATGTCTCCTCCCACGCACCCCCTCAACTTTGAGCGGTAGGAGGTACTCATGAGTAAGTCACGTCAATCTTTGGTGTGGAACCTCACCATGATCTACCGCAACACAGAGCAGATTAACTTAACCCACCTTGGTCAAACCCCTACCGATGCGGCTAAAAAGTGATAGACCACATGCATGGACCCACGAATGTGCGGATCACTAGTAATGCACGAAGGATTATTGTATGAGGGACCACCACCATCGTGTGCATGTGTCCTAAACACAGGCATGGCGTGCCTTGTTTTGAACATTTCAATGCATAGTTATGATAATTTGGGGTGGCACTGCCTCATAAAACGGACAATCCCACACACACAGGCTAGTGCAAACAAGTGAAACGGAAAGAGCCCCCCCCCCCCCCCGCGCGGCCACCACCGGAAACACCACTTCGAGGCGCGTCAAACTATTTTTATGAAGAAAACACGTGACACATCAGTCCGTGTTATAATTATAAAATGTCCATATATCATTCGAAAAATATGCAATAATTGAGTTTCCAGGAATTCATTGGGGGAAATTGTTGGAAATATGCCCTAGAGGCAATAATAAATTGGTTATTATTATATTTCCTTGTTCATGATAATCGTTTATTATCCATGCTATAATTGTATTGATTGGAAACTCAAATACATGTGTGGGTACATAGACAACACTGTGTCCCTAGTAAGCCTCTAGTTGACTAGCTCGTTGATCAAAGATGGTTAAGGTTTCCTAGCCATTGACATGAGATGCCATTTGATAACGGGATCACATCATTAGGAGAATGATGTGATGGACAAGACCCAAACTGTAAACGTAGCATTTGATCGTGTCAGTTTATTGCTATTGTTTTCTGCATGTCAAGTATCTGTTCCTTTGACCATGAGATCATGCAACTCACTGACACCGGAGGAATACCTTGTGTGTATCAAACGTCGCAACGTAACTGGGTGACTATAAAGGTGCTCTACAGGTATCTCCGAGGGTGTCTGTTGGGTTGGCATGGATCAAGACTGGGATTTGTTACTCTGTGTGACGGAGAGGTATCTCAGGGCCCACTCGGTAATACAACATCACAATGAGCCTTGCAAGCAATGTGACTAAAGTTTTAGCCACGAGATCTTGTATTATGGAACGAGTAAAGAGACTTGCCGGTAACGAGATTGAACTAGGTATAGAGATACCGACGATCGAATCTCGGGCAAGTAACATACCGAAGAACAAAGGGAACAGCATACGGGATTAACTGAATCCTTGACATAGAGGTTCGACCGATAAAAGATCTTCGTAGAATATGTAGGAGCCAATATGGGCATCCAGGTCCCGCTATTGGTTATTGGCCGTAGAGGTGTCTCGGTCATGTCTACATAGTTCTCGAACCCGCAGGGTCTACACACTTAACGTTTGGTGACGATTAGTATAGTTGAGTTATTATGTTGGTGACCGAAGGCTGTTCGGAGTCCCGGATAAGATCCCGGACATGACGAGGATCTCCGGAATAGTCCGGAGGTAAAGATTGATATATGTGATAATAGTGTTTTGATCTCCGGAAGAGTTCCGAAGTTCACCGGAAGGGGTTCCGGATGTTTACCGAAGTGTTCGGGTGCAGCAACACTTTATATGGGCCAAGGGATAAAAGCCCACGAGGTATTGGAAAGTGCAAAAGTAGTTTTGCTGCCGCGTAAGCGGTACTACCGCTTGTGTGAAGCGGTACTACCGCCCGAGCGGTACTACCGCTTGTGTGAAGCGGTACTACCGCCCAAGCGGTACTACCGCTTGTGTGAAGCGGTACTACCGCTTGTGCGCGGCTGTGCACGGTTCGGCCGGGATCCGAGTTGGACTCTTTCCCTGCGGGCCAAACCGACCTTGTGCGGGCAAAACCGACCTGGAGGAGGCTTTTACTCCAAGTTTAGACCCCAAGGCTCAACATATAAATAGAGGGGCAGGGCTAGCACACGGGAGCGATCAGGATTTCCCAAGCCGTGTGCCGGCAACCCTAGCCCTCTAGTTCCTCCGTCATAATCTCCGTAGCGCTTGGCGAAGCCCTGCAGAGATTGTTCCTCACCACCATCACCACGCCGTCGTGCTGCTGGAACTCAACCACTACTTCACCATCGCTCGCTGGATCGAGGAGGTGAAGGCGTCATCAAGCCGTACGTGTGTTGAACGCGGAGGTGCCGTCCGTTCGGCACTAGTTCGTGATCGGATCGAGGGACGACGTGCGATTTGGATCGCGGAGACGTTCGACTACATCAACCGCGTTTCTTAAACGCTTCCGCTTAGCGATCTACAAGGGTATGTAGATTCACTCTCCCTCTCGTAGATGCTCATCACCATGGATAGATCTTGTGTGTGCGTAGGAAAATTTTTGTTTCCCATGCAACGTTCCCCAACAGTGGTATCAGAGCTAGGTCTATGCATAGATGAGATCTCGAGTAGAACACAAACGAGTTGTGGGCGTGGATGTATACATATTGCTTGCCGTTACTAGTTGATATTTGATTCGGCGGTACTGTGAGATGAAGCGGCCCGGACCGACATTACGCGTACACTTACGCGAGACAGGTTCCTTCAACTGACATGTAACTTCGTTGCATAAAGATGGCTAGCGGGTGTCTGTCTCTCTCACTTTAGTTGAATCGATTTCAATGAAGAGGGTTCTTTTAGAAGATCAAAAAGCAATCACTACACCACGTTGTGGTTTTGCGTAGGTAAGAACGGTTCTTGCAAACCCGTAGCAGCCACGTAAAATTTGCAACAACAATTAGAGGACGTCTAACTTGTTTTTGCAGGGTATGATGTGATATGATATGGCCAATTACATGATGAGATATATGTGATGTATGAGATGATCATGTTTTGTATAGAATATCACGACTTGCATGTCGATGAGTACGGCAACTGGCAGGAGCCATAGAGTTGTCTTTAATTATTGTATGACCTGCGTGTCAATCATTAAGCGCTATGTAATGCTTTACTTTATCGCTAAACGTTAGCAATAGTTGTGGAAGCAACAGTCGGCGCGACAACCTTATGGCGACACGTTGATGGAGATCAAGATGATGGAGATCATGGTGTCATGCCGGTGACGATGGAGATCATGCCGGTGCTTTGGAGATAGAGATCAAAAGCACAAGTTCATGGCCATATCATGTCACTTATGATTTGCATGTGATGTTAATCCTTTTATGCATCTTATTTTGCTTAGGACGACGGTAGCATTATAAGGTGATCCCTCACTTAAATTTCAAGATAAATTGTGTTCTCCCCAAGTGTGCACCGTTGCGAAAGTTCGTCGTTTCGAGACACGCCGTGATGATCGGGTGTGATAGACTCTACGTTCGCATACAACGGGTGTAAGCCATGTTGCACGTGCGGAACACTCGGGTTAAACTTGACGAGCCTAGCATGTACAGACATGGCCTCGGAACACAAGAGACCGAAAGGTCGAACATGAGTCATATAGTAGATATGATCAACATGAAGATGTTCACCATTGAAACCACCTCAACTCACGTGATGATCGGACTTGAGTTGGTGGATTTGGATCATGTTACACTTGAATGACCGGAGGGATGTCAATTTGAGTGGGAGTTTTTAAGTAATATGATTAACTAAACTCATTATCTAGAACAATAGTCTAAGTTGTCTTTGCTATATTTATGTTGTAGATCATGGCTCGCGCAGTAGCACCCCTGAATTTTAATGCGTTCCTAGAGAAAGCTAAGTTGAAAGATGATGGAAGTAACTTTGTGGACTGGGCCCGTAATCTAAGGATTATCCTTACGGCTTCCCAGAAGGCTTATGTCCTTGATGCACCGCTTGGTGATCCACCCGCTCCAGTTGAGTCTCTAGACGTTGTGAACGCCTGGCAGGCTCGTTCTGATGATTACTCAATAGTTCAATGTGCAATGTTGTATGGCTTAGAACCGGGACTTCAAAGACGTTTTGAACGTCATGGAGCATATGAGATGTTCCAGGAGTTGAAGTTTATCTTTCAGAAGAATGCCCGGATCGAGAGATATGAGATCTCCGATAAGTTCTATGCTTGCAAGATGGAGGAGAACGGGTCTATCAGTGATCACGTGCTCAGAATGTCTGGGTACTCCACCCGTCTGGCTGAGTTAGGGATGCCCCTTCCGCCAGAGGCTATCACTGACAGAGTTCTTCAATCATTGCCACCTAGCTACAAGAGCTTCGTGTTGAACTATAACATGCACGGGATGAACAAGTCAGTCGCCGAGCTGTTTGCGATGCTGAAAGCCGCTGAGTCTGAAATTCAGAAGGAGCATCAAGTGTTGATGGTCAATAAAACCACTAGTTTCAAGAAAAATGGCAAGGGTAAGAAGGGTAACTCCAAGAAGAGTGGCAAAGCAGTTGCTCCTCTCGTGAAGAAACCCAAGGCTGGACCCAAACCAGAAACTGTGTGTTTTCATTGCAAGGGAACTGGACACTGGAAGCGGAACTGCCCCAAGTATTTGGCTGACAAGAAGGCGGCCAACAACAAACAAGGTATATATGATATACATGTTATTGATGTGTACCTTACCAACTCTCGTTGTAGTGCCTGGGTATTTGATACCGGTGCGGTTGCTCATATTTGCAACTCAAAACAGGAACTGCGGAATAGACGGAGGCTGGCAAAGGACGAAGTGACGATGCGCGTGGGAAATGGTTCCAAGGTTGATGTGATCGCCGTCGGCACGCTCGCTCTTCGATTACCGTCGGGATTAGTGATGAACCTAAATAAGTGTTATTTGGTGCCTGCGTTAAGCATGAACATTATATCTGGATCTTGTTTATTGCGAGACGGTTACTCATTTAAATCAGAGAATAATGGTTGTTCTATTTATATGAGTAATATCTTTTATGGTCATGCACCCGATGTGAGGGGTTTATTCTTATTGAATCTCGATAGTAATGATACACATGTTCATAACATTGATGCCAAAAGATGTAGAATTGATAATGATAATACCACTTTCTTGTGGCACTGCCGTTTAGGTCATATTGGCGTAAAACGCATGAGGAAGCTCCATGCTGATGGACTTTTGGAGTCACTTGATTTTGAATCACTTGACACATGTGAGCCATGCCTCATGGGCAAGATGACTAAAACGCCGTTCTCTGGAACAATGGAACGGGCAAGTGACTTATTGGAAATCGTACATACTGATGTGTGCGGTCCGATGAGTATTGAGGCGCGTGGTGGTTATCGTTACTTTCTCACCTTCACTGATGACTTAAGTAGATATGGGTATATTTACTTAATGAAACACAAGTCTGAAATATTTGAAAAGTTCAAACAATTTCAGAGTGAAGTTGAGAATCATCGTAACAAGAAGATTAAATTCCTACGATCTGATCGAGGAGGAGAATATCTGAGTTATGAGTTTGGCAGTCACTTAAAACAGTGTGGAATTGTTTCACAATTGACACCGCCTGGAACACCACAGCGTAATGGTGTGTCCGAACGTCGTAATCGAACTTTATTGGATATGGTGCGATCTATGATGTCTCTTGCCGATTTGCCACTATCGTTTTGGGGTTATGCATTAGAGACAGCTGCATTCACTTTAAATAGGGCACCATCGAAATCCGTTGAGACAACGCCATATGAACTTTGGTTTGACAAGAAGCCAAAGCTGTCGTTTCTTAAAGTTTGGGGATGTGATGCTTATGTCAAAAAGCTTCAGCCTGAAAAGCTGGAACCCAAAGCGGAGAAATGCGTCTTCATAGGATACCCAAAAGAGACAATTGGGTATACCTTCTACCTCAGATCCGAGGGCAAAGTGTTTGTCGCTAAAAACGGAACATTTCTTGAGAAAGAGTTTCTCTCGAAAGAATTGAGTGGGAGGAAGATAGAACTTGATGAGGTTGTTGAACCTTTACTTCAACCTGAGAGTAGCGCAGCGCAGAAAGTTGTTTCTGTGGAACCTACATTAGCTGAAGAGGAAGTTAATGATGATGATCATGAAGCTTTGGATCAAGTTGCTATCGAACCTCGTAGGTCGACAAGGACGCGTACTGCTCCTGAGTGGTACGGCAACCCTGTCTTAGAAGTCATGTTGTTAGACAACGATGAACCTACGAGCTATGGAGAAGCGATGATGAGCCTGGATTCCGAGAAGTGGTTAGAGGCCATGAAATCCGAGATGGGATCCATGTATGAAAACAAAGTCTGGACTTTGGAAGTATTACCTGAAGGGCGTAAGGCCATTCAGAACAAATGGATCTTTAAGAGGAAGACGGACGCGGACGGTAATGTCACCGTCTATAAAGCTCGACTTGTGGCAAAGGGTTTTTCACAAGTTCAAGGAGTTGACTACGATGAGACCTTCTCACCCGTAGCGATGCTTAAGTCCGTCAGAATCATGTTAGCAATAGCTGCCTTTTTCGATTATGAAATTTGGCAGATGGATGTCAAAACAGCGTTCCTTAACGGTTACCTTAAGGAAGAGTTGTATATGATACAACCAGAAGGTTTTGTCGATCCAGAGAATGCTGACAAAGTTTGCAAACTCCAGCGATCCATTTATGGACTGGTGCAAGCATCTCGGAGTTGGAATCTTCGTTTTGATGAGGTGATCAAAGCGTTCGAGTTTATACAAGTTTACGGAGAAGCTTGTATTTACAAGAAAGTGAGTGGGAGCTCTATAGCGTTTCTAATATTATATGTGGATGACATATTGCTGATTGGAAACAATATAGAAATGTTGGAAAGCGTGAAGGAATATTTGAACAAGAGTTTTTCAATGAAGGACCTAGGAGAAGCTGCTTTCATATTAGGCATCAAGATCTATAGAGATAGATCAAGACGCTTAATAGGACTTTCTCAAAGCACATACCTTGATAAGATTTTGAAGAAGTTCAAAATGGATCAGTCCAAGAAGGGGTTCTTGCCTGTTTTGCAAGGTGTGAAGTTGAGTAAGACTCAATGCCCAGTGACTGCAGAAGATAGAGAAAAGATGAGTGTCATCCCCTATATTTCGGCCATAGGCTCTATCATGTATGCAATGCTGTGCACAAGACCCGATGTCAGCCTTGCCATAAGTATGGTCGGAAGGTTTCAAAGTGATCCAGGAATGGAACACTGGACGGCGGTCAAGAATATCCTGAAGTACCTGAAAAGGACTAAGGACATGTTTCTCGTTTATGGAGGTGATCAAGAGCTCGTCGTAAAGGGTTACGTCGATGCAAGCTTTGACACTGATCCGGATGACTCTAAGTCGCAAACCGGATACGTATTTATTCTTAATGGGGGTGCGGTTAGCTGGTGCAGTTCCAAGCAAAGCGTGGTAGCAGATTCTACATGCGAAGCGGAGTACATCGCTGCCTCGGAGGCGGCGAAGGAAGGTGTCTGGATGAAGGAGTTCATGACAGATCTTGGAGTAGTGCCTAGTGCGCTTAACCCAATGACTCTGTTTTGTGATAACACTGGTGCCATTGCTCTAGCCAAGGAACCAAGATTTCACAAGAGGACCAGACACATAAAACGACGTTTCAATTCCATCCGCGATTACATCAAGGAGGACGACATAAATATTTGCAAAGTACACACGGATCTAAATGTTGCAGATCCGATGACTAAACCTCTTCCAAGGGCTAAACATGAACAACACCAGAACTGCATGGGTGTTCGATTCATTACAATGTAAATCACATAGTGATGTGAACTAGATTATTGACTCTAGTGCAAGTGGGAGACTGTTGGAAATATGCCCTAGAGGCAATAATAAATTGGTTATTATTATATTTCCTTGTTCATGATAATCGTTTATTATCCATGCTATAATTGTATTGATTGGAAACTCAAATACATGTGTGGGTACATAGACAACACTGTGTCCCTAGTAAGCCTCTAGTTGACTAGCTCGTTGATCAAAGATGGTTAAGGTTTCCTAGCCATTGACATGAGATGCCATTTGATAACGGGATCACATCATTAGGAGAATGATGTGATGGACAAGACCCAAACTGTAAACGTAGCATTTGATCGTGTCAGTTTATTGCTATTGTTTTCTGCATGTCAAGTATCTGTTCCTTTGACCATGAGATCATGCAACTCACTGACACCGGAGGAATACCTTGTGTGTATCAAACGTCGCAACGTAACTGGGTGACTATAAAGGTGCTCTACAGGTATCTCCGAGGGTGTCTGTTGGGTTGGCATGGATCAAGACTGGGATTTGTTACTCTGTGTGACGGAGAGGTATCTCAGGGCCCACTCGGTAATACAACATCACAATGAGCCTTGCAAGCAATGTGACTAAAGTTTTAGCCACGAGATCTTGTATTATGGAACGAGTAAAGAGACTTGCCGGTAACGAGATTGAACTAGGTATAGAGATACCGACGATCGAATCTCGGGCAAGTAACATACCGAAGAACAAAGGGAACAGCATACGGGATTAACTGAATCCTTGACATAGAGGTTCGACCGATAAAAGATCTTCGTAGAATATGTAGGAGCCAATATGGGCATCCAGGTCCCGCTATTGGTTATTGGCCGTAGAGGTGTCTCGGTCATGTCTACATAGTTCTCGAACCCGCAGGGTCTACACACTTAACGTTTGGTGACGATTAGTATAGTTGAGTTATTATGTTGGTGACCGAAGGCTGTTCGGAGTCCCGGATAAGATCCCGGACATGACGAGGATCTCCGGAATAGTCCGGAGGTAAAGATTGATATATGTGATAATAGTGTTTTGATCTCCGGAAGAGTTCCGAAGTTCACCGGAAGGGGTTCCGGATGTTTACCGAAGTGTTCGGGTGCAGCAACACTTTATATGGGCCAAGGGATAAAAGCCCACGAGGTATTGGAAAGTGCAAAAGTAGTTTTGCTGCCGCGTAAGCGGTACTACCGCTTGTGTGAAGCGGTACTACCGCCCGAGCGGTACTACCGCTTGTGTGAAGCGGTACTACCGCCCAAGCGGTACTACCGCTTGTGTGAAGCGGTACTACCGCTTGTGCGCGGCTGTGCACGGTTCGGCCGGGATCCGAGTTGGACTCTTTCCCTGCGGGCCAAACCGACCTTGTGCGGGCAAAACCGACCTGGAGGAGGCTTTTACTCCAAGTTTAGACCCCAAGGCTCAACATATAAATAGAGGGGCAGGGCTAGCACACGGGAGCGATCAGGATTTCCCAAGCCGTGTGCCGGCAACCCTAGCCCTCTAGTTCCTCCGTCATAATCTCCGTAGCGCTTGGCGAAGCCCTGCAGAGATTGTTCCTCACCACCATCACCACGCCGTCGTGCTGCTGGAACTCAACCACTACTTCACCATCGCTCGCTGGATCGAGGAGGTGAAGGCGTCATCAAGCCGTACGTGTGTTGAACGCGGAGGTGCCGTCCGTTCGGCACTAGTTCGTGATCGGATCGAGGGACGACGTGCGATTTGGATCGCGGAGACGTTCGACTACATCAACCGCGTTTCTTAAACGCTTCCGCTTAGCGATCTACAAGGGTATGTAGATTCACTCTCCCTCTCGTAGATGCTCATCACCATGGATAGATCTTGTGTGTGCGTAGGAAAATTTTTGTTTCCCATGCAACGTTCCCCAACAGAAATCATATGTCCCCTTGGGTTCATGTGTTTAGTCGCCATGCAATAAATGGTAAGGAACCTCAAACATCGAAAAATCATTTTAAATTGAAGTGAATCAAAAAATCAACTGAAAATCATGAAACTTGGGATTTCGTTTCATGATATATATATAGTGTGTGTGCTAATTTCTGGCCTAATTAGAGACAAATTTTGGATACAATTTTCTTACAAACGGGAGCTTATTAAAGGTTGGTGCTTGGTACACACACTTGTCACGTTACCATCACGAACGATTACAGTACTGAACCGTGTGCGTTGGTCCCATCAAAATATTACGTACCACCACGAGCCCCGTGTGCCGTCCGAGCGGACGTGAGTCAACAGGACGCATGATGCGAGCAGTCTGCGGCTCAGTCTGACCGTGAGGCATGCGAGCAGGTGTGTAAATTGAAGGGACGCGTGCGAGCTGGCCGCTCTGGCTCACCAGGAGACGTGCGAGCTGGTGTGTGTATTGACGGGACGTGTGCGACCACTCCTCTGCCCAGGCTAATCGGGAGACGTGCGAGCAGTCCTCTGCGCGGGCTAGACGGAAGACGTTCGAGCAGGGGTGAGGCATGCGAGAAGACCGCTGCGCAGGCTCACCGGGAGGCGAGCCATTTACCCGCCTCCCGCCTAGCTCACAACCACTCTATATTAATCGTGCATGTGCCATTGGTTATAGCAGGCGGCCGCACTCCCGTCTCTCCACACACCACGCCTGCATCCTCGCCGCCGTTCCCTGTCGTAAACGCTCTCGGAAGTGTATCAGATGGCGACCAAGCGCACCATCGGAGGGAGTGGTGACTCGGGGGTCGAAGCCGGGGTCGGCGAAGCAACTAAGAATCTCTTGATGCTGGGCGACGAGGTTGCCCTCCCGGCCGATGAGGTCTCGTGCGGACAGAAGCACGGCAATGACGTCATAAGCCTCGTCGTGCCTCCCCAGCAGGAGGCGGTGCTGCACAGAGACTACTACGACCTCTCTGATGACCACTCCACCGACGACGACTCCGACGGCGACAACTCCGACGACGACGGAGAACAGGTTAGACCCCCCCTATTTTGGTAACTATATCATAGGGTATCTCTGATTAGTTCTGTTTTCCGCCTTTTTTTGTAATTCATCTGGGGTTCATGTTATTTCAATCCATGTAATCAGAGTAAGATTCGATAGATCCGTGTTTGTGTGTACGTATTGATTGTTTGGTAGGTAAATGATAAGTGACTTGGATAAGTGACAACCGTACATACGATTATGCTAGTATTATGTCTAAGGTTCTACAGTGATTTAATGGTTGACCTGTACAAATAATCATTTTTCTAATAATCCGTCTACATAGATGATTGTACATGTACCCATTTGTAAATAAACAATGTATAAGAGCATGTAGATCACTACTTTAGTGATAATGTGGAGTAGTACTTACTTCAAAGTTCCTTGTTTGTTTGAAAATAATCGGTTCATGCATTTAAAGTCATGGAGTTAATAATTTTGTTGCACTAAGTTGTTTGTGATATCAAATTAAGCATTTTATTCATCAATGTCATGATTTTTTATTATATGTATAGGTGCTATCTGACGACGTTGGCAGCGATAAGTACGACCAGAGAAGGTACAAGAAACAAAAGCTCAAGGAGCTCTATGCGGGAACGCATAATCGTCGTATCAGGACCCGGAATGGGGGCTTCGGATGCCCGTTCTGCGCCCAAAGGCTTAACCCCGTGTTTGCAACTGTTCTGGCGCATGCTAGAGGATGAGCCGTTGGCTCTTTCAAGAAAAAGTATTCTCGGAGGGTGGCGCACGCCGCGTACGCGGAGTACCTGGAGAAAGTTTATGTTGTTGGTGGGTACGATTAGGATTGAGTTATATATACATGTCCTGATGCCAGAACTACCCTAGCTATCTATAGTTTGTGCGTCTTATATCTCTGCTTGAGTATGTTTATTATGTGTTGATCTAGATGTCGATGAGACTCTGTTTTATGAACTAATATGTAGAGCAATGTAATTGCAGTCTTGAGCTGCAATAAGTTTGGTTGATAGAATATTTATGCTTATCTTAGAGTCCCCACACAATTTACTACTAGCAACTGTTTACCCACAGCACGCACAACTACATTTTAGTGTTGGCAGTTTTTTTACACTATGCATATTACGGTAAAAAATGCTTGACTTACTTGCAAACTTGTTGAATGCGGTAAAAAATTAGGGTGTCACAAGAAAAGATGAAATCTGGAACCCAAAAACTTGGTTATTTTCCCGGATTGTAACCGGGTGCGAGGACTAACATTGTGCCGCGACACGCGTGTGTCCTGATTGTCCAGAACGCATTCCCGCGCATCGAACGTCTGCGGCAGTAGGATTTACACGGACCACGGCAGTCCATTTAACCGTAGTTACACTTATCGCAAACGGTTGTGTCTACTGAACCGTCGCCTCCGAAGCACATTATTATTCTGGCCGAGAAAACCCTCACCATCGTCCCCGCATAACAAAACCCGCACCGTCCTTCCCAGTCGCACCCGCACTGCATATTCCACACTGCTGCTTAGTGCTGAATTTGTATGCTGCTTTATGTCATTGCACACGCATCATTTTTGCTGACCGTTTGCCATTTAACGCCCCCAATAATGGGAGCTTCTTCTAGCCGACGCGTGGCCAACCGAGCTGGGCGGGAGGTTGTGCGCGTTTGCGCACGGGAACGGGCTCACCACCGATACATTGGCGGCACTTCGAGCCGCCACGTGACCAAACGAACCAATGGGAACGCTTGTTCGTGCGCTAGTCAAGCTTGCACAGCAATCCACCGCCGGGAACGCGGTGACAAGACGTGCCAATTACAGCCCGTCCAGCCCCCATTTACTCCACCGCTCATTTAACCTATTGTCTCTCTTCAACCTTTCCCCACAACGCAAGAAGCACACCCACACTCTAAATACAGAGAGGATATCCTGCTCGGCTCCAATGGCGGAGCTCCCAGCAGCTGCCGATGACGAGCGGCAGTTCACCATTCGTGCCTACGTGGACACCCACGTAAGGTTCAAGAACCTCACGGTGGTGTACACCAATGACCCGATCTGGGTGGAGAACTCCATCCACACCATGGAGCAGTTACTTGTCTATGACAAGTACAAAGTGGTCGGCTTCAACCTCAAGTACACCGGCGGTCGTGCCGGGCATGATCAGAAGGTTGCCATCGCCCAGCTATGCGTGGGCCATTACGTCCTCGTCTACCACTACGTCCTGGCCACAAGGCCTTGCGATCGATTTGCCAGGTTTGTCAACAGCCCCGACTACATATTCGGTACGGTGGACACCACCAACGATGAAAAGGTCCTCAAGACGACTGGCTTGGCCTGCCAGAATCTTGTGGACATCCAATGCCTGTACAAGATCTTGGGAGGCGAGGAGAAGCATAAGGACTCCCTGGTTGACCTCGCCATGGCCATCATCGACCTCTACTACAGAGGCATGAAGGATGTCTGCAAGAGAAGAAGGTTGCCTGGCACCGCGCCTGGGTCCGAAGACTGGATGAAGATCACGTCAAGTACGCGGCCAAGGATGCGTACGTAAGCTATGAGATGTGCAGGCGGATCGTGGACATGAGGAAGTGCCTCCGTCCTGCGCCGATCGGCACCCCTCGTCACAAGAACTATAGATGAATGATTTGATGATCGTCACTACTAGTTTAGTATGCATCTACTTGTTAATTCATGTGTGCAAATGTTATCTGTAGTTAGTAATGTAATTGGATGTTTATTTAGGTTATGCAATCATGATGTTGTTTTGTAGACAGAGCATAGATGCTATATGCACACATAGCAGATCACATCGCTTACGATTATAGAAAGGAACGCGTCGGTGATGATTTCAACAATCACAGACAATTGGGTGCGAGCAAGTGTTTGCCCATAGGCCACATCACACACACCTTATTATCAGGAATCGTCTGTATTTTTTCGGTCTTCCCACCCAATTCTGGGTACTGACCTGTTTGCCGGGTATCACACACATCTTTTACGCAGAATCGTTTGTGTTACTTTTTATCAACACAAACAGTTCGTCCAAACGACCTATTTGCCGGGTATCACATACAACCATGCAAATGACATCTTATGAGGGAGCTCTTATTTTGGTAGTACTATATTTTCCTTAGTATGCAATGGCCAATTAATATCTGGACATCAATATGCAATTGACGCTTAATATCCGGACCTTAAGAAGCAGAACCATGACCGAGGGTATCCTGCGCGGCTCCAATGGCGCTCCCAGTGGCCGCCGACGACGAGCGCCAGTTCACCATGCATGCCGTAGTGGACACGCCCTGTCTGTTCGTGGTGTACACCAAACATCCGATCTGGATGGAGAACTCCAACGTCATGGACCTGTTACTTGACGAGGACAAGTACATAGTGGTCTGGTTCGCCCTCGCGTCCCTGCGCGTGCTCTGCTCTCGCGCCCCTCCGCGCGCGCTCTGCCAGTGGTTGGGGCCAGCCCACGATCACGTTCGGGGCTCCATATGCATGCGGTTGCGCCACGCGCGTCACCCCATGCAGTTACGTGCTCCACGACTGAATCACGCGCTGCAAAAACTGCCATCCGGACATGCCGGTTTTCCAGGACGTCCGGCCCCCATTTATACCCACGGGCATTAACCATAGTCTCTTCACGCTTTCGATCGCGCCCCACAACACAATAAGCGCACCCTGGACGACACATACAGAGAGGATGTCCAGCGTCGGTCCAATGGAGTTCGGCGTGCATCATGTGGAGACCCACATGAGGAAGACTGACCTCACGGTGGTGTACACCAACGACCCGGGCATGGTGGAGGACTCCATCGACACCATGGAGCGGCTGCTTGATGCGGATGACAAGTACAAAGTGGTCGGCTTCGACCTCGCTTACACTGATGGTCGTGCCGGGCATGATCGGAAGGTTGTCGTCGCCTAGTTGTGTGTGGGCCATCACGTCCTCCTCTACCACTACTGCCTGGCCACAGTGCCTTGCGATCGTTTCACCAGGTTTGTCAACAGCCCCGACTATAGGTTCACTATGGTGGACAGCGCCAACGATCCAAAGGTGCTCAAGACTTCGGGCTTGGCCTGCCAGAAGCTTGTCGACATCCGCGGCCACTACAGGGTCTGGGACAGCAAGAAGCACATGGACTCCCATGTTGACCTGGCCGAGGCCATCATCGACCCCTACTACGCTGACATGAAGGCCGAGTGCGACAAGAACAAGCCTGTCTGGCACAGGGGCTGGGTGAAGAAACTGGATGAATATCACCTCCAGACCGCGGCCAAGCAAGCGTACACATGCTACGAGATGTTCAGGCGGATCGTTAACATGAGGAAGTGCCTCCTACCTGAAGACAACGAGGGATCGAGCCACAAGCAGAGCGCTGGCGGCAAGCGTCACAAGAAGTAGATGATTTGATGATCGTTTCTCAATTCTCATACTCCCTCTATGCAGAAATATTCGTAGTTTTAGAGGGATAAGTTTATTATGCATGTAATAGTTTATTAAGGTGTGCGCCAATGTTAAGTGTGTATTGGATGCTTAATTTGGTTATGCAATCATGTTCTTCTAAACAGAGCATAGATGTTTGTGGGCAGATTGAGCAAATCACATCGCATACGGAATAAACAACCAAAACCGTCGGTGATGATTTCATCAGTCCCTGACAGTTCTTTATCCGGAACTGTTTGCCCACAACACATCCGAGTGGCCTGCGTACATCACACACATCTTGATCTGAGAAACCGTTTGTGTATCGCACACAGTTCATCCCAGTGGCCTGTATGCCATCTATCACACACATCTTGATCTATGTAACCGTTTATGTTATTTTACCTCATCACAAACAGTTCATCCGAGTGACCTGTATGCCGTCTATCGCACACGTGATCATCTGGACAATCATTTGTGTTCTGCTTGATCAGCGCAAACAGTTTATCGGGGTGAACTGTATGTCGTACATCGCACACACTTGTATTTTTATAAGCATTTGTGTTATATTATCCAATCTCAAACAGTTTATCTAGGCCAACTGTTTGCCAAACATCGCACACGCAACTATTTTTTAGATCGTATTTTATGGATACACCATCGCACACAGTTTACGTCATTAGCGACGGAGCTATAACTATACCGTTTGCGATTTGGTCATCGCACACAGTTTTGTCGAAGGGTCTCTGATTGATGTGTCGCGTTAGCAGCATCCTGCGGTAGTGGGCCTTCTAACAACATGGTCCGATAACGGGCACATATGGCATCGCTAACCCCCCAGCATGTCCATAGCCAATTCATAACTCTCGATCCAATCTACAGGCTCTAAGTCAGAAGTATAATTGGGAACTTTGCGAGGTCCTTTGAAATCCCGAGGCATGCGCTCGTTGCGAAGGGATGTGCCTAAATAGGGAGTACCAATAGTCTGTCTTGTGTTAGCAGTGTATCCAGAAACAGATTGGGTTGTGGCGGGTGGGACGTAATCAACCCTTGGAGGGGCGTACTCAAACCTCGAAAAACCTGCTCCAGCCATCCTCATCGCGGGTGCATTATCAACGATGGCCTGCGCATCTGACACCACGGGCTGTGGCGAGGGCTTTTGATTTGGTTGTGGCTACCTTTGACGTTGCGTGCTCCTTGAGACTACTGGGGATTCACCGTGTCGGCTTCTGGTTCGGCTTGGATGTGGAGTAGAGTGGAGTCGGACGCGGCTCCAGGAATAATTGGCCTGCTAAGTAACCGTTGTTTTCAACATCTCGATCGCGTTCCTAGCTTCCACCTCCATTGGAGTGTTTTCATGTATAGGGATTGCCGCTAGATTATGAGTTGTTGCCAGCACATTATCCACAAGGTTTGAGTAATGACCAGTTGGAGTCACAAAACGACCAGGCCGGTTTTCGACCGGCTTGTGCTGAACCAGCTACTGGTGAGCCGGCGACTGCTGCTGAGCCGACGGTTTGACTTGGGCCATGTTCTGGTGGTCACCCTCAGTCAATTGGGGTATGACAGGTGCTGCGTCGGGCGTATCAGCCCCCAGTGGTGACTGAAATAACCTCTTTGGCTCCAATGTTACTGGAAGTCGACTATGATGCCTCCTCTGAGGAACCGTGGTTGTCTCGTCTTGACGAAAAATGAGATGAACTACCTGGTTCTCCACCACCGTGCGCTGGCACCACAGTGGGCACCAACTCTCGTGGTTTTGTCACAACATATGTCCTCATTAGAGAACTAAGTCATGAGGCCATCGCTGCTAGGTGATTGCTTGAACGGGGTTGACCAGAAATGAGAGACATGAGGTTACCCAGGTTCGGCCCCTCACGGTGGAGGTAAAGGTCTACTCCTGCTTGATTGCTATTGATGATGATGATCTCGATTACAAGGTATTGCTTTCGCTACCTAGCTTTCGAGGGTTTTCTAACTTAACTTTTCGTCCCAGGGATCCCCTTTATATATAGGTTGAATCACTGGGTTACAGATGAATCCAGGTTGTACTCATAACCCATGTCCTAGTCGGACTCCTAGTAATCATTTCTTCCAAGTTAGGGAAATATCCCTTAGGTCTTCTGTAAGCCGGCCCACCATCCTGGTACGAGAGCCGCCCTCATGGGTCGGGTCTTGTATGGGCCTCTGGTCCTTTGTAATGAAGTCCTCTTCGTGACTTGGAAATGGAATGACCCATAAGGGCTTTGCCCTTTTAGCCAGGTCAATGTATTTTCGGGTCTTAACACTAGGAAACACCTTCAACAGTTGGGGAGGGCAATTGGTGGATCGATACGGCTAAGAATGGAGGCGAGAAATTTTAGCAAGCTTCGGGCCCTCTGGGAGGAGGTAATACCCTACTTCTGCTTATGTTTTGAGATTATCTATAGGGGTGAGGCCTTGCTGCAGGCTGGATGTTTGCTGATGAGATCTAACGTACTATTACAAATTTCTCCCTCTAGGTTCTTGGTTCACCTTATATAGATGGCCGAGCCAGGCGTACAAGAGTCGGGACGGGGCAATTGTGTGGTCTTGTCCAGGGCTGACCCATCCTTGCTTCAGTCTTGGACCGAAGGAGTGCATCGACTCCTTATGCTCCCCCATTCCCGAGTTAGGTCACCCGGGATCTCGGTTCCCGAATCCTCTATCAGTTATTTTTACCATTTATATAACATTTGCATTGTACTGTTTGCTATGCGTACCTACATATTTGTCATTCTATCTTCGTTGATATTGTTCTTTTCTTATATTTATGTATTTGCGAACTAGTCTTGTTGACTACTATGTGAAGATTAGTTGCCTTAGGCAGTGAGACACTTCATGGAGAAAACAAAATAGCTAGGAAGCAGCGGGCGCGGCTATGCATCTTAATGCGATGCGAGAGTAGTGTCACCAAAAGGGAGCCGGTACAGGCCGACCCGGTAACCACATGGTCTCATCACGATGACGTGGAATTTTTTTATTCATTTGTTTATATTCTAAAAAATGTTAAATGCATGTATTGTGAAAATAATAATTTAGTTCTCTTTAAAAAATGTAAATGCAATGTAAAAAATGTTGGCTAAAATTTTGGAAAATATTTCTACTATTCAAAACAATTATGAATATTTCAAAAATGTTCATGCATTAGAAAACAAATGGACATGACATTTAAAAAAATGTATGTGACATATTTAAAAAATGTTAAACAATACAAAAATAATGTTTGTGTAAATCAAAAATATATTTTCTGTACCATATAAAAATGTACACTACATTTATAAAATTGGTCACGTGTTTCTAACAAAATGTTTGTGTCTTTTAAAGAAACATTTATGCAATGTAAAAATATTACATAGAACAAAAAAATAACATGTATTTAAAAAAATGTTTAACATATATTAAAAAATGTGCACATCAAATGTTAATCATATACTTCCTCCGTCCCAAAATAAGTATCACTGCTTTAGTATTAAATCTGTACTAACTTAGTATTAAATTTGCGACACTTATTTTGGGATGGAGGAAATATTTGGTTAAATGTGTACAGAATTGTACAATGCATATGAAAAATGTAGACATGTGTTAGAAAAAGGGGGAAAGGAAACTGGTGAGAACAGTAAAATCTGAGAAAGAAACAAAGAAACCCAAAGGAAAAAAAGAAAAGAAGGAAACCAAAGAAAGCCAGATGTAAAAGCACTCATCAACGTGTGCCTTACTTGGGCGGCACACAAGCAACATGCGGGTCTGGCGCGAGAGGCGAGACATATTAGGAATCAGTACGGGCAACGTATAGCTTTGGCGGGAAACAACCAGTTCGTTGGGTTCAATGTATGTGTATTCACCTAAAATGATGTTTGCTTAAGTAATTGGTTATATGTCCTTATTTTTACATGTTTTGAGACAAATGTCCTTATTATTACATGTTCTGAGACAAATGTCCTTGGGTGCAATGTATGTGCATTCACCTAAAAGTTGTGAAGCAGCCCAAAATAGGAAGATAATACAGACCACCTAAACGGAGGCCCTTTAATGGAATATCACAGATTGAACCCATGTCACCTGGAGCCTGTTTCTTCACAAGTAGATAAAAAAAAATAGGGCCCATTTAATGTACTTATTTTTCCATCACAAGTAGATACTACATATACGCTCCCACTAAAATATTTATTATCCCGAAGATTGAAGGAGTTTGAAAGTTGTAATTTTATTCATGAGAGTAGAAGTAGAAATTTTGAAGTTGGTTCCTTAGCTAAATTTTCCATGTCTCTAGACATAGGTAGACATGTTTGGTTTATTCAAATGCACGATATTATAGCGATTCCTCTGAACTTATTTGAATAAAGAGTCGTTATTCCCCTAAAAACACTGAAATATTTACCTAATTTTTCTAGGAAACAAAACTAAATTTCTTAAAGAAATATTTTTATCTGGGCGACACACACAAAAAGATAAAATCCTTCCATTTTTTTCAACTTCAAAGCGTGTTGATTTTGGAAAATTTTGGCCGACAAAACGCCCCACGCACCCCCTAATACGTTTACATGATGTTTTTTGAAGGTCATGAAATAAGAAAGAAACTTCAAAAGAAAATTGCAGGGAACTTAGAAAATATTTGACTACTCTGACTTTGCTAAAACAAATTAGACGCATAACCTACTTGATTCTAAGGAAAAAAATGTTGGAATAATTAGACTTTTGATTAATCTTATCCAGAAATAAATGATGAACATGGTGTTGACAATATTTAACTCATACTGATATCTAATCATGTATGTACACAAATAGCTAAAACATATACGTGAATAGCTAGTGTGACCCACATAGAAATAGAGAGGAAAGGGATAAAAACCGAGTTATACCCTTTAGTCGGCCAAGTCATGCATCAGTCTCCTCGGTAGCCTTCTTCACGGCTTCTACGGACTGATGATGTCGAAGGAAACGATGACATAGACAAAGTAGTGGATAAAAACGAACAACGGCGAGCAGTCGCGTAGGAGACGCTTCCTAAGTCCTAATTGCCCTTCACCCGATGCAGGATCGCAAGGGAGGGGGGGGGGATCCGGAGGCCTGCTCTCCCGTACAGCTGTATGCGTGGTGGACGGAATAAGATCGTCGGAAGCAACAACAACGAGCGGACGACGGTGGATAGAGCGCGAGGAGGTAGAGTAGATGTGACCCGACGTCTCAGATTTGTGGTGTGTCCGTTACTGACTCGTGATTAATTATCTATTCTTGACAGGCAAAATCCAGCGCATGCATGACATAGGTCTGAACTCGGCTATGCTCGATCACGAAACACGAAGGAATACTCATCTTCTCAAGCTCCAACAATATGTGGAAGATGATCCTTTTAAGGAGGTCTAAACCTTTCTCGACGGGTGATACATCACCTAGTCATGACACTCACATGAGCCTTTAAAGATTTTTTTCTAAAATTATTTTATGGGCCTAAAGCCCATCTAAATTTCAAAAAATCTGATTGTGGTACCAAAATAATCAACTGATTGTCAAATACATTGTTCCTTAGCGGTTCAGAAAGCAAAGACCCATCCTTCTCCCGGTCTTAACTTTCCTGGAAGCATATTTGCTAATCTGGCTCCTATTTTTCACATTTAGGCATTAGCAACAGGAGACAAATCACCTCAAGAGCTCCCATATAGCCTACTAGCACAACCAATATTATTTTCTTCTAAATATACAGTTCCAGAAATATTATTTAATACTCGCTCCGTCCCATAATATAAGATGTTGTTACAACCGATATCATCTAAAAATATAGTAATAATCCATTTAAATAATGAAAAATATTCATATATTGCAAGCAACGGGATATGCTCATACACCTTCAATTTTCAAATGAAGTCATGTATAAAAGAAAATATTCATCATTTGAAAAAAGAGTTCATCTATTTTAAAAGAGTTGTTCACGCATGTCTGGATATATTCATATACTTTAAAGGAAAGGACCCCCCTTATCTGGCGTCCGATTGCTATGGAGGACCCCCCCCCCCCCCCCCCCTGCCGGGCGCCAGTGACCGATATGTTCACCATGGGAAGGAGCTGCAACGATCATTTTCACCATTCACTGGGTGGCAGCCGGGGCGAGCCCCCATTGACCCAAAAGGTCCATTAGTTGTTTCTTTTTATATATAAAAATGACATGTTATTACATAGAAAATGCCATGTACCTAAAAACATCTCTTAAATAATAATAAAATGACATCTCTTAAAAAACTAGATAATACCCCGCGCGTTGCCGCGGGACATTTGCTTCAGAATACCAATTGAATAAAATGTGCATAAAAAGATTTAAAAAATGATGAATAGTAATAAAAGTTTATGTGGACCATTCACCATATTTATTTTTTGCACCTAAGTTCCTAGCATATTTATCCTTAAGTCATGTCCTCCAACTACAAGTTGTCTAAGGTTGGCACTAATCAGTATGTAGTAATATAATTGTCCCAATAAACATTGAAATGTTGGACACAACACGATGAACAACTTGCCTAGCTGGTCTTTTGAAAAATTGAAGTGCAGTCTTCTGAAACAACTTGATTGAGATACTAATGTGTAATATTTAACAATTTGACAACTTGCCTAGCTGGTCTTCCGTAAAATTTAAGTGCAATCTGCTGAAACAACTTGGTTGAGATTTTCTTTTGAGGGGTCTTGGTTGATATACTAATGTGTAATATTTGACAGTTTGACTGATCCTGAAGACCACTAATTATATTTCACTGCAAGAAAAGGAGACTAATAATTGTATGCAAGCAAGTGGAAATCGTTACTCACCATCCAATTATGTTTCTTCATGGCCAGAAATACAATTTTTGTACATGCCAGAAGTTCTAGTTTTGGATTATTGATAAACATTGCAGATCGGTCAAAATCTAAAAGGACTTAAGTCTAGCAACATAATATGCAGGAACCGAGCACAAAAATAATTAGACCCACCGAACTTGAAGGATACACCAAGCAGGACAAAAAGAAATCAATGACGGAAAAGCACAACGCAAAAGAACCACCATGGGAAAGAACACGCCCACCTAGTCACATACCCATTGTCAAATCGAACTACACGGATATGAGTGAAATCAAATTAATGGCTAGGTTAAGCAAAATCCAAAAGTAATAGAGGAAATCCCTACGTTAATAAGAAGGATGAGCAGCAGAGGCTAGAGGCCATGGTTGTTAGCAATACCTCATGATGACATGCTAGTGAAGGAGTACATATCCTTCGGCAATTAAGTTCTCGATGTGCATTGTCCGGTAAATTTGAAGATCGACCACGTTGTTCGAGCTCTGCCCCACCATTTTGGTGACCTCAGACGCAACATTGAATATTTTGTAGGACGTGGCGTCGCTGCTGGAGATCCACTTAGTGAGGCCGCACCCTGTTGAACGCTCAGTGCTCCTCCAACCCGCTGCTGTCAACCTCCGTGCCATAGTCGAGGCCCAGGTTAGCGTTTCCAACAAATCCAAGAAGGAATCCAGCAAAGGACTCCCTACCATCCTGCTATCTCCCCGCGGCGCTGAAGCTTGCTTCGCCGGGACAGAAAAGGATACAGAAGGACCAAAGCAAAAGCAACACCGGCGTCGACTCGTCGTCTCGACGACGCTAAAGAGCAGCAGACCAGTGCCCACCGGGAACGGAACTGCAACCCAAATAGTCGTCTGAATCGACCGGGAACGACGGTGTCAGAGGAGCAGACCTCATGCGGAGATCGACTCCTGGCCGCCGCACTCTTCCGGTAGAATATTGGTCGAGCCGTCGAGTGCTAGAAACGGAAATCAAATCACGATGTGGGTATTTGTTTTCCGAGGAAGAGACGATTGGGCTTCTGTCGATCGTTTAAGAAGCCTGGAAACGGAACAGACAACGTGGCATGTGATTGCGTTTGAGCTTCTGTCGATCGTTTAAGGCTGGAAACTGAACGTACAACCTGACATGTCTGGCTTCGGGTGGCTTTACCGTAGGGAGAAAAATCAAGAAAGAATGTGATGACGTGGCAGGCTGCATGGGCTAGTGCTTTTACACGTGGAGCCTATTTGATGATGTGGACAGGGTGTATGTGAAGATAATAAATAGAGTAATACATTGCTTAGTGGGATGTTGAGGTGGACACTTTGCATGTTGAGAGAATTGGGACCAACTTCTTAAGAATGTAAGACGCCATCTCTTAATAAAAAAAATTCCATCTCTTAATAAAAAATGCCACCCCTTAAAGAAAAATGCCATCTTTTATAGAAAAATAGAAAATGTCATCTTAATAACCAAAAATGCCATCTATTAATACAGAAAATGCCATCTCTTAATATAAATATACCATCCGTTAATAATAATAAAAATGGCATCTTTTAATATTAAAATGCCATAAAAATGCATCTCTTAATTTAAAAAACATGATGTGACCTAGTTAAAAAAATGTTATAAACTAACATGTAAAATTTTCCTACAGAAAATGCTATCTGCTGCGAGGGCGCGTCGACAGCTACTGCATTGCTCTGTAGTGTTTTGCTTCCGTAAATACGTTCACTGGGATTTATCACACGACGAAGTACTTAAAATCTGAAGTGGATCAGATCCTGGGCCACTATTCGTGCAAACGAAATCGACGGCAGATTGGGTCACTGCGAAATCGCCCACAGCTGATGGTTATGAGTTAGCATTTCCGAAAAAGAAATTACCCAGAAAAGAAATCTGCTAAGAGCATTTGCAGCCGAGCGCCTTAAACCCCCCTCATACGCCCGGACAAACAGACCAATCACTGACCGATCAAAAAAATCGAACCAAACGGACGCCTCAAACCGGCATCAAACGTCCGGATTGACCGAAACACCTTATATCCAGCCTAAATACGGAACGGATATGGGGAGGCCTGAGCATGACCGGGCGCGTCCACCACGTCAGACCCGGCCCACACTGGCTCACCCGGTCCCATATATATTCGTCACCATCTGCTCTCGGACCAACCCCTAGTCACTCCACTCCATTCCACCCCAACCGTCCGTGCGGCGATCTCTGGTCTTCCACGGCAAGGTGGGCAACAGATCTAACTCCGGCCAGTCCGGATCCATCGACTGGGGTGTCGTCTCGTACGGGTTGGAGGAGGCAATGACCGTCCACATTGCACTCTGCTGCTCCCGGGAGGACTGCGCCCGGCCGACGGCGGGTTCTTTTCGACGCGAGTCCATTGAGTCGACACATCGGGCGCTCAGATCCTCCGGGGCTGGATCATCGCGGTCCTCCCGGGAGCCTTCCAATCTCCCTTTTCCCATCACCAGTCCGCCGTAGCGTGAATCCTACCGGGACCGGTGTGCTCGCCGTGGGAAGGAGAGGATGTGGATGGCCGAGGCCCGGCTCGCTGCCGACATGGCGGCGGCGAAGGCGGTAGATGCGGCGGCGCGGGCAGTTGCAGAGGAGGGAGCCATCCGCGCATGCATCTTAAAAAAGCGACAGCGAAAGAACACGCGTGCCCTCGTCCGAGAGCAGAATTGGGATGTTCGTGTCATGTCTGGCCTGCCCCCGAAGGAGAAGAATGAGTGGATCGATGGGTCGGACAACTTCGACGAAGAGCAGATCCGGCTTGATCCATGTTGTGTCTTTGATCGCCACTTCCATGAGATGGACGGCAAGAGTGTCGGAAAAGGTAAGGGCAACCGTGGATGATCCTCTCCATAGATAGTATGTAGGTAGAACATGTCAAATTTTGATAATCCGATGGTATGTCCTGATGTAGTAGCCGGATGGTGTGTGTTGTATTATTTACGTAGTTATATGAGTTTATATGGATTTAAAATATGCTAATTGAGATGTCTGGTCATGAAAAAGAAAATTTAAGATGTGTGCCCGCGGACCCGTCAGGTCCCTTGGGCATGTCCACGGGCGTTTTAGGGACCATATTTGCCAACTTCGGTCGTAGATGCTCTAATCCTGATAGCTTTGGACTCTGCTTGGGACATTTCAGTCAGATGAATGAAAATCAGGAAGGCGCAAGACCTTTCTTCCTGGTCCTCCGCATTCGTGGATCTTCGGTAAACCCCAGTCTTTTGATCCAAAAGTAAAAAAGTTCCACATGGGAGCGCACCATTCGTGGGCTGTCAATATGCTTCCCCTTCCTTGCCGCGCATCGATTCGTACGTAGGAGTGAGCCAGAAGGATTCCAAAACCAAAGCTCCGTCCAAACTCTAGAGCCCACGATGAACTGACCGCCGCCTGCGAACGAACTCGTTGCACCACGGCTGGCGGCTCGTCGCATGCAAAACGTACCAAAACCCCCTGCTACTCCAACCACAGGCTGTGAGCCTGTGACAACCCGTAGAAACCTCCTCCCGCCACTCAAAGCATCGCCCCGCAGACCACTATATAGAGACGCGGCGACGCAATCCGTTTCCAACAAGCCAAGGTAGAGCAGCTCTCGCCTCGAGAATCTAAGCTAGCTCAGCCCAAGCACCGCCGTGTTTTCATAGCCCTTAAGCTCCGGAGCGAAGGAAGGGAGGAATGGCGGGGCCGATGAGCGCCACGAGGCGCACGCGGCCGACGACGGCGCAGTGCATCGCGGCGACGCTGTTCGCGCTGCTGGTCGTCGCCGCCATCATCGTCATCATCTGGCTGGCGGTCCGGCCGGGGAAGCTGCGCCTCTCCGTGGACCACGCGACGGTCCGCGGCTTCAACTTCACGTCGGGGGGCGCGCTGCAGGGCACCTTCGCCCTCGTCCTCCGCGCCTACAACCCCAACAAGCGCTCCGCCGTGTACCGCTCGCTCGACGTCGGCGTGTGGTACGGCGGCACGTACCTGGGCGGCGCCGAGGTGCCGGGGTTCCGCCAGCCGCCGCACAACGAGACGAGGATCGTCGTGGCGGCCCCCGCGGCGCCGGACGCGCTGCCGCGGGACGTGGAGCGGGAGATGAAGAAGGACCGGTCCGCCGGGACGCTGCCGCTGGACGTGCACGTCCGGGGCAAGGTGTGGTTCAAGTACGGCCTGGTGAGGACGCGGCGGTACAAGATGCGCGCGAGCTGCCCGCTGGTGCCCGTCGACTTCGCCTCGCCCACCTCCTTCGACCGGGTGTACTGCCACGTGCATATCTGAGCGGTGCGGGGAGTCCGTCCATATTATACGGTGTGTGTTTGCTTGCGTGGTGTGTTTGGTCCGAGGATTCGTTCTACATGCTTGGATTGCTAGTTTGATACATGTTGTTCTTATTCCCAACTTCATTTGTATTACGATTGGGTTTGTGTATTCTTTGATGTAATTAATCAGACCTCTCATGGAATTTTAAGTGTCAAATTCTATATGGGAAATTATAACTGTATACTCCCTCCGTCCGCGACAAGTGTATATCTACGTTTTGTTCTAAGTCAAAATTTTAAAATTTTGAGCAATTTTATAAAAAAGAATCGTAACATATATGACATCAAATTGGTATATATGAAAGTACATTTTAAAATGGATCTAGTGATACTAATTTAGTGCCATAAATGCTGCTTTTCCTATAAAGTAGGTCAAAATTTTAAAACTTTGATTGAAGACAAAAGCTAGATTTACCCTTATTCGCGGACGGAGGGGGTATGACTATACACGGCACAGAGTTGTCCTTTTTTTCTCTTCTAATAAAAGATCCAGCATATTAATTTTTCGTGGAATTGCTTCTAGGCTCCCTGCTCCGCTCACTCGCTTAGTTTTCTTACATTCGCTTCACTTCTAGCTCGGAATAACCAGCTATCTTATTTATTTTATTTGAAAAGTTTAGTCAATAAAAAGATGTACACCAGTCTTGAAATTTTAAAAATATTGTAAATTAAAAATCATGAACTTTAAAAAGATGGTGATAAAATTCACATATTGTAATTTTTTTCACGAACTTTACAAATATCATGAATTTAAAAATGCTCAAGATTTTTATTTTTTTTATTTGAAAAATATGCATGCTTTTAAAATGTTCAAATTTTTAGTAAGTATTCATAAATAAAAATGTAAAAACAAAAGGAGGAGAAAACAGAAAAACAAATATGAAAAGGACAAAAAACAAAAATAGAAACAACTAAAAAGCAATAGTAAGACGCAAAGATGAAATAAAAACAAAAACTAGACAGCATCTTCTTAAAACCGGATAAAACGGCGGCCCATAACTGATGTGCCAGCGAGACATCCTTAGAGCATCTACAGCCGGACACCCTATATGCTCCTCAAACGTCCGGAACGCCCTCCCGGTCACTCACCGGTCACAAAAATGCGACCCAACCGGACCCCTCATATTCGTCTCAAACGTCCGGACTGACCGGCACCCCTTATATCCATCTCAAATATGGGGACGATATGAGGGCTCGTGGACGCGCCCGGACACGCCCGGTCAGTCCACCACGTAGGACGCGACCCTACTCTGGACCACCTTTTCTCTTTTCTTATTCATTATTTTCTTTCTCTCTCTTCTTCTACCACGTGCAAGTGACCGGACATATGAGAAGAAGAATGAGAAGTGTGGCTGCGCGGACCAAATTATAGGGGCTCAAAACGGACACGTCCCGGTCACTGACCGGGCGCGTCCGCGGGCGTTTAAGGGGTCAGATTTGCTAGGTCCGGCTGTAGATGCTCTTACATGGGAAGTTCATAGCGACCCCACAGCCTCCAACGTACCAGGACGATCCAATTCCAGGAGCTTTATACAATAGTATCTTAAAAGATGGCCCTTGGATAATGTTGTACGCCAAATGCCCAATGCACTTTCTCCTCTATTCTATTCTTTTCCCCCCAAAGCACCTTGATTGACTTTTTACACCAATCACCTCTGATTGACTCATTGACCGATTGGCCTACAGGTTGGAAAAGTTTTTTTTTTTTGCGAGAAACTTCCAATCTATTCACTTCAATCATGGCAGTACAACGAACACTAGAAATAATTAAAATTACATCCATATTCGTAGACCACCTAGCGACGACTACAAGCACTGAAGCGAGCCGAAGGCGCGCCACCGTCATCGCCCCTCCATCGCCGGAGCCGGGCACAACTTGTTGTAGTAGACAGTCGGGAAGTCGCCGTGCTAAGGCCCCATGGGACCAACACACCAGAACAGCAACCGTCGCCGATGAAGATAAGTTTAGATCGGAAGGATCCAACCTGAAGACACAAGAACAAAGACTGGATCCGAGCAGATCCACCAAAGACAACCACCGACCGAATCCCGTGAGATCCGCCGGAGACACACCTCCACACGCCCTCCGACGATGCTAGACGCACCACCGGGGCGGGGGCTAGACGGGGAGGACCTTATTCCATCTTCAAGAAGCCGCCGCCGTCTCGTCTTCTTGAGCCGGACACAAACCCTAACAAAACTTGAAGAAGCACAAAAAACGGAGTCCTCCCATCGGCAAGGGCCGAGATCCACCACGCACCCATGGCCCTAAGGCCACAGGAGACGTGGCAGATCGGCGGCGCCGCCGACGGGAGGCAGAAACCCTAGCCGCCTTTTCCTCTCACCGCATCAGTGCTCACTTTTCTTTTTCTTGAATGGGCATCAGTGGTCACTGTTAATTACTCAAAGAAAAAGCTAATCATTCGTTTGTATTGTTCGACTTCGACGAAACGTGGTTAACTGGTCATGGACTTATATGGTGCACTCATAGTCGTAAGTTATGTCATAACCCTCTACTTTACTCCGCTATAAACAATGCTCAAGTTGAGTGCTCGGTCCAATTATGCGTCGATACCTCTCAACCTTTTGCTTTCAAAAATTCCTCTCCTCCTCCCGGGTCGCACGCGCGTGCGGCTCCGGAGGACCCCCATCCCTCCGCGGCAGAGCTCCAGATCCGCGGCTCCTCGGCCGCTGCCGCCGCCAGCGCCGGCGGTGGTGGCGGCGCCCGGCCGTCAAAGGCGGCGGGCAGGGGTGGCGCGCCCCGACGCACCTCCTTCGCGCGGGGGAGCTGCGTCTGGCGGGCGGCGCGGCGGCTGGCGGCGCGCGGTCTAGGCGCGGGCGGCGCGGCGGAGCGCGTGCTAGGCGCGGGAGGCGTGGTCTGGCGCGGCATTCTTCTCGCGGCCGGTGTCCTCCCTCGCGGCGCCGTCTTCTCTCGGGTGGGGCTTCAGGCGGCGCGGCGTGCGGCTGCTGCTTCGGCGGCGCCGTGCCGGCGTCTTGCAAGCTGGGCGGGGCCCGGCGGCCATGGCGCCCTCCCTGCTCCCGTGCGGCTCCGGCTCCGTGGCGTCGGCGGATCTGCGTCCTGTGGTGCGGCCTCGGGCTCCCCGGCGGCAGCTTCGGCTGTCTGCTGGCCTCTCGCAGCAAGGTTTCGGGCCGGTCGTCGATCTGGTTAGGCCCCTCCTCTGCCTCCAGATCCGGCGAGGCGTGCCCTGGACCGGCGGGCCTGGTCGCCCTGCCCTGGTCGAGCGGCTGTTGCGGTGGAGGCTGGATCCCGGGGCGGCGGCCCCGGGACGATGGTGGGTGTCGACGACTGCGGTGTTCACGCGGGTGAAGCTGTGGCCGCGGTGTGCCGGTTGGTCCAGTCGGTCTTCGGTCGTGTGGTGCGGCTGCTGGTGAAAACCATGCCTGACTGCGGTCGGGGCGACGATGGCGGCGTCCACGGGCGTCGTGACCCTGTTGAGGGCATCGTCGCTGCAGCTTGTCTCCCTGACTGAGTTTCCGGTTGTGGGGACTCGTGGATGGCGCTAGTCCAAGATGGTGGCTGATGGTGTTGCCGGGGCGGCGGCCCGGGTTCGGTGGTGGCGGCTTCGGCCAGGGGGCGGTGCGTGCCTGGGCGCGGTGGATCGTGGGATCCCGTGGCTAGGGTGAGGTTGGCCTCAGCAGGGGTGGTGATTGGTGGGCGGCGGTCGGTGGGGGCGGTGGTCTCCGGGAGAAATCCTTGCTCCGGTCTTCATCGGAGCCGGCGACGGCGGTGCCTGTGGGTGCCGTGATCTTTCTTGGAAGCGTCGCCGTGGAGGTGCTCCTCCTCCCCACGGCTTTGGCTCCGGAGGGAAACCTCAGATCCGCTGGATCGGGCGATGGAGGCGTCTTCGCGTCTTTCTCCTCCTTGGGGGCATCGTCTCGGAGCCGGCTACGACCGTGAGACTAGTGGATTGCGGCATCTTCGCCGTGGATGGCGGCATCTTCGCCGCGTGGTTTGCTGAGACGGGGCGCTGGTTTTTGTTTGGCAACGATGATGGCGTTGAGAGGAGCTCGGGTCGCGGCATGGACTTTGGTAGTCGGTTCCTCCCGGCGTGTCCGAGGTGGTCTTCCGTTTGCGAAGGGCACGGTCGGCGCAAGTCCTGCATTTTTTTCCTTGTGATGCTCGTCCTCAAAGTCGGAGCTGTCGGCTGCTTGCGCGTGTGGTCATCTGGTGGCATGTGTCAGGATGGCCGGTGGTGCCCATGTTATGTGGGTTGTGTTTTGTATCGGTTTTAGCCCGGTTTTCCGTCAATTAACCGGGCAAATCTCTTCTTCTTAATCAATGAAATGGCAAATCTTTTGCCTCGTTTCAAAAATAATAATTATGCGTCGATGGCAGCTTGGACGAGATCAGCACCTAAACAAAAACCGGCCTATCATCACATGGCCCCAACATGTTAGATGACGGAGCGCAGAGTTCTGGCTTTCTTATAGCATCATCAACCGAACAAATCACCATCACACAAAATTATCTCCCAACACTCCAGATCCCCCTCTCCCTCGCTATCATCGGCCGTCACCTTCCCGATCACTTCCTCCGCTGCATCTAAACAAGTGTTTAATATTGTGCACCTGATCAATCTACTACCGTCCATTCCTCATTGGACGGTTCAGCTCACTCTTGGACAGCGAGGATCCATGGCAACCGAGCGCCAACGGAATCTGATCTCGCTGTCGAGGGCGGTGGGCCCGGCTGCACAGTGAAACGTGGTGCAACCAGCCAAGCCACAGGATCCCCTATCCTATCATGCCTCAAACGAAGCTCCAACAAGTCAAGAGCCTCTCCGTGAGTCCGTCTCTCCGCCCTCATCTCCTACCCCTTCCCCTGCTCCTCCGGCGACCATGGCCACGTCCATGGCGATGTCCAGAGCTCTCTCCGTGCGCCAGCCGAACCATTTTCGCCACCGCCTCGTGTCGACGAGCTCCCAGCAGGCGTCACCGCCGCGGCTGCCTCTTCTATCCCCTCGCGGGCCAAGCCTCACGCTCGCCGCGCGCCCGCGGATGCTGCCGGCGAGAACCAGGCTCTCGGCAAGCGAATCGGACCTGTCCCCGACGCCGCTCTCGGAGCGCACCATGACGGCCTGGGACCTGGCCAGCCTGTGGATCGGTCTCGTGGTCGGCGTGCCGTCCTACTACCTCGCCGGCAGCCTCGTCGACCTCGGCATGTCCGCGCTCCAGGGCGTCGCCACGGTCGCCCTCGCCAATCTCGTCGTCCTCGTCTGCCTCGTGCTCACGGCCGCGCCGGCGGTCACGCACGGGCTGCCGTTCCCGGTGCTCGCGCGCGCCACGTTCGGCGTGCGCGGGGCGCACGTCCCGGCCGTCATCCGCGCCCTCGTCGGCTGCGGGTGGTTCGGCATCGAGTCCTGGATCGGGGGCCGCGCCGTGTTCCTTCTCCTGCCGTCGGCTCTCAAGACGTACCAGCCGCTGCTCACGCCGTTGCCCGGCCTCGGCGCGGCGCCGCTCGAGTTCGCGTGCTTCCTGGCCTTCTGGGCCGCGCAGCTCGGCGTCATCATGAACGGCATGGAGGGCATCCGCAAGCTCGAGAGGTACTCGGCGCCGGTGCTCATCGTGCTCACCTCTGCGCTGCTCACCTGGGCATACGTGTCTGCCGGGGGCTTCGGCCGCATCCTCTCGCTGCCTCCTAGACTGACGGGCGCCGAGTTCTGGAAGGTGTTCTTCCCGGCGCTCACGGCGAACATTGGCTTCTGGGCGACCGTGGCCATCAACATACCGGACTTCGCACGGTACGCGCGGAGCCAAGCGGACCAGGTGCTCGGCCAGGCCGGGCTGCCGGTGTTCATGGGCATGTTCACCTTCGCGGGGCTCGCCGTGACCTCCTCCACGGAGGCCATATTCGGCCACATCATCTCCGACCCAATCGAGCTCCTCGGGCGCATCGGCGGGCCGGCGACGACGGTCCTCGCCATCTTCGGCATCAGCCTCGCGACCATCACGACCAACATCGCCGCCAACGTTGTGGCGCCGGCGAACGCGTTCGTCAGCATGAGCCCGCGGAGGTTCACGTTCTCTCAGGGGGCGCTCATCACGGCGTTGCTCGGCATCGCCTGCCAGCCATGGCGGCTGCTGAGCTCCAGCGAGAGCTTCGTCTACACCTGGCTGCTGGGCTACTCGGCACTCATGGGCCCTATCGGAGGGGTCATCCTCGCCGACCAGTACATTGTGCGGCGGACCGCCCTGGACGTCGACGCGCTCTACTCGGAGGACAGGGAGAGCCCCTACTACTTCCAGGGAGGTTTCAACGTCGCCGCCATGGTGGCGATGGCGGCCGGAGTTGCGCCGATCGTGCCAGGATTTCTTCACAAGGTTGGCGTTCTGCCGAGTGTCTCCAGTGCACTTGTGGCAGCCTACAACAATGCCTGGTTTGTGAGCTTTTTCGTCGCCGGCACCGTCTACTGTCTGCTCTGTCGCCGGAGAGACGGTGAAGTGAAATACCAAAGCAGTTGATGTTAAAGTGGGCTTGCAGAAAACCTTTGGAATTTGGAAATAATACTTTTGAAAGTGGGTTTCTGGATGGCACGCTGAAGAAAATAAGGCGTGTATAACACATTCCCAGTTCTTGCCCAAAATGAAATCGAGTAGAGCTTCCATGCAACTTGTAAATTAGTAAATTATAAGAAACTTAAAACAGAATTGTCACTATTATTTGTGCAGCTGTGCTGCAATGTATCTCTGAGAATCAGGCCTCGATTTTAGTTTGAGAAGTTCTGTTTTAACTCCTCTTTAATGCAATGGAAGTGAACTGCTTTCTAATGAAATTTTTAGCTACCACAAAGGCAACATATGCAGTTCAAAACAAAGACAAGCTCGAAGCCTTGAAATGAGAAGATGCTCTAGCCAAGAAAAAGTAAAAACTCAGTCTCAAATGTGTCACTAAGATGTCTGGTTACCATGCCTCATTGTTGGTTTACATAACTTGGAGCAGAAGGGTCAGGAGATATACAAATATCAATGCTGGTATTCATAACATAAAGATTAGTTGACATGTGTGCTAGCTGTCGGATCAAATGATGCACAAATCATATCATTCATGTTAGGCGAACTCGCCAACAGCTTGCACTCTAGTTGGACAGCTATGATATGAGAAACCAACCTAGCCTCTTCCAAGGAATAGGGAATGTATGTGTCATATCACCGGGTCCTGGTTTTGACCATCTTCCCTCTAGATGCCTTTTTCTCCATTTTCTCCCTTTTCTTTCGAGACTTCTCATCTTCGACTTCACCCTGGAAATAGGAGGTACAATACTTATGTGTCATTTCCAAACAACCCTGAATGGTAACAATTGCTAACATTGGTACGTGGTCTAGTTTACCTCTGAACCACCACTGAAGAATGTTCCTTTCAACAGGAAAAAAATCTTGTATCCACCAAAAGCTGGTATCTGCATATAGGTATGCATAGATAATATAAGCAATATAATCAGAAGTTGACAATATTGGGGAACCCTCTTGGTGTCTACAACTCTTGGGAATAGAGATGATACTATATTCTAAATGGGTTTTCCACTCAAAAAGTTTTTTTGTCGCTATACAAAGCACTTGCAAATTTGTTGCAAAAATATGGCATATGTATTCCACGCAAAACAAAGTGGTACAATTTGGACAATACATTACTACATTGACTATTCAAACTGCACTGTTGTTTTTATATAAAGAATGTATATTTTGCACAAAAAATTCAAGTATATATAAATTATAGCATGAAGTATGTCCATGATTTAAAAAAGCGAAATGTTTTAGAGTGGGAAAATTGCGTTTAGGGTGTGCAAACACAAACACTATAAATAACTAGTCAGATGTCTATTTAGTGAAGAAATACTAAAGCATTATTTACCCAGAGATGTAAGTTGTCTGCAAGTGTGGAGATATATGTAGAACAGAACTTGCAACGTGTACCGGTAGGTGATGGTAATTTACATTGATCATTGTAACAGCCCCGTTATTTGGCTCGGTCACATACTATGAAACTAACCACTTGCATTTTTCAGAAATCATGTGAAATGGTTAATGCATGGCTAGTTCCTTTGGAACCCTTGGCAATATATGTTGGTCGTGCTCTATCTTCACTAAGCAATGACTATTATCGCATATGTTCTCATGCATACACCCAATAATGGACTGCAATTAGACCACTCAATCCCCCCCCCCCCTCATCGCCCGTGTCGCCACGCCCTCCTCTGCCACGGGGGTACCCTAAATCCCGCCGCCGCCAACCCCCTCTCCCTCCCCCCTCGTCTCGCCGCTAGCAGAGAGGCCACCGGCTAAGCTTGCGCTGCCCCAAGGAAGGTGGCAGCGGGGCGCCTCGCTGGAGCGCCGACGCGTCGAGCTCACGTGCTTGCGGGCGGCACGGCGACTGCGGCCTCGCGGTAAGGTGGTGCTCTTCGACGGCGTGGCGTCTGCGGCTTCGTGGTGGAGCAGTGGTGGCGGCGTGCACCTGTTTGGCTCGACGTGGTGGCACGCGGATCTGTGCACGCGCAGGCCTTGCGGCGGCGGCGACGCTCAGGACTGCGCTTGGGCGGCAGCCCCAGGCTGCGGTGGAGTTGCCCTCTTCTCCTCCGGGCGGAGGTGCGACGGGATGGCTTGTCGGGCGTCGCGACTGGATCCGGTCGCACTGCGGCGTCCTGACGGCAACGCTGCTTTCCCTGACCGTGGGGGCGGCGGGGTTGCGGCGGGTGGATGCAGCCCCTGGTCTCCCTGTGGAGGATTGTTGGCTGTCGTGCGGCGACCAGGGGCTGTGGTGGACGCGCCCGTTGGACGGCGTGGTGGTGTGTGGGCGGCGGCGCGGTGGCATCCGGCTCCCCCTCTTCATGGTGATGGCCCAAGGTGACAGCTTTGCCCCCACTTCCGGTTTGTTGTGCTCCGAAGACGTGATGGACAGATCCGAGGAAAAATCCGTGCATGATTGCGGGCAGCAGCAACGTCTGTGGGCGTCGTCTCCTCCTTGGAGGCGTTGCCATGGGCATGCCCATCTCCCTTTTATGGCATCGGGGGAAACCCTAGGCTTTGTTCGCCGGGCCAGGCAGCGGTGGCGTCTCGGCGTCGTCCCCTTCTTGGAGGCGTTGCCTAGGTGCTCGGGGTGTCTTCCGAAGGAGCAACTGGAGTGGGTTACCTCGCTCGCTTCGGCGGTGAGGCTTGGTGTGCCGGGGTGTCATGTGTGGGGTTGTTGCTGTGGGCATGAGCATCCGGGGCACTAGTACTCCACCATCGAAGCCTCATTTGCGACGTCTTCTTCGAGTCAGGCTAGCTCCTGCTGTCCACTTGCCGATCTCCTAGGCGCCATGGGTGGAGAGTGCGTTGATCTAGTTTGGTTAGGTGTTTTGTCGTGCTCTGGGTGTTCGGTATGGGAGGACACGGCTTGTGTGCTCTGTGCTCGTCCTTTTCGCCATTGTTTGGCTTGAGTTCGGGCAAGGCGGGTTATTTTGCCGGTGTTGTCGTGGTGGATGTGGGTGCTAACCTTTCCGTGTAGCACGTTGCCGAAAGGCGTTGTATCAGCCGTCTTTGCTCTTCTTCTATAATATATGATACGCATGCTTGTGCGTATTCGAGAAAAATAATGGACTGCAGTTGGACCAAATTCTAGCTGGACTGGACTGGGTTGTGACAATCTTGCAGTTTGGTTGCCATATATTGCAACACCCGTTGCAAACTTGACAAAACAATCCTAAGAATGAAACGGTAGTTGAAGCTAAAGTCATATGCAACAATAACAGTGCATAGCTGTCGTCTGTCTAAAAAAAGGATCAAGAATGATAAATCATTTCCATCCAATTGCATGGTCCATCTTGTAAGATGCTACTCCCTCCGACTCCAAAAAGAGTGTGCGCATACTTTTCGAAATTTAACTTTGACCATCAATTAAACCAATAATATACAAGTCATGTAACTTAAAATTATGCCATTGGAAAAGTCTTTCAAATACGAATTTAATGGTATAATGACACATAACCCACACTTTATTGGTTAAATTCACGCCAAACTTGAATCTCGAAAAGCATGTGCGCTTTGTTTTTGGAGTCAGAGAGAGTACACAATAAGCAGGCTTTTGTACCTCACATTTAATATGCTGTTTATTAAGAAAAAGGCACCTTAGGGTGATTTTAGCAGGACAGCAATGAATTGCTATGATGAACAAGAATTCAGTATGAAGTACCAGGTCGTGCATATCTTACCACTAGATATGTCCACCAAAATTTTCCAGAAATAATGGACGTCAGCTGCACAAACGCTGTGATGTATATCACATCTTCTATATATCTGCATGAAAAGATGCAGCAAACAGTTTGTAACTAGATTATAAGAAAGAAAATAAGCACCACACATACAAGTTGACACAATCCTCCAGTAGAAAAATAGCAATTTCTCAACTTCTCCCTTTTTTCAACAATAAATTTTCACATGTTCATGATTTAGTTAGTTAGTATGGCCCATGCTAGTAATTTTCAACAAAACTCGCTAGTCTGGCCCTCTATGTTTTAGTTATAAATGTACATTTAAAGTTGGTACTGTAAATTATTTCTAAGGAAGCTGACAGCCATAGACTATGTAGTCCTCTAATCAGTGATTTGTCATCAACTAGAATGATCAAAAGCTAATAATTACTCCCTCTATAAACTAATATAAGATCTTTTAGATCACTAAAAGATCTTATATTAGTTTACAGAGGGAGTACATTGTATCATGCAGTTCCTTACTCGGAAATCCCACCAGTGGCCAAGTCATAACCCGAACTCAGAAGTTCACGATTGTCTGCGTCAGAATATTCTGGCTTTGTCATACTAGCGAGTTGCTTGTATGAAAGAAAATATGCAGCAGATGTCACCACGAGGCCAATCCAATGCTTCCAGGTGAAAGAAGAGTGCATTACAGCCATCCTCACTACTATGTAAATAACCTGCAAAGAAGCAAAAATTACACATGAACAAAGAACTAGTGCTCGAACTCAAAATGGCTAAATCTTTCAGATGGTCAGCAAAATTATATAATTAGATTAGATGATGGCATACTTCCAGAAATACACCTTTGCAGCTCTTACAAGTGGTTCAACAAATGCAATTCACAGAAGGAGGCTAAAAAGTCTCGACATGCCATTAAACAAAACAAAACAAAACAAGACAGCGCAGGAGATTCCTTGAACAAAATTAAGCCATATCAGCAACTGGATTGCTCCTTCCCAACACCCCATCGCCTTCGAAAAAGAGACGGAATGGACACTGACTACTACTCCAGAGTCCAGACTACAGACGATTGCTCCAGGCCAGATGAGCTAATCTGATTCTAAGCAAGCTCCATAGGAATCACTACGACAAGCTCAAAATCACTCGAACTCCGTCAAACACGAAGTATCGAGCAGCAACGATCTAGGAAAGTCCCAAGTAATTCACGGATCTGAAGGGGGCGGAAGGGGGGATCGAAGGGGGCCGCTCACGTTGGACACGAGGATTATGCGCCAGAGGAGGTCCATGCGCTTCCTGTTCCTCTCCACAATCTTCTTCGATCCCTGGTTCGCCATGGCCGCGCTGCACGAGATCCTTCCCTTCTCTCCCTCTCGTCGTCGGGGTTTCTCTCTTCCGGTGTGTAGTTTCTCTGTCGAGTCAGTCTTCGATAAGAACAAGAATAAGAACCAGGGAACTGGGCTGACTCCCATCCCTTCTAACTGGGCTTGGATCTACCTGGGCTTTTCGGCCCGTACAATTAAATGGCCGAGTACTATATATACAGTATCTAAATGCGGTACACCAACCCCTCAAAATCTCTACTCTCTATCTCTACCTAATCTCTACCTAATATTAAAGGGAGAAGCGTTTCTCCACTTTTTTTGTCTCATAAAAGTGTTTGGTACGTCCTTTTTTTCTCGTGCATTGTATTTCATTTTCCGTAAAAGAAGAAAAAACGTGCCCAGGCGGACTCGAACCGTGGCCTCCTAGAGAAAAGAGTACACACAAAACCACCGCACCAAGGTGATGTCTTTGATCAACGAACGGAAGATAACATATTATTGTGGTGTGTCTATGTCCCGCGGCAGGTTCGTGGACCGGCCCATTTAAAAGGATAACGCCCTAATTACGCCGCACATGTTTTTCTCCTTTCGTTTTTATTTTTATCTTTTGTTTTTATTTCCACTTTCAGTTTTAGGTTTTTAAAGTATACAATGCACTTCTAAAAAATGTAAATCATGTATTTAAAAAATGCTGAACATGTATAAAATTCTTTTTGATGTACAAGAGAAATATACAATGTGTAAGAAAAATAGTGATCAAAGCAAGTATTTGAACAAAATATTAATCATGTATTTAAATAATGTTAAACGTACACATTGAATATATATAAAAATTATACAATGTGTATGAGAAAAGTAGACATCAAAAAATATGTTCCTAGAAATGTTAATCGTGTTCTAAAAAATGTTAATCATGTATTTGAAATTTAACCTTTATAAAAACATATTTCATATGTACACAACAACGTACAATATGTAGAAAAACTAGATATAAAAATGTATATATGGAAAGGTGTTAATAATATATTAGTAAAAATATGTAATGTGTATTTAAAATGTAGACATGTGTTGAAAACAAGTATACATCAAATATTTACTTAAAAATATTAGTTATGTATTTAAAAATGTGAAGCATGTCAAAAAAATCCTGACATATAAAATGTGTCAGAAAAAACATAGAAATTAAATCTTATATTAAAATAATATTAACTATGTATCTAGAAAATGGTAAACATATGTAAGAAAAGTGTCTCTCGTGTATACAAATATGTACATTATCCATAAAAAAGTAGACAAGTGTTGAAGAAACACAAAAAAAATGATGAAAACCTGGGGAACCATGAAAAAGAAAGAAAACAAAAAACACTGAAAATGCAAGAAAGAAATAGGAAAGGGAGAACCGAAAAAAGAAACTAAAAAGAAACCAGCCTGCAAGCAAAGAAAAAAGACATTAAACCTGAGATACTGTGTCGGGCCGGCGCCTATTTCCCGCCCATTGGCGATTCCTTAGTAGGAATCTGTACGGACGAGAAATAGCCCTCAGGGTCTCTCATTGGGAAAACAAGTTTTCGTTACAGAAAACTAAGCCGCTCGCTCAGCAAGTCCACTCAAGTAAAAATACACCTAGAAATTAGGAGAAAAATAGATTTCAAAAGAAAATAGGAGAATATTAATTCTAGAAAGCGAAGAAAAACAATTCTACTTCCAAGAGTTCGTGGAGCACATGTCAAACCTCCACCATCCATTTGCGATTCGTCCTTGCCTCGATGACTCACGCTATTGCAGACATCTTTTGTGTGTGTGATTCGATCAGACATCATCCAAATTGGATTGATTGTTAATTAGTACTGTGTCTAGACTCTATAGAGACATCTTCTAATTAAGGAAGGCCTATACCTATCCTATGGCTCAAGCTTCGATGGAAACAATCACAACATACCGATGTGTTGTCAATGTTAATGCTACGGTGTACCTCCCGTCATACGTTCAAATACAGATAGACACTTTAATTATGGAGAGCCTTTTCATTTTTCGATGAAAGTTCTCATCGATAACCTAGACATATGAAATCGTCTAGAAGTGTGTCCAAGGCAGCAGCATTAGGTCACCGCCATGCTTTTTTTAATTGAAGTTTTGGTGGACGCGCTAATTCTTTTTCTCCCGTTGCAACGCACGGGCATATGTGCTAGTAATATTAAAGGGGCGATTGTTTCTCCACTTTTTTTGGCCCAGCGTGGGTTTCGTACGTCGTGTCAATATTAAAGGGGCGATTGTTTCTCCACTTTTTTTGATCCAGCGTGGGTTTCGTACGTCGTGTCACGATTTCCGTACATCGTTCCTCAACTCTTTTTTCCGGAATTCTCCACTATTTTTGGTCCAGCGTGGGTTTCGTACGTCGTGTCACGATTTCCGTAAAAACTGAGAAGGGTGGGGAGGATCGAACACAGGACCTCACGGTTTCAGTTGAACGTGAAAGCCACTGGACCAGGTGGAGTTTGGTGATTATAAGTAGCGGTTGAACCAAAATATAGACTGCTCGCTCTAAGGGTTTTTTTTTTGGGAAAAGGAGGCAAACTTGGTGCACGAGGGGAAGGATCGAACACATGACCTCCCTGCTGAATGTAGCACCACCCGACCAAATGGTATTTTGATGACTAAAAGAAGCGCTGATCTATAAATATACACTCAACATTGTTTTAGTATACGGTGAATATTTTGTTAAATGTATTTATATTAACTGGCAACAAAATTCCAAACAGTTAAAAAAATGAATTTGAAACTACGCACAGATTTTTTTTTAGTATACGGTGAACATTTTCAAATACACACTTAACATTATTTAATACATGGTGATTTTTTTAAATACACATTAAACAAATTGTCTATGCACGATGAACATTTTTAATATATAGTGAAGAGTTTTAAAGTGAACGGTGAACCTTTTTTCTATATGGTGAACTTTTTTTTTATTACGTGAACTATTTTGAAAACATGAGTACAATTTTGGAATTTCGATATTTTTTAAAAGAAGCAAACATTTTCTTAAAAATTGACAAATTTTGAACATTATTGAAGAATTCGAACTTATGGAAAAAGATAAAAAGAATGAAAGGAAAAAATTAGCCAAATAAAGAAAAAACCCGAAACGGAAGGACATGAAAAGTCGGTCGTCTAAACGCTGCCTTGAGCGAAGCGACGTCCAATAGGATCGGCGGAATCTTGCGGTGACCGTGGGTGCATGTAGCGACGCAACACATGTCGTGGCGTGGAAGCATCCTCTAAAATAATCAATTGATATTAGTCGCTTGGAGCCGTAAGCGAGTTGCCTTGGCAGCGACCGCCTGACATGCGGCCGAGTTAGCGCTTAATGTTGTAGCAGAAAATTGTCCAACATTATCGTTAGTCGCACAATATCATGACCAATGTTCTGAACTGGCCTCCTACAAAAAACCCTACCACAAAGTGACCAATTGTTTTTGTCATTAGCAACATTTGTCCCGTAGCCGAGTTCCTCGATCCGGACAAGCCTATTACAGGGCCACATGTGTTTGCTTCGTAACGATGTACGAGGGTTGTGCATGAGGCATTGTATGGAGCATGTGTCCGAGATACATATAGGTCATCCCTCACGCCCAATTCAAGATATTACTTTAAACATTCCCTTGCACTGGCACGCTTCAATCCCTTGAGCTGGTGCGATTCAATGACAAGTGTGTCATGTGATGGTCAAGCTCATCGCCTTGGGATTGACCACCTGTAGATGCGTTATGATCAGGTGGACATCGGGGTCACCATCAGTAAGGTCAGAAAGGAGGTTAAGCGGTGATAGATGGATGTCGTGTTGAAATACATGACATGGACTTGCACGGCGCGCGAGATGGAGTCTTTGAGACATGCTTTATTAGGTTATATGAGTTTGATATTATTATTAATTTCCCGTTGCAACGCACAGGCATATGTGCTAGTCCCATAAAAAAACGGGAAACATTTACAATCGGTGAGCCGGCCGAAACTTCGGCCGGCTGCCTCGCTCGCTACGTGCGTTGGGCTCGCGCACACAAGCCACGTCACGCTGGCCCATCCGCAGAACCATTTTTCCTTATTTCTAAGTCGCGACCTCATCCACCCATTCCCATTTTCGTCTTGCTTGCGCCAGTGATTTATCGACCGAGCTTGCCTCCTCCTATCTCTTCAGACCTCACCGGCGCCGCTCCTCCACTGTATGCAGCTCCTTCGCTCCTCTGACCTCCCTCCCCTGCACCACCTTCTCGACCAATTCCCTCCTTAGGCATGGCCACACAGCCGGAGATCCAAAGTCCGCCATGGCTAACGCACCGTGTGTTGGAACGACGCCCTGTTTTTTGCTTCATGTTAGAGATACGACACGCAATCGATACGATGAAGAACGAAATCAAGCAAAGGGACACAAGATTTTAACGTGGAAAACCCCTCCAACACGAAGGGGAAAAAACCACGGGCGCCAGCCAGCCAAACTTCACTATGATCGGGAGAAGTTACAAACGCCGGGGATTTACAACTGATCGACTTATCCCGTGCGGCGGCTTACAAGAGGTATATATAACACAGGTGTCCTAGGTCAACCCTGATCCGTACCGCGGGGGGGGGGGGGTCAGCCCAAGCCTACCGGCGACGGGCCTCGCTCCGCTCGCTCGTCAGAAGTTGGCCTTTCTCTTTATATTGGAATTTGGAGCATAACATAACAAACTCCACCTTGAGACAAATTCCATCTTGTAGCATGAATGAGAACCTTCTCCCTGAACAACAAAGAAAACACTTTTGGCGCCAAACAGCCACTAGGGCTAATGAGTTATACCAACTAAGTCTGAGCAGAGCTCAAACTTAGCAACAGGAACTGGCTTTGTCAACATATCAGCAGGATTATCATGAGTACTAATCTTGCATACCTTCAGTTTACCTTGCTCAACAATGTCTCGAACAAAATGATATTTGACATCAATGTGCTTTGTTCTCTCATGGAACATTTGATCCTTAGTGAGGTATATGGCACTCTGACTATCCCAAAACAGATTAATGCAAGAATTATCTCCACAAAGCTCAGCATACAAACCTTTCAGCCAAACTGATTCTTTACTTGCTTCTGCAATAGCCATGTATTCTGCTTCAGTGGTAGATTGAGCAACTACTGCCTGCAGTGTGGCCCTCCAACTCACGACACAACCACCAATAGTGAACACATAACCTGTAAGGGACCTCCTCTTGTCCAAGTCGCTGGAAGCAAAATCGGAATCCACATAGCCAGCTAGTCCCTCACCAGTCCTACCGAATTTCAAACAAGCATTGGAAGTGCCACGAAGGTACCTGAAAATCCACTGAACCGCCTTCCAATGTTCTTTACCAGGGTTAGCCATATATCTACTGACCAAACTCATTGCAAATGATAAATCAGGCCTAGAACACACCATGGCATACATTAAAGAACCGACAGCACTAGAATATGGAACTCTTGACATATACTCAAAATCTTCATCCGTACTAGGACATTGAGAAGATGACAATTTGAAATGAGGAGCAATAGGAATGCTTATTGACTTAGTATCATGCATGTTAAAACGATGAAGAACTTTCTGAATGTAACTTTGCTGACTAAGAAATAACAAACCAGAATTTCTGTCCCTGATAATCTCCATACCTAGAATTTTCTTAGCAGCACCAAGATCCTTCATGTCAAACTCACTACTTAATTGTGCCTTTAAAGTAGTGATCTCTCTCTTGCCCTTGGCAGCAATCAACATGTCATCAACATATAACAGCAAGTATATACGCGATCCATCAACAAATTTAATGCAAACACAACTATCATACGCAGACCTCTTAAATCCATGTGCAATCATAAATGAATCAAACCTTTTATACCACTGTCTCGGAGACTGTTTCAAACCATATAAGGACCTCTTTAACTTGCAAACAAGGTTCTCCTTACCAGGCACTATGAAACCCTCTGGTTGGTCCATGTAAATTTCCTCTTCTAGTTCTCCATGCAGAAAGGCTGTCTTGACATCTAACTGCTCAAGCTCAAGATCATTCATAGCAACAATACCGAAAAATGCACGAATGGAACTATGCTTGACAACTGGAGAGAACACATCATTATAATCAATACCTGGTATCTGACTAAAGCCCTTAGCCACTAACCTTGCCTTAAACCTTGCGGGCTCATTAGGAGACAAACCTTCGTTTCTTTTGAAGATCCATTTGCAACGTGTTGACACCAGATTTTGGCATGGTCAAAAACATAATTAAGAAGGCCTCAAATGGAAAAGTGCTCGAAGTGAGGAAGTTCCGTATCGTCGAAAGGAGAAACTTTGATATTTGGGCCATAGCCATCCGATCTCATCTCTAAGGCCGAAGTTGTGTTCGAAGTACTGAGATTTTGTATCCAGAACACTATTCGGCTGATTAAGCCCCCAATACGACCTCATATGAGAAAATGATCTACACGGATTGTCTTCCTCTCGTCGAATCGGTCGATTTTGATATAAAAATCGTCTCAATCCGAGATCGTATGCAAAAGTTACAGCCGTTATAAGATGCTGCTATAGCAGAGGGCGGTAGTACCGCTCCCATAAGCGGTAGTACCGCTCGAGCGGTACTACCGCGCTTCTACTACCGCCCTACTACCGCTTAAAAAACACTTCTGGACACCCGCGCGGAAGTGGCGCGGTACTAATACCCGGAAGTACCGCCCTACCGTGCCAAGAAGCGGTACTACCGCTTGCCGTTCACGCAGATTCGGACAGATTTTGAAGAGTCCGAGTTTGGCTAGTATTTTTGACCCTTTGGACGGAAATTTGGGTCCGTGTCTTGTATGGGAAGTCCAACCCCCTCTTAAATAGAAGAGGTGATGGCCGATTGAAACAACACACAATCGAACAAACACATCTACATCTTTTTACCCTACTTTTATCCCTCTCCCTTGTATCTTTCTTCTCGTTCTTCGTTCGTTCTTCTTGTTGCAGGACGGCGAACCTCAAGGCCCTAGGGGCGAGCGAATCGACCTAGGGCAGCCCATCGTCCATCCGTGACTCCTGACGGGTTCCATCCCGGAGAAGCGGTGCGTCGGGTTTCAAAAGCGCCCGCCGGATTGCTTGCGTACCGCGCTTCCGGACGGGCCTCCTTCGACGTGAGCTGCGGTGCATCACCCCCGGCGTCGAGGGTACGCATGACGCGTTCGTGTGTCAACACAACGAACGGTCTTCTTTTGTTTAAGCAAGCGCACAATATCCCATGTGCCATTTTTCTCAAGAGATTGCATCATAGCAGCAACCCACTTCTCACGGTCACCGAAAACAACGGCTTCAGTGTATGTGGATGACTCATGGATGTTCTCAATGTTGGAAATATGCCCTAGAGGAAATAATAAAGTGGTTATTATTATATTTCCTTGTTCATGATAATCGTTTATTATCCATGCTATAATTATACTGATTGGAAACTCAGTTGCATGTGTGGATACATAGACAACACTGTGTCCCTAGTATGCCTCTAGTAGACTAGCTCGTTGATCAAAGATGGTCAAGGTTTCCTAGCCATAGACATGAGATGTCATTTGATAACGGGATCACATCATTAGGAGAATGATGTGATGGACAAGACCCAAACTGTGAACATAGCATATGATCGTGTCAGTTTATTGCTATAGTTTTCTGCATGTCAAGTATTTGTTCCTATGACCATGAGATCATGCAACTCACTGACACCAGAGGAATACCTTGTGTGTATCAAACGTCACAACGTAACTGGGTGACTATAAAGATGCTCTACAGGTATCTCCGAAGGTGTCTGTTGAGCTGGCATGGATCAAGACTGGGATTTGTTACTCCGTGTGATGGAGAGGTATCTCAGGGACCACTCGGTAATACAACATCACAATAAGCCTTGCAAGCAAAGTGACTAAAGAGTTAGCCACGGGATCTTGTATTACGGAACGAGTAAAGAGACTTGCCGGTAACAAGATTGAACTACGTATAGAGATACCGACGATCGAATCTCGGGCAAGTAACATACCGAAGAACAAAGGGAACGACATATGGGATTAACTAAATCCTTGACATAGAGGTTCAACCGATAAAGATCTTCGTAGAATATGTAGGAACCAATATGGGCATCCAGGTCCCGCTATTGGTTATTGACCGTAGAGGTGTCTCGGTCATGTCTACATAGTTCTCGAACCCACAGGGTCTGCACACTTAACGTTCGGTGACGTTTCGGTAGCATTGAGTTATGAATGGTGGTGACCGAAGGTTGTTCGGAGTCCCGGATGAGACCTCGGACGTCATGAGGAGCTCCGGAATGGTCCAGAGGTAAAGATTGATATATAGGAAGTCCCGTTTTGGTTCCCGAAAAAGTTTCGGGTACTTCCGGTAGTGTACCGGGGGTGCCGGGAGGGTTCCGGGGGACCATCGGGAGGGGCCACCCACGCCGGGAGGACACATGGGCCTTAGGGGTGGCGCACCAGCTCTTAGTGGGCTGGGCAAACCAGCCCCAAAGGGCCCATGCAGCTGGGGTGTGGAAAAAGGAAAAACCTCAAGTGGGGGGAAGGAGATCCAAGTAGGATTGGAGGTGGACTCCTCCACCTCCTGTTCGGCCGACTCCTAGGGGAAACCCTAGAGGCGCCGGCCCCTACCCTCCCTCCTATATATATTGGAGGGGAGAGAGGACAGCTGCACCCAACCCTAAGCCACGGTGCAGCCCTCTCTCCCCACTAGATCGTCTCCCCTAAGTTTCGGCGGTGCTTAGGCGAAGCCCTGCCGGGATAGTTCCACTACCACCGTCGCCGCGCCGTCGCGCTGCCGGAGAACTCATCTACCTCTCCGCTCCCTCTTGCAGGATCAAGAAGGCGGAGATCGTCATCGAGCTGTACGTGTGCTGAACGCAGAGGTGCCGTCCGTTCGGCGCAAGATCGTGATTGGATCGCGGGACGGCTAGCGATTTGGATCGCGAAGACGTTCGACTACATCAACCGCGTTTCTTAACGCTTCCCGCTTAGCGATCTACAAGGGTACGTAGATCCACTCTCCCTCTCGTAGATGCTCATCACCATGGATAGATCTTGCGTGTGTGTAGGAAAAAAAATTGTTTCCCATGCAACGTTCCCCAATAGTGGTATCAGAGCCAGGTCTATGCGTAGATGAGATCACAAGTAGAACACAAAGGAGTTTGTGGGCGTTGATACTCAGATTGCTTCCTTCCTTGGTCTTTTCTTGATTCAGCGGTATTGTGGGATGAAGCGGCCCGGACCAACCTTACTCGTAAGCTTACGAGAGACCGGTTCCATCAACTGACATGTGACTTTGTTGCATAAAGATGGCTGGCGGGTGTTTGTCTCTCCCACTTTAGTTGGATCGGATTCGACAAAGGCGGTCCTTGAGAAGGTTGAATAGAAATTTGTGTATCACCGTTGTGGTTTTGCGTAGGTAAGAATCGTTCTTGCTAGATACCCATAGCAGCCACGCAAAACATGCAACAACAATTAGAGGACGTCTAACTTGTTTTTGCAGGGTATGTTGTGATATGATATGGCCAATGACATGATGAGATATATGTGATGTATGAGATAATCATGTTATGTATAGATAATCACGACTTGCATGTCGATGAGTACGGCAACCGACAGGAGCCATAGGGTTGTCTTTAATTTATTTTTGCCATTTTGCATTACTTTATCGCTATGAGTTAGCAATAGTTGTAGAAGCAATAGTTGGCGCGACAACCTCATGGCGACACGTTGATGGAGATCAAGATGATGGAGATCATGGTGTCATGTCGGTGACGATGGAGATCATGCCGGTGCTTTGGAGATAGAGATCAAAAGCACAAGTTCATGGCCATATCATGTCACTTATGATTTGCAGGTGATGTTAATCCTTTTATGCATCTTATTATGCTTAGGACGACGGTAGCATTATAAGGTGATCCCTCACTAAAATTTCAAGATAAAATTGTGTTCTCCCCGAGTGTGCACCGTTGCGAAAGTTCGTCGTTTCGAGACACCACATGATGATCGGGTGTGATAGACTCTACGTTCACATACAACGGGTGCAAGCCAGTGTTGCACGTGCGGAACACTCGGGTTAAACTTGACAAGCCTAGTATGTACAGACAAGGCCTCGGAACACAAGAGACCGAAAGGTCGAACATGAGTCATATAGTAGATATGATCAACATGAAGATGTTCACCATTGAAACCACCTCATCTCACGTGATGATCGGACTTGGGTTGATGAATTTGGATCATGTGACACTCGAATGACCAGAGGGATGCCAATTTGAGTGGGGTTTTTTAAGTAATATGATTAACTAAACTCATTATCTTGAACAATAGTCTAAGTTGTCTTTGCAAAATTTATGTTGTAGATCAATGGCTCACGCAGTAGCACCCCTGAATTTTAATGCGTTCCTAGAGAAAGCCAAGTTGAAAGATGATGGAAGTAACTTTGTAGACTGGACCTGTAATCTAAGGATTATCCTTATGGCTTCCCAAAAGGCTTATGTCCTTGATGCACCGCTTGGTGAACCACCCGCTCCAGTAGAGTCTGCAGACGTTGCGAACGCCTGACAGGCACGTTCTGATGATTACTCAATAGTTCAATGTGCAATGTTGTATGGCTTAGAACCGGGACTTCAAAGACGTTTTGAACGTCATGGAGAAGATGAGATGTTCCAGGAGTTGAAGTTTATCTTTGAGAAGAATGCCCGGATTGAGAGGTATGAGACCTCCGATAAGTTCTATGCTTGCAAGATGGAGGAGAACGGGTCTGTTAGTGAACATGTGCTCAGAATGTCTGGGTATTCCAACCGTCTGGCGGAGTTGGGAATTGTTCTTCCGCCAGAGGCGATCACTGACAGAGTTCTTCAATCACTGCCACCTAGCTACAAAGGCTTCGTGTTGAACTATAACATGCAAGGGATGAACAAGTCAGTCGCCGAGCTGTTTGCGATGTTGAAAGTCACTGAATCTGAGATTCGGAAGGAGCATCAAGTGTTGATGGTCAATAAAACCACTAGTTTCAAGTAGAATGGCAAGGGCAAAAAGGGTAACTCCAAGAAGAGTGGCAAAGCAGTTGCCCCTCCCGTGAAGAAGCCCAAGGCTGGACCCAAGCCAGTAACTGAGTGTTTTCATTGCAAGGGAACTGGTCACTGGAAGCGGAACTGCCCCAAGTATCTGGCTGACAAGAAGGCGGCCAACATTAAACAAGGTATATATGATATACATGTTATTGATGTGTACCTTACCAACTCTCGTTGTAGTGCCAGGGTATTTGATACCGGTTCGGTTGCTCACATTTGCAACTCAAAGCAGGAACTACGGAATAGACGGAGGCTGGCAAAGGACGAAGTGACGATGCGCGTGGGAAATGGTTCCAAGGTTGTTGTGATCGCCGTCGGCACGCTCGCTCTTCGATTACCATCGGGATTAGTGATGAACCTGAATAATTGTTATTTAGTGCCTACGTTGAGCATGAACATTATATCTGGATCTCGTTTATTGTGAGACGGTTACTCATTTAAATCAGAGAATAATGGTTGTTCTATTTATATAAGTAATATCTTTTATGGTCATGCACCCAATGTGAGGGGTTTATTCTTATTGAATCTCGATAGTGATGATACACATGTTCATAACATTGATGCCAAAAGATGTAGAGTTGATAATGATAGCACCACTTTCTTGTGGCACTGCCGCTTAGGTCATATTGGTGTAAAACGCATGAAGAAACTCCATGCTGATGGACTTTTGGAGTCACTTGATTTTGAATCACTTGACACATGTGAACCATGCCTCATGGGCAAGATGACTAAAACCCCATTCTCTGGAACAATGGAACAGGCAAGTGACTTGTTGGAAATCATACATACTGATGTGTGCGGTCCGATGAGCATTGAGGCGCGCGGTGGATATCGTTATTTTCTCACCTTCACCGATGACTTAAGTAGATATGGGTATATTTACTTAATGAAACACAAGTCTGAAACGTTTGAAAAGTTCAAGCAATTTCAGAGTGAAGTTGAGAATCATCGTAACAAGAAGATTAAATTCCTACAATCTGATCGAGGAGGAGAATATCTGATTTATGAGTCTGGCAGTCACTTAAGACAATGTGGAATTGTTTCACAATTGAAACCGCCTAGAACACCACAGCGTAATGGTGTGTCCGAACATCGTAATCGAACCTTATTGGATATGGTGCGGTCTATGATGTCTCTTGCCGATTTGCCACTATCGTTTTGGGGTTATGCGTTAGAAACAGCTGCATTCACTTTAAATAGGGCACCATCAAAATCCGTTGAGACGACACCATATGAACTGTGGTTTGGCAAGAAGCCAAAGTTGTCGTTTCTTAAAGTTTGGGGATGTGATGCTTATGTCAAAAAGCTTCAGCCTAAAAAGCTGGAACCCAAAGCGAAGAAATGCGTCTTCATAGGATACCCAAAAGAGACAGTTGGGTATACCTTCTATCTCAGATCCAAAGGCAAAGTGTTTGTCGCTAAAAACGGAACATTTCTTGAGAAAGAGTTTCTCTCGAAAGAATTGAGTGGGAGGAAGATAGAACTTGATGAGGTTGTTGAACCTTTGTTTCAACCAGAGAGTAGCGCAGCGCAGAAAGTTGTTTCTGTGGAGCCTACGACAGTTGAAAAGGAAGTTAATGAAGATGATCATGAAGCTTCGGATCAAGTTGCTATCGAACCTCATAGGTCAACAAGGATGCGTACTGCTCCTGAGTGGTACGGCAACCCTGTCTTAGAGGTCATGTTGTTGGACAACGATGAACCTATGAGCTATGGAGAAGCGATGATGGGCCCGGATTTCGAGAAATGATTAGAGGCCATGAAATCCGTGATGGGATCCATGTATGAAAACAAAGTATGGGCTTTGGAAGTATTACCTGAAGGGCGAAAGGCCATTCAGAACAAATGGATCTTTAAGAAGAAGACAGACGCGGACGGTAATATCACCGTCTATAAAGCTCGACTTGTGGCAAAGGGTTTTTCACAAGTTCAAGGAGTTGAATACGATGAGACATTCTCACCCGTAGCGATGCATAAGTCTGTCAGAATCATGTTAGCAATAGCTGCCTTTTTCGATTATGAAATTTGGCAGATGGATGTCAAAACAGCGTTCCTTAACGGTTTCCTTAAGGAAGAGTTGTATATGATGCAACCAGAAGGTTTTGTCGATCCAGAGAATGCTGATGAAGTTTGCAAACTCCAGCGATCCATTTATGGACTGGTGCAAGCATCTCGGAGTTGGAATCTTCGCTTTGATGAGGTGATCAAAGTGTTCGGGTTTATACAAGTTTACGGAGAAGCTTGTATTTACAAGAAAGTGAGTGGGAGCTCTATAGCGTTTCTAATATTATATGTGGATGACATATTGCTGATTGGAAACAATATAGAAATGTTGGAAAGTGTGAAGGAATATTTGAACAAGAGTTTTTCAATGAAGGACCTAGGAGAAGCTGCTTTCATATTAGGCATCAAGATCTATAGAGATAGATCGAGACGCTTAATAGGACTTTCACAGAGCACATACCTTGACAAAGTTTTGAAGAAGTTCAAAATGGATTAGTCCAAGAAGGGGTTCTTGCCTGTATTACAAGGTATGAAGTTGAGTAAGACTCAATGCCCAGTGACTGCAGAAGATAGAGAAAAGATGAGTGTCGTCCCCTATGCTTCAGCCATAGGCTCTATCATGTATGCAATGCTGTGCATAAGACCCGATGTCAGCCTTGCCATAAGTATGGCCAAAAGGTTTCAAAGTGATCCAGGAATGGAACACTGGACGGCGGTCAAGAATATCCTAAAGTACCTGAAAAGGACTAAGGACATGTTTCTCGTTTATGGAGGTGATCAAGAGCTTGTCGTAAAGGGTTACGTCGATGCAAGCTTTGACACTGATCCGGATGACTCTAAGTCTCAAACCGGATACGTATTTATTCTCAATGGGGGTGCGGTAAGCTAGTGCAGTTCCAAGCAGAGCGTGGTAGCTGATTCTACATGCGAAGCGGAGTACATCGCTGCCTCGGAGGCGGCGAAGGAAGGTGTCTGGATGAAAGAGTTCATGACAGATCTTGGAGTAGTGCCCAGTGCACTAAACCCAATGACTCTATTCTGTGACAACACTGGTGCCATTGCTCTGGCCAAGGAACCAAGGTTTCACAACAGGACCAGACACATAAAGCGATGCTTCAATTCCATCCGCGATTACATCAAGGAGGAGGACATAAATATTTGCAAAGTACACATGGATCTGAATGTCGCAGACCCAATGACTAAACCTCTTCCAAGGGCTAAACATGATCAACACCAGAACTGTATGGGTGTTAGATTCATTACAATGTAAATCACATAGTGATGTGAGCTAGATTATTGACTCTAGTGCAAGTGCGAGACTGTTGGAAATATGCCCTAGAGGCAATAATAAAGTGGTTATTATTATATTTCCTTGTTCATGATAATCGTTTATTACCCATGCTATAATTGTACTAATTGGAAACTCAATTGCATGTGTGGATACATAGACAACACTGTGTCCCAAGTATGCCTCTAGTAGACTAGCTTGTTGATCAAAGATGGTCAAGGTTTCCTAGCCATAGACATGAGATGTCATTTGATAACGGGATCACATCATTAGGAGAATGATGTGATGGACAAGACCCAAACTGTGAACGTAGCATATGATCGTGTCAGTTTATTGCTATAGTTTTCTGCATGTCAAGTATCTATTCCTATGACCATGAGATCATGCAACTCACTGACACCGGAGGAATACCTTGTGTGTATCAAACGTCACAACGTAACTGGGTGACTATAAAGATGCTCTATATGTATCTCCGAAGGTGTCTGTTGAGCTGGAATGGATCGAGACTGGGATTTGTTACTCCGTGTGATGAAGAGGTATCTCGGGGCCCATTCGGTAATACAACATCACAATAAGCCTTGCAAGCAAAGTGACTAAAGATTTAGCCACGGGATCTTGTATTACGGAACGAGTAAAGAGACTTGCCGGTAACGAGATTGAACTAGGTATAGAGATACCGACGATTGAATCTCGGGCAAGTAACATACCGAAGACCAAAGGGAGCAGCATACGGGATTAACTGAATCCTTGACATAGAGGTTCAACCGATAAAGATCTTCGTAGAATATGTAGGAACCAATATGGGCATCCAGGTCCCGCTATTGGTTATTGACCGTAGAGGTGTCTCGGTCATGTCTACATAGTTCTCGAACCCGCAGGGTCTGCACACTTAACGTTCGGTGACGTTTCGGTAGTATTGAGTTATGAATGTTGGTGACCAAAGGTTGTTCGGAGTCCCGGTTGAGATCCCGGACGTTACGAGGAGCTCTGGAATGGTCCGGAGGTAAAGATTTATATATAGGAAGTCCCGTTTTGGTCGCCGGAAAAATTTCAGGTACTTCCGGTAGTGTACCGGGGGTGCCGGGAGGGTTCCGGGGGACCATCGGGAGGTGCCACCCATGCCGGGAGGCCACATGGGCCTTAGGGGTGGCGCACCAGCCCTTAGTGGGCTGGGCAAACCAGCCCCAAAGGGCCCATGCGCTGATGCGTGGAAAAAGGAAAAACCCTAAGTGGGGGGAAGGAGATCCAAGTAGGATTGGAATCCTACTTGGAGTAGGATTGGAGGTGGACTCCTCCACCTCCTGTTCGGCCGACTCCTAGGGGAAACCCTAGGGGCGCTGGCCCCTCCCCTCCTTCCTATATATCTTGGAGGGGAGAGAGGGCAGCCGCACCCAACCCTAAGCCACGGTGCAGCCCTCTCTCCCCACTAGATCGTCTCCCCTAAGTTTCGGCGGTGCTTAGGCGAAGCCCTGCCGGAATAGTTCCACTACCATTGTTGCGCTGCCGGAGAACTCATCTACCTCTCCGCTCCCTCTTGCTGGATCAAGAAGGCGGAGATGGTCATCGAGCTGTACGTGTGTTGAACGCTGAGGTGCCGTCCGTTCGGCGCTTGATCGTGATTGGATCGCGGGATGGCTAGCGATTTGGATCGCGAAGACGTTCGACTACATCAACCACGTTTCTTAACGCTTCCCGCTTAGCGATCTACAAGGGTACGTAGATCCACTCTCCCTCTCATAGATGCTCATCACCTTGGATAGATCTTGTGTGTGCGTAGAAAAAAATTGTTTCCCATGCAACGTTCCCCAACACTCAACCTGTTCTGCACAACTAAAAGCATAATGAACAATGTCACACTCCTCAATTAGGCGTTTAGGTTTGTTAATGACTCTCTTTCTCCTTCCATCTACAAGAGACTGAATTTGTGGCTGCAAAACAGGGGGTGAGCGTTGCACAACATCATCATCATGAATCTCTGTATCTGGAGCATCATCAACATTATCATGAACCTGTGCATCTGGAGTAGTAACATTATTATCAACAATTTTGTTTTCCTCCTCATCAAAATGCTCCACCTGCATAGTAACTCGTTGTGGCTCCACATCAAAACTATCTGTGGACGGATCATCATGATACATAACAGATTCATTAAAAACAACGCTCCTGCTCACAAAAGCCTTATTAGTTTTAGGATTCCATAACCGATATCCCTTAACTCCTGAACCATATCCAACAAACACACATTTAATAGCTCTGGGCTCAAGCTTTCCGTTATCAACGTGTGCATATGCATTGCAACCAAAAACTCTCAATTGTGAATAATCAACTGGTGTACCAGACCATACCTCAATGGGAGTTTTATTATTAGTGGAATGGATGGAGACCTGTTGATGAGGTAGCAAGCGGTGGAGGCTGCTTCAGCCCAAAAACGTTGGCCCATGCAAGCATTGGACAACATGCAGCGAGCCCTAGAGATGATGGTTCTGTTCATACGCTCAGCCACACCATTCTGTTGACGAGTGTATGGGATGGTGTGGTGCCTGACGATGCCCAAGTTTCTGCAATACCTGTTAAAAGCTTTTGAACAGAATTCCATACCATTGTCAGCACGAAGTATTTTTTACCTTCCTCTTAGTTTTCCTTTCTACCATAACTTTCCGATCCTTAAAGGCATCAAACAAATCATATTTATTTTTCAGAAAATAAGGCCACACTTTTCTTGAGTAGTCATCAATAATTGTAAGCATATAACGAGCACCAGCAAGCGAGGGTTTTCGGGAAGGTCCCCACAAATCAGCATGTACATAATCTAATATACCTTCTGTGGTATGAACAGCAACATTGAACTTTACCCTCTTGTGCTTACCAAAGATGCAGTGCTCACAGAACTCCAAATCACTTACGTTGCAGCCATCCAATAGTTCCCTCTTGGCCAATTCTGCCATGCCAAGTTTACTCATATGCCCAAGGCGCATATGCCAAATATTAGTTTTACTGGGTTTATCGAAAGTAACAGCAGCAGCAGCAGTACCAGTAATAGTGCTTCCTCTAAGAACATATAACTTGGCAGAATTCATATCACCTATCATATGAATGAGGGAACCTTTAGTTACCTTCAAAACTCCACCTAAACCGGAGTGTTTGTACCCTTTGACGTCAAGAGTACTCAGCGAGATGAGGTTTCTGGCCATGCCTGGAATGTGCCTCACATCTGTCAACGTGCGTATCATGCCATCATGAGTCCTGATCTGAACAGAACCGATGCCCACAATCTCACGTGGGTTGTCATCTCCCATATGCACAACATCTCCACTCTGCACAAACTCATAAGTACTGAACCAATCTCTGTTACAGCATATATGAAACGAACATGCAGAATCAAGTATCCATTCATCATGACATGAAACACAGCTAGCAAAAACAACTAGAGCATCATCTGAATCAGATTTATTACCAGATGTAACATTGACCTTACCATCACCTTCAGATTTGTTTTTAGGTTTCCACGTACCGTTCCTTTTCTCCTTATTTTCCAGGCAGCGAGCATAAAAGTAGAAGACCTAAATCTTCATCATCATATTGTACCTCCATAGACTGTAAGTCAGAAACAATCTCCTTGAAGATTGATAAGTGATTTAGCACCGAACCACCTTCTTGCAACTTATGCGTGAACAACTTCATCTTCATGTGCATCTTACTAGTCAGATCCTTGGACATGTAGATCGATTCCAGCTTGAGCCAGAGGCCTGCTGCAGTTTTCTCTGCCAACACTTCTTGCAAAATATTGTTAGATAGATGAAGATGAATAAGAGCCATAGCCTTACAATCTCTACGTTTCTCATCAGCGGTCCAAGTCTTCTGTTCTTTACCGCCGAATCCATCGAGCGCCTCATCCAGATCGGGATGCGCCAGCACTGCACGCATCTTCACTTGCCACAACGAAAATCTGGTGTCGTAGTCCAGCAATGGAAGATCGTACTTCATCGATGCCATGTCGTCGAAGAACCCTAAACAGAAACAAGGCTTTGATGCCACTTGTTAGAGATACGACACGCAATCGATACGATGAAGAACGAAATCAAGCAAAGGGACACAAGATTTTAACGTGGAAAACCCCTCCAACATGAAGGGGAAAAAACCACGGGCGCCAGCCAGCCAAACTTCACTATGATCGGGAGAGGTTACAAACGCCGGGGATTTACAACTGATCGACTTATCCCGTGCGGCGGCTTACAAGAGGTATATATAACACAGGTGTACTAGGTCAACCCTGATCCGTACCGCGGGGGGGGGGGGATTTGGAGCATAACATAACACTTCAACTGGCACAGCGGGGAGCTACAACCAGCACCATGGGGAGAAGGAACAGATGCTCCAGAGCTGCAATGGCACGCCGTCGTTTGCTGGAACCGGCTCTATGGGGAGCTGCAACCAGCTTGCGGGAAAGCTACAAGCAGTACTGTGCGGTGCTACAACCAAACAGAGGTGGCGGGGAGAGAGGTTTTTTGCTGGAACCATGTGTAGATTTGCTACAATGAGCAATTATGTTTGCTGGAACCGGCGATGGACCAGCACGACGGCGGAGCTACATCGTCAGGTTTTTGGTGGAACCAGCAATGTGGATGGCTACATCCGGCAACTTTTTTGTTGCAATCGTCTAGTCTAGGAATTTTTGCTACATTCTTCATGACTTAGTTGTGACGTGCGACAGCGGCGACGACGTTTTTCTGTTGCAACCGTCATCGACTTTTGCTACATCCGTTCATGGCGGTGCTTCCACATGCATGGACGGCGATGTCATTTTTGCTGCAACGGTCTTCGTTTTTTGCTACGTCCCGCGAAGATTTTGCTACATCCGTGCACGGCTACCACAATGGCGAGCAGGACGAGATGCTGGCAGAGGGGGGAGGGGCAAGCAGGCCGGCGGCTGGAGGAGATGCATCCGGGGGGAACCGATGTCCAAGGAGGGAAGCGGAGGGCACGCAAGTCGGGGGCACAGTCGGATCGAGCTTTTCTCATGCTTGCGTTGACCTACAAAAAGAAGATGGCGTCTTTTAAGGGCATATCGGACGGGCGCTGGCTGCTGAATCGCACGGCTACCTAGTGACCGACCCAAATTTTGGACCGGCGCGCCGGCGCCTAGTGGTTGCTCTAAAAAATGTAAATGCGGTACACCATCATCCTTTGCCGCTAGGGTTACCATCCTCCCGGCGACTACCAAGACGTCGAGATCTCGTCTCCCATGTCGTCCACCCCCTTGTATCTTGGTTCGGACTGATCAAGGGATGATCATGGATTGTTGCCTGGTATTGGGTAGGTAATTTGGGGGCGAGTGTTTTAGGGATCGTGAGGCCAGGGTATGTTTTCTTCGAGTAGGTTTGACTATGGATGGAAAAGCTTCGAGTCCAGGTACTGTATCCAGTGAGGTTGAAGCCATGATGAGAAAGCTATGTTGAAGGAAGAGGATGTCGACGATGTGATGTTCGAGCAGCCGAAATCCATCAGGTGGACGGTCGTAGCAAGGGTGCACATGGTAAAGCCTTATAACCAGTTCTGGTTTTCAAGAATATCCGAGTGGCTTAGTATCTCACTAAGGAAGTGGAAATCCACCTCTTGAGAACAACATGTACACAATGCCATTTACCTGTCTTGGGGATTGGGAGAGTGTGATGGAGGAAGGTCCATGGAGTTAGTGGGGCAAAGCCATGGTTATGGCTTCCTACAGGGGTTCATAAAACCATTGGAGATCAAGCTGGATATGATAGAAATTTGGTTTCTGATCCATGATTTACCATATAGCTTTGTATCGATGCTCAAGTCTTTGGTAGGGAAACTAGGGGAGTTTGTGTATGTAGAACCAAAGTCTCATGATTTTGAAGGAAAAAATTGTAGGGCCTGTGTTAAGATACATGTCCATAAAACCACTGAAGAATGGAGTGTCAATGGTGAAGGTTAGCAAGCACTAGAACTTTCACGTCAAGTATGAACGCATGTTGAATTGGTGTGTTGTATGCAGTCACCTAGGCCATGCGTACAAGGAATATGGTGATGGCTTATACGTCTTAAAGGTATCTATAATTTTGCTTGTTTCATACTATAGTTATATCATTTTGGCCCAATTTTTATTTTTTTTGGACTAACCTGTTAATCCATCATTATCTGTCAGTTGTTATTTTCTGTTGTTTTTGGGCGATTCAGAAAATTAATTTTACGAGGACCAAAAAATCGGGAAAAGTATGACGTGAAATTTCAAGTACAAAAGGTACCAGGAAGAAAGACACAAGGCGATGCTCGTGGGCCCCATGCACCCACATCTCACGGCCAGGAGCTTGAGCCAGGGCTGCATGGGCCACATAGGCACCCCTCCAACGCCACCAAACGCTCTTGGCTTTATGTTCTCCTGAAACCCTTCGTCATATTTATTGATGATTTTTTTCGCTGTCGCACCTCTTCGTTCCACTACAATCCTATCTGGCCTTTTCTGGTACTTTGTCGGAGTGGAAATTTATCACGGTGGCCATCTACATCAACCTTTTCAATTGATTAATGAAGCAAGGCATCACTAAGTGGATCGTTGACGGTAGTACAATCAGATACATAAGGATAATTGGATACCTAGGTCGGAAATGATGATGCCTATTGTTTTTAGAGTTGTAGATCCGCCCAAGTTTGTGTCTGGGTTCATAGATAGTTCAATTGCTTGATGGAATCAGGAGTTAATTGAGGAGATTTTTCTACCCATTGATGTAACAACAATCCTACAAATGCATTTTGTCTTGCAGAATGTGGATGATTACTGGTCATGGAACTTTGAAGAAAAAAAGAGTGTATTCAATATCTGATCAACATACATGATGATAGTTGGCACGAAAAGGTGAAGGAATCCTCTAGCAGTTCGACAAAGGAGAAGTCATGGGCGAGGCTTTGGAAAATTTATGTCACAACAATATTGTCATCATTTCTAGGGGGGGGGGTGGGAGCTACCACAATAATCTTATGTCGATTGAAGATGTCTGTATGCTTAGGAAGATGGCTACAGAATGTACATGTGTTCTGCGTGTGATGAAAGATTCATGGAGGATAGCCTTCTTGAGTGCACGATGGATTGTGTGGGTGTTGGTGGACCGAGATCTCATGGAGCGCATGATCATGACTACCAAACCAGAATCTAACATTCTGTTGTTTTCCATGATCGATCGATTGTCACATGAAGCTTTTACGCGAATGATAGTCACGCTTTGGTCCATCTGGTCAACAAGGAGAAAGCTTATTCATGAGGAAATTAACTAGATTCCATTGTCCACTCACCTCTTTGTTACAAGATTTATAGCTAACTTAGATCAGGTACATGTTGTAAGAACACCTCAGGCCCCAATGGCTGCTCCACGAGCAATGCAACACGAGAAGTGGATCCCTCCTCTAGACAGAAGAGTGAAATTTAACGTCGACGTTGGAGTCTCTCATGATGGAACCTTGGGTATAGCGGTGCGTTTTGTCATGATCAACATGATGTCCATCTAGGGTTATCGGTATTTGTTATTCATGGGTTGTCTAATCTTGCATCGCTTGAATCCATAGCATGTCATGGAGCTCTCTCCCTCGCTGATGATTTGGGCCTCCGTAACACGTTCATTGTTTTGGATTACAAGATAGTCATCAACCATATCCATGAAGGTTCAAGAGGCATCCTGCTAACCCCTTCATCGCTTCTAAATGGGAGGGGCTTGGCTCTGAAGGTTTCGGGTTGTTCAAGTACAGGGCGCCTAGTGCTGGTAGTGCTAAGGAGGGGTTGGTAGTGCCTCCTCCGGGTGGTGGCCCTGTGGCTGTGGAGGCTGGTTCTGGCCAGGTGGCGGCCAGGGCTCGAGACTTTGGGTCCCCTTTCTCTAAAGTGTGCTCCAATGACTCTGCTTGGCCTGCGTCTCCCTCGCTTTCCGGGATCATGGATGTGCCCCCCTAGCCCCAGCCGAGCCGAGCCCTATTTGTGCTAAGAAGAAATCTCAATGATGAAATTCTCGGCGAGGAGTCGCGCTTCTTCTGGTGCCAAGCAGTCCGTGGCTGGCCTGTGCAAGCGGCTCGATGTGGAACGTGGGTGCAGCTGCTTCTGGTGGTTCGGCTTCTGTTGCTTCACCGCCAGCGGTGTGCTCTCCTCCGGCTTCAGTCCGCTCCCCGGTGCCCACTGCTCGTAAGAGCCGGCGCAATAGGGACAGCGGGAAGCGCATCTCGGAGCGGGTGGCATGCTGAGCTGCTACGAAGGACCTCTGCCCCCAGGTACCTCTTCCATCCCTTCCCATGTTTGTCTTGTTCTTCCCTCTATTCTTGATACCCATTTGGTTAGCATTCTTTCTAGTGTCGGGGTAGGCTTCGATCCTAGTATGGGTTCCCCCTTCTCTCTTCTGTCTTTGGTACGAGCAAATGAAATGGCACAAGCGGCTATCGCCAGGGCTAAGGAGGCGGAAGCAGGGAAGCTGTCGTTGTCCTATGAGGGTTTGGGCAAGGTGGTGGGGGTAGGTTGTGGCCACCCGCCTACTGCCTCGAAGTCTCGGGTGCAGTCCAAATGTGTGAAACCCTGTGTACCCTTGAGTAGATGTTTTTATTTTGTTGTTTTCTGAACCTTTCTGATATGTAATAGCGCTATTATGTTGTTTATTTGATTATGCAGGAGTACGAACAATAATTTGTGCAATCATTTTTTGAATCAGGTGCTTATTGGCAGAAATCGTCTTTGTTACTATCGATATGTGTTATTTTCAGTCTTCCCGCATAATTCAGATTACTGACCTGTTTGTTGGGTATTACACACATCTTGTTACGCCGAATCGTTTGTGTTATTTTGGCTCATCGCGCACAGTCCATCCGAGCCAATTGTATGCCATATGTTGAATACATATTGATCCGTGTAACCATTTGTGTTATTTTGGCTCATCGAAAACAATTCACCGGAGTGACATGTATGCAGTCTATCTCTTGATCTGGGTAACCGTTTGTGTTAATTTTTCTCATCGCAAACAGTTCATCAGAGTGACCTGTATGCCGTATATCGTACACATAATGATCTGGGTAACCGTTTGTATTATTTTGGCTCATCGCAAACAATTTATCCGAGTGACCTGTATGTAGTCTATCTCACACATCTTGATCTGGATAATCGTTTTTGTTAATTTTTCTCATCGCAAACAGTTCATTCGAGTGACCTCCATGCGGTATATCGCACACATAATGATCTGAGTAATCGTCTGTGTTATTTTGGATCATCGCAAACAGTTTGTTGGAGTTAACTGTATGTCGTACATCGCACACATATGTATTTGGTTCGCCGTTTGTGTTATTTTGCCTCATCGCAAACATTTCATAAATGCCGACTATAGGTCACGTATCGCACACGCACCTTTTATCTGAATCATGTTTGATGGGCCACCCATCGCACACAGTTCGCGTTATTGGCGACGGAGCTAGAACTATACCATTTGTGATTCATGCATCGCACACAGTTTGGTCGAAGGGTCTCTAATTGATGTGTCGTCTTAGCACCTTCCTGTAGTAGTGAGTTAGCTTATTTCAACTTTTTTCACAATGTTATAAATGTTTCACATACATGTTGCCCACTACACTAGCCGTCACCATGCCAGCATTGGACCCCTCAAACCTCGAAGGTTGCCGGCAAAGCCAAATTCTGACTCCAAGCCACTGATAGCTGCATAACCTTCACGTTAACCTAATTCCAAACCCAAAGGTTAGGGTAAATAGATGATCTCTCTTCTCCTGGTTCCCCCTTGCTATGGTGCGTATGGCCCACTTGATCCTAGCTTCCTACGTTGCTCGATTTGCATGATCTGCTGCCTCTCATAGTGCCAGGAGGTCCTGCAACGACCTCCCTTTCCTGTCGGTATCCATGGTGGTGCCTCTATGAGAGCGTGTTGGTGGCAGGCAGGGTTTGGGATCCTTCTTGATCTTGTTAAGGTAGCCCCAAAAATGACTTTGATGCCCACCTTCGTGGGAGCTTCTGGGAGATAGACACAGTCTTTCGGGGACGGGTCTGTGCAAGAGCAGAGCACCGATAGAGCTTGCTAGAGCGGGGAGAAGTGCAGGGAAAAAGGTGGAGGAGCAGCACTATGCCTCACTTATAGTGAGACCTAGCATGCTCTCGCATAAGGTGCCTCCCTAAATGGGTCGGTCCAGTCGTGCGGGAGGCCACGACCTCGTTTCTTTGCTTTTCACGCTTTTTGTTTTGTTTTTCTTTCTATTTTCTTAACTTTTGTTTATACTTCCAAATATTATAAGTAGATATATGAAAACAAATCCATAAAAACATTTGAAAAAAATATTAATCAATCATTTGAAAAATGTTAAATGTGTATAAAGCAAATATTTCTAATGTGTACGGAAAATGTATACAATAGATATACAATATGTGTGAAAACAAATGATAATGTATTTTAAAAATGTTAATAAAGCATTTGTAAGAGCATTCCAAAAAGGTAATTAAAATGTTAATCACGCATTTTAAAAATGTTAAATGCGTATAGAAAAATATTGATCATGTATTAAAAAAAGCTTAACATGTATTTAAAAAAATGTTAAATATGTGTAAAAAAGTTAATCTTGTATTGTATTAATAAATATTAAACTTGTATTTGAATTCTATTAATCAAGCAGTTTCAAAGTGTAAATGTATATAGAAAAAATGTTGACCATGAATTCAGAAATAATTAATCTTGTATTTGAAAATGTTAAATGTGTACAAAGAAAATGTTGACCATGCTTTTAAAATCCGAGAAAGAAACAAAATTAAACCGATGAAAACCAATTTGAATCAAAATAAAAAAATAAAACCTAAAAATAAAGAAAGGCAAAAAACCGAGAAAGAAACAAAGAAAGACGGAGAGAAAAATAAAAATACCAGTGAAAACCATGAAAAGAAACAAAAGGACGGTGAAAAATAAAAAAAACATAACACTAAGAAAAAGACAGAGAAAATCGAAAGAAAAATAAAAGAAAACGGTAATAAAAACAAAAAAGCTCGGAAGAAACCAAAACATCAACCACCGTGAGCGGTTTGATTCTCTCGATCGAAAACATCGAAAGGAAAAAAACAGACAAAATTGGGCCGGACTAATATTGTAGCCGTGGCGAAAATGCTTCAGACGAGTGTAAGGGGTTCGATCTAGATGTGGAAAGGAATGGGGTTGGAGAGAGGAAGGGAGGCCAGAGGAAGGAGAAGATCGGCTTCTCTCTCGATTCGATGTGTTACAATAATTGTTGTTCGTCTTAGGAGCGTGGCTCACGCCATTTAACCCACCCACGACACGTAGGTCACACACGCCACACATACACAATGGGTCCTACATGTCATGGTTCTCATCTCTCCATTGTTGCTCTTCTCACTGTCTCATGGGTCCTTGGCGTCAGTCTTCTTGTCCTGGTTGTGGTACACCGTAGGGGTCGTGATAGTCTCCCCCGCTTGAGAACAGCCTTGCCCCCAAGGCAGCAATGCAGGGAACTAGCTTTGGAGCTACTTTGGGTCTTCCCAGGTTGCCAGTGATGATGGCAGGTTCTCCCATTGTACCAGGATGCGAGGTTGTGCGACTCCATGCTTGTTCCCCACTTTTCGGTCCACGACGCGAGCTGGAGAGTGCTCAGCTTGTATAACAACATTAGTAGGTGGCAATTCAGCGCTTACCTGCATGGTAGCGCCCACGTCGCATTTAAGTAAGGATACATGAACCACCGGGTGTATCTTGCTCCTTGCTTGCAGGTTCAGACGGTAGGCCGCCGCTCCGATCTTTGCCTGTACCGTATACGACCCGTAGTATTGTAACGCCAGCTTCTAGAAGGGTCGGCGCGCCACTGGCGTTTGAATGAACGGCTAGAGTTTGAGAAGCGCGACGTCACCCGCCTCAAAGGTTCTATATGCATGGTGCTTGTCTGCATGCGCCTTCATTCAGTCTTGCACCTTCTTTAGTTGTTGCTGCAAATGTTCCATCAGGACTTCCCGTTCCTTGAGCCAGGTTGTAAGATCTAGTACTATGTCCTCTGCCACTTGGGAGATGCCAAATTCCCTGGGTTAGTGGCCATAGATAACCTCAAAAGGGGTCCGGTCCAGAGCTGAGTGAAAGCACATGTTGTACCAGTATTCTTCCAATGAGAGCCACTTGGACCAATTCCTCGGACACGAGTGCAGTGAACAACGTAAGTACATCTCGAGACATTGGTTGACCCGTTCGGTCTCCCCGTCCATTTGCGGATGGTAACATGAGCTCATGTTCAACTTGGTCCGGCACAAACGGAACAGCTCCTGCCACACTTGACTTGTGAAGATGCGGTCTCTGTCGGAGATGATACCCAACGGCAGCTCGTACAGTTTGTACACCTCTTGCATGAACACTTTAGCCACATCCAACGCGGTGAACGGGTGAGCCAGAGGAATGAAGAGCGCATACTTGGAGAATTTGTCAAGCACCACTAGGATGGAGTTGTACCTCCGGACTTGGGCAGACCTTCGATGAAATCAAGCAAGATCACTACCCATGGTCGCTGTGGAATAGGCAGTGGTTAGAGCAGTCCTGCTGGAGAAATGCGTTCTGTCTTCGACTGCTGGCACACCAGACACTGTTGCACGAACTGCTTCAATTGTTGTTTCAATCCTTTCCAAGCAAAAGGGTGTTTCACCCTGTTGTAGGCGGCATGAAATCCAGAGTGCCCTCCCGCAGCACTGGCGTGCAGAGCCTTGATAATGTTTAGTTGTGTCTCTGAATCAGCTCCAATCCACACCCTGCCCTTGAAGCGTAGCACTCCATTGTGTAGCTTATACTCTAGTTTACTGGCGGGGTTAACTGCCAGACGTGTCAGCAGCAGCTGTGTCACTGGATCTGCATGGTAACTGACGCAGACCACTTTGAGCCATGCTGGCTTACAAACAGACAATGCCAAAATGGACGCCTTCCTGTCATGGTCACGCCGGGATAGCGCGTCCGCTGCTCTGTTTAGCATCCCTGCCTTGTATTGAATGGAGTACTGCAGATCCAGTAGCTTCGTGAAAGCCCGCTGCTGGATGAGGGTATTGATGCGCTGATCCATGAGGTGCAATAGACTCTTCTGATCCGTCCGGACGATGAATTCTGAGTGTTGGAGGTACGGGCGCCAGTGGTCAACAGCCAACAACAACGCTAAACATTCTTTCTCGTATGCCGAAAGCCCAAGGATTTTAGGAGCGAGTGCCTTGCTCAAGTATGCGATTGGGTGGAAATCCTGCATCAACACCGCACTGATCCCTTTTGCACTCACATCGGTCTCGGCAACAAATGTCTTTGCAAAATCTAGGAGTGCCAGTACGGGGGCCTCGTTGAGCGCCTTCTTCAACGAGCAGAAAGCAACATCTGTCGTAGGTGTCCACACAAACACTGTTCCTTTACGCAGTCGGTCAGTCAGGGGCTTGCTCAAAACTCCAAAGTTCCTAACAAATTTCTGATGGTACCCTGCCAGGCCCAAAACTCCAAAGTTCCTAACAAATTTCCGATGGTACCCTGCTAGGCCCAAAAACCCCTCAATTGCTTAACTGAATCTGGCACCGGCCATTCCTTTACTGTTGCCACCTTATGGTCATCGGTTGCCACCCCAGTACGGCTAATGATGTGGCCCGGATAATGAATCTTGTGTCGCCCAAAGGTGCACTTCGATCTCTTAGCAAACAACTCATGATGGCGAAGCAATTACAACACTTACGTCAATGACGTGGCTTGAGACTGCGTCGGTATTTCCCCAAAGAGGAAGGGATGATGCAACACAGCGACGGTAAGTATTTCCCTCAGCTATGAAACCAAGGTATCGAACCAGTAGGAGGATCACCACCACCTAATAAGCAGCACCTGCACACAAAGAACAAATACTTGCAACCCGACGCGAAAGAGAGGTTGTCAATCTCTCGATGGTAAAAAGATAGTTTAGGTAATGATAGATTGGGGAGATAGATCTCTCAAGAACACAAAATAAAAAGAGCAAATAAAAAGTGCAGCAAGGTATTTTTGGGTTTTGGGAATAATAGATCTGAAAACAAAAGAGGCAAAAAGATAGATCGGAAAGCAATATGTTGGAAAAGTAGACCCGGGGGTCGTAGGTTTCACTAGTGGCTTCTCTCATGAGTATAGCACACGGTGGGTGAACAAATTACTGTTGGGCAATTGATAGAAGATCAAATAATCATGAAGATATCCAAGGTGGTGATCATTATATAGGCATCACGTCCAAGATAAGTAGACCGACTCCTGCTTGCATCTACCACTTTTAATGCACACATCGACCGTTATTCAGCATGCATCTAGTGTATTAAGTTCATGGAAAAATGGAGTAATGCAATAAGAACGATGACATGATGTAGACAAGATCTATTCGTGTAGGAATAGACCCCATCTTGTTATCCTTAATGGCAACGATACATGCGTGCCTTGCTGCCCCTTCTGTCACTGGGAAAGGACACCGCAAGATCAAACCCATCACAAAGCACCTCTTCCCATGGCAAGAAAAATCGATCTAGTTGGCCTAACTAAACCAAAGATACAAAGAAGAAATACGAGGCTATAAGTAATCATGCATATAAGAGATCAAAGAAGACTCAAATAATATTCATGGATAGAAACTGATCATGAACTCAAAATTCATCGGATCCCAACAAACACACCGCAAAAGTTTACATCAAATAGATCTCCAAGAGACCATTGTATTGAGAATCAAAAGAGAGAGAGAGAGAGGAAGCCATCTAGCTACTGTTTACGGACCCGTAGGTCTATGGTGGACTACTCACGCATCATCGGAGAGGCACCAATGAGGACGATGAACCCGTCTGTGATGGTGTTAGATTGGAACTCGAGGTTCTAGAACTTGCGGCAGCTGGATGTGTTTTTCGTCGACTCCCTTAGGGTTTCTGGAATATTTGGGAATTTATAGGCATCAGAGGCGGTGGAGAGGGGCCCCGAGGAGGGCACAACCCATCAGGGCGTGCCGGGGGCCCCCTGGCGCGCCTTGGTGGGTTGTGGTCTCCACGGCCCACCTCTCTGGCACTTCTTTGGCCCACCGGGTGTCTTCTGGTCCAAAAAAATCTCCAAAAAGTTTCGTCGCGATTGGACTCCGTTTGGTACTAATATTCTACGAAGTGAAAAACAAGCAAAAACAGCAACTGGCACTTTGGCACTATGTCAATAGGTTACTCCCAAAAAATGATATAAAGTTGCTATAAAATGATTGTAAAACATCCAAGAATGATAATATAACATCATGGAACAAGCAAAAATTATCGATACGTTGGAGACGTATCAGTCAACAGTCTCACATGTTCCTCTAACGTGACAGAATGGATGAGAAAGTCATCCATGAAGACCAGAACACCGCACCGAAGAAGAGGAGAGAGCATCGTGTTCATGGCTCCCTGGAAAGTGGATGGTCCACCGGTCACTCCGTACGGTTTGATACGTCTCCAACGTATCTATAATTTTTTATTGTTCCATGCTATTGTATTATCATTCTAGGATACTTTTTGAGTAATTATTTACCAATTTATATTATTTTTGAGCACTAGCCTATTGACCTAGTGCCAGTTCCTGTTTTTTGTGTGTTTTTTGTTTCACAAAAATTCCATATCCAACGAAGTCCAAACGCAATAAAATTTTACAGAGATTTTTTCTTGAATATATGTGAATTTTGGGAGTCGGAATCAACGCAAGACGATGCCCGATGGCCCCACAAGCCAACAGGGCGCGGCCTGGGGGGCGCCCTGATGGCTTGTGGCCAGCCCTTAAGTCGGTTGAGGCTCTCCTTCCACCGCAAGAAAGATATTTTTAGGATAAAAATCCCCTCAAAATTTCAGCCCGATCAGAGTTACGGATCTCCGGATATTTAAGAAACGGTGAAGGGGTCCGAAAACAGTCGCGAAAACAGAAGAGAAACAGAGAGAGAGAGATCCAATCTCGGAGGGGCTCCTGCCCTTCGGGAGCCATGGCGGCCATGGACCAGAGGGGAAACCCTCCTCCCACCTAGGGAGGAGGCCAAGGAAGAGGAAGAAGGAGGGGGCTCTCTCCCCTCACTCCCGGTGGCGCCGGAGCGCCGCCGGGGCATCCATTGTGACGACGATCTACACGAGCAACTTCGCCGCCGTCACTACCAACTCTCTCCCCCTCAATGCAGTGGTGTAAACCCTCTTCTCCCCACTGTAATACCTATTTAAACATGATGCTTAATGCTATATATTATTATCCAATGATGTGTAGCTATCCTATGATGTTTGAGTAGATTTCTTTTGTCCTATGGGTTGATTGATGATCGTGATTGGTTTGAGATGTATGTTCTATTTTGGTGTTATCCTATGGTGCCCGCCATGTCGCACAAGTGTGTGGGATCCCCGCTGTAGGGTGTTGCAATATGTTTATGATTCACTTATAGTGGGTGGCTAGAGTGACAGAAGCTTACACCCGAGTAAGGGGATTGTTTACGTATGGGATAAAGGGGACTTGATGTGTTAATGCTATGGTTGGGTTTACCTTAATGAATTTCTAGTAGTTTTGGATGCTTTCTAGAATTCCAACATAAGTGCATATGATCCAAGTACGGAAAGTATGTTAGCGTATGCCTCTCCCTCATATAAAACTGCAACAATGATAGCGGTCTAGTTATCGATTGCCTAGGGACAAATCTTTCCCTTGTGCTACAAAAAGCTTTCTACTAAACAACTAACTAAATTAATATTTATATAAACAGCCCCTAACTTTTATTTACTTGTTATTTTTTACCTTTCAAAACGATCTTTACACCTACTAAGTACTTCTAGTTTCTTTCCCGCAAAGTAGTTTCATACTTGTTCTAGTTAAAGTAAGCGTTAGCGTGCGTAGAGTTGTATCGGTGGTCGATAGAACTTGAGAGGATATTAATTCTACCTTTAGCTCTTCGTTGGGTTTGACATTCTTACTTATTGAAAAAGGCTACAAACGATCCCCTACTCTTGCGGGTTATCAAGACCTTTTTCTGGCGCCGTTGCCAGGGAGCAATAACGTAGCGGTTGATATTCTCGTGTGTGCTTGTTTGCTTTATCACTAAGTAATTTTTATTTTCTATTATAAGTTATTTTCTATCTTTAGATATGGATAGGAAACGCAAAATACCAAAAAAATTAGATGTACTTGCTGCTCCAAAAGTTGAGGAACCACTAGTGTTCCGTACTACCGAAGAATATTACTTGGATCATCTTCGATCCCTTTGTGCTCGTGCTGAAAACCCAACTAGCTTAGTTGAGGGAAAATCTTTAAATGAGCATGCTTATTATGTGCGACACCACATATCTCAAAAAGGGAAACTCTTGTGGCATCAAATTAATACTTTACGTTGCTACGCTTCAAATTTATGCGAAATATATGATTTCACTTGTTGTTCTGAAGGCATTGAAAATCACCTTCCCTACCAATAAGGTGAGACAAGAGTTCAAGCTTGGGGATGCCTAAGGCACCCCAAGTAAATATTCAAGGAGACTCAAGCGTCTAAGCTTGGGGATGCCCCGGAAGTCAATCCCATCTTTCTTCTTCAACAACTATCGGTATGTTTTGGTTTTTGTTTTGTTCACATGATATGCGTAAATTCTTGGAGCGTCGTGTGCCTTTTATTTTCCTTTTAGCAATGCACCATGCTGGTTTGGGAAAGTCCATGGTTGATTTATAGAATGCTCTTTGCACTTCACTTATATATTTTGAGTATGGATTTATAGAATGCTTCATGTGCTTCACTTATATCATTTGAAGTTGGATGCCTGTTTCTCTACATAGAGAAAACCGTTATTTGTAGAATACTCTTTTGCTTCACTTATTTTTATTAGAGCATGTCCAGGTCTTTTGTAGAAAGAATTAAACTCTCGTTCTTCACTTATATTTGTTTGAGCATTAATAAACAGTGACGGTAATTTGCATGGGTTATAAGACTAGTCAGAAAATAATAGGTATTCAAGGTGTGAAAATCAAAACCTTCATATAGCACATTAAAGAGAAATTGTGGGTTAATGATATTGATGTGGTAATGTGAAAGGGTGTGAGTTCATCATTTTTGATTTGTAGAAGTGTCGGTATTAAGAGGTGTTAACTTCTTGTTTGTCTAAAAATTAAAAAGGCATGGTGAGGATGTGTGGGCATTTCTATTCCTCGTTAAAATCCTAGTGTTGTTTCAGGTCGGAGGCGCGTGATGGTTTACTCCTCCCAACCTCCTCCCTTGGGGCAGGCGAGTAGTACTTTGATTTGTGATAAAACTAATAAAACTTTGCAATAAGTATATGAGTTCTTTATGATTAATGTGAAACCATGGACATACACAATCTCACCTATTCATATTTTGCTAGCCTCTTCGGTACCGTGCCTTGCCCATTCTCACCTCGAGGATCGGTGCAAATCTTGCCGGTGCATCCAAACCCCATGACACGATACACTCTGTTGCACATAAGCCTCATTATATCTTCCTCAAAACAGCCACCATACATACCTATCATGGCATTTCCATAGCCATTCCAAGATATATTGCCATGCAACTTCCACCGTCACTTAATATGACTTGTACCTTCATTGTCATATCGCTTTGCATGATCGTAAGATAGCTAGCATGATATTTCCGTGGCTCGTCCGTTTTTTGATATCTTTGCTACGCTAGATCATTGCACATCCCGGTACACTGCTAGAGGCATTCACATAGAGTCATACAGTTGTTCATGTTGAGTTATAAGTAAATAAAAGTGTGATGATCATCATTATTAGAGCATTGTCCCAGTGAGGAAATAAAAAATGAGGGAGGCCAAATGAGCCCACCTTATATAAAAAATGAAAAAAAATGAAAAAAATGAGAGAAAATGAGAGAAGGGACTTTGCTACTATCCTTTACCACACTTGTGCCTCAAAGTGGCACCTTGATCCTCGTATAGAGAGTCTCATGTTATGTCATTTTCATATGCTAGTGGGAATTTTTCATTATAGAACTTGGCTTGTATATTCCGATGATGGGCGTCCTCAAATGCCCGAGGTCTTCATGAGCAAGCAAGTTGGATGCACACCCACTTAGCTTCAGCCGAGCTTTCATACACTTATAGCTCTAGTGCATCCGTTGCATGGAAATCCCTACTCCTCACATTGATATCTATTGATGGGCATCTCCATAGCCCGTTGATACGCCGAGTTGATGTGAGACTTTCTTCTCCACTTTTACCCCTTTGAACCTACCACCACATTCTATTCCACCTATGTGCTATTGATACGTATCCAACGTATCTATAATTTTTGCTTGTTCCATGCTGTTATATTATCATTCTTGGATGTTTTACAATCATTTTATAACAACTTTATATCATTTTTTGGGACTAACCTATTGACATAGCGCCAAAGTGTCAGCTGCTGTTTTTGCTTGTTTTTTACTTCGCAGAATATCAAGACCAAACGGAGTCCAATCGCGACGAAACTTTTTGGAGATTTTTTCTAGACCAGAAGACACCCAGTGGGCCAAAAAAGAGCCAGGAAGGTGGGTTGTGGAGAGCACAACCCACCAGGGTGCGCCAGGAGGCCCCCGGCGCGCCCTGATGGGTTGTTGTGACGCCCTGGATTTGCTGCTACAGTTATGTATGTAATTAAGCTACAGCAATACCCTGCTAATGATGACGCATCACCACGATTACTGTTGATAAACTCGCGTTGGTTCAAATCCAATTCAAATTCAAATATGAAATAAAGTCGAACGATAAAATATTTTAAATATCAAAACTAAAATGTTCAAGTTGTGACAAATAATTCATAAGTAATTATGGTGGAGAAACCACATTTTTATAAAGTTTTTGAAATCATAAAAATATTTAAAAACAGTGACTTAAGCAATTATTTTAAAGCTTTTAAATTGTAGGAATATGCAAACCAAATATTTAAGTGCCAAAATTGGTTATGGCGGTAGGCTAATTTAAAACACTATTTTAGGTACTATTTATGTATTCTACTAAAACTAAATTATATAGAAACTAAAATAAAACAGAAAAGAAAAATAAATAAAAAGACAAAACAAACAAAAATTAAAATAAAACAAACCCCCCGGACCGGTCCAACTGGGCCTGGCCCAGCTGGCCGGCCCAACCGGCCCGGTCGGCTCCTATATGGAGCCAGGGGCGCCGAGCCCTAGCGCGCCCCCAGCGCCCCCCGATCCATCCCCCCCCCCCCCGCCGCCGCCGCGCGCCTGGCCCGAGCCGGCCCCGCGTTCCCCCCCCCCGGCCGACGGCGCCGCCCCGCGCCGGCTCGCCTCGCCCGCCCCTAGCGCGCCCCTCCGTCCGCCCCCCCCGCGCCCCTCCGGCCGCGCCCCCCCCCCGCCCGGTCCCCCCCCCCCCGGCGGCCCGACTCCGCCCGCGCCTGGCGCCCATCCCGCCGCCGCCGCCTCCCCGTCGACCCGCGCCACCTCGCGCCGGCGCTCGCCGCCCCGCCGCCGCCCTCGTCGTCTCTCCACCGCCAAACCTCCCCACCGGCTCCGTCTCGTCGCCGCCTCGCCCCCGAGCCCACTGCCTCCCCGTCCGGTTCCGGTGAGCCGCGCCGGCTCCCCCTCCCCCCCCCCCGGCGGCCGCCGGCGGCCGCCGCGCCGCCGCGCCGTGCCGCTGCGTGTGCGCGCGCGCGCGAGCGAGTGCGTGCGTGCGTGCGTGTGTGTGTTGCATGTATGTATGTATGTACGTATGTATGTATGTATTTATGTATGTATGTATGTATGTATGTATTTATGTATGTATGTATGTATGTATGTATGGGTATGTCCCTATGACAAACGGAGCCCGCCCCAAAAATTAATAATAAAAAATAAAAATGATTTTATAAATAGATAAGTATAAAATAAATATTAATATTAACAATTAATTAATTAGATTAATTAATTAGTTAAACAGTATTCTACTGTTTTGGATAATTCTAATTTAGTAATTAAAAGAAATTTCAGAATAATGATAAATCTTTATTAATTAATATAAAATAAATCACGAAGGGGTTCATCTTCCTCATAGGTGCCTCTCCGATGATGCGTGAGTAGTCCACCATAGACCTACGGGTCCGTAGGCAATAGCTAGATGGCTTCCTCTCTCTCTCTCTCTCTCTCTCTCTCTTATGATTCTCAATACAATGGTCTCTTGGAGATCTATTTGATGTAAACTTTTGCGGTGTGTTTGTTGGGATCCGATGAATTTTGAGTTCATGCTCAGTTTCTATCCATGAATATTATTTGAGTCTTCTTCGATCTCTTATATGCATGATTACTTATAGCCTCGTATTTATTCTTCGAATCTTTGGTTTAGTTAGGCTGACTAGATCAATTTTTCTTGCCATGGGAAGAGGTGCTTTGTGATGGGTTCGATCTTGCGGTGTCCTTTCCCAGTGACAGAAGGGGCAGCAAGGCACGCATGTATCGTTGCCATTAAGGATGACAAGATGGGGTCTATTCCTACATGAATAGATCTTGTCTACATCATGTCATCGTTCTTATTGCATTACTCCGTTTTTCCATGAACTTAATACACTAGATGCATGCTGGGTAGTGGTCGATGTGTGGAGTAATAGTGGTAGATGCAGGCAGGAGTCGGTCTACTTATCTTGGACGTGATGCCTGCATAATGATCATCGCCTTGGATATCGTCATGATTATTTGATCTTCTATCAATTGCACAACAGTAATTTGTTCACCCACACTGTGCTATACTCGTGAGAGAAGCCACTAGTGAATCCTACGACCCCCGGGTCTACTTTTCCCACATATTGCTTTCCGGTCTATCTTTTTGCCACTTTGTTTTCAGATCTACAAAACCAAAAACCCAAAAACATATTGCTGCACTTTTTATTTGCTCTTTTTATTTTGTGTTCTTGAGAGATCTATCTCTCCTATTGAAAGGACGTGGATGTCGCCTAGAGGGGGGTGAATAGGCGCTTTAAAATAATTACGGTTTAGGCTTGAACAAATGCGGAATAAAGCTATCGTTTAATTAGTCAAGCACAAAACCTAAAACAACTAGGCTCACCTATGTGCACCAACAACTTATGCTAAGCAAGATAGACAACTAAGTGATAGCAAGATATATAACAAGAAACAATATGGCTATCACAAAGTAAAGTGCATAAGTAAAAGGCTCGGGTAAGAGATAACCGAGGCATGCAGAGACGACGATGTATCCCGAAGTTCACACCCTTGCGGATGCTAATCTCCGTTCGGAGCGGTGTGGAGGCACAATGCTCCCCAAGAAGCCACTAGGGCCACCGTAATCTCCTCACGCCCTCGCACAATGCAAGATGCCGTGATTCCACTAAGGGACCCTTGAGGGCGGTCACCGAACCCGTACAAATGGCAACCCTTGGGGGCGGTCACCGATACCCGTACACTTTGGCAACCCTTGGGGGCGGTTCACCAGTACCCGTACAAATTGCTCGGGGCAATCTCCACAACCTAATTGGAGACCCCGACGCTTGCCCGGAGCTTTACACCACAATGATTGAGCTCCGAGGCACCACCAACCGTCTAGGGTGCCAAGGCACCCAAGAGGAACACGCTCTAGGGTGCGCAAACACCCAAGAGTAATAAGCTTCTCAACTTCTCACTTCCACGTATCACCGTGGAGAACTCAAACCTATGCACCAAATGCAATGGCAAGGGCACACGAAGTGCCCAAGTCCTTCTCTCCCAAATCCCACCACAACAACAAATGTTATGGAGGAAATGAGAGGAAGAACGAAGAACACGAAGAACTCCAATATCAAGATCCAAGGGGTTCCCCTCACAAAGAGGAGAAAGTGATTGGTGGAAATGTGGATCTAGATCTCCTCTCTCTTTTCCCTCAAGAACTAGCAAGAATCATTGGAGGGATTGAGAGTTAGCAAGCTCGAAGAAGGTCAACAATGGGGGGCAAACACGAGCTCAAGAGTTAGAAAGCAATGGGGAAGAAGACCCCCTTTTATAGGTGGGGGAAAATCCAACCGTTACCCCCACAGCCCGCACACAAGCGGTAGTATCGCTCAAGGGAGCGGTACTTCCGCTTACACTCGTCCAGGAACAACAGAGCGGTAGTACCGCTCTAGAGGGAGCGGTACTTCCGCCCAGAAATCCCAGAAGCCAGAAGAAAAATATAAGCGGTAGTAGCAGCGGTAGTACATAGCGGTACTACCGCTAGTTCAGAGAAAACTGCCCTGGCACTGAAACTGCCATAACTTTCGCATACGAGCTCCGAATTGAGCAAACTCAAGCTTGTTTTCTTAAGAAGAGGCAGTATAAAAATACCAATGGTATAGAGATGTGAAACCTCTATCAATGAAGAACCGACAAAAACTCCAACATCGAAAACATCATAGAAGATGCATATGGACTCCGTTTTCGATGAATTTGAGCTTGTCATGAAGCTGACCATAAGCTCAAGAAACCTCAAAGAGAAAAACCAACCAAGAACCAAGAAAGACGATGATGCCAAGAATGCAATGGTTTGAGCTCTCAACGAACGATACGATCAAGCTACTCACTTGAGAGCCCCCTTGATAGTACGGCTATCTATCCTATAACCCAGTCTTCCAATTACCACTATGAGACCGGTAAAATAGAAAACCCTATCAAGGTCAAACCTTAGCCTTGCGCATAGTCCACTTGAGCTAGATGATGACGATCTTGACTTCCTCAAGATGGACCGCCTTTCTTGATTGCGTTGGCTCGATGAAGACTAGTTGATTGCTCCCCCATACTCCACTATGGGTGAGCCACTCTTCGGCACATCTTCACAAGTCCATTGTCACCACAATGGACGGCAAGCTTCAAGCATGATCTCTTCGTGAAGGTTCACTTGAACTTGCACACCGCAACCTTGATGACGATCACCACTTGATGTCATCCTCCATGGATTGTATGGGATCTTCTTATTGATGCTCGCCCTTGGAAACATACCTAACCCCACAAAGAACACTCACAGGGAACATGGGTTAGTACACAAAGCGTAATGGACAATGCTTACCATACCATGGGATCACTTGATCCCTCTCGGTACATCTTGTACGCTTTGTGTGTTGATCAACTTGATTCACTCTTTGACTTAGTCTTGATCAACCTTGTATCTTATCTTCTCTATGACCAATCTTTAGATAAAACCTTGAATACCACCTTGGTCACCATATAAACTCCTTGAAACCAACAGATGGACTTCAAGAAGTGCCTATGGACAAATCCTTCGAATATAACTTAAGGCAACCATTAGTCCATAGGGATTGTCATCAATTACCAAAACCACACATGGATAAATGTGCTCTTACACCTATCTATCACTACCTAATCTATCTTTTTACCATAGAGAGATTGACAACCTCTCTTTCGCGTCGGGTTGCAAGTATTTGTTGTTTGTGTGCAGGTGCTGCTTATTGGGTGGTGGTGATCCTCCTACCGGTTCGATAACCTTGGTTTCATAACTGAGGGAAATACTTACCGTCGCTGTGCTGCATCATCCCTTCCTCTTTGGGGAAATACCGACGCAGTCTCAAGCCATGTCAAAGGAATTTCTGGCGCCGTTGCTGGGGAGGAAGCGGTCTCTTCTACGTGCCAATCTCAGGCGCCGAGGAGACATCATCATCATCTACCAGGTTCCTAATCACAAATCTCATCTCCTTGCAATTACATTATTTGCCATTTGCCTCTCGTTTTCCTCTCCCCCACTTCACCAATTTGCCATTTTATTCACCCTCTTTTTCGTTTTCCTTTTTGCTTGTTTGCTATCTTTGCTTGTGTTGCCATGTGCCTTCTATTTGCTTGCATCTTCGCTTGCTAAAAATCTATTGATATGGATTCTAATCCACTTGCTAATCTTTTCAAAAGGCCAAATTATGATAAACCAATTGCTAGTGATTTGAGTGCACTTGATTATCTCTATGAAGTTTTGTTTGAAAATTATGAATCTGAAAATTTTGATGAAGTGTTGAAAGAAGAAATTTATAAGGTGATTCATGATAGTTCCTTTAAAGATGAGCATGATTGCAATGTTGCTAGTATGAATTCTCTAAATGTCCATGATGCTAATGTTGGGGAACGTTGTATGGGAAACAAAAATTTTCCTACGCACACACAAGATCTATTCATGGTGATGAGCATCTACGAGAGGGAGAGTGAATCTACATACCCTTGTAGATCGCTAAGCGGAAGCGTTAAGAAACGCGGTTGATGTAGTCGAACGTCTCCGCGATCCAAATCGCAAGTCGTCCCTCGATCCGATCACGAACTAGTGCCGAACGGACGGCACCTCCGCGTTCAACACACGTACGGCTTGATGACGCCTTCACCTCCTCGATCCAGCGAGCGATGGTGAAGTAGTAGATGAGTTCCGGCAGCACGACGGCGTGGTGATGGTGGTGAGGAACAATCTCTGCAGGGCTTCGCCAAGCACTACGGAGATTATGACGGGAGAACTAGAGGGTTAGGGTTGCCGACACACGGCTTGGGAAATCTTGATGTGTCACGTGCGCTAGCCCTGCCCCTCTATTTATATGTTGAGCCCTGGGGTCTAAACTTGGAGAGAAAACCTCCACAAGGTCGGTTTTGCCCGCACAAGGTCGGTTTGGCCCGCACGGAAAGAGTCCAACTTGTATTCCAGCAGTATCGCGTACAAGCGGTAGTACCGCTTACGATAAGCGGTAGTACCGCTTACGATAAGCGGTAGTACCGCTTACGATAAGCGGTATTACCGCCTGTAGCGGTAGTACCGCTTACGATAAGCGGTAGTACCGCCTGTAGCGGCAGTACCACTTACGATAAGCGGTAGTACCACCCCAGACGCCAGCAAAACTTCCTTTTGCACCTTGCCTAAGCCTCGTGGGCTTTACCCCTTGGCCCAAATAAAGTGTTCTCGTACCCGAACATTTCGGGAAACATCCGGAACCCCTTCCGGTGAATTCCGGAACCCTTCCGGAGATCAAACACTATTATCCCATATATCAATCTTTACCTCCGGACTCTTCCGGAGATCCTCGTCATGTCCGGGATCTTATCTGGGACTCCGAACAACCTTCGTTCACCAACAAAATAACTCAACTATACTAATCGTCACCAAACGTTAAGTGTGTAGACCCTGCGGGTTCGAGAACTATGTAGACATGACCGAGACACCTCTACGATCAATAACCAATAGCGGGACCTGGATGCCCATATTGGCTCCTACATATTCTACAAAGATCTTTATCGGTCGAACCTCTATGTCAAGGATTCAGTTAATCCCGTATGCTGTTCCCTTTGTTCTTCGGTATGTTACTTGCCCGAGATTCGATCGTCGGTATCTCTATACCTAGTTCAATCTCGTTACCGGCAAGTCTCTTTACTCGTTCCGTAATACAAGATCTCGTGGCTAACACTTTAGTCACATTGCTTGCAAGGCTCATTGTGATGTTGTATTACCGAGTGGTCCCTGAGATACCTCTCCGTCACATGGAGTAACAAATCCCAGTCTTGATCCATGCCAACCCAACAGACATCCTCGGAGATACCTGTAGAGCACCTTTATAGTCACCCAGTTACGTTGCGACGTTTGATACACACAAGGTACTCCTCCGATGTCAGGGAGTTGTATGATCTCATGGTCATAGGAACAGATACTTGACATGCAGAAAACAATAGCAATAAACTGACACGATCATATGCTACGTTTATAGTTTGGGTCTTGTCCATCACATCATTCTCCTAATGATGTGATCCCGTTATCAAATGACATCTCATGTCCATGGCTAGGAAACCTTCACCATCTTTTTGATCAACGAGCTAGTTAACTAGAGGCTTACTAGGGACACAATGTTGTCTATGTACCCACACATGTATTTGAGTTTCCAATCAATACAATTATAGCATGGATAATAAACGATTATCATGAACAAGGAAATATAATAATAACCAATTTATTATTTCCTCTAGGGCATATTTCCAACAGCTAATGATATGCAAAGCCACAAGCTTGGGATTGCTATGTTTGATGAAGGTGATATTTCTAGTCCCCCAAGTTTTGATGATTGCATGCCTCCTATTTATGATAATGGTGATGACACGTATTCTATAATGAGTAATGATAACCATGAAACCTATCATCATGGTTTTAATTTGCAATGTGGTTATGTCAATCAAGTGTCTCATGATAGTTATTTTGTTGAGTTTGCTCCCATTACCATGGATGATAAGGAATTTGCTTATGTGGAGTGATATGAAAATTCTATGCTTGTGCATCATGAAAAGAATGATTTATGTGATAGTTATATTGTTGAATTCCTTCATGATGCTACTGAAATTTATTATGAGGGAGGAACATATGCTTGTAGGAATTGCAATAATATCAAGTTTCCTCTCTATGTGTTCAAAGTTTTGAATTTATGCTTGTTTTGCCTTCCTATGCTAGTTGATTCTTGTTCCCATAAATTGTTTACTCACAAAATCCCTATGCATAGGAAGTGGGTTAGACTTAAATGTGTTTTTCATGCTATTCATGATGCTCTTTTGCATATTTCAATTACTACTTTTTATGTGAGCATCATTGAAATCATTATGCCTAGCTAGGGGCGTAAAACGATAGCGCTTGTTGGGAGGCAACCCAATGAATAAATTTATTTTTCCTTTTTTCCTTTCTGTTTTTGAGTATTGACACAATTATGCCTCTGTTATGATTGTGTTTTAATGGTTTATTTAGTGTTTGTGCCAAGTAGAACCGTTAGGATGATTCATAGGATGAGTAGAAGTGATGCTGAATCTGAAACAGAAACTTTGCGCCCAGTATATGAATTTTCATTTTTTGCTGGACGTGATCATGAGCTGAAATTTTAACACAGTGTTGCTATACAAATTCCTTACGTTGTCCTAATTTTTTAGAATTTTTAGAGTTACAGAAGTATGGCTAGAGTACATATTACTACAGACTGTTCTGTTTAAGACAGATTCTGTTTTCGTTGCATTGTCTGCTTGTTTTGATGAATCTATGGTTTGTATTGAGGGGTATAAGCCATGGTAAAGTTAAACTACAGTAGGTATAATGCAATTATAAAATTTGAATGGGTTTGCAACAGTACCTAAAGTAGTGATTTGCTTTGTTATACTAACGAATCTCACAAAGATTTTGTTGAGTTTTGTGTGATTGAAGTTTTCAAGTTTTGGGTGAGATCACGATGGATGAAGGAATAAGGAGTGATAAGAGCCTAAGATTGGGGATGCTACCTCACCCCCAAGATATATCCAAAGAGTAACAAGCAACTAAGGTTGGGGATGCCCCCGAGTGGCATCCCCTCTTTCTTCTAACGACCATCGGTATTTTACTTGGAGATATATTTTTATTCGTCACATATCATGAGTTTCGCTTGGAGCGTCTTGTATCGTTGCTTGCTTTGTTTGTTAGTTTTTATTTTGTATCCTTGCTGTACACACCTATTTGGGAGAGCCAAAAGTATGCTATGATTTGTTAGAATTGCTCTCTATGCTTCACTTAAATTTTTTGAGCTATAGAATTGCTCTAGTGCTTCACTTATATCTTTTGAGCACGATGTGCTTAGAAATTTTTGTAGAAACACTCTCATGCTTAACTTAGATTAATTTGAGAGCTAGTAAATTTTAAGAAATCCTCTCATGCTTCACTTATACCTTTTTGAGAGAAGAAATCTTTATGCTCATGTGCTTCACTTAGATTTGTTTGAGATTGTCAAAAAAGCAATGGCAATATATGAAACTAGTCCCAAAGTGATATATACCCAAGGAGGATATAATAAAAAAATTCATGAAGATCATTGGGAAAATTAAACTATATTCCTTGTAATAGTTTTGAAACATGATGATAGTAATATGTGAGTCATGTTAGTGAGTAATTATGCTTGAGTAGGAATATTAATGTTAAGGTTTGTGATTCCCTATGCAAGTACGAAAGTCAATAGTTGTGCATTGAAATTACATCCTACTTGTGGTGCATTATTCAGTGTTAGTTATGCTCAATGCTCACTTATGTGAATTTTCGTTTCTTGGTTTGGTTGCTTCTCAATATATTTGCTAGCCTCCATTTGTACTAAGTAGAAATACTACTTGTGCATCCAAAAATCTTAAACCAAGTTTTGCCTTATGAGTCCACCATACCTACCTATATGCGGTATTTCCATGCAGTTCCAAGCAAATTTGTATGTGCCATCTCTAAATTTTCAAAATAAATTTTCTCTTTTGTGTGCTCGTACCGCTCATGAAACGGTGGGGAGTGTCCAATATTTTTTCCATGCTAGATGTGTTATTCTCAAGATGAGTGTTTATTCACTTGTCATTGCACGAGAGTGCGGCGGTAATAGGGATGCCCATTCAAGAAATAAAAAAATACTTTATGTTGTCAAATAATAAACTCCTTGGAAAGTGTTGGTATGGAAGGCAACCGTGGATACGGCCCGCCATGGAAAGTGAAAGTTTGGTGGAAAAAGAAATATACTTTATTTTCTGTTTGGGAACCGCCTATGATATATCTAGCATGGAAAGTATTGTGAGCTACTTTGTCGTTTTCGTTGACAGGAAAAGCATGCCACCCAAAATATTTTCTCTCTCTCAATTTAAAACATTGAGCTCTGGCACCTCTACAAATCCCTACTTCCCTCTACGAAGGGCCTATCTATTTACTTTATGCAATTTTTGTTTTTACTTTGAGTCTCCATCTTCTCTTATAAAGTACCAACTAGGGGGCACTATGATCGTACTTGAGCATTGGGTATAGCTAATATTTGAGTGTGTTTCATGAATGGATCAATGATTGAGCATGATGGTCTAGGGATAACTTTCTTTAGTGTTAATATTTTGAAAGACATGGTTGCTTGTTGGCATGCTTGAGTATTGAAGTCATTATGTTAAAACTAGACTATTGCTTTGAATCATCTACAAGTCCAAATGTCCATGCTATACAAAAGAAAAGAATATGATGAACATGTTAGGCAGCATTCCACATCAAAAAAATTGTTTTTATAATTTACCTACTCGAGGACGAGTAGGAATTAAGCTTGGAGATGCTGATACGTCTCCAACGTATCTATAATTTTTGCTTGTTCCATGCTGTTATATTATCATTCTTGGATGTTTTACAATCATTTTATAACAACTTTATATCATTTTTTGGGACTAACCTATTGACATAGTGCCAAAGTGCGAGTTGTTGTTTTTGCTTATTTTTTACTTCGCAGAATATCAGTACCAAACGGAGTCCAATCGCGACAAAACTTTTTGGAGATTTTTTCTGGAACAGAAGACACCCAGTGGGCCAAAAAAGAGCCAGGAAGGTGGGCTATGGAGAGCACAACCCATCAGGGCGCGCCAGGGGGCCCCTAGCGCGCCCTGATGGATTGTGCCCTCCACGGGGCCCCCTCCACCGCCTCTGATGCCTATAAATTCTCAAATATTCGGAAAACCCTAGGGGAGTCGACGAAACATAATTCCAGCCGCCGCAAGTTCCAGAACTTCGAGATCCAATCTAAACACCATCACGAAGGGGTTCATCTTCCACGTAGGTGCCTCTCCGATGATGCGTGAGTAGTCCACCATAGACCTACGGGTCCGTAGGCAGTAGCTAGATGGATTCCTCTCTCTCTCTTATGATTCTCAATACAATGGTCTCTTGGAGATCTATTTGATGTAAACTTTTGCGGTGTGTTTATTGGGATCCGATGAATTTTGAGTTCATGATCAGTTTCTATCCATGAATATTATTTGAGTCTTCTTTGATCTCTTATATGCATGATTACTTATAGCCTCGTATTTCTTCTTCGAATCTTTGGTTTAGTTAGGCCGACTAGATCGATTTTTCTTGCCATGGGAAGAGGTGCTTTGTGATGGGTTCGATCTTGCGGTGTCCTTTCCCAGTGACAGAAGGGGCAGCAAGACACGCATATATCGTTGCCATCAAGGATAACAAGATGGGGTCTATTCCTACATGAATAGATCTTGTCTACATCATGTCATCGTTCTTATTGCATTACTCCGTTTTTCCATGAACTTAATACACTAGATGCATGCTAGATAACGGTCGATGTGTGGAGTAATAGTGGTAGATGCAGGCAGGAGTCGGTCTACTTATCTTGGACGTGATGCCTATATAATGATCATCACCTTGGATATCGTCATGATTATTTGATCTTCTATCAATTTCCCAACAGTAATTTGTTCACCCACCGTGTGCTATACTCATGAGATAAGCCACTAGTGAATCCTACGGCCCCCGGGTCTACTTTTCCAACATATTGCTTTCCGATCTATCTTTTTGCCTCTTTGTTTTCAGATCTACAAAACCAAAAACCCAAAAAGATATTGCTGCACTTTTTATTTGCTCTTTTTATTTTGTGTTCTTGGGAGATCTATCTCTCCTATTTATCACTACATAATCTATCTTTTTACCGTAGAGAGATTGACAACCTCTCTTCCGCGTCGGGTTGCAAGTATTTGTTGTTTGTGTGCAGGTGCTGCTTATTGGGTGGTAGTGATCCTCCTACTAGTTCGATAACCTTGGTTTCACAACTGAGGGAAATACTTACCGTCGCTGTGCTACATCATCCCTTTCTCTTTGGGGAAATACCGACGCTGTCTCAAGCCACGTCAGCTATGTCCGTGGTTCACGCTCATGTATTGCTTGAAGAATAAAAGGTTGATGCATATTGAAAAAGTATGATCCAATTGCCTGACTTGGGCACCATGGTGCTTGACATTTGTATTAATGTGGTGAAGACGGAGCCATGCCTTGCTAATATAATAAGATGAATGGGGCAAACATTCTTTGAGGATCGTATACTTTGAAAGATTGATGATTTTGTTGCTTGTGCTTATAAGTATTACTATGTTAATGTTTGTTAATTCATCGTTTCTCAATGAGCATACATGCAAAAGATTACATATTGGGTAGCATGTCACATCAATTTTTTTATCATTTACCTACTCGAGGACAAGCAGGAATTAAGCGTGGGGATGCTTGATACGTCTCCAACATATCTATAATTTTTTATTGTTCCATGCTATTATATTATCATTCTAGGATACTTTTTGAGTAATTATTCACCAATTTATATTATTTTTGAGCACTAACCTATTGACCCAGTGCCCAATGCTAGTTCCTGTTTTTTGTGTGTTTTTTTGTTTCGCAGAAACTCCATATCAAACGAAGTCCAAACGCGATAAAAAATTATAGATATTTTTTTGGAATATATGTGAATTTTGGGAGTCGGAATCAATGCAAGACGATGCCCGAGGGCCCCAGAATCCAACAGGGCGCGGTCGGGGGGCGCCCTGATGGCTTGTGGCCAGTCCTTAAGTCGGTTGAGGCTCTCCTTCTGCCGCAAGATAGATATTTTCGCGATAAAAATCCCCTCAAAATTTCAGCCCGATCGGAGTTACGGATCTCCGTATAATTCAGAAACAGTGAAGGGGTCCGAAAACAGTCGCGAAAACAGAAGAGAAACAGAGAGAGATCCAATCTCAGAGGGGCTCCTGCCCTCCGGGAGCCATGGCAGCCATGGACCAGAGGGGAAACCCTCCTCCCACCTAGGTAGGAGGCCAAGGAAGAAGAAGAAGGAGGGGGCTCTGTCCCCCTCTCTCCCGGTGGCGCCGGAGCGCCGCCGGGGCATCCATCGTGACTGCGATCTACACCAACAACTTCACCGCCGTCACCACCAACTCTCTCCCCCTCTATGCAGCGGTGTAAACCCTCTTCTCCCCACTGTAATACCTACTTAAACATGGTGCTTAATGCTATATATTATTATCCAATGATGTGTGGCTATCCTATGATGTTTTAGTAGATTTCTTTTGTCCTATGGGTTGATTGATGATCATGGTTGGTTTGAGATGTATGTTTTAGTTTGGTGCTGTCATATGGTGCCCGCTGACGTGGCTTGAGACTGCGTCGGTATTTCCCCAAAGAGGAAGGGATGATGCAGCACAGCGACGGTAAGTATTTCCCTCAGTTATGAAACCAAGGTATCGAACCAGTAGGAGGATCACGCAACACTATGTAAACAACACCTGCACACAAAGAACAAATACTTGCAACCCGACGCGAAAGAGAGGTTGTCAATCTCTCCACGGTAAAAAGATAGATTAGGTTGTGATAGATTGGATAGATAGATCTCGCAAGAACACAAAATAAAAGAGGCAAATAAAAAGTGCAGCAAGGTATTTTTGGGTTTTTGGAATAATAGATCTGGAAACAAAAGCGGCAAAAGATAGATCGGAAAGCAATATGTTGAAAAAGTGGACCAAGGGGCCGTAGGATTCACTTGTGGCTTCTCTCATGAGTATAGCACACGGTGGGTGAACAAATTACTGTTGGGCAATTGATAAAAAATCGAATAATCATGACGATATCCAAGGCGATGATCATTATATAGGCATCACGTCCAAGATTAGTAGACCGAAACGATTCTGCATCTACTACTATTACTCCACACATCGATCGGTATCCACCATGCATCTAGTGTATTAAGTTCATGGAAAAACGGAGTAATGAAATAAGAACGGTGACATGATGTAGACAAGATCTATTCATGTAGGAATAGACCCCATCTTGTTATCCTTAATAGCAATGATACATGCGTGTCTCGTTCCCCCTTCTGTCACTGGGAGTGGACACCGCAAGATCAAACCCATCACAAAGCACCTCTTCCCATCAAAAATCGATCTAGTTGGCCTAACTAAACCAAAGATTCGAAGAAGAAATACGAGGCTATAAGTAATCATGCATATAAGAGAAAAAAGAAGACTCAAATAATATTCATGGATAGAAACTGATCATGAACTGAAAATTCATCGGATCCCAACAAACACACCGCAAAAAGTCATTACATCAAATAGATCTCCAAGAGACCATTGTATTGAGAATCAAAAGAGAGAGAGAGGAAGCCATCTAGCTACTGCCTACGGACCCGTAGGTCTATGGTGGACTACTCACGCATCATCGGAGAGGCACCAATGAGGATGATGAACCCCTCGGTGATGGTGTTAGATTGGATCTCGCGGTTCTGGAACTTGCGGTGGCTGGATGTATTTTTCGTCGACTCCCCTAGGGTTTATGGAATATTTGGGTATTTATAGAGCTCAGAGGCGGTGGATGGGACTCCCGAGGCGGCCACAACCCACGAGGGCGCGCCCGGGGCCCCTGGCACGCCCTGGTGTCTTGTGGGCGGCCTGGGCTCCCTCCTGGTTACTTCTTTGGCCCTCTGGCATTCTTCTGGTCCAAAAAAATTCTCCAAAAAGTTTTGTCACGATTGGACTCCGTTTGGTACTGATATTCTACGAAGTAAAAAATAAGCAAAAAACAGCAACTCGCACTTGGCACTATGTCAATAGGTTATTCCCAAAAATGATATAAAGTTGCTATAAATGATTGTAAAACATCCAAGAATGATAATATAACAGCATGGAACAAGCAAAAATTATAGATAAGTTGGAGACGTATCATCATCCCCAAGCTTAATTCCTACTCGTCCTCGAGTAGGTAAATGATAAAAACAATTTTTTTGATGTGGAATGCTGCCTAACATGTTCATCACATATTCTTTTCTTTTGTAGCATGGACATTTGGACTTTTAGATGGTTCAAAGCAATAGTCTAGTTTTGACATAAAGACTTTAATACTCAAGCATGCCAACAAGCAACCATTTCTTTCAAAATATCAACACTAAAGAAAGTTATCCCTAGCCCATCATGCTCAATCATTAATCCATTCATGAAACACACTCAAATATTAACTACACCCAATGAACAAGTATGATCGTAGTGCCCCCTAGTTGGTAATTTATAAGAGAAGATGGAGACTCAATAAAAATAAAAAATGCATAAAGTAAATAAATAGGACCTTCGCGGAGGGAAGTAGGGATTTGTAGAGGTGCCAGAGCTCAAAGTTTAAATTGAGAGAGAAAAATATTTTGGGTGGCATGCCTTTCCTGTCAACGAAAACGACAAAGTAGTTCTCAATACTTTCCATGCTAGATACATCATAGGCGGTTCCCAAACATAAAGTAAAGTTTATTCCTTTTTCCACCATTATTTCACAATCCATGGCTAGCCGTATCCACGGTTGCCTTCCATACCAACACTTTCCAAGGAATTTATTATTTGATAACATAAAGTAAATTTCTTTTTTCATTTCGGGACTGGGCATCCCTATTACCACCGTACTCTCGTGTAATGACAAGTGAATAAACACTCATCTTGAGAATAACACATCTAGCATGGAAATATATTGGACACCCCCTACCGTTTCATGAGCAATACAAGCACACAAAAAGCAAATTCATTTTGAAAATTAGACATGGCACATACAAATTTGCTTAGAACGACATGGAAGTACCGCATATAGGTAGGTATGGTGGACTCATAATGCAAAACTTGGTTTAAGGATTTTTGGATATACAAGTAGTATTTCTACTTAGTACAAGTCGAGGCTAGCAAATAGATTGAGAAGCAACCAACCAAGAAATGAACATTCGAATAAACGGGCATTGAGCATAACTAACACCGAATAATGCACCATAAGTAGGATGTAATTTCATTGCATAACTATTGACTTTTGTGCTTGCATAGGGATCACAAACCTTAACACCAATATTCATACTAAAGCACAATTACTCACCAACATGACTCACATATCACTATCATCATGTCTCAAAACTATTACAAGGAATCAAGTTTAATTTGTCCAATGATCTTCATGAAAGTTTTTATTATATCCCTCTTGAATATCTATCTCTTCAGGACTAGTTTCATATATTACCATTGCTTTTGGCAAGCTCAAACAAATTAAAGTGAAGAACATGAGCATAAAAGTTTCATCTCTCAAAATAATCTAAGTGAAGCATGAGAGGATTTATTCAAAATTTACTAGCTCTCAAATTAATCTACGTGAAGCATGAGAGTATTTCTTCAAAATTTCAAAGCACACCATGCTCAAAAAGATATAAGTGAAGCACTAGAGCAATTCCATAGCTCAAAAAATTTAAGTGAAGCATGTAGAGCAATTCTAACAAATCATAGCATAATTTTGGCTCTCTCAAATAGGTGTGTCCAGCAAGGATACAAGTGACAAACTAAAAATCAAAACAAGCAAATACTCAAATAATACAAGACGCTCCAAGCAAAACTCATGATATGTGACGAATAAAAATATAGCTCCAAGTAAAATACCGATGGTCGTTAGAAGAAAGAGGGGATGCCACTCGGGGCATCCCCAAGCTTAGTTGCTTGTTTATCTTTGGATATATCTTAGGGGTGCTGTAGCATCCCCAATCTTAGGCTCTTTTCACTCCTTATTCCTTCATCCATCGTGATCTCACCCAAAACTTGAAAACTTCAATCATACAAAACTCAACAAAATCTTCATGAGATCCTTTAGTATAATAAAGCAAATCACTACTTTAAGTACTACTGCAAACCCATTCAAATTTTATTATTGCATTATACCTACTGTATTTTAACTTTACCATGGCTTATACCCTTCAATACAACCCATAGATTCATCAAAACAAGCACACAATGCAACGAAAACAGAATCTATCTTAAACAAAACAGTCTGTAGAAATCTATACTCTAACCATACTTTTATAACTCTAAAAATTCTGAAAAATTAGGAGAACGTAAATAATTTCTATATAAATACGGTGTTAAAATTTAAGCTCAATATCACGCTCCAGTAAAAAATGAAAATTCGAACACTGGAGGCAAATTTTCTGTTTCTGATTCAGCATTGTTTCTACTCATCTTATGAATCATCCTAAAGGCTTTACTTGGCACAAACACTAAATAAAACATACAAACACAATCATAACAGAGGCATAATTGTGTCAACACTCAAAAACAGAAAGAAAAAGATGAAAATAAATTTATTCATTGGGTTTCTTCTCAACAAGCGTTATCGTTTTACGCCCCTAGCTAGGCATAAAGCATAGATTCAAGTATTGTCATCTTTGGTTTTTGCTCCATAGGATGCTCTCATGATTGATTCATATGGTGGCTTAATTCTTGTTCTAGGGAAGTGTTTCATACCCTTTCTTAGTGGAAACTGAAATTGAATATTGCCTTCTTTCATATCAATCACGGCACCTATAGTGCGTAAAAACGGTCTACCAAATAAGATGGGACAAGACGAATTGCAATCAATATCAAGAACAATAAAATCTATGAGCACATAGTTCCTATTTGCAAGTATAAGAATATCATTAATTCTTCCCAAAGGCTTTTTAATAGTAGAATCCGCCAAGTGCAAATTAAGAGAACATTCTTCAATATTGTTAAGACCAAGCACATCACATAGAGATTTCGGAATCGTGGAAACGCTAGCACCCAAATCACATAAAGCAAAGCACTCATAATTTTTGATCTTGACTTTAATGGTAGGTTCCCACTCATCATGTAATTTTCTAGGAATATAAATTTCCAACTCCAACTTTTCTTCAAAAGATTTCATCATGGCATCAACTATATGTTTAGTAAAAGCTTTATTTTGTTCATAAGCATGGGGTGAATTTAACATGGATTGCAGCAAAGAAATACATTCCATAAAAAATGCAACTATCATAATTAAAGTCTTTGCAATCCAAAATAGTGGGCACATCACTAGTTAAAGTTTTGACCTCTTCAAACCCACTTTCATCATTTTTTTTTCATCAAGATTCTCACCCTCCAATTTATTGGGACGCCTTCTAGCTAAAGTTGACTCTACTTCAGTCCCTTTATCATCAATTTTAATATTACTAAACAAGGAATCAATAGAAGAAACACCAATCACTTTAAGATCATCATTTTTCTGAAAGCAATCACTAGAAAACGCTTTTTCTAAAAATTCTCTTTTAGCTCTAAGCATAGCGGTTCTTTTCTTACTTTCATCCATAGAAAAATATAAAGCTTTAATTGATTCATCAATCTTAGGGGCAAAAGCTTTCAACTTGAGATTTTCTACATGATGAGAAATTATATCAATGCTTCTAGACATATCATCAATCTTTTTCAACTTTTCTTCTATCATAGTGTTGAAAACTTTTTGAGCATTGATAAATTCTTTAATATTACTCTCAAGATCAGAGGGGTTCTTATTATTATTGTAAGAAGAATTACCATAGGAATTTCCATAATTATTAGAGGAATTTCCACGAAAAGGCCTAAGATTAAATTTACCTCTATAACATTGTTATTAAAATTGTTTCGTGAGACGAGGTTCACATCTACGGAATCACTATTTTGCTCAATCAAAGTAGACAAAGGCACATCATTAAGACAATAGGAGCATTTTTACTAGCAACCAACTTCATTAAAGCATCAACTTTTTCACTCAAAGTACTAATTTCTTCAACCGAATTAACCTTTTTGCTAGTAGGTGCTCTTTCAGTATGCCATTGTGAATAATTAGCCATAATATTACCTAGCAATTTAGTAGCTTCACCCAAAGTAATTTCCGTAAAAGTACCACCCGCGGCAGAATCTAAAAGATTTCTAGAGACAAAATTCAATCCCGCATAAAATTTTTGTATGATCATCCAAAGTTTTAAACCATGAGCAGGACAATTTATTAGCATCAATTTCATTTTTCCCAAGATTGTGCAACATGTTCATGCTCAAGTTGCTTAAAATTCATGATTTGAGTTCTAAGGGAAATAATTTTCGCGGGCGGAAAATACTTAGTAATAAAAGCATCCTTGCACTTATTCCAAGAATCGATACTATTGTGAGGCAAAGAAGAAAACCAAATTTTTGCACGATCCCGCAAGGAGAAAGGAAATAATTTCAACTTCACTATATCATTGTCCACATATTTTTCTTTTTCATATCACACAATTCTGCGAATGTGTTTAGATGGGACACGACATCCTCATTAAGAGTACCGGAAAATTGATCTTTCATGACAAGATTCAACAAAGCGACATTAATATCACAAGACTCCGCACTACTGGCGGGAGGAGCAATCAGAGTACTAATAAAATCATTATTATTAGTATTGGAAAAATCACACAATTTGGTATTTTCTTGAGTCATCATGACTACGCAAACAAGAGATCTGACGAGAAAAAGGCAAACGAAAAAGAGGGCGAATAAAACGACAAATTTGGTGAAGTGGGGGAGATGAAAATGAGAGGCAAATGGCAAATAATGTAATTGTAAGGAGATGAGATTTGTGATTAGGAACCTGATAGATGTTGATGGTGTCTCCTCGGCGCCAGAGATTGGCACGTTGAAGAGACTGCTTCCTCCCCGGCAACGGTGCCAGAAATTCCTTTGACGTGGCTTGAGACTGCGTCGGTATTTCCCCAAAGAGGAAGGGATGATGCAGCACAGCGACGGTAAGTATTTCCCTCAGTTATGAAACCAAGGTATCGAACCAGTAGGAGGATCACGCAACACTATGTAAAAAACACTTGCACACAAAGAACAAATACTTGCAACCCGACGCGAAAGAGAGGTTGTCAATCTCTCCACGGTAGAAAGATAGATTAGGTTGTGATAGATTGGATAGATAGATCTCGCAAGAACACAAAATAAAAGAGGCAAATAAAAAGTGCAGCAAGGTATTTTTGGGTTTTTGGAATAATAGATCTGAAAACAAAAGCGGCAAAAGATAGATCGGAAAGCAATATGTTGGAAAAGTGGACCCAGGGGCCGTAGGATTCACTTGTGGCTTCTCTCATGAGTATAGCACACGGTTGGTGAACAAATTACTGTTGGGCAATTGATAAAAAATCGAATAATCATGACGATATCCAAGGCGATGATCATTATATAGGCATCACGTCCAAGATTAGTAGACCGAAACGATTCTGCATCTACTACTATTACTCCACACATCGGCCGCTATCCACCATGCATCTAGTGTATTAAGTTCATGGAAAACGGAGTAATGCAATAAGAACGGTGACATGATGTAGACAAGATCTATTCATGTAGGAATATACCCCATCTTGTTATCCTTAATAGCAACGATGCCTTGTTGCCCCTTCTGTCACTGGGAGAGGACACCGCAAGATCGAACCCATCACAAAGCACCTCTTCCCATGGCAAGAAAAATCGATCTAGTTGGCCTAACTAAACCAAAGATTTGAAGAAGAAATATGAGGCTATAAGTAATCATGCATATAAGAGATCAAAGAAGACTCAAATAATATTCATGGATAGAAACTGATCATGAACTCAAAATTCATCGGATCCCAACAAACACACCGCAAAAGTTTACATCAAATAGATCTCCAAGAGACCATTGTATTGAGAATCATAAGAGAGAGAGAGGAAGCCATCTAGCTATTGCCTATGGACCCGTAGGTCTATGGTGAACTACTCACGCATCATCGGAGAGGCACCAATGAGGATGATGAACCCCTCCGTGATGGTGTTAGATTGGATCTCGCGGTTCTGGAACTTGCGGTGGCTGGATGTATTTTTCGTCGACTCCTCTAGGGTTTCTAGAATATTTGGGTATTTATAGAGCTTAGAGGCGGTGGAGGGGACTCCCGAGGCGGCCACAACCCACGAGGGCGTGCCTGGGGCTCCTGGTGTGCCCTAGTGTCTTGTGGGCAGCCTGGGCTCCCTTCTGGTTACTTCTTTGGCCCACTGGCCTTCTTCTGGTCGAAAAGAATTCTCCAAAAAGTTTTGTCACATTTGGACTCCGTTTGGTACTGATATTCTGCGAAGTAAAAAACAAGCAAAAAACAGCAACTGGCACTTGGCACTATGTCAATAGGTTAGTCTCAAAAATGATATAAAGTTGCTATAAAATGATTGTAAAACATCCAAGAATGATAATATAATAGCATGGAACAAGCATAAATTATAGATATGTCGGAGACGTATCACCGATGTCTACTACGCAACTTTATTCTTGTAGACTCTTGTTGGGCCTCCAAGACCAAAGTTTTGTAGGACAATAGCAATTTTCCCTCAAATGGATGACCTAAGGTTTATCAATCCGTGGGAGGTGTAGGATGAAGATGGTCTCTCTCAAACAACCCTGCAATCAAATACAAGAAATCTCTTGTGTCCCCAACACACACAATACAATGGCAAATTGTATAGGTGCACTAGTTCGGCGAAGAGATGGTGATACAAGTGTAGTAATGATAGTAGATATTGATTTTTGTAATAGTAACAATAAAAAACAGCAATGTAGCAAGTAACAAAAGTGAGCACAAATGGTATTGCAATGCTTGAAAACAAGGCCTAGGGTCCGTACTTTCGCAAGTGCAATCTCTCAACAATGCTAATATAATTGGATCACATAACCATCCCTTAACGTGCAACGAAGAATCACTCCAAAGTTCTTATCTAGCGGAGAACATAAGAATAAATTGTTTGTAGGGTACAAAACCACCTTAAAGTTATCCTTTCCGATCGATCTACCCATGAGTTCATACTAAAATAACACCAAGTTATCCTTTCCGATCAATCTATCTAAGAGTTAGTAGTAAAATAACACCATATGATACGCGTCAACCAACTCTAATGTCACCTAGATACTCCAATGTCACCACAATTATCCATGAGTTAATTATACGATACACATCAAACAATTTCAGATTCATAATACTCAATCCAACACAAAGAACCTCAAAGAGTGCCCCAAGATTTCTACCGGAGAAAGTAGGACGAAAACGCGCATCAACCCCTATGCATAGATTACCCCAATGTCACCTCGGGAATCCGCGAGTTGAGTACCAAGACATAGATCAAGTGCTCTCTGATACGTCTCCATCGTATCTACTTTTCCAAACTCTTTTGCCCTTGTTTTGGACTCTAATTTGCATGATTTGAATGGAACTAACCCGGACTGACGCTGTTTTCAGCAGAATTGCCTTGGTGTTATTTTTGTGCAAAAATAAAAGTTCTCGGATTGACCTAAAAATTTACGGAGAATATTTTTGGAATTAATAAAAAATACTGGCGAAAGAATCAACCGGAGGGGGTCCACCACCTGGCCACAAGCCAGGGGGGGCGCCCCCCCTAGGGCGCGCCCCCCTGTCTTGTGGGCCCCCTGGAGTTCCTCCGATCTCAATTCCAACTCTATATATTCCTATTCAGGGAGAAAAAACCAAGGAGAAGAGTTCATCGCGTTTCACGATACGGAGCCGCCGCCACCTCCTGTTCTTCCTCGGGAGGGCAGATCTGGGGTCCGTTTTGGGCTCCGGAGAGGGGAAATCGACGCCGTCGTCATCATCACCATCCTTCATCACCAATTCCATGATGCTCTCCGCCGTTCATGAGTAATCCCATCGTAGGCTTGCTGGACGTTGATGGGTTGGATGAGATTTACCATGTAATCGAGTTAGTTTTGTTAGGGTTTGATCCCTAGTATCCACTATGTTCTGAGATTGATGTTGCTATGACTTTGCTATGCTTAATGCTTGTCACTAGGGCCCGAGTGCCATGATTTAAGATCTGAACCTATTATGTTTTCATGAATATATATGTGTTCTTGATCCTATCTTGCAAGTTGTAGACACCTATTACGAGTTATGATCCGCATCCCCCAAGGTGACAATAACTGGGATTCTTTCCGGTGATTACCGTAGTTTGAGGAGTTCATGTATTCACTAAGTGCTAATGCTTTGGTCCGGTTCTCTATTAAAAGGAGGCCTTAATATCCCTTAGTTTCCATTAGGACCCCGCTGCCACGGGAGGGTAGGACAAAAGATGTCATGCAAGTTCTTTTCCATAAGCACGTATGACTACATACGGAATACATGCCTACATTATATTGATGAATTGGATCTAGTTCTGTGTCACCCTATGTTATAACTGTTGCATGATGAATGCCATCCGACATAATTATCCATCACTGATCTGTCGCCTACGAGCTTTTCACATATTGATCTTTGCTAAGTTACTTTTCCGTTGCTACTGTTACAATCACTACAAAACTGCTACTGTCACGTTTGCCATCGTTACCGTTACTTCCATACTACTTTGCTACTAAATACTTTGCTGCAGATATTAAGTATTTCAGGTGTGGTTGAATTGACAACTCAACTACTAATACTCGAGAATATTCTTTGGCTCCCCTTGTGTCGAATCAATAAATTTGGGTTGAATACTCTAACCTCAAAAACTGTTGCGATCCCCTATACTTGTGGGTTATCAAGACCTTTTTCTGGCGCCGTTGCCGGGGAGCATACCTCTATTCTCTGAGTCACTTGGGATTTATATCTGTTCATCGCTATGAAGAATCTGAAAGACCCAAAAACCAAGATCTATCCCTCTACTACGAGCGGAGGTAAGGAACTGCCATCTAGCTATGCACTTGATTCACCTTATGTTATGAGTAAATTTGCGACACCACCACCTGCTACAGATTCTGATATGTCGCAAGTAATTAATGATGCCACTTCTACTATGCATGATGCTTATGATGATACATTTCTTGATAATACTGTGCCACATGGTGAATTTCTTGATGAACAAATTGCTAGAGTCAATGCTGAAACTGATGATATTTCTGAAACTGATGAAATTATTGAAACTGAACACTATGAGACACCTGCTAGACCTAGCTCTCCTAGATATGAATTGCCTAATATACCTAAGGGTTATGTTATGGAGGGAGAGGTAGCTAGGGACTTTCTTGCTTGTAAGGATAGAGATGATCTTAAGAAATTACTATGCAAGTGGAAGGAAAAATCTTTGAATGCTAGAATGCAATATGATCCTAAGTTTGCTACTTCACCTATCCTTGTCACTGATAAGGATTATGAATTATCTGTCGATCCTGAGTTAATTACTTTGGTTGAATCTGATCATTTCCATGGTTATGAATCTGAAACTGTTGTGGCACATCTTACTAAATTGAACGATATAGCCACCCTATTTACTCATGAGGAAAAAATTCGTTATTACTATATTCTTAAGTTGTTTCCTTTCTCATTAAAGGGTGATGCTAAGATATGGTTTAATTCTCTTGCTCCTGGTTGTGTGCGTAGTCCCCAGGATATGATATATTACTTCTCTGAAAAATATTTTCCTGCTCATAAGAAACAAGCTGCCTTGCAGGAAATATTTAACTTTGTGCAAATTGAAGAAGAGAGTCTCCCACAAACTTGGGGGAGGCTTCTCCAATTACTTAATGCTTTGCCTGATCATCCTCTCAAGAAAAACGAAATACTTGATATCTTTTATAATGGACTAACCGATGCTTCTAGGGACCACCTAGATAGTTGTGCTGGTTGTGTTTTCAGGGAACGAATTGTTGAAAAGGCTGAACTACTATTGAATAATATATTGAGCAATGATAATGATTGGACTATTCCCGAACCACCTCCAAAGCCAATTCCGAAGAAAAGAGGTATTCTATTTCTCGGTCCTGAAGATATGCAAGAGGCAAAGAAATCTATGAAAGAAAAAGGTATTAAAGCTGAAGATGTTAAGAATCTACCACCTATTGAAGAGAGACATGGTCTTGATATCCTGACACGGGTAGTAGAGGTAAATTCTCTCCGTAGATTTGATGAAGGTGATATTCCTTATAATAAGTCTGCTAGCCAATGCTTGGATGAGTTTGATAACTTTATTGTCAAGCAAGAGAATTTCAATGCTTATGTTAGTAGACAATTGAAACATAATGCTTACATGCTTGATCGCCTAGGTGATTATATGAGTAGAACTATCAATGATCTTAAGCTTATTAGTAAACATGCTTCCATGGTAACTACTCAAGTAGAACAAGTACTTAAGGCACAAAATGATTTGCTTAATGAGATGAATGGCAAGAACAATGATCATTCTGTTAGAGTTGTGACTAGAGGTGGTAAAATGACTCAGGAACATTTGTATCCTGAGGGCCATCCTAAGAGAATCGAGCAAGATTCTCAGAGAATTAATACTGATGCGCCTAGTCGTCCCAGTAATAAAAGGAAAAAGAATGACGATAGGACTTTGCATGCTGCTAGTGAACCTGTTATAGATACACATGAAAACCTAAATGATATTTCTATTTCTGATGTTGAGACACAATCTGATAATGAACATGAGCCTAGTGATAATATTAATGATGATGTTCCTGTTGATGCTCGACCTAGTAATGATAATGATGTGGAGATTGAACCTGCTGTTGATCTTGATAACCCACAACCTAAGAATAAAAGATATGATAAAAGAGACTTCGTTGCTAGGAAGCATGGTAGAGAAAGAGAACCTTGGGTTCAGAAACCCATGCCCTTTCCTCCTAAGCCATCCAAGAAAAAGGATGATGAGGATTTCGAGCGCTTTGTTGAAATGCTTAGACATGTCTTTTTGCGTATGCGCTTGACTGATATTCTGAAAATGTCTCCTTATGCTAAGTATATGAAAGATATTGTGACAAATAAAAGAAAGATACCGGAAGCTGAGATTTCCACCATGCTAGCTAATTACACCTTTAAGGGTGGAATACCAAAGAAACTAGGAGATCCAGGAGTACCTACTATACCATGCTCTATTAAAAGAAACTATGTTAAAACTGCTTTATGTGACCTTGGAGCTGGTGTTAGTGTTATGCCTTTCTCTTTGTATCGTAGACTTGATTTGAATAAGTTGACACCTACTGAAATCTCTTTGCAAATGGCTGATAAATCAACTGCTTTACCCATCGGTATTTGTGAATATGTGCCTGTCGTAGTTGCAAATGTTACTATCCTAACGGACTTTGTTATTCTTGATATTCCCGAGGACGACAGTATGTCGATTATCCTTGGTAGACCTTTTTTGAATACTGCAGGGGCTGTTATTGATTGCAACAAGGGCAATGTCACTTTTCATGTTAATGGTAATGAGCATACGGTACACTTTCCGAAGAAACAACCTCAAGTTCATAGTATCAACTCCATTGGAAAAATTTCAACGATTATTATTGGAGATTTTGAATTCCCTCTTCCTACTGCCAAAAAGAAATATGATATACTTATTGTTGGGGACATGCATATCCCCATTGAGGTAACCTAGTGTTATTCGAAAATTCTCCGGTTCCGTGTCATTCAAAAAAAGTTTGTCAATAAGACTTGATCAACCTTATTGATGGATTCTTTTTGATGAGCATGAGATGGATGAATTTAGGAGGCACAACCTTCTGTACCCAACTTTTACTTTCTGTTATTTAGATTTAATAAAGTAAAAATGCTATTATTCTTCTGTTTTCTGATTTATCCGTGCAATAGAAAAATGACCTGAAAATAAAAGTTCTCCAAATGCCCTGAAAATGTAGTATGATTTTTTCTGGAATATTTAAGAATTTTTGGCACTGAGAACACATCAGGGGGCTGCACCAGTGGGCCACAAGCCTGCAGGGCGCGCCCACCCCCCCTAGGCGCGCCCCCCTGGCTTGTGGGTCCCACGTAGGCCCCCCTCACTTATTCCAGCACCCATCCACTTCGTCTTCCTCCAGAAAAAATCCCACCATTGCTCAAACCCGTGTTCTAGCTCATTTTGCCGCCATTTTCGATCTCCTTGTGCAAAGCTCCAATTGCAAAACTGGTTTGAGGGATTGATCTTCGGTATGTGACTCCTCCAATGGTCCAATTAGTTTTTGTTTTTGTGCTTTATATATTGCAAATTTTTGCTGCTGTGGTGACCTTGTTCTTGAGCTTGCATGTCAAATTTGTATGGTCCCAAGTAGTTTTGATGCGTGATATAGCCTCTAGGCACTTGTGGGAGTAGTTGCTATAAGTTTTGTTGAGTTTTGTTCACCTTTATTTTGAGTCACTAAAAATTTCAGAAATTTTTCAGAGAAAGATATGATGAGGAGATTGTTAAGAGGCTCTTCAAGCCAGGGTTCTAAAGAAAATGAAAATGAGAAGCCTAGATACAATATTCCCCGCACCGCGGAGGTTCGGCCATGTGAATGGCCAAGTGATGCATTCTTGAGGGCGGCTGGAATTTATGAAGATTTCTATTATTTTGCAGAGAATGCAGGCATCACCGACTTCCTCAATGATAAGTGTGACCAGTACCTCCTACTCACTAATATCTTCGTGCAAAACTTTCCCTTTTATCCTAGGAAGGATCCTCCCATGGTAGAGTTTTACTTGTATGATGTGCCTAAGAAGATGTCACTTTACGATTTTTGCAAAATTTGCAAAATACCTTATGAGGGCAGCATCAGTGAACCACGTCCAAGAGACATGGAGGACTTTATTGCCGCAACCACTGTGGGGGAAGAGAGAGGGGTGTCAAAAGCAAGAGCAGCTAGTTTACATTTTCCTGTTCTACGCTATTATTCATTATTTGCGGGGAGATGTCTAGTTGGTCGTGGGGAGAGTGGAAGCCTTAGTGCTCCTGACCTCGCCATTCTGCGCCACGCTTTACTTGCTGATAGAACTTTTAGTCTGGGCGCTATGGTGGCCCAACGGTTGAACTTAAACAGTTCGAAGGGCCTCATATTCGGAGGTATCTATGCATCTCGTCTAGCCAAACACTTTAAGATACCCATTAGGCTTGACGAGGAAGAGGAAATGCTGCTACCTACAAGATATTTAGAATATGACAGTATGGTAGCACATGATTTTATTAGGAAGGATAATGATAAGAGGCTGCTTTACAACTTATTATTTAGTCAAGGTACTTGTGAAATTATTGCTCTGCCTGCTTCTTCTTTGTTCGATATCCATTCAGGCAGGTACACTATTATGCCCGAGGACATCTACAGATATTGGGGTCTGTCACAACCCCCAGCACCTGAGCCGGCACCAGCCCTTGATCCATATCAGGATCCAGTTTTTCAGTGGGAGCCACAGGAGCTCGCCAACCAGTGGAACCCTCAATATCCTCCGGAGTATCCAGGATATAGTTATTTTCAGCCATGGCCTTAGACCAACTTAGGCCAAAATCCTAAGCTTGGGGGAGTACGTATTTCTTACCGACATTACATTCATGTTCACACACTCATCTCAGTTGTCGGTGTTCATACTTTTTCATTGTATCATCCATGGTATTTTATTTCTTCTTTCCGCTTTCTTCTTGTGTGTTTAATTAACCTTGAGAAAAATTCAAAAAAAAATTATTATTAGTTCTAGCTTTACCTTTTAGTTTGTCTAATTGTAGTATTAAAAGAAAACCCAAAAAGATTTCTCGTTCTTCTTTTGCTTGTTGGGAGCTTTCCCGTGTAAATAGTTTTTCTCGTTCTTGTTTTGAAATTTCTTTCTTTGGGTCGTAAGGAGAAGACCACAATGAAAATGTTGAGTGGCTCTCATATGCATTATTGTTTATCTTACAGAGATCCCATATTACCTTGCCTTCTCCTTTGAGTTATTGTTTGCAGATTCCAGCTTAGTCCAATGCACGTGCATTTTTTATTATTATTCACACCGTTCGGTCGTGCAAGTGAAAGGCAATAATGACGATATATGATGAAGTGATTGAGATGGGGAAAAGCTGGTATGAACTCTACCTATTTTTTTTTGTAAATATGATTAGCTCATCGTTCTGGATTCAGCTCATTATGGATGAAACATGTTTGCAATGAAAATTAGAGATTATAGTTACTCATGCCATGCTTAATTAGCTAAGAGTGTATAATGGCTTGTCTTGAGTGCCAACATGCATTTTAAAATGGTTGTGATGTAGTATGATAGGATGGTATCCTCCTTTGAATGATTCAAGTGGCTTGACTTGGCACATGTTCACGCATGTAGTTGAAACAAAATCAACATAGCCTCCACGATATTTATGTTCATGGTGATTTATATCCTACTCATGCTTGCATTCAATGTTGGTTAATCTCAATGCATGTTTATGACTGTTGTCGCTCTCTAGTTGGTCGCTTCCCAGTCTCTTGCTAGCCTTCACCTGTACTAAGCGGGAATACTGCTTGTGCATCCATTTCCATAAACCCAAAGTTGTTCCATATGAGTCCACCATACCTACCTATATGCGGTATTTACCTGCCGTTCCAAGTAAATTGGCATGTGCCAAACTCTAAACCTTCAAATAATATTCTGTTTTGTATGCCCGAATCACTCATGTAGTGACTAGGGGTTGTCAGTATCTTCCATGCTAGGTGGGTTATTCTCAAGATATGTGTTGATTCACTATCATTCACGAGAAAGTGGCTGGTATTCGGGATGCCCAGTTCCATGCTCAAAAATCAAATCAAAATATAATGAAACAAAACTCCCCCAGGATTGTTGTTTGTATGGACGGTACCCGTGGATTCGGCTCGCCATGGAGTGTGATTGATTGGTGGAGGGGGAGTAAAAAATTTACTATTCTTTTTGGGAACCGCCTATAATGTATCTAGCATGGAAGATACCGAGATCTCTTGGTTGTTATGTTGACAATGAAAGCATACCGCCCAAAATTATTATTCATCCCTGTTTTAAAAGCTCGAGCTCTGGCACCTCTGCAAGTCAATGCTTCCCTCTGCGAAGGGCTAATCTATTTTATTTTACTGTTGAGTCATCCTCCTCTTATAAAAAGCACCAGTTAGAGAGCACCACCGTTATTTATATGCTTTGTTATTAATTGATATTGAGTATGACTGTGACTGGATCTCTTTTACCATGAATTACAATGTCTAGTCAGTCCTTGTTCTTTAGAGGTGCTCTGCATTTATGTTTTGCGGTCTCAGGAAGGGCTAGCGAGATACCATTGTATCATATTGTATCATGATTGTTTTGATAAAATTGTTGTCATCCGAGATTTATTATTATTGCTCGCTAGTTGATTATGCCATTAATATGAGTAAATGTGAGACCTAATTGTTATTGTGAATGTGGTTAGTCTATAATCTTTGCTGAAAATCTGAACATCAGTAAGACATATTTGCAACAACAAGATCAAACAGAGTTTGTAAAAGTTTTTCTTTGTCACTTTCAGTTTGTCAACTGAATTGCTTGAGGACAAGCAATGGGTTAAGCTTGGGGGAGTTGATACGTCTCCATCGTATCTACTTTTCCAAACTCTTTTGCCCTTGTTTTGGACTCTAATTTGCATGATTTGAATGGAACTAACCCGGATTGACGCTGTTTTCAGCAGAATTGCCTTGGTGTTATTTTTGTGCAGAAATAAAATTTCTTGGATTGACCTGAAAATTTACGGAGAATATTTTTGGAATTAATAAAAAATACTGGCGAAAGAATCAACCGGAGGGGGTCCACCACCTGGCCACAAGCCAGGGGGGGCGCCCCCCCCAGGGCGCGCCCCCCTGTCTTGTGGGCCCCCTGGAGATCCTCCGACCTCAATTCCAACTCTATATATTCCTATTCGGGGAGAAAAAAATCAAGGAGAAGAGTTCATCGCGTTTCACGATACGGAGCCGCCGCCACCTCCCGTTCTTCCTCGGGAGGGCAGATCTGGGGTCCGTTTTGGGCTCCGGAGAGGGGAAATCGACGCCGTCGTCATCACCAACCATCCTTCATCACCAATTCCATGATGCTCTCCGCCGTTCATGAGTAATCCCATCGTAGGCTTGCTGGACGGTGATGGGCTGGATGAGATTTACCATGTAATCGAGTTAGTTTTGTTAGGGTTTGATCCCTAGTATCCACTATGTTCTGAGATTGATGTTGCTATGACTTTGCTATGCTTAATGCTTGTCACTAGGGCCCGAGTGCCATGATTTCAGATCTGAACCTATTATGTTTTCATGAATATATGTGTGTTCTCGATCCTATCTTGCAAGTTGTAGACACCTATTACGAGTTATGATCTGCATCCCCCAAGGTGACAATAACTGGGATTCTTTCCAGTGATTACCGTAGTTTGAGGAGTTCATGTATTCAGTAAGTGCTAATGCTTTGGTCCGGTTCTCTATTAAAAGGAGGCCTTAATATCCCTTAGTTTCCATTAGGACCCCGCTGCCACGGGAGGGTAGGACAAAAGATGTCATGCAAGTTCTTTTACATAAGCACGTATGACTACATACGGAATACATGCCTACATTATATTGATGAATTGGAGCTAGTTCTGTGTCACCCTATGTTATAACCGTTGCATGATGAATGCCATCCGACATAATTATCCATCACTGATCCGTCGCCTACGAGCTTTTCGCATATTGATCTTTGCTAAGTTACTTTTCCGTTGCTACTGTTACAATCACTACAAAACTGCTACTGTCACGTTTGCCATCGTTACCGTTACTTCCATACTACTTTGCTACTAAATACTTTGCTGCAGATATTAAGTCTTTCAGGTGTGGTTGAATTGACAACTCAGCTACTAATACTCAAGAATATTCTTTGGCTCCCCTTGGGCCGAATCAATAAATTTGGGTTGAATACTCTACCCTCAGAAACTGTTGCGATCCCCTATACTTGTGGGTTATCACTCTCAAATCCATAAAAGTATTCAATCCGGTAATAACGAAATCTCAAAGGGAAAACTCAATTCATCACAACAAGATAGAGAGGGAAAACACCATATGATCCAACTATATTAACAAAGCCTGTGATACATCAAGATCGTGACATCTCAAGAACACGAGAGAGAGAGAGATTGAACACATAGCTACTGGTACATACCCTCAGCCCCGAGGGTGGACTACTCCCTCCTCGTCATGGCCTCCGCCGGGATGATGAAGATGGCCACCGGAGATGATCTACCCTCTCCGGCAGGGTACTGGAATGCCTCCAAATTGGTTTTTCATTGATACAGAGAAGTTGCAGCGACGGAACTTCTCGTCTAGGGTTATTTCTGGGGGTTTCTGAATATATAGGATTTTTGGGCGTTGGTTTCACGCGAAGATGGGCCACGAGTGGACCACAAGACACCAGGGCGCTCCGAGGGGCCTAGCGCGCCCTGGTGGGTTGTGCCCACCTCGTGGCTCTTCTGGCCCTCCAACGAAGCTTCTAGTGCCTCTTTTGTTCCAAAAAAATCGTCAATTTTTTTTGTTGCATTTGGAGAACTTTGATTTCTGCACAAAAAACAACACCACGGTAGTTCTGCTGAAAACAGCGTCAGTCCGGGTTAGTTCCAAAAAATGATATAAATTTGCTCTAAAATGATTATAAAACATCCAAGAATGATAATATAACATCATGGAACAATAAAAAATTATAGATACGTTGGAGACGTATCAGCATCCCCAAGCTTAATTCATGCTCGTCGGTAAATGATAAAAACAGAATTTTTGATGTGGAATGGTGCCTAACATGTTCATCACATATTCTTTCCTTTTGTAGCATGGACATTTGGACTTTTATATGGTTCAAAGCAATAGTCTATATTTGACATGAAGACTTCAATACTCAAGCATATCAACAAGCAACCATGTCTTTCAAAATATCAACACTAAAGAAAGTTATCCCTAGCCCATCATGCTCAATCATTGATCCATTCATGAAACACACTCAAATATTATCTGCACCCAATGCACAACTATGATCATAGTGCCCCCTAGTTGGTGCTTTATAAGAGAAGATGGAGACTCAAATTAAAAATAAAAATTGCATAAAGTAAATAGATAAGCCCTTCGCAGAGGGAAGTAGGGATTTGTAGAGGTGCCAGAGCTCATGGTTTAAATTTGAGAGAGAAAAATGTTTTGGGTGGCATGCCTTTCCTGTCAACAAAAATGACCGAGTAGTTCGCAATACTTTCCATGCTAGATATATCATAGGCGGTTCCCAAACATAAAGTATTTTTTTTTCATTTCGGGACTGGGCGTCCCTATTACCGCCGTACTCTCGTGCAATGACAAGTGAATAAACACTCATCTTGAGAATAACACATCTAGCATGGAAAATATTGGATACCCCCTAACATTTCATGAGCAGTACGAGCACACAAAAAGGAAATTTATTTTGAAAATTAGAGATGGCACATACAAATTTGCTTAGAACGGCATGGAAATACCGCATATAGGTAGGTATGGTGGACTCATAAGGCAAAATTGGGTTTAAGGATTTTGGATGCACATGTAGTATTTCTACTTAGTACAAGTGGAGGCTAGCAAATATATTGAGAAGCAACCAACCAAGAAATAAAAATTCACATAAACGGGCATTGAGCATAACTAACACCGAATAATGCACCATAAGTAGGATGTAATTTCATTGCATAACTATTGACTTTCGTACTTGCGTAGGGAATCACAAACCTTAACACCAATATTCTTACTAAAGCATAATTACTCACCAACATGACTCGCATATCACTATCATCATGTCTCAAAACTATTACAAGGAATCAAGTTTAATTTGTCCAATGATCTTCATGAAAGTTTTTATTATATCCTCCTTGAATATCTATCACTTTGGGACTAGTTTCATATGTTGCAATTGCTTTTGACAAGATCAAACAAATTTAAGTGAAGAACATGAGCATAAAGATTTTCATCTCTCAAAATAATATAAGTGAATCATGAGAGAATTTCTTCAAAATTTACTAACTCTCAAATTAATCTACGTGAAGCATGAGAGTAAATGACAAGCTACTCTCAAAAGATATAAGTGAAGATCAATGAGTAGTCAAAAAATTAAGAAGCTATGTGAGGACTCTCTCTCAATAAAGATTTTCATATCTGAGTATTTTATTAAAACAGCAAGCAAAATAAAAATAGCACTCCAAGAATAGCACATATCATGTGAACAAATAAATTTTTTGGCTCAACATAGGCTAACTGATAATTGTTGATGAAGAGAGGTGGGATGCGTAGCATCCCCAAGCTTAGATTCTTGAGACTTCTTGAAATATTTACTTGGGGTGCCTTGGGCATCCCCAAGATTAAGCTTTTGTATCTCGTTCAATCCTCTCATATCCCGGTTTCACCTATTCTCAAAAACTTCATCCACTCAAAACTTGAAAAGAACTCGTGAGATAGGTTAGTGCACATAATAATAAATCAAATCTTTATGTACTGCCAAGACAAGTTGCACAATAATTTCCAAACATCATCTACTTTTTACTATCGTTTCCACAATTTATATCTACCAATATAGGCTATGGAAACTATAGGATAAGTAGATAACAAAACTATGACAGCAATCTGTCCAAACAGAACAGTCTGTAGCAATTTCTGAAAACAGTGTACTTATGTAACTCATAAAATTATGAAAATTTAGGACGTGATAAAGAATTTATATTATAACACTGTGCAAAAATTTCATAAACTTTCCATGTTCCAGTAAAATATGAAAATTCAAACACTACAGAGAAAGTTTCTGTTTTTACACAGCACACATCAAACATGCAATGCAAGCATCCTAAGGCAATTCTTGGAAATTTTTATTGAAAAAAAACATTATAAATAACATATAATAGAGAACAAAAAAAATAAAATGATGCTCCAAGAAAAACACATATTATGTAACGAATAAAAATATAGCTCTAAGTAAGATATACCGATAGTGTTGAAGACGAAAGAGGGGATGCCTTCCGGGGCATCCCCAAGCCTAGGCGATTGAGTCTTCCTTGGATATCACCTTGGGGGTGCCTTGGGCATCCCCAAGCTTAGGTTCTTTTCACTCCTTATTCTCCTCATATCAGTGTCTCACCCAAAACTTGAAAACTTCAATCACACAAAACTTAACGGAACTTCGTGAGAAGGGTTAGTGTAATAAAGATAAATCATTCACTTAGGTACTGTCAAGACAAGATTCATAATTGTTCCCACATGATACCTACTGTATTCTATCATTCCCATAATTTATACCACTAAATATAAGCTATGGAAACACTAAAACAAGCAAACTATGCATGCAAAACAGAATCTGTCAAAAACAGAACAGTCTATGAAGATCTGTAGTATAGACATACTTCCCTATCTCTAAAAATTCTGAAAAATTATTACAACCTGAATAATTTGTATCTAAACACTGTGTAACAATTTCAGATCATTACCTCGCTCCAGTAAAAAATTAAAATTCCTGTACTGGAGTCAAAAGTTTCTGTTTTGGTTCAGCATCAATTCTACTCATCTTGCGAGTCATCCCAAAGGCTTTACTTGGCACTTTATTGAAATAAAAGGCACAAAACATGAGTACTACAATAGCTTAATCATGTGAACGGTTGTGTCCCAACAAGCGCTTTTCTTTAAAGCCTTTTAGCTAGGCATGATGATTTCAATGATGCTCACATAGGAATAGTAATTGAAACATGCAAGAGAGCATCATGAATCTCGTGACAAGCACATTTAAGTCTAACCCACTTCCTATGCATTGGTATATTGTGCGAAAACAATTTATGGGAGCAAGAATCAACTAGCATAGGAAGGTAAAACAATCACATCATCAAAACTTTGAAAACATAGGGAGGAAACTTGATATTATTGCAATTCCTACAAGCATATGTTCCTCCCTCATAATAATTTTCAGTAGCATCATGAATAAATTCCACGATATAACTATCACATAAAGCATTCTTTTCATGATCCACAAGCATAAAATTTTATTACTCTCCTCATAAGCAAATTTCTTCTCATTCATTGTAGTGGGAGCAAACTAATTAAAATAACTGTCATGAGACACTTGATTGACATAACCACATTCAATATTAAAATCATGATGACAAGTTTCATGGTTACTATCACTCTTTATAGCATACATGTCATCCTCATAATCATCATAGATAGGAGGCATGTCATCATCATAATAAATTTGCCCATCAAAACTTGGGGGACTAAAAATATCATCTTCATCAAACATAGCATCCCCAAGCTTGTGGCTTTGCATATCATTAGTATTATGGATATTCCGAGAATTCATACTAGCAACATTGAAATCATGCTCATCATTCAAGGAATTCTCATTAAGTATTTTCATAAACTCTTCTTCTACCAATTGAGCACAATTTTCCGAACCATCATTTTCACGAAAGACATTAAAAAGACGAAACAATTGAGGCAACCTAAACTCCATTTTTTTGGTAGTTTTCTTTTATAAAACCAAACTAGTGAAAAACAAGAAACTAAAAGATTTAATTGCAAGATATAAAGATATACCTTCAAGCACTCACCTCCCCGGCAACGGCGCCAGAAAAGAGCTTGATGTCTACTACGCAACTTTATTCTTGTGGAATCTTGTTGGGCCTCCAAGCGCAGAGTTTTGTAGGACAGTAGCAATTTTCCCTCAAGTGGATGACCTAAGGTTTATCAATCCGTGGGAGGTGTAGGATGAAGATGGTCTCTCTCAAACAACCCTGCAATCAAATACAAGAAATCTCTTGTGTCCCCAACACACCCAATACAATGGCAAATTGTATAGGTGCACTAGTTCGGCGAAGAGATGGTTACAAGTGTAGTAATGATAGTAGATATTGATTTTTGTAATATTAACAATACAAAACAGCAAGGTACCAAGTAACAAAAGTGAGCACAAACGGTATTGCAATGCTTGAAAACAAGGACTAGGGTCCGTACTTTCACTAGTGCAATCTCTCAACAATGCTAATATAATTGGATCACATAACCATCCCTCAACGTGCAACAAAGAATCACTCCAAAGTTCTTATCTAGCGGAGAACATAAGAAGAAATTGTTTGTAGGGTACGAAACCACCTTAATGTTATCCTTTCCGATCGATCTATCCAAGAGTTCGTACTAAAATAACACCAAGTTATGCTTTCCGATCAATCTATCTAAGAGTTCGTACTAAAATAACACCATATGATACGCATCAACCAACTCTAATGTCACCTAGATACTCCAATGTCACCAAAAGTATCCATGAGTTAATTATACGATACACATCAAACAATTTCAGATTCATAATACTCAATCCGACACAAAGAACCTCAAAGAGTGCCCCAAGATTTCTATCGGAGAAAGTAGGACGAAAACGTGCATCAACCCCTATGCATAGATTACCCCAATGTCACCTCGGGAATCCACGAGTTGAGTGCCAAGGCATATATCAAGTGCTCTCAAATCCATAAAAGTATTCAATCCGGTAATAACAAAATCTCAAAGGGAAAACTCAATTCATCACAACAAGATAGAGAGGGAAAACACCATATGATCCAACTATATTAACAAAGCCCGTGATACATCAAGATCGTGACATCTCAAGAACACGAGAGAGAGAGAGAGATTGAACACATAGCTACTGTTACATACCCTCAGCCCCGAGGGTGGACTACTCCCTCCTCGTCATGGCCTCCGTCGGGATGATGAAGATGGCCACCAAGTATGATCTACCCTCTCCGGCAGGGTACTGGAACGCCTCTAGATTGGTTTTTCATCGATATAGAGAGTTGCGGCGACGGAACTTCTCGTCTAGGGTTATTTCTGGGGGTTTCTGAATATATAGGATTTTTGGGCGTCGGTTTCACGCGAAGATGGGCCACGAGTGGACCACAAGACACTAGGGCGCGCCAGAGGGGCCTGGCGCGCCCTGGTGGGTTGTGCCCACCTCGTGGCTCTTCTGGCCCTCCAACGAAGCTTCTAGTGCCTCTTTTGTTCCAAAAAAATCGTCAAAAAGTTTCATTGCATTTGTAGAATTTGATTTTTGCACAAAAAACAACACCACGGTAGTTCTGCTGAAAACAACGTCAATCTGGGTTAGTTCCAAAAAAATGATATAAAGTTGCTATAAAATGATTGTAAAACATCAAAGAATGATAATATAACAGCATGGAACAATCAAAAATTATAGATACGTTGGAGACGTATCAATCACCCGCCGTGTCGCGCAAGCGTGTGGGATCCCCGCTGTAGGATGTTGCAATATGTTTATGATTCGCTTATAGTGGGTGGCTAGAGTGACAGAAGCTTACACCCGAGTAAGGGGATTGTTTACGTATGGGATAAAGGGGACTTGATGTGTTAATGCTATGGTTGGGTTTAGCTTAATGAATGTCTAGTAGTTGCGGATGCTTGCTAGAATTCCAACATAAGTGCATATGATCCAAGTACGGAAAGTATGTTAGCGTATGCCTCTCCCTCATATAAAACTGCAACAATGATACCGGTCTAGTTATCGATTGCCTAGGGACAAATCTTTCTCTTGTGCTACAAAAAGCTTTCTACTAAACAACTAACTAAATTAATATTTATCTAAACAGCCCCTAACTTTTATTTACTTGTTCTTTTTTACCTTGCAAAACTATCTTTACACCTACTAAGTACTTCTAGTTTCTTTCCCGTAAAGTAGTTTCATACTTGTTCTAGTTAAAGTAAGCATTACCGTGCGTAGAGTTGTATCGGTGGTCAATAGAACTTGAGAGGATATTAATTCTACCTTTAGCTCCTCGTTGGGTTCGACGCTCTTACTTATCAAAAAAGGCTACAAACTATCACCTACACTTGTGGGTTATCAAGACCTTTTTCTCGCGTCGTTGCCGGGGAGCAATAGCGTAGCGGTTGATATTCTAGTGTGTGCTTGTTTGCTTTATCACTAAGTAATTTTTATTTTCTGTTATAAGTTATTTTCTATCTTTAGATATGGATAGGAAACGCAAAATACCAAAAAAATTAGATGTACTTGCTGCTCCAAAAGTTGAGGAACCACTAGTGTTCCGTACTACCGAAAAATATTACTTGGATCATCTTCGATCCCTTTGTGCTCGTGCTGAAAACCTAACTAGCTTAGTTGAGGGAAAATCTTTAAATGAGCATGCTTATTATGTGCGACACCGCATATCTCAAAAAGGGAAACTCTTGTGGCATCAAATTAATACTTTACGTTGCTACGCTTCAAATTTATGCGAAATATGTGATTTCACTTGTTGTTCTGAAGGCACTGAAAATCACCTTCCCTACCAATGCACGTTTAATGATAATGAAATACTATCTTCTTATGCCAAGGAGGCCTATTGTTATTATGATGTTGAACAAATTGAAGAATTTGTTGCTTTTAAGGGTGCATATGAAACTGCCCTTGGTGTGTTTTGAAGGTTGTTTTGTGCTCATCTTCCGAAAAGAGCCAAATCAGATGGTAGCCCGCTCGCAAGTCGAGAGCCAACTCGTCGAGTAGTTCGTCAATCACAGGCATGGGGTAGCTAGATTTTATGGTGATGGCGTTTAAATGCCGAAAGTCCATGCAAAAACGCCAAGGCAGATCCTTCTTCTCGACCAGCAGCACAGGAGATGAGAAGGGGTTGGTGCTTGGTGTGATTAGTCCCAATCAGCATCTCCTTCACTTGCGCTTCGATCTCATTTTTTTGCTCGGGAGTGTAGCGGTAAGGTCTGATGTTCACCGGCTTCGTGCCTGCCAAAAGAGGAAAAGCATGGTCCCATGGCTTCCACTGCGGCAGCCCTGATGGCTCGTCGAACACTATTTGGAACTGATCAAGAACTCGTTGTAATGAAGATGGAATTGTGTGTGCATCGTCCAGTTGCTCACTGGTACACAGCAGCACCACATGCACAACGGAGTTGGCTTGTTGTAAGAGCACATTTATCCATGTGTGGTTTTGGTAATTAATGATAATCCCTATGGACTAATGGTTGCCTTGAGTTATATTCGAAGGATTTGTCCATAGGCACTTCTTGAAGTCCATCTGTTGGTTTCAAGGAGTATATATGGTGACCAAGGTGGTATTCAAGGTTTTATCCAAAGATTGGTTATGTGAGAGTTGAGCTTATTGCAAGCATGTCTTGAAGAAGAAGATTGTGTGAGCATTCATGTTTACCTTCAAGACATCATCTTTATGAAGAGAGAAGATAAGATACAAGGTTGATCAAGACTAAGTCAAAGAGTGAATCAAGTTAATCAACATACAAAGCGTACAAGATATACCGAGAGGGATCAAGTGATCCCATGGTATGGTAAGCATTGTCCATTACGCTTTGTGTACTAACCCATGGTCTACGTGAGAGTTTTATGTGGGGTTAGGTGTGTTTCCATGGGCTTGCGTCAAGAGAAAGATCTCATACAACCCATGGAGGATGACATCAAGTGGTGATCATCATCAAGATTGCGGTGTGCAAGCTCAAGTGGAGCATCACGAAGAGATTGTGCTTGAAGCTTGCTGTCCATTATGGTGACAATGGACTTGTGAAGATGTGTCGAAGAGTGGCTCACCCATAGTAGAGTATGGGGGAGCAATCAACTAGTCTTTATCGAGCCAACGCAATCAAGAAAGGTGGTCCATCTTGAGGAAGTCAAGATCGTCATCATCTAGCTCAAGTAGACTATGTGCAAGGTATAGGTTTGCCCTTGATAGGTTTTCTATTTTACCGGTCTCATGGTGGTAGTTGGGAGACCGGGTTATAGGATCGATTGTCGTACTATCAAGGGGGGCTCTCAAGTGAGTAGCTTGATCGTATCGTTCGTTGGGAGCTCAACCATTTGCATCCTTGCATCATCTTTCTTGGTTCTTGTTTGGTGTTTCTCTTTGTGAGTTTTAGAGATTATGGTCATCTTCATGAAAAACTCGAGTTCATCGAAAACGGAGTCCATGTGCATCTTCTATGATGTTTTCGATGTTGGAGTGTTTTCTGGTTCTTCATTGATAGAGGTTTCACATCTCTATATCATTGGCATTCTTTGTGAGTTTTAGAGCTTATGGTCATCTTCATGACAAGCTTGAGTTCATCAAAACGAAGTCCATATGCATCTTCTATGATGTTTTCGATGTTGGAGTGTTTGTCGGTTCTTCATTGATAGAGGTTTCACATCTCTATATCAGTGGCATTCTTTGTGAGTTTTAGAGCTTATGGTCATCTTCATGACAAGCTTGAGTTCATAGAAAACGGAGTCCATATGCATCTTCTATGATGTTTTCGATGTTGGAGTTTTTGTAGGTTCTTCATTGATAGAGGTTTCACATCTCTATATCATTGGCATTGTTATACTGCCTCTTCTTATCATAACAGTTTCCAGCTCAATTCAGAGCTCGTATGCGAAAGTTATGGCGGTTCTTTCTCATGACAGTTTCCAGCTCTCACGCGGTAAAACCGCTGCTATGGAGCGGTAGTACCGCTCAGGTGGTTCTAGCGTCCGCGCCAGCCACCAGCCACCTGCCTGATGCCCTGCGCCACCCGAGCGGAAGTAGAGCTGCTGTAACAAGCGGTAGTACCGCTGGCGGGAGCGGTAGTACCGGTGGCGGGAGCGGTAGTACCGCTCCCGCGGCACTACCGCCTCGAGGTTTATGACGTTTGCATGTTTTGTCCTGGAACTACCGCGCTAAGCGGCAGTACCGCTCCCGCGGCACTACCGCCTCGAGGTTTCTGCCGTTTGCATGTTTTCTCCTGGAACTACCGCACTAAGCGGTAGTACCGCTCAGCCGAGCGGTAGTACCACTTGTGCACGACCTGTGCACATAACGGTTGGATTTGGGGAGGCCTATTTAAGGGGGTCTTCTTCCCCAATGGTTCTTATCCTTTGAGCTCGAGTTTGCCCCCCATTGTTGACCTTCTTCGAGCTTGCTAACTCTCAATCCCTCCAGTGATTCTTGCTAGTTCTTGAGGGAAAAGAGAGAGGAGATCTAGATCCACATTTCCACCAATCACTTTCCCCTCTATGTGAGGGGAACCCCTTGGATCTAGATCTTGGAGTTCTTCGTGTTCTTCTTCATTCTTCCTCTCATTTTCTTCCGTAGCATTAGTTGTTGTGGTGGGATTTGGGAGAGAAGGACTTGGGCACTCCGTGTGCCCTTGCCATTGCATTTGGTGCATAGGTTTGAGTTCTTGTAGCGACCCGACCTCAAACGGTCAAGCCTCTGTGTGTTCTGTGCCATCCCTGGATCAGTATGCTGGCACACACAGTACATCAATGTATATATCAAAGTGCAATCACAGTAAATAACGTAGAACTGATATATACCTTAAAATCTCAGCGGAAACAGTCAACGGGAGTGGAGTCCCAATAAACACCAACGGCAGGTTGAGTGTAGACCGTAACCCTGAATCGTACTCTTACTCGTCGTAGAAAAATATCTGCAACATAAGACGTTGCAGTCGTGTAGGTCAGTACATTGAATGTACCGGCAAGATCACCATAAGAGAAAACAGATGATAAGACTATTCTATATGCAATAAGGCTTTGTGGCTCTGTGTCTGAATTTTTGCACAAAAGCTGATTTTATTTTCTTTTCCTACAACAAAGGAATATCAGGAGTTTTCACTATGGAAATATCTATTATGACATTGTTCCGCCAACCGATGTCTCAATGCCCACAAGTATCATAAGTTGCCCACAATTAGTTATTAGTCTGGTGTTGAGAGTTCAGAGATAGATCCAAGTCCAGAGGCTCAAATTGTCCGTAACCGGGGACACGGCTAATCGATTAGGTTTAACTCTGCAGAGTGTTGTGTACTTTACCCACAAGATCCGTTCCCTCCTTGTAAGTCCTCGCACTGCCGGGTGTTTGAGAACAGGACGAACGAAACATGGTCTTTCAGAGTGTTTCCCTGACTACTGTCAGTGCCCATCCAATCCTAACGTCGACTACATCTCGTAGCACTGCCCAGCCAGAGTCACAACAAAGATCAACCAAGCCAGAGCCCATAATGACTTGTGGCTACACAGGTAAGCTTCCGGGCATGAAGTATTCATCCGTCTCTTTGAGTCTGGGTGAGGCTTTCCGCAAGATGTCATGGCGCTTCTCCATGCATCCCGGCCATCCACTGGTTACTCCAGGGTGCCCATCAAATCCATCCCTCACCCAGTAGTGTGTATTGAAAACTTGTTTCTCGAGTCTCGAAGTCTTGAGGTCTTGAAGATGCAGGACTTGAAGATGCCTTCATGAAGTTATCGTCTTTGACGTAGAGTCCTTCACCTCACACCACTCTCGAACACTCATACCAACCCCGTCTACTTTAGCATAGCATAGCAGTAAGACAAATAACGTCCCGGGGCTTCAGTAACAAGGAGTGGGTTCCTACCTCATGCATTCTACTCAACTACAAGAATTCAATAATACTACTGGAGGGATTTGTTGAATGATGTCACTACATGCAATAAAACATAGGTATGAAATAGATGATCAAAGTGAGCTTGCCTGGTAGGGTTGATGAAGATAAATATCGCTCTCAGAAATAACTTGATAGAACTATTCGTCACTCTCCGATGAAAATCTATATAATAAAGCATTGCACTCATAAGCAATCATACTAGCAATCAATACTATCAATCAAAAGGCAGCACAAAACTAATCACAAAAGAGTGTGATGAAGGAAATACTTAAGACAAAAGTTAAAATCAACAAATCTTCATCAAGCAACTAAGAAAAGGTTTTTCCTACAATTAACCTATTATCAACAGCAACACGACAACAACAAAGTAAAATCTAGCAAAGGCATTTAGCAAATATTTTTACTAGCAAAAAGAATTACTTTTGAAGTACAACTAAGAACTATGAAAACAACACACTAAACAATAGGAGTTTTCTAGCAAATAGAACATAACAGCAAAGAAAACACTAAGATAATAAAAATAACAGAAAACAAAATATAAAACAACTAAGCTAACAGAAAGTAAAACCTATAAAACACTTTATAAAAATATTTTCAAATAGGAACTCCAACTAGCAATGGAAATCAATTGCAAGTTATAATTGAACTAGAATTGATTTCATGCAAACAAAAGTAATAAACAACATAGAAATAAACTTGGTTGAAATACTACTGCTAACTAACAGAAAACAAGGTAAAACTTGTCAACTAATATAACAGAAAATAAATTTAAAACTATAGAAACAAAAGAAATAGAAATAAACCTAAAAAGAACTAAAACAGAATCTGTTTTGCTTGAAACCCTAATTTAAAATATGCTAAAAATTCCCACATTGTTCCTACTGATAAACAAAGTCATTAGTGACCAGTAGCAAAAAGATTCACTCAAAAATATATTTTTAAACTCAAGTTATAAGCAAAACAAGTTTGAATACAAATCTGTTTGAAACTGAATTTAAAATATTCAAATATGGTCAAACTTTATATCTTCAGAAACTAGATAAAAATTTGTGACACGATGCAAAAAGAATCAAGTTAAAAAAAAATAAAAACATAAAAGATATAGAGAAAACAAAAACAGAACTAATTCTGTAAAAGAAACTAAAAACAGAAAAAGAAAAATCCATCCTAACGGACAGGGGTACACGTGGCGCTACGCTACTGGCCGAGAGGTGCGCGTGAGCGAGTGCTTCGGGCGGACGGCCGGCTCCTAATAGAAAACGTTTCGACAATTAATTAAAAAAAACGCGATCTAATCCTAACCGTTCACCCTAGATCTAACGGTGATGGGATCTCCGGCGACTTACAGAGGAGAGAGGAGCTTCGGCGAGGTCGACGTCGGCGGCAGGGGCTCGGGTGCGTCGCAGGCGAGTGCTCCGGCGGTCTTCGTGCTCCGGGAGGTGGTCGTAGGGATGAAGACGAGGGTGACGCGTCTCCTGGTGGGCTCAGGCGAGGCCGAGGACGACTCGAGGGACGACGGCGAGCTTCGGGGCGGCGGTGGTGCTCGGTTGGGGTTGTCGTCAGGGCTCCGGTGGCTCTGAAGCTCAGGGAAGCGCACGGGCGGACGCGCCGTTTCGAGGCAGATCCAGTGGTGGTGGCTTTGGCGGTCTAGGGCGTCGGGAGCGAACGGGGCGTGGCAAATGGCGATGTGGCGGCGCTCGGGACTCCGGCGAGAGATTCCGGCGAGAGGAGAGGATCGGGCGAGGGGGAAACGGGCGGAACGGGGTTCTGGGATCCTCCTTTTATAGGGAGGGGCTCGACTTGGAGCAGGGGCAGCGTCTGCGCTCGGATCCGGGGAGATCCGGCGAATCTCCGGCGAAGGAAGGTGCGGCGAGGGTAAGGAAGGAGATGGCCGGTGGGGTTCGGGATCGGGCGGTGGGATCCACGGGTCAGTGGAAGAGAGAGAGCGCGGGGTGGGGCGGTGGCCGCTTCGGAGGGGATTCGGGTCTGGCTGGGGATCCTGGGCCTGATCCTTTCCTAGTGGGCTTCGGTAGTTTCCTAATAAAACGGATTTTTTCCTTTTTAATAAAACAGAGAAGGAAAACTTGATTTGCAAGATCAGATCAAATCCAAATATAGAAGTATTAAATACCAAAATGATCAGAAAAATAAATTCCATCTGATGAACATTTTTACACGGCCAAAATAAATACTTTTTAAAAAATTATTTTTCAGAAAATGACTAAATTGTTTTTATTTCTTTTTGCAAATAATTTTCAAATGACCCCTTTGGTTTTATGGTTCAAAAATTTCAAAAAAGTGTCCCTGGTTTGGAGGGTCATGTTCCTCCTCTCAATTTGTTTTTTTGAATTTTGGGCAAGTGAATTTGAATCCATTCAAACTTTAAAATAGAAATGGAATCAAATGAAAATAATTCCAAATAGAATATTTTAGAACTTTTCAAATCAAATTTTCAAATCCATCATTTGAAGAAGTCATGTCATCTTCTCTCATTTGATTTGAATTGGATGAATTGGAAATCAAACACAAAGGGGAAAGTCATTTTATTCCCTCTCATTCAAAAGTTTTAAAAAGTTTCAATTTTCACTCAATTTTCAATCACTCAATCAAACAATCATTCATTCAATTATAATTATAACATTCCAAAATTTGGGATGTAACAAACCTACCACACTTAAAATGAATCTCGTCCTCGAGATTCGAAGAGGCTAGAAAGAAAAGGTTAGGGTTTGGGGGGTCTTCTAGCAAATCCATTGTCTTGCAAAGTGTGGGTGCTACCACACTTAAAATGAGAGTTACTGGTCCCTCAAGATCATGACAATCCTCTGGGATCCTTGGCATCTGTCTCTTCACATTCTTCGCAGTAACTCCTTTGGTGATGCTCTTCATAACACTTCCTTCAAATTCCAATGTTTCCTTGGTCAAAACAAAGTTCTTTCGTTACTGGGTCTCCTTAACTGACAAGTCTCGTGATCATTCTAATTAACTTATCGATGATCTCTTGGTGGTCTACCATTTGTAGTTATCCTGCAGTGAAATGGGTCTTGGCTTCATTCCTCACCGTACAATTCCTACGTTTGGCAACAACTGCCATGTACAAGGGATCCTCATCATACCATTCTAAGGCTTAAAACAAAAGCTTCAAAAGGGCGTCGTCTCTTTACTATGGGTAAGTCACTCAGATTTACCTTTCCCAATAGCAAGAGAAATGATAAGAGTAAGTCGTCATGGTGATCAATCCATTCCGCACCCAAATCATTACTCTGTATAAGGTTTAGCGAATCTCGTATTCTAACACTTGGGCTTCCTCACAAGCCTTGCAGAATTTCTCTCGTCCACGAACAAAGTTCGGATAAATCCATTGATTCTGCAAGCTAAACAAAACATCTATCGTTTCTTCACAACTCTCGGGGTTTACGTATCCTCCTAAGAAACGTCTGCTGATCAAATCACAACTTCTTCCAAATTTTCTTCCTTCAACCAAGGTAGTGTTTGATCCTTATTAACTCCTGGACCTGTGGGGTATGGTCCCACTTCAACACTGGTACAGCTTCAACTCATCCATGGTGTTACAAATGTTCCATATTCCAACATTACACCATCCTTTAAATCCAATAATTCTTCATTCCTTCATACTCTTGAGATAACCAACATACCAAAATAAACCTCAAACTTATTTTGTCCAGACTCCACTTTGTGGAATGCATTTTCATTTCCATTAGTTTGTGTTCACTCAGGGCATTACCATCCTTAAATCGTAAGACACAAATCCCTCCATAGACCATATTTCTCATATCCTCGAAAATGGTCAAAATATGGGTTATAAGAAAACAACTCATAACATTCCATCATAGGAGATTCCAGATACATTAACTTTATTTATTCCTGAATCATTACAATCTCCGAGACTTCCATTACATAATTCAACTCCTCATACTCATGAAAAAAAAATGTTTCCTACTACACTTATTACTGATATTAAAATTTTCAACTACTCAGCTCCAGCTTTCTCCTTGGGCGGGACAGTCATTGACGAAAGGTCCTGCTTCCTAGCAGCAAAATAAATGACTTCCGACCAGTCTCGGGTCTTCTTTGTGACTATGCAAGCTTCATGGTGCTGGGCTTCTTCTCTTTCTGCTGCTTCATGACCTTTTGTACCTTGGGGTAGATTTGACATTGTGCCAGAAAATGAGTGGTTCCTTCACATAAGAAACATGTCACCTGACTAGTCGGGCATTCCTCAGCTGGGTGATTTTCTTCACAATGAGGGCATCCATCCTTGTGTTCTTCCTGGGTGTGTCCTATTTCTCCACAGATCTTGCATGCACAAGGCTTCTTCATCATGTTATCATGGTGCTTCTGAATGAGACGGGATCTTAACAAAGTCTTCTTGAATTCTTCCCAACTTTCTGCTCTATTAAATCCTTGTATGGCGTGATGCATTTTCCACCAGATAGCAGCACTTTGGGTAAGGTACTGAAGGGCGTATTGAACCTCATACTTCCTTGCAATCAAGTTGTCCCCCAAGTGATTCTCCATGTTCTAAATCCAGCGTTCTACCTCCGACTGAGTCATTGGTCCAGAAAATAGAAGTCCATCTTCATTCATCATCTATTGGGTCCAAGGGTTTGGGATGAGATATTGGAGAGATAGAGGGAGATACACACAATACAAACAATAGTTTTGAAAATAGGTTTTTTTTGCGGCTGTCGGAAAAACATCACACAATGACAGCTCACAAATCATCGCATCTAACGTGAGTATACAACAGGGGTTTGGTCTTCTAAAGTTCATAATAATTCTGGGATTCTTCAGGGTCTTCAATCTCTTCGATTCTTCGGAGTCTTCAACCGTTGTAGCTTCAATTATTCTAATGCATGGTGAAATCTTCATTACTCCGAAGTGGCCATCAGTTGTCCGATATCTGGTCCTTCTTGGAGTGGCTTTGGTTGATCCTCCGTGTGGTCAAATGGGAAGGGATATATTCTAACTAATCGAGGTAAGAGGGACCATTTGATAAAATCAGAAAAGATGAGAAGTAAGCGTCTTTGTGAAAATAAAGTTTTAGAGATATCCTGTCCTAGGGGCTTTCCGATTTCTAGGGTCACGTCCTACAGTCAACATGTGCTCTGATACCATCTCTGTAGCGACCCGACCTCAAACGGTCAAGCCTCTGTGTGTTCTGTGCCATCCCTGGATCAGTATGCTGGCACACACAGTACATCAATGTATATATCAAAGTGCAATCACAGTAAATAACGTAGAACTGATATATACCTTAAAATCTCAGCGGAAACAGTCAACGGGAGTGGAGTCCCAATAAACACCAACGGCAGGTTGAGTGTAGACCGTAACCCTGAATCGTACTCTTACTCGTCGTAGAAAAATATCTGCAACATAAGACGTTGCAGCCGTGTAGGTCAGTACATTGAATGTACCGGCAAGATCACCATAAGAGAAAACAGATGATAAGACTATTCTATATGCAATAAGGCTTTGTGGCTCTGTGTCTGAATTTTTGCACAAAAGCTGATTTTATTTTCTTTTCCTACAACAAAGGAATATCAGGAGTTTTCACTATGGAAATATCTATTATGACATTGTTCCGCCAACCGATGTCTCAATGCCCACAAGTATCATAAGTTGCCCACAATTAGTTATTAGTCTGGTGTTGAGAGTTCAGAGATAGATCCAAGTCCAGAGGCTCAAATTGTCCGTAACCGGGGACACGGCTAATCGATTAGGTTTAACTCTGCAGAGTGTTGTGTACTTTACCCACAAGATCCGTTCCCTCCTTGTAAGTCCTCGCACTGCCGGGTGTTTGAGAACAGGACGAACGAAACATGGTCTTTCAGAGTGTTTCCCTGACTACTGTCAGTGCCCATCCAATCCTAACGTCGACTACATCTCGTAGCACTGCCCAGCCAGAGTCACAACAAAGATCAACCAAGCCAGAGCCCATAATGACTTGTGGCTACACAGGTAAGCTTCCGGGCATGAAGTATTCATCCGTCTCTTTGAGTCTGGGTGAGGCTTTCCGCAAGATGTCATGGCGCTTCTCCATGCATCCCGGCCATCCACTGGTTACTCCAGGGTGCCCATCAAATCCATCCCTCACCCAGTAGTGTGTATTGAAAACTTGTTTCTCGAGTCTCGAAGTCTTGAGGTCTTGAAGATGCAGGACTTGAAGATGCCTTCATGAAGTTATCGTCTTTGACGTAGAGTCCTTCACCTCACACCACTCTCGAACACTCATACCAACCCCGTCTACTTTAGCATAGCATAGCAGTAAGACAAATAACGTCCCGGGGCTTCAGTAACAAGGAGTGGGTTCCTACCTCATGCATTCTACTCAACTACAAGAATTCAATAATACTACTGGAGGGATTTGTTGAATGATGTCACTACATGCAATAAAACATAGGTATGAAATAGATGATCAAAGTGAGCTTGCCTGGTAGGGTTGATGAAGATAAATATCGCTCTCAGAAATAACTTGATAGAACTATTCGTCACTCTCCGATGAAAATCTATATAATAAAGCATTGCACTCATAAGCAATCATACTAGCAATCAATACTATCAATCAAAAGGCAGCACAAAACTAATCACAAAAGAGTGTGATGAAGGAAATACTTAAGACAAAAGTTAAAATCAACAAATCTTCATCAAGCAACTAAGAAAAGGTTTTTCCTACAATTAACCTATTATCAACAGCAACACGACAACAACAAAGTAAAATCTAGCAAAGGCATTTAGCAAATATTTTTACTAGCAAAAAGAATTACTTTTGAAGTACAACTAAGAACTATGAAAACAACACACTAAACAATAGGAGTTTTCTAGCAAATAGAACATAACAGCAAAGAAAACACTAAGATAATAAAAATAACAGAAAACAAAATATAAAACAACTAAGCTAACAGAAAGTAAAACCTATAAAACACTTTATAAAAATATTTTCAAATAGGAACTCCAACTAGCAATGGAAATCAATTGCAAGTTATAATTGAACTAGAATTGATTTCATGCAAACAAAAGTAATAAACAACATAGAAATAAACTTGGTTGAAATACTACTGCTAACTAACAGAAAACAAGGTAAAACTTGTCAACTAATATAACAGAAAATAAATTTAAAACTATAGAAACAAAAGAAATAGAAATAAACCTAAAAAGAACTAAAACAGAATCTGTTTTGCTTGAAACCCTAATTTAAAATATGCTAAAAATTCCCACATTGTTCCTACTGATAAACAAAGTCATTAGTGACCAGTAGCAAAAAGATTCACTCAAAAATATATTTTTAAACTCAAGTTATAAGCAAAACAAGTTTGAATACAAATCTGTTTGAAACTGAATTTAAAATATTCAAATATGGTCAAACTTTATATCTTCAGAAACTAGATAAAAATTTGTGACACGATGCAAAAAGAATCAAGTTAAAAAAAAATAAAAACATAAAAGATATAGAGAAAACAAAAACAGAACTAATTCTGTAAAAGAAACTAAAAACAGAAAAAGAAAAATCCATCCTAACGGACAGGGGTACACGTGGCGCTACGCTACTGGCCGAGAGGTGCGCGTGAGCGAGTGCTTCGGGCGGACGGCCGGCTCCTAATAGAAAACGTTTCGACAATTAATTAAAAAAACGCGATCTAATCCTAACCGTTCACCCTAGATCTAACGGTGATGGGATCTCCGGCGACTTACAGAGGAGAGAGGAGCTCCGGCGAGGTCGACGTCGGCGGCAGGGGCTCGGGTGCGTCGCAGGCGAGTGCTCCGGCGGTCTTCGTGCTCCGGGAGGTGGTCGTAGGGATGAAGACGAGGGTGACGCGTCTCCTGGTGGGCTCAGGCGAGGCCGAGGACGACTCGAGGGACGACGGCGAGCTTCGGGGCGGCGGTGGTGCTCGGTTGGGGTTGTCGTCAGGGCTCCGGTGGCTCTGAAGCTCAGGGAAGCGCACGGGCGGACGCGCCGTTTCGAGGCAGATCCAGTGGTGGTGGCTTTGGCGGTCTAGGGCGTCGGGAGCGAACGGGGCGTGGCAAATGGCGATGTGGCGGCGTTCGGGACTCCGGCGAGAGATTCCGGCGAGAGGAGAGGATCGGGCGAGGGGGAAACGGGCGGAACGGGGTTCTGGGATCCTCCTTTTATAGGGAGGGGCTCGACTTGGAGCAGGGGCAGCGTCTGCGCTCGGATCCGGGGAGATCCGGCGAATCTCCGGCGAAGGAAGGTGCGGCGAGGGTAAGGAAGGAGATGGCCGGTGGGGTTCGGGATCGGGCGGTGGGATCCACGGGTCAGTGGAAGAGAGAGAGCGCGGGGTGGGGCGGTGGCCGCTTCGGAGGGGATTCGGGTCCGGCTGGGGATCCTGGGCCTGATCCTTTCCTAGTGGGCTTCGGTAGTTTCCTAATAAAACGGATTTTTTCCTTTTTAATAAAACAGAGAAGGAAAACTTGATTTGCAAGATCAGATCAAATCCAAATATAGAAGTATTAAATACCAAAATGATCAGAAAAATAAATTCCATCTGATGAACATTTTTACACGGCCAAAATAAATACTTTTTAAAAAATTATTTTTCAGAAAATGACTAAATTGTTTTTATTTCTTTTTGCAAATAATTTTCAAATGACCCCTTTGGTTTTATGGTTCAAAAATTTCAAAAAAGTGTCCCTGGTTTGGAGGGTCATGTTCCTCCTCTCAATTTGTTTTTTTGAATTTTGGGCAAGTGAATTTGAATCCATTCAAACTTTAAAATAGAAATGGAATCAAATGAAAATAATTCCAAATAGAATATTTTAGAACTTTTCAAATCAAATTTTCAAATCCATCATTTGAAGAAGTCATGTCATCTTCTCTCATTTGATTTGAATTGGATGAATTGGAAATCAAACACAAAGGGGAAAGTCATTTTATTCCCTCTCATTCAAAAGTTTTAAAAAGTTTCAAATTTCACTCAATTTTCAATCACTCAATCAAACAATCATTCATTCAATTATAATTATAACATTCCAAAATTTGGGATGTTACAGTTCTCCACGGTGATACGTGGAAGTGAAGCTTGAGAAGCTTATTACTCTTGGGTGCTTGAGCACCCTAGAGCTTGTTCCTCTTGGGTGTTTTGGCGCCCTAGACGGTTGGTGATGTCTCGGAGGTCAATCATTGTGGTGTAAAGCTCTGGGCAAGCGTCAGGGTCTCCAATTAGGTTGTGGAGATTGCCCCGAGCAATTTGTACGGGTTCCGCTGACCGCCCCCAAGGGTTACCAAAGTGTACCAGTACAGTGACCGCCCCCAAGGGTTGCCATTTGTACTGGTTCGGTGACCGCCCTCAAGGGTCCCTTTGTGGAATCACGGCATCTTGCATTGTGCGAGGGTGTGAGGAGATTATGGTGGCCTTAGTGGCATCTTGGGGAGCGTTGTGCCTCCACACCGCTCCAAACGGAGATTAGCATCCGCAAGGGTGTGAACTTCGCGATACATCGTCGTCTCTGCGTGCCTCGGTTATCTCTTACCCAAGCCCTTTACTTATGCACTTTACCTTGTGGTAGCCATACTGTTTCATGCTATATATCTTGCTATCACTCGGTTGTTTATCTTTCTTAGCATAAGTTGTTAGTGCATATAGGTGAGCCTAGTTGTTTTAGGTTTTGTGCTTGACATATTAAACGCTAGTTTTATTCCGCATTTGTTCAAGCCTAAACCGTAATTATTTTAAAGTGCCTATTCACCCCCCTCTAGGCGACATCCACGTTCTTTCACTTGTTCCATCTCTTCTAACTGCTCCAACGATATCTCCGCCAACTGATGCACATCTGGACGGAGCCCTTGCAATCTAATTTTCTCGCCATTGTTCTGGAACGCTAGTGTCTTCTGCACCCAATCCACCATCATAGGTCCACAGCTCTCGAGCCAGTCCATACCAATCACCATATCATGGCAGCCCAGTGACAAGACGCGCAAATCTGTGACAAATGTGTACCCTTGCATGCTCTAGGTGCACTGTGGTATGTATCCCGAACAGGACAACAACCCTCCATCGGCCATTTTGACTGACATTGGAGCCATTGCCTGGATGCGCTCACCAAATTTGTCCGTCACAGCCTCATTAATGAAGTTATGAGAGCTGCCCGAGTCTACCAAAATGAGCACCTCTTGACTGTCAATCTGCCCCAGTAATCTCACCGTGGGCGATGTCGTCTGCCCCGTAGTTGCAAGCTTGGAGATGGACATCAATTGCTCTTCCTCAATCTCCGGAGCCGGGCCTTGACGCTCATCCTCTTCTGCTTGCATTAGCTCAAGAAGCTATTCCATGACATGTAATTGCACCGTGGCAGCACACTCGTGGCCTTGCCCCCAGCATTCCCCCACATTTGAAGCAGAGTCTGTGTGTGCGGCGATAATTTTGCAAGGCCGCCACCCGATCCTCTCCTTTGCCAGGTTCCGAACGTCGGTCGGCAGCACGGGTTGCATCTAGACCGCGCCTGTCTTCAGCCGCGGTATGAGGCGCTGGCGGCACTCCTCAGAGAATGGGTGCCGCTGGAGCCAACAACGGTCGTGGTTGTACGCGCGCTGGGAGCGGCTCCGGGCGCCGATAATCACGGTGTGGCATCGCTTCCAATATCTCCTCCTGCAACAAAGACAAGGAAAATGCAGAGTCGAGGTCCATGGGGCGATGCAGCACAACACCAGCTCGAATTTCAAAACGTAAACCATCTAGGAATCAAGTTGTAAAGTAAACTGGATCAAATCGCGTGTTGTGTGCTAACAGGTTGTGCATCGGCTCCTCAAACCTACTCATGTATTCAGTGACAGTGCATGTCTGTGACAGATTGGCAAACTGGCGGAGTTGTGCTTGGTATTGGTCACGCCCAAATTTTCCACTCACAGCCGTGCAGAGCTCATCCCAACTAAACATGGTGGCGCTGGCCTCATGTAACGGCAACCAGCGCGCCACATTGCCATTGAAGTGGAGAGTTGCTACCCGCACCCACATCTCGCGATGCACCCCATAAACATCAAAGTATTTCTCGCATCTAGTTTTCCAAAACTATGGATTATTGATACGTCTCCAACGTATCTATAATTTTTGCTTGTTCCATGCTATTATATTATCATTCTTGGATGTTTTACAATCATTTTATTACAACTTTATATCATTTTTTGGGACTAACCTATTGACATAGTACCAAAGTGCCAGTTGCTGTTTTTGCTTGTTTTTTACTTCCAGAAAATCAGTACCAAACGGAGCCCAAACGCTGCGGGGATTTTTGTGGATTTTTTATGGACCATAAGAAAGAAGATGGGCCAAAGAACACCAGAAGAGGGGGCCCAGGGTGGCCATCCCCCACCAGGACGTGCCAGAGGCCCCCTGGTGCGGCCTGGTGGAGGATGGGCACCTCGGGCACCCCCTCAACCGACTATCAAGCCTATAAATTCCCAGAAAATCCAAAAACCCTAGAGGAGTCGACGAAACACAATTCCAGCCGCCGCAAGTTCCAGAACCGCGAGATCCAATCTAAACACCATCACGGAGGAGTTCATCTTCCTCATAGGTGCCTCTCCGATGATGTGTGAGTAGTCCACCATAGACCTACGGGTCCGTAGGCAGTAGCTAGATGGCTTCTTCTCTCTCTCTTATGATTCTCAATACAATGGTCTCTTGGAGATCTATTTGATGCAAACTTTTGCGGTGTGTTTGTTGGGATCCGATGAATTTTGAGTTCATGATCAGTTTCTATCCATGAATCTTATTTGAGTCTTCTTTGATCTCTTATATGCATGATTGCTTATAGCATCGTATTTCTTCTTCGAATCTTTGGTTTAGTTAGGCCAACTAGATCGATTTTTCTTGCCATGGGAAGAGGTGCTTTGTGATGGGTTCGATCTTGCGGTGTTCTTTCCCAGTGACAGAAGGGGGAGCTATACACGCATGTATCGTTGCTATTAAGGATAACAAGATGGGGTCTATTCCTACATGAATAGATCTTGTCTACATCATGTCATCATTCTTATTGCATTACTCCGTTTTTCCAAGAACTTAATACACCAGATGCATGTTGGATAGCGGTCGATGTGTGGAGTAATAGAGGTAGATGCAGGCAGGAGTCGGTCTATCTATCTTGGACATGATACATATATAATGATCATCGCCTTGGATATCGTCATGACTATTCGATTTTCTATCAATTTCCCAATAGTAATTTGTTCACCCACCGTGCGCTATACTCATGAGAGAAGCCACTAGTGAACCCTATGGCCCCCGGGTCTACTTTTCCATCATATTGCTTTCCGGTCTACGTTTTTGCAATCTTTGTTTTCAGATCTACAAAACCAAAAACCCAAAAATATATTGCTGCATATTTTATTTGCCCTTTTTACTTTGTGTTCTTGAGAGATCTATCTATCACTACCTAATCTATCTTATTACCGTAGAGAGATTGAAAACCTCTCTTTCGCGTCGGGTTGCAAGTATTTGTTGTTTGTGTGCAGGTGCTGCTTATTGGGTGGTGGTGATCCTCCTACTGGTTTGATAACCTTGGTTTCATAACTAAGGGAAATACTTACCGTCGCTGTGCTGCATCATCCCTTCCTCTTTGGGGAAATACCGACGTAGTCCAAGCACGTCAAAGGAATTTCTGGCGCCATTGCCGGGGAGGAAGCGGTCTCTTCTACGTGCCTATCGTAGGCGCCGAGGGGACTCTATCATCATCTACCAGGTTCCTAATCACAAATCTCATCTCCTTGCAATTACATTATTTGCCATTTGCCTCTCGTTTTCCTCTCCCCCACTTCACCAATTTGCCATTGTCTTCGCCCTCTCTTTCGTTTGCCCTTTTTCTTGCTGGATCTCTTCCTTGCTTGCAATCTTGTTTGCGTAGTCACAATGACTCAAGAGAATACCAAGTTGTGTGATTTTTCCAATACTACTAACAATGATTTTATTAGTAGGTCTATTGCTCCTCCCGCCACTAGTGCGGAGTCTTGTGATATTAATGCCGCTTTGTTGAATCTTGTCATGAAAGATCAATTTGCCGGTAATCCTAATGAGGATGTCGCGTCCCATCTAAACACGTTCGTTGAATTGTGTGGTATGAAAAAGTAAAAAGATGTGGACAATGATATTGTGAAGTTGAAACTATTTCCTTTTTCCTTGCGGGATCGTGCAAAAATTTGGTTTTCATCTTTGCCTCGCAATAGTATCGATTCTTGGAATAAGTGTAAGGATGCTTTTATCACTAAGTATTTTCTGCCCGCGAAAATTATTTCCCTTAGGACGCAAATCATGAATTTTAAGCAACGTGAGCATGAACATGTTGTCCAATCTTGGGAAAGAATGAAGTTGATGATAAGAAATTGTCCTACACATGGTTTGAATCTTTGGATGATCATACAAAAAATTTATGCGGGATTGAATTTTGTCTCTAGAAATCTTTTAGATTCCGCCGCGGGTGGTAATTTTATGGAGATTACTTTGGGTAAAGCTACTAAATTGCTAGATAATATCATGGCTAATTATTCTCAATGGCATACCGAAAGAGCACCTACTAGTAAAAAGGTTAATTCGGTAGAGAAAATTAGTACTTTGAGTGATAAAGTTTATGCTTTGATGAAATTGGTTGCTAGTAAAAATGCTCCTATTGATCTTAATGATGTGCCTTTGTCTACCTTGATTGAGCAAAATAGTGAATCCGTAGATGTGAATTTTGTCTCGCGCAACAATTTCAATAACAATGCTTATAGAGGTAATTTTAATCCTAGGCCTTTTCCTGGAAATTCCTCTAATAGTTATGGTAATTCCTATGGTAATTCTTCTTACAATAATAATAGGAACACCTCTGATCTCGAGAGTAATATTAAAGAATTTATCAATGCGCAAAAGGCTTTCAATACTACGATAGAAGAAAAGTTGAATAAGATTGATGATATGTCTAGAAGCATTGATAGAATTTCTCATGATGTTGAAAATCTCAAATTGAAAGCTTTTGTGCCTAAGATTGATGAATCTATTAAAGCTTTATATGTCTCTATGGATGAAAGTAAGAAAAGAACCGCTATGCTTAGAGCTAAAAGAGAAATCTTAGAAAAATCGTCTTCTAGTGATTGCCGTTATAAAAACGATGAAGATCTTAAAGTGATTGGTGTTTCTTCTATTGATTCCTTGTTTAGTAATATTAAAATTGATAATGAAGGGACTGAAGTAGATTCAACTTTAGCTAGAAGGCGTCCCAATAATTTGGAGGGTGAAAATCTTGATGAAAATTTTGCTAAAAGTGGGTTTGAAGAGGTCAAAACTTTAACTAGTGATGTGCCCACTATCTTGGATTGCAAAGATTTTAACTCTGATAGTTTCTCTTAGATTGAATGTATTTCTTTGTTGCAATCTATGTTGAATTCACCCCATGCTTATGAGCAAAATAAAGCTTTTACTAAACATATCGTTGATGCCATGATGAAATCTTTTGAAGAAAAGTTGGAGTTGGAGATTTCTATTCCTAGAAAATTACATGATGAGTGGGAACCTACCATTAAGTTCAAGATTAAAAATTATGAATGCTTTGCATTGTGTGATTTGGGTGCTAGTGTTTCCACGATTCCAAAATCTCTATGTGATGTGCTTGGTCTTACCAACATTGAAGAATGTTCTCTTAATTTGCACTTGGCGGATTCTACTATAAAAAAAAACCTTTGGAAAGAATTAATGATGTTCTTATTCTTGCAAATAGGAATTATGTGCCCATTGATTTTATTGTGCTTGATAATTGATTGCAATCCGTCTTGTCCCATTATACTTGGTAGACCGTTTTTACGCACTATAGGTGCCGTGATTGATATGAAAGAAGGCAATATTCGTTTTCAATTTCCCTTGAGAAAGGGTATGGAACACTTCCCTAGAACAAGAATTAAGCCACCATATGAATCAATCATGAGGGCATCCTATGGATCCAAAACCAAAGATGACAATACTTGAATCTATCCATTATGCCTAGCTAGGGGCGTAAAACGATAGCGCTTGTTGGGAGGCAACCCAATGAATAAATAAATTTTTGCTTTTTCCTTTCTGTTTTTGAGTGTTGACACAATTATGCCTCTGTTATGATTGTGTTTTTATGGTTCATTTAGTGTTTGTGCCAAGTAGAACCGTTAGGATGATTCATAGGATGAGTAGAAGTGATGTTGAATCTGAAACAGAAACTTTGCGCCCAGTATATGAATTTTCATTTTTTGCTGGACGTGATCATGAGCTGAAATTTTAACACAATGTTGCTATACAAATTCCTTACGTTGTCCTAATTGTTTAGAATTTTTAGAGTTACAGAAGTATGGCTAGAGTATAGATTACTACAGACTGTTCTGTTTAAGACAGATTCTGTTTTCGTTGCATTGTCTGCTTGTTTTGATGAATCTATGGTTTGTATTGAGGGGTATAAGCCATGGTAAAGTTAAACTACAGTAGGTATAATGCAATTATAAAATTTGAATGGGTTTGCAACAGTACCTAAAGTAGTGATTTGCTTTGTTATACTAACGAATCTCACGAAGATTTTGTTGAGTTTTGTGTGATTGAAGTTTTCAAGTTTTGGGTGAGATCACGATGGATGAAGGAATAAGGAGTAGTAAGAGCCTAATCTTGGGGAGGCTACCGCACCCCCAAGATATATCCAAAGAGAAACAAGCAACTAAGCTTGGGGATGCCCCCGAGAGGCATCCCCTCTTTCCTCTAACGACCATCGGTATTTTACTTGGAGCTATATTTTTATTCGTCACATATCATGTGTTTTGCTTGGAGCGTCTTGTATCTTTGCTTGCTTTGTTTGTTAGTTTTTCCTTTGTATCCTTGCTGTACACACCTATTTGAGAGAGCCACAATCATGCTATGATTTGTTAGAATTGCTCTATGTGCTTCACTTAAACTTTTCGAGCTATAGAATTGCTCTAGTGCTTCACTTATATCTTTTTGAGCACGGTGTGCTTAGAAATTTTTGTAGAAATACTCTCATGCTTCACTTAGATTAATTTGAGAGTAGGTAAATTTTGAATAAATTCTCGCATGCTTCACTTATACCTTTTTGAGAGAAGAAATCTTTATGCTCATGTGCTTCACTTGAATTTGTTTGAGCTTGCCAAAAAGCAATGGCAATATATGAAACTAGTCCCAAAGTGATATATACCCAAGGAGGATGTAATAAAAACTTTCATGAAGATCATTGGACAAATTAAACTTGATTCCTTGTAATAGTTTTGAAACATGATGATAGTAATATGTGAGTCATGTTAGTGAGTAATTATGCTTAGTAGGAATATAGGTGTTAAGGTTTGTGATTCCCTATGCATGCACGTAAGTCAATAGTTATGCAATGAAGTTACATCCTACTTGTGGTGCATTATTCGGTGTTAGTTATGTTCAATGCTCACTTATGTGATTTTTCGTTTCTTGGTTTGGTTGCTTCCCAATCTATTTGCTAGCCTTCATTTGTACTAAGTACAAATAATACTTGTGCATCCAAAATCCTTAAACAAAGTTTTTGATGGGGAACGTTACATGGGAAACAAAAAATTTCCTACGCACACGCAAGATCTATCCATGGTGATGAGCATCTACGAGAGGGAGAGTGAATCTACATACCCTTGTAAATCGCTAAGCGGAAGCGTTAAGAAACGTGGTTGATATAGTCGAACGCCTTAGCGATCCAAATTGCAAGCCGTCCCGCGATCCCATCACGATCAGTCTTGCGATCCAATCACGATCCGTCCCGCGATCCAATCATGGTCCTTGTAATCTAGTACCGAACGGACGGCACCTCCGCGTTCAGCACACGTACAGCTCGATGACGATCTCCGCCTTCTTGATCCAGCAAGAGGGAGCGGAGAGGTAGATGAGTTCTCCGGCAGCACGGCGGCGCGGCGGCGGTGGTGGTGGAACTATTCCAGTAGGGCTTCGCCTAAGCACTGCTGAAAACTAGAGGACTTGATCTATTGGGGAGAGAGGGCTGCACCGTGGCTTAGAGTTTTCTGGTGCGGCTGCCCTCTCTCCCCTCCAGTATATATAGGAGGAAGGGGAGGGAGGCCGGCGCCCCTAGGGTTCTCCCTAGGCTGCGGCCGAAGTGGGAGAGGTGGAGGAGTCCTACTCCAATCCTACTAGGAGTAGGATTCCTCCCCCACATGGTTTTTCTTTCCCCACTTGGACTTTCCACCCCTAGCCGCATGGGCCTTGTTGGGGAGGTTCGGCCAGCCCAACAGGGGCTGGTTTACCTCCTCCCACAGCCCATGAGGCCCTTTGGGGCGAGAGGCCCCTCCCGATGGTCCCCCGGTACCCTCCCGGCACTCCTGGTACACTACCGAAGTACCCGAAACTTTTCCGGTGACCAAAACGGGACTTCCTATATGTCAATCTTTACCTCCGGACCATTTCTGAGCTCCTCGTGACGTCCTGGATCTCATCCGGGACTCCGAACAACCTTCGGTCACCACCATACATAACTCTATACTACCGAAACGTCACTGAACCTTAAGTGTGCAGACCCTGCGGGTTCGAGAACTATGTAGACATGACCGAGACACCTCTACGGTCAATAACCAATAGCGGGACCTGGATGCCCATATTGGTTCCTACATATTCCACGAATATCTTCATCGGTTGAACCTCTATGTCAAGGATTGAGTTAATCTCGTATGTTGTTCCCTTTGTTCTTCGGTATGTTACTTGCCCGAGATTCGATCGTCGGTATCCCTATACCTAGTTCAATCTCATTACCGGCAAGTCTCTTTACTCATTCCGTAATACAAGATCCCGTGGCTAACACTTTAGTCACATTGCTTGCAAGGCTTATGTGATGTTGTATTACCGAGTGGGCCTTGAGACACCTCTCCGTCACACGGAGTAACAAATCCCAGTCTTGATCCATGCCCACTCAACAGACACCCTCGGAGATACCTGTAGAGCATCTTTATAGTCACCCAGTTACGTTGTGACGTTTGATACACACAAGGTATTCCTCCGGTGTCAGTGAGTTGCATGATCTCATGGTCATAGGAACAGATACTTGACATGCAGAAAACAATAGCAATAAACTGACACGATCATATGCTACGTTCATAGTTTGGGTCTTGTCCATCACATCATTCTTCTAATGATGTGATCCCATTATCAAATGACATCTCATGTCTATGGCTAGGAAACCTTGACCATCTTTGATCACTGAGCTAGTCTATTAGAGGCATACTAGGGACACAGTGTTGTCTATGTACCCACACATGTATTTGAGCTTCCAATCAATACAATTATAGCATGAATAATAAACGATTATCATGAACAAGGAAATATGATAATAACTAATTTATTATTGCCTCTAGGGCATATTTCCAACAGTCTCCCACTTGCACTAGAGTCAATAATCTAGTTCACATCACCATGTGATTTACATTGTTATGAATCTAACACCCAATGAGTACTGGGGTTCGATCATGCTTTGCATGTGAGAGAGGTCTTAGTCAATGGTCTGCAATATTCAGATCCGTGTGTTCTTTGCAAATCTATATGTCGTACTGCAGATGCTACCACGCTCCACTTGGAGCTATTCCAAATGGCTGCTCCGCTATGCGTATCTGGATTGCTGCTCAGAGTCATCCGGATTGGTGTTAAAGCTTGCATCGACGTAACCCTTTACGATGAACTCTTTATCACCTCCATAATCGAGAAATATTTCCTTAGTCTTCTAGTTACTAAAGATAACTTTGACCGATGTCCAGTGATCCACTCCTGGACCACTCTTGTACCCCTTGACAGACTCATGGCAAGGCACACACCAGGTGCGGTACACAGCATGGCATACTATACAGATCCTATGGATAAAGCATAGGGGACGACCTTCGTCCTTTCTCTTTCTTCTGCCGTGGTCGAGCTTTGAGTCTCACTCAACTCCACACCTTACAAATCAGGCAAGAACTCTTTCTTTGACTGATCCATTTTGAACTCTTTCAAAATCTTGTCAAGGTATGTACTCATTGAAAGTTTTATCAGACGTCTTGATCTATCTCTATAGATCCTGATGCCCAATATTTAAGTAGCTTCATTCCAGGTTTTCCTTTGAAAAACTCCTTTTCAAACAACCCCTTTATGCTTTCCAGAAATTCTACATCATTTCCGATCAACAATATGTCATCCACATAAACTTATCAGAAATTCTATAGTGCTCCCACTCACTTTATTGTAAATACAAGTTTCTCATAAACTTTGTATAGACCCAAAAACTTTGATCACCTCATCAAAGCGTATATTCCAACTCCGAGATGCTTGCTCCAGTCCATAGAAGGATCGCTGGAGCTTGCATACATTTTAGCATCCTTAGGACTGACGAAACCTTCTGGTTGTATCACATACAACCTTTCCTCATGGAAACCGTTAAGGAAACTCTGTTTTGACATCCATCTGCCAGATTTCATAATCGAAAAATGCAGCAATTGCTAACATAATTCCAACAGACTTTAGCATCGCTACGGGTGAGAAAGTCTCATCGTAGTCAAATCCTTGAACTTGTGAAAAACCCTTTGCCACAAGTCGAGCTTTATAGACGGTGACATTACCATCTGTGTCCGTCTTCCTTTTAAAGATCCATTTGTACTCAACGGCCTGCCGTTCGGGCAAGTCTACCAAAGTCCATACTTGGTTTTCATACATGGATCCCATCTCGGATTTCCTGGCCTCTAACCATTTCTCGAAATCCAGGCCCATCATCGCTTCTCCATAGCTCATAGGTTCATCGTTGTCCAACAACATGACCTCTAAGACAGGGTTGCCGTACCACTCAGGAGCAGTACGCGTCCTTGTCGACCTACGAGGTTCGATAGTAACTTGATCCGAAGCTTCATGATCATCATCATTAACTTCCTCTTCAACTAAAGTAGGCTCCACAGAAACAACTTTCTGCGCTGCGCTACTCTCTGGTTGAAACAAAGGTTCAACAACCTCATCAAGTTATATCTTCCTCCCACTCAATTCTTTCGAGAGAAACTCTTTCTCGAGAAAGGACCCGTTTTAGCAACAAACACTTTGTGCTTGGATCTAAGATAGAAGGTTCACCCAACTGTTACGTTAGGGTATTATATGAAGATGCATTTGTCCGCTTTGGGTTCGAGCTCATTAGGTTGAAACCCTTTTTCACATAAGCGTCGCAGCCCAAAACATTAAGAAATGACAGCTTAGGTTTCTGCCAAACCAAAATTCATACGGTGTCATCTCAACGGACTTAGATGGTGCCCCATTTAAAGTGAATGTAGTTGTCTCTAGTGCATAACCCCAAAACGATAGTGGCAACTCGATAAGAGACATCATAGTACGCACCATATCCAATAGAGCACGACTACGACGTTCGGACACACCATCACACTATGGTGTTCCAGGTGGCGTGAGTTGTGAAACAACTTCCACATTGTCTTAAGTTGTATACCAAACTCGTAACTCCGATATTTACCTCCACGATCATATCGTAGACATTTTATCTTCTTGTCACGATGATCTCAAGCTTCACTCTGAATTTGTTTGAACTTTTCAAACGTTTCAGACTTGTGTTTTATTAAGTAAATATCCCCATATTTACTTAAATCATCAGTGAAGGTAGGAAAATAACGATATCCACCACACGCTACAACACTCATTGGACCGAATACATCAACATGTATCATTTCCAATAAGTCACTTGCCCGCTCCATCATACCGGAAAACAGGGTCTTAGTCATCTTGCCCATGAGGCATGGTCCGCATGTCTCAACCGATTCAAAATCGAATGAGTCCAAAGATCCATCAGCATGGAGTTTCTTCATGCGCTTTACACCAATATGACATTTAGCGGCAGTGCCACAAGTATGTGGTACTATCATTATTAACTTTGTATATTTTGGCATCAATATTATGAACATGTGTATTACTACGATCGAGATTCAATAAACCATTGACATTGGATGCATGACCATTGAAGGTATTATTCATGTAAACAGAATAACCATTATTCTCTAACTTAAATGAATAACCGTATTTCAATAAACATGATCTAATCACATTCATGCTCAACGCAAACACCAAATAACATTTATTTAGGTTCATCACTAATCCCGAAGGTAGAGAGAGCGTGCGATGGTGATCACATCAACCTTGGAAACACTTCCAACACACATCGTCACCTCACCCTAAGCTAGTCTCCGTTTATTCCGTAGCTTTTATTTCGAGTTACCAACTTTTAGCAACTGAACCGGTATCTAATACCCAGGTGCTACTAGGAGTACTAGTAAGGTACACATGAATAAAACGTATATCAAATATACTTCTGTTGACGTTGCCAGCCTTCTTATCTACCAAGTATCTAGGGTTGTTCCGCTTCAGCGACCGCTCTCCTCATAATAGAAGCACTTAGTCTCGGGCTTGGGTTCAACCTTGGCTTTCTTCACTGGAGCAGCAACTGGCTTGCCATCCATGAAGTTTCCCTCCTTGCTCTTGCCCTTCTCGAAACTAGTGGTTTTACTAACCATCAACACTTGATGCTCCATCTTGATTTCTACCTTCGCGGTGTCAAACATCGCGAATAGCTCAGGGATCATTATTTCCATCCCTGGCATTTTATAGTTCATCATGAAGCTCTAGTAGCTTAGTGGCAGTGACTCGGAGAACTATATCAATCACTATCTTATCTGGAAGATCAACTCCCACTCGATTCAAGCGATTGTAGCACCCACACAATCTGAGCACATGCTCACCGATTGAGCTATTGTCCTTCATCTTGCAGGCAAATAATCTTGTTGGAGGTCCCATACCTCTCAACACGGGCACGAGCCTGAGATCCCAATTTCAGCTCTTAGAACATCTCATATGTTCCGTCACGTACAAAATGTTTTGGAGCCACAATTCTAAGCCGTAATGCATGATGCACTGAACTATCAAGTAGTCATCAGAACGTGTCTGTCAGATGTTCACAACATCTACAGACAACGCTTGAGGGGGTGGCACACCGAGCGATGCATTAAGGACATAAGCCTTCTGTGCAGCAATGAGGACAATCCTCAGATCACGGACCCAGTCTGCATTATTGCTACCATCATCTTTCAACTCTATTTCTCTAGGAACATATAAAATACAAGGGAGCCACAGCGCGAGCTAGTAATCTACAACATAATTTGCAAAGACATTTTGACTATGTTCATGATAATGAGTTTAGTTAATCATATTACTTAAAAACTCCCACTCAAATTGACATCCCTTTGGTCATTCGAGTGTCACACGATCCAAATTCACCAACCCAAGTCCGATCATCACGTGAGATGAGGTGGTTTCAATGGTGAACATCTTCATGTTGATCATATATACAATATGACTCATGTTCGACCTTTCGGTCTCTTGTGTTCCGAGGCCATGTTTGTACATGCTAGGCTCGTCAAGTTTAACCCGAGTGTTCCGCATGTGCAATAATGGCTTGCACCCGTTGTATGCGAACATAGAGTCTATCACACCCGATCATCACGTGGTGTCTCGAAACGATGAACTTTCGCAACGGTGCACACTCGGGGAGAACACAGTTTTATCTTGAAATTTTAGTAAGGGATCACCTTATAATGCTACCGTCGTCCTAAGAAAAATAAGATGCATAAAAGGATTAACATCACATGCAAATCATAAGTGACATGATATGGCCATGAACTTGTGCTTTTGATCTCCATCTCCAAAGCACCGACATGATCTCCATCGTCACCGGCATGACACCATGATCTCCATCATCTTGATCTCCATCAACGTGTCGCCATGAGGTTGTCGCGCCAACTGTTGCTTCTACGACTATTGCTAACTCATAGCGATAAAGTAAAGCAAAACGGCGAAAATAAATTAAAGACAACCCTATGGCTCCTGCCGGTTGCCGTACTCATCGACATGCAAATCGTGATATTCTATACAAAACATGATCATCTCATACATCACATATATCTCATCATGTAATTGGCCATATCACATCACAACATACCCTGCAAAAACAAGTTAGACGTCCTCTAATTGTTGTTGCATGTTTTATGTGGCTTCTACGGGTATCTAGCAAGAACGATTCTTACCTACACAAAAACCACAACGGTGATACACAAATTGCTATTCAACCTTCTCAAGGACCGCCTTTGTCGAATCCGATCCAACTAGAGTAGGAGAGACAGACACCCGCCAGCCATCTTCATGCAATGAAGTTACATGTCAGTTGATGGAACCGGTCTCTCGTAAGCATACGAGTAAGGTTGGTCTAGGCCGCTTCATCCCACAATATCGTTGAATCAAGAAAAGACCAAGGGAGGAAGCAATCTGAGCATCAACGCCCACAAACTTCTTTGTGTTCTACTCGTGATCTCATCTACGCATAGACCTAGCTCTAATACCACTGATGGGGAACGTTGCATGGGAAACAAAAAATTTCCTACGCACACACAAGATCTATCCATGGTGATGAGCATCTACGAGAGGGAGAGTGAATCTACATACCCTTGTAGATCGCTAAGCGGAAGCGTTAAGAAACGCGGTTGATGTAGTCGAACGTCTTCGCGATCCAAATCGCAAGCCGTCCCGCGATCCCATCACGATCAGTCTTGCGATCCAATCACGATCCGTCCCGCGATCCAATCACGGTCCTTCCAATCTAGTGCCGAACGGACGGCACCTCCGCGTTCAGCACATGTACAGCTCGATGACGATCTCCACCTTCTTGATCCAGCAAGAGGGAGCGGAGAGGTAGATGAGTTCTCCGGCAGCGCGGCGGCGCGGTGGCGGTGGTGGTGGAACTATTCCAGCAGGCCTTCGCCTAAGCACTGCTGAAAACTAGAGGACTTGATCTATTGGGGAGAGAGGGCTGCACCGTGGCTTAGAGTTTTCTGGTGCGGCTGCCCTCTCTCCTCTCCAGTATATATAGGAGGAAGGGGAGGGAGGCCGGCGCCCCTAGGGTTCTCCCTAGGCTGCGGCCGAAGTGGGAGAGGTGGAGGAGTCCTACTCCAATCATACTAGGAGTAGGATTCCTCCCCCACTTGGTTTTCCTTTCCCCACTTGGACTTTCCACCCCTAGCCGCATGGGCCTTGTTGGGGAGGTTCGGCCAGCCCACCAGGGGCCGATTTACCTCCTCCCACAGCCCATGAGGCCCTTTGGGGCGAGAGGCCCCTCCCGATGGTCCCCCGGTACCCTCCCGGCACTCCCGGTACACTACCGAAGTACCCGAAACTTTTCCGGTGACCAAAACGGGACTTCCTATATATATCAATCTTTACCTCCGGACCATTCCGGAGCTCCTCGTGACGTCCTGGATCTCATCCGGGACTCCGAACAACCTTCGGTCACCACCATACATAACTCTATACTACCGAAACGTCACTGAACCTTAAGTGTGCAGACCCTGCGGGTTCGAGAACTATGTAGACATGACCGAGACACCTCTACGGTCAATAACCAATAGCGGGACCTGGATGCCCATATTGGTTCCTACATATTCCACGAAGATCTTCATCGGTTGAATCTCTGTGTCAAGGATTCAGTTAATCCCGTATGCTGTTCCCTTTGTTCTTCGGTATGTTACTTGCCCGTGATTCGATCGTCGGTATCCCTATACCTAGTTCAATCTCGTTACTGGCAAGTCTCTTTACTCGTTCCGTAATACAAGATCTCGTGGCTAACACTTTAGTCACATTGCTTGCAAGGCTTATGTGATGTTGTATTACCGAGTGGGCCCTGAGACACCTTTCCGTCACACGGAGTAACAAATCCCAGTCTTGATCCATGCCCACTCAACAGACACCCTCGAAGATACCTGTAGAGCATCTTTATAGTCACCCAGTTACGTTGTGACGTTTGATACACACAAGGTATTCCTCCGGTGTCAGTGAGTTGCATGATCTCATGGTCATAGGAACAGATACTTGACATGCAGAAAACAATAGCAATAAACTGACACGATCATATGCTACGTTCATAGTTTGGGTCTTGTCCATCACATCATTCTCCTAATGATGTGATCCCGTTATCAAATGACATCTCATGTCTATGGCTAGGAAACCTTGACCATCTTTGATCAACGAGCTAGTCTATTAGAGGCATACTAGAGACACAGTGTTGTCTATGTACCCACACATGTATTTGAGTTTCCAATCAATACAATTATAGCATGGATAATAAACGATTATCATGAACAAGGAAATATGATAATAACTAATTTATTATTGCCTCTAGGGCATATTTCTAATAGTTTTGCCTTATGAGTCCACCATACCTAGCTATATGCGGTATTTTCATGCCATTCCAAGCAAATTTGTATGTGCCATCTCTTAATTTTCAAAATAAATTTTCTCTTTTGTGTGCCCGTACCGCTCATGAAACGGTGGGGAGTGTCCAATATTTTTCCATGCTAGATGTGTTATTCTCAAGATGAGTGTTTATTCACTTGTCATTGCACGAGAGTGCGGCGGTAATAGGGATGCCCATTCCCGAAATGAAAAAGAAAAAATATTTACTTTATGTTGTCAAATAATAAATTCCTTGGAAAGTGTTGGTATGGAAGGAAACCGTGGATACGGCCCGCCATGGAAAGTGAAAGTTTGGTGGAAAAAGGAATAAACTTTATTTTCTGTTTGGGAACCGCCTATGATATATCTAGCATGGAAAGTATTGTGAGCTACTTTGTCGTTTTCGTTGACACGAAAAGCATGCCACCCAAAATATTTTTTCTCTCTCAATTTAAACCTTGAGCTCTGGCACCTCTACAAATCCCTACTTCCCTCTGCGAAGGGCCTATCTATTTACTTTATGCATTTTTTATTTTTACTTTGAGTCTCCATCTTCTCTTATAAGCACCAACTAGGGGGCACTACGATCGTACTTGAGCATTGGGCATAGCTAATATTTGAGTGTGTTTCATGAATGGATCAATGATTGAGCATGATGGGCTAGGGATAACTTTCTTTAGTGTTGATATTTTGAAAGACATGGTTGCTTGTTGACATGCTTGAGTATTGAAGTCATTATGTTAAAACTAGACTACTGCTTTGAATCATTATAAGTCCAAATGTCCATGCTATACAAAAGAAAAGAATATGATGAACATGTTAGGCAGCATTCCACATCAAAAATTCTGTTTTTATCATTTACCAACTCGCGGACGAGTAGGAATTAAGCTTGGGGATGCTGATACATCTCCAACGTATCTATAATTTTTGCTTGTTCCATGCTGTTATATTATCATTCTTGGATGTTTTACAATCATTTTATTACAACTTTATATCATTTTTTGGGACTAACCTATTGACATAGTGCCAAAGTGCCAGTTGCTGTTTTTGCTTGTTTTTTACTTCGCAGAAAATCAGTACCAAACGGAGCCCAAACGCTGCAGGGATTTTTGTGGATTTTTTATGGACCAAAAGAAAGAAGATGGGCCAAAGAACACCAGAAGAGGGGGCCCAGGGTGGCCATCCCCCACCAGGGCACGCCAGAGGCCCCCTGGCGCGGCCTGGTGGAGGATGGGCACCTCGGGCACCCCCTCAACCGACTATCAAGCCTATAAATTCCCGGAAAATCCAAAAACCCTAGAGGAGTCGACGAAACACAATTCCAGCCGCCGCAAGTTCCAGAACCGCGAGATCCAATCTAAACACCATCACGGAGGGGTTCTTCTTCCTCATAGGTGCCTCTCCGATGATGCGTGAGTAGTCCACCATAGACCTACGGGTCCGTAGGCAGTAGCTAGATGGCTTCTCTCTCTCTTATGATTCTCAATACAATGGTCTCTTGGAGATCTATTTGATGTAAACTTTTGCGGTGTGTTTGTTGGGATCCGATGAATTTTGAGTTCATGATCAGTTTCTATCCATGAATCTTATTTGAGTCTTCTTTGATCTCTTATATGCATGATTGCTTATAGCATCGTATTTCTTCTTCGAATCTTTGGTTTAGTTAGGCCAACTAGATCGATTTTTCTTGCCATGGAAAGAGGTGCTTTGTGATGGGTTCGATCTTGCGGTGTTTTTTCCCAGTGACAGAAGGGGCAGCAAGACACGCATGTATCGTTGCTATTAAGGATAACAAGATGGGGGTCTATTCCTACATGAATAGATCTTGTCTACATCATGTCATCGTTCTTATTGCATTACTCCGTTTTTCCATGAACTTAATACACTAGATGCATGCTGGATAGCGGTCGATGTGTGGAGTAATAGAGGTAGATGCAGGCAGGAGTCGGTCTATCTATCTTGGACGTGATGCCTATATAATGATCATCGCCTTGGATATCGTCATGACTATTTGATTTTCTATCAATTGCCCAACAGTAATTTGTTCACCCACCGTGCGCTATACTCATGAGAAAAGCCACTAGTGAACCCTACGGCCCCCGGGTCTACTTTTCCATCATATTGCTTTCCGATCTACGTTTTTGCAATCTTTGTTTTCAGATCTACAAAACCAAAAACCCAAAAATATATTGCTGCATATTTTATTTGCCCTTTTTACTTTGTGTTCTTGAGAGATCTATCTATCACTACCTAATCTATCTTATTACCGTAGAGAGATTGACAACCTCTCTTTCGCGTCGGGTTGCAAGTATTTGTTGTTTGTGTGCAGGTGCTGCTTATTGGGTGGTGGTGATCCTCCTACTGGTTCGATAACCTTGGTTTCATAACCGAGGGAAATACTTACCGTCGCTGTGCTGCATCATCCCTTCCTCTTTGCTGAAATACCGACGCAGTCCAAGCACGTCAATTATCCCCATCAAATTGAGGGAAATCCAACTTGGGCAGCGCCCAGTGAGCATGGGAGATGTGTGGCGCACTTTGTTCGATCCCGAGATCGGAAACACGGCTCAAATCCAGACCGCGAGGAACAGAATCCGGAGAAGGGGAACAGGGAAACGCACCCTTGACCGGAGGCGATGCCAGGGTGGTGACCACCCCGTGTACCAAACCCCCGGAATGTCCGTGGTGCCCGGGGTCGCTGGAGGATGACGCCGGATGTGCGCGCACCACCGGTTCGACTGCTGCGGCCGCCGGATCAGCGAGAGCGGGGTGAAGGGCGATGTGGCCGGACTTGAGTACGAAGGTCGTCGAATTTTTGTTGAAGATTGGTCACCGCGGGACGCTAAAGCTCCAGCAACTGCTGGATCGCCTCCAGCTTGGCGTCATTGGCGGAGCACCCTTCGTTGACCGACTGGATCAACGTCGTGAGCTGCTCCTCCATCGCCGTCGTCTTGAGTGCCTGCTTGGTTGTATAGCGCGGGCGAGGGTATGTTGTCTTCAGGTCGACTGACCTCTGATAGCAACTGTAAGGGGTCCGATCTAGATCTGGAAAGGAAGGGGGTTGGAGAGAGGAAGGGAGGCCAGAGGAAGGAGAAGATCAGCTTCGCTCTCGGTTCAATGTGTTACAATAATTGGTATTCGTCTTAGGAGCGTGGCTCACGCCCTTTAACCCACCCACGACTCGCATGTCGCACACGCCACACATACACAACGGGTCCTACATGTCATGGTTCACATCTCTCCATCGTTGCTCTTCTCACTGTCTCCTGGGTCCTTGGCGTCAGTCTTCTTGTCCTGGCTGTGGTACACCGTAGGGATCGTGACAATGAGACCGAAGAAACGCTTGCCATAAGCGAGATATAGCCTTTGCCGGGGTGGAGTCGGGAGGGGGCGGGTGCGAGATAGTGCGGGGTGCTCATTTCATCTCTACCTGGCCTTTTCGGCCCATACGATTAGATAGCCCAGTGCTACAGTATAGAAATGCAACACGTGCGTCCTCCGCATCCGTGCTATTTCCACGACGTCTGCCACGCGCCTGAGCCCGTAACTGCCACCAACGCGCGCTCGACGAGAGGAGACAGGAAGGACAGAGAGAGAGGTCGGGATGGCGCAGGTCTGGGCGGTGTTCCTGGCCGTGGGGTCGCTCGCCATCGGCATGCTCGGGGTGCTCGGCGTCTGGCTCTGCTACCTGTTCCAGGCCGTGGCGCTGGGTCCGCCTCCCGCCCCGCCGCCCGAGACGCCGGAGACGGTCGACGACGACGACAAGAACGGGCTATCAGAGGCGGAGCTGAGGCAGCTGGGCGGGGTCGTCCAGGCGGGGACCGCGGACGGCGAGGAGGAGGAGGGGGAGGTGCTCTGCCCTATCTGCCTCGACGCCATGGAGCCCGGCCGCGCCGTGCGCGTCCTCCCCGGCTGCAACCGCGCCTTCCACCAGGACTGCGTCGACCGGTGGCTGGCCATCTCGCCGCGCTGCCCCGTGTGCAACATCTGGGCCACGCCGCAGTCGCCGCAAGCCTCGCCGACGGCGGCCAAGACTGCTCCGGGTCCAGGGTGCTGACATGGTGGGCGCGCGCGCGTTCTTGGTTCTTGACAATTCTTGGTCTGCCTCTGAACCTCTGATCTTCTTGACCAACTCTAGTTCGTTTTCTTGGCTCAGGAGAGCGGTTCTTGTGAGTCCTTGTCTGCTAGTACATGGTTGTGCATAGGATTCTTGGACGGGAGACTGCATGTAGTTACGACGATTCTAGACAGAAATGAGTAGGCTTTTTGCAGATTTGGGTCTTTTTTTTCTTCTAGCAGATCGTCACATTTGGCCGCATTGGGTCTGTTTGATGAACGAGGAGCAGCAAATGTTCTGAAGATAACAAATTATGATGTGGGATAGCATATCGATCCTATTAATCCGACGTTCTCCAATTCTGATTTTGTCGATTTTGATTCTTTCTTTGAGCTGTCGGTTGAAAACATACTGCAAACGTGCGGTTCGGTATCTGAAACGGTTACTAACATTTGCAACCCGATATTGCAATTTACAGTGCTAGCGTTATGCTTTCATGATTCTTTAATGAGAAGATCAGCTGTTACTCTTCTGCTTAAGTTAATTTGCAATTAATTTTCAGATCAAATGCCTCATATTCGATTCTTGTTTCCTGTTCTGTGTCATATTGTTTGTCTTGTGATATGTGTGTGAATTATGAGTACTAGCAGAGCTTGAAGCTTAAATTTCCTTTACACAATGTTAGGTGTTTTGACCTTTCCTCAAATGTCATTTTTTGTTCAGAATTGGGCATCGCTATATATCTGCAGTTCGTTAGGTATGGTCAGATGCTTCAGAATTTAATTTACTTGTGTGAACGACGAGTGATGGAGCTCATGAGCTCTTAGAAGGCAATGCTCAAGTTTCTTGGTTTTGGAAGTGTTGCTGCTTTGTCAGCCTGCCCTCTAATGCTATTCTTTCAGTCTACTAAGCTAATCTGCGGCCTGCTTTGTTAGGGTAACGACGTAGATTTATCTGGCTCAGATAAATGAACGCTGGTTCAGCCAAGTGTACTGGCTACTGAAAATGGGAATTTCAGATGCCTTTTAGTCAGGTACTTGATCACCAATGGTACAGTTCATACTTCTACATGATGGATTCTGATTCTGTTACACTGACCAATGTCTTCACTGATCGGCTTGGAATAGGGCTTGTTTTTCAAGTGGGAAAGTAGGATCCCTGAGCGACTGTTCTTATCATTCAGAAATCAAGACGATCACTTTCAACCAATACAAACTGGATGTGGCGGTTTGAGTTAAATGCTTCTCGAATTATGGCTTAACAGACCTTTGACGATCCGGCGCTTGTATTCATCGAGGGTGAGTAGTATGACAGGGAAAGAGGGTGTACATTTCTTGGTAATTATCCAGTATGCTTTCAGTGGAGATGTGTATTTAACCTGTATAAAACATTTCCGGCAATCTTTACAATGAAGTCTATGATCCCAGTGGCATGGCTATAATTCAACATCAGCACTTCAGTAGCCTAACGCACTCACGACAACCGTATCTCCTATGCCATTAGGTGTCTAGGACAAGCAATTCCATATTCATGATCCAAACTGAGATGAAATCGCTACGCGAAAGTGAAAGAGTTTGGAACAGAGTGCACCAAACTGTACGTACATGTACATCCCACTAGCAGCATTCCACTAACATACAATGGTTGGTGCTTGCTAGAGCCTAGAGGGGGTCCATGTACACTCTCCCTCAACAGAAGCTCTCCACCGGTGACTCCCAACTCCCAAAGCAAACAAAAGATGCTCAAGAGACCGATGGTTGAGAAGAGTGGATATAGGCCTGACATGTCACCCTCCTCATAAGCTTGCTGAGGTAAACTCAAACTCTATAGAGAGGGAGAAGATGATCAAAGGGTGCGCGGCGATGAAGATGGCGAGCAGTGCGCCCCTGTGTCAGCCTCATGGTCCTTGTGTTCGTCGGGGAAGGATGGCAGGCCCGGTCCAGAGCATCACCCGGGCGGAGATCGACCGTTTCTGGAGGAGAAAGAAGCTGGAGGAAGACGAACGCCGGCTCGATGACGAGAAGGAGGCTGCGAGGATCAAACTCAAGACTCTCAAGGCAAGTAATGCTTTTATCCCTCGTCACCGGTCAAGAATACTTTGTGTAATAATTTGATTATTCCGTTCCATTTACTACCTACTAGTTTATACTTACTAAACTGCATACCCTCTTTTAATGGCAAAAATAAAAACTGCATAACCTCTTTACACCTCAGTATGAGGCTGGAGTATTATACAAGTATACATGGGAAGAATATTGTATGACAGCTTCATTTTGATACCTTTGCCATTCGTGTTTGTAAAATTAATTTGGGTTGGGTCAAACTCTGTTAAGAGCAGCAAGAAGAATACATGCTCTTTGAACAAAGGATAAACGGGAATATAGACGAGAAAACAGAGACAGACGAGATGATGGAGGAGGGAGAGATCGCCAGGAACATTGAGATACAAATTGGCACCAACCATTGGTAAGCTGTTTTTCTTTCTTCGCTCTACTGGTGATCTTGGCATGGAGGGCACACCTTAACAGATTAGAACGTCTGGCCATGTTTCGGTACCCGACGCAAACAAAACTGAAACTTTGGAAGTGCATACTAACTTCTGAAAGTTTGGAAGTGCAGGTGGAGAAAAAGCAGTTGCGCATATCTCAATGAACCAGCAGTAGGATCCGTTGATGATAACACCAGTTTGAAGAAGAACACCGGATATGTTCCGCAGAAGATACATTTTAGGTGCTCCCCACCAACAGTTTACCAGATGAATGTAACTGCTTTTGGGATTTTCTGAATGCTGATGCCAAGGATAATGTGAATCATACGGTCCTTATGCATCTCAATATGAATTTGAGTCAGATAATAAGTTCGATGAAAATGGTACTTTTGACTCAAGCATGGAGCAGCCTTATCATTCAGCATATTTGGGGATGCAGTGAATTTTAATGAAGCTCTTTTATGTTACATAGACTGCAAGAACTTGTTGGTCCTCAAAGCATCATCACAAGCTAATTGACTAGAATGCAGATTCTGCTCATGATAGTGGACACTCAAAATATCAATTGACAGTACAATGCAAGTTCTAATATATATGAGTCGTGATTTATTTGAATCACTGCCCTTCGACGACACCAATTATATGTAGGATAGATGTGCATGTATGCGTGCTTGAAGTTCAGAGCCACCAATCATGATATACTCTCCAACGAATTTCTGAACCGATGGAGTTTGTGTTAGTATGTGAAATCAGGCATATAGCGACGAACATAAACAAAATGACAATACACCATTTGCAATCTAAAACATAGGAATTTTGAGTTCTTGGCCATGCACGAATATATGAGAGAATACTAGCACACAGAAGCTAACCAGAAAGACTGCCAAAGGAAATTACAAGAATGAATGGCACAAGAGCATCATGAACTTGTTGCCAATCAGAGAAGAAATTGCTTATGTGATAACCCCAAGGAATATTGATTCTCATCCAGGATTACCCTTCAAGCTGAACGAAGTACAATAAAAAAAAAAGGAAGTTTCATTTCAGGCGTAGTACTTAAAACAAAATAAAAAAGGTAAATGTGGAATTAGCACAAGGGCAGAATACAAAGACAGTGCAAAACGTTAATATAAGATGTACTCTACTTTTTTGCAGTTCTAAGGTACAACTCAACAAAGATCCAAAGTATGTGAACTAAAATCTCTAGAGAATTCTCACTTATGCAGCTAGTCATTCAGGAATTTTTTTCAAAACTATGACATATTTTATAGCAAATTTGAAAACTAGAGGGGTGAACGAAAAAAACCCAGAAATATGACCCTGTCGGCCGAAGGCTGGCCGAAGATGGGCCTTTCGGCCTGCAGTTGGCCGAAGAGGGCTGGTCGGCCACCAGTGGGACGACGAGTTGCCCATCGGCTGCCGCGCCCCCGAAAGGTGGCCTGTCGGCCTCTAGGAGACCGAAAAGGGCCCGTCGGCCGGCACGAGACCGAAGAGCTCCTGGCTAAGCCCGACGCCGCTCCTTTCTTCTTCCTCTGTTCGCTAGCTCCTCCTCTCTCTCTCGTTGCTCTCTGTACTCTCCACCCCCGCGCCGATCTCTTCCCTCGTCCACCCATTTTCCTATCCAACTCGCAGAAACAATAGATCATAGCATTCTCCGCCGGCCTACGGTATTTTTTTTTGCTATGGGGTAGTTTTTTGTGCGTGAGGAGGAGGAGGAGGTGGTGGTGAGGAGGAGTTCCGGTGGTGTTGTCCGGTGGTGCAAGGGGTCCGCGAGGTGGCCGGTGCCGCTGAGTTGAAGAGAGGCGGAAGAAGAAGGGGACACACGCATCGAAGGTATAACAATGTCGTCACAAATTTTCTATGTGCTGTACAGTTTATTTAGTGTACATAGTCATTTTAGCGGATAGTTAGTGTAGCCGGTAATAATTTTGTTCGTTGCGATTAATGAGAAGGTGGCAATGTCTGACAGGTGAAAATGTCTGAATCAGTAAATTTGACTGTTTACTATGGCCCTGGTAATGTTCGATATAATGAGTTGGGGGTTGATCTTAGCGAGTTTAAAAATGGCGTCATGACACTTTCAGACCCGGACAGACTGGACATTAGACAGTTGAAGCACTGGTTGACTACTAGTTTTGGGCTGGATCCTGAAGTATGTTCCGTCAGTATTCATGCATTGTGGACCAAATCCTGTAAAAATGTCAAGTGGGAGTTGATGCCGATAGATAGGAGCCAGCATTGGGTGACCCTGTTAAGTCGTTGCCGAGACCGAAGAATCCACCCATATGCCCTAGTGCAACCAGTGGCGAAGGAGGAGAATACCGTACAACTCCACGTGGGGTATGAACAAGGCCAGGGTAGTCAAGTGGCTAACGAGATTTATTTATCCGGGTCACAGCCACCGGATGTGGATGCTAGCCAAGCCGAGAAAGAGTCAGACTACGTGCCACACAATGTTTGTGGTCATGATACTGGGCAGAGTATTCAGTCGATAATATTAGCTGGTTCTGGTGTTGCTGATGGGGATGAGGAAGGCGATGAAATGCAGAGGGTGATGGAGGAAGAGGACGAGGATGGATTTGCGGAGGATCTGGATTCTGAAAATTCCGAGGATGAAGTGGAGGTACCGATTCCTTCTGCATGGGATCAGGACATATCCACCGGCCTTACTGTCAACGATGGCCATGAGACTCCATGGCAATATAATCTGAACCAAGTCCGGATAGGGGCTATGTTTGATACAAAGAAAAAATTGAAGTATGCGGTGATAAAGTGGGCTATGTCTACGCAGAGGGTTTTCCGGACACACATATCGAGTCCAACAAACTATATCGTGAAGTGTGTTGAAACAGGTTGTCCTGCGAAGGTGCACGGGCACGTGCCGAAGTATAACATCCACTGGGTTGTCACCAATGTGGTCCCACATAATTGTGTGAGGAAAAACCTGTTGGTTCGTCATCCAAACCTAACTTCAACTCTCATTGCGCAACTCATGTATACTGAGATAGTGGAGAAGAAAGATATGGAAGCAAAACACATCCAGACAGCAGTGAAGGTAATATGGAATTATGACATTCCTTATGGGAAGGCTTGGAGGGCTAAGCAGAAGGCTATGGAGGAAAGGTTTGGGACGTTCTTCGACTCATATGATAATGTTGTCCGTCTCCTTGACATACTGAAGGAGAGGAATCCCAGCACTTATGTTAACATACAACACACGAGGTTGGAGAGTATACCCGATTTCAAGGTGTTGAAACGAGTATTCTTCTCTTTCGCTATGTGCATCGAAGCTTTCCGGCATTGTCCTCCTGTGATGTTTGTGGATGGTACATTCCTGACTGGTCGGTACAAAGGGCAAATCCTGACTGCTATTGGTGTGGACGGGAACAATCAAATCATCCCACTAGCCATGGCATTTGTGGAGGGTGAGAACTTTCCGAGCCGGGTATGGTTCTTCCGGCAAGTTAAAATTGCGATCGTGAAGGACCGACCAAACGTGTGTGTCATTCATGACAGACATGCTGGTATATTGAAGGCCGTGAATACACTAAGGAATCCAACAGCTGACGAACCAACACCTTGGAAGGACTTGCAGAGCCAGTGGTGCATGCGCCATCTTGGGGTTAATTTTTTCTCATAGTTCAAGAACAAACGGTTGATGAACTTGTTCAAAAAATTATGCAAGCAGAACCAGCAGCGCAAATACGAATTTATTTGGTCAAAACTAGATGAGTTTACTAAGAAGCAGGTCCGTGCCAGGAAGAAAATGGAAAAAGACCAGGTTAAATTAGCAGCACTCATCGCGGAGCTAGAGGAGCCAGTAGGTCTTTGTGACTTGCCAGCAATTGACCCTCCTAATACTCAGAGAAAGAAGGGCAGGGCAATAAAGAATTTTTCTGAGTGGATAGAGAAAGAGCCTCCAGTGAATTGGTCTTTGCTGCATGACACCCATGGAGCTAGGTATGGCCACATGACAACCAATCTTGCAGAGGTGTATAACTTTGTACTCAGAGGGAATAGAGCATTGCCACTCACAGCTATTGTGGAGGCTGTATTCCATGGCACTTTGAGATATTTTAGAGAAAGGCACGAGTTAGCAAAGAAGCATATTGCAGATAATCAGAACACACCTTATTGTAGCCGTGTCATGGAGTACATGGCAAAGAAGATAGAAAAAGCAAAGAAGCACACTGTCAGACTCATAGGTAATCAGGAAAGGAGGTATGAGGTTCAGCTTCCTACTGATAGTTTTGGTTCTGCAAATGAGGTGAAGACGCACGAGGTAAAAATTGGAACGGAATTTTATCCAACTTGTGAGTGTACATGCAACAAACCGAAGTTGTTGCACCTGCCTTGCTCACATGTGTTGGCTGTCTGTGGCCAGATTGAGTTGGACGCTATCTCCTTCGTGTCCCCATACTATTTAAAAGATGCAGTACTCAATGTCTGGACAGGTGAAATGACAGGGTTTAGAGTCGTCGGCAATTTCAACAAGGTAAACGATGGGGAGAGAGTATACATCCCGGATCCAGAACTTCGGCGAACAAGCAGGGGCAGACGTAAGGTAAAGCGCATCCGTAACGATATGGACCAATCTGAAGCTGGTGGAGCAACCAGACAATGTTTGCTATGCGCGGCTTATGGGCATATGATGAAATATTGTCCCGACCTGAACAAATACGGTGCTTCCACATCGACGAGTGCTTCCACATCGACGACTGTGACAATAGTAGCAAGAGGCGAACGTGGTCGTGGCAGTCATGGTGGTCGTGGAAGTCGAGGCCGAAGGGGTGGACAAGGAAGAAATAACTCACAAGCTATATAATGTGTCGGACTATGTTTTAATTTGTAATATGTCTGGACTATGTTTTAATGTGTAATATGTCGGACTATGTTTTATTCTGTAATATGTCTGGACTATGTTTTAATTTGTAATATGTCTGGACTATGTTTTAATTTGTAATATGTCTGGACTATGTTTTAATTGCAGATATGGCTTCGTATCCGTTGCTTAATGGTAATATCGATAGAGGGCACCGGGCCGCACTTATGGAAGCGGGCAAGAACTTAGACGTGTTGATCACTCGCACCCCAAAGTCTAACTGGATGATACACCCTTTATGGGTTGATAGGTATGTGTCGGTATAATGACTTACTATGTTTGACATCCTTTTGATAGCCGCTAACTGTATGCTACATTCTCTTTATTTTGTAGGTTAAGTTGGGCTGGACTTCTACCCTTGGCACGGCTGGTTCAGGGTACATTGGCTGAGTGGGTTGAACATCCGGAATTGGATGAGGCAGGTGAACCAATGCAGTTACACAAGAGGCAAGTGACACGTTTCTCTTACGACAGGTCACTCCTTACCTGCTTAGTAGATAGATGGAGACCAGAGACACATACGTTTCACTTTCCCTAGGGAGAGATGGCGCCTACTTTACAGGATGTGTCTTACTTGTTGGGATTACCTCTGGCCGGTGCTGCCATAGGTCCTTTAGAGGCAGAACCTGGTTGGCTAGCATCGGTGCAGGCCCGTTTTTTGGCTGCGGTGCCAACTGCATCGGTCCTAGACAACGATCATCACGGGCCTCGTTTTAGGTGGTTGAGCCAGTTTCAGGTAACCTTCACGACATGTTTAAAAAATGTTGTTTTCATTGTTGTCCTCATTGCATAGTTCATACAATCGTTTGGTTTCTATGTAGATTGTCTCCTTAGGATATCCCGATGTTCAGTTGTCAGAGGCACAGATTGACCGATCCCTAGAGGCATATATTATGTGGTTGTTCGGCAAGACGATGTTCACGGAGAACCACGTGACCACTGTCGATGCACGACTCATCGGTATTGCACGAGAGATAGCTGACGCACATTGCCCGGGGGACATTCTACAAAGGAGTTTTGGTTCTGTTGTGTTAGCGGCTACGTACAGAGGCCTGTGCAAAGCTTGCGTGTTGAAGTCTAGAAAATCAGCTCTTGTTGGATGTCCACTATTGTTGCAGCTCTGGTCATACGAGAGATTCCCTATTGGTCGACCCTATGTCTGCGTTGATAAACCTTTTGGTTTTGAGGACATGGCTGGGACTTATGTGCCTTCTATCGGCGACTTGCCTACTATGGGATCTGTGTGGGCACGGAGAGAGGTATTTTCATATTAAGTAACAATATGAATTACTAATGTTTATTTCTTGACATTCAATAGAATTACTAATGCTTATTTGTTGTCATGCACAGAGACAGTTTGCACATAGCCAGGTGAGGGGCTGCTACCCCTCCTTCACGGCGCAGTTTGATAGTTTGCACGAGGATCAAGTTATCTGGGAGCCATACTCCCATCAGGCTATATTATCCAGGTGTCTAGCTGGGATTTCTGGATTGTGCACTAGAGATCGGCACTATTGGATGACCAAGGCCAAGTTGGTGTTCGACGTGACAGTTGAGGAGATGGCTCTTCATAGGGTGATGAGACAGTTCGGTCTATGCCAAGAGCCTGACATTCCAGTTATTCCACACTTACCAGATCACGTGCACAAGTAAGTAATACTATTTTAGTTCTCATGTCTGCATTCAGAATATAACATTTCAATCTCAGGTACAGTCGCGCAGGAGGAAACAAGTCCCTGGATTCTTGGCTTCGCGACATTAGCCCTTACGTGGACGAATGGACTACTGCGCCGACAAATATCTGGGATGAAGTTCGGCCCTTTGACTGGGACAAGTTCGGGTTGTATCTGCAGCGTTACCGGCATAGCACGAGGATCTACTTCGTTCCATCAGCAGCTCCTGATCAGATCGAAGCCCCTCTCACCAGCGATCTGTTCCCAACCGCCTCTGTTGTGGGGACCAGACACCACGCGGTACGTGCTATGGTTCTCACATGTTAAGTTTTTTCTTAACCTGAACATATACAATTGGTTAACTATTCATGTTGTCTGCCATACAACGATGATCTAATTGGTTAACTCTCCGTGTACAGGGTGACTTGACATGCGAGGCGCTAGAGGAGGTTTCCTCTTTAATGCAACGCTTTGAGAGGGGAGATAATATCCCACCGCGAGAGAACGTCTCATGGTTGAGGGGTCTTCATGAGAAGCTACGCGGGATTTACGCAGCTGTTACATGTAGACGATCTTCGGATGTTGCTATTCCTCGTCCAGCACATCGTCCGTCACGCCCCTCTCTGCAGCGTTCAGAACCTCAACCCTCTGTGCACCGTTCGGAACCACGACCTTCACAACCAGGGAGCTCTTCCTGGCAGCAGACACCTCCTTCACAACCAGGGAGCTCTTCCTGGCAGCAGACACCTCCTTCACAACCAGGGAGCTCTTCCTGGCAGCAGACACCTCATTCACAACCAGGGAGCTATTTCTACCAGCAGCCACCTCCTTCACAACCAGGGATATCTTCTTGGCATAATCAGATGGACCTAGGTAACACTACTTTGTACATTCTTTTAAACATTGTAGGTTTGCAAATCAATTTTTTACATGTTTTACTTTACCGCAGTTGGCAGCCAGTCGCAATCGTTCATGCATTCAGTCCAGTCACCGATGCTTAGTGGTGCTTGGTCGTTCTTAGACGGCGACGGCGACGACGATGACCGAGCTGCAAACACCTATGAGTTCTCGCAGATAGTTCTTCACACTCCACCACCACCATGGACGCAGGAGACACAGACACTGACAGACGAGGTGGTCTATGGTCGTGGTCATCGTGAGACTCGTCCACCGCCTGAGCGCTTATCGCCTTCCGGTCCTCGTCCGAGGAAGACCAAGATTCGTCGCCGTCCCCAGCAGTGATATGGTTATCTATGTATGAGACATGGCTATCTAATTATGTATGAGACATATGTCTATTTTATGTATGGGACAAATTACTATCTACTTATGTATGAGACATATTCATGTTCTATTTCAGTGGTCAATTGGTTTAGAGGGATAACACTTGTACTGCAAACTAAATGCATCCAACGCCGCGCTTTACATAAAACATAATGCCCACAAAACAAGACAATACACAAAGATAATATAAAATACAGCTGAATTAAACAATACAACTGAAATTACAAATTATAGCTAAAAAACTACATGAATGCATCATCGTCCTCCTCCGTCCATGCAGAGCTCTTGCCCTTTGTCGATGCAGAGCTCTTGCCCTTTATCGATGCAGAGCTCCTGCCCTTCGTCGATGCAGAACTCTTGCCCTTCGACGATGCGGTAGTCTTGACCGTGGTGCTCGGCATGAAGAGGCCGTCTTCGTCCTCCGTCGATGCAGATCTCTTGCCCTTCGTCGATGTAGAGCTCTTGCCCTTCGACGATGCGGTAGTATTGACCTTGGTGCTCGGCATGAAGAGGTCGTCTTCGTTCGTCTGATGACCATAAATCTGAATTATTTACAGCAAGCCTGAGGTAAGATTCACCTTTATGCAGTTGCTTCTGCCATCTGCCATGCAACCTGAGAAGTTCTTTCCGTATCTCCTCAAATGTCCTGGGAGGCCACCCACTCCTAGCTAATGAGTGAGCCAACTCATTCATTATGGTGTCACTACTGATGAGTTCCTCCCATGGAACTACTCTATCGTCGATCTTGAAATTGGCGGCTAGACGGAGAAGACGATCGGACATACCAGAGTGAAAACTACGATCAAAAGGATAATGGGACATCTCCACGAAACTACACTTGCCTGCTCACCCACCTTACTGCGGAGGGGGTTATATAGGTTCAGAAGAGAAGATGGCGGGAAAGAATGGCGGGAGAGAAAGGCGGGAAAGAAAATGGCGGGAGAGAATGGCGGGAAAGAAAATGGCGGGAAAGAAGGGCGGGAAAGAAAATGGCGGGATAGTAGGGCGGGAAAAGAAAATGACGAGATAGAATGTCGGGAAATGGTTGCGGGAAAGTACAAAGTTGGAATGTGAAAGAGGGGGAATGGTTGTGCAGGAATTATAATGCATTTAAGTGGAAAAAAACTTCAGTACAAAGTTGGAAAAAAACTTCAGTACAAAAAATAACACCAACACCCGGTTCCATGTCCAATCATAAATTTATACCAGACGAATAGTTTTCCCAATGCTGCCCAATCAACACGATACCTAACAATCACTGTGACCATGTACATGTTGTACTTCACAGTCTATAAGTACGATCACTGCGGCAGAGGGCTGAAAACAACAGCAAGCTCCTGATCACGCTCTTTGAAGGTTATGAGCACCAAATTGTTTACTTCAATAGACGATGCCCGAAGAAAATTACCGAAACCTTCCTTCCTGAACACCATTCTACCACCCAAGCCAATAAAGTAGGAACAAGGAATGCTCACAGATATATCATCATCTTCAGAATCCAAAGTAATTTCAAGAGTTAAAGAACCAGTCCTAGGAATTGACAAAAAATCCTTCAAACTCCTCACAACCATGCTCGGAATAACCTGACAAAAAACATCAAGTTATATGATGTTCAGCTTACAAATTTAAAACAGTATACTAGAGCAAAGAACAAATAAATAAACATTAGCCAAAAACAAAGCTCACCATATGTTGACCATTAACATTCATGGAATCAATCCTATGAACAAAAGGAGTACACAATATGTAGTTATCATCAAAGAGCTGTCGCGACATGAAATACATTTGCTGATAATTCAGACTGACACCACGACTATAAAAACAACTGTCAACAAGTTCCCTCTCAGTTTCACTCAGATCCTCAAGAGCTACAAAAAAATAATTTCACAAATTGAGCAGAACAGCAAAACGTATAAGCTGAAACAAAACTTAAAATCACTCAAAAAAAACTTACCAACATAGGGTAAAGGGAACAACATAACACCATCCCGATGAAAATCAACACCAATCATAGTTCCATAGTGCTCAAGCCTAATAGTCAGCATGTCACGATGACGGAGACCATAATCATTCACAAGTTCCTCCCAGGAAGGACCATGGAATTTACTGCTCACCCGACCATGTCTAAACAGAACACCATATAAGTTACCCTCACTGCTGTGAAGAGCAAGATCAATATCTGTGTCACCCCTCCGAATAGCTAAAGCTCTGCACTCCTCAATGTACCGAGCAAGATGTGATCTAACACTGCACGGACCATACTACAAAAAGAATGGAAGCAAACATCATAATCATATAAACAAAGGCATTAGAATACATTCCAACCAAAACAACATCAACCATATGCCACAATCAGATAAACAAGATATAGAATCTTACAACACGCCTTGAACAGCGACGATCCAGCACCAGAGTAAAGACAGACGCACAAGAATCAAAGGAAGAACAAGGGCCACCTGGAGCTCGGCAAAAGAGGCAAGCCATTACCTGCAAAGAAACGGTGACCAATAAGAACTGAATCCACAACCGAGTTGAAAGTTGACATTTGATTGTGTTGGAAGCCCCCACCTGTAATTTCCCCTGAAATCTCAATTTCCCGGAAATATAATGGGAAAAAACGAAAAAGGGAAACAGGAAACACCGACTACATGATTAAACTCGCTAAGATCAACCCCCAACTCATTATATCGAACATTACCAGGACCGTAGTAAACAGTCAAATTTACTGATTCAGACATTTTCACCTATCAGACATTGCCACCTTCTCATTAATCGCAACGAACAAAATTATTACCGGCTACACTAACTATCCGCTAAAATGACTATGTACACTAAATAAACTGTACAACTCATAGAAAATTTGTGACGACATTGGTATACCTTCGACGCGTGTGTCCCCTTCTTCTTCCTCTCCACCCCACCACCTCCTCACCAGCCACACCTCCTCCACCCCACCATGGCTCCTCCTCACGCACAAAAAACTACCCCGTAGGAAAAAAATACTGTAGGCCGGCGCAGAATGCTATGATCTATTGTTTCTGCGGGTTGGATAGGAAAATGGGTGGACGAGGGAAGAGATCGGCGCGGGGGTGGAAGCACCAGAGAGCAACGGGAGAGAGAGGAGGAGCTAGCGAGCAGATGAGGAAGAAAGGAGCGGCTCGGCCTTATCCAGGGACACTTCGGCCGCCTGGAGGCCGACCAGGGCTCTTCGGCCGCCCGAAGGCCGACAGGCCCCTCTTCGGTCCACCGCAGGCCGACGGGCTCCTCTTTGGTCCACCGCAGGCCGACGGGCCCCTCTTCGGCCCACCGCAGGCCGACGGGCCCCTCTTCGGCCCACCGCAGGCCGACGGGGTCACATTTCTGATTTTTTTGCGTTCGGCCCTATAGTTTCCGAATTTGCTATAAAATACGTCATAGTTTTGAAAAAAAATCGTCATTCAGCACTATGCAAGGAATCCAACTAAAATAAGTAATTTCCGGATTTTGTTGTATCCTCTTACGGTAAACTTGTGCAGAAGTTACATAATGCCAAATACTCTAATTCATGCATGTATGATACAATATATGCAGTAGAAGCTAGAATTTCCCGGTTTGATAATGGTACAAAGAACAACAAAACCAAGTGCTATCGTTGCAGAAATTGCCCAGCATTGCACCCTTCAATAAGTAGACTTCACAGTCAAACTAATTGCAATATTTCTGAATATGGGAATACTTTGCATACAAAGAAGGCTTGTAAATATGATGATTCAAAGGCTAGAACCTGCTACATATGATTCTAAGCAATGACATAACTGAAGGGCACGAGAGGCCAGGCCACACCAGCATACATCCATACAACCTCTCTGGGATCTGACTTCAAACCAATGGACACAAATACACCACACACAGAAAACACTTATTAGGCTATTTAAATTACAAATACAAAAGGGTTGTCGCGATAAAGTGCAGGTTCAATCCCAGTGTTTTACAGGAAAAGTAATCTGGGCCTTGTGCCGTAACTCTCCACAAGTCCACTCTCTATCGCTGCCCATCTAACCTGATCTGCATTCTCAAATAAAAAGGTTGCACAGATTTTGCACAAAAAGTCCAGCACGCCTAGTTTTCAGCTTCTGCTGTCTGTGAAAACTGAACCACCTCAAAACCATTATTTCCATGAATTCAAGGGAGACAACAGAATATTGAAACAGTCCCCATGATACAGCTCAAATTATCCGTTTCCGGTCATGTCAAGCATCTCATCAAGACCCTTCAATCTCTGTAGTCCTTCACTAATTAAAAACTTAATCTTTTGCTTATCATCACAATGGCGATGTTTTTCAATCTCTGCCCGTACTGTCTGCCTCAACTCATCTGGACAAAGAACGAAAACATAATTAGCAAACTTCAAAGATAACAGCACACAGCAGATAAAAGAGCAAGGTTTAAAAAATGACGAACCACGAGCATGTTCAGGAGCTCGGCGAGTCATACGCAGTGCCTGCCTATAAAATTTGAGGACACGCGCACGCAAAATGAAAGCCCGTAAATCCATGAATTGAGCCATCTGAGAACACCTTACTTAATAGAAAGCAGTGATCATGCCATTTGTATCCTCCTGTCACACTGAATATTCAACAAGAATGGATATATAAGCAGCAAGTTATAGTTCTTATAAAGGTATTTGGGCACTTGCGAGGTGTACAATTAGTCATTTGTGTCAGATAAATCCTAAGAAAAGTTTAAAATATTCACCAATAAAAAGTATACTGTATACACAGAAATGCTACTGCTTCTGCATCAGAAATATTATACATTGCATCACCAGACCTTACCCATTCTATAATGGCAATTATGCATCGATAATACATTTTGATGTTCTCAAGAATAACACCCAGAGTGCCTATGCTCTTCAGGAATGAAAATCAGCTAATAATGGTCAGCCACTCATACTTGTGAACCATGTCCAACTCGACACGCAGCAATGAGTAAAAGATGCACAGGCTATACCCTGGGGAAATAGCATTGTGTTATTGACAGATTACTATAGTGCTCGATACTCAGTAGCCTATCTGGAACAACACATTTTTATCGTACTGTCACGATCTTATTTATGCTTGTTGAACAAACAGGATCACAGATTTACCTACACGGCCCAGAAATAAGTATGAGTCGGCTACTCAGAAAGCAACTCGTCTGGGGCATTTCAACAAACACCTACTGCTCGCACAAACTGGTGTGTTATTTCAACGAACAACTCTAACACTCGTCTCACTCCAAAAAAGGAATTCCCACCAGCCTCTAGACAATCCAAAGTCCATACAGGTCAATCAAACGTGTGGGCATCGCAATGGCCAGTAGCAGCCGCAGAATTTCCAGAGAACAATAAGTTTACAAATGGAAATCAAGGTCCATGAAGCAATTAAAGTGCGAATTAGTTCTACTATGAAGAATCAACAACTGGTTAAAAAGTAAAAGTGAGAGGGTGGGGGGTGGGGGGGGGGGGGGGGGGGGGGGTAAGGAAGGCTGCCGGCTGCCGCCGTAATCGCCGTCGATTTCCGAGTTGGAGAGGGGTGTCTGCTCTGGGTAAAGCTTACAGAGAGGGAACGGGAGAAGAATGGAGACAGGGTGGAGGGAAGCACCTCGCTGCAGGGCACCGCCGGTCCGTAGGGCGAAGAGCCAGAGAGGAGGTCGGATCGAGCGATGGCGGATCCGGTGGCCGGCGTGGGGAGGTCGACCGCACCTACGGCTGCACGTCCGGCCGCGCTGCTCCGATTCCAAGCCGGGCAATATTTTACTTCTTTTTTTTAGTGGTGGGCGATATTTTACTGTTCGCTGCACATGTGGGGATGGGCCGACCGGAAGTGCAGTGTAGCTGTACAGGCCCATGAGACCAGGTTTAGATCATCCGAATTGAAACATACGGCTCAAAAAAAAATGAATGGAAACGTAGCAGCGAAGTTGAAAAGAGATGATTAGACAGCTCAAAAAAAGAAGAAGATGATTATGCACCCGGCAAAAATAGATTATCTTTTGAGGGAAACAGCAGGACTCTGCTGCGTATTTTTATTAATTTTTTAAATATAATACAAAGAATAGGGTCCAAAAGATAAAAAAGGAACTATACAGCAAAGAAGAGAAACCTAGGTAAACAAACAATTGAAATACAACAAATACAACAACAACAACAACCGCATGGCAGATTATCTAAAGTCTGTGATCCAGGCCTCGAAGCCACTGTATTCCTTCCTCTTGATCATGTAGGTGATCCATCTGAGCTCCTCTTTTAATTTCTTTCGGCATTGGTATATGCTTGGTGGAATGTGTTGAAAGATGAAATCATGTCTAGTGGTCCAGATGGCCCAACAAGTGAGGCTTATAATTTCCATCGCATAGGGAACACCTAATAGTTGCCTGATATTGCCTTTTTCTTCCTATATGCATGTATGTGTCGGTAGCCAATTGGAACAAATGTAGGCCCAACATAAATGTGCAAATTGGCTATGAAGGAATAGGTGGTCCCTTGTCTCTAGAACTGGTTGATTGCACATTACACAAGAATAATCATGCAAAAAGAAAAAATTCACTGCAAAAGTGCTCTAGTGTTTAGTCTGTCATTAATGAGGAGCCGAAAGAAAATCTTATGCTTAAGTTGAAATAAAAGATCACAATTCACAGTAATACCAAATGCAAGGTTTTGTTTTTGCGGAGATACCAAATGCAACTAAAGTAAGCAGCATTGTTGTGAAGACTCTGATGCATTGTGAAGAGGAACTGCTTAAAAACATCGTAAAGCATATGGTGCGTTTCTGTCGTTTCCGTCCTGGATCCGCCACTTACGGCAAGGAGTGCTCCGTACTTCTGCACCCAACAGCGTCACATACATATATCTCATTGCTAGATTAGATTAGGAAATAACGGATCCGTACCCCTGAAGCCCTGCTCCTCCAACCTGCATCTATTATCAGCTGACCTGGAAGCTTTTCCTCTGCGTTGGGCCTCTCTAGCTAGCTAGTTTTAGTCGCTAAGAAGTTCTCCTACTCTAGTTTTAAAACTTGTTTTAAGTTTGTTTGTTTTTGGTCTGGATGGCAAACTGTAATAATACTGGTATGTTTTAGACCTGCTTGCTCAGGCTTCTTTCTGGTAATGGAGCCGGGGAGGTTCTTCCTGTTGATCTAAAAAATAACGGATCCGTATAATAACGTCGTTGACCTACATGGAGTAAACTGCCCGCCTAGGGACGTAGGTTCGTTGAAGTAGCCTTGAAGGAGCAGTCCGTCAGGTCACTCAGGTAAAGTAAACCGTAACGAGACCTCGGGGAGACGCATGCACGCAGACGCAGCGCCGTAGCCTCGTCGATGTCAACGCGCGGGAGCAGTAAACCCTCCCTTACGTGCGCCCTCCGCCTGCACTACAACCCCCAGATGCTCCTTCCGCCATCGATCTCGCTTGCTCCCTCGAGAAAGCGGCAGAGATCTTTCCACCCCTACACTTTACTTACGCGTGTGCCGCAGAAACCGATGCGTTCAGCCGGGCTCGCGGCAACGACGTCGAGACCCGAAGCAGGGGTGATCCGCCTGCCTGCTGGTCGATGCCGCGTCGCCTTGTCAGCCCAAGTCCACGCATCGCCCGCGTGAGGCCGAAGCAATGGCCGAGTGGTTAGCAGGGGTAGTAGGAAGGAGGAAGGAGGAGTGGGAGCGATCAGCGATGCGATGAATTATTACGTCGGAGCCGATATGTCAATGCCCCGTACAGGGAACGAAAAAGCGGGGCATAATTGCCGAATAATTGCTCGTCGCCTGCCGGTGGTTCGTGTTCAGGTTCGTGCCTGAATCCTCCTGGTTTCCTGATGCGGCCGAGCGGTGCCGATGCTGCATCAAATCAGGCTGGTTTAATCGGCGGCTTGGACATGGACATGGAAATGGACTTGGCCACTGGTGATATATCGTCTCGTTTCATTTGACAGCAGGGTGCTATTTGTCGTGGGGTGAGTGAGGAGAGGACGGGACACGCCCCCCGTGTGCTCGCGAAACTCACGGGGCCGCTGCTCTGCTCACATGTGTTCGTTTGGATTCCTAGACTAGACTAGCCACGGATGCGTTTGGGCGTACTAGGCACTGGCAGGAGGCAGGTAGAGTATGTTGATATTGTTGTTTTGCAGAGATAATAAGATGCTGAGTGCCACGGCATGATCTTCATACAAGAAGATTAAAGGCATCTTCAATATAAGATGCACATTTGAAGATGTAAAACCAGAGATGTCAAATTTACATTTATAAAAAATGTTTTTACATCGTAAAAAGAGTTGGTCTCAATAGATGATGCAAAATGGAGATGTAAAAATGCAACTTCAATAGACGATGCAAAATGAAGATGTTAAAGTACAACTCCAATAGATAATGCAAAATAGAGATGCAAAACCGGCAACCGGCCGCGCGGCTGCCGTACAGCCGCACAATTTGAAATAAAAATATCATGAATTGAAACTTAAAAATTTCACATGTCCACAATATCAAATTATTACATAATTCATCAAATCCAGAACATAAAATGCAACACAAATACAACAAAGTTCTTGCACAATACAACAAATAAATTATGAAACCAGGCGGCTCTTTCGCCATGTCATTTCTAGTGCTCCTCCATCAAATCCTTCTGAAGTTGATCGTGCGCATCGGAGTCTCTAATATCATTGTACGCCCTCATGAAACGTCTGATTCACTCCTCTTTTCTCATCGGCATAACGCGTACGCCTATTAGATTATAGTAGATGTAATCTAAATCCTGTCCACGATCGTTCTCAATGATCATGTTATGCATGATCACGCAAGCAGTCATGATATACCAAAGGTTTTTTTGATCCGAGAATCTAGATGGTCCTCGCACAATAGCAAACCGGGATTGCAAAATCCCAATGCCCTCTCAACATCTTTCCTAGCCGCCGCTTATGCATTATGAAAGATGAGTTCTTTCTTAGGTTTTTGGATAAGGTTGAGAAAAGTACTCCACCTCGTGTAGATCACATCCGTGAGATAATACTCATAGTTGTATGTGCGCCCATTTGCTTCAAAGCTCATCGTTGGAGCTTCTTCATTGGCTAACTTGGCAAAAAGAGGTGACTGATCGAGCACACTCATGTCATTGCAAAATCCAGGCATCCCAAAATATATATGCCAAAATCATGTTTCATGATCTGCAACTGCCTCAAGAATGATAGTGGCACCCTTCCCGCGACCCTTAAACTATCCATGCCATACTTTTGTACATTTTTTCAATTCCAATGCATACAATCCACGGACCCTAACATACCTGGAAACCCACGGGCTTTGTTCATCTCCAAAAGCCATTGTGTGTCTTGAGCACTGGGTGCTCTCAAGTACTGTGGACCAAACACTTCTACCATAGTCTTTGCAAAATGTTTGAGATAGAAGATAGAAATGCTCTCTGCCATCGCCAAATTGTCATCAATGTATTCTACCGAAACACCATAGGCCATCATGTGCAAAGCGGCAGCGACCTTCTGCTCGGTGCTATGTCCAAGCATCCCGGCACAATTCCTCCTCTGCTCGAAGGATCGGTCATGCTGCTTCATGAAAATGCAAATGTGGACGAACAAATCTTTGGACATTCTAAACCGGCGTCGGAAGTACCTCTCTAGGAAAATGGGTGGTGTAGCACAACAATTGCGCATCAACCTCTGGTGCGCCTCAACCCATTCTCTCCGCATGAATGCACAGCCCAACACGGAACCGTCGTGCTTCGGCTTCTTCCTCTTGTGCATCGCCATTAGCATAGAAATGTCCTCTTCTTTGGTCAAATCAAATTCCTCATCGTAGAAAGAATCATGCACGTAAGAGGATTCACCCGAGCTCGTCTACAATATGAAAATCACTGTCAAATTATACCATCACGGACGAGAAAAAACTCATGGCTTGCACGGTTTTTACCTTGGGGGAATTTTCTCAGACACCTTGCATGCGAGGTGGAAGGATTCGGCCGGCGGCGGGATGGGAAGCTGTTCGGTGGCAGCTTGTGCAATCGACGGAGGCAACTCGGCACAGGAGATGGCCGTAGCCCTGCTGAGAAGACAATTGGAGTTCGGCGCTGCGGGCGGCCGGCTTTGTGAGGCGAGAAGAATGGAGGAGGCGGGCGGCCGGCGGGTAGGCGGCGAGGCGTGCCTCCCGTAGCACCAGTAGTGGGTCAAGGCTAGAAACAAGCCTAGCTCGTCCACGGCCGCTCCGTCGAAGCCATTACGGCAGCCGGACCTCCAGCGAAGCTTCAATTCGAAGAGGCGGACGAAATCGAATCGACGCCTGCGGGGGACAGCCGTCGCTACTCCAGTGAGGCAAGCGACGGGGGACAGGTAGACAAAGTCACGGGGGGGTCGGGGGTAGGCGGGCGGGCAGCGGCGGCGGCAATTTTGGTCGGAATCGGCCGCGTGGGTGCAAAAGGAAGAAGACTTCGCCCCAAATATTTTGACAACCTTATTTTTCTGTCAGGCTATGTTTGTAAGAACTTGTGATATTTAATGTATGATGTTATGCCATTCTACATTAAAAAATATTGGTTTTTGTTACAGAGCTGAAATGCTACACTTCAGTTTTGCATCAGCGAGTCGTTTGAATTTATTTATTTATTTGGATATGCAAGCTTTTGTCGCATTTACAATTTTTGTTTTCGATATCTTCTCATGTATACTTACTTGTGTTGTGCAGAAAGGTTTAGGGCATCTCCAATGGCAAACCACAAATTTTCTCCTGCATCCGACCGCGGACATGGGGGACCAGTCGGCTGTCGGAGGCACCGCCATAACCGCAGCCTCCCAGGTATAGGAGGATGCGGCCATGTGCCTTGGCGATTGCGGGCGGCACCTCCTCCTTTATCTGGCGGCGGTGGTGTCGAGCTGGCGAGGATGGCCTGTCGATCCACGCGTAGCGGCTAGTGCGGTGGGGGCTACCTCGGCTCCAACTTCATGCGACGGATGCGTTGGGGGACACGGGCTATTGGAAATATGCCCTAGAGGCAATAATAAATTGGTTATTATCATATTTCCTTGTTCATGATAAATGTTTATTATCCATGGTAGAATTGTATTGATTGGAAACTCAAATACATGTGTGGGTACATAGACAACACTGTGTCCCTAGTGTTCCTCTAATATACTAGCTCGTTGATCAAAGATGGTCAAGGTTTCCTGGCCATGGACATGAGTTGTCATTTGATAACGGGATCACATCATTAGAAGAAATATGTGATGGACAAGACCCAAACTATGAACGTAGCATATGATCGTGTCAAGTTTATTGCTATTGTTTTCTGCATGTCAAGTATATGTTCCTATGACCATGAGATCATGCAACTCACTGACACCGGAGGAGTACCTTGTGTGTATCAAACGTCGCAACATAACTTGGTGACTATAAAGATGCTCTATAGGTATCTCCGAGGGTGTCTGTTGAGTTGGCATGGATCAAGACTGGGATTTGTTACTCCGTGTGACGTAGAGGTATCTCAGGGCCCACTCTGTAATACAACATCATAATGAGCTTGCAAGCAAAGTGACTAAAGAGTTATCCACATGATCTTGTTTTACGGAACGAGTAAAGAGACTTGCCGGTAACGAGATTGAACTAGGTATGGAGATACCGACGATCGAATCTCGGGCAAGTAACTTACCGATGAACAAAAGGAACTGCATACGGGATCGACTGAATCCTTGACATCGAGGTTCGACCGATAAAGATCTTCGTAGAATATGTAGGAACCAATATGGGCATCCAGGTCCCTCTATTGGTTATTGACCGTAGAGGTGTCTCGGTCATGTCTGCATAGTTCTCAAACCCAGTCGACTACATGACACTTCACCATTCATGGGCCTAAGGGAATGCATTGTGGAGTAGTTATCAGATGATGGGTTGCTAGAGTGACAGAAGCTTAAACCCTAGTTTATGCGCTACTTCGTAAGGGGCTGATTTGGATCCAAACGTTTAATGCTATGGTTAGATTTTATCTTAATACTTTTCTCGTAGTTGCGGATGCTTGCGAGGGGGTTAATCATAAGTGGGAGTTTGTTCAAGTAAGAACAGCACCCAAGCGCCGGTCCACGAATCAAACCAACATGATAAAAGTGACTAGATGAAATTCCCGTGTACCCTCACGAACACTTTGCCTATTACTAGATATTGTTCTGGCCTGTCCTTTGCCACAAAAGGATTGGACTACCTTTGTAAGAGCACATTTCTCCATGTGTGGTTTTGGTAATTGATGACACCCCTATGGACTAATGGTTGCCTTGAGTTATATTCGAAGGATTTGTCCGTAGGTACTTCTTGAAGTCCATCTGTTGGTTTCAAGGAGTTTATATGGTGACCAAGGTGGTATTCAAGGTGTTATCCAAAGATTGGTCATGTAAGAGTTGAGCTTACTGCAAGCATGTCTTGAAGAAGAAGACTGTGTGAGCATTCATGTTTACCTTCAAGACATCATCTTTATAAAGAGAGAAGAGAAGATAAGATACAAGGTTGATCAAGACTAAGTCAAAGAGTGAACCAAGTTGATCAACACACAAAGCGTACAAGATGTACTGAGAAGGATCAAGTGATCCCATGGTATGGTAAGCATTGTCCATTACGCTTTGTGTACTAACCCATGTTCCCTATGAGTGTTCTTTGTGGGGTTAGGTATGTTTCCATGGGCGAGCATCAATAAGAAGATCCCATACAACCCATGGAGGATGACATCAAGTGGTGATCGTCATCAAGATTGCAGTGTGCAAGTTCAAGTGGAGCATCACGAAAAGATCATGCTTGAAGCTTGCCGTCCATTGTGGTGACAATGGACTTGTGAAGATGTGACGAAGAGTGGCTCACCCATAGTGGAGTATGGGGGAGCAATCAACTAGTCTTCATCGAGCCAAGACAATCAAGAAAGGTGGTCCATCTTGAGGAAGCCAAGATCATCATCATCTAGCTCAAGTGGACTATGTGCAAGGTATAGGTTTGACCTTGATAGGGTTTTCTATTTTACCGGTCTCATGGTGGTAGTTGGGAGACCGGGTTATAGGATCGATAGCCGTACTATCAAGGGGGGCTCTCAAGTGAGTAGCTTGATCGTATCGTTCGTTGAGAGCTCAAACCATTGCATTCTTGGCATCATCATCTTTCTTGGTTCTTGGTTGGCTTTTCTCTATGTGGGTTCTTGAGCTTATGGTCAGCTTCATGACAAGCTCAAGTTCATCGAAAACGGAGTCCATATGCATCTTCCATGATGTTTTCGATGTTGGTGTTTTTGCCGGTTCTTCATTCATAGAGGTTTCACATCTCTATATCATTGGCATTTTCATACTGCCTCCTCTTAAGATAACTCTTGTCGTCCTGAATCCAACAAGCTTGAGTTTGCTCAATTCGGAGCTCATTTGCAGAGGTTATGGCAGTTCTGGTATTACCTGTTTTCTTGATACGGTTGTACCACTCGCTCGTGTCTTCCGGCATAACCACCACCCCAGGGGTGATACCCTGGGGGTGCTGCCACTATCTGGTCCCCAGCGGTTGTACCGCTGCCTCCGGGCGGTTGTATCGCCAATTGTTGGGTGACCCTGGGTGGCAGCCCTGGGCGGTTGTACCGGCCCAACACCGGGCTACAACCGGACACGGTTCTGTTGTGCTGCGGTTGTTGGGCGGAGGTTGGACGGTTGTACCGCTATATCACTATATCCCGGTACTACCGGTGTCTCAAGCGGTTCTACCGCTTGGGACTTTGTCATGTCCAGCAATCGAGTTGAGCGGTTGCACCCGGCCAACTTTCTGTTATGGTCCGGTGGTTGGGCGGCAGTAGGGCGGTTGTACCGGTCTTACCGGTTGTATCGGTTGTACCGCCCACTCCACCGGTTGTATCGCTCGTGTGCTATTCTGCACATAACGGGCAGATTTGTGGGGACCTATTTAAGGGGGTCTTCTTCCCCAATGGTTCCCCATCTCTTTAGCTCGTGTTCTTCCCCCATTGTTGACCTTCTTCGAGCTTGCTATCTCTCAATCCCTCCAATGATTCTTGCTAGTTCTTGAGGGAAAAGGGAGAGGAGATCTAGATCCACATTTCTACCAATCACTTTCTCCTCTATGTGAGGGGAACCCCTTGGATCTAGATCTTGGAGTTCTTCGTGTTCTTCTTTGTTCTTCCTCTCATTTTCCTCCCTAGCATTAGTTGCTTTGGTGGGATTTGGGAGAGAAGGACTTGGGCACTTCGTGTGCCCTTGCCATTGCATTTGGTGCATAGGTTTGAGTTCTCCACGGTGATACGTGGAAGTGAAGTTTGAGAAGCTTATTACTCTTGGGTGTTTGAGCACCCTTGAGCTTGTTCCTCTTGGGTGCTTTGGCGCCCTAGACGGTTGGTGGTGTCTCGGAGCTCAATCATTGTGGTGCAAAGCTCCGGGCAAGCTTCGGGGTCTCCAATTAGGTTGTGGAGATTGCCCCGAGCATTTGAGGTCACCTCGGAGCCACAATCCATTGTGGTGAAGCTTCGTGGTGTTGTTGGGAGTCTCCAATTAAGTTGTGGAGTTTGCCCCAACCTTGTTTGTACGGGTTCGGTGACCGCCCTCAAGGGTCCCTTAGTGGAATCACGACATCTTGCATTGTGCGAGGGCGTGAGGAGATTACGGTGGCCTTAGTGGCATCTTGGGGAGCATTGTGCCTCCACACCGCTCCGAACGGAGATTAGCATCCGCAAGGGTGTGAACTTCGGGATACATCGTTGTCTCCGCATGCCTCGGTTATCTCTTACCCGAGCCCTTTACTTATGCACTTTACTTTGTGATAGCCATATTGTTTCTTGTTATATATCTTGCTATCACTTAGTTGTCTATCTTGCTTAGCATAAGTTGTTGGTGCACATAGGTGAGCCTAGTTGTTTTAGGTTTTGTGCTTGACTAATTAAACGATAGTTTTATTCCGCATTTGTTCAAGCCTAAACCGTAATTATTTTAAAGCGCCTATTCACCCCCCCCCCCCTCTAGGCGACATCCACGTCCTTTCAACCTTGCTGCACCTTATTTACTATTACTGTTACTTGCTCATTACCAATTATCTTGCTATCAAACTATCTGTTACCTACAATTTCAGTGCTTGCAGAAATTACCTTGCTGAAAACCGCTTGTCATTTCCGTCTGCTCCTAGTTGGGTTCGACACTCTTACTTATCGAAAGGACTACGATTGATCCCCTATACTTGTGGGTCATCAATGCACCACCCGCTCCAGTGTCGTCTGCAGACATTGCGAACGCCTAGCAGGCGCGTTCTGATGACTACTCAATAGTTTAGTGTGCTATGCTGTATGGCTTAGAACCGGGACTTCAAAGACATTTTGAACGTCATGGAGCATATGAGATGTTCCAGGAGTTGAAGTTTATTTTTGAGAAAAATGCCCGGATCGAGAGGTATGAGACCTCCGATAAGTTCTATGATTGCAAGATGGAGGAGAACGGGTCTGTCAGTGAGCACATACTCAGAATGTCTGGGTATTCCAACCGTCTGGCTAAGTTGGAAATTACTCTCCCGCCAGAGGCGATCACTGACAGAGTTCTTCAATCACTGCCACCTAGCTACAAAAGCTTTGTGTTGAACTATAACATGCAAGGGATGAACAAGTCAGTCGCCGAGCTGTTTGCGATGCTGAAAGTCGCTGAGTCAGAAATCCAGAAGGAGCATCAAGTGTTGATGGTCAATAAAACCACTAGTTTCAAGAAGAATGGCAAGGGCAAGAAGGGTAACTCTAAGAAGAGTGGCAAAGCAGTTCCCCTCCCGTGAAGAAACCCAAGGCTGGACCCAAGCTAGAAACTAAGTGCTTTCATTGCAAGGGTACTGGCCACTGGAAGCCGAATTGCCCCAAGTATCTAGCCGACAAGAAGGCGGCCAACACCAAACAAGGTATATATGATATACATGTTATTGATGTGTACCTTACCAACTCTCGTTGTAGTGCCTGGGTATTTGATACCGGTTCGGTTGCTCACATTTGCAACTCAAAGCATGAACTACGGAATAGACGGAGGCTGGCAAAGGATGAAGTGACGATGCGCGTGGGAAATGGTTCCAAGGTTGATGTGATCGTCGTCGGCACGCTCGCTCTTCGATTACCATCGGGATTAGTGATGAACCTGAAAAATTGTTATTTAGTGCCTACGTTGAGCATGAACATTATATATGGATCTTGTTTAATGCGAGACGGTTACTCATTTAAATTAGAGAATAATGGTTGTTCTATTTATATGGGTATCTTTTATGGTCATGCACCCAATGTGAGGGGTTTATTCTTATTAAATCTCGATAGTGATGATACACATGTTCATAACATTGATGCCAAAAGATGTAGAGTTGATAATGATAGTACCACTTTCTTGTGGCACTGCCGCTTATGTCATATTGGTGTAAAACGCATGAAGAAACTCCATGTTGATGGACTTTTGGAGTCACTAGATTTTGAATCACTTGACACATGTGAACCATGCCTCATGGGCAAGATGACTAAGACCCCGTTCTCTAGAACAATGGAACAGGCAAGTGACTTGTTGGAAATCATACATACTGATGTGTGTGATTCGATGAGCATTGAGGCGCGCGGTGGATATCGTTACTTTCTCATCTTCACCGACGACTTAAGTAGATATGGGTATATTTACTTAATGAAACACAAGTCTAAAACGTTTGAAAAGTTCAAGCAATTTCAGAGTGAAGGGGAGAATCATCATAACAAGAAGATTAAATTTCTACGATCTGATCGAGGAGGAGAATATCTGAGTTATGAGTTTGGCAATCACTTAAGACAATGTGGAATTGTTTCACAGTTGACGCCACCTGGAACACCACAGCGTAATGGTGTGTCCGAATGTCGTAATCGAACCTTATTGGATATGGTGTGTTCTATGATGCCTCTTGCCGATTTGCCACTATCATTTTGGGGTTATGCGTTAGAGACAGCTGCATTCACTTTAAATAGGGCACCATCTAAATCCATTGAGACGACGCCGTATGAACTGTGGTTTGGCAAGAAATCAAAGTTGTCGTTTCTTAAAGTTTGGGGATGCGATGCTTATGTCAAAAGGCTTCAGCCAGAAAAGCTCGAACCCAAAGCGGACAAATGCATCTTCATAGGATACCCAAAAGAGACGGTTGGGTACACCTTCTATTTCAGATCCGAAGGCAAAGTGTTTGTCGCTAAGAACGAATCATTTCTCGAGAAAGAGTTTCTCTCGAAAGAATTGAGTGGGAGGAAGATAGAACTTGATGAGGTTGTTGAACCTTTACTTCAACCAGAGAGTAGCGCAGCGCAAAAAGTTGTTTCTGTGGAGCCTACATCAATTGAAGAGGAAGCTAATGATAGTGATCATGAAGCTTCGGATCAAGTTACTATCGAACCTCGTAGGTAGACAAGGACACGTACTGCTCGTGAATGGTACGATAACCCTGTCTTAGAGGTCATGTTGTTGGACAACGATGAACCTATGAGCTATGGAGAAGCGATGGTGGGCCCGGATTCCGACAAATGGTTAGAGGCCATGAAATCCGAGATAGGATCCATGTATGCAAACAAAGTGTGGACTTTGGAAGTATTACCTGAAGGGCAAAAGGCCATTTAGAATAAATGGATCTTTAAGAAGAAGACGGACGCGGACGGTAATGTCACCGTCTATAAAGCTCGACTTGTGGCAAAGGGTTTTTCACAAGTTCAAGGAGTTGACTACGATGAGTTTCTCACCCGTAGCGATGCTTAAGTCCGTCAGAATCATGTTAGCAATAGCTGCATTTTTCGTCTATGAAATTTGGCAGATGGGTGTCAAAACAGCGTTCCTTAACGGTTTCCTGAAGGAAGAGTTGTATATGATGCAACCAAAAGGTTTTGTCGATCGAGAGAATGCTGACAAAGTTTGCAAACTCCAGCGATCCATTTATGGACTGGTGCAAGCATCTCGGAGTTGGAATCTTCGCTTTGATGAGGTGATCAAAGCGTTTGGGTTTATACAAGTTTACGGAGAAGCTTGTATTTACAAGAAAGTGAGTGGGAGCTCTATAGCATTTCTAATATTATATGTGGATGACATATTGCTGATTGGAAACAATATAGAATTTTTGGAAAGCATGAAGGAATATTTGAACAAGAGTTTTTCAATGAAGGACCTAGGAGAAGTTGCTTTCATATTAGGCACCAAGATCTATAGAGATAGATCAAGACACTTAATAGGACTTTCACAGAGCACATACCTTGATAAAGTTTTGAAGGAGTTCAAAATGGATCAGTCCAAGAAGGGGTTCTTGCCTGTATTACAAGGTGTGAAGTTGAGTAAGACTCAATGCCAAGTGACTGCAGAGGATAGAGAAAAGATGAGTGTCATCCCCTATGCTTCTGCCATAGGCTCTATCATGTATGCAATGTTGTGCATAAGACCAGATGTCAGCCTTGCCATAAGTATGGCCGGAAGGTTTCAAAGTGATCCAGGAGTGGAACACTGGACGGCGGTCAAGAATATCCTTAAGTACCTGAAAAGGACTAAGGAAATGTTTCTCGTTTATGGAGGTGATCAAGAGCTCGTCGTAAAGGGTTACGTCGATGCAAGCTTTAACACTGATCTGGATGACTCTAAGTCTCAAACCGGATACGTATTTATTCTCAATGGGGGAGCGGTAAGCTGGTGCAGTTCCAAGCAAAGCGTGGTAGTCGATTCTACATGCGAAGCGGAGTACATAGCTGCCTCGGAGGCGGCAAAGGAAGGTGTCTGGATGAAGCAGTTCATGACAGATCTTGGAGTTGTGCCTAGTGCACTGGACCAAATGACTCTGTTCTATGACAACACTGGTGCCATTGCTCTAGCCAAGGAACCAAGGTTTCACAAGAGAACCAGACACATAAGCGACGCTTCAATTCCATCCGCGATTACATCAAAGAGGAGGACATAAATATTTGCAAAGTGCACACGGATCTGAATGTTGCAGACCCGTTGACTAAGCCTCTTCCACGAGCAAAACATGATAAACACCAGAACTGTATGGGTGTTAGATTCATTACAATGTAAATCACATAGCGATGTGAACTAGATTATTGACTCTAGTGCAAGTGGGAGACTGTTGGAAATATGCCCTAGAGGCAATAATAAATTGGTTATTATCATATTTCCTTGTTCATGATAAATGTTTATTATCCATGCTAGAATTGTATTGATTGGAAACTCACATAGACAACACTGTGTCCCTAGTGTGCCTCTAATATACTAGCTCGTTGATCAAAGATGGTCAAGGTTTCCTGGCCATGGACATGAGTTGTCATTTGATAACAGGATCACATCATTAGGAGAATTATGTGATGGACAAGACCCAAACTATGAACGTTGCATATGATCGTGTCAAGTTTATTCTATTGTTTTCTGCATCTCAAGTATTTGTTCCTATGACCATGAGATCATGCAACTCACTAACACCGGAGGAGTACCTTGTGTGTATCAAACGTCGCAACGTAACTAGGTGACTATAAAGATGCTCTACAGGTATCTCCGAGGGTGTCTGTTGGGTTGGCATGGATCAAGACTGGGATTTGTTACTCCGTGTGACGGAGAGGTATCTCAGGGCCCACTCAGTAATACAACATCATAATGAGCTTGCAAGCAAAGTGACTAAAGAGTTAGACACAAGATCTTGTATTACGGAACAAGTAAAGAGACTTGCCGGTAACGAGATTGAACTAGGTATGGAGATACCGACGATCAAATCTCGGGCAAGTAACATATCGATGAACAAAAGGAACTGCATATGGGATCGACTGAATCCTTGACATCGAGGTTCGACCGATAAAGATCTTCGTAGAATATGTAGGAACCAATATGGCCATCTAGGTCCCACTATTGGTTATTGACCGTAGAGGTGTCTCGGTCATGTCTGCATAGTTCTCGAACCCGCAGGGTCTGCACACTTAACGTTCGGTGACGATTAGGTATTGTTGAGTTATATATGTTGGTGACCGAAAGTTGTTTGGAGTCACGGATGAGATCTATGATGTCACGAGGAGTTCCGGAATGGTCCGGAGGTAACGATTGATATATAGGAAGTTGGTATTCGAGTTCCGGAAAAGTTCCGGGACCTACCGGTTTTATGACGGAGATGTCGGAAGTGTTCCGGGGGTCCACCGGGGGGGTCCACCTGCCCCGGAGGACTCCATGGGCTGTGAGAGGGGGCGCACCAGCCCCTGGTGGGCTGGCCGCCCTTCCCACATAGGCCCATGAGGCTGGAGAGTGGGGGCCAAGCCCAAAGGGAGCCGTCGGCCCTTGCCTTGGGTGGCAAGGCAGCCCCCTTGGCCGCCGCACCAAACCCTAGGGAAACCCTAGGGCGGCCGGCCCCCTCCTCTCCCCCTATATATATGTGAGGAGAGGGAGGGCTGCAGCACCTTAAGCCACGGCGCAGCCCTCTCTCTCCCTTTAGATCAGTTTCTCCACTAGATCGGTCTCGGTTTTGCTTAGCGAAGCTCTGCCGGATCAGCTCCACCACCACCGCCGCCACGCCGTCGTGCTACCGGAGAACTCATCTACCTCTCGGCCCTTGCTTGCTGGATCAAGAAGGCGGAGAACGTCATCGAGCTGTATGTGTGCTGAACGCGGAGGTGCCGTCCGTTCGGCACTAGATCGTGATTGGATCGCGGGACGGATTGCGATTTGGATCGCGAAGACGTTTGACTACATCAACCGCGTTTCTTAACGCTTCCCGCTTAGCGATCTACAAGGGTATGTGGATCCAATCTCTCCTCTCGTAGATGTTCATCTCCTAGATTGATCTTGGTGAAGCGTAGGAAATTTTTTGTTTCCCATGCAACGTTCCCCAACACGAGCTCATGCTTCACATGGTAGCCGATGTGGAGGCCACGGTTGCGCGACGGGGATGTCGGCTCGTCCTTCACCTGCCGGAGCGGGGATGCCGACTCGTGCTTGACGCGGACCCATGGCGGGGACGGTGGCTCCTTCTTCATGCGCGCCGGTGATGGTGGCGCCGGTCCCACTTGACGGAGCGAACGCTCCGTCATGATCTCCATCTGACAGACGAATTCGTCGTCCATCAGAGCCGCCTTCGGCAGCAGACGTGGCCGTTGCTGGGGCTGCTCCTCCTCGTCGCCGGAGGATATGACTCCTCCTTGCGGGAGGAGCCCGTCGCCATGGATGTCGATGGCCCCGATGAGCGAGGGCGGCGATGCCATGATCTGCCAGACGACGAGTTCCCACCGGTGCCACCTGCCGGCATGGAGAACCAGGACTCCGGCATCGCCGCTCGCTGGGCTCGGAGAGGATGTAGAGGTCAGAGAGAAGGAAAGACTCGGCGAGGGGGAGGAGGACGGTGCGATGCTCTAGACGACGCAGAAGCGTAGCTTAAATAGCCGCGGCAATGCCAAGCGGTGGGGCGGTCAACCCGCTTCAATGCGGCGTAGCTGCCGGAGTTGGTTTCTCGGGATGCGGCGTCCACATTGAAGCGGCGACGCCCGAGTTTGTGTGCGCCGCCTTCCCGTCCGGTCAAATTGCGGCTTCAATGACGGCCCCTGCATGCTGTGGGCCGACATGAATGTGGCGCGGCAAGCGGCGTGACGCGTGGAATGAAATGCGCGGAAAGGACAGATGGGGGCTTGGGTGGCCAGCGTGGTTAGAATCAGGCTTGGAAGTTGTCCGGGCTCCCGCAAAGCCCCACGTTTGTCTCTGGTTTGCGGGAGAAATCCCATCGAGACCGTTCCATGGATCGATACATATCTAAACCGCTCCACGGACCGATACATGACCGTATTCGATGACTTCCATGATCCAAACAGGGCCGTTCGAATCGGATGCGGGTCTGCCTTGAAGATGCCGGTACACCCGCTGATTCACATACATGCCTTTGTGCTCTGGCCGCGAATTCAGAAAAAGGAAGAGGATATGCATCAGCCAGCCTACTCTATTTATTTATTTCTTGGGGAAAATGCATAAACAAGGAGGAGAAAATGGCCCTCCACAGCGGCAACAGCAGCCACAGCAATGCAAAGCCGGCTGCAACTAGTGGATAGCAGGAACAACAAGGGAAGATGGTTTCTTTAATGTGACACACATCTGGCCATGTGCGATGGAATCTTGGCACCGCTTCTCCTAACGACTCGCTAATACTTTTCGATTATGTTCCATGCCCAACAGAAAGGCAAAAGAACACAACAGCTAAAAAGGCAGCCAAAGCAGCACAGTCAGGCCACGAACCCACAGTTCACTAGTTTTAACTTTTAACTTGACAGCGGCGGCAGTTGTGTGACTGAATTTTCCCACACATAGTACTAACAAATAGCGGAAGCATTTCAGATTATAATGCAGCCCTTGCATTGCGGTCAGATCAGAGACCTCTCATTTTTCATCTTCCTTCTCATAATCTCCAAAATTTCACAGGAAAAAGATGTCACAAACTGATGGAGGAGCGGAGAGGAGGATTAACCGGCAGAAGTTTAACCCTCATGGTTAAGGAACTGGGACAAATCAAGAGCACTGTACACATACATCTACGAGTAGCATTTAGCAGGAGGTGATCAAAACCCGACCTTCATAATTAGTAAAGTGATTAGTCACCACCGACGACGAAATCTACTAGAGCGCTGGTGGTAACTCAGTAAGCCTCCTCGGGGATGCTCTGCAGGCCGGGCTCCCACTCCCCGTTCGCCTGCATCCGCCTCGTCTCCTCCGCCGCCCTCCGCATGCTGCGCCGCCGGAGCGACTGCAGCCTCTGCTCGGCGTCCGTGCCGCCGCCGCCGGCCGCCGCGCGCTGGCGGCTGCGGCGGTCAGCAGACGCCGCCGCGGCCGCGGCCTCGCCGCCGGTGCCGAGCGCGGCCACCATCTTCTTGAGCTCGCGCTTGCTGACCACGATCTTGACGCGCACCGCGCCGCCCACCTCCTCCCGGGACAGGACGCGGCCGCCGTGGTGCAGCTGCTCGAGCGCCTCCGCGGCCGCCTTGGACTGGTGCCGTCCGGCCACCGCGTCCCTGGGGAAGAAGCACCTGGTAGCCATCTCCGTGACCGGCCGCCGACGCCGACGCCGCCCGCAAGCGAGCAGGCGAGCGAGCGAGCACCGGTGCGGTGTCTGCCCGCCGGCGGGGTAAGTGGTAGTGGTAGTACTCAGTCCTTGTTTCTCCTCCGACGTTCCTTGCAAGCTACAGCAGAAAGGCTAAAGCAATGGCAAAGTGAATGAATGTGCGGGCTGTCGAGTAATGTGACATGCTAACATGCTTATATACTGGTTGGGCCGCATTAGGGGTTGCCTTTGCCTTGCCCTTTGGTGAGCCGCGCAGCCCCAACTGTCTCCAAACACACCACCCCAGGTCCCTGACCGGTGGGCCAGCACCCGGGGGGGGGGGGGGGTCCCAAACCTTTCTTCTCCCAAAATCAATTATGAATTAATTAAACAGGTAGTAACATGGATCAATAGCACTACTGTCAATAGATTTACGGAATGGTAAACAAATGCTCTACTACTAGTAGCTTTTTTATGACTCTAAACAATCATGGGACCGAGACTTATTGCCATGGCATGGCAGTTGAAGAATAGAGAAACGGATGCCTCAGCCTCACATGGCTGTCCCTCTCGCAGTCATTGGGACGATCCATGGGGAGGCCCTTGCAAGTAACGTGTCATCGCAGCTCGATGGAGACTCCCTCCGCCAACTCGACGACCCATGGAGCCTACGATCGATGCACATCTTGGTTACGATGGCGCGGTTTGACACGGACACCCTTGGCCACAACAATGACCTCCCATGTTCCCTCTCGCCATTCGGATAAGTTCGATCGTGATCGTGTCATCGTGTGGTCGTACGTGCATCTATCCTCACATGTATGTGTAACTGTAGCGTAGGGATGTATGATCGCATATCGTTTGAAGGTGCGAGCTATCAGTGCATTTGTTTTTCAACTTCAGGATGTTCAGTTCTACAATGCTTGATATCAGTCTTTGAGGTATTGGTGTCCCTTTCAGGTGGTTCGGAACTGAATCCTCTGCGTTAGAGTCGATGATGAAACCATTGCTCGTATGGTGACCTGGCTGTGTTGACGGAAACAGTCGAGCGGACGATCGTAAAAGACGTTGATATATGTGTTTTTTAAACTGGATTTGAATACAAAATCTGTGCACTTCAGGCTAGCCACCACTCATAACCGTCAGTTGGTTAGCAACGGGCATGGGATCGGCCTCTCTTGGAAAAATAGGCCTACGCGCTCAAGTACGTGGCCACAGTTGAACCTAGCATCCATCAGAGCTCCTGTTTGTTAATCAATGTGATTATTTGGTTTGACATTGGTTGTTAGTTTGATTATTGATTAATCCTATTCCTACGTGCCATGATCAAGCGCAATCATCACCTACGTACATATACAACATCGACGCGGATCGAATGGACGGTGAGCCAACCTCTATGATATGATTGACCGCAAAATGCAACAGTAACGTACTAGGCGGAACCGCCCGCAGCAATCATGATGAACGCAGGGCCGAAAACCCGCGGAAGCGGACGCACGCATGACGCGATCCGCCTACAGACTACAGCTTGGCTAGACTAGATCCGTTGTCCGTAGCACGCCAAGTGTATGTGCAGACGACGAGATCGCATCACCAAACTAGGATACACACGCACACACACACCATACGGGGCCGTTGGGTGACTAGCTGGGTAGCCGGTGACACGCATCCATGATTGATCCGAGATGTTAATCAACGGATCAAGCCTCCGGTCCCGGCGTGTGAAACGAATTCTAATTGGTTTCCTCTGCTGATGATTAATACTTAACTAACTTGTCAATGCGCAGTCTTTGGGTTTCTTCAGGAGAGCATGCATGTTATGTTATCTTGCTTGACAGCTTTGGCCTTTGGGGCTGTGTGAAGTGCATTGCATTTGCATGCCATGTTTTGAGGAGGAAGTAACATGGGGCCGATGCATCGGCGGGCAGCTAGCTAGGTCCGTCGTAGCAGCCGTTTGATTTCTTTGTGTGCAAACCAAACCACTGCATAAACAAATACGCGGACAGATAAACTATCCCGTGGAGCTGACGGGGATACTAGCTTTCTTCACATGCACAACGCAAAGGCTAGATCCCGCGCTGTATCTCGCGTGCTGTGGGGCCGCGGCCCCACATGCCAGCCGCATCTCAGGTGTGGGCGGTCCTAAACATTATTAGTAGCAGACTAAATACCTGATGACACACATGTCATGGCCCGATTGGTTGGATCCTATCGTGTTAACTCGCTCTGCTCTGCTGCCTGCTGGATATGCTGTGCTCGGATTTTTTTTCAAAACTAGGTCGTTTTCTGTAGCAAATTTGAAAAGTAGCAGTGCGAACACGTTATTTTCAAAAGTAGCACCCCGTCGGTCGTTCGTTGGCCGAAAAGGGGGTTTTCGGTCTACCGATGACCGAAGAGACCTCTTCGGTGTCCCGTGGGCCGAAGACATTGTTAGGTGGGCCGAAGACTGGGTTGTCGGTGCGCTGTCGACCGAAGACTGTCTTCGGTCAGCCCGCGACCGAAGAGCTCTTCGGCCAACCGTTGGCCGAAAACGGTGGATAAGGCCGCCCGACCTCTTTCTTCTTCCTTTCTCTCTGTTCTTTCTCAGTTCGAGCTCTCTCTCTCGTTTTCTCTCTGTACATCGCCCCCCCTCGCCGATCTCTTCGTTTCTCCAGCTATATTCAAATCCAAACCACAGAAACGGTAGATCATAGCCATCTCCAGCAGCCTACGGTCATTTTTTGCCTATGGGATAGGTATTTGTGTGTACAAGTGAGTTGTAGTCATGGTGGTGTGAGGAGGAGAAGCCATGGTCGGTTGAGGAGGAGGAGGTGGTTTGGCTGGGCAGGAGGAGGTGGCCGCCGAGGGGGTGGCGTTGGTGTTGTCCGTTGGTGCAAGTTCTCCGTGAGGTGGCGACACGCGTCGAAGGTATAATCACGCGTCACATTTTTTCAGTGTTAATTGGTTTGTGATGTCATTTTAGCGGTTAGTTAGTGTAGCGAGTAATAATTTTGTTCGTTGTGATTAATGAGATGGAAGTGTCTGACAGGTTAAAATGTCTGAATCAGTAAATTTGATTGTTTACTATGGCCCTGGCAATGTTCGATATAATGAGTTGGGGGTTGATCTTAGCGAGTATAAAAAATGTGTCATGACACTTCCAGACCCGGACAGACTGGACATTAGACAGTTGAAGTACTGGTTGACAACTAGTTTTGGGCTGGATCCTGGGGTATGTTCCGTCAGTATTCAAGCATTGTGGACCAGATCGTGTAAAAATGTGAAGTGGGAGTCGATGCTGATAGATAGGAGCCAGAAGTGGTTGACCCTGTTAAGGCGTTGCAGAGACCGAACAATCCACCCATATGCCCTAGTTCAACCTGTGGCGAAGGAGGAGAATACTGGACAACCAGAGGGGGGGTATGAACCCGGGCAGGGCAGTCAAGTGGCTAACGAGATTTATTTATCCGGGTCACAGCCAATGGATGTGGATGCTAGCCAACCCGAGGAAGATCCAGATTATGTGCCACACAATTTGTGTGGTAACGATACTGGGCAGAGTAGTCGGTCGCTAATATTAGATGGTTCTGGTTTTGCTGATGGCGATGAGGAAGGGGAGGAAATGCAGAGGGTGATGGAGGAAGAGGATGAGGATGGACTGGCTGAGGATCTGGATTCTGAAAATTCCGAGGATGAAGTGGAGGTACCGATTCCTGCCGCATGGGATCAGGACCTATCGACCGGTCTCACGGTCAACGATGGCCATGAGACTCCATGGCAGTATCATCTGAACCAAGTCCAGATAGGTTCTATGTATGATACAAAGAAGAAATTGAAATATGCGGTGGTAAAGTGGGCTATGTCCACGCAGAGGGTTTTCCGGACACACATATCAAATCGAACAGACTATACCGTGAAATGTGTTGAAACAGGTTGTCCTGGGAAGGTGCACGGGCACGTGCCGAAGTATAACATCCACTGGGTTGTCACCGATGTTGTTCCACATACTTGTGTGAGGAAAAACCTTCTGGTGAATCATCCGAACCTGTCTTCAACTCTCATTGCGCAACTCATGTATACTGAGATAGTGCAGAAGAAAGATATGGAGGCAAAACACATCCAGACAGGAGTGAAGGTCAGATGGAATTATGTCATTCCTTACGGGAAGGCTTGGAGGGCTAAGCAGAAGGCTATGGAGGAAAGGTTTGGGACGTTCTTCGACTCATATGATAATGTTGTGCGGCTCCTTCAAGTATTGAAGGAGAGGAATCCCGGCACTTATGTTAACGTACAACACACAAGATTGGCGAGTATACCAGATTTTAAGGTGTTGAAGAGAGTATTCTTTTCTTTTGCTATTTGCATCGAAGCTTTCCGGCATTGTCCTCCTGTGATGTTTGTGGATGGCACATTCCTGACTGGTCAGTACAGAGGGCAAATCCTTACTGCTATTGGTGTTGACGGGAACAATCAAATCATCCCACTTGCCATGGCATTCATGGAGGGTGAGAACTTTCCAAGCTGGATATGGTTCTTGAGGCAAGTGAAAATTGCCATCGTGAAGGACCGACCGAACGTGTGTGTCATTCATGACAGACATGCTGGTATATTGAAGGCCGTGAAGACACTGAGGGATCCAACTGAGAACGAATCAACACCATGGAAGGACCTGCAGAGCCGGTGGTGCATGCGCCATCTTGGGGCAAAAAATTTCTCACAGTTCAAGAACAAGCGGTTGATGAACTTGTTCAAAAAATTATGCAAGCAGAATCAGCCACGGAAATACAATTTTATTTGGTCAAAACTAGATGAGTTTACTAAGAAGCAGGTTAAAGCCAGACAGAAAATGGAACAAGATCATGTTAAATTAGCAATAATCATCGCGGAGCTAGAGCAGCCTGTAGCTCTTTGTGACTTGCCAGCAATTGACCCTCCTGGCACTAAGAGGCCGAATGGCAGGGCAATAAAGAATTTTACTCAGTGGATAGAGAAAGAGCCTCCCGTGAATTGGTCTCTCCTGCATGACACCCATGGAGCTAGGTATGGCCACATGACAACCAACCTTGCTGAGGTGTATAACTTTGTACTTAGAGGGAATAGAGCATTGCCACTCACAGCTATTGTGGAGGCTGTATTCCATGGTACTTTGAGATATTTCAGAGAAAGGCTCGAGTTAGCAAAGAAGCATATTGCAGATCATCTGAAGACACCTTATTGTAGCCGTGTCATGGAATATTGTCCTGACCTTAACAAAGACGGTGCATCCACATCGACGAGTGCGACAACAGCAGCAAGAGGCGGACGTGGTCGAGGCAGTAGAGGCCGAAGGGGACGACGAGGAAGAAATAACTCAGAAGCTATATAATGAGTCAGACTCTGTTTTAATTTGTAATATGTCGGACTATGTTTTAATTTGTAATATGTCGGACTATGTTTTAATTTGTAATATGTCGGACTATGTTTTAATTTGTAATATGTCGGACTATGTTTTAATTTGTAATATGTTGAACTATGTTTTAATTTCAGAGATGTCTTCGTATGCGTTGCTTAATGATACGATCGATAGAAAACACCGGGCCGCACTTATGCAAGCGGGCAAGAACTTAGATGTGTTGGTCCCTCGCACCCCAAAGTCTAACTGGATGATACACCCTGAATGGGTTGATAGGTATGTTTGCATATAATATTTTACTTTGTAATATTTGATGCCCGCTAACTGTTAGCTGTACATTCTCTTTATTTTGTAGGTTAATGTGGGCTGGACTGCTACCCTTGGCACGGCTGGTTGAGGGTACATTGGGAAAGAAAATGGCGGGAGAGAATGGCGGGAAAGAAAATGGCGGGAAAGAAGGGCGGGAAAGAAAATGGCGGGATAGTAGGGCGGGAAAAGAAAATGACGATCACTGTGGCAGAGGGCTGAAAACAACAGCAAGCTCCTGATCACGCTCTTTGAAGATTATGAGCACCAAATTGTTTACTTCAATAGACGATGCCCGAAGAAAATTACCGAAACCTTCCTTGTTGAACACCATTCTACCACCCAAGCCAATAAAGTAGGAACAAGGAATGCTCACAGATATATCATCATCTTCAGAATCCAAAGTAATTTCAAGAGTTAAAGAACCAGTCCTAGGAATTGACAAAAAATCCTTCAAACTCCTCACAACCATGGTCGGAATAACCTGACAAAAAACATCAAGTTATATGATGTTCAGCTTACAAATTTAAAACAGTATACTAGAGCAAAGAACAAATAAATAAACAGTAGCAAAAAACAAAGCTCACCATATGTTGACCATTAACATTCATGGAATCAATCCTATGAACAAAAGGAGTACACAATATGTAGTTGTCATCAAAGAGCTGTCGCGACATGAAATACATTTACTGATAATTCAGACTGACACCACGACTATAAAAACAACTGTCAACAAGTTTTTGAGTGATTTAAAGTTTTGTTTCACTCAGATCCTCAAGAGCTACAAAAAAATAATTTCACAAATTGAGCAGAACAGCAAAACGTATAAGCTGAAACAAAACTTTAAATCACTAAAAAAAAAACTTACCAACACAGGGTAAAGGGAACAACATAACACCATCCCGATGAAAATCAACACCAATCATAGTTCCATAGTGCTCAAGCCTAAACAGTCATCATGTCACGATGACGGAGACCATAATCATTCACAAGTTCCTCCCAAGAAGGACCATGGAATTTACTGCTCACCCGACCATGTCTAAACAGAACACCATATAAGTTACCCTCACTGTTGTGAAGAGCAAGATCAATATCTGTGTCATCCCTCCGAATAGCTAAAGCTCTGCACTCCTCAATGTACCGAGCAAGATGTGATCTAACACTGCACGGAACATATTACAAAAAGAATGGAAGCAAACATCATAATCATATAAACAAAGGCATTAGAATACATTCCAACCTAAACAACATCAACCATATGCCACAATCAGATAAACAAGATATATAATCTTACAACACGCCTTGAACAGCGACGATCCAACACCACAGTGAAGACAGACGCACAAGAATCAAAGGAAGAACAAGGGCCACCTGGAGCTCGGCAAAAGGGGCAAGCCATTACCTGCAAAGAAACGGTGACAAAAAAAAATCACTACACTTGCCTGCTCACCCACCTTGCTGCGAAGGGGGTTTTATATGGTCAGAAGAGAATATGGCGGGAGAGAATGGCGGGAATGAAACTGGCGGGAAAGAAAATGCACTCTTCGGCCAAGGAAATACCGAAAAGGACTCTTCGGCCAACGAAAGACCGAAATGTGTCACATGCAACTTCGGCCAGGCACTGACATAAAGTGCATGAACTCTTCGGCCAACGAAAGACCAAAGAGGACTCTTCGGCCATGCGCTGACCGAAGACAGGTCTTCGGCCCAACACAGCAGGTCTTCGGCCAACGCTTGACCGAAGAGTCCCTCTTCGGCCAACGGATGACCGAAGAGTCCCTCTTCGGCCAACGACTGACCGACGGGTGCTATTTTTGCCAAAAAAGGGTTCGCACTGCTACTTTTCAAATTTGCTATAAAAAACGACCTAGTTTTGAAAAAAAATCCTGTGCTTGAGGGAAGGTTCCTCCTTCCTACGTGATACACTATGGGCACTGTGGCAAAGCGTGGTTGAGTCGGGCAGCTAGCTCTGCTCTGCTAGCGGCTGTTCTTGTTTGCATGCAGCCAAGTACGTGAGGTGTCCACGCTACGGACAAAGTGCATGTGATGGCGCAGCTTTTCAGGTCAAAATTATGCGTCCAAGCGTTTTTATGTTGTGGGCTACTAGTAGTAGTAGTACTGTATCTCCGTCTCGGCGGAGTTTGCGTTGAGAGAGAACACTGTTTAGCGGTACTCCGCGATGGATCGAGCGCAAAATGCGAATCGGACGCTCGTGTTAAGCTTGAAAATGAGTCACCTAGGTAAGGTTAGCTAGCAGCCTTGCAAAGGTGTTGTGTTGCTTTGCAATGAAGTATGCAATATTTTATTTTACCCCACGTAGGTAGTACTGCTAGTTGGGTTGACCAATTAGCGCCCATTATTCAGCATGTAACCTTCCAGTAAACAATGTGGTAGATCGAACATCTTTTTTAACTAATGTGATCAACATTGGCATACACGACAGACACGTACGCATAACTAAGTAGGAGTAGTACGATTTTTTTTTTTTTTTTTTGCGAGAGGAGTAGTACGAAATTCGTCGGTACCTGCATCAAGAATTCTTCTTTACTTGTACAGTGCTTTTTTTTAAAGCAGGTAACATGTACTTGATCGGTTGGGCGCAGTGCACATAATTAAAGATTGGGAAAACTCAGGAGAAAAAAAAAGAGGTTTCAGTAGTGACGTGCCCATGATGCTGGCATGACGTCCCGATGCCGCCGATTTTTTTAAACGAAAAGTAGTCACGATCAACGAATTATTTGGACGAGCAGGACGCCTGACACCCAGTACACAACTTCGGCTACCAAAACAAATGTCCGGCCGGGGCCACCGGACCAGCGACCCCCGTCCACCGCTCGCGCACGGGCCGATGGACCGTTCCTCCGGCGCGTGTGAACCGACGGATCGTGCCTCGACGGTCCGCATCAGGCCGACGCCGCTGCACGTCGAGGCCGGAGCCCTCTCCTCGGGAGCGGATCAGGCACACATGTCGTCGGGCCGACGCCCGAGATGCGCCCACGCGTTGCCCCAGTCCGCCCGTACGCCAGAGACGTGTCGGCCGTCGCGTGTCGCGCTCTGCCTGTGGCTGTGCGTGTGTCCCCCGCAGGCACGCTCGGTCGTTTTCAGTAGGTCGCATGCCGGGCTTAGCTGTCCGTCCGTCCGTCCGAGCCTGTGGTGTGCCGTGCGCAGTGGCTGCGCGCGGTGCTGCCAGCTATCGGCGCCGGCGGCTGCCGCGCGTTCTCTCTTCCGTACTTGCGGACGCGTCGTCGTCGACGCCGCTGCGCTGTGGGCTCGTCGGCTTGCGCCGCCGCTTCCACCGGGCAAGGGTGCCATCAGTCGCCGTTGGGCACGTGGTGTTTGCCTCGCGGGCGGGCGTCCGCGGAGCCGGGACTGGGTTTCCCGTTGTTTTGTGCGTCGTGACGGTGCTCGGTACACCGGTAGTGTTCTGAACTTCTGATGCACTGGTGATGGAAGCGAACGCCGTGGCGGTGGTTTGATGGTGATAGCTGGCTGGCGTGGACTGGCTTAGCGGTGGTGGCTGGATTGCTCGTTAAATTTCGATTGATTGGGTCTTATTTCCGGGTTTGAAAGTGTTGGCCAACGTACGTTTGTTTCCTTATTAATTAATATATTGTGAATCAATGGACTGAACGAGGAATGGACCAGAGTAAACGGCCAGCTCTGAAGTATGTTGTACAGTGTCTACGGCTGCTGGCTAGGAGTAGAATGGAGAGTCGCCCTGGGTGTCCTTCAACTCATGCCACGGTGTGACGGGGCGAAGATGGATAGGGACAAGAACAAAGTGGTACATGATAGCATCTCCAAAGCTAACTCTCAAAATTTTCTCATGTCCGTTCATAGATAGAGGAACTAGTCTGCAGAGACGGATGCGAGAACTGGTCATCCAATGTTAACTGCATATGCCCGGTTACCTTTTGGAAGAACTAAAAAAAAATGAATATATTTGATGCATATTTGAACGCATCGGACAATATTCGTTTATACTTGGATGGTTTTTACATAAAACCGAATGCTTTTCATCTAAATCGAAACAAAATTCACTACATTTAGATATATCACAACTAGACCGGACTCTAAACCTAAACTAAAATAACCGTCGGCGCTCTTCCCCATCTCCGGCCAGCCATGAGCCCCGGAATACCCCGGCTCCTTCGCAGGTATGAGCCCCAGGAAATGAAGCTATTCGCCTCCCTGTCGCCGCCAAGCGGCTAATCGGCCGATGATACTGAGCCCACCAAGCTTGGCTTCAACGGAGGGGAGGAGGGGGTGGCTTTCATGGGATACAAGCGTCAGCGATCTCCCACGCGGTACTCTTCTTTGTTACCGGCCACACTCGCGGACGTGGCGACTTCATGGTCCTGGCGATAATGCACGACCAAGTTGGCGACCTCGTCTTCTTCCTCGCTCTTGCCGAGCTGGTGCTCTCGGCTAGATGGTAACATGAAGTAGAGAAAGACACTATGTTTACCCAGATCCAAGTCCTCTCTAAGAGGTAAAACCCTACGTCCTGCTCTGAATATATTGATTGTGATGGGGTGTAAAGTACATGATGATCTACCTCAAGATCGTATGAGTGAGTTATCTTCCTCTCTGATACATCCATTTTGCATCATGTTTTCCTACTATCATTTATAATGTTTCGGAGCTATATTTCACTCTTTGATGCAACTCTAATGCATTTTCTCTCTTTAATTGCAAGTTCTATCACAAGAGGGAGATTACTGACAGCTGGAATTCTAGACCTGAAAAGAGCTATAGTAGACATACCTATTCCCCGGAGTTCCAAATGACCTGAAAACTTTCAGAGATTTATTTTAATTTATTTTAGAATCTATAGAAAATACTGGAAGAAGAATATACCGGAGCGGAGTCTCCATGGGCCCACAAGCTCAGGTGACGCGCCCAATCCCCTAGGGCGCGCCATGCGAGCTTGTGGACCCATGGAGGTCAACCGATGCCCATCTTTAGCTATATGAAGTCAATTGACATAGGAAAAATCAGAAGAAGAGTTTCAGGACAAAGCGCTGTCGTATCGATGCGGAACCTGGGCAGTAGCACTTTTGCTCTCTGGCGGAGCGATTCATGCGGAGAAACCTCTCTTCGGGAGAGAGGAATCGAAGCCATCGTCATCACCAACGTTCCTCTCATCATGGGAGGACTCATCTCCATCAACATCTTCACCTGCACCATCTCATCTACAAACCCTAGTTCATCTCTTGCATCCAATCTATATCTCTAACCTCAGATTAGTACCTCAGGGTTACTAGTAGTGTTGATTACATCTTGTTGTTGATGCTAGTTGGTTTATTTGGTGGAAGATTATATGTTCAGATAGTTAATCGTATATTTATCTTCTTTGGTCATTAACATGAATATGATTTGTGAGTAGTTTTGTTTGTTCATGAGGACATGGGAGAAGTCTTTTTATAAGTAATCACGTGAAGTTGGTTTTCGTTCAATGTTTTGATGATGTGTTCTGTTGTTGTTTCTCTAGTGGTGTCATGTGAACATCGACTACATGACACATTACCATGTTTGGGCCTAGGGGAAGGCATTATGGGATTTGTTAGTAGATGATGGGTTGCGGGAGTGACAGAAGCCTAACGCTAGTTTATGATCTATTATGTAAAGGGCTGTTTTGGGTCCATATATTTTATGCTATGATTGGATTTATCTTAAATCTTCTCTTGTATCTGCGGATGCTTACGAGAGGGGTAATCATAAGTAGGTTTTTTGTTCAAGTAAGAACATCACCTTAGCACCGGTCCACTCACATGACAATTTATAAAAGCAATGAACACGAGTCAATGAATCATGATGGAAGTAACTAGACAATATTCTCGTATGTCCTCGAGAACGATTTAATCACTATAAGAAGTACTTCCGGGTTGTGCTTTGAAATAAAAGGATTGTGCCTGTTGGAAATAATAAATTGGTTATTATCATATTTTCTTTTTCATGATAAGTGTTTATTATTCATGCTAGAATTGTATTGACCAGAAACTTAAATACATGTGTGGATACATAAACAACACTGTATCCCTAGTGAGCCTCTACTAGACTAGATCATTGATCAAAGATGGTTAAGGTTTCCTAACCATAGACATGAGTTGTCATTTGATAACGGGATCACATCATTGGGAGAATGATGTGATGGACAAGACCCAACCATGAGCTTAGCATTTGATCGTATCACTTAAGTTTATTGCTACAACTCTCTTCATGTGAGGTATCTATTCCTAAGACCATGAGATCATGCAACTCCCGAATACCGTAGGAATACTTTGTGTGCCATCAAACGTCACTTCGTAACTGGGTGATCATAAAGATGCTCTGCAGGTATCTCCGAAGGTGTCTGTTGGGTTGGCATGGATCAAGACTGGGATTTGTCACTCCGTATGATGGAGAGATATCTTTGGGCCCTCTCCGTAATACAACATCGTAAAGAGCTTGCAAGCAGTGTGGCTAATGAGTTAGTCACGGGATCTTGTATTACGGAATGAGTAAAGAGACTTGCCGGTAACGAGATTGAAATATGTATGGAGGTACCGACGATCGAATCTCGGGCAAGTAACATATCGCTGGACAAAGGGAATGGCATACGGGATTAGCCGAACCCTCGACATCGTGGTTCATCCAATAAAGGTCTTCGTGGAATATGTAGGAACCAATATGGGCATCTAGGTCCCGTTATTTGTTATTGACCGGAGAGGTGTCTCAGTCATGTCTACATGATTCCCGAACCCGTAGGGTTCGCACGCTTAACGCTCGATGACACTAGAGTAGTATTCGTATATGTACGTTGGTGACCGAATGTTGTTCGGAGTCCTGGATGAGATCCTGGACGTCATGAGGAGATCTGGAGGTAAAGATTTATATATGGGAAGTCATATTCAGGGTTCCGAAAAATGTTCGGGTTTTTTTCGTACTATGCGGGGAAGGTTCTAGAAGGTTCCGGAGTGGGGCCCACCTGCATGGGGGGACCCACATGGACGTGGGTAGTGGGACAAGGATCCACACACCTGGTCTAGGCACACCAAGATCCCCCATAAGAGGAATAGGATCATATCCCGAAGGGATAAGATCAAGATCCCTAAAAAGGGGGATAGCGATCGGTCGGGAAAGGAAAGGAGGGATTTCTCCCCCCCCTTGGACAACGACCCTGGGGGCTTGGAGGGCAAGCCACCAGCCCCTCCCATGCCTATATGGTGGGAAGGCGCAAGGGGGAAGCAACCCTTCCCATGGGGCAGCCCTCCCCTCGTCTCTCCTGATTCTTCCTCGTTCGTCGCCCTGGCAGCGCACGGCGAAGCCCTGCCGGCGCCACACCAGCACCACCGCCGCCACACCGTCGTGCTAGCTGAGATACCATCTACTTCTCCCTCTCGCTTGATGGATCAAGGAGGAGGAGACATCACCGAGCCGCATGTGTGGTGAACGCAGAGGTGCTGTCCGTTCGGCGCTAGATAAGTTTGGATCGCGATCATATCGCGAGGAGTATGACTACATCAACTGCGTTATAAACGCTTCCTCTTAACGGTATACAAGGGTACGTAGACACACTCTCCCCTCTCGTTGCTATGCATATCATAGATTAGATCTTGGGTGTTTTGTAAGAATTTTTTTTATTTTCATGCTACGTTCCCATGAGTGGCATCATGAGCTAGGTATATACGTAGATCATATGGACGAGTAGAACAGAAAGAAATTGTGGACGTTGATGTTCAGATATCTTACCTCTACTTTTCTTATTTGGATTTGGCCTTGTTGTGGGATGAAGTGGCCCGAACCAACTTTACTTGTCCTCGCACAAGAGACCGGTTCCACCATCTGACATACAACTTGTATTGCATAAGGTGGCTGGCGGGTGTCTGTCTCTCCCACTTTAGTTGGATTCGATTTGACATTAGCGGTCCTTGTAGAAGGTTAGAAGGCAACTTGAATATCATCATTGTGTCTTTGCGTAGGTAAGAACGGTTCTTGCTAGTTGCCCATAGCAGCCACGTAAATTTTGCAACAACAAAGTAGAGGACGTCTAACTTGTTTTTGCACGGCATGTTCGGATGTGATATGTCCAAGACATGATTTTATATATGGTTGATGTATGAGATGATCATGTGTTGTAATAGTTTTCATGACTTGCATGTCAATGAGTACGACAACCGGCAGGAGCCATAGGATTGCCTTTAATTTATTGTGTGACTTGGGTGTCAATCATTAAACGCCATGTAATTGCTTTCCTTTATCGCTATGCGTTAGCAATAGTTGTAGAAGCAATAGCTGGCGGAGACAACTACATGACCACATGATGATGGAGATCATGGTGTCTTGCCGGTGATGATGGAGATCATGCCGGTGCTTTGGAGATGGAGATCAAAAACACAAGATGATGATGGCCATATCATGTCACATATATTGATTGTATGTGATGTTTATATTTTATGCATCTTATTTTGCTTAGGACGATGATAGCATTATAAGACGATCCTGATACGTCTTCAACGTATTGATAATTTGCCTATGTTTACAATACTTTTATATGGTTTTGATGCACTTTATATGATTTATTTAGAACTAACCCGGACTCACGCTGTTTTGAGTAGAATTACCGTGGTGTTGTTTTTGTGCAGAAAATGAAAGTTCTTGGAATCGCCCGAAACTTTTTTATGATTTTTTCTGGAGGAAATAAGAGATACCGGAGCGAAGAACCACCGGAGGGGAGCCATGTGTGGGCCACAAGCCAACAGGGCGCGCCCACCCCCTGGGCACGCCCTGATGGCTTGTGGGGCCCACGTGGCTCTGTTTAGCGTGATTCCAACGCCGAAAAATCCTATATATACAGAAATCCTCAGAAATAAACAGAGAACCTCTGCTCCATTGCCGCAACTCTCTGTATCAGAGAAAAACCCATCTGGAGCCTTTTCAGTACCTTGTCGGAGAGGGAAAACCATCACCGGTGGCCATCTTCATCATCCTGGTGTAGGCCATGACGAGGAGGGAATAGTTCACCCTCGGGGCTGAGGGAATGTACCAGTAGCTATGTGTTTAATCTCTCTCTCTCTCTCTCTCGTGTTCTTGAGATGGCACGATCTTGATGTATCACGAGCTTTGTTAATATAGTTGGATCATATGGTGTTCTTCCCTTGCTATCTTGTTGTGATGAATTGAATCTTTCCCTTTGAGATTTTTTTATGTCGGATTGAATATTGGATTTGAGAACACTTGATGTATGTCTTGCATGCGGATACCCGTAGTGACAATGGGTATTCTATTGATTCACTTTATATATGTTATGGCATCAATTTGGGGATTCCGGTGACCTTGGGGATCTACGCATAGGGGTTGATTGCATGTTTTCATCCTACCTTCTCTGATAGAAATCTTGGGGTACTCTTTGAAGTTCTTTGTGTTGGATTGAATATGATGAATCTGAAATTGTTTGATGCATGTCGAATAATTAACCCACGGATACTTGAGGTGACATTGGAGTATCTGGGTGACATTAGGGTCGATTGATATGTATCATTGGTGTTATTTTAGTACGAACTCTAGGGTTGTTTGTGACATCTATAGGAATAGCCCAATAGATTGATCGAAAAGGGTAACTTTGAGGTGATTCTTACTACCTACAACAATTTCATCTTATGTTTTCTGCTAGATATGAACTTTGGAGTGATTCTTTGTTGCACGTTGAGGGATGATCTTTTGATTCTATTATGTTAAAATTGTTGAGAGATTGCACTAGTGAAAGTATGAACCCTAGGCCATATTTCCAAGCATTAATATATCGTTTTGCTCGCTGTTTTCCACTTGCTACCTTGATGTTTTTATATTTTCAGATTACAAAAACCTATTTCTACTATCCATATTGCACTTGTATCACCATCTCTTCGCCGAACTAGTGCACTGATACGTCTCCAACGTATCTATAATTTTTGATTGTCCCATGCTGATATATTATCATTCTAGGATACTTTTTGCTCAATATTTACCAATTTATAATATTTTTGAGCACTAACCTATTGACCCGGTTCCAGTTGTTGTTTTCTGCGTGTTTTTGCCTTTGCAGGTTTACTGTACCAAACGAAGTCCAATTGCCACGAAACTTTTTGATGATTTTTTCTGGACTATATGAAGACCTAGAAGCTTCGGAAGGAAGCCGGGAGGCACACGAGGGCCCCACCACACATCAGGGCGCGCCCTGGGGGGGGGGGGCGCCCTGATATGTGGTAGCCCCCTCGGGCACCTCCCAACGTCCCTCTTCGGCCTATAAATTCTCTAATATTCTGAAAACCCTGGAGGTAGTCCCGAAACCCTTTTTTCGTCGCCGCAAGTCTCCGTTCCGTCGTGAGGCCATCTGGAGCTCCGTTTCAGCACCCTGCCGGAGGGGGGATCGATCACGGAGGGCCTCTTCATCAACCTTGCTGCCCTCATGATGATGTGTGAGTAGTTCACCATAGACCTATCGGTCCATAGCTAGTACCTAGATGGCAATCTCTCTCTCTTATGATCTTCAATACAATGGTCACCGCATCTTCGCTTTGATCTATCCGATGTAATCCTATCGTGCGGTGTGTTTGTTGGGATCCGATGAATTGTGGGTTTATGTTCAGATTATTCATGAAAAGTATTTGAGATACCTGTGATATATATTGTCTCTTAAGTCCATGATCATTATAGCTTCGTAATGCTCTCTGATCTATTGATATGCTTTGGCCAAGTAGATTGATATTTCATCGGTGGGAGTGGTGCGTTGTGGTAGGTTCAACCTGACGAGTTTCTATATCCCAGTGACAAAGTAGGGGACAAGATGCGTCTTTGTGTTGTTGCTACTAAGGATAAAAAGATGGGGTTCATTCATATTGTTTGAGTTTACTTTGTTTACATCATGTCATCATTCTCCAAGCATTACTCTATTTTACTTAATACTCTAGATGCATGCTGGATAACGGTCGATGAGTGGAGTAATAGTAATTGGTGCGGGCAGGAGTCGGCCTATTTTCTTATGGACGTGATGCCTATATATACATGATTATTGCCGTGAACATCGCATAACTATCCGCTTTTCTACCAATTTCCCAACAGTAATTTGTTTACCCACCGTATGCTGCCTACATGAGAGATGTCGCTAGGGAACACTATGGCGCCAGGGTCTATTCACTTATATATTTGCAAACGCTATATTTGCCTTGCTGCCTTTATTTACTTTTTACTTATTTTGCAATTTATATTTATCAACAATTATCTACACAATTCATTTGCTTGCAAATAATGAGATCAAGGGGATTGACAACCCTCTTGCCCGCGTTGGGTGCAAGTTGTTCGTTCATTTGTGTGCAGCCGCTGAAGACGGTTGAGGATTGATATTCCTATTGGTTCGATAAACCTTGGTTTCATAACTGAGGGAAATACGTATCCGCTTTGTGCTGCAATTACCCGTTCCTCTTCACGGAAAACCCAACACAAATCACAAGTATCAGGAAGGATTTTTGGCGCCGTTGCCGGGGAATATCATCATCAACTACCAAGTAACTTCACCCAAATTTTCATTCACTTGTTCTTCTTTTTATTTGCTGTTATATTTAGCTTGTCACATAAAAAACAAAAATACAAAAATATTTACCTTTGCTTGTTACTGGTTTCCTTGTTTGAAGTCATGGCTAGTTCTTCCTCCGCTCGCTTTACTCCCAATGATGATGTAGTAAATTTCAAACAAAGGGAAGGAGAAAGCTTAAAATATGCATGGTATAGGATTTGCTTTGCTCAAAATAAAGCAACCAAAAAGTTATCCACCACTACCTTGCTTCACAATTTTTATGTTGGTGCGACCACTTGGTATAGGTTCGTACTTGACACCATCACCGGTGGGAATTTCTTAATGTGTCACACCTTGGATGCCTACACCGCAATTGAAAATCTTGTAGGGTCACCATCTATTGTTGTTAATGAATTTTTTTGACCTTGGAACATGTTATGAAAAGGCTTGATGCTATTGAAAAGAATATGATTACAAACAAGCCCATTGAGGAATTGGATAAAAAACTTCATAATCATATCACTCAACTTGGGTAACGGGTAGGAATGACTTTGAAAACCTTAAAGGAAAAATACACCACTATTGACGAGAGGATAGAACAAGGTTTGAATAGAATTGATAAAATGGAAGAGGTCATTGACAAGGTAGGTTCCGCCTTCACTCCTCCTAAAGGTAATACTAGTGCCTCTCGCAACAAAAATACCAAGTTCATATATATTCCTAAGAGCGTTAGTACACCTCCTACCCAAAGAAACGAGGATATTAAGATGATTAGTGTTCATCCCAACTTTATAAATTTGATAAAAGATCCTATTGTCAAGCCTCCTATTTCCCCCCACTATCCACGGCTGTGTTATTGAGGAGCTTGATGTCAAATATGACAATACTTGAAACTATGCGTTACGCCTAGCTAGGGGCATAAAACAATAGCGCTTGTTGGGAGGCAACCCAATAGTTATCTTTAAATTTTTGCTTAGAACTTTCTATTTATTTTTGATGGCATGATTATTTCCTCTGTAATGATTATGTTTTTGTGTTTAAATTAGTGTTTGTGCCAAGTAAAGCCTTTGGGATGACTCACAAGATGAGTAGAATCGATGCTGAAACAAAACAGAAACTTTTGACTCCAGTACAGGAATTTTCATTTTTTGCTGGAGCGTGATAATGATCTGAAATTTTTACACATAGTTGCTATACAAATTTTAGAGGTTTTACTAATGTTTAAGAATTTTTAGAGTTAGAGAAGTATAGTTTCTCTACAGATTTCTACAGACTGTTCTGTTTTAGACAGATTCTGTTTTTGCTTGCATAGTTGCTTATTTTGATTAAACTATGGATTGTATCGGGGGGTATAAGCCATGGAGAAGTTAGAATACAGTACCTATTATGAATTTATGAATTTTGAATCGATTTACAATAGTACTTAAAGTATGCAATATGTTTCTTATACTAACGGATCTCACGAGGTTTTGTTGAGTTTTGTGTAATTGAAGTTTTCAAGTTTTGGGTGTTATCTTGATGGACAAAGGAATAAGGAGTAGCAAGAGCCTAAGCTTGGGGATTCCCAAGGCACCCCAAGGTAATATTTTAAAGGAGACTCAAGCGTCTAAGCTTGGGGATGCCCCAGAAGGCATCCTCTCTTTCGTCTCAAATCCATCGGTATGTCACTCGAAGCTATATTTTTATTTGTCACATGATATGAGTTTTGCTTGGAGTGTCGTTTGCTTTTGTTTGCTTTTACTTTCAGTTTGCCACAATCATTGTTTGCTGGACACACCTATTTAAGAGAGACACACCTTCATTATAATTTGCTAGAATACTCTATGTGCTTCACTTATATCTTTTGTGCTTAGCAGTTGCTCTAGTACTTCACTTATATCTTTTTGAGCACGGTGGCGTGTAGATTTTAAAGAAATGATTTCACTCTCGTTCTAAACTTATATTTGTTTGAGAGTTAATAAATAGTTACGGTAATTTGCATGGGTCATACAGACTAGTCCAAAAATATTAGGTATTCAAAGAGTGATAATCAAAACCATCATGTAGCACATATAAAGAAATTGTGGGTTAATGATATTGATGTAGTAATGTGAAATAGGTGTGGGTTCACAATTGTTAAACCATAGAAGTATCAATATTAAGAGGGGTTGACCTTTTTGTTCATCTAAAAATTAAATAGGCATGGTGATGATGTGTGAGCATTTCTATTCCTCGTTGAAATCCTAGTGTTGTTTCGGGTCGGAAGCGCGCGATGGTTAAGTCCTACCAACCTCTTCCCTCAGGGCATGCGATTAGTACTTTGATTTATGATAAACTAATAAAACTTTGCAATAAGTATATGAGTTCTTTATGACTAATGTGAAACCATGGACATACGCAATCTCACCTTTTCATAATTTGCTAGCCTGTTCGGTACCGTGCATAGCCCGTTCTCACCTCGAGGATCGGTGCAAATTTCGCCGGTGCATCCAAACCCCGTGACATGATACGCTCTGTTGCACATAAGCCTTATTATATCTTCCTCAAAACAGCCACCATACCTACCTATCATGGCATTTCCATAGCCATTCCGGGATATATTGCCATGCAAATTCCATCGTCACTTCACATGACTAGTTCGTTCATCGTCATATTGCTTTGCATGATCATATAGAGCTGACATAGTATTTGTGGCAAAGCCACCTTCATAATGTTTTTGATACATGTCACGCTAGATCATTCCACATCCTGATACACTGCTAGAGGCATTCATACAGAGTCATATCTTCATATCAGTTCTCCATGTTGAGTTGTAAGTAAATAAAAGTGTGATGATCATCATTGTTAGAGCATTGTCCTAGTGAGGAAAGAATGATGGAGACAATGATTCTCCTATAAGCCGAGATGAAGCTCCTCATGAAAATAAAGATGGGGGAGGCCAAATGGGCCCACCATCCATTAAAAAAATGATGAGAGAAAATGAGATAAGGGACTTTGCTACTATCCTTTACCACACTTGTGCTTCAAAGTGGCACCATGTTCCTCATGTAGAGAGTCTCATGATATATCACTTTCATATGCTAGTGGGAATTACCTATTCATTATTTCAAACTTGGCTTGTATATTCCTATGACGGGCTTCTTCAAATGCCCGAGGTCTTCATGAGCAAGCAAGTTGGATGCACACCCCACTTAGCTTCATTTGAGCTTTCATACACTTATAGCTCTAGTGCATCATTTGCATGGCAATCCCTACTCCTTCCATTGACATCTACCGATGGGCATCTCCATAGCCCGTTGGTACGCCTAGTTGATGTGAGACTATCTTCTCCATTTTCTACCCCTTTGATATCTACCACCATACTCTATTCCACCTAAATGCTATGTCCAATGGTTCACGCTCATGTATTGCGTAAAGAATAAACAATTGATGCATATTTAAAAAGTATGAACCAATTGCCTGACTTGGACACCGTGGTGCTTAACATTTGTATTAATGTGGTGAAGATGGAGCCATGCCTTGCTAATACAATAAGATGAAGGGGGGGGGGTAAACATTTCTTAAGAATTGTATACTTTTAGGAATTAACAATTCTGTTTCTTACACTTTGAATATTGCTATGTTAATATTTGTTGATTCATCTTTTCTCAATGAGCATACTTGAATAAGATTACATAGTGGATAGCATGTCACACCAAAAATTCTGTTTTTATCATTTACCTACTCGAGGACGGGCATGAATTAAGCTTGGAGATGCTTGATACGTCTCCAACGTATCTATAATTTTTGATTGTTCCATGCTTATATATTATCATTTTAGGATACTTTTTGGGTCATTATTTACCAATTTATAATATTTTTGAGCACTAACCTATTGAGCCAGTGCCCAGTGCCAGTTGTTGTTTTCTGCGTGTTTTTGCCTTTGCAGGTTTACTGTACCAAACGAAGTCCAATTGCCACGAAACTTTTTGATGATATTTTCTAGACTATATGAAGACCTAGAAGCTTCGGAAGGAAGCCGTGAGGCACACGAGGGTCCCACCACACATCAGGGCGCGCCCTGATATGTGGTGTCCCCCTCGAGCACCTCCCGACGTCCCTCTTCGGCCTATAAATTCTCTAATATTCTGAAAGCCCTAGAGGCAGTCCTGAAACCCTTTTTCCACCATCGCAAGTCTTTGTTCCATCGCGAGGCCATCTGGAGCTCCGTTCCGGCACCCTGCCGGAGGGGGGGGATCGATCACGGAGGGCCTCTTCATCAACCTTGCTGCCCTCATGATGATGTGTGAGTAGTTCACCACATACCTACGGGTCCATAGCTAGTACCTAGATGGCAATCTCTCTCTCTCTCTCTCTCTCTCTTATGATCTTCAATACAATGGTCATCGCATCTTCGCTTTGATCTATCCAATGTAATCCTATTGTGCGGTGTGTTTGTTGGGATCCGACGAATTGTGGGTTTATGTTCAGATTATTCATGAAAAGTATTTGAGATACCTCTGAGATATATTGTCTCTTAATTGCATGATCATTATAGCTTCGTAATGCTCTCCGATCTATTGATATGCTTTGGCCAAGTAGATTGATATTTCATCGGTGGGAGTGGTGCGTTGTGGTAGGTTCAACCTGACGAGTTTCTATATCCCAGTGACAAAGTAAGGGACAAGATGCGTCTTTGTGTTGTTGCTACTAAGGATAAAACGATGGGGTTCATTCATATTGTTTGAGTTTACTTTGTCTACATCATGTCATCGTTCTCCAAGCATTACTCTATTTACTTAATACTCTAGATGCATGCTGGATAGCGGCCGATGAGTGGAGTAATAGTAATAGGTGCAGGCAGGAGTCGGCCTATTTGCTTATGGATGTGATGCCTATATATACATGATCATTGCCGTGAGCATCGCATAACTATCCGCTTTTCTATCAATTACCCAACAGTAATTTGTTTACCCACCGTATGCTGCCTACATTAGAGATGTCGCTAGGGAACACTATGGCCCCCCGAGTCTATTCACTTATATATTCGCAAACACTATATTTGCATTGCTGCCTTTATTTACTTTTATTTATTTCGCAATTTATATTTATCAACAATTATGTACACAATTCATTTGCTTGCAAATAACGAGATCAAGGGGATTTACAACCCTCTTGCCCGCGTTGGGTGCAAGTTGTTTGTTCATTTGTGCACAGCCGCTGAAGACGGTTGAGGATTGATATTCCTATTGGTTCGATAAACCTTGGTTTCATAACTGAGGGAAATACTTATCCGCTTTGTGCTGCAATTACCCGTTCCTCTTCACGGAAAACCCAACGCAGATCACAAGTATCATGCACCTATACAATTTCCTGTATTTTCCATTGTATTGGGTGTGTTGGGGACACAACAAATTTCTTGTATTTGATTGCGGGATTGTTTGAGAGAGACCATCTTCATCCTAGACATCCCACGGATTGATAAACCTTAGGTCATCCACTTGAGGGAAAGTTGCCACTGTCCTACAAAACCCTGCGCTTGGAGGCCCAACAGAGTCTACAAGATTAAAGTTGTGTAGTAGACATCAAGCTATTTTTTGGCGCCGTTGCCGAGGAGGTGAGTGCTTGATGGTATATCTTTATATCTTGCAATTAAATATTTTAGTTTCTTGTTTATCACTAGTTTGGTTTATAAAAGAATACTACCAAAATATGGAATTGATGTTGCATCAAGTTCTTTACCTTTATGATGTTTTTGTTGAAAATGATGGATCGGAAAATTGTGCCAAAGTGTTAGAAGAAGAGTTCAATAGAATGTTTGGCATTAAATCCTTGAATGATGAGCATGATAGAAATATTTATAGTATGAATTCTCTGAATATTCATGATGCTAATGATATGTAAAGCCACAATCATGGGGATGTTATGTTTGATGAAGATGATATTTGTAGTCCCACAAGTTTTGATAAGCAAATTTATTATGATGATAGCATGCCTCCTATTTATGATGATTATATTGATGAAAGTGGGTTTGGAAGAGTGTAAACTCTAGGTACTAATGATCCCACTATTTTGGATGGTGTGGAATCTTATTGGAATAATGATAAAAGTGGACTTGGAGAGGTGATGACTTTATTTAGTGATGAATCCACTATTTTGGAAGAGGTTTATATTGACTATGACAACAAAGTTCCTATCTATGATGATTATGGTGATGACATGTATGCTATAAAGAGTGATATTAACCATGAAACTTGTCATCATGATTTTAATATTCAATGTGGTTATGCCAATTAAGTGTCTCATGATAGTTATTTTGTTGAGTTTGCTTCCACTACTATGAATGAGAAGAAATTTGCTTATGTGGAGAGTAATGAAAATTCTATGCTCGTACATCATGAAAATAATTCTTTATGTGATAATTATATTGTTGAATTCCTTCATGATGCTACTGAAAATTATTATGAGAGAGGAACATAAGCTTGTGGGTATTGCAATAATATCAAGTTTCCTCTCTACGTGTTCAAAGTTTTGAAGTTATGCTTGTTTTGCCTTCCTTTGAAAGTTGATTCTTGCTACAATAAATTGTTTGATTGCAAAATACCTATGCATAGGAAGAGGGTTAGACTTAAATATGCTTGTCATGTGATTCATGATGCTCTCTTGCATGTTTCAAATACTATTCCTATGTGAGCATCACTGAAATCATCATGCCTAGCTAAAAGGCTTTAAAGAAAAGCGCTTGTTGGGAGACAACCCAATATTAATACTTTCTGTTTTTGTGTGTTCACATGATTAAGCTACTGTAGTAATTATGTTTTGTGTTTTTTATTTCAATAAAGTGCCAAGTAAAGCCTTTGGGATAGTGTGGATACTTTTTAGTTTGATTCTGTGCAAAAACAAACATTTTTACGTCCAATGCAGGATTTCTATGATTTTACTGGAGAGTTATAAAATTCTGAAATTTTTACAAAGTTTTTATATGCAAATTATATGAGATTTCCTATTTTTTCAGAATTTTTAGAGATAGGTAAATATGGAGTTCATTCAGATATTCACAGACTGTTCTGTTTTTGACAGATTCTGTTTTGCATGCATAGTTTGCTTGTTTTAGTGTTTCCATAGATTATATTTAGTGGTATAAATTATGGGAAATGATATAACACAGTAGGTATTATGTTAAAACATTATTAATCTTGTCTTGACCGTACCTAAGTGAATGATCTTTCTTTATTACACTAACCCATCTCACGAAGTTCCGTTAAGTTTCGTGTGATTGAAGTTTTTAAGTTTTGGGTGAGACACCGATATGAGGAGAATAAGGAGGGGTAAGACCCTAAGCTTTGGTATTCCCAAGGCACCCCCAAGTTAATATCCAAGGATGACTCAAGCGTCTAAGCTTGGGGATGCCCCGGAAGGCATCCCCTCTTTCGTCTTCAACACTATCGGTATATCTTACTTGGAGCTATATTTTTATTCATCACATAATATGAGTGTTGATTGGAGCATCATTTTATTTTGTTAAAATTTTCTTGATGTTGTTTATAATCTTGTTTTTCAATAAAAAGTTCTAAGAATTGCCTTTTAGGATGCTTGAATTACATGTTTGATATGTGCTGTGTAAAAGCAAAAACTTTTGTTGTAGTGTTTGAATTTTCATATTTTACTGGAACATGTAAAGGTTCTGAAATTTTTACACAGTATTTTAATATAATTTTTTATCACTTCCTAAATTTTCAGATTTTTTGGAGTTACAGAAGTGCACTTTTTAAATCAATTGTTACAGAGTGTCCTGTTTAGACAGATTGCTGTCATAGTGTTGTTATCTACTTCTCCTATAGTTTTCATGACTTATATTGGTAGATATAAATTGTGGAAATGATAGTATACAGTAGATAATGTTTTAAAAATATTATGCAACTTGTATTGGCAGTACATAAAGTTTTTATTTATTTTTATGTGCACTAACCTATCTCACGAGTTATTTTCAAGTTTTGTGTGGATGAAGTTTTTTTGAGACCTAAGTGAAACCGGGATATGAGAGGAATTAACTAGACACAAGAGCTCAAGCTTGGGGATGCCCAAGGCACCCCAAGACAATATTACAAGAATTCTCAAGCATCTAAGCTTGGGGATGCTATGCATCCCCCCTCTCTTCGTCAACAATTATCAGTTAGTCTATGTTGAACCTAAGTTTTTACTCGTTCATATTATATGTGCTGTTCTTGGAGTGTCTTTTGTTTTGTTTGTTGTTTAAATAAAATACTCAGATCTGAAAATCTTTATTGAGAGATAGTCCTTACATAGCTACTTAATTGTTTGACTACTCATTGATCTTCACTTGTATCTTTTGAGAGTAGTTTGATGTTTACTCATGTGCTTCACTTATATCCTAAGAGTAAATAATGAATGAATGAAATATCATAAATATGAAATTATCAATGTGCTATATTCTTAGTAGCAGGTTCACATTGGTTTTAGAAAGTAAAATTCATTGAAGTTTGATGATACGTCTCCAACGTATCTATAATTTATGAAGTATTCATGCCATGTTTATAATAATTTTATATGATTTTGGTATGATTTTATTACAACTAACCCGGACTGACGCTGTTTTCAGTAGAACTACCATGGTGTTGTTTTTGTGCAGAAATAAAAGTTCTCGGAATGGGCTGAAAATTTACGGAGAATATTTTTGGAAAATATAAAAAATACTGGAGCAAAAAGATACCGGAGAGGAGTCCCAAGGAGGCCACAAGCCTAGGGGGCACCCCCCTAGGGCGCGCCCCCCTGGCTTGTGGGTCCCTCGAGCACCCCGCTGACTTGATTCCAACGCCAAGTACTCCTATAAATCGAGAAACCCCCAGAAAGAAACCTAGATCGGGAGTTCCGCCGCCGCAAGCCTCTGTAGCCACGAAAAACCAATCGGGAGCCCGTTCCGGCACCCTGCCGGAGGGGGAAACCATCACCGGAGGCCATCTTCATCATCCCGGCGGTCTCCATGACGAGGAGGGAGTAGTTCACCCTCGGGGCTGAGGGTATGTACCAGTAGCTATGTGTTTGATATCTCTCTCTCGTGTTCTTGAGATGACACGATCTTGATGTACCGCGAGCTTTATTAATATAGATGAATCATATGGAGTTTTCCCCTCTCTATCTTCTTGTGATGAATTGAGTTTTCCCTTTGAAGTTTTCTTATCGGATTGAATCTTTAAGGATTTGAGAACACTTGATGTATGTCTTGCGATGGGATATCTGTGGTGACAATGGGATGTTCTATTGATCCACTTGATGTATGTTTTGGTGATCAACTTGCGGGTTCTGTGACCTTGGGAATCTATGCATAGGGGTTGGCACATGTTTTCGTCTTGACTCTCCGGTAGAAACTTTGGGGCACTCTTTGAAGTTCTTTGTGTTGGATTAAACATGGTGAATCTGAAATTGTGTGATGCATATCGTATAATCAAGCCCATGGGTACTCGTGGTGACATTGGAGTATCTAGGTGACATTAGGGTTTTGGTTGATGTGTATCTTAAGGTGTTATTTTAGTACAAACTCTAGGGCTGTTCGTGACACTTATAGGGATAGCTCATAAGATTGATCGGAAAAGATAACTTTGAGGTGGTTTCGTACCCTACAATAATTTCTTCGTTTGTTCTCCGCTATTTGTGACTTTGGAGTGAACTCTTTGTCGCACGTGAGGGATTTACATATGATTCAACTATGTCAGTATTGTTGAGAGAACTTGCACTAATGAAAGTATGAACCCTAGGCCTTGTTTTCAAGCATTGCAATACCGTTTTTGCTCACTTTTGTTACTTGCTACCTTGCTGTTTTTATATTTTTCATATTACAAAAACCTATATCTACCATCCATATTACACTTGTATCACCATCTCTTCGCCGAACTAATGCACCTGTACAATTTACCATTGTATTGGGTGTGTTGGGGACACAAGAGACTCTTTGTTATTTGGTTGCAGGGTTGTTTGAGAGAGACCATCTTCATCCTACGCCTCCCACGGATTGATAAACCTTAGGTCATCCACTTGAGGGAAAATTGCCACTGTCCTACAAAACTCTGCGCTTGGAGGCCCAACACGAGTCTACAAGAAGAAGGTTGCGTAGTAGACATCAAGCTCTTTTCTGGCGCCGTTGCCGGGGAGGTGAGTGCTTGAAGGTATATCTTTAGATCTTGCAATTGAATCTTTTAGTTTCTTGTTTTATCAATAGTTTAGTCTATAAAAGAAAACTACAAAAAAATGGAATTGAGGTTGCCTCATATACTTCATCTTTATAATGTCTTTCGTGAAAATGATGGAAAGGAAAATTGTGCCAAAGTGTTAGAAGAAGAAGTCAATAAAATGTTTGGCACTAAATCTTTGTATGATGAGCATGATTGCAATGTTGTTAGTATGAATTCCTTGAATATTCATGATGCTAATGATATGCAAAGCTACAAGCTTGGGGATGCTATGTTTGATGAAGATGATATGTTTAGTCCCCCAAGTTTTGATGAGCAAATTTATTATGATGAAAGCATGCCTCCTATTTATGATGATTATTGTGATGACATGTATGCTATAAAGAATAATGATAACCATGAAACTTGTCATCATGATTTTAATTTTCAATTGGATTATGCTTCACATGATAGTTATTTTGTTGAGTTTGCTCCCACCACTATTGATGAGAATAAATTTGCTTATGTGGTGAGTAGTAAAATTTCTATGCTTGTGGATCATGATAAGAATGCTTTATGTGATGGTTATATTGTGAAATTCCTTCATGATGCTACTAAAAATTATTATGAGAGAGGAACATATGCTTGTAGGAATTGCAATAATATCAAGTTTCCTCTCTATGTGTTCAAAGTTTTGAAGTTATGCTTGGTTTGCCTTCCTATGCTAGTTGATTCTTGCTCCCATAAATTGTTTGCTCACAAAATCCCTATGCATAGGAAGTGGGTTAGACTTAAATGTGCTTGTCATGAGATTCGTGATGCTCTCTTGCATGTTTCAATTACTATTCCTATACGAGCATCATTGAAATCATCATGCCTAGCTAAAAGGCTTTAAAGAAAAGCGCTTGTTGGGAGACAACCCAACACTTTTACTTTCTGTTTTTGTGTGTTGACATGATTAAGCTACTGTGTTAATCATGTTTCGTGCCTTTTATTTCCATAAAGTGCCAAGTAAAGCCTTTGGGATGACTAACAAGATGAGTAGAATTGATGCTGAACCAAAACAGAAACTTTTGACTCCAGTACAGGATTTTTCATTTTTTACTGGAGCGTGATAATGATCTGAAATTTTTACACAGTCTTGATATACAAATTCTTCAGGTTTTCCTAATGTTTCAGAATTTTTGGAGACATAGAAGTATAGTTACACTACAGATCTTCACAGACTGTTCTGTTTTTGACAGATTCTGTTTTGCATGCATAGTTTGCTTGTTGTAGTGTTTCCATAGCTTATATTTAGTGGTATAAATTATGGTAATGGTAGAATACAGTAGGTATCATGTGGGAACAATTCTGAATCTTGTCTTGACAGTACCTAAGTGAATGATCTATCTTTATTATACAAACCCATCTCACGAAGTTCCGTTAAGTTTTGTGTGATTGAAGTTTTCAAGTTTTGGGTGAGACACCGATATGAGGAGAATAAGGAGTGACAAGAACCTTAGCTTGAGGATGCCCTAGGTACCCCCAAGGTAATATCCAAGGAATACTCAAGCGCCTAAGCTTAGGGATGCCCCGGAAGGCATCCCCTCTTTCGTCTTCAACACTATCGGTATATCTTACTTGGAGCTATATTTTTATTCATCACATAATATGTGTTTTGCTTGGAGCATCATTATATTTTGTTACTTTCTGTTAGGTTTTATTTATAATCTTGTTTTTCAATAAAAAGTTCCAAGAATTGCCTTAGGATGCTTGTTTTGCATGTTTGATGTGTGCTGTGTAAAAAACAGAAACTTTTGCTGTAGTGTTTGAATTTTCATATTTTACTGGAACATGGAAAGTTTCTGAAATTTTAACACAGTATTGTAATATAAATTTTATAGCATGTCCTAAATTTTCATAAATTTTTGAGTTACATAAGTACACTGGTTTAATAGATTGCTACAGACTGTTCTGTTTGGACAGATTGCTGTCATAGTTTTGTTATCTACTTATCCTATGGTTTTCATAGCCTATATTGGTAGATATAAATTGTGGAAACGATAGTAAACAGTAAATGATGTTTGAAAATTATTGTGCAACATGTCTTGGCAGTACATGAAGAGTTGATTTATTATTATGTGTACTAACCTATCTCACGAGTTCTTTTCGAGTTTTGTGTGGATGAAGTTTTTGAGAATAGGTGAAACCATGATATGAGAGGATTGAACGAGATACAAAATCTCAAGCTTGGGGATGCCCAAGGCACCCCAAGTAAATATTTCAAGAAGTTTCAAGCATCTAAGCTTGGGGATGCTACGCATCCCACCTCTCTTCATCAACAATTATTGGTTAGCCTATGTTGAGCCTAAATTTTTATTCGTTCACTTGATGTGTGCTATTCTTGGAGTGCTATTTTTCTTTTGCTTTCTGTTGAATAAAATACTTAAGATTTGAAATTCTTAGAGAGAGAGTCCTCACATGGCTATTTAACTAATTGACTACGCATTGATCTTCACTTATATCTTTTTGGAGTAGTTTGTCATTCACTCTCGTGCTTCACTTTTATCCTATGAGTAAATGGTTGAATGAATTGAATATCATAAATCTGAAATTAAATATGCTTCATATACTTATCCCATGGGGAGTAATGACTTCACACATAATAAGTATAGGTGGTAAAATTTATTGAAAGTTAGCAAACACCGCATTGGTCACTTGAACAATTCATGAAAGAATATTGAAGGAAGAGAGATTCCACATATAAATATACTATCTTGGACATCTTGTATGATTGTGAGCTCATTAATTATTTTCAAACTCGAGAAAATTAGTTAAAATTGGAAAAGGAAGACAACTTAATGAGTTATGTTTGGGTATATTTGTATAGAAGTTATATTGTTATGGATCCTCCAACATGTGGTGCTTTCTTCCACCTCATACTAGCCAAAGCTTCCGCACCAAGTAGAAATACTACTTGTGCATCCAAACACCCTTAAACCCAAAGTTGTTCCATATGTATCCACCATACCTACCTATATGCGGTATTTACCTGCCGTTCCAAGTAAATTTGCATGTGCCAAACTCTAAACCTTCAAATAATATTCTGTTTTGTATGCCCGAATCGCTCATATAGTGACTAGGGGCTGTCAGTATCTTCCATGCTAGTAGGGTTATTCTCACGATATGTGTTGATTCACTATCATTCACGAGAAAGTGGCTGGTATTCGGGATGCCCAGTTCCATGCTCAAAAATCAAATCAAAATATAATGAAACAAAACTCCCCCAGGATTGTTGTTTGTATGGACGGTACCCGTGGATTCGGCTCGCCGTGGAGTGTGATTGATTGGTGGAGGGGGAGTAAAAACTTTACCATTCTGTTTGGGAACCGCCTATAATGTATGTAGCATGGAAGATACCGAGATCTCTCGGTTGTTATGTCGACAATGAAAGCATACCGCTCAAAATTATTATTCATCTCTGTTTTAAAAGCTCGAGCTCTGGCACCTTTGCAAATCTCTGCTTCCCTCTGCGAAGGGCCTATCTTTTACTTTCTAGTACTTACCTTTATGCAAGAGTCATGGTGATCTTCACCACTTCCTATATTTTGCCTTTTTCTCTTGGCAAGCGTCATGTGTTGGGGAATGATCTAGACATCTATATCCACACAAATATATTTGATCATGAATTATTATTGTTGACAATTATCTATATGATAAATAAGTTGGGAGGCGAAACATTATGCCCCTATCTTTTTCTGTGTTCGATGGATGCTATTTGTTCTAAAAATATGCTTTGAGTGTCAATAATCATGGAAGACTATATGCTAGTTGAGCATGTGGAATTTGCTAAATCAAAGCTCTTACATAGACCCTTCCTGAAAATAAGATGAATTGCAATTGTTCGATGACTAGGAATATGGTTTGTTAGTTTTCAAGAAACTTTCTGGTCTATACTTTAACATGTGAATAGCTTGTTACTTGATCATGAGAAGTTTTATGAGATGAGCTACTGTTTATGGTTTATATTGATGCTAGAAAAAGTGATTGGAATTATCATTGATCAAACTTGTGCACTTGCTAGCATTCACACTTCATAAATTATTTATTTTATCATTTACCTACTCGAGGACGAGCAGAAATTAAGCTTGGGGATGCTGATACGTCTCCAACGTATCTATAATTTATGAAGTATTCATGCCATGTTTACAATAATTTTATATGATTTTGGTATGATTTTATTAGAACTAACCCGGACTGACGCTGTTTTCAGTATAACTACCATGGTGTTTTTTTTGTGCAGAAATAAAAGTTCTCGGAATGGGCTGAAAATTTACGGAGAATATTTTTGGAAAATATAAAAAATACTGGAGCAAAAAGATACCGGAGAGGAGTCCCGAGGAGGCCACAAGCCTAGGGGGCGCGTCCCCCCCTAGGGCGCGCTCCCCTGGCTTGTGGGTCCCTCGAGCACCCCCCCTGACTTGATTCCAAGGCCAAGTACTCCTATAAATCGAGAAACCCCCAGAAAGAAACCTAGATCGGGAGTTCCGCCGCCGCAAGCCTCTGTAGCCACGAAAAACCAATCGGGAGCCCGTTCCGGCACCCTGCCGGAGGGGGAAACCATCACCGGAGGCCATCTTCATCATCCCGGCGGTCTCCATGATGAGGAGGGAGTAGTTCACCCTCGGGGCTGAGGGTATGTACCAGTAGCTATGTGTTTGATCTCTCTCTCTCGTGTTCTTGAGATGACACGATCTTGATGTACCGCGAGCTTTATTAATATAGATGAATCATATGGAGTTTTCCCCTCTCTATCTTCTTGTGATGAATTGAGTTTTCCCTTTGAAGTTTTCTTATCAGATTGAATCTTTAAGGATTTGAGAACACTTGATGTATGTCTTGCGATGGGATATCCGTGGTGACAATGGGATGTTCTATTGATCCACTTGATGTATGTTTTGGTGATCAACTTGCGGGTTCCGTGACCTTGGGAATCTATGCATAGGGGTTGGCACATGTTTTCGTCTTCACTCTCCGGTAGAAACTTTGGGGCACTCTTTGAAGTTCTTTGTGTTGGATTGAACATGATGAATCTGAAATTGTGTGATGCATATCATATAATCAAGCCCATGGGTACTCGTGGTGACATTGGAGTATCTAGGTGACATTAGGGTTTTGGTTGATGTGTATCTTAAGGTGTTATTTTAGTACGAACTCTAGGGCTATTCGTGACACTTATAGGGATAGCTCATAAGATTGACCGGAAAAGATAACTTTGAGGTGGTTTTGTACCCTACAATAATTTCTTCGTTTGTTCTCCGCTATTTGTGACTTTGGAGTGAACTCTTTGTCGCACGTGAGGGATTTACATATGATTCAACTATGTCAGTATTGTTGAGAGAACTTGCACTAGTGAAAGTATGAACCCTAGGCCTTGTTTTCAAGCATTGCAATACCGTTTTTGCTCACTTTTGTTACTTGGTACCTTGCTGTTTTTATATTTTCAGATTACAAAAACCTATATCTACCATCCATATTACACTTGTATTACCATCTCTTCGCCGAACTAGTGCACCTATACAATTTACCATTGTATTGGGTGTGTTGGGGACACAAGAGACTCTTTGTTATTTGGTTGCAGGGTTGTTTGAGAGAGACCATCTTCATCCTACGCCTCCCACGGATTGATAAACCTTAGGTCACCCACTTGAGGGAAAATTGCCACTGTCCTACAAAACTCTGCGCTTGGAGGCCCAACACGAGTCTACAAGAAGAAGGTTGCATAGTAGACATCATTTGACAATCACAATATTGGTCATACAAGCAATTCATGAATGATTAGTATAAGAAAGAGAACTTTCACATACAAATATATTATCTTGGACTCTTTTATGATTGTGAATACCCATTAATTATTTTCAACCTTGATCAAATAGTTGAAGTTGGACAAGGAATACAACGTAATGGTTATGTTTGGGTATTGATAACCCACAAGTATAGGGGATCGCAACAGTTTTCGAGGGTAGAGTATTCAACCCAAATTTATAGATTCGACACAAGGGGAGCCAAAGAATATTTGCGAGTATTAGCAGCTGAGTTGTCAATTCAACCACACCTGGAGATTAAATATCTGCAGCAGAGTGATCAATAGCATAGTAGTATGATAGTTTTGGTAGCAGCAGTAGCAGTAACAGTAACGGTAGCAGTGATAGCAATAGTTTTGTAGCAAGTGTAACAGTAGCAGTAACAATAGTAACTTAGCAAGAGCAATATGTGGAAAACTCGTAGGCACTGGATCGGTGAACTCGTTGGATGATATTCATCATATAACAGTCATAACCTAGGGCGACACAGAACTAGCTCCAGTTCATAAATGTAATGTACGCATGTATTCCGTAAATAGTCATACGTGCTTATGGAAAAGAACTTGCATGACATCTTTTGTCCTACCCTCCCGTGGTAGCGGGCTCCATAAGGAAACTAAGGGATATTAAGGCCTCCTTTTAACAGAGAACCGAAACAAAGCAGTAACACACGGTGAATACATGAACTCCTCAAACTATAGTCATCACCGGAAAGTATCCCGACTATTGTCACTCCGGGGTTTACGGATCATAACACGTAATAGGTGCATGTGACTAGCAAGATCGAATCAAGAACATAGATATAATGGTGATAACATAAACAGTTCAGATCTGAAATCATGGCACTCGGGCCCTAGTAACAAGCATTAAGCATGAGAAAGTCATAGCAACATCAATCTCAGAACATAGTGGATACTAGGGATCAAGCCCTAACAAAACTAACTCGATTACATGATGAATCTCATCCAACTCCTCACCGACCAGCAACCTACAAAGGAATTACTCACTCCTGATGGGGAGCATCATGTAATTGGCGACGGAGAAGGGTTGATGATGACGAAGACCGAAGATTCCCCTACCCGGAGCCCCAAACGGGCTTCAGATCGGGCCTCCCGATGAAGAACAGGAGGTGGCGGCGGCTCCATATCGTGAAACGCGATGAAACTTTCTCTCTGGTTTTTTTCTCCGGAAATAGGATTTTATAGCGCTGGAATTAGGTTAAGTGGGGCCATGAGGTGGGCACAACCCACCAGGGCGCGCCTGGAGGGGGTGGCGCGCCCTGGTGTATCGTGCCCAACCAAAGCACCCCCTCCGATGGTTCTTGGCTCCATTATTTTTTATTTTTTATAAAATAAATCTCCAAAAAGTTTTGTCCAGTTCCGAGAACTTTTATTTCTGCACAAAAAACAACACCATGGTAGTTCTGCTGAAAACATCGTCTGTCCGGGTTAGTTTCATTCAAATCATGCAAATTAGAGTCCAAAACAAGAGCAAAAGTGTGAGGAAAAGTAGATATGACGGAGACGTATCAACTCCTCCAAGCTTAACCCATTGCTTGTCCTCAAGCCATTCAGTTGACAAACTGAAAGTGATAAAGAAAAACTTTTACGAACTCTTTCGTTCTTGTTTACATATATATGCTTAATTAGCACCCAGGTTTTCAGCAAAGATTATGACTAACCATGTCAGCAATAACTCTTAAAAATTATATTAACTCATATCAATGACATAAGAAACTAGCGAGCGATAATAAAATATCTCAAGCGCCAACACTTTGCCAAAACAATCGTGATATAATATGACAATAGTGGTATCTCGCTAGCCCTTTCCGAGACCGCAAAACATAAATGCAGAGCCCCTCCATAGTTCAAGCAGCAACTAAACATTGTAATTCATGGTAGAAAAGATCGAGTCATGCTGCACCCAACATTAACTATACATAATGCATGAGGATGACAATAGTGCTCTCAGGTCTGGCGCTTATTTGAGAAGGTGATGACTCAACATAAAAGTAAATAGATAGTCCCTTCATAGAGGGAAGCAATGATTTGCAGAGGTGCCAGAGCTCAAAGCTTAAAGTAGAGATAAATATAATTTTGGGAGGTGCACCCTTCCTGTCAACGTCATGACCAAGAGTTATCAATATCTTCCATGCTAAACACATTAGCGGCGGTTCCCAAGCGGTAAAAACAAAAGTTTACTCCCCCTTCCACCAACAATCACACTCCACGGCTAGCCGAATCCACGGGTACCGTCCATACCAACAACATTCCTGGGGGAGTTTTGTTTAATTATTTGTAAAAAATTTTTGATTACGGGACTGGGAATCCCTATTACCGCCCCTCTCGTGTAAGGACGAGTGAATAAACACTCATCATGAGAATAACCCGCTTAACATGAAAGATACTGACCGCCCCCTATCGCTCCATGAGCGGTCCAGGCACACAAAACAGATGTTCATTTGAATTTTTAGAGGTGGCACATGCAAATTTACTTGGAACGGCAGGTAATACCGCATATAGGTAGATATGATGGACTCATCTGGAATAACTTTGGGTTAGGGATTTTGATGCACAAGCAGTATTCCTGCTTAGTACAGGCGAAGGCTAGCAAATAGATTGAGAAGCGGCCAGCTAGAGATCGAATACGGTCATGAACATGCATTATGAATAATAAACATTGACTACTAGCATGAGTAGGATATGGACACCATGAACATAAATATCATGAAGGCTATGTTGGTTTTGATTCAACTACATGCGTGAACATGTGCCAAGTCAAGCCACTTGAAACATTTAGAGGAGGATACCATATCATCATACTACATCACAATCATTTTAATGCATGTTGACATCCAAGATAAATCATTATCCACTCCTAGCTACTTAAGCATGGCATGAGCAACTATAATCTCTAATTGTCATTGCAAACATGTTTGATCATAATATGTTGAATCATGGATACTAGGTTAAACATATTTACAAAAAAAAAACAAGTTGAGTTCATACCCGCTTCTCTCTGCCACAGTCACTTCATCAAATATCGTCATTATTGCCCTTCACTTGCACGACCGAATGATATGAAAATAATAATAGTGCAAGAATGTCATGGACTAAGCTGGAATCTGCAAACATTTTATTCAAAAGGAGAAGACAAAGTAACATGGGCTCTTTATTAGGTTAACAATGATGCATATGAGAGCCACTCAACATTTTCATTGTGGTCTTCTCCTTGGTACGATTCAAATAAAGGGAAAAGAATTTCAGAGAAACACACTGAAATATTTTTTTGAGTTTTTGGTTTTTCTTGAAGAAAGCAAATTAAAGAGGGAAAAACAAAACGAGAAAAACTATTTACACGGGAAAGCTCCGAACAAATAAAAGAAGAAGCAAGAAATCTTTTTGGGTTTTCTTTTGATATTACAATTAAATTAAACTAGAAATAAAAGCCGAAAAGAAGTAGGAAATATTTTTGGGTTTTCTCAAAGTTTTTCAAACACGCAAGAAGAAAGCAAGAAAATACATCTAGCATGGATAATACAATGAAAAAGTATGAACACCGACAACTGGAATGAAATGTGTGAACATGAATATAATGTCGATGGAAATACGTACTCCCCCAAGCTTAGGCTTTTGGCCTAGCTTGGCAATCACCATCCGTAGCCTGGATAATATTGTGAGTGATAGCCCACCGATGTTCTTGGCGCAGCTTCCTCAGCCCACCTGGCAGCTTGAATCTCCACATTGTACGTGCGGGCCTCGCTCTCAAGAACATAATATCTTCCCCTACTGTGAAAATCAAAGAGAGCAGGAGCAGGCAAAGTAATAGGTACAACGGGATCTTTATTAAACCTCAAGTTGTAAGTATAACTAGTGGCTGTGCCCTTAAGGAACCTATGACGTTTCATGGCCTCAAAGTCTAAGTACTGAGTAGGTAAAATGGGGTCGTTAGGCCAAGGTGATACATTCAGATTTTCAGCTACACGGGAAGCATAAATTCCACCATAAAAATTACCACTAGCAGCGTTGTGCTGCAGTCTTCATGCAACAATTGCTCCAAGATTATAATGTTTATCTCTTGTTATAGCAGTGTGTATGAGACTCAAATCAGGGGCACACAGTGTGCTGCAACCTTGCTTGCCTACGATGCATTTGCCATGAAAGAGTGCAAAGTAGTGTATTGATGGGAAGTGGATACCTTTTATTCTACCTTGTGTCACTCCTCTATCTTCACCGTAGCAAAGATTAATCAAAAATGACTCAGACTCAGATGTTGGTGGTTCGTCTAGCGAACCCCAATATGGAATTTTGCACGCTTCACAGAACAATTCTAAGGGCATGGTAAAGGGAAGGTCATAAAGGTTGAATGAAACTCTAGACTCATGAGGAAAATACTTAAATTTCTTGGTGAATGTTTTTGTGAGCTCGAGATGTTGAGGGCAGTTATCTGCGATGAAGGGAGCAAGTTCTGCATTGTGGATAAATTGTTTGAATTCCTCCTAAATACATGCACCTTCCATGAATTCGTTGCATGGCCATAAGCATGATTTTGTAGCGGCATCTCGTATAGAGCTTTCACTTGGCTCAACATAGGATTCTCGGACCGAGCTTCCACTTGATGAGGCCCCCGAGGACCTCCTCCTCGAAGAACTCCTAAAGAATTGCATTTTTATTTGCGAACAAATTTCTGAAATATTTTTGGGACACAAAATTTTTGTCAACAAAACTTCATAAGATTGGTAGCAACTACTCCCAAGAGTGCATAGAGGCCATATTGAGCATTCAAACTACTTAGAACTCTAAGAATTCAACATGCAAGCCCATCTACAGCAGCACCAAGAGTAGCTAATTATTCCAAAAATAACCCACTAAATCAAAAACTAATTGGAGCAATGGAGGAGTCACATACCAAGTAGCAACCCCCCAAAACAGTTTCGGAAACGGAACTTTGAGCAAAGAGATCGAAATCCGCGGGTTTGAGAGAAAGAACACGGGAATGAGAGCTATGGTGATTTTTTTTCTGGAGGTAAGGGATGACATGGGCTAAAGAAGTAAGTGAGGGGACCCACGTGGGGACCACAACCCACCAGGGCGCGCCTGGGGTTGCTAGCACGCCCTGGTGTCTTGTGGGCACCAGGTGCACCTCCTCTGATGTTATTTGCAACAGAAAATCAGAAATATTTTGAAACAATCGTATCAAATTTTCAGGACATTCTGAGAACTTTTATTTTTGGGTCATTTTTTATTGCACGAAGAAAACAGAAAACACGATAGACATGGCATTTTATTTTATTTGACTAAGTAAAATAGAAAACAAAAGGTGGGAGCAGAAGGTTGTGCCTACTAGATTTCTCAACTTCATACCTCTAAAAATTATCCATTAATAAGGTTGATCAAGTCTTATTAACAACCACTTCTGTCGTGGGAAGCGAACACCTATGGGATCAAGGAGATCCCTTACGGTTCGGCAAGGGGAGAGGATTGCACAAAGAGCAGAACTAACGAACAGCGCGCGGGGATTTACCCAGGTTCGGGCCGCACGGATGCGTAAAACCCTACTCCTGCTTTGATTGTATTACGGTGGATGTTCTTGGCCAAGTTCTGGGAGCTACAGTAGTAGCTACGCACGCAGAATGGGCCTCCAGAAGTGCCTCCCTCCCCCCTCTGTACGTCTCGGGCCTCCTTTTATATTAGTCAAAGGGGCTACCACAGTGGCGTACGAGATAAGGCATGAGGTGGAAAGTAGCTACAGTGTTATCATACCTAACCCTGACGGCTTAGGACAAGCTCATTAAATGCACCGTGAGGTGTCCGTTGAGGTGTCCCTTAGCGTCTTGGGCTTGGAAAAGCTTTTCAGGGGATGGGCAAAAGCAGCCATCCCATCAGCACCGCTTAAGCACCTCATGGCCAGCATTGCACCACGTCACCATGAGGACAAGCCCTAAACGACAAGGCTAGCCGCTGCACTGGAGCGATAGCGCTGCACTGTGCAGAGCCTTGCCGGGGCTGAATCCTTGCCGGGCCCGGGGCTTGCCGGGACCGAATCCTTGCCGGGCCCGGGGCTTGCCGGGACCGGGTCTTGTCTGGCGCGAGGCCTTGCCGGCAAGGGTCTTGCCAGGCCTCCGCAACCCTTTGGTCTTATGTTTTCTGGTCTGATCGTTGATTTGAATGTCTCCTTGTCGTCTTAGTCTCGTGATTACTCCTAGCTATTCCCCGGCAAGGCTTGCCACGGTACGGCTACAACTGCTCGTGCACAAGTAAGGGGTACTAAAAAGACCCATACTTTAGTACACCGACAGGAGCCCCCGGGCCTAGGCCATAAACGGGTGCCAGGCCTGTTGGGCTAGGCCCAAAACAGTGCACGGGCACGCGTGGCAGGGAATAACTGCTCGTAATCATTATCTCTTTTACCACGCCCCCCCCCACTACGCGCATTAATCGCGCGACGTGAGAGACGTGGGCGGAAACTCCGCTGCAAAAGCGGGCGGTAAAGAGCCTGCCTCGCGCCTTCCCCATAAAAAGGGAATCGCAGAGGGCACTGCTCATTTACCCCCTCCGCCTTTCCAATCTCAATCTCAGAGCTGTCGCCATCGTCTTCTTCCTCGCGCCCAAAGCAGAGCCTTTCTCCCTCCACCCGCCTCCACCGCGCTCTCGACGTCTTCAGCGCCCACTTCCATAGCCACCATGCCGCCCAAGCTGAGCAAGGGCAAGGCGGCGGAAGCGGCCGCCGCGGCGGAGAGCAAGTTGGTGAAGATGCGGAAGGAACGCGCTGTCTTCCCCTCGACGCTTGATGCGGAGACCTTGAAGAAGATGTACCAGTTCGCATGGGCGACTGAGACCACGGCGCATCCAGCCACCAAAGTGAGTGTAGCTTCCCTACCTGGCGCGCCAAAGATGTCGTGGGAAACGAACACCTATGGGATCAAGGAGATCCCTTACGGTTCGGCAAGGGGAGAGGATTGCACAAAGAGCAGAACTAACGAACAGCGCGCGGGGATTTACCTAGGTTCGGGCCGCACGGATGCGTAAAACCCTACTCCTGCTTTGATTGTATTACGGTGGATGTTCTTGGCCAAGTTCTGGGAGCTACAGTAGTAGCTACGCACGGAGAATGGGCCTCCAGAAGTGCCTCCCTCCCCCCCTCTGTACGTCTCGGGCCTCCTTTTATATTAGTCAAAGGGGCTACCACAGTGGCGTACGAGATAAGGCATGAGATGGAAAGTAGCTACAGTGTTATCATACCTAACCCTGACGGCTTAGGACAAGCTCATTAAATGCACCGTGAGGTGTCCGTTGAGGTGTCCCTTAGCGTCTTGGGCTTGGAAAAGCTTTTCAGGGGATGGGCAAAAGCAGCCATCCCATCAGCACCGCTTAAGCACCTCATGGCCAGCATTGCACCACGTCACCATGAGGACAAGCCCTAAACGACAAGGCTGGCCGCTGCACTGGAGCGATAGCGCTGCACTGTGCAGAGCCTTGCCGGGGCTGAATCCTTGCCGGGGCTGAATCCTTGCCGGGCCCGGGGCTTGCCGGGACCGAATCCTTGCCGGGCCCGGGGCTTGCCGGGACCGGGTCTTGTCTGGCGCGAGGCCTTGCCGGCAAGGGTCTTGCCGGGCCTCCGCAACCCTTTGGTCTTCTGTTTTCTGGTCTGATCGTTGACTTGAATGTCTCCTTGTCGTCTTAGTCTCGTGATTACTCCTAGCTATTCCCCGGCAAGGCTTGCCGCGGTACGGCTACAACTGCCCGTGCACAAGTAAGGGGTACTAAAAAGACCCATACTTTAGTACACCGACAGGAGCCCCCGGGCCTAGGCCATACACGGGTGCCAGGCCTGTTGGGCTAGGCCCAAAATAGTGCACGGGCACGCGTGGCAGGGAATAACTGCTCGTAATCATTATCTCTTTTACCACGCCCCCCACTACGCGCATTAATCGCGCGACGTGAGAGACGTGGGCGGAATCTCCGCTGCAAAAGCGGGCGGTAAAGAGCCTGCCTCGCGCCTTCCCCATAAAAAGGGAATCGCAGAGGGCACTGCTCATTTACCCCCTCTGCCTTTCCAATCTCAATCTCAGAGCCGTCGCCATCGTCTTCTTCCTCGCGCCCAAAGCAGAGCCTTTCTCCCTCCACCCGCCTCCACCGCGCTCTCGACGTCTTCAGCGCCCACTTCCATAGCCACCATGCCGCCCAAGCTGAGCAAGGGCAAGGCGGCGGAAGCGGCCGCCACGGCGGAGAGCAAGTTGGTGAAGATGCGGAAGGAACGCGCTGTCTTCCCCTCGACGCTTGATGCGGAGACCTTGAAGAAGAGGTACTAGTTCGCATGGGCGACTGAGACCACGGCGCATCCAGCCACCAAAGTGAGTGTAGCTTCTCGCAAGGCAAAGCCAGGAGACTATCCCTTCTTTGCCGATTACTTCTGGTGCGGCCTCTGCCCTCCGTAGTCGGATTTCTTCGTAGACATCATGCTCAGCTACGGCTTCCAGCTGCTAGATTTCACGCCGAATGCCGTGACTTGCATCTCCGTCTTCGCGCATCTTTGCGAGAATTTTGTTGGGGTCATCCCGAGCACTGCACTTTTCCGGCACTACTTCTACCCCCGCATCCAAAGGGGCGACGCCCTCTCCGGCAGCATCGCTTGGATCCTAAGGACGGCAACCAAGGAGACGTACCTAGAGGGGCTCTACCGCGATAGATGGGATGAGTGGCGCGGCAAGTGGTGCTGGGTCCGGGAAAAGGAGCCCCAACCATTCTGCGAGGTGCGGAAGCAGAAGGTGGCCCGCGGCAAGGATTGGGGCGCCGCGGACCCTGACGACAGCAAACTCACCATCGCCATCACCAGGATACTGCGCCTCAGGGCTGCCGGGCTAAAGGTGGAGATGATTGCTTCAGATTTCCTTCGCCGGCGCATCGCCCCACTGCAGAACAAGGGGCGCCTTGCCTGGGAGTACATGAACGCTGCCGACGTCATGAGGGTGCGGCCTGGGCTGGATAATGATCTGACAGCCATGGGGCACGCAGCCCTCTGCCAACAGCTCTTCAATTCTGGAACAGTGGGAGACTTGCCGGCGGGCGTCGTCCCACTATGCAACAACTCATCACTGACCTCCATCATCGCCATGATGCCGGCGTTTAATGCCCATAGCATCGACGAGAGGTGGATCGAGCCGTCTGCGGAGCAGGCGCTGGCGTTCTTTGACAACTTGACGGAGAAGGCCATCCGCGCGGAGAACCTTGTCCGCGCCACCACGGAGGAGGAGCTCACCTACATCGCCAACAGGGCGGAAGAGGCGAACCTTGCCGAAGAAGCCGGCAGCGCTGAGTCTAGCGAAGGCGAGGACCCACTGCGGGAAGATCTTGCCGGGCGAGACGAGGCTGCCGGGGAGCCAAGCGGAGCCGTTGCCGGGAGCTCTTCTGCCGGAGGCGCCGCCGAAGAGGAAGAAGAGGAGGAGGAAGAAGAGCCCCCAGCTCTTCAACACAGGAAGAGGCGCGTCCTCCGGAAGAACGTCACTGGCGCTCCAGCCCGCCAACCTTCCTCAAGCAGCGAGTTCTCCGGCAAGGGGGCGGCCGGCGAGGCCGCACCGCAACCTGCCGCTGCCAAGCGGCCCAGGGCCACTCCTCCTCCTCCTCCGTCAGGAACTGCGGCGGGGGTCGGCTTCGACCTCTCCGCCATCAGCTCCGAGGAAGAAGAAGAAGAAGAGTAAGAGTCCCGCCGCAGCCTTGATTCTTGTCCTTCTAGTTTTGCTTGATTAACTTGCTCTGTTTTTGCCTCCTCAGGGATGCGGAGACTCTGGCGCAGAGGGTGGCGAAGAGGGCCAAGACCTCAACAAGCGTCGAGCCGCCGGCAAGCACCTCGGGCGCGCCGGAAACGGTTCTCGTCAGCTCGGAGTCAAGCCCAGAACGCAACCCTCGATGCAGCCCTCGACGCAGCCCCCAGCGTGAGTCTCCTACTCACTACCCACTGGCGCGTGCCGGGGTGTGCATCTTCTCTGCTGACATCTCCGGGCGTGCAGGAGCGGAGCAACAGCGAGAAGCAACAGCGGGAGCTGCCTCTGCCATGCCACCTCCGTCGACCACACCGCCCAGGGGTGAGTCTTCGGGCAAGCTCTACCGTGACGATGAGGAGGGGCCGGCAAGCGCAAGCTTCGGCAACCCCTTCCTTGACGCAGGTAAAGTTACTTGCCCCAAAGAATTCTTGTCGCTTTGGTTTTTCTTCTTTTTGTCTTCTTGAACTTCCTTCCCAGCTTCATCTTAATCAAGTTGTTGGCTTTCAATCTTCTTCTGACAGAGCTCATGGATACTGACGCTGTCATTGAAGAGACCGCCAAGGATGCCGCCACTGAAGCCGGCAAGGTTGCTGCCAAAGAGGCCGCCAAGCATGCCGCCGCCGAGGCCGCCAAGGCTACTGCCGCCGAGGCTGCTGCCGCTGAGGCCGCCAAGGCCGCTGCCGCCGAGGCCGCCAAGGCCGCTGCCGCCGAGGCCGCCAAGGCCGCCGAGGGGGCCGGTGAGGAGACCCGCGGCAATACTGACGGCGCTTCCGCCGCAGGAGCGCCAGGCGCTTCTACTGCCGCGGGGCCCTCGACTGCCGAAGACCAACCCTCGTCGTCCCAGGCCCCTCCCTCAAGCCAATATATCAGGGCCGGCAAGAACGTTGTCAGCATGCCGGGGTCGGCAAACATCGAAGAGCTGGTTGAAGGAGAACATCTTGACGGGGAAATCACCGTCGCTGCCGTCAGTGAGTTCAAGGAGGAGCAACTACTTCAAGCCATGAATGACAATTATCAGAAGCTCCAGACGCTCTACCGCGCCCGGAAGGAGAAACTGGACTCCCGGGCAGCGCTCGTCGAGGCCGCGGAAGGAGACTTACAACAACGCGTCACGGAGACACAGGCTTGGTATGGCGAGGCCCTCCAAGAGCTGAATATTTATCGGGAGCAGCTGGCGGAAGAGCGGAACGTCCTCCTGCTGAAGCAATCAGACATCGAGAAAGCGCAGGAGGAGGCCGCCCAGCAAGCCGCCGCGGCAGAAGCCCTCTTGATGCAGCGCCGCATCAGCCTTGCCGCCCAAGAAGAGGACCTTGCCGCCCGCGAGGCGGCGCTTGCCGCCAAGCTTCGCAACAAAGATGAAGAGCTCGAAAGTCTTGTCGCGCGGCGGGTCCAGGAGCTTGAGCAGAAACACTTGAAGACGCTCAGAGCTCTAACTGAAGACCACGCCGGCAAGCTCAAAGAGGCCCTCGACGCTGCCGGAGCCGCGGAGACCGCCAAGAACTTGCTGGAGGAGAAGACGAAGCAGCTGGAGGCCGCTCTCGAGGACAATGGCAAGAAGGTCTCAACACTCGAGGCCGAGAGAGACAAGGCTCTCCACAGCCTGATGGAGATGCAGGCTGCCGCATCCGAGAAGATCCAGCAGCTCTCCTCCGCCAAGGACTCCATTGAAGATCTGAAGCTGAAGCTATCCACGCTGGAGGAGTCTCTTGAGGCCGCCTGAGTTCGCGAGAGGACTCTTATCAAAGACCTCCATGACGAACAGGAGCTGCTCCAGAACGCCGCCACTACCCACAACGAGTACACTTCAAGCGTGAAGCTCTGGACTGCCAGGCTGGCGGACGTTGCCGAGAAGCTTGGCGCGGAGCTGGAGGCCATGGACTTGCCGGGCTTCGGATATTCTGTCGACGACAACATATCCTCAAGCGCCAGGCTAACCATGTTCTTCGACAAGCTCGTCGACGCCCTCAAGCTACTCCAGGCGAACCAGACAAGCAAGCTGGCCGACGAATCCCGGAAGCTCTGCCAGCTCGTCCTCCACAAGGTGTTGATGAAGGTGGCGTACAGGAACCCTGGCGTCGACCTCTCCAAAGCCTTGAAGAGCTTGCCGAAGGATGCGGACGTCAAGGCTCTCGAAGAGCTTGTCGCGCCCATCGCCGATCGGGTGAGCCAGGTGAAGAGGGTCGAGGGCGATCGCCGGGACTAGCTGTAGCCTCCTATCTCTTCTTCATCTTGCCGCCAGCATTCCATGTAAAAGACAATTTGTCTTATGTCAGAAACGCGGCAAGCACTGGTTGTAATATAACTTGCTCTCTTTGAATCATGGCATGCTATTCCCCTTGTTCAATTTCTTTCTGTATGGCGTATGCCCTACGCTTTGCTGGGAACTTGCCGGAGCATAACCCCGTCGCATGCGCTGGATTCGGGTCGTCAGCAGCTTGCGGGTGGTGCTGCTCACGGCAAGAAATCTTAACGCTTTCAGCGCGGCCACCTAGACTGTTGAGCAGACTCGAAACAGAGTAAAGGCGCAGCCGATCACGACAAGATTCCATCGCGTGCAGGTTTTCCATACAAAGCCGAAATCGTTCAAGGGAATACAGCCTTACAAAAATTAAAATCTGCTCAAGGGGTTTAGCAACTTAGCTCTGCTTTTTGTCGCTATTCCTTTTCTTCCGGCAAGGCGCCAACCTTGAACGTCGTCTGGCATCCATACCACCATTCTCCTACCCCCCCGGCAAACTTGCGCGCGAAGGAATCTTCTATCTCTTGAGAAAAAGAAAGAAGAGAAAATAAAGGTATGGAACCTTGACGGTTCGTTAGCTCTTACCGGGATCAAGTGCAATACGTATCTCAGATAATACATGCATATAGAATGACATGAAATCAACAAGAAATGTAAAGCACACAGATCTTATAAAATATGCACAGGGATGTGCCTGCTCTGTACAAAGGATTACATGCCAGCGGCAACACTCGTACAGAATGGCGTTGCTGGGATCTTGCCGGAGCGTTACGCTGCCGCGAGCGCTGGATTCGGGTCGTCAGCAGCCTGCTGGCCGTATCAGTATCACATCAAGAAAACCCGAACAACCGCGCCTTATGGGTAGAACTTGCGAAGGTGCTCGATATTCCAGGAGTTGCTCACTGGCAAGCCCTCTTCGGTCTCCAGGCGGACAGCGCCAGGCCTGGTGACTCGCACTACCCGGTAAGGGCCTTCCCACTTCGGCGTCAACTTGTTGGAATTCTTGGCCGACTGAACGCGCCGAAGAACAAGGTCGCCTTCCTCAAGACTCCGGGCGTGAACCTTGCGGCTATGGTAGCGGCGCAAAGCTTGCTGATAGCGAGCGGCTCACACAGCAGCCCGAAGACGGTCCTCCTCAAGGAGCAGTGCGTCATCCTGCCGCAGCTGCTCTTGCTCAAGCTCATCATAAGTGAGCACTCGAGGTGACCCGTATATGAGTTCCGTGGGGAGAACTGCTTCCGCTCCGTAAACCAGAGCGAAGGGCGTCTGGCCGGCAGCTCATCAATCCAGCGTCTTCCATGCTTGTGCAGCTTGTCGAAAGTTCTGGTCCGGAGACCGCGCAACACTTCAGCGTTCGCCCTTTCCGCTTGGCCGTTGCTTCTCGGGTGAGCAACAGAGGCAAAACAGATCTTGCCGCCAAGGTCTTGGACATACTGCATGAAGGTGCGACTAGTGAACTGCGTACCGTTGTCGGTGATGATCCTGTTCGGCACACCGAAACGGCACACAATCCCCTTAAAGAACTTGACTGCTGACTGTGCTGTCACCCTCCTCACTACTTCCACTTCTGGCCACTTCGTGAACCTGTCGATAGCGACGTACAAGTACTCGAAGCCCCCGGCAGCACGGGGGAAGGGACCTAGTATGTCGAGCCCCCAGACCGAGAAGGGCCAGGAGAGAGGGATCATCTGGAGAGCTTGAGCTGGCTGATGAAGTTGCTTTGAATGAAACTGGCACGCTTCACACTTGGTTACTAGTGCAGTTGCATCCTGGAGAGCAGTAGGCCAGAAGAATCCTTGCCGGAATGCCTTGCGGACAAGGGCTCTTGAGCCTATGTGGGATCCACATATGCCCCCGTGAATCTCTGCCAACAGCTCTAGTCCATCCTCCCGAGGAATGCACTTCAATTTCACACCGTTGGGCCTCTTTCTATACAGGACGTCGTCGACGAAATGGTACATATTTGACTGACGGGCTACTTTCTCAGCTTCTTCCTGCTCCTCAGGGAGTTCTCCTGTCTGAAGAAAATGGACTATTTGCTGTGCCCATGCCGGAGCCTGTGGCTCGACGACAAGGACTAAAGGCGACTCTTCAGCTGCGGGAGCATTTGCTTCTACGGCAAGAACCTGAGGTTCTTGGCGGAGCAGCTGCTCACCGGCAACTGGTATTTCTTCGGCAGCAGGGGCGCTTGCTTCGGCGGCAAGAACCAGAGGTTCTGCGCGAAGCCGCTGCTCACCGGCAACCGGTATTTCTTCGGCAGCAGGGGCGCTTGCTTCCGCGGCAAGAACCTGAGGTTCTGCGCGAAGCCGCTGCTCACCGGTAACCGCGTCGTTCCCGGCAAGATCCTTGCCGGGGGCTTCGGGAAGCCCTGCCGGGAAGTACTCGCCGGTACTTAACTTTCTTCTCTTATCAGGCCTTGTCGATGGCGACACGGATGGTTGAGTCAAGCGGAGCACAAAAGTCCCTGGTTCCACAGGTAGCTTGAGTGCGGCACGCTTCGACAGGTCGTCGGCAATGCTGTTCTCTGATCGAGGAACATGCTCTGTCTGAAGACCGTCAAAGCGCTCCTCCAGCTTCCTTACTTCATCGACGTATGCTTCCATCAGCGGGCTCTGATAATCTTTGTTGACCTGCCTCACGACGAGCTGGGAGTCACCCCTGACGATGAGCTTCCTGATCCCAAGGTCCGCTGCGATCCTGAGACCGGCAAGCAGTCCTTCATACTCTGCCGTGTTGTTGGTAGATCTCTCCCGGGGAAAATGCATCTGGATGACGTACTTGAGGTGCTCTCCGGTGGGTGCGACAAGCAGCACGCCGGCACCGGCGCCTTGCAGCGAAAAGGCTCCATCAAAGTACATGATCCATTCGCGATCTGTTTCCTTGCCGGGGATCGCTGATTCCTGAACTTCGTCGTCTCGCGTTGGGGTCCATTCTGCAATGAACTCTGCCAAGGCTCTGCTCTGGATAGTTGAAGAACTTTCAAACTTGAGACCAAAGCACGATAGCTCCAACGCCCACTCCACAATCCTGCCGGTTGCTTCTGGGTTCCGGAGAATCCGTTGCAGCGGAAAGCGAGTGACGACGGTGATCTCATGTGCTTGGAAGTAATGGCGCAGCTTCCTCGAGGCCATGAGAAGGCCGAAGAGCAACTTCTGCACACCAGAATATCTCGACCTAGCCCCCTGCAACAGGGAGCTGACGAAATAGACTGGGCGCTGCACCATCTTCTTCTTCTGCACTGCTTGGCTTGACTGCGCGGATCTTTCCTTGTCGGCACCAGACTCCGCCGGGGCTGGCCCCGGCAAGTCGCTTGGCGGGCCTGCCGTTGCCGTTGCATCCTCCTCCGCTTCTCTCTCCGCCACCAGCGTAGCACTAACCACTTGATTCGTTGCCGCTAAATATAGCAGCAACGGCTCTTGTGGCCTAGGCGCGACTAGTACTGGCGAAGAGGAGAGGTACCTCTTCAAATCCTGCAGCGCTGCCTCCGCTTCTGGAGTCCATTTCATTGGACTTGCCTTCTTCAAAATTTTGAAAAATGGCAAGGCGCGCTCAGCAGACTTTGAGATGAACCTACTCAAAGCAGCGACGCAGCCGGCAAGGCGGCGCACATCCTTGACTCGTCTTGGCACTTCAATCTGCTCAATTGCCTTGATCTTGTCGGGATTGGCTTCAATTCCACGCTGAGATACAAAGAACCCGAGAAGCTTGCCTGATGGGACACCGAACACGCACTTCTCGGGGTTGAGCTTCAAATTGATCCTGCGCAGATTTGCAAATGTCTCCTCCAGATCTTGAATGAGCGTTGCCTTGTCCTTGGTTTTGACCACTATGTCATCCATGTAAGCTTCCATATTTCTATGCAGCTGGGCCCCGAAACCAATCTGGACAGCTCTAGCGAAGGTCGAACCAGCACTTTTCAACCCGAAAGGCATACGCAAGAAGCAGTATGTACCACATGGGGTGATAAATGCGGTCTTCTCTTCGTCTTCTTTTGCCATGAAGATCTGGTGATAGCCTGAGTATGCATCAAGGAATGACAGCAGATCACAGCCGGCAGTGGAATCCACAATCTGGTCGATGCGCGGCAAGGGAAAGGGATCTTTTGGACAGGCTTTATTGATATCTGTAAAGTCAATACATAGCCTCCATTTACCATTCGCCTTGCGCACAACAACTGGATTGGCCAACCATGTAGGATGGAGGACTCCTCTAACCAGGCCTGCCGCCTCAAGCTTCCTTATCTCTTCCGCAATAAACTCTTGCCGCTCCAAGGCTTGCTTCCGCACCTTCTGCTTGACGGGCCGCGCGTGGGGACAGACAGCTAGGTGGTGCTCAATTACCTCCCTGGGAACACCGGGGATGTCAGATGGTTGCCATGCAAACACATCGACATTCGCCCGCAGGAAGGCAACGAGCGCGCTTTCCTATTTGTCATCAAGGGTGGAGCTTATGGTGAAAGTTCCTCCCGTCCCGTCCTCCTTGGCGGGCACCTTCTTGGTCTCAGGCGGAGCAGCCTTGGATTTCTTGATCTGGCCGGCAGAGCTCTCTGGGGCACCCTCGACGGCAGCGCAGCACTCCGGAGAGGCGCGCTTGCCGGAGTTCGTACCAGTGGTCTTGCCGGGCTGCTTCTTCTTGCCGGGATCTTGAGCGGCAGGAGCATGCGCCTTAACGGCGGACGCTGCAACTGCTTCCCGGTAGAGCTTGTCGGTGCAAATGAGCGCGTCTTTCTTGTCGGAGTGGACAGTGATGACGCTCATTGGACCGGGCATCTTCAAGACGTTGTAGGCGTAGTGCGAGGCCGCCATGAACTTAGCCAGTGCTGGGCGGCCAAGGATTCCATTGTACGGCAACGGTATCTTGGCGACGTCGAAGACGACCTTCTCCGTCCTGAAGTTCAGCTCGCTGCCGAATGTTACCGGCAGCGTGATTTTGCCCTTCGGCTGGTTCCTTCCCGGATTGACCCCTTGGAAAGAGCCTGTTTCCTCGAGATCTTCGTCGGGAATTTGCAGCCTCTTGATCACATCGGGCGATATCAGGTTCAGGCCGGCCCCACCGTCAACTAACATTTTCGTCACCTGGAGGTTGCGGATCGTTGGTGAAACCAACAACAGCAAACACCCGACCGCAGTTGTGCGATCAGGGTGATCCTCGGCGTAAAAAATGATAGGCGTGTGGGACCACTTCAGTGGCTTCCGGGCATCGAGGGATGGCTCTGCCGCATTAATCTCGCGCGCCCACTGCTTGAGCTGGCGGTGAGAGGAATGCAACGAAGCGCCCCCGTCGACGCACATGGCCTCTGTAGCCTTCTGGAACTCGTGTTCGCTGGACTCGTCGCCCTCTGCATCATCATCATCATTTCCTTGCTCTTTGGCGCGGCCCCGGGCAGGCTTCTCTTGCTGCTGCCTGGGCTTGCCGCGGCGACCTCCTCGACCGCGCTTCCTGCCAGACCCTCCGGCACCATCTTGGGCTCTCTCCTTGTCGCGCCTTTCATACTCGGCACGCTGCTTCTCGGCAAGCTCCTCAACTTGCCGGCAGTCTTGGAGATCATGGCCCTTGGTGCGGTGGATCTTGCAGTACTGCTTGCCGGATCCTTCCGGCTTATCGGCAGCCGCCAAGGCCTGACACGCCGCACACCCGGCAATCTCCTTGCCGGGGTCGTCGGTCTTGGACTTCTTGGCGGTGCCGGTGTTGCCGGAACCTTCAACGGCAAGCACGGCCTTGCCCTTGTGCTTCTTGTTCTTCCGCTTTCCCTTCTTTGCTGGGGCAGGAGCGTCTTCGCTATCGGAGTCGACTCCAGCGCCAGCGTTCTCGCCGGGGAGCCTCCTTCCTTCCTCTGCCCGAGCACACTTGTCAGCCAAAGCGTAAAGCTCGGCGACATCTCTGACTTTGTTCATCGCCAGCTCCTCCCGCATCTTACGATTGCGCACATTCTGATGAAAGGCGCTGATGACGGCGGCGGGATGAACGTCAGGAATGTTGTGCTGGATGCGGCTGAACCTCTGGATATACTTGCGCAAAGTTTCGCCTTCTTTCTGGGGAATGATGTGCAGATCACTCTCCTGGCCAGGAGCTTGATGTCCGCCGGTGAAGGCGCCAACAAACTGATGGCACAGGTCGGCCCAAGAAGAGATGGAATTCTCGGGCAGGTGCATCAACCACGATCTCACGTTGGGCTTCAGCACCAACGGAAAGTAGTTGGCCAGCACCTTATCGTCACGAGCCCCGGCAGCCTGCACCGCGATGGTGTAGATGCTCAAGAACTCAGACGGATGAGTCTTGCCGTCGTACTTCTCCGGTACTTCCGGCTTGAAGGAGCGGGAGCTAGGCCACTGGACTTGCCGCAGATCACGAGTAAACGCTGGGCAACCCACCTCGTAAGGTAGTGAGCCAGGGTACCCTGGCGCGGGGTCGTCAACAGCGGTCCCAGCGCGCTTGTCGGACTGGCGACGCGCTTCCCTTCGGCGCTCGATGGTGGTTCGAGCGTCCTCCTTCTTCCATTCCCGGAGAACGTGACGTTGATCGCGGCGAACCCGCGGATCAGACGATGCCGTGGAATCATCCTCACGGGCGCCGGTCCGTCGAGTTAACGACCGCTCTTCATGCAGCGGAGGGGAACGCAACGTAGTCGTTCCAGCTCCGGTCTTCTCTCCATCGCCTCGCACCAGCCTAGACTACTGCAGTCGCGAGGGTTCACCCTGCTGCGGCACGTCGTTGTTGGCTAGGCCGATGAGGCTCTGGATAGCGGCTCGCCACTCGTCTAGCTTCTCCGCGGCGGGAGGGAAGTCTAGGAGCAGCTGAGCTCGCGCCAACGCCTCTGCTGGCGTAGGCGGCGGCGACAGGTGCGAAGAACGTGAGGTGCTCAAACTCCTAACAGGGTTAGAAGGAGCGCCATCACGACTTTGCACCCGTGCGCGGCTTCCACCAGCGTGCTGACGCGGATCTTGGCCCTGCGCACCCTGGGAGTGATGCGCAGGGCTCTTCCCATGCGGACGCCTAGAACCACCAGCGTCTTGAGGCTGCACATCACGCGCGTCCTGAGAAGGTCGCGGTGCATGCGCCGGAGTATTCGTCCTGGAAGGCGCCGCTCCATCCCTGGAAGTCGCTGCACCACCCGCAGGTCGCGCAGCTCCATCCTTGGACCTGTTGCTCGTCCGGCTCGGATCGCCGGAACGCCGTGGAAGCTCGGAGCCTCCACCTCCTCCACCCGCGCCTACCCCGTCGCCTGCGCGCGCAGCATTAGGCACGACGGATGCAGATGGACCAACCGCCGTGAAACCCTTCTTCTTGGGAGCCATGGCGGTGAAGATGATCGAAGATCTGACGCGCTGATCACCAGATCAGGTTCGCACAACCTCGATCCCCCTACCTGGTGCGCCAAAGATGTCGTGGGAAACGAACACCTATGGGATCAATGAGATCCCTTACGGTTCGGCAAGGGGAGAGGATTGCACAAAGAGCAGAACTAACGAACAGCGCGCGGGGATTTACCCAGGTTCGGGCCGCACGGATGCGTAAAACCCTACTCCTGCTTTGATTGTATTACGGTGGATGTTCTTGGCCAAGTTCTGGGAGCTACAGTAGTAGCTACGCACGCAGAATGGGCCTCCAGAAGTGCCTCCCTCCCCCCTCTGTACGTCTCGGGCCTCCTTTTATATTAGTCAAAGGGGCTACCACAGTGGCGTACGAGATAAGGCATAAGGTGGAAAGTAGCTACAGTGTTATCATACCTAACCCTGACGGCTTAGGACAAGCTCATTAAATGCACCGTGAGGTGTCCGTTGAGGTGTCCCTTAGCGTCTTGGGCTTGGAAAAGCTTTTCAGGGGATGGGCAAAAGCAGCCATCCCATCAGCACCGCTTAAGCACCTCATGGCCAGCATTGCACCACGTCACCATGAGGACAAGCCCTAAACGACAAGGCTGGCCGCTGCACTGGAGCGATAGCGCTGCACTGTGCAGAGCCTTGCCGGGGCTGAATCCTTGCCGGGCCCGGGGCTTGCCGGGACCGAATCCTTGCCGGGCCCGGGGCTTGCCGGGACCGGGTCTTGTCTGGCGCGAGGCCTTGCCGGCAAGGGTCTTGCCGGGCCTCCGCAACCCTTTGGTCTTCTGTTTTCTGGTCTGATCGTTGACTTGAATGTCTCCTTGTCGTCTTAGTCTCGTGATTACTCCTAGCTATTCCCCGGCAAGGCTTGCCGCGGTACGGCTACAACTGCCCGTGCACAAGTAAGGGGTACTAAAAAGACCCATACTTTAGTACACCGACAACTTCTGATTAGCATGAAACCGAAGAACTTTCGTAAAACACTAGGTTACCTCAATGGGGATATGCATATCCCCAACAATAAGTATGTCATATTTATTTTTGGCAGTAGGTAGAGGTAGTTGAAAACTTCCAATGGTGAGTGTCGGAGATTCTTCAATAACATTTATACCATTCACTTGGAATTGTTTCTTCGGAAAGTGCACCGTATGCTCATTACCATTGATATGAAAAGTGAATTTGCTTTTATAGCAATCAATAACAGCCCCTGCAGTATTCAAAAAGGGTCTACCAAGGATAATCGACATGTTGTCGTCTCGGGCATCTCAAGAATAACAAAGTCTGTTAAGATAGTAACATTTGCAACAACAACGGGCACATCCTCACAAATACCGATAGGTATGGCAGTTGATTTGTCAGCCATTTACAATGATATCTCAGTAGGTGTGAGTTTATTCAAATCAAGTCTTTTATATAAGGAGAAAGGCATAACACTAACACCGGCTCCCAAATCACACAAAGCAGTTTTGACATAGTTTCTGTTAATGGAGCAAGGTATAGTTGGTATTCCAGGATCTCCAAGTTTTTTAGGTACTCCATCCTTAAAAGAATAATTAGCAAGCATGGTGGAAATTTCAGCTTCAGGTATCTTTATTTTATTAGTCATGATGTCTTTCATGTATTTTGCATAAGGGGCCATCTTTAAAATATCAGTTAAGCGGGTACGCAAAAAGACTGGCCTAATCAGTTCAGCGAAGCGTTCAAATTCTTCATCATCCTTTTTCTTAGTTGGTTTAGGTGGAAAAGGCATCGGTTTCTGAACCCATGGCTCTCTTTCTTTACCATGTTTTCTAGCCACAAAGTCTCTTTTATCATATCGTTTATTTTTAGGTTGTGGGTTATCAAGACCAACAACAAGCTCTATTTCAACATCATTATCTGGTTCTTTATCATTGTTCGGTTGAGTATCTTCATTTTTCTTTTTGTTTTTCTTTTTAGAAGGACTAGGTGCATCAGCATTAATTCTTTGAGAATCTTGTTCAATTCTTTTAGGATGACCTTCAGGATAAAGAGGTTCTTGGGTCATTCTACCTCCTCTAGTTACTACTCTAGCAGCAAAATCATTCATATTATTATTCATTTCATCAAGCAATTCTTTTTGAGATTTAACAACTTGTTCTAACTGGGTTTGAACCATAGAGGCATGTTTTCGTACACCTCTAACATCATTACTGATTCTAAATAACAAGTCACTCAAGTGAGCAATCATATCAGAATTATATTTCAATTGTTTCAGAACATTTGCATTGAAGTGATCTTGTTTCATAATGTAGTTATCAAACTCATATAAGCATTGACTAGGATGTTTATTGTAAGGGATATCACTTTCATCAAACTTTAATAAAGAATTTACCTCTACCACCTGTGGAGGTGGTGGTGTGTCAAGGCCATGTATTTCTTCAATAGGTGGTAAATTCTTAACATCCTCAGCTTTAATACCTTTTTCCTTCATACATTTCTTTGCCTCTTGCATATCTTCAGGACTGAGGAATAAGATACCCCTCTTCTTTAGAGTGGGTTTAAGTGGTGGTTCAGGGAGAGTCCAATCATCATAATTCTTCAATATATTATTCAATAGTTCCTCAACTTGTCCAACAGTTCATTCCCTGAAAACACAACCATCACAACTATCTAGGAAGTCCCTAGAAGCATCAGTTAGTCCATTGTAGAAGATATCAAGTATTTCATTTTTCTTAAGAGGGTGATCAGGCAAAGCATTAAGCAATTGGAGAAGCCTCCCCCAAGCTTGTGGGAGACTCTCTTCTTCAATTTGAATGAAGTTAAATATTTCCTGTAAGGCATCTTGTTTCTTATGAGCAGGAAAATATTTTTCAGAGAAGTAGTAAATCATATCCTGGGGACTACGCACACAACCAGGAGCAAGAGTATTTTACCATATCTTAGCATCACCCTTTAATGAGAACGGAAATAATTTGAGAATATAGTAGTAGCGAATCTTCTCATCATGAGCAAAGAGGGTGGCTATATCATTCAGCTTAGTAAGATGTGCCACTACAGTTTCAGTTTCATAGCCATAGAAAGAATCAGATTCAACCAAAGCAATTAACTCTCGGTCGACAGAGAATTCATAATCGTTACCAGTAAAAAAGATAGGTGAAGTAGCAAACTTAGGATCACATTTCATTCTAGCATTCAAAGTCTTTTCCTTATACTTGTGTAGCAATTTCATAAGATCATCTCTATCCTTACAAGAAAGGATTTCTCTAGCTATCTCTCCATCCAAAACAAAACCTTCAGGTATCTTAGGCATTTCAAATCTAGGAGAGCTAGGTCTAATTGGTGTTTCATAGTCATCAGTTTCAAAGTCTTCATCAGTTTCAGTAGTTTCATCAGTTTCAATAATTTCATTCTCTTTAGCTCTAGCAATTTGTTCATCAAGAAATTCACCTAGTGGCACATTATCATCAAGCATGGTACTAGCATCATCATAAGCATCATTCATAGCAAAAGTAGCATCATCAATAACTTGCGACATATCAGGATCGATAGCATGTGGTGGTGTTGCAAACTTACTCATAACCGAAGGTGAATCAAGTGCAGAGCTAGATGACAATTCCTTACCTCCCCTCGTCTTAGAGGAAAAAATCTTGGTGTTTGGATCCTTCAGATTCTTCATAGTGATCAATTGATATAAATCCCAAGTGACACAACAAATATAGCTATGCTCCCCCGCAACGGCGCCAGAAAAGGGTCTTGATAACCCACAAGTATAGGGGATCGCAACAGTTTTCGAGGGTAGAGTATTCAACCCAAATTTATAGATTCGACACAAGGGGAGCCAAAGAATATTTGCGAGTATTAGCAGCTGAGTTGTCAGTTCAACCACACATGGAGATTAAATATCTGTAGCAGAGTGATCAATAGCACAGTAGTATGATAGTTTTGGTAGCAGTAGTAGCAGTAACAGTAACGGTAGCAGTTATAGCAATAGTTTTGTAGCAAGTGTAACAGTAGCAGTACCAATAGTACTTAGCAAGAGCAATATGTGGAAAACTCGTAGGCACTAGATCGATGAACTCGTTGGATGATATTCATCATATAACAGTCATAACCTAGGGCGACACAGAACTAGCTCCAGCTCATAAATGTAATGTAGGCATGTATTCCGCAAAAAGTCATACGTGCTTATGGAAAAGAACTTGCATGGCATCTTTTGTCCTACCCTCCCGTGGCAGCGGGGTCCATAAGGAAACTAAGGTATATTAAGGCATCCTTTTAATAGAGAACCGGAACAAAGCATTAACACATGGTGAATACATGAACTCCTCAAACTACGGTCATCACCGGAAAGTATCCCGACTATTGTCACTCCGGGGTTTACGGATGATAACACGTAATAGGTGCATATGACTAGCAAGATCGGATCAAGAACATAGATATAATGGTGATAACATAAACGGTTCAGACCTGAAATCATGGCAATCGGGCCCTAGTGACAAGCATTAAGCATGGCAAAGTCATAGCAACATCAATCTCAGAACATAGTGGATACTAGGGATCAAGCCCTAACAAAACTAACTCGATTACATGATGAATCTCATCCAACTTCTCACCGACCAGCAAGCCTACGAAGGAATTACTCACTCCCGATGGGGAGCATCATGGAATTGGCGATGGAGAAGGGTTGATGATGATGAAGACCGAAGATTCCCCTCTCCGGAGCCCCAATCGGGCTTCAGATCTGGCCTCCCGATGAAGAACAGGAGGTGGCGGCGGCTCCGTATCGTGAAACGCGATGAAACTTTATCTCTCGGTTTTTTCTCCGAAAATAGGATTTTATAGCGCTGGAATAAGGGTAAGTGGGTCCCCGAGGTGGGCATAACCCACTAGGGCGCGCCTGGAGGGGGTGGCGCGCCCTAGTGTATCGTGCCCAACCAGGGCACCCCCTTCGGTGGTTCTTGGCTCCAGTATTTTTTATTTATTATAAAATAAATCTCCAAAAAGTTTCGTCCAGTTCGAGAACTTTTATTTCTGCACAAATAACAACACCATGGTAGTTCTGCTAAAAACAGCGTCAGTCCGGGTTAGTTTCATTCAAATCATGCAAATTAGAGTCCAAAACAAGAGCAAAAGCATGAGGAGAAGTAGATACGACGGAGACGTATCAGGTATACTTGCATAGAAGTTATATGGGATTTTTACATCTGTGTCCCTGGTTCCTTGGCTGTGCTCATTCATCCCCACGTCCTTAACTTTTGCTCAATTTTCCCCACTCCCTAGCCCGAAACCCTCACCAAAGGTCACAACGGAGGATGCCGTCGGGTCAATGGTTTGACCGTTAACTCTGACGAGTGGGGCCGCGCTGGACTGCGTCGCCCGTCGGACCAGACGAGCGAGTCCGTCTCGCCCCATTTCCGGCCACACGGACGCCGAACGGACGTGCACCCGCTTTCTCCTTGTCCGCCTCGGGGACGCGTGGCGGCCGTCCAACTACCCCCACAACCAAAAGTAAATGCGCACGCGTGGCGGGCCCGATCGTCAGCTACCCATGCTCGGGTCGTCGTCCTTCTTTAAATGGAAACCGGCCAGTCCGCAGTAGCTTCGATCCTTCCAGAGGCATGCCTGCCCCCTCCACCCCCGGCAGGTTCTACAAACCCTAGCCCGCTGGTGACAAAACCCTAGCCAGTAGCCACCATGGGATCTTCTCAGGGGCCGGCTCGAGCTCCGGCAAGAAGAAGGGCAAGGCCCCCGCCGTCCCTTGGCCTGCGCTACCCCCGCCGTCGTCTTCCCTTCTGCCTCGGCAGCGGATTAGGGTCCCAGTGCATCAGGCGAGGTGGCACTGGGAGCACAACATCCCTCTCCCCTACCCTGACGTGATCCTGCCACACTACTGGCCCTTGGATCCGGAGAGGATCCCAGTGCCGGCGGTGCCATGGTCGGCGCGCGCGCATGCGGAGGAGGTGAGGCGCTGGCGGCAGCAGCTCATGCCCGAGCAGCGGCTTAATCCGGCCTATGCTGGAGACTCTCCCAATTGGGAGGTCTGGTTTGCGTTTGAGCACGAGGAGCAGCGCTGGCGTGGCGTCCGCGACGTGTGGGCTGGCACCCCGCCACCCCTCATCGTGCGCGATGAGGACCAGGAGGCGGAGGCCGCATACCAGTAGGCGCTGGCGCTGGCAGCTGTCCTCCGCGAAAGCGAGGAGGAAGAGCGGTGCAGGGAGGAGGAGGAGGCGGCTTACCAGGCGTAGATGGCGGAGGCCATTGCGCTCTTCGCTGCCGGTGACTGCGTCGTGCCGCCGCTGGCCCTGCCGTCCCCCGCCAGGCTCTAGCCGGCATCGACCGCCCTCAAGACCGAGGAGTATGTGTGGGAGGGGGTGGTGCGCGAGTGGGTGAGCGCACCGTCCATCTGGATGATGGCGACGCCGAAGCAGGAGCAGATATACCTGGAGCAGTGGCGACAGACGCACCTGCGGGCGGAGCGTCGCGAAGGTAGGTGGCTGGAAGAGCTGGAGAAGGACATCGAGGCAGAGGAGGAGGAGCGCCGTGCCGAAGCCCAGGCAGCGGCGGTGCAGCCACCAGCGGACGACGTCGCCACCGCCAGGGAGACCCTCGTCGACCTCACCGGCCTCGACGGCGACGACGAGGAGGATGCCTAGGGTAGCGCGCCTCCTCGTTTTCATTTTAGTTTTTAATGTTTTTAGTAAATGGCTGGCAGACTTACGAAGTATCGCCGGCCTCTGTGGCCAACATTAATGTATAATTTTTTTTTGCGAGAAAGGCATTAATGTATAATTTAAGTTAGTGCATGGTGATATGATGTGTGAACGTGAACGTGATGTGATGTGATATTTAAATTAGGGCATAAACAAAGCTTTGGTGATTACACATGTTAGTTGATCCTAATTTGAATTTGAACTAACCCTTTGAATTATTACACATGTTAGATGATCATGTTAGCCTATGTGAATTATTACACATAAACAAAGCTTTGATATGAGAGATATGGCATGGTGATGAGCTCCGAAGTTAGGGCAAACATACCATTTCTAACGTAAATCATTATAAAAAAGTTTAAAATTCCAATAATGAAAAAATAAGTTCAGATCCTTCTTATTCACACTAAAATGAAGCTTTGATGGTTTTCTTTTTTTTAAAAAATTTCGTAAACTTAAACCCACTATCACTCTCTTCTCGAACTCTATACAATCTCGTGTGTGATGGCTCATTTGTCTGAAGAAGTTTTCATGAAAATGCCCCTAAACCAAGGTTATATTTTTTATGGTAGCTACGTATTATAAAACGACGAACCGCGAAGATTTACTATTTTTTTGATTTTTTTGAGTTAGTTAACGTCATTTCAAAGTGGGTCAAACCTAAGATAACCCCGCTGACCGGCTCAAAACCCCGCAACACCTCTTCAAATCCTAGCGACGAACTGCAGCCGTTTGATCATACCCTAGCGCCACGCGACAGCCCTCAAATATGGGCTTCTAGAAGGAATTGGGCAATCCGCGAGAGGTTTGTTCCGCGCCGTTGGATCACATGGACGGCTCCGCATCGTTGGATCGTTGGGCGATCCGCGAGAGGTTGGTTCTGCTCGCCCACTCGTCTGCCCAAAACAAAACCAAGTCTTGGTTGGGCCTTCGCAAGCACTTGACTATCGAAGGCCCACAAAGATAGATGAGGCCTATAAATAGTGCACGCGCTGGTTCTGTTTTTTTCTCTTTATTGATTTGAGTGCACCGTTTTTTTCTTTATTAATTTGATTGCACCGTTTTTCCTTTTTCTTTATTGATTTGATTGCATCGTTTTCTTTTTTTTTATTTGATTGCATCGTTTTGTTTCATATTTATTTTTGAGGGAAGCGCTAAGATTTATTGATGATAATCCACATGGGGTGGGATACAATTCGGATCATGTGGATTGGCCAACCAAACGATGTTGTTTGTGGCATCGTTTTGTTTCATGTAGTATGGCCACCAACAAGTAAAAAATGGGCTCCAACAAGTAAAAAACGGATTATATTATATTCAAAAGCATCATTGCACAAAACCGTACATCTCATATTAAAAAGGGTGAATCCATAGAAAGCATGCACCTACGTACTACAAAGAACCTATCTACTCTCCGTCGGAGACGTCGACGATCTCCATGCCCTCCGGCGCCTGCGGCTGCTTTGCTGCCGCCTCCTCCGCCTCTATCTCCGCCTCCAGCTCGTCGAAGAGGGCGCCGGCCTCCGCCTGCCTCTGGCGGATGAGCCGGCGGTTGGCCTCCACCTCGGCCTCATCCCGGATGGAATCCAGGACGACCTGCTGCTCCCCCATGTCCTCCGACTGGGCGCCTGCGAACTCCTGCTGCTACTCCTCCTCCATGGACGCCGACTTCTCCTCCTCCATGGCTGCCAGCTCCTCCTCCTCCTCCGTCTTCGGTGAAACCGGAGGGAGGCCTGTATCTCCGCCTTGATTTGCAGGCGCCGCTTCGGAGTGAGCTGCGTGTAGGTGGTGATGAGGCGCCGGACCATCCTGACGGCGAGGGAAGTGCGAGAGGAGGTGGATGGGCTCGGGCGGCAGTGGGTTGGGGGAGAAGGAGAATGTGATAGGGTTGGGGGTCGCTGGCCGCTTAAATAGCCGACTATGGCCTCGGACGGCGATCCGAAGCGGCGCCACGCGATGTTCATACTGCGCCGATGGTCGAGGCGCCCGTCAGACCATCGGGTTTCCCAGCGAGTCTGCATGGGGCCATGCCGTCAGCCCGACGTGGCGGGCGCCTGTAAACAGACGCCTGTAAAAATGGATGGACGCCTGTAAAGTTGGCATATCGTGGCGGCGCGCATCGGCGCATGCAGGCTGGATCACGTGGCATGCATGGCAGGCTTGTGTACCGTGGCGATGCGCATCAGGCCAACAGCCCAACGAAACCAAGGCCCCATTCGTCAGCACTTAATGGTCAAACCATTGACCCGACGACATCCTCCGCTGTGACTATTTGTGAGGGTTTCGGACAAGAGAGTGGGGAAACGTGAGCAAACGTTAAGAGCGTGGGGATGAATGGGTACAACTAAGGAACCAGGGGCACATGAATAGAAATACCAAGTTATATTGTTATGGATCCTCCAACATGTGGGGCTTCTTTAGAACCTTTTGCTAGTCAAAACTTCATACTAAGTAGAGATACTACTTGTGCATCCAAATCCTTGATCAAGTTTCTTCCATGAGAGTCCACCATACCTACCTATATATGGTATTTCACTGCCATTCTGAGAAAATTTGCACGTTCTGCCTCTAAACATTCAAATAAACATCCGTTTTGTGTGCTCGTACTGCTCAAGGAGCGACGGGGCGGTCATTATCTTCCATGCTAAGCGAGTTATTCTCAAGATGAGTGTTTATTCACTTGTCATTGCATGAGAGAGGCTGATAAAAGGATGCCCAGTCTTGCATAATACAAAAATAAATGAACAAAAACTCCCCCAGAAAGTTGATTGTTTAGAAGGCAGCTGTGGATTCGGCCAGCCATGGAATGTGTTTGAATGGTGGAGGGGGAGTAAAATTTCAATTCTGTTTGGGAACCGCCAATAATGTGTTTAGCATGGAAGATATTGAAAACTCTGTTGTGACATTGACAGGAAAAGTATACCACTCAAAATTACATATTCATCTCTATTTTAAAACAATGAGCTCTGGCACCTCTGCAAATCCCTACTTCCCTCTGAAAAGGGACAATCTATTTATTTTTATGTTATTTACTTTTCATGTGTAGTCAACTTCTCATTCCGACCTCAATATATTAGTTGGCAAGCATCATGTGGTGGGGAAAGATCCAAACACATATACCCGGTCAAATATATTTGATCATGATTCATTATTGTTGACAGTTATCTTCATGATAAGTACGTTGGGAGGCAAAACATTAAGCCCCTATCTTTCTCTGTGTTCGATGGATGCTGTTTATTCTAAAAATATGCTTTGAGTATTAGCAATCATAAAAGACTATATGATAATTGAGTATGTGGAGCTCTTACTTAGACTTGATGACGCATTGAAATTGTTTGATGACTATGAACATATGTTGTTAAGTTTCAAGAGAATGCATTGTTTGAACCATGTCATGTGAATTGATTGCTACTCTATCATGATGATTTTTATGAGAAAAAGTTGCTGGTTATGATGCTAGAAAAAGTGATTGGAATTATCATTAATCAAACTTATATACTATGCTATCATTCACACTTCATAAATTACTTCTTTTATCATTTACCTACTCGAGGACGAGTAGGAATTAAGCTTGGGGATGCTCATATGTCTCCAACGTATCGATAATTTATGAAGTATTCATGCCATATTTGCCTATGTTTACAATACTTTTATATGGTTTTGATGCACTTTATATGATTTGTTTAGAATTAACCCGGACTGATGTTGTTTTCAACAGAATTACCTCGTTGTTGTTTTTGTGTAGAAAATGAAAGTTCTTGGAATCGCCCGAAACTTTTTTATGATTTTTTCTGGAGGAAATAAGAAATACCGGAGCGAAGAACCATCGGAGGGGAGCCACCTGTGAACCACAAGCCAACAGGGCGCGCCCACCCCTTGGGCGCGCCCTGATGGCTTGTGGGGCCCACATGGCTCCGTTTAGCATGATTCCAACGCCGAAAAATCCTATATATATAGAAACCCTCAGAAATAAACAAAGAACTTCCGCTCTGCCGCCACAACTCTTTGTATCGAAGAAAAACCCATCTGGAGCCTTTCCAGTACCCTGACGGAGAGGGAAAACCATCACTGGTGGCCATCTTCATCATCCCAGTGGAGGACATGACGTGGAGGGAGTAGTTCACCCTCGAGGTTGAGGGTATGTACTAGTAGCTATGTGTTTAATCTCTCTCTCTCTCTCTCTCTCTCTCATGTTCTTGAGATGGCACGATCTTGATGTATCACTGGCTTTGTTAATATAGTTGGATCATATGGTGTTCTTCCCTTGCTATCTTGTTGTGATGAATTGAATGTTTCCCTTTGAGATTTTGTTATCTCGGATTGAATATTGGATTTGAGAATACTTGATGTATGTATTGCATGCAAATACCCGTAGTGACAATGGGGTATTCTATTGATTCACTTGATATATGTTGAGGCATCAACTTGCGGATTCCGGTGACCTAGGGGATCTATGCATAGGGGTTGATTGCACGTTTTCATAGCACGTTCTCCGATAGAAATCTTGGGGTGCTCCTTGAAGTTCTTTGTGTTGGATTGAATATGATAGATCTGAAATTGTTTGATGCATGTCGCATAATTTACCCACGGATACTTGAGGTGACACTAGAGTATCTAGGTGACATTAGGGTTGATTGATATGTATCATTGGTGTTATTTTAGTACGAACTCTAGGGCTGTTTGTGACATCTATTGGAATAGCCCAATAGATTGATCGGAATGGGTAACTTTGAGGTGGTTCATACTACCTACAACAATTTCATCTTATGTTCTCCGCTAGATATGAACGTTGGAGTGATTCTTTGTTGCACGTTGAGGGATGATCATATGATTCTATTATGTTAGCATTGTTGAGAGATTGCACTAGTGAAAGTATGAACCCTAGGCCTTATTTCCAAGCATTAATATATCGTTTTGCTCGTTGTTTGCCACTTGATACCTTGCTGTTTTTTTATTATCAGATTACAAAAAGCTATTTCTACTATCCATATTGCACTTGTATCACCATCTCTTCGCCGAACTAGTGCACCTATACAATTTGCCATTGTATTGAGTGTGTTGGGGACACAAGAGATTTCTTGTATTTGATTGCAGGGTTGTTTGAGAGAGACCATCTTCATCCTACACCTCCCATGGATTGTAAACCTTAGGTCACCCACTTGAGGGAAAGTTGCTACTGTCCTACAAAACTCTACGCTTGGAGGCCCAATAGAGTGTACAATAATAAAGTTGTGTAGTAGACATCAGATCCCTTCACTTAATTTCAAGAAGATGTGTTCTCCCTAAGTATGCACCATTGCGAAAGTTCATCGTTTCGAAGCACCTCTTGATGATCGGGTGTGACAAACTCTTCGTTCGTGTACAACGGGTGTAAGCCAATTTTACCCATGCAGAATATTTGGGTTAAATTTGACGATCCTAGCATGTACAGACATGGCCACGGAACACGGAGGATCGAAAGGTCGAACATGATTCATATAGGATATGATCAACATATAGATGTTCACCATTGTAACGACGTCAACTCACGTGATGATCGGACTTGGGTTGGTGAATTTCGATCATGTATCACTTAGACAACTTCAGGGTTGTTGATTTAAGTGGGAGTTCATTAGTAATTTGATTAACTGAACTAATTATCATGAACATAGTCTAAATTGCTTTGCAAATTGTGTTGTAGACCAGTGGCTCACGCTGTAGTTCCCCTGAATGTTAATGCGTTCCTAGAGAAACCTAAGTTGAAAGACGATGGAAGCAATTATGCGGACTGGGTCCGTAATATGAGGATTATCCACACTGCTGCACAGAAGGCTTATGTCCTTCATGCACTGCTCAGTGCACCACCCCCTCAAGCATTGTATGCGGATGTTGTGAATGTATGGCAGGCACGTTTTGATGACTATAGTTCAATGCGCCATGCTTTACGACTTAGAACCGGGGCTTGATAACCCACAAGTGTAGGGGATCGTAACAGTCTTCGAGGGAAGTATTTTACCCAATTTTTTTGATTCAACACAAGGGGAGCCAAAGAATATTTATTGGTCTTAGCAGTTGAGTTGTCAATTCAACCACACCTGGAGTATCCTTCTGTAGCAAAAGTTTAGTAGCAAAGCAGAATAGTAGTATTAACTGTAACAGTAACAGTAACATCAACAATTTTGTAGTGATTGTAACAATAGTAGCAGCAATAGTAACTTATCAAGATTCAATATATGAAAAGCGTATGCCATGGATCAGCGATGGATAGATATGGATGACATTCATCATGTAATAGTTACACACTAGAGCGACACAGAACTAGCTCCAATTCATCAATATAATGTAGGCATGTATTTTGTATATAGTCATACGTGCTTGCAATAAGAACTTGCATGACATCGTTTGTCCTACCCTCCCGTGGCAGCGGGGTCCATAAGGAAATCTAAGGGATATTAAAGCCTCCTTTTAATAGATTACCGGAACAAAGCATTAACACTTAGTGAATACATGAACTCCTCAAACTACGACAATCACCAGAAAGAATCCAAATTAATGTCACCTTGGGGTATGCGGATCATGAAACGTAATAGGTGCATACAACTTGCAAGATAGGATCTAAAACACTCTCATATTTATGAAAACATAATAGATTCAGATCTGAAATCATGGCACTTGGGCCCTAGTGGCAAGCATTAAGAATAGAAAAGTCATAGCAATATCAATCTCAGAATGTAGTGGATACTAGGGATCAAGCCCTATCAAAATAACTCGATTACATGATCAATCTCATCCACACCCATCACCATCCGGGAAGCCTACAAAGGAATTACTCACTCCCAGTGGTGAGCATCATGGAATTGTTGATGGACAAGGGTTGGTGATGACGACGACAATGATCTCCACTCTCCTGAGAACCAAACGGACTCCAGATCATCCCTCGCGAGGAAGAATAGGAGGTGGCGGTGGCTCTGTCTCATGAAACGCGATGAAATCTTCTCTCTTATTTTTTTCTCCGTAATTGTGAATTTATAGGACTGGAATTAGGGTCAGAGGAGCCACGTGGGCCCCACAAGCTAACAGGGCGTGCCCACGGGGGTGGGTGCGCCCTGTTGGCTTGTGGCCCATAGGTGCCCACCTCTGGCAGGTCTTCTCTCCATAATTCTTCATATATTGCAGAAAAATCCACAAAAAGTTTGTCTGATTCTGAGAACTTTTATTTCTACACAAAAAATAACACCATTGTAGTTTTGCTGAAAACAACGTCAGTTCGATTTAGGTTCATTCAAATCATGCAAATTAGAGTCCAAAAGAAGAGCAAAAGTGTTTGAAAAAGTAGATATGTTTGAGACGTATCCACTCCCCCAAGCTTAACTCATTGCTTGTCCTCAAGCAATTCAGTTGATAAACTAAAAGTGATAAAGAAAACTTTTACAGACTCTTTTGTTCTCGTTTTTATACATATGCTTAGCTAGTGTTTAGGTTTTCAACATAAATTATAAATAACCATATCGATGATAACACTTAGCTATTATATTCACTCATGACAATAACATAACCAACTAGCGAGCAATAATAAAATATCTCACATGCCAACAATTTGTCAAAAAAATCATGATATAATATGATGACATGGTATCTCTCTTGCCCTTTATGAGACCACAAAACATAAATTCGTAGCACCTCTGAGGTCCAAGCAGCGACTAAACATTGTAATTCAGGGTAGAAGAGATCCAGTCCTGCTCACATCCAACATTAACTAGACTCAATGCATAAGAATGACAATATTGCTCTCCGATCTGGTGCTTTTACTAAGAGGGTGATGACTCAACATAAAAGTAAATAGATAGGCCCTTCGTAGAGGAAATCATTGATTTGCAGAGGTGCCAGAGCTCAAGGTTTAAAACATTAACTAGACTCAATGCATAAGAATGACAATAATGCTCTCTGGTCTAGTGCTTTAGTAAGAAGATGATGACTCAAGAATAAAAATAAAATAACATGAAAGTAAATAGAAAGGCCCTTCGCAGAGGGAAGCATTGATTTGTAGAGGTGCTAGAGCTCATGGTTTAAAACAGAGATGAAATTGTAATTTTGAGTGGTGTGCTTTTCCTGTCAACGTCATGACTGAGTTCTCAATATCTTCCACGCTAAACACATTATTGGCGGTTCCCAAGCGGAATTGTAAAGTTTACCCCCATCCACCATACATACACAAACCATTGCTGACCGAATCCATGGGTGCCTAAAACATATCAAATGTCCCAGGAGTTTTGTTTAATTATTTTGATTATGCAGGACTGGGCCTCCTTTTTACCAGCCTCTCGCGTGCAATGACACGCAAATAAACGCCCATATTGAGAATAACCCGCTTAGCATGGAAGATACCGACCGCCCCGTCGCTCCATGAGCGGTACGAGCACACAAAATGGATGTTTATTTGGATATTTAGAGGTTGCACATGCAAATTTATTTGGAACGGCAGGGTAATACCGTATATGGGTAGATATGGTGGACTCATGTGGTACAACTTGGGTTTATGGATTTGGATGCACAAGCAGCATTCCCGCCTAGTACAGGCGAAGGCTAGAAAAATAGATTGAGAAGTGACTAGCTAGAGAGCGAAAACGGTCATAGTCATGCATTGAAAATAATTAACATTGAACACTGGCATTAGTAGGATATAAACACTTTGAATTTTATGAAGGCTGCATTGGTTTTGAATCAACTACATATTTTGCACATGGGCCAAGTCAAACCGCTCAAATTACTCAGAGGTGGATACCATACTACCATACCACATCACAACCAATTTAATGCATGTTGACACATAAGGTAAAATCATTATCCACTCCTAGCTATTTAAGCATGGCATGAGCAAAAATAATCTCTAATCATCATCACAAACATTTTTACTCATGATACACTGAATCAAGATCGAACGAGCTAAACATATTTACAAAAACGAAAAACAAGAAGAGTTCATACCAACTTTCTTTACCATGATCACTTCCTCAAATATCGTCATTATTGCCTTTCACTTGCACGACCGAATGATGTGATAATATTAATAGTGCAAGTGTGTCGTGGACAAAGTTGGAATCTCCAAACATTTAAACCAAGGAGAACACAAGGTAATATGGGCTCTTCGTTAGATCAACATTAATGCATATGAGAGTCACTCAACATTTTCATCGTGGTCTTCTCCTTTCGACGACTCAACAAAAAGAAAGAAATTCAGAGAAACGCACTAAAATATTTTTGGACTTTTTGGTTTTTCTTCTCGAGGAAAGCAGATAAGCAAAGGGAAAACAAAAACAAGAAAAACTATTTACACGGGAAAGCTCCCAACATGCAGAGGAAATCTTTTTGGGTTTTCCTTTAATACAACAAACTGATTAAACGGGAAAGATCAACCAAAAAGAAACGAGAAATATTTTTGGATTTTCAAAGTTTATCAAATACACAAGAAGAAAGTGAAAACATAAAGCTAATATGGGTACACAATGAAAAAGGATGAACACCGACAACTGATAGAAGTGTGAACAGGAATATAAGCTCGGTGAGAAATACGTACCCCCCCAAGCTTAGGCTTTTGGCCTAGCTTGGTGATCACCATCCAAAGTAGCCATCGGGTCCAGGGAAGTAATTAGGCTGAGGCACGTGGGAGTCCCATGCCTGGGCAGTGGCCTTCGCCTCAGCAAACTCGTTCCGGTAATTGATTATATCTGATGGCATGACGACATATCCGTGCCTGGCATGATAGTCAAACAAAGAAGGTGCAGGCAACACAATAACATCATGAGTCTTCATGCTGTATACTAGGTTATAACGAATGTGGTGCGGAGGCTCGGGCTCATCAATGAACGGGTGATCTAACATAGACTGATGATCAAGATAAACCTTAGGCAACAAGTAATCAGTGGGGCGTATGTCGACATTAAAACGTTTTGCTAAGCGAGTGGCATAAATACCACCATTAACCTTGCCCTTGGTCCGGTTACCATGCAAGAAGCGTGCGACAATAGCTCATAAGGTGTAAGTGTTATTGCCATATAGTGTGCGATGCAAAATAACAAGGGTGGGGGCACTGAGACCGCCACCCTGACCCATAGCAGTTAAACATTTCCCTATGATAAAGCGAAGTAGTGCACAACAGGAAAATGTAAGGTGGTGGCCCTTGCGTTTGATACGCCCCTAGTTTCTCCCACTGTAAAAGTAAGGAGGAAGTCCTCGAACTCCTCCGGTTTAGGCTCACGTGTTGCCCCGTCATAAGTAATCAAGCATATTTCACAGAATTCAGAGAGTGGTAATTCATAATGTTCTGCATATAAATCGAAGCGCACCATGGGAGCATCGGGCCTATTTATGATATAGAAATTTTGCACAAAGTAATTTGTAAGGAGATAGTATTGATCACACTCATCTACGAGGAAGTTGGTCAGCCCGGAATTTGCAATGAATTGCATAAACTATTGGTGGAAACCCGCTTTGCTCATGAAAGGTGTATGTGGCCATTCACATGGCCTAACCTCCGTGTTGCGAAGGATGTTGATGTCTTGGTCTTGGGTCCTCCCAACAACTCCTTTGGGACTCCAGCTTGAAGAAACCCTCCTAGGGATATTCATTCCTATGACAAATTTCTGAAATTGTTGGGCCACAAAATCATGTCAATAAAACTTTACAAGATTGGTAGCAACTACTCATATAGGTACCTGGAGGCCATATGAAGCATTCATACTACTTGGAACTCAAAGAATTCAACATGCAAGCTCATTTTCAGTAGCACCAAGTACAGTAAAATATGCAAAATATAAACCACTAAAGCAAAAACTAATTGGAGGAATGGAGGAGTCACATACCAAGAAGCAATTCCTCAAAACAGTTTTGGGAACGAAGTTCTGAGCAAAGAGATCGAAAATCTTAGGTTTGGGAGTAATTACACGAGAGAGAGAGAGAGAGAGAGAGAGAGAGAGTGACTACGATTTTTGCTGGAGGTAGGAGAAGGCATGGGCTGAATAGATAAGGCAGAGGGGCCTGTGGGCCCCACAAGCTATCAGGGCGCGCCTAGGGGGGTGGGCGTGCCCTGTTGGCTTGTGGCCCACAAGTGCACCTCCCTGATGTGTTTTCAACACCAATTTTTTTTGAATATTCCAGAAAAAATCATGTTAAAAATTTGTGGCATTCTGAGACTTTTTATTTCTGGGTCATTTTTATTGCATGGGAAATCTAGAAAACCAGGAACTCATGGCATATTATTTTGTTTAACTAAAAATAATAGAGAGTTGTGCTTACTAAATTCATCAATCCCATGTCTTTCAAAAATGATCCATTAATAAGGTTGATCAAGTCTTGTTAATAACCGTTTCCGATTGACATGAAACCGAAGATTTTTTGTATAACACTAAGTTACCTCAATGGGGATTTGCATATCCCCAATAATAAGAATATCATAGTTCTTCTTGATATTAGGGAGAGGAAATTTAAATCCTCCAATAGTGACTTTGCCAATTGGCTCAATGGTATTAATATTATTCACCGAAGATTGCTTCTCTGGAAAGTGCACTGTATGTTCTTTACCATGACATGGAAAGTAACCTTGCTCTTGTTGCAGTCAAGAACAACCCCTGCAGTATTTAAAAAGGGTCTAGCAAGGATAATCGACATGTTGTCGTCCTTGGGCATCTCAAGAATAACAAAGTCTGTCAAGATAGTAATGTTTGCAACCACAACAGGAACGTCCTCACAAATTCCAATAGGTATAGCAGTGGATTTATCATAGGTGGACTAGGTGCATCATCATTAATTCTCTGAGAATGTTGTTCAATTCTTTTAGGGTGACCTTCAGGATAAAGGGGTTCCTGAGTCATTCTACCTCCTCTAGTCATTACTCTAACAACATAATCATTCATGTTATCATTTAATTCAGCAAGCAAATCATTTTGTGACTTAGCAACTTGGTCTAGTTGAGTGTGAACCATAGAAGCATGTTTACCTAGACCTTTAACATCATTAGCAATTCTATACATCAAGTCACTTAAGCGATCCATCATCATGGCATTGCGTTGTAATTGATTTTTGACATAATTATTAAAGTGCTCTTGCTTAACAATGTAATTATCAAATTCATCCAGGCATTGACTAGGAGTCTTAGTATAGTATAAGGTATATCACTTTCAATAAAGGCGCATAGAGAATTTACCTCTACTACCTGTGTCGGGGTGTCAAGTCCATGTATTTCTTCGATAGGTGGTAAATTCTTGACATCTTCCGTTTTAATACCTTTTTCTTTCCTAGATCTCTTCGCTTCTTGCATATCTTCGGGACTAAGGAATAGAATACCTCTCTTCTTTTGAATAGGTTCCGGCGGTGGTTCAGGAAGTGTCCAATCATCGGCATTTCGCAATATGTTATTCAATAATTCTTCAGCTTGTCCAATAATCTGTTCCCTGAAAACACAACCAACACAACTATCTAGGTAATCCCTAGAAGCATCAGTTAGTCCATTATAAAAGATATCAAGTATTTCATTTTTCTGAAGAGGATGATCAGGCAAAGCTCTAAGTAGCTGAAGAAGCCTCCCCCAAGCTTGAGGGAGATTCTCTTCTTCAGTTTGCACAAAGTTAAATATTTCCGGTAAGGCAGCTTGCTTTTTATGAGCAGGAAAATATTTTTCAGAGAAGTAATATATCATATCTTGGGGGCTACGCACACAACCTGGAGCAAGAGTGAGGAACCATTTCTTAGCATCGCCCTATAGCGAGAAAGGAAAAAGCTTAAGGATATAGTAATAACGGATGTTTTCCTCATCAGTAAACAAAGTGGCAATATCATTCAGTTTAGTGAGGTGTGCCGCAACAGTTTCAGTTTCATAGCCATAGAAAGGATCAGATTCTACTATAGTAATTAACTTAGGATCAACAGAGAATTCCTAATCCTTATTGGTAACACAAATAGGAGAAGTAGCAAATTTAGGATCATGTTTCATTTTCTCCATCATAGATTTTTCTTTCAGTTTGCATAGTAGTTTTTCACATCATCTCTATCATTACAAGCAAGAAAGTCTCTAGCTATTTCCATATATATTAGGAGAGCTAGGCATAATAGGTGATTCAAAGTTTTCATCGATTTCACCATTCTCATTTTCTCTAGTCCTAGCAATATGAGCATCAAGTAAATCACCGAGTGGCACAATTTCAGTTTCATCAAGCATAGTAGTAGCATCATAATTAATTTCGAAAGTATCAAAATCAAGTATGTGCGACATATCAGAACGAGTAGCAACTGGTGGTGTCATAAGCTGATTCAAAACAGTAGGTGAATCAAAAGCAGAGCTAGATAGCAGTTCCTTACCTCCTCTCGTATGAGAGGGAATGATCTTGGTTTTAGCGTATTTCAGATTCTTCATAGTGACAATAGGATAACCTTGGTGAACAAAATAAATAGAGCTATGCTCCCCGGCAACGGCGCGAGAAAACAATCTTGATAACCACAAGTATAGGGGATCGTAACAGTCTTCGAGGGAAGTATTTGACCCAAATTTGTTGATTCGACACAAGGGGAGCCAAAGAATATTTATTGGGCTTAGTAGTCGAGTTTTTAATTCAACCACACCTAGAGTATCCTTCTGTAGAAAAAGTTTAGTAGCAAAGCATAATAGTAGTAGTAACAATAACAGTAATAACAACAGTTTTGTAGTGATTGTAAGTAGCAGCAATAGTAACTTAGCAAGATTCACTATATGAAAAGCATGGGCCATGGATCAGTGATGGATAGATATGGATGGCATTCATCATGTAACAGTTACACACTAGAGCGACACAGAACTAGCCCCAATTCATCAATATAATGTAGGCATGTATTCTGTATAGTCATACATGCTTGCAATAAGACCTTGCATAGCATCTTTTGTCCTACCCTCCTGGGGCAGCGAGGTCCATAAGGAAATCTAAGGGATATTAAGGCATCCTCTTAATAGAGAACCGGAACAAAGCATTAACACTTAGTGAATACGCGAAGTCCTCAAATTACGACAATCACCGGAATGAATCCCAATTATTGTCACCGTGGGGTATGCGGATCATGACACGTAATAGGTGCATACAGCTTGCAAGATAGGATCTAAAACACTCTCATATTTATGAAAACATAATAGGTTCAGATCTCAAATCATGTCACTCGGGCCGTTGTGACAAGCATAAGCATAGCAAAGTCATAGCAACATCAATCTCAGAACATAGTGGATACTAGGGATCAAGCCCTATAAAAATAAGTCAATGACATGATCAATCTCATCCTCACCCATCACCTTCCAACAAGCCTACAAAGGAGTTACTCATTCCCGGTGGTGAGCATCATGGAATTGTAGATGGAGAAGGGTTGGTGATGACGACGGCGACGATCTCCACTCTTCGGAGCCCCAAACGGACTCCAGATCAGCCCTCCCGAGGAAGAACAGGAGATGGTGGCAACTCTATCTCGTGAACGCGATGAAGTCTTCTCTCTTATTTTTTTCTCCGTAATTATGAATTTATAGGACTGTAATTAGGGTCGGAGGAGCCCTGTTGGCTTGTGGCCCACAGGTGGCCCCTCTCCGGCAGGTTTTCGCTCCATGATTCTTCATATATTCCAGAAAAAATCCACAAAAAGTTTCGTCCGATTCCGAGAACTTTTCTTTCTGCACAAAAATAACACCACGGTAGTTCTACTGAAAATAGCGTTAGTCCGAGTTAGTTTCATTCAAATCATGCAAATTAGAGTCCAAAACAAGAGCAAAAGTGTTTGGAAAACTAGATACGTTTGAGACGTATCAGGGCTCCAAAGAAGTTTTGAATGCCACGGAGCATATGAGATGTTCCAGGAGCTGAAATTGGTATTTCAGGGTCACCGCCGTATTGAGAGGTATGAGACCTCCGATAAGTTCTTTGCCCGCAAGATGGAGGAGAATAGCTCAGTTAGTGAGCATGTACTCAAAATGTCTGGGTACTACAATCGCTTGAATCATTTGGGAGTTAATCTTCCAGATGAGACAGTTGTTGACAGAGTTCTCCAGTCACCGCCACCTAACTATAAGAGCTTCATGATGAACTATAACATGCAAGGTATGGATACGATGATCCTTGAGCTATTCCCGATGCTTAAGGCCGCAAAAGTAGAAATCAAGAAGGAGCATCAAGTGTTGATGGTTAAGAAAACCACTAGTTCACGAAAGTCAAGGGAAAGAAGGGGAAATTCAAGAAGATTGGCAAGCCAATTGCCGCTCCGATGAAGAAACTCAAGGCTGGACCCAAACCTGAGACCGAGTGCTTCTATTGCAAGGGAACTGGCCAGTGGAAGCGGAACTGCCCCAAGTACTTGGCGGATAAGAAGGCTAGAAACATCAACAAAGGTATATGTGATATACATGTTATTGATGTGTACCTTACGTAGCGCCTGGGTATTTGATACCGGTTCGGTTGCCAATATTTGTAAGTCAAAACAGAAGCTGCAGAATAAACGTAGACTCGCTAAGGGCGAGGTGACGATGCACGTTCGAAATGGCTCGTAGGTTGATGCGATCGCCGTCGGCACGCTCCCTCTACGTCTACCTTTGGGATTAGTTTTAAACCTAAATAACTGTTATTTGGTGCCTGCGTTGAGCATGAACATCATATCTGGATCTTGTTTATCGTGAGATGGTTATTCATTGAAGCAAGAGAATAATGGTTGTTCTATTTATATGAATAATATATTTTATTGTCATGCACCCAATGTGAATGGTTTATTCTTGTTGAATCTCGATCGTAGTGATACACATGTTCATTATATTGATGCCAAAAGGTAATAAAGTTAATAATGATAGTACCACATACTCGTGGCACTGCCGCTTAGGTCATATTGGTGTAAAGCGCATGAAGAAACTCCATGTTGATGAACTTTTGGAATCATTTTATTATGAATCATTTGAAACATGTGAACCATGCCTCATGGGCAAGATGACGAAAACCCCGTTTCCGAAATAATGGAGCGGGCAAGTGACTTATTGGAAATAATACATACCGATGTATGCGGTCCAATGAGTGTTGAAGCGCGCGGTGGATATCATTATTTTCTTACCTTCACGGATGATTTGAGTGGATATGGGTATATTTACTTAATGAAACACAAGTCTGAAATGTTTAAAAAGTTCAAGCAATTTCAAAGTGAAGTTGAGAATCATCGTACCAAGAATATAAAGTTTCTATCATCTGATCGTGGTGGTGAATATCCGAGTTACTAGTTTGGTATGCATTTAAGACAATGTGGAACTGTTTCACAACTAACACCACCTCGAACACCACATCGTAATGGCGTGTCCGAACGTCGTAATCGTACTCTATTGGATATCGTGCGTTCTATGATGTCTCTTACCGATCTGCCACTATCGTTTTGGGGTTATGCATTAGAGACAATTGCATTCACTTTCAATAGGGCACCATCTAAATCTGTTGAGAGGTCACCATATAAATTATGGTTTGGCAAGAAACATAAGCTGTCGTTTCTTAAAGTTTGCGGTTGCGACGCTTATTTCAAGAGGCTTTAGTCTGATAAACTCAAACCCAAAGCAGTGAAGTGCGTATTCATAGGATACCCTAAGAAAACTATTGGGCATACCTTCTATCTCAGATCCAAAGGCAAAGTCTTTGTTGCTAAGAATGGATCCTTTCTAGAGAACGAGTTTCTCTCGAAAGAATGGGAGGAAGGTAGAACTTGATGAGATTATCGAACCTTCACTTCAATTGGAGAGTAACACAACACTGAAATACGTTCATGTGATGCCTACACCAGTTGAAGAGAAAGCTAATGATGATGATCATGAAACTTCAGATCAAGTTACTACCAAACTTCATAGGTCTACAAGGACACGTACTGCCCCTGAGTGGTGCGATAATCTTGTCTTGGAAGTCATGTTGTTAGACAACGGTGAGCCTCCGAACTATGAGGAAGCGATGTTGTGCCCAGATTCCGACAAATGGATAGAGGCCATGAAATCCGAGATAGGATCCATTTATGAAAACAAAGTATGGACTTTGGAAGACTTGCCCGATGACTATCAGTCTATTGAGAACAAATGGATCTTTAAAAAGAAGACAGACGATGATGATAATGTCACCGTCTTTAAAGCTTGATTTGTCACAAAGGGTTTCCGACAAGTTCAAGGAGTTGACTACGATGAGACTTTCTCACCCGTAGCGATGCTGAAGTCTGTTCGGATTATGTTAGCAATTGCTGCATTTTCTGACTATAAAGTCTGGCAGATGGATGTCAAAACCGCGTTCCTTAACGGTTTTCTTAAGGAAGACTTGTATATGATGTAGCCGGAGGGTTTTGTCGATCCTATGGATGCTAATAAGGTATGCAAGCTCCAGTGATCCATCTATGGACTGGTGCAAGCTTCTCGGAGTTGGAATCTTTGCTTTGATGAAGTGATGAAAGCTTATGTGTTTATACACGTTTATGGAGAAGCTTGTATTTATAAGAAAGTGAGTTGGAGCTCTATAGCATTTCTGATATTATATGTGGATGACATATTTTTGATTGGAAATAGTATAGAACTTCTGGAAAGCGTGAAGGGATACTTGAACAGAAGTTTTAAATGAAAGACATCAGAGAAGCTGCTTACATATTAGGCATCAAGACCTATAGAGATAGATCAAGACGTCTGATAGGACTTTCACAAAGCACATACCTTGACAATATTTTGAAGAAGTCAAAATGGACCAGTCTAAGAAGGGGTTCTTGCCTGTGTTGGAAGGCGTGAAGTTGAGTAAGACTGAAAGCCCAAAACTCGGCAGAAGTAAGAGAAAGGATGAAGGTCGTCCCCTATGCCTTGGCCATAGGCTCTATATTGTATGGCATGTTGTGTACCAGACCTGATGTGCGCCTTGCCATACGTCTGGCAGGGAGGTACCAACGTGATCCAAGAGTAGATCACTGGACATCGATCAAAATATCCTTAAGTACCTAAAGAGGACTAAGGAAATTTTTCTCGTTTATGGAGGTGATAAAGAGCTCGTCTTAAAGGGTTGCGTCGATGCTAGCTTTGACACTGATCCGGATGACTCTAAGTCTCAAACCAGATACATATTTATTCTAAATGGTGGAACTGTCAATTGGTGTAGTTCCAAGCAAACCGTCGTGGGAGGATCTACATCACTATAGGTGAAGCGGAATATATAGCCGCTTCGGAAGCAGCGCAGGAAGGCATCTAGATGAAGCAGTTCATGACCGATCTAGGAGTTGTGCATAGTTCATCTCATCCGATGACTCTTCTATGTGACAACACTGGAGCCACTGCCATTGCTAAAGAGCCCAGGTTTCACAAGAAGACCAAGCATATAACGGGACGTTCCAACTCCATCCGAGATTGGATCAAGGAGGGAGACAGAGAGATTTGCAAAGTACACACGGATTTGAATGTTGCATACCCATTGAGTAAACCTCTCTCACGAGCAAAACATGATCAGCACCAGAACTCAAAGGGTGTTAGATTCATTACTATGTAAGCTAGATTATTGACTAGTGTAAGTGGGAGACTATTAGAAATATGCCCTAGAGGCAATAATAAATTGGTTATTATCATATTTCCTTGTTCATGATAAGTGTTTATTATTCATGCTAGAATTGTATTGACCGGAAACTTAAATACATGTGTGGATATATAAATTCATTGGCATTTCCTGACGTCGACCAATATTACCAATTATTTGACATTCATCACAAGAAAGGATAAACTTACGTGCATCCTTGAAGAGAGTAGGCCAATAAAAACCAGACTATAATACCTTATGTGCGGTTCTATCTCCCGCATGGTGTCCTCCATATGCTTCAAAATGACACTTCCATAGGATTTGTTCCTGTTCATGCTCAGTTACACAACGTCTAATAATACCATCTACTCCTTCTTTATATAAATGTGGGTCATCCCAAAAGTAATGTCTTAAACCAAAGAAGAACTTTTTCTTTTCTTGGTATATTAAGTTAGGCGGTATATATTTAGCAACAATGTAATTAGCATAATCTGCATAACATGGACTATTGCGAGAAGTAGAAGGATTTATAACTGCTAATTGCATGTCTAGAAAACTATCATCAATAGGAAGTGGGTCATCAAGAACATTTTCCATCCTAGACAAGTTATCTGCTATAGGGTTTTCACCTCCCTTCCTATCAACAATATGCAAATTAAATTCTTGTAATAGAAGAACCCGCCTAATCAGTCTAGGTTTAGCATCTTTCTTTTCCATGAGATATTTAATAGCAGCATGATGGTGTGAATTATTACTTTAGAATCAACAATATAAGATCTGAATTTATCATTTGCAACCACAACAGCTAAAAATTCTTTTTCGGTAGTAGCATAATTCTTTTGAACCGTGGATCGATTTTTACTAGCAGAGTGAATAACATTTAATTTCTTATCAACTCTTTGTCCTAGAATAGCAGCACCAGCATAGTCACTAGCATCATACATTATTTCAAAAGGTAGGTTCCAATCAGGTGGTTGAACAATAGGTGCAGAATTTACGGCTTGCTTAAGTATTTCAAAGGCTTCCACACAATCATCATCAAAAACAAATGGAATATCTTTTTGCAAAAGACTGGTAAGAGGCCTAGAAATCTTAGATAAATCTTTAATAAACCGTTTATAGAAACCAACATGACCAAGGAAACTTTGTATACCTTTTATATCTTTAGGGCATCGCATTTTCTCAATTGCATCAACTTTAGCTTTATCTACCTCAATACCTATTTTGGAGATCTTATGCCCAAGGACTATACCTTCATTCACCATAAAGTGGCACTTCTCCCAATTCAAGACAAGATTAGTTTCTTCACATCTCTGCATAACTAGATCAAGGTTGTTTAAGCAATCATCAAAAGAGGATCCGTAAACGGAGAAATCGTCCATGAATACCTCAACAATCTTTTCACAAAAGTCAGAGAATATAGCAGTCATACATTATTCAAAAGTAGCAGGTGCATTGCATAAACCAAAAGGCATACGTCTATAAGTATAGGTGAAAGGATCGATATGGTTGACAAGAGGGGGGTGAATAGGCAACTACCAATTTTTAACTAATCTTTAGCAAATTAGGAATAGCAACAAATAGGTTGTCTAGATATGCAACTAGGTGAGCAACCTATATGATGCTAACAATATTAACAACACAAGTAAGCAAATAATCTATGAAAGGTAAAGCTTGCACAAAGTAAAGGTAAGAAGTAACCACAAGCGAAACCGATGGAGACGAGGATGTGTTACCGAAGTTCCTTCCCTTTGAAGGGAATTACGTCTCCTTTACAGCGGTGTGGAGGCACAATGCTCCCCAAGATGACACTAGGGCCACTGTATTCTCCTCACGCCCTCACACAATGCGAGATGCCGTGATTCCACTAGTGGTGCACTTGAAGGCTACAACCGAACCTTTACAAACAAGGTTGGGGCAATCTCCACAACTCAATTGGAGGCTCCCAACGCCACGAAGCTTCACCACAATGGAATATGGCTTCGAGGTGACCTCTTCCGTCTAGGGTGCTCAAACACCCAAGAGTAACAATATCCACACAAGAAAGTAAGGGGGAATCAAGTTTCCTTTGGTGGAAGTGTAGATCTAGGTCTCCTCCTTCAATCCCTAGCAAATCAACAAGTTTGAGTGGCTAGAGAGAGAGATCGGACAAGAAAGCTTGGAGGGCGTCAATGGAGGAGCGAGAGAGGTAAGAGATAAGATGGAGGTGGAAGAACCACCTCTTTATATAGGGCCCCCAACTTACAAACCATTACACCCGGTTTTACATGGCAGCGGTACAACCGACGACGCGGGCGGTAGAACCGGTAGGATCGGAACAACCGCCCAACCACCTGCCAACCGCTGCATCAACACAGAACCTGAGGCGGTGGTTCCTCCCCGGTGCAACTGCTCGGCTCGAGTGCGGGACAAGGTTAAGTCCCGAGCAGTATAACCGCTAGAGACACCGGTAGTGCCGGTCGATATATATCAACCGGTACAACCGCCCCTCATCCACCCAACAACCGCACCACAACAGAACCGTGTCCGGTTGTAGGACGGTGCTGGGCCGGTACAACCGCCCAAGGCTGCCACCTAGGGTCAGCCAGCTGTTGGCGGTACAACCTCCCGGAGGTAGCGATACAACCACTGGAGACCAGTTAGGGGCAACACCCCCAGTGTATCACCCCTGGGGTGGAGATTATGCCGGATGACAAGAGTGAGCGGTACAACCGCTAGGGCCAGCGGTACAACCGGCCTTCATGGATAGGAAGCGGGCCCCCCTCTCTCTCTCTCTCTGAAGGAAGGGTATGAGATGGGTGACAAGAATGTGTACGTATATTGATTCACCCCAAAACCTTCCAATGAGAATTCCCTCTTAATAGTACGGGATCCCTATGACCAAGGAAAATAAACGTGTAGAGAACACCGTCTTCGTTCTTTTCTGTCCGAAGGGAATGCCTAACCGCCTTGTGTCACACACGAAGTACCTGAAGAACTTGACACACGATTAGATAACAAAGTAAGGTGTCATCAACACCAAAACACTAGCGTAAGAGAATGCCCTTACAATCTCCCCCTTTTTGGTGGATGTTACAACAACACAATTTGCATTGATGGTCAAAAAAATAGAAGCGGAGCTCCCCCTCAAAGTGTGCACCAGATGAGATTTGCGCAAATGATGTCTACTATGCAACCTTCTTCTTGTAGACTCGTGTTGGGCCTGCAAGCGCAGAGTTTTGTAGGACAGTAGCAAATTTCCCTCAAGTGGATGACCTAAGGTTTATCAATCCGTGGGAGGCGTAGGATGAAGATGGTCTCTCTCATACAACCCTGCAACCAAATAACAAAGAGTCTCTTGTGTCCCCAACACACCCAATACAATGGTAAATTGTATAGGTGCACTAGTTCGGCAAAGAGATGATGATACAAGTGTAATATGGATAGTAGATATAGGTTTTTGTAATCTGAAAATATAAAAACAGCAAGGTAACTAATGATAAAAGTGAGCACAAACGGTATTGCAATGCTTAGAAACAAGGCCTAGGGTTCATACTTTCACTAGTGCAAGTTCTCTCAACAATACTGACATAGTTGAATCATATGTAAATCCCTCACGTGCGACAAAGAGTTCACTCCAAAGTCACAAATAGCGGAGAACAAACGAAGAAATTATTGTAGGGTATGAAACCACCTCAAAGTTATCTTTTCCGATCAATCTTATGAGCTATCCCTATAAGTGTCACGAACAGCCCTAGAGTTCGTACTAAAATAACACCTTAAGATACACATCAACCAAAACCCTAATGTCACCTAGATACTCCAATGTCACCACGAGTACCCATGGGCTTGATTATACGATATGCATCACACAATTTCAGATTCATCATGTTCAATCCAACACAAAGAACTTCAAAGAGTGCCCCAAAGTTTCTACCGGAGAGTCAAGACGAAAACATGTGCCAACCCCTATGCATAGATTCCCAAGGTCACGGAACCCGCAAGTTGATCACCAAAACATACATCAAGTGGATCAATAGAACATCCCATTGTCACCACGGATATCCCATCGCAAGACATACATCAAGTGTTCTCAAATACTTTAAAGACTCAATCCGATAAGAAAACTTCAAAGGGAAAACTCAATTCATCACAAGAAGATAGAGAGGGGAAAACTCCATATGATTCATCTATATTAATAAAGCTCGCGGTACATCAAGATCGTGCCATCTCAAGAGCACGAGAGAGAGAGAGATCAAACACATAGCTACTGGTACATACCCTCAGCCCCGAGGGTGAACTACTCCCTCCTCGTCATGGAGACCGCCGGGATGATGAAGATAGCCTCCGGTGATGGTTTCCCCCTCCGGCAGGGTGCCGGAACGAGCTCCCGATTGGTTTTTCATGGCTACAGAGGCTTGCGGCAGCGGAACTCCTGATCTAGGTTTCTTTCTGGGGGTTTTGGTATTTATAAGAATTTTTGGCGTCGGTCTCACGTCAAAGGGGTTCCCGAGGGGCCCACAAGCCAGGGAGGCGCGCCCTAGGGGCGGGGGGGGGGGGGCGCCCCCTAGGCTTGTGGCTGCCTCGGGACTCCTCTCCAAAAATATTCTCTGTAAACTTTCAGCCCATTCCGAGAACTTTTTATTTCTGCACAAAAAACGACACCATGCTGCTGAAAACAGCGTCAGTCCGGGTTAGTTCTAATAAAATCATACCAAAATCATATAAAATTATTGTAAACATGTCATGAATACTTCATAAATTATAGATACGTTGGAGACGTATCAGCAAACACGGGAGTTCCCCCTCGATTTTATAGACTGACTAATGGGTACAAATGAAGGGATAACAGTAAAGTGAATTTGTACCGGATAAGAAGTAGAGCTAAATAAAAAGGGCATCAATGAATCTCAGGCTCTACTTAAATAACGAGACAAGATAAAAATACTAAGGGATCGCATAGAGTCTCCTCATAAGATAGGTCCACAACCAATTAAAAGCAAATAAGAGTTCAACTTCAACTGGAAATATGAGTTCAACTGGAAAGACCACACCCATGCAAATCCCGTCATAATATAACTCTCTCCCCCTTTGGCATCAAGACACCAAAAAGGAAAAGAGTGATGCTAATGCCCCTGAGCTTAGTAGACCTCGTCAGATCCGTCAGTCTCCTCCGAATCATCACTGGCAGACCCATCAGCATCATCATCATCATCCAGAATATCATCAGCAGCAGCAGAGGAGGAGGCAACAGGCTGACCCGAGATCTCATCATCAGTCCAAGTGCTATGCTCATAGATCCACTGCTCCTCAGGAGTGATTTTCTTCTCAGAACCACTGGCAGCCTGAAGATGGAGAGCCCGCATAATCTAAATCTGTCTGCGTCTGGCAAGCTTCTCTTTGACATGGGCTTCATAGAGCTTGTTCTGAACATGGGTCTGGAGGCATAAGGTCTTCTTAATTTTCGGTGAGCTTAGTGACCCACGAGGGCTTGGTCCCTTCTGGAATCTCAAAATCACTATCATTGGAAGTAGCAAAAATATCCTCTGGGTGGTCAGGGGGGAAACGAGGCTCAGTGATAACCCACAAGTATAGGGGATCGCAACCGTTTTCGAGGGTAAAGTATTCAACCCAAATTTATTGATTCGACACAAGGGGAGCCAAAGAATATTCTCAAGTATTAGCAGCTGAGTTGTCAGTTCAACCACACCTGAAAGACTTAATATCTGCAGCAAAGTATTTAGTAGCAAAGTAGTATGGAAGTAGTGGTAACGATGGCAAAAGTGACAGTAGCAGTGTTGCAGTGATTGTAACAGTAGCAACGGAAAAGTAACTTAGCAAAGATCAATATGCGAAAAGCTCATAGGCAATGGATCAGTGATGGATAATTATGTCGGATGGCATTCATCATGCAACGATTATAACATAGGGTGACACAGAACTAGCTCCAATTCATCAATGTAATGTAGGCATGTATTCCATATATAGTCATACGTGCTTATGGAAAAGAACTTGCATGACATCTTTTGTCCTACCCTCCCATGGCAGCGGGGTCCTAAGGGAAACTAAGGGATATTAAGGCCTCCTTTTAATAGAGAACCGGACCAAAGCATTAGCACTTAGTGAATACATGAACTCCTCAAACTATGGTAATCACTGGAAAGAATCCCAGTTATTGTCACCCTGGGGGATGCGGATCATAACTCATAATAGGTGTCTACAACTTGCAAGATAGGAGCAAGAACACATATATATTCATGAAAACATAATAGGTTCAGATCTGAAATCATGGCACTCGGGCCCTAGTGACAAGCATTAAGCATAGCAAAGTCATAGCAACATCAATCTCAGAACATAGTGGATACTAGGGATCAAACCCTAACCAAACTAACTCGATTACATGGTAAATCTCATCCAACCCATCACCGTCCAGCAAGCCTACGATGAAATTACTCACGAACGGCGGAGAGCATCATGAAATTGATGATGAAGGATGGTTGGTGATGACGACGACGTCGATTTCCCCTCTCCGGAGCCCAAATCAGACTCCAGATCTGCCCTCCCGAGGAAGAACAGGAGGTGGCGGCGGCTCCGTATCGTAAAACGCGATGAACACTTCTCTCTGATTTTTTTCTCCGCAAATAGGAATATATAGGAGTGGAAACGAGGTCGGAGGAGCCACAGGGGCCCCACAAGACAGGGGGGCGCGCCCCTGGCTTGTGACCAGGTGGTGGTCCCTCTCCGGTTGATTCTTTCGCCAATATTTTTTATTAATTCCAAAAATATTCTCTGTAAATTTTCAGGTCAATCCGAGAACTTTTATTTCTGCACAAAAATAACACCAAGGGAATTCTGCTGAAAACAGCGTCAGTCCGGGTTAGTTCCATTCAAATCATGCAAATTAGAGTCCAAAACAAGGGCAAAAGAGTTTGGAAAAGTAGATACGTTGGAGACGTATGAACTCCCCCAAGCTTAAACCTTTGCTTGTCCTCAAGCAATTCAGTTGATAAACTGAAAGTGATAAAGAAAAACTGTTACAAACTCTGTTTGATCTTGCTGTTGTAAATATGTCTAACTGATGTTCAGGTTTTTAGCAAAGATTATAGACTAATCACATTCACAATAACATTTAGGTCTCACATTTACTCATATCAATGGCATAATCAACTAGCGAACAATAATAATAAGTCTCGGATGACAACAATTTTATCAAAACAATCATGATACAATATGACATAATGGTATCTCGCTAGCCCTTTCTGAGACCGCAAAACATAAATGCAGAGCACCTCTGAAGAACGAGGACTGACTAGACATTGTAATTCATGGTAAAAGAGATCCAGTCACACTCATACTCAATATCAATTAATAGCAAAGCATACAAATGATGGAGGTGCTCTCTAACTGGTGCTCTTTATAAGAGGAGGATGACTCAACAAAAAATAAAATAGATAGGCCCTTCGCAGAGGGAAGCATTGATTTACAGAGGTGCCAGAGCTCGAGCTTTTAAAACAGAGATGAATAATGATTTTGATTGGTTTGCTTAGATTGTCAACATAACAACCAAGAGATCTCGATATCTTCCATGCTAGATACATTATAGGCGGTTCCCAAACAGAATAGTAAAGTTTTTACTCCCCCTCCACCAATCCACGGGTACCGTCCATACAAACAACAATCTTGGGGGAGTTTTGTTTCATTATACTTTGATTTGATTTTTGAGCATGGAACTGGGCATCCCGAATACCAGCCACTTTCTCGTGAATGATAGTGAATCAACACATATCGTGAGAATAACCCACCTAGCATGGAAGATACTGACAGCCCCCAGTCGCTACATGAGCGATTAGGGCATACAAAACGGAATATTTATTTGAAGGTTTAGAGTATGACACATGCAAATTTACTTGGAACGGCAGGTAAATACCGCATATAGGTAGGTATGGTGGACTCATATGGAACAACTTTGGGTTTATGGAGATGGATGCACAAGCAGTATTCCCGCTTAGTACAAGTGAAGGCTAGCAAAAGACTGGGAAGCGACCAACTAGAGAGCGACAACAGTCATAAACATGCTTTGAGATTAACCAACATTGAATGCAAGCATGAGTAGGATATAAATCACCATGAACATAAACATCGTGGAGGCTATGTTGGTTTTGTTTCAACTACATGCGTGAACATGTACCAAGTCAAGCCACTCGAATCATTCAGAGGAGGATACCATTCTATCATACTACATCACAACCATTTTAATATGCATGTTGACACTCAAGACAAACCATTATACACTCTTAGCTAATTAAGCATGGCATGAATAACTATAATCTCTAATTGTCATTGCAAACATGTTCAACCCATAACGAGCTGAATACTGAACGATGAGCTAATCATATTTACAAAAACAAAATAGGTCGAGTTCATACCAGCTTTTCTCCATCTCAGTCACTTCATCATAGATCGTCATTATTGCCTTTCACTTGCACAACCGAACGGTGTGAATAATAATAAGAGTGCACATGCATTGGACTAAGCTGGAATCTGCAAGCAATAACTCAAAGGAGAAGGCGAGGTAACATGGGCTCTCTGAAAGATAAATGATAATGCATATGAGAGCCACTCAACATTTTCATCGTGGCCTTCTCCTTACGACCCAAAGAAAAGAAAAGAAAGCTATTTACACGGGAAAGCTCCCAACAAGCAAAAGAAGAACGAGAAATCTTTTTGGGTTTTCTTTTAGTACTACACTAAACAAACTTGAAAGTAAAGCTAGAACTAATTTTTTTTGGATTTTCTCAAGGTTAATGAAACACACAAGAAGAAAGAAAAAAGAAGAAATAAACTACCATGGATGGTACAATGAAAAAGTATGAAAACCGACAACTGGAATGAATGTGTAAACATGAATGTAATGTCGGTGAGAAATACGTACTCCCCCAAGCTTAGGCTTTTGGCCTAAGTTGGTCTAGGGTCATGGCTGGCCCGGATAATATCTAAAGTCATAGTTGGGGTTATACTGGGTTGCAGCAGCTACTGCCTGAGCGTCCGCAGCACGGAGGCGAGTGGCTTCCGCCTCTCTCTTGTACTCGTTTGCCTCCTCTCTGGTTATAAAGTATCTCTGTTTTTCCTGAAAGTTAAAGAAGGCAGGAGCAGGAAGGGTAATATGGACAGCACGCTGTCTGTCAAAAATTAGTGGGTACAAGAGGGGTTGTTCGTTTCTCTCAAGAAACTGGTAGCGCACCATAGCCTCATAATCAAGAAAAGCAGGTGGCAACTCAATATCATTCCCCCTTATGGGTACCCCAAGATAGTTAGCTACACGGGTGGCATAAATTCCACCAAAGAAATCTCCTTCCTTAGCATTTTTATGTAGCCTCCTAGCAATAATAGCTCCCAGGTTATATCGTCTATCACCCATGACCGCACTTTTAAGAATACTAAGATCAGGTACGCAAAGGTGGCTATGGTCATGTTTACCGTTAATACATCTACCTATGAAGAGAGCAAAATAATGTATGGCATGAAAGTGAATGCTCCCCAAGGTAGCCTGTGTAATGTTTCTAGTTTCTCCCACAGTGATGCTAGCGAGAAAATCATTGTATTCAATTTTGTGAGTATCACTGTGGCTACCCCATTGTGGAATTTTGCATGCATCATTAAAATCTTCTAAGTCCATAGTATAAGATTCATCATAAAGATTAAATAGAACGGAATGATTATTACGCCTGGATGAAAATTCAAACCTTCGCACGAAAGAATCAGTGAGTTGATAATATTGCTTGCATTGGTTTGAAACGAAATCTTCAAGGCCAGCATTTTGTATGTACGCGTAGAACTCCTCCTTGAAACTGGCTTGAGCCATAAATTGATTCGACGGCCATTCGCAAGGCCGCACTTGATCTTCCCTCGGTGGTTCGAAGTCGGGCTCACGTAACGCGAGTCTCGGGGCCTTCTTGCTCGAGGAACCACCTTGGTATATTCTCCTTAACATTTTTTCTTTCTCTGAAAAATTTCTGAAATTTTAGTGACTACAAATAAAAGTGAACAAAACTCAACAAAACTTATAGCAACTACTCCCACAAGTGCCTAGAGACTATATCATGCATCAAAACTACTTGGGACCATACAAATTTGACATGCAAGCTCAAGAACAAGGTCACCACAGTAGCAAAAATTTGCAATATATAAAGCACTAGAACAAAAACTAATTGGACCATTGGAGGAGTCACATACCGATGAACAATCCCCTAAAACAGTTTTGCAAATGGAGCTTTGAGCAAAGAGATCAAAAATGGCAGCAAGATGAGCTAGAACACGGGTATGAGCAATGGTGTGATTTTTTCTGGAGGAAGAGGAAATGGATGGGGGGTGGAATAAGTGAGGGGGCCCCACGTGGGACCCACAGGCCAGGGGGCGCGCCCTGCAGGCTTGTGGCCCACTGGTGCAGCCCCCTGATGTATACTCAGTGCCAAAAATTCTTAAATATTCCAGAAAAAATCATACTAAATTTTCAGGGAATTCTGAGAACTTTTATTTTCAGGTCATTTTTCTATTGCACAGATAAATCAGAAAACGAAGAAATAATGGCATTTTTACTAAATTGAAACTAAAGAACAGAGAATAAAAGTTAGGTACAGAAGGTTGTGCTTTCTAAATTCAACCATCTCATGCTCATAAAAAAGAATCCATCAATAAGGTTAATCAAGTCTTATTGACAAACTTTTTCCGAAGGACATGGAACCGGAGAATTTTCGAATAACACTAGGTTACCTCAATGGGGATATGCATGTCCCCAACAATAAGTATATCCTATTTATTTTTGGCAGTAGGAAGAGGGAATTCAAAGTCTCCAATAATAATCGTTGAAATCTTTTCAATGGAGTTGATACTATGAACTTGAGGTTGTTTCTTCGGAAAGTGTACCGTATGCTTATTACCATTAACATGAAAAGTGACATTGCCCTTGTTGTAGTCAATAACAGCCCCTGCATTATTCGAAAAGGGTCTACCAAGGATGATCGACATACTGTCGTCCTCGGGAATATCAAGAATAACAAAGTCCGTTAAGATAGTAACGTTTGCAACCACAACAGGCACATCCTCGCAAATACCGATGGGTAAAGCAGTTGATTTATCAGCCATTTGCAAAGAGATTTCAGTAGGTGTCAACTTATTCAAATCAAGTCTACGATATAAAGAGAAATTCATAACACTAACACCAGCTCCAAGGTCACATAAAGCAGTTTTAACATAATTTCCTTTAATAGAGCATGGTATAGTAGGTACTCCGGGATCTCCTAGTTTCTTTGGTATTCCACCCTTAAAAGTATAATTAGCAAGCATGGTGGAAATCTCAGCTTCAGGTATCTTTCTTTTATTTGTCACAATATCTTTTATATACTTAGCATAAGGAGACATTTTCAGAATATCAGTCAAGCGCATACGCAAAAAGACAGGTCTAAGCATTTCAACAAAGCGCTCAAAGTCCTCATCATCCTTTTTCTTGGATGGTTTAGGAGGAAAAGGCATGGGTTTCTGAACCCATGGTTCTCTTTCTCTACCATGCTTCCTAGCAACAAAGTCTCTTTTATCATATCTCTTATTCTTAGGTTGTGGGTTATCAAGATCAACAGCAGTTTCAATCTCCACATCATTATCATTACTAGGTTGAGCATCAACATGAACATCATCATTAATATCATCACTAGGCTCATGTTCATTACCAGATTGTGTCTCATCATCAGAAATAGAAATATCATTTGGGTTTTCGTGTGAACCCATAACAGGTTCACTAGCATCATGCAAAGTCCTATCGTCATTCTTTTTCCTTTTATTAGAATGACCAGGTGCATCAGTATTAACTCTGTGAGAATCTTGCTCAATTCTCTTAGGATGGCCCTCAGGATACAAGGGTTCGTGAGTCATTCTACCACATCTAGTCACAACTTTAACAGAATGATCATTGTTCTTACTAATCATCTCATTAAGCAAATCATTCTGTGCCTTAAGTACTTGTTCTACTTGAGTAGTTACCATGGAAGCATGTTTACTAATCAGCTTAAGATCATTAATAGTTCTACTCATATAATCACCTAAGCGATCAAGCATATAAGCATTATGTTTCAATTGTCTACTAACATAAGCATTAAAATTTTCTTGCTTAACAATAAAATTATCAAACTCATCCAAGCATTGGCTAGCAGACTTATCATAAGAAATATCACCTTCATCAAATCTACGGAGGGAATTTACCTCTACTACCTGTGTCGGGTTATCAAGACCATGTATTTCTTCAATAGGTGGTAGATTCTTAACATCTTCAGCTTTAATACCCTTTTCTTTCATAGATTTCTTTGCCTCTTGCATATCTTCAGGACTGAGAAATAGAATACCTCTTTTCTTCGGAGTTGGCTTTGGAGGTGGTTCGGGAATAGCCCAATCATTATCATTGCTCAATATATTATTCAATAGTAGTTCAGCTTGTTCAACAGTTCGTTCCCTGAAAACACAACCAGCACAACTATCTAGGTGGTCCCTAGAAGCATTAGTTAGTCCATTATAAAAGATATCAAGTATTTCATTTTTCTTGAGAGGGTGATCAGGCAAAGCATTAAGTAATTGGAGAAGCCTCCCCCAAGCTTGTGCGAGATTCTCTTCTTCAATTTGCACAAAGTTAAATATTTCTTGCAAGGTAGCTTGTTTCTTATGGGCAGGAAAATATTTTTCAGAGAAGTAATATATCATATCCTGGGGACTACGCACACAACCAGGAGCAAGAGAATTAAACCATATCTTAGCATCACCCTTTAATGAGAAAGGAAACAACTCAAGAATATAGTAGTAGCGATTTTTTTCCTCATGAGTGAATAGGGTGGCTATATCATTCAACTTAGTAAGATGTGCCACAATAGTTTCAGATTCATAACCATGGAAAGGATCAGATTCAACCAAAGTAATTAACTCAGGATCGACAGAGAATTCATAATCCTTATCAGTAATAAAGATAGGTGAAGTAGCAAACTTGGGATCATATTGCATTCTAGCATTCAAAGATTTTTCTTTCCACTTGCGTAGCAATTTCTTAAGATCATCTCGATCCTTACAAGCAAGAAAGTCCCTAGCTACCTCTCCTTCCATAACATAACCCTCAGGTATATCAGGCAATTCATATCTAGGAGAGCTAGGTCTAGCAGGTGTATCATAGTGTTCAGTTTCAATAATTTCATCAGATTCAGAGATATCATCAGTTTCAGCATTCACTCTGGCAATTTGTTCATCAAGGAATTCACCCAGTGGCACAGTAGTATCAAGCAAAGTATCATCATAAGTATCATGCATAGCAGAAGTAGCATCATCAATTACTTGCGACATATCAGAACTATTAGCAGGTGGTGGTGTCGCAAATTTACTCATAACAGAAGGTGAATCAAGTGCAGAGCTAGATGGCAGTTCCTTACAAGAAGATAGAGAGGGGAAAACTCCATATGATTCATCTATATTAATAAAGCTCGCGGTACATCAAGATCGTGCCATCTCAAGAACACGAGAGAGAGAGAGAGAGAGAGAGAGATCAAACACATAGCTACTGGTACATACCCTCAGCCCCGAGGGTGAACTACTCCCTCCTCGTCATGGAGACCGCCGGGATGATGAAGATGGCCTCCGGTGATGGTTTCCCCCTCCGGCAGAGTGCCGGAACGGGCTCCCGGTTGGTTTTTCGTAGCTACCGAGGCTTGCGGCGGCGGAACTCTTGATCTAGGTTTCTTTCTGGGGGTTTTGGTATTTATAGGAATTTTTGGCGTCGGTCTCACGTCAAGGGGGTTCCAGAGGGGCCCACAAGCCAGGGTGGCGCGCCCTAGGGGGGGGGGGGCGCCCCCTAGGCTTGTGGCTGCCTCGGGACTCCTCTCCGGTATCTTTTTGCTCCAGTATTTTTTATATTTTCCAAAAATATTCTCCGTAAATTTTCAGCCCATTCCGAGAACTTTTATTTCTGCACAAAAAACGACACCATGCTGCTGAAAACAACGTCAGTCCGGGTTAGTTCTAATAAAATCATACCAAAATCATATGCAATTATTGTAAACATGGCATGAATACTTCATAAATTATAGATACGTTGGAGATGTATTAGCAAACACGGGAGCTCCCCCTCGATTTTACAGACTGACTACTGGGTACAAATGAAGGGATAACAGTAAAGTGAATTTGTACCGGATAAGAAGTAGAGCTAAATAAAAAGGTCATCAATGAATCTCAGGCTCTACTTAAATAACGAGACAAGATAAAAATACTAAGGGATCGCATAGAGTCTCCTCATAAGATTGGTCCACAACCGATTAAAAGCAAATAAGAGTTCAACTTGAACTGGAAATATGAGTTCAACTGGAAAGACCACACCCATGCAAATCCCGTCATAATATAACTCTCCCCCCTTTGGCATCAAGACACCAAAAAGGAAAAGAGTGATGCTAACACCCCAGAGCTTAGTAGACCTCGTCAGATCCGTCAGTCTCCTCCGAATCATCACTGGCAGACCCATCAGTATCATCATCATCATCCAGAATATCATCAGCGGCAGCAGAGGAGGAGGCAACAGGCTGACACGAGATCTCATCATCAGTCCAAGTGCTATGCTCATAGATCCACTGCTCCTCAGGAGTGATTTTCTTCTCAGAACCACTGGCAGCCTGAAGATGGAGAGCCCGCATAATCTAAATCTGTCTGCGTCTGGCAAGCTTCTCGTTGACATGGGCTTCATAGAGCTTGTTCTGAACATGGGTCTGGAGGCATAAGGTCTTCTTAATTTTCGGTGAGCTTAGTGACCCACGAGGGCTTGGTCCCTTCTGGAATCTCAAAATCACTATCGTTGGAAGTAGCAAAAACATCCTCAGGGTGGTCAGGGGGGAAACGAGGCTCAGTGATAACCCACAAGTATAGGGGATCGCAACCGTTTTCGAGGGTAAAGTATTCAACCCAAATTTATTGATTCGACACAAGGGGAGCCAAAGAATATTCTCAAGTATTAGCAGCTGAGTTGTCAATTTAACCACACCTGAAAGACTTAATATCTGTAGCAAAGTATTTAGTAGCAAAGTAGTATGGAAGTAGCGGTAACGATGGCAAAAGTGGCAGTAGCAGTGTTGCAGTGATTGTAACAGTAGCAACGGAAAAGTAACTTAGCAAAGATCAATATGCGAAAAGCTCGTAGGCAATGGATCAGTGATGGATAATTATGTCGGATGGCATTCATCATGCAATGGTTATAACATAGGGTGACACAGAACTAGCTCCAATTCATCAATGTAATGTAGGCATGTATTCCATATATAGTCATACGTGCTTATGGAAAAGAACTTGCATGACATCTTTTGTCCTACCCTCCCGTGGCAGCGGGGTCCTAAGGGAAACAAAGGGATATTAAGGCCTCTTTTTAATAGAGAACCAGACCAAAGCATTAGCACTTAGTGAATACATGAACTCCTCAAACTACGGTAATCACAGGAAAGAATCCCAGTTATTGTCACCCTGGGGTATGCGGATCATAACTCGTAATAGGTGTCTACAACTTGCAAGATAGGATCAAGAACACATATATATTCATGAAAACATAATAGGTTCAGATCTGAAATCATGGCACTCGGGCCCTAGTGACAAGCATTAAGCATAGCAAAGTCATAGCAACATCAATCTCAGAACATAGTGGATACTAGGGATCAAACCCTAACCAAACTAACTCGATTACATGGTAAATCTCATCCAACCCATCACCGTCCAGCAAGCCTACGATGGAATTACTCACGAACGGCGGAGAGCATCATGAAATTGGTGATGAAGGATGGTTGGTGATGACGACGGCGTCGATTTCCCCTCTCCGGAGCCCAAATCAGACTCCAGATCTGCCCTCCCGAGGAAGAACAGGAGGTGGCGGCGGCTCCGTACCATAAAACGCGATGAACACTTCTCTTTGATTTTTTTCTGCGCAAATAGGAATATATAGGAGTGGAAACGAGGTCGGAGAAGCCACAGGGGCCCCACAAGACAGGGGGCGCGCCCTAGGGGGGGGCGCCCCCCTGGCTTGTGACCAGGTGGTGTCCCTCTCCGGTTGATTCTTTCGCCAATATTTTTTATTAATTCCAAAAATATTCTTCGTAAATTTTCAGGTCAATCCGAGAACTTTTATTTCTGCACAAAAATAACACCAAGGCAATTCTGCTGAAAACAGCATCAGTCCGGGTTAGTTCCATTCAAATCATGCAAATTAGAGTCCAAAACAAGGGCAAAAGAGTTTGGAAAAGTAGATACGTTGGAGACGTATCACTCAGCATGCTTTTCCTTCCGGAGTTGCTTGATCTCCAGGCCTACGAACTGCCCACATAGAGTTTAGAAAGCACATGATAAATGGAGCATAGGTGGGGACCTTCCTATTGAAGACCGTGTTGTACATCTCCTCCCACAACCACTTGGAAGCATCAAACGTAGCACCAGAGCTAGCTTCAGTTTTCATAGCCAAAAGCAGATCTACCAGGTAACCATTAATCTCATCTTGATTCCCAACCTTGGGCAGAAGAACATTGTGAAAAACACGGTGCAAGATAGCATAAACCTGCTCTAGGTCCTTGGACCCACCAATAATGCCATGCCCGGGAATGTACAAGGGGGCTAGCTCCTCCTTCTCCATGGAGGTAGCCCGGGGAAGAGGACGGATGCCACCATTCCCAGTGAGGCCGGTATCATCATAGCCAAGAGCATTGCAAAAAGCGCGTCACGGAACATGGAAGAATTCATCATGGCACATGAAGGAAAGGTGGCGAGCATCATCAGTGCCAAAGTGGACAGTGGCATAAAACTGGTGAATGAGCTGCACATCAAAGGGACAATTGATAGTCATGAGCTTGATCAAATAAAACTCCTCGCACAGTGTCAAGGCCTCCTCAAAGTAATCCATATTGTTTCTCCTGTACTCAATGTCAATTGTCCATTTCTTGGCGAACTTGTTCTTGTGATGGTCATAAAGTTCGTGCACAATCCGCATTTGCATCTCATTTCTGAACTGAGGGGTGGACCACCCAGAAGCAACAGGGACCTCATATCGATTTTGAAAGCGAACCCTCTCCCAATCAGCTTGCTTCCATTCGTGCACAGGCTTGGCAGACTTTTGCTTGGCGGCTTAAGACTTCTCACGGCGAGTTGGCTTGGTGGGGATGAGAACTTCCTCTTCTTTGGACTCATTGACAAGCCTACATCTACGAGCTTGTTTCTTGGAATTCTTACGAGGAGCAGAGCGAGAACCTGAGCCACCTGCAGACACGCACGAGAAGCACACAACAGAAACCCAGACAAGATGAGAGGATTATATGCAAGAATAGGAATATATTGGTTGTGAAGCAAAGAGAATTAAACAGTTTGATAGGATTCAGAGAAGCCGGTTGAACCGGCCACCCCACCGGTTGTACCGCTTCAGCGGTTACCGCAAGTGTAAGCGGTTGTACCGCCTGGACGGACAGCACCTCACCGGTGGGGAACCGGAACATCCGGATTCGAACCATGCACAACTATTCTAAGTTCTAAGCAACACAAGTAATAGGAGGTGTATACATGATCTCTTCCCACCAATAGTTTGACTAAAAACGCGGCAAACCAAGCAATGCCCTAACAATGGAGGGTCCAAAGGGAGGACCCAAAGAAAGGAGAAACGAGGCATTACCGGCATCCATGGTAAGAGATCGGGGAGGGGAAGGGCCTCCACGGAGCAGATCCGAGAGGAGGCCACAGATCCGGGGCGCCGGGGGCACTCCGGGGCGGTGGTGGCGGCGGCCGATGGCTAGGGCAGCAGAGGGGGTCGGGCACGAGGGGGAAACTGGGTACCCTGATACATCTCCAACATATCAATAATTTATGAAGTATTCATGCCATATTTTCCTATGTTTACAATACTTTTACATGGTTTGACGCACATTATATGATTTATTTAGAACTAACCCGGACTGACGCTGTTTTCAGCAGAATTACCGTGGTGTTGTCTTTTGTGCAGAAAATGAAAGTTCTCGGAATCGCCCGAAACTTTTTTGTTATTTTTTCTAGAGGAAATAAGCCACATTGGAGCGAAGAACCACCGGAGGGGGGCCACCCTTGGGCCACAAGTCATCTGGCCGCGCCCCCCTAGGGTGGCGGCCAGATATGTGGTGGGCCCCTCGTGGCTCCGTTTGGCGTGATTCCAACACTGAAAAATCCCATAAATACCAGAAACCCCGGAAATAAAGAGAGAATCCTCGTTCCACCGCCGCAACTCTCTCTATCGACGAAAAACCAAGCCGAAGGCGTTCCAGTACACTGCCGGAGAGGGTAGATAATCTCCGGTGGCCATCTTCATCATCCCGGCGGAGGCCATGACGAGGAGGGAGTAGTGAACCCTCGGGGCTGAGGGTATGTACCATTAGCTATGTGTTCAATCTCTCTCTCTCTCGTGTTCTTGAGATGGCACAATCTTGATGTATAACGGGCTTTGTTAATATAGTCGGATCATATGATGTTACTCCCTTGCTACCTTGTTGTGATGAATTGAATCTTTACCTTTGAGATCTCGTTATGTTGGATTGAATATTATGGTTTGAGAACACTTGATGTACGTCTTGCGTGGGATACCCATAGTGACATTAGGGTATTCTATTGATTCACTTGATATATGTTGAGGTATCAACTTGCGGATTCCGGTGACCTAGGGGATCTATGCATAGGGGTTGATTGCACGTTTTCATACCACGTTCTCCGATAGAAATCTTGGGGTGCTCCTTGAAGTTCTTTGTGTTCGATTGAATATGATAGATCTAAAATTGTTTGATGCATGTCGCATAATTTACCCATGGATACTTGAGGTGTTATTGAAGTATCTTGGTGACATTAGGGTTGATTGATATGTATCATTGGTGTTATTCTAGTAGGAACTCTAGGGTTGTTTGTGACACTTATAGGAATAGCACAATAGATTGATCGGAAAGAATAACTTTGAGGTGGTTCTACTACCTACACAAATTTCATCTTATTGTTCGTCGCTAGATAGGAACTTTGGAGTGATTCTTTATTGCACGTTGAGGGATGATCATATGATTCAACTATGTTAGCATTGTTGGGAGATTGCACTAGTGAAAGTATGAACCCTAGGCTTTATTTCCAAGAATTTATACACCGTTTTGCTCGCTATTTTACATTTGTTACCTTGCTGTTTTTATATTTTCAGATTACAAAAAACTATATCTATCATCCATATTGCACTTGTATCACCATTTCTTCGCCGAACTAGTGCACCTATACAATTGGCCATTGTATTGGGTGTGTTGGGGACACAAGAGATTTCTTGTATTTGATTGCAGGGTTATTTGAGAGAGACCATCTTCATCCTACACCTCCTAGGTCATCCACTTGAGGGAAAATTGCTACTGTCCTACAAAACTCTGCGCTTGGAGGCCCAACACGAGTCTACAAGAATAAAGTTGCGTAGTAGACATCAAGCTCTTTTCTGGCCCCGTTGCCGGGGTGGTGAGTGCTTGAAGGTATATCTTTAGATCTTGCAATTAAATCTTTTAGTTTCTTGTTTTTCACTAGTTTGGTTTTATAAAAGAAAACTATAAAATAAATATAAATGGATCCTCACCCACTTGCTAATCTTTTCAAAAGACCCGATTATGTTGGAACAATTGCTAGTGAGAGTTCACTAGATTATATTTATGAGGTCTTGCTTGAAAACCATGAATCTAAAAATTGTGAAATTTATAAAGTGATTCATGATAGTTCCTTGAATGAAAAGCATGATAGCAATATTGTTAGTATGAATTCTCTGAATATCCATGATGCTAATGATGATTGCACTAGTCATGATAAAAAGATTTCCTATAAGCATGTCAATTTTTGTGGAGTGAATAAAATTTGTAAAGACATGCCATATAGGGATGATAGATTTTGTAAGAAGCATAAACAAGATCAAACTAATTGGTGGCTTAAAGTGATAGATGAACTTGCCACAACATTATGCTCTCTTCATCCCATTACTTGTGAACTTTGCAATAGGGTTGGTCATCTTAATTTCCAATGCATGCTTTTTCATGACCGAACCGTTTCCAAATACCGTGATAATGTGATCTACCGTGAACTCTATAACGAACTTTGCTTATTTTTGGGGAATGAAGAATTATCACATAAAAATGATTGGTATGATATATTCATTACCACAAATGATAATGAAACTAATCTACAAGAAATCTATATGTTTTGCGTAGTGAATTGCAATGAGAATGCTTATATTGCCAACTATAGAAAGAATGAGAAACCGATAGAATATAAAAGGAATACTAATGAAAGGGTAAAGGTCTCCCAATACCCTCCTATTGTTTCTCGTGATGAATCAAGTAGTAATGAAGAGCTTCCCATCGAACCAATCTCTTCAATAAGAAGCTCAAAAAGATTACTCAAACCCACACATAAGGTGGTGAAGAAGAAGAAAATAAGAAAAGGTAAACATAAAAAGTTATCCCTCTCAAATAATCTTTCTCCTATCATTGTTGAGAATAAATACGAAAGTAGTGTCGATGATGATACACTTGATGATTATTTTGTTGTGCCTACTACTCTTTTTGGCACCAACTTGGAAAATTATGATGATAATAATTGTTACACTATTGGTGCTATTCATGCTATTGATGATTATCCTAATGATATGCAAACCCACAAGCTTGGGGATGCTATTCATGATGAGAATGACATATTTGAGAATATATTTGCTACAATTGATGTGTGTTCCAAGCTTGGTGATGCTATGCATAATGAAGATGATCTTTTTAGTTCCCCTACTTCGAATGATCAAATTTGTTATGATGATGACATGCCTTCTATTTATGATGATTATTGTGATGATACTTATGTTATGAAAAGTAGTGATGATTATTATTATACAACTTGTCACAATTATGAATACCGTTTCTCTGAACATCACTCTTTTATTGTGGAAACAATTTATAATATTCAAGTCTCCTATGATACTCCCACTACTATGTATGAGAAGTTTGCTTGTGGGGAGAGTAATAAATTTTCTATGCTTGTAGATCATGAAAAGGATACTTTATGTGATAGTTATATTGTGGATTTATTCCTGATGATACTGAAAATTATTATGAGGGAGGAACATATGCTTTTAGGAATTGCAATAATATAAAGTTTCCTTGCTATGTGTTCAAAGTTTTGAAGTTATGCTTGTTTTGCCTTCCTATGCTAGTTGATTCTTGTTCCCATAAATTGTTTGCTCACGAAATCCCTATGCATAGGAAGTGGGTTTTACTTAAATGTGCTTGTCATGAGATTCATGATGCTCTCTTACATGTTTCAATTACAATTCCTATGTGAGCATCATTGAAATCATCATGCCTAGCTAAAAGGCATTAAAGAAAAGCACTTGTCGGGAGACAACCCAACACTTTTACTTTTTGTTTTTGTGTTTTCACATGATTAAGCTACTGTAGTAATCATGTTTTGTGTCTTTTATTTCAATAATGTGCCAAGTAAAGCCTTTGGGATAGTATGGATACTGGTTGATTTCATTCTGTGCAACAACCGAAACTTTTGCCTCCAGTAAAGAATTTTTCTTATTATACCGGAACATCAAAAAATTCTGAAATTGTTACACAGTATTTATATGCAAATTCTATAAGTTTTCCAAATTTTTCAATTTTTTTTAGAGATAGGGAAGTATGGCTATACTACAGATCTTCACAAACTATTCTGTTTTTGACAGATTCTGTTTTTCATGCATAGTTTGCTTGTTTTAGTGTTCCCATAGCTTATATTCAGTGATATAGATTATGTGAATGGTATAATACAGTAGGTATTATGTGATAACAATTATGAATCTTGTCTTGACAGTACCTAAGTGAATGATCTTTATTTATTATACTAACCCATCTCACGAAGTTCCGTTAAGTTCTGTGTGATTGAAGTTTTCAAGTTTTGGGTGAGACACCGATATGAGAAGAATAAGGAGTGACAAGAACCTAAGCCTGGGGATGCCCAAGGCACCCCCAAGGTAATATCCAAGGAATACTCAAGCGTCTGAGCTTGGGGATGCCCCGGAAGGCATCCCCTCTTTCGTCTTCAACACTATCGGTATATCCTACTTGGAGATTTTTATTCTTCACATAATATGTGTTTTGCTTGGAGCATCATTTTATTTTTTTTAGTATTTGCTTTATGTTATTTATAATCTTGTTTTCATTAAGATGCTTGAGTTACATGTTTGATATGTGCTGTGTAAAAACAGAAACTTTTGCTGTAGTGTTTGAATTTTCATATATTACTGGAGCGTGGAAAGTTTCTGAAATTTTGATACGGTGTTTTCATATAAATTCTTTATCACGTCCTAAATTTTCATAATTTTTTGAGTTAAAGAAGTACCCTGCTTTCATAAATGGCTACAGACTATTCTGTTTGGACAGATTGCTGTCATAGTTTTGTTATGTACTTATCCTATAGTTTCCATAGCCTATATTGGTAGATATAAATTGTGGAAACGATAGTAAATAGTAGATTATGTTTGAAAATTATTGTGCAACTTGTCTTGGAAGTACATGAATTGTTGATTTGTTTTTATGTGTACTAACCTATCTCACGAGTTATTTTCCAGTTTTTGTGGATGAAGTTTTTGAGAATAGGTGAAACCGTGATATGAGAGGATTCAACAAGATACAAAAGCTCGAGCTTGGGGATGCCCAAGGCACCCCAAGTAAATATTTCAAGAAGTCTCAAGTCTAAGCTTGGGTATGCTACGCAACCCACCTCTCTTCATCAACAATTATCGGTTAGCCTATGTTGAGTCTAAATTTTTATTTGTACACATGATATGTGCTATTCTTGGAGTGCTATTTTTATTTTGCCTGTTGTTTAAATAAAATACTCAGATCTGAAAATATTTATTGAGGGAGAGATCCCTCACATAGCCACTTGATTGTTTACCTACTCATTGATCTTCACTTATATCTTTTGAGAGTAGTTTGAGGTTTACTCATGTGCTTCACTTATATCCGGAGAGTAAATTGTGAATGATTGAATATCATAAATTTGAAATTATCAATGTGCTTTATGCTTAGTAGTAACTTCACACCTGGTTTATAAAGTAAAATCTATTGAAGTTTGACAATCATCAAATTGGTCATACAAGCAATTCATGAATGATTAGTATAAGAAAGAGAACTTTCACATATAAATATATTATCTTGGAGACCTTTTATGATTGTGAATACCCATCCATTATTTTCAACCTTGATCAAATAGTTGAAGTTGGACAAGGAAGACAACGTAATGGTTATGTTTGGGTATATTTGCATAGAAGTTATATTGTTATGGATCCGCAAACATGTGGTGCTTGTTTAGAACCTTTTGCTAGCAAAAACTTCGTACTAAGTAGAGATACTACTTGAGCATCCAAATCCTTGAGCCAAGTTTCTTCCATGAGAGTCCACCATACCTACCTATATATGGTATTTCACTGCCATTCCAAGTAAATTTGCATGTGCCAACTCTAAACATTCAAATAAACATCTGTTCTGTGTGCTCGTACCGCTTATGGAGCGACGAAGCGGTCATTATTTTCCATGCTAAGCGAGTTATTCTCAAGATGAGTGTTTATTCACTTGTCATTGCACGAGAGAGGCTGGTAAAAAAGATTCCTAGTCCTGCAAAATACAAAACTAAATAAACAAGAACTCCCCCTAGAAAGTTGATTGTTTGGAGGGCAACCGTGGATTCGGCCAGCCATGGAATGTGTTTGAAGTGTGGAGGGGGAGTAAAATTTCAATTCTGTTTGGGAACCGCCAATAATGTGATTACCATGGAATATATAGAAATTTCTTGTCGTGACGTTGACAGGAAAGGCACACCACCCAAAATATATGCATCCCTGTTTTAAGCAACGAGCTCTGGCACCTTTGCAAATCCCTCCTTCCCTCTGTGAAGGGACAATCTATTTACTTTAATGCTATTTACTATTCATGATGAGTCAACTTCTTATTGAAACCTCAATCTATTAGTTGGCAAGCATCATGTGGTGGGGAAAGATCCAAACATATATATCCACTCAAATATATTTGATCATGATTCATTATTGTTGACAATTATCTTTATGATAAGTATGTTGGGAGGCGAAACATTAAGCCCCTATCTTTCTCTGTGTTCGATGGATGTTGTTTGTTCTGAAAATATGCCTTGAGTACTAGCAATCATAAAAGACTATATGATAATTGAGTGTGTGGAGCTCTTACTTAGACTTGATGATGCATTGAAATTGTTTGGTGACCAGGAACATAGATTGTTAAGTTTCAATAGAATGCATTGTTTGAACCATGCCATGTGAATTGATTGCTACTCTATCATGATGATTTTTATGAGGAAAAGTTACTGGTTACGATGCAGGAAAAGTGACTGAAATTATCAATGATCAAAACTATTCACTATGCTAGCATTCACACTTCATAAATTATTTCTTTTATCATTTACCTACACGAGGACGAGCAAAAATTAAGCTTGGGGATGCTGATACGTCTCCAACATATTGATAATTTATGAAGTATTCATGCCATATTTGCCTATGTTTACAATACTTTTATATGGTTTTGATGCACTTTATATGATTTATTTAGAACTAACCCGGACTGACGCTGTTTTTAGCAGAATTAACGTGGTGTTGTTTTTTGTGTAGAAAATGAAAGTTCTCGGAATCGCCCGAAACTTTTTTTTGATTTTTTTCTAGAGGAAATAAGCCACATTGGAGCGAAGAACCACCGGAGGGGGCCACAAGCCATCTGGCCGCGCCCCCCCTAGGGCTGCGGCCAGATATGTGGTGGGCCCCTCGTGGCTCCGTTTGGCGTGATTCCAACGCTGGAAAATCCCATAAATACCAGAAACCCTAGAAATAAAGAGAGACTCCTCGTTCCGCCGCCGCAACTCTCTGTATCGATGAAAAACCAATCTGGAGGCGTTCCAGTACCCTGCCGGAGAGGGTAGATCATCTCCGGTGGCCATTTTAATCATCCCGGCGGAGGCCATGACGAGGAGGGAGTAGTCCACCCTCGGGGCTAAGGGTATGTACCAGTAGCTATGTGTTCAATCTCTCTCTCTCTCTCTCGCTCTCTCTCTCGTGTTCTTGAGATGGCACGATCTTGATGTATCACGGGCTTTATTAATATAGTCGGATCATATGATGTTACTCCCTTGCTAACTTGTTGTGATGAATTGAATCTTTACCTTTGAGATCTCGTTATGTTGGATTGAATATTATGGTTTGAGAACACATGATGTACGTCTTGCGTGGGATACCCGTAGTGACATTAGGGTATTCTATTGATTCACTTGATATATGTTGAGGCATGAACTTGCGGATTCTGATGACCTAGGGGATCTATGCATAGGGGTTGATTGCACGTTTTCATACCATGTTCTCCGATAGAAATCTTGGGGTGCTCCTTGAAGTTCTTTGTGTTCGATTGAATATGATAGATCTGAAATTGTTTGATGCATGTCACATAATTTACCCACGGATACTTGAGGTGACATTGGAGTATCTAGGTGACATTAGGGTTGATTGATATGTATCATTGGTGTTATTCTAGTAGGAACTCTAGGGTTGTTTGTGACACTTATAGGAATAGACCAATAGATTGATCGGAAAGAATAACTTTGAGGTGGTTCTACTACCTACACCAATTTCATCTTATTGTTCTCCGCTAGATAGGAACTTTGGAGTGATTCTTGTTGCACATTGAGGGATGATCATATGATTCAACTATGTTAGCATTGTTGGGAGATTGCACTAGTGAAAGTCTGAACCCTAGGCTTTATTTCCAAGCATTTATGCACCATTTTGCTTGCTGTTTTACACTTGTTACCTTGCTGTTTTTATATTTCAGATTACAAAAACCTATATCTATCATTCATATTGCACTTGTATCACCATCTCTTCGCCGAACTAGTGCACCTATACAATTTGCCATTGTTATTGGGTGTGTTGGGGACATAAGAGATCCTTGTATTTGATTGCAGGGTTGTTTGAGAGAGACCATCTTCATCCTACACCTCCCACGGATTGATAAACCTTAGGTCATACACTTGAGGAAAAATTGCTATTGTCCTACAAAACTCTGCGCTTGGAGGCCCAACACGAGTCTACAAGAATAAAGTTGCATAGTAGACATCATACCCCTTCGACCCAGCCCGCCCTTTAAGTGCCCGTTATGCCACGAGCGGTTGTACCGCCCGGATGGGCGGTTGTACCGGCCCTGGTACACACTGGGAATTAGCTGTAGAACCGCACAACTCCACCGGTTGTACCGCAGAGGAGGGACAACAAGATGGCCCGGCGGTTGTACCTCTCGAACCACCGGTTGTACCGCCCGGCCACAGCCACCACCGACAGATTGAAAATGCGTACAGTTGGAGAGAGGGTTTATGAGAAGAGGAGAGCTTGGGATAGAGGCAAGGCACATGTGTATGGTGAGGTAAGCTCCATGGTTGCAAAAACAAAAACACAAAAAGTCAAACCATGGAGGATACCCACACTTAGGTCCTAAACAAACTAGCAAGAGCAAATAAAGACCAAGAAACACACACTTGGGCAAAAACCATGACAAATGCCTCACTAGGAGGGGCGGTGGCCGAGGCCACCTATGTTTGAGTCAATTCGTATGGCACCACGAAGATTTTAACCTTGGGTCCATGACCAAAACTCGTCTTTGAAGCACAAGTACCATCAAAAATGGCTAATGTGAAAGACTTGATCGATTTACACATAATAAGGGGAGGGAGAGTTCATTGAGAGAACAACACTCCCCCTATGTCCATGCCTACACCTAAGAAAGATTAAATAATGAGTGTGGTGGGGTGTGCAATAAGTCAAGCCACATTGCTCGAATCAATGATATTTAGCTGATGCCTTAACTCGCGAAATCTTGCTTCATCCAATGGCTTTGGGAAAATATCTGCAACCTGCTCGTTAGTATTGAGATGAATAAGATCAATTTCTCCACGCTTGATATGATCCCGGATGAAGTGATGACGAATCTCAATGTGCTTCGTCTTGCAATGTTGGACCGGGTTGTTGGAGATACTGATAGCACTCTCGTTGTCACAGTAGAGGGGCACTTTGTCACAAGTGACACCGTAATCCTTTATAGTTTGCCTCATCCAAAGCAACTGAGCACAACAACTCGCAGCAGCTACATATTCGGCCTCGATGGATGAGAGAGAAACACATTTTTTTCTTTGAAGAACAACTTACCAAAGAGGCACCAAGGAATTGGTAACCTCCGGAAGTTGACTTCCTCTCCACACGGTCTCCCGCCCAATCCGAGTCCGAATATCCTATGAGATCAAATGAAGCACCTTTGGGATACCATAAGCCAAAGTTTGGGGTATGAGCCAAATATCGAAAGATTCATTTGACATTCACATAGTGACTATCCTTAGGTGCAGATTGAAATCGTGCACAAATTCCCGCACTCAACATGATATCCGGCCTAGATGCACAAAGGTAAAGCAGGGATCCAATCATGGCGCGATATACCTTTTGATCCACGACTTTACCATTGGGATCACTGTCAAGTTGGCATTTGAGCGGCATGGGAGTGTTGGCCTTAGCCGGCTTGAGATCATCCATCTTGAATCTCTTGAGCATGTCTTGAGTGTATTTATCTTGGTTGATGAAGGTTCCTTGAATTCGTTGCTTGACTTCGAATCCAAGGAAGAACTTCAACTCCCTCATCATGGGCATCTCAAACTCTTTGTTCATTAGTGCGACAAACTCATCATTGAAAACTTTGTTAGAAGAACCAAAGCTAATATCATCAACATATAGTTGGCATATGAACAAGGTCCCGTTAACCCTCTTTGTGAAAAGAGTGGGATCGATTTTCCCAATTTCAAAACCACGGTTTTCTAACATCTCGGTAAGGTGCTCATACCACGCTCGTGGGGCTTGTTTAAGGCCGTAGAGTGCCTTATCGAGAACGTATACATGATTGGGGAACTTAGGATCCTCGAACCCCGGGGTTGCTTGACATATACCAACTCCTTAAGTGGACCATTAATAAAAGCACTCTTCACATCCATTTGATATAATTTGAAATCATGATGAGATGCATAAGCAAGTAACATGCGAATAAATTCAAGGCGAGCGACGGGAGCAAAGGTTTCACCGTAGTCGATACCCTCGACTTGGGAGCAGCCTTGAGCCACCAATCTTGCCTTGTTGCGAATGACAACACCGTTCACATCTTGCTTGTTTTTGAAGATCCATTTGGTTCCAATGACATTGTGATTCTCCTTTGGTCTTGGCACCAATCGCCACACTTTATTGCGCTCGAAGTTGTTGAGTTCATCGTGCATGGCTTCAAGCCATTCCATGTCCTCGAGCGCTTCTTGTACCTTGAAGGGTTCAATGGAAGAAACAAATGCGTGATGTGCATAAAAGTTTGTTAATTGACGACGAGTAGTTACCCCTCTTTTCAACCTTCCATAGACGTTCTCTAGGAGGTGTTTCTTGGTTTTAAGCTTGGAAGCAATCTTGGTAGCTCGTCGTTCTAAAATCTCTTCCATGGAAGGTTGCGGTGAATCATCTTGACGAGCTTGAGAGTCATTACTGGCTTGACCTTGATCTTGATCAAGATCTTGACCTTGAGCTTGCTCGGGGTTGTGAACTTGATCTTGAGCATCTCGTGGTACGTCATCATCACCATGAGGCTGATCTTGCTCTTGATCTTGTTCATGAGGTTGAGGGCCTTCACTTTATTCTGCGGAAGCGTGTGGGTCTTGCGTCGGTGATGGTTCCGCTTGTGTGGAACATTGTCCTTCTCTTTCAGCCACAAGGGGTTCCTCAACAGGCAGGTAGAGTCCCACACCCATTCTTCTTATGGCTTGCGAAGGGATTTCATCACCTACATCACAAAGACCACTTTGCTCCACTTGGGAGCCATTATTTTCATCAAACTCTACGTTACACGTCTCCTCAATGAGTCATGTGGACTTGTTGAGGACACGGTAAGCATGAGAGTTTGTAGCATAACCAAGAAATATGCCCTCATGAGCTCTAGAATCAAATTTAGACAAACAAACAGCTTTCTTGAGAATGAAACACTTACAACCAAACACCCGAAAGTACTTGAGGTTGGGCTTGTTACCGGCAAGTATATCATATGGAGTCTTGTTCAAGCCTTTGCGGAGGTAGAGCCGATTAGATGCATGACACGCGGTATTGATGGCTTCGCCCAAAACTTGTACGGAGATTTGAATTCCGCCATCATGGTCCTTGCCGCATCCATCAATGTCCGGTTCTTCTTCTCCGCAACACCGTTTTGTTGAGGGGTATAGGGTGCAGAGTATTGGTGCTTGATTCCCTCATCACTGAGAAACTCGTCCAAGGTGTAGTTCTTGAACTCGGTGCCGTTGTCACTTCTAATCATCAATAAATTTGCATCATGTTGACGTTGAGCTTTATTTGCAAAGTTGATGACAGCTTGTTGGGTCTCATTCTTCCTCTTGAAGAAATATACCCAGGTGTATCTTGAGTAATCATCCACAATCACCAAGCAATACCTTCTCCCCCAAGACTATGAAATGAAGGAGGGCCGAAGAGATCCATGTGAAGGAGCTCTATGGGTCTCTTGGAGTAAATAGTAGTCGTGGGGCGGTGGGACGTCTCATGTAGCTTTCCCTCGATACAAGCACTGCAAGCACGGTCTTTGGCAAAACTCACATTTGTTAGTCCACGAACGTGATCCCCTTTGAGGAGACTTTGCAAAGATCTCATATTGACATGGGCTAGCCGGCGATGCCAAAGCCATTCCACATCAGCTTTAGCCTTTAGGCATGTCGCGGTCTTAGTGGGTCTCTCCGAGAAGTTAACCACAGAGTCCGTTCTCGACATGCCCAACAAAGGCTACTTTAAGAGTCTTGCTCCACAAAAGGGTCACGTTATCAATGCCAAAGAAAGTACTAAAACCCATGAGTGCAAGTTGACGAACGGAAAGCAAATTGTATGCGAGGGTCTCAACAAGAATGACTCTCTCAATAGTTTAGTCCGGAGAGATAATCACCTTACCAAGACCCAATACCATTGAACTTGTGTCATCACCAAATGAGACTTGAGTGGCGAAAGATGCATCGGGTCGAACATCCACCACCAAGTCCTGGCTTCCGGTCATATGATTTGTTGCTCCACTATCAAGCAACCATGATACCCCTCCGGAAGCAAACTCCTACAATAGATCAATGCTTGGATTTAGGTACCCATTCTTTAATGGGTCCTTTCATGTTAGTAACAAGGGTCTTAGGAACCCAAATAGACCATTCAATGTACTCATAAGAAGAACCAATGTATTTGGCATAAACATGCCCATCACTAGCACGACATAAAACATAAGAAGGATTAAAATCGTCGGCCTTGTTGGTGGAGGTGGTCTTGCCCTTTTTGGCATTACCACCCTCAACATTGTCCTTTTTCTTCTCACGAGTGGTCTTCCCCCCATTTACAAAGGTTTCCTTAAGCGGTGGAGGTTGGTTGGTCTTCAATTTCTTCTTCTTCTTAGACTTCGGTGCAAACCCAATCCCTTCGTTGGCTACAACTTCCTTTTGATTACTCAAAAGGTCATTGAGATTCTTCTCACCTTGGATACAAGTCACAAGGTCTTTCTCAAGTTGGTCTTTCAACTTGGCATTTTACTCCAGAAGGTGCGCATGCTCACAACAAGGGTTAGTAGCAATGGCATTATCAATTAATACAAAAGGGGGGCATGTTGCTATTTCCTTAGTGAGTTTTTCTTGGAGTTGATCATGAGACTCCATAAGAGAGGCATGAGCACCCTTCAAAGCCTTGTGGGCTTTGTCAAGTGCGTCCAACTCTTCCTTGAGTCTATCATGGCCAACCCCAAGTGCAACCTTATCAGACTTGAGCACACGATTAAGAACAATAGCATGATCATGATCTTTATGTAATTTAGCAAGGTCAACATTTGTGACTCCTCAAGAGTCAAACGATGACTTCGCTCTTCCTCAAGAGCTATGGAAAGATCCACTATCTCATCGGCATAATCATGACTATGCCCCTTCAACTCCTCAAGGGGTTCCTCTTGAGACTCAATGATATCAATGGCCTCACCAAGTTGTTCCAAGAGAGCAACAAAGTGCTTCTTGGATTCGCCTTTGAGTTTACCCAAGAATTTGTCAAACTCATTATCACCCTCCTTCGCCTCCTCATGTTCATCCACACAATCCAACAAAGAGGGAGTGGTAGAAATGGAAGTTTTAATGTTTGAGGTTTTGACGTTGGAGGTTACCTTGGTGATACCTTTGGCCATGAGGCACCTAGCAATGTGGTTTTCATTGGGGGCATCGAAGAGTGACACCTTGGTTAGGGTAGAGGATGCAATAGCAACTGTAGCCATTGCCATCCCTACACCACTAGTATCTTCGTCATCAACATCATCATCGGAGGCATATTCTTCTTGAGCCACCAACACCTTGTGAGGTGCCTTCTTGATGAAGTTGTTCTTATTGGGGAATGTCTTGGCCTTATCCTTGCGAATGAGCTTGCCACCATTATCTTCTCTCCTCTCATATGGGCAATCTACCACGAAGTGGCTCACATTACCACAATTGTAGCAAGTCCTCACACGTTGCTTTCCCTTTGACCCACTTGAGTTGTTCTTGGAAAAGTTGGGCTTCGAGTTCCTCTTGTTGCCCCAAAATTGACTTGACGGTAGAGCCATGTGCTCGTGATATGCATACTTGGTGTCTTCGAGACAACTCTCTTCATCATCCTCTTCTTTTTCTTCTTGAGTGGCCTTGGCCTTCAAAGCAAGGTTGGTAGAAGACTTCGTTGACCGTTGAACACGAGCTAAGGCGTTGTCCGCGGTCTTGTTCAAGATGTTCATTGCAATGAATCCATCCAACACATCGCTTGAGTACAAAGAGTGAAAGTCCGGCATTTGACGGATGACGGAGGTCATGGCCTTGTTGAATGGCATGATGGCCTTGAGAAACTTCTGCTTGATCCAATTGTCATCCACATCCTTGTTTCCATGGTCTTGAAGGGCAACGGCAAGAGTTGTCACCCTCCGATGGAGCTCACGAGGATCCTTATCTTCAAGCATCGAAAATTTATCGGCCTCATCAAGAACCACTTCAAAGTTGGCCCATTGAATGTTGGAGCTACCCTTGTACATGGAAACAATGTGTTCCCAACAGCCCTTAGCTCGAGTAAAAGGACGCAAGTGAGCAAGATCTTCAACGGGAGCAACTGCTTGTAGTATGAACAAGGCGGAGTGATTGAGTTGATTGTTGGCCTCTTCTCTTGGAGAGAGGTATCTTGGATCATGAGGGTAGTACCCTTGCTCGATCATTCTCCAAAGTTGGGTTGAGCTGTGATTCAAATGAGACTTGATACGAAAAACCCAATTAGCAAAATCATTCTTAACACGTTTAGAAGGAGGACCTATATTAACTATATGGGGTGGGTGCACTGGTCATCCATAGACCACGGGAGGAGGTACTGAGGCAAATGTACCCGATCCACTATTTCCTTGAGGTAACTTGTTCTTGTCAGTGCTAGTCCCGTCCTTGCCGGAGTGGACATCCGATGTCGAGTTAGTGGGATTAACCACTTGAATCGGATCGGTAAAAAGTTTAAGACTTTAAAGGAATTCTTTCAACATGGATTTGACCTCGGTCGTCATGGAGGATTTAAGTGAAGCCATGGCATCATTTAAATCCTCACAAGAGACCATGTTCACACCCACGGTCTCGGGGATTCAACAACCTGATCCCCGTCGTGAATCATACTCTTTGGGTGGTGAAACCCTTAATAAAGAGACGAGGCTCTGATACCAATTGAAAGGATCGATATGGCTGACTAGAGGGGGTGAATAGGCAACTACCAATTTTTAACTAATCTTTAGCAAATTCGAAATAGCAACAAATAGGTTGTCTAGATATGCAAAGGTGGGCAACCTATATGATGCTAACAATATTAACAACACAAGCAAGCAAATAATCTACGAAAGGTAAAGCTTGCACAAAGTAATGGTAAGAAGTAACCACAAGCAGAACCGATGGAGACGAGGATGTGTTACCGAAGTTCTTTCCCTTTGAAGGGAAGTACGTCTCCGTTAGAGCAGTGTGGAGGCACAATGCTCCCAAACATGCCACTAGGGCCATCGTATTCTCCTCACGCCCTCACACAATGCGAAATGCCGTGATTCCACTAGTGGTGCACTTGAAGGCGGCAACCGAACCTTTACAAACAAGGTTGGGGCAATCTCCACAACTCAATTGGAGGCTCCCAATGAAACCACGAAGCTTCACCACAATGGAATATGGCTTCGAGGTGACCTCTTCCATGTAGGGTTGTCAAACACCCAAGAGTAACAAAATCCACACAAGAAAGTAAGGGGGAATCAAGTTTCTTTTGGTGGGAGTGTAGATCTAGGTCTCCTCCTTCAATCCCTAGCAAATCAACAAGTTTGAGTGGCTAGAGAGAGAGATCGGGCAATAAAGCTTGGAGGGCGTCAATGGAGGAGAGAGAGAGGTAAGAGATAAGATGGAGGTGGAAGAACCACCTCTTTATATAGGGCCCCCAACTTCCAACCATTACAGCCGGTTTTACATGGCAGCGGTACAATCGCCGACGCGGGCGGTAGAACTGGTAGGACCGGAACAACCGCCCAACCATCGGCCAACCACCGCATCAGCACAGAACCTAAGGCGGTGGTTACTCCCCGGTGCAACCGCTCGGCTCGAGTGCGGGACAAGGTTAAGTCCCGAGCGGTACAACCGCTTGAGACACCGGTAGTATCGGTCGATATATATCAACCGGTACAACCGCCCCTCATCCGCCCAACAACCGCACCACAACAGAACCGTGTCCGGTTGTAGGCCGGTGCTGGGCCAGTACAACCGCCCAAGGCTGCCACCTAGGGTCATCCAGCTGTTGGCGGTACAACCGCCCGGAGGCAGCGGTACAACCGCTGGAGACCAGCTAGGAGCAGCACCCCCAGAGTATCACCCCTGGGGTGGAGATTATGCCGGATGACAAGAGTGAGTGGTACAACCGCTAGGGCCAGTGGTACAACCGGCCATCATGGATAGGAAGCGAAGCCCCTCTCTCTCTCTGATGGAAGGGTATGAGGTGTGTGCCAAGAATGTGTACGTGTATTGATTCACCCCAAAACCTTCCAATGAGAATTCCCTTTTAATAGTACGGGATCCCTACAACCAAAGAAAATAAACGCGTAGAGAACACCGTCTTTGTTCCTTTTCGTCCGAAGGGAATGCCTAACGGTATTGTGTCGCACACGGAGTACGTGAAGAACTTGACACACGATTAGATAACAAAGTGAGGTGTCATCATCACCAAAACACTAGGGTAATAGAATACCCTTACAATAGGTTCCAAAAGGACAAGTAAATGTGGTTTTCTCTTGATCTTCTTGTGTTACATGTATTTGAGAATAAAACAGAATAACCGTCTAAGAAGCAAAAGTGTGTGTGCTTAGACAATCTTTCTAACAACTGATCAATAAAAGGCAAGGGGTAATGATCTTTTCTAATATTTTATTCAATTTCCTGAAATCAATTACCATCCTATAACCGGTTACAATTCTTTGTGGGATAAGTTCATTTTTATCGTTAGGAACAACGGTTATGCCTCCTTTCTTAGGAACACAATGAACAGGGCTTACCCATCTACTATCATCTATAGGATAAATTATACCTGCCTCTAGAAACTTTAATATTTTAGTTCTTCCCACATCCTTCATCTTAGGATAGAAACAACGTTAATGATCAACGAATGGTTTAGCATCTGGCTCCATATTAATCTTTTGCTGGCATAAAGTGGGATTAATGCCCTTAAGATCATCTAGAGTATACCCAATTGCAACACTGTGCTTCCTGAAAACCTTAAGTAATCTATTTTCTTCATGTTCTGAAAGGTTAGCACTAATAATAACATGATATATCTTCTTTTTTATCAAGGTAAGCATAGTTCAATGTATCGGGTAGTTTCTTTAATTAAAACACAAGATCTCCCTTAGGAGGTAGAGGGTCTCCCAAGGTTTCAACAGTCAAGTTATGTTTAAGAATATGTGCTTTTTCAAAGAAAACATCATCTATTTCTTTTGTTTCTTTCATGTGCATATCATTTTCATGGTCTAGCAAATATTGTTCTAACGAATCAGTAGGTGGCACGGCAATAGAAAGACCAATAATTTCATCTTTACTAGATAAGTCTTTCTCATGTGGTTGTCTATGAAACTTAGAGAAATGAAACTCATGAGATACATCACCAAAATTAACTCTAACATTTTCTTCAACGCAATCAATTTCAGCATTAACGGTATTCAAGAAAGGCCTACCAAATATAATGGGACAAAAATTATCTTGTTGTGAACCAAGACTAAGAAATCAGTAGGGTATTTGATTTTTCCACACAAGACTTCAACATCTCGAACAATCCCAAGTGGTGAAATAGTATCTCTATTTGCAAGTTTAATATTAACATCAATATCTTCAATCTCAGAAGGTGCTATATCATTCATAATTTCTTGATATAAAGTAAATGGAATAGCACCCACACTAGCACACATATCACACAAACCATGATAGCAATGATCTCCAATTTTAACAGAAACAGCAAGCATGCCAACCACTGGTTTATTCTTGTCTAACATATCTTGTTCATTTCTAGCAGGTTTTGCAATTCTAGCATCCTCATCACAGAAGTAAATAGCATGCCCATCAATATTATCATCCAAGAGATCCTTAACCATCGTAATATTTGGTTCTACTTTTATTTATTCAGAAGGTTTAGTTATTAACCACGGTTGTAGCTTTAGCATGTTCCTTAATCCTAATAGGAAAAGGTGGTTTCTCAATATAAGTAGTAGGCACAACTGGATCAACATTATAAATAATTGTTTCTTTTTTAACTATAACAGGTTCATTACTAGTTTCTTCAATATGTGGGTGAAATTTAAACCACTTCTCCTTAGGGAGATCACCATGAGTAGCAAAAGATTCACAGAAAGTAGCTACTATCTCAAAGTCAAGTCCATACTTTGCAGTAATCTTATGAAAAGCTTCAGCTCCTATAAAATATTTAACACAATCAAACTTAAGATTATACCTAACTCTTTACCTTTGTCGATTTCCCAATCTTCAGAGTTGCGCTTAATTCTTTCCACAAGATCCCATTTGAATTCAATAGTTCTCTTTATAAAGGAGCCAGTAGATGAAGTATCGAGCATTGATTGATTATCATGAGAAAGCCGAGCATAAATTTGTTGTAAGATTATTTCCCTTGAGAGCTCATGATTGGGGTATGTCTGCATCATAGATTTAAGCCTCCCCAAGCTTGAGTGGTAATTTATCCTTCACGAGGCCAAAAATTATATATATATAATTCCGATCACGATGAACCAAATGCATAAGATAAAATTTCTGTTGGAATTCCAACTTCAATCGGTTCCAATCCCATGTACCGGCATCATCCAATAGCCTATACCAAATCAATGCCTTTCCCTTCAAAGATAACGGTAAAACCTTCTTAACAACATCTACAGATAAACCTGCAAGCTTAAATACTAAACAAATTTCATATATACAGATCAAGCGCATATCAGGATGTATTGTTCCATCTCCTGCATAAGGATTAGCGAGCAGTTTCTCTAACATACCCGAAGGAATTTCATAGTAAATATTTTAAGTTGGTCCAGTAGATTGAGGAGCGGATTTTGGTACTTCCAAACGTGGTGAAGATACCCCGAACAAGCCCCTCAAAGGATTATCTTTCATAGTAACAAGTGATAATAAATTTCAGCACATAACAAAAGTGTTTTCTTACCAAATCCCACTTACCAAAGGCGTTTCACTCCCCGAAAATGGCGCCAGAAAAGAGTCTTGATGACCCATATGTATAGAGGATCAATCGTAGTCCTTTCGATAAGTAAGTGTGTTGAACCCAACGAGGAGCAGAAGGAAATGACAAGTGGTTTTGGTATGGAAATTCTTGCAAGCACTGAAAGTAACGGTGGTAGATAGTTTGGTGGCAAAGCAATTCGTAACAAGTGACAAGTAACAATAGTAGCAATGGTGCAGCAACGTGGCCCAATCCTTTTTATAGCAAAGGACAAGCCGGAACGTTCTCTTATATCAAGCAAAGCGCTCTTGAGGACACATGGGAATTTTGTCTTGTCATGGTTCATTATGTTTAGTTGATTTGCGTTCACTACTTTGATAATTTGATATGTGGGTGGACCGGTGCTAGGGTGTTGTTCTTACTTGAAAAAACAACCCACTTACCACTTATGACTACCCCCTCTCACAAGCATCCGCAACTACGATGGAAGAATTAAGATAAATCTAATCGTAGCATTAAACGAGTGGATCTAAATCAGCCCCTTACGGAACAATTCTTAAACTAGGGTTTATGATTCTGTCACTCTCGCAACCCGTCATCTACTTATGATTCCCCAATGCATTCCTTTAGGCCCAAATATGGTGAAGTGTCATGTAGTCAATGTTCACACGACACCATTAAAGGAAGAGTAACATGCATATCATCATAATATCGAACGAATACCAGCATCACATGATTACTTAAGACAAGACTTATCCCATGTCCTCAAGAACGAAAGTAACTACTCACAAAGCATCAACATGTTCAAGATAAGAGGTGGAATGAATATGCTTAAATATCTGAACATATAATCTTCCACCAGTTAAACCAACTAGCATCAACTACAAGATATAATCAACACTACTAGCAACCCACATGTGCCAATCTGAGGTGTGGAGACAAAGATTTAATACAAGAGATGAACTAGGGTTTGGGATGAGGTGGTGTTGGTGAATATGCTGATGAAGATTGATCCTTCCACTATGGAGAAAGCATTGGTGATGACGACGGCTTTGATTCCCCCCTCCCGGAGGGAAGTTTCCCCGACGGAATCGCTCCTCCAGAGAGCAAAAGTGCTCCTGCCCAGGTTCCGCCCTTATAACCCACAAGTGTAGGGGATCGTTTGTGGCCTTTTTTGATAAGTAAGAGTGTCGAACCCAACGAGGAGCTAAAGGTAGAATTAATATTCTCTCAATTTTTATCGACCACCGACACAACTCTACGCACGGTAACACTTACTTTAACTATAACAAGTATGAAACTACTTTGCGGGAAAGAAACAAGAAGTACTTAGTAGCTGTAATAGATAGTTTTGCAAGGTAATAAAGAACAAGTAAATAAAAGTTAGGGGCTGTTTAGATAAATAACAATAAAGTAAATTGTTTAGTAGAAAGCTTTTTGTGTAACGCAAGAGAAAGATTGTCCGTAGGCAATTGAATATAACATGACAGATACTTATCATATTCAATGAGGGAGAGGCATACGCTAACACACTTTCCATACTTGGATCATATGCACTTATGATTGGACCTATAGCAAGCATCTGCAACTACTAGAAATCATTAAGGTAAACCCAACCATAGCATTAAACATTAAGTCATCTTTACTCCCATACGCAAACAATCCCCTTACTCGGGTGTAAGCTTCTGTCACTCTAGCCACCCACTATAAGAGAATCATGAATATATTACAAACCCTCCAGCGTGAATCCTTCATGTGTGCGCCTCATGGAAGGCACCTTAGGACAGCACCATATCAACATACAACTCATATCAATAACATCATACCACAATTAACCCGTAGGACAAAAGAGATCTACTCAAACATCATAGGATAGCCACACATCATTGGATAATAATATATAGCATTAAGCTCCCTGTTCAAGTAGAGATTACAGCGGGGAAGAGAGGTTTTACACCGCTGCATAGAGGGGGAGAGCGTTGGTGGTGATGACGACGAACTTGTTGGTGTAGATCGCTGTCACGATGGATGCCCCGGCGGCGCTCCGGCGCCACCGGGAGAGAGGGGGAGAGAGCCCCCCTCCTTCTTCTTCTTCTTCTTTGGCCTCCTCCCTAGGTGGGAGGAGAGTTTCCCCTCTGGTCCATGGCCGCCATGGCTCCCGAAGGGCAGGAGCCCCGTCGAGATTGGATCTCTCTCTCTGTTTCTTTTCTGTTTTCGCGACTGGTTTCTAACCCCTTCACCGTTTCTTAAATATCCGGAGATTCGTAACTCCGACCGGGCTGAAATTTTGAGGACATTTTAATCGCAAAAATATCTTTCCTGCGGCGGAAGGAGAGCCCCAACTGACTTAAGGGTGAAGCACAAGCCATCAGGGCGCGGCCCCCACCCTGGGCCGTGCCTTGTTGGCTTGTGCCTCCCTCGGGCCCCGTCTTGCGTTGATCCCGACTCCCAAAATTCACATATATTCCAAAAAAATCTCCGTGAATTTTTATCGCGTTTGGACTTCGTTTGATATGGAATTTCTACGGAACAAAAATCACAAAAAAAAAACAGGAACTGGCACTGGGCACTGGATAAGTAAGTTGGTCCCAAAAATAATATAAAATGTTGCCAAAAGTATATGAAAGTTGTAGAATATTGGCATGAAGCAATCAAAAATTATGGATACAACGGAGACATATCAGCATCCCCAAGCTTAATTCCTGCTCGTCCTCAAGTAGGTAAATGATAAAAAGATAATTTTTGATGTGGAATGCTACCTAACATAATTTTGAACAAATGTCTAATCATGGCATGAATATTAAGATACAAGTGATTCAAGGCAACAGTCTGACAAAAAGACATCCATTCTCAGGTTTACTAGCAAACAATCATGCCCTTTCAAAATAACAATGCCAAAGAGTGCTATCCCTACAAAATCATATAGCCTGTCATGCTTGGTCTTCCTAGCATAAAGTATAAATCATGAGCACCACGGTGTCAAACCAAGCAATTGGATCGTACTTTTTAATGTGCTCCAGCTTTTTATGACTCACGCAATATATGAGCGTGAACCATGGATATAGCATAAAGGTGGAATAGAAAATGGTGGTAGGTTTCAAAGGGGTAAAAGTGGAGAAGAAAGCCTCGCATCCACTCGGCGTATCAACGGGGTATGGAGATGCCCATCAATAGATATCAATGCGAGGAGTAGAGATTGCCATGCAATGGATGCACAAGAGCTATAAGTGTATGTAAGCTCGACTGAAGCTAAGTGGGTGTGCATCCAACTTGTTTGCGCATGAAGACCTCGGGCATTTGAGGACGCCTGTCATCGGAATATACAAGCCAAGTTCTATAATGAAAAATTTCCACTAGCATATGGAAGTGACAAAACAAGAGACTCTCTATATGAAGAACATGGTGCCACTTTGAGGCACAAGTGTGGTAAAGGATAGTAGCAAAGTCCCTTCTCTCTTTTTCTCTCATTTTTTTCATGGTGGGCTTTTTTTCATTTTTTTCCGCCTCCCCCATTTTTTTGTGGTGGGCTCATTTGCCCCCCCCCCCCATTTTTCTTTTTTTGTCCGGAGTCTCCCGACTTGTGAGGGAATCATAGTCTCCATCATCCTTTCCTCACTGGGACAATGCTCTAATAATGATGATCATCACAATTTTATTTACTTACAACTCGATATGAAAAACTGATAGGATGATATGGCTCTATATGAATGCCTCTGGCAGTGTACCTGGATGTGCAATGATCTAGCATAGCGAAAGATATCAAAAAATATACAAGCCATGTAAATATCATGCTAGCTATCTTACGATCATGCAAAGCAATATGACGATGGAAATACAAGTCATATGAAGAGACGGTGGAAGTTGCATGGAAATATATCTCGGAATGGCTATGGAAATGCCATGATAGGTAGGTATGGTGGCTGTTTTGAGGAAGATATAATGAGGCTTATGTGCAACAGAGCGTATCATGTCACGGGGTTTGGATGCACCGGCAAAAGTTGCACCGATCCTCGAGGTGAGAATGGGCAATGCACGATACCGAAGAGGCTAGCAAATATGTGGAGGTGAGAGTGCGTATATCCATAGATTCACATTAGTCATAAAGAACTCGCATACTTTTTGCAAGGTTTTATTAGCTCTCTCGAAGCAAAGTACTACTCACATGCTCCTAGGGAGGAGGTTGGTAGGAGTTAACCATCGCACGCCCCCGATTATAACAGCACAAAGGATTTTAATCAATGATAAATTATGCTCCAACTTCATCGCATAACTAGAGACTATAGGTGCATGCTTCGGAATCACAAGCCTTAACATCAATATTCTTACGAATCCACAATCATCAACTAGTGCACCCACATATTACTATCTTAATGTCGCAAAACTATTGCAGGGAATCAAACATATCATATTCAGTGATCTACAAGTTTTATGTAGGATTTTATGACTAACCATGTAAATGACCAATTCCCATTGACTCTCTAAATAGGTATAAGTGAAGCGTGAGAGTTTAATTCTTTCTACAAAAGACCTGGACATGCTCTAATAAATATAAGTGAAGCAAAAGAGCATTCTACAAATAATGGTTTTCTATATGTAGAGAAACATGCATCCAACTTCAAATGATATAAGTGAAGCACATGAAGCATTCTATAAAGCCGTACTCAAAACATATAGGTGAAGTGCAAAGAGCATTCTATAAATCAACCATGGACTTTCCCAAACCAGCATGGTGCATTCTAAAAGGAAAATAAAAGGCACACGGCGCTCCAAGAATTTACGCATATCATCTGAACAAAACAAAAACCGAGACATATCGATAATTGTTGAAGAAGAAAGATGGGATGCCTTCCGGGGCATCCCCAAGCTTAGACGCTTGAGTCTCCTTGAATATTTACTTGGTGTGCCTTGGGAATCCCCAAGCTAGAACTCTTGTCTCTCCTTATTCTTCTCATATCGATAACTCCTCGATCTTCGAACACTTCATCCACACAAAACTTGACAGAACTTTCATTAGAAACGTTAGTACATAATCATCAAATCTCATCAGGTCCTGCCATAACATTATTGCATAATTATAATCTAACATTACCCACTGTATTCTATCATAATTCTATGGCTCCCAAGTCATTGGGGCTCAACAAGAATTCAAACATAAGCACGCAAAGCAACTATAACAGCAATCTGTGAAAAACAAGATAGTCTGTAAAGATGAAGATGAAACCTATACTTCCTTAACTGAAACAATTCTGAAAAATTAGGACGTAATAAAGAATTTGCATAGTAGTACTGCATAAAAAATTCAGAATTTTTGCACGCTCTGGTAAAATATGAAAATTCAAACACTACAACAAAAGTTTCTGTTTTTACACAACACATATCAAACAAGTAATTTAAACATCCTAAAGGTAATTCTTGGAACATTATTTTATAATAAAATGGATTTTTACAAGGGGGTAATTATTTTTGTTGAAAAGTTGCTGTAATCAAGAGTCACAAAGTTTCCATGGGCATGAACATAGTTCAAGGCTAGCCCCCACTTCAACGGTGCTCTTCTTTCTCACTTTCACTTTTCTTTTTGAAAAGGTTTTAGGTTCCCCATTTTATTTTTCTGTTTTTAATTGTTTTAAAAGCACACAACCGAAATAAATGACTCTCTAAAACTTCCGGATTGTCTCCCTGGCAACGCTTTCTTTAAATCCATTAAGCTAGGCATATAGTGCTCAAGTAATTGATCCACCCGGATCCCAAGGTATATCAAAGACAATTTTAATTAACAATGGTTTGTAATTAAGTAGTGAGCACAAAGTGATATATATCATGTGACAACGAATTCTAACTCTCTTCCTATGCATTGGCATGTCATAAAGGAACAATTCATTCACACAAAGTAAAGGCCAATACATAGCATAAGTAGTTTCTTGCAATTTTATCGTATTGGAAACATAGAGAGGTGAAGATTTGGTTCCTCTCTCATAATAATTGCAAGTAGGAGAAGCAAGCACATGCATATTATATTCATCAAAATCATCATGTGTAGTACTAGAACGCAACCCATTAATACAATCCTTAATAAGAGCAAACTTCTCCGATATAGTGTAGTTGGGAGAATTCAAAAATATAATAGGACTATCGTGTGTGGGTGCAATAGCAACAATTTCATGCTTAACATAAGGAACTATAGCAAGTTCATATCCATAAGCATAATTCATATTGGCATCATGGCTACAAGCATAGCAAGCATCAAGTTCATCAAAAAGGCATATTTCAAATGAATCCAAGGGATCATAGCAATCATCATAGCATTCATCCTTCGGTATGTGCAAAGGGAAATTAAACAATGTATGAGTTGAAGAGTTACTCTCATTAGAAAGTGGGCACGGGTGATCAATCCGCTCTTCCTCCTTTTGTTCTTCGCTCTCCTCCTCATCTTTTTCATCTAATGAGCTCACAGTTTCAGCAATTTCATCTTCCATAGATTCCTGCAAAATATTAGCCTCTTCCAAGGCAGCGGTCATTCTTTCAATAAATTCTTTAACATAAGCATTAGAAGCATAGTTTTCATAGAAATATTTAATTACGGCAAAATTTCAGATTTGTAAAGAGTAATATCATACTTTTCAATCAAAGTAGCAATTTCATAAGCACCCTTAAAATCAACAAATTCTTCAATTTGTTCAACATCATAATAACAATAGGCCTCCTTGGCATAAGAAGATAATACTTCATTATCATTAAACACACATTGGTAGGGATGGTGGTTTTCAGTGCCTTCAGAACAACAAGTGAAATAATATATTTCGCATAAATTCGAAGCGTAGCAACGCAAAGTATTAATTTGATGCCACAAGAGTTTCCCTTTTTGAGATGTGCGATGTTGCACATAATAAGTCTTAATAACCCACAAGTATAGGGGATCGCAACAGTTTTCGAGGGTAGAGTATTCAACCCAAATTTATTGATTCGACACAAGGGGAGCCAAAGAATATTCTTGAGTACTAGCAGCTGAGTTGTCAATTCAACCACACGTGAAAGACTTAATATCTGCAGCAAAGTATTTAGTAGCAAAGTAGTATGGAAGTAACGGTAATGGTGGCAAAAGTAACAGTAGCGGTTTTGTAGCAATCGTAACAGTGAAAACGGAAAAGTAACTTAGCAAAGATCAATATGTGAAAAGCTCGTAGGCAACGGATCAGTGATGGATAATTATGTCGGATGGCATTCATCATGCAACGGTTATAACATAGGGTGACACAGAACTAGCTCCAATTCATCAATGTAATGTAGGCATGTATTCCATATATAGTCATACGTGCTTATGGAAAAGAACTTGCATGACATCTTTTGTCCTACCCTCCCGTGGCAGCGGGGTCCTAATGGAAACTAAGGGATATTAAGGCCTCCTTTTAATAGAGAACCGGACCAAAGCATTAGCACTTAATGAATACATGAACTCCTGAAACTACGGTAATCACCGGAAAGAATCCCAGTTATTTTCACCCTGGGGGATGCGGATCATAACTCGTAATAGGTGTCTACAACTTGCAAGATAGGATCAAGAACACATATATATTCATGAAAACATAATAGGTTCAGATCTGAAATCATGGCACTCGGGCCCTAGTGACAAGCATTAAGCATAGCAAAGTCATAGCAACATCAATCTCAGAACATAGTGGATACTAGGGATCAAACCCTAACAAAACTAACTCGATTACATGGTAAATCTCATCCAACCCATCACCGTCCAGCAAGCCTACGATGGAATTACTCATGAATGGCGGAGAGCATTATGAAATTGGTGATGAAGGATGGTTGGTGATGACGACGGCGTCGATTTCCCCTCTCCGGAGCCCAAAACGGACCCCAGATCATCCCTCCCGAGGAAGAATAGGAGGTGGCGGCGGCTCCGTATCGTGAAACGCGATGAACTCTTCTCTCTGATTTTTTTTCTCCCCGAATAGGTTTATATGGAGTTGGAGTTGAGGTCGGGGAGCTGCAGGGGGCCCACAAGCCACCTGGGCGCGCCCTAGGGGGGGGCGCCCCCTGGCTTGTGACCAATGGGTGGACCCCCTCCGGTTGATTCTTTCGCCAGTATTTTTTATTAATTCCAAAAATATTCTCCGTAAATTTTCAGGTCAATCCGAGAACTTTTATTTCTGCACAAAAATAACACCAAGGCAATTCTGCTGAAAACAGCGTCAGTCCGGGTTAGTTCCATTCAAATCATGCAAATTAGAGTCCAAAACAAGGGCAAAAGAGTTTGGGAAAGTAGATACAATGGAGACGTATCAACAAGCATGCTCATTTAATGATTTTCCCTCAACTAAGCTAGTTGGGTTTTCAGCACGAGCACAAAGGGATCGAAGATGATCCAAGTAATAAGTTTTGATAGTATGGAACACTAGTGGTTCCTCAACTTTTGGAGCAGCAAGTACATCTAATTTTTTTGGTATTTTGTGTTTCCTACCCATATCTAAAGATAGAAACAACTTATAACAGAAAATAAAAATTACTTAGTGATAAAGCAAACAAGCACACACGAGAATATCAACCACTACGCTATTGCTCCCCGGCAACAGCGGCAGAAAAAGGTCGTGATAACCCACAAGTGTAGGGGATCGTTTGTAGCCTTTTTTGATAAGTAAGAGTGTCGAACCCAACGAGGAGCTAAAGGTAGAATTAATATTCTCTCAAGTTTTATCGACCACCGATACAACTCTACGAACGCTAACGCTTACTTTAACTAGAACAAGTATGAAACTACTTTGCGATAAAGAAACTAGAAGTACTTAGTAGGTGTAATAGATAGTTTAAAGAACAAGTAAATAAAATTTAGGGGCTGTTTAGATAAAGAACAATAAAGTAAATTGTTTAGTAGAAAGCTTTTGGTGTAACGCAAGAGAAAGATTGTCCATAGGCAATTGAATATAACATGACAGATACTTATCATATTTAATGAGGGAGAGGCATACGCTAACACACTTTCCGTACTTGGATCATATGCACTTATGATTGGACCTCTAGCAACACTACTACAGAATGGTCCAAACACGACACATCAATCAGAGACCCTTCAACGAAACTGTGTGCGATCCATCAATCACAAACGGTATAGTTCAAGCTCCGTCGCTAATGGCACGAATTGTGTGCGAAGGTGGATCCATCAAATACGATTCAGAAAGTAGTTGCGTGTGCGATCTACGGCAGACAGTTTGTTCTTATGAACCGTTTGTGATTAGATAAGATAACAGAAACAACTACCAAAACTTCATACGTGTGTAAAGTACGGCATACAGTTCACTTGGACAAACTGTGTGCGTTGATACAGCAGAACACAAACGACTCGGCATAACACGATGTGTGCGATATACAGCAAACAGGTGAGTAATAAGAATCGTGTGCGAACACCAGAAATAACACAGACGATTCATACTGACAAGCTGTGTGTGTTGTGGGCAGACGGTTGCTGCCAAGTAATTGTCAGCGATGGATGAGATCATTACAGACGCTACGTTGGGAAGTGTCGTTTGCCTGTATTAATATCGCAGACATTTTATTATTTTGACGTCTGTGCCTCCGCATCAGTCCGTCCTCCTCTCTCACGTCTTGTCACCGCGTTGCCGCCCGAATATTCCAGTGCACGCTTCGGCACCGCTTTTGGGTTTTGGCCACGCGCTCGCTCGATGATCCCGTTCCCGCTCAGAACCGCGCAGGTTCCCGCGCGCAAAACAGTTCTACGGCTCTAGCTTCCCGCCATGCTTGGTGAAATCCCCAATGCTTGCCGGCCTGCTATATAAACCCTCACGGCCGGCGACACCACATTGCCTTCATCCCCCCCTCCCCGTAGCTTGTCTAGTTTGCTTCTCCTCCAATCGCCAATGGCACCGGCCGTTCGTCGTCGCCCAGCCACACCGCCAGAGGACAGCTCCAGCTGGGAGGCTTCACCGCGTCGGCGCGGCAGTCCTCTGAAGCATGTAGTGCACGTGGCGTCCCTGGTGGGTGTGCGCACGCCACCAACTACACGCTCCACCACCGCTGCCCGAAGGCTGCTGCTGCCGGTGGCCGCCGTGGCCGCCACCACGCCTTTCGCCGCCGGGGCCGCCACCCCACCGTCGTCCATCTTTGCCACGACCCCGTCGTCAGGCAGCGGGGTCATAACCCGCGCCACCACCAAGGCCCGAATGCGGGAGGTGGAGTCCGCCAAAGGCCCGCCGCTGGGCTTCTGCGTCGCAACCCTTGCACGCTACATCTACTTCCTAGAGAAGGAGGTGGAGCGCCAGGTCGCGCACGCGAAGAAGCTCACCGACGCCGTGGCCGGAGGAGAAGCCGCAGCGGCGGCGCGGAATGCGAAGATCTACGCAGAGTCCCGTCGCTTCGAGGAGGGGCGTCTTGAGTATCGGAGGGCAGCACTAGCAGGCAACGGACACGTCTCCGCCAACTCGTCGGCAGGCTCCTCCTCCACTTGCTCTTTCTGAGCACGCTCGATTCTGCTGGAACTAGTACAAAGCCCCTCCGTAGTACTAGTATTTAGGGGTTATTTTGTTCAGTTCATCTAACTATAGATATCGTTGAACTGTACCACGTACTTTAATTAGCTAGTATATAGTTGAACTAGCTAATTCAGTACCCCGTTGGCAACAATTGGGGAAAAGTTTGTTCGGTTCAGCTGTCGAGTTGAGCTGTATTGTACAAAGACCAGTGCTAAATGTATGAATGAAATCCATGTTTAAAGTGAATTTCAGTTGCAAAATTACACCCTAATTGTGATTTTGTTTCTGCAATACTTGCCAAATGCCAGTGCTAAAAAGTTGACAAATGCCAGTGTTACTAGATCGACAGATGCCAATGTTTCCGATTTGACACATGGCAATTTACCCAGTATGATAGATGCAAATCTTCCTGGATTGTCTGTACTAGGCACATGGATCATATTCGAGAAACGTTTGCGATGACGCATTGGGACAATCCTTCGCGCCAATATTTTGACTTGGCTTACGGGCGAAGGAAAGATAGTTGTCGATCTTCAAATGGGTATCCAACCTGAACCGTTTGTGATGTGTGTTCATTCAGATAAAACTATGATGGTTTTTTATTTGCTACGTGAATTCAGAGATAAATACTTAGTTTATCAAACCATAGATTTCATTCAGTAAAGCTTTCACTTTACATTCATACAATCGAGATACAATATAAAGAAAACTAGTTGCGGCGGCGGTGGCGGCGGCCTCCTGCGGCGGCGTTCTTGTGCTCCGGGGCGCAAATGTATAGTTCTTCAACCGAGACCAGAATGTTATGGACTTCACAATCAAAGAGCCGGTCGTCGCGCGATCGACAGGCGCGGGGCTGGGGGGCGGCGACTAGCGGCGCTGCGAGAAAGCTGTCGACGGTGGCGGCCCAATCCACTAAGGGGGTCGTGATGGGTGCAGGCGCGCGCACGGGCACGGGCGTGGTGGGTGCAGGCGTGCGCAAGGGGTCGGGCGCCATCGGTGTAGGCACGCGCTCTGGGACCGGCGTGGCGTGTGCAAGGGCGCGCACGAGCACGGGGGCAGGAGGAGGCGCTGGCGCTTGCACGTACACGAGCTCACGCGGGTCGGCGGGGACCTCCCTAACGCCCGCAGTTTCCAGCGCTGCGATGATGCTGGGCGACCAGCCCGTCAATGCCACGGGGATGGTTGCCGGCGCGGGCGCGGTGATGGTTGATGGCGAGTGCGTCGGGGCATCATCCGCTGCGGCATGCAGCTCTTCCAGGGCCATGTCCATGGCGTCCCATTCGTCTTCATGTTCTATCTCTTCCGGCTCGGTGTCAACTTCACCAAACCGGAAGACTAGTGGCATATGATCCTTCTGGAGCATGGCGTAGGTCGCCGTGGAGGTCTGAAGATGGAGGGGAATGTGAGGCGAAGATATATGGAGGATTGTGGGTGAGTGGGCAGTAAAGCCGCCTATTAAACAGCGGCTCGGGTGCCATTGATGGACAGGTTGGAAGCGAGGAGGATGGATACGGAGGTCAAAGGGCTCGATTCCCGGAGAGTCTTCGGCGTACTGCCCGCACGCCTCCCGGTGAGCCTGCGCGGCGGATGCCAGCTCGCACGCCTCCTGTCAACTCGAGCAGCTGCTCGCACGGCACCTCCTAAGCCCTAGACAATAAAAGAGTGCGACACTTGGCAGCACGTAAAGGGCAGTAGAACGCCAATGGTTTGGAAATAATGCAACCATTTGCGTGGAGACGTGACAGTTCTTTGTTCCAAAAAGCTTTTGTTTGCTATTAATGACACGAAAAATACCACAGCATATTTGTGCTATATAATGACGACATGCTAAATTTCTTGAATTTTGTGTGAGTTCTAGATTTACTATAATTTAACTAATATTATCAATGTTGGCTCTAAAAGAAAAAATATATTAAAAAACGAGTCTCGGATAGGAAAACAAAATGTTGTGACGCCTTTATGTGCCATGTTCATGAAACCATGCCAAGTTTCATGAATCTCCTGCCGAGTTTTTGATTTACATGATTTAAAACCCTATAGTTTCTCAATGTTTCTGTGGCCGAGCCAAGACCCCGAGATGTTTGAAATTCATTCACATGTCTTGCATGGGACCTAAAGATGCATGCACACTAATATGGTTTTCAACCCATTTTGATGCACCGGACCTTCTGATTGTAGTTCGGATTTGAATTATGCACGTTAAATAATGCATATAAAAGTTAAATAATGTATAAAAAGGCCAAACGAACCATGTATAATTTCATATTTTGGCACGACACTCTCATTTTGGTATATGTTGCCTATAGAAATAGTTCAAGACGAGAAGAGGCAGCGGATGTCGATTCGCCCACATAAGGTGACACATTCCATATCGAAACAACAAAGCTTCACGTGATAATTAATCTTTGGTTTGTGCGGGGCTTGTGCCAAAACTTGTCCCAAATTGGACATTATTTTACCAGGGCACATATGAGCCATGCATGTTATGACACCATGCCAAGTTTCATGAATTTTCTGACTAGTTTTTGATTTACACATGATTTAAAACCCGTGTTTCTCAATGTTTGTATGGCCGTGCCAAGACCGTGAGATGTTTGAAATTCATTCCCATATATTGCATGGGATCCTAAAGATGCATGTACACTTATACGGTTTTCAACCCATTTTGATGCATCGTACCTTGTGAATGTAGTTCAAATTTGAATTATGCACGTTAAATAATGCATATAAAGTCAATTAATGTATAAAAAGCCCAAATGAACCATGTATACTTTCATATTTTGGAACGACACTCATTTTGGTATATGTTGCCTCTAGAAATATATAGTTCAAGACGAGAAGAGGCAGCGGATCTCGATTCGACCACATAAGGTGACGCGTTCCTTATCGAAACCACAAAAGCTAGCTTCCCGTGAGTAGCCGAGGTTTGTAAGGGCTTGTGCCAAAACTTGTCCCAAATCGGACAATTTATCATCAGGACACATATGAGCCATGCCATGACACCATGCCAAGTTTCCCTGAATTTCTGACGAGTTTTTGATTTATACATGAATGTAAAACCAAGTTTCTCAATGTATGTGGCCGAGCCAAGACCCCAAGATGTTTTAAATCCATTCCCATATATTGCATGGGGCCCAAAGTATCCATGGACACTTATATGATTTTTCAACCCATTTTGATGCACCGGTCCTTGTGATTTTAGTTCAAATTTTAATTATCCACATTGTAAGCCTAGAGAACTCAATTAACGTATGAAAATGAGAAAAGAACCCTGAATGATTCCATATTTTAGCAAGACACTCTTACTGGTGCGAGTTGCCTCTAACAAAAGTTCATGGCGAGAAGATGAGCGGGTGTCGTTTTGCCTACGTAAGGTGACGTTTTGCTTTTCGGGACCTCAAAGATTGAAGTAAGAAGCTCTGCTATGTAAGGGACTTGTGGCTAAAATTGTCCCATGTTGTACAATTTTTTTACCATGGCACATATGTGCCATGTCATGACAACATGCCAAGTTTTTAGAATTTCTGACGCGTTTTGGATTTACAGTAATTTAAAAACCAAGTTTCTCAACGTTTGTGACCGAGCCAAGATGCCGAGATGTTTGAAGTTCATTCCCATTTGTTGCGCGAGACCTAAAGATGAAGCCATGGACACTAATATGATTTTTCATCCCATTTTGATGCACAGACATTGGGACGATAGTTCAAATTTCAATTATACACATTAAATGTCTAGAAAACTCAATTAATTTATAAAAATGACAAACAGACCCTGAATAATTCCATATTTTAGCACGACACAGCTATTGGTCAGTGTTCACTGCACATAAATCTTATTGCAATCCAAACACCGTCCTTTGTCGAATTAACCTCATTTTCTGTTTTAAAAACATTTTGAAAATTAAGTCTTTCACAAACAGTTGACGTTCATGAATCGGGTGTGATGCAGTATAAAATATCTTGGGCCAATCCTCATAATGCATGGCTTAGGCCGAAAGCTTCGTCGGCTGCAGTACACCGCCAGCCAGTTTACCGCACTGACTCCTCAGACCATTTTACTTTTCAATCGTCGCCGGTGAAAGATGGGGACGTGGACCCCCGTCGTGAGGGCAACTTCGGCAACCGACTCCGGCCCGAGTGCAGCCGCATCAGCCATGACCGCGCTCTCAACATCCTTGAACGCGGTCGCTACCTCCGACAGAGCGGCTGCAGCAACCGAAAGGGAAGCTGCTGCAGTTGAGAGGGCGGCAGCAACAACCGCGACGGGGATAGCAAATGGCGAGTACGGCACATTAGCTGTCAGTTCCTCGGCGGTCGTCGTAGCCCTGATGGCGGACGCCCAGTCCCATCTAGAGGCCGCCCACGCCCATCTCGTGTCGGTCGCTGCACAAATCACATCTGCCTTCTCCGACACCGGTCGACAACCTACCTCCGTTGAGTTGGTAATCGCTGAGTGTCCTCGAGCAGGCGTCCGTTCGTCGGCGGTCTCCATAGCCAAGATTGTGGCCGTCCATGCCCGGACCAAGGCCGCCCACGCCCGGCTCATGGCGGCCTTATCCAAAGGGATGGTGGACGAAGACTGCGAGATCCCGGAGTATGTGGCGATGGATCTCCTTTCCCCGGAGTTCGTCGAGCGGGGGCTGGTCATCGAGGAGGCGGCAGAGATCGACGAATGCCAGGCGGAATATTAGTCTCTGTCTAGAGTGATGGTGTTTTGTTAGAGTAGTGTTTAAGTCAATTAACTAATGTTTATTAGTTGCTCGATTAAGTAAGTGCGGGCAGTGCTGTATGCTCTTTTGTGTAGTACTACTCAAATTTGCAAGTGTTGTTAAACTAAGCAATGACCAATGTAACGAGGGAAATTCGAACCAAAATTTGCCGCCGTATCCCCATTTTCTCTTCCAAATGAACATGAAATGCAAGTACCGTGTGCAATGTACTATCCGATATCTTACGGCGGAAGATTGGAGACCAAAATTTCCACGTTCAGTCTCATCACACACGGGATAAACTATAGCATACGTTTGTGTTGTTGAATATCGCACACAGTTATGGTAAAGGTATTGTGTCCGATGTGACTGTACGCGCTACTTTTTCGCCGCACCGAACGAAATTTTGGGCAGTCGCGCAAATATCTACCTCCCCTACCCCTCGTAACAACCAAAAGCCACATTTCCCATTCCCCCTGCCCCCCCCTTCATTTCCTAAGTTCAAACCTTCACTGCTTGCTTGCAGCGCCGCCTCGTCGCCGGCGACGCTCCTTCCTGCTGATCGGCCTCATCCATCTAGTCATAGTTAGGTAATCCAATCCTTCCCCATACCCCCTCCCCCCTCCACACCCTCCTCCTCCATTCCACAAGGCCCGACCGCCGGCGCGACACATTCCACCAAAATCACCGGCCCACCCCCCACATAATCGCCGCCGAAAGACATGGTGCACGCAGTATCGCCAGGATCTCAAGGAGCACCTGGCAGCGGAGAAGCAAATCGCGACCGCACGCGCGGATGAGTCCCCGATGGATGCCATCCGTGCTGACCCCTAAATCTTGGAGCAACATCTAGACGTCGAGGCCACCAGCGACGCCTCGCGCGCGGACGCCGCCACGCGGTTGGCTGCTTTGAACAACAGCTCGTTGTGTTTTCTCCACGGCTCCGCTGTTGCCTTCGACGACGACTCTGTGTTGTTTTCTCAGCGTGCCCGTGCTTTCCTCAACTCCATAGCAGGCAGGTTGGTGCCCGGACAGGCTGAGGTAACTTACCACTACGAGGAGGGCACCCATGATGTGGAGGGCCTCGCCCTCGTCCAAGCCCATCGTTATCGATATCTCCAACGACGAGGAATATCTTGTTTTTTAAGCTTAATTACTAATGACCTCTGTTCAGCTAGCTACGCCTGTTACACATGTTTGTTTTACCTGCTGCATGTGCTGCTCCTACCTTTCCTTAGGAAACTATAGTGAAATATGCAATGTAATGCTACTATGCAATCTGACCTTCTACTACTATGTTGTATTGTGCAATGTGATGCTCAGTTAACTGTTTGGTTCAGTTATTTTGGTGATCATCTGCAATGTCATGTTCAATTATTGTTGGTACAATTTTGTTTTGTTATGCACGTGAAACCTACAATTGCTATATTTCATAGTTCTTAGTACGCTTGTCTTTTCCATGTGGCTTGAATTCATATGTTGGATATGCAATGCGTTTATCTTTCATTAACAGATTTTACTGATCAATATCTATTCTTAAACACGTTACAGGGGGAACAATGGGAGACACTGAGGTTTACCATCGAGGTTTGCACTTTCATGATCCTTTGGCTAATAGCACATTATTGTGCAATTGTAGGAACCATTCTAACATTTAGGTTTCTAACAATAATTTGGTCTTGCACATGTAGGTCCTACCGTAAGAGGTTTAGACCCACTGTTCGACCCATTTTGCATGTGGGTAAATGATGTCTTCATGAATATCAGTCAAATCAAGAAACTCAGAAAGATTGTTAAGATAAAGAAACTTGGGACAAAAAACAACAAGTTGTTTTTCTGCACAATGAAGAAGACATCAGTGAACTATAGCATTGTACTATCACTTTTACCTTGTCTTTTTTTCCCTTTGTGACATTTCAATTTTTAGAAACGAAATTAATGCATATCTTTGTTTCCAGTCCTTTCCAAAGCAGTTCATCGATGAGTTCGTCTCAAACCACCTGTCACCCACGGTATGATCTTGAAGTCTTCCTCAAGAGGATGAAGGATGGGCGGGCAACCATCCACAGACACTGGCAAAAAGTTGCAAGAACCTTCGACATTAGTGAAGGCTCAATATTTGCCTTCCGCTTCAACAATTTTCTAGACGAGATTCATCTGTCTATTTACCGTATATGATGCTATTTTCCAAAGGTTTTAGATGTTGCATGTGAAACTCGATCATGTCGTGTAATTGGGTAGGTAGGTAGCATATGCCTATATGATGTTGTACTCTGATGTATTTGAATTATGAAATCCCGGTTGCCGTAATACGAAATAAAATATATTGTGTGCTTGATCTGAAGTATCAATTTGTTTACTAGTTGGATTATAAATAATAGAGAAATTAGCCTAATTATTGGGGTATCATATTGCACACGGTTTGTCATACAACACCATCAGCAATGACCTCAACAAACCCACACGCTTGCTGGAAAATTGGTGTGTTGGATCAGTGAACAATCACACACGATTTCCGGGCGCAAACTGTGTGTGTTAGAAAACCCATTCGCAAACGTTTTCACATAAAACGTGTGTGTGATGGACAGCCCTATGCCAAATAGTGTCTTCTAGGCACCGTGCGTGATGGCCACCCCTAACACAGACGATGTTAAGTAGAAAATTGTGTGTGATGTATAATACGAACGGAAACGCATGTTTGGGATTCACTGTGTGGGATGGTATGCACATCTCACGCGATTTCTCCTAAATACCTGTTTGTGATAGTCCTTCCAATCGCACACGACATAATTTTGCCTATCGTGTGTGACCGGGAGCAGGCATCGCCAACGGGTTTTTCGTGTCGTGGGCGATATACCCCCTATCACCCACACATGCAAGGCAACGGTTTGAAACTACGTCACGGAAAGGGGTTAAAAACCGTTTGTATAGCAGGCGCCTGCACTAGTGCAAGCATCCGCAACTACTAGAAATCATTAAGGTAAACTCAACCATAGCATTAAACATCAAGTCCTCTTTACTCCCATACGCAAACAATCCCCTTACTCGGGTGTAAGCTTCTCTCACTCTAGCCACCCACTATAAGCAAATCATGAACATATTGCAAACCCTCCAACGTGAATCCTTCATGTGTCCGCCTCACGGAAGGCACCTTAGGACAGCACCATATCAACATACAAATTGTATCAATAACATCATACCACAATTAACCCATAGGACAAAAGAGATCTACTCAAACATCATAGGATAGCCACACATCATTGGATACTAATATATAGCATTAAGCACCATGTTCAAGTAGAGATTACAGCGGGGAAGAGAGGTTTGACACCGCTGCATAGAGGGGGAGAGCGTTGGTGGTGATGGCGGTGAAGTTGTTGGTGTAGATCGCCGTCACGATGGATGCCTCGGCGGTGCTCCGGTGCCACCGGGAGAGAGGGGGAGAGAGCCCCGCTCCTCCTTCTTCTTCATTGGCCTCCTACCTAGGTGGTAGGAGAGTTTCCCCTCTGGTCCATGGCCGTCATGGCTCCCGGAAGGTAGGAGCCCCTCCGAGATTGGATCTCTCTCTGTTTCTCTTCTGTTTTCGCGGCTGGTTTCTGACCCCTTCACCGTTTCTTAAATATCCGGAGATCCGTAACTCCGATCGGGCTGAAATTTTGAGGGGATTTTTATCACGAAAATATCTTTCTTGTAGTGGAAGGAGAGCCCCAAGCGACTTAAGGGGGAGGCACAAGCCATCAGGGCACAGCCCCCCTGGGTCGCGCCCTGTTGGCTTGTGCCTCCCTAGGGCACTGTCTTGCGTTGATTCCGACTCCCAAAATTCACATATATTCCAGAAAAATCTCCGTAATTTTTATCACGTTTGGAATTCGTTTGATATGGAATTCCGCGAAACAAAAAACACACAAAAAACAGGAACTGGCACTAGCACTGGATAAGTAAGTTAGTCCCAAAAATAATATAAAATGTTGCCAAAAGTATATGAAAGTTGTAGAATATTGGCATGAAGCAATCAAAAATTATAGATACGACGGAGACGTATCACGCCTCGAGACGGCGGCGCTTCATCCCGAAAGTCTTCTCTTGATTTTTTTCTAGGTCAATACCCCTCATATAGCAGAAGATGGGCACCTGAGGCTACTCGTGGGACCCACAAGGCATCAAGGCGCGCCTGGGGGGTTTGTCGCGCCCTATTGCCTTGTGGGCATGTGGTGGCTCCCCTCTAGTATTTCTTTGCTCCAGTATTTTTTATATATTATATAAAAATTCTCTGTGAAGTTTCAGGTCATTTGGAGTTTTGTAAAACAGGTATCTGTGTTGTAGCTTTTCAGGCCCATAATTCCAGCTCCCGGTAATCTCCCTCTTCATGTAAATCTTGCAAATTAAGAGAGAAAAGGAATTATAATTGCATCATAAAGTGGAATAATGACCAAAAACAATATACATAACAGTAGGAAATCATGATGTAAAATGGACGTATCAAAATGCCATATATTATGCTATGTTATTAAGTTATCTCCTCGTCGAAGAACATCGAGGTAGTTGTAGTTTTGCTTTGTTATGTAGAAGGGCTGGTTGTAGTATCCATTGAGACTATGTGAGGATTAGATAATAATTTGAGTGGTAACTGAAAATAGAATCCACTTATGGGTGTTAGAGGTATTGCTTGGTGTTGGGGGAAGGCATCATGGGGTCTTGCACCATTTCCATGACCATGCGCCCATGAGAGTGCACCCTAAGTAGAATGCCGCCTAGGTTCAAAAAGATCAGACATACTTGACTTGTAGCTTCCATGTACTAGCACTAGCTATATGGGCTCTGGCTTAGTTGATCAGTTGTGAAAACCTTACCCGGATGTGCCAGCAGATGTAGTTATGTTAGTTGGGATGGGCCTCCCTTGGGACCATGGGTCTACTTCTGAAACACTTCATTTCATTATTCGGACTGGGTCCAGTGGGTAAAGCATACTAAACTCTGCATAGTATTAAAACTAATCTATTTAAAATGTCCCCGGTTAAGGACAATTTGAGCGACTATGCCATTACAGCTGTTGGATGATCTCGACAGATGTTATATTTGATAAAACTCATCGGGAAACTTAATAATGGGTATATGTTGATATTGGAGTGCCCAATTCAACCATATGTATTTAATTGTAGCAAACTGTTAAATTTTGACTATTAGGTTGTTATGAGGACAAAATTAGCTTTTCTGCAAAATAACCAACAATCGTTTATTTTGTTATACTATGCATGTAGATGTAGGTTTGCTTTATTCACTACTAGAAAAATGGCTATAGCCAATATCCCTATTAGTGGCGCACCATGGTGGTGGTGCGCCACTGCTATATAGCAATGGCGCACCAGAAGCAGGTGCGCCATTGTTCTTTTTTTAGTAGTGGCGCACCACCTGAGCAGTGCGCCATTGCTATTTTTTTTGTCCATCCCCCCACCCCACCAGACATAGCAATGGCGCACCACACCTAGGTGCACCACTGCTATGCTACATAGTAATGGCGCACCTTGGTGTGGTGCGCCATTGCTATGTCTGGTGGGGGTGTGTGCCTGCGTGTGTGTGAGGTTAGTAATGGCGCACCCTCCCTGGTGCGCCATTGCTGCCATTACTAACGTCTCACACACACAAACACACACCCCACCACACACACACACACACACACACACACACACACACACACACACACACACACCCGTGGATCGCCTTTTCAGTTTAAAATAAAATAAAAGAAAATGATAAAAGATTCAAATTTAAAAATCCTTCGAGATGCCCATGTGTTATGTGTTCTAGTTGTTAGGAAAATTAACAAACATGAATTTCGAATTTTTTTGCAAAAGGCCGCCGTGTTTCGGTAAAATGGCCATAACTTTTGCATACGACCTCCGATGAAAAAGTTTTTTATATCAAAAAGCATCTACTCGAAAAGTTACATCCGAATTCAACAAGCTACGCCCGTTATCGATTTTTTAGAATCCTCAAAAACCCCACAGAAAAAAAGTTACGACGCTTTTAAGATCTGGAGGCAAAAAAATAAAAAAAATAAAAAAAGTTAGCAATGGCGCACCAGTGCATAGTGTGCCACTACTATTTTCCCGCCTTCAAAATTCAAAAAAAATTAAAAATAATAATGGCGCACCACACCTAGGTGCGCCACTGCTATGCTACATAGTAATGGCGCACCACACCTAGGTGCGCCATTACTATGTACCATAGCAATGGCGCACCACCCCATGGTGCGCCATTACTATGTCACAAGCCCCACCACGTACGCACCCACCCACCCCTCTCCTTCCTCTCTCCTTATCCCCTTCCCCCTCCTCCTCCTCCCTTCTCCTTCCCCGACATGGCTGCCGCCCGCAGGCTTCCTCTATCCCGAGACCGGAGCCTTCATCTCGCCGGTGACCGAGCGACAGGAGCGCCGCCGCCCGTCGCGCCTCCCCTTCCCCTTCCCCTTCTTCCTCCCTTCCCCTTCATTCTTCTCCTCCTCTCCTCCACTCCATCTCCTCCTCTCCTCCTCTCCTCCACTCCATCTCCTCCTCTCCGGCGACCTCCTCCTCCTCACGGTGCTCCTCCTCCGGTGACCTCCTCCTCACGGTGCTCCTCCTCCGGCGACCTCCTCCTCCCTCCTCTCCTCCTCACGGTGCTCCTCCTCCGGCGACCTCCTCCCTCCTCTCCTCCTCACGGTGCTCCTTCCTCTCCTGCTCACGGTCCTCCTCCCTCCTCTCCTCCTCACGGTGCTCCTCCTCCGGCGACCTCCTCCTCCCTCCTCTCCTCCTCACGGTGCTCCTTCCTCTCCTGCTCACGGTCCTCCTCCCACCTCTCCTCCTCACGGTGCTCCTCCTCCGGCGACCTCCTCCTCCCTCCTCTCCTCCTCACGGTGCTCCTTCCTCTCCTGCTCACGGTCCTCCTCCTCCTCTCCAGCGACCTCCTCCTCCCTCCTCTCCTCCTCACGGTCTCTCCTCCCTCCTCCTCTACTTCCGGCCACATGTGGAGCTCCCCCGGCACAAAGAACGTAAAAGATCCAGGTCGAGAACGAAATTTGAAAAAAATTTAACCAAAAAAATGAGCCAAAAAATGAGCCAGATCTAGATCCAGATCCAAATTCAAAATTCAAAAATAGCAATGGCGCACGGTGGGGGTTAGACGGTGCGCCACTACTATTTTCCCGCCTTCAAAATTCAAAAAAAATCAATAAATTTCAAAAAAAAAAAGTTACCAGTGGCGCACCTGTAGCAATAGTAATGGCGCACCAGAGGTGCGCCATTAGTATTTGTTACTAATGGCGTGGTAATAGTGGCGCACCTATAGTGCGCCATTAATGGCAAAAATAGGTGCGCCACTAACAGTCCTTTTTCTAGTAGTGATTACTCATGTGTAACTTGTCAATACATTCAATGTATTGACCTATATGGCTGCAATGTCTCATGTTGCAGGAGATTCCGACGAAGAGTAAGGTACCATTAGGGTCGCGAGTCTTTACTCGGTATCGCCAGTGGGCTATGATGGGACTCGTTTTTATTTTTCTGCTACTTTTTCCCTGTTTGATTGAATAAAGCTTGCAATGTGCTATGCAGATTTTTATACTCTATGAATTCTGGATCATACGTAGTAACAAATGATGCACTTGTTACTCTGGTATTCATCTATACTATGTGTGCTAGTGAATCGATCGAGGGACTAGCACAACTCAAACACTTCGAGGTTTGGTCGTTACATGTGTGAGTAGTTCTTTCAGGACCCACGGGTCCACTGTAGTAGCTTGATGGCATTCTCTCTCTCCCTCTCTTTTGATTTTCAATACAATGATCTCTTCGGAGACCTATGCGATGTAATTGTTTTGGCGTGTTTGTTGTGATCTGATGAATTGTGGATTTATGATCATATTGTTCATTGTATATTGATTCTCTTGAAGTCTTTTTTATGTGTGATTTTGATAGCTGTTGACACACGAACGCGTCACGCGTACCCTCGACGCCGGGGGTGATGCACCGCAGCTCACGTCGAAGGAGGCCCGTCCGGAAGCGCGGTACGCAAGCAATCCGGCGGGCGCTTTTGTGACCCGACGCACCGCTTCTCCGGGATGGAACCCGTCAGGAGTCACGGATGGACGATGGGCTGCCCTAGGTCGATTCGCTCGCCCCTAGGGCCTCGAGAATCGCCGCACTTCAATACGAAGAACGAACGAAGAACGAGAAGAAAGATACAAGGGATAGGGATAAAAGTAGGGTAAAAGATGTAGATTGATTTGTTCGATTGTGTGTTCCATTTAATCGGCCGTCACCCCCAACATATATAAGAGGCGGCTGGACTTCCCGTACAAGCAAAGGATTCATCTAGGCTTTCCTTACAAGAAAATTACATCAATTCACGTCCTAGAGTCCTAGTTCTGGTCTCACTCTAATTCAGCCCAAATCTGGTCAAATCTTCTGTCTTGCTCCTTGCGTGGGCCGTGGAATCTGCATATGACTTCCGATGGAGACGGTTCAAATACCAATTTTGTGCGCTTCGACGAGGCCGACAATCCGTATGTTGATCACTTTTCCAAATAAGGCCATCTTGAATACTCCACGGGGTCATCTTTAATTTCGAGTCGGACTCGGTCATGTAGCTGACTGTACCGTCCGACACTTGCAGCGTCTCTGCAGGTCGTATATTACGTCGGATGATGATGACTCCAAAAGCAAAGTTGACCGTTTCGACGTTACGAACAACTTTCATGTTGAACACTTCTTCATCTGAGGCCATCTAGATAATTATTTGAGCCCATCTTCAGCTTCTGGTCGGATTTGACAGTTTCCATCCCGGCAAGCTTTTCCCGGCAAGCACCCCGGCAAGCTTCACCCCGGCAAGGTTTCCATCCCGACAAGCTTTCACCCCGGCAAGGTTTCCATCCCGGCAAGATTTCCCCGGCAAGGTTTCTATCCCGGCAAGCTTTCACCCCGGCAAGGTTTTCATCCCGGCAAGATTTCCCCGGCAAGGTTTCTATCCCGGCAAGCTTTCTGACTGTACCTTGCGGGTCTTTTTCGAGGTAGTAAACGACCTCGGATGATGATGACTCCAAAAGCAAAGTTGACCGTTTCGACGATACGAACAACTTTTATGTTGAACGTTTTTCGATCCGAGGCCATCTTGAAGGGCTAATTGCTCACGGATTGCATCAGACACCCATCAGACATGTGTCTGATGGGGCGCGCGATATTTCGCCTCTTGACAGGGCTGCATTCAGATAGCTCTAACTTTTGCATACGAACTCGGATTGAGACTATTTTTATATTAAAATCGACCGATTCGACGAGACGAAGACAATTCATGTAGAAAGTTTTCTCATATGAGATCATCTTGAGGGCGTAATCAGCCGAATAGTGTTCTGGATACAAAATCCCAGTACTTCGAACACAACTTCGGCCTTAGAGATGAGATCGGATGGCTATGGCCCAAACTTCAAAGTTTCTCCTTTCGATGATACAGAACTTTCTCACTTTGAGTACTTTTCCATTTGAGGCCTTCTTAATTGTGTTTTGGCTTCGTGCCAAAAACTGGTGTCAACAATAGCTATGTATGATTTCCGATCTATGAGTTTTCTTTGGCCAAGATAGATGAGTAGATCTTTAGAGGGGGTGGTGCATAGTAGTGGGTTCAATCTTGTGTTGACTTGTCGAGTGACAAAAAGGACAAAGGCACGTATTGTGTTGTTTCCACTAAGGATAGAACGGTGGGGTTTGGTTATATTCATTGATCTCTTCATGTCTACATTATGTGATCTTTATTATAGCATTACTTCGTTTCTTATGAACTTAATACTTTGAGATGCCATGAATGATGATAGTTATAATTTGCGCTATTCTGTCAATTGCCCATCACTAATTTGTCTACCATGCCTTTATATGATTTCGGGAGATATGCCCCTAGTGAACCTTTGACCCCCGGGTCTATACTCCATTATACAAAAGTTCCTACAATTTGCTCTTTCTTGCTTTGCCGCTTTATCACTATTTGATTTTAATCTTGTAAATAGCAAGAACAAGGGGACCGACGACCCCCTTGCCTTTGTTGGGTGCAAGAAAATTATTTGTTTGTGTGCAGGTACTTCTAACATTGTTAGTGTGGTGCTTCCTACTGGTTCAATAAACCTTGGTTCTTAACCGAGGGAAATACTTTCTGTTGTTCTGCTATCACCCTTCCTCTTTGGGGAAATCCAACTACTCCGATGGGAGTAGCAGCTCCATCCTTATTTACATATGGTTCAGGAAAAGTAATAGTATGAAATAGTTTGCAATGTGTGGTATCGTCTATCGTGTTTTCGTTATATACAATGATGAGAGTATCTGTAATAAAGAATAGTATGACTATTTTGTTTGCATTTTTCTTTATTGTGTATCCTAGCGTTGCAATTCAATGCCATTATGTTGGTATTATGGGAAGTAGTGGCTTCACATTGGGTTTAGGATGTAAAATCTATTGGAATTTAACAAACACATCATTGGTCATTTGAACAATTCATGAAAGATTAGTGCAAGGAAGAGAAATTTCAAATGCAAATACACTATATCTTGGACATCTTTTGTGATTGTGAACCCTCAATCAATATTTTCACACCACACCAAATAGTTGATGTTGGACAAGAAATACAATGTAATTAGTCCAGTTTTTGTATATTTGCATGAAACTTATATTGTCATGGATCCTCCAACATATTGTGTTGGTTAATAAACTTTGCGAGCCAAATACTCACACTAAGTAGAAATATTACTTGTGCGTCCAAAACCCCTAAACCCAGTTTCTTCCATGAGATTCCACTATAACTATCTATAGTTTGGCTAAGATCCTTCGAGTAATTTGTCATCGGTGCAATCAATAAAAATTGCCTAAAATATGTGTGATCTTTTATTAGAAGGGAAATAAGCTTTGTACAAACTTATTGAAGATGGCTCCTCCCACCTCCAACCTCCCCACCCAAGACCATGACGATCTTCCCCTTTGATCAAGATGGAGGGGCTTCTACATTGGGATTTTTCGCCGGGCTTGGCCTCGGCTAATTAGGTGAGAAGTAGGTTTGGAACTTCAATCAATTTCTCTTCGGCTAAGGGCAACAAGGAGTTTTTTCTGGTTGTCTCCTTCTGTTCGGCTTGCTTTCCTCTCTCGAGTGAATCGGTTGGTGTTGCTCTACAATGTTGCCTTGGTGGATTTAGCGATGCTTATAATGTGTTCCAAATCAATGATCGAGCATTCCGCTTTTCTGCGGCCAATAACAAAGTGGGGCATTTTATCTATGGTCTCAAAGATCGCATTTGGCCTGATTTTGTTTGCCATTTTCATCTCTATAATGGTCGATATTCAAGAGCTCCTATCTCTGACTCATGTTGGCATGCGGATGAACATCTAGCTGATCTGTCTGACCGTTGCACTATGGCTGTCAAATCTAACTTGGGTTTTCATCAGCGGAATTTTACGGAGTGCAAGGACTCCTTACTGAAACTAAGCAAGTTCAAGATCACCCCTATCGATCATATGGTTTTTTCTAACAAAAACAGGGCTGAATCATCTTGTTCGATCACTGCTTCCCACTTACAGGTTTCTAATCCCAAAATCAAATTTGGGTCTTTTTCGGATTCGGATAGATCGTTGACTGAGCCCCAAGTCCCGCACATCTCATTAATGGAGCATTATCTGGCTCAGACGACATTTGAGGATCAGCAATCAATTGAATACCTTTCTTTGGGGACTTTTAATTGTGTCATTAAGGCTGATTATCCTACTCTCCCGCAATGCTTCCTTGCCTCAGCTTTCAAATATGCTCCTAGTTGTGAGGCCTGGCCGCCATCGCTCTCGACCCGTCATAAAGCGGACCTGGTCCAAGCCCAATACCCGGAACAAGAGATCAATCACATTATTGCTAATTGGGCAAATTTGTGCCCAAGATGTCTACAATGGGGCACAAAAAGATTGCATGCCATGGTCAGATTATATGCATCAATTGTTCTACTCCTGACCATATAGCCATTAATTGTCCACGCTTATTGGGTCGTCAATCTGCTCCTGATACACAATCATTAACTTTTGGAAAGTGTATTAACTCCACCGAATTTACAGCAAATAGGGCATCAATTGTTACAAATAGGTCGACTCCTGCCTGCACCTATTACTATTACTCCACTCATCGACCGCTATCCAGCATGCATCTAGAGTATTAAGTAAAATAGAGTAATGCATGGAGAACGATGACATGATGTAGACAAAGTAAACTCAAACAATATGAATAAACCCCATCGTGTTATCCTTAGTAGCAACAACACAAAGACGCAACTTGTCCCCTTCTGTCACTGGGATATAGTAACTTGTCAGGTTGAACCTACCACAATGTGCCTCACTCACTTAAGATAGATCAATCTTCTTGGCCAAAGCACATCGATAGATCAGAGAGAATTACGAAGCTATAATGATCATGCAAATAAGAATCTAAATATTCAGATGTGACTCAAATACTTTTCATGAATAATCTGAACATAAACCCACAATTCATCGGATCCCAACGAACACACCGCACAAAAGGATTACATCGAATAGATCAAAGCGAAGATGCAATGATCATTGTATTGAAGATCAAGAGATAGAGAGATTTCCATCCAGGTACTAGCTATGGACCCATAGGTCCATGGTGAACAACTCGCACATCATCATGAGGGCAGCAAGGTTGATGAAGAGGCCCTCCGTGATCGATCCCCCCTCCGGCAGGGTGCCCGAACGGAGCTCCAGATGGCCTCACGACGGAACAGAGACTTGGGGTGACGTAAAAATGGTTTCAGGACTGCCTCCATGGTTTTCAGAATATATGAGAATTTATAGGCCAGAGAGCGAGGTCGGGAGAGCCGCTAGGGGCCCACAAGCCATCAGGGCGCCCCCCAGGGCGTGCCCTGTTGGCATGTGGGGCCCTGGTGTGGCCCCCAGCCTTCTTCTGAATATCCCATGTCTTCTTTTGGTCCGGAAAAAATCATCAAAAAATTTTGTGGCAATTGGACTTCGTTTGGTACTGTAAACCTGAGAAGTGAAAAACATGCAGAAAACATCAACTGGCACTGGGCACTAGGTCAATAGGTTAGTGCTGAAAATTATTATAAATTGGTAAATAAAGACCCAAAAAGTATCCTAGAATGATAATATATCAGCATGGAACAATCAAAAATTATAGATACGTTGGAGATGTAACAAGCATCCCCAAGCTTAATTCCTGCTCGTCCTCAAGTAGGTAAATGATAAAAACAGAATTTTTGATGTGACATGCTACCCATTATGTAATCTTTGTGCATGTATGCTCATTGAGAAACGATGAATTAACAAATATCAACATAGCAATACTTATAAGTATAAGAAACTAAATCATCAAACTTTCAAAGTATACGATCCTCAAAGAATGTTTACCCCCCATTCATCTTATTATATTAGCAAGGCATGGCTCCATCTTCACCACATTAATACAAATGTCAAGCACCACGGTGTCCAAGTCAGGCAATTGGATCGTACTTTTCAATATGCATCAACTTTTTATTCTTCACGCAATACATGAGCGTGAGCCATTGGACATAGCATTTAGGTGGAATAGAATATGGTGGTAGATATCAAAGGGGTGAAAAGTGGAGAAGATAGTCTCACATCAACTAGGCATACCAACGGGCTATGAAGATGCCCATCGATAGATGTCAATGCAACGAGTAGGAATTGCCATGCAAATGATGCACTAGAGCTATAAGTGTATGAAAGCTCAACTGAAGCTAAGTGGAGTGTGCATACAACTTGCTTGCTCCTGAAGACCTCGGGCATTTGAGGAAGCTCGTCATAGGAATATACAAGCCAAGTTTATAATAATGAAAAAGTAATTCCCACTAGCATATGAAAGTGACATAACATGAGACTCTCTATATGAGGAACAAGGTGCCACTTTGAGGCACAAGTGTGGTAAAGGGTAGTAGCAAACTCCCTTCTCTCATTTTCTCTCATTCATTTTTTTTCATTTTTTTATTCAGAATGCTGGGCTCATTTGGCCTCCCCCATTTTTATTTCCTCATTGGGACAATGCTCTAACAATGATGATCATCACACTTTTATTTACTTACAACTCGATATGAAGAACTGATAGAAAGATATGACTTTATATGAATGCCTTTGGCAGTGTACCAGGATGTGTAAAGATCTAGCGTGACACGTATCAAAAAATATGATAAAGGGTGGCTTTGGCACAAATACTATGTCAGCTCTATATGATCATGCAAAGCAATATGATGATGAACGAATTAGTCATGTGAAGTGACGATGGAATTTGCATGGCAATATATCTCGGAATGGCTATGGAAATGCCATGATAGGTAGGTATGGTGGCTGTTTTGAGGAAGATATAATGATGCTTATGTGCAAAAGAGTGTATCATGTCATGTGGTTTGGATGCACCGGCGAAAGTTGTACCGATCCTCGAGGTGAGAATGGGCTATGCACGGTACCGAAGAGGCTAGCAAATATGAGGTGGTGAGATTGCGTATGTCCATGGTTTACATTAGTCATAAAGAACTCATATACTTATTGCAAAGTTTTATTAGTTTTATCACAAATCAAAATAATAATCGCATGCCCCGAGGGAGAAGGTTGGTAGGAGTTAACCATCGCGCGCCTCTGACCCGAAACAACACTAGGATTTCAACGAGGAATAGAAATGCTCACACATCATCACCATGCCTTTTTAATTTTTAGACGAACAAGAAGTTAACCTCTCTTAATATCGACACTTCTACGAATCAACAATTATGAACTCACACCTTTTTCATATTACCACATAAATATCATTAACCCACAATTTCTCTATATGTGCTACATGATGGCTTTAATTATCACTCATTGAATACCTAATATTTTTGGACTAGTCTTATGACCCATTGAAATTACCGTCACTATTTATTAACTCTCAAACAAATATAAGTGAAGAGCGAGAGTGAAATTATTTCTATAAAATCTACACGCCACCATGCTCAAAAAGATATAAGTGAAGTACTAGAGCAACTTCTAAGCTCAAAAGACATAAGTGAAGCACATAGAGTATTCTAACAAATTATGATGAAGGTGTGTCTCTCTCAAATAGGTGTGTCCAGAAAACGATGATTGTAGCAAACTGAAAGTAAAAGCAAACAAAAACAAATGACGCTCCAAGCAAAACTCATATCATGTTATGAATAAAAATATAGCTTCAAGTGACATTCCGATGGATTGAGACAAAAGAGGGGATGCCTTTCGGGGAATCCCCAAGGTTAGACGCTTGAGTCTTCCTTAGAATATTACCTTGGGGTGCCTTGGGGTGCCTTGGGCATCCCCAAGCTTAGGCTCTTGCCAATCCTTATTACTTTGTCCATCGTGATAACACCCAAAACTTGAAAACTTCAATCACACAAAACTCAACAAAACTTTGTGAGATCTGTTAGTATAAGAAACGTATTGAATACTTTAGGTACTGTTATAAATTGATTCTTATTTCATAATTGCATAATAGGTACTGTATTCTAACTTCTCCATGGCTTATACCCCCCCCCCCCGATACATGATACGTCTCCGTCGTATCTACTTTTCCTCACGCTTTTGCTCTTGTTTTGGACTCTAATTTGCATGATTTGAATGAAACTAACCCGGACTGACGTTGTTTTCAGCAGAACTACCATGGTGTTGTTTTTTGTGCAGAAATAGAAGTTCTCGGAACTGGACAAAACTTTTTGGAGATTTATTTTACAATAAATAAAAATTACTGGAGCCAAGAACCACCGGAGGGGGTGCCCTGGTTGGGCACGATACACCAGGGCGCGCCACCCCCTCCAGGCGCGCCCTGGTGGGTTGTGCTCACCTCGAGGACCCACTGACCATAATTCCAGCGCTATAAAATCCTATTTTCGGAGAAAAAATCAGAGGGAAAATTTCATCACGTTTTATGATACGGAGCCGCCGCCACCTCCTATTCTTCATCGGGAAGCCAGATCTGGAACCCGTTTGGGGCTCCGGAGAGGGGAATCTTCGGTCTTCGTCATCATCAACCCTTCTCCATCGCCAATTCCATGATGCTCCCCACTTGGAGTGAGTAATTCCTTCATAGGCTTGCTGGTCGGTGAGGAGTTTGATGAGATTCATCATGTAATCGAGTTAGTTTTGTTAGGGCTTGATCCCTAGTATCCACTATGTTCTGAGATTGATGTTGCTATGACTTTGCCATGCTTAATGCTTGTCACTAGGGCCCGAGTGCCATGATTTCAGATCTGAACTGTTTATGTTATCACCATTATATCCATGTTCTTGATCCGATCTTGCTAGTCATATGCACCTATTACGTGTTATGATCCGTAAACCCCGGAGTGACAATAGTCGGGATACTTTCCGGTGATGACCGTAGTTTGAGGAGTTCATGTATTCACTATTCGTTAATGCTTTGTTCTGGTTCTCTATTAAAAGGAGGCCTTAATATCCCTTAGTTTCCTTATGGACCCCGCTGCCACGGGAGGGTAGGACAAAAGATTCCATGCAAGTTCTTTTCCATAAGCACGTATTACTATTTACGGAATACATGCCTACATTACATTTATGAACTGGAGCTAGTTCTATGTCACCCTAGGTTATGACTGTTATATGATGAATATTATCGAATGAGTTCACCGACCCAGTGCCTACGAGTTTTCCACATATTGTTCTTGTTGAGTTACTATTGCTACTGCTACTGTCACACTTGCTACAAAACTACTGCTATCACTGCTACCGTTACTGTTACTGTTACTACTGCTATCTAAACTATCATACTACTATGCTACTGATCACTCTGCTACAGATATTTAATCTCCAAGTGTGGTTGAATTGACAACTCAACTAATAATACTTGCAAATATTCTTTGGCTCCCCTTGTGTCGAATCTATAAATTTGGGTTGAATACTCTACCCTCGAAAACTGTTGCAATCCCCTACACTTGTGGGTTATCAAGACATTTTTCTGGCGTCGTTGCCGGGGAGCATAGCTGTATTTGTTGAGTCACTTGGGATTTATATCAATTGATCACTATGAAGAATCTGTAGGATACAAGAACCAAGATTTTTCCCTCTAAGACGAGGGGAGGTAAGGAATTGCCATTACACTCTGCATTTGATTCACCTTCGGTTATGAGTAGACTTGCAACACCACCACATGCTATTAATCCTGATATGTCACAAGTTATTGATGATGCTACTTCTGCTATGAATGATGCTTATGATGATGATGCTAGTACCATGCTTGATGATAATGTGCCACTAGGTGAATTTCTTGATGAACAAATTGCTAGAGCTAAAGAGAATGAAATTACTGAAACTAATGAGATTACTTAAACTGATGAAGCCATTGAAACTGAGAACTATGAAACACCTATTAGACCTAGCTCTCCTAGATTTGAGATGCCTAAGATACCCTAGGGTTATGTTATGGATGGAGAAATAGCTAGAGAAATACTTTCTTGTAAGGATAGAGATGATCTTAAGAAATTACTACGTAAGTATAAGGAAAAGACTTTGAATGCTAGAATGAAATGTGATCCTAAGTTTGCTACTTCGCCTATCTTTGTTACCGATAAGGATTATGAATTCTCTGTCGACCCAGCGTTAATTACTTTGGTTGAATTTGATCCTTTCCATGGCTATGAAACTGAAACTGTAGTGGCACATCTTACTAAGCTGAATGATATAGCCACCCTCTTTGCTCATGATGAGAAGATTCGCTACTACTATATTCTCAAATTATTTCCGTTCTCATTAAAGGGTGATGCTAAGACATGGTACAATACTCTTGCTCCTGGTTGTGTGCGTAGTCCCAAGGATATGATTTACTACTTCTCTGAAAAATATTTTCCTGCTCATAAGAAACAAGCTGCCTTACGGGAAATATTTAACTTTGTGCAAATTGAAGAAGAGAGTCTCCCACAAGCTTGGGGGAGGCTTCTCCAATTGCTTAATGCTTTGCCTGATCACCCTCTTAAGAAAAATGAAATACTTGATATCTTCTATAATGGACTAACTGATGCTTCTAGGGACTTCCTAGATAGTTGTGCTGGTTGTGTTTTCAGGGAACGAACTGTTGAACAAGCTGAGGAACTATTGAATAATATATTGAAGAACTATGATGATTGGACTCTCCCTCAACCACCACTTAAACCCACTCCGAAGAAGAGGGGTATCTTATTTCTCAGTTCTGAGATATGCAAGAGGCAAGGAAATGTATGAAGGAAAGGCATTAAAGCTGAGGATGTTAAGAATTTACCACCTATTGAAGAAATACATGGCCTTGACGCACCACCACCTCAACAGGTGGTAGAGGTAAATTCTTTATTAAAGTTTGATGAAAGTGATATCCCTTACAATAAACATCCTAGTCAACGCTTATATGAGTTTGATAACTACATTATGAAACAAGATCACTTCAATGCAAATGTTCTGAAACAATTGAAATATAATTCTGATATGATTGCTCGCTTGAGTGACTTGTTATTTAGAATTAGTAATGATGTTAGAGGTGTAGGAAAACATGCCTCTATGGTTCAAACCCAGTTAGAACAAGTTGCCAAATCTCAAAAGGAATTGCTTGATGAAATGAATAATAATATGAATGATTTTGCTGCTAGAGTAGTAACTAGAGGAGGTAGAATGACCCAAGAACCTCTTTATCCTGAAGGTCATCCTAAAAGAATTGAACAAAACTCTCAAAGAATTAATGTCGATGCACCTAGTCCTTCTAAAAAGAAAAAGAAAAAGAAAAATGATAGGACTTTGCATACCTCTAGTGAACCTGAGATAGAAAAACCTCCTGAAAATAATGATGTCTCTATTTCTGATGCTGAAACTCAATCTGGTAATGAACATTCACCTAGTGATAATGAAAATGATAATGATGATGTTCATGAAGATACTCAACCGAACAATGATAAAGAACTAGATAATGATGTTGAAATAGAGCCTGCTGTTGATCTTGATAACCCACAACCTAAAAATAAACGATATGATAAAAGAGACTTTGTGGCTAGAAAACATGGTTAAGAAAGAGAGCCATGGGTTCAGAAACCCATGCCCTTTCCACCTAAACCATCTAAGAAAAAGGATGATGAAAAATTTGAACGCTTTGCTGAAATGATTAGGCCAGTCTTTTTGCGTACCCGCTTAACTGCTATCATAAAGATGGTCCCTTACGCAAAATACATGAAAGACATCATCACTAATAAAAGAAAGATACCTGAAGCTGAAATCTCCCCCATGCTGTCCAATTATTCTTTTAAGGATGGAGTACATAAAAAACTTAGAGATCCGGGAATACCAACTATACCTTGCTCCATTAAAAGAAATTATGTCAAAACCGCTTTGTGTGATTTGGGAGCTGGTGTTTGTGTTATGCCTTTCTCCTTATATAAAAGACTTGATTTGAATAAACTCACACCTACTGAAATATCATTGCAAATGGCTGACAAATCAACTGCCATACCTATCGGTATTTGTGAGGATGTGCCCGTTGTTGTTGCAAAAGATACTATCTTAACGGACTTTGTTATTCTTGAGATGCCCGAGGACGACAACATGTCGATTATCCTTGGTAGATCCTTTTTTAATACTGTAGGGGCTGTTATTGATTGCAATAAAAGCAAAGTCACTTTTCATATCAATGGTAATAAGCATACGGTGCACTTTTCGAAGAAACAATTCCAAGTGAATGGTATAAATGTTATTGAAGAATCTTCGACACTCACTATTGGAAGTTTTCAACTACCTCTACCTACAGCCAAAAAGAAATATGACATACTTATTGTTGGGGATATGCACATCCCCATTGAGGTAACTTAGTGTTTTACGAAAGTTCTTCGGTTTCATGCTAATCGGAAGTGGTTGTCAATAAGACTTGATCAACCTTATTAATGGATTATTTTTGAGAGGTACGAAATAGATGAATCTAGTAGGCACAACCTTCTGCCCCCACCTTTTGTCTTCTATTTTACTTAGTCAAATAAAATAAAATGTCATGTCTATCCTGTTTTCGGTTTTCTCCGTGCAATAAAAAAATGACCCAAAAATAAAAGTTCTCAGAATGTCCTGAAAATTTGATACGATATTTTCTGAATATTTCTGAGTTTCTGGTGCAAATAACATCAGAGGGGGGTGCACCTGGTGCCCACAAGACACCAGGGCGCACCAGCAACCCCAGGCGCGCCCTGGTGGGTTGAGGCCCCCACGTGGGCCCCCTCACTTATCCCTTTAGCCCATGTCATCTCCTACCTCCAGAAAAAAATCACCATAGCTCTCACTCCCGTGTTCTTGCTCTCAAACCCGTGGATTTCGATCTCTTTGCTCGAAGATCCGTTTCCGAAACTGTTTTGGGGGATTGCTACTTGGTATGTGACTCCTCCATTGCTCCAATTAGTTTTTGATTTAGTGGGTTATTCTTAGAATAATTAGCTACTCTTGGTGCTACTGTAGATGGGCTTGCATGTTGAATTCTTAGAGTTCTAAGTAGTTTGAATGCTTAATATGGCCTCTATGCATCCTTAGGAGTAGTTGCTATCAATCTTACGAAGCTTTGTTAACAAAATTTTGTGTCCCAAAAATATTTTAGAAATTTGTTCACAAATAAAAATGCAATTCTTTAGGAGTTCTTCGAGGAGGAGGTCCTCGGGGGCCTCCTCAAGTGGAAGCTCGGTCCGACAATCCTATGTTGAGCCAAGTGAAAGCTCTATACAAGATGCCGCTACCAAATCATGCTTATGGCCATGGAACGAATTCATGGAAGGTGCGGGTATTAAGGAGGAATTTGAGCAATTTATCCACAATGCAGACCTTGCTCCCTTCATTGCAGATAAGTGCATTCAACATCTCGAACTCACAAAAACATTCACCAACAAATTCGAATATTTTCCTCGTGAGTCTAGAGTTTCATTCAACCTTTATGACCTTCCCTTTACCATGCCATTAGAATTATTCTGTGAAGCGTGCAAAATTCCATATTGGGGTTCGCTAGACGAACCACCAAAATCTGAGTCTGAGTCATTTTTGATTAATCTTTGCTACAGTGAAGATAGAGGAGTGACAGAAGGTAGAATAAAAAGCATCCATTTCCCATCAATACACTACTTTGCACTCTTTAATGGCAAATGCATCGTAGGCAAACAATATTGCAGCACACTGTGTGCTCCTGATTTGAGTCTCATGCACACTGCTACAACAGGAGATAAACGTTATAATCTCAGAGCAATTGTTGCATGGAGATTGCAGCACAACGCTGCTAGTGGTCATTTTTATGGAGGAATTTATGCCTCCCGTGCAGCTGAGAAGCTAAATGTATCACCTTGGCCTAACGATCCCATTTTACCTATTCAGTACTTAAACTTTGAGGCCATGAAATGTCATAGGTTCCTTAAGGGCACAACCACTAATTATACTTACAACTTGAGGTTTAATAAAGATCCCATTGTACCTATTACTTTGCCTGCTCCTGCTCTCTTTGATTTTCACAGTAGGGGAAGATACTATGTTCTTGAGAGCAAGGCACGTGCGTACAATGCGGAGGTTGAAGCTGTCGGGTGGGTTCAGGAAGCTGCACCAAGAATCTCGGTGGGCTATCACTCAGACTATTATCCAGGTCGCGGATGGTTATTACCAAGCAAGGCCACAAGCCTAAGCTTGGGGGAGTACGTATTTCCACCGATATTATATTCATGTTTACATATTTCATTCTAGTTGTCGGTGTCCACACTTTTTCATTGTATTATCCATGCTAGATTTATTTTCTTTCTTTCTTCTTGCGTGTTTGAAAAACTTTGAGAAAAGCCAAAAATATTTCCTGCTTCTTTTAGGTTTTTCTTTCTAGTTTAATTTAATTGTAGTATCAAAAGAAAACCCAAAAAGATTTCTCGTTTCCTCTTTTACTTGTTGGGAGCTCTCCCGTGTAAATAGTTTCTCGTTTTCTTTAATTTGTTTTCTTTTAAAAAAAAACAAAAAGTCAAAAAATATTTCAGTGTGTTTCTCTGAAATTCTTTTCCTTTTACTTGAGTCGTACCAAGGAGAAGACCACGATGAAAATGTTGAGTGGCTCTCATATGCATTATTGTTAATCTAACAAAGAGCCCATGTTACTTTGTCTTCTCCTCTTGAATAAAATGTTTGCAGATTCCAGCTTAGTCCACGACACTCTTGCACTATTATTATTTTCTATATCATTTGGTCGTGCAAGTGAAAGGCAATAATGACGATATTTGACGAAGTGAGTGTGGCAGAGAGAAGCGGGTATGAACTCGACTTGTTTTTGTTTTTGTAAATATGTTTAACCTAGTATCCATGATTCAGCATATTATGATCAAACATGTTTGCAATGAAAATTAGAGATTATAGTTGCTCATGCCATGCTTAAGTAGCTAGGAGTTGATAATGATTCATCTTCGATGTCAACATGCATTAAAATGATTGTGATGTGGTATGATGATATGGTATCCTCCTCCGAATGTTTCAAGTGGCTTGACTTGGCACATGTTCACGCATGTAGTTGAATCAAAACCAACATAGCCTTCACGAACTTTATGTTCATGGTGTCCATATCCTACTCATGCTAGTATTCAATGTTGATTATTCATAATGCATGTTCATGACCGTTTTCGCTCTCTAGCTGGCCGCTTCTCAACCTATTTCCTAGCCTTCACCTGTACTAAGCGGGAATAGTGCTTGTGCTTCAAAATCCTTAAACCAAAGTTATTCCAGATAGTCCACTATATCTACCTATATGCGGTATTACTCTGCCGTTCCAAGTACATTTACATGTGCCACCTCTAAAATTTCAAATGAACATCTGTTTTGTGCGCCTGGACCGCTCATGGAGCGGCAGGGGGCGGTCAGTATCTTCCATGTTAAGCGGGTTATTCTCATGATGAGTGTTTATTCACTCGTCCTTGCACGAGAGGGGCGGTAATAGGGATTCCCATTCCCGAAATCAAAAATTACAAATAATTAAACAAAACTCCCCCAGGAATGTTGTTGGTATGGACGGTACCCGTGGATTCGGCTAGACGTGGAGCGTGATTGTTGGTGGAGGGGGAGTAAACCTTTCTTTTACCGCTTGGGAACCACCGCTAATGTGTTTAGCATGGAAGATATTGATAACTCTTGGTCGTAACGTTGACAGGAAGGGTGCACCTCCCAAAATTATATATATCTCTGATTTAAGCTTTGAGCTCTGGCACCTCTGTAAATCCCTGCTTCCTTCTGCGAAGGGATTATCTATTTACTTTTATGTTGAGTCATCACCATCTCAAATAAGCGCCAGACCTGAGAGCACTATTGTCATCCTCATGCATTGTGTATAGTTAATGTTGGGTGCAGCACAACTGGATCTTTTCTACCATGAATTACAATGTCTAGTCGCTGCTTGAACTTTGGAGGTGCTCTGCATTTATGTTTTGCGGTCTCAGAAAGGGCTAGCAAGATACCATTGTTGTCATATTATATCATGATTGTTTTGACAAAGTGTTTGCATTTGAGATATTTTTATTATTGCTTGCTAGCTGCTTATGTCATTGATATGAGTTAATATAATTTTTAAGAATTATTGGTGACATGGTTAGTCGTAATCTTTGCTGGAAACCTGCGTGCTACTTAAGCATATATATGTAAACAAGAACAAAAGAGTTTGTAAAAGTTTTTCTTTATCACTTTCAGTTTGTCAACTGAATTGCTTGAGGACAAGCAATAGGTTAAGCTTGGGGGAGTTGATACGTCTTCGTCGTATCTACATTTCCTCACGCTTTTGCTCTTGTTTTGGACTCTAATTTGCATGATTTGAATGAAACTAACACGGACTAACGTTGTTTTCAGCAGAACTACCATGGTGTTGTTGTTTGTGCAGAAATAAAAGTTCTCGGAACTAGACGAAACTTTTTGGAGATTTATTTTACAATAAATAAAAATTACTGGAGCCAAGAACCACCGGAGGGGGTGCCCTGGTTGGGCACGATACACCAGGGCGCGCCACCCCCTCCAGGCGCGCCCTGGTGGGTTGTGCCCACCTCGGGGCCCCACTGACCCTAATTCCAACGCTATAAAATCCTTTTTTCGGAGAAAAAAATCAGAGAGAAAGTTTCATCGCGTTTTACGATACGGAGCCACCGCCACCTCCTGTTCTTCATCGGGAGGCCAGATCTGGAGCCCGTTTGGGGCTCCGGAGAGGGGAATCTTTGATCTTCGTCATCATCAACCCTTCTCCATCACCAATTCCATGATGCTCCCCAACGGGAGTGAGTAATTCCTTCGTAGGCTTACTGGTCGGTGAGGAGTTGGATGAGATGATGGGGAACGGAGCATGAATTTCAAAAAAATTCCTACGCTCACGCAAGATCTATCCATGGAGATGCATCGCTACGAGAGGGGAGAGTATGTCTACGTACCCTCGTAGACCGTTAGCGGAAGCGTCTCACAACGCGGTTGATGTAGTTGAACAATCCTTCGAGCTCCACCGATCGAGTACCGAACGTACGGCACCTCCGAGTTCTACACACGTGCAGCTCGGTGACGATCCTCGCCTTCTTGATCCAACAAGACGTCGAGGAAGTAGATGAGTTCCATCAGCACGACGGCGTGGCGACGGTGACGGTGAAGTGATTCCGGCAGGGCTTCGCCTAAGCTCTCCGAAAATATGACCGAGGTGGAAAACGGAGATCGGGGCACCGCACACGGCTATGGGACAATTGTGTCCTTTGGGGTGCCCCCGTATATAAAGGATGAGAGGGAGGAGGCCGGCCCCCTAGGGGTGCGCCAAGTGTGGGGAGTCCTACTAGGACTCCTTAGTCCTAGTAGGATTCCACCTCCCATACGGAGTAGGAAAGGGGGAAGGGAGAGGGAAAGGAAAGAGGGGGCTGCGCCCCCTCCCCTAGTCCAATTCGGTTTGGGCAAGGGGGGGCACGCGCCTCCTCACGTGGCCTGCCTCTCCTTTTCCCGTATGTCCCAATAAGGCCCATTACTTCTCCTGGTGAATTCCCGTAACTCCCCGGTACTCCGAAAAATACCCGAATCACTCGGAACCTTTCCGACGTCCGAATATAGCCTTCCAATATATGAATCTTTACCTCTCGACCATTTCGAGACTCCTTGTCATGTCCGTGATCTCATCCGGGACTCCGAACAACATTCGGTCACCAATCACATAACTCATATAATACTATATCGTCATCGAACCTTAAGTGTGCGGACCCTACGGGTTCGGGAATGATGTAGACATGACCGAGACGACTCTCTGGTCAATAACCAACAGCGGAACCTGGATGCTCATATTGGTTCCTACATATTCCACGAAGATCTTTATCGGTGAACCTCATATGACAACATACGTTGTTCCCTTTGTCCGGCGGTATGTTACTTGCCCGAGATTCGATCGTCGGTATCCAATAGCTAGTTCAATCTCGTTACCGGCAAGTCTCTTTACTCGTTCCGTAATACATCATCTTGCAACTAACTCTTTAGTCACGGTGCTTGCAAGGCTTCTGTGATGCTGTATTACCGAGAGGGCCCAGAGATACCTCTCCGATAGTCGGAGTGACAAATCCCCATCTTGATCCATGCCAACTCAACAAACACTTTCGGAGATACCTGTAGTGCACCTTTATAATCACCCAGTTACGTTGTGACGTTTGATACACCCAAAGTATTCCTACGGTATCCGGGAGTTACATGATCTCATGGTCAGAGGAACGTGTATTTGACATAGTGAAAGCAATAGCATTAAACTGAACGATCATATGCTATGCTGACGGTTGGGTCAAGTCCATCACATCATTCTCCTAATGATGTGATCCCGTTATCAAATAACAACTCATGTCCATGGTCAGGAAATCTTGACCATCTTTTGATCAACGAGCTAGTCTAGTAGAGGCTTACTAGGGACTCAGTATTTGTTTATCTATTCACACATGTATTAAGTTTCCGGTCAATACAATTCTAGCATGAACAATAAATCATTATCATGAACGGGGAAATATGATAATAATAAACACTTTATTAATTGCCTCTAGGGCATATTTGCAACAGTCTCCCACTTGCACTAGAGTCAATTACATTTTAATGAATCTAACACCCATCGCATTCTGGTGTTGATCATGTTTTGCTCGTGGAAGAGGTTTAGTCAACGGGTCTGCCACATTCAGATCCGTGTGTACTTTGCAAATCTCTATGTCTTCATCCTTAATCAAATTCCGAATGGAGTTGAAGCGACGCTTTATATGCTTGGTTCTCTTGTGAAACCTGGGCTCCTTTGCTATAGCAATTGCTCCAGTGTTGTCACATAAGACAGTCATTGGACCCGATGCACTAGGTATGACACCTAGATCGGATATGAACTCCTTCATCCAGACTCCTTCATGTGCTGCTTCGGAAGCAGCTATGTATTCCGCCTCACATGTAGATCCCGCCACGACGCTCTGCTTGGAACTGCACCAACTGACCGCTCCACCATTAAGAATAAATACGTATCCAGATTGTGACTTAGAGTCATCTGGATCTGTGTCAAAGCTAGCATCGACGTAACCCTTTATGACGAGCTCTTTGTCACCTCCATAAACGAGAAACATGTCCTTGGTCCTTTTCAGGTACTTCAGGATATTCTTGACCGCTGTCCAGTGATCTACTCCTGGATCACTTTGGTACCTCCCCACCAAGCTTATAGCGAGGCACACATCAGGTCTGGTACACAGCATGGCATAGATAATAGAGCCTATGGCTGAAGCATAGGGGATGACACTCATCTTCTCTTTATCTTCTGCCGTGGTCGGGCATTGAGTCTTACTCAATCTCATACCTTGCAATACAGGCAAGAACCCTTTCTTTGACTGATCCATTTTGAACTTCTTCAAAATCTTGTCAAGGTATGTGCTTTGTGAAAGTCCAATGAGGCGTCTTGATCTATCCCTATAGATCTTGATGCCTAATATGTAAGCAGCTTCTCTGAGATCCTTCATCGAAAAACTTTTGTTCAAATAACCCTTTATGCTTTCCAGAAATTCTATGTCATTTCCCATCAACAATATGTCATCTACATATAATATGAGAAATGCCACAGAGCTCCCACTCACTTTCTTGTAAATACAAGCTTCTCCAAAAGTTTGTATAAACCCAAACGCTTTGATCACTTCATCAAAGCGAGTATTCCAGCTCCGAGATGCTTGCACCAGTCCATAGATGGATCGCTGGAGCTTGCATACTTTGTTAGCGCCTTTAGGATCGACAAAACCTTCCGGCTGCATCATATACAATTCTTCCTTAAGGCATCCATTAAGGAATGCCGTTTTGACGTCCATTTGCCAGATTTCATAATCATAAAACGCGGCAATTGCTAACATAATTCTGACAGACTTTAGCATCGCTACGGGTGAGAAAGTCTCATCGTAGTCAACTCCTTGAACTTGTCGATAACCTTTAGCAACAAGTCGAGCTTTATAGACGGTGATATTACCATCAGCGTCCGTCTTCTTCTTAAAGATCCATTTATTTTCAATAGCTCGCCGTTCATCGGGCAAGTCTACCAAAGTCCACACTTTGTTATCTCGGATTTCATGGCCTCAAGCCATTTCTCGGAATCCGGGCTCGCCATAGCTTCTTCATAATTCGAAGGTTCACCGTTGTCTAACAACATAACCTCCAAGACTGGATTTCCGTACCACTCTGGTGCGGAACGTGTCCTGGTTGACCTTCGAGTTTTAGTAGCAACTTGCTCCGAAGTTTCATGATTATCATCATTATCTTCTTCTCTGGTCTGTGTTGGTGTCACAGAAATTTCTTTCTATGGCGTACTACTATCCAGAGGAGGTACAATTACCTCATCAAGTTCTACTTTCCTCCCACTCACTTCTTTCGAGAGAAACTCCTTCTCTAGAAAGGATCAATTCTTAGCAACGAAAACTTTGCCTTCGGATCTGTGGTAGAAGGTGTACCCAACAGTTTCTTTTGGGTATCCTATGAAGACGCACTTATCTGCTTTGGGTTCAAGCTTATCAGGCTGAAGCCTTTTGACATAAGCATCGCAGCCCCAAACTTTCAGAAACGACAGCTTAGGTTTCTTTCCAAACCACAGTTCATACGGTGTCGTCTCAACGGATTTAGACGGTGCCCTATTTAAAGTGAATGCAGCTGTATGTAATGCATAACCCCAAAACAATAGTGGCAAATCGGTAAGAGACATCATAGAACGCACCATATCTAATAGAGTACGATTACGACGTTCGGACACACCATTACGCTGTGGTGTTCCAGGTGGCGTGAGCTGTGAAACAATTCCACATTGTTTTAAGTGATTGCCAAACTCGTAACTCAAATATTCTCCTCCACGATCAGATCGTAAGAACTTTATTTTCTTGTTACGATGGTTCTCTACTTCACTCTGAAATTCTTTGAACTTTTCAAATGTTTCAGATTTATGCTTCATCAAGTAGACATAGCCATATCTACTCAAATCATCTGTGAACGTGAGAACATAACGATATCCACCGCGCGCCTCAACACTCATCGGACCGCATACATCGGTATGTATTATTTCCAACAAGTCTGTTGCTCGCTCCATTGTTCCGGAGAACGGAGTTTTAGTCATCTTGCCCATGAGGCATGGTTCGCACGTCTCAAATGATTCATAATCAAGTGATTCCAAAAGTCCATCTGCATGGAGTTTCTTCATGCGTTTTACACCAATATGACCTAAGCGGCAGTGCCACAAATATGTGGTACTATCATTATCAATTTTGCGTCTTTTGGCATCAATATTATGGATGTGTGTATCACCATGATCGAGATTCAACAAGAATAAACCATTCACAAGTGGTGCATGACCATAAAAGATATTATTCATCAAAATAGAACAACCTTTATTCTCTGATTTAAATGAATAACCGTCTTGCAATAAACAAGATCCAGATATAATGTTCATGCTCAACGCAGGCACCAAATAACAATTATTTAGGTTCATCACTAATCCCGAGGGTAGATGTAGAGGTAGCGTGCCGACGGCGATAACTTCAACTCTTGAACCGTTCCCGACGCGCATCGTCACCTCGTCCTTAGCCAATCTTCGTTTATTCCGTAGCTCCTGTTTCGAGTTACAAATATGAGCAACCGAACCAGTATCAAATACCCAGGTGCTACTACGAGCATTGGTAAGGTACACATCAATAACATGTATATCAAATATACCTTTGTTGACGTTGCCAGCCTTCTTATCTGCCAAATACTTGGGGCAGTTCCGCTTCCAGTGACCAGTCCCCTTGCAGTAGAAACACTCAGTCTCGGGTTTGGGTCCAGACTTGGGTTTCTTCCCGGGAGCAGCAACTGTTTTGCCGTTCTTCTTGAAGTTCCCCTTCTTTCCCTTGCCCTTCTTGAAACTGGTGCCCTTCTTCACCATCAACACTTGATGTTCTTTCTTGACTTCAACCTCCGCAGCCTTAAGCATAGCGAAGAGCTCGGAAATCGTCTTGTTCATTCCTTGCATATTATAGTTCATCACGAAGCCCTTATAGCTTGGTGGCAGTGATTGGAGAATTCTGTCAATAACCGAATCATCTGGAAGATTAACTCCCAACTGAGTCAAGCGGTTATGCAACCCAGACATTTTGAGTATATGCTCATTGACAGAACTATTCTCCTCCATCTTACAGCTAAAGAATTTATCGGAGACATCATATCTCTCGATCCGGGCATTGGCTTGAAAAACAAGTTTCAGCTCTTGGAACATCTCATATGCTCCGTGGTGCTCAAAACGTCTTTGGAGCCCCGGTTCTAAGCCGTAAAGTATGGCACACTGAACTATCGAGTAGTCATCTTTCCTCGACTGCCAGACGTTCATAACATCTGCTGTCGAGTCTGCAGGGGGCGTGGCACCCAGCGGTGCATCAAGGACATAAGCCTTCTGTGCAGCAATGAGGATGATCCTTAGATTACGGACCCAGTCCGCATAGTTGCTTCCATCATCTTTCAACTTAGCTTTCTCTAGGAACGCATTAAAATTCAGTGGAACTACAGCGCGGGCCATTGATCTACAACATACAATTGCAAAGATTATTTAGACTATGTTCATGATAATTGAAGTTCAATTAATCAAATTACTTAAGAACTCTCACTTAGATTAACATCCCTCAAGTTGTCTAAGTGTAACATGATCCACATCGACTAAACCACGTCCGATCATCACGTGAGGTGGATTAGTTATCAATGGTGAACATGTTTCATGTTGATCATATCTACTATATGACTCATGTTCGACCTTTCAGTCTCTTGTGTTCCGAGGCCATATCTGTATATGCTAGGCTCGTCAAGTTTAACCCAAGTATTCTGCGTGTGTAAAACTGGCTTACACCCGTTGTATGCGAACGAAAGAATCCATCACACCCGATCATCACGTGGTGCTTAGAAGCGTCGAACCTTCGCAACGGTGCATACTAGGGGAGAACACTTATCTTGAAATTTAGTGAAGGGATCATCTTATAATGCTACCGTCGTCCTAAGCAAAATAAGATGCATAAAAGGATTAACATCACATGCAATTCAATATATATATGTGACATGATATGGCCATCATCGTCTTGTGCTTTTGATCTCCATCAGCAAATCACCGTCATGATCTCCATCGTCACCGGGTTGACACCTTGATCACCATCGTAGCGTCGTGACACCTTGATCTCCATCATAGCGTCGTGGTCGTCTCGCCGATTATTGCTATTCTACTACTGCTGCTAACTCATAGCGGTAAAGTAAAGCAATTACATAGCGTTGGCATTGCATACAATAAAGAGACAACCATAAGGCTCCTGCCGGTTGCCTGATAATTTACAAAACATGATCATCTCATACAACAACTTATATCACATCATGTCTTGGCCATATCACATCACCAGCATACCCTGCAAAAACAAGTTAGACGTCCTCTAGTTTGTTGTTGCAAGTTTTACATGGCTGCTACGGGTTTGCAAGAACCTTTCTTACCTACGCAAAACCACAACGTGGTGTAGTGATTGCTTTTTGATCTTCTAAAAGAACCCTCTTCATTGAAACCGATTCAACTAAAGTGAGAGAGACAGACACCCGCCAGTCACCTTTATGCAACGAGTGCACGTAGCGGTGAAACCTGTCTCGCGTAAGCGTACGCGTAATGTCGGTCCGGGCCGCTTCATCTCACAATACCGCCGAATCAAGTATCAACTAGTAACGGCAAGCAATATGTATACACCCACGCCCACAACTCGTTTGTGTTCTACTCGTGCAAATCACATCTACGCATAGACCTGGCTCGGATGCCACAGATGGGGAACGGAGCATGAATTTCAAAAAAAATCCTACGCTCATGCAAGATCTATCCATGGAGATGCATCGCTACGAGAGGGGAGAGTATGTCTACGTACCCTCGTAGACCGTTAGCGGAAGCGTCTCACAACGCGGTTGATGTAATCGAACAATCCTTTGAGCTCCACCGATCGAGTACCGAACGTACGGCACCTCCGAGTTCTACACACGTGCAGCTCGGTGACGATCCTCGCCTTCTTGATCCAGCAAGACGTCGAGGAAGTAGATGAGTTCCGTCAGCACGACGGCGTGGCGACGGTGACGGTGAAGTGATTCCGGCAGGGCTTCGCCTAAGCTCTCCGAAAATATGACCGAGGTGGAAAACGGAGATCGGGGCACCGCACACGGCTATGGGACAATTGTGTCCTTTGGGGTGCCCCCTTGCCCCTGTATATAAAGGATGAGAGGGAGGAGGCCGGCCCCCTAGGGGTGCGCCAAGTGTGGGGAGTCCTACTAGGACTCCTTTGTCCTAGTAGGATTCTACCTCCCATACGGAGTAGGAAAGGGGGAAGGGAGAGGGAAAGGAAAGAGGGGGCTGCGCCCCCTCCCCTAGTCCAATTCGGTTTGGGCAAGGGGGGGGGGGCGCGGGCCTCCTCACGTGGACTGCCTCTCCTTTTCCCGTATGGCCCAATAAGGCCCATTACTTCTCCCGGTGAATTCCCGTAACTCCCCGGTACTCCGAAAAATACCCGAATCACTCGGAACCTTTCCGACGTCCGAATATAGCCTTCCAATATATGAATCTTTACCTCTCGACCATTTCGAGATTCCTCGTCATGTCCATGATCTCATCCGGGACTCCGAACAACATTCGGTCACCAATCACATAACTCATATAATACTATATCGTCATCGAACCTTAAGTGTGCGGACCCTACGGGTTCGGGAATGATGTAGACATGACCGAGACGACTCTCTGGTCAATAACCAACAGCGGAACCTGGATGCTCATATTGGTTCCTACATATTCCACGAAGATCTTTATCGGTGAACCTCATATGACAACATACGTTGTTCCCTTTGTCCGGCGGTATGTTACTTGCCCGAGATTCGATCGTCGGTATCCAATACCTAGTTCAATCTTGTTACCGGCAAGTCTCTTTACTCGTTCCGTAATACATCATCTTGCAACTAACTCTTTAGTCACGGTGCTTGCAAGGCTTCTGTGATGCTGTATTACCGAGAGGGCCCAGAGATACCTCTCCGATAGTCGGAGTGACAAATCCCCATCTTGATCCATGCCAACTCAACAAACACTTTCGGAGATACCTGTAGTGCACCTTTATAATCACCCAGTTACGTTGTGACGTTTGATACACCCAAAGTATTCCTACGGTATCCGGGAGTTGCATGATCTCATGGTCAGAGGAACGTGTATTTGACATAGTGAAAGCAATAGCATTAAACTGAACGATCATATGCTATGCTGACGGTTGGGTCAAGTCCATCACATCATTCTCCTAATGATGTGATCCCGTTATCAAATGACAACTCATGTCCATGGTTAGGAAATCTTGACCATCTTTTGATCAACGAGCTAGTCTAGTAGAGGCTTACTAGGGACTCAGTATTTGTTTATCTATTCACACATGTATTAAGTTTCCGGTCAATACAATTCTAGCATGAACAATAAACCATTATCATGAACGGGGAAATATGATAATAATAAACACTTTATTAATTGCCTCTAGGGCATATTTCCAACATGAGATTCATCATGTAATCGAGTTAGTTTTGTTAGGGCTTGATCCCTAGTATCCACTATGTTCTGATATCGATGTTGCTATGACTTTGCCATGCTTAATGCTTGTCACTAGGGCCCGAGTGCCATGATTTCAGATCTGAACCGTTTATGTTATCACCATTATATCTATGTTCTTGATCCGATCTTGCTAGTCATATGCACCTATTACGTGTTATGATTTGTAAACCCCGGAGTGACAATAGTCGGGATACTTTTCGGTGATGACCGTAGTTTGAGGATTTCATGTATTCACTATGTGTTAATGCTTTGTTCCGGTTCTCTATTAAAAGGAGGCCTTAATATCCCTTAGTTTCCTTATGGACCCCGCTGCCACGGGAGGGTAGGACAAAAGATGTCATGCAAGTTCTTTTCCATAAGCACGTATGACTATTTACGAAATACATGCCTACATTACATTTATGAACTAGAGCTAGTTCTGTGTCACCCTAGGTTATGACTGTTATATGATGAATATTATCCAGCGAGTTCACCGATCCAGTGCCTACGAGTTTTCCACATATTGTTCTTGCTGAGTTACTATTGCTACTGCTACTATCACACTTGCTACAAAACTACTGCTATCACTGCTACCATTATTGTTACTGTTACTACTGCTATCTAAAATATCATACTACTGTGCTACTGATCACTCTGCTGCAGATATTTAATCTCCAGTTGTGGTTGAATAGACAACTCAAATGCTAATACTTGCAAATATTCTTTGGCTCCCCTTGTGTCGACTATATAAATTTGGGTTGAATACTCTACCCTCGAAAACTGTTGTGATCCCCTATACTTGTCGATTATCAAAACAATCCATGGCATAATCAAAACAAGCAAATTATGCTAGCAAAAACAGAATCTATCTAAAATAGAACAGTCTGTAGCAATCTGTAGAGAAGCTATACTTCTGTAACTTTAAAAATTCTAAAAAATTAGGACAACCTCGAAATTTGTATAGCAATACTGTGTCGAAAATTCAGATCATTATCACACGCCAGTAAAAAATGGAAATTCCTGTACTAGAGTCAAATGTTTCTGTTTTGTTCAGCATCGTTTCTACTCATCTTGTGAGTCATAACAAAGGCTTTACTTGGCACAAACACTAATTAAAACATAAAAACAAACTAATTACAGAGTAAATAATCATGTTATAAAAAACAAATAGAAATTATTGGCTTGTCTCCCAACAAGCTCTTTCTTTATAGCCATTAAGATAGGCTTAAGATTTCAATGATGCTCACATAATAGACAAGAATTGCAGCACAAAGAGAGCATCATAAAGCATGTGAAAAACACATAAGTCTAACATACTTCCTATGCATATGCATTTTATAGGAAAACAAATTATCAATACAAGAAATATCTAGCACATGCAAATAGGAAGAAGAAAGCATCGATAATTTCAACACAAAGAGAGGTATGTGAGTAACATGCAAATTCCTATAACCATATTTCCCTCTCTCAAAATAATTACATGTAGGATCATAATCAAATTCAACAATATAACTATCATAATATTGATCATTCTCCAAAGTAGAGGGATCATTATTACCTAAAGTTGACAATCTTCCAACCCCACTTTTTGTAGTATTGCAAATATCATACTCAATAATAGATTCATCATGAAGGCTAGAATTATCAAGATCACAAGGAACATCATGATTATCACCCCAATCATGATCATTAGCACAATTGATATTCATAGAATTTATACTGTCGACATGGAAATCATGCTTTTCATTCAAGGAACTATCATGAATCACTTTATAAATTTCTTTTAACACTTCATCACGATTTTTAGATTCATGATTTTCAAGCAAGACTTCATAAGGAAAATCTAGTGCATTCAACTCACTAGCAATTGGTTCAACATAATCGGGTCTTTTGAAAAGATTATTAAGTGTATGTGGATCCATTTATCTTTATTTTTACCTTTTACTTTCTGTTTGTGTGTGATAAAGATAAAGATAACATAGCTGGGCAAGCAAGCAAACTAGAGACAAAACAAGCAAACTAGCAAGTAAAGTGAGCAAAGAAGTGAACTAGTGACAAGCAAAGATAAATATTTTTGTCTTTTTAATTTTTATTAAACAAACTAAATGTAACATCAAATAAAAAGATGAACAAGTGAATGATAATTTGAGTGAAGTTACTTGATAGTTGGTGATGATATTCCCCAGCAACGGCACCAGAAATCCTTCCTGATACTTGTGATATGCGTTGGGTCTTCCGTGAAGAGGAACGGGTAATTGAAGCACAAAGTGGGTAAGTATTTCCCTCAGTTATGAAACCAAGGTTTATCGAACCAATAAGAATATCAATCCTCAACCGTCTTCAGCGGCTGCACACAAAAGAGCAAACAACTTGCACCCAACGCGGGCAAGAGGGTTGTCAATCCCCTTGATCTCGTTATTTGCAAGCGGATGAGTTGTGTAGATAATTATAGATAATTGTAAATTGCAAAATAAAATAAAAGGCAAATAAAGGCAGCAAGGTAATAGTAGGGTTTGTAAATTTATAAGTGAATAGACCCGGGGGCCATAGTTTTCCCTAGCGGCGTCTCTCATGTAGGCAACATACGGTGGGTAACAAATTATTGTTGGGCAATCGATAGAAAATCGGATAGTTATTGATTTTCATGGAAATGATCATGTGTATATAGGCATAATGTCCATAAACAAATAGGCCAACTCCTGCATGCACCTATTACTATTACTCCACTCATCGACCGCTATCCAGCATGCATCTAGAGTATTATAGTAAAACAGAGTAATGCATGGAGAACGATGACATGATGTATACAAAGTAAACTCAAGCAATATGAATAAAACCCATCGTGTTATCCTTAGTAGCAACAACACACAGACGCAACTTGTCCCCTTCTGTCACTGGGATATAGAAACTCGTCAGGTTGAACCTACCACAACGCACCTCTCTCACTGAAGATAGATCAATCTACTTGGGCAAAGCACATCGATAGATTGGAGAGAATTACGAAGCTATAATGATCATGCAAAGAAGAATCTTAATGTTCAGAGGTGACTCAAATACTTTTCATGAATAATCTGAACATAAACCCACAATTCATCGGATCCCAACAAACACACCGCACAAAAGGATTACATCGGATAGATCAAAGCGAAGATGCGATGATCATTGTATTGAAGATCAAGAGATGGAGAGATTGACATCTAAGTACTAGCTATGGACCCATAGGTCTATGGTGAACTACTCACACATCATCATGAGGGCAGCAAGGTTGACGAAGAGGCCCTCCGTGATTGATCCCCCCTCCGGCAGGGTGCCGGAACGGAGCTCCAGATGGCCTCACGACGGAACAGAGACTTGCGGTGGCGTAAAAAGAGTTTCGGGACTGCCTCCAGGGTTTTCAGAATATATGAGAATTTATAGGCCAGAGATCGAGGTCGGGAGAGCCGCCAGGGGCCCACAAGCCATTAGGCCCCCCCAAGGCGTGCCCTGTTGGCTTGTGGGGCCCTGGTGTGGCCCCCGACCTTCTTCTGAATCTCCCAGGTCTTCTTTTGGTCCAGAAAAAATCATCAAAAAGTTTCGTGGCAATTGGACTTCGTTTGGTACTGTAAACCTGAGAAGTGAAAAACATGCAGAAAACATCAACTCGCACTGGGCACCGGGTCAATAGGTTAGTGCTCAAAAACATTATAAATTGGTAAATAAAGACCCAAAAAGTATGCTAGAATGATAATATATCAGCATGGAATAATCAAAAATTATAGATACGTTGGAGATGTATCACTCGGCCATTCAACTCAAAAGCGCATGGCAACCTCTACTTCCCTCTGCGAAGGGCCTATATTTTACCTTTTCTACCAACTTTATGTTCTTCTTAAGTCAATTTCTTATTCCAACCTTATTATTCTCCACTTCGCAATCATTTAATGTTGGTAAGAGATCCAGGTACATATATCCATTTGAATATATATGATTGCGATGCATTATTGTTGACATTATCCCTGTTATAAGTATGTTGGGCGGTGAAACACTAAACCCCTATCTTCCTTCGCGTCTGATGGAAATTGTTTGTTCTAAAAATATGCTCATGGGTGCGAGCAATCATTAGATGACTATATAATAGTTGAGTATGTGAAGTTTTCTAAACCAAAGCTCCTCCATGGAATCTTCTAGAAAAATAAGATGAATTGTAATTGTTTGATGACTGACAACATAGTTTGTTGGATTTCAAGAGAGTTTATTGTTTAAACCTTAACATGTGAATGGATTGCTACCTGAATATGAGAAGTTTTATGAGAAAGGGTCGTTGTTTATGATATATAATGGTGTTTGTAAATATGACGTTGTCATGTCCGTATTGTTTATTATTAACACCTCTCTCCATAAACTTGTGGCCATGTTTACTGAACTGAGTATTTGCTTGGGGACAAGCGGAGTCTAAGCTTGGGGGAGCTGATACGTCCATTTTGCATCATTATTTCCTATTATAATCCATCATTTTCAATGATATATTTCATAATATGATGCAAGTCTAATGCCTTTTATCTCTTAAAATGCAAGGAATACATATAGAGGGGAATTACGAGACAACTGGAAACCTGAACCTAAAAAGTAAAAGAAGAAAAAGAAATTCTCCAGCGCTCAAAATACAACATGGATTTTTGGAGAATTATTTTGTAATATACGAAGAATTATGGAGCGAAGAGGGACCAGAGGGTGCCCACCAGGAAGCCACACTCCCTGGTGTTATGCCCACTCCCTAGGGCGTGTCATGTGGGCATGTGGGGCCCTCGAGGCTCCTTCCGATGTCCTTAGGCTATAAATTATTTTTCCCCAGAAAAAATGACAGAAAATCATTTGGACTTTCCGCCGTAGTCTGCAAAGCGGAACTTGAGCGAGGCACTTTTGCTCTCTGGCGGAGCGATTCCACCAAGGAAACTTCCCCCCAGGAGGGATAAATCGACGCCTACATCACCAACACTCCGTTCGTCATGGGGATCATCATCTTCTTCGACATCTTCACCAACACCATCTCATCACCAAACCCCAGTTCTTCTCATCTGTTCAATCATTGTATCAAACCTCGTATTGGTATCTCGGACTCGGAGTACTTGTAAGTGTTGATTACATCTTGTAGTTGATGCTGTAGTGGTTTTATTAGTTGAAGATTGTTATGTTCAGATTGTTAATCACATATTTATATCCACTGATCATGCTCCATATTATGAGTTGTGAATCGTTTCATTGGTTCTTGAGGACACGAGAGAAGCCTTGTTGCTTGTAATCATGTGATGTTGACTATCGTTCAATGTTTTGATGAGATGTTGTGTTGTTCTTCCTCTAGTGGTGTTATGTGAACGTCGACTACATGACACTTCTCCATCTTTGGGCCTAGGGGAAGTCATTGTCGAATTAGTTTGTAGATGATGGGAACGGGAGTGATAGAAACCCAAACCCTAGTTTATTCATTGTTTCGTGAGGAGCTATTTTGGATCCAATTGTTTAATGCTATGGTTAAATTTAACTTAATTACTTCTCTTGTAGTTATGGATGCTTGCATGGAGTGTATAATCATAAGTAGGTAATTTTCAAGTTAGGACAACACCTTAGCTCCGGTCCACCCACATAGCACTTAGCGAATCAATGAACGGTAACTCAATGAATGCTGGTGAAAGTAACTTGGCGAGATTTCCATGTGTCCTCAAGAGTGCTTTAGTCACTTCAAGAAAAATCTCCGGATTGTCTTTAGCACAATTAAGGGTTGGACCACTTCTGTTACTTATTAGCTTGATACTATTTATCTTGGTATCAAAACTATCTATACAACATTTACAGTGAAACCTTGTTGAGAACTGCTTATCAATTCTTTTGCTCTTCGTTGGGTTCAACACTGTTACTTATCAAAAAGACTATGATTGATCCCCTACTTGTGGGTCATCAAGAAGCAATGGCAAGAAGTCATTGGAAGAATAGATGATCTCTTTCTTGAGTGGCAAATCTTCCACAAAGTACACATGTGTATCCAGGAAGGTAAAAGCCATTACCTCTGTTTAGTTCCCTCTCTACAAATGGTGAATGTGCACCTCTAAGCTATGCTTCAAAGAGCTTGCTGAGTCAAGTAACAAATTCTACTAACTAGTGCAAATTCATGGACTGCACAGGCATAATCTATATGTTTAGGTTGCAAATGTCGGGTTCCTTTAACATCCTGCATTATAGAACATTGTCCACAAACTAGAAAAATGTGGCCACCAGTGCTGCTTGAGGATACAGGAGATCGGGTCAGTCTATCAATATACGTTTTTTAGAAGAAGAAAACAGGTAGGAGCTCCCCGACTCCATTGCATAAGTGAAACCAAAGTCATACACCATCATCAGATGTTCTAGAACAAACTTTAAATTGGATATAAAATCCAAATTGACTATACTCAACAACTGGGGGGCAATAGAAAGAGAAAAAACCACGACAAGGGTCATGCCCTGAACAAATGCAAAGACACGGATGTGAGCTTCCAACCCATCTTCGTTGTCCATATATTCATGCATGCGTGTCCAAAGTGGTACGCCTTGCCTTTAGAGGGGTGCCGCAATTGCCCGTGATGACGAACAGATCTCTAGTTGTGACACATGGCTCATGATCAAGCTTTTACCTTTGAAAGATTTCTCAGGCGAGCCAACCTGATCAACATCACCCCCGGAGATCCCGATTTTTCCCAAGCACAGGCGGCAGGAGGATAGGAACCCACGACAAGAAACCAAATGTTTAGCCCGAAGAGATCAATATGGGCTTCCTCCGAATATTTGACCGAGAATTCGAGAAGTGATCCAATTTCCGCGTGCATTGATCTGTTGATAGAATCATCTGGTAGTCCTGAGTATATTCGCCCAAACATGTTTAATAGAGAGTCATTGTTCATTGTTAAATACCATGAAATTTCTAAATTTTGAGATACCACACATAACATCAGAACAAACAATGTTTAAAGTAAAGTTAATTGTCAATATACGTAGACAAACAACGCTTATACACTTAAAACCAAATTACCCCACATATACTTTTCACTATAAGCCACCACTTTAGAGCATCAACAGTCGGATGCATAAAATCCGCCCCTCAAACGCCCGTGGGCGCGCCTAGGCACGTCCGCGGACACTGGCCGGTCACCTCTTACATTTTCATTTCCACAACCGTACATCTCAATTACGAATCATCAAATCCATACAAGTACGTGCAGCATAAAACCTAATATAAATTTTTTGCAGCGCTCGTCCGGCTCAACGAACGTGTCCATGTCCGACGGTCGGTTGACCCTCGAAGTGAAGGAGCAATTACCGGCGAGTAGAGTAGGACATGGGACATGGACTGGCTCACGGGACTCGAGGCGCTGCTGTCTCCCATGCCCTCGTTTTCCTCCTCAGTCCATGGCGTGGACGTCGCCGTTCAATGTGAGGTCGACGATAGATCCATCGTGGTTGGATCCCGACACGTTCACAACGACATAGTTGATGCACCAAGGCTTGCCAATCACCCGTAGTGGTGCCGGCACGTGCGACTCCGCCTCGTCGGCGTCTACCGCGAGGGTTGTCGCGGCCTATCGCACCCTCCACCTCGCACGGCGGGCACGCCGCACCATCGCCTCAACAGACGGGCCACAGAGGGCGTTTATCTCTGAGTCGGTGCACCAACGAAGGGGTTGCGCCTCGGCCATGACATTCGGACGCGAGACGGGCTGCACCGCCTACGGCAAGGCGGCGGCGACGCACCTCACGCCGGATTCAAGCGCCATTTGGGTGGACGCTATGGATTCTCGCCGGATCGAATCCAATCGGTGTCGGACGTTCTCATCGCGGCGTGACGGAGCGCAATGCGAACGGTCATCTCCTCCCCGAGCTCGCGTGGGATGAGCTCCTAGCCCGTAGGTCGGGTGACGGAGGACTTGGATCCATTGTCCGTCATGCTGGAGAAGGTCGGAGATCGCCGTATGAAAACTTGGGGCGAAGCGAAGTGGAGTGGCAAGGTTTTGATCCGAAGAGCGGATAGGGCGAATATATGTGGGGTGAGGATGGACTAACGTCAGCCAGATCTGACGTGGCGACCGGACGCTCCCGACCTCCCTATATCCACCCTCATATTTAAACTAGATACGAGGGATGCCGTTTAGCCCGGACACTTGGGACCGGTATAAGGGATTTGTCTCAATCGGTTTTATTTACTGATACGTGCCCGGATCGTCCTCGAACATACAGGGTCAGGATTTGGGAAGCGAGGCTATAGATGCTCTTAGACCATCTACAGCCGGACCCCCTATGTGCTCCTCAAACGCGCGGAACGTCCTCCCGGTCACTGACCGGTCATAAAAATGCGACCCAATCGGACCTCTCATATCCGTCTCAAACGCCCGGACTGATCGGCACCCCTCATATCCATCTCAAATATGAGTACGATATGAGGGATCGCGGACGCGCCCGAACACGTCCGGGCAGTCCGCCACGTAGGACGCGACCCACTCCGGACCACCTTTTTTTCTTTTCTTACTCATTATTTTCTTTCTCTCTCTTCTTCTTCATCAATCACATGCAAGTGACTGGACATATGAAAATATGAGAAGTGTGGCTGCGCGAACCAAATTCTAGGGCTTAAAACGGACACGGCCGGTCACTGATCGAACGCGTTCGCAGACGTTTAAGGAGTCGGATTTGCTAGGTCCGGCTGCAGATGCTCTTACGTTCGGCTTTTGTTGTGTGTGCCCGTGCGCTTTTTAACTTCTCCCCCTTTAGCAGAGGATCGATCGATCTGGCTGGCCACAAACCAAACAAAGGTGTCAGTGCTACCGAGGATACGGAAGATCATGTCGTTCTACTTCTACCCATATACGAGTACTATGCATGTGTGCCCACAACAAACGCCACCGCACCACTATGTAGCAGTAGCACCTATGCGAGGGACACTGATCCGGCAGCCACTATCGGCGTCAAGATTTTTGTTCCATTGGACCCGACGTACATTAACCACACTCGATCTCATCCTTATCAACACTGAAGCGAATCCGATTAGACGCTGGCATGCATGTGACGGGTACCATCTGCCACTGTTGCGCCAATTGGGCCATGAACTGTAAACTCTTTTCGCGTAGATCTTGTCCTGCTGGTGCACAAGAATCTTTTAGGCCCGGGCTGGCTCGCATTTCCATGCAAAGAGCTCCACCTGCTCGCTGCCCCACACACACGCGCACGCAGTGGCTACCTGGCGCTGGACAAGATTCAAAGCAAGAAAGAGACACGTAGGTTCGCACGCTCCCTTGTTTATTTCCCCCAGCTCATTCTCTTTATTGATTCGTCCAGATAATATATATACTACTCCAGTACTACATCGATCGATCTTGAGCAGAGCAGAGAGAAACGAATCGGATCCAAAATGTCAGATTAAAATTGCTGACATCTCAAAGTTGCAACGCAGCGCAACCGTTGGGCGCGCTTTCACTTTGGCCCAACGTTGCAACGCAGAAATTAAGGACGAAGAGGCAAAAGAAAAAATGGAGAGACCACCGAAGGTCCGAAGCTATACATGCAAGCCGACGATACCACGAAGCCAGGTGGATTATCTAGCTTAGATACGAGATATCCTCCGGGATGCTGTGCAACGCCGGCGACCACCGTCCCGGGCGCCTCGCGGCAGCCGCGTTGGTCGCCGCCGCCGCCTGCTTCTTCGCGTGCTGCCGCTTGATGGCGCTCACCAGCTGCTCCAGCGCGGGCGGCAGGCCAAAGGCGCCGCCGGCGGCCACGGCCGCGGCCACCTGCTTGAGCTGCTGCTTGCTCAGCAAGATCTTGACGCGCATCCCGCCGCCAGGGCCGGTGGCCGCTGCGTCGGCGATGGGCGTGCCCGTGGACTGCTCGACGGCCGTGACCGTCTTGGCGTCCAGCTGCAGCCTCGGGCACCTCACCAGCTTCCTCCTCGGGAGCTGCGGGGCGGCCTCCAGCTCCATGGATCTGACGCTGGCTTGCTCCTCTGCAGTCGTTTCTTGCTCGCTCGTTACGGTAGGAGTATTCGCTGTTCTGATGGGCAGTGGTTGGAGAATGGATATATAACACATTTCTGCGTGTCTGAGGCTAGGGTTTTATATACAGAGGTTTACGAGCGAGACAGCTCATACGCAACTGTCCGTGTAAAGATCGGAAAGGGACGGCTTACGTGGAATCTTTTTCTTCGATGGGATTAGTTAGTTGCGGGTGATTTAATATTGTCGTTACAGCACGTAGTAGGGCCCATGCATCACATGCGGCCGGAGAGAATTTCTCATTGTCTAGCACCAGCGCCCTTTCCCTGCCATGCAGGTTTGATCTGGACTTCATAGCTTTGCCTTCGCGAGAAAGAGAAAAATGTTTCGCCTCCAATGCATACGTTTTCTAAGTATGATGCGCCAGTAACATTGCTCTGAATATTGAATCGTACTTGTATATGACGAGGCCTTGTTGGATGTCAGTCATGTGATCATGTGCTTGTGTATGTATGCGCGTCTGTACTTTCAGATGAAGGACGCAACAGACGTACAGTACAGATTATTCGCGATAATAGGAAAATGGGAGGGAATATATATATATCGGCAGGCACACCGACGCGTATGCACAACAAAATGGTATGCACGTCCGGAGGTACGTACGGTACGACGGGGAGTGGTTGAGATGCCGATGAATTGTCACTACGTACGTACCATATGCGTCCTGGAAAGAAGTGACCGCTCGACCGAGAGACGGGGCAGGGACCAGCGGCGGGTTTTTCGTTTTGGCAGTACGTCTCCACCGTCACGTATGCCTGCGCACGGCGCGTGGACCCGGTATATAATTCGAATTAGGTGTGTACGTGTTTTTCTTAACGGAGGTGTGTACGTGTTGGTGCGGGAGCAGTGTCTCGTTTATGCTGCATTAAATTTTTGGGACTGAATATGCCATTGTTGTTGCAGTCGCCAGCAAAGAATTGGGCTGATCCAAGAGCAACTCCACGCAGGGTCGCAGGCCACGCTAGACCCTGTTGTTGCTTTTGACATACACACATGCCGAAGCCACTCGCCAATGCTGCGTAGTACTCCCTCTGTTTTTTTAGTGTGCATATAAAATTTGGTTAAAGTCAAGCAATGTAAAATTTGATCAAATTTATATCAAAAGATATCAACATCTTTAATACCAAAGCTATATGCTATGAAAATTAACATAATGACACATCTAGTAATATTGATTTCATATTGTGAATGTTGATATTTTGCCTTATAAAGTTAGTCAAAGTTTATGAAGTCTGACTTTGACCAAACCTTATATGAAGACTAAAAAGAAACGGAGGGAGTACTAGAGTGTAATTAAAAAAAATTACTGCCGAACATCCCAAACCCTTTCTATATGCTCGGACGAAAAGGCTGATTTAGGGTACTCGCTACCCGCGAACCCGACGGGTAAAAGCCCTATTAGGGTAAGAGTTTGAGAAAAATAAATACCATGAGTTTATCAATGGGAAAAAATATATCAATCGCATAAGCTAGGTATGGGTACGGGAAGCCAATATCATACGCGCATAACCATGTACTGCTACATCTAAAAGGTAGGTCCTAGTAGAAACAAGTTGCGGTCGTAGTTGGGAAGACAACTAACGTGTGAAGCGTTTTCTTTCCCGTATGAGGCGATTCGCGAGAAGACTAGGTTTCAATTGGCCCGCCATCGGTCGCCTCCTTGGCGGTGACGCGGGGGCCGCATTTTGCTGTCTCAGGTCGGTGCCTCGAGGCGTCGTCCCTGGTTTCTCTCTCCACTACGAGTTTGTGGCCGATGCAGACCACACGTAGTAGGATAAGGTCATTACCTTGACTGCCTTGATCGGATCAGCAAGGTGATCATGGGAGTTTGAGGTTTCATGAGTGTGCTCTTGACCTCCTCAGATTGATTGCAGAGAAAATCGTTAGGAGCTGCATGAAAGATACAACCTGTGAAGCGTTCATGATATGGAAGAATTGAACGGACGTAATGAGGACTCTTGGTTGGAATTGTCGTGGTTTGCAGCAAGCAGCGCCAATCAGGAGCCTACTTGATGTCCTTTCTGGTAGGACATAATGTCAGGAACCCATCTAGATGAGTGGTCGGCGGAATGTCTGTGTAGAAGGTTGAAGTTGGACTTTAAAGAAGTTGTGAAGAGTGATGGTAAAAGTGGCGGTTTGGTTCTATATTGGAAGAAGGAGGTGGATATCTTGTTGAATCACAAATCCGATTCTTGCATTTTTGTTGGTAACATCCCTGAAAGTATCTGGAGATTTACATAGGTTTATGGCGAACCCCATTGTGAGAATAAACACTTAACCTCACAAGGGCTCTAGGATCTGCAAGCTATGAGCAATCGACATTTGGCTAGTTATGGGCGATCTAAAGATATTGCCTACTCCTTTGAAAAGGAAGGGGGTAGATCTGGGCCAGAACGATGTATGAAGGTGTTTCGGGATGCAATGGATGATTGTCAGCTGGTGGATTGTGTTTTTGTCGGTGACAGATTTACATGGCACTTGGGTATGATCACAGAACGATTGGACAGAGCCCTTGTAAATGATGGTTGACAATTGATGTTAGTGGATGCAACTTTGCAGCATCTCCATTATTTTAAGTCTGGTCACAGACCTATTTTCATGATGATAGGGGAGGATTCGACTCAAGAAAGGACTAGGAAATCTTTGGTCAGATTTGAAGCACAGTGGTTGAAAGAGAAGAACTACACCGACATAGTTCTTGCAGGTTGGGAACATAGTGATCCGCTTGCACAGAATTTGTCCCTAGTAGAGACTGGAGCTAGTTAATAAACAACTCCACAAACTCGATCATTCATTTTAGAAGAAAACAGAAAACAGACTTTCTAACACCCAAAAGGAGTTAGAGGATGTAACAAGAAAGGAACTGAATAGTGAGAATATTGCATGCCGGAAGGAACTGCTTGATGAGATTAAAAAATTGTTGGAGATGGAGGAGATGTACTGGCCAAAAAGAAGTAGAATAAATTGGCAGCAGTTCGGTGATCCCAATACGACGTATTTCCAAATTTTTGCTTCAGTAAGGCGCCTGAGAAGCCGCATAAAAACTCAAGAAATCGGAAGGTAACTGGCAGGAAGGGATTGTGTATCTTAACCCTCTAATATCTTATTATTTTGCTGGCCTCTTTAGAACAAAAGTTCACTGAACCCAACTTTCTTAAATCATGTGGTACCTCGGATAAGGAAAATATGAATGATCATCCCTTAAAGCCTTACACATCCGAAGAATTTAAAAATGCATGGCGACAAGAAGGCCCCACGTATGGACGAGTTGCATGCTATTTTCTTTAAAAAGGTTTGGCATATTATAGGGGATTCACTCATTAGTGAAGTTCTCGATGCAATAAATAACAAAGTAACTACATATGGTTGGAATGATATGGTCATAGTGTTAATACCTAAAGTGGCGCCATATAAATTTAGGGGCTTCAGGAAAAGTTGCAGAGATAGTGGAAAATGTTTTGAGAGAGGTCCAAAAGTGTTTCAGAGTAAGCACAAGCATTTTGGAGAAAAAGGGATAAACTAGGTAAGTGAAAAAGTTTCGGAGGAGAAACATTTATACAAGAGGGCTTCGGGAATTTTATCGGAGCCCCCTTGATTTATATGGAACCACATAGGACTACCACTTGGCTTGGCCCAAGTGGGACAACCTACGTGGGCCTTGGGCCTAATAGTGGGGACGCCCTCCTTTCCTTGTGTAACAGCCCGGAACCGACGCTCCAGAACATTCCCGTTTTATTCCGTTGTCGTCGTGTGATTCGTTTGTCTTTCGCATTCTTCATCGCATCATTCGCATCATCCGCATTGCATCGGCACTCCGTTGCCGTCATGTTTTCAAAACTTGCATCCGCTAGTTGTTGCCGGTTCCCCCGTTGACCGTTTCGAGACCAACCACACACGCACGCGCCCGCGGCATCAAAAAAAAATATCGTTTTTAAAGTGCGCGAAAAATATTCTCGGACTGGGTCGAAAGTTGGCATGCGGTCTTGTTATATTGTAGGTAGACCGCCTGCAAAATTTCGTCGCAATCAGAGGTCGTTTGATACCCCAAGGGTCAACCGTAGCAATGCGGTCATCGGTTTATTATCGGACGTTTTCGGTGTTTTAAAACTTGTCACGGGCTGCCATCCATTCCCTCTCATCCCCACCAAGCCCCTCTGGACAGCCCATCGCAGCCCACCTAGTCCACCTAAAGCCCACCCTCCGACCGGACCGTCCGATCGCGATCGGAGGGTCGAAAAACCCCCCTAACCCTAAACTTGCCTATTTAAGGGCCTCCCCATGCCATTTTGGACATCTCCCTCTCCCTGCCTCGAAAACCGCGCTCCACCAACCTCCTCCCACCAGCCAGCCGCCGCACCGCATCGTTTTCCACGCCCGGCCACCCCCAAGCCGCCACTTGTCGCCGCCAACACCCTCTGAGCCGCCGCCAGCCTCGCGCGGAACCAACCGGCGCCCGCCACGTGGGCGACAGCGCCGCCAGCCTCCTTCCCCCACCGCGGCATGCCCGCCCGGGCCCGGGGCAAGCCCGCCCAAGCCCATCGAGGCCCGGACGAGCCCACCTCGCGCCGCCGCTGGCTCCTCCCGAGCTCCCGTGCCGATGGCGCCCGAGCCTCGCCGCCGCCTGCCCGTCCGCTGCCGGTGCGCCACCGCCGCGCCTCCGCAGCGGCCCCGCCGTCTGCCGTCACCCCGCTGCCGTTCCGCCCGCCCCGCCATCCTCCCGAGGTGCCCCGCTGTCTTCGCGTCACCCGAGCACACCGCCACCGGCCTCCTCCGCTTCGAAGCTCGTCGGAGTGCGCACCGGCCGTCACCCTGGCTAGATCCGGCACCCCACGGCCGGATCCGGCCTTGCGTCGCCTGGGTCCGCCGCCCCCGCGCCTGCTGCGCCCCTCCTCACCGGAGTCAGCCTCGCCGGCGTTGGCATCTCCAACCTCCGGCCGGGCCGACCCCGTCTCTGCCCGCGCCCGGACTCGCCGATCCCGCGATCCAAACGGTCCCGCAGCTCGGGATCCGCCCGTCCCGCACCGCTCCGTCCCGATTCGACCCCGAGGGTAATTTTGGCTAAGTCCTGAAAAACTGCACGTTTTGACATCATGTTAGCATCTTATGTGGTTTGTGTCTCTTTAACCGTGCATCCGATGAACATGTGTAATATATGAAAATTGATCTACTCGACGTGCTCTAGATGATGGTAGCCTTTGCTTGTGCATTAGGATTCATTTGCATGCTCACATCTGTGGTACAAAAGTGCTCCGTGTCGTAATTGTCAATCTGTTAAAATCTGTTATTTTGTTCTAAGTTTCGCGGATGATTGCATCTCAATCGTAGGTCTTTTGCATATGGTGTCTTCATTATTATTGCTTTATAATATGTCTACTTTGATGCCATGCCTCTGGTTGCTAGGTAGAAGTTCATTAACATGTGCATATCTTGTTCTCAAGTTGCTATCGCGTTAAAACTGAAATCTGTTAACGATGTGTTCCGTTTTGCGAGCATCGTATTAAGCAAACCATGCATCCTATGTAATTGTGCCAATGGTATGTTTTGTAGTGTGTAATGTCTTCTTGCTATTAGAGTCCTTGCCATGCTCATAGAGGGTTGTTATGCTATTGTTATTGCCATGTCAACATGCCTAGTCAAACTGTAGTTTTGGGAGTTGGTTAAATTTCACGAAGTCTGAAACTGTTATTTTGTTGCCATGTTCCCATGTGAATTGGTATTGATCTAGGAGTCTGATTGCCACCAAGGAGTATTTTGTTATGCATGTTGTTGCCTATCATGTTGTGCCAATAGTTTGCATAAATAGGTTTAGCTTCATAATTAATTATGTTGTTCAATATGTCAATCTGTTAAAAATTGCTGCACATGTCTACTTTTATTTTCACTAAGTCAGAGAATCTGTTTTCTTCATAATGCCATGTTGTGATGATGCTAGCCATGATTCTATGCATAATTGAACCTTGCCACCATGGAATTATTTGTAGTGCATCATGTCTACTACCATGCTGTTAATTTTCATGCCATAATATGCCCTGTAGCATATAGTTTTGCTGCTGCCAATATGCCTTCGTGAAAAACTGCTATGCTAAAAAACTGTTATTTTCACTAAGTCATAATCTGCTATATTTTATTGCCATGTTGTGAGCTTCCTACCATGTGATCCATGACTCTTTTGAGTATGATATGTGAAGATGAAATGAAGTGTGTGTTATATGCTACTGCCCCATGCTTAGTTTGTGCATTTTAGAATCTTGTAGCTTTTGTTTTCATGCGTGCAATATGCCATGTTGCTGTTTTGGACAGATTTGCACTAAAACTTGTGTTGGTTGTTGTGGTTGACCCGTAGCTCCGTTTGGTCATGCCATATATGAAACTTGCTTAGATTTTCATATAGTATCATAATATCTTGCTGCATTCATGATTTGAAATGTTTGTGGTTGTCATTTTCATGCATTTTGCATTCATGTCATGTTCATCTTGTGAAGGTCATATCTTTTAGGCCGTAGCTCCGTTTTATATGATATATATATATATATATATATATATATATATATATATATATATATATATATATATATATATATATATATATATATAAATCGACTAGAACAACGAGTAGAATCGCATTGCGCACTTTATTTCCCTGTTTAATAAATATAAAACATGGTTAGTTCAGATCTGGACCAAATTCATAATTTGCATATGAGGTCGCTTCGGAAATACTATAAGTTGTTTCCGACCCCATTTAAGATGCCTAGGTAGTGTAGTTTCATTATGCTTCACCCCTTGCGATGTTTAACAACATTTAATACGGTCGTGTACCTAAACGGGAGTGAACTAAATAATTTGAATGTGGAGTTTCGTCAATATGCCACCCGTTGCATATTGAGCTTCACTTAATGTGTAGAGTTGATTGTTGTGCTTTGCCATGTCATGCATAACATGCATCATAATTGATGTGCATCATGCCATGCATATGTTGTGGTGTTTATCATGTGTTGATTGTTGTTTTCGGATTGCTTCTTCTCGATAGAGTTCCGAAAGCGTTCGGAGTGTGAGGAGTCGTTCGACTACGTTGGTTCGTCTTCTTCATGGACTCGATCTTCTTCCAAGCGGGATCTCAGGCAAGATGATCATTTCCCTGGATACCATTACTATCATTGCCATGCTAGATGTCTCGTTTCTATCGCTGTCTTGCTACCTACCACTTGTATGTCAAGCCTCCCCAAATTGCCATGAAAAGCCTCTAACCCCTCCACATCCCAGCAAACATTGTTTGGCTATGTTACCGCTTGCTCGGCCTTTCTTATAGCGTTGCTAGTTGCAGGTGCAAATTATTTCCATGTGCCAACATGGATATCCTTTTGATATATCACAATATTATTGCTATTTAATTTAATGCACATATATACTTGGTAAAGGGTGGAAGGCTGGGCCTTTTGCTCGGTGTTTTGTTCCACTCTTGCCGCCCTAGTTACTTGTGTACCGGTGTTATGTTCCATAATTGAGCACTCCTAACATGCTCGGGGTTGTTATGGGGACCCCCTTGATTTTTGTTTTAGGGTAAAACTTGTCTGGCAAGGCCCAACATTGGTACTACATTTGCCTAATAACTAATAAACCTGCATAGGGAGTAATTAACCCGAAGATCTTTAATCAACAACCCGGGCCAGTGCTCCTCATGAGTGTTGGTCCAAACTAGAGCACCGTGCGGGGCCAACCCGGGGCAACTCGGGAGATGTCTATCAGGCCACCGTACGCTTCGCTTATCCGTCGTGTCCTGAGAATGAGATACGCGGCTCCTATCGGGTTCGTCGATACGCCGAGCGGTCTTGTTAGACTTGTTTTACCTTTCTCGAACGTCTTGTGCAAGGAATTCCGAAAATACTTCGGGCTATCTCGAGGTTGCGGTTTTCCAGTGGAATTGCCTAGGAAATCACGGGATTCGTGGTCGAGGTTATTCCCGCGGCGTGTGGTTAGTTTGTGATGGATGAGTTGGAGCACCCCTGCAGGGTTAAATCTTTCGGAAAGCCGTGCCCGCGGTTACGTGGCAACTTGGAAACTTTGTTTAACACCCGGTCATAGCAAACTTGAAGTAAACTCAAATAAAATACACCAACCGTGTGCGTAACCGTGACTGTCTCTTCTCGTGAGTCCTTATCCGAGAGAGAACACGGTGGGGTTATGTCTGACGTAAGTAGGTGTTCAGGATCTCTTAGAGATCATTACTAGTTCACGTCCGTTTATGCGACGATCATCCCCCTTTATTCTTGTACTCGTAAGTTAGCCACTCAAATAAATGCTTAGTGCTTGCTGCAGCCTCACCACTTAACCATACCTCACCCATTAAGCTTTAATAGTCTTGATACCTTTGGAAATGAGATTGCTGAGTCCCTGTGGCTCACAGATTACTACAACAACAGTTGCAGGTACAGGTAATGCGATGATTTGACGTGAGCGTGATGCTTGTTTGATTTGGAGTTGTTCTTCTTCTTCTTCATCGATCTAAGATGGGTTCCAGGCCGGCAGCCTGGGATAGCAAGGATGGATGTCATTTTATCGTTTGTTTTCGTCCGTAGTCGGACCCTGCTCTTCTGTATGATGTTTGGATATGTTGTTGTATTGATGTGATATTGATGTAGCTTGTGGCGAGTGTAAGCCGACTCCTTATACTCATCTCTTCTTTACATGTACTTGTAATGATATCCATTCTTGCAAAACGACGAGATGCGCTTCTATCCCTGTCGAGGCCCTCGTGCCAAAATAAGGATAGGATCGCATCTTGGGCGTGACAAGTTGGTATCAGAGCCTGTACCGACCTAGGAGCCCCTTTATTGATCGAACTTGGCCGAGTCGAGTCTAGTGAAAAACTATTTTGAGTCTAGTTATATCGGAGAGTAGGTTTCTTTTACTCCTCTTCTATGCTCTGGTGAGGTATTCGACTTAGGAATTTTGATTCTACTCCTCTTCTTGCTCAAATTTTTTTTAGGATCACGCGGGTATTTTGGAAACTATATGATGCCGATGTGAAGGAATTCTGTCTTGGTGCCTCCTGTTATCGAGGAGTAGAGCTCCGAGGGAATTTTGCACATCGTTATCGTTCAGTTTCCTTAGTATCTCAGGACGGAGGATATTCGAAATTGCTTCAATACTAGTAGTGGCGAGAGGAGTCCGGCATCCCCAGTACTGGTGGAGAGAGTTCGGATGTACTGCCATACTTAGTATCGTTGTGATTACGAGTGTCTGAGGTAGACGAGTTTGCGGAGTTTCTTGGATTATGGTGTGGAAGGTTGTGGGTGGAGTTGTAGCTGATTGCCTTGGGTACGTTCCTGGGTCCGCAACCCGAATCGCATAAACAAGAAAGACTTCGGAAATTCTTAGGTGGGAATTCAAGTAGTTACCTAGGATTATCCTCCCAACAAATGCAAATGGGTTATGTATTTGTTTCTGGCTTAATTTGAAAGCCTTATCCTTTGGTTGTGTTAGAGTATGGTAATTCGAGTTGCTTCGATGTCAAGTGGTGATTTCATATCTTTCCTAACCGGTGTGTCTCATCAAGTTAATTCATCCCTCTCCAATATTTGCAAGATCAATCCTCATATTCCTTCCAGAGTTTGTCTCATCTATCTCAAGATCAATCCTCATATTCCTTTCAGAGTTGTTTTCATTTCTCGATCCTCCTAAGGCCATCATTTCAGAAGATTTCTTCGTTCTTAGCTTTCAGCTTTCATTCTCAAATTCTTCTCAATTGTTGTCTCTTCGTTTGTATCTCAATTATTCCGGTGCTTCGTTCAAGTATTCTATTGGTGGATCATGATCTCTTTGTTCTCTTCTTTCTCCATCCATTTGAAGTGTCCCTCATCTGCTTCCAATTCTTACCGGTGTTCTCGTTCAAGACTTCCTCAAGTTTGTGCCCTATCTCTCTCTTCAATCCTTTTCAAGAAGAGTAAGTAGTATGCCAAATCCGTTGCTTGTCATCAATTTAACTTGATGAAGGATAAGCATAACATAATTCTTATTCTTGTTGGTTAAGGTGATTTCAATCCTTCTTCCGGAGTTGTTCATGATATCAAATTATTGGTTCTAAGTTGTTCATCTTTTCCTTTTCCGGAGTTCCATGTTTTCTCAAGCATCTCGTCATGAAGCTTCATCTAATCTTGGAGGTCATAATCTTATTCTTTTCAACCTTCAATTCTTTTCTATCATCCTTTCATTCCGGTGTTCTCCAAGAAGTTCTTCATGGTGGTTCGTCAAAGATTTCTTTCTTTCTCAAAGCGTTCTTCAAGATTTTGTTGGAGGACCTCAAGTATTCTTTATCTTGCATTTCAAAGTGCAATTCCTTCTCCCTTATCTTTTGAGGTGGTGTTATAGCATTGTTGATTAATGAGGAGTCTCGAAGAAATATTGTCAAGAATTAGATATGTAAACCCATCATTTCTTTCTCGGAGTTATCTTGGTATAGATGTCACCTAAAGCATTTCCTAAGGTTTGTTGCTATCATGGTGTTTATCAATGATCCAAGTTATCAATATATCCTTTTGGTGAAAGAAGCTTTGCATATCTTGTTGCTCCCAAAGAATCTTTGCTTCCGTTAGTGGCCGGTTGTCACCTCATAATTTTGAGATGTTTTCCATAAGTCCGCTACAAGAATATCCTTTGCGTTGTTGATTTTCCAACAACTCCGTTCAATCATTCTTTTGTAAGGACGCTTTTCAATTAAGTTGTGGTAGAAGTTGTCTTTTCCTTCAACCTTAATTTCTTCCCAAAGATCTAGCTTCTATTCTTTTGTTCCGGAGGCGTTGTGGTGTTGCTCTCTTCAATCTATCATCTTGTTTTGTCAAGATCATGTCCTTTCCTCGCGTACCGTTTAACCGGGGTGTTGTGTTCTCTTTTCAAACTCTCCCATCTTATCAAATTTTGCCCCTCTATCCTACCGAAGTGCTGCCAAAATTTCTTGTGAATTCTTGCTTGTTCCTCATGTCATTCTTCATCTCGTTGAAACCTTCAATGATCATTGGTTTCACTCGTTTGTCAAAGAAGCAACTAAGTTTTACCTCTTCCTTTTATCTTTCTCTTCCCCTTCTCATTCTAAGATCTCGGGTCGACATCTCTTGTAAGTGGAGGAGAGTTGTAACAGCCCGGAACCAACGCTCCAGAAGATTCCCGTTTTATTCCGTTGTCGTCGTGTGATTCGTTTGTATTTCGCATTCTTCATCGCATCATTCGCATCATCCGCATTGCATCGGCACTCCGTTGCCGTCATGTTTTCAAAACTTGCATCCGCTAGTAGTTGCCGGTTCCCCCGTTGACCGTTTCGAGACCAACCACACATGCACGCGCCCGCGGCATAAAAAAAATCATTTTTAAAGTGCGCAAAAAATATTCTCGGATTGGGTCGAAAGTTGGCATGCGGTCTTGTTATATTGTAGGTAGACCGCCTGCCAAATTTCGTCGCAATCAGAGGTCGTTTGATACCCCAAGGGTCAACCGTAGCAGTGCGGTCATCGGTTTATTATCGGACGTTTTCGGTGTTTTAAAACTTGTCACGGGCTGCCATCCATTCCCTCTCATCCCCACCAAGCCCCTCTGCACAGCCCATCGCAGCCCACCTAGTCCACCTAAAGCCCACCCTCCGACCGGACCGTCCGATCGCGATCGGAGGGTCGAAAAGAAACCCTGACCCTAAACCTGCCTATTTAAGGGCCTCCCCATGCCATTTTGGACATCTCCCTCTCCCCGCCTCGAAAACCGCGCTCCACCAACCTCCTCCCACCAACCAGCCACCGCACCGCATCGTTTTCCGCACCCGGCCGCCCCCAAGCCGCCACTTGTCGCCGCCAACACCCTCTGAGCCGCCGCCAGCCTCACGCGGAACCAACCGGCGCCCGCCACGTGGGCGACAGCGCTGCCAGCCTCCTTCCCCCACCGCAACAGGCCCGCCCGGGCCCGGGGCAAGCCCGCCCAAGCCCATCGAGGCCCGGACGAGCCCACCGTGCGCCGCCGCTGGCTCCTCCCGAGCTCCCGTGCCGATGGCGCCCGAGCCTCGCCGCCGCCTGCCCGTCCGCCGCCGGTGCGCCACCTCCGCGCCTCCACAGCAGCCCCGCCGCCTGCCGTCACCCCGCTGCCGTTCCACCCGCACCGCCATCCTCCCGAGGTGCCCCGCCGTCCTCGCGTCGCCCGAGCACCCCACCACCGGCCTCCTCCGCTCCGAAGCTTGCCGGAGTGCGCACCGGCTGTCACCCTGGCTAGATCCGGCGCCCCACGGCCGGATCCGGCCTTGCGCCGCCTGGGTCCGCCACCCCCGCGGCTGTTGCGCCCCTCCTCGCCGGAGTCAGCCTCGCCGGCGTTGGCATCTCCAACCTCCGGCCGGGCCGACCCCGTCCCTGCCCGCGCCCAGACTCGTCGATCCCGCGATCCAAACGGTCCCGCAGCCCGGGATCCTCCCGTCCCGCACCGCTCCGCCCCGATTCGACCCCGAGAGTAATTTTGGCTAAGTCCTGAAAAACTGCACGTTTTGACATCATGTTAGCATCTTATGTGGTTTGTGTCTCTTTAACCGTGCATCCGATGAACATGTGTAATATATGAAAATTGATCTACTCGACGTGCTCTAGATGATGGTAGCCTTTGCTTGTGCATTAGGATTCATTTGCATGCTCACATCTGTGGTACAAAAGTGCTCCGTGTCGTAATTGTCAATCTGTTAAAATCTGTTATTTTGTTCTAAGTTTCGCGGATGATTGCATCTCAATCGTAGGTCTTTTGCATATGGTGTCTTCATGATTATTGCTTTATAATATGTCGACTTTGATGCCATGCCTCTGGTTGCTAGGTAGAAGTTCATTAACATGTGCATATCTTGCTCTCAAGTTGCTATCGCGTTAAAACTGAAATCTGTTAACGATGTGTTCCGTTTTGCGAGCATCGTATTAAGCAAACCATGCATCCTATGTAATTGTGCCAATGGTATGTTTTGTAGTGTGTAATGTCTTCTTGCTGTTAGAGTCCTTGCCATGCTCATAGAGGGTAGTTATGCTATTGTTATTGCCATGTCAACATGCCTAGTGAAACTGCAGTTTTGGGACTTGGTTAAATTTCACAAAGTCTGAAACTGTTATTTTGTTGCCATGTTGCCATGTGAATTGCTATTGATCTAGGAGTCTTTTGTGATTGCCACCAAGGAGTATTTTGTTATACATGTTGTTGCCTATCATGTTGTGCCAATAGTTTGCATGAATAGGTTTAGCTTCATAATTAATTCTGTTGTCCAATATGTCAATCTGTTAAAAACTGCTGCACATGTCTACTCTTATTTTCACTAAGTCTAAGAATCTGGTTTCTTCATAATGCCATGTTGTGATAATGCTAGCCATGATTCTGTGCATAATTAGACCTTGCCACCATGGAATGATTTGTAGTGCATCATGTCTACTACCATGCTGTTAATTTTCATGCCATAATATGCCATGTAGCATATAGTTTTGCTGCTGTCAATATGCCTTCGTGAAAAACTGCTATGCTAAAAAACTGTTATTTTCACCAAGTCATAATCTGCTATATTTTATTGCCATGTTGTGAGCTTCCTACCATGTGATCCATGACTCTTTTGAGTATGATATGTGAAGATGAAATGAAGTGTGTGTTATATGCTACTGCCCCATGCTTAGTTTGTGCATTTTAGAATCTTGTAGCTTGTTGTTTTCATGCGTGCAATATGCCATGTTGCTGTTTTGGACAGATTTGCACTAAAACTTGTGTTGGTTGTTGTGGTTGACCCGTAGCTCCGTTTTGGTCATGCCATATATGAAACTTGCTTAGATTTTCATGTAGTATCATAATATCTTGCTGAATTCATGATTTGAAATGTTTGTGGTTGTCATTTTCATGCATTTTGCATTCATGTCATGTTCATCTTGTGAAGGTCATATCTTTTAGGCCGTAGCTCCGTTTTATATGATCTATATATGTAAATCGACTAGGACGACGAGTAGAATCGCATTGCGTACTTTATTTCCCTGTTTAATAAATATAAAACATGGTTAGTTCAGATCTGGCCCAAATTCATAATTTGCATATGAGGTCGCTTCGGAAATACTATAAGTTGTTTCCGACCCCATTTAAGATGCCTAGGTAGTGTAGTTTCATTATGCTTCACCCCTTACGATGTTTAACAACATTTAATACGGTCGTGTACCTAAACGGGAGTGAACTAAATAATTTGAATGTGGAGTTTCGTCAATATGCCACCCGTTGCATATTGAGCTTCACTTAATGTGTAGAGTTGATTGTTGTGCTTTGCCATGTCATGCATAACATGCATCATAATTGATGTGCATCATGCCATGCATATGTTGTGGTGTTTATCATGTGTTGATTGTTGTTTTCGGATTGCTTCTTCTCGATAGAGTTCCGAAAGCGTTCGGAGTGTGAGGATTCGTTCGACCACGTTGGTTCGTCTTCTTCATGGACTCGATCTTCTTCCAAGCGGGATCTCAGGCAAGATGATCATTTCCCTGGATACCATTACTATCATTGTCATGCTAGATGTCTCGTTTCTATCGTTGTCTCGCTACCTACCACTTGTATGTCAAGCCTCCCCAAATTGCCATGAAAAGCCTCTAACCCCTCCACATCCCAGCAAACATTGTTTGGCTATGTTACCGCTTGCTCGGCCTTTCTTATAGCGTTGCTAGTTGCAGGTGCAAATTTTTTCCATGTGCCAACATGGATATCCTTTTGATATATCACAATATTATTGCTATTTAATTTAATGCACATATATACTTGGTAAAGGGTGGAAGGCTTGGCCTTTTGCTCGGTGTTTTGTTCCACTCTTGCCGCCCTAGTTACTTGTGTACCGGTGTTATGTTCCATAATTGAGCGCTCCTAACATGCTCGGGGTTGTTATGGGGACCCCCTTGATTTTTGTTTTAGGATAAAACTTGTTTGGCAAGGCCCAACATTGGTACTACATTTGCCTAATAACTAATGAACCTGCATAGGGAGTAATTAACCCGAGGATCTTTAATCAACAACCCCGGTCAATGCTCCACATGAGTGTTGGTCCAAACTAGAGCACCGTGCGGGGCCAACCCGGGGCAACTCGGGAGATGTCTATCAGGCCACCGTACGCTTCGCTTATCCGTCGTGTCCTAAGAACGAGATACGCGGCTCCTATCGGGTTCGTCGACACGCCGGGCGGTCTTGCTGGACTTGTTTTACCTTTCTCGAACGTCTTGTGCGAGGAATTCTGAAAATACTTCGGGCTATCTCGAGGTTGCGATTTTCCAGTGGAATTGCCTAGGAAATCACGGGATTCGTGGTCGAGGTTATTCCCACGGCGTGTGGTTAGTTTGTGATGGATGAGTTGGAGCATCCCTGCAGGGTTAAATCTTTCGGAAAGCCGTGCCCGCGGTTACGTGGCAACTTGGAAACTTTGTTTTACACTCGGTCATAGCAAACTTGAAGTAAACTCAAATAAAATACACCAACCGTGTGCGTAACTGTGACTGTCTCTTCTCGTTCCTTCTCCGAGAGAGAACACGGTGGGGTTATGTCTGACGTAAGTAGGTGTTCAGGATCTCTTAGAGATCTTTACTAGTTCACGTCCGTTTATGCGACGATCATCCCCCTTTATTCTTGTACTCGTAAGTTAGCCACTCAAATAAATGTTTAGTGCTTGCTGCAGCCTCACCACTTAACCATACCTCACCCATTAAGCTTTAATAGTCTTGATACCCTTGGAAATGAGATTGCTGAGTCCCTGTGGCTCACAGATTACTACAACAACAGTTGCAGGTACAGGTAATGCGATGATTTGACGTGAGCGCGATGCTTGTTTGATTTGGAGTTCTTCTTCTTCTTCTTCATCGATCTAGGATGGGTTCCAGGCCGGCAGCCTAGGATAGTAAGGATGGATGTCATTTTATCGTTTGTTTTCGTCCGTAGTTTGTTTTCGTCCGTAGTTGTACCCTGCTCTTCTGTATGATGTTTGGATATGTTGTTGTATTGATGTGATATTGATGTAGCTTGTGGCGAGTGTAAGCCGACTCCTTATACTCATCTCTTCTTTACATGTACTTGTAATGATATCCATTCTTGCAAAACGACGAGATGCGCTTCTATCCCTGTCGAGGCCCTCGTGCCAAAATAAGGATAGGATCGCATCTTGGGCGTGACAGCTTGGGAGGGGGAATCCCTCTTTGGGAGGCTAGGGCTCCAAAGTCCAAACACATCCTTGTGCACGTGGGCTGCCCTCGTTCTCTCTCTCTCTCTCTCCCTCTCTCTCTCCACCTAAAAGGTTTCTCCATGTTGTAAAGATGCTCCACCCCTTTTTAGTTCTCGAGCGGCGTTCAGTTCTGGACGACGAAGCTCTGCTGGATCGATGATATCATAGGTGCGCAATCTATAGAGAGATCGTGCTTTCGGTCTTTGTTCATGGGCTATTCGAGGGAGGAATTTCTCGCGCTTGAGACTTTGTAAATCCTAGTTGTGGGAATCTGCATCAATGGATCTTCACCAACTCTTCTTTCGCCGCTACTTCGAGTTGATAACGGTATGATCTAAACCCAATGCATCTTCATAGGGATCTTCTGAACTTGATCCATAGGCTGAATTGTTTTGTTTTATACTACGTTTCATAACAAAATGTGCTTGGCTTGGAGTAGTTTAAGGATAGGTAACCAAATAATGTTACTGGTACGTGAGGTCTTGATCCCATGTGGTAGCCATGTGTAGGGGTTTTATACCTAGTAGCATGTCCGGGTGCATTACATGGGCCGGTTAATTAAGCGCTATATAGGGTTCACTCGGAGCAACGATTTTGAAAAGATTATGGAAGCTTTCCATCCATTTTTGGGAAGCTTTCGGGCTCAATTTTCTTGAGAGAGAAAAATCATGCATCTCCCTTTAGTTTTGCTGTTTTATTCATTGGTAATTTATTTGTCTTTGCTTCATTTTCTTTTTTTCTCCATTTTTAGTCTTTTCTTATTATTTAATGTTCGCAAACATTTTAAAAATTCACGACTTGTCAGATTCACGAACATTTCCAAATTCAGAAATTATTTCAATTTCTGAATATTTCATTGATTCGTGGTTTTTTCAAGTTTGTTGTGGGGAACATTGTTTTAAAAATTATCAACATTTTTTATTTGCACTCATTTTTAAAAGCATAAATATTTAATAAATTCACATTTGTTTCCAATTTGTACATATTTTTCCTGATTCATGAATACTTTTCGAAAGAATCAAATTTATGAGACTTTTTAAGATTCATGAATATTATTTTCAAATTCATATACTTTTTTAAATTCTCAACAATTTTCCAGTTCAAAGATATGTTTTGAATTTGAGAACATATTTTCAAATCCATGGACATTTTAAAATTCTTGAACAATATTAGAATTCACAATATTTCTAAAAATCGTGAATATTTTATAATATTGGTGAAAAAAATTTAAATTTATGATTTTTCTCACAAACAATGTTTAAAAAAAACAGAATAAATGCTTTGTACAAACGAGCCGAAAGCTACTACTTGAGCGACGTGAATGCGCACCTAGAGGAGCACTGTTGCTCAGTCAAACCGAAGCCAACCACTTGGCAAGAGGCCTACAATTGGGCGCTGGTAGGCCTAATCCTATTGGGCCTTAAGCGTCAAATAGAGGCAAAGTGTTACAGGGCACACCTTCCCATGTTATTCACTGGGCTTATTGATTATTTGCCCCATCTTCCCTTTGCATGGGGCCAAAATGCCTCATCTTACATTGCAATTTCTGAAATACCCCATCTTTGCTCTACCTTTAGATAAAATGACCTTTTCTCAATAGACAAAAATACAAAATGCCACACACTTAACTTGATGATGTATCTCCACCATAGGACAGAAATCAGAGGGTCAAAAACTCTAAAATGTCCCTGAACATAAAACTAAATGTCACTAAAGCGATCTTATACAAATGTAGAATTTTTAAAAAAAATGCTGAAAAATTAACCTGGCCAATAAATCTGAAATAATTCCCTAGTCAAATATATGCATAGTAGTCTAATTTCAAATCCAGCAAATTCTGGCCAAGGAGCAAAGAGAAATGAGCTTTCAAATTTCTGTTCGGGCGAAAATTTGAACTCCCCAGAAAAGGCTTATTAAATTACAAAAAAATCCAATATATTCAGAGTAGTCCACTCTTTAAATTTTAGTCAATTTTGGTAATGAGCAAAGAGAAAACAATATATTTTTCTTTGGTTCAAATTTGGGCGTAAAATTAAACTGCCGAGAAAAAACTGAAAAACTTACAACAAATCATGTATATTCTTATATTTTACTGTTCAAATTCAGCCAATTCTAAACAATATGGTAGAGAAAATGGCATATATAATTGTTGTTAAGCAAGTTTGGCACATTATTTACAAATAGATGAAGTTGTCCATTACATGGATTCCAATATTTATTCTAAGGGCCTGCTCGGGAACGGACCACTCCCGCGACTCCGCTCCGCTTGAAGCTGGAAATGAGGAGCGACAAAATGGCTGCTCCGTAAAAATGAACTGCGTGCCGCTCCGCTCCACCGCGGAGTTAGGAACCAGAGTGTTCCCGAACGGTCACACAAGTAAAAAATCAAGTTCGAACACATAGATGAGATTTCAAGTCCCAGCACACCACATATGTATCATAAAATAGAGCAAATCTCAAATTCTCACACAAAGTTTCCACTTGTTCTAAACAAATGGTCAATAAGCACCATTCACTACATCTAAGTGGGTTGTGGCCCAATATCTCACCTGCCATTGTTTTTTAGGCTGGTTTTTTAGAGGTTTTCTCACCTTTTTGGTGTGTGAAAGCACAATATGCTCCCTTGGTGGTTTTGATAATTCATGACAACATACATTGTCTCTTGGACTAATATTTCTACCTAGTGTATTTCAGGTGAAAATCCATAGAGAGAGATGGGTTGGCAAAAAGGATTGTGAGGAGAAACCCCTATAAGCAAGGACATGGATTGGCAAAGCTTCAAGCAAGAGGACTCTACATTTTACTTTGTGAGAAATCACCTTGAGTCCATAGGAAAGCCAATACTATTAAAAAGGGGTAAGGCACTGTTGGTGAACAAGATGCTCCACGTGCACAAGTGATAGTCACCAAAAACACCCACAAACTCTCCCACCAAAACTCTGTCCTAGCTTTCCATGAAAATCGGTGCAACCAACTTCTTCCACTCGGTACCACCGACTTCCCATCTCAAACAGAGCCCAGCCAAACCCTAGCACATCAGTGCAACCGATTCTGCTTCGGTGCCACCGAGTTCAGCTTGCCAACTCTCTGTTACCTTGATTCTTAAAATCGGAATTTCTGAGTTTTTAGATCGGCGTCACCAAGTTTTGGAAACTGACCGTTGGTCACCTAATCGGTACCGCCGAGATTTCTGTATCGGTCTCACCGAGATTCAAAAGTTGCTACCTTTGGAGCAACTCGGTACCACCGAGTTTTATACTTCGGTGTCACCGAGTTGGTCACTTTAGGTGTAACGGTTGGATCTTTGGGGATGCCTATATATACCCCTTCACCACCACCCACTTGAAAGAGAAGCACTCAGAACTATTCCATACTTGCCCCATCCAATTTTCTGAGAGAGAGCCACCTACTCATGTGTTGAGATCAAGCCATTCCACTCCATTCATATGAATCTTGATCTCTAGCCTCCCCAAGTTGCTTTCCCCCAAATCAATCTCTTCCACCAAAGCCAAATCCGTGAGAGAGTGATTGTGTGTTGAGGAGTCTATCATCTTGAAGCACAAGAGCAAGGAGTTCGTCGACATTACCGAGCCTATTACCTTTTGGAGGGTGGTGCCTCCTAGATTGGTTAGGTGTCGCTTGGGAGCCTCCTACTTCGTGTTGTGGAGTTGAACCAAGAAGTTTGTATGGGCAAGGAGATCACCTACTTCGTGAAGATCTACCCATAGTGAGGCTAGTCCTTCATGGATGGAAGCCGTTATGGAATAGTGAAGGTTGCTACTTCGTGGACCCTTATGGGTGGAGCCCTCCGTGGACTCCCGCGACCGTTACCCTTCGTGGGTTGAAGACTCCATAAACGTGGATGTACGATAGCGCCACCTATCGGAACCACGGGAAAAATCCTTGCGTCTCCAAATTGCGTTTGATCTTCCTAACTCCACTCTCTCTTACATATGCTTGTCTTACTTTCCGCTGCCATACTTGTTGACTAGCATGTGTAGGGTGCATTAGACTTGTTAGTAATGCTAAAATCTGCCAACCAATTAACTTGGGAAAAGGTTAGGTTTTAATTTTTGCAAGTAGTCTATTCACCCCCCCCCCCTCTAGACACACACTTCTAGTGATCCTACAAGTGGTATCAGAGCATTGGTCTCCATTGCATCGGTTTCATCACCGTGGAGGAAGATGGATGTGTCTAGTGTGGAGAGTTTGAGTTGTAGAGTGCCTATTCTTGATGGGGAGTACTATAGTCAATGGAAATATAAGATGCTTGAGCTATTCAATGAATTTCATTTGAGCAAGTATGTTAAGAACCCCCTATGTACCTCCCATTGATCCTTTACATCCCACACACGAAGAGGAAATTGATATGCTATGCAATCTGAGAACTGTTAATCTTATCATTTGAGGATTGCCTAGGATTGTGCTTAATCAAATGAAGATTTTTGAATGTGCTTATACTTTGTGGAATGACTTGGAGAAACGATATCCAAGTTATTCATTAAGTAATCTTGATGAAGTTGTTCATAAAACTATTATCTTCCACAAAATGATGCCTAGTGATCTCAAGTTTGATGACTATCTATTTGAGCTTAGAGATTTCATGCGTGCTAAAGGAGATGTCATAACTATCAACAACATCATTGTAGAAGCCATTCGAATTCATAATCTTGAACATTGTCATGATCACAACCCTAACGAATCTCTTGTTCCTTGTGACGAGGATTTCCCACTTGATGATGACAATGTGGAACATGGCTACTATGATGAAGATGAGTTGTTCGACATCGAGCATGAGAAGTTCATGAATAATCTAAGTCTCATGGCAAACTTCAAGGATTACATGTCCGGAGGAAAAGAGTGGATTCTTGATAGTGGATGCACTGATCATATGACCGGAGATAGAGAGATGTTTGAGGAGATCACACCAAACCATGGACCGCGAAGGTATGTAACTTTTGGAGATAACTCCAAGGGTAAGGTACTTGGTCTTGGTAAGGTGGCCATATCCCATGATAGCTCTATTCAAAACGTCATGCTTGTTGAATCCCTTGGCTACAATCTTCTTTCCGTATCTAGACTTGCCGACTTCGGTTTTAATGTGCTATTCACGAAAGTAGATTGCCAAGTGTTTCGTCAAGATAATCATAACATGGTCTTTACCGGTTTCCGTAGAGGTGATCTATATATTGTCTATTTCACTAAGAGATCCAAACCTCGTACTTGTCTTATTGCAAAATCTTCTAAAGGTTGGCTTTGGCATAGAAGACTAGGACATGTTGGCATGCGTAATCTAGACAAGCTTATCAAAGGTGATCATATACTTGGTGTTAAAGATGTTATCTTTGACAAAGATAGACTTTGTAGTGCTTGTCAAGCCGGAAAGCAAGTAGGTGGAAGTCATCCCGTAAAAAATATCATGACTACTAGGAGACCACTCGAGTTACTTCACATCGATCTTTTTGGTCCCAATGCTTACAAGAGCCTCGGTGGAAATTCCTATGGTCTAGTTATAGTTGATGATTTTTCCAGATTTACGTGGGTATTCTTTCTTGATGATAAGTCGCAGGTACAAAAGATCTTCAAGAACTTCGCTCGCAAAGCGCAAAATCAGTTTGAGGTGAAGATCAAGAAGGTTCGGAGTGATAACGGATCGGAGTTCAAGAAAGGTGTTTCACATGAGTTCTCGGCTATGTACACGCCTCAACAAAATGGAGTTGTTGACAGGAAGAACCGGACTCTTCTTGAAATGGCAAGAACAATGCTTGACGAATACAAGACGCCAAGACACTTTTGGGCAGAAGCCGTGGAAACAGCATGTCATGCCACAAACCGACTCTACTTGCACAAGCTTCTCGGTAAAACGGCATACGAGCTACTCACCGGTAACAAACCCCAAGTTGGATACTTTTGGGTATTCGGCTCAAAGTGCTACATTCTTGATAAGCATCGTCGTACTAAATTTGCTCTTAAATCTCATGAAGGATTCCTACTTGGTTACGGATCGAACTCTCACACTTACCGTGTCTACAACAACTTCACTCGAAAAGTTGAAGAGATGGTAGATGTGAAGTTTTATGAATCTAATGGTTCGCAAGTCGAACAATTGCCAAATGATGTAGGAGATAAGGATCCTTCGGAATCTATCCAAGACTTGTCCATCGGCAAGATTCGTCCCATGGAGGTGAAGGAAAGTACTTCGTCAACTCAAGTGGAAACCCCTACTTCACGTCAAGGTGATCCTCAACACGACATGGATGCATCCACAAGTGGTACACGACAAGATGAAGAGGAGGAAGTACATCATGAAGATCCACCACAACCTCCTTCACCACTACCTCAAGGAAACGACACCTTCAACAACAACGAAGATGAAGGCGATGATGATGATGATGAAGCTCCACCATCCAACAAGCCTAAGCTACCCTGAGTTCGAGCAAGAGTGACCAAGAACCATCCTCTAAACCAAATCTTTGGTGACATAAAAACCGGGAGAATCACTCGATCTAAAACTCGCTTAGCTAATTTTTGTGAGCATTATTCTTTCATCTCTAGCATTGAACCCTTGAAGGTAGAACAAGCTCTTGAAGACCCGGATTGGGTGAACGCCATGCATGAAGAGCTCCACAACTTCGAGAGGAATGAAGTATGGACACTCGTGGAGAAGCCCAAGGACGAGCACAACATCATCGGAACCAAATGGGTGTTTCGGAACAAGAAAGATGAAGACGGACAAGTCGTATGCAACAAGGCGCGTCTCGTAGCCCAAGGTTATACGCAAGTCGAAGGTATGTACTACGGTGAGACCTATGCCCCCGTCGCTAGACTTGAAGCTATTCGCATTCTTCTTGCTTATGCTAATCACCATGATATCACGCTTTATCAAATGGACATTAAAAGTGCCTTTTTAAATGGTGAGATTGAAGAAGAGGTCTATGTCAAACAACCCCCTGGTTTTGTAAATCCTAAGAAACCTAATCATGTCTACAAGCTTCGTAAAGCTCTTTATGGTCTTAAGAAAGCTCCACGTGCTTGGTATAAATGCTTAACGAAGTTACTCATTGAAAAGGGTTTTGAAATTGGTAAAATTGACGCAACCTTATTCACTAAGAGGGTTAATGGTGAATTATTTGTGTGCCAAATCTATGTGGATGATATTATCTTTGGATCTACTAACCAACAATTTAGTGAAATATTTGGAAGGTTGGTGTCCGAGAAGTATGAGATGTCCATGATGTGTGAGCTGAAATTCTTTCTTGGTTTGCAAATCAAGCAAACGAAAGAAGGAACTTTCATCTCTCAAACCAAGTATACCAAGGACTTGATTAAGAAGTTCAACATGCAGGAGTGTAAAGGTATGAAAACTCCTATGCCTACTAGTGGACATGTTGATCTTACCAAGGAGGACGAACCGGTTGACCAAAAGGTTTATCGATCTATGATTGGTTCATTGTTATATCTATGTGCCTCCCGTCCCGATATTATGCTTAGTGTTTGCATGTGTGCTACATATCAAGCTGCACCTAAAGAGTGTCATCTTTTGGCTGTGAAATGTATTGTGAGATATTTGATACAAACACCAAACTTTGGCATTTGGTATCCCAAGGGATCTTCTTTTAACCTTGTTGGCTATTCTGATTCGGACTATGCCGGTGACAAGGTTGATATAAAATCCACCTCGGGTACATGTCAATTTCTTGGGAGATCTCTTGTGTCTTGGTCCTCCAAGAAACAGAACTCGGTATCTCTATCTACCGCCGAAGCTGAGTATATTGCTGCCGGATCATGTTGTGCACAATTACTATGGATGACACAAACGCTTAAGGATTATGGAATCCATGTGAAAAATGTTCCATTACTTTGTGATAATGAAAGTGCTATTAAGATTGGTCATAATCCCGTGCAACATTCTCGAACTAAGCATATTCAAGTTTGACATCATTTCATTCGTGATCATGTTGCCAAAGGAGATATTAATCTTAAGCATGTTCGCACTAACAAGCAATTGGCCGATATCTTTACTAAGCCACTTGATGAGAAAGTGTTTTGTTACTTGAGGAGTGAGTTGAACATCATTGATGCTTCAAACTTGAGCTAAGCTCGCTCAATTGCATGCAAAGGGATGAGCTTACTTGACCATTCCATGTCATCATTACCATGATTTTCATATAACTTGGAACTCTATGATCCCTTGTATTGCATCTAATCTTTTGTAGGTACTTGGAAGAATTTCATTCCACAAGATTGCCAACAACTCCAATCATAAGCAATCTTGTCATGAACAAGTATCCACAACCCTTCTTGTTGATGAAAAGAAGAAGAAAACTCAACCATATCCTTGACATATATTTGATGTGATCACATTTGCTAATTCTCAATTGATATCATGTCAAATGGATATATCTTGTTCTTCCTTGCATGACTAACCCATGTAGGTGATAAGTGAACCAAAACAAACAAGGATTGCTCCCAACTCAAGATGATCTTCATCAACATCGAGCATCCTCAACAAGTTCACCTACAAGCCACGTCATCAACATCACTCAAAGGTATGTACTCATATCCTTGAAAAAGGTTTACTCCAAGTCATGAGATAAAGCAACTCAAGTGATATGAAAACATTAAAATGCTTAATCGAAAAATAGTAACCCCATTTTGAGCTTAACGATGAGTATGACCTATGATCAAGTATTCTTGCTTGGCTCCTAAGTCAATATACTCTAATATAGGTGACCTAGTCACCGCCCATCATCTAGATTAAGTATCTTGTTTGGTTCATTCTCTATTTGCAAGATTTCTTGGAACCACTCAAATCTTTTCTAGTTGATATTTCTTTGTAAATTCTTTTGTATTTTCTTTTGCAAAAGCTTTTAAGATTCTATTGCAAGTTTTCTAAAATCATTTGAGAATTTCCAGTCATTGCCAAGTTTCTGTTATGTCCTCGGAGCCTCCGATTCAAATGACTCGGTTCTACCGATTATGCAGATAAGCTGCAAATACACATCACGGTTCCACCGACTTATTTGCCTCAGAGCCACCGACTTTGCTATCTTTTCTGTCCTTTGATAAACTTAGCAATTCTCCATTTCTTCAATGATCCCTTATTTTTTTTTAAAGGGGGGGAGAGAAACTTTATTCTAGGATTGCTCACTCAAAGTAGGAAAAGTCTTACAAGCTCTCACTGAAAGAGGGAGAAATTATTCTCTATGTTCCATCAGTTTTTAATGCTCTCTATGATTCTACACTTTCCATGATCCCTACATTCTATGACCCGTGTTCTCAAGGATCCCTTCTTACTCCGTGATCCCTGTGTCTGACCCTGAGTATGGACCTTTTTGGAAATTAATGCCAAAGGGGGAGAAATACCAAAGCTTCAAAAAGCTAAAAGGGGAGATACATGCTTCAATGCAAAGGGGGAGAGACAATGAAGGGGGAGAATATCAAAGCTTATGCTTATATAGACAAGGGGAGAATACCAAAGTAGGTGGAGAAGGTTCGCTGTTTTCAAAAGAGAGAGAGCATGTTATTCTCATGTTAGACTTGTCTCACCCTATCCAATCCCAATATCTACATGCTAAGATTCAGGGGGAGAAGATGACCTACTATTTCATATCTAGGGGAGAAAGTTCTAAATGATCTTGGAGACATATAAATCTTAAGGAATACTACCTTCTACATGTTCTCCACATCTTGGTACTATTGAGTTCTATTGCCTTTTGATTGGTAGAATACTCTTGTGTTTCCTAACATTGTTTTCTCAAGTGTGTTTCTACTATTAGGATGCTCAAGAACTCAAGGTAAGTATACGCATCATATCTTTGATCAAGATGATCTCTTGCTTCTTGCACATATTGTTTGCAAGAGTGATGTCTTGAACAAGAATACACCTCACTCATATATATTTGATGCATATAGCCAAGATACACATGACTCATTATATCCCTTCTACTATCTGTGTGTCCATGCATTCCAAAGCAACTATCCTTTAAAGGGATTGCACACATTTAGGGGGGGGGCAAATCTAAGTCATGTGTCTCTCAAAGTCTTCATTATATCCATGCATATCTTTATTTGAAGCTTTGATTGTATGTTGTCATCAATTACCAAAAAGGGGGGGATTGAAAGCACAATATGCTTCCTTGGTGGTTTTGATAATTCATGACAACATACATTGTCTCTTGGACTAATATTTCTTCCTAGTGTATTTCAGGTGAAAGTCCATAGAGAGAGATGGGTTGGAAAAAAGGATTGTGAGGAAAAATCCCTATAAGCAAGGACATGGATTGGCAAAGCTTCAAGCAAGAGGACTCTACATTTTACTTTGTGAGAAATCACCTTGAGTCCATAGAAAAGCCAATACTATTAAAAGGGGGTAAGGCACTGTTGGTGAACAAGATGCTCCACGTGCACAAGTGATAGTCACCAAAAACACCCACAAACTCTCCCACCAAAACTCTGTCCTAGCTTTCCATGAAAATTGGTGCAACCAACTTCTTCCACTCGGTCCCATCGATTTCCCATCTCAGACAGAGCCCTGCCAAACCCTAGCACATCGGTGCAACCGATTCTGCTTCGGTGCCACCGAGTTCAGCTTGCCAACTCTCTGTTACCTCGATTCTTAAAATTGGAATTTCCGAGTTTTTGGATCGGCGTCACCGAGTTTTGGAAACTGACCGTTGGTCACTTAATCAGTACAGCCGAGATTTCTGTATCGGTCTCACTGAGATTCAAAAGTTGCTACCTTTGAAGCAACTCGGTACCATCGAGTTTTATACTTCGGTGTCACCGAGTTGGTCACTTTAGGTGTAACGGTTGGATCTTTGGGGATGCCTATATATACCCCTTCACCACCACCCACTCGAAAGAGAAGCACTCAGAACTATTCCATACTTGCCCCATCCAATTTTCTGAGAGAGAGCCACCTACTCATGTGTTGAGATCAAGCCATTCCACTCCATCCATATGAATCTTGATCTCTAGCCTCCCCAAGTTGCTTTCCCCCAAATCAATCTCTTCCACCAAAGCCAAATCTGTGAGAGAGTGATTGTGTGTTGAGGAGTCTATCATCTTGAAGCACAAGAGCAAGGAGTTCATCGACATTACCGAGCCTATTACCTTTTGGAGGGTGGTGCCTCCTAGATTGGTTAGGTGTCGCTTGGGAGCCTCCTACTTCGTGTTGTGGAGTTGAATCAAGAAGTTTAGATGGGCAAGGAGATCGCCTACTTCGTGAAGATCTACCCATAGTGAGGCTAGTTCTTCGTGGACGGAAGCCGTTATGGAATAGTGAAGGTTGCTACTTCGTGGACCCTTATGGGTGAAGCCCTCCGTGGACTCTCGCGACCGTTACCCTTCGTGGGTTGAAGACTCCATAAACGTGGATGTACGATAGCGCCACCTATCGGAACCACGGGAAAAATCCTTGCGTCTCGAAATTGCGTTTGATCTTCCTAACTCCACTCGCTCTTACATATGCTTGTCTTACTTTCCGCTGCCATACTTGTTGACTAGCATGTGTAGGGTGCATTAGACTTGTTAGTAATGTTAAAATCTGCCAACCAATTAACATGGGAAAATGTTAGGTTTTAATTTTTGCAAGTAGTCTATTCAACCCCCCCCCCCCTCTAGACACACACTTGTAGTGATCCTACAGTGTGCAGTTTTAATGGTCTTCGTCTTTTTTATTTTATTTTCTGTCTCTTTTTTACGGTTTTACTTGTTCTTTTTGTTTTCCATCTTCTTTTCCTTTTTCTTTTTTCTTGTTAATTTTGATTTTTGATTTTTTCATTGTTAAATCAATGTTATTACTTTTACTCAAATTGCAGATTGTTTTCAATTTGTTTTAATATTTCCAAATACTATTTAGCGCCTGCAGCACCACTTACTCTGCAATCGATAAAACGCGTTCACACCCGTCCCTTCCTACTTTTTCAGTGGGACAACCCACCATCTCAAGTACGACAGTTTGTCGACAGTTTGTATTCGATTGATGGTTTTTTCTTCTTCTGGATTTGTCGTCAGTTTGTATTCGATTGATTTTCTTTTTATTTTTTTCCTTATTTTTCTTGTTCATGTTTATTTATTTTCTTCTAATTTTTTTTGAACTTTTAGTCATGTGCATTTCTCAATTTTTGCATCCTTGTTTATTTATTTTGTTAATTTTCCCTTAAATTCATGAACAGTATTTCAAATTCATAAATATTTTTCCAAAATTGCAAAGAACAAAAAAACTCAAAATCGTGAGATTTTCCAAATTCATGTATTTGTTTTCAAATTTATGATATTTTTTAATTTTTGAACTTTTTCAAACTCATGATTATTTTTTAAAAGCTAAATGGTAAGTCAATGATCACAATAATTCATGAAATCTTTCCATATTTATGAACTTTTCTCAATTCCATTCTTTTTCAAAATTATGGACTTTTCCCATATTCGCAAACCTTCTCTTTATTTTTTGGTTTTTTTTTAATTTGTTGATTTTATTTTTAAATGCCTATTTTTTATTTTTTGTGAACTTTTCTTGTTCTTTTAGAAAGTAAATGGTCCACCGGTCAAGCGATGGAACATGCGAGCGAGCGGGAGGGCGGCGAGTGATCAGGTGTTGTTGAGCCACGACCCACCCGATGCACGCGTGTGCGCCATCCCGCCTTACCCACGCTGAAGGCGCGGAATAGGAGGCCGACTCCTATTTGGCGCACAGGTCTCCCGCGAGCGACTTGGCGTGCCCCCCCTGACTCGCATGGTGTTTGTATGTACCGGTCCAATTTTGGTTCTATTTTTCTTCGGTTTTCTTCTTATTCCCCTTTTTCTTTTATATTTCCTTTTTATTTTTAAAGTATTTCTCATTTTTTATTTTTTTTATTTTTGTGATTTGGGAACCTCTTTCAAATTTGTGAAAATATTTCGAAGTCATAAACATTTTACAAATACATGAACTTTTTTGTTATTGGGAACATTTTTATATTCGCAGTTTTTTTACAAATTCATGAACATTCTCTTAAATAGTGAACATGTTTTGAATTCGCAAACATTTTTCTGAATCATGAACATTTTTTAAATTCACGGACATTATTTCAAAATCATTAATTGTTTTGGAATTGATGATTTTTTTTCAAAAATTCAGAAAGTTCTCTTAAATTATGAATATTTTCTGAATTCTTGGAAAAAAATTAAACTCATAAAAAATATAATATGTCCTTAATTTTTGAAAAAAAATCGTGAACATTTTCTTAAACCGAAAACATTTTTTGACAATGTGCATTTTGGGAATTCATGATTTTTTTTTCAAACTTCGTAATTTTTTTGTATTTTTGAATTTTATGACATCCCAAATTATTGAAAGAAAAACAGGGAGAAAACAAAAGGAAGAAATAGGGGGTGACCCAGCCTACTCACGGGTCTGCCGAGAAGGCTGCAACGATGAGCGGGGAGGGTGGGGGGTGCGCACCCCCTTGGTTTCTGGCGGGTCACCGAATAGGAGGTCCCGGGTAGAAGGTCTCATTCTCCGCCCTTTTGCGTCAAATATGACAGGATCCGCATGAAAGCCATGGCAAATGAGCTGGCCCACTCCGCTTTGGGCATATAATTTGTATTATTTTCTCCTTGGGTTTGGTCAGGTTTTCTCAAAACAAAACAATGCTACTTTTTATGGAGCTAGATATATTAAAAACCTTGAAAAATGAAAATAATAATAAATTGTTCAGTATTTTAAAAAAAGTTTAGTGCATAATAAAAACATCCACCGATATAAAATATGTTATGTGTGTATTAAAAAAATGTTCATCATATGATTAGAAAAGGTCATCGTATATTAAAAATGTATAGTGTGTATTAGAAAAATGTTTATCGTATATTAAATAATTTTTCTCCGTGCATCAAAAAAAATTCACACTGTATTTAGAAATGAGAAAAATGGAAACCTGGAAGAAGAAAAAAAATACCATAACAGAAAAGCTGTAGCGATCAGGAACAAAACGAGAAAAGCCCTAAACTGGGCCGACACAACTCAGCTTGTTAGTTGTCGTGGAATCTATTAGCAACCTGCGAGTGGTGAATAGGGTCCGCATCAAACGTGTAATTCGATGAAAGACTATACCCTCTCCAACCTTCTTTATAAACCATAACTATTGTTAGAGCATCTGCTGTTGGTGCCCTATAATAGGGCATCAAAAGGTGGTTGGAGAGAATTTTGCAACACCGAAAACTGCTATTTAAAACATTAAAGACTTTCGACTCCAATAGATCTAATAAAATTGGGCCTAGGAAGGCCTCCTTGGCGCTTGTTGACTGCTTTTTGTGTGGGGATATCCTCCTCATGTGGGTCGTGAGGAGATGACCTTTTTTGAAGCCTTTAGGCAGCCCAAAAAGGTGCAGAAGCTCACTACCTATTAGGGTTATGACCTAGGGTCATTTTAGTCTTTGCACGTGAGATGATAGGGATGCTTTACCCTCCATCCAGTAGCCACCACCAAGTGTGACAAAAATCAGTTCACCCTCTATTGGAGAAGAAGAGAGAAAACCAAGTGAGAAAGGGAAGAAGAGGAAGATTGAAGGAAGAAGCAAAGGGAGCTCCTCCCCAAGGTTGTGTTGGTCCAGATCCACTACCTTGTCTCCTTCAAGCTCCGGTTCCACCATCTTTGGTGAGATTGTTCCAATCCCTAGCTCTTGATCCCCACATCCTGTTGTGCTCATCCAAGATTAAGGAATCTTGATGTATGAGATCCTCTAGTGCTATCTAGAGATGAACTTGTTGTATCCCACATTTGATAATAGTGAAAGAGGATTTGTGTGGCTTCGGCCCATGGTTTTTCTCCTCAAGTTGAGGGGTTTTCCACGTAAAAATCTGGTGTCTCTTTGTTGATGTTTGTTGTTGTCCAGAAAGTTACTCCTACCACAAGACACTCTTGAGAGGAGTGTCTTGCCTGCTGAGTAACATTTTACTTCCATATATGTTGATGCATATGTTTACTTCCGTGCTAAGCAACAATCCTTGAGTTAGTACATGATGTGATGCTGAGATTACTTTGTTTCCCCCGCAGTTTTCAGTTAACCACAAGTGCATTTGTCTGCTAATTCCCAACAAAGTGGCATCAGAGCCTTGGTTGCTTAGGATGTTGCTAATCTTAGTTGTTTGATTGTTGCTGGAAGTGCTGCTCACAATGGCTTTGGAAGAAACCGCTACTACAAGTGGCATGATGAAACTTGATTCCACCAATTACTCATTATTGAAGCCCATGATGGAAGACATCCTTTATTGCAAGGATTTGCATGAGCCAATTGTGAAAGACAAGATACCCACAGGTGTCGCGGAAGAAGAATGGAGAGTGTTGCATAGAAAGGTAGTAGGTATGATTCAGTTGTACATCAACCACAATATATTTCACCATGTTGCAAATGACAAAAATGCGTATGAGATGTGGCAGAAGTTGGACTCTATGTATGAGAGGAAGACATCAATGAACAAGGCCTCGGTGATCGAAAGACTTGCAAAGCTTGAGTACCGAGATGGCACAAGTGTGATTGAGCACTTGAATGTGTTTCAATGCCATATAAATCGACTTTCAGCCATGAAGATCAACTTTGAGGATGAGGTGCAAGCATTGTTGATGCTGAGTTCCATGCCTGATAGTTGGAACACGCTTGTTGTGTCACTTAGCAATTCAGCTCCGGATGGGAAGCTGACTTTGGAGATGGTGAAAAACAGCATGCTGAATCAAGAAGCTAGAAAGAAGGAAAAGGGTGATGTCTCTTCTTCTGATGCGTATGTGGCTGAAACCCATGGGAAGAATGAGAACCGTGGACGCAGCAATACAAGATTTCAGCAAGGCCGAAATAAATCCAGGGGGAGATCAAAGTCAAAACAGAGAAAAGATATTACTTGCTTTCATTGTGGCAATCTGGGACACATAAAGAGCGAGTGCAGGAAGTACAAAAGAGAGCTTACAGAGGGAAAACTTGCAAAGAAAACCGAGCAAAAGGCTGAGAGCAGCTCAGCCATGACTGCAACAGATGAGGACTATCTAGTCATTGAAGATGATGAATGCTATAGTGCTGTTCGTGATGATTCCAAGAGTTGGGTCATGGATTTAGGTGCATCCTTGCACATCACATCACACAAGGAGTATTTCACATCTTACAGTAGTGGTGTTACTGGCCAAGTGAGGATGAGAAATAATGGTTCGTCAACAATTGTTGGCAAGGGCTCTATATGCATTGAAACAAACGCAGGTTGCAGGATGGTGCTCGATGATGTGAGGCATGTTCCCGACATAAGGCTGAATTTATTGTCACTGGGCAAGCTTGATGATATCAGACATCCTAGTTATTTTGATGAAGGAAAGTGGAAGCTCACCAATGGCTCTTTGATTGTGGCTCGAGAAAGTAGGCAAGGTAATCTCTATGTGACTAAAACCAAGTTGTGCAATGAGGTGTTGAACATTGCTGAAAAACACACTTCGGTGGAATTGTGGCACAAGATGCTTGGGCATATGAGTGAGAAGGGCATGCACGCTCTTGCTCGCATGGAGTACCTCCCTGAGTTGAAAGGTATATCCTTGAAATCCTATGCACATTGTTTTGCTGGTAAACAACATAGGGTTGCATTTCGTACACTCCCTCCCCATCGTGCATAATTTTTTTTTTTGATATTGTGCACACTGATGTTTGCTCCATGACTGAAAAATCCCATGGTGGAGCATTATACTTTGTGAAATTCATAGATGACCATTCCATAAAGGATTTTGTGTATGTGCTGAAACACAAATACCAAACGCTTGACGCCTTCAAGGAGTTCCATGACAAAGTTGACAGAGAAACTGGCAGGAAATTGAAGTGTGTGAGATCAGACAATGGTGATGAATAGCGAGGTCCTTTTGAAAGATATTGCAAAAAGTTTGGCATCAGGCTTGAGAAGAGTCCACCAAAGACACCTCAACTCAATGGTCTTGCAGAGATAATGAACAGGACACTCACAGAAAGGCTCATAGCTATGCTCTCTCGTGCTCACTTACCTAATTCCTTTTGGGCTGAAGCATTGATGAATGCTATGTATGTCGTTAATGTTGGGGAACGTTGCATGGGAAACAAAAAATTTCCTACGCACACACAAGATCTATCCATGGTGATGAGCATCTACGAGAGGGAGAGTGAATCTACATACCCTTGTAGATCGCTAAGCGGAAGCCTTTAAGAAACGCGGTTGATGTAGTCGAACGTCTCCGCGATCCAAATCGCAAGTCGTCCCTCGATCCGATCACGAACTAGTGCTGAACGGACGGCACCTCCGCATTCAACACACGTACGGCTTGATGACGGCTTCACCTCCTCGATCCAGCGAGCGATGGTGAAGTAGTAGATGAGTTCCGGCAGCACGACGGCGTGGTGATGGTGGTGAGGAACAATCTCTGCAGGGCTTCGCCAAGCACTACGGAGATTATGACGGAGGAACTAGAGGGTTAGGGTTGCCGCACACGGCTTGGGGAAATCTTGATGTATTCCGGGTGCTAGCCCTGCCCCTCTATTTATATGTTGAGCCCTGGGGTCGAAACTTGGAGAAAGAGCCTCCTCAAAGTCAGTTTGGCCCGCAAGGCAAGAGTCCTGCTCGGACTCCAGGACCAGACGCCAGGGTCCTCGGCGTCTGGCCCCAGACGCCAGGGTCCCTGGCGTCTGGCCCCTGGCCTCCGCAAAACTTCCTTTTGCACCTTCCTAAAGCCTCGTGGGCTTTACCCCTTGGCCCAAATAAAGTGTTCTCGTACCCGAACATTTCGGGAAACATCCGGAACCCCTTCCGGTGAATTCCGGAACCCTTCCGGAGACCAAACACTATTATCCCATATATCAATCTTTACCTCCGGACTATTCCAGAGCTCCTCGTCATGTCCGGGATCTCATCCGGGACTCCGAACAACTTTCGGTCACCAACATAACAACTCAACTATACTTATATCGTCACCAAACGTTAAGTGTGTAGACCCTGCGGGTTCGAGAACTATGTAGACATGACCGAGACACCTCTACGGTCAATAACCAATAGCGGGACCTGGATGCCCATATTGGCTCCTACATATTCTACGAAGATCTTTATCGGTCGAACCTCTATGTCAAGGATTCAGTTAATCCCGTATGTTGTTCCCTTTGTTCTTCGGTATGTTACTTGCCCGAGATTCGATCGTCGGTATCTCTATACCTAGTTCAATCTCGTTACCGGCAAGTCTCTTTACTCGTTCCGTAATACAAGATCTCGTGGCTAACACTTTAGTCACATTGCTTGCAAGGCTCATTGTGATGTTGTATTACCGAGTGGGCCCTGAGATACCTCTCCGTCACACGGAGTAACAAATCCCAGTCTTGATCCATGCCAACCCAACAGACATCCTCGGAGATACCTGTAGAGCACCTTTATAGTCACCCAGTTACGTTGTGACGTTTGATACACACAAGGTACTCCTCCGATGTCAGGGAGTTGCATGATCTCATGGTCATAGGAACAGATACTTGACATGCAGAAAACAATAGCAATAAACTGACACATCATATGCTACGTTTACAGTTTGGGTCTTGTCCATCACATCATTCTCCTAATGATGTGATCCCGTTATCAAATGACATCTCATGTCCATGGCTAGGAAACCTTCACCATCTTTTGATCAACGAGCTAGTTAACTAGAGGCATACTAGGGACACAGTGTTGTCTATGTACCCACACATGTATTTGAGTTTCCAATCAATACAATTATAGCATGGATAATAAACGATTATCACGAACAAGGAAATATGATAATAACTAAATTATTATTGCCTCTAGGGCATATTTCCAACAGTCTCCCACTTGCACTAGAGTCAATAATCTAGTTCACATCACCATGTGATTTACATTGTTCTAACACCTAATGAGTTCTGGGGTTCGATCATGCTTTGCATGTGAGAGAGGTCTTTAGTCAACGGGTCTGTGACATTCAGATCCGTGTGTACTTTGCAAATCTCTATGTCATACTGTAGACACTTCTACCACACTCCGCTTGGAGCTATTCCAAATGGCTGCTCCACTATATGTATCCTGACTGCTACTCAGAGTCGTCCGGATAGGTGTCAAAGCTTGCATCGACGTAACCCTTTACGACGAACTCTTCATCACCTCCATAATTGAGAAATATTTCCTTAGTCCTCTAGTTACTAAGGATAATCTTAACCGCTGTCCAGTGATCCACTCCTGGATCACTCTTGTACCCCTTGACAGAATCATGGCAAGGCACACATCAGGTGCGGTACACAGCATGGCATACTATACAGAGCCTATGGATAAGGCATAGGGGATGACCTTCGTCCTTTCTCTTTCTTCTGCTGTGGTCGAGCTTTGAGTCTCACTCAACTCCACACCTTACAAATCAGGCAAGAACTCTTTCTTTGACTGATCCATTTTGAACTCTTTCAAAATCTTGTCAAGGTATGTACTCATTGAAAGTCTTATCAGACGTCTTGATCTATCTCTATAGATCTTGATGCCCAATATTTAAGTAGCTTCATTCCAGGTCTTCCTTTGAAAAACTCCTTTCAAATGACCCTTTATGCTTTCTAGAAATTCTACATTATTTCCGATCAACAATATGTCAACCACATATACTTATCAGAAATTCTATAGTGCTCCCACTCACTCTATTGTAAATACAAGTTTCTCATAAACTTTGTATAGACATAAAAACTTTGATCACCTCATCAAAGTGTATATTCCAACTCCGAGATGCTTGCTCCAGTCCATAGAAGGATCGCTGGAGTTTGCATACATTTTAGCATCCTTAGGACTGACAAAACCTTCCGGTTGTATCACATACAACCTTTCCTTACAGATACCGTTAACGAAACGATGTTTTGACATCCATCTGCCAGATTTCATAATTGAAAAATGCAGCAACTGCTAACATGATTCCAACAGACTTTAGCATCGCTACGGGTGAGAAAGTCTCATCGTAGTCAACTCCTTGAACTTGTGAAAAACCCTTTGCCACAAGTCGAGCTTTATAGATGGTGACATTACCGTCCACGTCCGTCTTCCTCTTAAAAAATCCATTTGTTCTGAATGGCCTTACGCCCTTCAGGTAATACTTCCAAAGCCCATACTTTGTTTTCTTACATGGATCCCATCTCGGATTTCATCGCCTCTAACCATTTCTCGGAATCGGGGCCCATCATCGCTTCTCCATAGCTCGTAGGTTCATCGTTGTTCAACAACATGACCTCTAAGACAGGGTTGCTGTACCACTCAGGAGCAGTACGCGTCCTTGTCGACCCACGAGGTTCGATAGTAACTTGATCCGAAGTTTCATGATCATCATCATTAACTTCCTCTTCAACTAACGTAGGCTCCACAGAAACAACTTTCTGCGCTGCGCTACTCTTTGGTTGAAACAAAGGTTCAACAACCTCATCAAGTTCTATCTTCCTCCCACTCAATCTTTCGAAAGAAACTTTTTCTCGAGAAAGGACCCGTTTTAGCAACAAACACTTTGTGCTTGGATCTGAGATAGAAGGTTCACCCAACTGTTACGTTAGGGTATTCTATGAAGATGCATTTGTCCGCTTTGGGTTCGAGCTCATTAGGTGAAAACCCTTTTTCACATAAGCGTCGCAGCCCCAAACATTAAAAAATGACAGCTTAGGTTTCCGCCAAACCAAAATTCATACGGTGTCATCTCAACGGACTTATGGTGCCCCTTTTAAAGTGAATGTGGTTGTCTCTAATGCATAATCCTAAAACGATAGTGGTAAATCGATAAGAGACATCATAGTTCGCACCATATCTAATAGAGCACAACTACGACGTTCGGACACACCATCACACTATGGTGTTCCAGGTGGCGTGAGTTGCGAAATAACTTCCACATTGTCTTAAGTTATATACCAAACTCGTAACTCAGATATTTACCTCCACGATCATATCGTAGACATTTTATCTTCTTGTCACGATGATCTCAAACTTCACTCTGAACTTTTCAAATGATTCAGACTTGTGTTTCATTAAGTAAATATACACTATATCTACTCAAATCATCAGTGAAGGTAAGAAAATAATGATATCCACCGCCCACTACAAAACTCACTGGACCGCATACATCAACATGTATCATTTCCAATAAGTCAATTGCCCGCTCCATCATACCGGAAAACGGGGTTTTAGTCATCTTGCCCATGAGGCATGGTCCGCATGTCTCAACCGATTCGAAATCGAATGAGTCCAAAGATCCATCAGCATGGAGTTTCTTCATGCGTTTTACACCAATATGACATTTAGCGGCAGTGCCACAAGTATGTGGTACTATCATTATTAACTTTGTATCTTTTGGCATCAATATTATGAACATGTGTATCACTACGATCAAGATTTAATAAACCACTCTTATTGGGTGCATGACCATTGAAGGTATTATTCATGTAAATAGAATAACCATTATTCTCTAACTGCAATGAATAACCGTATTGCAATAAACTTGATCTAATCACGTTCATGCTTAACGCAAACACCAAATAACATTTATTTAGGTTCATCACTAATCCCAAAGGTAGAGAGAGCGCGCGATGGTGATCACATCAACCTTGGAAACACTTCCAACACTCATCGTCACCTCACCCTTAGCCTCCGTTTATTCCGTAGCTTTTATTTCGAGTTACCAACACTTAGCAACCGAACCAGTATCTAATACCCAGGTGCTACTAGGAGTACTAGTAAGGTACACATTAATAACACGTATATCAAATATACTTCTGTCGACGTTGCCAACCTTCTTATCTACCAAGCATCTAGGGTTGTTCCACTTCAGCAACCGTTCTCCTCATAATAGAAGCACTCAGTCTCGGGTTTGGGTTCAACCTTGGGTTTCTTTACTGGAGCAGCAACTGGCTTGCCATCCATGAAGTATCCCTCCTTGCCCTTGCCCTTCTTGAAACTAGTGGTTTTACTAACCATCAACACTTGATGCTCCTTCTTGATTTCTACCTTCGCGGGGTCAAACATCGCGAATAGCTCAGGGATCATTATTTCCATCTCTGGCCTTTTATAGTTCATCACGAAGCTCTAGTAGCTTAGTGACAGTGACTTGGAGAACTATACCAATCACTATCTTATCTGGAAGATCAACTTCCACTCGATTCAAGCAATTGTAGTACCCAGACAATCTGAGCACATGCTCAACGATTGAGCTATTCTCCATCATCTTGCAGGCAAAGAATCTTGTTGGAGGTCTCATACCTCTCAACACGGGCACGAGCCTGAGATCCCAATTTCAGCTCTTAGAACATCTCATATGTTCCGTGACGTTCAAAACATTTTGGAGCCTCAATTCTAAGCCGTAATGCATGACGCACTGAACTATCAAGTAGTTATCAGAACGTGCCTGTCAGATGTTCACAACATCTACAGACGACGCTTGAGGGGGTGGCGCACCGAGCGGTGCATTAAGGACATAAGCCTTCTGTGCAGCATTGAGGACAATCCTCAGATCACGGACCCAGTCCGCATTATTGCTACCATCATCTTTCAAATCTATTTCTCTAGGAACATATAAAAATTCAAGGGAGCTACAGCGCGAGCTAGTAATCTACAACATAATTTGCAAAGACATTTTGACTATGTTCATGATAATGAGTTTAGTTAATCATATTACTTAAAAACTCCCACTCAAATTGACATCCCTCCGGTCATTCGAGTGTCACATGATCCAAATCCACCAACTCAAGTCCGATCATCACGTGAGTTGAGGTGGTTTCAATGGTAAACATCTTCATGTTGATCATATCTACTATATGACTCATGTTCGACCTTTCGGTCTCTTGTGTTCCGAGGCCATGTCTGTACATGCTAGGCTCGTCAAGTTTAACCCGAGTGTTCCGCACGTGCAACATGGCTTACACCCGTTGTATGTGAACGTAGAGTCTATCACACCCGATCATCACGGCGTGTCTCGAAACGACGAACTTTCGCAACGGTGCACACTCGGGGAGAACACAATTTATCTTGAAATTTAAGTGAGGGATCACCTTATAATGCTACCGTCGTCCTAAGCAAAATAAGATGCATAAAAGGATTAACATCACATGCAAATCATAAGTGACATGATATGGCCATGAACTCGTGCTTTTGATCTCCATCTCCAAAGCACCGGCATGATCTCCATCGTCACCGGCATGACACCATGATCTCCATCATCTTGATCTCCATCAACGTGTCGCCATGAGGTTGTCGCGCCGACTGTTGCTTCCACGACTATTGCTAACGTTTAGCGATAAAGTAAAGCATTACATAGCGCTTAATGATTGACACGCAGGTCATACAATAATTAAAGACAACTCTATGGCTCCTGCCAGTTGCCGTACTCATCGACATGCAAGTCGTGATATTCTATACAACACATGATCATCTCATACATCACATATATCTCATCATGTAATTGGCCATATCACATCACAACATACCCTGCAAAAACAAGTTAGACGTCCTCTAATTGTTGTTGCAAATTTTACGTGGCTGCTACGGGTTTGCAAGAACCGTTCTTACCTACGCAAAACCACAACGTGATGTAGTGATTGCTTTTTGATCTTCTAAAAGAACCCTCTTCATTGAAATTGATTCAACTAAAGTGAGAGAGACAGACACCCGCTAGCCATCTTTATGCAACGAAGTTACATGTCAGTTGAAGGAACCTGTCTCGCGTAAGCGTACGCGTAATGTCGGTCCGGGCCGCTTCATCTCACAATACCGCCGAATCAAGTATCAACTAGTAACGGCAAGCAATATGTATACACCCACGTCCACAACTCATAGACCTAGCTCGGATGCCACTGTTGGGGAACGTTGCATGGGAAACAAAAATTTTCCTACGCACACACAAGATCTATCCATGGTGATGAGCATCTACGAGAGGGAGAGTGAATCTACATACCCTTGTAGATCGCTAAGCGGAAGCGTTTAAGAAACGCGGTTGATGTAGTCGAACGTCTCCGCGATCCAAATCGCAAGTCGTCCCTCGATCCGATCACGAACTAGTGCTGAACGGACGGCACCTCCGCATTCAACACACGTACGGCTTGATGACGGCTTCACCTCCTCGATCCAGCGAGCGATGGTGAAGTAGTAGATGAGTTCCGGCAGCACGACGGCGTGGTGATGGTGGTGAGGAACAATCTCTGCAGGGCTTCGCCAAGCACTACGGAGATTATGACGGAGGAACTAGAGGGTTAGGGTTGCCGCACACGGCTTGGGGAAATCTTGATGTATTCCGGGTGCTAGCCCTGCCCCTCTATTTATATGTTGAGCCCTGGGGTCGAAACTTGGAGAAAGAGCCTCCTCAAAGTCGGTTTGGCCCGCAAGGCAAGAGTCCTGCTCGGACTCCAGGACCAGACGCCAGGGTCCTCGGCGTCTGGCCCCAGACGCCAGGGTCCCTGGCGTCTGGCCCCTGGCCTCCGCAAAACTTCCTTTTGCACCTTCCTAAAGCCTCGTGGGCTTTACCCCTTGGCCCAAATAAAGTGTTCTCGTACCCGAACATTTCGGGAAACATCCGGAACCCCTTCCGGTGAATTCCGGAACCCTTCCGGAGACCAAACACTATTATCCCATATATCAATCTTTACCTCCGGACTATTCCAGAGCTCCTCGTCATGTCCGGGATCTCATCCGGGACTCCGAACAACTTTCGGTCACCAACATAACAACTCAACTATACTTATATCGTCACCAAACGTTAAGTGTGTAGACCCTGCGGGTTCGAGAACTATGTAGACATGACCGAGACACCTCTACGGTCAATAACCAATAGCGGGACCTGGATGCCCATATTGGCTCCTACATATTCTACGAAGATCTTTATCGGTCGAACCTCTATGTCAAGGATTCAGTTAATCCCGTATGCTGTTCCCTTTGTTCTTCGGTATGTTACTTGCCCGAGATTCGATCGTCGGTATCTCTATACCTAGTTCAATCTCGTTACCGGCAAGTCTCTTTACTCGTTCCGTAATACAAGATCTCGTGGCTAACACTTTAGTCACATTGCTTGCAAGGCTCATTGTGATGTTGTATTACCGAGTGGGCCCTGAGATACCTCTCCGTCACACGGAGTAACAAATCCCAGTCTTGATCCATGCCAACCCAACAGACATCCTCGGAGATACCTGTAGAGCACCTTTATAGTCACCCAGTTACGTTGCGACGTTTGATACACACAAGGTACTCCTCCGATGTCAGGGAGTTGCATGATCTCATGGTCATAGGAACAGATACTTGACATGCAGAAAACAATAGCAATAAACTGACACATCATATGCTACGTTTACAGTTTGGGTCTTGTCCATCACATCATTCTCCTAATGATGTGATCCCGTTATCAAATGACATCTCATGTCCATGGCTAGGAAACCTTCACCATCTTTTGATCAACGAGCTAGTTAACTAGAGGCATACTAGGGACACAGTGTTGTCTATGTACCCACACATGTATTTGAGTTTCCAATCAATACAATTATAGCATGGATAATAAACGATTATCACGAACAAGGAAATATGATAATAACTAAATTATTATTGCCTCTAGGGCATATTTCCAACAGTTAACCTATCTCCCTTAGTTCCTCTTGCAGGTGATATTCCTCAGAGAGTTTGGTCAGGGAAGGAGGTATCATACAAACGCTTGAAGGTTTTTGGTTGCAGGGCATTTGTACATGTTCCAAGAGATGAGAGATCCAAGCTTGATAGCAAGACAAAGCAGTGCATCTACCTCAGCCAACCAAGTGAAGATTTTGGCTACAGATTGTGGGATCTAGCAAATAGGAAGATTGTGAGAAGCCGAGATGTGGTGTTCATTGAAGATGAAACAATAAAAGATATTGGGAAACTAGAAAAGCCAATGACCAACACACCTTAGGTTGACATGGATCCAATCCGTCCTCCTCTCGTGCATGACAATCATGGGGGAGATGATGACGCTGAAGACAGTGGAGCTGAAATTGACCAAGGCAGTACAAGTCAAAGTGACGAGCAGCCATCAAGTGATGATGATGAAGAAGTTGGTAATGATGACGCCAACGAAAATCCACCTGGTTCACCACCAGTGTAGCAACATAGAAGAAGTGACAGAGTTCGCATTCCTTCTTCTAAGTATCCAGCACATTAATATGCGTTGATGACTAATGCAGGTGAGCCCTCATGTTATGATGAGCAATGTCTGATGAGAACAAGGATGAATGGTCAGAAGCCATACACGATGAGATGAAATCCTGTATGAGAATGATACTTTTGAGTTAGTAAATCTGCCAAAGGGCAAGAAAGCACTCAAGAACAAGTGGGTGTACAGAGTGAAGACTGAAGAAAACACCTCACATCCAAGGTACAAGGCCAGATTGGTTGTGAAAGGTTTCAGTCGGAAAAAGGGCATCGATTATGATGAGATATTCTCTCTGGTGTTCAAGATGTCTTCGATCCGAGTTGTGTTTGGCATGGCTGCCACCATGGACTTGGAAATTGAACAACTTGATGTGAAAACTGCATTCTTGCATGGTGACCTAGAGGAGGAGATATACATGGAGCAGCCAGAGGGATTCATGGTTGCAGGCAATGAGCACTTAGTTTGCAAATTGAAGAAGGGTTTGTATGGCTCGAAGCAAGCTCCTTGGCAGTGCTACAAAAAGTTTGAGTCTTTTATGACAGGGCTTGGTTACCATAAAGCACAACCTGATCATTGTGTCTTTATGAAGAGGTACACCGAGGGTGATTTCATTATTCTCTTGTTGTATGTTGATGATATGCTGATTGTTGGAAATGACACAAAGAGGATTTCTCTCCTCAAGAAGGCATTGAGTAAATCATTTGCCATGAAGGATTTAGGACCAGCTAAGCAAATACTTGGCATGAAGATCTCCCGTGATAGATCAAAGAAGCTGCTTTGGCTCTCACAAGAAAGATATATTGAGATGGTACTTGAAAGGTTCAATATGAAAGATGCAAAATCTGTTATCTCTCCGTTTGCATGCCATCACAAACTGAACTCAAAACAATGCCCTACAAGCAAGAAGGAGAAAGATGAACTAGGGAAAGTACCTTACCAATTTGCTGTGGGCAGTTCGATGTATGCCATGGTATGCACTAGGCCTGATATTGCTTATGCAGTTGGAGTTGTTAGTCGGTTCATGACAAATCCAGGTAAAGCTCACTGGGAAGCAGTGAAGTGGATTATCAGGTATCTCATGGGAACTTCTACACCTTATTTATGCTTTGGAAGCGGTGATCCTGTATTGCAGGGCTATAGAGATGCAGATTATGCAGGTGACAAGGATCGTAGGAAGTCCACATCTGAATACCTGATGACTTATGCAGGGGGAGCAGTGTCATGGCGATCAAGATTGCGAAAATGTGTTTCTACATCAACTACAGAAGCTGAGTACATAGCAGCAGTTGATGCTGGCAAGGAAGTTTTGTGGATGAAGAACTTCTTGCAAGAGCTCGGCATGAAGCAAGAGAAGTATGTTTTATATTGCGATAGTCAAAGTGCTATCCACCTTGCCAAGAATTCAAGCTATCACTCCCGAACCAAGCACATTGATGTGAGGTATCATTGGATTCGAGATGTTGTGAGTTCCAAGTTGCTGAAACTTCAGAAGATCCATACCGACGACAATGGTTCGGATATGATGACCAAGATATTGCCAAATGAGAAGCTACAAGCATGTTGCAAGGTAGCGGGCATGGTGGTGCCCCTCTCATGAGTCGGAGGGGGAGATTTGTTGGGATATCCTCCTCATGTGGGTTGTGAGGAGATGACCTTTTTAAAGCCTTTAGGCAGCCCAAAGAGCTGTAGAAGCCCACTACCCATTAGGGTTATGACCTAGGGTCATTTTGATCTTTGCACGTGAGAGGATGGATATACTTTACCCTCCATCCAGCAGCCACTACCAAGTGTAACGAAAATCAGTTCAGCCTCCATTGGAGAAGAAGAGAGAAAACCAAGTGAGAAAGGGAAGAAAAGGAAGATTGAAGGAAGAAGCAAAGGGAGCTCCTCCCCAAGGTTGTGTTGGTCCAAATCCACTGTCTTGTTTCCTTTAAGCTCCGGTTCCACCATATTTGGTGAGATTGTTCCAATCCCTAGCTCTTGATCCCAAATCCTGTTGTGTTCATCCAAGATCCAGAAATCTTGATGTATGAGATCCTCTAGTGCTATCAAGAGAAGAACTTGTTGTATCCCACATTTGATAATAGTGGAAGAGGATTTGGGTGGCTTCGGCTCGTGGTTTTTCCCCTCAAGTTGAGGGTCTTTCCACGTAAAAATCTGGTGTCTCTTTGTTGATGCCTGTTGTTGTCCAAAAAGTTACTCCTACCACAAGACACTCTTGAGAGGAGTGTCTTGCCTGCTGAGTAACATTTTACTTTCATATATGTTGTTGCATATGTTTCCTTCCATGCTAAACAACGGTCCTTGAATTAGTACATGATGTGGTGCTGAGATTACTTTGTTTCCGCTGCAGTTTTCAGTTAACAACAAGTGCATTTGTGTGCTAATTCCCAACACGTTGGAGTGGATATGGTTGCCACGCCTGTACCGAAATGACTAGGAAGGCCTCCCAAAACAGCGGCCACTCGCGATGATGGCACGGCTGCCCTCAAAGCTCCGGCGGTCACCAGTCCAGCTACAGACGACGACGACAAGTTGCTGGGCCATCACGGGTTGCGTCGCTTCGGCCAACAGGCGCATCGGCCGAAACACGCCACAACGGTGGATCCTAAATCGGCGGCCGACGGGGACTCCGACGACCGTCCGGAGTGACGGTGTAGTGTAGCGGGGTCGCGGCGGAATCGGGGGACGACGGACGAGTGGACGAAATCACCGCATTCGATGGGCGGGTGGACAGTTGGTGGCCGCTCATGATGGAAATTTGTTTTGCTCCATCTGTCCAGGTGTTGCAAATTTCCAACACTTGTCCCCAATTTTGATGGTGTTGTAAATTTGGAGTATTTTTTTTTTGTACATAGGGCGCATTATTTTTGTCAAAAAGTGGCGGAAATGCCAAGTAGAGGACGAGCCTCACATAGGACCTTATCCAGCCCGTTCGCATGTGCTTAGGATTCGAGCCAGACCGGTATTTCCGGTTCCTGCCCCCCGTATGGCTCGGCCAGCCCGTGTATCCAGCCAGAAAGAGCTAGCATTAAACAAAGAATCTAGCTATTGGAATAGGCTTCTGACAACTGTTTTGGATGAGCCTGTGCTTGCAGCATAGCTACCAGTCGTAGCCCATCATTGACGAGACCAAAATCAAAGACAAATTTGTAAGCACACTTACATATAATTGGATTAAGGATATATTGCACTGGTAAAATAGTACACTGCATCATTAATCCATAGTTAAATTAATCTGAAAGAGTAAGTACCATTGTTGAAGTTTACCTACATCATTAATCCATAGTTAATGTAATCAGCCAGAACAAAAACCAAATTAAAAATGATAAGCTACATCATTTGGCCATAGATGATTTAATTTGGCAGAACAAGTACCAGAAACAGAAAAATACCAATTTTCTTATATCTTTAAATAACAAATAATAAGCTCGCTTTCAAGAAATATCTAATTGCAGGGCGTGACATTTATTTTGTTAACAACAAGCACGACACACGCAGTTAATATAATTTAACCAAGGAATTATCAAATTATGAAGATTAAACTATGCAGATATTATCCCCCACAAAATAAAAAAACTACAGATATTATCTCCTACAAAAAAAAACATTTTTGTGGAACTTCATATGTACGAGATATACATGTTATAAGACATTTTTTAGATTTTTTGTGAGGTGAAAACAAAGTTTTTCACCAAAAGAATAAATAAAGAGCCCTCATGTACTCTGGCCTACAAAGACATTAACAACTAGCACAACTCACCAGATAACCTAATCAAATTATGCAATTATCAACTTGCCAAATATCAACCTAATTAAATTTGATTATAGTCAGGCTAATATGACCAATCTCTACCTAATCTATACCTATATATATATATATATTTTAAATATATATATATATATTATATATATATATATATATACTAATAAAGCAAGGTGATATTCTTGGTTTCGTCCCGCGCTTAGATGATTTTTTCCGTAAGTTATTTTGGTCACGTACGTCCGTCCTTTCATCGTTCGTTCCGGCCCATATACGTTTCCATCCAATAAGCCCACGCGTTGTCATATTTTTTTGTATGGTTGATCGATTGAGAGGACGCAGTGCTTACGGCACCACCGTCGTTATCGTCGTGTACGTTTTGAACGTAGTCAACAACTCAGCGTACGAGAACTACTCCAATACGAAGTAATGATTGTCCTAACCCGGATTTCACACAGATTCGCTGTTATAAGATGGAAGACTCGATCGGAAATCCAGCTAAACTGCGCCTCGCCAACCCCGTTGTCCCACGAGCCGCACACCAAGCGCCGGAGGAGCCTCTCTTCCCCGACGCCACGAGCTCGGCTCGCAGCTGCCATGGTGCCCGCTGCCTACCTTTGCTCGGCCGTCGCCGCGACGCTTGGCTGCCAGGTGTTTTTCTCGCCGCATCACAGAAGAAGACCTTGCATGGCAGGCACCACGAACCGCGTCGGCCTGCCGCCGGGACCAAAGCCCGCGAAGGGAGCCTACATGTTTATTGCCGAGCACGATGACGCCACGCCGGGGAACGACGGAGCTCAGGTTGTAGGTCCGGGTGGTAGGAGTCGGAGAGGACCAGCTCGCAGGCATGTGCGGATGTGCCCAGCCACGGGCAGCGCAATCACGTGACGGCACAATGAACTTCGCATGTAGCCGAGCCTTCCTTGGCGTTGATTATACTGGCTAGCTTCGTATGTCTCGGTTTCTTTTATACGTGTTCGTCATAACCGTGTGCAGTTTTTTCGTGTGTCGCTCATGTTCGTGCGTGCGCATGCTAAGTTGCTAATATGCTCGGCGACATTCCGCAGAGTCGCAGGCCATCTACACGGCGGCCGTCATCTCGCCGGAGCAGCGGTGGCTGCTCTCCTTGCCTTTCATATATGAGGGCGATGCTATCTCTATCTTCTCCAGTACTGCAGCCAGGTACCGTGATACGTGTGTCACTATGTGTGCTAATAGCTATATGTCTATACAAAATTCATGTATTATACAAGGGAACTCCAGTTTCTTTGTCTCCTTTCATTCAATTTTTCTGTAGTTTATTTTGTATTTCTGAACATCAGCGACCGCATCTAAACTCCTAACAAACAAACCCCTTAATTTATTTTTTCTCAGTTTATTTTGTTTTTTTCCAACTTAGCAATGATTCCACCCAAATCTTTCTAAGAAAGCAGTCCGTTTAATTTCATTCTAATTTTTTAATTCTTCTTTATTTATGTCAACAAAGAGTCTCCCGCAAAAATAAAAGGAGTCCACACAAATTTCAGTTGGAAACCGCGTAAACTTCCTTTAATTAATTCATAGCTCTTATTTTTTCACAGTTTGTTATGAACTTCTGTTTTCTATGACATATATATGAACTAGATGACTAGATTGTGGTGGGCAGGGATAGGATAAAGGCCACAGTGCAGAAGTAAAGATACAAACCAATCTGAAGTAAAGAGAGATCCAATGAATTAAAAGATATTGAAGTTAATGGCGGTTGTTGTGTGTTGCTACATAATGATCTATTTAGATAATCTTTGACCCAGTAACTGAATCCTTGGTACAACAGCTCTCCATGCAAATGGATAGGTCAGGCAATTCTTTTCAATAACAATCTTCTACTTCCTTCATACCGGTGCATTAGTCATCTTAGATTGTGTCTCTTCTCATTAATGATTGAAACAGCCATTGAATTTAAAAGAAATTACTTGCCATACCATCGGTAAGTGAAAAAAACGCTTCGATCCTCTCGTATGCCACTTGGCATGCCGCCGTCACGCCCACGAGGTACCTTATTGGTTTTTATATACTTACAAAAAAATTTGCTTGAGTCATAAATTAATTTTGTATCCGTTGCAACGCACGGGCCTTTTTGCTAGTAATATTAAAGGGAGGATTGTTTCTCCATATTTTTTCGTCTATGGTGCGCCCAGGTGATCTTTCGTCCGTCGGACCAATCGTTTTTTCGATCGTCTCTCCTGCCAAAAAATCATACGACGCATAGAATAAAAACTGCACGCCGAGGACTCGAACCAGGGCGCTCACGGCAGATACACTAGAAAGCTAACCACTGAAATAAACAACACCTGTTGTTTTCTATACGCGCACAAAGATACATGTACGCTTCTTCCTCCCAGTGAGCGTCCGTGCAATAAATCAGCCTCACCTAAAGCTTCTAAAAAGAAAAAACTGAGCCCCCACTAAGAACATGCACGCATCTGTTCGCAGTCAAAAGGCAAAAAAATGCATAGCACAACCACGGGCCATGCATGCCGTCAGTGGCCAGAAAATCAATCGGACACCATGCTCCATGCATCATCACGGGTCCAACTCAAATATATTTTTTTCATCTCTACCACATTAGAAGAAATATGTGTACATAAACATGTATAACCAGTATATTCAAGCCAAACATTAGTCTTTAGTCGAATGGCTTCCAAATACAGTAAAAAAAAGTTTGATTATGATTTTCGTGTGTGCCTTTAATGACTACCTGTCTACCTGCACCGGCACCGGCTGTCGACACATAAAAATTGTCCTTCATGCACTGATGTTTTCTCCAAAGCAAAGCACGAACGTTGCGCTTATTGTGTCAGGGACATGCGTTTTCTCCTTCCCCCGATTCGTTTCAACCAGGTCGCACATAGCCGCGTTGGGCCGGCCCATTAGCGTACCAACGCGCCAGTGAAAAATGTCCAACAAAAAGTAATGCACCCGGAGGAATCGAAACTGCACTCTCACGCCAGACTACTCACAATGCTATTCACTGGACTAAACAAGACTTGGTGCTTAACTGGCAGCGAGAAAGTTAAAATTAAGTTAAGAGTCGCGTTAGGTACTGAGAGCAAACGATTTTTTTTCTTCGAAAAGGTGAATATCTTTTGAAACGCAAATATTTTGCAAAGTTCCAAAATAATAATTAAACTCATTTTTTTAAAATAGAACAATATTTCGCCTTTATTTTTTTTAACTGAATATTTTTTAGAAACTTGGAGGTACTGTATTGTTTTTTTAATTTTGGAACATTTTCTAAATACACAAAAATAATTGAACTTTGAATTTGAAAAGGCAAACATTTTTTAAAACATGAACAATTTTTTAAAACTGGGATGTACTACCCGCAAAAAAATCTGGGATGTACTGTAGCTAACATTTCATTTAATCTATACATATTAATAAAACTGGGTGAAATTTTGAAATATGCCCATGGATGCATTGTTTTAGTTCAATCTATTAAACTAGGGATATGAAAGGAATCTTTTTCTCCGCCACGTCTTCACGTACGACCAACCTCGCTCGGTCCAGTGTCACCCGTCAAAATGCATGAGAGTTCAACTAAAGTTTCATGGTCTATCTGACACAAACTATTCAATTTACATGATAACACTATATTATGTGCAATACCTTTTCCTATTATATTAGCCAAATGATAAAAAAAAGTATTTGTTCAACACTCTTGATCTCGCCGGACACGAAGGAGGCTCAACGATCCAGCTATTGGACCTGCCCAACCTTGGTTAGTGCCAACTGGTACTGTGACCATCGGCGGCGAGGACGACAAAAAGGACAAGCGAAAACATGGGTCTGGTGTTATATTGAAATGGAGGATGTGGACCTGAGAATGAAGTATTAGTCATGTTTATTATGTTAGGGGCATATGAGTGAGATCTTTAGCCATGCTTAGTGGGTAAGAACGTGTGAGGGTGTTTTTTTCCGTTGCAACGCACGGGCATGTTTGCTAGTCCATACTCAAAGTACCAGCTTCTACTGCTATTTGGTACGTCTACCCAATGTGTTGTTTGAATAATTATCAAGTCTTTGTATCCCATCATGACGTGCAAAAAGTGTCTAGCCCCATTCTCGATGCACCTACATGGTCAGGTCAAGTGCTATTTTTAATTAGCAGTACAGCAGTACAGTACCACCACACGCACTCACCTCTCGAACAAACCAGCACACTTGACATGCAGAAACATGACGGGCTACATGTGTTCCAACTAGGTACTCCTATGTAACCTATACCCTATGTCTGTCAGATTCACATGGGGGACAAGCGCCTCACACCATTGAATCACGAGGCAGGGCGGGACGGTCAAGATTAAGTGACCCGAGTCGCTCGTCCCCCATACGTTCGCACTCTCTCTTATAGGGCATCTATTGGAGATGCTCTTATTAAATAAAACCAAGCGTTTCACGATTTCGTTAAAATAGATCCCCGTGAGAGTTGTCATTATGGGTGATGGAGAATCTTTTGTTGCTACAAGATCAAGGTAGTATGATTTGATCCAAAATACTCACTGCCGAAACCTTTGCTTGCCGTGACAGGGTCACCCTAACTTGGGAGTCAGGATATGTTAAATAGGGCTAGTATTAGTGAATAGTCATGTCCTCGACCTCAAGCGTATCATAGTCCAGCCTACGAGGGATTGTTCCGAAAGAGGTGCAAACAAAACAACTCATATATAGCCGCAAAACCTATGATCTCTGTCGATCCGGTCTGCACCTGATCCCGTGCATGAATCACGGTTGCAGACTTGCAGTCTTGCTGCATAACCGATCAATATAAGCTCGCCGACTGAAGAATAAACATATGGCCTCATCGGCCACTCTCGGTGCGACATCAAATCGTATCAGCATTCAGCGAGTGCAGCACACCACAACACAAGGGGGGCTTCCCCCACCGGCGAAGCAAACATCCTAGTACCACATGAATCTAGCTAGCGGGCACCTCCACCCGTCGTACGTACTACGTGTGCAACCGAGCATAACTACACAAGAAGCCAAGTGCGCCCCATGATCAGATCAGGGCACATCGATAAGCAGCTTTCCACAGAGGATGCGAGGCCCGCAACGCCAACAGAGCATAAACCAGATTAGACGGACCCTTCCAAGAGGAGTTCCAACCCCGCAAGCCACACCCAAGATCCAATCAGCCGCTCGAAAGTAGTAGGGTGGAGTGCACTCCAAAGCACGCGCTGCTCCGCCCGACGACGCTGCCCAGGCGTACAAGCAAGCCACGGGAGCGCGGCCATTTTCTTCCCTCCCTCTCGCTGTCACCCTGTCGCCGTCGCGGCAGCACCACTGGCCAGCCCGCCCCGACCCCGGTGGTATGGCGTACCCGGCAGATCGTACGGCAGGCCGTAACAGCCGGAGGCGCGGTTACAGGACTGTCCCGTCCGTTTGGGCACTCGGGACGCCAACTTGGCGAGAATGGGAGTGTCGCCGTCAGTGATGGGATCAGTCAGGCGGCCTACCGCCCTAAGCAAGAAAGCGCCACGGCACGACGCGTCGGGCCCGGTAGCTCTTACTTGAAGCGTTGCATTTGCTTTGTCGTCGCGTGCCATGAGCGGGGTTTATAAGACACCCCCCTCCCCGTTCCCCGGAAGGACGTGATCGCAGGCCACCGCCGCCGGAGTATATAGAGGTTTTGGGGCGGAGATGAAGGACTTCGTGGGGCTGGGGCACTTGTTCGTGGTGGCATTCCTCTTCCACTTCTCCTCCTTCATGGTGCTCCCGGCGATCACCGACGTGACCATGGAGGCCGTCTGCCCCGGCCGCGACGAGTGCTCCGTCGCCATCTACCTCAGCGGCTTCCAGAACGCCGTGAGCGCGCAATCTCGCCGCGCATTTGCCCGGACCTTCTTCTGCCTCTGTTTTTTTTTAACATTGGCACGTACGTATGCGTATGCAGATCACGGGGCTGGGGGCCCTGGTGGTGACTCCGATCGTCGGGAATTTGTCGGACAAGTACGGCCGGAAGGCGCTGATGACGCTGCCGGTGACCGTCGCCATTTTGCCTTTCTGTATGCATGCGTGGAGTCTGCTCAGCACCGTGATTATTCGTTTTCCTTGGCGAGGTTAATGTGAATGCAGCGGGCGTGTGTGATCATGGGTTTGCTTTGCTTTGGCAGTTATACTGGCGTGCAACCGATCGGAGGTGTGCTTCTACGTCTACTACGTGGTGAAGATCCTCGCCGGGATCTTCTGCGAGGGCAGCATCCACTGCCTCTCGCTTGCTTACGTGGTAAATTACCATCAGTCTAATAACCGCACGAAATTCAAACGAGGGGTTTGAGGAAAAAATTAATTCAAATACTAGTAGTATATATTTGCATTCGTACCTCCCGTACAAAAAAGAACGCGCGACAATTATTACCGGTACAGAAAGAACGTGCATCATTGCAAAAAAAAAGAAAGAACGTGCTTGGTATACAAAAAAATAGTAAAACGAGAAACTAGCTGACTGGGCCCACGTGTCATTGCAACACAAGCGTGGGCTCAGCCGCTAGTTCGTGAGCGCTGACTGACCAGGCGAATTTTGTGGCGCAGGCGGACCACGTAGGGACCAAACGGCGCGCGGCGGCGTTCGGGCTCCTCTCGGGCGTGTCGGCGGCCGGGTTCCTCTCGGGTACCCTCACAGCGCGGTTCCTCGCCACCTCCTCCACCTTCCAGGTCGCCGCGGCCGTCGGGACCGCGGGAGCGATCTACCTCAGGGCGTTCGTCCCGGATTCCGGCGCCGCTGTCTCCTTCCAGGACGATGCCTGCGACCCCCTGCTCCAAGACTCGTCCTGCTCCTATGCAGCTTCGTCTTCCGCTTCCTCCGACGAAGAGGTGTCGCCGAGGCTGCCGCCCTACAAGGGCGTGCTGCCGTCGCCGTCCGACATGGTCGCACTCCTCACTGGCAGGTGAGGTTTCTGCTGCGTGTTCCCGTTCTGAAAATAGCTGAAAATGGAGTGGTCCCTGTTCAAAAACTTACCACAGCATCTACACCAACGTTGTTCAGATATTACTACGTAGTACAGTACAATTTTGTCCACGTCAAATCCTCAATCAGAGTAATCCTGCAAGATAGCACACTGCTTCTCACATCTCAGTTCTCACTGAAGAATTATGATATGAGTAGTGTTTGTTGATGTGCGGTTACTGTTCCTTGCAGTTTGACCTTGTCAACGGCGGCAATGATTACTTTCTTTTACAGTCTCGGTGAACACGGACTTCAGACTGCATTACTGGTATGCATTTCTCACTGTCTCATGTCCAAGTTAACCCATTATTTGGAATTTGAATTAGCAAGGATCAAATTCAGAAGTCCTACTGTTCAACAAATATTTCAAGAGAACAAAAACTAATATTAGCAGTGCCCACTGTTGCACTGTTATAATTCAGTGGTCTAATCATTAGCACACTATTTTGGCAAGAATTTTCACCAAACGGACCCCACAATTGTTTACTTCTTGATCTGATAATTGCAACAGAGTATCTGATTTTTTTCTCTTATCTGTAATACACTAGTGCTACCTGAAATCACAGTTTCCCTGCAAAAAAGGAACACAGTTTAATTTTTGACTTATTTGCAGTACTACCTGAAAGCACAGTTTGGTTACAGCAAAGACGAGTTTGCTAATCTAATGCTAATTGCCGGTGCTGCGGGGATGATCTCACAGGTACCAATACCATTGTAACTGCAGACCAGCTTGCAGCCTTGAATTTCTACTCATGTCAAGGCTACGTAGCTGTTTTTTTTCTTAAATAATCAACGCTGCTAGAGTACTTATTCACATTCTCATATGCTTTTTACCTTTTTATTTGACTTCCTGTAACGCCTTTGCAGTTAACAGTAATGCCATTATTTGCTCCAATCGTTGGTGAGGAGATGCTACTTATTGTTGGGCTGTTAGGAGGATGCACTCATGTAACAACCCCTTATTAAATCTTTTCTCTTACTTGCTGAAGTTTTTAGCATACCGCGATTTTGATCGTTGAATAATTTTCATATATTGCAGGTTTTCCTGTATGGCATCGCATGGTCGTATTGGGTACTTCCTTTGGCCTTTGCAATTGCTTTCATACTTTGGTGCATTGATCTGTTGCTTTGTCGACACAGCAACAAATAACATACGTAGATCTGCGGTAGTGCAGCGGTGCAATAGTGTATTTCTACCTTGTGTTCTCTAATGTTGCCGTAATTATCTCACAGGTACCATATTTTGCTGCAGCGTTTATAATTTTGAGTGCTTTTGTTCACCCATCTGTAAGCTATATTTTGCTCACCTTTTCGCTTCGCTTTCACTTCCTTCCGAAAAATTCAAAAGTAACTTGATGATCCTTTCAACATCTGTAGATAAGGACCAATGTGTCAAAAAGTGTTGGATCAAATGAGCAGGTAACTTGACTAGGTGCTGATGTTTGTCTTTTATACACTTGTGAGTTTGCTCATCAAAACTATTGTTTGGTGTGCCCTTCCAGGGAATTGCTCAAGGGTGTATATCTGGAATTAGTTCTTTTGCCAGCATATTAGCTCCACTTGTCTTTACTCCCTTGACAGGTATGGGCAGATAAACTAACGGATGTAAGATTTTTCAGTCTTGGTTTCCCAAATGGTGTAGAATTAAAATTAATTATCTTGCTTACTTGTGTCAGCGTGGTTCCTTTCGGAAACAACGCCGTTCAACTTCAAAGGCTTCAGCATTATGGTTGCTGGTTTTTGTACGGTAGGCCTACAGTGGAACACCGTTCTGAATTCTGTTCAATTCGAAATTTATTTACCACATGTTACTAAAGGTTTGGTGATTTTTTGTGCAGCTCATTGCCTTTGTCATCAGCATTAGGATGCGCGCGGCGAGATGTGGAGTTAGCGAGAAAGTGAGCCTTGTGCAGCATGAGCAAGCATGACATACACAAAAACCCTGGTTAAGAGTCATGCTTCCAGGAGAATGAATGACCCTCGACTTGCAAAAGCACCTTTCTCTATTACATGAACGCTGCAGATGTCGAATTGAGTAGTGACGTGCAAGTTTAGCCTGGTGCAAACCTCCTACTGTCCTACCAGTACATAGCTGACCAAAATAGTTAACTGTATGTAAGCACTTAGCATTCAGAGTTGGCGCAGCGCTGTTCCTGAATGTAGAATGTATGGTGGATGAATTACAAAGTACTCCCTCTGTTCCTAAATATAAGACGTTTTTGCAGTTCAAAAACGTCTTATATTTAGGGATAGAGGTAGTAATATGTAAATACAACTACTTTGTTTTAAGCAAGGCAAAAGACTTGCCATTTTCATTGATTAATGAGAATGTTTAGACATAAGCCGTAGAGCAGCAAAAGGAAACAGAAAAAAGGCTCTCTGGTAACATGATAATACTCAAGTGCTTGGCTCCTGCTAACGCCCAAAGATGGCCCTCCTCTTTGATTTCCGCGATGACAATGGCGGTTGGGGCTGCAGTGGTGCGAAAAATTCTCGCGTTTCGCTCTCTCCAAATTTCTCACGAGACAAGCATCATCAAAGAGGCGATGGCCTTCCGGACAGGACCTCCACCATTCACCCTTGTACCACCAAGCCTTAATTGAGTCTTCATGCTGCCAAGCCAATGGCAAGGAGTTGTGGATGCCTAGCCAAGTACAGATCTCGTTCCAAATCCGGATTGTGAACCTACATTGGAATAGCATGTGAGCAGCAGATTCCTGGACTTGCTTGCAAAGGGGGCAAAGCCGCAATTTGGCCATCCCCACCGTTGTAACCGATCAGCCGTCCACACGTGATTTTGGAGGACTAACAAGGCAAATAATTTGCATTTCGGTAGAGCCCACATCTTCCAAATCATAGTAGTCATAGGACTAAAGGTGAGCCCAGCAAACTATGCCATGTAGCCGGGGACATTGTATATTGGCCACTCAAGGTGAGTTTCCAAGTTATTGTGTCATGTCTATCTTGTTTTGTTAGGATTATGTCATGTCTATCTTGGCTGAGGGTAATACCCTCAAGCATCTCCCAAAGGGCAGCGAACTCCTCGATACGAGACAAGGTTAGCCCCTGTTGGCCGTCGATCTGACTGTCCCAAAAATTGTTGTCAAGAGCCTTACTGACCAAACACGCCTTCTTTTTATATATCTCGAAGACCTTAGGCGTGATGTCTTTGGGTTAGAGACCATTGAGCCACGTCGATTCCTAGAATTGAGCATTTTTACCATCTCGATTGGAAACACGCCTGGCTGCTGCAAAAAGATCTTCGTCACTGTCACTACAAGGCGTTCCCAAACCAGCCCAATTCTTGGGTGGGTCGTGATGCGAAGCATCCTACGGACATCACCATGACAAGAGTCCGTTTGGCAAGTGACACGTGCCACAACTACTTCACATACATAAAGGTGAATCATCTCCTTTACACGTGTTCACTTGACCCCTTCGAGGATGGTATACTACTTGACACTCCTCTCGTGTGCATGCATATGTATTGTCGGAGCTTCATGGATGACGGAGGAGTGCCGGCACCTACGTACGACTACACCATCCGCGAGGGAAGCTTGGAAGCAGAGACAGAAGAAGGCGGAGTGCGCGAAGTCTATAGCGGCCGGACATCCGGCGCCTGAAGACCCAGCCAGTGCAAAGGCAGGGCCGGCCAAGCTACAGTGCCCGGACATCCGGCCCCGGCCCGGACATCCGGCCTCACCCCGGATATCCGGCCATCGCCCCAGAAATCCAGCGCACCAGAACCAGAACCGCGCGGAATCCTAGCGGCCGAGCCCCGGACATCCGGCACTCCTGGCCCGGACATCCGGCCCCACATGAAGCCCCGGACACCTGGCCCGGACATCCGGCCCCTGTGCGGGTAGACGCGGGCGAAAGGCCCATGTATCCTATCTCTCTCACCCCCAACTCTCCTAAGACTATAAATAGGACCCCTCGTCCTCCTTTCTAGGGTTAGCAATGATTTAGCTCATAGATTAGTTGAGCATTGCTCCTTCCATATACTTCTTCTAGGAGATTGCGACCTCCACGTGTGAGAAGATCCTATGGATGTCAAGGCCCCTATCTAGGGAAGATCCTCCGGGATTCCAAGGCCTCATCTCTCTATGGGATTTGGGATGAACTCTACCATGTATCCTCTTTCCCTTTGTTGTTCTTGTACCCTTATGGATCTTGTGTGTATGTGAGCATAGTGGATGTGTGATTGGACTTGTTCTTGAGTGTTTCTCTTATGATTTCCCCCTCATGTTCTTCGTGTTCATTCACAAATCCACCTCCAATTCGTGAAAGATCGACACACACGGATGTGCCTCGCATCATCTTGGTATCAAGAGCCACGTTTCTCACGAATTTGGAGTCCTCCCCTTCGTTTTCTAGACTAATTTTGTGTGTTTTTGTCCCAATTCGAAAATCCCCACCAAAAATAGCCTCACCAATTTTTTTGTGATTTGTTGGTTCTTGTGAGATTTTGTTGATTTTGATCCATGAAATTTGTGTTTGGCAAGTAGATCTAGCTTTCCCACCGCGAAATCCATCCTAAATTTTCTTTTTCCCCATCAATTTTGACCCCCGAGATCGAAAATTTCCGCCCAAATCGAGTTCCCGAGCCCCAAATCTCGATCTGGATCTGTCGGGCCGGACATTCGGGCCCCTGGCCGGACATCTGGGCCTCTGGCCGGACATCCGGCTCCTGGAGCTCACTTTCGGGCGCGTTCTGGACACTGTGTCCCGGAAATCCGGCCTAACCCCCTCCGGCCCTTGGGAATTTCAGCTTTCCTGTTTCACCATTTTGTCCATAACTAATTCATCCGGAGTCCGATTTTGACGTTTTTTAGCTCGTTTTGTAGCTATTGACATCCTCCATCCCACAAAAATAGATTCATAACCATTTGACTCCATCATATTTTTGGAATTTTGGCAAGTTTGCCTAGGCCTCCACCATAACTTTCGCATAGCCACCCCATCATAAACTTCCGCCATCCTAATCGAATTTTGCTTGAGATTTTGAGTTACGGTTTCCGTTTCCTAAGGTGTTTCGGCTAATTAGGGACGGTTCTACATCGACAACGCCGCTACTCATCATCGCCTCGGCCTCGACGTCGACATCGGCCACTTTGCCTTTTGGCACCCCAACCGTAAGCAAGGACGGTAACCTCGACGACATCATTGTCTATTACCTTGCCGTTGCTTTGATCGCTTCGAGCCTATTGTGTACCTTAACCATTGAGACTAGCGAGTTGAGAATTGCAGGGCCACGTTACTTGTGCACCGTAGTGATACTCTTATGCCGCATAGCTAGTTTTAGCGTGCAAACATCTTGTTATCTACATTGTGCCATAAGTCTCTCCCGTGCATATCCATCATACTTGTCTCATATCTTGGTTCGAGCATCATAGAAAAAAAAGAGAAAGAAAAGAGCAAAAGCTTTTAAGCAAAAGAGGAGATACAAAAGAGCTTGTAAGCAATAGAAATAGCATTGAGCCATTTTGCATAGTTCATACACTTGGATCATACATACATAGCATACTTGGGATTGAAGACGGCACGTTTACTCTCATAGGTTGGTGCACAAGCGCGTATCTAGCCCATTTGAGCAATCGAGCTATTGTCTCTTCTAGTATCCGTGCAACACGAGCTTTTTCCGGGTCTCACATATTTTGTGCTCATTCCTTGGTTGCGCGGATCCCATTTATCTACCCGTGTGTGTGTTCCTGGTGCCACCATAGCTATTGATCTATTTGCTTTGCATTGCAATTTTGTGAATCTTCCTCAACATTTTCGATATCTTGAATTGACATTTGCTTGAATTTTGTGCCACTTGTCCTAACCAAGCCACTCGATAAGCTTTATTTGTAGGTGTGAGTGAACAAGTCCGGTACCAACTCCCTTATTCTTTCATTCCACATTGAGTGAAACGGGATACATCCTCAACTTTGGGAACGGTATATTGGTATTGTTTATCTCAATTCCCACTCACCCTTGCTCGAGTCTTGTGATGGATAGACAAAGCACATCATCTTCTTCAGTCTACAACAATAACGACGAGTTTGATGCTATGAAGAAAACCATCGACACCAAGTTGGATGCTCAAATGGAGGATCTCAAGGTCCTCATCAACATCGGCAAGCGGTCTTCCTCATCTTCGAGAAGACACTCAAGTGCACATGCTTTCGAGCTACCATCTCCGGCAAGATCACCTCGGCATCGGCAACATCAACGACATGAAGAAATAACGATGCCAACATCAAGGCGTCCAACAAAGAACAAGTGTGAAGGTCACGAGCTCGACACCAACCACCGCTTGATGACTTCACCACCTACCTTGGCATCTTCGCCAAGCGACTTCAAGGCATCTTCGCCTTTGGATATGCGGCATTTTCGCCGACAAGCACTTCAAGAGAAGCTCCCCAAGCTCAAGTCCGCGACTTCCACGAGCTACTATGACCTCGACATCGACCACGAGATTCCTTTCTATGGGAGTCAAGACCCCGAGGAGTATCTCGCGTGGGAGCGCATGATGGACACCTACCTCAAGCTACTTCAAGTCCCTTCCGAAGATCAAGTGAAGTGTGCCACAAGAAACTTCCATGACTATGTGTCGACATGGTGGCTTCACACATCTTCGACGAGCTTCGACATGAGTTGGTCCAAGTTGAAGAAAGCGTTGCGGCAAGAGTTTGTGCCTTCTACATACATGAAACATCTTCAACGCCAATTGGAGGACACCATACAAGGATCCAAGTCCCTCGATGAGTACGTCATGAAGATGAAGAAAGCCTTGCGACGAGCCGGTGTGGATGACCCCATTTGGATGAAGTTCCACTTCATGATGCGATTGAACAACGACATCGCCAAGACTATCTTCCACAACAACTACGAGTCTCTCGACGACATCTACGTTGGTGCTCTCAAGGGGGAACAAGAACTCAAGGCCAAGGCTACTCGACCCCGAGCACACTTCGCGACGACCAAGCTCCTTGGCTACGAGCATGAGGATGGTACCACCAAGATGTCCAAGCCCGACGAGCTCCAAGACGACGCTCCCAAGTTCGACTTCACCGCCATCCCTCTTTGTGGCATTGACGATGCCGAGTCTACCACGACTCTTTTTGAAGACGGTGCGGCGACAACTACAACTACGGAGCCACTCAAGGAACATGCTTTGGAGGCGAGCGACAAGGTGGCGAGCATGGATGATGTTTCCATCTTTGAAGGCAAGAGTGATGATGTGCCATCTTTGGCCTTCATCCACGGCGACGGTGACGAGATGGTTGAGCATGGGATTTTCCCTTCGACCACGGCGATGTTTAGAGTTGAGTTGAGAGACTTTTGCCACCATATTGAGAGTGAGAGTGCCTTCACCACTAGCCCCATATATGAGGAGTTGCCCCAATTCCCATGTGAGGAGAGCCACAACCCCCACCACTTGAGTGAGATGAGTGACTCCACCATATGTGAGTATGAGTGCAACTACCTAGAGGGAGTGAGTGAGCCACCACCACATCGAGAGAGTGAGGTAGTTGATAGGGCATGTGAGACCATTTCAATTTCTAACAACTTAACCTCTACTCCTATTGTGTCTTCTTCTTTGGTGCTAGGTCTCCTACATGACGACGCGCCTACCCTCGATGATTCCATCCCGCCAATGGGAATGACGATGGCCATGGTGGACGATGATGCACCACCCACATGGTTACATCATGATGTTGACCACGAGTTGGTCCTTCCTACCTCACCCACATCACATGAGCGGAGCTCTAAAGGTAACATAGGTGAAGGTTCTTTGCTTGTCCCACTAGTGGACTATCTTGCCATTGATTGATTGCATGATGTTGATCACCTTATGGACACACCACATGCTATGTCTTCTTCATGCTTCGATGTGCCACCTATTTTTGATGAATATGATGATGAGCATGTAGAATTACCTAGTTGTGATGCTAGACTCCATAGGATAACATGTGAAAATTCTATTGGTCACATCATGTTTGACAACCCTCTAAACTTGTCATATGCTATGCGTGAAATTTCCAATATTGCATCTTTGCAATCTCACCGTAGCGACTATGCATATCCCATAAGAATTAATCCCATTTGCTCATATGGCATAGACGACAAGCCCATGGTTATTGGCATTTGTTTTTCTTGTGATGATATTGCCATGCTTCCTTTGCATCATTTGCGCAATAATTCTCATATGCCATGCCATGATCACCATGCTTTGGAAATGCATTGTTTTGGATGTTGTCCATACTCTCTGTATTATGCTTCCGATATTGCACATGAGGAGACCCCCATAGTTTCCTCATACATGTTAGGAGATTTTGATCCATCCCATCCATTGCATGATTCCAACAATTGTGTGCACCATCCGCATTTCATGAATAACAATGCTCTCGATATTCCAAGTGATGCACTACATACGTCTAGTCTCCATTATGCCATATATAACAACAAACCTTTCATGATGGATGACATGTTCTTATATCATGCATCTCATTTATTTGAGCATTGGATATTTTGTGCTAACGAACACAAGCACATGTACATCCTAACGGATGATGTATACATATACCACGCGCACACAATTTTCCCTTTGCCTTTGTTGTGTGTAGGTACTCATGATTACTCATCAGCCTCACAATCCCATGAGTTGACGAAACGAGCTCTTGAGAGCACCGATGCTTTGGGATTCACCGGAATGTGTCTCCAACCATTACCCTCATGCAAGGACTTCGCGCATTTCTTCTACATGGCTCTCACATGGCTATGGCTTCTTACTCATTACACTTATTATTCCCATATCGCCATGTTCACTTTGCATGATATGCTTACTTCTATGACCTTAACATGCATTTGTGACCCATGCTTTGCATCTCACATGACACTTGATTATATGACTTGTATGTGTATTTGCAATCTTGGTGGAGACATTTCTTGTCATTGTTGCCATGTTCGTGAGCCATGCTATAGTTCATGCTTGTGTTGGGAGAGTCATGTTGACCAATTGCTCTTTACATAGGACTTCTCGCCAATACAATGATGATACTTTGATCTTGCTTTGTGTTCGTGCTCGCGATATGTCATGTGCATTATTTATGTCCACAATTTGCTCATATGACATGATTACCATGATTTCCTCTAGTATGTTGCATCTTCGCACTACTAGCTTGCATGACATGGTTACTATGCTTACTTCATGTGTTGCATCACCGATGATTACTACTTGCTCATTTCATGCGGTTGATGACAACCATTGCCATGCTTCGCACATGATTGCTATTGCTTGTTGTCATATGTCTCCATGTGTTGCCTCTCTCATGCTAGATGATTTTCCATGTATTGAGTGCAACAATGCTATTAATTTGTCTAATGAGATTGCCCCCATAGCTTTCTCTCATATTATTGGAGCTTTTGACATCTCTCATGTGAAGCATGCTTGCCTTCCTTCTTTGCACCATATGCCTAGTGCCATGAATATAGCCATTCTTGCATCATATTATTCATGCACTTGTAATTCTAATGGTTATGTGCAAGAGAAGAGAACCATCATGATGGATGATGTGTTTGTCTACCATGCACATACATTGTTTCCTTTGTTGTGTATATGTGTAGGATACTTCGACTACATGTCAACTTCCACTTCACGTGAGTTGACCATTCGAGCTCTTGAGAGCGAGCCATGCTACACCGACGCGTTTCTACATCGCACTTGCTTGTGTTTCGGCATTGTGAAGGATGCACAAGGTCACACTTTTGAGGTGACATCCTTCTTGAGCATGGATATTGTGGATCATCCTACTTGTGTTGCTTGTACCATGCCATATATTGGTTATCTCGGACCACTTACTTGCACACATGATAGAGATATTGCTTCCACTCATGATTGTCATCTTTCCATGCATCATGACATATATACCTTGTGTGTTGCATCCAACTTGTGGATTACTTGCTCTTATCATATGCTTGGTTGAAACAATGTCCATTCTTCACATTTGCCATGCCCGATTGCTTGCTACATGCTTGACTTGATTGCCTCACACATGATGACCAATTGCTCTTTATATTGTGTTGAGTGCCGCACTATCTTCACTACACCATATACACATTATGCTTGGATTGCCTTGCACTTTGGATTGCCCCATGTGTTTAGACACTTCATATTACTTGGTGTTGTGAATGATTCCTATGCCTACCATAGACCTTTTGTTGATTGCTTTGTGCATGCGTGCTATGACCTTGAGGTAGATGCTTGTTATATTATCACACATATTGGCATCCCTACCTCACCTAGGCATACTTGTTTCCATGATTGCATTGCTTGTGCTCAATTTGTATGCTTACATGCCATGACACAATCCCTTGTCACACCATATGTTATGCATGATGACAACACTTGTGCGGTGATTCACCACTTGAATGATCGGTTTTGCACTAACGCTAACCACATTTGTTTCTCCAAGTGTTTGTCATATTTGATCCTTTTGAAGGAATTACTAGGCGGTGAGACATTGGAGAGTGCCCCCTTAGAGCTTGATGATGAGTGTTTGGTGATCGTCCACATCTACACGGCGACGCCATCTACTTTCCATGGTGATTTGGATTTTGATCCGAGGACGGATCTTTCCCAAGGGGGAGGGGATGATGCAGAGCATCCTACGGACATCACCATGACAAGAGTCCGTTTGGCAAGTGACACGTGCCATAACTACTTCACATACATAAAGGTGAATCATCTCCTTTACACGTATTCACCTGACCCCTTCGAGGATGGTATACTACTTGACACTCCTCTCGTGTGCATGCATAGGTATTGTCGGAGCTTCACGGATGACGATGAGGAGTGCTGTCACCTACGTACGACTAAACCATCCGCGAGGGAAGCTTGGAAGCGAAGACGGAAGAAGGCGGAGTGCGTGAAGTCTACAGCGGCCGGACACATGACCCGGACATCCGGCGCATGAAGACCCAGCCAGTGCAAAGGCAGGGCCGGCCAAGCTATAGGGCCCGGACATCCGGCCTCACCCCGGATATCCGGCCATCGCCCCAGAAATCCGGCGCACCAGGACAAGAACCGCGCGTAATCCCAGCGGACGAGCCCCGGACATCCGGCCCCACATGAAGCCCCGGATATCCGGCCCCTGTGTGGGCAGACGCGGGCCAAAGGCCCATGTATCCTATCTCTCTTGCCCCCAACTCTCCTAATACTATAAATAGGACCCCTCCTCCTCCTTTCTAGGGTTAGCAATGGTTTAGCTCATAGATTAGTTGAGCATTGCTCCTTCCATATACTTCTCCTAGGAGATTGCGACCTCCACGTGTGAGAAGATCCTATGTATGTCACGACCCCTATCTAGGGAAGATCCTCCGGGATTCCAAGGCCTCATGTCCCTATGGGATTTGGGATGAACTCTACCATGTATCCTCTTTCCCTTTGTTGTTCTTGTACCCTTGTGGATCTTGTGTGTATGTGAGCATAGTGGATGTGTGATTGGACTTGTTCTTGAGTGTTTCTCTTGTGATTTCCCCCTCGTGTTCTTCGTGTTCATTCACAAATTCACCTCCAATTCGTGAAAGATCGACACACACGGGTGTGTCCCGCATCAGGTCGGCCCACACGTACCACAGCCAACGCAATCGAAGGGCGGTCGCAAATTTCTTGAGGTTGAGCACTCCCAATCCACCATGGATCTTGGGCTTGTAGACGAGGTCCAAGTTAACCTTACGCTTGTCGCCAATCACCTTATCACAACCCGCCCATAGATAGGCAAGTCTCGGGCTATCAATATTCTTCCTTACTTCAATTGGGAGATCAAGAGGCGTGAGGTGATAAATGGTGATGACCGTGAGGATGGCTTTGACCAAGACAAGCGTCCTGGAGTAGCCACATGCATAGTTGACTAGGGCAGAAGTTTACCACCACCTTGTTCTCTAAATATTGAAAGGGGATGCGCTTGAGCCTCGTAACCGACAGAGGAAGACCAAGATATCTCGTAGGGAAAGAGGTCCGGGCAGTTGGGAAGGCCTGCAGGATATCATTAAGGCATTTGGTGACCAAACCGGTAACATCTTCAAAGGAGATGAGAATCTAGTCTAGAAAATGGATATCTTGCTTGATTGGTGCAACAAAGATGGTCACATCGTCAGCATATAAGGACACCCAGACGGGGTGGCTGCGGAGAGGATGGAGCTTGCCTTGATCAGTAGCCTTGGTGAGGATGTGATGGAGTGGGTCAATGGCAATGCCAAAAGGCAAGGGGGGAGAGGATCCCCCTGCCGTATTCCACGCCCATGCATAATTGGGTCACAGGCAACACCACTCAACATAATTCTAGAGGACGCCATGGAGAGAAGAGTTGAGATCCAATCTCGGAATCGTCTCGGGAAATGATGGAGACTTATAAATCCATCAAATAATACCATCTACCCAGGTCGAAGGCTTTCTTGATATCGAGCTTGAATGACAAGGTTGGAATTTTGTTTCGATTGAAGCGAGCCAAGGTCCGGACATACATAAAGTTCTCATGGATACTCCTTTTCTTGATGAACGCATTTTGCATATTGGAAACGAGGTTGGGCGTGTGAGGAGCATGGCGATCGGACACCATCTTAGCAATAATCTTTGCAACAACATGAATTAGGTTTATGGGCCTAAAGTTGGGGATGTCCTCAACTCCATCTTTTTGGGGGATGAGGGCAATGTTAGCTGAGTTGAGCCAATGGAGGTTGGAAACATGGAGAGTTGATTGTTTTGATCACTTGAATAATTTCCAGCTTGACGATGTCCCAACACTCTTTGAAAAAAGCCCCGAAGAAACCATCCGGGCATGGGGCCTTATCACCCGGAAGATCATTGAGTGATACACAAACCTCTTCCTCAGTGAATAAGGCACCTAAATCCAAGAAATCACAAGTCAACTGTGGGATGCAAGCCCAATTGAAGTCCTTGGAGCGCGGAGGACCCTTACCAATGGCTTTAGAAAAGTGATTCTGAACAATATCCTTCTTCTCGTCATGGTCCGTGACCCAACCATTTGTGTGCTTAAGGTGGTGAATAAAATTCTTTATTCTTCGATGATTGATACGGAAATGGAAAACCGGGTGTTTGCATCCCTCTCTGAGCAAGGAAATTCGAGATCATTTCCTCTTCCTAGATTGTTCGAGCACAACCAAGGCCACAACCTTCTTTTTAAGCTCCTTCCTAAGATTCCACTCGCCAAAGCTGAGCGGCCTCTACTCTTGCGCAATGTCCAGTCGGAGGATGATCTCAAGGGCCATATGGATGTGAAGATAGATTTGCTCCAGGTCGAGAGGCCCTGACTTGTTCTTTTAAGCTTGCGAAATAACACTTGATAGGGCTCTGTATGGCTCAATCCTTCATTTCAGGCATCCTAGGCAGTCTTCTTAAGTTAGTCACTTTGATCCAAAAATATTTAGAACGGAGGGTCTTGGGTCGCTTCGGATCCTTGTCGCTAGCCAGGAGAAATGAGCAATGATTAGAGAGTGAAGACAAGAGAGCGTTGTTACGACCGAGAGTATATCAACCAGAGGGGGTGAATGGGAGATTTAAATTTTCTTTTGAAACTTCAAATCCCTCAGACGCAACAACGGAAGGAAAACAAGAACATGTACACTGGAGATAAATAGGTGTGGTTATTCAAAAGAGAAATGAGCTAATCACAAGAGACTAAGTGAAACTATTGATGAAGGCAATGATAATCTACTTAGCATAGTAATTGAGAACGTTCATGTTAACAATAGTGGCACGGAAAGAGAAAAACTCAAGTAGCATGACTGACGAGATGTGAGAGGAAACTGATCAATATAGACCTAAATGTTACTGAGAAATATTCATCAAGGCGTAACTCGGTTGAATGACAAGTAACACCAAAGAATCAACAGACGACCATACAAGCATACGACTTTAATCACGACAAACTAAAATACACTAAACAGTATGGCCATGCCACATATGATAAATGGATACAGATAAAAGGTCAGAGATATCTATCCAAACATGTAGCACTGAAGATAAACTACTGAAAGTATTGCACTAGAGTAGAATGAACTAGTGGTGCTTGATGACGACAACTGATTCGCGAACCGCAGTTACTCTTGGTTGTTGAAGACTTTGAATTGGTGAAGATAATACTCTTCGTCACACAAGTCGACACCTATCCATCTAGAGGTGTGTAGCTCTCAAGAGTAATAGGTACACAAACTCTCAACTTAGATCTACTGCCCAACCACTATCTAAGTTTTTCACTCTTGATTTTCTTTAAGTGGATCTTAAACTCAAATATCTCGAGAGCGGTTCTCAATCAATCTTCTCGGAATCTTAAGCACAACAGCCAACCAAAAACGTTGGAGCGGGGTGGATATTTATAGACGCAACCTTCCATGAGGGGAAATGACCATTTAGAACACGCGATCCAGCAAATGGCCAACCAACACGTTTCCACCATCGGATTTTTCAGCACATCGTGAATTTACTAGAGCAACAAGTAAAGCTGACCCCATGGTCTGAAAGATATCTCTCGCAATCTAGAAGAACAATGTAGAGCACAAAGAGATTTCTCTCTATCTTTCATAGGTTTTGGCTAAGCATCATAATAGACCTAATGCTCGAATACCTATACCCCTCTTAATAGTACGATGGTCCTATGACTCAAATGGGACAAACAAGAACAACGAAACAAATACTATGTCTTCACTTGGCCTTCAAACTTTTCGACTGCAGTCATTCTTCTTCATACACACCGAATGAAAATTGCTTCACGTTAGCAATATTTTAAGGGGCCAACTTCTTCACACAATCTTCTCGGTATAGTTCCTCCTTGAACCATAACTCACTCTTCTCTGCAACACAGATATTTCTTGGTGAGGTTCTTCAAACTTCTCGTCAGATTGTAGCATTCTTCTCGATACATCAGGGACTATTTCTTTCTGTGTGCACTAGCAAACAAATCAGTCTCTTACTGTTTTTTACAACAATCTCCAAAACCTAACAGGGCAAGTCATTGCACCAACAAGAATGTAGGATGTGACAGCCGAAATCAACATCACAATCTTCATTACCAAAAAAACTATCGAACTTGCTCAAAGTAGGATTGGCCTGTTCATTAGTCCACGTAAATTTTCTGTTTTGTAGGTGGATCTATTTTAGCTCATAGGAGTTGAGGGTGTCCCGGAAGTGCACCAAGCGTCTACGGTCAGCATTTGAATGGTTCTTTTCACATGCACGATAGACTTGATTGAAATCACCAACCACAAGCCATCTCGTACCTTGTTGAGGCTTAAGGTTCTTCGGCTCTTGGAAAAACGCGTCCTTAAGGTTGCTTCTGGTAGGTCCGTAAACTGATGTGAGCTTGAAGGAAGTGATGGTGTTGACAAGGGTGATGTTAGCAGAGATGCAAAATGTTCCAATGGAAACATTATCCGCCTTGATGGAGTCTTCATTCCAAAGAAAAGGATGCCCCCCTTTCGTGCCATCGCCTGGTTGTTCCAAGCTTTTGAATCCTTGGCCACCAAGGAAGGATGCCACAAAGGGGTCGATCTTGTAGACAAACAAGGATGCACGAGGTGGTGGCAGTGATGGTCTCGTGAATAACAACTCGACGATCATGGTAGAGGAAGTGTGTGAATACAACAACTCGTCTGAATACACAAGAAGCATCGGATAGAGGCAGTGTAGCTTACACAAGTTAAAAGACATGTAAATTGCGGGAGAAACACATCGGACTTGTGTGGGTGTGTTGGAGATATGCCCTAGAGGCAATCATGTGATGATTTCGTTTCCTATGTATTCATGAGTATTTTGTATTGTCCTTGAACATCATCAGTGATATGTATCAATAAGTATGTGACTTATTTGTGAGACTATATATAGTATGATGATTGTTATAATAGTCCCTAGTTTTTAAGGTTATGCGGACACATATCCTTTACTAGTATACGATTCAGTTGATGACTACATTTCACAAGTCATGTGCATAGAGATGCTAAACTGATAGTATGGACTCAGGGATTGAGATCACCGAGTCGGACAGACCCACTTTGAGACATAGCGATATAATGTCATCTGTTAGTCTCAAACACAATGTATATGCCATGTCCTAGACCTCAGGTTCGACTTACTTAGGGTCTATCAAACGCTACTCCGTAACTGGGTAGTTATAAAGGTAGCTTTCGGGTGAGTCGTGAGACATGCCGCGAGACATGGTTAACCAAGATGGGATTTGCCCCTCCGTGAGGAGAGATATTCTCTGGGCCCTCTTGTGTGATCAGATTCAGAAAGCATGGCCATGCGACATGGGTTAAGTGTTAACCCAGTTCGGGAATCTGCATCACGGTTTCGAGAAGAGATGTCGTGCTACCACAAGGGTGACAAGTACTCGCCTTGAGCTCTACAACCTATATCATGAGGCAAAAGGAATGTTGTATATGACACATTGTCGAGGTTCGTCTAACGACTTTGCGCACACATGGGAATTGGCACGTTCTGCTAGGAGCCGCTACCGACTATCGACTCGGGTCGTGTCCATGTGTACGTGAACCTATAGGGTCGCACACTTAAGGGATTGCAGCCCATTCGGATTGGATCCTAATGGAAAATGGGACTAGACTCGTCGTGGGCCTCAAGTGTTGAGCCCATTTCGGAAGCTATATAAAGGGGAGTGGGCGCACCTTTCAGGGTTGATATTTTCCTCCCGTCGACAGCCACCGCCACTCCCCACGCCACCATGCCATGCGATCGGACCTAGCAGTCCGCCGCCCGACGCTGCCCCTGTACGTGTGGATACCTTGGAGGCATCGCATCTGCGGTGCTTGGACGAACCGTTTGAGGGATCCGTGAGAAACTGTTCGAGGGATCCGCGAGGAGCTGTTCGTGGGAGATCACTGTTCGTGGGAGATCGGCTACACGAGGAGGAGACGAATTGGCTGATCGACTACACGCATCACCAACTCTATTTCCGCTGCGGTGACTGCGCGTCTAGTGGTAAACCCAATCCCGTGATCTATTTCCAGCAGCATGTTCTTGGGTGCGCGGTAGAAAAATTTTATTTGACGCTAGCGTAGCGTACCGCGTGTTTCAACAGTGGTATCAGAGCCTCCGTTGTGTGGAGATAGATTTGGTGATTTGCATATGAGATATGTAGATCGGTTCAGGTGCGGGTTGATGAGATCGGCTGTGCATGTCAGTGTTGACGGTTGGTTTCGTGATCTTGATTCCGTGATCGCGATGCAGAGGTCGTGACACGAATTACCCCTACCGGTCGGTTTCCGCCATCGGGGTAGACAGTGGAACGTAAATCCAGATGCAGCATGCGAAGATCAATGAGATTGATCGAACCGGAGCAAAGATCAACACCGTGGAAATGTGATTTCCGCAATGGTGAAATCTGTTGGAGGGGTCACAGTAAAACGGGCATAACTTTTGCATACGAACTCCGTTTTCGCTCCACGACCTGTCAAACTGAAGGGCACGAAAAGATGCATTTGACCTTAAACAGCTTTTCTGTTTTTGGCGATATTTTCAAGGTCAAAATCTTCTTGCAAAATAGAGTTTCAGACAGTTTTATTTTCGGCGGTAGAACGTCTGACTTGTTTTTGCAGGGAATGCTTGTGATTTGGTATAGCCCATGAATGTTGCTTGTAAATTATTAAATCATGATCTGCGTGTCATGAGTGCGGCAACCGGCTAGAGCCATATGGTTGTCCCATTATGGTATTAATGACCTGCGTGTCAACAAGAGATGCCTTGTAATGTAATTTACTCACATAGCTATTAGTTTGTAATAGCATAGTATCTTATGTAACACTTGGCGGTTGACACCATGTGTGGAGATGGAGATCACCACAAGGGCAACCATGCATGGAGATGGAGATCGCCATGGGCATGCAGCGCACGTGGAGATGGAGATCACCATGCGTTGATGAAAGGGGCCATACCATATCACACATATATAAACTGCATGTGAAAGTTTATCCTTTTTATGCGCCCTTCTTTTGCACGATAGATGTTATTAAGTAGGGTGATCCCTCAAATAATGTCAAGTAAAATTGCCTCCCCAATTGCTGCAACATCACATGTTAAGTATTTTTAGTGGTGGGCCTATAAAATTAGGGTGCTGCTAATTCTCCTTAACGTGTTGTGTTTGTGTCGCACACTTACGAGCGAAGCATTGGTTAACTTGTCGTGGCTATCAAAATAGTTTTGGGTCTCGAGGCATAAGAGTTGGCGTGGCATGAGATGTCCCCAACAAACAAGAGTCGTATAGAGATACGATTAGCAAGTGTTGCTTACCGAGTGATCTAGTCTTCTAGCGGTGATGCAAAAGCTCACTAGTTGACATGTGGATCTTGGATCTTGAATCACTAAGAATCAACGGAGGGATGTTGATTTTAGTGGGAGTAATGTTCTTATTAAAATGTTTAATTTGAATTACTCTTTATGAATACATGTCTTAGTGTTTTGCATATTTCTGTTGTAGATCAATGGCACCACCTGCTCAACCCAGTTTTTCGTTGAAATCAATCCTAGAAAAGGATAAACTGAATGGAACAATCTTTACCACCTGGTATAGAAATCTGAGAATTGTTCTCAGGCATGATAAAAAGGAACATGTTCTAGAGGAACCCCTTCCAGAGGAACCTGCCGAGAATGCTAATGCCACGGCCAGGAATGCCCACCAGAAACTCGTTGATGAGTCAAACGAGATCAACTGTCTCATGCTGGCTTCTATGGAGCCCGATCTGCAGCAGCATTTCGAAAACATTGAGGTTTCTGATATGATCGAGAACCTCAAGAGCATGTTTCAGATGCAGGCAAGGACCGAAAGGTTCAACGTCTGGCGATCCTTGATGAATTGTAAGCTGAAAGAGGGTGATCCACTGAGGTCGCATGTGATCAAGATGATCGGATACATGCAAGCTTTGGATCGGTTAGGCTTCCCACTTGGGGACGAATTGTCCACGGATACAATTCTGGCTTCTCTTCCGACTAGCTATGGGGCGTTCATCTCGAACTTCCATATGCATGGCATGGAAAATAAGCTCACTGAATTGCATGGGATGCTAAAAGTGGCAGAGCAGGATATCAAGAAAGGCACGCATCAAGTGTTGATGGTGCAGAACACGGCAAAGTTCAAGAAGAGCTGGTCCAAGAAAAAGACTAAGGCAAAGGGCAAGGAGGCAACTCCTACTGTTGCCACCACGCCTAAGTCCGGACCAAACACAGGGACCGTTTGCTTTCACTGCAAGGAAACCGGTCATTGGAAGAGGAACTGCAGCAAGTGGCTTGCCCAGATAGGCAAGAAGACTGGAAGTGTGACTTCTTCTTTAGCTACACTTGTTGTATATGTTATAGACATTTTTCTTGCTGATATTTCTAGTAGCTCTTGGCTATATGATACCGGATCGGTTGTTCACATATGCAACTCGATGCAGGGGCTAAGAAGGACTAGGAATGTTGCAAGAGGAGAAGTTGACATACGCGTCGGGAATAAAGCAAGAGTTGCTGCATTAGCCGTCGGCACCATGCAACTTAATTTACCTTCAGGATTTGTAATGGAACTTGATAATTGTTATTATGTTCCTGCATTGAGTCGAAACATTATTTCGGCCTCATGTTTGATGAGGCAAGGTTATGAATTCGGTATTAAGGACAATGGTTGTTCTATTTACTTGAATGAAATGTTCTATGGCTTTGTACCTGTTAAGAATGGGTTATTTATATTAGATCTTGAAGGTGAATCGGTCTATAACATAAATGTCAAGAGGCATAAGCCTAACGAGATAAATCCAACTTACATCTGGCATTGTCGACTAGGACACATTAGTCAAAAGCGCATGAAGAAGCTCCATGATGATGGAATTCTGACTTCATTTGATTTTGAATCATTTGAGACATGTGAGTCCTGCCTACTCGGCAAGATGACTAAGACTCCTTTCGCAAAGAGTTGTGAGAGGGCGTCCGAGCTATTGGAACTTATACATAGTGATGTATGTGGACCAATGAGCACGACAGCTAGAGGTGGTTTCCAATACTTCGTGACTTTTACCGACGACTTTAGTAGATATGGATATGTCTACTTGATGAGGCACAGTCAGAAACTTTTGAAAAGTTCAAGGAGTTTCAGAACGAAGTGGAAAATCAACTCGGCAAGACAATCAAGCTTCTACGATCTGATCGTGGCGGTGAGTATATGAGCCAGGAGTTTGATGATCATCTGAAAAACCGTGGAATAGTTCCACGACTCACTCCTCCAGGTACGCCACAGAAATGGTGTGTCGGAACGGAGGAATCAGACTTTGTTAGACATGGTCCAATCGATGATGAGTCAGTCGGATTTACCCTTGTCATTTTGGGGATACGCTCTAGAAACCGCAGCTTTCACACTAAACAGGGTACCATCAAAGTCCGTAGATAAGACACCATATGAGATATGGACTGCAAAGAGTCATAGTTTGTCTTTTCTAAAGATTTGGGGTTGTGAAGCATATGTCAAGCGACTCCAGTCGGACAAGCTCACACCCAAGTCGGACAAGTGCATATTCGTGGGATATCCTAGGGAAACCTTGGGATATTACTTCTACAACCGTGAATAGGGCAAAGTGTTTGTCGCTCGACATGGAGTTTTCCTTGAGAAAGAGTTTTTCAATCGGAAGGCTAGTGGGTGGTCGGTCCGACTCGAAGAAATTCGAGAGCCACACGGGGACGTTCCGACATGTGATTCAATCATGCCAGAGTTAGTCAGGGAACCCGTAGTGGAATCGGCGCCGGTTCCACGTAGGTCGGAAAGGTTGCGCAATATGCACGACTGCAATGTGTTGTTCTTGGAGAACAACGAACCGACCACATATGCGGAAGCGATGGTGAGCCCTGATTCCGAGTTATGGCTTGAGGCCATGAGATCCGAATTAAAGTCCATGGATGACAATCAAGTTTGGAACTTGGTTGATCCGCCAGATGGCGTTTGAGCCATTGAGTACAAATGGATCTTTAAGAAGAAAACTGATATGGATGGAAATGTTACAGTCCATAAGGCTCGACTTGTCGCTAAAGGTTATCGACAAGTTCAAGGAGTTGACTACGGTGAGACTTATTCACCGATAGCGATGCCTAAATCAATTCGGATCATTCTTGCTATAGCTGCATATTTCGACTATGAGATATGGCAGATGGATGTCAAAACGGCTTTCCTTAATGGAAATTTAACTGAGGACGTGTATATGACACAGCCCGAGGGTTTTGTCGATCCAAAGAATGCTGGCATGGTATGCAAGCTTCAGAGATCCATTTATGGATTGAGGCAAGCATCTCGGAATTGGAACATTCATTTTAATGAAGCGGTCAAAGAGTTTGGCTTCATCAAGAACGACTATGATCATTGTGTATTCAAGAAGGTCAGTGGGAGCTCAGTTGCATTTCTAATCCTGTATGTGGATGACATATTGTTGATTAGAAATGATGTTCAAATGCTTGAATCTGTCAAGGACTCATTGAAAAATAGTTTTTCGATGAAAGACTTGGGAGAAGCAGCTTATATTTTGGGAATCAAGATTTATAGAGATAGATCGAGAAGGCTTATTGGATTAAGCCAAAGTACGTATATAGCAAGACTTAGCAAGACTCAGAGTCCTTCGACTCCTGATGAAAGACTTAGCAAGACTCAGAGTCCTTCGACTCCTGATGAGCGAAGACGCATGGATGGGATTCCGTATGCTTCGGCTGTCGGGTCCATCATGTATGCTATGGTATGTACTCGTCCCGATGTTAGCTTTGCTCTAAGCGTAGTAGGCAGATACCAAGTTGATCCAGGTGAGAGTCACTGGACAGCGGTAAAGAATATCCTTAAATACTTGAGAAGAACAAAGGATATGTTCCTAGTTTATGGAGGTTAGGATGAGCTCATTGTAAAGAGTTACACTGATGCTAGTTTCCAAACCGATAGGGATGATAGTCGATCACAATCTGGGTTTGTGTTCATTCTGAACGGAGGAGCAGTGAGCTGGAGGAGTGCCAAGCAAGATACGGTAGCTGATTCTACAACAGAGGCTGAGTACATTGCGGCTTCTGAAGCTGCAAAAGAAGGTGTTTGGGTGAAGAATTTTATTTATGATCTTGGAGTGGTTCAGGACTCGTCCAATCCGTTGGACCTCTATTGTGATAATAGTGGTGCTATTGCACAAGTCAAGGAACCACGGAACCATCATAAAACCCAACACATACTCACGCGTTTTAACCTCATTCGCGACATTGTCGAGAGAGGCGATGTAAACATATGCAAGATACACACGGATGCAAATGTTGCTGATCCATTAACGAAGCCTCTCCCGCAGTCGAAACATGAGATGCACATGAGGTCCATGGGCATACGATGCCTAGATGATTGAATCTAGTGCAAGTGGGAGACTGTTGGAGATATGCCCTAGAGGCAATCATGTGATGATTTCGTTTCCTATGTATTCATGAGTATTTTGTATTGTCCTTGAACATCATTAGTGATATGTATCAATAAGTATGTGACTTATTTGTGAGACTATATATAGTATGATGATTGTTCTAATAGTCCCTAGTTGTTAAGGTTATGCGGACACATATCCTTTACTAGTATACGATTCAGTTGATGACTACGTTTCACAAGTCATGTGCATAGAGATGCTAAAATGATAGTATGGACTCAGGGATTGAGATCACCGAGTCGGACAGACCCACTTTGAGACACAGCGAGATAATGTCATCTGTTAGTCTCAAACACAATGTATATGCCATGTCCTAGACCTGAAGTTCAACTTACTTAGGGTCTATCAAACGCTACTCCGTAACTGGGTAGTTATAAAGGTAGCTTTCGGGTGAGTCGTGAGACATGCCGCGAGACATGGTTAACCAAGATGGGATTTGCCCCTCCGTGAGGAAAGATATTCTCTGGGCCCTCTCGTGTGATCAGATTCAGAAAGCATGGCCATGCGACATGGGTTAAGTGTTAACCCAGTTCGGGAATCTGCATCACGGTTTCGAGAAGAGATGTCGAGCTACCACAAGGGTGACAAGTACTCGCCTTGAGCTCTACAACCTATATCATGAGGCAAAAGGAATGTTGTATATGACACATTGTCGAGGTTCGTCTAACGACTTTGCGCACACATGGGAGTTGGCACGTTCTGCTAGGAGCCGCTACCGACTATCGACTCGGGTCGTGTCCATGTGTACGTGAACCTATAGGGTCGCACACTTAAGGGATTGCAGCCCATTCGGATTGGATCCGAATGGAAAATGGGACTAGACTCGTCGTGGGCCTCAAGTGTTGAGCCCATTTCGTAGGTCTATATAAAGGGGAGTGGGCGCACCTTTCAGGGTTGATCTTTTCCTCCCGTCGACAGCCACCGCCACTCCCCACACCACCATGCCGTGCGATCGGACCTAGCAGTCCGCCGCCCGACGCTGCCCCCGTACGTGTGGATACCTTGGAGGCATCGCATCTGCGGTGCTTGGACGAACCGTTCGAGGGATCCGAGAGAAATTGTTCGAGGGATCCGCGAGGAGCTGTTCGTGGGAGATCGCTGTTCGTGGGAGATCGGCTACACGAGGAGGAGACGAATTGGCTGATCGACTACACGCATCACCAACTCTACTTCCACTGCGGTGACTGCGCGTCTAGTGGTAAACCCGATCCCGTGATCTATTTCCAGCAGCATGTTCTTGGGTGCGCGGTAGAAATTTTTTATTTGGCGCTAGCGTAGCGTACCGCGTGTTCCAACAGGGTGTGCCATGTTTCCAGGAGAATGAATCACCCCCTCTATGCAAATGCACCTTCCTTTTGTGACATTAACCGTTTCATATGCCAAATGTTCAGCTTATTGTAAGAGCATCTACAATCGGGCGCCCTATATCCGCCCTAAACGTTTGGATTGACCGGCAACCCCCATATCCAGCCCATATGTGGGCGTATATGGGGAGCCTCGGACGTGACCGGACACCGCCACCATGTCGAACCGACATTCTATGGCCCACGCCGCCCCCACCACTGACCCCACACAAACCCAATGAACCCTAGTCAAACCCCACTCCTTCCAGTCCTCTCGACCTCTCCGCTACCCTCTGATTACCTCCATTTCCTCTCCCCAATCCTTCCCATCCCCTCCGCCATGGCCGGGAGAAGCTCTGACGAAATGGAGTGGGATTTGTTGGTCGCTGACTCATCCACCGACTCTGCGGCGGACAAGGAGGAGCTCGCTCTCCGCATTTTTCTCCGCTGCTCGCGGATGGACCGGGATGGGAGCTCCTCCTCCACGATGTCGTCGGTGGCCAGGGTGGACAGCTCCTCCTCCACGATGTCGTCGGTGGCCAGGGTGGACAGCTCCTCCTCCACGGTGACCGGATGCCACACTGCCATCCCAATCAGTCGGCAGGGAGAGCTGTGGCGCTTGGCACCGCCACCAGCAGCCCCTCCCGGGAGCCATTGGGTGTTGTTGCCAGCACCGCTCAGCCCGTGGCCGCGATAGCGTTAGCTGGAGATGAAGGGGCGCGCCTACGACTGCGAGTCCTTCGGATCTGTGCCGAAGCCGCTCTCGACCGCCTGACGCTCCTACACATTGACGGAGACAGACGTCCGTTGTCGATGTTGCAAAAACACATCGACACTCTGTCGGGCGGTCGAGGAGTCCCAAAGGATGGCTTGGTAGAAGGCGGTGGTTGCGGAGAGAGCCGCACGGCTCGCGACAGATCAGAACCGCGTCGCCGGACACATTGCGGGGGGTACTTCACCTCCTCCTCCTCATCCGACTACGACGAAGACAGCGGCACGACGAACGATGACGTGCCGCCCAGTGCCAACGTGTATGCCAAGGGCAACCACCGAGACCCCAAGAAGAAGCGACCAACGAGGAGGTGAACTCCAGTCGGCCCCTGTATGTTTAATTGTTTGTTTTATCTACTATTTTAGTGTCGACCCTTTTGGATGAATTATATCTATGTCCGATGTCCGATTTCATATGTTTTTATGCTTTGTGCGATGATCTACATATCATGCATGGATTTGTCTGAATTTGGGTACGGACATATGAAGATTGTGATTGTGGAGTGAGCGAAATGGGCTATGTCTGATCATTGTCATGGGACACACCTTATAGGGCACAAGATTTGGCAATTCAGATTGTAGATGTTGTAAACTTGCCCCAACTAGTGGGGCTACGGTCGAACATATAGCTGACCGAACTAGCAAGGTGTAGCTGGGAGCGGATTAGGAGCACTCGCGTGCTCCACCCCCTATATTTAAAAATAATTTAGTAAATTGAAAAAAGGGTAAAAAATCCCAAAACTTTTTTAGAATTCAATATGACTAGGTAATGTATTAGTATAAAAAAATTCGCCAAGGAATTATTTCCGTTGACTTCAGGGCAAAAAAAACTAATTTATAACGACATTATAGCATGAATAATAATTTTATCTAGCATTTTTTGGGAAAACTTTGATCCCGGGATGCAATGAAGGTTATTCCATGTTTAATATTTTTATACAAGTGCAATACTTGGTCATGTTTCATTCCATAAAAAGTTTCGGGACTTTTTAATTGTTTTTGAATTATTAATATATTTTTTGAATATCAGGGGGCGTAGCATCCGAGAGCTCCTAGGCACTTTCGGGTGTAGCTTTGCTTTAGAAAGGCATGAGTGGCCAACAGTTAAGAGGCAGAGTTTGCCGAATGCGATTTCTGAATTCGGATGCGTGGTTCAGTTAACATTAGCCTTTAGCCCCGCTGTCCCAAGAATCAGAATCACACAATGGCTTCGTTACATCAGGAATTTTTTAGACGGTTGTGCTTCTTGTTACGAATGTCATCACACGCCTACAGCTAATTGAGTCACCAGTTCACCACGCACGCCTAAATTCAGACGTCGCAATCCACGTTACCCAACCAAACACACATCCATATCGACATCACGAACGTTCTACCGTCACCTCCCGTCGTGGTACTCGCAGTAGGCGGCGACGCCGTGCACGGGCTTGCCGAGGTGCGCCTCGCGCACGTCGAGGCGGCAGACGCCCCGGCGGTAGAACTTGGACCGGAGGAGGAGGCCGAGGATGTGCGCGCGCGCCCGGAGCACGAAGGCGAGCCTGACGGGCACCACCGCGGGGCCGAGGCGGCCGTTGTTGGGCTTGCTGTGCAGGTTGGCGCCCGCGCCGTAGAGCGGGACCTGCTTCCCCACCACGGACACCGTCACCACCCGCCCGCTCTTCCGCGCCTGGTAGAACTCCTTCATCTGCATGCACGAACCCAAACACAACACGGACGCTCGTCAGTCACGCAAACCCAAGGGAAACTGCATGGAGATTGACTGCAGGTAATTTCTGCTGCCTGATAAAACCGGCTCTACTCTGTGACGCTTTTTACCGTCTTATCCAGAGACCAGGAGCAAGAATGTGGGAGTACTACTTGCCACGGATAACACTGTGCTAATTACTGGGAGCAAAAGTCCATGATGGGGGCTGGCTTTTGCCTGCGCACTGGGGGCCATCATCTTGTTGCACAGCACAGGATTCCCTCCTCGCAAAAAGCGCCCTGCCAAATTAACTACTCCTACTAGGCCAAAGGCGTGATGTTGAAACCCAGAAAAGCAGTAAAGGCGCGGCGTCCTTTGGATTGGAGGCGTCGTGAAAAAGATTGAACAGTCTCGCATTCGCATTGGCTCTTTGCCAGCGGCAGCAGCAGTAGCAGGCCGTGCTCTCCTCTCCTCTCCAGTAGCCTGTGCGCTCTGGCGTGGCGTGGAGCATGCCGCAGCAGGCACGCTAGTCGTTCGTCCTCTGTGCCAGTACTCGGACGCCGCGGCCTTGGTCACGAGGAGGACGAGGAGAGGGGAGTGCGTTCGTATCGGCTGACTTCGGTCACGTGAACGCCATGCCCATGCCCATGCCCACCTAGACCCGGAAGAACGCTCCGGTCTCACCTCGCGGCTGCTTGTTCACGTTGTTGGGTAGCAGTAGACACTAGACAGTAGTACTTCAACTTAATCACGTGCACTTCCCTATCGGGTCCAAGAAAGCAAATTAAAGCGCTACAGTGGTTCAGTCCCCTGCTGGTAATTGACAGATGATCCTTCGTTCCTTGTGAAGTCTGAATCACAACCACAAGGTCTCACTGGGTGCAAGCTGCTCCAGGACCAACAATGTGAACCATGCTCATTCTAATACACTTATGGGCTCCATACGGTCTGCTCTCTCGAGGAAGCAGGCGATATACTCCTATGGGCTCCATCCTCACTACTCTACTCCTACTACCAAAATGAGGATATTGCACGCCAGTTGTATTTCTTTTCCCAGAGCCGGATATTGCTTCAGGCGTGTACTGCCACGAAAAGGAATCTGGGCAGCGACAAATAGGAAGGGAACAGTTGCGGCTGGGTTCTCCCGTGTGCTTTCTCCGGTACCTAGGCCACATTCTAGTGGCGCACTTGTACTGCTCACCTCATGGGTTTCCTTTAAAATGAAAAAGAATCTCTGCTCGACCACGGGAACGCTGAAAAGCAGAGACGCTACGCCTGCAAGAATTCCACGGCCCATTTGAGGAAAACGATTATTAATCATGGCCATGGGAATGCTGACAGCGTGCCAATGACCAATCTCATTGACTATATGCACAATGCCGCACAATGCAGCGGAAACCTCGCACTCACATGGAACTAGACTTTGCTCTACATTCCTAGTATGCTCCAAAACCACGACTACACCACGGCTACACGTTTTTGCAAAGGAAAGGAAACAACTGGCTCAAGTGCGCCAGCTATCAACCGTTCAAATTCAACCTCCCCGATTACTGCTATCTCGAAACAGCGGCATGTGGTCACCTTTTGTTCCTTTCGCGTAAACAGCAATAACTAGGGCCAGATTCACGGCCTAATTAAGCGGGGGTAAACGTAACGCTCACGCTCACGCTCACATCGCCTTCCGGATTCCAATCCAGGCAAGGAGCAATTAAGGACAGCTGCTATTGGCAATGTAGGGTGGATGCAAATGGAAATATGCAATGGTGGATACACATGGAAATATGCAATGGTGGGTGCGACGACGAGTGTACGTACGTTTCCGGAGGCGACGGTGAGGTCGTCGAAGAAGAGGCGGAAGGGCGCGGCGGTGACGTGGAGGCCGAAGAAGGTGCCCCGGTTGCGGAACCGCAGCCTCACCGTCGCGTTGACCGACATCATCCTCGTGGGCACGCCCGTCCGGTCCGTCCCGCCCTGGATGTGGTACGACTCGAACACCACGCTCTGCAATGCAAAGGAAGACCGGCGCACTTGCACTCGTCAGAAAAATTACTTACTCGATTCGATGCGCATGTTTCGAGTATGCTGTCCTCGAAGCACTACTGGGCACTGGCATGCTGTGTGCATGTTTTGCGGCGGTTTTGGACTTTGGTTCTTGCCCAAATTTGCGATTTGAAATTCAGAGTTTTTGTGGTCGTTGGGAGGAATCACGCTGTAGTTATTGCGTGCCTACAAAAATGGAGCTTGAAACAGAAAGTACAGCTTCTTCCTTGTCCTCGAAGCAGATGAGGACGATTTCTACGCAAATGGTACGTATGGTGGGTGACAGTTCAGGTCACTGAAGCCAAGATGGTGGTGTAATCCATGCTACTAGCAGTAAATCCAAACAACAGGGCGAATTGTGTGATGAATGAGTAGGCAACCTAGCAATGGAAGCTGGCTGAAATGTGTGAGCTGCAGGGTGCTGGCGGTGAGTTTCTTAAGGAGATGATAAATGGTGGGAGGTTGATAGTACGAGTGAGGAAGCGGTTGCGGGGAAGGGTGGGCGGCAGACCTTGACGTCGACGTGGGGCTTGTAGGACTTGCTCGCGCCCCACAGCACCAGCAAGAAGAAGGCGAAGACGGCGACGAACGCGAACGCCGCCAGGGCGTAGCACCTCCACGGCGACTGCGACCCGGGGCGGCCTCCGTCCCCCTCCTCGTCGTCGTCGTCCCCGACGCTCCCGGCGCCGCTGCCGTGGCCCAGGCGGCGCCAGGGCACGGCCCCCGCCGCGCCGCCCGAGCGGAGCTGGTCGGAGAAGAGGAGGCGGCCGGTGCAGGACTCGCGGGAGTGGTGCATCGCGGCGCCGGAGTGGTGGAAGTGGTAGTGGAGCGGGGACTCGGCCGGGGTGGAGCCGGCGAGCGACATCTTGTCGGCCGCGGCGCCGGCGCCGGCGCCGGCGCCGGAGGCCACGACGTCCGGGTGGGAGGCGGCGGGGCTGTGGACGTAGTACGCCGGGCGGCGCGGCGACCGCGGCGGCGAGGACGGCGCCAGGCTCGTCACGTCGGAGTCCGTCTTGGCGTGCCGTGCCATCTCGGGAGCGGTTCGGTGCGGCGCGGCGCGGCGCGATGGGCGTGTCTTCTGGGATACACTGCTTGTGGGAGAAGCGCAACGGGTTTGGGGGCCTTCCGCTTGAAGACGAAGGTTTTGAGTGGGTTTTGAAACCGTGCGTCAGTGGCGATAGACTGATGGAGCGCGAGCCTAGTGAGTCTTATAGCCTGTGAGCTGTCAAAAAAAAAAAGAGTCTGTATGGGCTGTGATCGTCTCCTAGTCATAGTAGTTAGGAATAAATCAGCACATGTCTATTATTAATTAGCACATGCTAATTAACAAACCGTCATTATCAAAGGGTGTGTCCAACCACTGAGAGTCATGTCCTTTTTCTCTAGTGTCAAAAGGCACCTATTCTCTGTATGCCTCCGAATAGGTACCTCTTCTTTCCATCTCTTTTAGATGTATATATACTTGAGAATCAATAGAAACCACAACTAATCGTATATTCATTTTCAATCTTGTTTTACTTTTAACACCTTATCATGCACTTTACTCCGCCAAAAACAAGAAGGCCAGAAAAGACGGCGCTTCGTTGCAAATACAACGTCACTGTTTCGTTGGACGGCGAAACCATCTAGAGATCTAGAGAATCGCATCTACCAAGAAACTATCATAGGTTGTACTGCTTGCGCCATGCACAGGAAGAAATGATCCTGGTGTGATTAAAACTTCATGCATTGATTTTTGTTCTTGCTTAGATTAAATATATATATATACTAATATACTTGTGTCTGCATGCATCAATTTGCAACAAGGAAAAATGGCTAGAAGCAAGAACTAGATGACGTTCTTCACCGAAGCAGCAGACGGTGGCTGTCGCACATACCGTCGACAGTGAACCGCCGACGACATCTCTGCATAGCAAGGTGAGCTCACACCCGGCGTCGCTAGGGCGAACTACGACATCCTCATCCTCTCCAGGTCCGGCAGCGGGTTGTGGGGTGGTTGTTCATTCCTTGCTCCTTGCTCCTGGCTTTGCTATGGATTTTGGCAGCGGCTTATGTTCATACATCTACTTTGTTCCTAGTTATCTGTGATACTTTGCTTTTGTTGCTTATCAGCTGGTTGACCCCTCCCTCTGGCTGTTGCGACAGTTTGGAGAATTTGAAGGGGGGGGTGAGGATGTTCTTGATACTTGCTTTTGGTACTTGCTGGCAGTAGTGGTGGATGCTTCTTTAGTTGTTGGTTTAGTAGTCCTTGTAGCTTCGAAGAATATTTGGTTTCTAGTAATGGAAATCGAAAGGGGTGAAAGCCCTTCTTTTGCTTAAAAAAAGGTCCGGCGACGGTGGTTGGCCCTCCGCAATGCTCGCATTCGCGCTTGCCGCGGCGTTGGCCATGCCCGTGGCGTCGCACGGCTTGCATCCTTGCGGTGCGCCGGCACCCGCGACCGCGGCATCCTGGAGTGGTGCTGCTCCCTGAGGCGCGGTTGGACTTCACGACCAGCGGTTGGGTGACGCACGTCGCCCGGAAATAGCCCGTCACCGGCGCGACTCTTCGCTGCTGTCGACCGGAGGCGGCGATACGACACAGGCATGATGCTGCTATAGCAGCGGCCGACTCAGGTGACCACGACCCAGCGCGGCGTGGCGGCCATGTATACGGCCCTCTCTCCGTGCGGTAGGGCCATGTAGCGCGGCTCCATGCGTCGTGGCCATAAAAGGTGCAACGGCCGGCGTTCTGTCCCTCCGTGCGGTAAGAGCAACTCCAACCGCGCGACCCAAGCGGACGTGCGATTTGTCCGCGTTTTGTCCGTTTGGATCGGCTCGTCCGACCCCTTTTGCAAATGGATCGGCCGTGCACCCAATGCGCCAACCCATTTTTCGTCCGCGTGGCCGGCCGGCGTCCATTTTTTATTTCATCAAGCATTTCAATACATATATTTTTTCACCAATTCTTCATTACGAATACAAAACCAAAGAAAATAAGAATCACAATTAGACATTTTAAAAGATGTCCAACTTCCCTAACCGCTCCCACTAGTTGGACTAAGATCTTCTCTATGTCTTCGTTGTTGATCTGCGGATTCTTGAGCTTAAGAACGTCTTTCTTCTTTTGTAAATAAGTAGACGTTGCTTCCCTGTTGGTCTCTTCTTTACTTTCATCTATAGCTTCAAGTCTAGCTAGAAGTGCACGAATATCTAGCAAATTTCGTGAGATCAATAGATCGATGTATTCTTCTTCTCAAAACCAAAACTTGCATCCGGCCTACACAAAAAATTGAGCAAATAAGCTACCGAAATTTCATCGAATCAAAGAGCAAAAGGCATGAGGTAGTCCAACTGAGGGTGAAAGATAACTGGGGTACTCCTGTTGCTCCTGACACAGAGGCTCCTGAGGATGAGGATGAGGGCATCGATGAGCCCGATTATGAGCCATCCGTGAGGAGCCATCTTGAGCTAAGAAGCTCAAGCAGCACGAAAAGCATACCCCGTCGTTTATGCACTTGATGAACACCCAACCGGGATGTTCTGGCGTCCAAGAAACGCGTCGGACGACATGCAGCTCGCAGTCGTTGCACTTTATGAGCGGCAACAGTGAGCCGGTCAGACTCTGGGCCAACGTCGACCCAGGATGCCAGTCGGGCGTGGCTTTGCCGGCGGACCGACGGCGATACAGATCCGAGCGACTTGAGGCGGATTGAGCGCCTGCATGCGACACCGAGGCTTTTCCCAGACTAGGTGGACCGGCTCCCGGCCAATCAATGGCAAGCGCAGTCCGCCGCCGGCAGGATGCGCCAAATCCCACCGGTAGGATGCGCCAAATCTCGTCGCCGCCGCCGCAGATCTACCACTAGGCCTCCCGCGCTGGGTCGAGGGAGGCACCCCGCCTGTGGATGTGCTGCTGGATGGAGGAGGGAAGGAGCTGGAGAGCAAGGTGGCCGGGAAAAATGGGGTCGGCCTAAGGTTTGCGCGCTTTGCCGGCGACGGGTGGGAAAGGGATAAAAAGAGGAGACTGTGCCACCGACTAGCGGGCGTGGGGAACGAGCACGAGGGCAAGGAGTGTGCCCGCTTCGTGTCCGCGCCGACGCAAAAGCGGCCCAAAATTAGGCCTGGAATGGGTCGCGGGCGGACGAAAAATAGACGCACCTCTGTTTGGGTCGGCGCGTTGGGCTGTGTTTTCTGTCCGCGGCGACCCAAACGGACGCGCGCGGACGAAATGGGTCGCCCGGTTGGAGTTGCTCTAACCGCACAGGCAACGGGGACAATGATTCTTATCTTTTCCTCGTTTTGCATCAAGATCTCTGTATTTTCAGAAATTAGCAAAGCATACTTGAATTGGTCAATCTGACAGTATTATTGATTTAGTATCCATCGTGATTAAGGACCCTGTACCAGTATTTACTTTTCAATATTGTTTCTGTTGAGTTGTACACTCCAGAATAAAGTCGTGGTGTAGATAAATCTCCATGTTCACAACATGTTGAGATTATTTACTTCTATGATTTGCAATGAGATTTTCTTGCAAATAAATATCAGTTCATCTTAATTGAGCCCGAGGCTCAATACGAGTAAGAATTGTTATGCAAAATTCAAAATGATTTCTTCAAATTGATGCTTGGGATCATAAGGTAGTCATATAGATCTACTGTCTATACAGAGTATCAATGACTATTGTTAAATTCTATGTTTTTTCTTCTCGACATGATTGCTTTACAATGTGCTCTCCCACACATTTTACTAAGTTATGACATAAGGCATTAGGAGTGAATGTCTACTGATTTCATCAGATTATACTCCCTAATGCTGCGAGATCTACTCTATTTTGGAGATCATCTTCAAAGTGTCATACTTAGCAATTTGAGATTCACACTAATGGTTTCAAGCGGCTTCCTGAAATACTATTGATTTTGCAAAGTGTATTACAACTCAACCATTATGGTCTTTAATTTACTTATCGTAAATTAATTATCTCTTATTTACCCATGTAAGTAACTGATGATTAAAGAATTTGAGGCACCTGTCCTCAATGGTCTCAACTACTCCACATGTGTCATGGATATTAAGATCACTCTTGTGTCCCATGGGATAGAGCGAGCAATTCCTAGGATGCAGAGGATCTCAAGGGCAAAGGTTTGAATCTCACTTCAACCTCCAACCTGACAACAACAAGGAAGTCAATTGTCAGCGTGGTTTTTTTCAATGACCAAGCGACAACATGACTATCCAACAGTCACGGGACCCTTTGGGCATGGAGAACATGATGGTTGAATATGACTCAACTAACATGTTTGGAGACTTCGAATAGTCTCGCAATCTCCTGAGTGGTCATATAATGTATGTCCATTTCTGATGTTCTAATAAGAACATAAGTATTGTTGTCATCACATATTGTATATCACAATATATTGTATCAGCACTTTGGTACAATACATTTGTATGTATTCTATATATCTGACAGTGATTTTCATATTGAGAATCTTCAAGGCTATATATAGATTTCTACGGGGGTCGATCTGATGAAAGATGATATGTGCCATGTGGACATATGCACCACGAACTCTATACTTAGGGAAGTGAAATGTTTTCACTATCGTTGAGAGAAAAGGAGATGTTTTAACTATCGCTAGACGTGAAGAGGTATTTGTTGGCTCAGCTCGGGTTATATTTACTATCCCTATGGGTACTCGAGTACCATCAGCACGGCTTAATAGTATCTTGGTTCAACTAATACCCTACTAGCTATAGAGATATCCATCAAAATAGTTTCTATAGCGAAACTTATGATGATAACAAAGAGTAATATTTTCTCTTTACCATATGCAACGGATATGGCTTGTATATTCTCTATGTATGATCAGCATTGCACTACACATACTACGAAACCCGTAGCACATGTTGCGTACAAGATAGTTTCCCAAAATGTCTTGTACATGACAAACTTGGCATACTCGCCTTGGTCATCCAGAAATTGGGTTGAAACAGAAACTATTAGCAATTCCATTGGTTATACTATTATGATTCTAAATTCTAAAAATATTTGGATTTTATGTGCACTGCATATGATGCAGGGAAGCTAATTTTAAGGCTCGCGCACCTTAAAGTCTACACTGAACCACTCAAACTCCTTGAATGCATCAAGTCAAGGTAAGTGTATCTTGCCAACTGAAAGGATCGATATGGTTGACTAGAGGGAGGGTGAATAGGCAACTACCAATTTTTAGCTTTTCTTAACAAATCAAGATTAGCAACAAGTAGGTTGTCTAGATATGCAACTAGGTGAGCAACCTATATGATGCTAGCAACAACAACAACAACAACAACAATACAAGCAAGCAAAGGATACAACCCAAATATAGCTTGCACAAAGTAAAGGTAAGAAATAACCACAAGTGGAGCCGGTGGAGACATGGATGTGTTATCGAAGTTCCTTCCCTTTGAGGGGAAGTACGTCTCCGTTGGAGCGGTGTGGAGGCACAATGCTCCCCAAGAAGCCACTAGGGCCACCGTATTCTCCTCACACCCTCCCACAATGCGAGATGTCATGATTCCACTAGTGGTGCCCTTGAAGGCGGCGACCGAACCTTTACAAACATGGTTGGGGCAATCTCCACAACTTAATTGGAGGCTCCCAACACCACCACGAAGCTTCACCACAATGGAATGTGGCTTCGAGGTGACCTCTTCTGTCTAGGGTGCTCAAACACCCAAGAGTAACAAGATCCACAAGAGAGTAGTGGGGGGAATCAATTTTCTCTTGGTGGAAGTGTAGATCGAGGCCTTCTCCTCTAAACCCTAGAGCATCAACAAGATTCGATGGCTAGGGAGGGAGATTGGGCGAAAAAGAGCTTAGGAGCAACAATGGAGCTTGGGGGAAAAGAGGTGAGTCAACTTGGGGAAGAAGACCCACTTATATAGTGGTGGGGAAATCTGACCGGTTTTGTGTCCCACAAGCCGTGCATAAGCGGTAGTACTGTTCTGAGGAGCGGTACTACCGCCCGCACAGAAGTTCCGGGCTCTGCATATAGTTGACTTTGTTAGGGAGGCGGTAGTGCCGCCGGGGCGGTACTACCACTCCTGCCAGCGGTACTACCGCTTTGCGCTGTATGAAGAGGGGACTTAGCGGAGGTAGAGGAGGGTAGTACGACAGTACCGCACGGAGCGGTACTACCGCTCTACTTCCGCTCGAGTGGCGAAGGAAACCAGAGAGGAAAAATAAGCGGAAGTACGAGCAAAAGTGGAGGGCGGTAGTACCGCCCGAGCGGTACTACCGCTCCACTTGCAGCGGTACTTTCGCTCACCAAGATCCAAGGCACCAGAAACAAAATATAAGCGGTAGTGACCATAGCACTGGAGGGCGGCAATACCGCTGGAGCGGTACTTCCACTTAGGTGTTTCTGAGGGATCCTAAGTAGAAGTCAGATGCTCCAAAGAGCCGAGAAGGGAAAGGGGTGCAGATGTGACTGTGTACGTGTTGGTTCCACCCTAACCTTTCCAAAACGGACCCCTTCTTGATAGTATGGATTTCCTATGACTCAAGTCCATCAACACTAAATCTTCGAAAAATAACCGTCTTCTCTTTAAACGCCGAGGGGAAATAAAACGTCTCGTGCCACCAGATAATCTCTGAAACCTAAATACACACGGTTAGTCCGCAAAGGGCATTGTCATCAATCACCAAAACCATTAGGGGAAAATGTGCTCTAACAATCTCCCCCTTTTTGGTGGATTGATGAGAACACGGGATTTGCACATAAGATAAACAAGAAATCTTAAGAACCCCAACACTTACAAAGTATAGACGGGCTCCCCCTAGATGTGTGCCCTATCTTAATATGCCTTTGGAATGCAAAGAGCACACATTAGGATCAACACCACCCCTATATTTTATAGACACAACAACACTTGCAATCCACATAGTATGAGAGATAAGCATGAATGCAAGAGGTAGTAAGTGAGCATAGAGATAGAGCACAACAAATATATAGTCTCACAAACTGACAATGTAGACACAAAGAGAAGTAGAAGGGTAGCATATGTCTCACACCATGTAATAGGTACTCACAAGTCTTAAAATCATAAACCAAAGCAAGCGATGAAAGAGTTCACGAGTGAAGAAAAGCAATGACAAATAAGACACACTCGTGACTCAGCAAATCCCTAAAACTCTCTCCCCCTTTGGCATCAAGACACCAAAAGGGAAAAGAGCACTAAGACGATCCAAAGTGATGGCCACGCTCCGGAAAGCCATCAATACTCGGTATGCTCATCAGACTCCTCATCAGTAGTAGCAGGAAACTCCTCCTCTGACTCTGTCCACTGGCAGTTCTTCTTGATCCACTCATCCTCGTCTATAATCCTATCCTCAGACCCACTAGGAACATTGAGACCAACCTGCCTCATGATTGACTTGTCACGACTGCGAGCCTTCTTTGCGGCCACATGTGCCTTGTACTGACCATGTGCCTGAAGACAAAACAACTTCTTCATCTTTGACTTAAGCTTGAAAGCCCATGAAGGTTCAGCCTCAGATGGTGGAGCGGACTCATAGTCTGGCTCCTCCTCCTCATCAGAATCAGTGGGGGCAATCTCAGGAACAGCCAGTGCAATGCCCCAATTCTCCTTCGAATGTAACTTGAGCACTCCATGAGACACCATGTGCTCTGTGTCAAGGGGTTCACCAGGAAACTCAGCAACCCATGTATCCTCAATCAGCTTAAAAAGATAAGGGCCATAGATGTGAACCTTCTTGTCAAACACTTCAGAACGAAGCTCACGCCACATAATGTGGGAGACATCCAAAGTTGAGACTCTGCCCTTCTCCTTAATGCAAACTGATACTTGTGATCTGCGTTGGGTTTTCCGTGAAGAGGAACGGGTGATGCAACACAGTATCGATAAGTATTTCCCTCGGTAGAGAACCAAGGTTTATCTAACCAATAGGAGTAACACTCAACCCCCATCTTCAATGACTGCACACAAAGGAGCAAACACTTGCACCCAACGCGGACAAGAGGGTTGTCAATCCCCTTGGACTCGTTATTTGCAAGCTAGTGAAGTTTATGGGTGAAGGCTGAATATTGTAAAGTGCAAAATAAAATAAAAGGAAATAAATTGCAGCAAGGTTTGAAAGCTTTTGTAAATATATGGATGAATAGACCCGGGGGGCGTAGTGTTCGCTAATGGCATCTCTCATGTAGTAGGCATACTGTGGGTAAACAAATTATTGTTGGGCAATTGATAGAAAAGCACATAGTTATGCAATCTTTATTCACGACAATGATTAATACGTCCATTTTGCATCATGATTTCTTATTACTATCTACTTCATTCTTGTCTATTATTCCATATTATTATGCAATTCTTATGCCGTTTCCCTCTGAATACGCAAGGTACATCACGAAGAGGGAAATATCTGGAAACTAGAATTCTGGACCAGAAAACCGAGAAAAAGGCAGAAAAATCACCAGACTCCAAATGTCCTGAAACTTCACAGAGAATTTTTATTGAATATTTAATAATTTTTGGGCCAAAAATATACCAGAGGGGGCCACCAGCTAGGCACAAGCCAACAGGGCGCCCCCCAGGCCGCGCCCTGATGGCTTGTGGGGCCCTAGCTGGCCTCCCGATGCCCCTCTTCTCCTATATGGTGTGTTTTTGTTGGAAATATGCCCTAGAGGCAATTAATAAAGTGTTTATTATCATATTTCTCCGTTCATGATAATGGTTTATTATTCATGCTAGAATTGTATTGACCGGAAACTTAATACATGTGTGGATAATAGACAAATACTGAGTCCCTAGTAAGCCTCTACTAGACTAGCTCGTTGATCAAAAGATGGTCAAGATTTCCTGACCATGGACATGAGTTGTCATTTGATAACGGGATCACATCATTAGGAGAATGATGTGATGGACATGACCCAACCGTTAGCATAGCAAATGATCGTTCAGTTTATTGCTATTGCTTTCACTATGTCAAATACACGTTCCTCTGACCATGAGATCATGCAACTCCCGGATACCGTAGGAATACTTTGGGTGTATCAAACGTCACAACGTAACTGGGTGATTATAAAGGTGCACTACAGGTATCTCCGAAAGTGTTTGTTGAGTTGGCATGGATCGAGATTGGGATTTGTCACTCCGACTATCGGAGAGGTATCTCTGGGCCCTCTCGGTAATACAGCATCACAGAAGCCTTGCAAGCACCGTTACTAAAGAGTTAGTTGCAAGATGACGTATTACGGAACGAGTAAAGAGACTTGCCGGTAACGAGATTGAACTAGGTATTGGATACCGACGATCGAATCTCGGGCAAGTAACATACCGCCGGACAAAGGGAACAACGTATGTTGTCATATGAGGTTCACCGATAAAGATCTTCGTGGAATATGTAGGAACCAATATGAGCATCCAGGTCCCGCTGTTGGTTATTGACCAGAGAGTTGTCTCGGTCATGTCTACATCATTCCCGAACCCGTAGGGTCCGCACACTTAAGGTTCGATGACGAAATAGTATTATATGAGTTATGTGATTGGTGACCGAATGTTGTTCGGAGTCCCGGATGAGATCACGAACATGACGAGGAGTCTCGGAATGTCCGAGAGGTAAAGATTCATATATTGGAAGGCTATATTCGGACGTCGGAAAGGTTCCGAGTGATTCGGGTATTTTTCGGAGTACCGGGGAGTTACGGGAATTCACCGGGAGAAGTAATGGGCCTTATTGGGCCATACGGGAAAAGGAGAGGCAGGCCACGTGAGGAGGCGCGCGCCCCCCTTGCCCAAACCGAATTGGACTAGGGGAGGGGGCGCAGCCCCCTCTTTCCTTTCCCTCTCCCTTCCCCCTTTCCTACTCCGTATGGGAGGTGGAATCCTACTAGGACTAAGGAGTCCTAGTAGGACTCCCCACACTTGGCGCAGCCCCTAGGGCCAGCCTCCTCCCCTCTCCCTCCTTTATATACGGAGGAGGGGCACCCCTTGGAGACACACAATTGTCCCATAGCCGTGTGCGGTGCCCCGATCTCCGTTTTCCACCTCGGTCATATTTTCGGAGAGCTTAGGCGAAGCCCTGCCGGAATCACTTCACCGTCACCGTCGCCACGCCGTCGTGCTGACGGAACTCATCTACTTCCTCGACGTCTTGCTGGATCAAGAAGGCGAGGATCGTCACCGAGCTGCACGTGTGTAGAACTCGGAGGTGCCGTACGTTCGGTACTCGATCGGTGGAGCTCGAAGGATTGTTCGACTACATCAACCGCGTTGTGAGACGATTCCGCTAACGGTCTACGAGGGTACGTAGACACACTCTCCCCTCTCGTAGCGATGCATCTCCATGGATAGATCTTGCGTGAGCGTAGGAATTTTTTTGAAATTCATGCTCCGTTCCCCAACAGTTTTACCCTAGAAAAAATCATAAGTAACTTTTCGGGACGAAGCACCGCCGTCTCGAGGCGGAAACCTGGGCAGAGGCCCTGTTGCACTCCGGCAGTCAGATTCTGCCGGGGAAATTCCTCTCCGGGAGGGGGAGATCACCAACGCTTCCTCCTTCGTGGGAGGACCAATCCTCATCAACATCTTCGCCAGCACCATCTCATCTCCAACCCTAGTTCCCTCTTGTATTCAATCTTTGTCTCAAAATCTCAGATTGGTACCTATGGGTTACTAGTTGTGTTGATTACATCTTGTAGTTGATGCTTGTTGGATTACTTGGTGGAAGATATTATGTTCAGATCCTTAATTATTATTATTGCACCTTTGATCTTGAACATTTTGATGAGGTGTGAGTAGTTACTATTGTTCCTGAGGACATGGGAGAAGTCTTGTTATAAGTAATCATGTGAAGTTGATATTCGTTTGATATTTTGATGATATGTATGTTGTTACTTCTCTTAGTGGTGTCATGTGAACGTCGACTACATGACACTTCACCATGTTATGGGCCTAAGGGAAGTCATTGTGGAGTAACAAGTAGATGATGGGTTGCTAGAGTGACAGAAGCTTAAACCCCAGTTTATGCGTTGCTTCATAAGGGTCTGATTTGGATCCACATGTTTCATGCGATGGTAAGATTTATCTTAATTCTTCTTTCGTAGTTGCGGATGCTTGCGAGAGGGGGTAATCATAAGTAGTTGTTAGTTCAAGTAAGAACAACACCTTAGCACCGGTCCGCCCACATATCAAATTATCAAAATAGCGAACGCGAATCAACTCAACATGATGAACATGACTAGACAGAAATTCCCATGTGTCCTCGGAAGCGCTTGCTTAATTTAAGAGTACTTTCAGTCCTATCCTTTGCTATAAAAAGGATTGGGCTACCTTGCTGCACCTTTGTTACTATTGTTACTTGCCACTTCTTACGAATTATCTTGCTACAAAACTATCTACTATTGTTACTTACAACATTTGCAGAGAATACCTTGCTGAAAACCGTTTGTCATTTCCTTCTGCTCCTCGTTGGCTTCGACACTCTTACTTATCGAAAGGACTATGATTGATACCCTATACTTGTGGGTCATCAAGACTCTTTTCTGGCACCATTGTCAGGGAGTGAAGCGCTTCTGGTAAGTGGAATTGGTAAGGAAACATTTTATATACGTGCTGAAATTTACTGTTGCTTGTCGCTATGAATGGTCACCCTTTTAGTGGCTTGTTCGGGGCACCTTCGCCTCGAACTGAAGATGAGGAAATTGTTCCTCAACCTACTAAAAATATTTATTATGATATTCCTTCGGGTATGCTTGAAAAACTGTTATACAATCCATATGATGGAACGACTTGATGTATTCCTTTTATATTCTATTGGTTTCTCATTTTTTCTATAGTTGGCAATATAAGCATTCTCATTGCAATTTACTACGCAAAACATATAGATTTCTTGTATATTAGCTTCATTACCATCTGTGACAATGAATATATCAAACCAATCATTTTTATGTGATAATTAGTCACACCCCCAAAATAGGCAAAGTTCATTATAGTGTTCATGGGAGATCAAATTATCACAATATTTGGAAACGGTTCGGTCATGAAAAAGCATGCATTGGAAATTAAGATGACCAACCCTATTGCAAAGTTCACAAGTAATGGGATGAAGAGAGCATAATCTTGTGGCACGTTCATCTATCTCCTTAAGCAACGATTCAGTCATATCATTTTTATGCTTCTTACAAAATCTATCATCCCTATTTGGCATGTCTATGCAAATTTTATTCACTCCACAAAAATTGACATGCTTATAGGAAATCTTTTTATCATGACTAGTGCAATCATCATTAGCATCATGGATATTCAGAGAATTCATACTAACAATATTGCTATCATGCTTTTCATTCAAGGAACTATCATGAATCACTTTATAAATTTCACAATTTTTAGATTCATGATTTTCAAGCAAGACCTCATAAAGATAATCTAGTGAACTCTCACTAGCAATTGTTCCAACATAATCGGGTCTTCTGAAAAGATTAGCAAGTGGGTGAGGATCCATTTATATTTATTTTGTAGTTTTCTTTTATAAAACCAAACTAGTGAAAAACAAGAAACTAAAATATTTAATTGCAAGATCTAAAGATATACCTTCAAGCACTCACCCTCCCCGGCAACGGCGCCGGAAAAGAGCTTGATGTCTACTACGCAACTTTATTCTTGTAGACTCGTGTTGGGCCTCCAAGCGTAGAGTTTTGTAGGACAATATCAATTTTCCCTCAAGTGGGTGACCTAAGGTTTATCAATCCGTGGGAGGTGTAGGATGAAGATGGTCTCTCTCAAGCAACCCTGCAATCAAATACAAGAAATCTCTTGTGTCCCCAACACATCCAATACAATGGAAAATTGTATAGGTGCACTAGTTTGGCGAAGAGATGGTGATACAAGTGCAATATGGATGGTAGAAATAAGTTTTTGTAATCTGAAAATATAAAAAAAGCAAGGTAGCAAGTGTAAAACAACGAGCAAAACAATATATTAATGCTTGGAAATAAGGCCTAGGGTTCATACTTTCACTAGTGCAATCTCCCAACAATGCTAACATAGTTGAATCATATGATCATCCCTCAACGTGCAACAAAGAATCACTCCAAAGTTCCTATCTAGCGGAGAAAAATAAGATGAAATTGGTGTAGGTAGTGGAACCACCTCAAAGTTATTCTTTCCGATCAATATTTTGAGCTATTCCTATAAGTGTCACAAACAGCCCTAGAGTTTGTACTAAAATAACACCAATGATACATATCAATCCACCCTAATGTCACCTAGATACTCCAATGTCACCTCAAGTATCCGTGGGTAAATTATGCGACATGCATCAAACAATTTCAGATCTAACATATTCAATCCAACACAAAGAACTTCAAGGAGCACCCTAAGATTTCTATCGGAGAACGTGGTATGAAAATGTGCAATCAACCCCTATGCATAGATCCCCTAGGTCACCAGAATCCGCAAGTTGATGCCTCAACATATATCAAGTGAATCAATAGAATACCCCAATGTCACTACGGGTATCCCACGCAAGACGTACATCAAGTGTTCTCAAACCAAAATATTCAATCCAACATAATGAGATCTCAAAGGTAAAGATTCAATTCATCACAACAAGGTAGCAAGGGAATAACATCATATGATCCGACTATATTAACAAAGCCCGTGATACATCAAGATCGTTCCATCTCAAGAAAACGAGAGAGAGAGAGAGATTGAACACATAGCTACTGGTACATACCCTCAGCCCCGAGGGTGAACTACTCCCTCCTCGTCATGGCCTCCATCGGGACGATGAAGAAGGCCACCGGTGATGGTTTCCCCTCTCCGGCAGGGTACTGGAACGCCTCCAGATTGGTTTTTCGTTGATACAGAGAGTTGCGATGGTGGAACGGAGAGTCTCTGTTTATTTCTGGGGTTTCTGGTGTTTATAGGATTTTTCAGCGTTGGAATCACGCGCAACGGAGCTAGGAGGGCCCCACAAGCCAACAGGCCATGACCTCCCCCGGGCCGCGCCCTGATGGCTTGTGGCTCAGGGGTGGCTCCCCTCCGGTGGTCCTTCGCTCCAATATTGCTTATTTGGTCTAAAAAAATCACCAAAAAGTTTCGGGCGATTCCGAGAACTTTCATTTTCTACACAAAAAACAACAACACGGTAATTCTGCTCAAAACAACGTCAGTCCAGGCTAGTTCTAAATAAATCATATAAAGTGCATCAAAACCATATAAAAGTATTGTAAACATATATGAATATGGCATGAATACTTCATAAATTAATGATACGTTGGAGACGTATCACAACTCATCCTGATTATCATTTGATATTTGTCAATGAAGTTTGTGGATTATTTCAGCTTGCAGGGTTGTCTGGAGACAAAGTTAAGAAGAAAGTTTTCCCTTTATCTTTGGAGGGAAAGGAATTAATGTGGTACAGGCTATTGGACGATATTGGATCATGGGACTGGAATCGCTTGAAGTTGGAATTTCATCAGAAGTTTTATCCTATGCATCTAGTTCATCGTGATCGGAACTTTATTTATAATTGCTGGCCTCGTGAAGGAGAAAGTATCGCTCAAACTTGGGGGAGGATTAAATCTATGATGCACACCTTCCCCAACCATGAGTTCTCAAGAAAAATTATTATACAAAAATTTTATGCTCGGCTTTCTCATGATGATCAACTACTACTCGATTCTTCTTCTACTGGTTCTTTTATGAATAGGACTATTGAATTCAAATGGGATCTTCTGGAAAGAATTAAACGCAACTCTAAAGAATGGGAACTCGACAAAGGTAAAGAGTCAGGTATAAAGCTCAAGTTTGATTGTGTTAAATCTTTTATGGGAACCAATGCTTTCTATGATTTTAGCAATAAATATGGCCTCGACTCTGAGATAGTAGCTCCTTTCTGTGAATCATTTGCTACTCATGTTGATCTCCCTAAGGAGAAATGGTTTAAATATCATCCACACATTGAAAAGCAATTAGAGGAACCTATTAAAATTGAGAAGGAAGAAATAATTGTTAGCCATGTTGATCCGATTGTTCCTACTGCTTATATTGAGAAACCACCTTTCCCTGATAGAATTAAGGAACACGCTAAGGCTACAACCGTGGTTAATAAAAGTCATGTTAGAACACCTAAACCTTCTGAACAAATAAACATTGAGCCTAATTTTGCTATGGTTAAGGATCTTCTAGCTGATAACATTGATGGTCAAGTTATTTACTTCTGTGGTGAAGCTGCTAGAATTGCAAAACCTGCTAGAAATGCGCAGGATGAGCTAGATAAAAGTAAACCAGTTGTTGGCATGCCTGTGGTTTCAGTTAAAATTGGAGATAATTGTTATCATGGCTTGTGTGACATTGGTGCTAGTGTTAGTGATATACCTTTTACCTTGTATCAAGAAATTATGAATGACATAGCACCATCCGAGCTTGAAGACATTGATGTAACTATTAAACTTGCAAACAGAGACACTATTACACCACTTGGGATTGTTAGAGATGTTGAAGTCTTGTGTGCAAAAATTAAGTACCCAACTGACTTCTTAGTACTTGGTTCAAAACAAGATAACTTTTGTCCCATTATATTTGGTAGACCTTTCTTAAATACTGTTAATGCTGAAATTAATTGTGTCACTGAGAAGGTCAAGGTAAGCTTTGGTGATGTGTCTCATGAATTTAATTTCTCCAAGTTTGGTAGACAACCACATGAGAAAGAATTACCAAGTAAGGATGAAATGCTTGGTCTTGCTTCTATTGTCGTACCTCCTACCGATCCGTTAGAGCAATATTTACTAGACCATGAAAATGATATGCATATGAATGAGAGAAATGAAACAGATGACATATTTCTTAGACAAACACCTATTCTTAAACACAACTTACCAGTTGATATTTTAGGAGATCCTCCTCCACCCAAGGGAGATCTTGTGTTTGAGTTAAAGACTTTACCCGACACTTTGAAATATGCTTATCTTGATGAAAATAAGATATATCCTGTTATTATCAGTGCTAACCTTTCAGAGCATGAAGAAAGAAGATTACTTAAAACTCTAAGGAAGCACAGGGCTGCCATCGGATATACTCTCGATGATCTTAAGGGCATAAGCCCTACGCTATGTCAACACAAGATTAATATGGAACCGGACGCTAAACCAGTCGTTGACCATCAACGTCGTCTCAATCCTAAGATGAAGGAGGTAGTAAGAACCTAAATATTAAAACTTCTCGAAGCAGGTATAATTTATCCTATTGCTGATAGTAGGTGGGTAAGTCATGTTCATTGTGTCCATAAGAAAGGAGGTATAATTGTTGTTCCGAATGATAAAAATGAACTTATCCCACAAAGAATCGTAACTGGTTATTGGATAGTAATGGATTTCAGGAAATTAAACAAAGCTACTAGAAAAGATCATTACTCCTTGCCTTTTATCAATCAAATGTTAGAGAGATTATCTAAGCACACACACTTTTGTTTTCTTGATGGATATTCTGGTTTTTCTCAAATACCTGTGTCGAAAGAGGATCAAGAGAAAACTACCTTTACTTGCCCTTTTGGAACTTATGCTTATAGGTGTATGCCTTTTGGTTTATGCAATGCACGTGCTACCTTTCAAAGATGTATGACTGCTATATTCTCTAATTTTTGTGAAAAGATTGTTGAGGTTTTCATGGATGATTTTTCTGTATATGGGACTTCGTTTGATGATTGCTTGAACAACCTTGATCGAGTTTTGCAAAGATCTGAAGAAACTAATCTTGTCTTGAATTGGGAGAAGTGCCATTTTATGGTGAATGAAGGCATAGTGCTTGGGCATAAAATTTTTGAACGAGGTATTGAAGTGGACAAAGCCAAAGTTGATGCAATTGAGAAAATGCCATGCCCGAAAGATATCAAAGGTATAAGAAGTTTCCTTGGTCATGCTGGTTTCTATAGGCGTTTTCTCAAAGATTTCTAGGCCGTTAACTAATCTTCTTCAAAAAGATATTCCCTTTGTTTTTGATGATGATTGTGTAGAAGCTTTTGAAATACTTAAGAAAGCCTTGATTTCTGCATCCATTGTTCAACCACCTGATTGGAACTTACCATTTGAAATTATGTGTGATGCTAGTGATTATGCTATTGGTGCTGTTCTAGGGCAAAGAGTAGACAAGAAATTGAATGTTATTCATTATGCTAGTAAAACTCTAGACGCTGCCCAAAGAAATTATGCCGCCACTGAAAAGGAATTTTTAGCAGTTGTCTTTGCATGTGATAAGTTTAGACCTTATATTATTAATTCCAAAGTAACTATTCACATTGATGCTGCTGCTATTAAATACCTTATGGAAAAGAAAGATGCTAAACCTAGACTTATTAGGTGGGTTCTTTTACTTCAAGAGTTTGATTTGCACATCGTTGATAGGAAGGGAGCTGAAAACCCGGTAGCAGATAACTTGTCTAGTATGGAAAATGTTCTTGATGACCCACTGCCTATTGATGATAATTTTACTGATGAACAACTTGCTGCTATAAATACTTCACATAGTACTCCTTGGTATGCTGATTATGCTAACTATATTGTCGCTAAATATATACCACCTAACTTCACCTACCAACAAAAGAAGAAATTCTTTTATGATTTACAACATTACTTTTGGGATAACCCACATCTTTATAAAGAAGGAGTAGATGGTGTTATTAGACATTGTGTACCTGAGCATGAACACGGACAGATCCTACGGAAGTGTCACTCTGAGGCTTACGGAGGACACCATGTTTATTGACAGAACTGCACACAAGGTACTACAATCTGGTTTTTATTGGCCTACTCTTTTCAAAGATGCTCGTAAGTATGTCCTTTCATGTAATGAATGTCAAAGGGTTGGTAACATTGGTAAACGTCAGGAAATGCCTATGAATTATTCAGTTGCCATTGAACCATTTGATGTTTGGGGTTTCGATTTCATGGGACCTTTTCCTTCCTCAAATGGATATACTCATATTTTAGTTGCTGTTGATTACGTTACTAAGTGGGTAGAGACTATCCAACTAGTAGTGTTGATCATAACACTTCTATTAAAATGCTTAAGGAAATTAATTTTCCGAGGTTTGGAGTCCCAAGATACTTAATGACTAATGATGGTTCACATTTTATTCATGGTGTTTTCCGTAAACTTCTAGCTAAATATGTTGTTAACCATAGAATTGCATCACCATATCATCCTCAGTCTAGTGGCCAAGTTGAATTGAGCAATCGAGAACTAAAATTAATCTTGCAAAAGACTGTCAATAGATCTAGGAAGAATTGGTCTAAGAAACGAGATGATGCTCTATGGGCTTATAGAACTGCTTATAAGAATCCCATGGGGATGTCCCCATATAAAACAGTGTATGGAAAAGCTTGTCATTTACCTCTTGAGCTAGAACATAAGGCTTGTTGTGCAATTAAAGAACTTAATTATGATTTTAAACTTGCCGGTGAAAAGAGGTCATTTGATATTGGCTCACTAGATGAATGGAGGACACAAGCTAAGTTGTTTAAAGAAAAGGTTAAGAGATGGCATGACAAAAGGATTCAAAACCGGGAATTCAATGTAGGAGACCTTGTGCTTTTGTACAATTCTCATTTCAGGTTTTTTGCAGGAAAACTCTAATCCAAATGGAAGGTCCATATCTTGTCGAAGAGGTCTATCCCTCCGGTGCTATAAAATTAATAACTTCGAAGGCAAAACCCCGAGAGTGGTGAATGGGCAAAGAATCAAGCATTATATTTCAGGTACACCCATTATTGAAGAGACTAATGTCATTCAAGTAATAACACCGGAAGAACACATACGGGAGGCCTTCCGGAATACTCCAGAAACCTAAAAAAGGGGTAGGTATGTGGTACGGTAAGTAAAGCGACTCCAAAAATTCCAAAAAAATAGTGTCTGTTGGTTTTGGTATTTTTAGAAAAAATCCAAAAATAAAAAGGAGTCAGGGGGATGCACGAGGGAGGCACAAGCAAACAGGGCGCCTTATATGGGGAACCTATGCCTTGGAAGATGGAGGATTACCTCACACCACCACCATCGCCGAAGAACACTTGAGTACATGGGTATGGGCACCACCCCTAGCTTGTTCCAAGCTTGGGGGAGGCGCCCCGGTATCGATCACCATCACTTTTTAGCATCATCTTTTATTTTAGTTTGATCCTTAGTTATTTCGTGGTTTAGAGAAATAAAGTTTCAGATTTGTTTTTTGCTTAGTACTTTGTTTTGAGGTCTATCTATCCTTGTAACCGAGTGTGAGAGTTATATAATAAAGTTAGTTGAGTTCGTGTGCCTTACCCTCATTGCATCCTTCACCATAGTAAGGATATAAGAAGAAATAGAAAAATCATGTGCTTATCTCATGCGGAGTAATGACTTCACATAAAAAGAAAGTATGAGTGATGAAAATTGTTGAGAATAAAACAAACATAGCCTTAGTCATTGTTATATTCTATGCAAGACTATGGTAGAGGAGAAGATCCACATACAAATACACTATCTTGGACATCATCTATGATTGCGAACCCTCACCAAATATTAAATAATGATCAAATGTTCAAGTTGGACATGGAAGACAACCTAATGGCCATGATTGCTTACATTTTAGTAGAAGTTATATAGTCATGGATCCTTTAACATGTGATGTTTCTTTTAGATCTTATGCTAGCCAAAATTTCTACACCAAGTAGAGATACTACTTGTGCATCCATAACCCCTTAAACCCAATTTCTTTCCGTGAGACTCCACCATACCTACCTATGGATTGAATAATATCCTTCAAGTAAGTTTTCATCGGTGCGCAAGCAATAAAAATTGCTTATGATCATGTATGATCTTTTGTTGAAAGGAAAATAAACTTTGTACGATCTTGTGATGACGAAGAAATAAAAGTGACGAAGTGCATAATAAAGTTCGCCATCACAAGGGGCAATATAAAGTGACGTTCCTTTGCATTAAGAGGTTGCACATCTAAAAAATAAAAGCGCATGACAACCTCTGCTTCCCTGTGCGAAGGGCCTATCTTTTACTTTCATAAAGTTTTTACTTTTACACTAGAGTCATTAATATCTTCCCCTCTTTTAATTTATAAACTCTCTTAGTTTGCAAGCATCACGTGTTGAGGAAAGATCCAGATATATATATCCAGTTGAATGTAAGAAACCATGATTCATTATTGTTGACATTATCCTTGAGGTAAATGAGTTGGGTGGCAAATGAAGCCACTATCTTCCTATGTGTCCGGCAAAAGCATTAGCTCTAAAACTATGCAATGAGTGTCAACAATCATAGATGACTAAATGATAGTTGAGTATGTGGGTTTGCTAGAATGAAAGCTCTTATATGGACTCTTCTCTTGAATATGATGAATTATGATTATCTCCATGACTAAAAGCATCGTTTGTTGGTTGTCAATAAGGTTTATGCGTCATACTTCGATAATTGTGAATTCTTTACTTGCTTATGAGAAGTTATACGATGAAAAGCTTACTGCTATAATGATATTCATGATGCTCTCATGTCCGTATTTTTTTATTGACACCTCTCTCTCAAATTATGTGGTCATTATTTTAGAGTTCGGCTTTCGCTTGAGGACAAGCGAGGTCTAAGCTTGGGGGAGTTGATACGTCCATTTTGCATCATGATTTCTTATTACTATCTACTTCATTCTTGTCTATTATTCCATATATTAAGCAATTCTTATGTCGTTTCCCTCTGAATATGCAAGGTACATCACAAAGAGGGAAATATCTAGAAACTGGAATTCTGGACCGGAAAACCGAGAAAAAGGCAGAAAAATCACCAGACTCCTAATGACCTGAAACTTCACGGAGAATTTTTATTGAATATTTAAGAATTTCTAGGCCAAAAATATAACAGAGGGGGGCCACCAGCTGGGCACAAGCCAACAGGGCACCCCCCAGGCCGCGCCCTGATGGCTTGTGGGGCCCAGTTGGCCTCCCGACGCCCCTTGACGTGGCTTGAGATTGTGTCGGTATTCCCCCAAAGAGGAAGGGATGATGCAGCACAGCGACGGTAAGTATTTCCCTCAATTATGAAACCAAGGTTATCGAACCAGTAGGAGGATCACCACCACCCAATAAGCAGCACCTGCACACAAACAACAAATACTTGCAACCCGACGCGAAAGAGAGGTTGTCAATCTCTCTACGGTAATAAGATAGATTAGGTAGTGATAGATCTCTCAAGAACACAAATAAAAAGAGTAAATATGCAGCAATATATTTTTGGGTTTTTGGTTTTGTAGATCTGAAAACAAAGATTGCAAAAAATGTAGATCGGAAAGCAATATGATGGAAAAGTAGACCCGGGGGCCGTAGGGTTCACTAGTGGCTTCTCTCATGAGTATAGCGCACGGTGGGTGAACAAATTACTGTTGGGCAATTGATAAAAAATCGAATAGTCATGACGATATCCAAGGCGATGATCATTATATAGGCATCACGTCCAAGATAGGTAGACCGACTCCTGCCTGCATCTAGCTCTATTACTCCACACATCGACCGCTATCCAGCATGCATCTAGTGTATTAAGTTAATGGAAAAACGGAGTAATGCAATCAGAACGATGACACGATGTAGACAAGATCTATTCATGTAGGAATAGACCCCATCTTGTTATCCTTAATAGCAACGATACATGCGTGTCTTGCTGCCCCTTCTGTCACTGGGAAAGAACACCGCAAGATCGAACCCATCACAAAGCACCTCTTCCCATGGCAAGAAAAATCGATCTAGTCGGCCTAACTAAACCAAAGATTCGAAGAAGAAATACGATGCTATAAGCAATCATGCATATAAGAGATCAAAGAAGACTCAAATAATATTCATGGATAGAAACAGATCATGAACTCAAAATTCATCGGATCCCAACAAACACACCGCAAAAGTTTACATCAAATAGATCTCGAAGAGACCATTGTATTGAGAATCATAAGAGAGAGAGAAGAAGCCATCTAGCTACTGCCTACGGACCCGTAGGTCTATGGTGGACTACTCACGCATCATCGGAGAGGCACCTATGAAGAAGATGAACCCCTCCGTGATGGTGTTTAGATTGGATCTCGCGGTTCTAGAACTTGCGGCGGCTAGAATTGTGTTTCGTCGACTCCCCTAGGGATTTCCGAATATTTGGAAATTTATAGGCATCAGAGGCGGTGCAGAGGGGCTCCATGGAGGGCAAAACCCATCAGGGCGCGCCGGGGGCCCCCTGGCGCGCCCTGGTGGGTTGTGCTCTCCACAACCCACCTTCTTGGCTCTTGTTTGGCCCACTGGGTGTCTTCTGGTCCAGAAAAAATCTCCAAAAAGTTTCTTCGCAATTGGACTCCGTTTGGTACTGATATTCTGTGAAGTAAAAAACAAGCAAAAACAGCAACTGGCACTTTGGCACTATGTCAATAGGTTAGTCCCAAAAAATGATATAAAGTTGCTATAAAATGATTGTAAAACATCCAAGAATGATAATATAACAACATGGAACAAGCAAAAATTATAGATACGTTGGAGACATATCAGCATCCCCAAGCTTAATTCCTACTCGTCCTCGAGTAGGTAAATGATAAAAACAGAATTTTTGATGTGGAATGCTGCCTAACATGTTCATCACATTCTTTTCTTTTGTATAGCATGGACATTTGGACTTGTAATGATTCAAATCAATAGTCTAGTTTTAACATAATGACTTAAATACTCAAGCATGTCAACAAGCAACCATGTCTTTCAAAATATCAACACTAAAGAAAGTTATCCCTAGCCCATCATGCTCAATCATTGATCCATTCATGAAACCCACTCAAATATTAGCTATGCCCAATGCTCAAGTACGATCATAGTGCCCCCTAGTTGGTGCTTATAAGAGAAGATGGAGACTCAAAGCAAAAATAAAAAATTGCATAAAGTAAAAGATAGGCCCTTCACAGAGGGAAGTAGGGATTTGTAGAGGTGCCAGAGCTGAAGGTTTTAAATTGAGAGAGAAAAAATATTTTGGGTGGCATGCTTTTCCTGTCAACGAAAACGACAAAGTAGCTCACAATACTTTCCATGCTAGATATATCATAGGCGGTTCCCAAACAGAAAATAAAGTTTATTCCTTTTTCCACCAAACTTTCACTTTCCATGGCGGGCCGTATCCACAGTTACCTTCCATACCAACACTTTCCAAGGAATTTATTATTTGACAACATAAAGTATTTTTTTTCTTTTTCATTTCGGGAATGGGCATCCCTATTACCGCTGCACTCTCGTGCAATGACAAGTGAATAAACACTCATCTTGAGAATAACACATCTAGCATGGAAAAATATTGGACACTCCCCACCGTTTCATGAGCGGTACGGGCACACAAAAGAGAAAATTTATTTGAAAATTTTGAGATGGCACATACAAATTTGCTTGGAACGGCATGTAAATACCGCATATAGGTAGGAATGGTGGACTCATAAGGCAAAACTTGGTTTAAGGATTTTGGATGCACAAGTAGTATTTCTACTTAGTACAAATGGAGGCTAGCAAAAAGATTGAGAAGCAACCAAACCAAGAAACGAAAATTCACATAAGTGAGCATTGAACATAACTAACATCGAATAATGCACCACAAGTAGGATGTAACTTCATTGCATAACTATTGACTTTCGTGCATGCATAGGGAATCACAAACCTTAACACCAATATTCCTACTAAGCATAATTACTCACTAACATGACTCACATATTACTATCATCTTGTTTCAAAACTATTACAAGGAATCAAGTTTAATTTGTCCAATGATCTTCATGAAAGTTTTTATTATATCCTCCTTGGATATCTATCACTTTGGGACTAGTTTCATATATTGCCATTGCTTTTTGACAAGCTCAAACAAATTTAAGTGAAGCACATGAGCATAAAGATTTCATCTCTCAAAAAGGTATAAGTGAAGCATGAGAGGATTTCTTCAAAATTTACTAACTCTCAAATTAATCTAAGTGAAGCATGAGAGTATTTCTACAAAAATTTCCGAGCACTCCGTGCTCAAAAAGATATAAGTGAAGCACTAGAGCAATTCTATAGCTCAAAAAAGTTTAAGTGAAGCACATCGAGCAATTCTAACAAATCATAGCATGATTGTGTCTCTCTCAAATAGGTGTGTCCAGCAAGGATACAAAGGAAAAAATAACAAACAAAGCAAGCAAAGATACAAGACGCTCCAAGCAAAACTCATGATATGTGACGAATAAAAATATAACTCCAAGTAAAATACCGATGGTCGTTAGAAGAAAGAGGGGATGGCACTCGGGGGCATCCCCAAGCTTAGTTGCTTATTACTCTTTGGATATGTCTTGGGGGTGCGGTAGCATCCCCAAGCTTAGACTTTTATCACTCCTTAGTCCTTCATCCATCGTGATCTCACCCAAAACTTGAAAACTTCAATCACACAAAACTCAACAAAATCTTCATGAGATCCGTTAGTATAAGAAAGCAAATCACTACTTTAGGTACTGTTGCAAACCCATTCATATTTTGTTATTGCATTATACCTACTGTATTTTAACTTTACCATGGCTTATACCCCCCAATACAAACCATAGATTCATCAAAACAAGCACACAATGCAACGAAAACAGAATCTGTCTTAAACAGAACAGTCTGTAGTAATCTGTACTCTACCCATACTTCTGTAACTCTTAAAATTCTGAAAAATTAGGACAACGTAAGGAATTTGTATAGAAACACTGTGTTAAAATTTAAGATCAAGATCACGTTCTAGAAAAAAAAATGAAAATTCATATACTGGACGCAAAGTTTCTGTTTCAGATTCAGCATCGCTTCTACTCATCCTATGAATCATCCTAAAGGCTTTACTTGGCACAAACACTAAATAAACCATAAAAACACAATTATAACAGAGGCATAATTGTGTCAACACACAAAAACATAAAGCAAAAAGCAAAAATTTATTTAATCATTGGGTTGCCTCCCAACAAGCGCTATCGTTTTACGCCCCTAGCTAGGTATAACGCATAGATTCAAGTATTGTCCTCTTTGGTTTTGGATCCATAGGATGCCCTCATGATTGATTCATATGGTGGCTTAATTCTTGTTCTAGGAAAGTTTTCCATACCCTTTCTCAAGGGAAATATAAAATGAATATTGCCTTCTTTCATATCAATCACGACACCTATAGTGCGTAAAAACGGTCTACCAAGTATAATGGGACAAGACGGATTGCAATCAATATCAAGCACAATAAAATCAATGGGCACATAATTCCTATTTTCAATAATAAGAACATCATTGATTCTTCCCAATGGTTTTTAATAGTAGAATCCGCCAAGTGCAAATTAAGAGAACATTCTTCAATATTGGTAAGACCAAGCACATCACATAGAGATTTCGGAATCGTGGAAACACTAGCACCCAAATCACACAAAGCAAAGCATTCATAATTTTTAATCTTGACCTTAATGGTAGGTTCCCACTCATCATGTAATTTTCTAGGAATAGAAATCTCCAACTCCAACTTTTCTTCAAAAGATTTCATCATGGCATCAACGATATGTTTAGTAAAAGCTTTATTTTGCTCATAAGCATGGGGTGAATTCAACAAGGATTGCAACGAAGAAATACATTCAATCAAAGAGCAACTATCATAGTTAAAATATTTTCAATCCAAGATAGTGGGCACATCACTAGTTAAAGTTTTGACCTCTTCAAACCCATTTTTAGCAAAATTTTCATCAAGATTTTCACCCTCCAAATTATCGGGACGCCTTCTAGATAAAGTTGACTCTACTTCAGTCCCTTAATTATCAATTTTAATATTACTAAACAAGGAATCAATAGAAGAAACACCAATCACTTTAAGATCTTCATCTTTCTTATGAAGGCAATCACTAGAAAATGTTTTTTCTAAGATTTCTCTTTTAGCTCTAAGCATAGTGGTTCTTTTCTTACTTTCATCCATAGAGACATATAAAGCTTTGATAGATTCATAAATCTTAGGAACAAAAGCTTTCAACTTGAGATTTTCAACATCATGAGAAATTCTATCCATGCTTCTAGACATATCATCAATCTTATTCAACTTTTCTTCTATCGTAGTATTGAAAGCCTTTTGCGCATTGATAAATTATTTAATATTACTCTCAAGATCAGAGGTGTTCCTATTATTATTATAAGAAGAACCTTTTGCTCATTGATAAATTATTTAATATTACTCTCAAGATCAGAGGTGTTCCAATTATTATTATAAGAAGAATTACCATAGGAATTACCATAATTATTAGAGGAATTTCCAGGAAACGGCCTAGGATTAAAATTACCTCTATAAGCATTGTTATTGGAATTGTTTCGCGAGACAAAGTTCACATCTACGGAATCACTATTTTGCTCAATCAAGGTAGACAAAGGCACATCATTAAGATCAATAGGAGCATTTTTACTAGCAACCAACTTCATCAAAGCATCAACTTTATCACTCAAAGTACTAATTTCCTCTACCGAATTAACTTTTTTACTAGTAGGTGCTCTTTCGGTATGCCATTGAGAATAATTTGCCATGATATTATCTAGCAATTTAGTAGCTTCACCCAATGTAATCTCCATAAAAGTACCACCTGCGGCGGAATCTAAAATATTTCTAGAGACAAAATTCAATCCCGCATAAAAAATTTGTATGATCATCCAAAGATTTAAACCATGAGTAGGACAATTTCTTAGCATCAACTTCATTCTTTCCTAAGATTGTGCAACATGTTCATGCTCAAGTTGGTTAAAATTCATTATTTGCGTCCTAAGGGAAATAATTTTCGCGGGCAGAAAATAATTAGTGATAAAAGCATCCTTGCACTTATTCCAAGAATCGATACTATTACGAGGCAAAGAGGAAAACCAAAATTTTGCACGATCCCGCAAAGAAAAAGGAAACAATTTCAACTTCACAATATCATTGTCCACATCTTTTTTCTTTTGCATATCACACAATTCTACGAACGTGTTTAGACGGGACGCGACATCCTCATTAGGATTATCGGCAAATTGATCTTTCATGAAAAGATTCAACAAAGCGACATTAATATCACAAGACTCCACACTAGTGGCGGGAGGAGCAATAGGCGTACTAATAAAATCATTGTTATTAGTATTGGAAAAATCACACAACTTGGTGTTCTCTTGAGTCATCGTGACTACGCAAACAAGATTGAAAGCAAGGAAGAGATCCGGCAAGAAAAAGGGCAAACAAAAAAGAGGGCGAATAAAATGGCAAATTGGTGAAGTGGGGGAGAGGAAAACGAGAGGCAAATGGCAAATAATGTAATTGCAAGGAGATGAGATTTGTGATTAGGAACCTGGTAGATGATGATGGAGTCCCCTCGGCGCCTACGTTAGGCACATAGAAGAGACCGCTTCCTCCCCGGCAACGGTGCCAGAAATTCCTTTGACGTGGCTTGAGACTGCGTCGGAATTTCCCCAAAGAGGAAGGGATGAAGCAGCACAGCGACGGTAAGTATTTCCCTCAGTTATGAAACCAAGGTTATCGAACCAGTAGGAGGATCACCACCACCCAATAAGCAGCACCTGCACACAAATAACAAATACTTGCAACCCGACGCGAAAGAGAGGTTGTCAATCTCTCTACGGTAATAAGATAGATTAGGTAGTGATAGATAGGAGAGATAGATCTCTCAAGAACACAAATAAAAAGAGTAAATATGCAGCAATATATTTTTGGGTTTTTGGTTTTGTAGATCTGAAAACTAAGATTGCAAAAAACGTAGATCGGAAAGCAATATGATGGAAAAGTAAACCCGGGGGCCGTAGGGTTCACTAGTGGCTTCTCTCATGAGTATAGCGCACGGTGGGTGAACAAATTACTGTTGGGCAACTGATAGAAAATCGAATAGTCATGACGATATCCAAGGCGATGATCATTATATGGGCATCACGTCCAAGATAGGTAGACCGATTCCTACCTGCATCTACCTCTATTACTCCACACATCGACCGCTATCCTGCATGCATCTAGCATATTAAGTTCATGGAAAAACGGAGTAATGCAATAAGAACGATGACATGATGTAGACAAGATCTATTCATGTAGGAATAGACCCCATCTTGTTATCCTTAATATCAATGATACATGAGTGACTTGCTGCCCCTTCTGTCACTGGGAAAGATAACCGCAAGATCGAACCCATCACAAAGCACCTCTTCCCATGGCAATAAAAATCGATCTAGTCGGCCTAACTAAACCAAAGATTCGAAGAAGAAATACGATGCTATAAGCAATCATGCATATAAGAGATCAAAGACGACTCAATTAATATTCATGGATAGAAACTGATAATGAACTCAAAATTCATCGGATCCCAACAAACACACCGCAAAAGTTTACATCAAATAGATCTCCAAGAGACCATTGTATTGAGAATTATAAGAGAGAGAGAGAAGAAGCCATCTAGCTACTGCCTACGGACCCGTAGGTCTATGGTGGACTACTCACGCATCATCGGAGAGGCACCTATGAAGAAGATGAACCCCTCCGTGATGGTGTTTAGATTGGATCTCGCGGTTCTGGAACTTGCGGCCGCTGGAATTGTGTTTCTTCGACTCCCCTAGGGTTTTTCGAATATTTGGGAATTTATAGGCATCAGAGGCGGTGCAGAGGCGCTCCGTGGAGGGCACAACCCATCAGGGCGTGCCGGGGGCCCCCTGGCGCGCCCTGGTGGGTTGTGTTCTCCACAGCCCACCTTCCTGGCACTTGTTTGGCCCACTGGGTGTCTTCTGGTCCAGAAAAAATCTTCAAAATATTTCGTCGCGATTGGACTCCGTTTGGTACTGATATTCTACGAAGTAAAAAACAAGCAAAAACAGCAACTGGCACTTTGGCACTATGTCAATAGGTTAGTCCCAAAAAATGATATAAAGTTGCTATAAAATGATTGTAAAACATCCAAGAATGATAATATAACAGCATGGAACAAGCAAAAATTATAGATACGTTGGAGACGTATCACCCCTCTTCTCCTATATGGTGTGTTTTACCCTAGAAAAAATCATAAGCAACTTTTCTGGATTTAGCGCCGCCGTCTCGAGGCGGAAACCTGGGCAGAGGCCCTTCTGCTCTCCGCCAGTCAGATTCTGTTGGGGAAATTCCTCTCCGGTAGGGGGAGATCAAACCTATCGTCATCACCAACGCTTCCTCCTTCGTGGGAGGACCAATCCTCGTCAACATCTTCACCAACACCATCTCATCTCCAACCCTAGTTCATCTCTTGTATTCAATCTTTGTCTCAAAACCTCAGATTGGTACCTGTGGGTTACTAGTTGTGTTGATTAGATCTTGTAGTTGATGCTTGTTGGATTACTTGGTGGAAGATATTATGTTAAGATCCTTAATTATTATTATTGCACATCTGATATTGAACATGTTGATGAGGTGTGAGTATTTACTATTGTTCCTGAGGACATGGGAGAAGTCTTGTTATAAGTAATCATGTGAAGTTGGTATTCGTTTGATATTTTGATGATATGTATGTTGTTACTTCTCTTAGTGGTGTCATGTGAACGTCGACTACATGACACTTCACCATGTTATGGGCCTAAGGGAAGTCATTGTGGAGTAACAAGTAGATGATGGGTTGCTAGAGTGACAGAAGCTTAAACCCCAGTTTATGTGTTGCTTCATAAGGGGCTGATTTGGATCCACATGTTTCATGCTATGGTAAGATTTATCTTAATTCATCTTTCGTAGTTGTCATGGGAACGATTCCGACAATAGAGAGGGGTAGGATTAAGGAGCATGATCTATCGAGATGCAAATGGGTGACACGAGTGTTTTAGCGAGTTCGGGCCTCTCACGGTGGAGATAACAACCCTACGTCTCATGCTCCGGAGAGGCTTTGTTTTATCTGTCATGAACACGGAGTTACATGAGTATTTGGGAGAGAGAGAGGGGAGAACGGATCTCCATGCCTGAGCTAAGTCCTGAGACTAATGGCGAGAGAGCCAAGGGAGAAGAATGAGCCAGCCCTGAGCTATGTGGAGGGGGTGGCTTATATAGAGTGCGCCACCCCCTCACCTCTTATGTTACAAGATGGGGCATTGATGCTATAATGTCATCCCACTGCAGAGCCTTCCCTATGCTTCGACTGCCTTGCCGACTGTTGGTCCTCGCATATCCGAGTGAGTCATACGGCCGAGTGGTTGACTTTCATCCGAGTGGATGGAATGTACTTGTCCGAGTGGATAGTATATATGTATTTATCTGGACCCACTTCATGTGTGGACCCCATGCTATTAAGGCATTTCGACCCTTCATGGGCCTACCTGTTATGTGTTTCCCCAACAGTAGTTGCGGATGCTTGCGAGAGGGGGTAATCATAAGTAGGTTGTTAGTTCAAGTAAGAACAGCTCCTTAGCACTGGTCCACCAACATATCAAATTATCAAAATCGCGAACACGAATCAACTCAACATGATGAACATGACTAGAAAGAAATTCCCATGTGTCCTCGGGAGCGCTTGCTTAATATAAGAGTACTTTCAGGCATGTCCTTTGCTATAAAAAGGATTGGGCTACCTTGCTGCACCTTCGTTACTATTGTTACTTGTCACTTGTTATGAATTATCTTGCTACAAAACTATCTACTATTGTTACTTACAGCACTTGCATAGAATACCTTGCTGAAAACCGCTTGTCATTTCCTTCTGCTCCTCGTTGGGTTCGACACTCTTACTTATCGAAAGGAGTACGATTGATCCCCTATACTTGTGGGTCATCAATGATCATGTGTATATAGGCATCACATCCATAAGAAAATAGGACGACTCCTGCCTGCACCTATTACTATTACTCCACCCATTGACCGCTATCCAACATGCATCTAGAGTATTAAGTAAAACAGAGTAGTGCTTGGAGAACAATGACATGATGTAGACAAAGAGAATTCAATCAATATGAATTAACGCCATCGTTTTATCCTTAGTGGCAACAACACAAAGACGTATCTTGTCCCCTACTTTGTCACTGGGATATAGAAATTCGTCAGGCTGAACCCACTACAACACACCCCTCTCACTAAAGAAATATCAATCTAGTTGGCCAAACTATTTCAATAGATCGGAGAGATTTATGAAGCTATAATAATCATGCAAATAAGAATCATAATAGAAATCAGAGAAGACTCAAATCTTTTTCATGAATAATCTGAACATAAACCCACAATTCATCGGATCCCAACGAACGCACCGCACAAAGTGATTACATCGAATAGATCACTACGAAGATGCGTTGAACTTTGTATTGATGATCAAGAGAGAGAGATAGAGATAGATAGATAGAGAGAGAGAGAGATAACCATCTAGGTACTAACTATGGACCCGTAGGTCTATAGGGAACTACTCACACATCACCATGGGAGCAGCAAGGTTGATGAAGAGGCCCTCCGTGATCGACCCCCCCTCCGACAGGGCACCAGAACAGGGCTACAGATGGGCACATGGCAGAACAGAGACTTGCGGTGGCGGAAAAGTGTTTTGTGAGTCTCTCTAGGGTTTTTGGGATTAATGAGAATTTATAGGCCAGAGAGGGGCGTCGGGGGCCACCCGAGGGAGCGAGCACACAACAGGGCGCGACCACCCCCCTGGGCGCGCCCTGTTGTGTGCTCCCTCTCTCGTGCGGTCTCCGGTCTCCTCCCGAAGCTTCCAGGTCTTCTTTTGGTCCAGAAAAAATCATAAAAAAGTTTGGGGGCAACTGGACTTCGTTTGCTACTGTAAACCTGAAAAGTCAAAAACACACAGAAAACAACAACTAGCACTGGGCATTGGGTTAATAGGTTAGTGCTCAAAAATAATAAGAATTGGTAAATAATCACCCAAAAAGCATCCTAGAATGATAATATCATATCATGGAACAATCAAAAATTATAGATACGTTGGAGACGTATCAGCATCCCCAAGCTTAATTCCTACTCGTCCTCAAGTAGGTAAATGATAAAAGCAGAATTTTTGATGTGACATGCTACCCAACATGTAATCTATTGCAATTATGATCGTTGATAAACGATGAATTAACAAAGATCAACATAGTAATACTTATAAACATAAGGAACATAATCATCAAGTTTCAAAATATATGATCCTTAAAGAAGTTTAACCCCCTATTCATTTTATCATATAAGAATAGCATGGCTCCGTCTTCACCACATAAATACAAATGTCAAGCACCACGGTGTCAAGTCAGGCAATTGGATCATACTTCTTAACGCGCTTCTGCTTTTTATCACTTGCGCAATATATGAGCGTGAACCATGGATATAGCATAAAGGTGGAATAGAATATGGTGGTAGGTTTCAAAGGGGTAAAAGTGGAAAAGAAAGTCTCGCATCAACTAGGCGTATCAACGAGCTATGGAGATGCCCATCAATATATATCAATGCGAGGAGTAGGGGTTGCCATGCAACGGATGCACTAGAGCTATAAGTGTATGAAAGCTCAAATGAAGCTAAGTGGGTGTGCATCCAACTTGCTTGCTCATGAAGACCTCGGGCATTTGAGGAAGCCCGTCATCGGAATATACAAGCCAAGTTCTATAATAAAAATTTCCCACTAGCATATGAAAGTTATAAAACAAGAGACTCTCTATATGAATAACATGGTGCCACTTTGAGGCACAAGTTTTGAAAAACAGGTAGTAGCATTGTCCCTTCTCTCTTTTCTCTCATTTCTTTTTTTCTTTTTCTATTTATCTTTTTTTCCTTTTCTTTCTTTCTTTTCTTTTTTTCCTTTTCTTTCTTTCTTTCGGTTATTTTTCGTCCGGAGTCTCATCCCGACCTGTGGGGGAATCATTATCTCCATCATCCTTTCCTCACTGAGACAGTGCCCTAATAATGATGATCGTGATACTTTTATTTACTTACAACTCAACATGAAAACTATAGTATGACTCGATATGAATGCCTCTGGCAGTGTACCAGGATGTGCAATGATCAAGCGTAACATGTAGAAAAAATGATGAACGGTGGCTTTGCCATAAATACTATGTCAGCTTATATGATCATGCAAAGCAATATGACAATAAAGTACTAGTCATATGAAGTAACGGAGGAAGTTGCATGGCAATATATCTCGGAATGGCTATGGAAATGCCATAATAGGTAGGTATGGTGGCTGTTTTTAGGAAGATATAATAAGGCTTATGTGCAACATAGCGTATCATGTCACGGGGTTTGGATGCACCGGCGAATGTTGCACCAATCCTCGAGGTGAGAATGGGCAATGCACGGTACCGAAGAGGCTAGCAAATATAAGGTGGTGAGAGTGCGTACATCCATGGATTCACATTAGTCATAAACTACTCACATACTTATTACAAGATTTTATTAGCTCTCTCGAAGCAAAGTACTACTCGCATGTCCCTAGGGAGGAGTTTGGGAGGAGTTAACCATCGCGCGCCTCCGACTTGAACAACAGTAGGATTTCAACGAGGAATAAGTATACTCACACATCATCACCATGCTATAGAAACTATTTAGATGAACAGCAAGTTAACACCCTCTAATTCACAATACTTTTACTAACCAATGATCATGCACTCATGCCCTTTCATATTACCACATCAATATCATTAACCCACAATTTCTCTTTTATGTGCTACATGTGGTTTTGATTATGCACTCATTGGATACCTATTATTTTTGGACTAGTCTTATAACCCATGCAAATTACCATCACTATTTATTATCTCTCAAACAAATATAAGTGAAGAGTGAGAGTGCAATTATTTCTATAAAATCTATACGCCACCGTGCTCTAAAAGATATAAGTGAAGTACTAGAGCAACTGCTAAGCTCAAAAGATATAAGTGAAGCACAAAGAGTATTCTAACAAATCATGGTGATCTTGTGCCTCTCTCAAGTGTGTGTGTCCAGCAAACAACGATTATGGAAAACTAAAATAAAAGAAACTAAAGCAAATGATGCTCCAAGCAAAACTCATATCACGTGATGAATAAAAATATAGCTCCAAGTGACATACCGACGTATTGAGACGAAAGAGGGGATGCCTTCCGGGGCATCCCCAAGCTTATACACTTGAGTCTTCCTTGAATTTTACCTTGGGGTGCCTTGGGAATCCCCAAGATTAGGCTCTTGCCGCTCCTTATTCCTTTATCCATCGTGATAGCACCCAAAACTTGAAAACTTCAACACACAAAACTCAACAAAAACCTTCGTGAGATCCGTTAGTATAATAAACATATCAAATACTTTTGGTACTGTTATAAATTGATTCTTATTTATTATTGCATAAGGTACTGTATTCTAAATTCTCCATGGCTTATACCCCCTGATACAATCCATAGCATCATCAAAACAAGCAAAGTATGCAAGCAAAAACAGAATCTGTCTAAAACAGAACAGTCTCTAAAGATCTATAAAGAACCTATACTTCTCTAACACTCAAAATTCTGAAAAATTTGGACAGCCTGAATAATTTGTATAGCAATACTTAGTAAAAAAAATCAGATCAAAAAGACGTTCTAGTAAAATCAGAGAAATTCTGCATTGAACGCTAAAGTTTCTGTTTTTGCACCGTATCAATTCTACTCATCTTGTGAGTCATCCCAAAGGCTTTACTTGGAACAAACACTAATTTAAAAATAAAAACACAATCATTACAAAGGAAATAATCATATCATCACACACATACAGAAAGTATTGGGTTGTCTCCCAACACGCTCTTTCTTTATAGCCATTAAGATAGGCTTGGAATAATAATGATGCTCACATAAAAGACAAGAATTGAAGCACAAAGAGAGCATCATAAAACATGTGACAAGCACATTTATGTCTAACATACTTCCTATGCATAGGCATTTTATAAGCAAGCAATTTATCTACACAAGAAGTGTCTAGCATAAGCAAGTAGGAAGAATGAAGCATTAGCAATTTGAATATCAAGAGAGGTAAGTGAGTAACAGGAAAATTTCTATAACCATATTTAACTCTATCATAATAATTACATGTATGATCATATTCAAATTAAAAAATATAGCTATTGTATAAAATATTTTCTTCATGATCCACATGCACAAAAGTTTTACAATCTTCCAAGATAGTGGGATTAACATTAACTAAAGTCATGACCTCTCCAAACCCACTTTTATAAAAAAAACATAAGATTGATCATTCTCCAAAGTAGTGAGACCATTATTTCCTAAAATTGACGCTCTTCCAAACCCACTTTTAGTAGAATTGCAAATATGATTATCAATTGTAGATTCGACATGAAGCTCAGAAATCTCAAGATCACAAGAATTATCATGATCATCACCCCAATCATGATCATTAGCACACTTGACATTCATAGAATTTATACTAACAAAATTGCAATCATGCTTTTTATTCAATAAATGTATCCCAGTAGCATTTTCATTCATCACTTCATTGAGCTATTGGTTTACAATAAGTAGCAAATTTGAAAAGATTAGCAAGTGGATGATGATCTATTTATCTTAAATTTTTGCATTTACTTCCTGTTTTGGTGTGACAAAGATAAATATAACATAACTAGGAAAGCAAGCAAATAGAAATATTTTTGTATTTTGATTTTTATAGCAAGCAAAATATAACAGCAAATAAAAATTAGAATAGGTGAATGATAATTTGTGCAAAGTTACTTGATAGTAGGTTGGTGATACTCCCCGGCAACGGTGCGAGAAATCCTTCCTGATACTTATGATATGTGTTGGGTTTTCGGTGAAGAGGAGCGGGTGATGCAACACAATATAGATAAGTATTTCCCTCAGTAGATAACCAAGGTTTATCGAAACAATAGGAGTAACACTCAACCCCCGTCTTCAGCGACTGCACACAAAGGAGCAAACACTTGCACCCAACGCGGGCAAGAGGGTTATCAATCCCCTTGGACTTGTTATTTGCAAGCAAGTGAAGTATATGGGTGAAAGTTGAATATTGTAAAGTGCAAAATGAAATAAAAGGAAATAAATTGCAGCAAGGTATTGAAAGCTTTTGTAAATATATGGATGAATAGACCCGGGGGGCGTAGTGTTTTCTAGTGGCATCTCTCATGTAGTAGGCATACGGTGGGTAAACAAATTACTGTTGGACAATTGATAGAAAAGCACATAGTTATGCAATCTTTATTCATGGCAATGATCATGTGTATATAGGCATCACGCCCATAAGCAAATAGGTTGACTCCTGCCTGCACCTATTACTGTTACTCCACCCATCGACCGCTATCCAGCATGCATCTAGAGTATTAAGTAAAACAGAGTAATGCTTGGAGAACAATGACATGATGTAGACAAAGAGAACTCAATCAATTGAATTAACCCCATCATTTTATCCTTAGTGGCAACAACACAAAGACATATCTTGTCCCCCACTTTGTCACTGGGACATAGAAATCCGTCAGGTTGAACCCACTACAACGCACCCCTCTCATTGAAGAAACATGAACATAGTTGGCCAAACTATTTCAATAGATCGGAGAGATTTACATAGCTATAATAATCATGCTAATAAGAATCATAATAGAAATCAGAGAAGACTCAAATCTTTTTCATCAATAATCTGAACATAAACCCACAATTTATCGTATCCCAACAAACGCACCGCACAAAGTGATTACATCGAATAGATCACCGCGAAGATGCGGTGAACTATGTATTGAAGATCAAGAGAGAGAGATAGCCATCTAGGTACTAACTACAGACTCGTAGGTCTGTAGGGAACTACTCACACATCACCATGGGAGCAGCAAGGTTGATGAAGAGGCCCTCCGTGATCGATCCCCCCTCTCGGTAGGGCAACGGAACAGGGCTCCAGATGGGCACACAGCGGAACAGAGACTTGCGGCGGCAAAAAAAGTGTTTCGGGAGGCTCTCTAGGTTTTTTGGGATTAATGAGAATTTATAGGCCAGAGAGGGGCGTCGGGGGCCACCCGAGGGAGCGAGCACGTAACAGGGCGCGACCACCCCCCTGGGCGCGCCCTGTTGTGTGCTCCCTCTCTCGTGTGGTCTCGGGCCTCCTCCTAAAGCTTCCAGGTCTTGTTTTGGTCCAGAAAAAATTTTAAAAAAGTTTCGGGGCAATTGGACTTCGTTTGGTACCGTAAACCTGAAAAGTCAAAAACACACAGAAAACAACAACTGGCACTGGGTCAATAGGTTAATGCTCAAAAATAATATGAATTGGTAAATAATCACCCAAAAAGCATCCTAGAATGATACTATCATAGCATGGAACAATAAAAAATTATAGATACGTTGGAGACGTATCACAAACCAGCAGCAAATCCACGAGATATGAGTGTACCCGATCCATGTTCCCAATGCGAGATAAGAGAGTGTTGCGAAAGATGCGGTGCATAATGTCTAGGAAGGGGATGAGCTGAGTGCGTACACCATTGGCAGTCTTCACCTGTTTGGAGTAGCGAATCAACTTGGAGTTGTGAACCGGTGCAGTGTCCGTGTGAGGCCTGAGACCAAGAAGTTCATCCAGCCCCTCATCAGAATAAACCAAAGTGTTCATGAATGTCTTCCAGTTGGACTTCAACCTCCTCCCACCAGTCATCCATGCATATTTCTCTTGTCATCAGCATGAAAGTGCACAGTGGCATAGAATTGAGCCACAATCTCACAGTCAAAATCCTTGTTGAATTTCATTATGGGAAACATACCCCACTGCTGGCACAGAGCACGAGCTTCGCCAAAGTAATCACAATGAATGGGGTTCCTCATGTGCTCCAGGTCGATAGACTTGACGTCCACATACAAGTTCTTCTTGGCCTTCAAAATGTCAACATAGATAAGAGATTGCTCCCTGGTCCAGAAGAGACGACCAACAAGAGCCTCGTCCTGAGGATGGCGATACAGGTTGCGCTGACAAAATGCAACAAACTCCCTAGAAGGTATCTCGTCAGGAGGAGTGGTAGTATTTTGCTTGCTAGCAGTCTTCTTGATACCTTGCCTCTTGGGTTGAGCACTCGAACTAGCATCAACATCATCTGTAGTACAGAACCACTTGGAACCACGTGGACGGCTTGGATTCTTGCGGCGAGCTTGATGAGCAGAGCTACCATCACCCAGAACCGACAAACGAGGAACGAGGGAAAAGGAGGTGTAAAGTTATTGCATAAGGAAACAAAAAATTGAGAATATAGGATGGAAGATGGAAAGTTTGCATTCTGGGGCACAAGCGGTAGTACCGTGCCTAGCCGTTGTAGTACCATCGAAGGTTAAGCGGTAGTACCGCTACAAGCGGTAGTACCGGTTGGGTTCCAGTGGTAGTACCGCTCCACCCGCGGGGATACATCCGCGACATGGATCTGGTAGTACCGGTGACGTAAAAATCCAAACTTTCGGTAAGCCTCGTCTTTTCTCCTATCTAGCAGTCATCCCATGTCCCACTCATGCCAACATTTAGCCAAAAATCTAGGAAACCAAATGCATTGCCCTAGATCCAAGATTTAGAAAATAGAACCATAGAGGAAGAGAACAAGGGCAATACCGGTGTCCATGGCACGAGGAAAGGGTGGGGATTGATCCCACCGGTTGGAAACACGGAAGACGTCACAGAATCGGAGGGTCGGGGCCGACCTCTGGGAGTTCTTGGTCGCCTGAGAGAGAGGACTCATGATAGGGAGAAGTGAATGGGTATGAGGGAGTTAGAACTCCCCGTGCCCACCACTTAACCCATCCAGGAGGCCTCGAAGCAGTAGTACCATGGGGGGCAGCGGTAGTACCGCTTGTGCGGTAGTGTCAGCCACCACCCAGCGATAGTACCGCCCCAGTGAAGTGGCAGGAGGCCAAACGCACCGCTCCCAGCGGTAGTACCGGTGGCAGTCACGGTAGTGCCGCTACCGCGGTAGTACCGACCACAGCCAGCGGTAATACCGCTTGCAACCCAGAAAACTGCCAAGATCAAGTTTGAAACAAAGAGGTTATGTAATAAGGTTTAAGAAGTTTGAGAGAGGGAAGGCTTGGGTTGAGAAAACCAGCAAAATGGAAGGATACTCCATGGTAAAACACAATAAACAAGAGAGCACACATGGAGTAGTCCAACAACCTAAAGCCTAAAACGAGAAAGCACAACTCAAACCAATCGAAACAAATCCATTGAAGGAGTGGACGGTGACCGGAGTCACCTATGTTTGAGTCAATTGTTATGGCACCGCGAAGATTTTAACCTTGGGTCCATGAACAAAACTTGTCTTTCAAGCACAAGTACCATAAAAATGGCTAATGTGAAAGACTTGATTGATTTATGCATAATAGGGGGAAGGAGAGTTCATTGAGAGAACAACACTCCCCCTATATCCATGCCTACATCTAGACAAGAACAAAATGATGAGTGCGGTGGGGTGTGCAATACTTCAAGCCACATTGCTCGAATTAATGATATTTAGCTCATGCCTCAAACGTCTCCGTCGTATCTACTTTTCCTCACACTTTTGCCCTTGTTTTGGACTCTAATTTGCATGATTTGAATGAAACTAACTCGGACTGATGCTGTTTTCAGCAGAACTACCATGGTGTTGTTTTGTGCAGAAATAAAAGTTCTCGGAATTGGACGAAACTTTTTGGAGATTTATTTTAGAATAAATAAAAAATACTGGAGCCAAGAACCACCGGAGGGGGGCCCCTGGCTGGGCAAGATACACGAGGGCACGCCAGCCCTCCCAAGCGCGCCCTGGTGGGTTGTGCCCACCTCGGGGCCCCACTGACCCTAGTTCTGGCACTATAAATTCCTATTTTCGGAGAAAAAAAATCAGAGAGAAAGTTTCATCGCGTTTTACGATACGGAGCCGCCGCCACCTCCCGTTCTTCATCGGGAGGCCAAATCTGGAGCCTGTTTGGGGCTCCGGAGAGGGGAATCTTCGGTCTTCATCATCATCAACCCTTCTGCATCGCCAATTCCATGATGCTCCCCACCGGGAGTGAGTAATTCCTTCGTAGGCTTGCTGGTCGGTGAGGAGTTGGATGAGATTCATCATGTAATCGAGTTAGTTTTGTTAGGGCTTGATCCCTAGTATCCACTATGTTCTGAGATTGATGTTGCTATGACTTTGCCATGCTTAATGCTTGTCACTAGGGCCCGAGTGCCATGATTTCATATCTGAACCGTTTATGTTATCACCATTATATCTATGTTCTTGATCCGATCTTGCCTAGTCATATGCACCTATTACGTGTTATGATCCGTCAACCCCATAGTGACAATATTTGGGATACTTCACGGTGATGACCGTGGTTTGAGGAGTTCATGTATTCACTATGTGTTAATGCTTTGTTCCGGTTCTCTATTAAAAGGAGGCCTTAATATCCCTTAGTTTCCTTATGGACCCCGCTGCCACGGGAGGGTAGGACAAAAGATATCATGCAAGTTCTTTTCCATAAGCACGTATGACTATTTACGGAATACATGCCTATATTACATTTATGAACTGGAGCTAGTTCTGTGTCGCCCTAGGTTATGACTGTTATATGATGAATATCATCCAACGAGTTCATCGATCCAGTGCCTACGAGTTTTCCAATTATTGTTCTTGCTAAGTTACTACTGTTGCTGCTATTGTTCCAACTGCTACAAAACTTTTGCTATCACTGTTACCGTTACTATTGCTACTGCTACTACTATCAAAACTACCATATTATTTTGCTACTGATCACTCTGCTGCAGATATTTAATCTCCAGGTGTGGTTGAATTGACAACTCAGCTGCTAATACTCTCAAATATTCTTTGGCTCCCCTTGTGTCGAATCTATAAATTTGGGTTGAATACTCTACCCTCGAGAACTGTTGTGATCCCCTATACTTGTGGGTTATCAAGACCTTTTTCTGGTGCTGCTGCCGGGGATCATAGCTATATTTGTTGAGTCACTTGGGATTTATATCAATTGATCACTATGAAGAATCTGAAGGATCCAAAGACCAAGATTTTTCCCTCTAAGACGAGGGGAGGTAAGGAACTGCCATCTAGCTCTGCACTTGATTCTCCTTCTGTTATGAGTAAGCTTGCAACACCACCACATGCTAGTAATCCTGATATGTCGCAAGTGATTGATGATGCTACTTCTGCTATGAATGATGCTTATGATGATGCTAGTACCATGTTGGATGATAATGTGCCACTAGGAGAATTTCTTGATGAACAAATTGCTAGAGCTAAAGAGAATGAAACTACTGAAACTGATGAGATTGCCAAAACTGATGAAGCCTATGAAACCGATGAAGCCTATGAAACTGATGATGACTATGAAACACCTATTAATCCTAGTTCTCCTAGATTTGAAATGCCTAAGATACCTGAAGGTTATGTTATGGATGAGGAGGTAACTAGAGAAATTCTTTCTTGCAAGGATAGAAACGATCTTAAGAAATTGCTACGCAAGTATAAGGAAAAATCTTTGAATGCTAGAATGAAATGTGATCCTAAGTTTGCTACTTCACCTATCTTTGTTACCGATAAGGATTATGAATTCTCTGTCGACCCAGAGTTAATTACTTTGGTTGAATCTGATCCTTTCCATGGCTATGAAACTGAAACTGTAGTGGCACACCTTATTAAACTGAATGATATAGCCACCCTCTTTGCTCATGATGAGAAGATTCGCTACTATTATATTCTCAAGTTATTTCCGTTCTCATTAAAGGGTGATGCTAAGACATGGTACAATACTCTTACTCCTGGTTGTGTGCGTAGTCCACAGGGTATGATTTACTATTTCTCTGAAAAATATTTTCCTGCTCATAAGAAACAAGCTGCCTTTCAGGAAATATTTAACTTTGTGCAAATTGAAGAAGAGAGTCTCCCACAAGCTTGGGGGAGGCTTCTCCAATTGCTTAATGCTTTGCCTGATCATCCTCTCAAGAAAAATGAAATACTTGATATCTTCTATAATGGACTAACCGACGCTTCTAGGGACTTCCTAGATCGTTGTGCTGGTTGTGTTTTCAGGGAACGAACTGTTGAACAAGTTGAGGAATTATTGAATAACATATTGAAGAATTATGATGATTGGACTCTTCCTGAACCACTACCTAAACCCACTCCGAAGAAGAGGGGTATCTTATTTCTCAGTCCTGAAGATATGCAAGAGGCAAAGAAATCTATGAAAGAAAATGGTATTAAAGATAAGGATGTTAAGAATTTACCGCCTATTGAAGAAATACATGGCCTTGACACACCACCACCTCCACAGGTGGTAGAGGTAAATTATTTATTAAAGTTTGATGAAGGTGATATCCCTTACAATAAACATCCTAGTCAGTGCTTATATGAGTTTGACAACTATATTATGAAGCAAGATCATTTCAATGCACATGTCCTGAAACAATTGAAATATAATTCTGATATGATTGCTCTCTTGAGTGACTTGCTATTTAGAATCAATAATGATGTTAGAGGTGTAAGAAAGCATGCCTCTATGGTTCAAACTCAGTTAGAACAAGTTGCTAAGTCTCAAAAAGAATTGCTTGATGAAATGAATAATAATATGAATGATTTTGCTGCTAGAGTAGTAACTAGAGGAGGTAGAATGACCCAAGAACCACTTTATCCCGAGGGTCATCCTAAAAGAATTGAACAAGACTCTCAGAGAATTAATACTGATGCGCCTAGTCCTTCTAAAAAGAAAAAGAAAAAGAAAAATGATAGGACTCTGCATACCTCTAGTGAACCAGAGATACGAAAACCTCCTGATAATAATGATGTCTCTATTTCCGATGCTGAAACTCGGTCTGGTAATGAACATTCACCCAGTGATAATGAAAATGATAATGATGATGTTCATGAAGATGCTCAACCCAATAATGATAAAGAACTAGATAATGATGTTGAAATAGAGCCTGCTGCTGATCTTGATAACCCACAACCTAAAAATAAATGTTATGATAAAAGAGACTTTGTGGCTAGGAAACATGGTAAAGAAAGAGAGCCATGGGTTCAAAAACCCATGCCATTTCCACCTAAGCCATCTAAGAAGAAGGATGATGAAGAATTTGAGCGCTTTGTTGAAATGATTTGGCCAGTCTTTTTGCGTGCCCGCTTAACTGATATTTTAAAGATGGCCCCCTATGCGAAGTATATGAAAGACATCATCACTAATAAAAGAAAGATACATGAAGCTGAAATCTCCACCATGCTTGCTAATTATTCTTTTAAGGATGGAGTACCTAAAAAACTTAGAGATTCGGGAATACCAACTATACCTTGCTTCATTAAAACAAACTATGTCAAAATTGCTTTGTGTGACTTGGGAGCCAGTGTTAGTGTTATGCCTTTCTCCTTATATAAGAGACTTGATTTGAATAAACCTAGACCTACTGAGATATCATTGCAAATGGCTGACAAATCAACTGCCATACCTATCGGTATTTGTGAGTGTTGGAAATATGCCCTAGAGGCAATAATAAATTGGTTATTATTATATTTCCTTGTTCATGATAATCGTTTATTATCCATGCTATAATTGTATTGATTGGAAACTCAAATACATGTGTGGGTACATAGACAACACTGTGTCCCTAGTAAGCCTCTAGTTGACTAGCTCGTTGATCAAAGATGGTTAAGGTTTCCTAGCCATTGACATGAGATGTCATTTGATAACGGGATCACATCATTAGGAGAATGATGTGATGGACAAGACCCAAACTGTAAACGTAGCATTTGATCGTGTCAGTTTATTGCTATTGTTTTCTGCATGTCAAGTATCTGTTCCTTTGACCATGAGATCATGCAACTCACTGACACCGGAGGAATACCTTGTGTGTATCAAACGTCGCAACGTAACTGGGTGACTATAAAGGTGCTCTACAGGTATCTCCGAGGGTGTCTGTTGGGTTGGCATGGATCAAGACTGGGATTTGTTACTCCGTATAACGGAGAGGTATCTCAGGGCCCACTCGGTAATACAACATCACAATGAGCCTTGCAAGCAATGTGACTAAAGTGTTAGCCACGAGATCTTGTATTACGGAACGAGTAAAGAGACTTGCCGGTAACGAGATTGAACTAGGTATAGTGATACCGACGATCGAATCTCGGGCAAGTAACATACCGAAGAACAAAGGGAACAGCATACGGGATTAACTGAATCCTTGACATAGAGGTTCGACCGATAAAGATCTTCGTAGAATATGTAGGAGCCAATACGGGCATCCAGGTCCCGCTATTGGTTATTGGCCGTAGAGGTGTCTCGGTCATGTCTACATAGTTCTCGAACCCGCAGGGTCTACACACTTAACGTTTGGTGACGATTAGTATAATTGAGTTATTATGTTGGTGACCGAAAGTTGTTCGGAGTCCCGGATAAGATCCCGGACATGACGAGGATCTCCGGAATAGTCCGGAGGTAAAGATTGATATATGTGATAATAGTGTTTTGATCTCCGGAAGGGTTCCGGAATTCACCGGAAGGGGTTCCGGATGTTTACCGAAGTGTTCGGGTGCAGCAACACTTTATATGAGCCAAAGGGATAAAGCCCACAAGGTATTGGAAAGTGCAAAAGTAGTTTTGCTGCCGCGTAAGCGGTACTACCGCTTGTTGAAGCGGTACTACCGCCCGAGCGGTACTACCGCTTGTGTGAAGCGGTACTACCGCCCAAGCGGTACTACCGCTTGTGTGAAGCGGTACTACCGCTTGTGCGCGGCTGTGCGCGGTTCGGCAGGGATCCGAGTTGGACTCTTTCCCTGCGGGCCAAACCGACCTTGTGCGGGCAAAACCGACCTAGAGGAGGCTTTTACTCCAAGTTTAGACCCCAAGGCTCAACATATAAATAGAGGGGCAGGGCTAGCACACGGGATACATCAAGATTTCCCCAAGCCGTGTGCGGCAACCCTAACCCTCTAGTTCCTCCGTCATAATCTCCGTAGCGCTTGGCGAAGCCCTGCAGAGATTGTTCCTCACCACCATCACCACGCCGTCGTGCTGCTGGAACTCAACCACTACTTCACCATCGCTCGCTGGATCGAGGAGGTGAAGGCGTCATCAAGCCGTACGTGTGTTGAACGCGGAGGTGCCGTCCGTTCGGCACTAGATCGGAAGGATCGTGATTGGATCGCGGGACGCTCGGCGATTTGGATCGCGAAGACGTTCGACTACATCAACCGCGTTTATTAACGCTTCCGCTTAGCGATCTACAAGGGTATGTAGATTCACTCTCCCTCTCGTAGATGATCATCACCATGGATAGATCTTGCGTGTGCGTAGGAAAATTTTTGTTTCCCATGCAACGTTCCCCAACAGTGGCATCTGAGCTAGGTCTATGCGTAGATGAGATCTCGAGTAGAACACAAACGAGTTGTGGGCGTGGGTGTATACATATTGCTTGCCGTTACTAGTTGATACTTGATTCCGCGGTATTGTGAGATGAAGCGGCCCGGACCGACATTACGCGTACGCTTACGCGAGACTGGTTTCACCGCTGCGTGCACTTGTTGCATAAAGGTGACTGGCGGGTGTCTGTCTCTCTCACTTTAGTTGAATCGGTTCAATGAAGAGGGTTCTTTTAGAAGATCAAAAAGCAATCACTACACCACGTTGTGGTTTTGCGTAGGTAAGAACGGTTCTTGCAAACCCGTAGCAGCCACGTAAAATTTGCAACAACAATTAGAGGACGTCTAACTTGTTTTTGCAGGGTATGTTGTGATGTGATATGGCCAATTACATGATGAGATATATGTGATGTATGAGATGATCATGTTTTGTATAGAATATCACGACTTGCATGTCGATGAATACGGCAACTGGCAGGAGCCATAGAGTTGTCTTTAATTATTGTATGACCTGCGTGTCAATCATTAAGCGCTATGTAATGCTTTACTTTATCGCTAAACGTTAGCAATAGTCGTGGAAGCAACAGTCGGCGCGACAACCTTATGGCGACACGTTGATGGAGATCAAGATGATGGAGATCATGGTGTCATGCCGGTGACGATGGAGATCATGCCGGTGCTTTGGAGATGGAGATCAAAAGCACAAGTTCATGGCCATATCATGTCACTTATGATTTGCATGTGATGTTAATCCTTTTATGCATCTTATTTTGCTTAGGACGACGGTAGCATTATAAGGTGATCCCTCACTTAAATTTCAAGATAAATTGTGTTCTCCCCAAGTGTGCACCGTTGCGAAAGTTCGTCGTTTCGAGACACGCCATGATGATAGGGTGTGATAGACTCTACGTTCGCATACAACGGGTGTAAGCCATGTTACACGTGCGGAACACTCGGGTTAAACTTGACGAGCCTAGCATGTACAGACATGGCCTCGGAACACAAGAGACCGAAAGGTCGAACATGAGTCATATAGTAGATATGATCAACATGAAGATGTTCACCATTGAAACCACCTCAACTCACGTGATGATCGGACTTGAGTTGGTGGATTTGGATCATGTTACACTCGAATGATCGGAGGGATGTCAATTTGAGTGGGAGTTTTTAAGTAATATGATTAACTAAACTCATTATCTAAGAACAATAGTCTAAGTTGTCTTTGCTATATTTATGTTGTAGATCATGGCTCGCGCGGTAGCACCCCTGAATTTTAATGCGTTCCTAGAGAAAGCTAAGTTGAAAGATGATGGAAGTAACTTTGTGGACTGGGCCCGTAATCTAAGGATTATCCTTACGGCTTCCCAGAAGGCTTATGTCCTTGATGCACCGCTTGGTGATCCACCCGCTCCAGTTGAGTCTCTAGACGTTGTGAACGCCTGGCAGGCTCGTTCTGATGATTACTCAATAGTTCAATGTGCAATGTTGTATGGCTTAGAACCGGGACTTCAAAGACGTTTTGAACGTCATGGAGCATATGAGATGTTCCAGGAGTTGAAGTTTATCTTTCAGAAGAATGCCCGGATCGAGAGATATGAGATCTCCGATAAGTTCTATGCTTGCAAGATGGAGGAGAACGGGTCTATCAGTGATCACGTGCTCAGAATGTCTGGGTACTCCACCCGTCTGGCTGAGTTAGGGATGCCCCTTCCGCCAGAGGCTATCACTGACAGAGTTCTTCAATCATTGCCACCTAGCTACAAGAGCTTCGTGTTGAACTATAACATGCACGGGATGAACAAGTCAGTCGCCGAGCTGTTTGCGATGCTGAAAGCCGCTGAGTCTGAAATTCAGAAGGAGCATCAAGTGTTGATGGTCAATAAAACCACTAGTTTCAAGAAAAATGGCAAGGGTAAGAAGGGTAACTCCAAGCAGAGTGGCAAAGCAGTTGCTCCTCTCGTGAAGAAACCCAAGGCTGGACCCAAACCAGAAACTGTGTGTTTTCATTGCAAGGGAACTGGACACTGGAAGCGGAATTGCCCCAAGTATTTGGCTGACAAGAAGGCGGCCAACAACAAACAAGGTATATATGATATACATGTTATTGATGTGTACCTTACCAACTCTCGTTGTAGTGCCTGGGTATTTGATACCGGTGCGGTTGCTCATATTTGCAACTCAAAACAGGAACTGCGGAATAGACGGAGGCTGGCAAAGGACGAAGTGACGATGCGCGTGGGAAATGGTTCCAAGGTTGATGTGATCGCCGTCGGCACGCTCGCTCTTCGATTACCGTCGGGATTAGTGATGAACCTAAATAAGTGTTATTTGGTGCCTGCGTTAAGCATGAACATTATATCTGGATCTTGTTTATTGCGAGACGGTTACTCATTTAAATCAGAGAATAATGGTTGTTCTATTTATATGAGTAATATCTTTTATGGTCATGCACCCGATGTGAAGGGTTTATTCTTATTGAATCTCGATAGTAATGATACACATGTTCATAACATTGATGCCAAAAGATGTAGAATTGATAATGATAATACCACTTTCTTGTGGCACTGCCGTTTAGGTCATATTGGCGTAAAACGCATGAGGAAGCTCCATGCTGATGGACTTTTGGAGTCACTTGATTTTGAATCACTTGACACATGTGAGCCATGCCTCATGGGCAAGATGACTAAAACGCCGTTCTCTGGAACAATGGAACGGGCAAGTGACTTATTGGAAATCATACATACTGATGTGTGCGGTCCGATGAGTATTGAGGCGCGCGGTGGTTATCGTTACTTTCTCACCTTCACTGATGACTTAAGTAGATATGGGTATATTTACTTAATGAAACACAAGTCTGAAACATTTGAAAAGTTCAAACAATTTCAGAGTGAAGTTGAGAATCATCGTAACAAGAAGATTAAATTCCTACGATCTGATCGAGGAGGAGAATATCTGAGTTATGAGTTTGGCAGTCACTTAAGACAGTGTGGAATTGTTTCACAATTGACACCGCCTGGAACACCACAGCGTAATGGTGTGTCCGAACGTCGTAATCGAACCTTATTGGATATGGTGCGATCTATGATGTCTCTTGCCGATTTGCCACTATCGTTTTGGGGTTATGCATTAGAGACAGCTGCATTCACTTTAAATAGGGCACCATCGAAATCCGTTGAGACGACGCCATATGAACTTTGGTTTGGCAAGAAGCCAAAGCTGTCGTTTCTTAAAGTTTGGGGATGTGATGCTTATGTCAAAAAGCTTCAGCCTGAAAAGCTGGAACCCAAAGCGGAGAAATGCGTCTTCATAGGATACCCAAAAGAGACAATTGGGTATACCTTCTACCTCAGATCCGAGGGCAAAGTGTTTGTCGCTAAAAACGGAACATTTCTTGAGAAAGAGTTTCTCTCGAAAGAATTGAGTGGGAGGAAGATAGAACTTGATGAGGTTGTTGAACCTTTACTTCAACCTGAGAGTAGCGCAGCGCAGAAAGTTGTTTCTGTGGAGCCTACATTAGCTGAAGAGGAAGTTAATGATGATGATCATGAAGCTTTGGATCAAGTTGCTATCGAACCTCGTAGGTCGACAAGGACGCGTACTGCTCCTGAGTGGTACGGCAACCCTGTCTTAGAGGTCATGTTGTTAGACAACGATGAACCTACGAGCTATGGAGAAGCGATGATGGGCCCGGATTCCGAGAAGTGGTTAGAGGCCATGAAATCCGAGATGGGATCCATGTATGAAAACAAAGTATGGACTTTGGAAGTATTACCTGAAGGGCGTAAGGCCATTCAGAACAAATGGATCTTTAAGAGGAAGACGGACGCGGACGGTAATGTCACCGTCTATAAAGCTCGACTTGTGGCAAAGGGTTTTTCACAAGTTCAAGGAGTTGACTACGATGAGACCTTCTCACCCGTAGCGATGCTTAAGTCCGTCAGAATCATGTTAGCAATAGCTGCCTTTTTCGATTATGAAATTTGGCAGATGGATGTCAAAACAGCGTTCCTTAACGGTTACCTTAAGGAAGAGTTGTATATGATGCAACCAGAAGGTTTTGTCGATCCAGAAAATGCTGACAAAGTTTGCAAACTCCAGCGATCCATTTATGGACTGGTGCAAGCATCTCGGAGTTGGAATCTTCGTTTTGATGAGGTGATCAAAGCGTTCGAGTTTATACAAGTTTACGGAGAAGCTTGTATTTACAAGAAAGTGAGTGGGAGCTCTATAGCGTTTCTAATATTATATGTGGATGACATATTACTGATTGGAAACAATATAGAAATGCTGGAAAGCGTAAAGGAATATTTGAACAAGAGTTTTTCAATGAAGGACCTAGGAGAAGCTGCTTTCATATTAGGCATCAAGATCTATAGAGATAGATCAAGACGCTTAATAGGACTTTCACAAAGCACATACCTTGATAAGATTTTGAAGAAGTTCAAAATGGATCAGTCCAAGAAGGGGTTCTTGCCTGTTTTGCAAGGTGTGAAGTTGAGTAAGACTCAATGCCCAGTGACTGCAGAAGATAGAGAAAAGATGAGTGTCATCCCCTATGCTTCAGCCATAGGCTCTATCATGTATGCAATGCTGTGCACAAGACCCGATGTCAGCCTTGCCATAAGTATGGTCGGAAGGTTTCAAGGTGATCCAGGAATGGAACACTGGACGGCGGTCAAGAATATCCTGAAGTACCTGAAAAGGACTAAGGACATGTTTCTCGTTTATGGAGGTGATCAAGAGCTCGTCGTAAAGGGTTACGTCGATGCAAGCTTTGACACTGATCCGGATGACTCTAAGTCGCAAACCGGATACGTATTTATTCTTAATGGGGGTGCGGTTAGCTGGTGCAGTTCCAAGCAAAGCGTGGTAGCAGATTCTACATGTGAAGCGGAGTACATCGCTGCCTCGGAGGCGGCGAAGGAAAGTGTCTGGATGAAGGAGTTCTTGACAGATCTTGGAGTAGTGCCTAGTGCACTTAACCCAATGACTCTGTTTTGTGATAATACTGGTGCCATTGCTCTAGCCAAGGAACCAAGATTTCACAAGAGGACCAGACACATAAAACGACGTTTCAATTCCATCCGCGATTACATCAAGGAGGACGACATAAATATTTGCAAAGTACACACGGATCTAAATGTTGCAGATCCGATGACTAAACCTCTTCCAAGGGCTAAACATGAACAACACCAGAACTGCATGGGTGTTCGATTCATTACAATGTAAATCACATAGTGATGTGAACTAGATTATTGACTCTAGTGCAAGTGGGAGACTGTTGGAAATATGCCCTAGAGGCAATAATAAATTGGTTATTATTATATTTCCTTGTTCATGATAATCGTTTATTATCCATGCTATAATTGTATTGATTGGAAACTCAAATACATGTGTGGGTACATAGACAACACTGTGTCCCTAGTAAGCCTCTAGTTGACTAGCTCGTTGATCAAAGATGGTTAAGGTTTCCTAGCCATTGACATGAGATGTCATTTGATAACGGGATCACATCATTAGGAGAATGATGTGATGGACAAGACCCAAACTGTAAACGTAGCATTTGATCGTGTCAGTTTATTGCTATTGTTTTCTGCATGTCAAGTATCTGTTCCTTTGACCATGAGATCATGCAACTCACTGACACCGGAGGAATACCTTGTGTGTATCAAACGTCGCAACGTAACTGGGTGACTATAAAGGTGCTCTACAGGTATCTCCGAGGGTGTCTGTTGGGTTGGCATGGATCAAGACTGGGATTTGTTACTCCGTATAACGGAGAGGTATCTCAGGGCCCACTCGGTAATACAACATCACAATGAGCCTTGCAAGCAATGTGACTAAAGTGTTAGCCACGAGATCTTGTATTACGGAACGAGTAAAGAGACTTGCCGGTAACGAGATTGAACTAGGTATAGTGATACCGACGATCGAATCTCGGGCAAGTAACATACCGAAGAACAAAGGGAACAGCATACGGGATTAACTGAATCCTTGACATAGAGGTTCGACCGATAAAGATCTTCGTAGAATATGTAGGAGCCAATATGGGCATCCAGGTCCCGCTATTGGTTATTGGCCGTAGAGGTGTCTCGGTCATGTCTACATAGTTCTCGAACCCGCAGGGTCTACACACTTAACGTTTGGTGACGATTAGTATAATTGAGTTATTATGTTGGTGACCGAAAGTTGTTCGGAGTCCCGGATAAGATCCCGGACATGACGAGGATCTCCGGAATAGTCCAGAGGTAAAGATTGATATATGTGATAATAGTGTTTTGATCTCCGGAAGGGTTCCGGAATTCACCGGAAGGGGTTCCGGATGTTTACCGAAGTGTTCGGGTGCAGCAACACTTTATATGAGCCAAAGGGATAAAGCCCACAAGGTATTGGAAAGTGCAAAAGTAGTTTTGCTGCCGCGTAAGCGGTACTACCGCTTGTTGAAGCGGTACTACCGCCCGAGCGGTACTACCGCTTGTGTGAAGCGGTACTACCGCCCAAGCGGTACTACCGCTTGTGTGAAGCGGTACTACCGCTTGTGCGCGGCTGTGCGCGGTTCGGCAGGGATCCGAGTTGGACTCTTTCCCTGCGGGCCAAACCGACCTTGTGCGGGCAAAACCGACCTAGAGGAGGCTTTTACTCCAAGTTTAGACCCCAAGGCTCAACATATAAATAGAGGGGCAGGGCTAGCACACGGGATACATCAAGATTTCCCCAAGCCGTGTGCGGCAACCCTAACCCTCTAGTTCCTCCGTCATAATCTCCGTAGCGCTTGGCGAAGCCCTGCAGAGATTGTTCCTCACCACCATCACCACGCCGTCGTGCTGCTGGAACTCAACCACTACTTCACCATCGCTCGCTGGATCGAGGAGGTGAAGGCGTCATCAAGCCGTACGTGTGTTGAACGCGGAGGTGCCGTCCGTTCGGCACTAGATCGGAAGGATCGTGATTGGATCGCGGGACGCTCGGCGATTTGGATCGCGAAGACGTTCGACTACATCAACCGCGTTTATTAACGCTTCCGCTTAGCGATCTACAAGGGTATGTAGATTCACTCTCCCTCTCGTAGATGCTCATCACCATGGATAGATCTTGCGTGTGCGTAGGAAAATTTTTGTTTCCCATGCAACGTTCCCCAACAGTGAGGACGTGCCCATTGTTGTTGCAAATGTTACTATGTTAACGGACTTTCTTATTCTTGAGCTGCCCGAGGACGACAACATGTCGATTATCCTTGGTAGACCCTTTTTGAATACTGTGGGGGCTTTTATTGATTGCAGTAAAAGCAAAGTCACTTTTCATATCAATGGTAATGAGCATACGGTGCACTTTCCGAAGAAGCAATTCCAAGTGAATGGTATAAATGTTATTGAAGAATCTCCGACCATCACTATTGGAAGTTTTCAATTACCTCTACCTACCGCCAAAAAGAAATATGATATACTTATTGTTGGGGATATGCACATCCCCATTGAGGTAACTTAGTGTTTTATGAAAGTTCTTCGGTTTCCTGCTAATCGAAAGTGGTTGTTAATAAGACTTGATTAACCTTATTAATGGATCATTTTTGAGAGGTATGAAGTTGATGAATCTAGTAAGCACAACTCTCTGTTCCCACCATTTATTTTCCATTTTAGTTAGTCAAATAAAATAAAATGCCATGTTTATCCTGTTTTCTGTTTTCTCCGTGCAATAAAAAAATGACCCAAAAATAAAAGTCCTCAGAATGTTCTTAAAATTTAATACGATTTTTTTTCCGAATATTTCTGAATTTCTAGTGCAAATAATACCAGAGGGGGGTGCACCTGGTGCCCATAAGACACCAGGGCGCACCAACACCCCCAAGCGCGCCCTGGTGGGTTGTAGCCCCCACGTGGGCCCCCTCACTTATTCCCATAGCCCACATCATCCCCTACATCCAGAAAAAAATTACCACAGCCACCATTCTCGTGTTCTTGCTCTCAAACCCGCGGATTTCTATCTCTTTGCTCGAAGCTCCATTTCCGAAACTGTTTGGAGGGATTGCTACTTGGTATGTGACTCCTCCATTGCTCCAATTAGTTTTTGATTTAGTGGGTTATCTTTAGAATAATTAGCTACTCTTGGTGCCGCTGTAGATGAGCTTGCATGTTGAATTCTTAGAGTTCTAAGTAGTTTGAATGCTTAATATGGCCTCTTTGCATCCTTAGGAGTAGTTGCTATCAATTTCACGAAGTTTTGTTGATAACATTTTATAAGCTAAAATTTTCAGAATTTTTATTATAGGAATAAGATGGATTTCTTTAGGAAGTTTTCCTCCAAGAAAAGTGCCAAAGGAGTCATTGGGGAATCGTCGGATAATGACATTCACACTCCACGAAAGGTGGAGGTGCGACCGTGCGAATGGCCACATGATGCCTTCATGGAGGAGGCCGGGTTCCATCAAGAGTTCGCTCAATTTGTTGCAAACACTGGGTTGACCGAGTTCCTCCCAGCTAAGTGTGACCAATATCACATCCTTACAAATTCCTTTGTGCAAAGTTTTCATTTCCTGAGAAAGAATAATCCCCCTGAGGTGCAGTTTAACCTTTATGCTGAAACTCACAAAATGCCGCTAACTGACTTTTGTGACATATGCTTGATCCCCTCTGATGGGGAATTGAGAGAACCTAGACCAGCGGAGTTTGAGGACTTTCTCCTCACTTTAACAGTGGGTGAGGATAGAGGCGTGTCGAACGCTACTGCTACCAGTCTGCAGTTTCCTTCAGTGCATTACTTTGCTTTGTTCATCGCGAAGTGTTTAACCGCTAGGGAGAAGGTTGGCGCACTCAGTGCCCCCGACTTCGCTATTTCACGTCGTGCACTGTATGATGATCACACCTTTAGTATGGGGGCTATTATTGCACGTCGCTTACACCTTAACAGGACTAAGGGAAAGATACATGGTGGAATTTACGCTACTCGTTTAGTGAGACACTTTAATGTTCAGATTCGCCCACATGATTATCTCTTGTCCCAAGTTTATCTAGATCACAAGTCGTTGCAAGATCACCAATTTCTTGATGTAACTGATTCTCTCCATGACATTCGTTACAACCTAGCATTCAGCGTAGAAACCCGTGATATTATTCCGTTGCCTGCACCTGCTCTGTTTGACTCTATTGCCAGGAACGGATACAGGATTATGCCAGATGACATTACAGCCTACCGGAACAACCTAGCAGCTGCTGAGGAGGAGCCCCAGGGGTGGGACGCTCAGGTGCCGCCTCCACCTCACTTTGACTTGGGACCGAATGGTTTCTACCAGTGGTGATTACCAAGCTAGGCCAAAATCCTAAGCTTGGTGGAGTACGTATTTCCACCGACATTACATTCATGTTCACACACTTCATTCCAATTGTCGGTGTTCATAACTTTTCATTGTAATATCCATGCTAAATTTGTTTTCTCGCTTTCTTCTTGTGTGTTTGAAAAACTTTAAGAAAATTCAAAAATATTTCCTACTTCTTTTCGGTTTTTCTTTCTAGCCTAGTCTAATTGTAGCATCAAAAGAAAACCCAAAAAGATTTCTCGTTTCTTCTTTTACATGTTGGGAGCTTTCCCGTGTAAATAGTTTTTCTCGTTTTTGTTTTCCCCTCTTTAATTTGCTTTCTTCAAGAAAAACCAAAAACTCCAAAAATATTTCAGTGTGTTTGTCTAAAATTCTTTTCTTTTTTGTTTGAGTCATACCAAGGAGAAGACCACGATGAAAACGTTGAGTGGCTCTCATATGCATCATTGTTAATCTAACAAAGAGCCCATTTTACCTTGTCTTGTCCTCTTGAATAAAATGTTGCAGATTCCAGCTTAGTCCATGGCACTCTTGCACTATTACTATTTTCTTATTATTCGGCCATGCAAGTGCAAGGCAATAATGACGATATTTGATGAAGTGACCGTGGCAGAGAAAAGCGGGTATGAACTCAACTTATTTTTGTTTTTGTAAATATGTTTAACCTAGTATCCTTGATTCAGCATATTATGATCAAACATGTTTGCAATGACCATTAGAGATTATAGTTGTTCATACCATGCTTAAGTAGCTAGGAGTGGATAATGATTTATCTTGGACGTCAACATGCATTAAAATGGTTGTGATGTGGTATGATGATATGGTATCCTCCTCTGAATGTTTCAAGTGGCTTGACTTGGCACATGTTCATGCATGTAGTTGAATCAAAACCAACATAGCCTTCATGATATTTATGTTCATGGTGTCTATATCCTACTCATGCTTGTAGTCAATGTTTATTATAAGTAATGCATTTTCATGACCGTCTTCGCTCTCTAGCTGGCCGCTTCTCAATCTATTTGCTAGCCTTTCCCTGTACTAAGCGGGAATACTACTTGTGCATCAAAATCCTTAAACCAAAGTTATTCCAGATGAGTCCACTATATCTACCTATATGCGGTATTACCCTGCCGTTCCAAAGTAAATTTGCATGTGCCATCTCTAAAAATTCAAATGAACATTTGTTTTGTATGCCTGGACCTCTCATGGAGTGACAGGGGGTGGTCAGTATATTCCATGCTAAGCGGGTTATTCTCATGATGAGTGTTTATTCACTCATCCTTACACGAGAGGGGCGGTAATAGGGATTCCCAGTCCCGAAATCAAAAATCAAAAATAATTAAGCAAAACTCCCCTAGGAATGTTGTTTGTTTGGACGGTACCCGTGGAGTGTGATTGTTGGTGGAGGGGGAGTAAACCATTACTTTTACCGCTTGGGAACCGCCGCTAATTTGTTTAGCATGGAAGATATTGATAACTCTTGGTCGTGACGTTGACAGGAAGGGTGTACCTCCCAAAATTATATCTATCTTTGTTTTAAGCTTTGAGCTCTAGCACCGCTGCAAATCCATGATTCCCTCTATGAAGGGACTATCTATTTACTTTTATGTTGAGTCATCACCTTCTCAAATAAGCACCAGACCTGAGAGCACTATTGTCATCCTCATGCATTGTGTATAGTTGATGTTGGGTGCAGCATGACTGGATCGTTTCTACCATGAATTACAATGTTTAGTCGCTGCTTGAACTTTGGAGGTGCTCTGCATTTATGTTTTGCGGTCTTAGAAAGGGCTAGCGAGATACCACTATTGTCATATTGTATCATGATTGTTTTGACAAAGTGTTGGCGCTTGAGATATCTTATTATTGCTCGCTAGTTGCTTATGTTATTGTTATGAGTTAATACAATTTCTAAGAGTTATTGTTGGCATGGTTAGTCATAATCTTTGCTGAAAACCTGGGTGCTACTTAAGCATATATATGTAAACAAGGACAAAAGAGTTCGTAAAAGTTTTTCTTTATCACTTTCAGTTTGTCAACTGAATTGCTTGAGGACAAGCAATGGGTTAAGCTTGGGGGAGTTGATACGTCTCCGTCGTATCTACTTTTCCTCACACTTTTGCCCTTGTTTTGGACTCTAATTTGCATGATTTGAATGAAACTAACCCGTACTGACGCTGTTTTCAGCAGAACTACAATGGTGTTGTTTTTGTGCAGAAATAAAAGTTCTCGGAATTGGACGAAACTTTTTGGAGATTTATTTTAGAATAAATAAAAAATACTGGAGCCAAGAACCACCGGAGGGGGTCCCCTTCTGGGCAAGATACACGAGGGCGCGCCAGCCCTCCCAAGCGCGCCCTGGTGGGTTGTGCCCACCTCGAGGCCCCACTGACCCTTATTCCGGCACTATAAATTCCTATTTTCAGAGAAAAAAAATCAGAGAGAAAGTTTCATCGCGTTTTACAATACGGAGCCGACACCACCTCATGTTCTTCATCGGGAGGCCAGATCTGGAGCCCGTTTGGGGCTCCGGAGAGGGGAATCTTCGGTCTTCGTCATCATCAACCCTTTTCCATCGCCAATTCCATGATGCTCCCCACCGGGAGTGAGTAATTCCTTCGTAGGCTTGCTGGTCGGTGAGGAGTTGGATGAGATTCATCATGTAATTGAGTTAGTTTTGTTAGGGCTTGATCCCTAGTATCCACTATGTTCTGAGATTGATGTTGCTATGACTTTGCCATGCTTAATGCTTGTCACTAGGGCCCGAGTGCCATGATTTCAAATCTGAACCGTTTATGTTATCACCATTATATCTATGTTCTTGATCCGATCTTGCCTAGTCATATGCACCTATTACGTGTTATGATCCGTCAACCCCATAGTGACAATATTTGGGATACTTCACGGTGATGACCGTAGTTTGAGGAGTTCATGTATTCACTATGTGTTAATGCTTTGTTTCGGTTCTCTATTAAAAGGAGGCCTTAATATCCCTTAGTTTCCTTATGGACCCCGCTGCCACGGGAGGGTAGGACAAAAGATATCATGCAAGTTCTTTTCCATAAGCACGTATGACTATTTACGGAATACATGCCTACATTAAATTTATGAACTGGAGCTAGTTCTGTGTCGCCCTAGGTTATGACTGTTATATGATGAATATCATCCAATGAGTTCACCGATCATGTGCCTACGAGTTTTCCACTTATTGTTCTTGCTAAGTTACTACTGTTGCTGCTACTGTTCCAACTGCTACAAAACTATTGCTATCACTGTTACCGTTACTATTGCTGCTGCTACTACTATCAAAACTACCATATTACTATGCTACTGATCACTCTGCTGCAGATATTTAATCTCCAGGTGTGGTTGAATTGACAACTCAGCTGATAATACTCTCAAATATTCTTTGGCTCCCTTGCGTCGAATCTATAAATTTGGGGTTAATACTCTACCCTCGAAAACTGTTGCGATCCCCTATACTTGTGGGTTATCAATGCCTTATCTTGGGAAATCTTGCTTCATCCAATGGCTTTGTGGAAATATCTACACGTTGTTCATGAGTGTTGAGATAAATAAGGTCAATATCCCCATGCTTGATGTGCTCCCGGATGAAGTGATGGCGAATCTCAATATGCTTCGTCTTGCAATGTTGAACAGGGTTGTGGGAGATCTTGATAGCACTTCCATTGTCACAGAAAAGTGGCACTTTGTCAGAAGTGACACCGTAATCCTTTAAAGTTTGCCTCGTCCATAGCAACTGTGCACAACAACTTGCGGCGGCTACATACTCGGCCTCGGTGGTAGAGAGAGAAACACAATTTTGTTTCTTTGAAGACCAACTGACCAAAGAGCGACCAAGGAATTGGCACCCTCTGGAAGTTTACTTCCTATCCACACGGTCTCCCACCCAATCTGAGTCCGAGTATATCATGAGATCAAATGCACCTTTTGGGTACCATAACCCAAAGTTTGGGGTATGAGCCAAACATCGAAAGATTCGCTTGACGGCCACATAGTGACTTTCCTTTGGTGCGGCTTGAAATCGCGCGCACATTCCCACACTCAACATAATATCTGGTCTAGATGCCCAAAGGTAAAGGAAATATCCAATCATGGAGCGATATACCTTTTGATCCACGACTTTAGCATTGGGATCAATGTCAAGTTGGCACTTGAGTGGCATAGGTGTCTTTGCCGGCTTGACACATGCAACTTGAACCTCTTGAACATGTCCTGAGTGTATTTTGATTGGTTGATGAAGGTTCCTTGTCTTCGTTGCTTGACCTCGAACCCAAGAAAGAACTTCAACTCTCCAATCATAGACATCTCAAACTCTTTGGTCATGAGTGCGGCAAAGTCATCATTGAAAGATTTGTTAGGAGAACCAAAGATAATATCATCAACATATAATTGGCATATGAACAAATCCCCTTTAACTCCCTTAGTAAAAAGAGTGGGATCGGTTTTCCCAATTACAAACCCACGATCTTCTAACTATTGGTGAACGTTGCATGGGAAACAAAAAAATTCCTACGCTTCACCAAGATCAATCTAGGAGATGACCATCTACGAGAGGAGAGATTGCATCTACATACCCTTGTAGATTGCTAAGCGGGAAGCGTTAATAAACGCGGTTGGTGTAGTCGAACGTCTTCACGATCCAATCATGATCCGTCCCGCGATCCAATCTTGATCCGTTCCGATCTAGCGCCGAACGGACGACACCTCCGCGTTCAGCACACGTACATATCAATGACGTCTCCCCCTCCTTGATACAGCAAGCGAGGGTGGAGAGGTAGATGAGTTCTCCGATAGCACAATGGCGTGGTGGCGGTGGTGGTGGAGCAATCTCAGCAGGGCTTCGCCAAGCGCTGCCACAGATGCGTTTTCGGTGGAGAAACAGATCTAGGGAGAGAGGGAGGGCTGCACCTATGCCTTTGGGTGTCGCTGCCCTCCCTCTCCCTCTCTATATATAGGAGGAGGGGGTAGATGGGGTGCAGCCCTAGCCCTTCCTCCAAGGAAGGGGGCGGCGGCCAGGAGGGAGGAGTCCTCGCTCCCCAAGGCACCTCCTAGGTGCCTTCCCCTTTAGGGTTTCCTACCCCCTAGCCGCATGGGCCTTTGGGGGCTGGCCCAACAAGGCTTGGACGCCCCCTTACTGCCCATGCACGTCCTAGAGGCTAGAGGGACCCTTCCGGACTCCTTCGGAACCCTCTGGAACCTTCCGGAAGCTTCCTGGTACAATACCAGAAAAACCCGAAACTTTTCCGGTAGCCAAAATATGACTTCTCATATATAAATCTTTAGCTCCGGACTATTCCGGAGCTCCTCGTGACGTCCGGTATCTCATCCAGGACTCCGAACAACTTTCGGTCACCAACATACATAACTCAACAATACCAAATCGTCACCGAACGTTAAGTGTGCAGACCCTGCCGGTTCGAGAACTATGTAGACATGACCGAGACACCTCTACGGTCAATAACCAATAGCGGGACCTGGATGCCCATATTGGTTCCTACATATTCTACGAAGATCTTTATTGGTCGAACCACGATGTCAAGGATTCAGATAACTCCGTATGCAGTTCCCTTTGTCCATCGGTATGTTACTTGCCCGAGATTCAATCGTCGGTATCTCCATACCTAGTTCAATATCGTTACCGGCAAGTCTCTTTACTCGTTCCGTAATACAAGATCCCGCGACTAACTCCTTAGTCACATTGCTTGCAAGCTTCTTGTGATGTTGTATTACCGAGAGGGACCAGAGATACCTCTCCGTCATACAGAGTGACAAATCCCAGTCTCGATCCACGCTAACCCAACAGACACCCTCGGAGATACCTGTAGAGCACCTTTATAGTCACCCAGTTACGTTGCGACATTTGATACACACAAGGTACTCCTCCGGTGTCAGTGAGTTGCATGATATCATGGTCATAGTAACAGATACTTGACACGCAGAAAACAATAGCAATAAACTTGACACGATCATATGCTACGTTCATAGTTTGGGTCTTGTCCATCACATCATTCTCCTAATGATGTGATCCTGTTATCAAATGGTAACTCATGCCTATGGCCAGGAAACCTTGACCATCTTTGATCAACGAGCTAGTCTAGTAGAGGCTCACTAGGGACATAGTGTTGTCTATGTATCCACACATGTATCTGAGTTTCCGATCAATACAATTCTAGCATGGATAATAAACAATTATCATGAACAAGGAAATATGATAATAACTTATTTATTATTGCCTCTAGGGCATATTTCCAACACTAACAACTCGGTAAGTTGCTCATACCACGCACGTGGGGCTTGTTTAAGGCCATAGAGTGCCTTATCGAGCTTATAGACATGATTGGGGAACTTGGGATCCTCGAACCCCGGGGGTTGTTTGACATATACCAACTCATTAAGAGGACCATTGAAAAATGCACTCTTCACATCCATTGGTTGCAACTTGAAATCAAGATGAGAAGTATATGCAAGCAACATGCGAATAGATTCAAGGCGAACAACGGGGGCAAAGGTTTCATCGTAGTCGATACCCTCGACTTGGGAGCAGCCTTGAGCCACCAATCTTGCCCTATTTCGAATGACAACACCATTCGCATCTTGCTTGTTCTTGAAGATCCATTGGTTCCAATGACTTTATGGTCCTCCTTTGGTCTTGGAACTAATTGCCACACCTTTCTGCCCTCAAAGTTGTTGAGTTCGTCATGCATGGCATTTAGCCAATCCGTGTCCTCGAGCACCTCTTGTACATTAAGGGGTTCAGTAAAAAAACAAAAGCGTGATACTCACAAAAGTTTGTTAATTGTTTACGAGTGGTTACCCCTTTACTCAAGCTCCCGTAGACATTCTCTAAAACATGTTGACGACATTGTAGTTTGGAGGCTACTTTGGCGACGCGATGCTCCAAAATCTCCTCCAAGGAAGGTTGGAGAGCAACATTTACACCATCTTGAGCATCGTCTTGATCTTGATCTTGATAGGAGTCATGAACTTGATCTTGGGTATCACTTGGCGGATCACCATCATCGTGAGGTTGATCTTGCTCTTGATCTTGTACATTGCTACTTGTAAACTGCGTTTGGTTTTTCTCTGAAGAGGAGAGGATATGTAGCACTGTGGAGATAAGTATTTTCCTTAGTGAGAACCAAGGTTATCGAACCAATAGGATAATCACGCAAACTCCCGTCATCAGCACCTACACACATAGAATCAAACACTTGCAACCAACGCGAGCAAGAGGGTTGTCAAGCCCCATGAACTCGTTACTTGCAAGGATTAAATACCAATAGTTGGATAGATATAAATAGAAAATAAAATAACAACAAAAAAATGGTAGAAATATTTTTGGAGATTTAGTAATAATATTTGCGAAGACCCGGGGCCATAGTTTTTGCTAGAGGCTTCTCTCTCGAATAAAGCATACGATGGGTAAACAAATTACTGTTGAGCAATTGATAGAAAAACACATATTTATGAAATATTTATTCACGAAAATGATCATATATATAGGCATCACATCCATAAGCAAGTAGACCGACTCCTGCCTGCATCTACTACTATTACTCCACCCATCGACATATAAAATACTTTAGGTACTGATATAAATTGATTCATATTTTATTACTTCATAATAGGTAATGTATTCTAACTTATTCATGGCTTATACCCCCCGATACAATCTATAGTATCATCAAATCGAGCAAACTATGCCAGCAAACATAGAATCTGTCTAAAACAGAATAGTCTGTAATGATCTGTAGTAGAACTATACTTCCGTAACTATGAAAATTCTGAAACATTAGGAAAACCTGGGAAATTGGTATAGCAATACTGTGTAAAAATTACAGGAATTTACCACCTTCCATTAAAAAACCAAAATTCATGTACTGGGCGCAAAAGTTTTTGTTTTTGCACATCATCAGTTCTACTATCATCGAAATCAATCTCAAAGGCTTTGCTTGGCACAAACACTAATTAAAACATAAAAACACAATCATTATAGTAGCAAAAAATCATGTCAACACACCAAAACAGAAAGTATTGCGTTGTCTCCCAACAAGCTCTTTCTTTATAGCCATTGAGATATGCTTGGGATAATAATGATGCTCACATAAAAGACAAGAATTTAAGCACAAAGAGATCATCATAAAACATGTGACAAACACATTTAATTATAACATACTTCCTATGCATAGGCATTTTATAAGCAAAAATTATCAAGACAAGGAGTGTCTAGCATATGCCAATAGGAATAATGAGGCATTAACAATTTCAACTTCAAGAGAGGTAATTAAACATGAAAATTCCTATAACCACATTTGCCTCTCTCATAATAGTTACATGTAGGATCATAATCAAATTCAACAATATAGCTATCATATAAAATATTATCTTCATGATCCACATGCATAAAAGTTTTATAATCTTCCAAGATAGTGGGATTAACATCAACTAAAGTCATGACCTCTTCAAACCCACTTTTATAAAAAAAAATCATAAGATTGATCATTCCCCAAATAGTGGGACCATTATTACCTAAAGTTGACGCTCTTCTTAACCCACTTTTAGTAGCATTACAAATATCATTATCAATAGTAGGTTCATCATGAAGCTCAGAATTCCCAAGATCACAAGAAACATCTTGATTATCACCCCAATCATGATCATTAGCACAATTGATATTCATAGAATTTATACTAAAAAAATTGCAATCATGGTTTTCATTCAAGGAACTATCATGAATCACTTTATAAATTTCTTTTAACACTTCATCACAATTTTTAGATTCACGATTTTCAAGCAAGACCTCATAAAGATAATCTAGTGCACTCTCACTAGCAATTGGTTGAACATAATCGGTTCTTTTGAAAAGATTAGCAAGTGGATGAGGATCCATTTATCTTAAAATTTTTGTTTTCCTTCTCGTTTTTGTGTGACAGAGATAAAGATAGCATTGCTAGGCAAGTAGAGAGTAGAAAAAGTGAATGATAATCCGTGTGTAGGTACCTGATAAGAATTTGATGATGTCTCCCCGGCAACGGTGCAAGAAATTCTTCCTGCTACTTGTAAACTGCGTTGGGTTTTTCCCCGAAGAGGAGAGGAGATGCAGCACAATAGAGTTAAGTATTTCCCTCAGTGAGAACCAAGGTTATCTAACCAATAGGAGAATCACGCAAACTCCCGTCGTCAGCACCTACACACACGGAATCAAACACTTGCACCCAACGCGTGAAAGAGGGTTGTCAAGCCCCTTGAACTCATTACTTGCAAGGATTAAATACTGACAATTGGATAGATATAATTAGAAAATAAAATAACATAAAAATAATGGCAGCAATATTTTTGGAGTTTTAGTAATAATATTTGTGAAGACCCAGGGGCCATAGTTTTCGCTAGAGGCTTCTCTCTCGAAGAAAGCATACGGTGGGTAAACAAATTACTGTTGAGCAATTGATAGAAAAGTGCATATTTATGAAATATTTATTCTTGGCAATGCTCATGTATATAGGCATCACGTCCATAAGCAAGTAGACCGACTCCTGCCTGCATCTACTACTATTACTCCACCCATCGACCGCTATCCAGCATGCATCTAGAGTATTAAGTAAAAATAGAGTAATGCTTGGAGCAAGATGACATGATGCAGACAAATTAAACTCAATTAATATGAATAAACCCCATCGTTTTATCCTTAATGGAAGCAATACAATACGTGTCATGTCCCCTTCTGTCACTGGGATTGAGCACCGCAAGATTGAACCCATCACAACACACCACTCCCACTGAAGATAAATCAATCTAGTTGGACAAACCAAACCGATAGATCCGAGAGAAATACGAAGCTATAACAATCATGCATAAAAGTCAGAGATGACTCAAATGTTATTCATGAATAATCTGATCATAAACCCGCAGTTCATCGGATCCCAACAAACACACCGCAAAGAGGATTACATCCAATAGATCATCGCGGGAATCACGGTGAACTTTGTATTGAAGATCAAAGAGAGAGAGAAAGCCATCTAGGTACTAGCTATGGACCCGTAGGTCTGTGGCAAAATACTCACACATCACCATGGGAGCAACAAGGTTGATGTAGAGGCCCTCCGTGATTGATCCCCCCTCTGACAGGGCACCGGAATAGGGCCCCAGATGGGATCATGACGGGACAAAGACTTGCGGCGGCGAAAAAAGTGTTTCGGGTGTCTTTCTGGTGTTTTCCTGATTTTAGAAGATTTATAGAGGCGGAGTTAGGTCAGGAGGCGCCAGGGGGTGGTCCCAACCCATTAGGGCGCACCCACCCCCCTGGGGCGCCCCTTATTTTCTTGCACCACCTCATGTGGCATCTGGTCTCCCTTCGAAGCTTCCAGGTCTTATTTTTGTCCAGAAAAAATCGTCAAAAAGTTCCATTGCATTTGGACTTCGTTTGGTACTAATTTCCTGAAAAGCCAAAAACACGCAGAAAATAGTAATTGGCACTACACACTGGGTTAATAGGTTAGTTCCCAAAAATGATATAAAACATCATATAAATGCATATAAAGTATCCAAGAATGATAATATAATAGCATGGAATAATAAAAATAATAGATACATTGGAGACGTATCATACATTTGATTTAGGGCCTTCATTTTGTTCTTTAGAAGCGTGTGGGTAAAGTGTTGGTGAGGGTTCCACTTGCGTAGAACATTGTCCTTATCCTTAGGCCACAAGGGGTTCCTCAACGGGTAGGAAGTGTCCCACACCCATTCTTCTTATGGCTTGGGGAGAAATTTCATCACCTATATCACAAAGACCACTTTGATCCACTTGGGAGCCATTATTTTCATCAAACTCCATGTTACACGTCTCCTCAATGGGTCCGGTGGACTTGTTGTGGACACGGTAAGCATGAGAGTTTGTAGGATAACCAACAAATATGCCCTCATGATCTCTAGAATAAAATTTAGCTAAACGAGCTCCCTTTTTGAGAATGAAACACTTTCACCCGAACACCCGAAAGTACCTTAGGTTGGGCTTGTTACTGGTAAGTATCTCATATGGAGTTTTGTTCAAGCCTTTACGGAGGTAGAGACGTTTGGATGCATGACATGTGGTGTTGATGGCTTCGGCCCAAAAGTTGTATGAAGATTTGAATTCCTCCATCATTGTCCTTGTCGCGTCCATCAACATCTTGTTCTTCCTCTCCTCAACACCATTTTGTTGAGGAGTATATGGTGAGGAGTATTGGTGCTTGATCCCCTCATCACTCAGAAACTCATCCTAGGTGTAGTTCTTGAACTCAGAGCCATTGTTACTTCTAATCATCAAAATCTTTGCTTCATGTTGGCGTTGAGCTTCATTTGCAAAGTCGATAACAGTTTGTTGGGTCTTAGTCTTCCTCTTGAAGAAATATACCCATGTTTATCTTGAATAATGATGACCCACAAGTATAGGGGATCAATCGTAGTCCTTTCGATAAGTAAGAGTGTGAACCCAACGAGGAGCAGAAGGAAATGATAAGCAGTTTTCAGCAAGGTATTCTCAGCAAGTGTTGTTAGTAGCAATGATAGATAGTTTTGTAACAAGATAATTCGTAACAAATGACAAGTAACAATAGTAGCAAGTGTGGAGAAAGGTAGCCCAATCCTTTTTATAGCAAAGGACGGGCCTGAAAGTACTCTTATATGAAGTAAGTGCTCCCGAGGACACATGGGAATATCTGTCTAGTCATGTTCATCATGTTGAGTTGATTCATGTTTGTTACTCTGATAATTTGATACGTGGGTGGACCGGTGCTAAGGTGATGTTGTTACTTGAACAAGCAGCCCACTTTTGATTACCCCCTCCTGCAAGCATCCGCAACTACAAAATAAGAATTAAGATAAATCTAACCATAGCAAGAAACGTGTGGATCCAAATCGACCCATTATGAAATAACGCATAAACTAGGGTTTAAGCTTCTCTCACTCGAGCAACCCATCATCTACTTATTACTTCACAATGCCTTCCCTTAGACCTATTATATGGTGAAGTGTCATGTAGTCGGCATTCACACAACACCACTAAAGGAAGCAACAACATACATATCATCAAAATATCGAACGAATACCAACTTCACATGATTACTTACAACAAGACTTCTCCCATGTCCTCAGGAACAATAGTAACTACTCATACATCATCAACATGTTCAAGATCATAGGTGTAATAATGATGATTAAGGATCTGAACATAATATCTTCCACCAAATAGACCAACAAGCATCAACTACAAGATGTAATCAACACTACTAGTAGCCCACAAGTACAAATCTGAGGTTTTGAGACAAAGATTGAATACAAGAGATGAACTAGGGTTTGAGATGAGATGGTGCTGGTGAAGATGTTGATGAAGATTGGTCCTCCCACGAAGGAGGAAGCGTTGGTGATGACAATGGCTTCGATCTCCCCCTTCCGAAGAGAAGTTTCCCCGGTAGAATCAGCCCGCCGGAGTGCAAAAGGGCCTCTGCCTAGGTTTCCGCCTCAAGATGGTGGCGCTTTGTCTCGAAAGTTCCTTCATTATTATTTTCTCATCAGATGTGAATTTATAGGACTGGAATTAGGGTCGGGGAAGCCACATGGGCCCCACGAGCTAACAGGGTGCGCCCAAGGGGGTGGGCGCGCTCTGTTGGGTCCTGGCCCACGGGCAGCCCTCCTCCAGTAGTTCTTTGCTCAAAAATTCTTCATATATTCCAGAAATAATTCATAAAGAGTTTCAGGTCATTCGGAGTCCAGTGAATTTTCACCCTTTTTCTTGGTTTTCAGGTCCAGAATTCTAGTTCCCGGCAATTTCTCTCCTTGTGATGTACCTTGTAAATTCAGAGAGAAACGACATAAGAATTGTATCATAAAGTGGAATAATGAACAAGAATAGCATAGATATCAATAGGAAATCATGATGCAAAATTGACATATCAACTCCCCAAGCTTAGACCTCGCTTGTCCTCAAGCGAAAGCCGAACTCGATAATAATGACCACATAATTTGAGAGAGAGAGGTGTCGATAAAAACAGAATACGGACATGAGAGCATCATGAATATTAACATAGCAGCATGTTTTTCATCATATAACTTCTCATAAACAAGTAACAATCTATCGACACCTCTCTTGGGCGCGCCCTGATGGCTTGTGGGGCCCCAGCAGGTCTCCCGAGCCCCCTCTTCTCCTATATGATATGTTTTACCCTAGAAAAAATCATAAGAAATCTTTCGAGATGAAGCGCCGCCGTCTCGAGGCGGAAACCTGGGCAGAGGCCCTTTAGCACTCCGGCAAGGTGATTCTGGCGGGGAAACTTCTCTCCAGGAGGGGGAGATCGAAGCCATCATCATCACCAACGCTTCCTCCTTCATGGGAGGACCAATCTTCATCGAGATCTTCACCAGAACCATCTCATCTCAAACCCTAGTTCATCTCTTGTATTCAATCTTTGTCTCAAAACCTCATATTGGTACCTATGGGTTGCTAGTAGTGTTGATTACATCTCGTAGTTGATGCTTGTTGGTTTACTCGGCGGAAGATATCATTACTTAGTGGAATATTATATAATGATCGAGTGTTGGTGTTGGACATGGAAGACCACATAATGATCATGATTGTTTACATTTGCATAGAAGTTATATTGTCATGGATCCTTTAACATGTGGTGCTTGCTTTAGATCTTTTGCTAGCCCAAAAAATTTCTGCACTAAGTACAGATACTACTTGTGCATCAAATAATCCCTTGAACCCAGTTTCCTTCCATGGGAGTCCACCATACCTACCTATGGATTGAATAAGATCCTTCAAGTAAGTTGTCATCGGTGCACAAAAGCAATAAAGATTGCCCCTAAATATGTATGATCTTTTATTGTAAGGGAAAATATGCTTTGTACGATCTTGTGATGGCGAAGAAATAAAAGCGACAGAGTGCATAATAAAGTTCGCTATCACAACGGACAATATAAAGTGATGTTCCTTTGCATTAAGAGTTCGCACACCCGAACAAATAAAAGCGCATGACAACCTCTACTTCCCTCTGCGAAGGGCCTATCTTTTACCTTCTTAAAGCATTTATTTTTGTGCTTGAGTCAATAATATTTACCCTTGTTTTGACCTATCAACTCTTTAGATGGCAAGCATCATGTGTTGAGGAAAGATCCAGATATATATAACCAGTTGGATGTAGGTAATCATGACTTATTATTGTTGACATTATCCTTGAGATAAATGAGTTGGATGGCAAAGATAATAAAGTCCCCATCTTCCTATGTGTCCAACGGAAACATTAGCTCCAAAAATATGCAATGCGTGTCGACAATCATAGAAGGCTAAATGATAGTTGAGTATGTGAACTTGCTAGAATGAAATCTCTTACATAGACTCTTCTCTTGAATAAGAAGAATATGATTATCTCAATGACTAATAGCACCGTTTGTTGGTTTTGAATAAAGTTTACGCTTCATACAGTTGTGAATAGATTGTTACTTGTTTATGAGAAGCTATATGATGGAAAACTTGCTGCTATGTTAAAATTCATGATGCTCTCATGACCGTATTCTATTTTTATCGACTACACTCTCTCTAATCATGTGGTCATTATTTTCGAGTTCGCTTTTCGCTTGAGAATAAACGAGGTCTAAGCTTGGGGGAGTTGATACGTCAATTTTGCATCATGATTTCTTATTGATATTTATGTTATTCTTGTCCATTATTCCTCATTATCATACGATTCTTATGCCTTTTCTTTCTGAATATGCAAGGTACATCACAAAGAGAGAAATCTCTGGAAACTGGAATTCTGGACCGGGAAACCAAGAAAAAGGCAGAAATATCACCAGACTCCAAATGACCTGAAACTTCATGGAGATTTTTTGTGGAATATTTAAGAATTATTGGGCCAAAAATATACCCGAGGGGGGCACCTGCTGGCCACAAGCCAACAGGGCGCGCCCACCCCCCTGGGCGTGCCCTGATGGCTTGTGGGGCCCCAGCAGGTCTCCCGACCCCCCTCTTCTCCTATATGGTGTGTTTTACCCTAGAAAAAATCATAAGCAATCTTTCGGGACGAAGCGCCGCCGTATCGAGGCAGAAACCTGGGCAAAAACCCCTTTTCACTCCGGCAGGCCGATTCTGCCGGGGAAACTTCTCTCCGGGAGGGGGAGATCGAAGCCATCGTCATCACTAACGCTTCCTCATTTATGGGAGGACCAATTTTCATCAACATCTTCACCAGCACCATATCATCTCAAACCCTAGTTCATCTCTTGTATTCAATTTTGTCTCAAAACCTCAGATTGGTACGTGTGGGTTGCTAGTAGTGTTGATTACATCTCGTAGTTGTTGCTTGTTGGTTTACTTGGTGGAAGATATTATGTTCAGATCTTTGATCATCATTATTATACCTCCGATATTGAACATGTTGATGAGGTGTGAGTAGTTACTATTGTTCCTGAGGACACAGGAGGAGTCTTGTTATAAGTAATCATATGAAGTTGGTATTCGTTCGATATTTTGATGATATGTATGTTGTTACTTATCTTAGTGGTGTCATGTGAACGTCGACTACGTGGCACTTCACCATGTTATGGGCCTAAGGGAAGTCATTGTGGAGTAACAAGTAGATGATGGGTTGCGAGAGTGACAGAAGCTAAAACCCCAGTTTATGTGTTGCTTCATAAAGGGTTGATTTGGATCCACACGTTTCATGCTATGGTTAGAGTTATCTTAATTCTTCTTTCATAGTTGAGGATGCTTGTGAGAGGGGCTAATAATAAGTGGGTTGTTTGTTCAAGTAAGAACATCACCTTAGCACCGATCCACCCACATATCAAATTATCAAAGTAGCGAATGTGAATCAACTCAACATGATGAACATGACTAAACAGTAATTCCCATGTGTCCTCGGGAGCGCTTGCTTCATATAAGAATACTTTCCAGCCTGTCCTTTGCTATAGAAGGATTGGGCTACCTTGCCGCACCTTGATTACTATTGTTACTTGTCACTTGTTATGACTTATCTTGCTACAAAACTATCTACTATTGTTGCTCACAACACTTGAAGAGAATACCTTGCTGGAAACTGCTTATCATTTCCTTCTGCTCCTCGTTGGGTTCAACACTCTTACTTATCGAAAGGATTACGATTGATCCCTGATACGTCTCCAACGTATCTATAATTTTTGATTGTTCCATGCTATTATATTATCATTCTAGGATACATTTTGAGTATTAATTTACCAATTTATATTATTTTTTAGCACTAACCTATTGACCCAGTGCCCAGTGCTAGTTGTTGTTTTTTGCGTGTTTTTGGCTTTCCAGGTTTACAGTACCAAACGAAGTCCAATTTCCCTAAAACTTTTTTATGATTTTTTCTGGACCAAAAGAAGACCTGGAAGCTTCGGGAGGAGACCGGAGGCCGCACGAGGGAGGCACAAGCCAAAAGGGCACGCCCAGGGGAGGTCAGCGCGCCCTGATGGCTTGTCCCTCCCTGGTGGCCCTCCAACCCCCGTTCTCTGGCGTATAAATTCATATGTATTCCAAAAACCCTAGAGGGCATCCCGGAACACTTTTTCTGCCGCCGCAAGTCTATGTTCCATCACGATCCCATCTGGAGCTCCGTTCTGGCACCCTGCCGGAGGGATGATCGATCACGGAGGGCCTCTTCATCAACCTTGCTGCCCTCATGATGATGTGTGAGTAGTTCACCACAGACCTACGGGTCCGTAGTTAGTACCTAGATGGCTATCTCTATCTCTTTTGATCTTCAATACAATGATCATAGCATCTCTCTTTGATCTATCCGATGTAATTCTTTCTTACGGTGTGTTTGTTGGGGTCAGATGAATTATGGGTTTATGTTCAGATTATTCGTGAAAAGTATTTGAGTCACCTTTGAATATTATTATTCTTATTTTCATAATCATTATAGCTTCGTAAATCTCTCCGATCTATTGAAATAGTTTGGCCAACTATATTGATATTTCTTCAGTGAGAGGGGTGCGTTGTAGTGGGTTCAATCTGGCGGTGCTCTATATCCCAGTGACACAAAGGGACAATACACGTCTTTGTATTGTTTCCACTAAGGATAAAACGATGGGGTTAGTTCATCTTAATTGAATTCTCTTTGTCTACATCATGTCATCGTTCTCCAAGCATTACTCTGTTTTACTTAATACTCTAGATGCATGTTGGATAGCGGTCGATGGGTGGAGTAATAGTAATCGGTGCAGGCAGGAGTCAGCCTATTTGCTTATGGATGTGATGGCTATATATACATGATCATTGTCGTGAATATCACATAACTATGCGCTTTTCTATCAATTGCCCAACAGTAATTTGTTTACCCACCGTATGCTTCCTACATGAGAGATGCCGCTAGGGAAAACTATGGCCCCCGGGTCTATTCACTTATATATTTACAAACACTTTCATTACCTTGCTACCATTTATTTGCTTTTTTTTTTTGCAATTTACAATTATCTACTATCGTCTACACAATTCACTTGCTTGCAAATAACGAGATCAAGGGTATTGACAACCCTGTTGCCGCGCTGGGTGCAAGTGTTTGCTCTTTTATGTGCAGCCGTTGAAGACGGTTGTTGATTGATATTCCTATTGGTTCGATAAACCTTGGTTCTTAACTGAGGGAAATACTTATCTGTATTGTGCTTCAATTACCCGTTCCTCTGCACGGAAAACCCAACGCAGATCACAAATATCAGGAAGGATTTCTGGCGCCGTTGCTGGGGAATATCATCACCAACTATCAAGTAACTTCGCACAAATTATCATTCACGTGTTCTTGTTTTTTATTTTTTTATATTTAGTTTGCTTCATAAAAATCAAAAATACAAAAATATTTATCTTTACTTGTTACTATTTTACTTCTTTGCTTGCTAGTTTACTTGTCCTGCTTGTTAATTTGCTTGCTCTGTCACCATGTCTCAAGATACTACTAAGTTGTGTGACTTCTCAAATACTAATAACAATGATTTTATTAGTACTCCTATACCACCCGCCACTAGTGCGGAGGCTTTTGATATTAATGCTGCATTGCTGAATCTTGTGATGAAAGATCAATTTTTGGGATGTCCTAATGAGGATCCCGATGCTCATCTTAATACTTTTGATGAACTTTGTGATATGCAAAAGAAAAAGGACATGGATAATGATGTTGTGAAATTGAAATTACTTCCTTTTTAACTAAGATATAAAGCTAAGGCTTGGTTTCATCTTTACCACGTAATAGTATTGGAGCATGGGATAAGTGTAAAGATGCTTTTATTTCCAAATACTTTCCTCCTACTAAGATCATCTCCCTTAGAAATCAAATTATGAATTTTAAACAACATGGTCAATAACATGTTGCACAAGCTTGGGAGATGATGAAATTGATGATTAGAAATTGCCCTACTCATGGTTTAAACTTGTGGATGATTATCCAAAATTTCTATGTTGGACTAAACTTTGTGTCTAGAAATCTTCTAGATTCTGCTGCAGGTGGTACCTTTATGGATGTGACCTTAGGAGAGGCCACAAAACTTCTGGACAACATCATGACAAATTACTCTCAATGGCATACCGAAAGAGCTCCAACTGGTAAGAAGGTAAATTCTGTTGAGGAAATCGCTACTTTGAGTGAAAAAGTGGATGCTCTTATGAATATGGTTGCTAGCAAAAATTCTCATGTTGATCCAAATGATATGCCCTTGTCTACTTTGATTGAGCAAAATAATGATGCTATTTATGTGAACTTTATATCGCGAAACAATTTTAACAACAATGCTTATAGAGGAAATTTCAATACTAAGCCGTATCCCAGTAATTCCTCTAACAACTATGGAAACTCTTATAGTAATTCTTATGGAAATTCTTCTACAAATGATAATAGTATACCCTATTATATTGAGAACACAATTAAATAATTAATTAGTTCTCAAAAGAATTTTAATACTATGGTAGAAGAAAAGTTGCATACAATTGATGCTTTGGCTAAAAACATGGATTTAATTGCTCTTGATGTTGAAACTCTTAAAGATAAAACTTTGCCACACAAGCATGATTTTAATGATACTATTAAATCTATCCAAATATCTACTAATGAAAGTAAGGAGAGGACCGCTAAGTTAAAAGCTAAGCGGGAATTCTTAGAAAAGGCTCTTCCACCCGGTTTATACCAGAATCATGATGAAGATTGATACGTCTCCATCGTATCTATAATTTTTGCTTGTTCCATGTTGTTATATTATCATTCTTGGATGTTTTCTAATCATTTTATTACAACTTTATCTCATTTTTTGGGACAAACCTATTGACATAGTGCCAAAGTGCCAGCTGCCGTTTTTGCTTGTTTTTTACTTCGCAGAAAATCAGTACCAAACAGAGATGAAACACTGCGGGGATTTTTGTGGATTTTTTACGGACCAGAAGAAACCAGATGGGCCAAAGAACACCAGAAGAGGGGGCCCAGGGTGGCCAGCACCCACCAGGGCGCGCCAGAGGCCCCCTGGCGCGGCATGATGGGTGCTGGGCACCTCGGGCACCCCCTCAACCGACTATCGTGCCTATAAATTCCCTGGAAATCCAAAAACCCTAGAGGAGTCGACGAAACACAATTCCAGCCGCCGCAAGTTCCAGAACCGCGAGATCCAATCTAAACACCATCACGGAGGGGTTCATCTTCCTCATAGGCGCCTCTCCTATGATGCGTGAGTAGTCCACCATGGACCTTCGGGTCCATAGGCAGTAGCTAGATGGCTTCTTCTCTCTCTCTTATGATTCTCAATACAATTGTCTCTTGGAGATCTATTTGATGTAAACTTTTGCAGTGTGTTTGTTGGGATCCGATGAATTTTGAGTTCATGATCAGTTTCTATCCATGAATATTATTTGAGTCTTCTTTGATCTCTTATATGCATGATTACTTATAGCCTCATATTTCTTCTTCGAATCTTTGGTTTAGTTAGGCCGACTAGATCGATTTTTCTTGCCATGGGAAGAGGTGCTTTATGATGGGTTCGATCTTGTGGTGTTCTTTCCCAGTGACAGAAGGGGCAGCGAGACACGCATGTATCGTTGCTACTAAGGATAACAAGATGGGGTCTATTCCTACATGAATAGATCTTGTCTACATCATGTCATCGTTCTTATTGCATTACTCCGTTTTTCCATGAACTTAATACACTAGATGCATGCTGGATAGCGGTCGATGTGTGGAGTAATAGAGGTAGATGCAGGCAGGAGTCGGTCTATCTATCTTGGACGTGATGCCTATATAATGATCATCGCCTTGGATATCGTCATGACTATTCGATTTTCTATCAATTGCCCGACAGTAATTTGTTCACCCACCGTGCGCTATACTCATGAGAGAAGCCACTAGTGGACCCTACGGCCCCCGGGTCTACTTTTCCTATCATATTGCTTCCGATCTACGTTTTTTGCAATCTTTGTTTTCAGATCTACAAAACCAAAAACCCCAAAACATATTGCTGCATATTTACTCTTTTTATTTGTGTTCTTGAGAGATCTATCTCTCCTATCTATCACTACCTAATCTATCTATTTACCGTAGAGAAATTGACAACCTCTCTTTCGCGTCGGGTTGCAAGTATTTGTTGTTTGTGTACATGTGCTGCTTATTGGGTGGTGGTGATCCTCCTACTGGTTCGATAACCTTGGTTTCATAACTGAGGGAAATACTTACCATCGCTGTGCTGCATCATCCCTTCCGCTTTGGGGAAATACCGACGCAGTCCAAGCCACGTCAAAGGAATTTCTGGCACCGTTGCTGGGGAGGAAGTGGTCTCTTCTACGTGCCTATCGTAGGCGCCGAGGGAACTCCATCATCATCTACCAGGTTCCTAATCACAAATCTCATCTCCTTGCAATTACATTATTTGCCATTTGCCTCTCGTTTTCCTCTCCCCCACTTCACCAATTTGCCGTTTTATTCGCCCTCTTTTTCATTTGCCCTTTTTCTTGCCGGATCTCTTCCTTGCTTGCAATCTTGTTTGCGTAGTCATGATGCCCCAACGAAAGTACTATGAAGTTCCTTATCCCAATATTTTCCTTGAAATTGAGAAAAGTACTAAGGAATATATGAATACACAATTTGAGCATAATAAGTATTTTACCGATGAGCTTAGAGAACACTCTACCGTGCTAGATGCTATAACGAAACAACTTGATGATATTAGTAGGGAAGTTTGCAATCTCCAATCTAAATATGCTCATGCTGAAAATTTGCTTGGTAAAATCTCCGATGCGCAAGCTACTTTGATAAATCAAATGGCCGCCAAACCAATCTCTCTAGAGGATAAAAGTGATGAAGATGTTAAAGTGATTGGTGTTTCTTCTATTGATTCCTTGTTTAGTAATGTTAAAATTGATAATGAAGGGACTGAAGTGGAGTCAACTTTATCTAGAAGGCGTCCCAATAATTTGGAGGGTGAAAATATTGATAAAAGTGGGTTTGAAGAGGTCAAAACTTTAACTAGTGATGTGCCCACTATCTTGGATTGCAAAGATTTTAGCTATGATAGTTGCTCCTTGATTGAATGTATTTCTTTGTTGCAATCTATGTTGAATTCACCCCATGCTTATGAGCAAAATAAAGCTTTTACTAAACATATCGTTGATGCCATGATGAAATCTTTTGAAGAAAAGTTGGAATTGGAGATTTCTATTCCTAGAAAATTACATGATGAGTGGGAACCTACCATTAAGGTCAAGATTAAAAATTATGAATGCTTTGCTTTGTGTGATTTGGGTGCTAGTGTTTCCACGATTCTGAAATCTCTATGTGATGTGCTTGGTCTTACCAACATTGAAGAATGTTCTCTTAATTTGCACTTGGCAGATTCTACTATTAAAAAGCCTTTGGGAAGAATTAATGATGTTCTTATTCTCGCAAATAGGAATTATGTGCCCATTGATTTTATTGTGCTTGATATTGATTGCAATCCGTCTTGTCCCATTATACTTGGTAGACCGTTTTTACGCACTAAAGGTGACGTGATTGATATGAAAGAAGGCAATATTCGTTTTCAATTTCCCTTGAGAAAGGGTATGGAACACTTCCCTAGAACAATAATTAAGCCACCATATGAATCAATCATGAGGGCATCCTATGGATCCAAAACCAAAGATGACAATACTTGAATCTATCCAATATGCCTAGCTAGGGGCGTAAAACGATAGCGCTTGTTGGGAGGCAACCCAATGAATAAATAAATTTTTGCTTTTTCCTTTATGTTTTTGAGTGTTGACACAATTATGCCTCTGTTATGATTGTGTTTTTATGGTTTATTTAGTGTTTGTGCCAAGTAGAACCGTTAGGATGATTCATAGGATGAGTAGAAGTGATGCTGAATCTGAAACAGAAACTTTGCGTCCAGTATATGAATTTTCATTTTTTGCTGGAACATGATATTGATCTGAAATTTCAACACAGTTTTGCTATACAAATTCCTTATGTTTTCCTAATTATTCAGAATTTTTAGAGTTACAGAAGTATGGGCATGGTAAAGATTACTACAGACTGTTCTGTTTGAGACAGATTCTGTTTTTGTTGCATTGTGTGCTTGTTTTCATGAGCTATGGTTTGTATTGGAGGGTATAAGCCATGGTAAAGTTAAAATACAGTAGGTATAATGCAATTATAAAATTTGAATGGGTTTACAACAGTACCTAAAGTAGTGATTTGCTTTCTTATACTAACATATCTCACGAAGATTTTGTTGAGTTTTGTGTGATTGAAGTTTTCAAGTTTTGGGTGAGATCACGATGGATGAAGGAATAAGGAGTAGCAAAAGCCTAAGCTTGGGGATGCTACCGCACCCCCAAGATATATCCAAAGAGTAACAAGCAACTAAGCTTGGGGATGCCAACGAGTGGCATCCCCTCTTTCTTCTAACGACCATCGGTATTTTACTTGGAGCTATATTTTTATTCGTCACATATCATGTGTTTTGCTTGGAGCGTCTTGTATCTTTGCTTGCTTTGTTTGTTAGTTTTCCCTTTGTATCCTTGCTGTACACACCTATTTGATAGAGCCAAAATCATGCTATGATTTGTTAGAATTGCTCTATGTGCTTCACTTAAACTTTTTGAGCTATAGAATTGCTCTAGTGCTTCACTTATATCTTTTTGAGCACGGTGTGCTTGGAAGCTTTTGTAGAAATACTCTCATGCTTCACTTAGATTAATTTGAGAGTTAGTAATTTTTTGAAGAAATCCTCTCATGCTTCACTTATACCTTTTTGAGAGATGAAATCTTTATGCTCATGTGCTTCACTTAAATTTGTTTGAGCTTGCCAAAAAGCAATGGCAATATATGAAACTAGTCCCAAAGTGATAGATATCCAAGGAGGATATAATAAAGACTTTCATGAAGATCATTGGACAAATTAAACTTGATTCCTTGTAATAGTTTTGAAATATGATGATAGTAATATGTGAGTCATGTTAATGAGTAATTATGCTTAGTAGGAATATTGGTGTTAAGGTTTGTGATTCCCTATGCATGCACGAAAGTCAATAGTTATGAAATGAAGTTACATTCTACTTGTGGTGCATTATTCGGTGTTAGTTATGTTCAATGCTCACTTATGTGATTTTTCGTTTCTTGGTTTGGTTGCTTCCCAATCCATTTGCTAGCCTTCATTTGTACTAAGTAGAAATACTACTGGTGCATCCAAAATCCTTAAACCAAGTTTTGCCTTATGAGTCCACCATACCTACCTATATGCGGTATTTCCATGCCGTTCCAAGCAAATTTGTATGTGCCATCTCTAAATTTTCAAAATAAATTTTCTCTTTTGTGTGCCCGTACCGCTCATGAAACGGTGGGGAGTGTCCAATATTTTTCCATGCTAGATGTGTTATTCTCAAGATGAGTGTTTATTCACTTGTCATTGCACGAGAGTGCGGCGGTAATAGGGATGCCCATTCAAGAAATGAAAAAGAAAAAATATTTACTTTATGTTGTCAAATAATAAATTCCTTGGAAAGTGTTGGTATGGAAGGCAACCGTGGATACGGCCCGCCATGGAAAGTGAAAGTTTGGTGGAAAAAGGAATAAACTTTATTTTTTGTTTGGGAACCGCCTATGATATATCTAGCATGGAAAGTATTGTGAGCTACTTTGTCGTTTTCGTTGACAGGAATAGCATGCCACCCAAAATATTTTTTCTCTCTCAATTTAAAACCTTCAGCTCTGGCACCTCTACAAATCCCTACTTCCCTCTGCGAAGGGCCTATCTATTTACTTTATGCAATTTTTATTTTTGCTTTGAGTCACCATCTTCTCTTATAAGCACCAACTAGGGGGCACTATGATCGTACTTGAGTATTGGGCATAGCTAATATTTGAGTGTGTTTCATGAATGGATCAATGATTGAGCATGATGGGCTAGGGATAACTTTCTTTAGTATTGATATTTTAAAAGACATGGTTGCTTGTTGACATGCTTGAGTATTGAAGTCATTATGTTAAAACTAGACTATTGCTTTGAATCATTTACAAGACCAAATGTCCATGCTATACAAAGAAGAAAAGAATATGATGAACATGTTAGGCAGCATTCCACATCAAAAATTCTGTCTTTATCATTTACCTACTCGAGGACGAGTAGGAATTAAGCTTGGGGATGCTGATATGTCTCCAACGTATCTATAATTTTTGCTTGTTCCATGCTGTTATATTATCATTCTTGGATGTTTTACAATCATTTTATTACAACTTTATATCATTTTTTGGGACTAACCTATTGACATAGTGCCAAAGTGCCAGTTGCTGTTTTTGCTTGTTTTTTACTTCGCAGAAAATTAGTAGCAAACAGAGATGAAACGCTGCGGGGATTTTTGTGGATTTTTTATGGACCAGAAGAAACCAGATGGGCCAAAGAACACCAGAAGAGGGGGCCCAGGGTGGACAGCACCCACCAAGGCGTGCCAGAGGCCTCCTGGCACGGCCTGATGGGTGTTGGGCACCTCGGGCACCCCCTCAACCGACTATCATGCCTATAAATTCCCTGGAAATCCAAAAACCCTAGAGGAGTCGACGAAACACAATTCCAGCCGCCGCAAGTTTCAAAACCGCGAGATCCAATCTAAACACCATCCCGGAGGGGTTCATCTTCCTCATAGGTGCCTCTCCGATGATGCGTGAGTAGTCCACCATAGACCTTCGGGTCCGTAGGCAGTAGCTAGATGGCTTCTTCTCTCTCTCTCTTATGATTCTCAATACAATGGTCTCTTGGAGATCTATTTGATGTAAACTTTTGCGGTGTGTTTGTTGGGATCCGATGAATTTTGAGTTCATGATCAGTTTCTATCCATGAATATTATTTGAGTCTTCTTTGATCTCTTATATGCATGATTACTTATAGCCTCGTATTTCTTCTTCGAATCTTTAGTTTAGTTAGGCCGACTAGATCGATTTTTCTTGCCATGGGAAGAGGTGCTTTGTGATGGTTTCGATCTTGCGGTGTTCTTTCCCAGTGACAGAAGGGGCAGCAAGACATGCATGTATCGTTGCTATTAAGGATAACAAGATGGGGTCTATTTCTACATGAATAGATCTTGTCTACATCATGTCATCGTTCTTATTGCATTACTCCGTTTTCCCATGAACTTAATACACTAGATGCATGCTGGATAACGGTCGATGTGTTGAGTAATAGAGGTAGATGCAGGCAGGAGTCGGTCTATCTATCTTGGACGTGATGCCTATATAATGATCATCGCCTTGGATATTGTCATGACTATTCGATTTTCTATCAATTGCCCAACAGTAATTTGTTCACCCACCGTGCGCTATACTCATGAGAGAAGCCACTAGTGAACCCTACGGCCCCCGGGTCTACTTTTCCTATCATATTGCTTTCCGATCTACATTTTTTGCAATCTTTGTTTTCAGATCTACAAAACCAAAAACACAAAAACATATTGCTGCATATTTACTCTCTTTATTTGTGTTCTTGAGAGATCAACCTCTCCTATCTATCACTACCTAATCTATCTATTTACCGTAGAGCGATTGACAACCTCTCTTTCGCGTCGGGTTGCAAGTATTTGTTGTTTGTGTGCAGGTGCTGCTTATTGGGTGGTGGTGATCCTCCTACTGGTTCGATAACCTTTGTCATGATTGAGGGAAATACTTACCGTCGCTGTGCTGCATCATCCCTTTCTCTTTGGGGAAATACCGACGCAGTCCAAGCCACGTCGAAGATCTTAAAATGATTGGTACTTCTCCTATTGAATCTTTATTTAGTAATATGAAAATAAATGATAAAGGGACAGAAGATGAGTCAACTCTAGCTAGAGAGCATCCCGTTTGCTTGGAAGGTGATGATCCTAATGCTAAAACTGAAAAAAGTGGGTTTGGAGAGGTTAAAACTTTAAGTAGTGATGTGCCCACTATCTTGGATTACAAGGACTTTAATTATGAAAGTTGCTCTTTATTCGAATGCATTTCCTTGTTACAAACAAGCATTAGCTCACTGATACTTGTGATCTGCGTTGGGTTTTCCGTGAAGAGGAACGAGTTATTGCACCACAAAGTGGGTAAGTATTTCCCTCAGTTATGAAACCAAGGTTTATCAAACCAATAGGAATATCAATCCTCAACCATCTTAGCGGCTGCACACAAATAAACAAACAACTTGCACCCAACACGGGCAAGAGGGTTGTCAACCCCCTTGATCTCGTTATTTGCAAGCAAATGAGTTGTGTAGAGAATTGTAAATTGAAAAATAAAATAAAAAGTAAATAAAGGCAAGAAGGTAATAATAGCGTTTGTAAATATATATATAAGTGAATAGACCCGGGGGGCATACTTTTCCCTAGCAGCATCTCTCATATAGGCAGCATACGATGGGTAACAAATGATTGTTGGGCAATTGAGAGAAAAGCGGATAGTTATGCGATTTTCACGGCAATGATCATGTGTATATAGGCATCACGTCCATAAACAAATAGGCCGACTCCTGCCTGCACCTATTACTATTACTCCACTCATCGACCGCTATCCAGCATGCATCTAGACTATTAAGTATAACAGAGTAATGCATGGAGAACGATGACATGATGTAGACAAAGTAAACTCAAGCAATATGAATGAACCCCATCGTGTTATCCTTAGTAGCAACAACACAAAGACGCATCTTGTCACCTACTTTGTCACGGGGATATAGAAACTCGCCAGGTTGAACCTACCACAACGCACCACTCGCACTGAAGATAGATCAATCTACTTGGCCAAAGCACATCAATAAATCGGAGAGCATTACGAAGCTATAATGATCATGCAAATAAGAATCTTAATATTCAGAGGTGACTCAAATACTTTTCGTGAATAACCTGAACATAAACCCACAATTCATCGGATCCCAACAAACACACCGCACAATAGGATTACATTGGATAGATCAAAGCGAAGATGCGATGATCATTGTATTGAAGATCAAGAGATAGAGAGATTGCCATCTAGGTACTAGCTATGGACCCGTAGGTCTGTGGTGAACTACTCACACATCATCATGAGGGCAACAAGGTTGATGTAGAAGCCTTCCATGATCGATCGCCCCTCTGGCAGGGTGCTGGAATAGAGCTCCAGATGGCCTGGCGACAGAACAGAGACTTGCAGCGACATAAAAAGGGGTTCGGGACTGCCTCTGGTGTTTTTAGGGTAGATGAGAATTTATAAGCCAGAGAGGGGCGTCGGGAGACGCCCGAGGAAGGCACAAGCCATCAGGGCGCGCCCCCCCCCTGGGGCGTGCCCTGTTGGCTTGTGCGGCCCTCGTGCGGCCCCCGACCTCCTTCCGAAGCTTCCAGGTCTTCTTTTGGTCCAGAAAAAATCATCAAAAAGTTTCGTGGCAACTGGATTTCGTTTGGTACTGTAAACCTGAAAAGTGAAAAACACGCAGAAAACAACAACTGGCACTGGGCACTGGGTCAATAGGTTAGTGCTCAAAAATATTATAAATTGGTAAATAAAGACCCAAAAATTATCCTAGAATGATAATATATCGGCATGGAACAATCAAAAATTATAGATACGTTGGAGACGTATCAAGCATCCCCAAGCTTAATTCCTGCTCGTCCTGGAGTAGGTAAATGATAAAAACAGAATTTTTAATGTGACATGCTATCCATTATGTAATCTTATGCATGTATGCTCATTGAGAAAAGATGAATCAATAAATATTAACATAACAATAATTAAAGTGTAAGAAACAAAATCATCAATCTTTCAAAGTATACGATCCTCAAGGAATGTTTACCTCCCATTCATCTTATTATATTAGCAAGGCATGGCTCCATCTTCACCACATTAATACAAATGTTAAGCACCACGGTGTCCAAGTTAGGCAATTGGATCGCACTTTTTCAATATGCATCAACTTTTTATTCTTCACGCAATACATGAGCATGAGCCATTGGACATAGCATTTAGGTGGAATAGAATATGGCAGTAGATATCAAAGGGGCAAAAGGTGGAGAAGATAGTCTCACATCTACTAGGCATACCAACGGGCTATGGAGATGCCCATCGATAGATGTCAATGCAAGAAGTAGGGATTGCCATGTAAATGATGCACTAGAGCTTTAAGTGTATGAAAGCTCAAATGAAGCTAAGTGGGGTGTGCATCCAACTTGCTTGCTCATGAAGACCTTGGGCATTTGAGGAAGCCCGTCATAGGAATATACAAGCCAAGTTTGTAATAATGAATAGGTAATTCCCACTAGCATATGAAAATGACATATCATGAGACTCTCTACATGAGGAGCATAGTACCACTTTGAGGCACAAGTGTGGTAAAAGATAGTAGCAAAGTCCCTTCTCTGATTTTCTCTCATCATTTTTTTAATGGTGGGCTCATTTGGCCTCCCCCATCTTTATTTTTCGTCCGGATTCTCATCCCGACTTGTGGGGGAATCATAGTCTCCATCATCCTTTCCTCACTAGGACAATGCTCTAATAATGATGATCATCACACTTTTATTTACTTACAACTCGATATGGAGAACTAATATGAAGATATGACTCTATATGAATGCCTCTGGAAGTGTACCAGGATGTGCAATGTGTTGGAAATATGCCCTAGAGGCAATAATAAATTGGTTATTATTATATTTCCTTGTTCATGATAATCGTTTATTATCCATGCTATAATTGTATTGATTGGAAACTCAAATACATGTGTGGGTACATAGACAACACCGTGTCCCTAGTATGCCTCTAGTAAACTAGCTCATCGATCAAATATGGTCAAGGTTTCCTGGCCATAGACATGAGATGTCATTTGATAACGGGATCACATCATTAGGAGAATGATGTGATGGACAAGACCCAAACTATGAACGTAGCATATGATCGTGACAGTTTATTGCTATAGTTTTGTGCATGTCAAGTATCTGTTCCTATGACCATGAGATCATGTAACTCACTGACACCGGAGGAATACCTTGTGTGTATCAAACATCGCAACATAACTGGGTGACTATAAAGATGCTCTATAGGTATCTCCGAAGGTGTCTGTTAAGTTGGCATGGATCGAGACTGGGATTTGTTACTCCGTGTGACGGAGAGGTATCTCAGGGCCCACTCGGTAATACAACATCACAATAAGCCTTGCAAGCAATGTGACTAAAGTGTTAGCCACGAGATCTTGTATTACGGAACGAGTAAAGAGACTTACCGGTAACGAGATTGAACTAGGTATAGAGATACCGACGATCGAATCTCGGGCAAGTAACATATCGAAGAACAAAGGGAACAACATACGGGATTAACTGAATCCTTGACATAGAGGTTCAACCGATAAAGATCTTCGTGGAATATGTAGGAACCAATATGGGCATCCAGGTCCCGCTATTGGTTATTGACCGTAAAGGTGTCTCGGTCATGTCTACATAGTTCTCGAACCCGCAGGGTCTGCACACTTAACGTTCGGTGACGTTTCGGTAGTATTGAGTTATGTATGTTGGTGACTGTCGGGGATATACCCCGCGGTATGAACCCGGGGACAGTTATGACCCGGCAGACAGTTGTAAGCCGTCAGACAGTTATGACCCGGCAGACAGTTATAACCCGGTGACAGTTATGACCCGACAGACAGTTGTAAGCCGGCAGACAGTTGTAAGCCGGCAGACAGTTGTGACCCGGCAGACAGTTATAACCCGGTAGACAGTTATGACCCGTCAGACAGTTATGACCCGGCAGATAGTTAAGTCCCGGAGACGAGTCCCTGAAGATGAGTCTTGAAGATAAGCCCGGTTGTAAGCCGCCCGGTTGTAAGCCGCCCGTCGGAGATAAGAAGCCCGGGACTCAGAAGCCCATGAGGAGAAGCCCGCGATGAGAAGTCATGATAAGTTAAGCCTCAATCCGACTTAGACTCTACATGTAAACCGCCCCTTCAGCTTATATAAGGAGGGGCGGGTCACCCCAAGAGGGTCAGGTTTTTAGAGGTCTCAATAGACAGGTCTTAGATAGACAGGTCAGGAGAGATAGACAAATTAGAGACACTCGAGATTAGAGGTGGCAATTCCGCACCCTTGTAACCGGGATCGTCATCATCATCAATACAAGACAAGCAGGACGTAGGCTTTTACCTCCATCGGAGGGGCCGAACCTGGGTAAACTCGCGTCTCTCGATCCCGACCAACCCCTATCAAGCCGCCACATAGTTGCGATGGCCTCACACCTAAGTCCGTTAACCCGGACATCTTGCCGTGACAAATCCACGACAGTTGGCGCCCACCGTGGGACAAGCACCGTGGTTTTGTGTTCTTGGAGGGCCTCTCCGAGGATCGAGAAGTTTGCTATTAGCCGGATGAGGAAGAGCCAGCTCAAAAGGATTTGTATGCATAAGGATTCAGATTTCGATGGGTTCATAGTCATCAACAATGGCGATGACTCGCCGTACAAGGGTGCCGTTTCCCAGCGTTCCAGCAGCCCCAAAGGAAATACTACTTTGACCCGGATACAGATCAAGTCCAAAAGGAAAAAACTGCCCACGTGAAACACCAGAATCGGACAAAAAAAAAAGAGGGAGCAAGCCGCCTCCGACTCGATCTCAGCCTCCGCTGCGCCTGGCCGGCTCGGACTCAGTCTCCGCCTGCCGTCGCTGTGATGTGGCCGGCTGCCTCCGCCGCGCCATGGCCGGCTTCACCTTGCCACTACGCCCCGGCCGGCTCGGCCGTCTCCCCGCCGAGAACCGCCCTCCTCCACTCATCCGGCTCTCATGCGCCCCGCGCCCGAGTCGCCGCAGCCGCGACCTGCTTCGCCCCGGCCGGCGTAGGCGCGCTGCTGCAGTTACCCACTGGCCGCCCGAGCCGCTTGCGCCTTCGGGCCGCCTCGGCCACGCTCCGCCTCCGGCTGTCTTCAAGCCGCCGCCGCGCTACGAGCCGCCGCTCCACTTCGACCCGCCTGCTGCGCCGCCCCGCGGCCTCTGCCATGACCTCGCCATGAGCCGGCCCGCATCCACAGCCGCCGCACCTCGAGCCGGCCAGCCTGCAGCAACCGCGGCCCCGCCGCGCCTACCTCTGTCGTCGAGGCTTGCCCCGCGGCCGCGTCCGCATCTGCACATCCGCCTTGCCTCTGCATCCCCAAGCCGCCGCTTCCGCCTCGTCTCGCTTCAAGCCGCGGCCGCGCCGGGCAGGCCTCGCGTCCTGCGAGCCGTTGCGCTGCTCCCGCCGTGCCGCTGCTCTTGCGCCCGCCGGCTCGCCACACCTCGCGCGCCCCCCGGCTCACCGCTCCTCGCGTCCGAGCCGCCGCTGCTGCGCCGGCCTCCGCCGTGACTCAACTACAGCTCGCCTCTGCCCCCGTGGTTTCCGCCGCTCTGCTCTGCGCCTGCCTCGCATGTTCGCCGAGCCGCCGTTCTGCTACGCCCCGCCGACTCTTGCCTACGTCAGCGTCGCGTAACCCGCCTGCGCCGCTGCCGCGCTCCACCTCGCTTCGCCTCCGCCACTGCCTCCTCCGCGCCGGGGTGCGTCCGAGCCGCCCCTGGCTCCGTCTCCGCCGAGCCGTTGTGGCTCCGCCCCTCGCCTCCATCGCACGCCCGGCTCCCACTGCTGAGCTGCCCCGCCGGCGCACCCGTTCCAGCCGCCGCGGCCGAGGAGGAGCACGCCATGGCTTGCGCCGCCGCGGCCTCACCTCGTCTCGCTTCGAGCCGAGTTCGACTCGCCGGGGTGCGTGCGAGCCGCCCCGACTCCCCGCTCCGACCGCCTCTGCTCCGAGCTCTCCAAGCTGCCAGCTGCGCCGTGAGTTCGTTGCTGCAACCCGCCGTTTCCAAAACGCCCGCACGAGCCACCGGTCTCCTCACGCCGCGAGCCGCCTCCGCCGCTGTGGCTCGCCGCGTACACCGTGGCCCCGCCTGGCTGCCTCCGCCGCGTCCGCCTGGGCCCCGCCTCGCCGACTCGCCTCCGCCGTAGCTCATTTCACCGCCCTGCCTCTATGGCCATGGCCTGCCTCGTTGACTCACCTCCGCCGTGAGTTCGTTGCTGCTGGGCAGTATGCGTGGTAGTGGCTGTTGGAGATAGTCGACGGAATAGATAAAAGAAGAAGAAAGTCCAACGTATTGCCCTGAGGTTGAGCAGGATATACAGAGAAGTTCGCATAATGGTGATGATCAGGATGAGGCCCGAGGTTGGCTTATTCAAACATCTGGTTCCTATGATGGTTCAGAGATGGTTATAAGGGAACTTGATTTCAGATATCAAGCTGACCTCAAGACCAAAACACAGCGAGACTTTTAGTTTCTAAAAAAGCCCACCGGTGATCAACCGCCGAGCTTGGGGGAGACAGTCGATTATTGCTGGAATAAATTTTGGAGATTTGTTGTCCCAGCTAAGGTCCATAATTTCTAGTGGAGAGTGATTCATGGCTTTATCACATGCAAAGCTGTGTTTCGGGACTGGCGCTTTTACAGTATCACGTTCCGTGAAACATGCAGTATGGAAGACGTGCTGGTCCATGCTCTATTTGAATGCACCTGGCCTTGGAACTTTGGCAGGAGTTAAGAGAGAAAGTCAAAACAAAGTGGATAAAGAAAAAGAAGGAAAGAAAAGGCTGCCAAACTAACCAGGATGAAAAATCAAGTCAGAATACTATTAGTATTTGCACGGGAATAAAAAACTAATGGATATGGAGTTGCACGTGAGGCCTAGTATTACTACCGGCAACACTATACATCTCTCCAAAACAAGATCAACAGAGGAACGACTACGCCTCGGCTCTACGTCCGAAGTTCATCTGAGAAAAACATTCGTGTTCATCTGCAGAAAAATCAGGACAATTATACGAGTGGCATTATACCACAGAGTTGGAGCGCATACTAGCATCATTCTATACTGGTGTTCGTCCGTGTCGCATTGCTCAATGGACGCGCGTGAGTCGCCGCCCCCGCGAACGGTCTACATCAACTTGCCGGTAGCGTGCGCACTCACCCGCCAGTATGAGCCACCCAATGGACGCAGCAAGCCGCCGCATCCGCGGTATGGTTTTCACCAACAACGCCACGGCCGTCTCTCGTGACCGCACCGGCTTACAACGTCGCGGTCGTCTCTCGCTATCGCGCCGTCTTCAAATGTCGCGGCTGACTTCTACGTCTACATCAACACGCCAGGGGCCGCATACATCCGTACGAGCCGCCCAACGGACGGTTCTGAATCGTCGCCCCGCGGTCCAATCTACATTGACATATCAGGTACGGTGTTCGCCTGTACGAACCGCCCGACGAACAGGCGCACAAGTCGCCGCCGCTGCAGTTTGGTTAACTTCAACAACCAGCCGGGACGAACCATCGACCGGATTATTGAAACAATTCATACGTGATCGTCTATAACCCGCCACGGTCAAGTATGGAGAATCTCAAGCCAACTCTTCGAGTCGTCTTAAGACTCGGGGGCTAAAGACATGATTCAGCAAATGTTGCTAGTTTCAGCAAATTCAAGAACCCCGGATCACCCGATCTCGGGGGCTACTTCCACATTGGTGAAAGTTTAAAGGCTGTCAGAAAATCTCCGGCGCAAGCATCCGGTTCAAAAGGAATTCATCTCCCGCAAGGTTCGAGTTTTCAGAAAATTAAAAGTTGCCCAAGAGGACGAGCCGCCATGATGCACCGTTCAAACATGGGTGCCCTGATTCATTGGATCATTATAAAGTCACTTGGAGTTTATGCCGTTTTCTTCATACAAGATGGTGCAAATGTGGATATTTCAACAAAGGTCATTTGGTGGCTTCCAACCCGCCGGGTTTAGCTTACACACCCTTTTGATCGGCTCTTCAGCCACCGCAAGGCCGGGTTGTATACCCAAAAGTTGACTCCGTCAACAAGGTCATTTGGGGGCTTCCAACCCACCGGGTTTAGCTTACACACCCTCTTGATCGGCTCTTCAGCCACCGCAAGTTCGAGTTAAACCTGCATGTATGCTGCTGCTGCTCCGCTAGGTGACCCACCGAACTCTTACCAGTTAATCTCGACTAGAGACCCTGAGCTGTTCAAAGTATTTGACAGTCACTCTCACTAGAGACCCTGTACTGGTCAAGGTTAAACCGGCGGCTCTTGTCACGTGAGGGCTGGCTTACGGAAAGCGAGGATAAACTCACCCATCTGCTGCATACTCTCCGCTATGTGGCCCGTTCGTACTCTTAAACAGTTACTCTTTTAAAGACCCTGCACTGTTTAAGGTTCAAACGACGGATTTATGTCACGTGAGAAGTAGCTTATGGGCCCGGGGGGTACTCATGCCCTGCTGCGCCTCTCTATGGTTCGTTGTGCTCTTACCAGTTAATCTCGCCTAGAGACCCTGAGCCGCTCAAAGGAGTTGACGGTCACTCTCACTAGAGACCATGTACTGTTAAGAGTTCAAACAACGAGTTCATGCCAGGAGAGCCGGCATATGAGTTTTTGAAAAAGAAAAAGCAAGAACATATACAAGAGTTGATCTCTTATGGTTGTGCCTTCAAAGCAAGAACATCATGCATTGCATCATACATTGCATCATACATTGCATCATCATTGCATCATCTTACCATGCATCATATATGCATGGATATCCTGGTCTGCATTTCAGGAACCGGTTTTTTCAAACCGGATTATATTATTCAAATCTCAAATAGCCAACATGGCTAGATTTTTCATTATGGTTGTCATAACCAGCATTGGATGATTGAGGTTTTCAAAGCCCCTTCAGAGTAATGGCTATTATTCCTTCATCCCAAAAATACCAGTTTACAGCAAGGAGCATGGTTCAACATTGATATGCAAGGTTTTCAGCAAACATCATCTGGACAGTGGATAAAATTTTATTCTACAATGGAAGGAATAGTCCTGAATCGTTGCAGGCATACGACCGGCACTTGGGGGCTACATTATTCAAGTCCTGTTTATATCAAGTATGCAAGTCCCATGTCACTGCAAGCATGCACCACGGCACTTGGGGGCTAATGCAAGCTGTTTTTCAAGTCATTATGTTGTCAACAGACCCCGTTATCTCAAGGAGATGAGCCGGCCTTTATATCTTTTTCTAAAGTCCCAGCCCAGTATTGTCTTACTGAGACGGCCCTTGGGGGTTACACATTGCTCCTCAAGTCTATATGATCAGATCTACAACAAGTTCCTGCTCATTATTGCATAATGACCCGGCCCTTGGGGGCTACACTGGCTGGAGTTTTATGAGCATAAGACATTTACAAGTCCCAGGTTGCTGCAGGCAAGACAACCCGGTACTTGGGGGCTACATATGTGGAATATTCAACCTATGACTGGTGACTCGGATAAACAATCTGGATTTCTCTAGGTTTGCACTATGTTGAAGCAAGTCTTAAGGCTATCACTACGTTTCCCTTCTTAAGACTTGGGGGCTACAGGTAATATGGATATGAGGAAGATATGTCTTCAAATTCTCAGTTATGAGGGAACCAGACGAATTTATCAAACCAAGGCAGTTGATAATAAGGGTTATTTTTTCTACAAGGAGTCAGCGTCAGTATATTGATATGACAGAGTTATAGAATTTTCAGGAGCTGATCAACTGGTCTTTTTGAGTGGGCCGGTTCCCTTTACATATCCTTATTTCAGGAGGTTACCATGAATAAATTCAAGCTAACCTGGGGGCTAATGTCGGGGATATACCCCGCGGTATGAACCCGGGGACAGTTATGACCCGGCAGACAGTTGTAAGCCGTCAGACAGTTATGACCCGGCAGACAGTTATAACCCGGTGACAGTTATGACCCGGCAGACAGTTGTAAGCCGGCAGACAGTTGTGACCCGGCAGACAGTTATCACCCGGCAGACAGTTATAACCCGGCAGACAGTTATGACCCGTCAGACAGTTATGACCCGGCAGACAGTTAAGTCCCGGAGACGAGTCCCTGAAGATGAGTCTTGAAGATAAGCCCGGTTGTAAGCCGCCCGGTTGTAAGCCGCCCGTCGGAGATAAGAAGCCCGGGACTCAGAAGCCCATGAGGAGAAGCCCGCGATGAGAAGTCATGATAAGTTAAGCCTCAACCCGACTTAGACTCTACATGTAAACCGCCCCTTCAGCTTATATAAGGAGGGGTGGGTCACCCCAAGAGGGTCAGGTTTTTAGAGGTCTCAATAGACAGGTCTTAGATAGACAGGTCACGAGAGATAGACAAATTAGAGACACTTGAGATTAGAGGTGGCAATTCCGCACCCTTGTAACCGGGATCGTCATCATCATCAATACAAGACAAGCAAGACGTAGGCTTTTACCTCCATCGGAGGGGCCGAACCTGGGTAAACTCACGTCTCTCGATTCCGACCAACCCCTATCAATCCGCCACATAGTTGCGATGGCCTCACACCTAAGTCCGTTAACCCGGACATCTTGCCGTGACAAATCCACGACAGTGACCGAAGGTTGTTCGAAGTCCCGGATGAAATCCCGGATGTCACGAGGAGATCCGGAATGGTCCGGAGGTAAAGATTGATATATAGGAAAGTGGTATTTGAGTTTCGGAAAAGTTTCGGGTACTTTCGGTAGTGTATCGGGAGTGACGAATGGGTTCCGGGGGTCCACCGGGTGGGGCCCACCCACCCCGGGGGCCACATGGGCCCAAGAGGTGGCGCACCAGCCCCTGGTGGGCTGGGCAGCCGACCCCATGGGGGCCCATGCACCCAAGAGGAAAAAGGTGGAGGTTGGAAGGAGTAGGACACCTTCCTAAAACGAATCCACCTCCTAGTAGGAGGTGGATTCCACCTCCTTGAGGTGGTTCGGCCGAATCCTCCTTGTGGAGGGTTTGAGGCTGCCTCCTCCCCTCCCTCCCTCCTATATATACTAGAGGATTTGAGGGCAGCCCCAACCCTAATTGCCACGTGTTGCCCTCTTCTTCCTCTAGATCGTTTCTCCTCTAGTCTAGTTTCGGCGGTGCTTAGGCGAAGCCCTGCCAGAATAGTTCCACCGCCGCCGCCGTCGCGCCGTCGCGCTGCCGGAGAACTCATCTACCTCTCCGCTCTGTCTTGTTGGATCAAGAAGGCGGAGATCGTCATCGAGCTGTACGTGTGCTGAACGCGGTGGTGCCGTCCGTTCGGGACTAGATTGGAAGGACTGTGATTGGATCGCGGGACGGATCATGATTGGATCGCGAGACGGATCGTGATGGGATCGCGGGACGGCTAGCAATTTGGATCGTGAAGATATTCGACTACATCAACCGCGTTTCTTAACGCTTCCCGCTTAGCGATCTACAAGGGTACGTAGATCCACTCTTCCTCTCGTAGATGCTCATCACCATGGATAGATCTTGCGTGTGCATAGGAAAAATTTTGTTTCCCATGCAACGTTCCCCAATAGTGGCATCATGAGCTAGGTCTATGTGTAGATGAGATCACGAGTAGAACACAAAGGAGTTTGTGGGCGTTGATGCTCGAATTGCTTCCTCCCTTGGTGTTTTCTTGATTCAGCGGTATTGTGGGATGAAGCGGCCCGGACCAACCTTACTCGTACGCTTACGAGAGACCGGTTCCATCAACTGACATGTAACTTCATTGCATAAAGATGGCTGGCAGGTGTCTGTCTCTCCTACTTTAGTTGGATCGGATTCGACAAAGGCGGTCCTGGAGAAGGTTGAATAGCAATTTGTGTATCACCGTTGTGGTTTTTGCGTAGGTAAGAATTGTTCTTGCTAGATACCCGTAGCAGCCACGTAAAACATGCAACAACAATTAGAGGACGTCTAACTTGTTTTTGCAGGGTATGTTGTGATGTGATATGGCCAATTACATGATGAGATATATGTGATGTATGAGATGATCATGTTTTGTATAGAATATCACGACTTGCATGTTGATGAGTACGGCAACCGGCAGGAGCCATAGGGTTGTCTTTAATTTATTTTCGTCGTTTTTGCTTTACTTTATCGCTATGAGTTAGCAATAGTCGTAGAAGCAACAGTCGGCACGACAACCTCATGGCGACACGTTGATGGAGATCAAGATGATGGAGATCATGGTGTCATGCCGGTGACAATGGAGATCATGCCAGTGCTTTGGAGATGGAGATCAAAAGCACAAGTTCATGGTCATATCATGTCACTTATGATTTGCATGTGATGTTAATCCTTTTATGCATCTTATTTTGCTTAGGACGACGGTAGCATTATAAGGTGATCCCTCACTAAAATTTCAAGATAAAATTGTGTTCTCCCCGAGTGTGCACCGTTGCGAAAGTTCGTCATTTCGAGACACCACGTGATGATCGGGTGTGATAGACTCTACGTTCGCATACAACGGGTGCAAGCCAGTGTTGCACGTGCGGAACACTCGGGTTAAACTTGACGAGCCTAGCATGTACAGACATGGCCTCAGAAGACAAGAGACCGAAAGGTCGAACATGAGTCATATAGTAGATATGATCAACATGAAGATGTTAACCATTGAAACCACCTCATCTCACGTGATGATCGGACTTGAGTTGGTGAATTTGGATCATGTGACACTCGAATGACCAGAGGGATGTCAATTTGAGTGGGAGTTTTTAAGTAATATGATTAACTAAACTCATTATCATGAACATAGTCAAAATGTCTTTACAAATTATGTTGTAGATTACTAGCTCGCGCTGTAGCTCCCTTGAATTTTTATATGTTCCTAGAGAAATAGAGTTGAAAGATGATGGTAGCAATAATGCGGACTGGGTCCATGATCTGAGGATTGTCCTCATTGCTGCACAGAAGGCTTATGTCCATAATGCACCGCTCGGTGCGCCACCCCCTCAAGCGTCGTCTGTAGATGTTGTGAACATCTAACAGGCACGTTCTGATGACTACTTGATAGTTCAATGCGTCATGCATTACGGCTTAGAATTGAGGCTCCAAAACGTTTTGAACGTCACGGAACATATAAGATGTTCTAAGAGCTGAAATTGGGATCTCAGGCTCGTGCCCGTGTTGAGAGGTATGAGACCTCCAACAAGATTCTTTGCCTACAAGATGAAGGAGAATAGCTCAATCGGTGAGCATGTGCTCAGATTGTCTGGGTGCTACAATCGCTTGAATCGAGTGGGAGTTGATCTTCCAGATAAGATAGTGATTGATATAGTTCTCCAAGTCACTGTCACTAAGCTACTAAAGCTTCGTGATGAACTATAAAATGCCAGGGATGGAAATAATGATCCCTGAGCTATTCGCGATGTTTGACACCGCGAAGGTAGAATCAAGAAGGAGCATCAAGTGTTGATCGTTAGTAAAACCACTAGTTTCGAGAAGGGCAAGGGCCAGGAGGGAAACTTCATGGATGGCAAGTCAGTTGCTGTTCCAGTGAAGAAACCCAAGGTTGAACCCAAACCCGAGACTAAGTGCTTCTATTATGAGGAGAACGGTCGCTGAAGCGGAACAACCCTAGATACTTGGTAGATAAGAAGGCTGGCAACGTCGACAGAAGTATATTTGATATACGTGTTATTGATGTGTACCTTACTAGTACTCCTAGTAGCACCTGGGTATTGGATACCGGTTCGGTTGCTAAATGTTAGTAACTCGAAATAAAAGCTACGGAATAAACGGAGGCTAGCTAAGGGTGAGGTGACGATGAGTGTTGGAAGTGTTTCCAAGGTTGATGTGATCACCATCGCACGCTCTCTCTACCTTCGGGATTAGTGATGAACCTAAATAAATGTTATTTGGTGTTTGCGTTGAGCATGAACGTGATTAGATCATGTTTATTGCAATACGGTTATTCATTTTAATTAGAGAATAACGGTTATTCTGTTTACATGAATAATACCTTCAATGGTCATGCGCCCAATGAGAATGGTTTATTGAATCTTGATCGTAGCGATACACATGTTCATAATATTGATGCCAAAAGATACAAAGTTAATAATGATAGTACCACATACTTGTGGCACTGCCGCTAAATGTCATATTGGTGTAAAGCGCATGAAGAAACTCCATGCTGATGGATCTTTGGACTCATTCGATTTCGAATCGGTTGAGACATGCGGACCATGCCTCATGGGCAAGATGACTAAGACCCCGTTTTCCGATATGATGGAGCGGGCAAGTGACTTATTGGAAATGATACATGTTGATGTATTCGGTCCAATGAGTATTGTAGCGTGCGGTGGATATCGTTATTTTCCTACCTTCACTGATGATTTGAGTAGATATGGGCATATTTACTTGATGAAACACAAGTCTGAAGTGTTTGAAAAAGTTCAAGCAAATTCAGAGTGAAGTTTGAGATCATCGTGACAAGAAGATAAAATGTCTACGATATGATCGTGGAGGTGAATATCTGAGTTACGAGTTTGGTATACAACTTAAGACAATGTGGAAGTTGTTTCACAAATCACGCCACCTGGAACACCATAGTGTGATGGTGTGTCTGAACGTCGTAGTCGTGCTCTATTGGATATGGTGCGTACTATGATGTCTCTTATCGATTTGCCACTATCATTTTGGGGTTATGCATTAGAGACAACTACATTCACTTTAAATAGGGCACCATCTAAGTCCGTTGAGATGACACCGTATGAATTTTGGTTTGGCAGAAACCTAAGCTGTCATTTCTCAGAGTTTGGGAATACGACGCTTATGTCTGATAAGCTCGATCCCAAAGCGGAAAGGTGCATCTTCATAGAATACCCTAAGGAAACATTTGGGTGTACCTTCTATCTCAGATCCAAGGGCAATGTGTTTGTTGCTAAAAACGGGTCCTTTCTCGAGAAAGAGTTTCTCGAGAAAGAGTTTCTCTCGAAAGAATTGAGTGGGAGGAAAGGTAGAACTTGATGAGGTTATTGAACCGTCACTTCAGTTGGATGGTAGCATGACGCAGAAAGATGTTTCTGTGGCGCCTACGCCGAATGAAGAGGAAGTTAATGATGATGATCATGACACTTCGGATCAAGTTACTACCGGGCCTCGTAGGCCGACAAGAAATCGTACCGCCTCTGAGTGGTACTTCAATCATGTCTTGGAGGTCATGTTGTTAGACAACAGTGAACCTACGAGCTATGAAGAAGCGATGGTGGGTCCGGATTCCAACAAATGGCTAGGAGCCATGAAATCCGAGAAATGATCCATGTATGAAAACCAAGTATGGACTTTGGTAGACTTGCCTGAACGGCAGGCCGTTGAGTACAAATGGATCTTTAAAAGGAAGACGGACGCAGACGGTAATGTCACCGTCTATAAAGCTCGACTTGTGGCAAAGGGTTTTTCACAAGTTCAAGCAGTTGACTACGATGAGACTTTCTCACCCGTCGCGATGCTAAAGTCTGTTGGAATTATGTTAGCAGTTGCTGCATTTTTCGATTATGAAATCTGGCAAATGGATGTCAAAACATCGTTTCCTTAACGGTATCCGTGAGGAAAGGTTGTATGTGATACAACCGGAAGGTTTTGTCAGTCCTAAGGATGCTAAAATGTATGCAAGCTCCAGCGATCCTTCTATGGACAGGAGCAAGCATCTCGGAGTTGGAATATACGCTTTGATGAGGTGATCAAAGTTTTTGGGTCTATACAAAGTTTATGAGAAACTTGTATTTACAATAAAGTGAGTGGGAGCACTATAGAATTTCTGATAAGTATATGTGGATGACATATTGTTGATCGGAAATGATGTAGAATTTCTGGAAAGCATAAAGGGTTGTTTGAAAAGGAGTTTTTCAAAGGAAAACCTGGAATGAAGCTATTTAAATATTGGGCATCGGGATCTATAGAGATAGATCAAGACGTCTGATAAAACTTTCAATGAGTACATACCTTGACAAGATTTTGAAAGAGTTCAAAATGGATCGGTCAAAGAAAGAGTTCTTGCCTGATTTGTAAGGTGTGGAGTTGAGTGAGACTCAAAGCTCGACCACGGCAGAAGAAAGAGAAAGGACGAAGGTCGTCCCCTATGCCTTATCCATAGGCTCTGTATAGTATGCCATGCTGTGTACCGCACCTGGTGTGTGCCTTGTCATGAGTCTGTCAAGGGGTACAAGAGTGGTCCAGGAGTGGATCACTGGACAACGGTCAAGATTATCCCTAGTAACTAGAGGACTAAGGAAATGTTTCTCGATTATGGAGGTGATAAAGAGTTCGTCGTAAAGGGTTACGTCGATGCAAGCTTTGACACCTATCCGGACGACTTTGAGTAGCAGTCCGGATACGTATAGTAGAGCACTCATTTGGAATAGCTCCAAATGGAGCGTGGTAGCATCTGCAGTATGACATATAGATTTGCAAAGAACACACGGATCTGAATGTTGCAGACCGTTGACTAGAACCTCTCTCACATGCAAAACATGATCGAACCCTAGAACTCATTGGGTGTTAGATTCATTACAATGTTAATCACATGGTGATGTGAGGTAGATTATTGACTCTAGTGCAAGTGGGAGACTGTTGGAAATATGCCCTAGAGGCAATAATAAATTGGTTATTATTATATTTCCTTGTTCATGATAATCGTTTATTATCCATGCTATAATTGTATTGATTGGAAACTCAAATACATGTGTGGGTACATAGACAACAATGTGTCCCTAGTATGCCTCTAGTAAACTAGCTCGTTGATCAAAGATGGTCAAGGTTTCCTGGCCATAGACATGAGATGTCATTTGATAACGGGATCACATCATTAGGAGAATGATGTGATGGACAAGACCCAAACTATGAACGTAGCATATGATCCTGACAGTTTATTGCTATAGTTTTGTGCATGTCAAGTATCTGTTCCTATGACCATGAGATCATGTAACTCACTGACACCGGAGGAATACCTTGTGTGTATCAAATGTCGCAACGTAACTGGGTGACTATAAAGATGCTCTACAGGTATCTCCGAAGGTGTCTGTTAAGTTGGCATGGATCGAGACTGGGATTTGTTACTCCGTGTGACGGAGAGGTATCTCAGGGCCCACTCGGTAATACAACATCACAATAAGCCTTCCAAGCAATGTGACTAAAGTGTTAGCCACGGGATCTTGTATTACGGAATGAATAAAGAGACTTACCGGTAACGAGATTGAACTAGGTATAGAGATACCGACGATCGAATCTCGGGCAAGTAACATACCGAAGAACAAAGGGAACAACATACGGGATTAACTGAATCCTTGACATAGAGGTTCAACCGATAAAGATCTTCGTGGAATATGTAGGAACCAATATGGGCATCCAGGTCCCGCTATTGGTTATTGACCATAGAGGTGTCTCGGTCATGTCTACATAGTTCTCGAACCCGCAGGGTCTGCACACTTAACGTTCGGTGACGTTTCGGTACTATTGAGTTATGTATGTTGGTGACCGAAGGTTGTTCGGAGTCCCGGATGAGATCCCGGACGTCACGAGGAGATCCGGAATGGTCCGGAGGTAAAGATTGATATATAGGAAAGTGGTATTTGAGTTCCGGAAAAGTTTCGGGTACTTTCGGTAGTGTACCGGGAGTGACGAATGGGTTCCGAGGGTCCACCGGGTGGGGCCCACCCACCCCGGGGGCCACATGGGCCCAAGAGGTGGCGCACCAGCCCCTGGTGGGCTGGGCAGCCGACCCCATGGGGGCCCATGCACCCAAGAGGAAAAAGGTGGAGGTTGGAAGGAGTAGGACACCTTCCTAAAACGAATCCACCTCCTAGTAGGAGGTGGATTCCACCTCCTTGAGGTGGTTCGGCCGAATCATCCTTGTGAAGGGTTTGAGGCTGCCTCCTCCCCTCCCTCCCTCCTATATATACTAGAGGATTTGAGGGCAGCCCCAACCCTAATTTCCACGTGTTGCCCTCTTCTTCCTCTAGATCGTTTCTCCTCTAGTCTAGTTTCGGCGGTGCTTAGGCGAAGCCCTGCCAGAATAGTTCCACAACCACCGCCGCCGCGCCGTCGCGCTGCCAGAGAACTCATCTACCTCTCCGCTCCCTCTTGCTGGATCAAGAAGGCGGAGATCGTCATCGAGATGTACGTGTGCTGAACGCGGAGGTCCCATCCGTTCGGCACTAGATTTGAAGGACCGTGATTGGATCGCGGGACGGATCGTGATGGGATCGCGGGACGGCTAGCGATTTGGATCGCGAAGATGTTTGACTACATCAACCGCGTTTCTTAACGCTTCCCGCTTAGCGATCTACAAGGGTACGTAGATCCACTCTCCCTCTCGTAGATGCTCATCACCATGGATAGATCTTGCGTGTGCGTAGGAAAATTTTTGTTTCCCATGCAACGTTCCCCAACACAATGATCTAGCATGACACGTATCAAAAATATGATGAACGGTGGCTTTGCCACAAATACTATGTCAGCTCTATATGATCATGCAAAGCAATATGATGATGAACGAACTAGTCATGTGAAGTGACGATGGAATTTGCATGGCAATATATCTCAGAATGGCTATGGAAATGCCTTGATAGGTAGGTATGGTGGCTGTTTTGAGGAAGATATAATGAGGCTTATGTGCAACAGAGCGTATAATGTCACGGGGTTTGGATGCACCGGCGGAAGTTGCACCGATCCTCGAGGTGAGAATGGGCTATGCACGGTACCGAAGAGGCTAGCAAATATGAGAAGGTGAGATTGCGTATGTCCATGGTTTCACCTTAGTCATAAAGAACTCATATACTTATTGCAAAAATTTATTAGTTTTATCATAAATCAAAGTACTACTCGCATGCCCCGAGGGAAGAGGTTGGTAGGAGTAAACCATCGCGCGCTTCCGACCCGAAACAACACTAGGATTTCAACGAGGAATAGAAATGCTCACACATCATCACCATGCCTCTTTAATTTTTAGATGAACAAAAAGTTAACCTCTCTTAATATCGACACTTCTACGAATCAAGAATTTTGAACTTACACCTTTTTCGTATTACCACATCAATATCATTGACCCACAATTTCTCTATATGTGCTACTTGATGGTTTTGATTATCACTCATTGAATACCTAATATTTTTTGACTAGTCTTATGACCCATGCAAATTACCATCACTATTTATTAACTCTCAAACAAATATAAGTGAAGAACGAGAGTGAAATTATTTATAAAATCTACACGCCACCGTTCTCAAAGAGATATAAGTGAAGTACTAGAGCAACTGCTAAGATCAAAAGATATAAGTGAAGCACATAGAGTATTCTAACAAATTATGATGAAGGTGTGTCTCTCTTAAATAGGTCTGTCCATAAAACAATGATTTTGGCAAACTGAAAGTAAAAGCAAAACAAAAGCAAACGACGCTCCAAGCAAAACTCATATCATGTGACGAATAAAAATATAGCTTCAAGTGACATACCGATGGATTGAGACAAAAGAGGGGATGCCTTCCGGGGCATCCCAAGCTTAGACACTTGAGTCTTCATTAAAATATTACCTTGGGGTGCCTTGGGCGTCCCCAAGCTTAGGCTCTTGCTACTTCTTATTCCTTTGTCCATCGTGATAACACCCAAAACTTGAAAACTTCAATCACACAAAACTCAACAAAACTTCGTGAGATCCGTTCGTATAAGAAACGTATTGCATACTTTAGGTACTGTTATAAATTGATTCTTATTTCATAATTTCATAATAGGCACTGTATTCTAACTTCTCCATGGCTTATATCCCCCGATACAATCCATAACATAATCAAAACAAGCAACTATGCAAGCAAAAACAGAATCTGTCTAAACCAGAACAGTCTGTAGCAATCTGTAGAGAACCTATACTTCTATATCTCGAAAAATTCTGAAAAATTAGGAATAACTTGAAACTTTGTATAGAAATACTGTGTAAAAATTTCAGATCATTATCAAGGTCTAGTAAAAAAACTAAAAGTCCTGTACTGGAGTCAAAAGTTTATGTTTTGTTTCAGCATCGATTCTACTCATCTTGTGAGTCATCCCAAAGGCTTTACTTGGCACAAACACTAATTTAAACACAAAAACATAATCATTACAGAGTCAATAATCATTTTATAAAAAACAAACACAAAGTTTAAAGCAAAAATTTAAATATAACTATTGGGTTGCCTCCCAACAAGCGCTATTGTTTTATGCCCCTAGCTAGGCATAATGCATAGTTTCAAGTATTGTCATATTTGACACTCCACCCATAAGTAGCTCTCATGATTGATTCATAAGGTGGTTTAATTCTGTTTATAGGGAAGTGTTCCATCCCTTTCTTTAATGGGAATTGGAACCTTATGTTTCCCTCTTTCATGTCAATGATTGCACCTATAGTTCGTAGGAAAGGTCTTCCAAGTATTATGGGACAAGTAGGATTGCAATCAATATCAAGCACAATGAAATCTAAAGGCACATAATTTTTATTTTCAATAATAATCACATCATTAATTCTACCTAGAGGTTTCTTAATGATAGAATCCGCAAGATGCAAGTTAAGGGAACAATCTTCAATATTAGTGAGACCAAGCACATCACAAAGAGATTTAGGAATAGTTGAAACACTAGCACCAAGGTCACACAAGGCATTGCATTCATATTTATTTTGATTTATCTTGATAGTAGGTTCCCACTCATCATGCAATTTTCTAGGAATAGAAACTTCAAGCTCAAGTTTCTCATCATAAGCTTTTATCATAGCTTCTACTATATGTTCGGTAAAAGTTTTATTTTGTTCATAAGCATTCGGTGAGCTAATAATGGATTGGAACAAGAAAATGCATTCTACTAAAGAGCAATTATCATAATTAAAGTCCTTGTAATTCAAAATAGTGGGCACATCACTAGTTAAAATTTTGACCCCTCCAAACCCACGTTTTTCAGTTTTAGCATCAAAATCATAACACTCCAAGCAAACGGGACGCTTCTCAACTAGAGTTGACTCATCTCCAGTCCCTTTATCATTTATATTCAGAGAAGTAAATAAAGATTCAATAGGAGATGTACCAATCATTTTAAGATCTTCATCATGATTCCGGTAAAAACCGGGTGGAAGAGCTTTTTCTAAGAATTCCCGCTTAGCTCTCAACTTAGCAGTCCTCTCCTTACTTTAATTAATAGATATTTGGATAGATTTAATAGCATCATTAAAATCATGCTTGTGTGGCAAAGCTTTACTTTTAAGAGTTTCCACATCAAGAGCAATTATATCCATGTTTTTAGCTAAAGTATCAACTACGTGCAATTTTTCTTCTACCATAGTGTTGAAAACCTTTTGAGAATTAATAAATTCTTTAATTGTGTTCTCAAGATCAGAGGGTATCCTATTATAATTTGTAGAAGAATTTCCATGAGAATTTCCATAGTTGTTAGAGGAATTACCGGGATACGGTCTAGAATTGAAGTTTCCTCTATAAGCATTATTGTTGAAATTATTTCATGAGACAAAGTTCACATCAATAGAATAATTATTTTTCTAAATCAAAGTAGACAAGTGAATATCATTGGGATCAACATGAGCATTTTTACAAGCAACCATATTCATAAGAGCATCCACTTTTTCACTCAAAGTAGCGATTTCTTCAACAGAATTTACCTTCTTACCGGTTGGAGCCCTTTAGGTATGCCATTGAGAATAATTTGTCATAATGTTGTCCAGAAGTTTTGTGGCCTCTCCTAAGGTCACATCCATAAAGGTACCACCTGTAGCAGAATCTAGAAGATTTCTAGACACAAAGTTTAGTCCAGCATAGAAGTTTTGGATAATCATCCACAAATTTAAGCCATGAGTAGGACAATTTATTATCATCAATTTAATTCTCTCCCAAGCTTGTTCAAAATGCTCTTGATCTTGATGTTTAAAATTCATTATTTGATTTCTTAGGGAGATGATCTTAGCAGGAGGAAAATACTTGGCAATGAAAGCATCCTTACACTTATCCCATGTTCTGATACTATTACGAGGTAAAGATGAAAACCAAGCTTTAGCTTTATCTCTTAGTGAAAAAGAAAATAATGTTAATTTCACAATATCATTATCCATATCCTTTTTCTTTTGCATATCACATAATTCAACAAAGGTATTAAGATGTGACGCGGGATCCTCATTAGGACTTCCAGAAAATTGATCCTTCATGACAAGATTTAGCAATGCAGCATTAATATCAAAATCCTCCGCACTAGTGGCGGGTGGTATAGGAGTACTAATAAAATCATTATTATTAGTATTTGAGAAGTCACACAACTTAGTAGTATCTTGAGACATGTTGACCGAACAAGCAACGTAACAAGCAAGACAAGTAAACTAGCAAGCGAAGAAGTAAACTAGTAACAAGCAAAGATAAATATTTTGTATTTTTTATTTTTATGAGAAAAGCTAAATATAACAGCAAATAAAAATAAGAACAAGTGAATGAAAATTTGTGTCGAGTTACTTGATAGTTGATGATGATATTCCCCGGCAACGGCGCCAGAAATCCTTCCTGATACTTGTGATCTGCGTTGGGTTTTCCGTGAAGAGGAACGGGTTATGGCAGCACAAAGTGGGTAAGTATTTCCCTCAGTTATGAAACCAAGGTTTATCGAACCAATAGGAATATCAATCCTCAACCGTCTTCAGCGGCTGCACACAAATGAACAAACAACTTGCACCCAACGCGGGCAAGAGGGTTGTCAACCCCCTTGATCTCGTTATTTGCAAGCAAATGGGTTGTGTAGCTAATTGTAGAGAATTGTAAATTGCAAAATAAAATAAAAACTAAATAAAGGCAGCAAGGTAATAATAGCGTTTGTAAATATATAAGTGAATAGACCCGGGGGTCATAGTTTTCCGTAGCGGCATCTCTCATGTAGGCATCATACGGCGGGTAACAAATTACTGTTGAACAATTAATAGAAAAGCGGATAGTTATGAGATTTTCACCGTTACATCATGTCCATAAACAAATAGGCTGACTTCTGCCTGCACCTATTACTATTACTCCACTCATCGACCGCTATCCAGCATGCATCTAGAGTATTAAGTAAAACAAAGTAATGCATGGAGAACGATGACATGATGTAGACAAAGTAAACTCAAGCAATATGAATGAATCCCATTATGTTATCCTTAGTAACAACAAGACAAAGACACATCTTTTCCTCTTCTTTGTCACTGGGATATAGAAACTCGCTAGGTTGAACCTGCCACAACGCACCACTCCCACTGAAGATAGATCAATCTACTTGGCCAAAGCACATCAATAAACCGGAGAGCATTACGAAGCTATAATGATCATGCAAATAAGAATCTTAATATTTAGAGGTGACTCAAATACTTTTCGTGAATAATCTGAACATAAACCCACAATTCATCGGATCCCAACAAACACACCGCACAATAGGATTACATCGGATAGATCAAAGCGAAGATGCGATGATCACTGTATTGAAGATCAAGAGATAGAGAGATTGCCATCTAGGTACTAGCTATGGACCCATAGGTCTATGGTGAACTACTCACACATAATCATTAGGGCAACAAGGTTGATGTAGAGGCCCTTCGTGATCGATCCCCCCTCCGGCAGGGTGCCAGAACGAAGCTCCACATGGCTTGGCGATAGAATAGAGACTTGCGGTGGCAGAAAAAGGGTTTCGGGACTGCCTCTGGGTAGATGAGAATTTATAAGCCAGAGAGGGGCGTGGAGGCACAAGCCATCAGGGCGCGTCCCCTCGGGGCGCGTCCTGTTGTCTTGTGCGGCCCTCGTGTGGCCCCCGACCTCCTTCTGAAGCTTCCAGGTCTTCTTTTGGTCCAGAAAAAATCATCAAAAAGTTTCGTGGCAATTGGACTTCGTTTGGTACTGTAAACCTGAAAAGTGAAAAACACGCAAAAAAACCACAACTGGCACTGGGCACTAGGTCAATAGGTTAGTGCTCAAAAATATTATAAATTGGTAAATAAAGACCCAAAATGTATCCTAGAATGATAATATATCAGCATGGAACAATCAAAAATTATAGATACGTTGAAGACGTATCACTCACCCAATGCTTATGAACAAAACAAGGCTTTCACTAATCATATAGTAGAAGCAATGATAAAAGCTTATGATGAGAAACTTGAACTAGAAGTTTCTATTCCTAGAAAATTGCATGACGAGTGGGAACCTAATATTAAAATAAGTACAAATAAATATGAATGTAATGCTTTGTGTGACCTTGGTGCTAGTGTTTCAACTATACCTAAATCTCTTTGTGATTTGCTTGGTCTCACTAATATTTAAGATTGTTCCCTAAACTTGCATCTTGCGGATTCTACCATTAAAAACGTTTAGGTAGAATAAATGATGTTCTCATTGTTGCAAATAAGAATTATGTGCATGTAGAATTTCATTGTGCTTGATATTGCTTGCAATCCTACTTGTCCAATAATACTTGGAAGACCTTTCTTACGAACTATAGGTGCAATTATTGATATGAAAGAGGGAAACATAAGGTTCCAATTCCCATCAAAGAAAGGGATGGAACACTTCCCTAGGAAGAGAATTAAACGACCTTATGAATCAATCATGAGAGCTACTTATGGGTGGAGTGTCAAAGATGACAACACTTGAAACTATGCATTATGCCTAGCTAGGGGCATAAAACAATAGTTCTTGTTGGGAGGCAATCCAATAGTTATATTTAATTTTGATTTTTAATTTATGTTTGTGTATGATAACATGATTATTGCCTCTGTAATGATTGTGTTTTTATGTTTTAATTAGTGTTTGTGCCAAGTAAAGCCTTTGGGATGACTCACAAGATGAGTAGAATTGATACGGTGCAAAAACAGAAACTTTAGCATCCAGTGAAGAATTTCTCTGATTTTACTGGAAAATATTTTTGATCTGAATTTTTTACACAGTATTTATATACAAATTCTTAAGGATTTTCTAATTTTTCAGAATTTTTAGAGTTATATAAGTATAGGTTCTCTATAGATATTTTCAGACTGTTCTGTTTTAGACAGATTCTGTTTTTTGCTTGCATAGTTTGCTTCTTTTGATGATGCTATGGATTGTATCGGAGGGTATAAGCCATGGAGAAGTTAGAATACAGTACCTATTATGAAATAATGAAATATGAATCAATTTATAACAGTACCTAAAGTATTTGATATGTTGCTTATACTAACGGATCTCACGAAGTTTTGTTGAGTTTTGTGTGATTGAAGTTTTCAAGTTTTCGGTGTTATCATGATGGACAAAGGAATAAGGAGCGGCAAGAGCCTAAGCTTGGGTATGCCCAAGGCACCCCAAGGTAATATTATGGGAATACTCAAGCGTCTAAGCTTGGGGATGCCCCGGAAGGCATCCCCTCTTTCGTCTCAATCCATCGGTATGTCACTTGGAACTATATTTTTATTCGTCACATGATATGAGTTTTGCTGGGAGCATCGTTTGCTTTTATTTTTAGTTTGCCACAATCATAGTTTGCTAGACACACCTATTTGAGAGATACACACCTTCATCATAATTTATTAGAATACTCTATGTGCTCCACTTATATCTTTTGAGCTTAGTAGTTGCTCTAGTACTTCACTTATATCTTTTTGAGCACGGTGGCGTATAGATTTTGTAGAAATAATTGCACTCTTGTTCTTCACTTATATTTGTTTGAGAGTTAATAAATAGTGATGGTAATTTGCATGGGTCATAAGACTAGTCCAAAAATAATAGGTATTCAATGAGTTATAATCAAAACCATCATGTAGCACACTAAAGAGAAATTTTGGGTTAATGATATTGATGTGGTAATGTGAAATGGTGTGAGTGCATGATTGTAGATTCCTAGAAGTATTGGTATTAAGAGGTGTTAATTTCCCGTTCTTTTAAATATTAGAAAAAGGCATGGTGGGGATGTGTGAGCATTTCTTTTCCTCATTGAAATCCTAGTGTTGTTTCGGGTCGAAAGCGAGCGATGGTTAACTCCTCCCAACCTCCACCCTCGGGGCATGTACTTTGATTTGTGATAAAACTCATAAAACTTTGCAATAAGTATATGAGTTATTTATGACTAATGTGAATCCATGGACATACGCAATGTCACCACCTCATATTTTGCTAGCCTCTTCGGTACCGTGCATTGCCCATTCTCACCTTGAGGATCGGTGTGAACTTCGCCGGTGCATCCAAACCCCGTGACATGATACGCTCTATCACACATAATCCTCCCTATATCTTCCTCAAAACAGCCATCATACCTACCTATTATGGCATTTCCATAGCCATTCCGAGATATATTGCCATGCAAATTCCACCGTTACATCATATGACTAGTTCATTCATCATCATATTGCTTTGCGTGATCATTTAGAGCTGACACAGTATTTGTGGCAAAGCCACCGTTCATGATATTTTTGATACAAGTCACGCTAGATCATTCCACATCCTGGTACACTGCCAGAGACATTCATATTGAGTCATATTGTTTCATAGTTCTTCATATCGAGTTTTCATATTGAGTTGTAAGTAAATAAAAGTGTGATGATCATCATTATTAGAGCATTGTCCCACTGAGGAAATAAAAATGGGAGAGTCCAAATGATCCCACCATAAATAAATAAAAATGAAAAAATGAAAATGAGAGAAAAAGAGAGAAGGGACTTTGCTACTATCCTTTACCACACTTGTGCCTCAAAGTGGCACCTTGTTCTTCATATAGAGAGTCTCATGTTATGTCATTTTCATATGCTAGTGGGAATTATTTTTCATTATTAGAAACTTGGCTTGTATATTCCAATGATAGGGCTTCCTCAAATGCCCAAGGTCTTCATGAGCAAGCAAGTTGGATGCACACCCACTTAGCTTCAGTTCAACTTTCATACACTTATAGCTCTAGTGCATCCTTTGCATGGCAATCCCTACTCCTTGCATTGATATCTATCGATGGTCATCTCCATAGCCCGTTGATACGCCTAGTTGATGCAAGACTTTCTTCTCCACTTTTTACCCCTTTGATATCTACCACCATATTCTATTCCACCTTTATGCTATGTCCATGGTTCACGCTCATGTATTGCGTGAAGAATAAAAAGTTGATGCACATTAAGTATGATCCAATTGCGTGACTTGGACACTGTGGTGCTTGACATTTGTATTAATGTGGTGAAGACGGAGCCATGCCTTGGTAATATGATAAAATGAATGGGGGTAAACATTCTTTGAGGATCGTATACTTTGAAAGATCGATGATTATGTTGCTTGTGCTTATAAATGTTACTATGTTGATGTTTGTTAATTCATCGTTTCTCAATGAGCACACATGCAAAGGATTACATATTGGGTAGCATGTCACATCAAAAATTCTATTTTTATCATTTACCTACTCGAGGAATTAAGCTTGGGGATGTTGATACGTCTCCAACGTATCTATAATTTTTTATTGTTCCATGCTGTTATATTATCATTCTAGGATACTTTTTGAGTATTAATTTACCAATTTATATTATTTTTTAGCACTAACCTATTGACCCAGTGCCCAATGCGAGTTGCTGTTTTCTGCGTGTTTTTGGCTTTTCAGGTTTATAGTATCAAATGAAGTCCAATTGCCCCGAAACTTTTTTATGATTTTTTCTGGACCAAAAGAAGACCTGGAAGCTTCGGGGGGAGACTGGAGGCCACACGAGGGAGTCACAAGCCAACAGGGTGCGCCCAGGGGGGTCGGCATGCCCTGATGGGTTGTCCCTCCCTGGTGGCCCTCCTAGCCCCGTACTCTGGCCTATAAATTCACATATATTTCAAAAAACCTAGAGGGCATCCCGAAACACTTTTTCCACTGCTGCAAGTCTCTGTTCCGTGGCGATCCCATCTGGAGCTTCATTCCGGCACCCTGTCGGAGGGGAGATTGATCACGGAGTGCCTCTTCATCAACCTTGCTGCCCTCATGATGATGTGTGAGTAGTTCACCACAAACCTACAGGTCCGTAATTAGTACCTAGATGGCTACCTCTCTCTCTCTTTTGATCTTCAATACAATGATCATCGCATCTTCGCTTTGATCTCTCCGATGTAATTCTTTTGTACGATGCGTTTGTTGGGATCCGAGAATTGTGGGTTTCTGTTCAGATTATTCATGAAAAATATTTGAGTCACCTCTGAATATTATGATTCTTATTTGCATGATCATTATAGCTTCGTAAATCTCTCTGATCTATTGAAATAGTTTGGCCAACTAGATTGATATTTCTTCAGTGAGAGGGGTGCATTGTAGTGGGTTCAATCTGGCGGTGCTCTATATCCCAGTGACAGACCGGGACAAGACACATCTTTGTATTGTTGCCACTAAGGATAAAATGATGGAGTTAGTTCATATTAATTGAATTCTCTTTGTCTACATCATGTCATCGTTCTCCAAGCATTACTCTGTTTTACTTAATACTCTAGATGCATGCTGGATAGCAGTCGATGGATGGAGTAATAGTAATAGGTGCAGGCAGGAGTCAGTCTATTTTCTTATGGATGTGATGCCTATATATACATGATTGCAGTGAATATCACATAAGTATGCGCTTTTCTATCAATTGCCCAACAATAATTTGTTTACCCACCGTATGTTTTCTACATGAGAGATGCCGCTAGGGAAAACCATGGCCCCCGGATCTATTCAGTTATATATTTACAAACGCTTTCATTACCTTGCTGCCATTTATTTGCTTTTATTTTATTTTGCAATTTTCAATTATCTACTATCTTCTACATACTTCACTTGCTTGCAAATAACGATATCAAGGGGATTGACAACCCTCTTGCCGTGTTGGGTGCATGTGTTTGCCCTTTTGTGTGCAGCCGCTGAAGATGGTTGTTGATTGATATTCCTATTGGTTCGATAAACCTTGGTTCTTAGTTGAGGGAAATACTTATCCGTATTGTGCTGCAATTACCTGTTCCTCTTCACGGAAAACCCAACGCAGATCACAAGTATCAATCCCCTATACTTGTGGCTCATCAGTGTCCTTGACGGGAGGGCCACGGGAGAACATGGACACGCGCTGCCCGTTCGCGCTTGTCTGTTTCGACGCAAACGCGGCCTTGATTTGGGTCAGGATGGATCGAAAGCTGACAGAAAACGAACATTTGTCCATTTGCTCCCGCGCGTTGGGCCGCGTTTTGTGTCCGTTTAGCCTCAAACGGCCGCGAACGGATGATTTGGGGTCATGCGTTGGAGTTGGCCTAAGGGAAACTCCTAGGCACGATCCAAACGGACATCCATTTTGTCCGGATTGTGTCCATTTGGGGCGGGCAAAGGGCGGCATCCGACCCAGTTTGCGCTGGTGGTGCACCCAATGGCAGACGCATTTCGTCCGGCCATCTGGAAATTTTTGCAAAGGCATAGAGAACCGAAATTTCCTCACCGCGGTCATAATTCATGCTAGTGGGCATAGTTTATGTTGGCCAAAACACCTGCGGCCGGCACACATGCCAGCCTACAAAATGATCAACCTCCCCCACCCCCATAGTGTTCACGCCGACAACAAAGCCAACAGCCAGCATGCTTGCCAACCTACAAAATGATCAAGGTCTTTTGTCGGCAACAAAGCCAGCGGCCGGCACACTTGCCAACCTTCAAAAAGAACGGTCGTACTCCACTGCCTAGGCCTCCTAGATCATGTCGTCTTGGTCGAACATCTCTTTTTATCGTTTATCGAACCAACTCCTTCTCTTCGGTGACATGTTGGTCAAGTCCACGGTCATGATTGCTAGCGCCACCTCCTTTTGCTTTGGTGTTGGCGTTGCTAGCCTCTATAGCGAGTTTCTTCGTTTGGACGGCCTCCTTCATGTCGAGTTTCCTCTTCTTCACGGCCTCCTCCATGTCGAGTTTCTTCGTTTGGATCTCCAAGTATATATTCATTTGCTTCTCCTTTTGTTGGCAATTCCTCTCGTCCTGCACTTCCTTTTGAGTCATCATGTTGTGCAAAGTTTCTTGCAAGGCGAAAGATGTCCATCATGCTTCTCTTCAATCTTCGGGTTAGTATTGCCCCTTGGCCTCTTCACCCCATCTCCATCCCCATCCATGGTCGTCGGTCCTCCTTTCTTCTTTAGAGCGGAATATTGATCTTTGAACTTGGGGCAATCCTTGATGAGCGTCCAACAATGGATGAGGGTGAATGGCTTGTTCTTATGTCGGGCCTTGAAGGCTTCCAAAGTTTGGAATGCCTACAAAGTCAAAGAGAAGGCCACAAATATAATAGCGAAGGACACAAGATGCAACAAACATGAACATGGCATAGCAATGAAAAATGAAGGGGTCTCATACCAAGTCGCCCACGCCTAGGCCACTCACGGGACGGGCTTCAACGCTCTCAAGCGCGACCCACAATGATACGTATCCGTCGTATCTACATTTTTTTATTTTTTCATGCCAATATTATACAATTTTTACATACTTTTGGCAACAATTTATATGATTTATTGGACTAACCTATTGATCCAGTGCCCAGTGCCAGTTCCAGTTTGTTGCATGTTTTTTGTTTCGTAGAATATACATATCAAACGAAGTCCAAACGCGATAAAAATTTACGGAGAATTATTTTGGAATATTTGTGATTTTTGGGAGGTGGAATCAACGCAAAAGGAGGCCCACAGCCACCATGAGACACTAGGGCGCGCCCTAAGGCCCAAGCGCGTGGTGGTGTATCATGGCCTCCTCGTAAGTTGGTTGGAGCTCTACTTTGGGCGCAAGGAATCTTATATCCGGAAGAAAAAAAATCGTGTTAAAATCTCAGCGCAATCAGAGTTACGGATCTCCTGGAATATAAGAAACAGTTTTCGGCCAGAAAACAGGAACGCGAAACAGAAGAGAACAGAGAGGGAGATCCAATCTCGGAGGGGCTCCTGACCCTCCGCCGCCATGGAGGCCATGGACCAGAGGGGGAACTCTCCTCCCATCTAGGGGGAGGCCAAGGAAGAATAATAAGGAGGGGGCTCTCTCACCCTCTCTCCCGGTGGCGCCGGAACGCCGCCGGGGCAATCATTGTGACGGCAATCTACACCAACAACTTTGACGCCGTCAACATCACCCCCCCCCATCTATGCAGTGGTGTAACACCTCTCTTCCCCGCTATAATCTCTACTTAAACATGGTGCTCAACTCCATATATTATTTCCCAATGATATGTGGCTATCCTATGATGTTTGAGTAGATCTGTTTTGTCCTATGGGCTAATTGATGATCGTGGTTGGAATGAGTTGTATGTTTTATTTTGGTTTTGTCCTATGGTGCCCTCCGTGTCGCGCAAACGTGAGGGATCCCCGCTGTAGGGTGTTGCAATATATTCATGATTTGCTTATGGTGGGTGGCGTGAGTGACAGAAGCACAGACCCGAGTAGGTGGGTTGTTGCGTATGGGAGTAAAGAGGACTTGATACTTAATGCTATGGTTGGGTTTTACCTTAATGATCTTTGGTAGTTGCAGATGCTTGCTAGAGTTCCAATCATAAGTGCATATGATCCACTTTCGGAAAGTATGTTAGCTCATGCCTTTCCCTCATATAAAATTGCAATAATGATTACCGGTCTAGTTATCAATTGCCTAGGGACAAATAACCTTCTTGTTTGACAAAATCTTTCTACTAAACAACTAACTTTTATTATCTTGCAATTTACTCGTAGTTTTATTCCCGCAAAGTACTTCTAGTTTTATTCGTGCAAACTATCCTATCACCTACAAAATAGTTTCATACTTGTTCTAGGTAAAGCAAACGTTAAAGTGTGCGTAGAGTTGTATCAATGGTCGATAGAACTTGAGGGAATATTTTTTCTACCTTTAGCTCCTCGTTGGGTTTGACACTCTTATTTATCGAAAAATGCTACAAACGATCCCTTACACTTGTGGGTTATCAAGACCTTTTTCTGGCGCCGTTGCCGGGGAGCAATAGCGTGGGGTGAATATTCTCGTGTGTGCTTGTTTTCTTTATCACTAAGTAGTTTTTATTTTGTGCTCTTGTTTTCTATCTTTAGTTATGGGTAGGAAACATAAAATACCAAAAAAATTAGTTGTACCTGCTAAACCAATGGTTGAAGAACCACCCAAAATCTATCATACTACTGAAACTTTCTATTTGGATCATCTTCGATCCATTTGTGCTCGTGCTGAAAACCCAACTAGCTTAGTTGAGGGAAAATCATTAAATGAGCATGCTTATTTTGTGCGACACCGCTTATCTCAAAAAAGGGAAACTTTTGTGGCATCATATTAATAGTTTGTATTGTTATGCTTTGAATTTATGCGAAATACATGATTTTACTTGTTGTTCCGAAGACCCTAAGAAACACCTTTTCTTCCAATGTGAGTTTAAGGATAATGGAATCGTATCTTCTTATGCCAAGGGTGTTTATAATTACTATTATATTGAACAAATTGAAGAATTTGTTGCTTTTAAGGGTGCCTATGAAATTGCTTCTTTGATTGAAAAGTATGGTGCTACTCTTTACAAATCTGAAAATTCTGCCATACTTAAATACTGCTATGAAAACTATGCTTCCAATGCTTATGTTAAAGAATATATTGAGGACTCCTCCGCTGTCCAAGAAGAGACTAATATTTTGTAGGAATCTATGGAAGAGGAAGTTGCTGAAATTGTGAGCTCATTTGATGAAAAAGATGAGGAGGAGAGCGATGAACAAAAGGAGGAAGAGCGGATTAGCTACCCGTGCCCACCTTCTAATGAGATTAACACTTCAACTCATACATTATTTAATTTCCCTTCGTGCTTACCGAAGGATGAATGCTATGATAATTGCTATGATCCCGTGGATTCTTTTGAAATATCCCTTTTTGATGAACTTGATGCTTGCTATGCCTGTGACCAAGATGCAAATATGAATTATGCTTATGGAGATGAACTTGCTATAGTTCCTTATGTTAAGAATGAAATTGTTGCTATTTCACCCACACATGATAGTCCTATTATCTTTTTGAATTCTCCCAACCACACTATATCAGAGAAGTTTGCTCTTATTAACGATTATGTTGATGGGTTGCATTTTGCTACTACACATGATGATTTTGATGAATGTAATATGCATGTGCTTGTTGCTCCGACTTGCAATTATTATGAGAGAGGAACTATATCTCCACCTCTTTATGTTTCCAATATGATAAAATTGCAAGAAACTGTTTATACTATGCATTGGCCTTTACTTGATGTGCATGAACTGTTCTTTTATGGCATGCCGATGCATAGGAAGGTAGTTAGACTTCATCATTGCATGATATATGTTGCTTTGTGCTCACTACTAAATTACCAATCATTGTTAACTAAAATTGGCTTTGATATACCTTGGGATCCGGGTGGATCCATTACTTGAGCACTTTATGCCTAGCTTAACGGCTTTAAAGAAAGCGCTGCCAAGGAGACAACCCAAAAGTTTTAGAGAGTCATTTTATTCTTTTGAGTGCTTTTATAAAGTTTAAAAACAAAAAAAAATATAGAGGGGAACCTAAAACTTCACAAAAAGGAAAGTGAAAGTAAGAGAGACGAACATCGTGAAAGTGGGGGAATTCCTTGAACTTTGTTCATGCCCATGGAAACTTTGTGAATCTTGAATCACAGAAACTTTTCAACAAAAATAATTATCCCCTTGTATAAATCCATTGTATTATAAAAATAATGTGCCAAGATTTGCCTTTAGGATGATTAGATTGCTTGTTGGTATGTGAAGGTGTAAAAACAGAAACTTTGGTTGTAGTGCATGAATTTACATTTTTAACTGAAACATCAAAAGTTTCTGAGCTTTTTACACAGTATTGCTATACGAAATTTTTATTTCTTCCTAATTTTTCAGAATTTTTGGAGTTACATAAGTATGGTCAAAGTTCAGATTACTACAGACTGTCCTGTTTAAGACGGATTCTGTTTTTGATGCATTGTTTTGCTTGTTTTGATAAAACTATCAATTTTATCGGTGGTATAAGCCATGGAGAAGTTATAATACAGAAGGGATAATGCAAATATAAAATATGAATGGGTTTGCAACAATACTTAAAGTAGTAATTTGCTTTATTATATTAACGGATCTCACCAGTTTTCTGTTAAGTTTTGTGTGGATGAAGTGTTCAAAGATCGAGGGGGTCTCGATATGAGGAGAAGGAGGAGAGGCAAGAGTTCAAGCTTGTGGATGCCCAAGGCACCCCAAGTAAATATCAAAGGATACTCAAGCGTCTAAGCTTGGGGATGCCCCGGAAGGCATCCCATCTTTCTTCAACAAGTATCAGCATGTTTTCGTTTTCGTTTTCGTTTCGTTCATGTGATATGTATAAATCTTGGAGCGTCTTTTGTGTTTAGTTTTCACTTTTCTTTTATGCACCATGCTGGTATGAGATAGTCCAGGGTTGATTTATAGAATGCTCATTGCACTCACTTATATCTTTTGAGTATGGCTTTATAGAATGCTTCAGGTGCTTCACTTATATCATTTGAAGTTTGGATTGCCTATTTCTCTTCACATAGAAAACCGTTATTTATAGAATGCTCTTTTGCTTCACTTATATTTACTAGAGCATGGTATTTTGTAGAAAGAATTAAACTCTCTTGCTTCACTTATATCTATTTAGAGAGTCAACGGGAATTGGTCATTTGCATGGTTAGTCATAAAATCCTACAAAAAACTTATGGATCACTGAATATGATATGTTTGATTCCTTGCAATAGTTTTGCGATATAGAGATGATAATATGTGGGAGGTACTAGTAAACGGTTGTGGTTAGTAAGAATATTGGTGTTAAGGTTTGTGATTCACGAAGCATGCACGTATAGTCTCTCGTTATGCTATGAAGTTAGAGCATGATTTTTTATTGATTGTCTTCCTTATGAGTGGCTGTCGGGGACGAGCGATGGTCTTTCCCTACCAATCTATCCCCCTAGGGGCATGCATAGTAGTACTTTGCTTCAAGGGCTAATAAACTTTCGCAATAAGTATATGAGTTCTTTATGACTAACGTGAGTCCATGGATTATACGCACTCTTACCTTTCCGCAATTTGCTAGCCTCTACGGTACCGTGCATTGCCCTTTCTCACCCCGAGAGTCGGTGCAAACTTCGCTGGTGCATCCAAACCCCATGATATGATACGCTCTATCACACATAAGCCTTATTATATCTTCCTCAAAACAGCCACCATACCTACCTATTATGGCCTTTCCATAGCCATTCTGAGATATATTGCCATGCAACTTCCACCGCTTCCGTTTTGATGACTTGAGAATTCATTGTCATATTGCTTTGCTTGATCATATAGATGACATAGTATTTGTGGCTCAGCCACCGTTCATCATTTTTATACATGTTACGCTAGATCATTGCACATCCTGGTACACTGCCAGAGGCATTCATATAGAGTCATATTTTGTTCTAGGTATCAAGTTCAAATATTGAGTTGTAAGTAAATGGGAGTGTGATGATCATCATTATTCATTATTAGAGCATGTCCCAGTGAGGAAAGGATGATGGAAACTATGATTCCCTCACAAGTCGGGATGAGACTCCAGACAACAACAAAAAAAAGGAAAAAATTGAGAGACAAAGAGAGAAGGGGCATGCTAATTACACACTTGTGCTTCAAAGTAGCACCATATTTTTCATATAGAGAGTCTCCTATGTTGTCACTTTCATATACTAGTGGGAATTTTTCATTATAGAGTTAGATGCACACCCACTTAGTTTTCATATTGAGCTTTCATACACTTATAGCTCTTAGTGCATCCGTTGCATGGCAATCCCTACTCCTCACATTGACATCAATTGATGGGCATCTCCATAGCCCGTTGGTTAGCCGAATCAATGTGAGACTTTCTTACCTTTTCTCCTTCTCTATATTTACCCCTATCATCATATTCTATTCCACCCATAGTGCTATATGTTGGGGAACGTTGCATGGAAAACAAAAAATTTCCTACGCACACGCAAGATCTATCCATGGTGATGAGCATCTACGAGAGGGAGAGTGAATCTACATACCCTTGTAGATCACTAAGCGGAAGCGTTAAGAAACGTGGTTGATGTAGTCGAACGTCTCCGCGATCCAAATCGCAAGTCGTCCCTCGATCCGATCACGAACTAGTGCCGAACGGACGGCACCTCCGCGTTCAACACACGTACGGCTTGATGACGCCTTCACCTCCTCGATCCAGCGAGCGATGATGAAGTAGTAGATGAGTTCCGGCAGCACGACGGTGTGGTGATGGTGGTGAGGAACAATCTCTGCAGGGCTTCGCCAAGCACTACGGAGATTATGACGGAAGGAACTAGAGGGTTAGGGTTGCCGGCACATGGCTTGGGAAATCTTAATGTCACCCGTGTGCTAGCCCTGCCCCTCTATTTATATGTTGAGCCCCGGGGTCTAAACTTGGAGAGAAAACCTCCACAAGGTCGGTTTTGCCCGCACAAGGTCGGTTTGGCCCGCACGGAAAGAGTCCAACTCGGATTCCAGCAGTATCGCGTACAAGCGGTAGTACCGCTCACGAGCGGTAGTATCGTTTCACACAAGCGGTAGTACCGCTTACGCGGTAGTACTGCCTTACCAGCGGTAGTACCGCTTAAGGCAGCAGCAAAACTTCCTTTTGCACTTTCCAATACCTCGTGGGATTTACCCCTTTGGCTCATATAAAGTGTTGCTGCACCCGAACACTTCGGTAAACATCCGGAACCCCTTCCGGTGAATTCCAGAACCCTTCCGGAGATCAAAACACTATTATCACATATATCAATCTTTACCTCCGGACTCTTCCGGAGATCCTTGTCATGTCCGGGATCTTATCCGGGACTCCGAACAACCTTCGGTCACCAACACAATAACTCAACTATACTAATCGTCACCAAACGTTAAGTGTGTAGACCCTGCGGGTTCGAGAACTATGTAGACATGACCGAGACACCTCTACGGCCAATAACCAATAGCGGGACCTGGATGCCCATATTGGCTCCTACATATTCTGCGAAGATCTTTATCGGTCGAACCTCTATGTCAAGGATTCAGTTAATCCCGTATGCTGTTCCCTTTGTTCTTCGGTATGTTACTTGCCCGAGATTCGATCGTCGGTATCTCTATACCTAGTTCAATCTCGTTACCGGCAAGTCTCTTTACTCGTTCCGTAATACAAGATCTCGTGGCTAACACTTTAGTCACATTGCTTGCAAGGCTCATTGTGATGTTGTATTACCGAGTGGGCCCTGAGATACCTCTCCGTCACACGGAGTAACAAATCCCAGTCTTGATCCATGCCAACCCAACAGACATCCTCGGAGATACCTGTAGAGCACCTTTATAGTCACCCAGTTACGTTGCGACGTTTGATACACACAAGGTACTCCTCCGATGTCAGGGAGTTGTATGATCTCATGGTCATAGGAACAGATACTTGACATGCAGAAAACAATAGCAATAAACTGACACGATCATATGCTACGTTTATAGTTTGGGTCTTGTCCATCACATCATTCTCCTAATGATGTGATTCCATTATCAAATGACATCTCATGTCCATGGCTAGGAAACCTTCACCATCTTTTGATCAACGAGCTAGTCAACTAGAGGCTTACTAGGGACACAGTGTTGTCTATGTACCCACACATGTATTTGAGTTTCCAATCAATACAATTATAGCATGGATAATAAACGATTATCCTGAACAAGGAAATATAATAATAACTAATTTATTATTGCCTCTAGGGCATATTTCCAACAGTCTCCCACTTGCACTAGAGTCAATAATCTAGTTCACATCACTATGTGATTTACATTGTAATGAATCGAACACCCATGCAGTTCTGGTGTTGTTCATGTTTAGCCCTTGGAAGAGGTTTAGTCATCGGATCTGCAACATTTAGCTCCGTGTGTACTTTGCAAATATTTATGTCGTCCTCCTTGATGTAATCGCGGATGGAATTGAAACGTCGCTTTATGTGTCTGGTCCTCTTGTGAAATCTTGGTTCCTTGGCTAGAGCAATGGCACCAATATTATCACAAAACAGAGTCATTGGGTTAAGCGCACTAGGCACTACTCCAAGATCTGTCATGAACTCCTTCATCCAGACACCTTCCTTCGCCGCCTCCGAGGTAGCGATGTACTCCGCTTCGCATGTAGAATCAGCTACCACGCTTTGCTTGGAACTGCACCAGCTAACCGCACCCCCATTAAGAATAAATACGTATCCGGTTTGCGACTTAGAGTCATCCGGATCAGTGTCAAAGCTTGCATCGACGTAACCCTTTACGATGAGCTCTTGATCACCTCCATAAACGAGAAACATGTCCTTAGTCCTTTTCAGGTACTTCAGGATATTCTTGACCGCCGTCCAGTGTTCCATTCCTGGATCACTTTGAAACCTTCCGACCATACTTATGGCAAGGCTGACATCGGGTCTTGTGCACAGCATTGCATACATGATAGAGCCAATGGCTGAAGCATAGGGGATGACACTCATCTTTTCTCTATCTCCTGCAGTCACTGGGCATTGAGTCTTACTCAACTTCACACCTTGCAAAACAGGCAAGAACCCCTTCTTGGACTGATCCATTTTGAACTTCTTCAAAATCTTATCAAGGTATGTGCTTTGTGAAAGTCCTATTAAACGTCTTGATCTATCTCTATAGATCTTGATGCCTAATATGAAAGCAGCTTCTCCTAGGTCCTTCATTGAAAAACTCTTGTTCAAATATTCCTTCACGCTTTCCAACATTTCTATATTGTTTCCAATCAGTAATATGTCATCCACATATAATATTAGAAACGCTATAGAGCTCCCACTCACTTTCTTGTAAATACAAGCTTCTCCGGAAACTTGTATAAACTCGAACACTTTGATCACCTCATCAAAGCGAAGATTCCAACTCCGAGATGCTTGCACCAGTCCATAAATGGATCGCTGGAGTTTGCAAACTTTGTCAGCATTCTCTGGATCGACAAAACCTTCTGGTTGCATCATATACAACTCTTCCTTAAGGAAACCGTTAAGGAACGCTGTTTTGACATCCATCTGCCAAATTTCATAATCGAAAAAGGCAGCTATTGCTAACATGATTCTGACGGACTTAAGCATCGCTACGGGTGAGAAGGTCTCATCGTAGTCAACTCCTTGAACTTGTGAAAAACCCTTTGCCACAAGTCGAGCTTTATAGACGGTGACATTACCGTCCGCGTCCGTCTTCCTCTTAAAGATCCATTTGTTCTGAATGGCCTTACGCCCTTCAGGTAATACTTCCAAAGTCCACACTTTGTTTTCATACATGGATCCCATCTCGGATTTCATGGCCTCTAACCACTTCTCGGAATCCGGACCCATCATCGCTTCTCCATAGCTCGTAGGTTCATCGTTGTCTAACAACATGACCTCTAAGACAGGGTTGCCGTACCACTCAGGAGCAGTACGCGTCCTTGTCGACCTACGAGGTTCGATAGCAACTTGATCCAAAGCTTCATGATCATCATCATTAACTTCCTCTTCAGCTGTTGTAGGCTCTACAGAAACATCTTTCTGCGCTGCGCTACTTTCAGGTTGAAGTAAAGGTTCAACAACCTCATCAAGTTCTATCTTCCTCCCACTCAATTCTTTCGAGAGAAACTCTTTCTCAAGAAATGTTCCGTTTTTAGCGACAAACACTTTGCCTTCGGATCTGAGGTAGAAGGTATACCCAACTGTCTCTTTTGGGTATCCTATGAAGACGCATTTCTCCGCTTTGGGTTCCAGCTTTTCAGGCTGAAGCTTTTTGACATAAGCATCACATCCCCAAACTTTAAGAAACGACAGCTTTGGCTTCTTGCCAAACCAAAGTTCATATGGCGTCGTCTCAACGGATTTCGATGGTGCCCTATTTAAAGTGAATGCAGCTGTCTCTAATGCATAACCCCAAAACGATAGTGGCAAATCGGCAAGAGACATCATAGATCGCACCATATCTAATAAGGTTCGATTACGACGTTCGGACACACCATTACGCTGTGGTGTTCCAGGCGTTGTTAGTTGTGAAACAATTCCACATTGTCTTAAGTGACTGCCAAACTCATAACTCAGATATTCTCCTCCTTGATCAGATCGTAGGAATTTAATCTTCTTGTTACGATGATTCTCAACTTCACTCTGAAATTGTTTGAACTTTTCAAATGTTTCAGACTTGTGTTTCATTAAGTAAATATACCCATATCTACTTAAGTCATCAGTGAAGGTGAGAAAGTAACGATAACCACCGTGCGCCTCAATGCTCATCGGACCGCACACATCAGTATGTATGATTTCCAATAAGTCACTTGCCCGTTCCATTGTTCCAGAGAACGGCGTTTTAGTCATCTTGCCCATGAGGCATGGCTCACATGTGTCAAGTGATTCAAAATCAAGTGACTCCAAAAGTCCATCAGCATGGAGCTTCCTCATGCGTTTTACGCCAATATGACCTAAACGGCAGTGCCACAAGAAAGTGGTATTATCATTATCAATTCTACATCTTTTGGCATCAATGTTATGAACATGTGTATCATTACTATCGAGATTCAATAAGAATAAACCCCTCACATCGGGTGCATGACCATAAAAGATATTACTCATATAAATAGAACAACCATTATTCTCTGATTTAAATGAGTAACCGTCTCGCAATAAACAAGATCCAGATATAATGTTCATGCTTAACGCAGGCACCAAATAACATTTATTCAGGTTCATCACTAATCCCGATGGTAATCAAAGAGCGAGCGTGCCGACGGCGATCACATCAACCTTGGAACCATTTCCCATGTGCATCGTCACTTCATCCTTTGCCAGCCTCCGTCTATTCCGCAGTTCCTGTTTTGAGTTGCAAATATGAGCAACCGCACCGGTATCAAATACCCAGGCACTACAACGAGAGTTGGTAAGGTACACATCAATAACATGTATATCATATATACCTTGTTTGTTGTTAGCCGCTTTCTTGTCAGCCAAATACTTGGGGCAGTTCCGCTTCCAGTGTCCAGTTCCCTTGCAATGAAAGCACACAGTTTCTGGTTTGGGTCCAGCCTTGGGTTTCTTCACGAGAGGAGCAACTGCTTTGCCACTCTTCTTGGAGTTACCCTTCTTACCCTTGCCATTTTTCTTGAAACTAGTGGTTTTATTGACCATCAACACTTGATGCTCCTTCTGAATTTCAGACTCAGCGGCTTTCAGCATCGCAAACAGCTCGGCGACTGACTTGTTCATCCCGTGCATGTTATAGTTCAACACGAAGCTCTTGTAGCTAGGTGGCAATGATTGAAGAACTCTGTCAGTGATAGCCTCTGGCGGAAGGGGCATCCCCAATTCAGCCAGATGGGTGGAGTACCCAGACATTCTATGTACGTGATCACTGATAGACCCGTTCTCCTCCATCTTGCAAGCATAGAACTTATCGGAGATCTCATATCTCTCGATCCGGGCATTCTTCTGAAAGATAAACTTCAACTCCTGTAACATCTCATATGCTCCATGACGTTCAAAACGTCTTTGAAGTCCCGGTTCTAAGCCATACAATATTGCACATTGAACTATTGAGTAATCTTCAGAACGAGCCTGCCAGGCGTTCACAACGTCTAGAGACTCAACTGGAGCGGGTGGATCACCAAGCGGTGCATCAAGGACATAAGCCTTCTGGGAAGCCGTAAGGATAATCCTTAGATTACGGGCCCAGTCCACAAAGTTACTTCCATCATCTTTCAATTTAGCTTTCTCTAGGAACGCATTAAAATTCAGGGGTGCTACTGCGCGAGCCATGATCTACAACATAAATATAGCAAAGACAACTTAGACTATTGTTCAAGATAATGAGTTTAGTTAATCATATTACTTAAAAACTCCCACTCAAATTGACATCCCTCCGGTCATTCGAGTGTAACATGATCCAAATCCACCAACTCAAGTCCGATCATCACGTGAGTTGAGGTGGTTTCAATGGTGAACATCTTCATGTTGATCATATCTACTATATGACTCATGTTCGACCTTTCGGTCTCTTGTGTTCCGAGGCCATGTCTGTACATGCTAGGCTCGTCAAGTTTAACCCGAGTGTTCCGCATGTGCAACACTGGCTTGCACCCGTTGTATGTGAACGTAGAGTCTATCACACCCGATCATCACGTGGTGTCTTGAAACGACGAACTTTCGCAACGGTGCACACTCGGGGAGAACACAATTTTATCTTGAAATTTAAGTGAGGGATCACCTTATAATGCTACCGTCGTCCTAAGCAAAATAAGATGCATAAAAGGATTAACATCACATGCAAATCATAAGTGACATGATATGGCCATGAACTTGTGCTTTTGATCTCCATCTTCAAAGCACCGGCATGATCTCCATCGTCACCGGCATGACACCATGATCTCCATCATCTTGATCTCCATCAACGTGTCGCCATGAAGTTGTCGCGCCGACTGTTTCTTCCACGACTATTGCTAACTTAAAGCGATAAAGTAAAGCAAAACGGCGAAAATAATTAAAGACAACTCTATGGCTCCTGCCAGTTGCCGTACTCATCGACATGCAAGTCGTGATATTCTATACAACACATGATCATCTCATACATCACATATATCTCATCATGTACTTGGCCATATCACATCACAACATACCCTGCAAAAACAAGTTAGACGTCCTCTAATTGTTGTTGCAAGTTTTACGTGGCTGCTACGGGTTTGCAAGAACCGTTCTTACCTACGCAAAACCACAACGTGGTGTAGTGATTGCTTTTTGATCTTCTAAAAGAACCCTCTTCATTGAAATCGATTCAACTAAAGTGAGAGAGACAGACACCCGCTAGCCATCTTTATGCAACGAAGTTACATGTCAGTTGAAGGAACCGGTCTCTCGTAAGCGTACGAGTAATGTTGGTCCGGGCCGCTTCATCTCACAATACCGCCGAATCAAGTATCAACTAGTAACGGCAAGCAATATGTATACACCCACGCCCACAACTCGTTTGTGTTCTACTCGAGATCTCATCTACGCATAGACCTAGCTCTGATACCACTGTTGGGAAACGTTGCATGGGAAACAAAAAATTTCCTACGCACACGCAAGATCTATCCATGGTGATGAGCATCTACGAGAGGGAGAGTGAATCTACATACCCTTGTAGATCGCTAAGCGGAAGCATTAAGAAACGCGGTTGATGTAGTCGAACGTCTCCGCGATCCAAATCACAAGTCGTCCCTCGATCCGATCACGAACTAGTGCCGAACGGATGGCACCTCCGTGTTCAACACACGTACGGCTTGATGACGCCTTCACCTCCTCGATCCAGCGAGCGATGATGAAGTAGTAGATGAGTTCCGGCAGCACGACGGCGTGGTGATGGTGGTGAGGAACAATCTCTGCAGGGCTTCGCCAAGCACTACGGAGATTATGACGGAAGGAACTAGAGGGTTAGGGTTGCCGGCACACGGCTTGGGAAATCTTAATGTCACCCGTGTGCTAGCCCTGCCCCTCTATTTATATGTTGAGCCCCGGGGTCTAAACTTGGAGAGAAAACCTCCACAAGGTCGGTTTCGCCCGCACAAGGTCGGTTTGGCCCTCACGGAAAGAGTCCAACTCGGATTCCAGCAGTATCGCGTACAAGCGGTAGTACCGCTCACGAGCGGTAGTACCGCTTGAGCGGTAGTATCGTTTCACACAAGCGGTAGGCCCGCTTACGCGGTAGTACTGCCTTACCAGCGGTAGTACCGCTTAAGGCAGCAGCAAAACTTCCTTTTGCACTTTCCAATACCTCGTGGGATTTACCCCTTTGGCTCATATAAAGTGTTGCTGCACCCGAACACTTCGGTAAACATCCGGAACCCCTTCCGGTGAATTCCGGAACCCTTCCGGAGATCAAAACACTATTATCACATATATCAATCTTTACCTCCGGACTCTTCCGGAGATCCTTGTCATGTCCGGGATCTTATCCGGGACTCCGAACAACCTTCGGTCACCAACACAATAACTCAACTATACTAATCGTCACCAAACATTAAGTGTGTAGACCCTGCGGGTTCGAGAACTATGTAGACATGACCGAGACACCTCTACGGCCAATAACCAATAGCGGGACCTGGATGCCCATATTGGCTCCTACATATTCTACGAAGATCTTTATCGGTCGAACCTCTATGTCAAGGATTCAGTTAATCCCGTATGCTGTTCCCTTTGTTCTTCGGTATGTTACTTGCCCGAGATTCGATCGTCGGTATCTCTATACCTAGTTCAATCTCGTTACCGGCAAGTCTCTTTACTCGTTCCGTAATACAAGATCTCGTGGTTAACACTTTAGTCACATTGCTTGCAAGGCTCATTGTGATGTTGTATTACCGAGTGGGCCCTGAGATACCTCTCCGTCACACGGAGTAACAAATCCCAGTCTTGATCCATGCCAACCCAACAGACATCCTCGGAGATACCTGTAGAGCACCTTTATAGTCACCCAGTTACGTTGCGACGTTTGATACACACAAGGTACTCCTCCGATGTCAGGGAGTTGTATGATCTCATGGTCATAGGAACAGATACTTGACATGCAGAAAACAATAGCAATAAACTGACACGATCATATGCTACGTTTATAGTTTGGGTCTTGTCCATCACATCATTCTCCTAATGATGTGATTCCGTTATCAAATGACATCTCATGTGTATGGATAGGAAACCTTCACCATCTTTTGATCAACGAGCTAGTCAACTAGAGGCTTACTAGGGACACAGTGTTGTCTATGTACCCACACATGTATTTGAGTTTCCAATCAATACAATTATAGCATGGATAATAAACGATTATCATGAACAAGGAAATATAATAATAAATAATTTATTATTGCCTCTAGGGCATATTTCCAACACTATATCCATGTCTAACCAATTGCTCGGCTTGACATCGGGGTTGTGCATGATAAATACTTTGTTGTTAAGAAGGCAGCGCATGACAAGACTATATGATTTTGTAGGGATAGTTTCTTTAGCGTTGATATTTTGAAAGACACGATTGTTTGGTGGGATGCCTAAGTATTAATGTCTTTATGTCAAATTATAGACTATTGCTTTGAATCACTTATGTCTTAATATTCATGCCATGATTGGATATATGATCAAGATTATGCTAGGTAGCATTCCACATCAAAAAATTATCTTTTTTATCATTTACCTACTCGAGGACGAGCAGGAATTAAGCTTGGGGATGCTGATACGTCTCCGTCGTATCTATAATTTTTTATTGTTTCATGCCAATATTATACAATTTTTGCATACTTTTGGCAACAATTTATATGATTTATTGGACTAACCTATTGATCCAGTGCCCAATGCCAGTTCCTGTTTGTTGCATGTTTTTTGTTTAGTAGAATATCCATATCAAATGAAGTCCAAACGCGATAAAAATTTATGGAGAATTATTTTGGAATATTTGTGATTTTTGGGAGGTGGAATCAACGCAAAAGGAGGCTCACAGCCACCACGAGACACCAGGGCGCGCCCCAGGGCCCAGGCGCGTGGTGGTGTATCGTGGCCTCCTCGGAAGTCAGTTGGAGATCTACTTCGGACGCAAGGAACCTTATATCCGGAAAAAAATCGTGTTAAAATCTCAGCGCAATCGGAGTTACGGATCTCTGGGAATATAAGAAACGGTTTTCGACCAGAAAACAGGAACACGAATCAGAAGAGAACAGAGAGGGAGATCCAATCTCGGAGGGGCTCCTGCCCCTCCGCCGCCATGGAGGCCATGGACCAGAGGGGTAACTCTCCTCCCATCTAGGAGGGAGGCCAAGGAAGAAGAAGAAGGAGGGGGGCTCTCTTCCCTCTCTCCCGGTGGCGTCGGAACACCGCTGGGGCAATCATCGTGACGGCAATCTACACCAACAACTTCGCCGTCGTCAACACCAACTCTCTCCCCCTCTATGCAACGGTGTAACACCTCTATTCCCCGCTGTAATCTCTACTTAAACATGGTGCTCAACTCCATATATTATTTCCCAATGATATGTGGCTATCCTATGATGTTTGAGTAGATCCGTTTTGTCCTATGGGCTAATTGTTGATCGTGGTTGGTATGAGTTGTATGTTTTATTTTCGTGCTGTCCTATGGTGCCCTCCGTGTCACGCAAACGTGAGGGACCCCCCTGTAGGGTGTTGCAATATGTTCATGTTTTTCTTATGGTGGGTGGCGTGAGTGACAGAAGCACAGACCCGAGTAGGTGGGTTGTTGCGTATGGGAGTAAAGAGGACTTGATACTTAATGCTATGGTTGGGTTTTACCTTAATGATCGTTGGTAGTTGCCGATGCTTGCTAGAGTTCCAATCATAAGTGCATATGATCCAAGTACGGAAAGTATGTTAGCTCATGCCTCTCCCTCATATAAAATTGCAATAATGATTACCGGTCTAGTTATCAATTGCCTAGGGACAAATAACCTTCTTGTTTGACAAAAGCTTTCTACTAAACAACTAACTTTTATTATCTTGCAATTTACTCGTAGTTTTATTCCTGCAAAGTACTTCTAGTTTTATTCGTGCAAACTATCCTATCACCTACAAAATAGTTTCTTACTTTTTCTAGGTAAAGGAAACGTTAAAGTGTGTGTATAGTTGTATCGGTGGTCGATAGAACTTAAGGGATTATTTGTTCTACCTTTAGCTCCTCATTGGGTTCGACACTCTTATTTATCAAAAAAAAGGCTACAAACGATCCCCTACACTTGTGGGTTATCACACAACTTGTTGCATTCTTGTTGAATGAAACATCTCTTTTGGATTGATTTGATGCCACAGTGATGGCCTGCAAGTGCACATGGTTTAATTGTAGCATTTTCGAAGTTAGATTATCGATCCCACGGGGAGCACAAAAATCAATCTTTTGTCTCTTGGATGATTTAAATACCATGCCTGCAAGTTGTCAGCAACCCAGAACAATAGCAATAAAATGGGAATGGTGTAGTAAACATAAAAGTAAATATTTAAAGGAAAACAAATAAGGAAGGTTGCAAACGAGAGTCTTGAAATCAATAGGACTAAAGTGTTCCCAGGGAGTCCGGAATCCCCTCTAGTGTGCTTATATAACGGTGCCTAGACACAATGCTACATCAGATTCCTAAGCCACTTTGCATATTTTTATTTGTGGGCAGAGCCGGTACAAATACGTGCATACACTAGGCAGCCCCGTATCACATACACCACCACCGTTCTTCCCCACTCTAGTTATCAGACGGTGATTAAGGGAAAGTGGTCCCCATGGATGCAACCTATAAGTGGTTTGTGTTTTAGCCCCTGCTGTAACGATCCGCTACAAAGAAAGATGGGGCATGTCATGCCACCCACCTCCGCAACCACACAGTTCGCCAGCAGTAATAACCTTCCGTCCAAAATTGGCATACATTGGATGGTCGGCTTCACCCAACATCAAGAAGATCATTAACATAAACATGCAAAGAGGATATTAAATCCTAATACCAAACGATATACTACACACTAGGGTTCATCCATATCCCCGAGAACTAGAGGACTGCTCACGCATGGAGGCAACGAACATCATAACACTGGTGGTGGAAAACATGAATGAATCACACATGTATCACAAGAGTTATACCCAATAGGATTTCCGAGATTACAATGAGTTGGATGTGGATGATGATGATGATGCCAATGGTGATGATACTGAAGCCTTCCCGGTAATGGGGGTGGAGGCAGTAGTCTCCTCCTTGCCGATTCCTCCCTCCGGATCGCTCTGGGGGCTAGGGTTCCTCCTTCTGGACGAGTTTTTGGTGGTTGTGTGTGTCTGATCCCCGATCCACTTTCATCAGGTGGAAATAGTTGATCTGGCAGTGGCGGCGACACTCCATACGATCGCCCATACGAGCGGGCGCGGTCATATGGAACACCGTCTTTTGATCTGGAGCCACTGCGGCGATTTCTCCATTGGCCTCCTTGCTTGATTATTTTATGATAGGTGATTATCACTTTAAATACGTGATTTGAGTACCATTTCCAGGGATATTCTTCATATTATGCTAATTGGTCCAAAAGGCGTTACATGAGGGAAATCAACAAAAAGAGGTGCGTGAATGTGATAAAACTCCACAAAGCCTAACATGTATGAACAAAATACTTATAAAAAATTCACATAATTTGGACTCATCACACGGGTGCTCGCAAACCATCATGGTCGCGGCCGTCTTGGCTTTGGGTCTCCTCCGGATCAAAGCCTTGGCATTGGCCCTCGGGGTGGAAGGCCTGGCCATTGCCCTCATAGATGACGTTCTCCATGAATGTGTGGTACTCAGGGTCTTCGGTCGTCGGACGCCGGCGTTATGTTTGGCGTTTCGTCGAAGAGGTTGCGGCGTCATGAAAGCTAGCCATAGATATCGACCACCGGTGCTTTCTTTGCATCCCGGCGGATGACTGGCCGGCGCCACATGACCCGGGCGTGACGTTGAGGTCGATGGCGGTCGTGGTGCCGGGGGTGGCTGACGCGATGATGCTGTCATCTGATGACGTGGAGAACTGGGTCTGAGCATGCTGCCGTGGAGGATGAAACCCGGCCACCTCGGAGGAGCTCGGTGACTGGTATGGCGAAGGCAGAACGATCGACGAGCCTGTGCTCGCCATGGCCATGGCGGCGGTGGAGAGAATGTCGGCGCAGGTTGGCACAACCCTAGAACCATGAGGTATGTGTTGTGGCATTTGCGATCATGGCCTCGTTGTCCATGATGGATGCCTTGTGCTGGGCGGTCGAGGTCTCGAGGTCGAAATTGGCGGCGGCTTTCTTCCCCGCCGCAATGACCGCCAGGATTTCCTCTTGGCCAACTCTCGGTCGAGCCACTTGGCCTCTGCTGGCGTAAGCTTCGTCCGCTCCTTCTTCTTTCTCTTCATCATCGGAAAGGCGGTGGTGGCGGCCCGGTCATCGGCCGTGGGTTTCTTTAGGCCGCCGACCATGGAGGAGGGAGGGGAGGGGGAGGGTTTTTGGAAATGAGGGTGGAAATGGGGCGTTGTGTCACCTACGGGCAGGCCAAGGGAGGACAAGGGCGTGCATCCCGCCTGTTCATGCGTTGTCCGTTTCGACGCAAAAGCGGTACAAACTTGGGTCAGGAATGGGTCGGCGGCAGACAAAAAACAAATGTTTGTCCGTTTGCTCCAGCGCGTTGGGCCGCTATTTCTGTCTGTTTGACCCCAAACGGACGCCGGCGAACCATTTGGGGTTGTGCGTAGGAGTTGTCCTAAACAAATGAAAATGCTTGTGCCCGGTGTATTCGGTCTATCTCGCGCGAGCCACGCGGACGTACGTCTCACACATCACCCGGTCTCATCTTATCTTCTTATTCCTCTACCTTATTCCTCCCGATCCCCTTCTCTCTCACCCCAGCGCACAACGCGCTGGTGGCCACACTCCTCGGCTTCCTGATATGGGGCACGCCCGTGTGCGTCGATCTTTCACGAATTGGAGGGGATCTCACGAAGAACACGAAGAACACAAGAGAAACACGAGGGGAAAATCAAACACTCAAGGACAACCTTCGATCACACATCCACTAGAATCACACGAGTACACGAGTATCACGGTCCACAATCAACAAAAGGATACAAGTAATGATAGTCTTCTCGCTCCGGAGGAGGAGGTCTTGAATCCCGGGGGATCTTCCCTTAGAGGGGCCTTGGCATCGCTTGGATCTTCTCTCAACGGAGGGTAATCTCCTAGGAAGAAGGAAGTGATGGAGCTATGCTCAACAAAGTATATGCCAAACAATAGCTAACCCTAGAAAGAGGGTAAGAGGAGTTTATATAGTGCTAGCCACGAAGGGGGGAAAGGGAGAGGGAGATACATGGGCCTCGGGCCCGTCCATGTGCGCAGGCAGGCGCCGGATGTCCGGCCTGACTCGGGGGTGCCGGATGTCCGGTGCACGGGCCGGATGTCCGGCTTGGAGCTGGTCAGAGAGCTGTGAACGCGGGTGCCTCGCGTCAGATGTCTGGGGTGGAGGCCGGATGTCCGGGGCGTCGGGAGTCGCCGGATGTCCGGGCTTGGGCCGGATGTCCGGGCTGGAGGCGTCGTGTTTCGCTCGGTTCTGGTATTGGGCTGCCGGAATTCCGGGAGTGGGGGTCGGAAATCCGGGCTGGGGCCGGATGTCCGGCGCCTGTAGCTTCTGTTGCTGGCCCTTGGTGCTGGTGCTGTCTCCAGGGGCCGGATGTCCGGGGTCTTGGCCGGATGTCCGAGACCTGGAGGATGTTCTAGCCACCGTTTGCGTGTTCGTTCCCATGGGGACTTGTCCTTCACCACGAGCATCTTCTAGGCCTTCTTCATTCCCGTTGTACCTGATCATGCAAAGGATCTCCGATTGAGGTAGCACCCCAGTTCCATGAACATCAAAGAGAGAATCATATAGGAGAGATGTCACCTCGTGCTCAATAGCGCGTGCCCTGGCCCTAGTCATGGGTCCCTTTGTGGCTTGATGCAATGGTGAAGAGTCCATGGGGGTGATGTTGGGATGCTCCGCATCTTCTCCCCCCCCTTGGGGAAGATCCGTCCTCGGATCAAGCTCTTCATCACCATGGAAAGGGGATAGATCCGTGACGTTGAAGGTGTCACTCACGTTGTACTTGTCGCGTGGTATGTCGATCTTGTAGGCATTGTTGTTGTAGCGTGCCAACACCTTGAAGGGACCGTCGGCTCGAGGGAGTAGCTTTGACTTGCGTTCGTTGGGGAAGCGGTCCTTGCGAAGGTGTAGCCACACAAGATCACCAGGCTGGAACACCATGGGGTGCTTGTTGATGTTGCGCTTGTTGATGACGCGTTCCACTTGACGTTCAATCGTGTGTCGTGTATCTTCATGCATCCTCTTGATGTAGCTTGCCCTGGCACTTGTGTCCATGTTGACGCGCTCTTGGAGAGGTAGAGGTAGGATGTCCAATGGGGACAAAGGATTGAAGCCGTAGACCACTTCGAACGGAGACTTGCCGGTGGTGGAGTGACTTGCGCGGTTGTAGGCGTACTCGGCGATGGGGAGGCAATCTTCCCATTCCTTGATGTTCTTCTTGATCAACACGCGAAGTACGGTAGAAAGCGTCTGGTTCGTCACCTCCGTTTGTCCATCGGTTTGAGGGTGATATGCGGAGGAGAAAAGAATCTTGATTCCGAGCTTGGCGCATAGGGTCTTCCAAAAGTAACTCAAGAACTTGACGTCGCGATCCGAGACAATGGTCTTGGGGACGCCATGTATCCGCAAGATGTCCCTACAAAAGAGATTGGCAATATGTGAAGCATCGTCTATCTTGTGACATGGAATGAAATGAGCCATTTTGGAAAAGCGATCCACAACTACAAAAACGGAATCATGGCCATTTTTAGTTCGTGGCAAGCCAAGCACAAAATCCATACTAATGTCTTCCCAAGGTTGGAAAGGTATAGGGAGAGGCATATAAAGACCATGGGATTGAGCTTTGGACTTAGCTTTGCGGCATGTAGAGCATCGGTTGGTGAAGCGTGCAACATCACGAAACATCTTGGGCCAAAAGTACTTGTTGGATAGTGTGGCATACGTCTTGTCGCGTCCAAAGTGACCCATAAGTCCTCCACCATGAACCTCTTGCAAAAGCAACAAACGAAGAGAAGACTCGGATATACAAAGTTTGTTAGCACGCATAAGATAGCCATCTTTCATATAGTAGTTCTCCCAACAAGATTTCACTTGACATTTAGCATATGGAGTAGCAAAAGAAACATCATGCTCATATAAATCTTTGATATGCTCAAAACCAACAACATTCAATTCAAGTTGAGTAACTAGCATGCATTTGCGGGAAAGGGCATCCGCCACAACGTTTTCCTTACCCTTAATGTATTTGATTACATAAGGGAATGACTCAATAAATTCACTCAATTTGGCATGCCGTTTGTTCAACTTGGTTTGACCTTTTAAGTACTTAAGCGTTCCATGGTCGGTATGGATAACAAACTCATGAGGTCGCAAATAGTGTTCCCATACATGCAAAACTCTCACCAAAGCATACAATTCTTTGTCATAGATGGGGTAGTTAAGTTGAGCGCCGGATAGTTTCTCGCTAACGTACGCGATAGGACGCTTCTCTTGCATAAGCACACCACCTATTCCACTACCACTAGCATCACAGTGCACTTTAAATGTTTTATCAAAGTTGGGCAAAGCAAGCAAAGGTGCATGAGTGAGCAAATTTTTAAGTTCATGGAATGAGGTGTCTTGGAAAGTACCCCAAATAAATGGTGCATTCTTCTTGTTCAAAGCATGGAGAGGTGATGCAATAGTGCTAAATTCTTTGACAAAACGGCGATAGAAACCGGCTAGTCCTAGAAAACTACGCACTTGTTGCAAATTCGTTGGTGTGGGCCAAGTTTTAATAGCATCAATCTTAGTTTCATCTACATGAACGCCCTTAGAAGATACTACAAAACCTAGGAAAACTACCTTCTCAACACCAAATGTGCATTTCTCCATGTTTGCATAGAGTTGTTCCTTTCGAAGGATTTGCAAAACATCACGAACATGTGTAGCATGCTCCTCAAGAGACTTGCTAAAGACAAGAATATCATCAAAATATACCACAACGCAATATCCTATGAATGGTTGCAAAACATAGTGCATAACACGCATGAAAGTACCCGGTGCTTCGGATAAGCCCATGGGCATAACCAACCATTCATAGAGACCAAATTTAGTCTTGAATGCGGTTTTCCACTCGTCACCCTCTTGTATGCGAATTTGGTAGTAACCACTTTTTAAGTCAATCTTAGAAAATATAGTGGCGCCACTAAGTTCATCTAGCATATCATCTAGGAGAGGAATTGGATGACGGTAGCGAACGGTGATAGCATTGATAGGACGACAATCGGAACACATGCGCATACTACCATCTTGCTTAGGCACTAGTATCACCGGAACCGCACAAGGACTCAAACTCTCACGTACATGCCCTTTATCTAGGAGTTTTTGGACTTGCCTTTGTATTTCCTTTGTTTCTTTGGGGTTGACGCGGTAGGGAGCCTTGTTAGGAAGCGGTGCTCCGGGGATGAGGTCGATGCGGTGTTCGATTCCTCGTTTTAGCGGTAGTCCCGGAGGTAGCTCATCGGGGAAAACATCCTTGAATTCCTGCAACAACTTAGATAACATAAGAGGAAGATGTTGTGAAGGGTTAGTCCGAACGACGTCATCTTTGCACACAAGTACATAGTGAAGAACGGTCGATGGGCTCTCACTCACATCCCTCAAATCTCTTTTGGTGGCTAAAAGAACTATATCTCTCATGTCCCTCATCGTGGAGTCGCTCATTTTTGGCTTGTGGCACTCACTCTGTTTGAGGTGGATCACTCTCTCACTTTTATCTCCACGATGGGATGAAGCTTGTTTGTCGGCGATGACTTGACTTGGAGTCATTGTTCGGAGCACATATTGCTTGCCTTCATCTTGAAGCTATATTGATTTGTCCGACCGTTGTGTGTGACGCCACGGTCGAATTGCCAAGGTCTACCAAGTAGTAGGTGGCAAACCGACATTGGAACCACATCACACTCCAAAGTGTCTTCGTAAGCGCCTATCTTGAAGGAAACTTCCACGGTGTGGTCAACTTGGAGGGTTCCGGAATCACTAAGCCATTGGACCTTGTAGGGACGAGGGTGCTTTTTCTTGACCAATTGTAGCTTTGAACAAAGGTCTTCACTTGCCAAGTTGTGGCAACTCCCTCCGTCGATGATGACCTTGACGGATTTTCCTTGGATGCCCGCCTTGGTGTGGAAGATGTGGCAACGTTGGTCCTCGTCCTCTTGTTGTTGGAGCATCAAAACCTTGGAAACCACGAGAGCAGGGCTCGAGTCGTTGTCGCAAAAGATTTTCGAATCTTCATCTTCATTCACTTGGCGATGTATGGCCACTTGCTCCAAAGCTTGCATCTCGTCGTCACTCATAGAGTCATAGGTGCCATCGTCGAGGAGGATCATGTTGCGTTTGGTTGGACATTCGAAGGTCTTGTGGCCTCGGCCTTGGCACGTGAAACACTTGATGGAGCTTGTTTTGGCGGTAGCATCCGTTGTTGGGGTAGAGGATGAAGCTCTCGGCTTGTAGGTGCTTGAGTTTGGTCGGCTTGACGAAGTCGTCTTGTCCTTGTAGCTTGACTTGTCGCTGGTAGGTGTTGTAGATTTCGCATTCGAAGGTGTTGTTGTCGAAGTAGCTTGAACACTTGAGCCGTAGGTCTTGGAGGAGAACTTGGAGTACTTCTAGTCATCTTGCCCTTGCCGTTCCGCCTTGGTTGCTTGATGTACGAGCTCAAGTAGGTTGGAGTATGGTTGGAAGTCGGCAATTTTCTTGACTTGGTAGTTGAGGCCATTCAAAAAGCGTGCCATTGTTTGCTCGTCATCTTCCTTGACATTGGCTCGGATCATACCAATCTCCATCTCTTGGTAGTACTCTTCTACCGACTTGGTGCCTTGCTTGAGTTGTTGGAGCTTCTTGAAGAGATCCCGGTTGTAATGTGTAGGCACAAAACGAGCTCGCATGAGATCCTTCATTAGGGCCCAAGTGGTGATAGGAGGTTCACCTCTCTCCCTTCTTCGCTCAATCACTTGTTCCCACCAAATAAGGACATAGTCTTGGAAGTCAAGGGAAGCCATGGCTATCTTCTTCTCTTCATCATAGTTGTGTAGGCGAAAGATCTTGTCAACTTTGAGGGCCCATGACAAGTAGTCTTCGGGATCATTGCTTCCGGAAAACTTTGGCATTGTGAACTTGAGCTTGCCGAAGCGTTGTTCATCATTGTGGTTGTGATGCCGAAAACCTTATCGTGGAGGTGGATCCTCATTGTCATTGCGTTGAGCGTGTTGACGTTGATCTTGTCCTTGCTCGTCTTCATGGTCGTGTTCGTCGCGATGATCTTGAGGACGGCGACGTGGTGGACGCACTCGGTTGGGCCTTTCTTGGTGCTCCTCTTGGCGATTGGCTTCTTCTTGTCGTTGTCGACGAAGTTCTTCTTGTTGCGCTTGGCGAAGTGCTTCTTGCTCGTGATGAGCTTGGCGGTTGCGCTCCTCCAAGGCACGAGTAGCTTCTTGTAAAGCGCGATGTGCTTCAAGCGCTCGTTCATGACGGCGATGTTGTTCTTCTTCTCGGTGTTGTTGTTCTTGTTCTTGGCGTTGGTGTTCTTGCTCCAATGCATCTTGATCTTGTTGGCGGCGGCGTTCTCGAGCGCGGACGCGATCTTGCAATCCATTGCCATGAAATGGATTGTCTTGACGGTGACGACCTTGTGGAGAACTTGGGCCGGAGTGTTCGTCACGATGATGATGACGCGCTTGTGGACTTGCGTCGGAAGAGTACGTCGTTGAGTTGCGACTTGTGTGACGACTTCTTGTTGATGTAGATGAGGAAGGTGCGCGAGTGACCATCAAGGACCGGAGCTCCTCCATTTGGCTTGAGAGCTTGTTGTCGAGGTATTCCCGTGTGCGCATTTCAGATTCGCGCAAATTGGAGGCGAGTTGGTTGATGCGGTCATGCAAGACAGCTTGAGCTTCAGTAATTGCCTTGTGTGCGCGAAAGAAGTGTAACTTGGTGACGAGGTTGTTCGCGTTGTCGTCATCATGCTCCTCGAAGGCCGGGTTCGACATGATGTTCCTATCCATAGCACTCAAAGAGATATAAGTGGAAGAGTGAGAAGACAATACCAATTACCGTTCCAAAAGTTGAAAGTGGATCAAGATCACTCAATGTGCAAGTATGGAAATAGTAGAATTGGTACCGAAGATCGTCCTTCTCACACCTACACAAATAAGGCTTATGGAGTAGCTTGGTTAGGATAGTGGCACAAATTTCAAGCAATTCGAAAGATAAGATTCAATAATGTTGAAAGAGATTCGTAAAAGTCGCAAATGAGACAATGTAGATCAATAGCAATGAGTATACATGGAAGAAAATTGGGGTCATGCAACCAAGGATGAGCCAAAATGTGGAATCCACGAAAAATGCTCTCGTTGCACAACACTAGAGAGACGCTAGCACGATTGCTCCAATGGGTGTGATACGCACTTGTGCGCAACCTAAAAGAAACCAAATGTGTTGTCTTCCTATGCCCGACTTGCTATGTGTGTATGCGGCACGTGTCACTCGCTCAAATGATCCAAGATGATCAAGTATGCAATGCGAAACTTGCGATGCTATTGTTCTCTTGCTCTTTTGCTCTTGCTTAAAAGCTTTGCTTCTCTTTTCTTTAGCAATGATGTTTTGTATGGTCACAATGCGGGACGTGCACACCAAGATAGCAATTATGTATGCGGGAACTATGTTGTAACACAAAAGATGATACTAAGATATATGCACGCAAATGAAGCTATGCGGAGTATGTATCACTAAAGTGCACAAGTAGCGTAGCCCGGCAATACTCAATGGCTAGTCTCGATAGGCAAGTAACGCTAATAGGCTCGGGGTAACAATGCAATGGCAAGGGTATGGACAAGAGTGTCATCGCGGTTACCGTCCTTGCTTACGGTGAGGTGTCAATGAAGAGTTGGTTGGCGACGATCCGGGGCAATGATGAGCGGCGATGGCGATGAAGAACCACTCCTAATTAGCCGAAACACCTTAGGAAGTGGCGATGCTCGTGACTCAAAATCTCACATGCAAATGGGTTGCGGAAGAAATGGCGGAAAGTTGCGGAAGAAATGGTGGAAAATGACAAAATCTGTCAAAGTTGGGAGGCAAAACAACTTTGCTGTTCTCCAGGGGCCGGATATCCGGGCTGCCTGGGCCGGATGTCCGGGGTACGGGCCGGATGTCCGGGCCTCCCGAATCCAGATCCAATCTCAGGATCCCTATGAACTAGAGGATGAACACGAAATTTTTTCAGCAAAATTGGGGCGATTTGACGGTGGAAAATGATGGGGATGGTGGGGAAAAGCTAGATCTACCTGTCCACAACGAAATCCACGGATCCAAATCAACAAAATCTCCTCAAATCAAACGAATCCAAGAAATTTAGGTATGGCTATTTTTGTGGGGATTTTCGAAATTAGGTCAAAACAAAACAAAATTGGCTAGAAAACGGTGGGGGAGACTCCAAATTCGTGAGAAACCTTGGCTCTTGATACCAATATGATACGGGGCACGCCCGTGTGCGTCGATCTTTCACGAATTGGAGGGGATCTCACGAAGAACATGAAGAACACAAGAGAAAAACGAGGGGAAAATCAAACACTCAAGGACAACCTTCGATCACACATCCACTAGAATCACACGAGTACACGAGCATCATGGTCCACAATCAACAAAAGGATACAAGTAATGATAGTCTTCTCGCTCCGGAGGAGGAGGTCTTGAATCCCGGGGGATCTTCCCTTAGAGGGGCCTTGGCATCGCTTGGATCTTCTCTCAACGGAGGGTAATCTCCTAGGGAGAAGGAAGTGATGGAGCTATGCTCAACAAAGTATATGCCAAACAATAGCTAACCCTAGAAAGAGGGGAAGAGGAGTTTATATAGTGCTAGCCACGAAGGGGGGAAAGGGAGAGGGAGATACATGGGCCTCGGGCCCGTCCATGCGCGCATAAGGTTCAACCCATCGGGGCATCTTAGGAACATATACCACAAGCTTCAAGAGTAATTAACACATGTTTGACAATAGAGCATGGCTGACAAAAGCATAGGATACAACTTATCAGAGGGAGAAGACACAATTTACCAATGGCATCATGCATCAGGGGAAGAACTCACAAGGATTTTGAATGTGAAGGATGCTATCGGATAATAACCCAACAATGGTTTGGCATCCCACAAAGGGGTCTGATATGAGTATCGGAACTCAATCAGTGGAAGAAAGAATGCAAGGCATCAAATTATAGAACATCCAAATAATTCGATGCTTAAATAACCAAAGGAATTAAGACTTCCCAATTGTGTATCAGAATCAGATGCTTCGATCAAATACAAGTAAGATGAGCGGACTTAGATGGACAATCAAACAAGGTTGATTTGTCGAGAACCAACTCAAGTTTGGAAAGACGTCTTGAGCCAGAAAGATAATTTATAAGAAACACCTGATGACTGCATGCATTCACACACCTGTTGAATCAATAAAAACAAATGAAAACCACCAAGGATTTAATGATCATTGCTAGACATACAGAATTTACCATAATGCAAGCAGATGAGAAAGGTCAAGAGCAAAAGGCTAATGAGGATTTTCGAAAGGTCGAATAGCAATTGGAAGGATTTTGTGAAACGCATGACAACTGAGGACGAACGAATCCCCGATAAGCATAGGGGGGGTTGATGGTAGAAGGGAATCGCAAGAGCGATGAACACAAGTTCTCGAGAGAACATCGGAGAGTATCTTCAGAGTCTTCTGATGAATCAAGCCATCATCTGGAAGGAGGGGCTCTCCGGGGGGAAGAAGTTACGAGAAGCTAGAGTTAGAGTTAGCATAATCTTTAATCCGAAAGAGAAGAGAGATCGGAACCCAGAGTATAGACGAGGAATAAAAGATCCTAATACCACCCGATTGAGATGTGGGCCCGTAAGCCACACAACTATGTTAGTAAAAGTTTTTCAATGACTAGACTCAACTTCGGCCAAGGAGTTGGAAAGGGGGCTACCTACAAGCAGTTGGCACTGATACCAACTTGTGACGCCCCCATTTTGACCGTACGCTAATCATTCACGCAATGCGTACGACCAAGATTTAGGGACTCACTGATCGATATCACAATACAACACTAGACACAAATTAAAGTCATACAGCTTCATATTACAAGCCAGGGGCCTCGAGGGCTCGAATACAAAGGTCGACAAGCACGAGTCAGCGGAAGCAAATAATATCTGAGTACAGACATAAGTTAAACAAGTTTTGCCTTAAGAAGGCTAGCACAAACATAACACGGATCGAAAGAGGCGAGGCCTCCTGCCTGGGAAGCTCCTATCCTACTGCTGGTCGGGGGCAGCCTCCACGTAGTAGTAGGCTCCGGCGGTGGTGTAGTAGTCATCCCCGGCGTACTCCATCTCCTGGGCTCCGTCATCTGAACGCGGTAATCGTATCGAGGGGGAAAGAGAAAGCAAAGCAGCGGTGAGTACTCATCCAAAGTACTCGCAAGACTGACATCAGAACTATGCTAAGTATGCCTCAGTATCAAGGAATGGGGTTATATCTGGGCTGACTGCAGAAAGCAAGAATAGGGGGGAAGGCCTAGTCCTATCGAAGACTAGCATCTTCAGCATCTTGCAGCACTAGAAGAGAGTAGACTGGTATCTCATATATAGCAATATTATTGTAGCAAATTTTATTAAGTAACCACGCCCAGATATTCTTCCTCGACTCCCGCGAGAAAGTAACCTTGGAGCCAACATTTTATTTCAAGTCATCACTTTTAGTTATATTAGCTCGGGATACAACTCCAAGTCATCCTGTTACCGTGGACACGGCTATTCTAATAGTTAATTTCATCCCTGCAGGGGTGCACCACGTTTTCCATCACGCTTGATCACCTTTGGCCGGACACACTTTCCTGGGTCATGCCCGGCCTCGAAGATCAACACGTCGTCGCCCTACCTAGGATCAACAGAGAGGCCAGCCCGCCGGTCTAAATCCTAAGCGCGCAGTGGTCATGGGCCCACTCACCCTTTGCACTCCTGCACGGTGCGAGGGCGGCCGGTGTCAGTCCTGGCACCTCTTAATACAAGACGATGCTTTACGCGGGCCACCCCGGCACGCGCAACTCCATTGCTGACGTCCGAAGAGGTTCGGTTGATACAACGACGCAGAGTACCCATAACTTCTCCCACGTGAAGGTTAGTGTGAAAAGGTCAAATGACCAACTCAGATCAAATACCCAAACCATTAGCATTTTATTAATTGCGGTGACGAGCGCGATACACGATATGTGGTCCCGTCGCCCCGTCTCGAGGTCTTGTGGCAAGGGCCAAGAATGCCCGGCCACGCCCCGTCGTATTACACCAACACCCTCCGGTCATCCTAACCTCAACATGTATCAACAGTAAAGTAAAAGTAACCGTGTGTCTGTAACACCAAGGGGAAAACCGAGGAATCACCCTCGATGGATCCCACTCAATGTAACCGTCAAGGTGACCAGAGAGGATTCACCCTCGATGGTCTATGCTTGAGGGGTTGCACGACACAGTCGTCGTCGGGAGTGGTGAAGGAGGAATCACCCTCGATAACCACGACCGACTAGCTGCACTACCGAGTTAGCATCATGAGTACTTCACGAGGTGTCACCCTCGGTACTCGATAGTAGCTCTGCAGAGAAGTACAACTAAGGGGTGTGTGGTGAAAGTGACGGGCATGGCTGGTCGGTCGGTTGACCGAGTCTTTGAGTCTTCGAGTCGTCGAGTCGTCGATGAAGAAGCAGGGGCAACTGGGACTAATGGGGGTCACAGGGGATTCATTGATCAACCTATACTAAGCAGTTGATATAACAACAGGTATAGTAGCAGTTTATCAAAAGCAGGCTATGCATCAGAATAGGAGCTAACTAATACAGTAGCAAAATCTAATGCAAGAATGAGAGGGAAATAATTGGGCGATATCGGAATGCTCAAGGGGGTTTGCTTGCCTTGCTGCTCTGCTTCAAAGGCCTTATCGTCAACGGTGTAGTCGTACCCGGCAGCAGCGTGAGTCTCGGGGTCTACCAGTAAGAAGAGGGGGGAGAAACAATAAATATAAAGCACAGATGCAATCACGATGCATGACATGGCAATATGCAGAGCTAGGCATGCACTAACGCAATACTACACGTCGCAGACGGATCGGAAAAATATCTGACGATATTTTCCGGGTCTCGGGCTACTACCGGACAGCTGAAAACGATGGAAAAGTTCCACGTTCGTTATTATAGGAGCACGTGACAGACGAACGGCTGCGTATTCGGATTCGTGGGATTTTTCTGAGCAACTTTCATGTATAAAATATTTTCATCCGAGATACGGATTATTTAATATGAATTTCTAAAGTTTTATCAATTTTTTAAATTTTTGTATTTAGTTTAATCCGAATTGACCAAGTCAAATTGACTGGTTAAAGTGAACAGGGTTGGGGTCCCACATGTCAGGGTTTTATTAAATTTCTAAAATGATTTATTTAATCTAACTAAAAGGGGACCCACATGTCATTTACTAGTCTACTAATCTAGTACTAATTTAACCCTAGTACTAATTTAACACCGGCCGGCCACACACGGCTGTGGCTGCCATAGCCGGCCGCACACAACACACACACACCCACGCTGCACACACAGGCACACGGCCATGGCAATAATGGACAGCAGCAGCATGCACTGGAAGCAGCGGCAACGCATATGCAGCAGCAAGCAGCACAGCTAGCAGCCGCAGTAGCAGTACCAAGCAGCAGCAGCGCAATGGCGGGCAAAGAAGCAGCGAGCCAGTGGTAGCAGCAGCTAACCGCAGCTAGCAGGAGCAAGGGGCGCGGGGAGCAGCGACGAGCACGGCTGCAGGCGAGCAGCAGCAGGTAGCAGTAGCGACAGCAGCCCGCAGCGGGAGCAACAGCATCACGGAAGGAGCAGCAGGCGCGCGTACGCGGACACTGGAGCTCAGCCCACGGCGTAAAACGGAACGGATCGAAGGGGGAAAAGTGGGGAATCGGGAGAGAAGCTCACCCTGGAGCTCGTGGACAAGGTTAGAGGGCGCGGTGGTGGCCGGATGCCACGAACGCGACGACGAAGGGCGGCGGCCGTGGTGGGGAAGATGGCTCGATCCCGAAGCTCGACGGCGCCCCGGCTCGAGCTGTTCCCCGGGACGTACTCCCGAGCGACAGCGACGACGGTGGCCGCAGGAATGAGGACAGTCATGGCGACGACAGTGGCCGTTTCGTGCGAGAAGAAAGAGTGCACGAGGGAGAGGGGAAGTGGGCGCTAGGGTTCATCCATAGGGTCGAGGGCGTCGGCCTTATCCTCTCCCAGCCGCCCTGTAGCGCCAGACGTCGACCATCGCGCCATGGAGGCCACGGATGGCCGGCACGCCATGGTCCTGCCTCCTCCCTGTACGCAGCTACGGGAAGGCCTTAGGTGGGTTGGGCTACGCACTGTAGCACTAGGCTTTAGGTGCACAGTGCAGTTTCTTTCATTTTTTTGTTTCTGTTATAAAATAATTTTAGTTAGAAAATACCAAACCAAAAATATGCCACATGTCCCAATATTCCAAATGCAATATTAGACAGTAGCATAAAAGGTTTGAAGGCCGTTTGAAATTATTTGAAAATTTATAATTCAAAAGGGCATTTAATAATTTGTTTTGCCCTCTGTTAAATTGTGTTAGAGGCACTAAACACTTTACAAAAATGTGGGTTGCAATTTTAAAAATGCCTAGGGAATATTTGAAACCTATTCATGATTTTTAATTCCTGGTTTGCAAAACTTTTAAAACCACTTTTCAAATGAATTTTGAAAAACATTAGGAAATTTAAGTGAGGTTTGATTCCATTGATGATCAAACATGGTTTAGCAAAAATGTATTAGCTTAATCTTCATGGTTACTGTAGATTAAACACAAGCATCACTGTAGTTGAAACTAGGGGTGTTACAACTCTCCCCTACTAAAAGAAATTCTCGTCCCGAGAATTAAGAGGTAGAAGTAAGGGGAAAAGTTTGGTTACGAAATTCTAACGGATCTTCGCATTCTTGGTTGCTCTTCTTGAAGAAGTGGATGCCTTTTGTTGATGTCTTCAATTCTCTGTTTCAAGTCATCCTGATGAAGTCGACATCTTTTCTTCGGGATCTTCATCGTCCTACGAATGCGATATGAGGGAAAAACTCTGGAAGAACATAGCTACACCAAGTTGGGCATCTGACGGTGAACTCGGGGGAGAAGACGTGAATCATTCCTCGAGTTGTAACTCAGGGAAATCATTGAGAGCAAAAACCTATGGTACAAAAGCTTCAAACGGGTAGGCAATCTTTCGATGCCTGATTAGAAGGCGAAAGGGGTTCAGAGCAACGAGAATAAATATTGTGTCTGATACTAGAATAGATCATCCCTTGCCCGGTGGATCGGGAATTACGTATGAAGCAAAGTGCAAAGGATACTTTGGAATCAAAGAGGTACAGGAGAGTCAGGTTTCGATCCTGTGGAACTGTGGGTTATGGGCCCACCATGTGGGTTAAGAATAGGAAGAGCGGTGACATCTTGCACGGTCATGGTAGCAAGACATGTCAGAGGATAGCTTGTCAGTTATGTTGGCAACAACGTCGGTACCAAGGGCGGGGGACGAATAGAACCATTTTCCTGCTCGTTGAAACGAGGCGGACCAATAGGCAAAGTTCTCGTCCACCGGCGGTTACCGGGATGTTACCAACAATAGTAATAGGGCCTTACTGACGGAATTGATCACCGAGGTGTTTACCTAAATAGGGAATTACCACTGTTCAGATAAGTTAGACTAAAGAAAGGTTAAACAGGCCAATGGAAAGGGAAATGTGTTTATACCCAAGTATTTGAGTATACCTTTCCCAAGGACAAAAAGGAGCATGATGTACGTGACAGGACATCAAGTACATAACCATTTAGGTAAAAAGGGGGGGGAGGAATTCATGATATTACCCATACAATGGCGTTTGGATAATTGATCAAGAAACATTTAGCATTGCAGTTCCTATGTTCTTGTTGATGATTGTAGTATCACAACCATGCTTCTGGGAAGCATCGACATGGTCATCAGGTAAGATCAGACGTAGGGGACACAAAGGATCCATCAGGAACAACTTATAAAATAAGTCATACAATTTCCTTATGGAAGAAAGGCTAATCTTGTTGAACAAGATACTACAACAATAGGTCCCCCGGCCAAGTGTGCTATGCTTGAATTCATCTTACCAGGTTACATAAGGACCAATGTCATAATTCTTGGACAAGATCCAACCATCGTATCTGCCCAAGATTCAGATATGGTTGGTGTCAGGATACTTCAGACATAGAAGGCCTGAGAAGAAAAGGATGCAACAGATATCTACGAGATGATGTTGCAAGAATCTCGGAAAGAACGACAGAAGCAAGCATTGAATCATTAGCCAGACTGCAAGACATATGAACACAATGTCAAGACATTCGTGCCCACATGGAAGTTTCTAGAATGGAATGCAATCAAGTTCTGGTTGGGGACCATCATAGAGGATATCAAAGTTCCACGTGTAAGTCTGGATTAGCTCTTATGAGGAACTTGTTTTTCCAGTTCAAATCAATCAGTGGCTTGGCGTGCTAGGAAATACATATGGAGTGACGGTAGCAAATCTATCAAAACATAGAATACTTCGCACATGCAAGAATGAATTGGAACGATTCCAGAGGAAGTGAGACAAAATTTTCTCATAATCATGACGGCAAAATGCACGTGAACTTAGAGAAAAACACATCTTTCATCAAACAAGTTCTTCATGGGCTAGGCACAAAGATAACGCTTTTAGGGTTTCCAACACTAGCTTAAATGTTCATCATGAACCACAGAGGAGATGAGGATGTGGCTGATGGGCTCAAGAACAATTCGTCGAGAATTCCACAAAGATGGATTTCCATGACTGTGTGAACAAGGTGATAGCATTGGTCAAAATAGATGATATAATGAGGTATGCCCAAGGAAAACACCCACAATTAAACATTAATCGAAAGGTGCACCCGAAATACGGACTAAGTAGCACGACCAATGTTAGAATGTTGAGTCAACAGCCAATACACTAAGAATGGACTTATTGTTCATTAACTCCAAGGTAATAGAGTTGCTATGCCATAAGTGTTGAATTTACACATCATAGTCCATTTGTCGGTATTCCGGTTAGAACAACACGGGAACTAAGAAAAGAAAAGTGATGGCAAGACATATCACCATATCAAGAATTCTTAAGACGTGTGAAATCCTCACGACATTCTCGACAAAAGATGGTAATGTCCCAAGATAGAACAAAACGCAAAATGGCTAGAAAGGAGCTTAAGGTTCACCCAAAAATAAGAACAAGTCTTCATTTGGAAGGAAGGCAAAGGTGTCGTCAAAGACAATACCAATTACCAAGGCAAGGATGCTACTTCTCATCATGAATCTATTTGATATCCCGGAAGAGCCCAGAATGCTGATGAGGATCACGACACATTTGTCGAGAAGTCTCTTGAAGATGTAATCGATCAGCGATGACATCAAGCAAAGAAATGGTGAAGCGAAAAGTTGTCGAAACCACAGATGAGGGTGCTAGCTCGAAATCGAAATAGCCTTTCAAGACAACTAACATGACGTTGAAAGCTTGATGTAAGCTTAATGCACTGTTGGAATGGTGCTTCGGGGATGAAAGACATAGATAGCATGGTCAAGCTTTAGCATGACGATGATGATGTAGCCTAACAGCTTGGAATGGCATGATCGAGTACAAACTCATAAGCAAAGAAGATTACTCAGAGTTGTTGAATCGCAATGCGGACTCGATTAAATTATCGGTGTCCTTGAGTGTCCAACAATTTAGAACACGAGGAAACTGGAATCAGTGAAGGAAACATAGCTGATGAGGAGCATTATAAGAAGCTATGTAGTTCCATGATTTTCTCGAGATACCAGGGGTAATACTCGGATGTAGATCAGAATTAAAGCTTGGACCGACGTATTGATCTGCAAAAGACAAGTTCTTAAACTGGTCTAAAAAAATGGGATCAAAGAAGAACAATCATGGTCGGAACCACGGTTGTAAAGTATCAAATCACAGATACAAGGTCAAATTAAACAAAGAGAAAGATTATCCGGCAAAACACCAGAAGAGTAGGACTCGTGAAAACTCTTGAGTTCACACGAATTAAGGAAGGCATAGGTTCAACCCATCAGGGCATCTTAGGAACATATACCACAAGCTTCAAGAGTAATTAACACATGTTTGACAATAGAGCATGGCTGACAAAAGCATAGGATACAACTTATCAGAGGGAGAAGACACAATTTACCAATGGCATCATGCATCAGGGGAAGAACTCACAAGGATTTTGAATGTGAAGGATGCTATCGGATAATAACCCAACAATGGTTTGGCATCCCACAAAGGGGTCTGATATGAGTATCGGAACTCAATCAGTGGAAGAAAGAATGCAAGGCATCAAATTATAGAACATCCAAATAATTCGATGCTTAAATAACCAAAGGAATTAAGACTTCCCAATTGTGTATCAGAATCAGATGCTCCGAACAAATACAAGTAAGATGAGCGGACTTAGATGGACAATCAAACAAGGTTGATTTGTCGAGAACCAACTCAAGTTTGGAGAGACGTCTTGAGCCGGAAAGATAATTTATGAGAAACACCTGATGACTGCATGCATTCACACACCTGTTGAATCAATAAAAACAAATGACAACCACCAAGGATTTCATGATCATTGCTAGACATACAGAATTTACCATAATGCAAGCAGGTGAGAAAGGTCAAGAGCAAAAGGCTAATGAGGATTTTCGGAAGGTCGAATAGCAATTGGAAGGATTTTGTGAAACCCATGACAACTGAGGACGAACGAATCCCCGTTAAGCATAGGGGGGGTTGATGGTAGAAGGGAATCGCAAGAGCGATGAACACAAGTTCTCGAGAGAACATCGGAGAGTATCTTCAGAGTCTTCTGATGAATCAAGCCATCATCTGGAAGGAGGGGCTCTCCGGGGGGAAGAAGTTACGAGAAGCTAGAGTTAGAGTTAGCAAAATCTTTAACCCAAAAGAGAAGAGAGATCAAAACCCAGAGTATAGACGAGGAATAAAAGATCCTAATACCACCCGATTGAGATGTGGGCCCGTAAGCCACACAACTATGTTAGTAAAAGTTTTTCACTGACTAGACTCAACTTCGGCCAAGGAGTTGGAAAGGGGGCTACCTACAGGCAGTTGGCTCTGATACCAACTTGTGACGCCCCCATTTTGACCGTACGCTAATCATACACGCAATGCGTACGACCAAGATTTAGGGACTCACTGATCGATATCACAACACAACACTAGACACAAATTAAAGTCATACAGCTTCATATTACAAGCCAGGGGCCTCGAGGGCTCGAATACAAAGGTCGACAAGCACGAGCCAGCGGAAGCAAATAATATCTGAGTACAGACATAAGTTAAACAAGTTTTGCCTTAAGAGGGCTAGCACAAACATAACATGGATCGAAAGAGGCGAGGCCTCCTGCCTGGGAAGCTCCTATCCTACTGCTGGTCGGGGGCAGCCTCCACGTAGTAGTAGGCTCCGGCGGTGGTGTAGTAGTCGTCCCCGGCGTACTCCATCTCCTGGGCTCCGTCATCTGAACGCGGTAATCGTATCGAGGGGGAAAGAGAAAGCAAAGCAGCGGTGAGTACTCATCCAAAGTACTCGCAAGACTGACATCAGAACTATGCTAAGTATGCCTCAGTATCAAGGAATGGGGTTATATCTGGGCTGACTGCAGAAAGCAAGAATAGGGGGAAGGCCTAGTCCTATCGAAGACTAGCATCTTCAGCATCTTGCAACATTAGAAGAGAGTAGACTGGTATCTCATATATAGAAATATTATTGTAGCAAATTTTATTAAGTAACCATGCCCAGAGATGCTTCCTCGACTCCTGTTGGGGATATAACCCCGTGGTAAGACTCGCCCAGGAGGGGCCGGGTCATACCTGGAGGCTCATGGCCAAGACCCTTAAGGTGGGCCGGAAGATGAAGGCCAGGCCGCAAGGCGGTTTACCAGACGGGCCAAGATGAAGGCCCAGAGACAGAAGATGGTGTGAGACCCGGGCGGTTAAGTCGCCCGGAGACGGCTTGCCCAAGGTGGCAAGGCGGCTTAGAGGCAGGGTTGACTAAGTTGTATGAGTCGGTTTGGGACTCGTGTAACCCAGGGCCTCAACCTCCTATATAAAGGTGAGACCGTGGGGCGGCTTAGACAAAAACCAATCGATCGAGAACTAGGTCAAGCGAATCCGCTCCCTTGTAATCGACACACCAATCAATACAACGCAAGCAGGACGTAGGCTTTTACCTCTTCTTGAGGGGCTGAACCTGGGTAAACTCGTGTCCCTCATCTCGACCAATCCCTTTGAGTCCACCGCCTCAGCGATGGCCTCGAACCTAAGTCTTCGGACATCTGCCGTGACAAAACCACGATAGTTGGCGCCCACCGTGGGGCTAGCGCGCGGTGGTGTTGAGTTCTCAAAGGGCTCTCTCCCAGGGATCGAGGGATACGCCGTTGGCATGATGACGAAGAGTCGCCGCGGCAAGCTCTACATCGACCACGTCGGATGGGGACCGGAGGCCGACTCAATCGAGTACGGGTACCGGGTTCCCTTCGGCAAGGTTCACGTGTTCATCGGCAAGATCGGCGACTCTAAGATCGGGCCGGACATCTACACCGACCTCGCCGAGCCGGCCCGGCGCACGCAACCCGCCCGTGTTAACCCGGGCAGGAAGCATGTCTTCGTCGGCTTCACCCAGGGCGTGGAGCTTGAAGGTTCTATGTCGCAGGAAGAAACCCTCATCTGCTCAGAGGATGGATCCTCGAGCGGAGAGACGGAGTCAATCTATCAGCTTCATAATGGTGGGCTTGGGGGCTACGTCGAGCATTACCCCGAGTCAGAATATCATGAGCCGGAGGAATATGAGCCGCCGAACCGCGCTGCTGTCTTCATGGCGGGTTCAGCGCCGGCTCCTAGCAGCACAGCCGCCGGTGCGACCGGATCTGGGGCTGGCAGGCCGCCGGCTCAGGTTCTTCTAGATCTGATGAACGAGCTCACAACCCTGATGGAAACTGAGGTCACTGCTGAAAACCAAGCGGCCCGTAATATGGAGATCACGAGGTTGAAGAACCAGATGGCCGGGGTCCAACAGGAAATCAATGCGTTGAAGGCTCAGATGGATGCTGAGGCGGAGCGCCTTAGGGCGGATGCTTTTCGCCTTGAGCTAGAACAACAATCGGCAGCGGCGGTTCATCGGATGAGGCATTAATCCCGTTTGCCGGATCAGTATGAAGCCAGAAATCTTTTTAACACGCCAGGGGGGGACGGAATGTGCCTTTGACCGTAACCCGGACGGCGGAAATACCTGGAAGCCGGGCGGCGGTTCAGCATCAGTAGCCAGACCCACCCCGCTGGAACCAGACCCCACCACACTCGTTTCCGACGCCACCGGGTCACTATTCTAACCCGGCGGAGAACATGGTGGCAGCGGCAACCAGGCATGGTACAATCCCCATCCCCGACGAGGCGCCTTTTGCAGAGGAGGTGCGGAACGCTATTGGATACCTGCAGACGGCGGTGGCCCAGCAGGAGCAATACACTTACAGCCGGGGCCGCGTGCATTCAACCCCCATCCCCAGCTGCAGCTACAGCCGGCGTTATGAGTCGCCGGCGGTTTCCAGTAGTGACCGACATCGGAACCCGCCGCGAGTTGAACGGGCGGCTTTGGATGCTCAGGCACTGGTGGATCGGGCAAGAGCGCAGCGAGAGGCGGCGGCTCTGGCGGCTGCGGTGGCTTATCAGGAACCCACAGTTGCAGCTTCCGTTTCAGTAGGAGCCGGAGTAACCTCCAGGGTTGTTGGAGTGCCGTGCTTAGTGCCGGCTTTGCGGAATGAGCGTCTGCCGAAGGATTTTAAAGGTCCCCGCAAGGTGCCCAATTATACAGCCGATCTGCCTCCGGAGGCTTGGATTGAAAGTTATGAGCTGGCCATGGAGATGTTAGACGTCAGCGATGCAGTATGTGCCAAGTACTTTATCATGATGCTGGAAGGGCCGGCTCGCACATGGTTGAAGGGTCTGCCACCCAACACCATCAATTCCTGGGCCGAGTTAAAGGCGAAGTTCATCAAAAAAATTCAAGGAACGTGCAAGCAGCCCATGACGATTGTGGATTTGGATCATTATGTGCAGCGTGAGGATGAATCGGCTCATCACTGGGTCCGGCGGGTCTCAACAATTATCCACTCTTCCGAACACATTACGACGGCTCAAGCGGTCTTGATTCTAGAGAAGAATTGCCACTTTAGGCCCTTGAAGCAGAAGCTTGGCCAGCTCAAGCGCTCGTGCCAAGATATGGGGGAACTCATGGCGGCTCTCACCAAGTATGCAGACTCCGATAACACGAAGGACCCTGGCTCTGATGATGAGAGATCGGTTCAGGGTAAGAAAAATAACAATGGCAAGGGTCAACAGCAAAACACGGCTGGAAGCAGCAACCCGGGCAAGCGGAAGAACCCAGACGGCGGGTCGAAATTGGTGGCGAACGCCAGCGCTGGGAACAATCGTGCTAAGGGTAACGGGAACTTCAGGCCGTCCTTTAACAATGGTAAAACTCCTTTCAACCTGGAAGAGATGCTCAACAAACCTTGTCCAGAGCACAGCCGGCCCGATAAGCCGGCAGGCCATACATGGAGGGATTGCAGTATTATGCGGCAGTTTCGGGATTACAGCCTTCAACAGCATCGTAATAACGGTAATGATCCGTCAGGCGGCTCAGGGCCGGGCGGTTCAGGAGCCGGCTTTGGTGCCGGCGGCTCAGGATCCGGTTACCAAGGTCAAGGCAACCATGGAGGTCATAATCAACAGTCTGGCGGTGGAGGCCAGCAGCAAAATAACCAGTCCGGGTATCAGAGTAACCCCAAGCGGCTTAATGGAGGGCAATACCATGTTTTCACAACCAGCCTCGACAAGCGAGACCGGAAGGTGCGCAAGCGGGCGGTTAATGCGGTCATGCCGGCTCTCCCGTAATATCTGAAGTGGTCTGAGTATGACATAACTTGGAGCAGGGAAGATCACCCGCCGCGTGTTGATAATCCGGGGCAATTGGCTTTGGTAGTTGCCCCCCAAGTGGGAGGATATGTGTTCACCAAAGTGCTTATGGATGGTGGCAGCAGCATCAACATCCTGTATTATGACACTTTCCGCCGGATGAATTTGCTTGACAAGGATCTTAAGCCCTCTTCAACAGTTTTTCACGGTGTGGTGCCCGAAAAGTCGGCTTATCCAGTGGGAAAGATTTCTTTGGAGGTAGCTTTTGGTGACGAATTCAACTACAGGGTGGAGACTTTGTGGTTTGAAGTGGTCAAAATCACGAGCCCGTATCACGCTCTGTTTGGGCGGTCGGCTTACGCCAAGTTCATGGCTAGACCTTGCTATGTTTACTTACAGCTCAAGATGCCCGGGTTGAATCGGACGATTACCGTGCATGGTGATCGGAAGACGGCTCTTGAGTGTGAGGAAGGCGATGGAGCTTACGCAGAGTCAAGTTGCGCTGAAGCGGAGCTCAATTTTTATAAGGAAAATGTTGACCCGGCAGATATGACCCCACTGAAGAAACCCAACACGGAATCTGAGCCGCCCCTCAAGTTTGTGGCAGAAGATACCAAGTTGGTGGACTTTACGCCGGGCGACTCATCACAGCAGTTCACTATGGGGGCCAATATGGATCCCAAATAGGAAAGCGCGCTCATCGAATTCATCCGTGAGAATCGGGACATCTTTGCATGGAAGCCTTCTGACATGCCGGGTGTACCGAGAGAATTCGCTGAGCACCACCTTAATGTGGATCCTAAGTTTAAGCCGGTCAAACAGTTCTTCCGGCGATTCAATGAGGAGAGGCGTAAAGCGATTGGGGAAGAGGTGGCCCGGCTCTTAGCAGCAGGGTTCATTGTGGAGGTTTTTCACCCGGAGTGGTTAGCTAACCCCGTGCTAGTGCTTAAGAAGAACGGCACGTGGCGTATGTGTGTGGATTACACGGATCTTAACAAGGCCTGTCCAGTTGACCCGTTTGCTCTCCCCCGTATCGACCAAATTATTGACGCAACGGCAGGTTGTGAAAGTTTATGTTTCCTGGACGCTTATTCAGGTTATCATCAGATCAAGATGGCAGTTAAAGACCAAGAGAAGACGTCATTTATAACACCTTTTGGGGCTTTCTGCTATGTGTCTATGCCCTTTGGGCTCGAGAGTGCGCAGGCGACTTATCAACGCTGTGTGCAGAATTTCCTTCACGGTCAGATTGGGCGCAATGTTCATGCGTATGTGGATGATATTGTGGTCAAGTCAAGGAAAAAGGAGACTCTACTTAACGACCTGGAGGAAACGTTTGATAACTTACGGGTCTACAAGATGATGCTTAACCCGGCAAAGTGTGTTTTCGGTGTACTTGCAGGCAAGCTCTTGGGATTTCTAGTCTCTGAGCGTGGCATTGAAGCTAATCCGGACAAGATAAAGGCTATTACTTCCCTATCTGAACCGGCATGCATCAATGACGTTCAGCGCCTGGCGGGTCGAATCGCTGCGTTAAGCCGGTTCATAAGCCGCCTGGGTGAGAAGGCTATTCCTCTGTATCAGATGATGAAGAAAACAGACAACTTTGTCTGGAGTAAGGCGGCGGATGAGGCGCTTGAGGCGCTCAAAAAGCAGCTGGTTGAGCTGCCAGTTTTGGCCGCTCCGGCTGAGAAGGAACCCTTGCTCCTTTACGTGGCGGCTAACAACAGGGCAGTCAGCGCCGCGATTGTTGTGGAGCGTAAGGAGGCAGGGAAAGAATACCCGGTTCAGAGGCCGGTTTACTACGTCAGTGAAGTCCTGATAGAATCCAAGCAGCGATACCCACATTGGCAAAAACTGATATATGGGGTGTTCATGGCAAATCGTAAGTTGAAGCATTACTTCCTGGGACACCAGATCACCGTGGTTAGCTCTGCCCCGTTGGAAGACATAATTCAAAACAGAGAAGCCACTGGCAGGATTGCTAAGTGGGCATTGGAGCTTGGGCCTCTTAATCTGAAATATGTGCCTCGCACAGCTGTCAAGTCTCAGGCCCTGGTGGACTTTATAAACGACTGGACAGAGTGTCAGTCGCCCGAGGAGAAGCCGGATAACACGTATTGGACAATTCACTTTGATGGATCCAGACAGTTGGAAGGGTCAGGGGCTGGAGTTGTCTTAACTTCCCCTAGAGGTGACAAGTTCTGTTACGTGCTAAGGCTGATGTTTCCTTGTACTAACAATGCAGCTGAGTATGAGGCTTTACTTCATGGCCTCCATGTGGCTAAGGAGATGAACCTGAGCCGGGTTAGATGCCTCGGCGACTCAGACCTCGTGGCTCAGCAAGTTTCAGGCACGTGGGATTACAAAGACCCACGGATGGCGGCTTATCGTCAGGCGGTGGACATCATTGCTAGTCATTGATATCAGGTGGATCATATTGACCGTCGCAAGAACGAGGCGGCTGATGCATTGTCAAGACTGGACTCTCAGCGTAAGCCGGTACCGCCTAACGTTTTCTTGGATGTGTTATATCACCCGTCTGTTAAGCTACCTTCAGAGGAGGATCTAGCTATACCTGACCCAGAGGGGCGGCTGGTGGCGGCTCTGCATGCTAGCCCTGATTGGACGTTGCCTTACCTAGTGTACCTGACTCGTGGCGAGTTGCCCGAAGACAAGAACTTGGCGAGACAAATCGTACGGCGATCTAAATCCATGACTATCATCAATGGCGAGTTACATAAGTGCAGCGCCACTGGCATTTTTCAGCGTTGCGTTTCTTCTGAAGAGGGTAAGGAGATCTTAAATGAAATTCACGCCGGCGATTGCGGTCATCACGCCGGCTCAAAATCTTTGGTGGCCAAAGCTTTCCGGCATGGTTTCTTCTGGCTGACGGCTCATAAAGACGCAGAGGACTTGGTCACCAAGTGTGATGGATGTCAAAAGTTCGGGCGACGTGCTCACGTACCGGCTCAGGAATTACGAATGATTCCAATTACCTGGCCGTTTGCGGTCTGGGGGCTTGATATGGTCGGGCCCTTTAAGAGATCTAAAGACAAGAAGACCCACCTTTTGGTGGCGGTGGATAAGTTTACCAAGTGGGTGGAGGCTGAGCCGGTTAGCAAATGTGACGCGGCTACGGCGGTTCAGTTTGTCAAAAAATTGATCTACCGTTTCGGTTACCCTCATAGTATCATCACGGACAATGGCACAAACCTATCCAAGGGGGATATGAAGGCATTCTGTGAAAGTGAGCACATCCGGCTTGACGTCTCTGCTGTTGCCCATCCACAATCCAATGGTCAGGCAGAGCGTGCTAACCAGGACATCTTGAGAGGTATCAAGCCCCGGCTTATGGTTCCTCTACAACGAACGCCGGGTTGTTGGGTAGAGGAATTACCATCAGTTCTCTGGAGCATCAGAACTACCCCCAACAGGTCAACAGGCTATATGCCTTTCTTTATGGTTTATGGTGCGGAAGCCGTGTTACCAAGTGATATACGTCATGACTCGCCGCGGGTGGCGGCTTACGTTGAAACAGATAATGAGACAGCGCGTCAGGACGCGATAGATGCTTTGGATGAAGAGCGTGATCTTGCAGCAGCTCGATCGGCGATTTATCAACAAGACCTGCGTCGCTATCATAGCCGCAGAGTTAAGACCCGGACGTTTCAGGAAGGCGACTTGGTATTGCGTTTGATTCAAGATCAGACGGATGCGCACAAGCTATCTCCCCCATGGGAAGGGCCTTTTGTGGTCAGCAGAAATCTTAACAATGGGTCATATTATCTCATTGACGTACGAGATGAATCACGTACTTCTGGGCAGGAGACCCACCGGCCGTGGAATATCGCTCATCTGCGGCCTTACTATACTTGAGTCATCAACTCCTATCATTGTACATCCATCGTTGTATATATCTTTTCATATATATATATAATAAAGTTGGCATCCCTGCAAGCCGGGGCCTCTGCCGTTTATGCATTTCAGATTGTGAAAAGGTGGACACAACCACAAGGTCATTTGGGGGCTTCCAACCCGCCAGGGTTTAGCTTACACACCCTCTTGATCAGCTCTTCAGCCACCGTAAGGCCGGGTTAGATACCCAAAAGTTGACTCCGTCAACAAGGTCATTTGGGGGCTTCCAACCCATCGGGTTTAGCTTACACACCCTCTTGATCGGCTCTTCAGCCACCGCAAGTTCGAGTTAAACCTGCCTGTATGCTGCTGCTGCTCCGCTAGGTGACCCGCCGAACTCTTGCCAGTTAATCTCGATTAGAGACCCTGAGCTGTTCAAAATATTTGACAGTCACTCTCGCTAGAGACCTTGTACTGGTCAAGGTTAAACCGGCGGCTCTTGTCACGTGAGGGCCGGCTTACGGAGAGCGAGGATAAACTCACCCATCTGCTGCATACTTTCCGCTATGTGGCCCGTTCGTACTCTTCAAACAGTTACTCTTTTAAAGACCCTGCACTGTTTAAGGTTCAAACGACGGATTTATATCACGTGAGAAGTAGCTTATGGGCCCTGGGGATACTCATGCCCTGCTGCGCCTCTTTATGGTTTGTTGTTGCTCTTACCAGTTAATCTCGCCTAGAGACCCTGAGCCACTCAAAGGAGTTGACGGTCATTCTCGCTAGAGACCCGGCACTGATAAGAGTTCAAACAACGAGTTCATGCCATAAGAGCCGGCATATGAGTTTTCGAAAAAGAAAGCAAGGTCATAAAAGATTTAACATCTCCGGGTTATGCTTTTCAAGCCGCCCTCACAACGATACAGAACATACTCTGTTTTGTTTATTTTTGCAGGTTTTTGTCTCCTAAGATGAGCCGCCGTTAAGGTGGGTTGAAAGGTATCTCGGGCAGAATATAAGACAGATAAAAGTGCGTCAAGTGGCACGACTGAGGCAATCAAGTTTTTCTACGCCTATTACAAAGCTCTCCAGGGAGCCCAAAATACAACGGACTTAAAGTTTTTTACACACTTCCAGTTTCGGCGGCTCAGAAAGCCGGGTTATCTTTAATCAGGAGCAACGTGTTCAGCTCGACGACGGGTCATCCTGCGTCGGGTCTTCGACCTCTTCGATCTGAAGATTGTCCACATCCCAGTTGCAGTATGTTAAAGCTTCAAACTGGGTCTCGTCAAAGAGGGGAGACGGGTCAATTTCAGGAGCAAAGAGTGGCTTACGGCGTGCAAGAGTTAAGTCCCTGGCTTCAAACGTTGGGCAGCGCACTCGTTTGCTGTCTTCGCCGTAAGCCGCCTGGTATGAAGTCAGGTCAATTTCATTAACAAGTGTTGATGCGAGTACTCGGGAGGCCTTCATACATTTGGCATAATCAGCTTCGGTAAAGTCCGAGCCGTCATCTTTCTTCGATGGAAAGCCATCCATCATCTCTTCTGCGGTCAGTTCAGGGGCAAAGGCCAAAGACCGGCTTAGCGCGGCCATTGTTCCCTTTCTGGCGGCTGATCGTTTGAGTTCATCAATTTGCTTGGGCAGAGTAGACAAGACCTCTATTACTCCCTTCAAGTTTGGGGACGCCTTTTTCAGTCAACATTGCTTTGATGGTGCAAAGGGTCCCGCAGTATAGCTGTTCTGTCAAGGTATATATTGCTTTCAACTTTAACAAGCTGTCAGAAGATAGTTGGCGGCTTCTTTGACCTGCAAGGAAAGTTAGGCGTTATAAGCCGCTCGCATAGTTTTTCAACAAGGGAAGGGAGTTTCCTTAGTCTGCAGTACTCACCAAAGATAGCAGAAGTCATCTTGGATATATGACGTTTGAGGGTTTGCAGTTCTTCTAACACAAGCTTGAGCCGCTTGTCCGCATCGTCTGCGCGTTTTGTCAGGGCGGCTTGTTTAGACTCAGCAGTCTCTTTGAAGGCAGCAAAGTCAGTTTTAACCTTCTCAAGCTCTTTAACGGCAATCCGCCATTTTTCTTCCGCCTCAGACCGGGCGGCTTGTTGCGAAGCAATATTGTCCTTTAAGCCGGTCAGATCAGACTCGGCTGCATCCAACGCTTCCTGTATCGTACAAAAACACAAAAGTTCAGGAGGTTTAAGTCGCCAGGATAAGATATTAGTAGACGAGTGATGCAGCTGTTATGATACAAGTCTCAAGCAGATTGCAAGCAATATACTTGACACTTGGGGGCTAATGTCTGTGTTTTCTCTCACAATCTACAAACCAGTTCCGGCTCATCTTCGTAAAGTTAAGCCGGCACTTGGGGGCTAAACACGGCGCTTCTAAAGAATGCAGTCTTCTCCGGTTCATTTTTTAAACCGGAGCTTGGGGGTGGTGATTCGTGAGTTTTTAGCAGTGAAGCTCCGGCTCATCATTATTATAATGACCCGGACTTGGGGGCTACACTTGGATCTAGTTTTCAAGTAAGTACCGGCTTATTATCTATATTAACCCGATACTTGGGGGCTACAAGCTAAGCTATTTGGAGCATGACAAAGATTGGAAGGCCCGGTCTACTATTTACAATATTAAACCAGCTCTTGGGGGCTAGATAAGGGTATAAGGAAAAAGCAGGAGAAGAGGAGTACCTCATATTTTTTCTTCATTAGTCCAACAAGCTTGGACTCCATATTACGGCTTGTGGAGAGGCGGTTCAGATAACCAGCATGTAATTCATCCGCAGTCAGTTTTTCTAACATGGGGAATTCAAAATCAAGTTTTTCTGGCGAGAATGTTTCAGCCTTGCTGGTGTGTTTTGTTAACACATGAGGATCAGGGAATTGATAGCCCGTCCCAGTGACAACAACTTCTGGATGAGCTGTATCTTCGGCGGCTGTTGAAGGGCTGCGCGGTTTAGGATCAGCCTTTGGAGGACTCTCAGGAGTGGCCATGTTATCATCAGCTGGCTCAGAGGGCTGAGGAGCGTCTTCAGGCGCATCTTTTCTAGCCTCAGTAGGCTCAACATAAGTTGCAGGGGAGTCCGGCTTAGCAGTCTCCGGCTCTTGGGCAGCAGGGGCGGTGGTAGACCCGCCTGTTTTTCTTCGTTTTACTTGAGCCCTGGAAGCAAAAAGATTGTTACATAGAGGACAAGGGTGGTAAAAGATATGGTGCAAATAAAAGGTACGCACTCCGGGTTTATTTTCAGAGGAGGCAGCTTGGATGCAGTGGAGTCACCAGACAAAGGGGGCGTCTCCTAAAAAAGTTAAGACGATAAAAAACAAAGTAAGGTTATAGTGCAAGACTGTTAAAAATTGGACTTGGTTAAAAGAGTACCTCAGCAGGCCGTTTCCGAGGAGCCGGAGAGTTTGGTAAGCCGGCCAAAAGCTCTTCAGAGCCGGTGCTCCGGGTCTGACGTCTGGAGTTGTGATGTTGCTTTTTCAAAAGAAAGTTGGGGTCTAAATAAGCAAGAGGATGAGAAAATGGAACTTTCCGGATGACCCGCCGTGTTTTCTCTTGTGGAAAGTTTTCCGAGTCAGAGGAAAGGTAAGTTACCTCAGGGGCGTCCGCATGGCTTGTCCCCGTTTCCTCCTGTGAATAATTGTTGTCAATAAGCTGTATAAAGAGACGGCCAAGGGAATCAAGTTTTACCTCCGAGTCGTCAAGCTCAGGCAGTTCCTGAGCAGAAGTTTTCTTCTTACGGCCGCGGGTTTTACCCGCCTTAGGCTTCCTCACAGGAGGGGTATATTTCTTCTTCCAGAAAGTAGAGCCGGCCTATGTATAAGCCGCCAAAAAAGGTTAAAAGGAGCAAGGCAGAAGGTCAAGACAAGAACGAGCAGTTTTGTTCAAAAAGGTTTCTTACAGCTGGAGCTGGGTTCTTGACGCAAAAAGGTTTCAGCCCAATTTTGTTGTAGGTCTCTTGGTTTTCGCCAAGTAGTGATTTGACGGAGGAGTTGATGTCTTGTTCTGTCAGAGGGGTGGCGTTGAAACAGAGAGGGTCATTTGGTTCACCCGTAAATTCGTACATGAGTCGGTCACGCCGGCTCAGTGGCAAGATTTTCCAGGTAACCCAGCAACGGGTTAAGTCGACGCCGGTCAAGCCGTTCGCCATTAAGGCCCTGATCTTCGCAAAGGCCGGAGCATACTTCGCTCGCTCTGCGGCGGACATCCGGTCTGGGAGTTCTCCGGAGGTGCAAAGCTGGGTAGGACGGTAACCTGGCAGCGGATTCTCTTCTTTGGGAGAAGTGTCCTTCCAATAAAACCAGGTTTTGTTCCAATCTTTGGGGTGACTTGGTAAGACGGCTGCTGGGTAGGGCAAATCTCTCCGTCTCTGGATAGAAACGCCGCCAAGCTCCAAACTTGGTCCAGCCGCCACTTCAGTTTGGCGGTTGACATAAAAGTAATCACGGAAGAAGTCAACAGACGGCTCTTCTTGCAGGTAAACTTCGCATAGGACTTGAAACTGACACATATTGGTGACAGAGTTTGGACCTATATCTTGAGGGTGAATCTTGAAGGAGTGAAGAACGTCCCGGAAAAATTTCGACCCGGGCGGGCTAAAACCACGGAGGAGGTGATCAGTGAATACGACAACCTCTCCTTCCTGAGGAGTAGGTCTTATTTCTGGCCCTGGAACCCGCCAGTGTATAACATTCTGAGCCGGCCAGACACCCGTTTCTACGAAGTCAAGCAGAAGCTGCTCGGTGACTCCGGAGCCAACCCAATCGCAAGACGCGGGCGCTCTCGACATGGTGGCGGGTTAAACTGTGAGAAGGTGCAGAATATGGCGGGTTAGAAAAACGTCAAATAATTAAGGCAGCTATGGTCAGCATGGTGATGAGGCGTTAAGTCGCCGATATATTTTATCAGAGAGCCGGCAATGCCATGGCGGGTTAAGTGGACAAGGCGATACTAAAAATATTGTTAAGTATGGACAAACAGGTTTCACATATCGCAACCATGGCTGTAAGATCTACAGGCAAAATGAAATATATTCATGACCTAAAATGGCAGTGGAAGAACAGATGGTCAGTGCGCAGAGAAGAATGAGGTGTAGATCTATGATAAGCGGATATTGACATCGAGCGGACGACTGCGATGGATAAACAACAATATGAGATTCAAGGGGATACTTGGCAGTCTACATTTCGAAGAACAATCTGACGAACTGCGAAGAACACTAAAGGAAACCCGATGAACTCGGGGAGATCCTAATCGAGATGACTACAGATCCAACAAGGGTTGAGAATGATACCTCGCGGATGCGGATGGGCTGGTGAAACTCTGGACCAAGTCAGCTTGATGCAGCGGCCGGCGTTGGGGATGACGGCGAGGTCCGGTCGGTGCGGCGGAGCTCTGGAGGTGCGGGCGTCTGAAGGAGAAAGAAGAAGACGGTGGCGGCAGAGAAAGGAAAGGGGGCCCCTCGTGTCCCTATTTATGAGATGGGATGGCAACAGTGCGCGTGAAAATCGAAGAGGTGCAGTGATGATTGACCGGAGGGGACGCCTCGATTTTCGGGCCGACCGTTTAATGAGAAGATCTGTTGCGAACGTCACGGAATCTTTTTAGCATATTCGACGTGACGTCACGGCGGGTTATGAGTTTTCTTTTTCAGGTGATAAGAATGTGAGACTCGCCGCCAAGTGAACTTGAAGATTGACATGAACAGGCTCAAATCAATCTGGGGCCTAATGTTGGGGATATAACCCCGTGGTAAGACTCGCCCAGGAGGGGCCGGGTCATACCTGGCGGCTCATGGCCAAGACCCTTAAGGTGGGCCGGAAGATGAAGGCCAGGCCGCAAGGCGGTTTACCAGGCGGGCCAAGATGAAGGCCCAGAGACAGAAGATGGTGTGAGACCCGAGCGGCTCCCAAGGTGGCAAGGCGGCTTAGAGGCAGGGTTGACTACGTTGTATGAGTCGGTTTGGGACTCGTGTAACCCAGGGCCTCGACCTCCTATATAAAGGTGAGACCCTGGGGCGGCTTAGATAGAAACCAATCGATCGAGAACTAGGTCAAGCGAATCCGCTCCCTTGTAATCGACACACCAATCAATACAACGCAAGCAGGACGTAGGCTTTTACCTCTTCTTGAGGGGCTGAACCTGGGTAAACTCGTGTCCCTCATCTCGACCAATCCCTTTGAGTCCACCGCCTCAGCGATGGCCTCGAACCTAAGTCTTCGGACATCTGCCGTGACAAAACCACGACAACTCCCGCGAGAAAGCAACCTCGGAGCCAACATTTTATTTCAAGTCATCACTTTTAGTTATATTAGCTCGGGATACAACTCCAAGTCGTCCTGTTACCGTGGACACGGCTATTCGAATAGTTAATTTCATCCCTGCAGGGGTGCACCACGATTTCCATCACGCTTGATCACCTTTGGCCGGACACACTTTCCTGGGTCATGCCCGGCCTCGAAGATCAACACATCGTCACCCTACCTAGGCTCAACAGAGAGGCCAGCCCGCCGGTCTAAATCCTAAGCGCGCAGAGGTCATGGGCCCACTCACCCTTTGCACTCCTGCACGGTGCGAGGGCGGCCAGTGTCAGTCCTGGCACCTCTTAATACAAGACGGTGCTTTACGCGGGCCACCCGGGCGCGCGCCACTCCATTGCTGACGTCCGAAGAGCTTCGATTGATACAACGACACTGAGTACCCATAACTTCTCCCACGTGAAGGTTAGTGCGAAAAGGTCAAATGACCAACTCAGATCAAATACCCAAACCATTAGCATTTTATTAATTGCGGTGACGAGCGCGACACACGATATGTGGTCCCGTCGCCCCGTCTCGAGGTCTTGTGGCAAGGGCCAAGAATGCCCGGCCACGCCCCGTCGTATTACACCAACACCCTCCGGTCATCCTGACCTCAACATGTATCAACAGTAAAGTAGAAGTAACCGCGTGTCTGTAACACCAAGGGGAAAACTGAGGAATCACCCTCGATGGATCCCACTCAACGTAACCGTCAAGGTGACCAGAGAGGATTCACCCTCGATGGTCTACGCTTGAGGGGTTGCACGACAGAGTCGTCGTCGGGAGTGGTGAAGGAGGAATCACCCTCGATAACCACGACCGACTAGCTGCACTACAGAGTTAGCATCATGAGTACTTCACGAGGTGTCACCCTCGGTACTCGATAGTAGCTCTGCAGAGTCGTACAACTAAGGGTGTGCGGTGAAAGTGACTGGCATGGCTGGTCGGTCGGTTGACCGAGTCTTCGAGTCGTCGATGAAGAAGCAGGGGCAACTGGGACTAATGGGGGTCACAGGGGATTCATTGATCAACCTATACTAAGCAGTTGATATAACAACAGGTATAGTAGCAGTTTATCAAAAGCAGGCTATGCATGAGAATAGGAGCTAACTAATACAGTAGCAAAATCTAATGCAAGAATGAGAGGGAAAGAATTGAGCGATATCGGAATGCTCAAGGGGGATTGCTTGCCTTGCTGCTCTGCTGCAAAGGCCTAATCGTCAACGGTGTAGTCGTACCCGGCAGCAGCGTCAGTCTCGGGGTCTACCGGTAAGAAGAGGGGGGAGAAACAATAAATATAAAGCACAGATGCAATCACGATGCATGACATGTCAATATGCAGAGCTTGGCATGCACTAACGCAGTACTACACGTCGCAGACGGATCGGAAGAATATCTGACGATATTTTCCGGGTCTCGGGCTACTACCGAACAGTTGAAAACGATGGAAAAGTTCCACGTTCGTTATGATAGGAGCACGTGACAGACGAACGGACTGCATATTCGGATTCGTGGGATTTTTCTGAGCAACTTTCATGTATAAAATATTTTCATCCGAGATACGGATTATTTAATATGAATTTCTAAAGTTTTATCAATTTTCTAAATTTTTGTATTTAGTTTAATCCGAATTGACCAAGTCAAATTGACTGGTCAAAGTGAACAGGGTTGGGGTCCCACATGTCAGGGTTTTATTAAATTTCTAAAATGATTTATTTAATCTAACTAAAAGGGGACCCACATGTCATTTACTAGTCTACTAATCTAGTACTAATTTAACCCTAAACTAACCCTAGTACTAATTTAACACCGGCCGGCCACACACGGCTGTGGCTGCCATAGCCGGCCGCACACAACACACACACCCACGCTGCACACACAGGCACACGGCCATGGCAAAAATGGACAGCAGCAGCATGCACTGGAAGCAGCGGCAACGCATATGCAGCAGCAAGCAGCACATATGCAGCAGCAAGCAGCACAGCTAGCAGCGGTAGTAGCAGTACCAAGCAGCAGCAGCGCAATGGCGGGCAAAGAAGCAGCGAGCCAGTGGTAGCAGCAGCTAACCGCAGCTAGCAGGAGCAAGGGGCGCGGGGAGCAGCGACGAGCACGGCTGCAGGCGAGCAGCAGCAGGTAGCAGTAGCGACAGCAGCCCGCAGCGGGAGCAACAGCATCACGCAAGGAGCAGCAGGCGCACGTACGCGGACACTGGAGCTCGGCCCACGGCGTAAAACGGAACGGATCGAAGGGGGAAAAGTGGGGAATCGGGGGAGAAGCTCACCCTGGCGCGGGGGTGGCCGGATGCGACGAACGCGACGACGAAGGGCGGCGGCCGTGGTGGGGAAGATGGCTCGATCCCGAAGCTCGATGGCGCCCCGGCTCGAGCTGGTCCCCGGGACGGACGAAGTCGTCCGCGACGGACCTCCTGGACGTACTCCCGAGCGACAGAGACGACGGTGGCCGCGGGAATGAGGACGGTCATGGCGACGACAGTGGCCGTTTCGTGCGAGAAGAAAGAGTGAACGAGGGAGAGGGGAAGTGGGCGCTAGGGTTCATCCATAGGGTGGAGGGCGTCGGCCTTATCCTCTCCCAGCCGTCCTGTAGCGCCAGACGTCGACCATCGTGCCATGGAGGCCACGGATGGCCGGCACGCCATGGTCCTGCCTCCTCCCTGTACGCAGCTACGGGAAGGCCTTAGGTGGGCTGGGCTACGCAGTGTAGCACTAGGCTTTAGGTGCACAGCGCAGTTTCTTTCCTTTTTTTGTTTCTGTTATAAAATAATTTTAGTTAGAAAATGCCAAACCAAAAATATGCCACATGTCCCAATATTCCAAATGCAATATTAGACAGTAGCATAAAAGGTTTGAAGGCAGTTTGAAATTATTTGAAAATTTATAATTCAAAAGGGCATTTAATAATTTGTTTTGCCCTCTGTTAAATTGTGTTAGGGGCACTATACACTTTACAAAAATGTGGGTTGCAATTTTAAAAATGCCTAGGGAATATTTGAAACTTATTCATGATTTTTAATTCCTGGTTTGCAAAACTTTTAAAACCACTTTTCAAATGAATTTTGAAAAACATTAGGAAATTTAAGTGAGGTTTGATTCCATTGATGATCAAACATGGTTTAGCAAAAATGTATTAGCTTAATCTTCATGGTTACTGTAGCTTAAACACAAGCATCACTGTAGTTGAAACCAGGGGTGTTACAATCCTGCTTTATAGAAAGCTTCAACCGGCTTTATAGAAAGCTTCAGTCCATGAGTACACAATGAAAAAACTGCAATTGTTGACAGGAAAAGCTTCAACCATTTTGATACAACTGTCTACTGTGATGGCTTCATTGCGGAGCTACAGCAATGACGAACTCCAGGGACCGGTAGTGAACTACTAGTCGGCTTTCGCCCGAGATGCGACCGTCGATAATGAACGACGTTGCTACAAGCTGGACGGGATGACAACCTTCGTGGGAAGTGCGACCTTCGCTAGCAGGAAATGCATGCGACGGAGCCGACGAGAGCCACGATGAACCAGGGGTGCCACAACCGGCGGCGGGCCACGCTAGGAACAAGCGACGTTGAAGCTGGTACGGAGCGTCGACAGCGACAGATGCACGTGAGCGGAGGCCCGTCATTTTCTTGGAAGCGTTGACCGGAGGAAGAATAACCACGTTGGCCCCACAAGCTCACATGGCGCGCCCCCCTGGGGGCGCGCCACCAGAGCTTGTGCCCCCCTCAATCATCGTCTCGTGCCTCCCCGAAGCTTCTAGGGTCTCTCATCGTCCAAAAAATCACCGTAAAGTTTCATCACGTTTGGACTTCGTTTGGTATGGTTTTTCTATGAAACAAAGAAATAGGTAAAAAGAGAAACTAGCACTGGACGCTAAGGTAATAGGTTAGTCCACAAAAATGATATAAAATGGGATATAAAGTACACGAATGATAATATAATTGCATGAAACAATAAAAAATTATAGATATGTTGGAGACGTGTTAACGCTTCCGGATGGCGAGACCATTTTTCAACCGTATTCGATAGGGAGTGGTGGGTTATGATGATAATTTCAAATGCAAGTATGATGCCTTTGGAAAGGTTGGCTTCCCCACATATCAGAAATGCACTTCAACAATTCGGATGCTTGCATACGGAGTTCCCGGTGATCTAGTTGTTGGGTAAGTACGCATGAATGAGTCCAATGGCTTGATTCGTTGTAAAGGTTCTGCAAAGCTTTGGTTGGAGTGTTTGGCCCAGAGTACTTAATAGAATAAAATGTCGAGGACACATCCCAATTGTTGTCAATCAATGCTTCAAGGCTTTTCGGGGATGCTTGTGAGCATAAATTTTATGCATTGGGAGTGGAAGAACTGCTGATTTGCCTGGCAGGGGAAATTTAAGAGGCATGTTGATGGTTGCACGGTCATACGTAAAATTGTGGTATCACAAGATCTCTGGATCTGACACTCTTTTTTTGACATGGTAGGTTCTCACAATGACATCAACTTGCTTCAACGTTCTCTGATGTTCCCCAGGCTTTCGGAAGCCAATTCCCTAGAGATCAACTATGAGATCAATGACCACGAATACAACAAGGGACGCTACCTAGTTGATGGTACCCATCATTTGAGGTCTACATTTTTGAAGATAATCTCTGAGTCCCAAGGGAGAAAATGGCTAAGTTTGACAAAGAACAAGAGAGTACTAGGAAGGATGTGGAGCGTGCTTTTGGTGTGCTTCAATCTTGCCCGACTATTTTTTGGCACCCTGCTAGAACATGGAGCACTGACACTATGTGAAAGGCGATGACTGCGTGCATGTCATGCACAACGTGATCTTTAAGGACGAGCGTGATGACACCATCTATGACCAAGGGTGGCAATACCAAGGTGAGTTGGTTGAGGCCGAGATCGAAGCGACAACGTTTGCAGAGTTCATCAAATTTCATCATGAAATGCGTGATTGGACAACTCACATTCAACTTCAAGATGACTTGGTTAAGCATATGTGCAGACATAGACAACCAATAACTGCATCTGCTCTTTTTCTTCCAATTTATTTGCTAAATTTTAAATTTACTTGGTTGTAAACTATGCGATTTCTATTTATTTGGTTGTAAACGATGTTATGTGTTTAATAATGTATCATTCATTTGTTTATTTGGTTGTAAATGTATAGAATGTAAAAAGTGTCAATTTGATAAAAAAAATGGATATGCTGGACTAGACGGGTCGCCTTATTGGGCGCCATGACCACGAAAGAGCGGGCAAGGGGCACATGCCTGCCCTCCTGGTCATCCAAACGGACAAAAAAGACAATGTTGTTGTTCGTTTGGGTCTTCTAGTTGGAGTTGTCCTTAGCAACTGCATCAGGGCTCAACACACAATTTCCCTCCTTGCTGTATGATGCCTAGGCTCAGCATACGTCTTTTAACCACCTCGGCCCTCTCAGGCTTCGACTAAGCAAAGCCCATGGGAGCTCCTATTCGACGTATTTTGCGTCAAACAGCCACGCGACGCACATAAGGAATCCCAGACTGGGTTGGCCAGTAGTGGGCGCCGTAGCGAGCTCGCCTATTTGCCTGTACAGTAGCCCAACGATGTTAAAAAATAGGAAGCGCACAAAGTCTAGCTAGGCTTCGAACTCTGGACCTTCATCTCGGATCTAACCAGTAGAGCTAACAATCGTTGGTCCAAAAGGAGAGCTTGCTGGTATATGAACTAATTCCAAGGCAGAATCCGGAGAGCTTTCTGATTTTTTTTTCTAACTTTCTTTGGAAATTGTGATTTTTTTAATAACAAGCAATGTTTGAAAATGTGATAATTTTTTAACAACTTGGATAAATTTTCAAATTTCAATAAATAAATAAAAAGCGTGAACATTTTTCGACAGAAACAACTTTTTAAATTTCCGTATATTTGCTGAAAACGAGAACATTTGTTGAATTTTCAGAACAAAATTATGATAATGGGAACAATTTTTGAAAAGCGCAAACATTTTTTGAAACTCCCGGACATTTTTGAAAGACTAGACCATTTATTCAATTTTGAGAATTATTTTGCTAAACGGACAATTTTTTGAATAATTGAACAATTTTTGAAAAGCACTAACATTTCATGAAATTCCCGAACATTTTTTGAAAACAAGAACAATATTTGAATTTGTGAGACAGTTTTTAATATTCTGAACAGTATTTGATAATGGGAACAATTTTTCAGACGCAAAATCATTTTTCGAAATTCCCTAATATTTTTAAAATCATGAACATCATTTGGAAATAGGGACACTTTCAATCTTCTGAACAGTTTTTAAAAAACACGAACAATTTTGGAAATCCTCAACCATTTTTTCTAATTCCAAAATGAAATTTGGAAACGAACATATTTTGAAATTCCTGAAAAAAATTGGGAAAAAATATTTTTTTTAACTTGTGAACTATTTTTGAAAGTGGAACATTTTTGAAAAATCCTGAAAAAAATGAAAATGTGAACAATTTTGTGAAAACGTGAACATTCTTTAGAAATTTTGAAAATTTAAAAAACATTCCAAAAAATTTCGTAAAGAAAGAACAATTTTTGAAATTCCCAAACATTTTATGAAAACGAACAAATTTTAAAAAATGTGAACATTATTGCAATTTCCAAAAAAAATTGAGTTCATGAACAGATTTTAAGTTTTGCATAAAAATAGTAAACATGAATATTTTGTAAATTCAGAAAAAAAAGTTAAAACATAACATTTATTAATGCAAACAAAATTTATATTGTATGCTTTTTTGGAAATGCGAACAAAATTTGAAACATGGGAACATTTGCTGAAATTGTGAACAAAATGATGAAACCGTGATCATTTGTTAAACATGAACATTTTTTGAAATGTTGAACATTTTTTGGAAATGAGAACATTCTTTGAAACACATACATTTTTCCGAAATTGTGAGCAAATTTGAAAACTAGATTTGTTTTTAAAATTCCTTAACTTTTCTGAAACATGAACAATTTTTGAAATCATGTAAAAAATTTAAATCGAGACCATTTTTAAGTAGAATTGTTTTTTTAATTCCTGGAGATTTTTTCAAACATGAATTTTTTTTAAAATTGCGAACTAAAATTTAAGACGAGAATATATTTTTAAATTTACTAAAATTATTTAAAATTTTCGAACAGAAAAATAGGAAAATCAAAAAAAGAAATAGGAAAGAATAAAAAGAAAAACCAAAAAAAGAAAGAAATGTAAGCAGAAAATGAAAAACGAAAAAGTAACAATAAAAGAGAAGAAAAAAATAAACCCAGTTCAGGAACCTTCTTGAAGGTTTCGAAAACAGATAAAACCCGGGCGGAAATCTGTGGAACGTTCGTAAAAGCAGAAGCGCTACTACACGTTAACGGGCCGGGCCAGTTTCAGCACTCGATCACCAGTCCTGTACGAAATCTCGACAGTTTTTGATGCAGTGTGCGTCAAATAGGATATTCCAAAGCCCATGACATGCGGAATATGCTGGACTTTAAGAATCGAGAGGCATATATCTTCCCTCAACACGAGAAGGAAGCATGTCTCACATGAAGGATTTCCCGTGCTCTATAGCAGTAACAATACTGGCTAGCCCATATTCGTGCATTCGTTGCTCGTTCGCCGTTGCTTCGCTGGTTCACAGTCTGCTCCCTTGTTTGTCTTTTATTTTCTCTTCGTTATTTAATTTATTCACATGTTTTTTGGTTCTTTTTTTCTCTTTGTTATATTTTAGTTTTTTTACCAATTTTATATGTTTTTTGTTATACTTTGGGCTTCATTATTTCTTTCTATGTTTCTTTGGTTTTCTAGAAGTTTCTTTCTTTATGGGTTTTGTTGGTTTTATTTTTTTAATTCATGTTCACAATATATATTCTCTCAGTATACATTTTTAAAGACTTTGAACATTTTTCAAATACGGGATGTATATATTTATTTTAATACATGGCTTTTTTTCAAATACACATTGAATTTTTCATTGGTAATAAAATTTTCATTTAAATTATGAGTATATTTTTTACATTTGTATAAACAGTTTTGTACCTTCCATTTTTTTATTGAAACACGGGAATATTTTTTCAAAATTTTACGTACATTTTTTGAATGGTTCGAACATTTTTTCATACTACACAAACCATTTTTTTACATTCCATACACTTTTTCATAATTTATCGTACATTTGTTTCGAAATGTAGGAACATGTTTTCATATTCACGACTTTTTTAAAGCTATCCATATTTTCTAAATTGTGTTAAAAAATTCTATGATCTGTTAATATTTTTGCAATTAAAGTGTTAATTTCTTATTAAATTTAGTTTTTTAGTTATACGGTATGCATTTAAACAATTATAAAAATAAAAATGAAGAACGTCAGTTTGACAGCTGCTCAACGGCTCACGTCCCTACTGGCCCGGCTCACCACCGCCTTAAAAACAATAGCCGTCTGCCTCGATATAAACAGTAGGTGCGGTCGGTTTTCAGGAGTGCTTGTGTGTGGCACTCTTGGCAAATCCTATTTGGCGCCACAGGCGCCCGTTACAATGCAATTTTGCAAACGGGCGCCTGCAGCGCCCCGCGCTGGGCCGGCCCAACTAGCTTTCTTGTTTGTGTGTTCTGTGTGCAATACCGGCAAAAAAAACATAACTACTGAGTGCGTGCGGCAGGATTCGATCCCGCAACGTAGAGGTTTCATTCAACATGCGACAACAACCACACCAACTTCACCTCTGTGTCAACTTCTTTCCTGTTTTGTTCTTTTGTTATTTTTATTTGTTTACTGTTTTTTTCTTTTTTCGTTTTGCTTTTCCTTTTCTTTTTTATAATTCTATGAACAAAATAACTGGATTTTTATGAACGTTTTTTTTCAATTCGATGAACTTTTTTCCAAATGGTTGAATTCTTTTTTAAATTCGATGAACTTTTAAATCAATGAACTAATTTCAAAATTCGTGAACTTTTTTCGAAAATCGATATTTTTTTTTGAAAATTGATGAACTATTTTAAATTTTCTTGAACTATTTTGAATTTCGTGAACTTTTTCGATCCCTGAACGTTTTTCAAACTCGTGAACTTTTCTAGAATTAGTGGACCTTTTCAAATTCCGTGATGTTTTTGAAATTTATGATTTTTTTCTCGAATTAGTGAACTTTCTTCAATATTCATGAGCTTTTTTAATACCTGAACCTTTTCTTTTTGAAAAAAATTTGTGAACCTTCTTTTTAATCTGTGAACTTCTAAATTTTGGACCGGCGCGGCTGCAGTTGTCTTTTTATATCTCGCGGTACTATAGATCGGTACTATAAGGTGGCTCTAGTGGTTTGAAAGCGCCCGCAGCAATGCAGCGGCGCGAGTTCGAGTCCACCACGGAACAAAATTTTCTATGATTTTTTTGCTGCTGGTGCGTGTTCGTGGGCCGGCCCACCAGGACGCCGCTGTGAGCGCCGGTTTGATTCGGCGGCGCTGAACGCGCTGAATAGGAGCTCCCGACACTCTTTGCTTCAAAAAGTCGACGCTTCGCACAGGGCGTAGCTCGCCTGGGCCGGCCCATTTTGCATTCGCGAGGCGAAAAAACACGACAAAAGCAGCGCTAGCGCTGGGATTTGATCCCTGACTTCGTAGCGCCGCGCAAGATTGGATAGCCGTTGCGATAGATTAGCCTTTGTGCTGAACTTGCAGTGCAAAGCTAAAAGAACTAAACTACAATGGTAAAATGTTAAACATTCGCAAAAAAGCCCGAAAATAAATTACAAGTGATAGGGATTGAACAGTGGACATCCTAGTACAGATCTGGTTCACTAGTGAACTTAATTCCTAGGAATTAGTGTCTAAAACCTCGAACATTTCACGAAAATGTGACTATTTTTAGGGATTCTAAACCATTTTTCTAAAAAAGGAACAAAATTGAAAACAATTTCATTTTTTGAAATCATGAACAATTTTTTAATTTTTTTTCTGAAAAACAGGAACAAAATTTGAAATAACAATTTTATTCAAAAATACGAACACAATTTTCAAAGTATAAACAATTTTAAAATTTCCTATTTTTTTTGCATTCGCGAACAAAATTTGGAAACATGACATTGTTTGAATTTGTGAAGAAATTTGGAAAGCTGGAACATTTTTGGAAATTCGTTAACATTTAGTTTGTGAACGAAAAAGGGAAATGCAAACATTTTTTGAAATTCACCAAACATTATTCTAATTTGGGAACAATATTTCAAAAATGAACATTTTTAAATTTGTGTACAAAATTTCAGAAATGAACATTTTTAAATTGGTGAACTAAATATGAAAATGTGAACATTTTTAAAATTTCCTAACATTATTGAATTTCTGGACAAATTTTTAAAACAAGAACATTTTTTAAATTTTCAAAGTGGGAACATTTTTTGAAATTCTTGAAAAATTTAGAACAGTTTTCTAAATATTTTCTGAGATCATGAACAGATTTTAAGTTCTGAACAAAAAAGGGAAAAATGAACAATTTTTTAAGTCAGAACAAAAAAGTTAAAACAGAACATTTTTTATTGCAAACAAAATTTGTATTCTATGCTTTTTTGGAATGCGAACAAAAATTGTAACATGGGAATACTTTTTGAGCTGCAAACAAATTGATGAAACCGCGAGCAATCTTTAAACATGAACATTTTTCTCAAGCAGTGAACAAATTTTGAAAACGAGAACCAATATTGAAATTCCTGAACATATTTTGAACACGAACATTTTTATGAAATTATGAATTTTTTTAAAACAAAACCATTTTTTGAATTTTTGGAAATTTTCGAAACATGAACAACTTTTAAAATGATGAAAATGATTTAAAAATGAGAACATTTTTCGAAATTTTGAATACGAGAATTATTTTTGTAATTACTGAAGATTTATTCAGATATGAACATTTTTTTAAAACAGTGGACAAAAATTTAAGACGAGATTTTTTTTTTAAACTTTTGAGAAATATTTGAAATTTACAAACATAAAAAACAGGACAAATAAAAAAAGAAAAAGGAAAGAAAGAACAGAAATAGGATATTCCGGTTTCCAGGACCTCTCCTCCGTCACAAAAATGCTAAACGTACGGGCCTCTTACAGGTGTTTACGGGCCCTTTCCCAATAATCTCTCCACCCCCCTGATTTTCACCGGGGTGGGGCCCCTCCCTCCCCCCCTTAATCCAATCACGAGTTGACAAATCAATATCACCCCGTAAAACGCCCGTAACCTTCCGTCGATGTAGCGTTACTCCCTCCGTCAAGGTGGCATTAACAAGTATCTAGCCCATTAAGCTGATCTCAAGGAGTGGCATTAACAAGTATCTAGCCCATTAAGCCGATCCTCGTCAAGGAGGACTCTTCTTCGCAAAGTCTTACCCAACCGGCCCATTGAAAGGATCCAGCCGCCAAAGTGGTCTAGGGTTCGTCGGTTGCCGGAACAGGACCCCCCAAAACCGCCACCGGCTCTCTCTGCTCTCGCGTTCAGGTAATCATCCTCTCCGGTCTCCATCTTCAGTCTCGGTTCGATTTGGTTATATCGCCATACAATCGCTTCCTATGCATTCAGATCAATCCGTCCACCTCATTGCAGGTCCTCTCGATTTCGCCCCATCCTTCTCCTCTGATCCGAAGGCGAATTGCGTTTGCTTGAAGAGTAAAGAGAGGTTAGTGTTCTTTTATCAGCCAGGGAAACTTAGGCCGCCGTTTATGAGTAGATTCTGCGGTGAGGTTTTGTAGAGAACATATTGTCTCGTAGGACCAAGTGATATAATTTTGTGTGTTCGTAGTCTGTGATGAGAACTGCCATTCATGAAGCGCGCATGTGGTGGGCGTTGTTAGCAACCTAGCATTTTTGGAATCTCCGTTGGTATTGTCTAGAGTTGCAGTTATGGGCAGGGATCCAAATCAAATGTCCAGGATTTGTGGGAGTGATAATGCAACTCGTTTTATCTTCTTGCCCAGTGCTCTTAGTATGGTGCTTTCAGGCTATTGTTGAACTGCTATGTGTACAGCCTGCACATTTGATTTCGGTTTACATCACTTTGTTGGGAATATGTCCAATCGTTTATTTTGTATTTTCGTTTATACAGAATTAGATAGAGAGTTTGTGTGTGATGCCCTGATGCGATTTGTAACCGTTCATCTCATTTTCTGTTGGACGCTGCTCTGTTAGTAGAAGAATCGCATCTGTCGGTTTGTTACTTATTGATGATAATTCTGCAAGGCTACCTTTTGAAGAATGCGTGTTCTACATAATTACTCTATCCCACAGATCTGAATATGTTGCTTGTAGTATATGATGTGATAACTTTGGTACTCCCTCCGATCCATATTAATTGTCGCTGATCTAGTACAAAATGTACTAATTTTGTACTAGATCAGCGACAATTAATATGGATCGGAGGGAGTACTTGAATCTAAGGAGGTGTTTGATTCAGAAATGGTAACGTGAAAGGTAACGTAAATAGATTGCGGTGGCATTAACGGTGTAATTGGACCATTCTCCTTTTTGTTTGGCTCCATCAATTAATGGTATCTGGTTGCAATACGGGGTTTGGTTGTTCGTAGTAATCTGTATAAACCAGAAATCAATACCACCAGCAACCCAATTAAATGAAATTCAGAGAGAATTGAAGGGAAGGCCATGGTAATCAAGATTTCAAAGGAGAAGGGCGGCGTAGTGATCTGAAGAAGGTGCTTCAAAGGCGGTGAAGGGGATCGGCAGCTGATGCTGCTCTTCGCGGGCACCGCTGCTCGTGATGCAGAGCACGTTGGGCGGGATGGACCGCTGCAACCATGGCCGGGGGGGGGGGGGGGGGGGGGGCGGCTGGGGGCAGGGTTGGGGCGTCTCTGTTCTGGGGCGGAGGGATCTGAGGCAGCGGACTTTGGGGGAGGAAGAAGACTGATGAGTTCCACGAGGGATGACGAGGCGGTAACGTGGATCGTTACCGGTGGGTTGTGGGCGGAATGGGCCTTGTGCTGCACTGTTATTTGTTTCCAGGGTAATCAATTACGGGCCAAGTGAACTAAACGTGTTTAAAGGTATTAGATTGCGCTGTATAATCTGATAACGGGAGAAAAAACGCGAGCCAAACAGCTCCTAAGGTTCATTTCTTTGCAACCTACTGTTTTGACTTTTGAGTTTTGACTGATCAAATTGTCTTCCATTTTGTATAACAGGTGGTGAAGCTGGGGCATGCTTATTAGTCAGAAATGGAAATAGATACACTGAAGGATGAATTCGGTCGTGTTGTTAAAAAGCAGAAACTTGCATCCTCGAGAACTATAGATTTGGTAAACCAAATTGAGAAAGAAATTGAGCAGGCTATCGTTGCTATCCAAGGAAATGGCACAGATAGGGATGCTGCATCAAACCTAAACCATGAAATCCTTACTAATCTGAAGAATACGCTGAAAGAGTTGGTTCCAGTGAAGCAACTTGAGAGCTGCCAGAAAGAAATGAACACTGCACTTGGCAAGTGGGTCAAGACCACCGAGAAATTCTTCATCAATGATATTTCAAAAGCTTACAAGAATGTCGACACGGAACCACATGCACTGAATGAGATTATTGCAAACCATCTATACCGGGAGGCATTATTTGACATAGGTGACAATTTTCTTGGAGAGGCCAGTTGCTTAGCACCTATAAAACTGAAACAACTGTTTCAGGAGATGTATGAGATTTGTGGTGCGCTGCGGACTGAGAAATCTGAGCCAGCTCTGAGTTGGGCAATGAAAAATCATGACGCACTACTGCAAAACGATTCCTGTCTCGAGCTTAAGCTTCACCAATTGCAGTTTGTTGAGATACTCAAGCAAGGTAAAAGAGATGAGGCTCTTCAGTATGCTAGGGCATACCTGGCGCCATTTGCTACCATACACAAGGATGTAATCCAGAGGCTGATAGCCTCCATATTATGGGCCGGGCGCCTTGACCAGTCACCATATACAGAGTTCTTAGTGCCAACTAACTGGGAGAAGCTAGCTGAGGAATTCTCTCAACAGTTCTGCAATCTGAACAGTCAATCTTCCACAGGTCCTATGGGCATGACAGTTGCAGCTGGTGCTGAAGTGTTGCCAATTCTTCTTAAACTGATGACGGTACTCACTGCAAAAAGGGAGTGGCAGTCTATGAAAGAATTTCCTTTCCCACTGGACCTCCGTAGGGACTTTCAGTTCCACTCAGTGTTCATTTGTCCCGTGCTCCGTGAGCAAGGTAGTGATGATAATCCTCCAATGCTTCTTCCATGTGGGCATGTCTTGTCGAAGCAGTCGACCGTGAAATTATCAAAGAACAGCTCGCGATCTTTCAAATGCCCATATTGCCCGTTCGAAGCATTGGCATCTGAGTGTAAGCGGCTACATATCTGAGGATTTCTTACTCTATGATTGGCCATTTGTGTGCACCATCCTTTGCTATCTCTTTTCCTGTCAACGGTGCTACATTTTCCTGTCAACGTTGCACTTGCAAAGGTAATACGTTTTACCCAGGGTGCTCTGCTGTGCTCATGTCTTGTATATAAAGTATGAAAGAGATGTAATAAGAACACACTGGATGATTCTAGGACCATGGGGTGATTTTACTGTGTTTGATTGACTTGGAAGTGCCAGCTGTGTTTTTTTTCTTTTTGAGAGAGAAATGAGCTCTTTTGTTTGTTCTTTTTTCTTTAAATCAACTATTTTAAGCGATAGTATTAACTTGTAATGCTAAGAGCGGAACAAATTACGTAGTGGGGTAAGCCTGGGGCTTGAATTGTGCAAATGATTCTTAAAGTAAAACCCTATACGCAGCCTACCGCTGGAAAATGGCGGTGCTTCGCGAACAACAAGCAAACCTTAGATGGGCCGGCCCAAGTAGCCAAGATGCGTTTATTCTCGCTTGTTTTCTTCACGGGTTTTTCTGTCTTTTTCCTTTTCGTTTTTTTCTTCACTGGTTTTCCTTGCCTTTCTCTTTCGGTTTTTGTCTTCTTCTCTAGTTTATTTTATTTTTTGTTTCGGTCCTATAGTTCACAGATTTTTTGTTTTATTTCTTTGAAAAGTTTCCCTTTTCAAAAATGTTTTGAATTTCCAAAATTGTTCAGAATTTCAAAAACAATTGTGTTTTCAAACACTGTACGAGATTTTCCAAAAATCTTCATGTTTTCAATGTTGTTTGGAATTACAAAAAACTATAGGACCCTGATATCCTCCACGCGTGCGGTCGGGGAGAGCATCGATCGAACGCCCCCATGACCACAGGCCACGTTGCATGCATGCACAAGTGGCGAAATTGATGATGTCAGTGAGAATCTTTTGGATTTTCGATTTTTAAAATATTTCATCTCTTAAATGAAAAAATAGATTAAAAAATCATTTTCACCATTAATCCGTCGCGACGAGATCTTCAAAACATATCAATACGGGATCTAGTTTTGAAGATCTCGTCGAGACGGGTTTAATGATGAAAACAGTTTTTTAATCGGATTTTTTATTTAAGAGATAAAACATTTTTAAGTCCAAAAACCAAAAAGATTATGCTAATGTTATCTGTTTCGTTGTGTATACATGTATGTGAGGATGTGACAAGATGGATAGTGATGGTGGCGTTTGGACAATGTTTTTTCGTGCCACACGTGGGACATTTATCATTTGGGAAAAATATATCCATTGTTCGAAATTTGTGCGGACATTAAAAAATTGTTTGAAAAAATCAAAAATGGTTCTCGTTCTCAAATTTATTCACAAATTCAAAAGGTGTTTTCATTCAAAAAAGCCACATATTTGAAAAATCTTCTTGTTTTTAAAAGTTGTTTGGGGGTTTTCAAAACATTGTTCTTATTTTTGAAAAATTCCCATTTTCATAAATGGTTCAAGCTTTCATATCGGCGTCATGGTAGGTGTATTGGAGAGGTTGCTGAGATGACCACGAATCCTGTTCTTGTCACCCACTTTGACTTCCAGAATCTCACAGAAGATACGATGCATGATATAATAGAACGGTAGTAGATCACGAACACTGCCAACCACCCCGTCAAAGGGATATAAATCAGCCAAATGATGAACCTGAAAGACCCCCTTGTCATGAATCTTGTACCCGTGATCAACAGTGGTGTCGGTGTACTCATAGCCCAAGATGTGATCCAAGACAAAGAGTGGGGCAGAGATCTTCCCCGTTCCGCTCATCCAAGTACGGGTGCGCTGCATATCTATCCTAATGTGAATGATGGCATAAAACTGAGCCACAAGTGGTGCAAACACATCATGCTGAAACCTCATTAGAGGAAGGATGTTAAGCGTGACACACATTTTCTGTATCCCATCAAAATATGCAGTGTGAATGGGAGTGTTGTCAAAGTGAGCGGTGTTGATATTTTTGGATGACACACTTGTTGACAAATTGGGGAAAGATATCTTCATAGGTGCGGTGCTGGAAAAGTGTCCAAAACTTTGGCTCAACCACATTGTCACGGAGTTGGCGATAGGGGTTGACCTTTCGAAGAGCAATCCACTCACCTACTGGCAGCTCTTTCATTGTGATGGGCTCGGGCCGTGGAGGATGAATATGTACATGCTTGGCCTTCTTGGAACCGGTCTTTCGCTTCTTGGAGCAAGAGGGAGTGATGAGAGGAGAGGCATCTTCTTCAATGTCAGTGGCAGCCTCCGCATCTTCCTCGTGAGGGGCACGAACGTTGAACATGTTTACATGGCCATGCACAATAGAAACAACTGTCTTTGCCCTTTCCTTCTTTTTCCTCTCATAAACTTGCTTCGGTTGATTGCACGAGTCAGATCCACCTGCTGAGTGAGATGCGAGAAAGATAGGATAAGATGAGTTAACAAGCTCCAGAGGAAAAGTGGGGAAAACACATCAGTTTGAAGAATGCTCGGAATCTGTGTAGCCCAGAAGTTCCAGGGCATAACTGGAAGTTCCAACAACCGAAAGTTCTGGGACAGAGCCGGAAGTTCCATCAATTGGAAGTTCCGGGAAGATCTGGTTGATGGAAGTGCCGGGCTTGGCCCGGACATTGAAACCCTAGCGAGGCCGAAAAGTTCTGACCTGCCCGGAAGTTCCTGGGCAACAATCATGTTCGCAAGATTTCTTCCGGATTCAACATAGAGATGGGCATAATTCAAACAATGCATGTGATGTGTAGAGGCAACTACAGATCTACCGTGGTTGTGGCTAATGAGGAAGTTGTATGCCTTAATTAAACTTATTTTGACAACCATAAGGAGAAATCCAAAGAGATAGCAAAAGAAGCAAATGGTACCTTCATCAATGGTGAAGACGTCGAAGAACACCATGAGGTACCCCTCGAACAAGAGGGAAGAAGTCGGGATGAAGGTCGTAGGTTTCGGGGGTCGGGGGCGCTCCCGGAATGCGTCAATGGGAGAGTGGCGGTTCATGTGAGGAGCAGGGGCAGGGGAAAAGTGATGGGCGGATACCCCTTTTCCACCCTGTCCTTCGGTAAGTGTCCCTGCATCGCGACTCCCGGAAGTTCCTGGTTTGGCCGGAAGTTCCAGGCCGGATCCCGGAAGTTCCAGGGTATCCAGAGAGAACACAGTCGCTCTGAATCCCAAGAACTTGAGGGATACATACATGAAACTTCCGGGCCACCACAATCTCAAAGACATGTATGTGTATGGAGAGAGCTTGTGAACTGGAGAGTTTCAGAGGTTTTATGAGATGAGAGAAGGCTTAGGTAGACCCTAATCTACGGTCATATAGATCATCAACACTCGCTTCGCAAGAGATCAAACGAGAAAGGCCAAAGATGAGTGAGAAGATCAAGGATATATAAAGATATATTGAAGAGGTTGACCGGTGCAAACACCAAATGAGAATAAAAACCACTCAATGGAAAATCCAACCTCTGGAGAGAGGGCGGTGGATGAATCCATCATGTTTGAGTAAATGTGACTTGGCACCGCCAAGATGTTAACCTTGAGCCCAACATCACAACTCCATCATTTAAAGTACCGAGTCACATGAGAATGGACAGAGTAACTTTGAGAGTGTTTGTCCCAACCCACGTTTGCACATCATGTTGAACGGTGAGGCCAGAGCACCCTGTGGCCATGTGGGCCCATGGATGGGATCAGTTTGTGCTATCAGAACCGGGTTAGGCCTTCGTCATGCACCGAGCACGGGGATACTTCGCCCCTAAGGATAGGCCGGGCAGAGAGTTTCTGCAAGCAGCTCGGTATAGTAAAAAACCAAGGTAATTTTAGTCATCTCGGATGCAGTCCGATTATCGAAGCTTGTGCCGGGACACGTAATAGAAAACAAAAAATTATTTCACACAATCAAGATCCCAGGAAGACTATGAAGATGCATACAAGGTTAGATTAGATCGTTACCAACTTCGAGTTGGAGCGGAAGAAGAGTTCTTGTAGATCGTTCAAGAATCCCTCCAACCGTCCCACGAACAATCCCTCGAACAAAATATCGAAAACACGATCTATCTCGGATTGCACGCATACACTTGGGAGAACACTAACCACTTATTATTTTTATGGAGAGATCATCGTGATAAAAACGACTAGTGCGCTATCAAAAGGGTGCAAATAAAAGGGATAAACATCACATGAAATTCAAAATAACATGATATAGTATAGTCCTTTCCGTCGGAGAAGTTCCCTTCGTCTTCGCAAAATTTTAGCCAAAAGCGTTGACTTGGTAGCAGAATAACGGTGTCATGGCAGTAGTTTAAACAAAAATATATTTTCAATAAAACTGATTGTCGTGGCAACCTGAAAATGCTATCATGGTAGCACTTTCAAAAATCACTGTCGTGGCAGCAATTTTAACAATAGTAGATTTCGGTGGAACCCGCTTGTCGTCGCAACTTGAAAATGCTCCAGTGGCATCAATTTCAAAAATCACTACCATGGCAACAATTTATTCAGCTTTTCTTCTCTGCCTTCCTGTACAGACTACTGCGCTAACGTCCTCCTTCGCAAGCTTGTCACCGTTGTTTGTAATCTTACTGCTATCTCTATAGCTACTCTATTACAATAAATTTGACACACAAGTCATTAAAATGAAAATCATGTGGCTCTACTCATCATTCCGTATTGTGACATGCATGTCACTTAAATAGTTACAACATATAACCATCTCATACAAAATCACGTCAATATGACGAAGGCTATAATACATCACATGCACCTTGCAAAACCAAGTTAGACGTCCTCTAATTGAGACGTATCAGTGAGATATATCGGTATCCCCGTGAGTCAAACTCATGCTCACTATCTTGGTCTTCTTGTTATCGGTTTTATTCTATTTTCTCGTTATCATGTTCCGGTATCACCGTGATCAATTCACGTTGTGTATGTCCAGACAGTTATGGATGCCTTCACACTAGGGTCCTAATAACATCTCTCCATTGCAGGAGGAACAAATCCCGGTCTCGTGCTATCTAGTCCCTTGTCATATGTTTTCGGTGAACCCGTAAATTACCATTATGATCACCCTATTATGGATGACGTTTGAACAACCCCTGAAAGGATGTGGATGTCGTCTAGAGGGGGGGTGAATAGGCGCTTTAAAATAATTACGGTTTAGGCTTGAACAAATGCGGAATAAAACTATCGTTTAATTAGTCAAGCACAAAACCTAAAATAACTAGGCTCACCTATGTGCACCAACAACTTATGCTAAGCAAGATAAACAACTAAGTGATAGCAAGATATATAAGATGAAACAGTATGGCTATCACAAAGTAAAGTGCATAAGTAAAGGGCTCGGGTAAGAGATAGCCGAGGCACGCGGAGACGACGATGTATCCCGAAGTTCACACCCTTGCGGATGCTAATCTCCGTTTGGAGCGGTGTGGAGGCACAATGCTCCCCAAGAAGCCACTAGGGCCACCGTAATCTCCTCACGCCCTCGCACTATGCAAGATGCCGTGATTCCACTAAGGGGGCCTTGAGGGCGGTCACCGAACCCGTACAAACAAGGTTGGGGCAATCTCCACAACTTAATTGGAGGCTCCCAACAACACCACGAAGCTTCACCACAATGGATTGTGGCTCCGAGGTGACCTCAAATGCTCGGGGCAACCTCCACAACCTAATTGGAGACCCCGACGCTTGCCCGGAGCTTTGCACCACAATGATTGAGCTCCGAGGCACTACCAACCGTCTAGGGCGCCAAAGCACCCAAGAGGAACAAGCTCTAGGGTGCTCAAACACCCAAGAGTAATAAGCTTCTCAAATTTCACTTCCACGTATCACCGTAGAGAACTCAAACCTATGCACCAAATACAATGGCAAGGGCACACGGAGTGCCCAAGTCCTTCTCTCCCAAATCCCACCACAACAACTAATGCTATGGTGGAAAATGAGAGGAAGAACGAAGAAGAACACCAAGAACTCCAAGAACTAGATCCAAGGGGTTCCCCTCACAAAGAGGAGAAAGTGATTGGTGAAAATGTGGATCTAGATATCCTCTCTCTTTTCCCTCAAGAACTAGCAAGAATCATTGGAGGGATTGAGAGTTAGCAAGCTCAAAGAAGGTCAACAATGGGGAAAGAATACGAGCTTAAAGGATTAGGAACCATTGGGGAAGAAGACCCCCTTAAATAGGTCCCCACAAATCTGCCCGTTATGTGCAGAATAACACAGGGGCGGTACAACGGCTATGAAGACCGGTACAACCGCTGGGACCGAGCACGGGCGGTGGCGTGGCAAGGTCCCGAGCGGTACAACCGCTCTCGACACCGGTAGTACCGATCAAAAAGATTTAACCGGAACAACCGGGCCACCACCGCCCAAGAACCGCACCAAAACAGAACCCCGTCCGGTGGTGGGGCGGTGCTGGGCCGGTACAACCGCATGAAGCCACTCTCCAGGGTTGGCCAGATCATGGGCGGTACAACCGCCCGGAGGTAGCGGTACAACCGCTGGCATCAACCTGTGAGCAGCGACCCCAGGGCATCACCCCTGGGGCGGTAGTTGCACCGGACGTACTGGCCAAGCGGTACAACCGCTTGGACCAGTGGTACAACCGTATCAAGAAAACAGGTAAGACCAGAACTGCCATAACTTCTGCAAATGAGCTCCGAATTGAGCAAACTCAAGCTTGTTGGATTCAGGACGACAAGAGCAATCCAACAACGACTTGTTATAATAAGAAGAGGCTCTAGGGAATATTCGAGAACCATAACAGTAGTAGCATAGAATATTAAACATTAGTTACAAACCTAGAAATAGCTCTAGGGCATATTTCCAACAGGTTGGATACAGAAGGAAGATTCCTTAAACCAGTTTTCAAGATCGGCGACCGAAGACAAAGATCTCCTTCAAAGAACCGAAGTGCATCCAGAGCTTGAAGACTAGTTCAGGTGCTACTGGCGGTGAACCAGTTGAGGGCCTCTCACCACATCATCTCTCCGCTTGATGGGTGGGGCTGAGAACCCCCATGTCAGTTCAGCAATGGGCCACACCAAGCGACCCACAACGTATCAATGGAAGGCTCCTGAAGACTCGTTGCGCACTCCAAGAAGTAGATTCGTTGAAGACACTTTTTCCTTATACGTAGCGGACTAGGGTGCTGCAACCCTAGCCCTCCCTCTCCCGGTATCTATATAAGCTGAGGGGTATGGCTCGTAGAAAGACACAACACTATCAAGGTAGATCATATGTACTTTGTACTCCAATCCATAGCAATAGACACAAGAAGGACGTAGGGTATTGTCTCTTCGGAGAGCCCGGACCTGGGTAAAACCCCATGTCATCCCTCATCATGCTTACTTGTTGGACGATTTGTGTGAGCGGAACGCTAGGGTATTCCGGGTCAAGCCACACTTGTGTCTATCATTCTCTCCAACCTAAAAAATGAGGCTACACTTTGGGTCATTGCTGGTGCGAAGCACTTTGGAAACACCATGCCGCGAGAGTAATGGCTTTGCACTAATCTTTTCGCTTTTGTTTGTAAAAGCAACATCAAATTCCTTAATTAATGGATGGGGCAAGTTCTATGCCGAAATCGATTTCGAAAAAAGAACTATGAATCCTTCACTTTTCGAGCTCCTGGATTGGCCGTAGGGCTTGCTTCTTCCGTTTCGACAAAAAAAAAGATAATATCAAAGACACAATTATCTATTTCCACAAGAATCCCTCCAGGAAAGCCTTTTGCGGGGAGGTAAAGACACCGTAATCACGAGGAATTGATACTACAACGTAGTGACGCGGCAGTCGTGAATTCCTCTGACGCAATATTCTCAAGTTTTTTGCTTTCCAAAATTTCCAATTTCTGCTCTCAGAAATCCGTATCCTCTATTCCTAAATAGCTACAACCCACTACCTAATTTTCCTAGCCATGCAACCATGACACATAAGCAAGTATGCATGCAAGACATAAATAATATTTTTTTGCATTACTCTACGCATGCAATGGTGCCACATCATCAATTCATGCATATTAGTCATAAGTAGTTTTTTGCATTAGAGTTCATCCTCCATATTTTGTTAGAAATTACATTTTTCAACTATAATTTCAACTCTCTTTTATAAGCTTTGTATTTTATTGTTTTTAAGCTTACATTCGTTTTCCATTAGTTTTAGATTTTTTATAGCAACTATTTATTCATTTTTTTTAGCAATGTTCTCGCAGCAACGCGCGGGGCATCATCTAGTTGGTGAAGTGAAGATAGGAGGAGGCACGCCCACACCGCCACGGTCCGGCACCAGTGCAGCCCGCCCACACACCTGTACACACAGTACTTGAAAGCGTGATATTTTTATCACCACTGCAGCCTGAGAGAAGCTAACACCGAGTTCTCTTCCGAACACTGTCCATAGATGCTCCACCCCAGCAGTGGAAAACCTGTGGACGATCGTCCTCTTCTCTCGATCTGGTCAGTGGTCACAACCACCTCCAAATTCGCGTCCTCCTCCCGTTGAACATCACAAATAAACAACGAATTCCCGCGAGCTACCCGATCATTATGGAGTACGTTAAACAGAAAAGGAATTGGCCCGCGTGCTATCCGATTGTCCGTCTGTCCCCAGTGGTCGACATGGAGAGGACGACGCCGGAGACCACACGAGAGACGAGACGAAGGAAGCCTCGCCTGAAAACAGCAGTCTCGTCGTGCATGGGCACATCTCCATCACCCGGAAACGCAAAACTACAAACCTTCCCCGACGATCTCCGCTGAAGCACGCGACAAATCTCGTGCCCAATCCGGCCGACACAGCTGTCCGCCCCTTCAGCAAAAACCATCATTTCGCCGGAGCCGGAGCCGTGGCCGGGCACTCAAGCCAGCCACCCGATCCAGGCTGCCCGCAGCCCGGCCGGTATGAAACGGGACGCGAGCGCGACAACGCCGGCACAGGCCAGCACAGCCGTAGCCGTCTCGTAGACCATAATTGTACGCACCTGCGAGCGGGGCCATGTCCCCGTCGTCCGGTGCTCCGTCGCGCGTACAGCGGTACAGGTGCCCATACGCATGCCGGTGTCTCGACTCACGCGGCCCAAAAACGCAACGTACTTGCTACGTGCCTACCTGGCTGCCTGGCGCACCGTGCCGTTCCCGTTCCCCGAAAGCCACAGCTGCTGCGCCGCGTGCGCGTGCTACTGGATCCAGGCTCGACACAGCGCGGCAACAGGTGCGCGCAGCTCAGCGCCCCGCCGGCGCACGCACGCATGAGCGCACCCGAGTTGTCTCGTGAGGTTCCGTTCGTACACGTCGCGCTCTTTTCCCGGGTAGGAGCGGGTGAAAGTGGTGCATTCTTTTCCCTTTTTTTTAACCGGCGCATCAATGGGTGCTTCGCTTTAGTCCTGGCCTACAGCTAGAGGAGGAGGAGGAGTAGAGCGGGTGATCTCTGACCTCATCTTCGTTCGAGTAGATGCGCGGCGTGGTCACTGGTCACGTAAGGGATGCGCTCTCTTTTGGTGTCACTAGTCAAACGGCTCGGTATAAAGGGCGGACACACATGAACGACGTGATGTTAGACTAAGGGAAAAGGGTGAATGATCTGTCCTCCATGCACGACGAGTCCACGAATCCTCCAATCTTTTTGTTGATGATGATACAAACAACAGGTAACCTAGGATATACAAAGGGTTGGAACCCAGTTCGTTCTCGTGTCAGCTCCCGGAGGGGCGACTCCAAAAAGTAGGGTATCATCTCATGGGTTGCTTGCTCTAAAAAGCCCCAGCCTACGCTTATAGACCCAAACAAACAGCCCCCGAGGACCACGCTATACTCTGTGTATGTGGTACTTAGAGCATCTCCGACATCTTTGCTATAATGGATTGCTAAAAACTGGATATAGCAAGAGGAGAGAGAAGGTTTACAAAGCCAACATTTTTTTTTGCTTTGCTAGCCTTTCTATAATAGCAATCCAAAACCAGAATTGCAAGTTTATTGTCTATTCTTTCTATACTAGACAATTGCATATATGAATGAAATGAACTTCCAATTTATACGCATAATAATTAGAGCATTTCATCCATCACCGGAATTAACATCATAGGAACACCAATCCAAAATATTGTGAATGTAAAGTTAACCTTCAAGCATAGAACCGAGGAAATTGTGCAAGAACAACATAAAAGTTCATCATCGGTGCATGAGCAACACCATAAACCAAAAGTGACATGTTTCTCTCAAATAGCACCGCCACCATTGCCACCATAGTACCCTTTTGACGCCAAGATTTGGTCACGACAAATCTCTAGATAAGCCAGAGCCTTCTCATCTAGACCACTTCGATCCATGAACATGATCCTTTGCTCATTCTCCATCATCTTAGCCATCCCCTCGGCAGCCACCTTCCTCTCCTCGATCTCGGCCAACCTCTCCTCGGCCGCCGCCCTCCTCTCCTCGGCTGCCGCCCTTCTCTCTTCGGCAGCCACCTTCCTCTCCTCGGCCTCCCTCCTCTCCTGCATTTCCTTGGTCTTCAACTCTCTCCTTTGCATAGCAATGTCTTTCCTCACCTCCATCAAGTTGTCCAATGATTGCTTGTAGCCTTCCTCATCTCCATTCGCCCTCTTGTTTTTTTCTTTCTTCCTTCCCTCAGGCCTTCCTCTATTGACCGATGAGAGAGGAGTTGGGCTACTTGCTGAATCATCGGAGTCCACCACAAAACCATCTCCAACCGAACTAGAAGGAGCCTTCCTCTTGTTTGGAATTTCACTGGAGGGCCGGGTTTTCCATTTCTCACCGTTCTCGAGGATTTTCCAACAATGAAACAAAGTGAAGGCCCTCCCCGGAACAAGTTTGCCCTTTTTCTTCTTGGATTTGCCCATGAATAAATTTTGAGCAATGTTGAGCTACAAAAAAAGATACAAGTAAGCATCAACTTGAGCCAAGCAACATCAAGGAAAAGGTACAAAAAATGTTACAAGTAAGCATGAACCTTATCTTCGGCATTAGTCCCACTTGGATTGAGACGATCAACTTGAGCCAAGCAACATGACCACTTGAAACAATCCGCATTAATGGTATGGAAACGACCTTCAAGAGAGCCGGCACTCCTAGCCATGTCACCCTTGAGGAGATGTTTGTAGAGCTCATGGATACGGTCCCAATATGTGGAGATTTTTTGTTCATTCCCAACAAATGCATCTAAGCCAATCCTTCTCCATGCATTGCACAAGGCTTCATCTTCTTTTTGAGAGAAATTAGTTCCTCTCCCCCTTTTTGGAGTAGGTACCACAAAACCCTCACCCTCTTCTTGTGTATACTCTTGTGATGGTATCTCCGGTGCATCTCCACAAGTGTAGTTCATGAAGGTTTCATGTCCATGCTACATTTTTTAAAGTTGCAAACATAAGTGTAAATTTCGGCCTACATTTCTACTCCAACAAGTTGCAATCATACAATTACATATAATTGTCCTATACATGCATTTACAATCAATAGAGAAGAAGAAAAACCGAATTACCTTCTGGGCATTTCGTCGAGCACCTCTTGTGCGCCATTGGCCATGGGGGCAGGCGAGCTCGCCTCGGGCTCCATGGAGACTGCCGGTGCCGGGGAAGGCTCCACGTAGTTCGGAGGAGCCGTCCTCTTCGCCCTCCGTGCGGCAGTGTCGCGCGGTGGCCTCCTCTGCTTCCGACTGGAGGCGGCAGCGGCGCGGGGGATAGTGGCTGGGGGGACGGCACCGGACGCAGCGGCGTGGAGGGCGGTGGCGGGGGGGGGGGGGGGGGGGGGATGGAGATGGACGCGACGGCGGCAGGCCCGTTGGAGGCGCCGGGGACTGCGGCTGTGGCGGCGGCCGCGGGCCTCGGCGGCGGCGCCAACCCTAGGCACCGCTGGGCCTTGGGCTTGGCCGCGACAGCGCCGGGAGGTGGACTAGGAGGGTCGGCGCCGGCGTCGGGTGCGGGTGGGAGGTCGCCCGTGGCCTCCATGGCTGCGGCGGCGGCTGGCGCCGGCGTCTCGCGGGGTGAGCAGGAGGGTCGGAAAGCTCTGCGCGGGGCGGTTGGCTCTCCCGCGTGACGCTTGGGCGTTTTGCAAGCCGGCTCTGGACTTTGCAAATATGCAAAGCAATGGGGCAGTTTTACCAAGCCGGCTAAATTTTTTGGTGTGGGGACCAGTTATACAAATGCTGCTGGAGCTGATTTTTTTTGCCACAGTTTGTAAAAAAACAGTTTTTAGCAAGTCAGGGGGATTATAGCAAGGCTGTTAGAGATGCTCTTACTCTGTGTATGTGGTACTTCCTCTCGCCTGGCTCAGATGCTAGTATATACCTAGCCAATGCAATGAATCACCGTGCCCCTGATTTCCTCCGACTTGCTATTTTTTGTTCGTTCCCAGCCGGATAAAACAAACTTTGGCTGTACATTACTACTGTTGCCCATCAACCACGCGTTTAATGATTGCCATCTATAGTAATTGGGAGTTTTCGTGTCGTGTAAGGCTAGAAGCGATTCTTCCAAGTATAATAAGCTAAGTAAGGAAGGAAACAGTACATGACCAAATATGCAGTGACAATCAATGATATGTACAAATAATGTTTACACAGTAGTAATAGGAACCCCTCCGACTCGAGCCATCACCTTGTCTCGTCATGACGCAGGCTTGATCAATGCCTCCGTCCCTCATTTTTTCAGGGAATGCCTTCCGTCCTTACATGTAGGCCCACCGCCCTGTCAGATAAGAATTTTTGTCCAAAAAGACCACCTGCCGAGTGGAATTGCCAAAAGAGACCACCTGCGAGTCAAAATGCCGGATCAGACCCCCCTGCCGCCACCAGCGCAGGCGGCCGGCCAGGCGGCTGGGGCCTGCCGCCACCAGCGCTGGCGGCCGGCCGGAATCCCGTTTCGGCCACTGCTCACACGGAACGGCCTGGCGTGGTGGGCCCCTGCCGCCTCAGGCGCTGGCGGCAGGACTGTAGCATCCGGGCCCGGCCGCCTCAGGGGCTGGCGGCAGGTTGTGGTATCACTCGCACGCATGCATGCATGCACGATGGCTTGCTTCGTCAGGGCCAAATTTCTGGATTTAACCAAAGCACCTGCCATCTAATCCTGAAATCCGAGGGTCTAGGCAAATATAGCAGGCATACACACACACACAAAGACGCTGAGACACAGACGCATGCATGCATATCACCGGCCAGCTTTCGTGCGCGCAGGGGTTGCCCAACGAACCCAGACAAGATGGCGAGCTGGCGAGGCACGCAAGCGAGCACACAGCCTGCCGCCAGCCCCTGAGGCGGCCGGGCCCGTATGCTACAGTCCTGCCGCCAGCGCTTGAGGCGGCAGGGGCCCACCACGCCAGGCCGTTCCGTGCGAGCAGTGGTCGAAACGGGATTCCGGCCGGCCGCCAGCGCTGGTGGCGGCAGGCCCCAGCCGCCTGGCCGGCCGCCTGCGCTGGTGGCGGCAGGGGGTCTGATCCGACATTTTGACTCGCAGGTGGTCTCTTTTGGCAATTCCACTCACCAGGTGGTCCTTTTGGACAAAATTTCGTCAGATAACCCCTCTCTATCCGGCGGCCTTCCAAATCTAGCTTATCGACACCCACCGGGACCGCCATTACTTTGAGCTCCTCCCTTGGTTCTGCAAAGCAAGCTCGTCGCTGGCCCGTCTTATCATAAATCTCGGGCGTGCGTTAAAAATAATAATCTCGGGCGTTCTATGAACAGCAAAACATTTTCTCTTCCTTTCGAAAACAGCCTGAACGCTTGCACATTACATACGTTCTCTCTCCATCCCCCAAACTTTTTGCCTAATATAAGTATTTTTAGGGGCGCCTAAAAACATACTAGGTGGGGGCGCTTCCGATTATTGGTGGTGGGTCATACGTAATTGGTACTGCATGGGGCCATGGCCTCTTTGAGCCCAGCCGCTAATGGCCAAACCATCCCGTCAAGATCTCGTTATGCAGCCAACGGCACCCATGCGAGGAATTTACGTTTTGGTTCCGCTCCAGGCCTCCTCCGACCAGAGAAAGCCGGCTGGGTCCTCCGAGGCCGACGGACGCCGAGCCGACCTGCTGCTTCCATTGTGTTGATTCCATCTCCATGATCATCACCCATCCAAATCACGAGATTAGGACGGTAACCGAGAAACGGACGTAGTGGATTACCGGTGGCGTGCCGCTCTTGGGCCTCCGGGGAAGATACGACCAGTGACGGGGCCGAAAGCAGAGGTCACATGCTAAGCATGCATGTACAATGCTTTGTGTCGATGGTGCCAATCTTTTTCCACGGGATCGATGGATCGACCGATCCTTAAACATGGCCGGCATGACCGCAGATTAGCACGAGTGAGACCGATCGCAGCGATGGCAACACCCTCCCGAGTTCACATTACTCGTGTACGTACGCTGTACCGTACAGGTACAGTGTCGCGTCACGCCATACTTATACACACCGTCACCGTACTGTGCACTAGTACATACAGTATTCGATCTTGTCTTCTCGTCTCTTTCACCTTGGTCGACACAGGTTGATTGACTACCAAAGAAATGCTGACGCGCTCCCACTTCCGCGCCGCAAATCCGGGACGTGATAGTCGAGGCCCTGCGCACCCAAATCTCAGATTAGCGGTAGCAAATCCGTTTGTTTAGTCACTTCCCAGCCAGCAGCGTGCCACGTAGCGGTGCTCGGCGTGATGCGGCGTGTGCTGTCCCATGACAGGCGCCGCTGCCTACAAGTATCGCGGACCGGCGCGACGCCCAACAACGCAGAGGGAAGGGAGGGAGCGGCGAAAAGTTTTCGCCAAGTGTTGTCAGCTTTGCGCCACTCCACGTTGTTCCCGAACCCTCTCCGTCGCCCCGGCCTCGTTAATACCACGTCCCGGGGCCCTAGTTTTGCAACGCTCGAGCGAGCGATTGATTTTCGCCGGGTTATCGCGGAAACGGTGAAAGGGGGGGAGGAGCGAGCGTCTCGTGTGCGTGGTGTCTGTGGTGCGTGTTGGTCGGCGGCGATGGACCAGGTGCAGCGGAAGAGCAGCCTGAGGTCCTACGGCTCGGCCAGGTCGCTGTCCATGTCGGACGAGCAGCCCATGGCGCCCGGCCTCGGCGAGCGGCGGGAGGTGGTGCTCAAGATCGACAACGGCCCCGCGCCCTTCTCCGACGTCGGCGGGGCGGCGGGGAATGCCGGCTCCAAGCCGACGGCGGGCAGGACGCTGTTGACCGCCGCCAGCTCGCCCAGCAAGGGGTGGGACGACGGGAGCTACGACTTCTGGAAGAACGAGGGCGGCGGGAAGGGGGGAAGCCCCGCGCCCCGCGTCGAGGACTTCAGCTTCAAGAACCGGCCGGCGCAGCCGCCGCCGTCGTCGCAGGCGTCGTCCCCCTCGCTCTCGCCGAAGCTGCCGGTGGTGGAGGCCGCTGCCGAGGACCCGCCCACGCGCCTCATCGGGAACTTTCTCCGGAAGCAGAAGGCGGCCGGTGCCGAGCTGTCGCTCGACCTCGACCTGGAGATGGACGACATCGGGAGGTCGCCGCACCCGTCCTTATCCAACTCCCGGGAGCGGGAGACGCCGCGTGTCTCCTTCAAGGACCGCCAGTCGTCCTCGTCGTCTTCATCCGACTCCGATACCGCCGGCGGCCGCAGGCGCGCCGGCGATGACGGAATACGCAACACCTCCACTTCCACTCCAGCGGGAAAGGGCCCATTGCTGCGAGCCAAGACACGCTCCCGGCTCATGGACCCGCCGCCGCAGTCACCCATGGCGCCCCCTGCCGTCGACGAGGAGCGCAAGTCTTCTGCCCGGCCTCCCAAGTCCGGCCAGTTTCCTTCAGGGCGTATGACCGGGAAATCCGGCCAGTCTCCTTCAGGGCGCAAGTCGGGCGGCATCGGCAAGTCGGGCCCCATGGAGGAGGAGGAGGACGATCCCTTCATAGACGACGACATCCCTGACGACTTCAAGCGTGGGAAGCTGGACGCTCTCACCATACTGCAGTGGGTCGGCCTGGTGCTCATCATTGGGGCATTGGTGTGCAGCCTCACGATAAAGCCCTTGTCCCGGAAGAAGGTCTGGGAGCTGCACCTCTGGAAGTGGGAGCTCCTCGTGTTCGTGCTCATCTGCGGCCGTCTCGTCTCCGGCTGGGTCATCCGGATCGTGGTGTTCTGCGTCGAGCGCAACTTCGTGCTGCGGAAGCGCGTGCTCTACTTCGTGTACGGCGTGCGCGGCGCCGTGCAGAACGCGCTCTGGCTCGGCCTGGTTCTGGCCTCTTGGCACTTCTTGTTTGACGAGAACGTCCAACGGGAGACCAACACGGCGGTGCTGCCCTACGTGACCAAGGTGCTCTTCTGCTTCCTCGTCGCCACGCTCATCCGCCTCGTCAAGACGCTGCTGCTCAAGGTGCTGGCGTCGTCCTTTCATGTGTCCACATACTTTGATCGGATTCAAGAGGCATTGTTCAACCAGTATGTCATCGAGACGCTCTCTGGGCCGCCGCTGGTTGACGAAGACTACGTGCTTGCCGAGGTGCGTGAGCTGCATCGGGCAGGCGCAACCATCCCGAAAGAGCTACGTGCCGCCTTGCCGGCCAAGAATCTTTCGGGGCAAAGGAGCATCCGGATATCGGGTTTAATTTCCAAGGGAGACCAATCAAGCAGGCAGCTGTCAAAGGAGAAGAAACAGCGTGAGATCGATGAAGGGATCACCATTGACAAGCTCCACAGGCTCAATCAGAAAAACGTCTCTGCATGGAACATGAAGAGGCTGATGAAGATTGTTCGTTTTGGGACGCTCACCACAATGGACGAGCAGATTCAGCAGGCAACGGGAGAGGGGGATGAGTCCGCGACACAGATTCGCAGCGAATATGAGGCGCAGGTGGCCGCCAAGAAGATCTTTCATAATGTGGCCAAGCCTGGTGCCAAGTAAGTATTTTTTGAAGTTGTCTTAGATACGCGTCCTTTATCTTTTAGTAGTTGCCCAAGTTGCATTATTTTAGATAGACCACATCTTTCATGTAGGAATTTTGAGCCCATGAGGTGCACCTGCAATATAATATTTCTTTCATAAATAGTATGCTAATTGTTAGACTGTTAATTTCATAAATAGTATGCTAATTGTTAGACTTATAGTGCCCTGCTGTATTCGCTGTCAATCACAAAAGTGGACATATTACACAACTTTACAAGAATACTTGCCCTCAGCCCCCACTGCGATATTTCAAATGTTGTAGTTCTAAGAATAGTGGCAATTTACTGATTCAGATTCTTGACCATAAATGTCTGAATAATGCAGGTACATATACTTGGCAGACATGATGCGCTTCATGAGGCAGGAGGAAGCCATCAAAGCTATGCATCTTTTTGAAGGGGCACAGGAGCACTGTAGGGTCAGCAGGAGGTCTCTGAAGAACTGGGTGGTAATGATCTTATTACCCTACTATCTAAGTTGCATAGAATTATCATTGATTTCTGCCGTCAAGATGCCTTTTCTAACATGTTCATATGGTTTCTTCTGTAGGTGAATGCATTTAGAGAGCGCAAAGCTCTTGCCCTAACACTTAATGATACAAAAACTGCAGTTAACAAGCTCAACCAGATGTGCAATGTTGTTGTTGGACTCATAGTGTCTGCTCTCTGGCTTCTTATTCTGGGCATAGCGACAACACATTTCTTTGTCTTCATCAGTTCACAGCTTCTTGTGGCAGTTTTTGTGTTCGGGAATACTATGAAGACAATTTTTGAGGCAATTATTTTCTTATTCGTGATGCATCCTTTCGATGTTGGTGACCGCTGTGAGATTGAAGAAGTTCAGGTAATGAAAATATCTTCTTGGTGCTCCTTATTTGTTTAATAGGATAATACCTTGCATTCGGTGACTGACGTTTTAAGCACTTAAATTTCAGGTTGTTGTGGAGGAAATGAATATCATGACAACAGTCTTCCTACGTTATGATAACCTGAAGATCTATTATCCGAACAGTGTGCTAGCCACCAAGCCGATTTTTAATTTCTACAGGAGTCCTGATATGGGAGAAGGAATTGACTTCTCTATTCATGTTGCCACGCCGGTGGAAAAACTGGCTCTCATGAAGGAAAGAATACTACGGTGCGTATCGGTGCTTCTGTTATCTCAGTTTCATGTTGATAATATAGGAGTAAACATAACACTGGGAATTTTCCTCTGTTACTTGTCGAACTCAGTAGGCAGGCATGTATGGTCAGTGTGGGAACATACGCATATGAAGGTTGTAGTGCCATTTGCTACTGATATTACCACATCAAACTAATATAGTTCGTTTTTTTACTTGTGGCCCAGTTACATTGACAGTAAGAAGGAACATTGGTACCCCGGTGCCATGGTTGTCCTCCGAGACGTAGATGACACCAACAAGCTAAAGGTATCCATATGGCTCCGGCACACACTCAACTTCCAGGACATGGGGATGAGGTTCGTGAGGAGGGAACTGGTGCTCCAAGAGATGATCAGAGTACTCAAGGACCTCGACATCGAGTACCGGATGTTGCCGCTCGACGTGAACGTGCGAAACGTGCCCCCTCTTCAGTCCACAAGGATGCCGACGACATGGAGCTATGCCTGAAGCGGCGATCTACAGGGTCAGGGCCACCCGGCTACAAGAGCCTGGCAGCAGCAACTATAGCGGATAGCCATTAGCTGTGTTAGTGTGCCTGCTGTGATGAGTGTGTTCTGTAGTATATATAAAGCTTTGGTACACTTGATGATAGGCAATACAGATAGTGGCCACTGGAAATGTTGAAAGCAGCCTGCCGTTGCCGCTGAAACTTACCTGTCTGTTGAAAGCACGCTGCTTGGCCCAGCTCGTCGACGCACGGTAGGCCAGCCTCGGGCGGAAACACGACGCCAAGCCGTCTCGTCGACGCACGGTAGGCCAGCCTTGGGCGGAAACACGACGCCGTTTCGCCTCTCGCCTCTTGCCCCGAGCAATTCTGACGGCGACTGCTCATGGCGAACGGTGCGAGCGCGACGGAGCGAGAAGGAAGAGCGCGCAATCGCGCTGCTGTGAAGTCGCATTCGTGGGCGTTGCGGTGGGTCGTCTTCTGAAGCATCTTACGCAAAGGCACGCCGCGGTCTGGTGGTGCCCACGAAGCACCGCCGCCTGATTCTTGGTTGGAGTCGTGATCGTGCCGTCCGGTCCCATGGAAGCGGCCGATGCCAGCTGAGGGAGTTCACGATCTGGGTTTTAGCCGGTGGTGTCTGGTGGTCTTCGAGGAGGGGAGAAATGTGGATGTGGGTTTCCGCTGCATCTGAATTTCTGAAGTTCTCTTCCCCGGTATCGACTTCAGAAGATCAGAGCATCTCTTGTGATTTCCTAAAACTTTATAACTTATACCATTTCTATAAACTGAACTCCTTATAATTTGAGGATTTAGATTTATGTGCACCACGTCCTTCCACTAAATTTAAACACCCACCACCTCCCAAAAAAAATCCTATGCAAATTCATATTTTTTTCCATAAAAGTGTTTTGGGTATATTTCCACATTAGCACAGGAAATGAGAAAATGGAAGGAAAAAAAAATAGCCTTTTAACCATTTCATTGAACACCTCGCGTGCGACCGTGCATCAGAGACGGGACGCGGGGGAGGTGGAGAGGTGCCATGACCTGGTTCCCGCCGTGGCTTGGCTCGGGAGGCGACAATGGCCGGCACAACACAGGCTCCCGAATGAATGTGGGACAAATATTTGAAAGCTCGCTTGGGTTGACCCCCGAGGGTGTGTTCTTATGAAAAGCCCCTTTCTTTTCTTTTCAATATAATTTGGTGACCTTGTTCCCGCAGTGGCTTGGCTCGGGAGGCGACAACGGTCATCACAACACAGGCTCCCGAATGAATGTGAGACAAATATTTGAAAGCTCCCTTGGATTGACTTTGGGGGGGGGGGGGGGGGGGGGGGGATGTTTTCTTATGAAAAGCCCCTTTCTTTTATTTTGGATATAGTTTTGTGACTCGTTCCCGCCGTGGCTTGGCTCGGGGACAACGATCATCACAACACAGGCTCCCGAATGAATGTGGGACAAATATTTGAAAGCTCGCTTGGATTGGCGGGCGCGGGGAGGGGGGTGGGGGGTCTTATGAAAAGCCCCTTTCTTTTATTTTGAATATATTTTTGGTGACCTCGTTCCCGCCATGACTTGGCTCGGAAGACAACAACGGTCATCACAACACAGGCTCCCAAATGAATGTGAGACAAAAATTTGGAAGCTCTCTTGGATTGACGGGAGGATGTTTTCTTATGAAAAGCCCATTTCTTTTATTTTAAATATAGTTTTGTGACCTCGTTCCCGCCCTGGCTTGGCTCGGGAGGTGACAACGGTCATCACAACACAGGCTCCCAAATAAATGTGGGACAAATATTTGAAAGTTCACTTGGATTAGCAGGGGATGTTTTCTTACGAAAAGCCACTTTCTTTTATTTTGAATATAAATTGATGGAGATGTGTTGGAGTAGGCTTAGGAGGCAGCGAAGGTCGGGTGTGGCGGCCAAGAGCTCTTCCGGCACAACGATGACGACCACGAGCTTCAGCTTAGTGGCAAGAGGTGGTTGTGGCAGGAGTAGCTCTAGAGGTGGCAATAGGCGGTACCGCAACCTGGAGAGGGTGGGGATGTGGGCGTCGCAGCAACATGGCCGGAGAGGTTGCCGGCAGTGACTTCGCGATGGCGGGAGGTGGTGATTGGGAAAGTAAACTTCCTCCATACTTCTTATATGGGATAGGGAGAGAGCAAATTCTGATCAAATATAGGCAGAATTTACTACTCTCCAAACTTAACTCCTAAAATTTGAGTGAGTTATGCAATTTAGGAGAAGGAATATATAGTGTTAACTCCCTAGACAAGAATCAAGAAATTGATTTTTAGGGGAAGGCCTAGATACACTCTTATAGACTACTCCCTCCGTTTCTAAATACAAGTCTTTTTAAAGATTTCAATGTGGATTAGATACAGATGTATATAGACGGATTTTAGAGTGAGATTCACCTATTTCGCTTTGAATGTAGTCTATATTGAAATCTTTTAAAAAAACTTGTATTTAGGAACGGAGATAGTACTAGTTGACGCGTGATTTCTCATTTTTATTGTCTGGCAAAATTTATAAATATTTATCAATGTCAGGTAACAAAGCTGATCCCTGTAATGTTTTACCATCATGTTCACACAAATTCAAACGACAAACAAGCACAGAAGGTAAACTTTCTTGCAAACGAACTGAGCAGTAGGAACAATTCGAAAGCTCCCAACATGGTGTAAATTTGAATGGGCATTTTATCAAATAAGTTTATCATTTGATACCATGTTATTCAAGACTTGCTAAATGTTGGACAGAAACCACAACCACGCATCTAATGTTCTAAACACATATAGTACAAATTTATAGTTTGAGATCACAGAATTTCAGCACCACATAACTCTACATGTCACCTGTGCCAACGCTCAAGGCTTGGCGGCTGAATCCTGGAGCTCAAAGCCCCTCTCCGCGGCGTAGTCCACGAAGCTGTACAATGGCAGCACCCGGTCGCCGTACTTATCACCGAACCTGTCCGCCTCCGTCTTGGCCTGCGCCTTGAGCTCATCAACAATGCCCAGCGCACGGTCCATGCCCAGCGCGCGCAGGACGCTGGCGTTGCTCCTCATCTTGCCGTTTCCCGACGCGCTCCGCATGTCGTCGACGAGCTCGTAGAGGACGCCGATGGCGCGGCCGTATCGCCGCAACGCGGCCTCCTCGTCGGGCCCCGCGCCGCCTAGCATAGCCCCGCAGGCGGCCGAGCACTCCGCCATCTCGCCGAACTTCTTGGTCAGGACCTGCATGACCTCGGCTTCACCGAGGGCGCTGGCACCGGCAAGGTCGAGGAACTGGCCGGCGGCCATGCCGGTGGATCCCACGGTGCGCGCGAGTTCCGCGAGGACGCGGAGGAGGACGGCGTGCGGCACGGGGTCGGGGGAGGGGGTGCGGGAGATGACGTGGGTGTAGGCTAGGGGGAAGAGCGCATCTCCAGCGAGGACGGCCATGTCCGTGCCGTAGGCCGCGTGGGTGGAGGGGCGACCTCGGCGGGTGGGCGCGGCGTCAAAGCACGGCAAGTCGTCGTGCACGAGGGACGCTCCGTGGAGCATCTCCAGCGCGGCGGCGGTAGGAAGCGCCGCGGCGCGCGGCGCGCCGAGGAGCTCGCAGGCGGCGACGCAGAGGACCGGGGGCGCGCGCTTGGCGGCGCCCTCCTTTCCGGCGCCCGGGAGGACGGCGTGGCGCATGGCGTTGTGGATGCTCTCCGGCGGGCGGATGGGCATGGCGGCATCGAGCTCGCCCTCGACCTCCGAGATCAGGGAGGTCCAGTAGCGGCGCAGGTCAAAAGATGGGGAGGCGGTGGCGGCGGCGGCAGAGGCCCGGGTGGGGAGGAAGCGGCTTGATTTGGAGGTGGATGGCAGCTTCGGGAGGGGGGTGGGGAGGGGGAGGGAGACGAAGAGGGATGAGAGAGCCATGGCGACGGAGAGGCGAAGATTTGGGTTCGGATGTGTTTTCTTGGATTTGAGGGGTGACCCGGCTAGGTGACGCTGTTCTGCACTCCCCTTGTGCCACTAATCCGTTATATGATCGTGGGATACCCATTATCAGATCACGAGTTCTCGAGAAAAAGGGAAAACTGATCACACAGTGTCGTCAACTCGTCACGTGAGAATCAATCTAGCGTTTTCAAAACCAACATACGTAAAGCCTGGTTGATGTCCTGGCGAGGTTCCTCGTTGCACCGGCTGCCGGCGACAATCAAAGTCTTTTTCTGAAACTGTCCTCGGCGTGCTCTCAACGACGGCAGTATGTTGGTTGTTGGATTTTCATGGACGGGTGAGAGCGGATGTGATTTATTTTGTCTAAATCTCATGTGAATAAAGTTAAGATAATTGAGTTGAGGATTAAATCTACGCTTTGGTAGTCTTGTTCATTTTTACAATCATTCGAATGAAGCAGTGTTGAGCTACTCATTCTTTAATTTTATTGACGGTGTGGTTATGGAAGGATATAGTGTTGCTTTGGCATTGCCAAGCGCAAAGTGTTTTTTACCGGTTACGGTAGGTAGCGGCAAGGAATCCGCCGTCCGCCTGTGCTTTAAGATCAACGCACGTGCCACCTATTTGTTCTCATATTTTTCTTATACGAAAGAATACATAGCAAAATACATCGGTGGTACCCACCCACGCCCACGACCGGCTTCATCTCTCCCTGACACCCAGGCGACCTGTGAGGCTGTGACTCTCTCTCTCTCTCTCTTTCATGGTTGCTCCTCCGACAACCCGTCGCCACTGCCGCTCCGTGCTCCGGCAGCCCGCCGCCACCACCGCTCCTTGCACCGGCAGCCCACCGTCACTGGTGCTCCATGCTCCGGCAGCCCGTCGCCATAGAAGACCAGATCTGGCCTCCCCTACGCAGCAACGTCCAGATCTGGCTGCTCCGGTCGTCGTGATGCCGCCGGTGCGGTGCGTAGACGGGGATCCCCGTGAGGTGCGGAAGCAGCGCGGCCACCCACCACGTCGACGGTGGGAATATCTCAGCCGATGAGATTCCTCCGATCACGGCCGGTAGTTCGTCGCCGTCGGATCCGTAGCCTCCTCCCCCAACTCTTCTGGTGAGCTAAGAAGCCAACCCTCTCCTCCCATGTCTCCTGTTCTTCATGATTTTTATTTTATTTTGCATGATATTGGTTCTTACCCAGATAACGGCGATTATCCTCTGAAGATTTGGGAGCATTGAAAGAAATCGGTGATGCCAATGTTTTCTATTTTTTTCTCAGCTTGTGATGTTTGTTCCATGTTAGATTTGTGAAGGTGAAATCTTATTTTGTGAAATATGGAAGCGATTGATGGTTCATATAGAACTGATTTGTTTCTTTTGAAATTCACTCAACGCAAAGTGAAATCTGGTTTTATGTTATATGAAAGAGATTTATGGTTCATATATGTGAAATATGGCACCTATCTGATTTTGTGACACATGCAAGAGTTATTTGGTTCAGATTTGCGAAAGAGAGTGATATTAGTCCATATTTGATTTATGGATATGTAAACTGAAAGTGATATAAGTGAAATCTGGTTTTATGTTATATGAAAGAGATTTATGGTTCATATATGTGAAATATGGCACCTATCTGATTTTGTGACACATGCAAGAGTTATTTGGTTCAGATTTGCGAAAGAAAGTGATATTAGTCCATATTTGATCTATGGATATGTAAACCGAAAGTGATATTGTTGAAAAATGAAATATATTTTGTCAAATTCATATGTGAAATCCCGGGGAGTTCATATGTGTGAACCATATTTCCCGAAATAATTGAAATTGGTCAATTGAAGAACTGAAATAGTTTTTTGTGAAACTGAAACAGGTCTTTTGAAATAACTAAAATCAGTTTCTGAAAATGATTGAAATAGGTCTTTTCAAAAAACTGAAATTGGTTATTGAATTTTGTGAAATTGATAGCGTTGACAAAGATAGAAGTGATTTTTTTTCTTCATTCCATTCATTGTTTAAAGTGAAACTACTCAAGTGAATGTGAAATTTGCCTTCGTGAAATATGAAAGAGAATTATGGTTCATATATGTGAAATATGACACCTATCTTTTCTTGTGACATATGCAAGAGTTATTTGGTTCAGAGGATATTAGTCCATATTTGATTTGTGAATATATAAACTAGAAGTGATATTGGTGAATGTGAAATATAATTTGTGAAATTTATATGTTAGACCCTGTGAAATTCATGTGAAACTATATTTTTCTGAAATAATTGAAATTGATCATTTCAAAAACTGAAATAGGTTTTTGAGAAACTTAAACTTTTGAAACATTTTATATTTTTTCTGATAAACTCAAATTGGTCTATTAAATAATTGACACAATTTTCTTATAAAGTGAAATTTGTCTTCTGAAATAATTGAAATAGTTACAACCTTTGTTTTGAAATAATATAGAATAGCTAAAAGTACTATTTTAGAAAAATAGTTGAAGTCTGCTCTTTGTTCAGGACACAGTGGGATGGAAAATGATGTGCGTGATGAGAACGTGGTGGGTCCCATATTATAAAGTTGTGGGCCCTGAGCAAAGAAATACCAACACCACAAAAGCAGCAAAGGAACCAAATACATGTGATAATGTCAGATGGAGTCAGATACGCGGCAAGCTGATTGGCTAGAGACTCACCGGTAGCTACCGGCTCCGGTAAATTTACTTATTCGCATTGCCAAGGTTCTATGGTGAACCGGACTAGGATAGAAAGCATCTACCTTGGTCCTATTTGCATGATCCGCACAATAATACTATGTGTCGTGGTTGGTAACTAGATATTTCAATGAAATTCCTATGGCGAGTGAGAAGGAATGTGGTAATATTCGTCCGCGATATATGATGCAGAATTTTAGAGAGAGTATGGAGGACTGTGGTCTGCAGAAGGTATTTGTTGTCGGCGGCCCCTTTACTTGGGGCAGGGGTGTCATCAAGGAACGGCGTGACGGAGCCATATGTAATGAAGCTTGGGCTACAAAATTCCCCTCGGTCGCTCTTGTTCATGAGCACCATATTCGCACGGACCACATACCGATACTCCTAGATATGGATTACTTTGCCGCTGGGAACACACGATATAATGGTCCATGAAATTTGAGGCTCGATGGCTTAATGAGGCAAACGTTAATGAATTTATTAGTTCTGCTTGGGAACACACAAAAATGGTGGGGCCGACCCTTCACTGGATGATCACATTAAACGGGTACATAGTTATTTTCATAAATGGGATAGGATATTCTGAAGAGTTTGAAGAAAAGAATTGCAATGTTGAAAAAGGAACTTGATAAATTATGGTGTGGGCCATTAACGAGTGAGCCCCGTGCAAAAATGAAAGAAATTCATGTTCATGTTGAAAACCTGTTGGATCAGGAAGAGATGATCTGGCTTCAGAGAGGTCAGGGAATTGGCTCTTGCATGGTGACAAGAACATGACATTTTTTATAAGGCTGCATCGACACGAAAGAAACAAAATCATACAGAAAAATATATTGGATGATTATGGGTTTGGAGAGAAGGTATGGATGATCTCAATGAGCTTATTATGTCTATTTTCCGATATGTTTACCTTCCAAGTCCATGCACCGAATGATGAGGTTTTTGGATCGAGTTTGCCGCAGGGTTTCTAGCGAGATGAATATTACTCCTACGACACCTTATACTAGGGCTGAAGTTAAAAATGCATAGTTTCCTATTGGTGATTTTAAACCACTAGGACCCGATGGTTACATGCAGTATTTACAAAAGGTTTTAGTCAATGCCAGGTGATGATCTTGTTAAAGAGGTGCTGACAGTACTCAATACCGTGGTGATTGATGGGGAACGTTGCATCAACAACAAACAACAAACAAAGCCTTTAGTCCCAAACAAGTTGGGGTAGGCTAGAGGTGAAACCCATAAGATCTCGCGACCAACTCATGGTTCTGGCACATGGATAGCAAGCTTTCACGCACCCCTGTCCATGGGTAGTTCTTTGGTGATGCTCTAATCCTTCAGGTCTCTCTTTACGGACTCTTCCCATGTTAAGTTCGGTCTACCCCGGCCTCTTTTAACAATATCAGCATGCTTTAGCCGTCCGCTATGTACTGGGGCTTCTGGAGGTCTGCGTTGAATATGTCCAAACCATCTCAGACGATGTTGGACAAGCTTCTCTTCAATTGGCGCTACCCCAACTCTATCTCGTATATCATCATTCCGGATTCGGTCCTTCCTTGTGTGGCCACACATCCATCTCAACATGCACATCTCCGCCACACCTAACTGTTGCACATGTCGCCTTTTAGTCGGCCAACACTCAGCGCCATACAACATTGCGGGTCGAACCGCCGTCCTATAGAACTTGCCTTTTAGCTTTTGTGGCACCCTCTTGTCACAGAGAATGCTAGAAGCTTGGCGCCACTTCATCCATCCGGCTTTAATTCGATGGTTCACATCTTCATCGATATCCCCATCCTTCTGCAACATTGACCCCAAATATCGAAAGGTGTCCTTCTGCGGCACCACCTGCCCATGAAGGCTAACATCCTCCTCCTCCTCGTGCCTAGTAGTACCGAAAGCGCACCTCATGTACTCGGTTTTAGTCCTACTAAGTCTAAAACCTTTCGATTCCAAAGTTTGCCTCCATAACTCCAACTTCCTGTTGACCCCCGTCCGACTCTCATCGACTAGCACCACATCGTCCGCAAAGAGCATACACCATGGGATATCTCCTTGTATATCCCTTGTGACATCATCCATCGCCAAGGCAAAAAGATAAGGGCTCAAAGCTGACCCTTGATGCAGTCCTATCTTAATCGGGAAGTCATCAGTGTCGCCATCACTTGTTCGAACACTTGTCACAACATTATCGTACATGTCCTTGATGAGGGTAATGTACTTTGCTGGGACTTTGTGTTTCTCCAAGGCCCATCACATAACATTCCGCGGTATTTTATCATAGGCCTTCTCCAAGTCAATGAACACCATATTCAGGTCCTTCTTTTGCTCCCTATATCTCTCCATAAGTTGTCGTACCAAGAAAATGGCTTCCATGGTCGACCTCCCAGGCATGAAACCAAACTGATTTTTGGTCACGCTTGTCATTCTTCTTAAGCGGTGCTCAATGACTCTCTCCCATAACTTCATTGTATGGCTCATCAGTTTAATTCCACGGTAATTAGTACAACTCTGAACATCCCCCTTGGTGATGGGGAACATTGCATGGGAAACAAACACTTGTCACAACATTATCGTACATGTCCTTGATGAGGGTAATGTACTTTGCTGGGACTTTGTGTTTCTCCAAGGCCCACCACATAACATTCCGCGGTATCTTATCATAGGCCTTCTCCAAGTCAATGAACACCATATGCAGGTCCTTCTTTTGCTCCCTATATCTCTCCATAAGTTGTCGTACCAAGAAAATGGCTTCCATGGTCGACCTCCCAGGCATGAAACCAAACTGATTTTTGGTCACGCTTGTCATTCTTCTTAAGCGGTGCTCAATGACTCTCTCCCATAGCTTCATTGTATGGCTCATCAGTTTAATTCCACGGTAATTAGTACAACTCTGAATATCCCCCTTGGTGATGGGGAACGTTGCATGGGAAACAAATTTTTTTCCTACGCACACGCAAGATCTATCCATGGTGATGAGCATCTATGAGAGGAAGAGTGGATCTACGTACCCTTGTAGATCGCTAAGCGGGAAGCATTAAGAAACGCGGTTGATGTAGTCGAACGTCGTCGTGATCCAAATCGCAAGCCGTCCCGCGATCCAACCACGATCCGTCCCGATCTAGCGCCGAACGGACGGCACCTCCGCGTTCAGCACACGTACATCTCGATGACGATCTCCGCCTTCTTGATCCAGCAAGAGGGAGCGGAGAGGTAGACGAGTTTCCCGGCAGCACGATGGCGTGGTGACGATGGTGGTGGTGCTGTCCCGGCAGGGCTTCGCCAAGCGCAACCGAGACGATCTAGTGGAGAACAGATCTAGAGGGAGAGAGAGGCAGCCGTGGCTTTTCAGGTTGGGGCTGCCCTCAAAAATCCTCTAGTATATATAGGAGGAAGGGAGGGGAGGAGCCAGCCCCAAACCCTCCACCAAGGAGGGTTCGGCCGAACCAAGGGGGAGGAGTCCTCCCCCAACTAGGATTCCTCCTCCCACAAGGGAGGTGGAGTCCTGGGAGGACTCCCCACTTGGCCCTCCTCTCTCCTCTTCGCATGGGCCCTCAGGGGCTGGCTTGCCCAGCCCACTAAGGGCTGGTGCGCCACCCCTAAGGCCCATGTGGCCCCCGGAGTGGGTGTCCCCCTCCCGATGGACCCCTGGAACCCTCTCGACACCCCTCGTACACTACCAGTGACGCCCGAACTTTTTCCGGTGACCAAAACGGAACTTCCTATATATCAATCTTTACCTCCGGACCATTCCGGAGCTCCTCGTGACGTCCGGGATCTCATCCGGGACTCCGAACAACCTTCGGTCACCAACATACATAACTCAATACTACCGAAACGTCACCGAACGTTAAGTGTGCAGACCCTGCGGGTTCGAGAACTATGTAGACATGACCGAGACACCTCTACGGTCAATAACCAATAGCGGGACCTGGATGCCCATATTGGTTCCTACATATTCTACGAAGATCTTTATCGGTTGAACCTCTATGTCAAGGATTCAGTTAATCCCGTATGCTGTTCCCTTAGTTATTCGGTATGTTACTTGCCCGAGATTCGATCGTCGGTATCTCTATACCTAGTTCAATCTCGTTACCGGTAAGTCTCTTTACTCGTTCCGTAATACAAGATCCCGTGGCTAACTCTTTAGTCACTTTGCTTGCAAGGCTCATTGTGATGTTGTATTACCGAGTGGGCCCTGAGATACCTCTCCGTCATACAGAGTAACAAATCCCAGTCTCGATCCATGCCAACTCAACAGACACCCTCGGAGATACCTGTAGAGCACCTTTATAGTCACCCAGTTACGTTGCGACGTTTGATACACACAAGGTACTCCTCCGGTGTCAGTGAGTTGCATGATCTCATGGTCATAGGAACAGATACTTGACATGCAGAAAACAATAGCAATAAACTGACACGATCATATGCTACGTTCATAGTTTGGGTCTTGTCCATCACATCATTCTCCTAATGATGTGATCCCGTTATCAAATGACATCTCATGTCCATGGCTAGGAAACCTTGACCATCTTTGATCAACGAGCTAGTCTATTAGAGGCATACTAGGGACACGGTGTTGTCTATGTACCCACACATGTATTTGAGTTTCCAATCAATACAATTATAGCATGGATAATAAACGATTATCATGAACAAGGAAATATGATAATAACTAAATTATTATTGCCTCTAGGGCATATTTCCAACAGTCTCCCACTTGCACTAGAGTCAATAATCTAGCTCACATCGCTATGTGATTTACATTGTTATGAATATAACACCCAATGAGTTCTGGGGTTTGATCATGTTTTGCATGTGAGAGAGGTTTTAGTCAACGGGCCGCAACATTCAGATTCGTGTGTTCTTTGCAAATCTATATGTCATACTGTAGATGATGCTACCACGCTCCACTTGGAGCTATTCCAAATGGCTGCTCCACTATACGTATCCGGATTACTACTAAGAGTCATCCGGATTGGTGTCAAATCTTGCATCGACGTAACTCTTTACGATGAAATCTTCATCAACTCCATAATCGAGAAATATTTCCTTAGTCCTCTAGTCACTAAGGATAATTTTGACCGTTGTCCAGTGATCCTCTCCTGGATCACTCTTGTACCCCTTGACAGACTCATGGCAAGGCACACACAGTTGCGGTACACAGCATGGCATACTATATAGAGCCTATGGCTAAAGCATAGGGGACGACCTTCGTCCATTCTCTTTCTTCTGCCGTGGTCGAGCTGTGAGTCTCACTCAACTTCACACCTTACAAATCAGGCTAGAACTCCTTCTTTGACTGATCCATTTTGAACTCTTTCAAAATCTTGTCAAGGTATGTACTCATTGAAAGTCTTATCAAGCGTCTTGATCTATCTCTATAGATCTCGATGCCCAACATTTAAGTAGCTTTATCCAGGTCTTCCTTTGAAAAATTCCTTTCAAACAACCCTTTATGCTTTCCAGAAATTTTACATTATTTCCGATCAACAATATGTCAACCACATATACTTATCAGAAATTCTATAGTGCTCCCACTCACTTTCTTGTAAATACAAGTTTCTTATAAACTTTGTATAAACCCAAAAGCTTTGATCACCTCATCAAAGCGTATATTCCAACTCCGAGATGCTTGCTCCAGTCCATAGAAGGATCGTTGGAGCTTGCATACCTTTTAGCATCCTTAGGACTGACAAAACCTTCTGGTTGCATCACATACAACCTTTCCTCACGGAAACCGTTAAGGAAACTATGTTTTGACATCCATCTGCCAAATTTCATAATCGAAAAATGCAGCAACTGCTAACATAATTCCAACAGACTTTAGCATCTCTACGGGTGAGAAAGTCACATCGTAGTCAACTCCTTGAATTTGTCGGAAACTTCTTTTGCGACAAGTCGAGCTTTATAAATGGTGACATTTACCATCAGCGTCTATCTTCTTCTTAAAGGTCCATTTGTACTCAACGGCCTGCCGTTCAACGGACAAGTCTACCAAAGTCCATACTTGGTTTTCATACATGGATCCTTTCTCGGATTTCATGGCTCCTAGCCATTTGTTGGAATCCGGGCCCACCATCGCTTCTTCATAGTCTGTAGGCTCATCGTTGTCTAACAACATGATTTCCAAGACATGATTGCCGTACCACTCAGGGCAGTACGTGTCCTTGTCGACCTACGAGATTCGGTAGTAACTTGATCCGAAGTTTCATGATCATCATCATTAGCTTCCTCTTCAATTTGGTGTAGGCGCCGCAGAAACAACTTTTTGCGCCGTGCTACCATCCAACTGAAGTTACGGTTCAATAACCTCATCAAGTTCTACTTTTCCTCCCACTCAATTCTTTCGAGAGAAACTCTTTCTCGAGAAAGGACCCGTTTTAGCAACAAACACTTTGCCTTTGGATCTGAGATAGAAGGTATACCCAACTGTTACCTTAGGGTATTCTATGAAGATGCATTTATCCGCTTTGGGTTCGAGCTCATTAGGTTGAAACCTTTTTCACATAAGCGTCGCAGCCCCAAACATTAAGAAATGACATATTAGGTTTCTGTCAAACCATAATTCATATGGTGTCATCTCAACGGATTTAGATGGTGCCCTATTATAGTGAATGTAGTTGTCTCTAATGCATAACCCCAAAACGATAGTGGCAAAACGATAAGAGACATCATAGTATGGACCATATCCAATATAGCACGACTACGACGTTCGGACACATCATCACACTATGGTGTTCCAGGCGGCGTGAGTTGTGAAACAATTTCCACATTGTCTTAAGTTGCATACCAAACTCGTAACTCAGATATTCACCTCCACGATCATATCGTAGAAATTTTATCTTCTTGTAACGATGATCTTCAACTTCACTCTAAAATTGCTTGAACTTTTCAAACATCTCAGACTTGTGTTTCATCAAGTAAATATCCCCATATCTACTCAAATCATCAGTGAAGGTAAGAAAATAACGATATCCACCGCACGCTTCAACACTCATTGGACCGCTACATCAACATGTATCATTTCCAATAAGTCACTTGCCCGCTCCATCATATCGGAAAACGGGGTCTTTAGTCATCTTGCCCAAGAGGCATGGTCCGCATGTCTCAACCGATTCGAAATCGAGTGAGTCAAAAGATCCATCAGCATGGAATTTCTTCATGCTCTTTACACCAATATGACCTTGGCGGCAGTGCCACAAGTATGTGGTACTATCATTATTAACTTTGCATCTTTTGGCATCAATATTATGAACCTGTGTATTACTACGATCAAGATTCAATAAACCATTCACATTGGGTGCATGACCATTGAAGGTATTATTCATGTAAACAGAATAACCATTATTCTCTAACATAAATGAATAATCGTATTGCAATAAATACGATCTAATCACGTTCATGCTTAACGCAAACAGCAAATAACATTTATTTAGGTTCATCACTAATCCCGGAGGTAGAGAGAGAGAAAGCGTGCGATGGTGATCACATCAACCTTGGAAACACTTCCAACACACATCGTCACCTCGCCCTTAGCTAGTCTCCGTTTATTCCGTAGCTTTTATTTCGAGTTACCAACATTTAGCAACTGAACCGGTATCTAATACCCAGGTGCTGCTAGGAGTACTAGTAAGGTACACATGAATAAAACGTATATCAAATATACTTTTGTTGACATTGCCAGCCTTCTTATCTACCAAGTATCTAGGGCAGTCCCGCTTCAGTGACCGTTCTCCTCATAATAGAAGCACTCGGTCTCGGGTTTGGGTTCAACCTTGGGTTTCTTCACTGGAGCGGCAACTGCTTGCTATTCTTGAAGTTTTCCCTTCTTGCCCTTGCCCTTCTTGAAACTAGTGCTTTTACTAACCATCAACACTTGATGCTCCTTCTTGATTTCTACCTTCGCGGTGTCAAACATCACGAATAGCTCAGGGATCATCTTCTCCATCCCTGGCATGTTATAGTTCATCACGAAGCTCCAGTAGCTTGGTGGCAGTGACTTGGAGAACTATGTCAATCACTATCTTATCTGGAAGATCAACTCCCACTTGATTCAAGCGATTGTAGCACCCAGACAATCTAAGCACATGCTCACCCATTGAGCTATTCTCCTTTATCTTGCAAGCAAAGAATCTTGTTGGAGGTCTCATACCTCTCAACACGGGCGTGAGCCTGAAATCTCAATTTCAGCTCTTGGAACATCTTACATGTTCCGTGACATTCAAAACGTCTTTGGTGCCTCAATTCTGAGCGGTAATGCATGACGCACTGAACTATCAAGTAGTCATCAGAACGTGTCTGTCAAATGTTCACAACATCCACAGACGACGCTAGAGGGGGTGGCGCACCGAGCGGTGCATCAAGGACATAAGCCTTCTGTGCAGCAATGAGGACAATCCTCAGTTTACGGACCCAGTCCACATAATTGCTACTACCATCTTTCAACTTACTTTTTCTCTAGGAACGTATCAAAATTCACAGGGGAGTGATAACCCACAAGTATAGGGGATCGCAACAGCTTTCGAGGGTAGAGTATTCAACCCAAATTTATTGATTCGACACAAGGGGAGCCAAAGAATATTCTCGAGTATTAGCAGCTGAGTTGTCAATTCAACCATACCTGAAAGACTTAGTATCTGCAGCAAAGTATTCAGTAGCAAAGCAGTATGGAAGTAACGGTAACAATGGCAAAGTGACAGTAGCAGTGTTGTAGTGATTGTAACAGTAGCAACGGAAAAGTAACTTAGCAAAGATCAATATATGAAAAGCTCGTAGGCAATGGATCAGTGATGGATAATTATGTCGGATGGCATTCATCATGCAATGGTTATAACATAGGGTGACACAGAACTAGCTCCAATTCATCAATATAATGTAGGCATGTATTCCATATATAGTCATACGTGCTTATGGAAAAGAACTTGCATGACATCTTTTGTCCTACCCTCCCGTGGCAGCGGGGTCCTAATGGAAACTAAGGGATATTAAGGCCTCCTTTTAATAGAGAACCGGACCAAAGCATTAGCACTTAGTGAATACATGAACTCCTCAAACTACGGTAATCACCGAAAAGAATCCCAGTTATTGTCACCCTGGGGGATGCGGATCATAACTCGTAATAGGTGTCTACAACTTGCAAGATAGGATCAAGAACACATATATATTCATGAAAACATAATAGGTTCAGATCTGAAATCATGGCACTCGCGCCCTAGTGACAAGCATTAAGCATATCAAAGTCATAGCAACATCAATCTCAGAACATAGTGGATACTAGGGATCAAACCCTAACAAAACTAACTCGATTACATGGTAAATCTCATTCAACCCATCACCGTCCAGCAAGCCTACGATGGGATTACTCACGAACGGCAGAGAGCATCATGAAATTGGTGATGAAGGATGGTTGGTGATGACGACGGCGTCGATTTCCCCTCTCCGGAGCCCAAACCAGACTCCAGATCTGCCCTCCCGAGGAAGAACAGGAGGTGGCGGCGGCTCCGTATCGTAAAACGCGATGAACTCTTCTCTCTAATTTTTTTCTCCCCGAATAGGAATATATAGAGTTGGAGTTGAGGTCGGAGGAGCTTCAGGGGGCCCACAAGCCTGCAGGGCACGCCCTAGGGGGGGGGGCGCCCCCTGGCTTGTGGCCAGGTGGTGGACCCCCTCCGGTTGATTCTTTCGCCAATATTTTTTATTAATTCCAAAAATATTCTCCGTAAATTTTCAGGTCAATCCGAGAACTTTTATTTCTGCACAAAAATAACACCAAGGCAATTCTGCTGAAAACAGCGTCAGTCCGGGTTAGTTCCATTCAAATCATGCAAATTAGAGTCCAAAACAAGGGCAAAAGAGTTTGGAAAAGTAGATACGATGGAGACGTATCAACTCCCCCAAGCTTAACCCATTGCTTGTCCTCAAGCAATTCAGTTGACAAACTGAAAGTGATAAAGAAAAACTTTTACAAACTCTGTTTGATCTTGCTGTTGTAAATATGTCTAACCGATGTTCAGATTTTCAGCAAAGATTATAGACTAACCACATTCACAATAACACTTAAGTCTCACATTTACTCATATCAATGGCATAATCAACTAGCGAGCAATAATAATAAGTCTCAGATGACAACAATTTTATCAAAACAATCATGATGCAATATGATATAATGGTATCTCGCTAGCCCTTTCTGAGACCGCAAAACATAAATGCAGAGCACCTCTGAAGAACAAGGACTGACTAGACATTGTAATTCATGGTAAAAGAGATCCAGTCACACTCATACTCAATATCAATTAATAACAAAGCATACAAATGACGGAGGCGCTCTCTAACTGGTGCTCTTTATAAGAGGAGGATGACTTAACAGTAAATAAAATAGATAGGCCCTTCGCAGAGGGAAGCATTGATTTACAGAGGTGCCAGAGCTCGAGCTTTTAAAACAGGGATGAATAATAATTTTGAGTGGTATGCTTTCATTGTCAACATAACAACTAAGAGATCTCGATATTTTCCATGCTAGATACATTATAGGCGGTTTCCAAACAGAATAGTAAAGTTTTTACTCCCCCTCCACCAGTCAATCACACTCCACGGCGGGCCGAATCCACGGGTACCGTCCATACAAACAACAATCCTGGGGGAGTTTTGTTTCATTACATTTTGATTTGATTTTTGAGCATGGAACTGGGCATCCCGAATACCAGCCACTTTCTCGTGAATGATAGTGAATCAACACATATCGTGAGAATAACCCACCTAGCATGGAAGATACTGACAACCCCTAGTCACTACATGAGCGATTCGGGCATACAAAACAGAGTACTATTTGAAGGTTTATAGTTTGGCACATGCAAATTTACTTGGAACGGCAGGTAAATACCGCATATAGGTAGGTATGGTGGACTCATATGGAACAACTTTGGGTTTAAGGAAATGGATGCACAAGCAGTATTCCCGCTTAGTACAAGTGAAGGCTAGCAAAAGACTGGGAAGCGACCAACTAGAGAGCGACAACAGTCATAAACATGCTTTGAGATTAACCAACATTGAATGCAAGCATGAGTAGGATATAAATCACCATGAACATAAACATCGTGGAGGCTATGTTGGTTTTGTTTCAACTACATGCGTGAACATGTGCCAAGTCAAGCCACTTGAATCATTCAGAGGAGGATACCATCCTATCATACTACATCACAACCATTTTAAAATGCATGTTGGCACTCAAGACAAACCATTATACACTCTTAGCTAATTGAGCATGGCATGAGTAACTATAATCTCTAATTGTCATTGCAAACATGTTTCATCTATAATGAGCTGAATTCAGAACGATGAGCTAATCATATTTACAAAAACAAGATAGGTCGAGTTCATACCAGCTTTTCTCCATCTCAATCATTTCATCATATATCGTCATTATTGCCTTTCACTTGCATGACCGAACGGTGTGATAAATAATAAGAGTGCACGTGCATTGGACTAAGCTGGAATCTGCAAGCAATAACTCAAAGGAGAAGGCAAGGTAATATGGGCTCTCTGATAGATAAACAATAATGCATATGAGAGCCACTCAACATGTCATCGTGGTCTTCTCCTTACGACCCAAAGAAGAAAAGAAACTATTTACACGGGAAAGCTCCCAACAAGCAAAAGAAGAACGAGCAATCTTTTTGGGTTTTCTTTTAATACTACAACTAAACAAACTAGAAAGTAAAGCTAGAACTAATTTTTTGGATTTTCTCAAGGTTAATTAAACACAGAAGAAGAAAGCAAAAAGAAGAAATAAACTACCATGGATGGTACAATGAAAAAGTATGAACACCGACAACTGGAATGAGTGTGTGAACATGAATGTAATGTCGGTGAGAAATACGTACTCCCCCAAGCTTAGGCTTTTGGCCTAAGTTGGTCTAGGGCCATGGCTGGCCCGGATAGTATCCAAAGTCATAGTTGGGGTTGAACTGGGCTGCGGCAGCTACTGCCTGAGCGGCTGCAGCGCGGAGGCGGACGGTTTCCGCCTCTCTCTCGTACTCGTTTGCCTCCTCTCTGGTTATAAAGTATCTCCGTTTTTCCTGAAAGTTAAAGAAGGCAGGAGCAGGAAGGGTAATATGGACAGCACGCTGTCTGTCAAAAATTAGTCGGTACAGGAGGGGATGGTCGTTTCTCTCAAGAAACTGGTAGCGCACCATAGCCTCATAGTCAAGAAAAGCAGGGGGTAACTCAATATCATTCTCCCTTATGGGTACCCTAAGATAATTAGCTACACGGGTGGCATAAATTCCACCAAAGAAATCTCCATCTTTAGCATTTTTATGTAGCCTCCTAGCAATAATAGCTCCCAAGTTATATTGTCTATCACCCATGACCGCACTCTTAAGAATACTAAGATCAGGTACGCAAAGGTGGCTATGGTCATGTTTACCGCTAATACATCTACCTATGAAGAGAGCAAAATAATGTATGGCAGGAAAGTGAATGCTCCCCAAGGTAGCCTGTGTAATGTTTCTAGTTTCTCCCACAGTGATGCTAGCAAGAAAATCATTATATTCAGTTTTGTGAGGATCACTATGGCTGCCCCATTGTGGAATTTTGCATGCATCATTAAAATCCTCTAGGTCCATAGTATAAGATTCATCATAAAGATTAAATAGAACAGAATGATTATTACGCCTGGATGAAAATTCAAACCTCCGCACGAAGGAATCAGCGAGTTGATAATATTGCTTGCATTGGTCTGAAACGAAATCTTCAAGGCCAGCATTTCGTATGTACGCGTAGAATTCTTCCTTGAAACCGGCTTGAGCCATGAATTGATTCAACGGCCATTCACAAGGCCGCACTTGAGCTTCCCTCGGTGGTTCAAAGTCGGGCTCACGTATCACGAGTCTCGGGGCCTTCTTGCTCGAGGAACCACTTTGGTATATTCTCCTTAACATTTTTCTTTCTCTGAAAAATAATTCTGAAATTTTTAGTGACTCCAAATAAAAGTGAACAAAGCTCAACGAAACTTATAGCAACTACTCCTACAAGTGCCTAGAGGCTATATCATGCATCTAAACTACTTGGGACCATACAAATTTGACATGCAAGCTCAAGAACAAGGTCACCACAGCAGCAAAAATTTGCAATATATAAAGCACTAGAACAAAAACTAATTGGACCATTGGAGGAGTCACATACCGATGATCAATCCCCTAAAACAGTTTTGCAAATGGAGCTTTGAGCAAGGAGATCGAAAATGGCAGCAAGATGAGCTAGAACACGGGTTTGAGCAATGGTGGGATTTTTTTCTGGAGGAAGACGAAGTGGATGGGTGCTGGAATAAGTGAGGGGGCCCCACGTGGGACCCACAAGCCAGGGGACGCGCCCAGGGGGTTGTCAATACCTTTTTCTTCAATAGGTTGTAGATTCTTAACATCTTCAGCTTTAATACCTTTTTCTTTCATAGATTTCTTTGCCTCTTGCATATCTTCAGGACTGAGAAATAGAATACCTCTTTTCTTCGGAGTTGGCTTCGGAGGTGGTTCGGGAATAGTCCAATCATTATCATTGCTCAATATATTATTCAATAGTAGTTCAGCTTGTTCAACAGTTCGTTCCCTGAAAACACAACCAACACAACTATCTAGGTGGTCCCTAGAAGCATCGGTTAGTCCATTATAAAAGATATAAAGTATTTCATTTTTCTTGAGAGGGTGATCAGGCAAAGCATTAAGTAACTGGAGAAGCCTCCCCCATGCTTGTGGGAGACTCTCTTCTTCAATTTGCACACAGTTAAATATTTCCTGCAAGGCAGCTTGTTTCTTATGGGCAGGAAAATATTTTTCAGAGAAGTAATATATCATATCTTGGGGACTACGCACACAACCAGGAGCAAGAGAATTAAACCATATCTTAGCATCACCCTTTAATGAGAAAGGAAACAACTTAAGAATATAGTAATAACGGATTTTTTCCTCATGAGTAAATAGGGTGGCTATATCATTCAATTTAGTAAGATGTGCCACAACAGTTTCAGATTCATAACCATGGAAAGGATCAGATTCTACCAAAGTAATTAACTCAGGATCGACAGAGAATTCATAATCCTTATCAGAAACAAAGATAGGTGAAGTAGCAAACTTAGGATCATATTGCATTCTAGCATTCAAAGATTTTTCTTTCCACTTGCATAACAATTTCTTAAGATCATCTCTATCTTTACAAGCAAGAAAGTCCCTAGCTACCTCTCCTTCCATAACATAACCCTCAGGTATATCAGGCAATTCATATCTAGGAGAGCTAGGTCTAGCAGGTGTCTCATAGTGTTCAGTTTCAATAATTTCATCAGATTCAGAGATATCATCAGTTGCAGCATTGACTCTAGCAATTTGTTCATCAAGAAATTCACCCAGTGGCACAGTAGTATCAAGCAGAGTATCATCATAAGCATCATGCATAACAGAAGTGGCATCATCAATTACTTGCGACATATCAGATTCAATAGCATGTGGTGGTGTCGCAAATTTACTCATAACAGAAGGTGAATCAAGTGCAGAGCTAGATGGCAGTTCCTTACCTCTCCTCGTAGTTGAGGGGTAGATCTTGGTTTTAGCATCTTTCAAATTCTTCATAGTGATCAACAGATATAAATTCCAAGTGACTCAGAGAATAGAGCTATGCTCCCCGGCAACGGCGCCAGAAAAAGGTCTTGATAACCCACAAGTATAGGGGATCGCAACCGTTTTCGAGGGTAGAGTATTCAACCCAAATTTATTGATTCGACACAAGGGGAGCCAAAGAATATTGTCGAGTATTAGCAGCTGAGTTGTCAATTCAACCACACCTGAAAGACTTAGTATCTACAACAAAGTATTCAGTAGCAAAGCAGTATGGAAGTAACGGTAACAATGGAAAAGTGATAGTAGCAGTGTTGTAGTGATTGTAACAGTAGCAACGGAAAAGTAACTTAGCAAAGATCAATATATGAAAAGCTCGTAGGCAATGGATCAGTGCTGGATAATTATGTCGGATGGCATTCATCATGCAACGGTTATAACATAGGGTGACACAGAACTAGCTCCAATTCATCAATATAATGTAGGCATGTATTCCATATATAGTCATACATGCTTATGGAAAAGAACTTGCATGACATCTTTTGTCCTACCCTCCCGTGGCAGCGGGGTCCTAATGGAAACTAAGGGATATTAAGGCCTCCTTTTAATAGAGAACCGGACCAAAGCATTAGCACTTAGTGAACACATGAACTCCTCAAACTACAGTAATCACCGGAAAGAATCCCAGTTATTGTCACCCTGGGGGATGCGGATCATAACTCGTAATAGGTGTTTACAACTTGCAAGATAGGATCAAGAACACATATATATTCATGAAAACATAATAGGTTCAGATCTGAAATCATGGCACGCGGGCCCTAGTGACAAGCATTAAGCATAGCAAAGTCATAGCAACATCAATCTCAGAACATAGTGGATACTAGGGATCAAACCTTAACAAAACTAACTCGATTACATGGTAAATCTCATCCAACCCATCACCGTCCAGCAAGCCTACAATGGGATTACTCACGAACGGCGGAGAGCATCATGAAATTGGTGATGAAGGATGGTTGGTGATGACGACGGCGTCGATTTCCCCTCTCCGGAGCCCAAATCAGACTCCAGATCTGCCCTCCCGAGGAAGAACAGGAGGTGGCGGCGGCTCCGTATCGTAAAACGCGATGAACTCTTCTCTCTGATTTTTTCTCCCAGAATAGGAATATATAGAGTTGGAGTTGAGGTCGAAGGAGCTTCAGGGGGCCCACAAGCCTGCAGGGCGCGCCCTGGGGGGGGGCACCCCCTGGCTTGTGGCCAGGTGGTGGACCCCCTCTAGTTGATTCTTTCGCCAATATTTTTTATTAATTCCAAAAATATTCTCCGTAAATTTTCAGGTCAATCCGAGAACTTTTATTTCTGCACAAAAATAACACCAAGGCAATTCTGCTGAAAACAATGTCAGTCCGGGTTAGTTCCATTCAAATCATGCAAATTATAGTCCAAAACAAGGGCAAAAGAGTTTGGAAAAGTAGATACAATGGAGACGTATCAGGGAGCTACAGCGCGAGCTATTGATCTACAACATAATTTTGCAAAGACAACTTAGACTATGTTCATGATAATGAGTTCAATTAATCATATTACTAAATAACTCCCACTCAAATCAACATCCCTCAGGTTGTCTAAGTGTGACATGATCCAAATCCACCAACCCAAGTCCGATCATCACGTGAGATGAGGTGGTTTCAATGGTGAACATGTCCATGTTGATCATATCTACTATATGACTCATGTTCGACCTTTCGGTCTCCTGTGTTCCGAGGCCATGTCTGTACATGCTAGGCTCGTCAAGTTTAACCTAAGTGTTCCGCATGTGCAACACTGGCCTGCACCCATTGTATGCGAACGTAGAGTCTATCACACCCGATCATCACGTGGTGTCTCGAAATGACGAACTTTCGCAACGGTGCACACTCGGGGAGAACACAATTTTATCTTGAAATTTTTAGTGAGGGATCACCTTATAATGCTACCATCGTCCTAAGCATAACAAGGTGCATAAAAGGATTAACATCACATGCAAATCATAAGTGACATGATATGGCCATGAACTTGTGCTTTTGATCTCCATCTCCAAAGCACCGACATGATCTCCATCGTCACCGGCATGACAACATGATCTCCATCATCTTGATCTCCATCAACGTGTCGCCATCGGGGTTGTCGCGCCAACCATGATTCTACTACTATTGCTACCGCTTAGCGATAAAGAAAAGCATTACATAGCGCTTAATGAGTGACACGCATGCCACATAATAATTAAAGACAACCCTATGGCTCCTGCCGGTTGCCGTACTCAGCGACATGCAAGTCATGATTATCTATACAAAAACATGATCATCTCATACATCACATATATCTCATCATGTCTTTGGCCATATCATATCACAACATACCCTGCAAAAACAAGTTAGACGTCCTCTAATTTGTTGTTGCATGTTTTACGTGGCTGCTATGGGTATCTGGCAAGAACGATTCTTACCTACGCAAAACCACAACGGTGATATACAAGTTGCTATTTCACCTTCTACAAGGACCGTCTTTGTAAAATCCGATTCAACTAAAGTGGGAGAGACAGACACCCGCCAGCCATCTTATGCAACAAAGTTACATGTCAGTCGATGGAACCGGTCTCTCGTATGTGGACGAGTAAGGTTGGTCCGAGCCGCTTCATCCCACAATACCGCCGAATCAAGATAAGACTAAGGAGGGAAGCAATCTGAATATCAACGCCCACAAACTCCTTTGTGTTCTACTCGAGATCTCATCTACGCATAGACCTAGCTCAGATGCCACTGTTGGGGAACGTTGCATGGGAAACAAAAATTTTCCTACGCACACACAAGATCTATCCATGGTGATGAGCATCTACGAGAGGGAGAGTGAATCTACATACCCTTGTAGATCGCTAAGCGGAAGCGTTAAGAAACGTGGTTGATGTAGTCGAACGTCTTCGCGATCCAAATCGCCGAGTGTCCCGCGATCTCATCACGATCCATCTCGTGATCCAATCTCGATCCGTCCCACGATCCCATCACGATCCGTCCCGCGATCAAATCATGAATTGTCTCGCGATCCTGATCACGGTCCTTCCGATCTAGCGCCGAACGGACGGCACCTCCGCGTTCAACACACGTACAGCTCGATGACGATCTCTGCCTCCTTGATCCAGCAAGAGAGAGAGCAGAGAGGTAGAAGAGTTCTCCGGCGGCGCGACGGCGCGGCGGCTATGGTGGTGGAACAATTCCGGCAGGGCTTCGCCTAAGCACCGCTGAAACTAGACTAGAGGAGAAACCGATCTAGATGAAGTAGAGGGAGCATGTGGCAATTAGGGTTATTTTTCTCCTCTAAATCCTCTAGTATATATAGGAGGGAGGGAGGGGAGGAGGCAGCCTCAAACCCTCAAGGGCTGGCCGAAATTGGAGGTGGAGGAGGTGGACTCCTCCACTTCAATCCTAGTCCAAATAGGACACCTTCCATATTTGGTCTCCCTTCCCTTTTCTTTGGGGTTTTTCCTTTCCCACTTATTCCTAGCCGCATGGGCCTTGTAGGGCTGGTTTTCCCAGCCCACTAAGGGCTGGTGCAACCCCCTTCAGGCCCATGTGGCCTCCCGGCGTGGGTGGCCCCTCCCGATGGCCCTCCGGTACTCCCGGTACACTACCGGAAATACCCGAAACTTTTCCGGTGGCCAAAACGGGACTTCCTATATATCAATCTTTACCTCTGGACCATTCCGGAGCTCCTCATGATGTCCGGGATCTCATCCGGGACTCCGAACAACCTTCGGTCACCAATCATACATAACTCAATTCTACCGAAACGTCACCGAACCTTAAGTGTGCAGACCCTGCGGGTTCGAGAACTATGTAGACATGACCGAGACACCTCTACGGCCAATAACCAATAGCGGGACCTGGAGTTCTACTCGTGATCTCATCTACGCATAGACCTAGCTCATGATGCCACTGATGGGGAACGTTGCATGGGAAACAAAAAAAATTCCTACGCACACGCAAGATCTATCCATGGTGATGAGCATCTACGAGAGGGAGAGTGGATCTACATACCCTTGTAGATCGCTAAGCGAGAAGCGTTAAGAAACACGGTTGATGTAGTCGAACGTCTTCGCGATCCAAATCGCAAGCCGTCCCGCGATCCAATCACGATCCGTCCCGATCTAGCGCCGAACGGACGGCACCTCCGCGTTCAGCACACGTACAGCTCGATGACGATCTCCGCCTTCTTGATCCAGCAAGAGGGAGCGGAGAGGTAGATGAGTTCCCCGGCAGCACGACGACGTGGTGACGGTGGTGGTGGTGTTGTCCTGGCAGGGCTTCGCCAAGCGCAACCGAGACGATCTAGTGGAGAACAGATCTAGAGGGAGAGAGAGGCAGCCGTGGCTTTTCAGGTTGGGGCTGCCCTAAAAAATCCTCTAGTATATATAGGAGGAAGGGAGGGGAGGAGGCAGACCCAAACCCTCTACCAAGGAGGGTTCGGCCGAACCAAGGGGGAGGAGTCCTCCCCCAACTAGGATTCCTCCTCCCACAAGGGAGGTGGAGTCCTGGGAGGACTCCCCACTTGGCCCTCCTCTCTCCTCTTCGCATGGGCCCTTAGGGGCTGGCTTGCCCAGCCCACTAAGGGCTGGTGCGCCACCCCTAAGGCCCATGTGGCCCCCGGAGTGGGTGGCCCCCTCCCGATGGACCCCCGGAACCCTCCCGGCACCCCCGGTACATTACCGGTGACGCCCAAACTTTTTCCGGTGACCAAAACGGGACTTCCTATATATCAATCTTTACCTCCGGACTATTCCGGAGCTCCTCGTGACGTTCGGGATCTCATCTAGGACTCCGAACAACATTCGGTCACCAACATACATAACTCAATACTATCGAAACGTCACCGAACGTTAAGTGTGCAGACCCTGCGGGTTCGAGAACTATGTAGACATGACCGAGACACCTCTACGGTCAATAACCAATAGCGGGACCTGGATGCCCATATTGCTTCCTACATATTCTATGAAGATCTTTATCGGTTGAACCTCTATGTCAAGGATTCAGTTAATCCCGTATGCTATTCCCTTTGTTCTTCGGTATGTTACTTGCCTGAGATTCGATCGTCGGTATCTCTATACCTAGTTCAATCTCGTTACCGACAAGTCTCTTTACTCGTTCCGTAATACAAGATCCCGTGGCTAACTCTTTAGTCACTTTGCTTGCAAGGCTCATTGTGATGTTGTATTACTGAGTGGGCCCTGAGATACCTCTCCGTCATATAGAGTAACAAATCCCAGTCTCGATCCATGCCAACTCAACAGACACCCTCGGAGATACCTGTAGAGCACCTTTATAGTCACCCAGTTACGTTGCGACGTTTGATACACACAAGGTACTCCTCCGGTGTCAGTGAGTTGCATGATCTCATGGTCATAGGAACAGATACTTGACATGCAGAAAACAATAGCAATAAACTGACACGATCATATGCTACGTTCATAGTTTGGGTCTTGTCCATCACATCATTCTCCTAATGATGTGATCCCGTTATAAAATGACATCTCATGTCTATGGCTAGGAAACCTTGACCATCTTTGATCAACGAGCTAGTCTATTAGAGGCATACTAGGGACACGGTGTTGTCTATGTACCCACACATGTATTTGAGTTTCCAATCAATACATTTATAGCATGGATAATAAACGATTGTCATGAACAAGGAAATATGATAATAACTAAATTATTATTGCCTCTAGGGCATATTTCCAACAGTGATGCCACTGTCATGATTCCTAAGGAAAACTCTCCTGAAAACCCAGTTCAGACCAATTAGCTTATGTAATGTTGTTTCAAAAGTTATTTTCAAGGTGATTGTTGCTAGGCTTAAAAACATCTTGCCAGAGATTATTAGCCCAACACAAAGTACTTTTGTCCTAGGGCAGTTGATCATTGATAGTGTTATCATTGTGTATGAGAGTCTCCATGCAATCAAGGATAAAAAGGTAGGAAAAGTCTTCACTGGAGTATAGAGTGCAGTTTAACAACGAGGCAACTAAATGTTTCAAACCCTCGAGGGGGTTGCGGCAAGGGCCTTATCTTTATCTTTACCTGCTATTCTTTGAGGGCCTGACAGCTTTCTTGACACATGCAGAGGAGAGTGGTAGCCTAAATGGAGTTAAGGTATGCCGTGATACACCTGTTGTGACTAATCTTCTCTTTGATGATGACTCCTTAATTTTGATGAAAGCCAACTAAAAGTGCAAGCACGCTCTTAATTATATTTTGATGTTGATCAAAATATACATATAGGGGACTAATCATGTTTGTCAAATATATCACAGGATTTAGTCCCCGTTGACTGTGTCCTGGATTAGGGGGTGCTCACCATGTCGGCCTGCCATTCATGGGCCGGGCCGAGGACCCACCGACAACTGAAAAATGGGCCATGTAACCATGGCATCAGGCGTGCTCAAGATGGAATCCTCTGAAGAATTGGCGCATACTCCAAGACATATTTAAATGATCGGCATGTTTATCCCTAGATATAGCCGACATACTTGTAACCCTAGATACCCCCGGTGCCTATATAAGACGAGGGGTTTAGACCATGGAGGAGGAATTCATTCATATGATCTCGAGGTAGATCATTTTGTACTATGTATCCCATCACAATACATATAACCAGAGCAAGACGTATGGTTTTACCTCTTTGAGAGGGCCCGAACCCGGGTAAACATCGTGTCTCTTTCTACTTTTTGTAACCATCTAGCCGGGACCACCAGCTCGGGACCCCCTTGATAACCCACAAGTATAGGGGATCACAACAGTCTTCACGAGTAGTATTACACCCTAATTTACTGATTCGACACAAGGAGAGCCAAACAATATTTATTGGTCTTAGCAGTTGAGTTGTCAATTCAACCAGAACCACACCTGGAATCTCTTTCTGCCGCAAAGTTTTAGTAGCACAACAAAGTAGTAGTAGAAATAGTAACAGTAACAGTTTGTAGTGATTGTAACAGCAGCAACAACGATAGTAACTTAGCGAAGATCAATATGCGAAAAGCGTAGACATTTGATCGGTGATGGATAATTATGTTGGATGGCATTCATCATGTAACAGTACACACTAGAGCGACACAGAACTACCTCCAATTCATCAATGTAATGTAGCCATGTATTCTGTATATAGTCATACGTGCTTATAGTAAGAACCTGCATGACATCTTTTGTCCTACCCTCCCGTGGCAGCGGGGTCCATAAGGAAAATAAGGGATATTAAGGTCTCCTTTTAATAGAGAACCGGAACAAAGCATTAACACATAGTGAATACATGAACTCCTCAAACTATGGCAATCACCGGAAAGAGTCCCAATTATTGTCACCTTGGGGTATGCGGATCATGACACGTAATAGGTGCATATAACTTGCAAGATTGGATCCAAAACACTCTCATATTTATGAAAACATAATAGGTTCAGATCTGAAATCATGGCACTCGGGCCCTTACAAGCATTAAGCAAGGCAAAGTGATAGACACATCAATCTCAGAACATAGTGGATACTAGGGATCAAGCCCTATCAAAATAACTCGATTACATGATAAATCTCATCCAATCCCATCACCCTCCAGCAAGCCTACAAAGGAATTACTCACTCCCGGTGGTGAGCGTCATGGAATTGTTGATGGAGAAGGGTTGGTGACGACAACGACGACGAATCCCCCTCTTCGGAGCTCCAAACGGACTCCAGGTCAACCCTCCGAGGAAGAACAGGAGGTGGCAGCGGCTTCGTCTCGTAAAACACGATGAAAACTTCTCTCCTATTTTTTTCTCAAGAATAGGAATTTACAGGCTTGGAATTAGGGTTAGCGGAGCCACGTGGGCCCCATATGGGCGTGCCCACGGGGGAGGGCGCGCCCTGTTGCCTTGTGAGAAACTGGTGGCCCCACTCTGGTGGTTCTTCGCTCCAGTATTTTTTACATAATTCATAAAATCTTCAGAAAGTTTCGTCCAATTCCGAGAACTTTTATTTCTGCACAAAAACAACACCATGGTAGTTCTGCTAAAAACAACGTCAGTCCGGGTTAGTTTCATTCAAATCTTGCAAATTAGAGTCCAAAATAAGAGCAAAAGTGTTTGGAAAAGTAGATACGTTTGAGACGTATCAACTCCCCCAAGCTTAACTCATTGCTTGTCCTCAAGCAATTCAGTTGATAAACTGAAAGTAATAAAGAAAACTTTTAAAAATCTTTTGTTCTCGTTGTTGTATATATACTTAGCTAATGTTCAGATTTTTAGCAAAGGTCGTAACTAACCATGTCAATGATAACACTTAAACATTATATTCACTCATGACAATAACATAACCAACTAGTGAGCAATAATAAAATATCTCCTATGCCAACAATGTGTGAAAACAATCCTGATATAATATGATGATATAGTATCTCGCTAGCCCTTTCTGAGACCTCAAAACATAAATGCACATCACCTCTGAGGTTCAAGCAATGACTAAACATTGTAATTCGGGGTAGAAAAGATCCAGTCATGCCCACATCCAACATTAACTAGACTCAATGCATAAGGATGACAATATTGCTCTCAAGTCTGGTGCCTTGATAAGAAGATGATGACTCAACGATAAAAATAAATAACATGAAAGTAAATAACATAAAAGTAAATAACATAAAAGTAAATAGAAAGGTCCTTCATAGAGGGAAGCATTGACTTGTAGAGGTTCCAGAGCTCAAGGTTTAAAACTGAGATGAAATTGTAATTTTGGGTGGTGTGCTTTTCCTGTCAATGTCACGACAAAGATTTCGGTATCTTCCATGCTAAACACATTATTGGCGGTTCCCTTGTGGAAATGTAAAGTTTACTCCCATCCAGCATACATACACACATGGCTGACTGAATCCTCGGGTGCCCTCCAACAATCAACTTTCCAGGGGAGTTTGTTTAATTTATATTTGATTGTGAAGGACTGGGAATCCTTTTTACCATCCTCTCTCGTGCAATGACAGGTGAATAAATGCCCATCTTGAGAAGAACCCGCTTAGCATGGAAGATACTGACCGCCCTACTGCTCCATGAGCGGTACGAGCACACAAAACAAAAGTTTATTTGAATATTTAGAGGTGGCATGTGCAAATTTACTTGGAACGGCAGGGTAATACCGCATATAGGTAGGTATGATGGACTCATTTGGAACAACTTGGGTTTAACGATTTGGATGTACAAGCAGTATTTCTGCTTAGTACAGGTGAAGGCTAGCAATAGAATGAGAAGCGACCAGCTAGAGCGAAAACGGTCATAATCATGCATTGAGAATAATTAAAATTGAATGCTAGCATGAGTAGGATATGAACACTCTGAATTTAAATATCATGAAGGCTGCATTGGTATTCAATCAACTACATGTTTGCACATGGGCCAAGTCAAGCCACTCGAATTACTCAGAGGAGGATACCATACTAACATACTACATCACAACCATTTTAATGCATGCTGACACATAAGATAAATCATTATCCACTCCTAGATATTTAAGCATGACATGAGCGACTATAATCTCTAATTGTCATCACAAACATGTTTACTCATAATATGCTGAATCAAGATCGAATGAGCTAAGCATATTTACAACAAGGAAAATAAAAAGAGTTCATACCAACTTCCTTTCGATGTCGACTACACCAGCATCTTCACCAACTAGGTGGCCTGGAACATTAGTCGTCTGCATATCCGTCTGCCTATCGTTCTTCGCCGGGCATCGTCGCCCTAATCTGATCGGACTCCTTCACCACCCTGTCTACACCGTCTGCGACTTCGACCTCATCACCAAGCAACATCCCCGACCTCACGAGAGATCAGATTGATCACTTGACCGCACGCGATTGGCTCCATCCACGCCGCGTGATAACCCACAAGTGTAGGAGATCGTTTGTAGCCTTTTTCGAAAAGTAAGAGTGTCAAGCCCAACGAGGATCTAAAGGTAGAATCAATATTCTCTCAAGTTCTATCGACCATAGATACAACTCTATGCACGCTAATGCTTACTTTACCTAGAACAAGTATGAAACTACTTTGTGGGAAGGAAACTAGAAGTACTTAGCAGGTATAAAAGATAGTTTTGCAAGCTAATAAAGAACAAGTAAATAAAATTTAGGGGTTGTTTAAAGAAAGATTAATTAAGTTAGTTGTTTAGCAGAAAGCTTTTTGTAGCACAAGAGAAAGATTTGTCCCTAGGCAATCGATAACTAGATCGGTAATCATTATTGCAGTTTTATATGAGGGAGAGGCATACGCTAACATACTTTTCGTACTTGGATCATATGCACTTATGATTGGAACTCTAGCAAGCATCTGCAACTACTGAAGATCATTAAGCTAAACCCAACCATAGCATTAACACTTCAAGTCCTCTTTACTCCCATACGCAACAATCCCCTTACTCGGGTGTAAGCTTTTGTCACTCTAGCCACCCACTAGAAGCGAATCATGAACGTATTGCAACACCCTACAGCGGGAATCCTCCACGTGTGCGCGGCACGGAAGGCACCATAGGAAGGCACCAAAATAAAACATACAACTCAATCCAATCACGATCATCAATGAACCCATAGGACAAAAGAAATCTACTCAAACATCATAGGATAGCCACACATCATTGGATAATAATATATAGCATGAAGCATCATGTTTAAGTAGAGATTACAGCGGGGAAGAGAGGTTTCACACTGCTGCATAGAGGGGGAGAGAGTTGGTGGTGACGGCGGCGAAGTTGTTGGTGTAGATCGCCGTCATGATGGTTGCCCCAGCGGCGCTCCGGCGCCACCGGGAGAGAAGGGAGAGATCTCCCTCCTTGTTCTTCTTCCTTGGTCTCCTCCCTAGATGGGAGGAGAGGTTCTGCTCTGGTCCATGGCCGCCATGGCTCCCGGAGGGCAGCAGCCCCTCCGAGATTGGATCTCTCTCTCTCTCTGTTTCTCTCCTGCTTTCTCGACTATTTTCTAACCCCCATTTCTTAAATATATGGAGATCCATAACTCCGATTGGGCTGAAATATTGAGGGGATTTTTATCGTGAAATTAACTTTTTTGCGGCGAAAGAAGGGCTCCAACCGACTTAAGGGGGAGCCACAAGCTATCAGGGCGCGGCCACCCCCTGGTCGTGTCCTGTTGCCTTGTGAGAGCCTCGGGCACCGTGTGGCGTTGATTCTTCTTCCCAAAATTTATTCCAAAAAAATCTCCGTAAATCTTTATTGCGTTTGGACTCCGTTTGATATGGATTTTCTACGAAACAAAAAACAATCAAAAAATAGGAACTGGCACTGGGCACTGGATAAGTAAGTTGGTCCCAAAAATAATATAAAATGTTGCCAAAAGTATATGAAAGTTGTAGAATATTGTCATGAAACAATCAGAAATTATAGATACGACGGAGACGTATCAGCATCCCCAAGCTTAATTCCTCGAGTAGGTGAATGATAAAAAGATAATTTTTGATGTGGAATGCAACCTAACATAATCTTGAACAAATGTCTAATCATGGCATGAATATTAAGATACAAATGATTCAAGGCAATAGTCTATCATTTGACATAAACACATCAATACTCAGGTTTACTAGCAAACAATCATGTCCTTTCAAAATAACAATGCTAAAGAACGCTATACCTACAAAATCATATAGCCTGTCATGCCTGGTCTTCCTAGCATAAAGTATAAATCATGAGCACCTCGGTGTCAAACCAAGCAATTGGATCGTACTTTTTAACGCGCTTCAGCTTTTTATTACTCACTCAATACATGAGCGTGAACCATGGACATAGCATATAGGTGAAATAGAATATAGTGGTAGGTTTCAAAGGGGTAAAAGTGGAGAAGAAAGTCTCGCATAAACTCGGCGTATCAACGGGATATGGAGATGCCCATCAATAGATATCAATGTGAGGAGTAGGGATTGCCATGAAACGGATGCACCAGAGCTATAAGTGTATGAAAGCTCGACTGAAGCTAAGTGGGTGTGCATCCAACTTGCTTGCTCATGAAGACCTCAGGCACTTGAGGAAGCCCGTCATCGGAATATACAAGCCAATTTCTATAATGAAAAATTCCCACTAGCATATGAAAGCGACAAAACACGAGACTCTCTATATGAAAAACATGGTGCTACTTTGAAGCACAATTGTGGAAAAGAGGTAGTAGCACTGTCCCTTCTCTCTTTTCTCTCATTTTTTTCCTTTTTCCTTTTCTTTTTTCCTTTTTATTTCCCTTTTTTTTATTTTTCTTATCCTTTTTTCTTTTCCCCTTTTTTCTTTATTTTTTGTCCGGAGTCTCATCCCGACTTGTGGGGGAATCATTGTCTCCATCATCCTTTCCTCACCGAGACAGTGCCCTAATAATGAATAGCATCACACTTTGTTTACTTACAACTCGATATGAAAAACTACTAAACAATATGACTCTATATGAATGCCTCTGGCAGTGTACCAGGATGGGCAATGATCTAGAGTAACATGTATGATAATGATGAACGGTGGCTTTGCCACAAATACTATGTCATCTACATGATCATGCAAAGCAATATGACAATGGGTGTACTGCTCATATGATGTAACGGTGGAAGTTGCATGGCAATATATCTCAGAATGGTTATGGAAATGCCATGATATGTAGGTATGGTGGCTGTTTTGAGGAAGATATAAGGTGCAACGGAGCGTATCATGTCGCGGGGTTTGGATGCACCAGCGAAGTTTGCACCAATCCTCAAGGTGAGAATGGGCAATGCATGGTATCGAAGAGGCTAGCAAATATGAGGTGGTGAGAGTGCGTACATCCATGGATTCACATTAGTCATAAAGAACTCACATACTTATTGCACAATTTTATTATCTCTCTCGAAGCAAAGTACTACTCGCATGCTCCTAGGGAGGAGGTTGGGAGGAGTTAACCATCTCCCCCCCGATTATAACAACACAAAGGATTTCAATCAAGGATAAATTATGCTTCGACTTCATCACATAACTAGAGACTATACATGCATGCTTCGGGAATCAAAAACCTTAACATCAGTATTCTTACTAGACCAAAATCATTCGCTAGTACCCCCACATATTACCTTAATATCGCAAAATTATTGCAGGGAATCAAACATATCATATTCAGTGATCTACAAGTTTTATGTAGGATTTTAAGACTAACCATGTAAATGACCAATTCCTGTTGACTCTCTAAATAGGTATAAGTGAAGCATGAGAGTTTAATTATTTCTACAAAAGACCATGCTCTAATATATATAAGTGAATCAAAAGAGCATTCTACAAATAACTGTTTTCTATATGTAGAGAAACAAGCATCCAAATTCAAATGATATAAGTGAAGCACATGAAGCATTCTATAAAGCCATACTCAAAAGATATAAGTGAAGTGCAAAGAGCATTATATAAATCAACCATGGACCTTCCCATACCAGCATGGTCCATTGCTAAAAGTAAAATAAAAGGCACACGGCGCTCCAAGAATTTACACATATCATGTGAATAAAACAAAAACCGAGACATACCGATAATTGTTGAAGAAGAAAGATGGGATGCCTTCCGGGGAATCCCCAAGCTTAGAAGCTTGAGTCTCCTTGAATATTTACTTGGGGTGCCTTGGGCATCCCCAAGATTGAACTCTTGACTCTCCTTATTCCTCTCATATCGATACCTGCTCGATCTTCGAACACTTCATCCACACAAAACTTAACAAAACTTTTATTAGAAAGGTTAGTACATATAATCATCAAATCCCATCATGTCCTGCCATAACATTATTGTATAATTATAATCTAACATTACCTACAATACTCTATCACAATTCTATGGCTCCCAAGTCAATGGGGCTCAACAAGAACTCAAACATAAGCAGACAAAGCAACTATAACAGCAATCTATGAAAAACAGGACAATCTGTAAAGATGCAGATGAAACCTTTACTACGTAACTCAAAAAATTCTTAAAATTTAGGACGTGATATTTTTTTGCATAACAGTACTTCGTAAAAAATTCAGAATTTTTGCATGCTCCAGTAAAATACGAAAATTCAAACACTACAGCAAAAGTTTCTGTTTTTACACATCACATATCAAACAAACAATTTAAACATCCTAAAGGTAACTCTTGGCACATTATTTTTATAATATAATGGATTTATACAAGGGGATAATTATTTTTGTTGAAAAGTTATTGTAATCAAGATTCACAAAGTTTCCATGGGCATGAAAAAGTTCAAGGCTAGCCCCCACTTCAACGGTGCTCGTCCTTCTCACTTTCACTTTTCTTTTTGAAAAAGTTTTAGGTTACCCACCCATTTTTTTTAATTATTTTAAAAGCACACAACATAAATAAATGTCTCTTTAAAACTTTTGGGTTGTCTCCCTAGCAACGCTTTCTTTAAAGCCGTTAAGCTAGGCATATAGTGCTCAAGTAATTGATCCACCCGGATCCCATATATCAAAGTAAATTTTATTTAACAATGATTTGTAATTTAGTAGTGAGCACAAAGCAACATATATCATGTAACAACGAAGTCTAACTCTCTTCCTATGCATTGGCATGTCATAAAACAACAATTCATGCACATCAAGTAAAGGCCAATACATAGCATAAGTAGTTTCTTGCAATTTTATCGTATTGAAAACATAGAGAGGTGAAGATTTGGTTCCTCTCATAATAATTGCACGTAGGAGCAGAAAGAACATGCATATTATATCCATCAAAATCAGCATGTGTACTATTAAAATGCAACCCATCAACATAGTCCCTAATAAGTGCAAACTTCTCCGATATAGTGTAGTTGGGAGAATTTAGAAAAATAATAGGACTGTATGGTGTGGGTGCAATAGCAACAATTTCATGCTCGACATAAAGAACTATAGCAAGTTCATCTCCATAAGCATAATTGTAAGAGCACATTTATCCATGTGTGGTTTTGGTAATTGATGACAATCCCTATGGACTAATGGTTGCCTTGAGTTATATTCGAAGGATTTTTCCGTAGGTACTTCTTGAAGTCCATCTGTTGGTTTCAAGGAGTTTATATGGTGACCAAGGTGGTATTCAAGGTTTTATCCAAAGATTGGTCATGTGAGAGTTGAGCCTATTGCAAGCATGTCTTGAAGAAGAAGATTGTGTGAGCATTCATGTTTACCTTCAAGACATCATCTTTATGAAGAGAGAAGATAAGATACAAGGTTGATCAAGACTAAGTCAAAGAGTGAACCAAGTTGATCAACACACAAAGCGTACAAGATACACCGAGAGGGATCAAGTGATCCCATGGTATGGTAAGCGTTGTCCATTACGCTTTGTGTACTAACCCATGGTCTACGTGAGTGTTCTTTGTAGGGTTAGGTATATTTCCATGGGATTGCATCAAGAGGAAGATCCCATATAACCCATGGAAGATGACATCAAGTGGTGATCGTCATCAAGGTTGCGGTGTGCAAGTTCAAGTGAAGCATCACGGAGAGATCATGCTTGAAGCTTTCCGTCCATTGTGGTGACAATGGACTTGTGAAGATGTGCCGAAGAGTGTCTCACCCATAGTGGAGTATGGGGGAGCAATCTACTAGTCTTCATCGAGCCGGCGCAATCAAGAAAGGTGGTCCATCTTGAGAAGGACAAGATCGTCATCATCTAGCTCAAGTGGACTATGCGCAAGGCAAAGATTTGACCTTGATAGGGTTTTCTATTTTACCGGTCTCATGGTGGTAGTTGGGAGACCGAGTTATAGGATCGATAGCCGTACTATCAAGGGGGGCTCTCAAGTGAGTAGCTTGATCGTATCGTTCGTTGAGAGCTCAAACCATTGCATTCTTGGCATCATCATCTTTCTTGGTTCTTGGTTGGTTCTTCTCTATGTGAGTTTTTGAGCTTATGGTCTTCATCGTGATAAGTTCAAGCTCATCAAAAACAGATTTCGTATGCATCATATTGTGTTTTCGGTGTTGGAGATTTTGCCGGATATTTATTAGGAAGGTCATCTTCCTTATCCTAGTGGCATTTATTCTCCATTGCTTGTTCTTAATTTAACTAGTCATTGTTGGATAGCTCTTGTTGTCCTTTATCCAACAAGCTTGAGTTTGCTCAAATCGGAGCTCGTATGCGAAAGTTATGGCTGTTTTAGTCTTACCTGTTTTACATAGAGAGGTTGTACCGCCCCATAGAGAGGTTGTACCGGTTGATCAGTACAACCGGTGTTTGGAGCGGTTGTACCGCTTCAGAATTGGTCCGAAGGTTGTACCGGCCATGTACCGCTCTACCACAGGACCAGTTTCTGTTTTGGAGCGGTTCTTGGGCGGTTGTGGGCCGGTTGTTCCTGTTTTTCCGGTACTACCGGTGCCCCGGGCGGTTGTACCGCTTATTGCTTTTGCTACAGGTTGGTTTTGTCTGCTTTGACCGGTTGTACCGGTCTTCATAGCGGTTGTACCGCCCCTGTGTTATTCTGCACATAACGGGCAGATTTGTGGGGACCTATTTAAGGGGGTCTTCTTCCCCAATGGTTCCCTAACCTTTGAGCTCGTTTTTGCCCCCCATTGTTGACCTTCTTTGAGCTTGCTAACTCTCAATCCCTCCAATGATTCTTGCTAGTTCTTGAGGGAAAAGAGAGAGGAGATCTAGATCCACATTTCCACCAATCACTTTCTCCTCTATGTGAGGGGAACCCCTTGGATCTAGTTCTTCGAGTTCTTGGTGTTCTTCTTTGTTCTTCCTCTCATTTTCCTCCCTAGCATTAGTTGCTTTGGTGGGATTTGGGAGAGAAGGACTTGGGCACTCCGTGTGCCCTTGCCATTGCATTGGGTGCATAGGTTTGAGTTCTCCACGGTGATACGTGGAAGTGAAGTTTGAGAAGCTTATTACTCTTGGGTGTTTGAGCACCCTAGAGCTTGTTCCTCTTGGGTGCCTTGGCACCCTAGACGGTTGGTGGTGCCTCAGAGCTCAATCATTGTGGTGTAAAGCTCCGGGCAAGCGTCGGGGTCTCCAATTAGGTTGTGGAGATTGCCCCGAGCAATTTGTACGGGTACCGGTGACCGCCCCCAAGGGTTGCCAAAGTGTACGGGTACCGGTGACCGCCCCTAAGGGTTGCCATTTGTACGGGTTCGGTGACCGCCCTCAAGGGTCTCTTAGTGGAATCACGGCATCTTGCATTGTGCGAGGGCGCGAGGAGATTACGGTGGCCCTAGTGGCTTCTTGGGGAGCATTGTGCCTCCACACCGCTCCGAACGGAGATTAGCATCCGCAAGGGTGTGAACTTCGGGATACATCATCGTCTCCACGTGCCTCGGTTATCTCTTACCCGAGCCCTTTACTTGTGCACTTTACTTTGTGATAGCCATGTTGTTTCTTGTTATATATCTTGCTATCACTTAGTTGTTTATCTTGCTTTGCATAAGTTGTTGGTGCACATAGGTGAGCCTAGTTGTTTTTGGTTTTGTGATTGACATATTAAATGTTAGTTTTATTCCGCATTTGTTCAAGCCTAAACCGTAATTATTTTAAAGCGCCTATTAACCCCCCTCTAGGCGACATCCATGTCCTTTGAATTGGTATCAGAGCTAGGTCTCTCATTATTAGGTTTTACCACCTAGAGAGTAAGGATGTCGACTAGGGGTTTAGGATTCTCTGGCACTCTTAGTTTTGATGGCACAATTTTTGATGTTTGGCTAATTCGCATGCTTAATCTCTTTAGGGTCATGGACCCAAATTTAGAGAGGATTGTAGATATGGGTTTTTCTCCTCCGAAGGATCCTCAAAAATTATCTTTAGAGGATGAGAAAAACTCTTATCTCAATGCTCAAGCTTCTAATGTGCTTTTTGATGCTTTGAGCAATGTAGTTATATTTCAACTCATGCCATTCCGGGATGCTCATGAGTTGTGGACAAAGCTTCAAGATAAATATGGTGTGTCCAAGATTTGTAGGGATGATTGTTCTCCCTCCACCTCCGGTCGTGTTGCCTTCTCAACTTCATCTACTTCACCTACATGTGGATTGCCACAAGGTAATGTTATGGTGAGTAGTGGTGTTCATTGTAATGATGATAGTGGGCTTATTGTTAATGATTCTTCATCACTATCTTATTGCAATACTTCATCTTTGGACTTCAACACTTCGAGCACTCTAAGTATTTCACATGCTTGTGTTGATAGCCCTTGCATATCATGTATAAATTGCTTCACTAAATCTCATGATGATATGCTTGCCATGTCTTGTTGTCATGATAAAAATGCATCGCTTTCCTCGAGTTGTTGTGCTAACAATGTAGAGGAAACCCAACTCTCCACGGAACAAGATGTGGTCTTGAATGGTGCTTCAAGGGATCCTACATCATCATCTATTATTTCTCAGTTTTGCCTTATGGCTAAGGCTTCAAAGGTATCTCCTACTTTGAATCCCAATATATCTCATGATGAGGATGTTGATGATAATGAGGATGAGGATAATGATGAAGAGAGTGATAATATTGCTTCCTTAATAATTAAGGGAGAAATGGTTTTTAAAGCTCTTCATAAGAATAAAATTGCTCGTTCCAACTTCATGGAAATCATGTCTATTGCCATTGAGGGCAAGAAATATATTGAGGAGTTGGAAGCTCATCTCGAGGAGCATGAGGCCACCATTGATAAAATGGAAGGTCATGAGCGTGATTACGCTAATGAGATCGCGGAGATATCTCAAGCTCTTGAAAATGAACAAACCACCAAGGAATCTCTTGAGGAGACCTTTGCTCTAGAATTATCTAGATTAAAGGAATCCCATGATAGAGCTCTCGAGGTGGCTAATGATTTTAGAACTAAAAATGATAAGCTTGATGTTGTACATGCTAAACTCCTTGAGGACTTTGAGCACCTCGAAAATGGGTCAAGGGTCATTAAGAGTTCGCTCATTGAACTCACCGAGTCTCATGCTCAACTTAAAGCTTCATATGCTAAAGAGCTTGCCAAGTTGCCTTCTCCTCTTGTTGTTAATGATGATGCTTGTGCTACTAACTCTATTCCTTGTGAAGCATCCATTTTGAAGGAGAATGTTGAGCTAAGGGCTCAACTTGAGTTGCTATCTAGCAATTATGGGAAATTGGAAGAAAGTCATGAAAAGCTCTCGAGCTCTCATGGTGATCTTCTAGTATCCCATAATGTGCTAAAAATAGCTCATGAGGCTAGTACTACTAAAGTAACATCTAGTGAGCCTCATGTGGACACTAGCACTACATCTAGTAGAAATGCTTTATTGCCACGTGCTAGTCCTCGTAGTTCATCTACTCATAATGTTGCTACATCTTGTGATAAATTACTTTCCTTGCCTTGTTGCTCTAACGATGGAGCTTATACTTCCTCTAGTACTTGTATTGATACTAACCATGTAGAGGAAATCAAAGAGCTCAAGGCCCAAGTCACTTCTTTGAAGAAAGACTTAGAAAAGAGTCATGAAGGGAAGTCCACACTCAACAATATCTTGTGTGGGCAAAAATCCCCAAATGACAAAGGTGGACTTGGATTCAACTCCAATAAGAAGAAGAAGTCCAAGAGCAACAACAAGAAGGGCCAAGAACAAGTCAAGAACTCGGCCAAGATTGTTTGCTTCAAGTGCAAAATAGAAGGGAACCATGTTAGATCTTGCCCATTGAAGAAGAAGCCCCATAGTGACAAGCAACAAGGGAAGCGGCCACAAGTTCAATCTCATGCTCAACGTCAAGTTGAAGAAATGCCACTTCCCAAGAAGACCCAAGTCAACGCTCCTCAAGTTGAGAAATCAATTGAGAAGAAAGTAAAGGGTAGATGTTGCTACTTATGTCGTGAGAAGGGTCACTTTGCTTCTTCATGAACTAATGGTAAAGTATCCAACCCAATTATCATTGATGACATCTATTCTCTTGGGAAGGATAAGGTTGGCAATGTGTTTGCCAAGTTTGTTGGTACTCAAAGTGGTGTCAAGAAAAGAACCATTTGGGTTGCCAAGCCTATTGTGACTAATCTCTTAGGACCCAACTTGGTTGGGGACCAACAAGCTCAAACTTGATCAATAGGTATTGTTGGTGGGCATTGGTGACTTGGCTACATCATGAAGAATTAAGGGATCTTCATCATTCATATTATCTCAAGCCAAGTCATTTGGATTATCGAGTTTCTATCTTATATCCAATGTACCTCCTTGCGGTAACTTGTACTTTAATTGTTTACATTGTTAGTTACTTGCCCCTTTGCATGTTGTGGTTTTGTACCTTGCTTGTGTTTGTATATGGTGTGCCTCCGGCTTGCTTATCTTGAGTAATCAAGTATGGGTATGTTGGTTTGCACATCATGTACGTGTGCGTATTTTGTTGAGCCTTTTTGCATCTTGTCTTATCTTAGTTGGCTCTTATGAGGAGTTGATGGATTATACCATTTTAGGGGAGTGATGTGCTTTGTGCACTTCACGATCCTACAAATGTGTGTACATGAGGAATACCACCTAGTTTTGATATTACAAGATTATCTAGCTTCTATGTGGTATGTCTTCTCATGAGAAATTCAAATTCTAAATGGTCCATTAACTATCTCTTGTTGGATTTCATTTGCCACTTGTCAATTATTTTGGGTTATCACATTATGGGGGAGTAATATGCTATGTGCATATTACAAGCCTAGAAAATGTGTGCATTTGAGGTATTGCCACTTAGAATTGATATTGTAAATTATCGTGTTCCTAGGTGGCATGTTAGCTCTACAAGTGTCATTTGCTTATGATTTAGGTGTGAAGATGATTTTGGATATCTTTGCAATCTACCAATAGGAATTATTTCAAAATACTTCTTGTCCTTTGACAATTGGTATCCGTTTATGTGGTAGAAATTGCTAATCATCTTCATATGATTTTGTTTATCCGTTTGTCTTCCTTACCTCTTGTGGATCTTTTTGAACATGTCTAGTGTTTCTATAGATATAGGGAAAGTGGTGATCCCATCTTGTGCATTTTGTATTCAAATGCAAATTCTATATAATGCACATCTCTTGGGGGAGCTATCCTATTTTCTTTAGAACATTCTCTTTATGCGTTTATCATAAAATCTTTTGATCCCTATCAAGTGTGTGTTGCTGGAAGGCAAGCCTTTTCTTTTTGGTGCTTTGTGCCATCATGAAAACCTACCGAGGGTTTGGTTTGTTTGGAACCTAGCTCTCTTTTGGGAACTTGATACCTCGTATTTGTTTTCCTTCTATTGGTATCTTGTTTCCTTTTATTTGGCATGTGTCAATGGATATCTCATTCCTTGATGTATATTTTAATCGGTATCCTTCAAGTGATAATCCTTCGTTTGGTATCTTCTTTTCACTTGTTACCTTGTCTTTTGGTATCTTATCAACTATGTGTTGGTTTGATTCTTGAAAGTCGTAAGCATGCATATTTACTATGTACTTTCTTTGGCATGCTTTCTTTCTTCGACCCAATATATAGGAGAAACTCAATTATGTCACAAGTTGGCTAAAGTGTGCATGAAATTCAAGTTCATATCTATATGCACATAGTTATGTGAAGTTTGTCCTATGTATTGTTGGTCTACTAACTCTTTGGTCCCAATGAGTTTGGGTACCATTTTGTTTGTGTTGTTGTTCTAGGAACAATTGGAGATGCATTGGATGCTTGGCTCACTTACAAGGAAGGTATTGACACCATGTGCTTATTGGAGCCAAGCTAGGATGATCGATGAACCATTATCTACTACATCAATCCAATGCTATCTCGGTAACAAGTATCTACTTCATGCATACATTTCTTGCATTCAACTTCTTGTAGGTTGCATCATGGCATGAACTTCTTGAGTCTTTCTTGTGGTACTTGTTTCCTTTCTCAAAGCGTCTCAACGATGATGTCATATTGCTAGTTGTGATGTGTTTGATGTTCGTGTATTGGGAGTTCATTTATGTACAATAAGAAAATATTAGGCTATGTGCTATGCTTTCAAGCAAAGATCTTATTGGTATATTTATGACTTCCTTTTGGATATCTTGTTCGTTCCTTCTTGTAACTATTTCATGTGTACATCATTCTTTGTGGATATATCATCATGATTGTCCTCTACCTAGAATCTTATACACATGAGAGAAGTTACATCTCTAGTTGATATCCTCTTTTCTTTCACGTCCACCGTTGCATTCCCTTTTTATTTCCTTGGTGGTTTCGTGAAAGAATTTGTCTTGAGTGCGGATCTTATATCCTTGCATCTTGATGCACTCCTTGGTGGTGAAGATAATTTTCCTCATGATTGTCTTCACGAGGGTTTTGCCATCTCGATTGGTATCCCTCATCTTGACAAGGCTATTATTTCCTATCTTCACCATGGGTTGTCACAAGCTTTGGTTTTTAATTTTCTTATTAGTAAGCTTGTGAACCCATTCGCTAAAGTGCTTTGTGTGTGTGGGAAGGATATGTCTTGCACTTTGTGTCTCATTTAATCAAGACTATATTGATGCTTAATGCTCATCCTTATAATAGTCTTCTCAAGTGCCTTGCCATGACTCACACACATCATTTTGGTTGAGCGTATTCTTAAGTTGCCTCTTTTACATGTTGCTTTTCGTCCATTTTTGTAATCGATGCCAATGGGGGAGAAGTTTAGAGAGTTTAGTTTGGAAAGTTTAGCGAGTTTTGCTTTTGATTGCTTAAGCATTTGCATCTCATACCCATGCATTATTGCTTTGCATGTGTGTGCTTGGTTGTGCTTATTTCCTTATATAAACTCTCTTGAAAGTGGTTGTCATCAATTACCAAAATGGGGGAGACTGTAAGAGCATATTTATCCATGTGTGGTTTTGGTAATTGTTGACAATCCCTATGGACTAATGGTTGCCTTGAGTTATATTCGAAGGATTTTTCCGTAGGTACTTCTTGAAGTCCATCTGTTGGTTTCAAGGAGTTTATATGGTTACCAAGGTGGTATTCAAGGTTTTATCCAAAGATTGGTCATGTGAGAGTTGAGCCTATTGCAAGCATGTCTTGAAGAAGAAGATTGTGTGAGCATTCATGTTTACCTTCAAGACATCATCTTTATGAAGAGAGAAGATAAGATACAAGGTTGATCAAGACTAAGTCAAAGAGTGAACCAAGTTGATCAACACACAAAGCGTACAAGATACACCGAGAGGGATCAAGTGATCCCATGGTATGGTAAGCGTTGTCCATTACGCTTTGTGTACTAACCCATGGTCTACGTGAGTGTTCTTTGTAGGGTTAGGTATATTTCCATGGGATTGCATCAAGAGGAAGATCCCATATAACCCATGGAAGATGACATCAAGTGGTGATCGTCATCAAGGTTGCGGTGTGCAGGTTCAAGTGAAGCATCACGAAGAGATCATGCTTGAAGCTTTCCGTCCATTGTGGTGACAATGGACTTGTGAAGATGTGCCGAAGAGTGGCTCACCCATAGTGGAGTATGGGGGAGCAATCTACTAGTCTTCATCGAGCCGACGCAATCAAGAAAGGTGGTCCATCTTGAGAAGGACAAGATCGTCATCATCTAGCTCAAGTGGACTATGCGCAAGGCAAAGGTTTGACCTTGATAGGGTTTTCTATTTTACCGGTCTCATGGTGGTAGTTGGGAGACCGGGTTATAGGATCGATAGCCGTACTATCAAGGGGGGCTCTCAAGTGAGTAGCTTGATTGTATCGTTCGTTGAGAGCTCAAACCATTGCATTCTTGGCATCATCATCTTTCTTGGTTCTTGGTTGGTTCTTCTCTATGTGAGTTTTTGAGCTTATGGTCTTCATCGTGATAAGTTCAAGCTCATCGAAAACAGATTTCGTATGCATCATATTGTGTTTTCGGTGTTGGAGATTTTGCCAGATATTTATTGGGAAGGTCATCTTCCTTATCCTAGTGGCATTTATTCTCCATTGCTTGTTCTTAATTTAACTAGTCATTGTTGGATAGCTCTTGTTGTCCTTTATTCAACAAGCTTGAGTTTGCTCAAATCGGAGCTCGTATGCGAAAGTTATGGCTGTTTTAGTCTTACCTGTTTTACATAGAGAGGTTGTACCGCCCCATAGAGAGGTTGTACCGGTTGATCGGTACAACCGGTGTTTGGAGCGGTTGTACCGCTCCAGAATTGGTCCGAAGGTTGTACCGGCCATGTACCGCTCTACCACAGGAGTAGTTTCTGTTTTGGAGCGGTTCTTGGGCGGTTGTGGGCCGGTTGTTCCGGTTTTTTCGGTACTACCGGTGCCCCTGGCGGTTGTACCGCTTATTGCTTTTGCTACAGGTTGGTTTTGTCTGCTTTGACCGGTTATACCGGTCTTCATAGCGGTTGTACCGCCCCTGTGTTATTCTGCACATAACGGGCAGATTTGTGGGGACCTATTTAAGGGGGTCTTCTTCCCCAATGGTTCCCTAACCTTTGAGCTCATTTTTGGCCCCCATTGTTGACCTTCTTTGAGCTTGCTAACTCTCAATCCCTCCAATGATTCTTGCTAGTTCTTGAGGGCAAAGAGAGAGGAGATCTAGATCCACATTTCCACCAATCACTTTCTCCTCTATGTGAGGGGAACCCCTTGGATCAAGTTCTTGGAGTTCTTGGTGTTCTTCTTTGTTCTTCCTCTCATTTTCCTCCCTAGCATTAGTTGCTTTGGTGGGATTTGGGAGAGAAGGACTTGGGCACTCCGTGTGCCCTTGCCATTGCATTTGGTGCATAGGTTTGAGTTCTCCACGGTGATACGTGGAAGTGAAGTTTGAGAAGCTTATTACTCTTGGGTGTTTGAGCACCCTAGAGCTTGTTCCTCTTGGGTGCCTTGGCGCCCTAGACGGTTGGTGGTGCCTCGGAGCTCAATCATTGTGGTGTAAAGCTGCGGGCAAGCGTCGGGGTCTCCAATTAGGTTGTGGAGATTGCCCCGAGCAATTTGTATGGGTACCGGTGACCGCCCCCAAGGGTTGCCAAAGTGTACGGGTACCGGTGACCGCCCCCAAGGGTTGCCATTTGTACGGGTTCGGTGACCGCCCTCAAGGGTCCCTTAGTGGAATCACGGCATCTTGCATTGTGCGAGGGCGTGAGGAGATTACGGTGGCCCTAGTGGCTTCTTGGGGAGCATTGTGCCTCCACACCACTCCGAACGGAGATTAGCATCCGCAAGGGTGTGAACTTCGGGATACATCATCGTCTCCACGTGCCTCGGTTATCTCTTACCCGAGCCCTTTGCTTGTGCACTTTAATTTGTGATAGCCATATTGTTTCTTGTTATATATCTTGCTATCACTTAGTTGTTTATCTTGCTTCGCATAAGTTGTTGGTGCACATAGGTGAGCCTAGTTGTTTTAGGTTTTGTGCTTGACATATTAAATGTTACTTTTATTCCGCATTTGTTCAAGCCTAAACCGTAATTATTTTAAAGAGCCTATTCACCCCCCCTCTAGGCGACATCCACGTCCTTTCAATAATTCATATTGGCATCATGGCCACAAGCATAGCAAGCATCAAGTTCATCAAAAAGGGATATTTCAAATGAATCCAAGGGATCATAGCAATCATCATAGCATTCATCCTTAGTGTGACACCCTAGTTTTTGACAACTTTTTCTTTTCAAAATCATTTGGATTTTATTTGCAAATTTGGATGATTTTTTAAACTTTTCCAGTTGATTGGATCTATGATTCTTTGAATCTTTTCCCAAGTAACCCAAAACCCTCCTCATCTTGCCAAAACCTTTCTACATCTCTCTTGGATCAATTCCCAATATTTAATCTTTTCCAATAATCCTTTTCTTCATTTGGGAAACTATGTCATCACTATGGGTTGTGAAGCAACCTATAGTTTGGATGATCAATAAATTCCCAAACTTTTTCCACATCTTCTCATCATCATAGGATTCCATAATCTCCAAAAATATTCTATTGCCCAATGTAAAATTTTGGCCAGAATAATTATTTTCTTTCTGGTCAGAATTGGTCCATTGTGAAGCAACCCCATTTTTCCTATCTCAGAAAATTCCCAATAAATTCCTCAAACTCCTAGGGATCCTATCTAGCCACTATATCCAAAAATATCACCTGGTCCAGTGCAAGTTTTCAGCAGCAAGGCTCTGACAAGATTCTGCTTATTTAAAAACTTTGTGAAGGAAGTACCAGCTAGGGGTGCACAATTGATCTACAATTTTTATGGCATGTGTGCACTACCAAATAACTTCCCTCCACCAAGTTTCATCATCAGAAGAACACCCATGTGAGTGCCACAAGCTTATCTAGATTCTGGACCAGAATGGTAGTTTACATAGGAACTACCCTCAAATCTTTTTCATATTCTCTCAAACTTTGCCAGCTTGTTGTCCTTCCAAATTAGACCACTCTGGACATCTCCTATGGCTTCATCTCCAGCTCACATCATCTCTAGATCCCTCTCAAGTTTGCAGCCAGGAACTGTTGCTGAAGATACCCATCAATCCAGAGTGCACCTAGTCGAGCCAGTGGCATAGGGAGACTAGATGGTCGAGGGACTACCCTGTGGACAGGGTACGCCAGGCGTGTGTGGCCTCCTGGTGGCCGCACCCGTGGTGAGCACGGGGCTGGCATGCGAGAGCGCGCGCTCTGCACGGCGCCCGCGTCAGATGTGCTCGCCCGAGCCGTCTCTCGCTGCCCCCCCTTGTCCCTTGGTGCCGACAGCGCCCCTGCCGGACACGTGGCCCCTCTCGAAGCCTCCTGGACGCCGGCGAAGGCCGCCGCCGCTTCCGGCCAAGCTCCTCCACAGGCAAAATAGTGGGCTTCAGCCACTGTGGTCGTCCGCAAGCCATTAATGGCGCAGGACCCGTCCCGTCGCTCCTCTGCCCTCCTCCATCACCTCACCCCCCACGCCGCGACGGCCAGCTCGCCGTCCTTGCTCCAGTGGCGTGCCCGAGCCTCGCCGCTTCAGGAGAACTCGGCTGCCCTTGCCTCTCGCCTATTTAAGGCCCTGCCCCGCTCCTCCTAGCTCCTCACCTCACTTCGCCATCCATCAATTGCCTCCTGAGCGCCCCAGCAAGAGCCGGGAGCTCGTATCCCTCAGCTCCGGCGAAGGCTCCGCCGCTCGAATTCTCTCTGTTGCCAGCCACCTCCACTCCCTCCTAGTCTCTCCCGAGCCCGCCATCGTGATCAGCAGGTCCCCCTGGTCCTTCTCGACACCTTGCCCAGCTTAATCCTCGTCGGAATCAGCATCGCCGACGACCACCGTGAGCTCCACCCGTCGGAGAGGAAGGGGGCGACGCCGTCCGTCCACCTCCGAAGGAGCTACGGGTACAGGGAGAACCGCCGTTGAGCGCCCGATCCGTTCCGACCATTTCCTAGCCCCGCCGCCGTCTCTAACGCCGGTGAGCGTCGCTGGTGAGCCGCCGTTCCTCCCTGCCTTCCTCTCCCTCTGTTTAAACAGACCGGGACCCCACCCGTCAGCGACCCAGGCCCGCGCTCGAAGCGGTATAAGTGGAGGCGCCCCTCCACTTTACGCCTTCGACGTGGCCGGCTGGGAGTTTTTCTATTTTCTGTTTAAATTCATTTTAATCCAGAATTTTGACCAGACTTTGACCTTGAATAACTTTTTATTTATAACTCCAATTCAGTTGATTCTTTTTGCATTGTTTTGGTATTGAACCCCTTTAATTTCTGACCAAGTTTGGTGTTTTTATCTCATCCACAGAATATCTGGTTAACAAAAAGGCATTATGTGACCTTTTCATTTGCATTTTTGAAAATATTTTCAGAAGGAGATTGTGGTGTATTTGAAGACCAAGAGTGTTTGAACAACCCAACAGAGCAAAGCAAGCCAGGACACCCATTTCATGAAGCATTTCAATAACATTACATATTTAATTGAATTACTTGCATTTATGAATGAATTACTTTCATTTAATTGCTATATAATAATTCATAGCAATTTAATTTAAATGCCTAGTTGCTGCCATCCTAAGTATGGTGATAAACTACTATGCTGGATAAATGAGCTTAGTTGGTTGATCTTGAGTCACCTGTCCGGGCTTATCCGTGCAACCACATTTGCCGGTATGGGACGGCCTTGACTTGGTCAGATCGCGTGCTCTTTTATCGGTACCACCCCTGAGGGAACGTTATGCGTGCGCGCAACCCTGGCCCGGTAGTCGGCAATAACCTTGTGAGCCCAGTTGAGTTATATGGTACCAGGTCCCTGTTTGGGACAGTTTGTTTGGCCATGACGGTGGCAGGTGTCATGAGGACACAGGGGCCACCCAGGGCAGGACTCCGGGGGAGGATGAATGCTGGTGGTACGATGGGAGAGTCACGGGTCAGACAGGGTTCGTTGAAGCAACGTTGGTCCACCCGAATGGGATCACGAGGCTAGGTGCTTCATGGTGTGGGTAAAGTGCGCAACCTCTGTAGAGTGTAAAATCTATTCGAATAGCCGCGTCCACGGTATTGGACAGCCCATCCAGACCTCAGTAGATGGTCAACCGTATCAATGTTAGTAATGATGGAAGAACTCTTCGTATGATCGGAAGTACTCGAGGGCTTATGAGTATTCCGAGGGTTGTGGGACAACCCGAATGAGAGTAAGTTAATGACCGGTACAGTAAGTGAATTGCTTAAGTATTTAACATGTTGATTGCCATGCTATTGTTTGCTGCATTACTTGGTTGTCGTGAGCTTGCGAGTACATTCAAAGTACTCACCTGGCGTATCATGCTAGATGCAGGAGAAGCCGAGGACGGAGGTCCTGATGGTTCGTGCTACGCTAACTAGGATGTGTCCACAGTAGTGTCCCTGTGGATGGAGTTGCCGCTATGATCCGCTACGCTGTAGAAGTACTTAGTAGTTCCGAGGCCCTGCTATGTTCCATAAATAATGTGGATACGGTCATAGCACCGAGGGTGCCTTTGGCCTCGCTATCACTGTAAAATATGAGCTTGTACCCGTCATCTATCAATAAAAGTTCAGTTCTGTTCTATACCAAGCTGTTGTGTGTTTCCAGAAGACATGATCTCTGGGTTGGAAACACTGGTAATCCGGTTCTCTGAACCGGGGTGCCACACTTTGGTAAGTGCGAAGGGAAATTAAACAATGTATGAGTTGAAGAGTTACTCTCATTAGAAGGTGGGCACGGGTAGCGAATCCACTCTTCCTCCTTTTGTTCTTTGCTCTCCTCCTCATCTTTTTCATCTAATGTGCTCACAGTTTTAGCAATTTCTTCTTCCATAGGTTCCTGCAAAATATTAGTCTCTTCCAAGGCAGCAAACATTTTCTTAATAAATCCTTTAACATAAGCATTAGAAGCATAGATTTCATAACAATATTTAAGTACGGCAATAATTTCAGATTTGTAAAGAGTAGCATCATACTTTTCAATCAACAAAGCAATTTCATATGCACCCTTAAAAGCAACAAATTCTTCAATTTGTTCAATATCATAATAACAATAGGTATCCTTGGCATAAGAAGATAATATTTCATTATCATTAAACACATATTGATAGGGAAGGTGTTTTTTAGTGTCCTCAAAACAACAAGTAAAATCATGTATTTCGCATAAATTCCAAGCATAGCAACACAAAGTATTAATTTGATGCCACAAGAGTTTCCCTTTTTGAGATAAGCGGCATCGCACAAAATAAGCATGCTCATTTAATGATTTTCCCTCAACTAAGCTAGTTGGGTTTTCAGCATGAGCACAAAGGGATCAAAGATGATCCAAGTAAAAAGCTTCAGGAGTATAGTAGATTTTGGGAGGTTCCTCAACCACTGGGTTAGCAAGTTCAACTAATTTTTTTGGTATTTTACGTTTCCTACCCATAACTAAAGATATAAAAAAACTTAGAATAGGAAATAAAATTACTTAGTGATAAAGCAAACAAGCACACACGAGAATATCAACTGCTACGCTATTGCTCCCCGGCAATGGCGCCAGAAAAAGGTCTTGATAACCCACAAGTGTAGGGGCGCGTTTGTAGCCTTTTTCGATAAGTAAGATGTCGAACCCAATGAGGAGCTAAAGGTAGAATTAATTTTCTCTCAAGTTCTATCGACCACCGATACAACTCTACGCACGCTAACATTTACTTTACCTAGAACAAGTATGAAACTACTTTGCTCGGGTGTAAGCTTATGTCACTCTAGCCACCCACTATAAGTGAATCATGAACGTATTGCAACACCCTACACAGGGAATCCTTCACGTGTGCGCGGCACAGAAGGCACCATAGGACAGGACCAAAATAAAACATACAACTCAAACCAATCACGATCATCAATCAACCCATAGGACAAAACAAATCTACTCAAACATCACAGGATAGCCACACATCATTGGATAATAATATATAGAATTAAGCACCATGTTTAAGTAGAGAATACAGCAGGGAAGAGAGGTTTTACACCGCTGCATAGAGGGGGAGAGAGTTGGTGGTGACGGTGGGGAAGTTGTTCGTGTTGATCGCCGTCACGATGGTTGCCCCGGCGGCGCTCCGGCGCCAGCGGGAGAGAGGGGGAGAGAGCCCCCTTCGTTCTTCTTCTTCCTTGGTCTCCTCCCTAGATGGGAGGAGAGTTTCCCCTCTGGTCCATGGCCGCCATGGCTCCCGAAGGGCAGCAGCCCCTCCGAGATTGGATCTCTCTCTCTGTTTCTCTCCTGTTTTCGCGATTGTTTTCTGACCCCTTCACCGTTTCTTAAATAACCGGAGATCAGTAACTCCGATTGGGCTGAAATTTTGAGGGGATTTTTACCGCAAAAATATATTTCTTGCGGCGAAAGAAGGGCTCCAACCTACTTAATGGGGACCCACAAGCTATGAGGGCACGACCACCCCCTGGTCGCACCCTATTGCCTTGTGAGGGCCTCGGGCATCATGTGGCGTTGATTCTTCTTCCCAAAATTCATATATATTCCAAAAAAAATTCCGTAAATTCTTATCGTGTTTGGACTCCATTTGATATGGATTTTCTGCGAAACAAAAAACACACAAAAAACAGGAACTGGCACTGGCACTGGATAAGTAAGTTAGTCCCAAAAATAATATAAAATGTTGCCAAAAGTATATGGAAGTTGTAGAATATTGGCATGAAACAATCAAAAATTATAGATACGAGGGAGACGTATCACCGCGCGACCGACATGATCAGTCGTTTGCGTGTGCTTCCGCATGTTCCCGTGAGGATCATCATCGAATATGTGCGCCTCTCCATCGATTGAGAAGTGGTTTGCGTCTGTGTCATCCCTTCGGACTGCAGCACAACTGCCCTGAGGTCTTCCCCGTCGTTGCACCGACATGCGCACTAATGACGCATTGCCCCTCCGGGCCGCACCACGGAATGCGGTCCACCTTGCTATCACCCATGCGTTGACGTCTCATGTGGCACCTGCCGCGCTGTCTCCCTAGGCACACGATCACCACCGTCTGTGCATGGTCTTTATCACACTATTGGGTTCTTCCTCACCTACTTCAAGCACCGTCGTTTTGCTTCTACATGTGACCGACGTGGACCCTCTTGAGCTAACTCTGGTTCCACCGACGGCATTTTCGTCTTCGGCTAGCACAATCTTATCGCCAGCATCGTCGTCATCTTCCTCGACCACTTCATCTACTCCAGCAACCGTGGACAACATCGCACCTTCTACCCATGCCACTTTGTGCCACCACCATCATGAAGGCCTCCTCTGATGGTCCCTTCGAGAGGGCCTACAGTTTGTGTTGGTTCCCGTCCATGCATGCCCGATGCTAGCAACACCGGCGCGTCCTCTCATCCACGACGTGTCCCCGGGCTTAGCAAACCCGGTGCGTCGCCTCGTCAACAATGGCTTCGACAACATCGTCTTTGGTGTTGACACCATGCTTGGTGACTACCTCGATCTCATCACTATCTTCTTCCTGGCGCACCATTGCGTCATTGACTACATGGCGCTTCCTTGGCCCGCAGCTCCAAAGTGGCTACCATGACGCTGAAACGTCTCCAACGTATCAATAATTTTTGATTGTTCCATGCTATTATATTATCATTCTAGGATACTTTTTGAGTAATAATTTACCAATTTATATTATTTTTGAGCACTAACCTATTGACCCAGTGCCCAGTGCCAGTTCATGTTTTCTGCGTGTTTTTTTACATTTCGGGTGTACAGTAACAAACGAAGTCCAATTGCAACAAAAGTTTTTTTTGATTTTTATGGACCAAAATAAGACCTGGAAGTTTTGGGAGAAGACCGGAGGCCGCACAAGGGAGGCACAAGCCAATAGGGCGCGCCCAGGGGGGTCGACGCGCCCTGATGGCTTGTCCCTCCCGGGTGGACCTCCTACCCCTGTTCTCTGGCCTATAAATTCACATATATTCCAAAAACCCTAGAGGGCATCCCGAAACACTTTTTCTGCCACCGCAAGTCTCTGTTCCACCGCGATCCCATCTGGAGCTCCGTTCCGGCACCCTGCCGGAGGGGGGGTCGATCACGGAGGGCCTCTTCATCAACCTTGCTGCCCTCATGATGATGTGTGAGTAGTTCACCACAGACCTACGTGTCCATAGTTAGTACTTAGATGGCTATCTCTCTCTCTCTCTCTTTTGATCTTTAATACAGTGATCATCGCATCTTTGCTTTGATCTATCCGATGTAATTCTTTTGTACGGTGTGTTTGTTGGGATCCGATGAATTGTTGGTTTATGTTTGAGATTATTCATGAAAAGTATTTGAGTCACCTCTGAATATTATGATTCTTATTTGCATGATCGTTATAGCTTCATAAATCTCTCCGATCTATTGAAATAGTTTGGCCAACTAGATTGATATTTCTTCAGTGAGAGGGGTGCGTTGTAGTGGGTTCTGTTGGGGAACGTTGCATGGGAAACAAAAAATTTCCTACGCACATGCAAGATCTATCCATGGTGATGAGCATCTACGAGAGGGAGAGTGGATCTACATACCCTTGTAGATTGCTAAGCGGGAAGCGTTAAGAAACGCGGTTGATGTAGTCGAACGTCTTCGCGATCCAAATCGCTAGCCGTCCTGCGATCCAATCACGATCTAGTGCCGAACGGACGGCACCTCCGCTTTCAGCACACGTACAGCTCGATGACGATCTCCGCCTTCTTGATCCAGCAAGAGGGAGCGGAGAGGTAGATAAGTTCTCCGGCAACACGACGGCATGGTGGCGGTGGTGGTGGTGCTATCCCAGCAGGGTACGCCTAGCGCTACCGAAACCGCGAACGGAGGAGAAAACGATCTAGGGAGAGAGAGGGGCACCAAGGGCTTCGTGTGTGCTCTTGGGGCGCCCCCTCCCCTCTCTATATAGGTGGAGGGGCGTGGAGATCAGCCCCTCCAACCCCTAGGGCGCAGCCAAGGGGGAGGGGTTGGACTCCTAGTCCAATTCCCTCCCTTTCCATAAAGAGGTGGACTTTCCACCTCTCCCAAGCCACATGGGCCTTGAGGGACTTGTGCGCCTGGCCCAATAAGGCTAGGGCGCCTCCCCTCAGCCCATGCAAACCCTTGGGACGTGGTGGAACTCTTGGTGGACTTCTGGACTCGTCCGGAAGTTTCCGAAACCTTCTAGAAGCTTCCCGGTACAATAACGGAAAAATCCGAAACTTTTCCGGTAGCCAAAATATGACTTCCCATATATAAATCTTTACCTTTGGACCATTCCGGAGCTCCTCGTGACGTCCGGGATCTCATCCGGGACTCAGAACAACCTTCGGTCACCAACATACATAGCTCAATAATACCGAAACATCACCGAACGTTAAGTGTGCAGACCCTGTGGGTTCGAGAACTATGTAGACATGACCGAGACACCTCTACGGCCAATAACCAATAGCGGGAACTAGATGCCCATATTGGTTCCTACATATTCTACGAAGATCTTTATCGGTTGAACCTCTATGTCAATGATTCAGTTAATCCCGTACGTTGTTCCCTTTGTTCATCGGTATGTTACTTGCCCGCGATTCGATCGTCGGTATCTCCATACCTAGTTCAATCTCGTTACCGGCAAGTCTCTTTACTCGTTTCGTAATACAAGATCCCGTAGCTAACACTTTAGTCACTTTGCTTGCAAGGCTCATTGTGATGTTGTATTACCGAGTGGGCCCTGAGATACCTCTTCGTCACACGGAGTAACAAATCCCAGTCTTGATCCATGCCAACTCAACAGACACCCTCGGAGATACCTGTAGAGCATCTTTATAGTCACCCAGTTATGTTGTGACGTTTGATACACACAAGGTATTCCTCCGGTGTCAGTGAGTTGCATGATCTCATGGTCATAGGAACAGATACTTGACATGTAGAAAACTATAGCAATAAACTGACACGATCATATGCTACGTTCATAGTTTGGGTCTTGTCCATCACATCATTCTCATAATGACGTGATCCCGTTATAAAATGACATCTCATGTCTATGGCTAGGAAACCTTGACCATCTTTGATCAATGAGCTAGTCTACTAGAGGCATACTAGGGACACAGTGTTGTCTATGTACCCACACATGTATTTGAGTTTCCAATCAATACAATTATAGCATGGATAATAAACGATTATCATGAACAAGGAAATATAATAATAACCATTTTATTGTTGCCTCTAGGGCATATTTCCAACAGTCTCCCACTTGCACTAGAGTCAATAATCTAGCTCACATCACCACGTGATTAACATTGTAATGAATCTAACACCCAATGAGTTCTGGGGTTCGATCATGTTTTGCATGTGAGAGAGGTTCTAGTCAACGGTCTGCAACATTCAGATCCGTGTGTTCTTTTCAAATATATATGTCATACTGCAGATGCTACCACACCCCACTTGGAACTATTCCAAATGGCTGCCCCACTATACGTATCCGGATTGCTACTCAGAGTCATCCGGATTGGTGTCAAAGCTTGCATCGACGTAACCCTTTACGACGAACTCTTTGTCACCTCCATAATCGAGAATCATTTCCTTAGTCCTCTAGTTACTAAGGATAATTTTGACCGCTGTTCAGTGATCCACTCCTGGACCACTCTTGTACCCCTTGACAGACTCATGGCAAGGCACACACCAGGTGCGGTACACAGCATGGCATACTATACAGAGCCTATGGATAGGGGACGACCTTCGTCCTTTCTCTTTCTTCTGCCGTGGTCGAGCTTTGAGTATCACTCAACTCTACACCTTACAAATCAGCCAAGAACTCTTTCTTTGACTGATCCATTTTGAACTCTTTCAAAATCTTGTCAAGGTATGTACTCATTGAAAGTTTTATCAGACGTCTTGATCTATCTCTATAGATCCTGATGCCCAATATTTAAGTAGGTTCTTTCGAGGTTTTCCTTTGAAAAAACCCCTTTCAAACAATCCTTTATGCTTTCCAAAAATTCTACATCATTTCTGATCAACAATATGTCATCCACATATACTTATCAGAAATTCTATAGTGTTCCCACTCACTTTATTGTAAATACAAGTTTCTCATAAACTTTGTATAGACCCAAAAACTTTGATCACCTCATCAAAGCGTATATTCCAACTCCGAGATGCTTGCTCCAGTCCATAGAAGGATCGCTGGAGCTTGCATACATTTTAGCATCCTTAGGACTGACAAAACCTTCTGGTTGTATCACATACAACCTTTCCTCACGGAAACCATTAAGGAAACTCTGTTTTGACATCCATCTGCGAGATTTCATAATCGAAAAATGCAGCAACTGCTAACATAATTCCAACAGACTTTAGCATCGCTACGGGTGAGAAAGTCTCATCGTAGTCAACTCCTTGACCTTGTCGGAAAACTTCTTTGTGACAAGTCGAGCTTTATAAATGGTGACATTTACCATCAGCGTCTGTCTTCTTCTTAAAGGTCCATTTGTACTCAACGGCCTGCCGTTCAATAGGCAAGTGTACCAAAGTCTATACTTGGTTTTCATACATGGATCCTATCTCAGATTTCATGGCTCCTAGCCATTTGTTGGAATCCGGGCCCACCATCGCTTCTTCATAGCTCGTAGGTTCACTGTTGTCTAACAACATGACCTCCAAGACAGGATTGACGTACCACTCAGGGGTGGTACGAGTCCTTGTCGACCTACGAGGTTCGGTAGTAACTTGATCCAAAGCTTCATGATCATCATTTGCTTCCTCTTCACTTGGTGTAGGCATTGTAGAAACATCTTTCTGCGTTGTGCTACTATCCAACTTAAGTGACGGTTCAACAGCCGCATCAATCTCTACTTTCCTCCCACTCAATTCTTTCGAGAGAAACTCTTTCTCGAGAAAGGACCCGTTTTTAGCAACAAACACTTTGCGCTTGGATCTGAGATAGAAGGTTTACCCGATTGTTACGTTAGGTTATTCTATGAAGATGCATTTGTCCGCTTTGGGTTCGAGCTCATCAGGTTGAAACCTTTTTTCACATAAGCGTCACAGCCCCAAACATTAAGAAATGACAGCTTAGGTTTTTGCCAAACCAAAATTCATATGGTGTCATCTCAACAGACTTAGATGGTGCCCTATTTAAAGTGAATGTAGTTGTCTCTAATGCATAACCCCAAAACGATAGTGGCAAAACGATAAGAGACATCATAGTACGCACCATATCCAATAGAGCACGACTACGACGTTCGGACACACCATCACACTATGGTGTTCCAGGTGGCGTGAGTTGTGAAACAACTTCCACATTGTCTTAAGTTGTATACCAAACTCGTAACTCAGATATTTACCTCCACGATCATATCGTAGACATTTTATCTTCTTGTCACGATGATCTCAAACTTCACTCTAAATTTGTTTGAACTTTTCAAATGTTTCAGACTTGTGTTTCATTAAGTAAATATACCCATATCTACTCAAATCATCAGTGAAGGTAAGAAAATAGTGATATCCACCGCACGCTTCAACACTCATTGGATCACTACATCAACATGTATCATTTCCAATAAGTCACTAGCCTGCTCCATCATACCGGAAAACGGGGTCTTAGTCATCTTGCCCATGAGGCATGGTCCGCATGTCTCAACCGATTCGAAATCGAGTGAGTCAAAAGATCCATCAGCATGGAGTTTCTTCATGCGCTTTACACCAATATGACCTTGGCGGCAGTGCCACAAGTATTTGGTACTATCATTATTAACTTTGCATCTTTTGGCATCAATATTATGAACATGTGTATTACTACGATCGAGATTCAATAAACCATTCTCATTGGGTGCATGACCATTGAAGGTATTATTCATGTAAACAGAATAACCATTATTCTCTAACTTAAATGAATAACCGTATTGCAATAAACACGATCTAATCACGTTCATGCTCAACGCAAACACCAAATAACATTTATTTAGGTTCATCACTAATCCCGAAGGTAGATAGAGCGTGCGATGGTGATCACATCAACCTTGGAACCACTTCCAACACACATCGTCACCTCACCCTTAGCTAGTCTTCGTTCATTCCGTAGCTTTTATTTCGAGTTACCAACGTTTAGTAACTGAACCGGTATCTAATAACCAGGTGCTACTAGGAGTACTAGCAAGGTACAAATGCATAAAACGTATATCAAATATACTTCTGTTGATGTTGCCAGCCTTCTTATCTACCAAGTATCTAGGGCAGTTCCGCTTCAGTGACCGTTCTCCTCATAATAGAAGCACTCAGTCTCGGGTTTGGGTTCAACCTTGGGTTTCTTTACCGGAGTAGCAACTGGCTTGCCATCCATGAAGTTTCCCTCCTTGCCCTTGCCCTTCTCGAAACTAGTGGTTTTGCTAACCATCAACACTTGATGCTCCTTCTTGATTTCTACCTTTGCGATGTCAAACATCGCGAATAGCTCAGGGATAATTATTTCCATCCCTGGTTTTTCATAGTTCATCACGAAGCTTTAGTAGCTTTGTGGCAGTGACTTGGAGAACTATATCAACCACTATCTTATCTGGAAGATCAACTCCCACTCGATTCAAGCGATTGTAGCACCCAGACAATATGAGCACATACTCACCGACTGAGCTATTCTCCTTCATCTTGCAGGCAAAAAATCTTGTTGGAGATCTCATACCTCTCAACGCGGGCACGAGCCTGAAATCCCAATTTCAGCTCTTAGAACATCTCATATGTTCCGTGACATTCAAAACGTTTTGGAGCCTCAATTCTAAGCCGTAATGCATGACGCACTGAACTATCAAGTAGTCATCAGAACGTGCCTGTCAGATGTACACAACATCTACAAACGACGCTTGAGGGGGTAGCGCACCGAGCAGTGCATTAAGGACATAAGATTTATGTGCAGCAATGAGGACAATCCTCAGATCACGGACCTAGTCCGCATTATTGCTACCATCATCTTTCAACTCTATTTTCTCTAGAAACGTATATAAAAAAACACAGGGGAGCTACAACGCAAGCTATTGATCTACAACATAATTTGTAAAGACATTTTGACTATGTTCATGATAATGAGTTCAGTTAATCATATTACTAAAGAACTCACACTCAAATTGACATCCCTCCGGTCATCCGAGTGTTACATGATCCAAATTCATCAACCCAAGTCCGATCATCACGTGAGATGAGGTGGTTTCAATGGTGAACATCTCCATGTTGATCATATCTACTATATGACTCATGTTCGACCTTTCGGTATCTTGTGTTCCGAGGCCATGTCTGTACATGCTAGGCTCGTCAAGTTTAACCCGAGTGTTCCGCATGTGCAACACTGGCTTGCACCCGTTGTATGTGAACGTAGAGTCTATCACACCCGATCATCACGTGGTGTCTCGAAACGACAAACTTTCGCAACGGTGCACACTCGGGGCGAACACAATTTTATCTTGAAATTTTTGTGAGGGATCACCTTATAATGCTACCGTCGTCCTAAGCAAAATATGATGCATAAAAGGATTAACATCACATGCAAATCATAAGTGACATGATATGGCCATGAACTTGTTCTTTTGATCTCCATCTCCAAAGCACCGGCATGATCTCCATCGTCACCGGCATGACACCGTGATCTCCATCATCTTGATCTCCATCAACGTGTCGCCATGAGGTTGTCGCGCCAACTATTGATTCTACTACTATTGCTAACTCATAGCGATAAAGTAAAGCAAAAACGGCGAAAATAAATTAAAGACAACCCTATGGCTCCTGCCGGTTGCCGTACTCATCGACATGCAAGTCGTGATATTCTATACAAAACATGATCATCTCATACATCACATATATCTCATCATGTAATTGGCCATATCACATCACAATATACCCTGCAAAAACAAGTTAGACGTCCTCTAATTGTTGTTGCATGTTTTACGTGGCTGCTATGGGTATCTAGCAAGAACGATTCTTACCTACGCAAAAACCACAACGGTGATACACAAATTGCTATTCAACCTTCTCAAGGACCGCCTTTGTCGATTCCGATCCAACTAAAGTGGGAGAGACAGACACCCGCCAGCCATCTTTATGCAACAGATTTACATGTTAGTTGATGGAACCAGTCTCTCGTAAGCGTACGAGTAATGTTGGTCCGGGCCGCTTCATCCCACAATACCGCTGAATCAAGAAAAGGCCAAGGGAGGAAGCAATCTGAGCATCAACGCCCACAAACTCCTTTGTGTTCTACTCGTGATCTCATCTACACATAGACCTAGCTCATGATGCCACTGTTGGGGAATGTTGCATGGGAAACAAAAAATTTCCTACGCACACGCAAGATCTATCCATGGTGATGAGCATCTACGAAAGGGAGAGTGGATCTACATACCCTTGTAGATCGTTAAGCGGGAAGTGTTAAGAAACGCGGTTGATGTAGTCGAACGTCTTCGCGATCCAAATCGCTAGCCGTCCCGCGATCCAATCAAGATCTAGTGCCGAACGGACGACACCTCCGTGTTCAGCACACGTACAGCTCGATGACGATCTCCGCCTTCTTTATCCATCAAGAGGGAGCGGAGAGGTAGATGAGTTCTCCGGCAACACGACAGCGTGGTGGCAGTGGTGGTGGTGCTATCCCGGCAGGGCTACGCCTAGCGCTACCGAAACCGCGAACGGAGGAGAAAACGATCTAGGGAGAGAGACGGGCGCCAAGGGCTTCGTGTGTGCTCTTGGGGCGCCCTCTCCCCTCTATATATAGGTGGAGGGGCATGGAGATCAGCCCCTCCAAGCCCTAGGGCGCAGCCAAGGGGGAGGGGTTGGACTCCTAGTCCAATTCCCTCCATTTCCATAAAGAGGTGGACTTTTCACCTCTCCCAAGCCACATGGGCCTTGAGGGACTTGTGCGCCAGGCCCAATAAGGCCAGGGCGCCTCCCCTCAGCCCATGCAAACCCTTGGGTCGTGGTGGAACCCTTGGTGGACTTCTGGACTCCTCCGGAAGTTTCCGGAACCTTCTAGAAGCTTCCCGGTACAATAACGGAAAAACCCGAAACTTTTCCGGTAGCCAAAATATGACTTCCCATATATAAATCTTTACCTCCGGACCATTCCGGAGCTCCTCGTGACGTCTGGGATCTCATCCGGGACTCCGAACAACCTTCGGTCACCAACATACATAACTCAATAATACTGAAACGTCACCGAACGTTAAGTGTGCAGACCCTGCGGGTTCGAGAACTATGTAGACATGACCGAGACACCTCTATGGTCAATAACCAATAGCAGGACCTGGATGCCCATATTGGTTCCTACATATTCTATGAAGATCTTTATCGGTTGAACCTCTATGTCAATGATTCAGTTAATCCCGTACGCTGTTCCCTTTGTTCATCGGTATGTTACTTGCCCGATATTCGATCGTCGGTATCTCCATACCTAGTTCAATATCGTTACCGGCAAGTCTCTTTACTCGTTCCGTAATACAAGATCCCGTGGCTAACACTTTACTCACTTTGCTTGCAAGGCTCATTATGATGTTGTATTACCGAGTGGGCCCTGAGATACCTCTCCGTCACACGGAGTAACAAATCCCAGTCTTGATCCGTGCCAACTCAACAAACACCCTCGGAGATACCTGTAGAGCATCTTTATAGTCACCCAGTTACGTTGTGACGTTTGATACACACAAGGTATTCCTCCGGTGTCAGTGAGTTGCATGATCTCATGGTCATAGGAACAGATACTTGACATGCAGAAACTATAGCAATAAACTGACACGATCATATGCTACGTTCATAGTTTGGGTCTTGTCCATCACATCATTCTCCTAATGACGTGATCCCGTTATCAAATGACATCTCATGTCTATGGTCAGGAAACCTTGACCATCTTTGATCAACGAGCTAGTCTACTAGAGGCATACTAGGGACACAGTGTTGTCTATGTACCCACACATGTATTTGAGTTTCCAATCAATACAATTATAGCATGGATAATAAACGATTATCATGAACAAGGAAATATAATAATAACCATTTTATTATTGCCTCTAGGGCATATTTCCAACAGGTTCAATTTGGTAGTGCTCTATATCCAAGTGATAGAAGGGGACAAGACACGTCTTTGTATTGTTGCCACTAAGGATAAAACAATGGGGTTAGTTCATATTAATTGAATTCTCTTTGTCTACATCATGTAAATGTTCTCCAAGCATTACTCTGTTTTACTTAATACTCTAGATGCATGCTGGATAGCGGTCGATGGGTGGAGTAATAGTAATTGTTGCAGACAGGAGTCGGCCTATTTGCTTATGGACGTGATGACTATATATACATGATCATTGCCGTGAATATCACATAACTATGCACTTTTCTATCAATAGCCCAACAGTAATTTGTTTACCCACCGTATGTTGCCTACATGAGAGATGCCACTAGGGAAAACTATGGCCCACGGGTCTATTCACTTATATATTTACAAATCCTATCTTTACCTTGCTGCCATTTATTTATTTTTATTTTATCTTTCAATTTACAATTATCTACTATTTTCTACACACTTCACTTGCTTGCAAATAACGAGATCAAGGGGATTGACAACCCTCTTGCCGCGTTGGGTGCAAGTTGTTTGCTCTTTTGTGTGCAGCCGTTGAAGATGATTGTGGATTGATATTCCTATTGGTTCGATAAACCTTGGTTTCTTAACTGAGGGAAATACTTATCCGTATCGTGCTGCAATTACCCGTTCCTCGTAACGTAAAACCCAACGTAAATCACAAGTATCAGGAAGGATTTCTGGCGTCGTTGCCGGGGAATATCATCACCAACTATCAAGTAACTTCACACAAATTATCATTCACTTGTTCTTCTTTTTATTTTCTATTATATTTAGTTTGCTTCATAAAAATAAAAAATAAAAAAAATTATCTTTGCTTGTCACTAGTTTACTTCTTTGCTTGTTACTAGTTTGCTTGTTTTGCTTGCTTGAAAGTTGCTATCATGTCTGAGTTTGAGAAAGTTATTGTTGAGAGTGCTAGTGAAGATAGTGCTAGTGACTCTGAAGAGGAGAGACCAAAGTTTATTGATGCCACTCATGATCCTCCTAAAAATCAAATTCCTAATAGTAATACTCCCACGGTTTTAAAATCTAAAATCTATGATGTGGGTAGTGGAAACATTATTGGAAAACATGTTATACAAGATTTTTTTGAGTGCTCGGGAGCTATTACTTTTACTAAAGGAACCATACTTGATGAGACAAACTGTTATGTGGATGCTATTACCATGCTAATATTGAAGCTAGAAAGAAAGTTTGTGCATCTCCATCCTATGCTTCCAAAGATATTTTTGGGACTTCCGAGTATATGTAATCCTAAGATTAAGGAAATTGCCACCATTATCCTTATGCATGAATTTGATTATACAGTGCGGGAAGCAAGAGACATATTTTATTTTATAGAGAAAATATGAAGCTCCCCCTATAGAAGTGATCCTACATAATAAAGATGCTTTGCGTATGTAGGAATCGAGTAATTGCCAATGTTTTAGTGAGAATATGAGGAGGAATGTTCCTCCCAAAGAATTAACGCAAGCTTTATTCCTCCACACTTGTGATAAATTTGAATGGATTGATAAATGAATTAATTAAGGGTTTAGTGAAGATTGGTATGAAAACTCTATTAGGGAACCTATCAATGATGAAATTCATGTTTTATATGAAGATCCCTATGATGATGGTGATGTTAGTGATGATATTATAAACCCTTTTGAGCACTTGAGCCCTTAAAATAAATTTGATAAGGGTGAGTTATTAAATAAGATTTTGGAAGAGCTAGTTTTGAAGGATATGAAGGGGTCCAATACTTGAAACTATGCATTGTGCCTAGCTAGGGGCATAAAACGATAGCGCTTGTTGGGAGGCAAACCAATAGTTATCTCTATTTTTACTTTTTAATTTCTGTTTGTGTTTGATAACATGATTATTTCCTCTGTAATTATTGTGTTTTTATGTTTTAATTAGTGTTTGTTCCGAGTAAAGCCTTTGGGACGACTTACAAGATGAGTAGAATTGATACGGTGCAAAAACAGAAACTTTAGCGTCCAGTGTAGAATTTCTATGATTTTACTGAAACGTATTTTTGATATGAATTTTTTACAAAGTATTTATATACAAATTCTTCAGGTGGTTCTAAGTTTTAAGAATTTTTAGAGTTACAGAAGTATAGGTTCTCTACAGATCTTTACAGACTGTTCTGTTTTAGACAGGTTCTGTTTTTGCTTGCATAGTTTGCTTGTTTTGATGATGCTATGGATTATATCGGGGGGTATAAGCTATGGAGGAGTTATAATACAGTAACTATTATGAAATAATGAAATATTAATCAATTTATAACAATACCTAAAGTATTCGATATGTTGCTTATACTAACAGATCTCACGAAGTTTTGTTGAGTTTTGTGTGATTGAAGTTTTCAAGTTTTGGGTGTTATCACGATGGACGAAGGAATAAGGATAGGCAAGAGACTAAGCTTGGGGATGCCCAAGGCACCCAAGGTAATATTCTAGGAAGACTCAAGCGTCTAAGCTTGGGGATGCCCCGGAAGGCATCCCCTCTTTCGTCTCAATCCATCGGTATGTCACTTAGAGCTATATTTTTATTCGTCACATGATATGAGTTTTGCTTGGAGCATCGTTGCTTTTGTTTGCTTTTATTTTTAGTTTGCCACAATCATCATTTTCTGGACACACCTATTTTATAGAGACACACCTTCATCATAATTTGATAGAATACTCTATGTGCTTCACTTATATTTTCCGAGCTTAGCAGTTGCTCTAGTACTTCACTTGTATCTTTTTTAGCACGGTGGCGTATAGATTTTGTAGAAATAATTGCACTCTCGTTCTTCACTTATATTTGTTTGAGAGTTAATAAATAATGATGGTAATTTGCATGGGTCATGAGACTAGTACAAAAATAATAGGTATTCAATGAGTGATAATCAAAACCATCATGTAGCACATAAAAGAGAAATTGTGGGTTAATGATATTGATGTGGTAATGTGAAAAGGGTGTGAGTGCATCATTGTTGATTCGTAGAAGTATCGGTATTAAGGGGTTTTAATTTCCCATTTGTCTAAATATTTAAAAGGCATGGTGGGGATGTGTGAGCATTTCTATTCCTCGTTGAAATCCTAGTGTTGTTTCGGGTCGAAGGCGCGCGATGGTTAACTCCTCCCAACCTCCTCCCTCAGGGCATGCGAGTTGTACTTTGATTTGTGATAAAACTAATAAAACTTTGCAATAAGTATATGAGTTCTTTATGACTAATGTGATCCCGTGGATATACGCAATCTCACCACCTCATAGTTTGCTAGCCTCTTCGATACCATGCATTGCCCATTCTCACCTCGAGGATCGGTGCAAACTTCGCCGGTGCATCCAAACCCCATGGCATGATATGCTCTGTCACACATAAGCCTTCTTCTATCTTCCACAAAACATCCACCATACCTACCTATTATGGCATTTCCATAGCCATTCCGAAATATATTGCCATGCAAATTCCACCGTTACATCATATGACTAGTTCGTTCATCATCATATTGCTTTGCATGATCATATAGAGCTGACATAGTATTTGTGGCAAAGCCACCGTTCATCATATTTTTGATACATGTCATGCTAGATCATTGCACATCCTGGTACATGACGTGGCTTGAGACTGCGTCGGTATTTCCCCAAAGAGGAAGGATGATGCAGCACAACTACGGTAAGTATTTCCCTAAGTTATGAAACCAAGGTTATCGAACCAGTAGGAGAACCATGCAACACTATGTAAACGGTACCTGCACACAAAGAACAAATACTTGCAACCCGACGCGTAAGAGAGGTTGTCAATCTCTCCATGGTAAAAAGATAGATTAGGTTGTATGAGAGTGGATAAATAGATCGCACAAGAACACAAAATAAAAGAAGTAAAAAAAAGTGCAGCAGGGTATTTTTGGGTTTTTGGAATAATAGATCTGAAAACAAAAGCGGCAAAAGATAGATCGGAAAGCAATATGTTGAAAGAGTAGACTTGGGGGGCGTAGGTTTCACTAGTGGCTTCTCTCATGAGTATAGCACGCGGTGGGTAAACAAATTACTGTTGGGCAATTGATAGAAGATCAAATAATCATGACGATATCCAAGGCGATGATCAATATATAGGCATCACGTCCAAGATTAGTAGACCGAAACGATTATGCATCTACTACTATTACTCCACACATCGACCGCTATCCAGCATGCATCTAGTGTATTAAGTTCATGGAGAAACGGAGTGATGCAATAAGAACGATGACATGATGTAGACAAGATCTATTCATGTATTAATAGACCCCACCTTGTTATCCTTAATAGCAACGATACATGCGTGCCTCGCTGCCCCTTCTGTCACTGGGAGAGGACACCGCAAGATCGAAGCCATCACAAAGCACCTCTTCCCATGGCAAGAAAAATCGATCTAGTTGTCCTAACTAAACCAAAGATTCGAAGATGAAATATGAAGCTATAAGTAATCATGCATATAAGAGATCAAATAAGACTCGAATAATATTCATGGATAGAAATTGATCATGAACTCAAAATTCATCGGATCCCAACAAACACACCGCAAAAAGTCATTACATCAAATAGATCTCTAAGAGACCATTGTATTAAGAATCAAAAGAGAGAGAGAGAAAGCCATCTAGCTACTGCCTACGGACCTGTAGGTCTATGGTGGACTACCCACGCATCATCGGAGAGGCACCAATGAGGATGATGAACCCCTCCGTGATGGTGTTAGATTGGATCTCGCGGTTCTGGAACTTGCGGCGGCTGGAAGTGTTTTTCGTTGACTCCTCTAGGGTTTTTGGAATATTTGGGTATTTATAGAGCTCAGAGGCGGTGGAGGAGACCCCCGTGGACACCACAACCTATCAGGGCGCGTCAGGGGCCTCCGGCATGCCCTGGTGGGTTGTGGGCCCCACGGGCCTCCCCCAGGTGCTTCCTTGGCTCCCAAGTTGTCTTCTGGTCCAAAAAAATCTCCAAAAATTTTCATCGCGATTGGACTCTGTTTGGTACTGATATTCTGCGAAGTAAAAAACAAGCAAAAAACAGCAACTGGCACTTGGCACTATGTCAATAGGTTAGTCCCAAAAAATGATATAAAGTTGCTATAAAATGATTGTAAAACATCCAAGAATGATACTATAACAGCATGGAACAATAAAAAATTATAGATACGTTGGAGATGTATCAGTACATTCCTAGAGGCATTCATATTGAGTCATACTGTTTCATAGTTCTTCATATCGAGTTTTCACATTGAGTTGTAAGTAAATAAAAATGTGATGATCATCATTATTAGAGCATTGTCCCAGTGAGTAAATAAAAATGGGGGAGGCCAAATGAGCCCACCATAATAAAAAATAAAAAATGAAAAAGAGAGAAAAAGAGAGAAGGGACTTTGCTACTATCCTTTACCACACTTGTGCCTCAAAGTGGCACATTGTTCTTCATATAGAGAGACTCATGTTATGTCATTTTCATATGCTAGTGGGAATTACTCTTTCATTATTATAAACTTAGCTTGTATATTCTGATGACGGGCTTCCTCAAATGCCCGAGGTCTTCATGAGCAAGCAAGTTGGATGCACACCCCACTTAGCTTCAGTTGAGCTTTCATACACTTATAGCTCTAGTGCATCATTTGCATGGCAATCCCTACTCCTTGCAGTGACATCTATTGATGGGCATCTCCATAGATCGTTGATATGCCTAGTTGATGCGAGACTATCTTCTCCACTTTTTACCCCTTTGATATCTACCACCATATTCTATTCCACCTTTATGCTATGTCCATGGTTCATTCTCATGTATTGCGTGAAGAATAAAAAGTTGATACACATTAAAAAAGTACGATCCAATTCCTTGACTTGAACATCGTGGTGCATGACATTTGTATTAATGTGGTGAAGACAGAGCCATGCCTTGCTAATATGATAAAATGAATGGGGGTAAACATTCTTTTAGGATCGTATACTTTGAAATATTGATGATTTTGTTGACTGTGCCTATAAATATTACTATGTTGATGTTTGTTAATTCATTGTTTCTCAATGAGCATACATGCAAAAGATTGCATATTGGGTAGCATGTCACATCAAAAATTATGTTTTTACCATTTACCTACTCGAGGACAAGCAGGAATTAAGCTTGGCGATGCTGATACGTCTCCAACGTATCTATAATTTTTGATTATTCCGTGCTATTATATTATCATTCTAGGATATTTTTTAGTAATAATTTACCAATTTATATTGTTTTTGAGCACTAACCTGTTGACCCAGTGCCCAGTGCCAGTTCCTGTTTTCTGCGTATTTTTTACTTTTCAGGTTTACAGTACCAAACGAAGTCCAATTGCCCCAAAACATTTTTATGACTTTTTCTGGACCAAAAGAAGACCTGGAAGCTTCGGGAGAAGACCAGAGGCCGCACGACGGAGGCACAAGACAACAAGGCACGCCCAGGGGGGGTGGGCGCGCCCTGATGGCTTGTCCCTCCCTGGTGGACCTCCTACCCCCGTTCTCTGGCCTATAAATTAACATATGTTCCAAAAAACCTAGAGGGCATCCCGAAACACTTTTTCTGCCGCTGCAAGTCTTTGTTCCGCCGCGATCTCATCTGGGGCTCCGTTCCGGCACCCTGCCGGAATGGGGATCAATCACGGAGGGCCTCTTCATCAACCTTGCTGCCCTCATGATGATGTGTGAGTAGTTCACCACAGACCTACGGGTCCATAGTTAGTACCTAGATGGCTATCTCTATCTCTCTTTTGATATTCAATACAATGATCATCACATCTTCGCTTTGATCTATCCGATGTAATTCTTTTGTACGGTGTGTTTGTTGGGATCCAATGAATTGTGGGTTTATGTTTCAGATTATTCATGAAAAATATTTGAGTCACCTCTGAATATTATGATTCTTATTTGCATGATCATTATAGCTTCATAAATCTCTCCGATGTATTGAAATAGTATGGCCAACTAGATTGATATTTCTTCAGTGAGAGGGGTGCGTTGTAGTGGGTTCAATCTGGCGGTGCTCTATATCCCAGTGATAGAAGGGGACAAGACACGTCTTTGTATTGTTGACACTAAGGATAAAACGATGGGGTTAGTTCTTATTAATCGAATTCTCTTTGTCTACATCATGTCAATGTTCTCCAAGCATTACTCTGTTTTACTTAATACTCTAGATGCATGCTAGATAGCGGTCGATGGGTGGAGTCATAGTAATAGGTGTAGGCAGGAGTCGACCTATTTGCTTATGGACGTGATGCCTATATATACATGATCATTTCCGCGAATATCACATAACCATGTGCTTTTCTATCAATTGCCCAATAGTAATTTGTTTACCCACCGTATGTTGCCTACATGAGAGATGACACTAGGGAAAACTATGGCCCCCAGGTCTATTCACTTATATATTTACAAATCCTATCTTTACCTTGCTGCCATTTATTTGTTTTTATTTTAATTTGCAATTTACAATTATCTACTGTTATCTACACACTTCACTTGCTTGCAAATAACGAGATCAACGGGATTGACAACCCTCTTGACGCGTTGGGTGCAAGTTGTTTGCTCTTTTGTGTGCAGCCGCTGAAGACGGTTGTGGATTGATATTCTATTGGTTCGATAAACCTTGGTTTCTTAACTGAGGGAAATACTTATCCGTATTGTGCTGCAATTACCCGTTCCTCTTCACGGAAAACCCAACGCAGATCACAAGTATCAGACACCAGCTAACCTCGACTCAACATGAACCACAACATCCCTTGCGCGACAACCTCAACTGTAGCTATATCGCCCCACACACTCAGTTACCTTGACATCGACATAAAAGGCTATCACCTCGCTTGAGCGATAATCCTCAAGTGCAAGGAATCATCGTAGCACTTTGCAAAGATGGAAGTCGTAAGTATGGAGTGTCGAACCTAGAAGGAGTTAAAGGTAAGATCAATATTCTCTCAAGTCCCATCTGCCACTGATATGACTCTACGTACATCGAGCATTTGCTTTTATCTAGATACGAGAAATAAAACTGCGTTGTGGGTATAAAGAGGATAGCCTTGCAAGATATCATAGATTAAAAAAATAGTCGCTGCCTAAATAAAGTGAGAATATATTACAAATAGCGAATGTGGAATAATGATGGTATGGTGTGCGGAATTGTCCTAGGCAACTGATAACAAGATCGGTAATCATATTGCAATTTTATATGAGGGAGAGGCATGAGCTAACATCCATTCCATACTTGGATCATATGAACTTACAATTGGACCTCTAGCAAGCATCCGCAACTACAAGAAATCATTAAGGTAAACCCAACCATAGCATTAAGTATCAAGTCCCCTTTACTCCCATACGCAACAGCCCCCTTACTCGGGTTTGTGTTTCAGTCACTCACGCAATCCACTATAAGAGAATCATGAATGTATTGCAACACCCTACAACGGGGCCCCTCACGTGTGCGCGGCACAGAAGACACCATAGGACATTACCAAAATAAAACATACAACTCAAACCAATCAAGATCATCAATCAACCCAAAGGACAAAAGAAATCTACTCAAACATCATAGGATGGCAACACATCATTGGATAATAATATGTGACATAAAGCACCATGTTCAAGTAGGGGATTACGATGTGGTGTGGGAGAGTGGACCGCTGAAAAGAGATGAGGAAGGTGATGTTGATTAAGATGATCACCGCGACGATGGTTCCCCCGGCGGCACTCCGGCGCCACCGAGAGAGAGGGGGAGAGAGTCTCCCCCTTTAGATTCCTACTCCATGCCCTCCCCCTAGATGGGGAGAGGTTCTCCCCTCTGGTCCTTGGCTTCCATGGGGCCGGAGGGGCGAGAGCCCCTCCGATATTGGATCTCTCTCTCTCTCTCTATCTCTGTGTGTGTGTGTGTGTGTGTGTGTTTTCTTCTCTGGTTCGGGTCTGTTTTCTGGCGTTTCACCATTTCTTAAATAGCAGAGATCCATAACTACGATTGGAATTTTGAGGGGATTTTTATCTAGAAAATATCTTTCTTGCGGTGAAAGAAGGGCTCCAACTGCCTTACGAGGTGCCCACAAGGCAACCCGGCGCGCCCAGGGGGGTGGGTGCTCCCTGTTGCCTTGTGGGCAACTGGTGGCCCCCCTCCGGTGGATCTTCACTCCAGTATTTTAATACATTCCTTAAAAATTCATCAAAAAGTTTCGGGCGACTCTGAGAACTTTTATTTTTTGCACAAAACAACACCACGGTAATTCTGTTGAAAACAACGCCGGTCCGGGTTAGTTCCAATTAAATCATATAAAGTGCATCAAAACCATATAAAATATTGTAAACATGGGTAAATATGGCATGAATACTTCATAAATTATCGATACGTTAGAGACGTATCAGCATCCCCATGCTTAATTCCTACTCATCCTCGAGTAGGTAAATGATAAAAATAATAATTTATGAAGTGTTAATGCTAGCATAATGCATAGATTTGATCAATTTCAGTAACTTTTTCTAGCATCATAAACAACAACTCTTTCTCATAAACTCGTCATGATAAAGTAGCAAACAATTCACATATTATGGTTCAAACAATGCATTCTCTTGACATTTAACAACCTATGTTCTTAGTCACCAAACAATTTCAATGCATCTTATTTTCAACAAAGTCTAAGTAAGAGCTCCACATACTCAATTATCATACAGTCTTCTATGATTGCTAATGCTCAAAGCATATTTGTAGAGCAAACAACATCCATCGAACACAAAGAAAGACATGGCTTAATGTTTTGCCTCCCAACGTACTTATCATGAAGATAATTGTCAACAATAATAACTCATGATCAAATATATTTGACTGGATATATGTGATTGGATCTTTTCCCACCACATGATGCTTGTGAACTAGGAGATTGAGGTTGGTATAAGAAGTTGACTCAACATGAAAAGTAAATAACATGAAATTAAATAACATAAAAGTAAATAAAATGTCCCTTCATAGTGGGAAGCAGGGATTTACATAGGTGCCAGAGCTTATTACTTAAAATAGAGATGAATATATTTTGGGTGGTGTGCCTTTCTTGTCAACGTCACAACAAAGGATTTCAATATCTTCTATGCTAATCACTTTATTGGTGGTTCCCAAACAGAATTGAAAATTTTACTCCCCCTCAACCATTCAAACACATTCCATGGCTAGCCGTATCCACGGGTGCCCTCCAAACAATCAACTTTCTAGGGGAAGTACTTGTTTATTCATTTTTGTATTATGCATGACTGGGCATCCTTTTTACCAGCCTCTCTCATGCAATGACTGGTGAATAAACACTCATCATGAGATTAATGCGCTTATCATGGAAGATACTGACAGCCCTGATCGCTCCATGAGAAGTACGGGCACACAAAACAGAAGTTTATTTGAAGGTTTTAGAGGTGGCACATGCAAATTTACTTGGAATGGCAGTGAAATACCATATATAGGTAGGTATGGTGGACTCTCATGGAAGAAACTTGGCTCAAGGATTTGGATGCACAAGTAGTATCTCTACTTAGTACAAAGTTTTGGCTAGTAAAAGGTTCTAAACAAGCACCACATGTTGGAGGATCCATAACAATATAACTTCTATGCAAATATACCCAAACATAACGCATTACGTAGTCTTCCTTGTCCAACTTCAACTAACTTGATCAAGGTTGAAAATAATTAATGGGTATTCACAATCATAAAAGATGTCCAAGATAATATATTTGTATGTGAAAATTCTCTTCCTTATACTAATAATTCATGAATTGCTTGTATGACCAATATTGCGATTGACAAACTTCAATAGGTTTTACTTTATAAACCAACTATGAAACTACTACTAAGCATAAAGCACATGGATAATTTTAGATTTATGATTTTCAAATCATTCAACATCTTCTCTTAGGATATAAGTGAAGCACAAGAGTGAATGACAAACTACTCCAAAAGATATAATTGAAGTTCATAGAGCATTCTATGGTGAATATAGAGAGAACAATATCCAAGCTAAAAATATATAAGTGAAGAAAATGAAGCATTCTATAAAGCCATACTCAAAAGATTTAAGTGAAGCACAAAGAGCATTCTATAAAGCCAAACTCAAAAGATTTAAGTGAAGCGCATGAAGCATTCTATAATTCAAACAAGGATTATCTCATGCCAGCATGGTCCATAAAATAAAAAGGAAGAATAAACAGGAAAGATGCTCCAAGAATAGCACATATCATGTGAACGAATAAAAACTTAGGATCAACAAAGGCTAACCAATAATTGTCGACGAAGAGAGGTGGGATGCGTAGCATCCCCAAGCTTAGATGCTTGCGACTTCTTGTAATATTGACTTGGGGAGCCTTGGGCATCCCTAAGCTTGAGCTTTTGTGTGTTGATAATTCCTCTCATATCCCGGTTTCACCTAAGTCTCAAAATCTCCATCCATAAAAAACTTGAAAAGAACTCGTGAGTTAGGTTAGTACACATAAGAATAAACCAACACTTCATGTAATGCCAAGACAACTCGCATAATAATTTTCAAACATTAGGTACTGTATACTATCATTCCCACAATTTATATCTACCAATATAAGCTATCAAAACTCTAGGATAAGTAGATAACAAAACTATGACAACAATCTGTCTAAACAGAACAGTCTATAGAAATTAATTTAGAAAGTCTACTTCTGTATCTCCAAAAATTCTGAAACTTTAGGACACGATAAAGAATTTCTATGACAGTACTGTGTATAAATTTCAAAAACTTTCCACGTCCAGTAAAATAAATAAATTCAAACACTACAGTAATTTTTTTTGTTTTTATACAACACACATCAATCATGCAATTCAAACATCTAAAGGCAATTGTTGGTACTTTTTATTGGAAAACATGATTATAAATAACAACAAGCAAATTTTAACAAAATAAAATGACGCTCCAAGCAAAACACATATTATGTGACGAATAAAAATATAGCTCCAAGTAAGATATACATATAGTATTGAAGACGAAAGAGGGGATGCCTTCCGGGGCATCCCCAAGCTTAGATGCTTGAGTCTTTCTTGGATATTATCTTGGCGTGCTTTTGGCATCCCCAAGCTTAGGGTCTTGACCCTCCTTATTCTCCACATATCGGTATCTCACCCAAAACTTGAAAACTTCAATCACACAATACTTAACGGAACTCATGAGATGGGTTAGTGTAATAAAGATAGATCATTCACTTAGGTACTGCCAAGACAAGATTCATAATTGTTCTCACATAATACCTATTGTATTCTATCATTCCCATAATTTATATTACTAAACATAAGCTTTGGAAACACTGAAAACAAGAAAATTATGTATGCAAAACAGAATCTGTCAAAAACAGAACAGTCTGTACAGATCTGAACTAAAACCATAATTACCTATCTCTGAAAATTCTGAAAAATTAGGACAACACCGGCAATTTGCTGAGAAAAACTGTGTAAATTTTCAGAATAATTTTATGCTCGAGTAAAATATGAGAATTTTTATACTGCACACAAAAGTTTCTGTTTTTGCACAGAAACAAGCTAACAAGTATCCACACCATCCCAAAGGCTTTACTTGGCATATTATTTTTATGGTACAGCGGTATATACAAGGGGATAATTATTTTTATGAGAAACTAATAACCCACAAGTATAGGGGATCATAACAGTCTTCGAGGGAGGTATTTTACCCAAATTTGTTGATTCGACACAAGGGGAGCCAAAGAATATTTATTGCTCTTAGCAGTTGAGTTGTCAATTCCACACCAAGGGTATCTTTCTGTAGCAAAAGTTTAGTAGCAACATAATTGCAATAGTAATAGTAACAGTAGCAAAAGTAACTTAGAAAGATTCAATATATGAAAAGCATAGGCCATGGATCGGCGATGGACATATATGGATGACATTCATCATGTAACAGTTACACACTAGAGCGACACAGAACTAACTCTTTTGTTCTTGTTGTTATACATATGCTTATCTAGTGTTCAGGTTTTCAACATAAATCATAAATAACCATATCGATGGTAACACTTAGCTATTATATTTACTCATGACAATATCATAACCAACTAGCGAGCAATAATAAAATATATCACATGCCAACAATTTGTCAAAAAACTCATGATATAATATGATGACATCACTACTACATGATGGTCCAAAGACGACACATCAATCAGAGACCCTTTGACGAAACTGTGCAATGACCAAATCACAAACGGTATAGGTATAGCTCCGTCGCTAATGACGTGAACTGTGTGCGATGGCGGATCCATCAAATACGATCCCAAAAAAAGTTGCGTGTGCGATCTGTGGCAAACAGTTGGCCCAGATAAACTGTTTGTGATTGGACAATATAACACAAACGGTTAGAAAAATACAAGTGTGTGCGATGTACGGCATATAGTTCACCCTGATAAAATGTTTGCGCTGATCCAGCAGAATGACGTGGCTTGAGACTGCGTCGGTGTTTCCCCAAAGAGGAAGTGATGATGCAGCACAACGACGGTAAGTATTTCCCTCAGTTATGAAACCAAGGTATCGAACCAGTAGGAGGATCACGCAACACTATGTAAACAGTACCTGCACACAAAGAACAAATACTTGCAACCCAACGCGAAAGAGAGGTTGTCAATCTCTCCACGGTAAAAAGATAGATTAGATTGTAGATTGGATAAATAGATCTCGCAAGAACACAAATAAAAGAGGCAAATAAAAAGTGCAGCAAGGTATTTTTGGGTTTTTGGAATAGTAGATCTGAAAACAAAAGCGGCAAAAAGATAGATCGGAAAGCAATATGTTGGAAAAGTAGACCCGGAGGCCGTAGGTTTCACTAGTGGCTTCTCTCATGAGTATAGCACACGGTGGGTGAACAAATTACTATTGGGCAATTGATAGAAGATCAAATAATCATGACGATATCCAAGGCGATGATTATTATATAGGCATCACATCCAAGATTAGTAGACCGAAACGATTCTGCATCTACTACTATTACTCCACACATTGACCTCTATCCAGCATGCATCTAGTGTATTAAGTTCATGGAAAAACAGAGTAATGCAATAAGAACGGTGACATGATGTAGACAAGATCTATTCATGTAGGAATAGACCCCATCTTGTTATCCTTAATAGCAATGATACATGCGTGCCTCGCTGCCCCTTCTGTCACTGGGAGAGGACACCGCAAGATCGAACCCAAAGCACCTCTTCCCATGACAAGAAAAATCGATCTAGCTGGCCTAACTAAACCAAAGATTCAAAGAAGAAATACGAGGCTATAAGTAATCATGCATATAAGAGATCAAAGAAGACTCAAGTAATATTCATGGATAGAAACTGATCATGAACTCAAAATTCATCGGATGCCAACAAACACACCGCAAAAAGTCATTACATCAAATAAATCTCCAAGAGACCATTGTATTGGGAATCAAAAAAGAGAGAGGAAGCCATCTAGCTACTGCCTACGGACCCGTAGGTCTATGGTGGACTACTCACGCATCATCGGAGAGGCACCAATGAGGATGATGAACCCCTCCGTGATGGTGTTAGATTGGATCTTGCGGTTCTGGAACTTGCGGCGGCTGGAAGTATTTTTCGTCGACTCCTCTAGGGTTTCTGGAATATTTGGGTATTTATAGAGCTCGGAGGCGGTGGAGAAGGTTCCCGAGGCGGCCACAACCCACCAGGGCACGCCCGGGGCCCCTGGCGCGCCCTGGTATCTTGTGGGCGGCCTGGGCTCCCTCGTGGTTACTTCTTTGGCCCACTGGCCTCCTTCTAGTCCAAAAAAATCTCCAAAAAGTTTCGTCGCGATTGGACTATGTTTGGTACTGATATTCTGCGAAGTAAAAAAACAAGCAAAAAACAACAACTGGCACTTGGCACTATGTCAATAGGTTAGTCCCAAAAAAATGATATAAAGTTGCTATAAAATGATTGTAAACATCCAAGAATGATAATATAACAGCATGGAACAAGCAAAAATTATAGATACTTTCGAGACGTATCATAGAACACAAACGATTGTGCAGATGATTACGTGTGCGATAGATGGCATACAAGTCACTCGGATGAACTGTTTGTGATGAGATAAGATAACATAAACGGTTAAGATCAAGATGCGTGTGATAGACAGCATACAGGCCACTGGGATGAACTATGTGCGATAAGCAAAAATTACACAGACAGTTTCTCGGATCAAGATGTGTGTGATGTACAACATATACGGGCCATTCAGATGTGTTGTGGGCAAAGGGTTCCGGATAAAGAACTGTCAGGGACTGATGAAATCATCACTGGCGGATTTGGTTGTTTATTCCGCATGCTATGTGATTTGCTCAATCTGCACACAAACATCTATTCTTCTGTTTAGAAGAACATGATTGGAGAACCAAATTAAACATCCAAATACATAAGTGACTACACACATAACATTGGCACACCTCAATAAACAATTACACACATAACAACATGATTGCCATAACCTAATTAAGAATCCAAATACATAAGTGACTACACACATAACATTGGCACACCTCAATAAATAATTACACACATAACAACATGATTGCCATAACCTAATTAAGCATCCAAATACATAAGTGACTACACACATAACATTGGCGCACACCTCAATAAACTATTACATGCATAATAAACTTATCCCTCTAAAACTACAAATATTTCGCATAGAGGGAGTATGAGAAACGATCATCAAATCATCTATTTCCTGTGATGCTTGCCGCCACCGCTCTGCTTGTGGCTCGATCCCGCGTCGTCTTTAGGTAGGAGGCACTTCCTCATGTCAACGATCCGCCTGAACATCTCGTAGCAAGTGTACGCTTCCTTGGGCGCGGTCTGGAGGTGATATTCATCCAGTTTCTTCACCCAGGCCCTGTGCCAGACAGGCTTGTTCTTATCGCACTCCGACTTCATGTATTTCTAGTAGGGGTCGATGATGGCCTCAGCAAGGTCAACATGGGAGTCCGTGTTCTTCTTGCTGCCCCAGAACTTGTAGTGGCCGCGGATGTCGACAAGCTTCTGGCAGGCCAAGCCCGAAGTCTTGAGCACCTTTGGATCGTTGGTGGTGTCCACCGTAGCGAACCTGTAGTTGGGGCTGTTGACAAACCTGGTGAAACGCTCGCAAGGCGCTGTGTCCAGGTAGTAGTGGTAGAGGAGGACGTGATGTCCGACGCACAACTGGGCGACGACAACCTTCTGATCATGCCCGGCACGACCGCCAGTGTAAGTGAAGTCGAAGCCGGCCACTTTGTACTTGTCATCTGCATCAAGCAACCGCTCCATAGTGTCGATGGACTCCTCCACCATGCCCGGGTTGTTGGTGTACACCACCGTGAGGTCCGTCTTCCTCATGTGGGTCTCCACATGATGCACGCCGTACTCCATTGGAGCGCCGCTGGACATCCTCTCTATATGCATCGTCGAGGGTGTGCTTATTGTGTCGTGGGGCGCGATCGAAAGCATGAAGAGACTATGGTTAATTGTCGTGAGTATAAATGGGGGCCGGACGTCCTGGAAAACTGATAACCCACAAGTATAGGGGATCGCAACAGTTTTCGAGGGTAGAGTATTCAACCCAAATTTATTGATTCGACACAAGGGGAACCAAAGAATATTCTCGAGTATTAGCAGCTGAGTTGTCAATTCAACCACACCTGAAAGACTAAATATCCACAACAAAGTATTTAGTAGCAAAGTAGTATGGAAGTAACAGTAACGATGGCAAAAGCGACAGTAGCAGTGTTGTGGTGATTGTAACAGTAGCAACGGAAAAGTAACTTAGCAAAGATCAATATATGAAAAGCTCGTAGGCAATGGATCAGTGATGGATAATTATGTCGGATGGCATTCATCATGCAACGGTTATAACATAGGGTGACACAGAACTAGCTCCAATTCATCAATGTAATGTAGGCATGTATTCCATATATAGTCATACGTGCTTATGGAAAAGAACTTGCATGACATCTTTTGTCCTACCCTCCCGTGGTAGCGGGGTCCTAATGGAAACTAAGGGATATTAAGGCCTCCTTTTAATAGAGAACCGGACCAAAGCATTAGCACTTAGTGAATACATGAACTCCTCAAACTACGGTAATCACCGGAAAGAATCCCAGTTATTGTCACCCTGGGGGATGTGGATCATAACTCGTAATAGGTGTCTACAACTTGCAAGATAGGATCAAGAACACACATATATTCATGAAAACATAATAGGTTCAGATCTGAAATCATGGCACTCGGGCCCTAGTGACAAGCATTAAGCATAGCAAAGTCATAGCAACATCAATCTCAGAACATAGTGGATACTAGGGATCAAACCCTAACAAAACTAACTCGATTACATGGTAAATCTCATCCAACCCATCACCGTCCAGCAAGCCCACGATGGAATTACTCACGAACGGCAGAGAGCATCATGAAATTGGTGATGAAGGATGGTTGGTGATGACGACGGCGTCGATTTCCCCTCTCCGGAGCCCAAATCAAGCTCCAGATCTGCCCTCCCGAGGAAGAACAGGAGGTGGCGGCGGCTCCGTATCGTAAAACGCGATGAACTCTTCTCTCTGTTTTTTTTCTCCGTAAATAGGAATATATAGGAGTGGAAACGAGGTCGGAGGAGCAACAGGGGGCCCACAAGCCACAGGGGCGCGCCCTAGGGGGGTGGGCGCGCCCCCCTGGCTTGTGGCCAGGTGGTGGCCCCCCTGCAGTTGATTCTTTCACCAGTATTTTTTATTAATTCCAAAAATATTCTCCGTAAATTTTCAGGTCAATCCGAGAACTTTTATTTCTGCACAAAAATAACACCAAGGCAATTCTGCTGAAAACAGCGTCAGTCCGGGTTAGTTCCATTCAAATCATGCAAATTAGAGTCCAAAACAAGGGCAAAAGAGTTTGGAAAAGTAGATACGTTGGAGACGTATCAACTCCCCCAAGCTTAAACCTTTGCTTGTCCTCAAGCAATTCAGTTGATAAACTGAAAGTGATAATGAAAAACTTTTACAAACTCTGTTTGATCTTGCTGTTGTAAATATGTCTAACTGATGTGCAGATTTTCAGCAAAGATTATGAACTAACCACATTCACAATAACATTTAGGTCTCACATTTACTCATATCAATGGCATAATCAACTAGCGAGCAATAATAATAAGTCTCGGATGACAACAATTTTATCAAAACAATCATGATACAATATGACATAATGGTATCTCGCTAGCCCTTTCTGAGACCGCAAAACATAAATGCAGAGCACCTCTGGAGAACAAGGACTGACTACACATTGTAATTCATGGTAAAAGAGATCCAGTCATACTCATACCCAAAATCAATTAATAGCAAAGCATACAAATGACGGGAGTGCTCTCTAATTGGTGCCTTTTATGAGAGGGTGATGACTCAACAGTAAGGTAAAATAGATAGGCCCTTCACAGAGGGAAGCATTGATTTGCAGAGGTGCTAGAGCTCGAACTTTTAAAACAGGGAAGAATAATAATTTTGAGCGGTATGCTTTTATTGCCAACATAACAACTAAGAGATCTCGATATCTTCCATGCTAGATACATTATAGGCGGTTCCCAAACAGAATAGTAAAGTTTTTACCCCCCCCCCCCTCCACCAGATCAGTCACACTCCACAGCGGGCCGAATCCACGGGTACCGTCCATACAAACACAATCTTGGGGGAGTTTTGTTTATTATATATTGATTTGAATTTTGAGCGTGGGACTGGGCATCCCGAATACCAGCCACTTTCTCGTGAATGATAGTGAATAAACACATCTCGTGAGAATAACCCACCTAGCATGGAAGATACTGACAGCCCCCAGTCACTACATGAGCGATTTGGGCATACAAAATGGAATATTTATTTGAAGGTTTGGAGAGTGGCACATGCAAATTTACTTGGAACGGCAGGTAAATACCGCATATATGTATGTATGGTGGACTCATATGGAACAACTTTGGGTTTATGGAGATGGATGCACAAGCAGTATTCCCACTTAGTACAAGTGAAGGCTAGCAAAAGACTGGGTAGCGACCAACTAGAGAGCGACAACAGTCATAGACATGCTTTGAGATTAACCAACATTGAATACAAGCATGAGTAGGATATAAATCACCATGAACATAAACATCGTGGAGGCTAAGTTGGTTTTGTTTCAGCTACATGCGTGAGCATGTGCCAAGTCAAGCCACTCGAATCATTCAGAGGAGGATACCATTCTATCATGCTACATCACAACCATTTTAATATGCATGTTGGCACTCAAAACAAACCATTATTAACTCTTAGCTAATTAAGCATGGCATGAGTAACTATAATCTCTAATTGTCATTACAAACATGTTCAACCCATAATGAGCTGAATCCTGAACGATGAGCTAATCATATTTACAAAAACAAAATAGGTCGAGTTCATACCAGCTTTTCTCCATCTCAGTCATTTCATCATATATCGTCATTATTGCCTTTCAATTGCACGACCGAACGATGTGAATAATAAGAGTGCACGTGCATTGGACTAAGCTGGAATTTGCAAACGATAACTCAAAGGAGAAGGCAAAGCAATATGGTCTCTATGTAAGATAAACAATGATGCATATGAGAGCCACTCAACATGTCATCGTGGTCTTCTCCTTACGACCCAAGGAAGAAAGGAAAACTATTTACACGGGAAAGCTCCCAACAAGCAAAAGAAGAACGAGAAATCTTTTTGGGTTTTCTTTTAATACTACAACTAAACAAACAAGAAAGTAAAGCTAGAACTATTTTTTTTTGGATTTTCTCACGATTAATTAAACACACAAGAAGAAAGCGAAAAGAAGAAATAAACTACCATGGATGGTACAATGAAAAAATATGAACACCGACAACTGGAATGAGTGTGTGAACATGAATGTAATGTCGGTGAGAAATACGTACTCCCCCAAGCTTAGGCTTTTGGCCTAAGTTGGTCTAGGGCCACGGCTGGCCCGGATAATATCCGAAGTCATAGTTGGGGTTGTACTGGGCTGCGGCGGCTACTGCCTGAACAGCTACAGCGTGGAGGCGAGCAGCTTCCGCCTCTCTCTCGTACTCGTTTGCCTCCTCTCTGGTTATAAAGTATCTCCGTTTTTCCTAAAAGTTAAAGAAGGCAGGAGCAAGAAGAGTAATATGGACAGCACGCTGTCTGTCAAAAATTAGTCGGTACAGGATGGACTATTCGTCCCTCTCAAGGAACTGGTAGCCCACCAAAGCTTCATAATCAAGAAAAGCAGGGGGTAACTCAATATCATTCTCTCTTATGGGTACCCCAAGATACTTAGCTACATTAGTCGCATAAATTCCACCAAAGAAATCTCCATCCTTAGCGTTAAAATGTAATCTCCTAGCAATAATAGCCCCTAGGTTATATCGTCTATCTCCCATGACCGCACTTTTAAGAATACTGAGATCAGGTACGCAAAGGTGGCTATGGTCATGTTTACCGTTAATGCATCTACCTATGAAGAGAGCAAAATAATGTATGGCAGGAAAGTGAATGCTCCCCAAAGTAGCTTGTGTAATGGTTCTAGTTTCTCCCACCGTGATGCTAGCAAGGAAATCATTATATTCATTTTTATGAGGATCTCTATGGCTACCCCACTGTGGAATTTTGCATGCATCATTAAAATCCTCTAGGTCCATGGTATAGGACTTATCATAAAGATCGAATAGAACAGAATGAGAATTATGCCTGGATGAAAATTCAAACCTCCGCACGAAAGAATCGGTGAGTTGATAATATTGCTTGCATCGGTCTGAAATAAAATCCTCAAGGCCAGCATTCCTTATGTACGCATAAAACTCTTCCTTAAACCCGGCATTGTCCATGAATTGATCCGACGGCCATTCACAAGGTCGCACTTGAGCTTCCCTCGGTGGTTCAAAGTCGGGCTCGCGTAACGCGAGCCTCGGGGTCTTCTTGCTCAAGGAACCACCTTGGTATATTCTCCTTAACATCTTTTCTTTCTCTAAAAAATTTCTAAAATTTTTGGTGACTCTAATTAAAAGTAAACAAAACTCATAGCAACTACTCCCACAAGTGCCTAGAAGCTATCTCATGCATCAAAACTACTTGGGACCATACAAATTTGACATGCAAGCTCAAGAACAAGGTCACCACAGCAGCAAAAATTTGCAATATATAAAGCACTAGAACAAAAACTAATAGGACCATTCGAGGAGTCACATACCGATGAGCAATCCCCTAAAACAGTTTTGCAAATGGAGCTTTGAGCAAGGAGATCGAAAATGGCAGCAAAATGAGCTAGAACACGGGTTTGAGCAATGGTGGGATTTTTTCTGGGTGAAGACGAAGTGGATGGTGGCTGGAATAAGTGAGGGGGCCCCACGTGGGACCCACAAGCCAGGGGGGCACGCCTGCAGGCTTGTGGCCCACTGGTGCAGCCCCCTGATGCATACTCAGTGCCAAAAATTCTAAAATATTCCAGAAAAAATCATACTAAATTTTCAGGGAATTCTGAGGACTTTTATTTTCAGGTCATTTTTCTATTGCACGGATAAAATGGAAAACAGAGAAATAATAGCATTTTCACTTAATTGAAACTAAGGAACAGAAAATAAAAGTTGGGTACAGAAGGTTGTGCTTTCTAAATTCATCCATCTCATGCTCATCAAAAAGAATCCATCAATAAGGTTGATCAAGTCTTATTGACAAACTTTTTCCGAAGGACATGGAACCGGAGAATTTTCGAATAACACTAGGTTACCTCAATGGGGATATGTATGTCCCCAACAATAAGTATATCATATTTCTTTTTGGCAGTAGGAAGAGGGAATTCAAAGTCTCCAATAATAATCGTTGGAATCTTTTCAATGGAGTTGATACTATGAACTTGAGGTTGTTTCTTCGGGAATTGTACCGTATGCTCATTACCATTAACATGAAAAGTGACATTGCCCTTGTTGCAATCAATAACAGCCCCTGCAGTATTCAAAAAGGGTCTACCAAGGATGATCGACATACTGTCGTCCTCGGGAATATCAAGAATAACAAAGTCCGTTAGAATAGTAACATTTGCAACCACAACAGGCACATCCTCACAAATACCGATGGGTAAGGCAGTTGATTTATCAGCCATTTGCAAGGAGATTTTAGTAGGTGTCAACTTATTCAAATCAAGTCTACGATATAAAGAGAAAGGCATAACACTAACACCAGCTCCAAGGTCACATAAGGCAGTTTTAACATAATTTCCTTTAATAGAGCATGGTATAGTAGGTACTCCGGGATCTCCTAGTTTCTTTGGTATTCCACCCTTAAAAGTATAATTAGCAAGCATGGTGGAAATCTCAGCTTCCGGTATCTTTCTTTTATTTGTCACAATATCTTTCATATACTTAGCATAAGGAGACATTTTCAGAATATCAGTCAAGCGCATACGCAAAAAGATAGGTCTAAGCATTTCAACAAAGCGCTCAAAATCTTCATCATCCTTTTTCTTGGATGGCTTAGGAGGAAAGGGCATGGGTTTTTGAACCCATGGTTCTCTTTCTCTACCATGCTTCCTAGCAATAAAATCTCTTTTATCATATCTCTTATTCTTAGGTTGTGGGTTATCAAGATCAACAGCAGGTTCAATCTCCACATCATTATCCTTACTAGGTTGAGCATCAACATGAACATCATCATTAATATTATCACTAGGCTCATGTTCATCACCAGATTGTGTCTCAGCATCAGAAATAGAAATATCATTTGGATTCTCAGGTGTATCTATAACAGGTTCACTAGCAGCATGCAAAGTCCTATCGTCATTCTTTTTCCTACTCTTATTGGAACGACTAGGTGCATCAGTATTAACTCTCTAAGAATCTTGCTCAATTCTCTTAGGATGGCCCTCAGGATACAAAGGTTCCTGAGTCATTCTACCACCTCTAGTCACAACTTTAACAGAATGATCATTGTTCTTACTATTCATTTCATTAAGCAAATCATTTTGAGCCTGAAGTACTTGTTCTACTTGGGTAGTTACCATGGAAGCATGTTTACTAATAAGCTTAAGATCATAGACAGTTCTACTCAAATAATCACCCAAGCGATCAAGCATGTAAGCATTATGTTTCAATTGTCTACTAACATAAGCATTGAAATTTTCTTGCTTCATAATAAAATTATCAAACTCATCCAAGCATTGGCTAGCAGACTTATTATAGGGAATATCTCCTTCATCAAATCTACGGAGAGAATTTACCTCTACTACCTGTGTCGGGCTATCAAGACCATGTATTTCTTCAATAGGTGGTAGATTCTTAACATCTTCAGTTTTAATACCTTTTTCTTTCATAGATTTCTTTGCCTCTTGCATATCTTCAGGACTGAGAAATAGAATACCTCTTTTCTTCGGAGTTGGCTTTGGAGGTGGTTCGGGAATAGTCCAATCATTATCATTGCTCAATATATTATTCAATAGTAGTTCATCTTGTTCAACAGTTCGTTCCCTGAAAACACAACCAGCACAACTATCTAGGTGGTCCCTAGAAGCATCGGTTAGTCCATTATAAAAGATATAAAGTATTTCATTTTTCTTGAGAGGGTGATCAGGCAAAGCATTAAGTAACTGGAGAAGCCTCCCCCATGCTTGTGGGAGACTCACTTCTTCAATTTGCACACAGTTAAATATTTCCTGCAAGGCAGCTTGTTTCTTATGGGCAGGAAAATATTTTTCAGAGAAGTAATATATCATATCTTGGGGACTACGCACACAACCAGGAGCAAGAGAATTAAACCATATCTTAGCATCACCCTTTAATGAGAAAGGAAACAACTTAAGAATATAATAATAGCGGATTTTTTCCTCATGAGTAAATAGGGTGGCTATGTCATTCAATTTAGTAAGATGTGCCACAACAGTTTCAGATTCATAACCATGGAAAGGATCAGATTCAACCAAAGTAATTCACTCAGGATCGACAGAGAATTCATAATCCTTATCAATAACAAAGATATGTGAAGTAGCAAACTTAGGATCATATTGCATTCTAGCATTCAAAGATTTTTCTTTCCACTTGCGAAGCAATTTCTTAAGATCATCTCTATCCTTACAAGCAAGAAAGTCCCTAGCTACCTCTCCTTCCATAACATAACCTTCAGGGATATCAGGCAATTCATATCTATGAGAGGTAGGTCTAGCAGGTGTATCATAGTGTTCAGTTTCAATAATTTCATCAGATTCAGAGATATCATCAGTTTCAGCATTCACTCTAGCAATTTGTTCATCAAGAAATTCACCCAGTGGCACCGTATTATCAAGCAAAGTATCATCATAAGCATCATGCATAGCAGAAGTAGCATCATCAATTACTTGCGACATATCAGAATTACTAGCAGGTGGTGGTGTCGCAAATTTACTCATAACAGAAGGTGAATCAAGTGCAGAGCTAGATGGCAGTTCCTTACCTGTCCTCGTAGTTGAGGGGTAGATCTTAGTTTTAGCATCTTTCAGATTCTTCATAGTGATCAACAGATATATATCCCAAGTGACTCAGAGAATAGAGCTATGGTCCCCGGCAATGGCGCCAGAAAAAGGTCTTGATAACCCACAAGTATAGGGGATCACAACAGTTTTCGAGGGTAGATTATTCAACCCAAATTTATTGATTCGACACAAGGGGAACCAAAGAATATTCTCGAGTATTAGCAGCTGAGTTGTCAATTCAACCACACCTGAAAGACTTAATATCTGTAGCAAAGTATTTAGTAGCAAAGTAGTATGGAAGTAATAGTAACGATGGAAAAAGCGACAGTAGCAGTGTTGTGGTGATTGTAACAGTAGCAACGGAAAAGTAACTTAGCAAAGATCAATATATGAAAAGCTCGTAGGCAATGGATCAGTGATGGATAATTATGTCGGATGGCATTCATCATGCAACGGTTATAACATAGGGTGACACAGAACTAGCTCCAATTCATCAATGTAATGTAGGCATGTATTCCATATATAATCATACGTGCTTATGGAAAAGAACTTGCATGACATCTTTTGTCCTACCCTCCCGGGGCAGCGGGGTCCTAATGGAAACTAAGGGATATTAAGGCCTCCTTTTAATAGAGAACCGGACCAAAGCATTAGCACTTAGTGAATACATGAACTCCTCAAACTACGGTAATCACCGGAAAGAATCCCAGTTATTGTCACCCTGTGGGATGCGGATCATAACTCGTAATAGGTGTCTACAGCTTGCAAGATAGGATCAAGAACACACATATATTCATGAAAACATAATAGGTTCAGATCTGAAATCATGGCACTCGGGCCCTAGTGACAAGCATTAAGCATAGCAAAGTCATAGCTACATCAATCTCAGAACATAGTGGATACTAGGGATCAAACCCTAACAAAACTAACTCGATTACATGGTAAATCTCATCCAACCCATCACCGTCCAGCAAGCCCACGATGGAATTACTCACGAACGGCGGAGAGCATCATGAAATTGGTGATGAAGGATGGTTGGTGATGACGACGGCGTCGATTTCCCCTCTCCGGAGCCCAAATCAGGCTCCAGATCTGCCCTCCCGAGGAAGAACAGGAGGTGGCGGCGGCTCTGTATCGTAAAACGCGATGAACTCTTCTCTCTGATTTTTTTCTCCATAAATAGGAATATATAGGAGTGGAAACAAGGTCGGAGGAGCAACAGGGGGCCCACAAGCCACAGGGGCGCGCCCTAGGGGGGTGGGCGCGCCCCCCTGGCTTGTGGCCAGGTGGTGGGCCCCCTGCAGTTGATTCTTTCGCCAGTATTTTTTATTAATTCCAAAAATATTCTCCGTAAATTTTCAGGTCAATCCGAGAAATTTTATTTCTGCACAAAAATAACACCAAGGCAATTCTGCTGAAAGCAGCGTCAGTCCGGGTTAGTTCCATTCAAATCATGCAAATTAGAGTCCAAAACAAGGGCAAAAGAGTTTGGAAAAGTAGATACGTTGGAGACGTATCAAAAACCGGCACGTCCGGATGGCAGTTTTTGCAGCACGTGATTCAGTCGTGGAAGCACGTAACTGCATGGGGCGACGCGCGTGGCGCAACCGCATGCATATGGAGCCCCGAACGTGATCGTGGGCCGCCCCCAACCGCTGGCAGAGCGCGCGCGGAGGGGCGCGAGAGCAGAGCACGCGGAGGGACGCGAGAGCAGAGCACGTGGTAGGACGCGAGGTCGAACCAGACCACTTTGTACTTGTCCTCATCAAGTAACAGGTCCATAACATTGGATTTCTCCACCTAGATCAGATGTTTGGTGTACACCACCGAGAGCCCCGCGAACCTTTTGTGCGTGTCCACTACGACATGCATGGTGAACTGGCGCTCGTCGTCGACAGCCAGTGGGAGCGCCATTGGAGCCGCGCAGGATACCCTCGGTCGTGGTTCTGCTTCTTAAGGTTCGGATATTAATCGTCAATTGTATATTAATGTCCATATATTAATCTTCCATTGCATACTAAGGAAAAGATGGTACTACCAAAATACGAGTCTCCCTCATAAGATGCCATTTGCATGGTTGTATCACAAATGACAGAAATAGTACAAAGGTTCAAATTCCAGCATTACAAGGCTCAAATTCAAAGATTACAAGGTTCAAACCAATAATAGAAATGAAATTCAGCTTATGCAGAAACTTTGTCATGCAGCTCTAGACGCCCGTGCTGATCAGCTGAACATGAACATATATGATAGGTTCATACTGATATTACTACTAGTTTAGCAACTTGAATATTTCTGCAAAGGGATCCGCCACTGACATGTCATTTATGGGCTTGACATAAGGACTTCCGAATAGTCTGTCAAGTGAAGTTACAAAACGAAATTGAGCTTCTGCAGAGCCTTTTCCATTCTGTCCTAGTCGCCGGAGTTGATCAACAAACCATTCTTTTTTGCGCAATAAATGTAGGGAAAATCTCATTATCTTTAGCACACTTGATCTCACAACAAAGAACCTGGCGAATATAATCTCTGGTAAGGTGCCTCGGTAGGAGTTCAAAGTAATTTCTGAGAGATGGAGATCAAGGCATTCGGTGGGATTGTTATATTGCATCACATTATCCACTACCGGGCCTAACCGTATCTGCAAAAGAAGAGAATGTATTAGTGCTTGGACACACAAGGGACCTCTTATGATTTGCAGGGTTTCAAAAATTGAACTCCCTTATGGTTAAAATTTAACATGAAAGAGCATCACCTCGACATGTAGCTTCTCCAGGCACGGAAAGCATCTCAACAATCTGACAACTTGGTCCGGGTCGGGGCCGATAGATTCTACTGCAAAGACCTTCACTGTGCGCAGATACGGGGTCGAGCTTGTTGGTATAATTTTCTGGATGACAGACAAACATACATCTTGAATAGAGAAAAAAATGTTAATTCAAGAATGAGAAGAGGGCGACTGTTGTACCTGGACGGTTATGGATCCAAAAACAAGTTTGGATAAGTTGACGGGCGAGTAGCCAAACACTGTCAATTTCGGCGCATGAATGCCTCTGATTCTTGTTGGACCTTGTTGATCAACAATAAGTAATCTCTCAAGTAAAGGCACGTCCTCAATGACCATTTGGTGATTCACCTTGTGCGATCTCCTGTTGCAGCACCAGCAATACACACAAATTATCCGTAGACTCATGGAGGTGATGTGGAGGCTACTCAACCCATTGATCGCTTGAAGATGAAGGTACTCGAGCGCAGTACAACCACGGAGCAGGCGCTCCATGTCGTCGTTGGGGATGCAGATGGCGACGAGCTCAAGGTGCTTCGGTCGAGGTAGCAAAAGAGCGGGATTGCCGTTAATCTGGGGGAAATGGCAGTTCATGAACCTAGCGATGCGCAGCGTTGGCGCGAGGCGCAGCGCGGAGGGTGACAGCGGGCGCATATGTCCATCATTAAAAGGGAGCTCCTTGAGATGATCTAGGGTGGTCGATAAGAACCACTCGTCAAGCTTGGCTCGGTCCTTGCCATTGGAACAGAACTTGCCCATAGTAAGGCCTTTGATTGGGCCATAGTGCGTGACGAGGATCTAGGACAATGCATCCAAGCGTTTGCGATAGCTAGTGCAGAGCATGTGCTCGCTGATGAGGCAGAGAGGGGCGCAGCGCCATAGGGGGTGCCACCGCTGGGAGAGGACGGTTGTGTGCACGCCATCTTCGATAGAGAGGAGGAAGATGACGACTCTCAACATATCGTCAGGGAGGCTGCTGATGAAGTCTAGGCCTATCGGAGGCGCTTGTGTTTTTGGCTCAGCCCGCCTCCGCTTGCTGACAACCTCGACATCCACATCCGGAGAATGTCCGCCGGCGGCTCTTTCTGTCAAGAGTAGAGCAGTGGGAGGATAGTGATTATGTAGCTAGATCAGGGCTGAAGAATAGTGCATTGGTAATTACAAGTTACTAGGTAGGAACAATTTCAACAGATTAAGAAAATGAAATCCCAATTGGTTGCTGAAATACTACACAGTTACTTTGATATTGCTACGCAAGTCAACATGCAGATAATAGAAAGAACACTTACTTCCAACAAAGTGTGGACGGAGGATGTCATTGGGGAAGTTAGCATTTATCGTCTGGTCAGGCTCTTTTAGGTGCACCGTAATTTTAGTGACAGCTTTCAGTACATAAAACTTAGAAATTTTTGCCCAAAGGCCTTCTTCAAAATAGGAGTGACAATCTTCATCAAGTTTTACAGAAACAACGATTGTAAATCCATGGTTTGTGCTCATTATGACATCCCTGGAGTCTTCAGTTATGTAAAGGCCAAGATTTACCGCTACAGTTGTCATTGCAAAGCAAGGGATATACTGCAGGAATTGAGAAGATTGTTAGAGAACAGGGTAACATGATAGTATGGGAGTTGTAGTTAAAAGAACAACACATCAGTTGATATGAAAGGACAAAAAAATTACAAGTAAACAGATAATATAACCATGATGTCGTGCAAATATATATGAGAGTAAACAAAAGAACAATACAACATTAATTTGCCTAATATAGAAGGAGAAGAAGAAATCACATTTGACGTAAATGCTGCATGTGGCACCTTTTATCCAAATGTAGCAATATATAGTATAGGTTCAGAAAAAGTATAGGCCATGCATGTCAACCCAGGTAATGTGAGATTGAACATACCGTGCGCTTCGTGAAGTCGTCTGGTACGGTGAGATGGAACTCCTCGGTTTTTTGGCCGAGGCTGTACACTCTATGAATGAAAACCCTTGAATCAGCTAGACGAAACATGAATTCGCGGCGATTTCGGACGGGTGATTAAAAGGGGCCGACGGACTGGGATAAGAGATGAGCGAAAATATTTCAGTAGATTAGTTACCTGGTTCTTCATGGGGAAAAAACCAGTACCAAAGATTCCCCAATCGGGCGAGCTGGGTCGACAGCGAGCAGTGTCGAGAAAGTCAGTGCTGATGGGCCGCGGCAAGCGGCAGTGGCGAAATGCGGTGGCGTTTGGCGGCAGCCAGCGGCGGCGACAAGCGTCGAGCTAAGTCGTTGCCACGGGGATAGGCGGTGACATGCATGGAGAGTCCCAGAGTAGTGTTAGTGTAGGTGCTACTGGGGAGGGGGAGGGGGAGGTGGGAGGGGAACGGAGTGCTAGTATTGGCAGCAATGTCAAATGTTGTTACCAAACCAATCATCCTATTATATATATTTACTATTTACCCAAAATGGGTATAGATGACCAACCGGTTCTCCGTCCGAGTCGTTGTTGTCGGTGGAGTGGTCGTCGAAGTCGCTGTGGACCACCGGCTCCGGCTTGGGAAGCACGACGGCGGTGACAAAGTCAAGGCCGCACTGCTGTCCGCGCGGTACGTCATCTCTGACGACGACAATCTTTGTGCCCACCTTCAAACTGTGCTCGGGTGCTTCGCCGGCCCCGACGTGGTTACTCCCTCCCATGGTGCAGCAAGGCCGCTGATGACGACTAAGAATGGCGGCGAGGATGCAGGGGGGAGAGGATTGTGTGTAGCGAGAATGTTAAAACCAGCGGTTCGGGCGCGGTTAATAAAGGGCAGTTGGGACTTGAGAGGGAGGCGGGCGGCAGTTTAAAGGGACAGCTCGCCTCCCGATGAGCCGCCTGCGCGCCGGAGTGCTGGCATGCGCACTGTCAATTCACACGCCTGATGGCACGTCTCCCTGCAAAACTGCGCAGCAAGCACGCCTCCCATCAATTCACACACCTACTCGCACGCATCTCGGTTAGCCTGCGCGGCGACTTGCTAGGCGTCCTGTCAAATCATATCTGCTTGCACGGATCGCGGGGCGTGTATTGTTTTTCGGCGAAGCTACGACACTTACTCCCTCCGTTTTAATTTAGTCTGCATATTAGAGTTGACTGAAGTCAAACTTGATAAAGTTCGACCAACTTTGTAGAAAGAAATAGAAATAATTACCATGACAAATATATATGATGTGAAAGTACATTCAATAGAGAATCTAATGGTATTAATTTTTAATTGTAAACGTCAATATTGTTGTCTATAACTTTGGTCAAAGTTTACAAAGCTTGACTTTAACCAACGCTAATACGCGGACTAAAGAAAAACAGTTTTGTCGGATTTCGGGCTCCACAAAACCCTCAAGGTTCGAACACAGGGGCGTGTGCGAAGATCCCCTGCAGCCTCGCCCTACCTAGCTCGCTACTCGATGGCTAAGACGATGAACTCGCACGATGACGAGGAAGAAGATGAACACAGTGGTTTACCCAGGTTCGGGCCGCTGCGAAGCGTAATACCCTACTCCTGCTTTGGTGGATTGCCTCTCGGGGAGGTGTGGTGGATGAACTAGTACAGTGTTTAGGAGCCTCGTGAGGGCGCTCCTGAGGTGTTCTTGGCCCTCTGCTCGGGTTGTGGTGGATCGATCGATCGCCCCTCTCACGGTGCAGCCTAGCTTCTATATATAGCGGTGGCCCGGGTCCTCTCCCCTTATCGCAATGGCGGGAAGGGATCCCACAACGGCCAAATTTGAAGTGGGACAGGAGTACATCCCCGCCCTGTCCAAAGGCGGTCTTTGCCTGCAAAGTAGCTGTCGATGATGCAGAGGTGGGCTCGGCGATGACATCCGTCCTGCGGGGCTCGTGGTTGTGGTCTTGTTGCACCGGAATGGAAACCTTTGGGGGGTGCTTTGGGAACCCGCGTACGTCCTTGCTCCCTTTGCACCAAAGGGGAAACTGCACCGCCTAGCGCGCTGGCGCCCGCCTGTCCTTCCTTGCGTCATCTTTGACTCCTAAGGCCGGGCTCTGCATAGAGATCTCCGCCGCTCCAGAGGGTGCCTGGGGGGGCCCATCCCTTGCTGGTCTTGATGCTGCTCCTCCTCGCGAGCCTAGGGCCCTCGCGAGGGCCTGGTCTTGAGTGGGGCCGCGTCTGGTTGTGATTGGCTGGCGAGGTGGGCCATGCCCTGGGCCGTAGGCAGGCAGGTCTGGGTACCCCCGTTCCCAGAACGCCGACAATAGCCCCCGGGCCCAAGGCGCGCTCGAGCTGGCTTCCGGACGAAGCCTTGAAGCCGGCCCGAAGCACCGTGGGCCCCAAATGCCTGCGGGCCAGGCTTTACACGCGTTGAGCGCCTGGGCGGCGACGCCCCCGCTCCCCGAGGGTATCACGAACCGCCCCAAGTCAAATTGACGCGACGCCCGTGTGCAGCGCCGGCCATCATTGCCCTTCCTTGAATGCTGCTGCTGCTCCGGGCCTCTACTCCTCGGGCCACACGGATATGAACCTTCAGAAGCCGCGCGCCTCCCCGGATGCGAGGGGGCACCGGTTGGCCCTTGGTTGTATATAAGTGGGCGAGGGCGAGGAAGCCCTCAACACATCTTCGTCTTCTTTGCCCGCCAATCTCCAAGTTGCCGCTCTCCCAGTCATGGCTTCAGCGAAGAAGTTCTCCGCTGCCGAGAAAGGGAAGGCCTCCGAGGAGAGCCCTGCCTGTCCGCTGCCCAGGAGGGGCCGCGGTCATCCCCGGAAGCATGCCGTGACGCCGGCGGTGGTTCCCTGTAGGCGCGGCCGTGCTTCGACGCGGCCCGGGATTACCATCGGCGGCCGCGATGGGGCTTCGTCCAGCGCGGGCGGCCGCAGTAGTCGAGGTGGTGGCGCCCGCGGTGGGAGGTCGGCGGTGGCCACCCGGCCGCCGCGGCCGCGGCTCCATTCGGCTGACACGGCCCAGGAGTTCGTGGTGTGGGCGGAGAGGCCGGAGGCCGCTTGGTTTCAACTCCCGCGCTTCTTCGCGGGGGCGCTGTCGGCCGGGGGGCCTGCTGGCCTATGGCTGCAGGCCGACGGCTGCTGCAGCGCGGCGTCGTGGGTGGAGGTCGAGGTCACCTCCGGGGGTTACGTGTACCTGAACCGCGGGTGGCAGACGTTCACCCGCGCCCGTGGCCTGGAGGGGAGGCGCACCCTTCACTTCAAGTACGACGGGTGATACGTCTCCGTCGTATTTATAATTTTTGATTGTTTCATGCCAATATTCTACAACTTTCATATACTTTTGGCAACTTTTTATACTATTTTTGGGACTAACATATTGATCCAGTGCCCAGTGCCAGTTCCTGTTTGTTGCATGTTTTATGTTTCACAGAAAATCCATATCAAACGAAGTCCAAACGGGAAAAAAAATTACGGAGATTTTTTTTGGAATATATGTGAATTTTGGGAAGTGGAATCAACAGAAGGCGGTGCCCGAGGGGCCCACAAGCCATAGGGGCGCGCCCTGGGGGTAGGGCGCGCCAGGCTGGCTTGTGGCCACCCCATAAGGCGATTGGTGCCCTTATTTTGTCACAAGAAAGCTAATATCCGGATAAAAATCGTGTTAAAATTTCAGCCCAATCGGAGCTACAGATCTCCGGTAATATAAGAAACGGTGAAAGGCCAGAATCTGGGAACGCAGAAACAGAAGGAAACAGAGAGAGAGAGAGAGAGATCCAATCTCGGAGGGGCTCTCGCCCCTCCGCTGCCATGGAGGCCAAGGACCCGAGGGGAAACCCTCCTCCCATCTAGGGGGGAGGTCAAGGAAGAAGAAGAAGGAGGGGGGCTCTCTCCCCCTCTCTCCCGGTGGCACCGGAACGCCGCCGGGGCCATCATCGTGACGGCGATCTACTCCAACAACTCCGTCATCTTCACCAACACCTCCATCACCTTCCCCCATCTATCTACAGTGGTCCACTCTCCCACAACCCGCTGTACCCTCTACTTGAACATGGTGCTTTATGCTTCATATTATTATCCAATGATGTGTTGCCATCCTGTGATGTCTGAGTAGATTTTTGTTGTCCTATCGGTGATTGGTGAATTGCTATGATTGGTTTAATTTGCTTGTGGTTATGTTGCTGTCCTTTGGTGCCCATCATATGAGCGCGCGTGTGGATCACACCATAGGGTTAGTTGTATGTTGATAGGACTATGTATTGGAGGGCAAGGGTGATAGCAGCTTCAGCCTAGCATAGAAATTGATGCATACGGGGTTGAAGGGGGACCAATATATCTTAATGCTATGATTGGGTTTTACCTTAATGAACGTTAGTAGTTGCGGATGCTTGCTAATAGTTCCAATCATAAGTGCATAGAATTCTAAGTAAGGGATGACATGCTAGCAGTGGCCTCTCCCACATAAAACTTTCTATCGGTCTAGTAACGTAGTCAATTGCTTAGGGACAATTCCGCAACTCCTACCACCACTTTTCCACACTCGTTAAACTAACGTAATTGTTTCTTTATCTAAACAGCCCCTAGTTTTTATTTACGTGCTCTTTATTATCTTGCAAACCTATCCCGTCACACCTACAAAGTACTTCTAGTTTCATACTTGTTCTAGGTAAAGCGAACGTTAAGCGTGCGTAGAGTTGTATCGGTGGTCGATAGAACTTGAGGGAATATTTGTTCTACCTTTAGCTCCTCATTGGGTTCGACACTCTTACTTATCGAGAAAGGCTACAACTGATCCCCTATACTTGTGGGTTATCAAGACCTTTTTCTAGCGCCGTTGCCGGGGAGCAATAGCGTGGGGTAAATATTCTCGTGTGTGCTTGTTTGCTTTATCACTAAGTAGATTTTATTTGCTGTTCTAAGTTGTTCTCTATCTTTAGTTATGGATATGGAACACGAAATACCAAAAAAAAATTAGGTGTACTTGCTACTCATGGAGATGGGGAACCTCCTAAAACCCTCGATGCTTGTTATGTGGAAAATATTATGCACTACTTTGATAATCCTGAGAAAACCCCATTCAACTTGATAATGGGATACACATTGGATCAACGTGAATACTTTAGGGATTATCGCTTATCTCAAAAAGGGAAACACTTATGGGATCAAATTAGAATACTGGAATGGTTTGCTTGGGATGCATGCTCGAGATGTGACTTTACTTGTTGCTCTAATATAGAAGCTCGACACCTTCCCTTTCAATGCAAATTTAATGATAATGAAACCTTAGCTTCTTATGCTAAAGGTATTTATGATTACTATGATGTGGAATGAATAGAAGAATTTGTTGTTTTTAAAGGTGCTTATGAAATTGCTTCTTTGCTTGAAAAGTATGATGATGATGTTCCTTACGAATCTGAAATTTTTGCCATACTTAAATATTGCTATGAGAATTATGATTGCAATGCTGATATTATTGAATTTATTGAGAGAATGTCTGCTGCCTTGGAAGAGACTAATATTTTTCAGGAATCTATGGAAGAAGAAATTGTTGAAACTGTGAGCTCATTAGATGAAAAAGACGAGGAGGAGAGCGAAGAACAAAAGGAGGAAGAGCGGATTAGCTACCCATGCCCACCTTCTAATGAGAGTAACTCTTCAATTCATACAGTGTTTAATTTCCCTTCGTTCTTACCGAAGGATGAATGCTATGATAATTGCTATGATCCCTTGGATTTGTTTGAAATATCCCTTTTTGATGAACTTGATGCTTGCTATGCTTGTGGCCATGATGCCAATATGAATGATGCTTATGGAGATGAACTTGCTATAGTTCCTTATGTTAAACGTGAAATTGTTGCTATTGCACCCACACATGATAGTCCTATTATCGTTTTGAATTCTCCCAACTACACTATATCGGAGAAGTTTGCACTTATTAAGGATTATATTGATGGGTTGCGTTTTACCATTACACATGATGATTTTGATAGATATAATATGCATGTGCTTGCTGCTCCTACTTGCAATTATTATGAGAGAGGAACTGCATCTCTGCCTCTCTATGTTTCCAATACGATAAAATTGCAAGAAACTGTTTATATTATGCATTGGCCTTTACTTGATGTGCATGAATTGTTCTTTTATGATATGCCAATGCATAGGAAGAGAGTTAGACTTCGTTGTTGCATGATATATGTTACTTTGTGCTCATTACTAAATTACAAATCATTGTTAATTAAAATTGGCTTTGATATACCTTGGGATCCGGGTGGATCCATTACTTGAGCACTTTATGCCTAGCTTAATGGCTTTAAAGAAAGCGCTGCCAGGGAGACAACCCGGAAGTTTTAGAGAGTCATTTTATTCTGTTGTGTGCTTTTATATAGTTAAAAAAACAAAAAAAATAAAGAGGGGAACCAAAAACTTTTTCAAAAAGAAAAGTGAAAGTGAGAGGGATGAGCATTGTGAAAGTGGGAGCTAGCCTTGAACTTTGTTCATGCCCATGGAAACCTAGTGAATCTTAATTATAGAAACTTTTCAACAAAAATAATTATACCCTTGTATAAATCCATTGTATTATAAAAATAATGTGCCAAGATTTGCCTTTAGGATGATTAGAATGCTTGTTTGGTGTGTGCAGTGCAAAAACAGAAACTTTGGCTGTAGTGCGTGAATTTACATTTTTTACTGGGGTCTCAAAAGTTTCTGAAATTTTTTCACAGTACTGCTAGGCAAATTTTTATTTTTTCCTGATTTTTTAGAATTTTTAGAGTTACAGAAGTTTGGTGAATGTTCAGATTACTACAGACTATCCTGTTTTTGACAGATTCTGTTTTTGATGCATTGTTTTGCTCGTTTTGATGAAACTATCGATTGTATCGGTGGTATAAGCCATGGAAAAGTTATATTACAGTGGCTACAATGCAAAAAAATATGAATTGGTTGGCAACAGTACTTAAAGTTGTAATTTGCTTTATTATTACTAACGGATCTCACGAGGGTTTTGTTAAGTTTTGTGTGATTGAAGTTTTCAAGTTTTGGGTGAGATCACGATGGATGAAGGAATAAGGAGTGGAAAGGGACTAAGCTTGGGGATGCCCGAGGCACCCCAAGGTAATATTCAAGGACTCCCAAGAAACTAAGCTTGGGGATGCCCCGGAAGGCATCCCCTCTTTCTTCTAACAACCATCGGTAATTTTACTTGGAGCTATATTTTTATTCGTCACATGATATGCGTAAATCTTGGAGCGTCGTGTGCTTTTTATTTTTCTTTTAATAATGCACCATGATGGTATGAGAAAGTCCTTGGTTGATTTATAGAAGGCTCTTTGCACCTCACTTATATATTTTGAGTATGGCTTTGTAGAATGCTTCATGTGCTTCACTTATATCATTTGAAGTTTGGATTGCCTGTTTCTCTACACATAGAAAACCTCCATTTGTAGAATGCTCTTTTGCTTCACTTATATTTGTTAGAGCGTGGGCATATCTTTTGTAGAAAGAATTAAACTCTCATGCTTCACTTATATCTATTTAGAGAGTTAACAGGAGTTGGTCATTCACATGGTTAGTCATAAAATCCTACATAAAACTTGTAGATCACTGAATATGATATGTTTGATTGCTTGCAATAGTTTTGAGATATAAAGATGGTGATATGAGAGTCATGCTAGTGAGTAATTGTGTATTGGTAGAAATACTTGTGTTAAAGTTTGTGATTCCCGTAGCATGCACGTATGGTGAACCGTTATGTAACGAAGTCGAAGCATGATTTGTTTAATGATTGTCATCCTTTGTGTGAGGGTCGGGAGCGCGCGATGGTTAACTCCTACCAAGCTCTCCCCTGGGAGCATGCGTCTAATACTTTGCTTCGATAACTAATAGACTTTTGCAATAAGTATGTGAGTTCTTTATGACTAATGTTGAGTCCATGGATTATACTGTTGGAAATATGCCCTAGAGGCAATAATAAATTGGTTATTATTATATTTCCTTGTTCATGATAATCGTTTATTATCCATGCTATAATTGTATTGATTGGAAACTCAAATACATGTGTGGGTACATAGACAACACTGTGTCCCTAGTAAGCCTCTAGTTGACTAGCTTGTTGATCAAAGATGGTTAAGGTTTCCTAGCCATGGACATGAGATGTCATTTGATAACGGGATCACATCATTAGGAGAATGATGTGATGGACAAGACCCAAACTGTAAACGTAGCATTTGATCGTGTCAGTTTATTGCTATTGTTTTCTGCATGTCAAGTATCTGTTCCTTTGACCATGAGATCATGCAACTCACTGACACCGGAGGAGTACCTTGTGTGTATCAAACGTCGCAACGTAACTGGGCGACTATAAAGGTGCTCTACAGGTATCTCCGAGGATGTCTGTTGGGTTGGCATGGATCAAGACTGGGATTTGTTACTCCGTATGACGGAGAGGTATCTCAGGGCCCACTCGGTAATACAACATCACAATGAGCCTTGCAAGCAATGTGACTAAAGTGTTAGCCACGAGATCTTGTATTACGGAACGAGTAAAGAGACTTGCCGGTGACGAGATTGAACTAGGTATAGTGATACCGACGATCGAATCTCGGGCAAGTAACATACCGAAGAACAAAGGGAACAGCATACGGGATTAACTGAATCCTTGACATAGAGGTTCGACCGATAAAAGATCTTCGTAGAATATGTAGGAGCCAATATGGGCATCCAGGTCCCGCTATTGGTTATTGGCCGTAGAGGTGTCTCGGTCATGTCTACATAGTTCTCGAACCCGCAGGGTCTACACACTTAACGTTTGGTGACGATTAGTATAATTGAGTTATTATGTTGGTGACCGAAAGTTGTTCGGGGTCCCGGATAAGATCCCGGACATGACGAGGATCTCCGGAATAGTCCGGAGGTAAAGATTGATATATGTGATAATAGTGTTTTGATCTCTGGAAGGGTTCCGGAGTTCACCGGAAGGGGTTCCGGATGTTTACCGAAGTGTTCGGGTGCAGCAACACTTTATATGAGCCAAAGGGATAAAGCCCACAAGGTATTGGAAAGTGCAAAAGTAGTTTTGCTGCCGCGTAAGCGGTACTACCGCTTGGTGAAGCGGTACTACCGCCGGAGCGGTACTACCGCTTGTGTGAAGCGGTACTACCGCCCAAGCGGTACTACCGCTTGTGTGAAGCGGTACTACCGCTTGTGCGCGGCTGTGCACGGTTCGGCCGGGATCCGAGTTGGACTCTTTCCCTGCGGGCCAAACCGACCTTGTGCGGGCAAAACCGACCCGGAGGAGGCTTTTACTCCAAGTTTAGACCCCAAGGCTCAACATATAAATAGAGGGGCAGGGCTAGCACACGGGATACATCAGGATTTCCCAAGCCGTGTGCCGGCAACCCTAGCCCTCTAGTTCCTCCGTCATAATCTCCGTAGTGCTTGGCGAAGCCCTGCAGAGATTGTTCCTCACCACCATCACCACGCCGTCGTGCTGCTGGAACTCAACCACTACTTCACCATCGCTCGCTGGATCGAGGAGGTGAAGGCGTCATCAAGCCGTACGTGTGTTGAACGCGGAGGTGCCGTCCGTTCGGCACTAGATCGGAAGGATCGTGATTGGATCGCGGGACGCTCGGCGATTTGGATCGCGAAGACGTTCGACTACATCAACCGCGTTTATTAACGCTTCCGCTTAGCGATCTACAAGGGTATGTAGATTCACTCTCCCTCTCGTAGATGCTCATCACCATGGATAGATCTTGCGTGTGCGTAGGAAAATTTTTGTTTCCCATGCAACGTTCCCCAACAGTGGCATCTGAGCTAGGTCTATGCGTAGATGAGATCTCGAGTAGAACACAAACGAGTTGTGGGCGTGGATGTATACATATTGCTTGCCGTTACTAGTTGATACTTGATTCCGCGGTATTGTGAGATGAAGCGGCCCGGACCGACATTACGCGTACGCTTACGCGAGACTGGTTTCACCGCTGCGTGCACTTGTTGCATAAAGGTGACTGGCGGGTGTCTGTCTCTCTCACTTTAGTTGAATCGGTTCAATGAAGAGGGTTCTTTTAGAAGATCAAAAAGCAATCACTACACCACGTTGTGGTTTTGCGTAGGTAAGAACGGTTCTTGCAAACCCGTAGCAGCCACGTAAAATTTGCAACAACAATTAGAGGACGTCTAACTTGTTTTTGCAGGGTATGTTGTGATGTGATATGGCCAATTACATGATGAGATATATGTGATGTATGAGATGATCATGTTTTGTATAGAATATCACGACTTGCATGTCGATGAATACGGCAACTGGCAGGAGCCATAGAGTTGTCTTTAATTATTGTATGACCTGCGTGTCAATCATTAAGCGCTATGTAATGCTTTACTTTATCGCTAAACGTTAGCTATAGTCGTGGAAGCAACAGTCGGCGCGACAACCTTATGGCGACACGTTGATGGAGATCAAGATGATGGAGATCATGGTGTCATTCCGGTGACGATGGAGATCATGCCGGTGCTTTGGAGATGGAGATCAAAAGCACAAGTTCATGGCCATATCATGTCACTTATGATTTGCCTGTGATGTTAATCCTTTTATGCATCTTATTTTGCTTAGGACGACGGTAGCATTATAAGGTGATCCCTCACTTAAATTTCAAGATAAATTGTGTTCTCCCCAAGTGTGCACCGTTGCGAAAGTTCGTCGTTTCGAGACACGCCGTGATGATCGGGTGTGATAGACTCTACGTTCGCATACAACGGGTGTAAGCCATGTTACACGTGCGGAACACTCGGGTTAAACTTGACGAGCCTAGCATGTACAGACATGGCCTCGGAACACAAGAGACCGAAAGGTCGAACATGAGTCATATAGTAGATATGATCAACATGAAGATGTTCACCATTGAAACCACCTCAACTCACGTGATGATCGGACTTGAGTTGGTGGATTTGGATCATGTTACACTCGAATGATCGGAGGGATGTCATTTTGAGTGGGAGTTTTTTAAGTAATATGATTAACTAAACTCATTATCTAAGAACAATAGTCTAAGTTGTCTTTGCTATATTTATGTTGTAGATCATGGCTCGCGCAGTAGCACCCCTGAATTTTAATACGTTCCTAGAGAAAGCTAAGTTGAAAGATGATGGAAGTAACTTTGTGGACTGGGCCCGTAATCTAAGGATTATCCTTACGGCTTCCCAGAAGGCTTATGTCCTTGATGCACCGCTTGGTGATCCACCCGCTCCAGTTGAGTCTCTAGACGTTGTGAACGCCTGGCAGGCTCGTTCTGATGATTACTCAATAGTTCAATGTGCAATGTTGTATGGCTTAGAACCGGGACTTCAAAGACGTTTTGAACGTCATGGAGCATATGAGATGTTCCAGGAGTTGAAGTTTATCTTTCAGAAGAATCCCCGGATCGAGAGATATGAGATCTCCGATAAGTTCTATGCTTGCAAGATGGAGGAGAACGGGTCTATCAGTGATCACGTGCTCAGAATGTCTGGGTACTCCACCCGCCTGGCTGAGTTAGGGATGCCCCTTCCGCCAGAGGCTATCACTGACAGAGTTCTTCAATCATTGCCACCTAGCTACAAGAGCTTCGTGTTGAACTATAACATGCACGGGATGAACAAGTCAGTCGCCGAGCTGTTTGCGATGCTGAAAGCCGCTGAGTCTGAAATTCAGAAGGAGCATCAAGTGTTGATGGTCAATAAAACCACTAGTTTCAAGAAAAATGGCAAGGGTAAGAAGGGTAACTCCAAGCAGAGTGGCAAAGCAGTTGCTCCTCTCGTGAAGAAACCCAAGGCTGGACCCAAACCAGAAACTGTGTGTTTTCATTGCAAGGGAACTGGACACTGGAAGCGGAATTGCCCCAAGTATTTGGCTGACAAGAAGGCGGCCAACAACAAACAAGGTATATATGATATACATGTTATTGATGTGTACCTTACCAACTCTCGTTGTAGTGCCTGGGTATTTGATACCGGTGCGGTTGCTCATATTTGCAACTCAAAACAGGAACTGCGGAATAGACGGAGGCTGGCAAAGGACGAAGTGACGATGCGCGTGGGAAATGGTTCCAAGGTTGATGTGATCGCCGTCGGCACGCTCGCTCTTCGATTACCGTCGGGATTAGTGATGAACCTAAATAAGTGTTATTTGGTGCCTGCGTTAAGCATGAACATTATATCTGGATCTTGTTTATTGCGAGACGGTTACTCATTTAAATCAGAGAATAATGGTTGTTCTATTTATATGAGTAATATCTTTTATGGTCATGCACCCGATGTGAGGGGTTTATTCTTATTGAATCTCGATAGTAATGATACACATGTTCATAACATTGATGCCAAAAGATGTAGAATTGATAATGATAATACCACTTTCTTGTGGCACTGCCGTTTAGGTCATATTGGCGTAAAACGCATGAAGAAGCTTCATGCTGATGGACTTTTGGAGTCACTTGATTTTGAATCACTTGACACATGTGAGCCATGCCTCATGGGCAAGATGACTAAAACGCCGTTCTCTGGAACAATGGAACGGGCAAGTGACTTATTGGAAATCATACATACTGATGTGTGCGGTCCGATGAGTATTGAGGCGCGCGGTGGTTATCGTTACTTTCTCACCTTCACTGATGACTTAAGTAGATATGGGTATATTTACTTAATGAAACACAAGTCTGAAACATTTGAAAAGTTCAAACAATTTCAGAGTGAAGTTGAGAATCATCGTAACAAGAAGATTAAATTCCTACGATCTGATCGAGGAGGAGAATATCTGAGTTATGAGTTTGGCAGTCACTTAAGACAATGTGGAATTGTTTCACAATTGACACCGCCTGGAACACCACAGCGTGATGGTGTGTCCGAACGTCGTAATCGAACTTTATTGGATATGGTGCGATCTATGATGTCTCTTGCCGATTTGCCACTATCGTTTTGGGGTTATGCATTAGAGACAGCTGCATTCACTTTAAATAGGGCACCATCGAAATCCGTTGAGACGACGCCTTATGAACTTTGGTTTAAACAAGAAGCCAAAGCTGTCGTTTCTTAAAGTTTGGGGATGTGATGCTTATGTCAAAAAGCTTCAGCCTGAAAAGCTGGAACCCAAAGCGGAGAAATGCGTCTTCATAGGATACCCAAAAAGAGACAGTTGGGTATACCTTCTACCTCAGATCCGAAGGCAAAGTGTTTGTCGCTAAAAACGGAACATTTCTTGAGAAAGAGTTTCTCTCGAAAGAATTGAGTGGGAGGAAGATAGAACTTGATGAGGTTGTTGAACCTTTACTTCAACCTGAGAGTAGCGCAGCGCAGAAAGTTGTTTCTGTGGAGCCTACATTAGCTGAAGAGGAAGTTAATGATGATGATCATGAAGCTTTGGATCAAGTTGCTATCAAACCTCGTAGGTCGACAAGGACGCGTACTGCTCCCGAGTGGTACGGCAACCCTGTCTTAGACATCATGTTGTTAGACAACGATGAACCTACGAGCTATGGAGAAGCGATGATGAGCCCGGATTCCGAGAAGTGGTTAGAGGCCATGAAATCCGAGATGGGATCCATGTATGAAAACAAAGTATGGACTTTGGAAGTATTACCTGAAGGGCGTAAGGCCATTCAGAACAAATGGATCTTTAAGAGGAAGACGGACGCGGACGGTAATGTCACCGTCTATAAAGCTCGACTTGTGGCAAAGGGTTTTTCACAAGTTCAAGGAGTTGACTACGATGAGACCTTCTCACCCGTAGCGATGCTTAAGTCCGTCAGAATCATGCAAGCATCTCGGAGTTGGAATCTTCGTTTTGATGAGGTGATCAAAGCGTTCGAGTTTATACAAGTTTACGGAGAAGCTTGTATTTACAAGAAAGTGAGTGGGAGCTCTATAGCGTTTCTAATCTTATATGTGGATGACATATTGCTGATTGGAAACAATATAGAAATGCTGGAAAGCGTAAAGGAATATTTGAAACAAGAGTTTTTCAATGAAGGACCTAGGAGAAGCTGCTTTCATATTAGGCATCAAGATCTATAGAGATAGATCAAGACGCTTAATAGGACTTTCACAAAGCACATACCTTGATAAGATTTTGAAGAAGTTCAAAATGGATCAGTCCAAGAAGGGGTTCTTGCCTGTTTTGCAAGGTGTGAAGTTGAGTAAGACTCAATGCCCAGTGACTGCAGAAGATAGAGAAAAGATGAGTGTCATCCCCTATGCTTCGGCCATAGGCTCTATCATGTATGCAATGCTGTGCACAAGACCCGATGTCAGCCTTGCCATAAGTATGGTCGGAAGGTTTCAAAGTGATCCAGGAATGGAACACTGGACGGCGGTCAAGAATATCCTGAAGTACCTGAAAAGGACTAAGGACATGTTTCTCGTTTATGGAGGTGATCAAGAGCTCGTCGTAAAGGGTTACGTCGATGCAAGCTTTGACACTGATCCGGATGACTCTAAGTCGCAAACCGGATACGTATTTATTCTTAATGGGGGTGCGGTTAGCTGGTGCAGTTCCAAGCAAAGCGTGGTAGCTGATTCTACATGTGAAGCGGAGTACATCGCTGCCTCGGAGGCGGCGAAGGAAGGTGTCTGGATGAAGGAGTTCATGACAGATCTTGGAGTAGTGCCTAGTGCACTTAACCCAATGACTCTGTTTTGTGATAATACTGGTGCCATTGCTCTAGCCAAGGAACCAAGATTTCACAAGAGGACCAGACACATAAAGCGACGTTTCAATTCCATCCGCGATTACATCAAGGAGGACGACATAAATATTTGCAAAGTACACACGGATCTAAATGTTGCAGATCCGATGACTAAACCTCTTCCAAGGGCTAAACATGAACAACACCAGAACTGCATGGGTGTTCGATTCATTACAATGTAAATCACATAGTGATGTGAACTAGATTATTGACTCTAGTGCAAGTGGGAGACTGTTGGAAATATGCCCTAGAGGCAATAATAAATTGGTTATTATTATATTTCCTTGTTCATGATAATCGTTTATTATCCATGCTATAATTGTATTGATTGGAAACTCAAATACATGTGTGGGTACATAGACAACACTGTGTCCCTAGTAAGCCTCTAGTTGACTAGCTTGTTGATCAAAGATGGTTAAGGTTTCCTAGCCATGGACATGAGATGTCATTTGATAACGGGATCACATCATTAGGAGAATGATGTGATGGACAAGACCCAAACTGTAAACGTAGCATTTGATCGTGTCAGTTTATTGCTATTGTTTTCTGCATGTCAAGTATCTGTTCCTTTGACCATGAGATCATGCAACTCACTGACACCGGAGGAGTACCTTGTGTGTATCAAACGTCGCAACGTAACTGGGCGACTATAAAGGTGCTCTACAGGTATCTCCGAGGATGTCTGTTGGGTTGGCATGGATCAAGACTGGGATTTGTTACTCCGTATGACGGAGAGGTATCTCAGGGCCCACTCGGTAATACAACATCACAATGAGCCTTGCAAGCAATGTGACTAAAGTGTTAGCCACGAGATCTTGTATTACGGAACGAGTAAAGAGACTTGCCGGTGACGAGATTGAACTAGGTATAGTGATACCGACGATCGAATCTCGGGCAAGTAACATACCGAAGAACAAAGGGAACAGCATACGGGATTAACTGAATCCTTGACATAGAGGTTCGACCGATAAAAGATCTTCGTAGAATATGTAGGAGCCAATATGGGCATCCAGGTCCCGCTATTGGTTATTGGCCGTAGAGGTGTCTCGGTCATGTCTACATAGTTCTCGAACCCGCAGGGTCTACACACTTAACGTTTGGTGACGATTAGTATAATTGAGTTATTATGTTGGTGACCGAAAGTTGTTCGGGGTCCCGGATAAGATCCCGGACATGACGAGGATCTCCGGAATAGTCCGGAGGTAAAGATTGATATATGTGATAATAGTGTTTTGATCTCTGGAAGGGTTCCGGAGTTCACCGGAAGGGGTTCCGGATGTTTACCGAAGTGTTCGGGTGCAGCAACACTTTATATGAGCCAAAGGGATAAAGCCCACAAGGTATTGGAAAGTGCAAAAGTAGTTTTGCTGCCGCGTAAGCGGTACTACCGCTTGGTGAAGCGATACTACCGCCGGAGCGGTACTACCGCTTGTGTGAAGCGGTACTACCGCCCAAGCGGTACTACCGCTTGTGTGAAGCGGTACTACCGCTTGTGCGCGGCTGTGCACGGTTCGGCCGGGATCCGAGTTGGACTCTTTCCCTGCGGGCCAAACCGACCTTGTGCGGGCAAAACCGACCCGGAGGAGGCTTTTACTCCAAGTTTAGACCCCAAGGCTCAACATATAAATAGAGGGGCAGGGCTAGCACACGGGATACATCAGGATTTCCCAAGCCGTGTGCCGGCAACCCTAGCCCTCTAGTTCCTCCGTCATAATCTCCGTAGTGCTTGGCGAAGCCCTGCAGAGATTGTTCCTCACCACCATCACCACGCCGTCGTGCTGCTGGAACTCAACCACTACTTCACCATCGCTCGCTGGATCGAGGAGGTGAAGGCGTCATCAAGCCGTACGTGTGTTGAACGCGGAGGTGTCGTCCGTTCGGCACTAGATCGGAAGGATCGTGATTGGATCGCGGGACGCTCGGCGATTTGGATCGCGAAGACGTTCGACTACATCAACCGCGTTTATTAACGCTTCCGCTTAGCGATCTACAAGGGTATGTAGATTCACTCTCCCTCTCGTAGATGCTCATCACCATGGATAGATCTTGCGTGTGCGTAGGAAAATTTTTGTTTCCCATGCAACGTTCCCCAACATATACGCACTCTCACCCTTCCAACTTTGCTAGCCTCTCTAGTACCGCGCAACTTTTGCCGGTGCATTAAACCCACCATATACCCTTCCTCAAAACAGCCACCATACCTACCTATTATGGCATTCCCATAGCCATTCCGAGATATATTGCCATGCAACTCCCACCGTTCCGTTTTTCATGACACGCACCATCATTTTCATATTGCTTTGCATGATCGTAAGATAGCTAGCATGATGTTTTCATGGCTTGTCCATTTTTTGATGTCATTTGCTAGGCTAGATCATTGCACATCCCGGTACACCACCGGAAGCATTCATATAGAGTCATATTTTGTTCTAGGTATTGAGTTGTAATTCTTGAGTTGTAAGTAAATAAAAGTGTGATGATCTTCATTATTAGAGCATTGTCCCGTGAGAGAAAAGGATGATGGAAGCTATGATTCCCTCACAAGTTGGGATGAGTCTCCGGACTTTACAAATAATAAAAGAGGCCAATGAAGCCCAAAAAAAAGAAAAAAAAAGAGGCTAAAGATGCCCACCAAAAATAATAATAATAATAATAATAAAATGAGAGAAAGAGAGAAGGGACAATGCTACTATCTTTTTCCACACTTGTGCTTCAAAGTAGCACCATGATCTTCATGATAGAGAGTCTCCTATTTTGTCACTTTCATATAACTAGTGGAATTTTTCATCATTATGCACAACCACTTAGTTTCTTTTTGAGCTTTCATACACTTATAGCTCTAGTGCATCTGTTGCATGGCAATCCCTACTCACTCACATTGATATCTATTGATGGGTATCTCCATAGCCCGTTGATACGCCTAGTTGATGTGAGACTATCTTCTCCTTTTCCTCACAACCTCCGCCATATTCTCTTCCACCTATACTGATATATCCATGGCTCACGCTCATGTATTGCGTAAGAGTTGAAAAGGTTTGAGAACATAAAAGGTGTGAAACAATTGCTTGACTTGTCATCGGGGTTGTGCATGATTTAAATACTTTGTGTGGGGAAGATGGAGCATAGCCAGACCATATGATTTTGTAGGGATAGCTTTCTGAGGCCATGTTATTTCGAAAGGACACAATTGCCTTGTTAGTATGCTTGAAGTATTACTGTTTTCATGTCAATATTAAACTATTGCTTTGAATCACTCGTGTCTTAATATTCATGCCATGATTAGATTATATGATCAAGATTATGCTAGGTAGCATTCCACATCAAAAATTATCTTTTTTATCATTTACCTACTCGAGGACGAGCAGGAATTAAGCTTGGGGATGCTGATACGTCTCCGTCGTATCTATAATTTTTGATTGTTTCATGCCAATATTCTACAACTTTAATATACTTTTGGCAACTTTTTATACTATTTTTGGGACTAACATATTGATCCAGTGCCCAGTGCCAGTTCCTGTTTGTTGCATGTTTTTTGTTTCGCAGAAAATCCATATCAAACGAAGTCCAAACGGGATAAAAACTTACGGAGATTTTTTTTGGAATATATGTGAATTTTGGGAAGTGGAATCAACAGAAGGCGGTGCCCGAGGGGCCCACAAGCCATAGGGGCGCGCCCTGGGGGGTAGGGCGCGCCAGACTGGCTTGTGGCCACCCCGTAAGGCGGTTGGTGCCCTTCTTTCGCCACAAGAAAGCTAATATGCGGATAAAAATCGTGTTAAAATTTCAGCCCAATCGGAGTTACGGATCTCCGGGAATATAAGAAACGGTGAAAGGCCAGAATCTGGGAACGCAGAAACAGAAGGAAACAGAGAGAGAGATCCAATCTCGGAGGGGCTCTCGCCCCTCCGCTGCCATGGAGGCCAAGGACCAGAGGGGAAACCCTCCTCCCATCTAGGGGCGAGGTCAAGGAAGAAGAAGAAGGAGGGGGGCTCTCTCCCCCTCTCTCCCGGTGGCACCGGAACGCCGCCGGGGCCATCATCGTGACGGCGATCTACTCCAACAACTCCGTCATCTTCACCAACACCTCCATCACCTTCCCCCATCTATCTACAGCGGTCCACTCTCCCGCAACCCGTTGTACCCTCTACTTGAACATGTGCTTTATGCTTCATATTATTATCCAATGATGTGTTGCCATCCTATGATGTCTGAGTAGATTTTTGTTGTCCTATCGGTGATTGGTGAATTGCTATGATTGGTTTAATTTGCTTGTGGTTATGTTGCTGTCCTTTGGTGCCCATCATATGAGCGCGCGCGTGGATCACACCATAGGGTTAGTTGTATGTTGATAGGACTATGTATTGGAGGGCAAGGGTGATAGCAGCTTCAGCCTAGCATAGAAATTGATGCATACGGGATTGAAGGGGGACCAATATATCTTAATGCTATGGTTGGGTTTTACCTTAATGAACGTTAGTAGTTGCGGATGCTTGCTAATAGTTCCAATCATAAGTGCATAGAATTCCAAGTAAGGGATGACATGCTAGCAGTGGCCTCTCCCACATAAAACTTGCTATCGGTCTATTAACGTAGTCAATTGCTTAGGGACAATTCCACAACTCCTACCACCACTTTTCCACACTCGTTAAACTAACGTAATTGTTTCTTTATCTAAACAGCGCCTAGTTTTTATTTGCGTGCTCTTTATTATCTTGCAAACCTATCCCGTTACACCTACAAAGTACTTCTAGTTAAAGCGAACGTTAAGCGTGCGTAGAGTTGTTCTAGGTAAAGCGAACGTTAAGCGTGCGTAGAGTTGTATCGGTGGTCGATAGAACTTGAGGGAATATTTGTTCTACCTTTAGCTCCTCATTGGGTTCGACACTCTTACTTATCGAGAAAGGCTACAACTGATCCCATATACTTGTGGGTTATCAACGGGGTGGCGACGCTCTTTGTCAAGATCTTCGGGGGGGGGGAGGGCGAGCGCCTGGGGTGCTGCCCGGAAGACGACAACCGCGGAGATCTTAGAGATGAGCTTGCCCTTCACGATGGGCGCCGCGCATCCAGCAGCAGTTACACCCCCTCCGAGGGGAGCCCGAGTGACAGCAGCGACAGCAGCTACGACGCGCCACCACGCCGGCGCGCCCGGACCTCGGGGGGGTAGCCAGCCGCCGCGGCGTCGCTTCTCCGCTCCAGGAGCGTCTGTGCCGGCGCGCCTCCACGAGCCTGTGAAGGAAGAGGAGGACACTGAGTGAGCGCTGGTGCGCCGACGCCGGGGCTCCTGGGGCGGGAGCCCCCGTGGGGGCTTTCTCACTTTCTTTCTCCTCCTCTTTTCCTGTTCCTGCAATCAAAGAACCAAGGGAGGCCCTGCGGGCGTGTAATGAATTTGGGCGCTTGCCTCTTTTTTATCAGCACTTTCGTCACGTGTCCTGGTCTTTGTGTCTTGTTGGTTGAGACCGCCTTCCGGCCGTGATTAGGGTACTTAGCTTGGCATGCTCGCGGTAGGCTCCAGGGTCGGGGAGGCGTGGCTACGGTGCTTGGGGAGTCCGGACGTCCTGTGGACTTCTTCTTCTTTATGAGTGAGGCAGGTTGGGAGCCCTTTCGGCACTCTGCGTCTACAGGCCCCAGTCCCGCACATTTCCCTACCACCGTAATGTACGACCGGATCACCAAGGACGCAACCACGAGGTGAGGCCCCGACTCCCTTGATGCCGACCGGATCACCAAGGACGACATCAAGGGGCGAGTGGCTATATGACCGGTAAGGCTCCCGAGGCATGCTGCTCAGGAGCCTCCTTTGACGCTCAAGCGGCTCTCGAAAATTTTTGTTTCCTGCCCCAGGAGGGGCGAGCCTCCCGAGGCTCCGAGTTGACGCTCAAGCGGCTCTACGTCGGCAGGTCCCAGTCCCGCACATTTCCCTACCACCGTAATGTATGACCGGATCACCAAGGACGCATTTACGAGGCGAGGCCTCGACACCCTTGATGCCGACCGGATCACCAAGGACGACATCAAGGGGCGAGTGGCTATATGACCAGTAAGGCTCCTGAGGCGTACTGCTCAGGAGCCCCCTTTGACGCTCAAGCGGCTCCTTAAAGAAATTTTTTGTTTCTTGCCCCGGGAGGGGCGGGCCTCCCGAGGCTCCAAGATGGCACGTCGGGCCGTGAGTGGAGCCCCCGAGCGAGTATGAAGCGGCATGCGCCTGGTGACTCATCCGTGAGTACCACGCGAGGATCCGGGCGCCAAGGCCTTGGCGAGGTGCGAGCACCGTGCCCCCCAGCCCCCGCTCGCGGGGTACGAGGGGAAGGGGAGCAGGCGAGTGCTCGACTCGAAGAGAGAGAACCCAAGATAGGAAATGGCGATGAAAACAAATCGGATTTTCTTTAAAACACGATTTTGGCAAAGACCCCGAGTTTTGTTCCAGGAAAGTCGGCAAATCCAAACATCAGAAGAGCAAATAACAGCCGCGTCCGGCACCTAGACTAGTCCTCATCTTCGTCTTCCCCCAGCGCTGAGCGTAGGGCATCCACGTTGCATGGGCGTAGCCATTGGAGGGCAGTGTTGTCCGCCAGCGCGGAGCTGTGTCTTCCACATTGCGTGGGAAGGAACCCCTCCGCATCCTCGGGGGGCTCCGGGCGTATACAGCCCACTCATTATTACGTGAGAGTGTCACGGGTAGAACTTCCGGAGGTGCTGGATGTTCCAGGCATTCTGGATGGGGGCCCCGTCCTGAGTCTCCAGGCGCACGGCGCCAGGCCTGGAGACGTGAGCGACCTTGAACGGGCCCTCCCACATGGGTGAGAGCTTGTGCAAGCCCTCCCTGGAGAGAACCTGCCTCAGGACGAGGTCTCCGACTTCAAGGGCCCTGGAGCGGATGTTACGGCAGTGGTAGCGCCGTAGCGCCTGCTGGTACCTCGCAGCTCGGATCGAGGCTCGGCGTCGTGCCTCCTCCCCGAGCACGAGGTCCATTCCTCGCGCGGCATCCTGACGCTCCTCGTCAAATGCCAAGACCCGTGGGGACCGGTGCTTGACCTTGTGGGGGAGGACGGCTTCAGCTTCGTAGACGAGGAAGAACGGGGTTTCGCCGGTGGGCTTAGTCACGGTGGTGCGGATGGACCACAGCACGGACTGAAGCTCATCGACCCAACCCCTACCGCAAGCTTCAAGCTTCTTCTTGAAGCTCCTTGCCTTGAGGCCCCGCAGGACCTCCGCGTTGGCACGCTCCGCCTGGCCGTTGCTCCGTGGGTGGGCTACCGAGGCGTAGCATATCTGCGTTCCAAGGTTAGCGCAATAAGTCCTGAAGAGGTTACTTGTGAACTGCGAACCGTTGTCGGTGATGATGCGGTTGGGGACGCCGAATCGGCTTACGAGGCCCTTGATGAACTTGACGGATGATCCGGCTAGGATGGTGCGCACGGGCTCCACCTCCGCCCATTTGGTGAACTTGTCGATGGCGACGTAGAGGTAGCGGTACCCGCCCGCTGCCCGCGGGAAGGGCCCCAGTATGTCCAGCCCCCAGACCGCAAAGGGCCAGGAGAGCGGGATGGTCTGGAGGCCCTGCGCGGGCTGGTGAATCTGCTTGGCGTGGAACTGGTAGGCCTCGCAAGACCGGACTAGCTCGATGGCGTTGTTAAGCGCCGAGGGTCAGTAGAAGCCTGATCGTAACGCCTTTCCTGCAAGGGTGCGCGACGAGGAGTGATGCCCGTAGTCTCCTCCGTGGATATCGGCCAGCAGCTCGCACCCTTGCTCCTTGGAGATGCACCGTAGCGCGACGTCGTTCGGGCGCCTGCGGTACAAGTCGCCGTCCTGCAAACAGTAGGCCGTGGCTTGCCGTGCTATGCGCTCCGTGTCTTCCTCCTTTTCCGGTAGCGTGCCGTGAAGTAGGTACGCCCTGAACTCCTGCATCCAGCTGTCGGCCTGAGGCTCCAGGGCCAGGAGCAGTCGGGCTCCCGAGGCCTGGCCACAGTCCGGAGCCCCCGAGGGCGGCGCTGGGGGGAGCTCCTCACTTTGTGGCGACAGGTCCTCAGCGGGTGGCGCCGCGGAGGGTTTGAAGAGCCGCTCCTCGAAGACGCCTGGCTCCTGGGGCTCGCGGCGCGACGCCCTCTTGGCGATGTCATCGGCTTCCTTGTTCGCACCGCGCGGGATGTGCTGCAACTCCAAGCCCTGAAAACGTTTTTCGATCTTACGTACCTCTTCCAAATACGCCTCCATGTGCTCGTCCTTGGGTGTATACTCTTTGTTGGAGAAGTTGACGAGGAGCTGGGAGTCGCCCATGACGGTGAGGCTCCGCACCCCCAAGGCCGCCGCCGCCTTGAGGCCGGCGATGAGGCCCTCATACTCCGCGATGTTGTTGGAGACCTTCTCTCCGTGCTGGAAACAGAGCTGCACAGCGTAACTGAGCTTGTCCCCTGTCGGGGAAGTGAGCACGACCCCAGCCCTTGCTCCTTTGCGCGTGAAGGCTCCGTCGAAATGCATGATGCAACCCTCAGGTGCCTCATCGCCAGGGGTGAGGGACCGGCTCCCGTCCAGCCCCCGTTCAGGGGCGTCTGTCCACTCCGCCACGAAGTCCGCTAGGGCCACCCCTTTGATGACCCTGGTCGTGCTGAACTCTATGTTGAAGGCCTGCAACTCGATGTTCCACTCGGCGACTCTTCCTGCTGCGTTGGGGTTGCGCAGGACCTTCTCCAAGGGGTACGCAGAGACGACCTTGATGGGATGCCCCTGGAAGTAGTGGCGCTGTTTCCTCGAAGCGACAAGAAGCGCTAGGAGGAGCTTCTGTTGCATGGGGTAGCGTGAGCGCGCGTCCCGCAGCACCGTGCTGACGTAGTACACCGGGTGCTCGACGAGGGTGAGGTCCCCTGCGGTGTCCTGCCCGGTGGCGGGCCCAAGAGGCTTGGGCGCCTCGGGGGCCGTCGGAGCGGCTGGGTCCTCATGAGGGTTGAGCGCTTCAGGGCCCGTCGGAGTGGCTGGGGCCTCATGAGGGTTGAGCGCTTCAGGGGCCGTCGGAGCGGCTGGGGCCTCAGGAGCACCGACTTGGGGAGAAGCGGGCTCCTTGGGATCCTGCGAGCCCCCTTGTTCCATGCTTGGGGGCCGCCAGTGCCCGTTGATGTGGCGCGTGTGCCGGCTCGCTCCTCCCTGACTGCCACCAATGCAGCACTGGCGGAGTAGGGGGTGGCAGCCAGATATAGCAGCAGGGGCTCCCGAGGGCGAGGCGCCACCATCACCGGCGGGCTCGTGAGATACTACTTGAGTTCCTCGAAGGCTGCGTCCGCCTCCGGGGTCCATTCGAAAGGGCCCTTCCTTTTCATGATCCTGAAGAACGGCAAGGCCCGTTCGCCGAGCTTGGAGATGAAACGCCCCAAGGAGGTCACGCACCCCGCCAATTTCTGCATTTCCTTGAGGGTCTGGGGCGCGCTCATCTTGCTTATGGCCTTGACCTTCTCCGGGTTCGCCTCGATTCCCCGGTGCGATACCAGGAAACCGAGCAGCTTGCCCGAGGGGACCCCGAAGACACACTTCTCGGGGTTGAGCTTCAGGTTCACTTCCCTCGGGCTGGCGAATGTCTCCTCCAAGTCCTCGATCAAGGTCTTGGCCGCCCTGGACTTGACCACGATGTCGTCGACGTAAGCTTCTGCATTCCTCCCAAGCTGCGGCCCCAGGGAGATGTGCATCAGCCGCTGGAAGGTTGCCCCGGCGTTCCGCAGTCCGAAGGGCATGCACGTGTAGCAGAATACCCCGCACGAGGTGAGGAAGGCCGTTTTCTCGACGTCCTCCACCGCCATTTTGATCTGATGGTAGCCCGAGAAGGCGTCCAAGAAGCATAGAAGGTCGCACTCCGCGGTGGAGTCCACGATCTGATCGATGCGCGGCAGCGGGAATGGGTCTTGGGGGCAGGCTTTGTTGAGGCTCGTGAAGTCGACGCACATACGCTCCTTCCTGCACTTCTTCGGGACGACCACCGGGTTGGCCAGCCACTCCGGGTAACGCACCTCCCGGATGACCCCGGCCTCCTTCAGCTTGCCGACCTCCCGGGCGATGAACGCCTGCTTCTCCTGAGCTTGCCTCCTTGCCTTTTGCTTCACTGGACGCACGTTCGGGCACACCATGAGGTGGTGCTCGATCACGTCCCTTGGGACCCCCACGAGGTTGGAGGCGCTCCACGTGAACGCATCCTTGTTCGCACGAAGGAAGGCCACCAACGCCCTCTCCTGGTCTTGAGGCAAGTCGGCGCCGATGGTGAAGGTAGGGCCAGGGCTTCCTTCGTCCACGGGCACCTGCTTCGTCTCCGCCCGACTCCGGGAGAACAGCTGCCTCTTCTTCACCAGCGCGATGTCGAGGACACCCCCGGAGTCCTCCGCGGCCTGCGCGGCGCCCCCGGCGCCGGGGCGCGCCGCAGCCGCCGCTTTGTAAGAGAGCTTGAGCGCATGGGACGCGTCCTTGACATCCCCCACGACGGTGAGGATGCCGCCGCTCCCAGGCATCTTGACGACGTTGTAGCTCGGGTGCGTTGCCGCCATGAACTGGGCGAGGGCGGGGTAGCCAAGTATCGCGTTGTACGGGAGGTGGATGTGGGCGACGTCGAAGTCGGCCTGCTCGGTGCGGAAGTTGGAGCGGGTGCCGAAGGTGACGGGGAGGCGCACCCGCCCCACGGGGACGACGGACCCCCCGACCACCCCAGAGAAGGGCCTTGAAGGCGCGAGTTGGTCCCGGGGTAACTGCAGTGCGTCGAAGGCCTCCACGGAGATGACGTTGAGGCTGGCGCCACCGTCTATGAGGGTCTTGGAGACCGCCACGCCGCATATGGTCGGCGTGCACAACATGGGGAGCGTTCTAGCGGCTGTCGTCGTCTTGGGGTGGTCGTCGGGGCCGAAGGTGATTTCGGTCTCCGGCCACGCGTAGGGCAGCGAGGGCTCAGGCCGCGGCCGAACCGCTCCTACGTGGCGGAGGAACCGCTTGACATGGCGGCCGGAGGGCGGCGCCTGCGACCCGCCGAGGATGCAGGCGACTGCGGGGCCGGCCCTGCGCGTCCTGGCGCCACCGCGCGCCAAGGGCCAGCCGGCGTCGGGGATCTCGTCCGCCATGGGGTTGCCGAACCGGGGCTCGAATGTCGCCGCGAGCGGGGAAGCTCCGACACGCCCCCTACCTGGCGCGCCAAATGTCGGATTTCGGGCTCCGCAAAACCCTCAAGGTTCGAACACAGGGGCGTGTGCGAAGATCCCCTGCAGCCTCGCCCTACCTAGCTCGCTACTCGATGGCTAAGACGATGAACTCGCATGATGACGAGGAAGAAGATGAACACGGTGGTTTACCCAGGTTCGGGCCGCTGCGAAGCGTAATACCCTACTCCTGCTTTGTTGGATTGCCTCTCGGGGAGGTGTGGTGGATGAAGTAGTACAGTGATTAGGAGCCTCGTGAGGGCGCTCCTGAGGTGTTCTTGGCCCTCTGCTCGGGTTGTGGTGGATCGATCGGTCGCACCTCTCTACGGTGCGGCCTAGCTTCTATATATAGCGGTGGCCCGGGTCCTCTCCCCTTATCGCAATGGCGGGAAGGGATCCCACAACGGCCAAATTTGAAGGGGGACAGGTGTACATCCCCGCCCTGTCCAAAGGCGGTCTTCGCCTGCAAAGTAGCTGTCGATGATGCAGAGGTAGGCTCGGCGATGACATCCGTCCTGCGGGTCTCGTGGTTGTGGTCTTGTTGCACCGGAATGGAAACCTTTGAGGGTGCTTTGGGAACCCGTGTACGTCCTTGCTCCCTTTGCACCAAAGGGGAAACTGCACCGCCTGGCGCGCTGGCGCCCGCCTGTCCTTCCTTGCGTCATCTTTGACTCCTGAGGCCGGGCTGTGCATAGAGATCTCCGCCGCTCCGGAGGGGGCCTGGGAGGGCCCATCCCTTGCTGGTCTTGATGCTGCTCCTCCTCGCGAGCCTAGGGCCCTCCCGAGGGCCTGGTCTTGAGTGGGGCCGCGTCTGGTTGTGATTGGCTGGCGAGGTGGGCCATGCCCTGGGCCGCAGGCAGGCAGGTCTGGGTACCCCCGTTCCCAGAACGCCGACAAGTTTGGATTAATAAACCATTTGCGATGTTAATGTGATAGTTCCGTGTTGCATTTATTAATAAGCCCTTGTTTGCAAGAAGCTTATATGAAAACTTCTCTCAAATTGGACGATTTATTTACCACGACCTATAAGTTCCCTATCATGAAATCATGTCAATGTTTCATGAATTCTAGCTTAGTTGGGCGTTTGCTGGAATTTAAAAGCCAAGAGTCAATGTTTGCGGCCCCAAGATGTTCGAAATTTATTGTTTTTTTCCTTCCATGGGGACTAAACATGCACCCAAGACAAAAAAATGAATTTCTAATCCATTTGGGCACACAACCGCGTGTGCATATAGTTCAAATTTGAAATTTACAAATTAAATACCTAAGGAATCAATTTAATGTATACAAATGTCTTAATGTTCTTTAGCAATCAAATTTTAACACTGCACTCCTATTGTCACATGTGCACTACAGAAAAAAGTTTGACATGCATGCCTCGAAGTGGCGGTGGTGTGGTGGGACGAGTGGGGGTGTGGGGGTCCGGCACACAATACGCATCGTATGCGCACCACCACGTGGGGTTGTTTGGTTAGTTAGGCATCAAGCTGGCAATGAGGATTACTCAGGCGGGTGTATTGGAGTCCCATCCCCGTCCCCATCACCGCCCTCCCATTCCCGTACCCGTCTCCGTACCCGTGCGCGGGTATAAAAAGTTTCCCATCCCCGTCGCCACTTCTTTATCCCCGTGGGGAAACCCAACATGCATTTAAGAACAACATTCGATAGTATTTCAGTAAAAAACAGTATTTCAACGCAATAAACAATATGTTGTGGCTAAGTTTGGGATTTTCTTAGGGATTTTTGGGCCAGATGGGGTGGGATCTGTGGAAATTTGGGTGAACGAGGGCACAAATTAATTACGTGGGGTCTATTAATTTCAGAGCCCACATGTAATAAGTACTTCATGATTAAGGCGGGTAATGCTATATATATCCCATCCACATCCCCGTCCTGCACGCTGGGTAAGGTATTTGACCCACCATCTTCCCCATGGGAATTCAAGCTGGCACTTCTCCGTGCCCTAATTAATAGAGTAATTACCCATGGGGATGCGGGTAAAGCTTTTAACCATTGCCAGCTTCAGGTGAGGCACGTGCCACGTCAAAAGTCGTGCATTAGGTATATATTTAAAGCATCCCAATCATGACCTTTTTCATGCATATGTTTGTGTCTCATGCATGCGGTAGTGGTCCTCGTACACTCACTCATGCGGTTACCACTGACACACCCATTCGTTGCCCCCATGCGGTCTATCACTTTGGATGGCGCGGCGAGAGGGGTTTGATCAAAGGTGGATTCATCTTAGTCCGTGTTTCGGAGAAGATCATGGTGAGATTCCGGATGAAAGTTTGGGCACATGTGTGCACGCGCGTGCTCATTGTACACGTTGTGAATCTCCATGGGTTTTTTTCGGTTTGCGAAGGTGACACATCAAGGGTGTGCATTGGGTATTCAAAACATCACACAACACCTCCGTACATATGTTAGGGCAGCATGGAGGCGGTGGTTGTCCTCGGACACTGCCCCCTCGCACAATTATCAGTGTCACTCCCATGTGTGGCCTCGCGTACTTTTGTACCGCAACGAGAGAGGTTAATTATTGTGGATTCTTTTTTGGTCGATGTTTGCGGTAGGCCATGGGTGTGATATTACATGGTATAATTTGAGTGTGTGTAGTGTACGCATGAATGTCTCTCCCATGGGCTCGAATGGGGGGGTATATAGACACTACGCGTCGTGAACCTCGCTTTCCGTGCGGACTTTAAGATTCCCGAGGAAGGTGTGCCACGCCAAAGTTTGTGTGCTGGGTATGTAAATTAACATCACACAACACTTCCATACATATGTTTGATCCACGCTTAGATGGTGATTGTCTTTGGATACTCCTTATGGTTGTCGTTGGAAAGTCCATTCGTGGGCCCGCGTGGACGTCCATCACATTGACTAACAACGAGAGAGAGGTTACCATGGTGGATTCTTCAATTGGTTTGTGTTATGGTATATATTATATATAGGTCATTTGAGTTTCATTACCCAAGTCTGAGCGCACGCGTGCGTACGCATGAATCGTTCCCATCGACGCTCGACATACTAGTTGTACGCGTGATGAACACTCGCTTCGGGGGGGGGGGGGGGCTTTTCGGTTCCAAAGCATGTGCCACATCAAAGTTGCACATGGGGTATATATATTAATGAATTCAAACCCAACACAACATTTCTGTACATATGTTTGCGCCACCTGCAGGTGATGGCTGTCTTCGACACTCCACCGCGTGGTTATCGGTGTCACACCCATTCATGGGCCTCGGTGGACGTCCATCCTTTCGATCGACAACAGGAGAGGTTTGACCAAAATGTTGATTCTTTGGTCGGGATGTCCGTGTTGCGAGGCGCATGGGCCATAGTCCACCATTGACCGAAAGAGAGATGGGGTGGTTTGACCATGCTGGATTCATGTATATATTTCATTTTCGTGTTACGGCATGGGTGAGACACGAGACCTGTTTGGTGGCATGTATTCGTAGCTAGGATTCCCCCTCCCACTGACACGAAGTGCGACGGAGGAGACATGTGCCACATCAAAGTTGCACGTTGGGTATTTTGAACGATCAAACCACCCTGTGCATACATATTTTTGTTCCACATGCAGGCGTGTATGTGTTCTAACCCCTTTCCCGCATTTTTTTGGCGAAATGCTCATATATATTATCATTCTAGGAGTAAATAGCAAACGATTCGAATGTCACAACCGTTTGCGATTGTACACTCAACAGACACCATTCCCTCCTACGCTGGCACATCAGCACGGTCACACTGGTTGGCGCCGGATACGATTGGGCTCCACGAGACTTCACTCGCAAAAATATCTACCGCCTTGAGCCATTTGAAAAATGGCAGTTCCGTGTGTTTTTCCTATTTGATAGCACACGCTTATTTTGTTTCTGCCGTGTGCGATGTTTGTTGCTCCCGCGCTGGCCGTGCCGCTTCAATCCCGTAATCTAAATTTTCAGTAGCCCGAGCATCCTGGCATTTCACTCCCGCCTAGTAAAATATTCAGTAGCCATGCGGCATTTCCTCAAACACCACCTGCCCCCTCCCCACCACAAAACCTCTGCTCAGATCTATTATCTACTAAAAGCAAAATACGGGTATAAAATAGGGAATTAAGCTAGAAATTCTCACAATAATCAGAAACATCGGACCGTTAATTTGATACGTCATATAATTACAGCCGTTTGATCTAGAAAATATCATTTTGATAAAAAAAGTTTGTGAAAATTACCCACCTATGCCATTACGTAAAGAAAAGATAAACGTGTGATGGAAGCCTAGACTAATATTGTACGTTTTGATATGGCCATCGCTTATCTTCACGCAAGCAAACTGGGTCAGAACGTGCTAACCCTAATTATCCTACTTCGAGGAGTTAACGTGGTTTCGCTACCGCTGGGCACCGAGTGGTGAAGTCTCCGCTCTATGTGCATCATCACAGAAGCCGCACGGTAGAAGAAGGGCTTGGGGCAATTGGGATCCGAGGAATATCTATGTTCTCGCCGTGCTTTGTGTGGACCTCGGCGGGTACTTTGAAGGTGTACTAACGGACCTAGCTACTCAGCGAAGGATGGTTCAGGAACTTCAGGAACGAAGGTCATACAGGACTGTACAGGAAGGATCGTGCCGTGGGTACAGTCTACATGACATGATGATAATGCATCTAGCTGCTCATCGCCTCTTACTTGCAGATAACGGAAGTGGTCGATCCATATATGCTGCAGTAGCTACCGCGGTGGCGTCCATAAGGGCGATAAGCGTGTGCCGCTGCAGTTGCAGTTTCGACAGGATTGAGGCACCGCCATCGTGGACGTGTCGGTACGCTCAGCTGCAACCTGCACATATCATATCTGAACATGAGAGGAGCTGCAGCGACAGTGTGGCATTGCAGTTGTTTGAGCTTTCCATTATAATTCATGTCGATCAGACCTTAAATCATGAGGTCAGTGTTCCTTGGAACTGTCCTCAAAAGTCTACCAGATTTATTTTCCTTTTGAGAACTATTAAGTGTATATATGTGCATGCACACATGCTTCTTAATCTCCGTCCATAGTGGAAACTTGAAATTATGATTTTCTATATGTATACTACCCTATCATGGTTGTTATCTCAATGAGCCAGCAGCCAAGGTTTGACCGGTCAAGGGTGAGCTATTCGTCCTGACGCATCATGCACACCACTGCGATAGCCCTCATGCATGCTGGGTAGCCACGGGATCAGATTTTGTGTCCCGTCCTTGCTTCACAAACATGTAGATAACGGTTGCCATGCATGTATTTTTCTGTCTGCAGGGGGACAGCAGTACGCCAACGACGGGCCTAAGTATTTCCTAATTGAAGAGGAACCTACAATGTCTCCAGCAAGAGGATGAAACCTGGGCCCCAAACTGGACAATCAAGCAGCAGAAGCATTTCACTGCCGTGCCGTCGACGTGTACTAATTAAGTTAAATTTATAGTTATACATCTCTTTGTTGTGAATTGGTGTACCACCGTTAACCATGGTCCTAATCCCTTTCAAGGCATTGTCCCAATCCTTTTCATTCATCAGCCAAATAGTTTGATGGATCCAGTTCCTCTGTGCAAGTTGCCGGCATGAAGCAAGATGAAGACTTTGTTTTTTACCCGAAGTTGAAGACTTCATTGACGGACGGACATGGTTACAAATGTATCTTCCTTTTAATTTGTCACGTACCACGTCATGAAGACTCTATTCATGTCTTCATTCTTTTTTTCCGATGGATAGCGGATAGATATTCATGTCTGTTTTTTTGAGATGGATAGATAGTCATGTCTTTCATTCATCTTTGAATTCTTAGGTATGTGCACCGTTCAAGAGACACAGCCTACTCGACAGGTGTGTATTTGTAGTATACATATCTCATAGACATCGATGTAATCTCCCACAAAGAGACATGTGATAATTACTTTTCGTACAATATATTAACTATATTTACGATTTCTATATTAAAAATATACTTCTCATGAAAAATCCAATGATAATGGATTTTTACTTAAGAATCTAATATATTAATAGTTAAATTCTTTTAAAAAGTACGATTGCAGGAATTGAAGGGTGTTTTATTTATAAATCGAGGTGCTATTTATATTGCAACAATCACTGTTTGCGTCAGACTCCCATGAAACACCTGATATTCCGGTTAGTTTTAGTCCTACTTGACTAACAGATGGTGATTTTGTTTTCTACAATAATATTGGAAATAAGAAAAAAGGAGTGTGGGGAAACAATTTGTATCCATACCGGTCCACAAATAATATTCTAAACATATTGACTACTCCTATATATAAAATAATTATATATATATATACATATATATATGGACTAGTATATTTGTTTTAGGGTTCAAACATACAACTGGACAACCGTGTCAGTGTCTAAATGTCACATATGTTAATCCTGGAGAAAATGCTATATTGCCTCATAGTAGAGTTATTGATGTAGTTAGCAGGTTATGCCTTGAAGCTTTTTTGAATGAGTTTGCTCTGTAATTTTTATCACACAAAATTATTGACAAGGACTAATAATATTAGAAAACTAAAATCATATGCCACGTTAACATAAAAATATGGTTAAATAAATCTAAACAAGAAGAATATCTATATTTTAATTGGTAGGACTTATTTATTGAAAACTTAGGATTGAAAATAATTGACTTAGAAATAAATATGGACATCAAACAATTATGATTTTCCCAAAAAATTATCAAAATTACTCACAACAACAATGATGGGCCTATGGACATGTTAGGGTTGATGGCCCACTGTACAGTCCAAACACAGGGTAGTATTATTTTCAAAACTCCAAAAAACTATCAGACGCTATTCAAATTTGTATACGCACTATATATGACTTTCATGAAGATCAGTAAAATCTCAACACGCTACAGTCGATTGGTACACCACATGTCTATCCCATATGAAATTATTAATTTGTCTGCAGTCCCAAAGGTAGACATACTAATCTTTATCTTGCGGGCACTTAAACTTAATAATCCAATATTATGTATAATTCATTAGCCAACACTAGGACCCATACTATAAATTTGCCAATTTGATATTCTCGCATCTGAGTAAAAATGAACAATGCACCAATCTAAGTTATATGAGCATACCAATCTAAACTTACTCCATGTACCGATTTTTTAAAACAAAATAATAGGTTCCCATTATAAATATTTCTAAAGTTCTAGCCCGCGCATCGAGCGGGCCACACTGCTAGTTACGTAAAAAAAGGAAAACCTCCGCTCCCGCACGCACCACTCCTCTCCCTCACTCGAACCCTAGCTAGCCCGCCGCCGCCGCCCCCGACTCCACCGTCATCCTCTGCAGGCCTTCCCGTGACTATCTCGAAGTCCTCATGAAGATCCATCACAAGGGGGTTGGACTAGAGTCGTCCGTGCAATCGACAGTAGTGCTCCTCCATGTCGAATGCACACACAACTTTGGTCCACCCCGTAGTGTCGGCCTGCAAAGCATCCTCTTTCCCGCAGATCCCCATCCCCATCCTCACCCACACTCCAGAGCGTCACAGCCTCAGCCCAGCTATGATTCCCGGGGAGCTGGAGGAGCGAATGGCCAAAAAGAGGTATATCGAGGCCTGATAACCCACAAGTGTAGGGGATCGCAACAGTCTTCACGGGTAGTATTTCACCCTAATTATTGATTCGACACAAGGGGAGCCAAATAATATTTATTGGCCTTGACAGTTGAGTTGTCAATTCAACCGCACCGAAGATATCTCTCTGCAGCAAAGATTTAGTACCACGGCAAATAGTAGTAGCAAAAGTAACAGTAATAGTGACGGTAGCAGATTTGTAGCAAGTGTGACGGTAACGATAGCAATAGTAACTTGGCAAGATTCAGTATATGTACTGCATAGGCACGTGGATCGGTGATGGATAATGATTTAGATGACATTGATCATATAACAGTTACACACTAGGGCGACACATAACTAGCTCCAATTCATCAATGTAATGTAGGCATGTATTCCGTATATAGTCATACGTGCTTGCGATAAGAACTTGCATGACATCTTTTGTCCTACCCTCCCGTGGCAGCGGGGTCCTATTGGAAACTAAGGGATATTAAGGCCTCCTTTTAATACAGAACCGGAACAAACCATTAACACATGGTGAATACATGAACTCCTCAAACTATGGCAATCACCGGAAAGAATCTCAATTATTGTCACCTTGGGGTATGCGGATCATGACACGTAATAGGTACATATAACTTGCAATATAGGATCCAAATCACTCTTATATTCATGAAAACATAATAGGTTCAGATCTGAAATCATGGCACTCGGGCCCTAGTGACAAGCATTAAGCATAGCAAAGTCATAGTAACATCAATCTCAGAACATAGTGGATACTAGGGATCAAGCCCTATCAAACTTAACTCGATTACATGATCAATTCCATCCAATCCCACCACCGTCCAGCAAGCCTACAAAGGAATTACTCACTCCCGGTGGTGAGCATCATGGCGGTGTTGATGGAGAAGGGTTGGTGATGACGACGGCGATGATTTCCCCACTCCAGAGCCCAAAACAGGCTCCAGATCAGCCCTCCGGAGGAAGAACAGGAGGTGGCAGCGGCTCCGTCTCGTGAAACGCGATGAAATCTTCTCTCTGATTTTTTTCTCCGCGGATGTGAATTTATGGAGTTGGAATTAGGGTCGGAGGGGCTACGAGGGCCCCACAAGCCATCTGGCCGCGCCCCTAGGGGGCGTGGCCAGTTACGTGGTGGCCTTCTGGTCCACCCCTCCGGCAGTTCTTCGCTCCAAAATTCCTTATATATTCCAGAAAAATCCACAAAAAGTTTCGTCCAATTTCGAGAACTTTTATTTCTCCACAAAAATAACAGCAAGGTAGTTCTGCTGAAAACAGCGTCAGTCCGGGTTAGTTTCATTCAAATCATGCAAATCAGAGGACAAAACCAAAGCAAAAGTGTTTGGAAAAGTAGTTACGTTTGAGATTTATCAACTCCCCCAAGCTTAACTCATTGCTTGTCCTCAAGCAATTCAGTTGATAAACTGAAAGTGATAAAGAAAACTTTTACAAACACTTTTGTTCTCGTTATTATACACATGCTTAGCTAGTGCTCAAGTTTTCAGCATAAATCATAGATAGACACATCCATGACAACAAATAGATAGTATGTTAACTCATGGCAAAACATAACCAGCTAGAAAGCAATAATAAAACATCTCCTATGACAACAATTTGTCAAAACACTCATAATACAATATGGTGACATGATATTTCGCTAGCCCTTTCTCAGACCGCAAAACATAAATGCGGAGCACCTCTGAGATCCAAGCAGCGACTAAACATTATAATTCAGGGTAGAAGAGATCCAATCATGCTCATATCCAACATTAACTAAACTAAATGCATAAGAATGACAATAGTGCTCTCGGGTCTGGTGCTTTTAGTAAGAGGATGATGACTCACCATAAAAATAAATAGATAGGCCCTTCGCAGAGGGAAGCATTGATTTGCAGAGGTGCCAGAGCTCGAAGCTTAAAACAAGGGTGAAAGTATAATTTTTGAGCGGTGCACTTTTCGTGTCAACGTTACGACAAAGGTTTTCAACATTTTCCATGCCGAACTCGTTATTGGCGGTTCCCAAACAAAATAGCAGAGTTTACTCCTATCCACCATCCAAACACATTCCATGGCTGGCCGAATCCACGGTTGCCCTCCAAACAATCAACTGTCCCAAGGAGTTGGTGTAATTTATTTTGATTATGTGGGACTGGGCATCCCTCTTACCAGCCTCTCTCGTGCAATGACGGCGAATAAACGACCGTCCTGAGAATAACTTGCTTAGCATGGAAAATATTGACCGCCCCGTCGCTCCATGAGCGAGACGAGTGCACAAAAATGGATGTTTATTTTAATATTTAGAGATGGCACATGCAAATTTACTTGGAATGGCAGGGTAATACCGCATATAGGTAGGTATGGTGGACTCATGTGGAATAACTTGGTTTAAGGGTTTGGATGCACAAGCAGCATTTTCGCTTAGTACATGTGAAGGCTAGCAATAGGTTGAGAAGCGACCAGCTGGAGAGCAACAACTGCCATGAACATGCATTTTGAATAATTAACATTGGATGTAGCATGAGTAGGATATGAACACTCTGAATTTAAACATCATGAAGGCTATATTGGTTTTGATTCAATTACATGTTTGCACATGGGCCAAGTCAAACCGCTTGAATTTCTCAGAGGGAGATACCATACTACCATACCATATTATAACCATTTTAATGCATGTTGACACACAAGATAAATCATTATTAACTCCTAGCTATTTAGGCATGGCATGAGAAGCTATAATCTCTAATTGTCATCACGAACATTTTTACTCATGATATACTGAATCAGGATCAAACTGGCTAAACATATTTACAAAAACAGAAAACAAGAAGAGTTCATACCAGCTTCCTTTGCCACAGTCACTTCATCAAATATCGTCATTATTACCTTTGACTTGCACGATCGAACGATGTGATAATTATAATAGTGCAAGAATGACGTGGGCTAAGCACGAATCTGCAGGGCAGTTTAAGACAAAGGAGAAGACAAGGTAAAATTGGCTCTCTATTAGATCATCAATAAAGCATATGAGAGCCACTCAACATTTTCATCGTGGTCTTCTCCTTTCGACAACTCAACAGAAGAAAAGAAATTCAGAGAAACACACTAAAATATTTTTGGAGTTTTTGTTTTTCCTTAAGCAAGCAAAGGAACTAAGGGAAAAACAAGATCGAGAAAAAATATTTACACGGGAAAGCTCCCAACAGGCAAAGGAAATCTTTTTGGGTTTTATTTTTAGTACTACAGCTAAAGAAACGAGGAAAAGAAAAGAACCAAAAAGAAGCGAGAAATGTTTTTGGATTTTCAAAGTTTTTCAAACACACAAGAAGAAAGCGGAAAATAAAGCTAACATGGATATACAAAGAAAGAGGATGAACACCGACAATTTGTATGAAGTGTGAGAACATGAATGTAATGTCGGTGAGAAATACGTACTCCCCAAGCTTAGGCTTTTCCCTAGCTTGGTAATCATCACTGGTAGTAGGCGTTAGGTCTAGGAAAGTACTTCCGCCGAGGTACCCGAGAGTCCCATGCCTGGGCCTCGGCCTCCACAGCAGCAAGCTCGTTCCGGTAAGCAATGATGTCCTCTGGCATTATTCTGTATCCGTTCCTGGCATGATAGTTAAACAAAGAAGGTGCAGACAAAGGAATAATATCGCAAGTCTTCTCGCTAAACACTAGGCTTTAACGAAGGGGTTGTAGTGATTTGGGTTTCCAGAGAAACTGGTGTTCCTCCATAGATAGATGGTCGAGGTGCACCTCATGCAACAAATAATCAGTAGGACGTATTGCCACCTCAAAGCGCCTAGCCAAGCGCGCAACATAAATACCACCATGAATTTTACCTTTAGTTCATAAGATCAATATCCTCAACTCCTATCTGCCACCGATACGACTCTACGTACACCGAGCGTTCGCTTTTATCAAGATACGAGAATAAAAATGTGTTGTGGGTATAAAGAGGATAGCTTTGCATGATATTGGAGAACTAAAACATAAAAATAGTTGCTTCCTAAATAAATTTAGAATATATTACAATATATTACAAATAGCGAGTGTGGAATAATGATGATATGGTGTGTAGAATTGTCCTAGGCAATTGATAACAAGATCGGTAATCATTATTGCAATTTTATATGAGGGAGAGGCATGAGCTAACATACTTTACGTACTTGGATCATATGAACTTATGATTGGACCTCTAGCAAGCATCCGCAACTACTAGAAATCATTAAGGTAAACCCAACCATAGCATTAAGTATCAAGTCCCCTTTACTCCCATACGTAACAACCCCCTTACTCGGGTTTGTGTTTCTGTCACTCATGCAACCCACTATAAGCGAATCATGAACGTATTGCAACATCATATAGCGGGAATCCCTCACGTGTGCGTGACATGAAAGGAACCATAGGACAATACCAAAATAAGACATACAACTCAAACCAATCAAGATCATCAATCAACCCAAAGGACAAAAGAAATCTACTCAAACATCATAGGATGGCAACACATCATTGGATAATAATATGTGGCATAAAGCACCATGTTCAAGTAGGAGATTATAGCGGGATGCGGGAGAGTGGACCGCTGAAAAGAGATGAGGATGGTGATGAAGACGATGATGTTGATGAAGACGATCACCGTGTCGATGGTTCCCCCGGTGGCACTCCGGCGCCACCGAGAGAGAGTCTCCCCTTTAGCTTCCTCCTCCATGGCCTCCCCTTCTAGATGGGGAGAGGTTCTCCCCTCCGGTCCTTGGATTCCATGGCGCCCAGAGGGGCGAGAGCCCCTCCGAGATTGGATCTCTCTCTCTGTTTTCTTCTCTGGTTCGCGTCTATTTTCTGGCGTTTCACCATTTCTTAAATATTCGGAGATCCGTAACTCTAATTGGGCTGAATTTTGAGGGGATTTTTATTTGGAAAATATCTTCCTTGCAGCGAAAGAAGGGCTCCAACCACCTTACGAGGTTCCAACAAGGCAACCCGACGCGCCCAGGAGGGTGGACACGCCATGTTGCCTAGTGCGCAACTGGTGGCCCCCTATGGTGGATCTTCTCTCCAGTATTTTTAATATATTCCATAAAATATCGTCAAAAAGTTTCAGGCGATTCCGAGAACTTTTTTTTCTACACAAAAACAACACCACGGTAATTCTACTGAAAACAGCGCCAGTCCGGGTTACTTCCAATTAAATCATATAAAGTGCATCAAAATCATATAAAAAATATTGTAAGCATGGGTAAATATGGCATGAATACTTAATAAATTATCGATATGTTGGAGACGTATCATTGAGAAACTCGTCTGCTTCCTCTACATGCAACGCGTCCGCGATGCGACACTGTCCACTACGCTCCCGCTCCGACTGCGCGGGGGTGTGGGGGTCTGCGCATCAGCTTATATTCTCTCGAGTCTGACCGTCCGTGATGCTCCTGTTGTTCGCAATGCTACCACTACGATTGCCGGGCGGGGGGTGATAACCCACAAGTGTAGGGGATCGCAACAGTCTTCATGGGTAGTATTACACCCTAATTTATTGATTCGACACAAGGGGATCCAAAGAATATTTATTGGTCTTAGAATTTGAGTTGTCAATGCAACCACGCTTGGGATTTCCTTCTGCAACAAAAGTTTAGTAGCACAAAAAAATAGTAATAGTAATGGTAGCAGTAACAGTAACAATTTTGTAGTGATTGTAACAACACTAACAGCAATAGTAACTTAGCAAAAATCAGTATATGAAAAGCGTAGGCATTTGGATCGGTGATGGATAATTATGTATATTGGATGACATTCATCATGTAACAGTGACATACTAGAGCGACATAGAACTAGCTCCAATTCATCAATGTAATGTAGGCATGTATTCCGTATATAGTCATACGTGCTTATAGTAAGAACTTGCATGACATCTTTTGTCCTACCCTCCCGTAGCAGCGGGGTCTATAAGGAAACTAAGGGATATTAATGCCTCCTTTTAATAGAGAACCGGAACAAAGCATTAACACACAGTGAATACATGAACTCCTCAAACTACGATAATCACCGGAAAGAATCCCAATTATTGTCACCTTGGGGTATGCGGATCATGACACGTAATAGGTGCATACAACTTGCAAGATAGGATCCAAAACACTCTCATATTCATGAAAACATAATAGGTCCAGATCTGAAATCATGGCATTCGGACCCTAATGACAAGCATTAAGCAAAGCAAAGTCATGACAATATCAATCTCAACACATAGTGGATACTAGGGATCAAGCCCTATCAAAATAACTTGATTACATGATAATCCAATCCCATTATCGTCTAGCAAGCCTACAAAGGAATTACTCACTACCGACGGTGAGCATCATGGGGTGCTGATGGAGAAGGGTTGGTGATGACGACGACGACGAATTCCCCTCTCCGGAGCCCCAAACGGACTCCAGACCAGTCCTCCCGAGGAAGAACATGAGGTGGCGGTGGCTCCGTCTCGTAAAATGCGATGAAATCTTCTCTCCTATTTTTTTTCTCTGGAAATAGGAATTTATAGGCTTGGAATTAGGGTCGGCGGAGCCATGTCGGCTTCCCAAGGTAACAGGGCGTGCCCTACGGGGTGGGCGCACACTATTGCCTTGGCAGCAGCTGGTGGCCCCCCTCCGGTGGATAATCGCTCCAGTATTTTTTTTAATATTTCAGAAGAAACTCCAAAAAGTTTCGTCCAATTCCGAGAACTTTTATTTCTGCACAAAAACAACACCATTGTAGTTCTGTTGAAAACAACTTTAGTCCGGATTAGTTTCATTCAAATCATGCACATTAGAGTCCAAAACAATAGAAAAAGTGTTTGGAAAAGTAGATACGTTGGAGACGTATCGGGGGTGGGGGGGTGGGGGTGTTACAATATTGATTATGGTATGCTATGATTGTTTAAGATTGATTGCATTCTTTGTATATGATTCCTACCTTGTCTCTAGGAGACGCTTCTTGTCCTCAAAATCATGTACTGTATATATACTAGTACTCTAGGCTCAATAATACATGTGTTGACATATAAATGCATGACTCCCCTTTCCCCGTCAACTTGAGATTTTGGGCGAACTGGCTGGCGCGTGCAATTCTATAGTCTGGCCGGTCTTAGGGCCCAATAGGCTAAGGCGTATCATGTGCCCCTCGCTCCGCAATTAGCCCACATTTTAGAAGACCACCATCTTGACATGCAAGTTGGGGACTACTAGTCTGATTAGGGCATTGTGTTGGTTAGCAAGCTTTGTAACCCTAGGCCTCGTCCTCCTTTATAAGGCGAGACCTATGGGATCGTCCTGACATCGAACAATTTCCATCTTAGTCCGGATAGATCCATCTCATCATCCATTGTAACCCCTCACATACTAGGCGGCACATCCATCAATCAAATCCAAGCAGGTGTAGGATTTTACCTCCATGACGAGGATCCGAACTTGAGTAAACACTTCATGTGCGATCCCTTTTGATACTTCCAGCCTCGCGCACCATCATATCGGGACTACTCACGATTTTTGGTGTAGTTATAGGTGTTCAACATTTTCATTGATTTTTATGCATATTATCTTATTATCTTATTACTTTTAATAAACAAACATTTTTGCTAGTAATAATACTAGGAAATAATCGAATAGATGAATAAGCGGTTGTTTGTTATTTAAGTACCAACTTAGCAAACAGGACCAACACAGCCGCTGCCTGCTCTCCCCCAAAAGGCTTAGGATTCCTCCGTCTCCCGTCCGGGCGCAACCGTGGGTCTGCCTCGTCTCCGGTGGCCTTAGGGACATTGGGGCATGATGGATTCCGGCCTTTGCCGACGGGAGGGCTCCGTTTTTACATGTTTCTTTGAGTTTTGTTAGGGGTTTGTGTTCTGCTTAGGAAGGCGAGACTACGACGGCTCACTAAAGATGGAATAAGGTTCTCCACGTCTAGCCCATGTCCAAGTGGTGCGTCTAGCATCGCCATGGGAGTGTGGAGGTGTGTCTCCGGTTGATCTGACATTGGTGGATCTGCTCGAATCTGGTTGTCGTTCGTCTACATTCGTGTGTCTTCAGGTTGGATCCTTCCGATCTACGCTACTCTTCATCGGTGGCTGTTGTTCTTGTGTGTTGGCCCTATGGGGCCTTAGCACGACGACTTCCGACTGTCTACCACAACAATTTTTGCCCGACTCCTGCGATGGAGGGGCGATGACCGCGACACGTCTTCAGCTTGCTTCAGTGCTTGTAGTTGTCGCTAGGTGGTCTACGGATCTAGATGTATTTTTTATTATTATGATGTTCGTTGTACTATCATGAGTGAACATGAATAGATAGAAAGTTTTCTCGAAAAAAGTTGCTTGTAAATAAAAAAATGTAAATAATTATATGGAAAATAATTTCCTTCAACAGTCTGATTTCTTGGAGTTCATCCGCCACCGCGCTTGCACAACACATGCCACACATGACATGCCGCTGGTTCCTGATGATTTTTTTGTCAACTTCTGCAACATTACCAATGTTGCACAATTTTCTTTCGTAATATTAGCTATGTTGCAAAAAGGTGAAGACGAAAAAAAAAATCTACAACAAAACCTCTGTTACAAAAAAACTGCAATAAAACCTCAGTGCAAAAAGATGAAGACGAAAAAAATAAAAATCTACAACAAAGCCTCTGTTGCAAAAAAAATTCTGTAACAAAACCTCAAATGCAAAAAAATCATGTAACAAGACCTGTGTTACAGAAATTTTCTACAACAAGACCTATATTGCAATGATGAATGACGCTGATGCGTCAGATCGACGGCCCACGAGCTCGTCCGATCTTTTATACTCCATCCATTCCATAATATAGTGCATCCTCGTTTTCCGTGATCTAAGTTTGATCATAAATTTAACCAACGAGACTGACTGCGACGGGAGCAAAAATTATACCGTTGAATTCGTATAAAAAATTATACCGTCTTGTTGGTGAAATATATGATTAAACTTAGATCTTGGGAAGCGTGGACGCACTACATTATGGAACGGAGGGAGTAAAGACCAGCTACAGACTCGTAACAGTTTCCTAATTATATTATACTACCTCCTTTCCGGTTTATAAGGCTTACGCGTATATCTAGGTTGACCAATAAACCAACGTAATACAAGTTATATATTACAAAACATATATCATTAGAAACTTCAAATCGTCTACTTTCTAGTGGTATTATTTTTAGACTATACAAATTATTTTATGTTATTCAAATTACAAACCTAGGGACACGCGCAAGCCTTATAAATCGGAAAGGAGGTAGTACTTATCATTTATATGTTTCTTTTTCCCCAAAAAATAATCATTTATACGTTTCTTGGATTTCTCTCTTGCGACGAAAATAACTTCCCGTTTCTTTGTAGCACTGTTTCATTTCGATTCCTTTCCCCCTCCTCTCCTTTGCCGATCCACACCCAAACCCTAATCTTTCTAAAAAGTAAAACCCCCGCCTCTCCCATGGCCGCCGCCTCGCCGCCGCCCTCCCCGCCCCATCCAAAGCGCCCCAAGATGTCCTCCTCCTCCGACCCCGAGCCGGAGCCCACCTCGCTGTCTGCCGCCGGTGCCGATCCCGGGCAGCCTCGCCGCCGCTACAAGCGCCGCAAGGTGGCCATCATCCTGGCCTACTGCGGCGCGGGGTATCAGGGTATGCAGAAGAATCCGGGAGCGCGCACCATCGAGGGCGATCTCGAGGAGGCGCTCTACCAGGCGGGCGCCGTCCCCGAGGCCGACCGTGCCGCGCCCGCCCGATACGAGTGGGCACGCGCAGCGCGCACCGATAAGGGCGTGAGCGCCGCCGCGCAAGTTGTCTCCGGACGCTTCTACGTCGACCCGCCGGGATTCATTGACCGCCTGAATGCGAAGCTCGCGCCACACATCCGGGCCTTTGGCTACGTGCGCGTCACCAACTCCTTCAGCGCTAAGAAGTTCTGCGACCGCCGGAGGTATGTGTACCTGCTCCCCGTCTTGGCGCTCGACCCCAGCGCACACCCCGACCGCGAGGCTGTCAAGGCAAGCGCGGGGAGTGAGAACCAACTAGCGAAGTGCGTGGAGTGCTCCGAGAGGGGGAGGAAAGTGCCAGATATTATGGGCCGGGAGGGGAAGTTGCCCGACTCTGAGGAAGAGAAGGTTCTTGATACGCCCGGAGAGGAAACTGTGGCCGCTCATGCAGAATTAGGATCAAATGGGGATGCAAAATCTGTTCCAGCAAGCTCTGTTACTGAGACCTGCGATGGTGAGACTGGGCTGGGAGGTGATGTAATGATTGATATACCGAGCTCTGATAATGGGACAGAAGCTCAAAATGCTGAACTGAAATCAATTGCGGCAGGAAAATGTGATATTGAACCTGCAGTTGGTACTTGCCATTCTGAAGTTGTACCAACCAGCGCCAGTGAGACCATCTGTTCTGATTCAACTGTAGGTTCAGTCGATGTCGTTGCTTCAGTTGTAGCTGAGAAGGAGAATAATTTTGAGCCTGCAGATAGTGAAAAGGAGAGAGTGCAAGCTACAAATATTCACAAGGAAAATGGGGAAGAAAGTCCCCTTCTGAAAAACACATTTGCTTACACTGATGAAGTTAAAGAGAAGTTCAATAGGATCCTCAAGCATTATGTTGGAACCCGCAATTTCCACAACTTCACCACAAGAACTAAGGCTGAGGATCCTGCAGCCAAGAGGTACATCATTTCCTTCACTGCCAATAGTGTTGTTAGCCTGGATGGGATTGATTTTGTCAGATGCGAGGTTGTCGGGCAGAGTTTCATGCTTCATCAGATCCGGAAGATGGTTGGCCTTGCCATCGCAGTGATGAGGAACTGTGCACCTGAGTCAATCTATGATGTTGCCTTTCGCAAGTAAAGTCCTTAACTTCTTATCAGCTAATAAATATAACACAATCTAGTCAGTTTGTTTTGCTTGCTGACTTATTGTTTGTGTCATACTCTTCTTACAGGGATATCAGACTTAATGTGCCTACCGCACCTGAGGTTGGACTGCACCTCGATGAATGCATGTTTGCCTCGTATAACTCAAAATGGATGGATACACATGAGGCAGTTTCAATTGAACCCTATGCTGAGGAGGCTGAAGAGTTCAAGATCAAGTACATCTTCCCTCATATTGCTGCAATGGAACACAAGGAGGGAGCTGTAGCACTCTGGTTGCACTCATTGAACAGCAGGAACTATCCAGATTTCCGCTACATGGAGACTGCTGGATCCGAGGCAAAGGTTGGGGCTGAAGTTGAGAATATGGAAGAAGCGCAAATGCCAAGTACTAATATAAGCGAGTAACTACTTCTTGCAAGAAACATGCAAGATCGATGGATATTTCTGATTGTCCTGTTCACCTGGAGAGTTGAAACATTGCATGGAATAATGACTGAAGAGAAAGGGTTGCTGCTTTTGTCCTATGAAGTGCAGATATCAAAATGGTCGGAAGCATGGTTATCTGCTTAAGTGTTTCCTTAAGGCAATATCTGTTATGGCGGAGATCAGTTTCCAGAATTAGATATTTTTATGTTGATTGATATAATCTATGTAACACTTTGAGACAGTTTTGGGACGAATTATGCCACCTGGAAAATACTTTATTGAGTCCAGCATGCAGTTCAGTACCAGGTTCTATATATTGAACTGGCGTAAACCTGAAATATGTTGTTTCTAGTCTTTAATTATTTTCAGTTTACACTACAGCAGTAACATTTTCTTTTGTAACCATATTATGTGCACTCGTCCGGGCAAGCTGCACATCGATTCAGACTCATCCATTGCTAGGTTAATTGTTGTGTGTTTACTATTACAGATGTGGAAGTTGCTCACTTTGCAGTATTATACATACAGATTTAAATACTTGTGCTAATATTCATGTACGCCTGTGAACTGGACCCCCGCATGATGTACATACATTTGCTCACTTTGTCGTATTTTCCTTGAGTATTACAACTCCGCTGCTGGTTTATCACTTCCCAACAATGGTGTCCTGACCATTGCTGGTATGCAGGGCACATGCTGTATGACTTTTCCTGCTGGTGATAAGGGTCAAGCACAGGTAGGAGAACACGGAAGGATGCTGGATAGGATAGCCATTGCTAATTTGTTCGATACTCCACTCTCAGTCTTTGCGCACAATTAGGTTGTGTGACCAACTTACCATGGTCATACCCACCTTTTAGAGCAACTCCAACGCGGCGACCCATTTCGTCCGCGCGTGTCCATTTGGGTCACTGCGGACAAAATCGGTGGCCCAACGCGCCGACCCATACCTAAATCGTGTCCGTCCCAAGTCCGCGCCGACCCATTTCAGGCCCAATTTTGGGCCGGATTTGCGTCCGCGTGGACATGAAACGGACGTGGGACCACCAGTTAGCCCTTCAACCACCGTCCGCGTCTTATTAAATGCCAGCGCCTTCCTCCAGGCCCGCCTGGCAGTGGGTGGGAGGTCCGCGTGGCCGTCCTTTTTAATGGAAGCGTGCGGCGGGGCCATCCTCATCCACTTCCTCGCTTCCGTCCACATCTGTCCATGCCTGCTCCCTCGCCGGCGACCAAAACACCCTAGTAGCCAGCCAGCCAGCCACCCATGGGGGTTTTCAATGGGAAGGGGAAGGGGAAGGGGAGCGCCGGCGTGAGCTCTTCCCGCGGGCGCTCGCCGACGCCACCGCCACCGTCACCGCCGCGAGGCTCACCACCGGCGCGGCTCCGGCTGTACATACCAGTCCACCAGGCGCGGTGGCACTGGCAGTACCGCCGGCCGCTGCAGTATCCAGACGTCAACCCGCCCCATGGGTGGCATCTGGATCCGCAGCGGATTCCCATTCCGGCAGTGCCCCGATCGGCGCGGGCACACGTGGAGGAGGTTCGCCGACGTCGGGAGCTCCTTACGCCGGAGCAGCGGGCCATGCGTGCCTACGCGCCAGACTCCCCCGACTGGGAGCGCTGGTTCGCGCTAGAGCACGAGGAGGAGTGCCGGCGGGGAGTCCACGTCGACCACTCCGTCCCTCCTCCGTCTCCCGAGGTCCTGCCGGAGGAGGAGGACGAAGAGGCGGCTTACCAAGCCGCCCTCGAGCTGGCCCTCCAGCAAGCGCTGGAGGCCAGCAGGATCGAGGAGGACGCACGGTGGGAGGGCCTGGACCGCGCCCTCGCCTTGTCGGCTGCGGGGGACTTCGTCCATACCCCGCTGGAGCTTCCACCGCCGCCGCCACCGCCCACTGTCGAGCCCAAGGCAGAGCCGGAGCCCACGCCCTCACGGAAGCGCTCGCCGCCTCCGCCCACTTGTCCACTCAAGAAGTACGAGTGGGTGTGCGTGCTCTGCGAGTGGGTGAGCGTGCCAGCCGTCTACTACAACGCCATGCCGGAGGAGGAGGCAGCCCACCTCGAGAAATTAAGGCAGCACTGGCTCGCCGAGGAGGAGGCGGACGGCCTGCGGCAGATGCGGTGGGAGCAGGAGGAGGAGGCGCTACTTCTCGAGGATGAAGAGGAGGAGCGCGCCCGGCTTGCCGCAATGCCGCCGCCGCAGCAGACACCGGAGGAGGCTGCCCTGACAGCCTACCAGGCGGCATTCCCGTGGGCTGGGCCGGCCCCCACCTTCATCGACCTCACCGGCGGCGATGAAGACGGCAAGGGCAAGGGCAATATGGACAGCAAGGGCAGCGTGCGTGCGCATTTTTTTTTTCATTTTTATTAATGTTTAACTATGTTTTAAGTGGACTTTGGCCGGCAGTTGACCGGTCACGTATGATCAATTATAATTTTATTTAACGTTTGCATGTGGCCCCGTGTTTTTTTTTCGACGCAATTTTGGGTCGCGCTTCTGTTGGGCGCACCAGCCGACCCAAATAGAAAAGCGGACACGTCCGTCCGCCTGGCCGACTCAAACGGACGAAAAGCGGCCAAACCGCGCGTCCGTTTGGGTCGCCCGGTTGGAGTTCTCTTACATCTTGTTTCTTGTACATTCATTTTCAAAGAACAATGCTATTTTAGGGCTCCTTTGATACAAAGGAATTTCATTGGATTTTTGGAGGATTTGGATCCTTAGGATTTTTTCATACGATGGTCGTTTGATTCGTAGGATTGAAATCCTTTGGATTTTTTCCATAGGATTCATTTGTACTAAATTTTGGAGAAAAATTTCCATCCACTCAAACCTCTTTGTAGAATTACTTTGTTTTTCCTGTGCTATCAAACACACTTCCAAATCCTGTAGGGTAGAAAAGGACACGACACTCTATTCCTACGTTTTTCCTATTCCTGTATTTTGAGAATCCTGCGAATCAAAGAGGCCCTTATTTGAATCTACTATTTACCCGGGAGCAGATGAGCTCGTGATCAGCTATGGATTTTCGAATGCCCCTGTTCTTTCATATGTGGAGAAACCTTCTATTGGTCCGTTTGGTAAAACATAATATGTTTTCCATTTCCCCTTTGGCTCTAAGCTTTAACGCTCTCGATAATTGCACTTTAGCCATTGGTTCAACGGTTTCAGCACCCAGAGACATGGTGTGGAGCTTTAGGTGCAGAACGCAAATACCCGGGCCGCAAATTATTTCGAATTATCGGTCTCTTTATTGTATTCTACAGCATTACTTTCACTAATACAGTACTAATATGTACAGATTACAAACAAACATCAAGAGGCCTGCTAAGCTACAACCGGACGCTGGGGGCGATCACTCGGTGCCTGGACGCTAGGAGCACCGCAGCGAGCGCAGGGACGCCGGTGTGTCCATGGACGCGGCGTCGAACACGCAGCAGCGGTCGGCGGCCTCGATCCCGTAGTCCATGAGCGGGCGGCGCTCGAGCTCGTCGTCATGCCGGCGCGCGCACTCCGGGACCTCCAGCTCCCCCTTGTCCATGTGCGCCCACAGGTACTCGAGCCTGCTCATGTACCTCAGCTTCTCGTACAACCTGCAAGTTCAAGATTTAATTTCCAGTTCCAGCGAACAGCACCAGTGCCAAACACTGAGCCGGGTCACGGCTGATCAGCCGCGCTACACATACCCGGAGCTGAAGAGGAACCGGCCGAAGGTTGCGAAGAAGAGCCGGGCCTGGATGCCGGGGTGCACGAAGTAGACGGCGCGCAGCCTCTCCTTGGCCACGGCCGGCAGGCACTCGTACGCCGCGCGGATGGCGCCCAGGCCGGGGAAGTTGTCGCCGCGGTCGACGAGGGAGTGCATGTACACGACCACGAACTCCCGCTCCCCGACCTCCGGGAGCACCCGCCTCCGCAGGTGCGCCTTCAGCGCCTCCTCCGCCCGCCCGCCCAGCGCGCGCGCTGCATCATGCAGAGACGGAAGCCCTGTCAGTCACCTTTCGCGCGAACATATCCGATCCGAGGCCAGGCCGCTACGGGCTATCCAAATCTTACCGGGGAAGTACTTGCCGACGATCCTGACGACGACGCGGCCCCCTCTGTCGCCGCCTTGCACGGTGATCGCCCGGCTGCGCTCCAGCAGCAGCTCCGGCTCCGTCGTCACGTCAACGGTACCCACCATGATGTTTGATGTGTGTTTGTGTGTGCGCGCGCCTAACTGCAGAGCTCGGAGCAGAGAGGTGAGCGTTTAAATGTGGGCTGACGCAGGACGGTGGCATGGCGCGGCGCGGCGCGGCGCGTGAGGAGGGTGCGGTGGGCTGGTTTCCTGGGCCGTTGGGGGATGGGCGTGAGCGGTGGACGACGCGATGCAGGATCCCGGGAGCATATGCGGGGAATATTTCGGTTGGGGGATGGAGTGGAGTGGATTGGGGCCGCAGTGGGGAGTTCCCGGCGTTTCCGTGTGCCGGTCCGCGGCTCCGCGCCTCGTGAATCGTGATCAAAGTTAAGGAAATCGTGATCAAATTCGGCTGTTTTGCATTTGCTGGAGTAACTGTATGTGGGGTACTTCCCTCATGTTTCTTGAGGGTTTGTTTGAGATATAGACATACCAAGATAATATTACATCAGTATATTAAAAATAGTTTTTTTTCTTCCAAACAGGCCTTATGACATATATTAGTACTCCCTCCGTCCGGAATTATTTATCGTCAAAATGGAAAGAAATTGATGTATCTAAAATTAAAATACGTCTAGATACATCCATTTCTATGACAAGTAATTACAGACGGAGGGAGTATTACATGTAGAGCTGGCCAAACGGGTCGCACGGCCCGGTCTGTGCTAATTGTGCCAGGTACGAACAACTCACAGAACGATTAGTAGACGTGTCGGCCCTCGTGCTGCGCACTCAGGCCCAGGCACGGCCCCTTTGTTAATCGGGCCGGCATGCTGCCCCATTTAGCACGTTAGGCCCACATACTGTTCCGCATGATGGGCCTTTTTCGGCCTATGAGGATGTTTACATGCCATATATATAATTTAGAAGAAAAAAAACGAGTCGTGCCGGCTCATGTGCCCAACCTCTAGGCTCACGCATGACACTTGGCGTGTCGCGCCGGGCACATCCTGTTTAGCCGGTGGCATGCCTGTGTGCTAACTGGATAGCCCAGTTGGCCAACTTTCATCACACATCCATACAAACACACCCTTGACATCCATTGGTGGCGCCATGAGCATAACTCGACGCCGCTTCTAAGCCTCCCCCTCGACGGTGTCTAAACCCAAAAGCTTGTAGAAACAACGGTGACTCTCTGGAGAAGGAAACGCCGATAAGAGCTTGTAGATAGTTCGAAGACATCGACAATCCAGATGGATCCACCGAAAACCTAAACCAACCGGATCCCGAAAGACCCACCGGAGACATAGCTTCACATGTCCTCCGACGGTGATAAGCTCACCCACGGAACGAAAATAGAGCGGAGATGACATTATTCCTACACTGCGCCAACGCCAACGCCTCTCTGTGACGCCCCCATTTTGATCGTACGCTAATCATACACGCAAATACGCATGATCAAGATTCACGGGAAGATATCACAACACAACTCTAGACACAAATTAAAGTCGTACAAGCTTTATATTACAAGCCAGGGGCCTCGAGGGCTCGAATACATAAGCTCGAATACAAACGAGTCAGCGGAAGCAACAATATCTGAGTACAAACATAAGTAAACAAGTTTGCCTTCAGAAGGCTAGCACAAACATAAGCAGTGGATCGAAAAGGCAAGGCCTCCTGCCTGGGAGCCTCCTAACTACTCAACAGCCTCCACGTAGTTGTACGCTCCGTCCTGGTAGTAGTAGTCGTCGACGGGATCAACTGGCTCCTGGGTTTCGTCATCTGGTCATAGCAATTGTATCAAGGGGAAAAGGGGAGCAAAGCATCGGTGAGTACTCATCCAAAGTACTCGCAAGACTTACATCAAATCTATACTAAGTATGCATCAGTATCAAAGGAATGGGGCCATCTTTGGACTGATCTGCAGAAATGCCAGAAGAGAGAGAAGGCCTAGTCCTATCGAAGACTAGCATCTTCAGTGTCTTGCACCATTAGAAGAGTGTAGATTAGCATATTATAAGTAAGCATATTGTAATTACGCCCAGAGATCCTTTCTCGACTCCCTGTAAGAAAGCAATCCCGGAGCCACCAATTCCATTTCATTTCACAAGTATCCAGTTCTACTTGTATAGATCGGGATACAACTCTGAGCGTTCTTTAGCGTGGACACGGCTATTCGAATAGATATACTTCCCTGCAGGGGTGCACCAAATTACCCAACACGCTCGATTAACTCTGGCCGGACACAATTTTCTTGGTCATACCTGGCCTCGGCTAATCAATACGCCATAGTCCTACCTAGGCTCAACAAAGAGGCCAGCACGCCGGTCTACATCCTAATTGCGAAGGGGTCATGTGCCAATCGCCCTTTGCAATCCTACGCGTTACATGGACGGCCGGTGTCAGTCCTGGCACCTCTTTATACAAAGACGGTGCTTACGCGGGCCACCTGGGCGTGTGCCGCTCAACTGTGGCGTCTAAAGAACTTTCGGGAGAATGTACGACGCAGAGTGCCCATACTTATTCCCGCGTGGCGGTCAGTGCGAAAAAGGCCAGAGGGCAAGGGCAAGGCATGCCCGCCCCGTGCCTTGTAATTATTTCACGGGTGCCCTCCAGGCCAACCCAACTCTCAAGAGACTGTTGGGAACTCACGTCCACCTCAACCGGGGTGGTACCGCATGTCCCTTCAGTCCCACAATACCAGTAAAAGGGGTAACAGATAAAGGTAACTGTGTGTCCTTGTCATCAAGGGGGAATCCGAGGAATCACCCTTGATGGATTCCCACTCGATGTAACCGTCAAGGTGATCTTGGAGGAATCACCCTCAATAAGTTCACGCTTGAGGGGCTGCACGACAGAGGCAACGTCGGAGGTGGTGTAAGAGGAATCACCCTTGGTAACCCACAACAGACTAGCTACGCTACAGAGATATCATCAGGAGTGAGGTAGGAGGTATCACCCTTGGCACTCGATAGTAGCTCTGCAGAGTCGTACAACTAAGGTGGTGTGCGGTGATGTGTCGGTCTTGTCACGTCGATCCCCTGGATCGAACCTTCCGATAATAAGGCGGAGCAACAAGGACAATGGGAAGGGATCACTGATGGTTCACTAAACAACCTATACTAAGCATATAGGATAACAGGTAAGTAACAAAAGCAGGTTACAAAATCAGGCTATGCATCAAAATAGGAGCTATCTACAACAGTAGCAAAATCTAATGCAATCATGAGAGAGAAAGAATGAGAAATATAGGAATGATCAAGGGGGTTTTGCTTGCCTGGATACTCTAAGGCAAGTGGCTGGACGTCAGGGGCGTAGTCGTACATGGCAACAACGTCAGTCTCACTGTCTAGGGGAGAGAAGAGGAGGAAGAAACAATAAATATATAGCAAACAAACGACAACATGCAGTGCTAGGGGTGAGATAAAGCAGTGCTAAGTGTTATAGACGGAACGGGAAAATATCTATGGATATTTCCCGGGTCTCAGGCTTTTATTGGACAGATGAATCAGAGGGGAAAGTTCCATGTTCATCATGTTAGAGGCATGTGACAGATGAATGGATTGCATATTTTAATTCGTTGGATTTTTCTGATCAACTTTCATATATAAATTATTTTCATCTGAGTTATAAATTAATTTATATGATTTTCCAAAGATTTAAACAATTTCTGGAATTTAATAGTTATATTAATTTGTAAATATATTAAATATTAAATGCTATGGGTACACAGAAGTGTACCCGGAAACGTGCAACAGGGGATGACAGGTGGGGTCCAGTTGACTGCTCACTCAACAGTCAACGGTGGACCATTGACTGGTCAAAGGGGTCAATGGGACCCACATGTCAGTGACTATTAGCTTTAATCTAATCTTATCCATTTAAACAGTGCATTGGGCCCACGTGTCATGGACTAACCACTTAATTAGAGTTAGTTTTAAATCTAGGGGGTTAATTACGTGCAGGACCCGCTGTCAGTGAGGGTTAGGGGCTGGCTTAGCCACTAATTAACCAGCAACGTCAGCAGGTTAACGGCGGCGATGACAGAGCGCACCGGCGACGACCGTGAGCTTGTCTCCGACGACCATTCGACCGGCGGTTGGTACCTACGTGACGCGGAGGAGGAGCGGCGTCGATTGGTGGTGGCTACGCGGGTGAGAGCCGCCGGAAACGACGTCAACGACGAGGTCCGAGCAGCGGTGGCTGACGGCGCTCGACGGAATCGAGCCGGCGAGCATTACCCCGACGACTAGGGAAGCTTGACGACGTCCTAGGGGCTCCATGAGCGCAACGACAGCAGCAGTTCGAGGCGGGGCTGGCCATGGTAGTGCCAGAGGGCCCGACGGCGGAAGTGATGCGTCTCCAACGTATCTATAATTTTTGCTTGTTCCATGCTGTTATATTATCATTCTTGGATGTTTTACAATCATTTTATAACAACTTTATATCATTTTTTGGGACTAACCTATTGACATAGTGCCAAAGTGCCAGTTGCTGTTTTTGCTTGTTTTTTACTTCGCAGAATATTAGTACCAAACGGAGTCCAATCGCGACGAAACTTTTTGGAGATTTTTTCTGGACCAGAAGACACCCAGTGGGCCAAAAAAGGGCCAGGAAGGTGGGTTGTGGAGAGCACAACCCACCAGGGCATGCCAGGGGCCCCCCGGCGCGCCCTGATGGGTTGTGCCCTCCACGGGGCCCCTCTGCACCGCCTCTGATGCCTATAAATTCTCAAATATTCGGAAAACCCTAGGGGAGTCGACGAAACACAATTCCAGCCGCCGCAAGTTCCAGAACCTCGAGATCCAATCTAAACACCATCACGGAGGGGTTCATCTTCTTCATAGGTGCCTCTCCGATGATGCGTGAGTAGTCCACCATAGACCTACGGGTCCGTAGGCAGTAGCTAGATGGCTTCCTCTCTCTCTCTCTCTCTCTCTCATGATTCTCAATACAATGGTCTCTTGGAGATCTATTTGATGTAAAATTTTGCGGTGTGTTTGTTGGGATCCGATGAATTTTGAGTTCATGATCAGTTTCTATCCATGAATATTATTTGAGTTTTCTTTGATCTCTTATATGCATGATTACTTATAGCCTCGTATTTCTTCTTTGAATCTTTGGTTTAGTTAGGCCAACTAGATCAATTTTTCTTGCCATGGGTAGAGGTGCTTTGTGATGGGTTCGATCTTGCGGTGTCCTTTCCCAGTGACAGAAGGGGCAGCAAGGCACGCATGTATCGTTGCCATTAAGGATAACAAGATGGGGTCTATTCCTACATGAATAGATCTTGTCTACATCATGTCATCATTCTTATTGCATTACTCCATTTTTCCATGAACTTAATACACTAGATGCATGCTGGATAGCGGTCGATGTGTGGAGTAACAGTGGTAGATGCAGGCAGGAGTCGGTCTACTTATCTTGGACGTGATGCCTATATAATGATCATCGCCTTGGATATCGTCAAGACTATTCGATTGTCTATCAATTGCCCAACAATAATTTGTTCACCCACCATGCGCTATACTCATGAGAGAAGCCACTAGTGAATCCTACGCCCCCCGGGTCTACTTTTCCAACATATTTCTTTCCGATCTATCTTTTTGCTTCTTTGTTTTCAGATCTACAAAACCAAAAACCCAAAAATATATTGCTGCACTTTTTATTTGCCTTTTCTATTTTGTGTTCTTGAGAGATCTATCTCTCGTATCCATCACTACCTAATCTATCTTTTTACTGTAGGGAGATTGACAACCTCTCTTTCGCGTCGGGTTGCAAGTATTTGTTGTTTGTGTGCAGGTGCTGCTTATTGGGTGGTGGTGATCCTCCTACTGGTTCGATAACCTTGGTTTCATAACTGCGGGAAATACTTACCATCGCTGTGGTGCATCATCCCTTCCTCTTTGGGGAAATACCGACGCAGTCTCAAGCCACGTCAGGAAGCAAAGCTCTGGTCGGAGCACGGCTATGTCAGGGAGCACGGTAGAGCTCGGGATCGAGCACGAGACAAGGCAGGGAGGCAGCGGGGCTCACAGTGGGGCGGATGAGGCGCTCGGGGAAGCCGGGGCTGCCGGAATGTGGCGGATCAATGCGATGAACGGCGATGGTCGAAGGATGGGGGCGACTCGATTCGGGCGAAGCGAAAGCGTCCACCTCGAGCCCATGGTCGTGGAAGATGCAGCGGACGACGGCGGTCCTTTTGGACACGCTCCTAGCCGGCGAGGAGCACAGTGGCCGCGATGAAGAGCTCGGCCATGGCGACGGCTGTGGCTACGCGATGTAGAGGCGAGAGCGAGCGAGGAGAGGGGACAGTGAGGCGGAAGTGGGAGGAGTAGATCTGGGGGGCGTCAAGGACGAGGCCGGGGGCTCGGTGGCGCCCTTATCCTTCCTCGTGGCGTGGCCGGCGAGATGGTCCGTCGGGGGCGGGCACGGGCGGGCGGGCGCCCTCGGTCGGCTTTCTGTAGCGAGGTTGAAGCCGACCGGGCCTCGTGGGCTGGGCCGACTGGGCCTGTCCGTGTGGACTAAGGCCCAACACAGGTAAGGTTTTCTTTTTTTTCTTTTCATTTCTTTTCATTTTTCTTTATTTATTTCTATTTTTCCTTTAATTTTAATAGTAAATTAGTTTTATAAAATATGAAACTTGGTCCAATGTTTATATTGCAATTTTAGACACTGCCACAAAAGTTTGGGAGTTATTTAAGACATTTTGTATTTTCATAATTTAGTAAAGGCATTTTAAATAATGTTTTGGCATATGTTTTAATTATTTCAAGGCACTTAACCACCTTATAAAATGCTGGTTCAGGGATTATTTGCAACATTATGAACATTTTAGTTTATATGTTTGAGGAAATAACAGTTTACTTTATTTTAAATTTGAAATTGGACTGGGTTTGGACCAAAGTGAAGTTTAGCAAAATTAATTGTGATGACATGGCACCATTAGCATGAGTTTACTGAGCATGGCACTGGGGGTGTTACACTCGCCATCTCATATCAAACATGAAGACACCCTAAAGAAAACCTAAAATCAATTGCCCACGTAACTGCACACCAGATCTGGATATGAGGTTGAGATCGCCCGTCCAAGACAATGCACCAACTGTTGGAAATATGCCCTAGAGGCAATAATAAATTGGTTATTATTATATTTCCTTGTTCATGATAATCGTTTATTATCCATGCTATAATTGTATTGATTGGAAACTCAAATACATGTGTGGGTACATAGACAACACTGTGTCCCTAGTAAGCCTCTAGTTGACTAGCTTGTTGATCAAAAGATGGTGAAGGTTTCCTAGACATGGACATGAGATGTCATTTGATAACGGGATCACATCATTAGGAGAATGATGTGATGGACAAGACCCAAACTGTAAACGTAGCATATGATCGTGTCAGTTTATTGCTATTGTTTTCTGCATGTCAAGTATCTGTTCCTTTGACCATGAGATCATGCAACTCACTGACACCGGAGGAATACCTTGTGTGTATCAAACGTCGCAACGTAACTGGGTGACTATAAAGATGCTCTACAGGTATCTCCGAGGGTGTCTGTTGAATTGGCATGGATCAAGACTGGGATTTGTTACTCCGTGTGACGGAGAGGTATCTTAGGGCCCACTCGGTAATACAACATCACTATAAGCCTTGCAAGCAATGTGACTAAAGTGTTAGCCACGGGATCTTGTATTACGGAACGAGTAAAGAGACTTGCCGGTAACGAGATTGAACTAGGTATAGAGATACCGACGATCGAATCTCGGGCAAGTAACATACCGATAAACAAAGGGAACATCATACGGGATTAACTGAATCCTTGACATAGAGGTTCAACCGATAAAGATCTTCGTAGAATATGTAGGAGCCAATATGGGCATCCAGGTCCCGCTATTGGTTATTGACCATAGAGGTGTCTCGGTCATGTCTACATAGTTCTCGAACCCGCAGGGTCTACACACTTAACGTTTGGTGACGATATAAGTATAGTTGAGTTGTTATGTTGGTGACCGAAAGTTGTTCGGAGTCCCAGATGAGATCCCGGACATGACGAGGAGCTCTAGAATAGTCCGGAGGTAAAGATTGATATATGGGATAATAGTGTTTGGTCTCCGGAAGGGTTCCGGAATTCACCGGAAGGAGTTTCGGATGTTTCCCGAAATGTTCGGGTACGAGAACACTTTATTTGGGCCAAGGGGTAAAGCCCACGAGGCTTTAGGAAGGTGCAAAAGGAAGTTTTGCGGAGGCCAGGGGCCAGACGCCAGGGACCCTGGCGTCTGGGGCCAGACGCCGAGGACCCTGGCGTCTAGTCCTGGAGTCCGAGCAGGACTCTTGCCTTGCGGGCCAAACCAACTTTGAGGAGGCTCTTTCTCCAAGTTTCGACCCCAGGGCTCAACATATAAATAGAGGGGCAGGGCTAGCACCCGGAACACATCAAGATTTCCCCAAGCCATGTGCGGCAACCCTAACCCTAACCCTCTAGTTCCTCCGTCATAATCTCCGTAGCGCTTGGCGAAGCCCTGCAGAGATTGTTCCTCACCACCATCACCACGCCGTCGTGCTGCCGGAACTCATCTACTACTTCACCATCGCTCGCTGGATCGAGGAGGTGAAGGCATCATCAAGCTGTACGTGTGTTGAACGCGGAGGTGCCGTCCGTTCGGCACTAGTTCGTGATCGGTTCGAGGGACGACTTGCGATTTGGATCGCGGAGACGTTCGACTACATCAACCGCGTTTCTTAACGCTTCCGCTTAGCGATCTACAAGGGTATGTAGATTTACTCTCCCTCTCGTAGATGCTCATCACCATGGATAGATCTTGTGTGTGCGTTGGAAATTTTTTGTTTCCCATGCAACGTTCCCCAGTAGTGGCATCTGAGCTAGGTCTATGCGTAGATGAGATCTCGAGTAGAACACAAACGAGTTGTGGGCGTGGGTGTATACATATTGCTTGCCGTTACTAGTTGATACTTGATTCGGCGGTATTGTGAGATGAAGCGGCCCGGACCAACATTACTCGTACGCTTACGAGAGACCGGTTCCTTCAACTGACATGTAACTTTGTTGCATAAAGATGGCTAGCGGGTGTCTGTCTCTCTCACTTTAGTTGAATCGATTTCAATGAAGAGGGTTCTTTTAGAAGATCAAAAAGCAATCACTATACCACGTTGTGGTTTTGCGTAGGTAAGAACGGTTCTTGCAAACCCGTAGCAGCCACGTAAAATTTGCAACAACAATTAGAGGACGTCTAACTTGTTTTTGCAGGGTATGTTGTGATGTGATATGGCCAATTACATGATGAGATATATGTGATGTATGAGATGATCATGTGTTGTATAGAATATCACGACTTGCATGTCGATGAGTACGGCAACTGGCAGGAGCCATAGAGTTGTCTTTAATTATTTTCGCCGTTTTGCTTTACTTTATCGCTATGAGTTAGCAATAGTCGTGGAAGCAACAGTCGGCGCGACAACCTCATGGCGACACGTTGATGGAGATCAAGATGATGGAGATCATGGTGTCATGCCGGTGACGATGGAGATCATGCCGGTGCTTTGGAGATGGAGATCAAAAGCACAAGTTCATGGCCATATCATGTCACTTATGATTTGCATGTGATGTTAATCCTTTTATGCATCTTATTTTGCTTAGGACGACGGTAGCATTATAAGGTGATCCCTCACTTAAATTTCAAGATAAATTGTGTTCTCCCCGAGTGTGCACCGTTGCGAAAGTTCGTCGTTTCGAGACACGCCGTGATGATCGGGTGTGATAGACTCTACGTTCACATACAACGGGTGTAAGCCATGTTGCACGTGCGGAACACTCGGGTTAAACTTGACGAGCCTAGCATGTACAGACATGGCCTCGGAACACAAGAGACCGAAAGGTCGAACATGAGTCATATAGTAGATATGATCAACATGAAGATGTTCACCATTGAAACCACCTCAACTCACGTGATGATCGGACTTGAGTTGGTGGATTTGGATCATTTTACGCTCGAATGACCGGAGGGATGTCAATTTGAGTGGGAGTTTTTTTAAGTAATATGATTAACTAAACTCATTATCTTGAACAATAGTCTAAGTTGTCTTTGCTATATTTATGTTGTAGATCATGGCTCGCGCAGTAGCACCCCTGAATTTCAATGCGTTCCTAGAGAAAGCTAAGTTGAAAGATGATGGAAGTAACTTTGTGGACTGGGCCCGTAATCTAAGGATTATCCTTACGGCTTCCCAGTAGGCTTATGTCCTTGATGCACCGCTTGGTGATCCACCCGCTCCAGTTGAGTCTCTAGACGTTGTGAACGCCTGGCAGGCTCGTTCTGAAGATTACTCAATAGTTCAATGTGCAATATTGTATGGCTTAGAACCGGGACTTGAAAGACGTTTTGAACGTCATGGAGCATATGAGATGTTCCAGGAGTTGAAGTTTATCTTTCAGAAAAATGCCCGGATCGAGAGATATGAGATCTCCGATAAGTTCTATGCTTGCAAGATGGAGGAGAACGAGTCTATCAGTGATCACGTACTCAGAATGTCTGGGTACTCCACCCGTCTGGCTGAATTGGGGATGCCCCTTCCGCCAGAGGCTATCACTGACAGAGTTCTTCAATCATTGCCACCTAGCTACAAGAGCTTCGTGTTGAACTATAACATGCACGGGATGAACAAGTCAGTCACCGAGCTGTTTGCGATGCTGAAAGTCGCTGAGTCTGAAATTCAGAAGGAGCATCAAGTGTTGATGGTCAATAAAACCACTAGTTTCAAGAAAAATGGCAAGGGTAAGAAGGGTAACTCCAAGAAGAGTGGCAAAACAGTTGCTCCTCCCGTGAAGAAACCCAAGGCTGGACCCAAACCAGAAACTGAGTGTTTTCATTGCAAGGGAACTGGACACTGGAAGCGGAACTGCCCCAAGTATTTGGCTGACAAGAAGGCGGCCAACAACAAACAAGGTATATATGATATACATGTTATTGATGTGTACCTTACCAACTCTCGTTGTAGTGCCTGGGTATTTGATACCGGTGCGGTTGCTCATATTTGCAACTCAAAACAGGAACTGCGGAATAGACGGAGGCTGGCAAAGGACGAAGTGACGATGCGCGTGGGAAATGGTTCCAAGGTAGATGTGATCGCCGTCGGCACGCTCGCTCTTCGATTACCATCGGGATTAGTGATGAACCTAAATAATTGTTATTTAGTGCCTGCGTTAAGCATGAACATTATATCTGGATCTTGTTTATTGCGAGATGGTTACTCATTTAAATCAGAGAATAATGGTTGTTCTATTTATATGAGTAATATCTTTTATGGTCATGCACCCAATGTAAGGGGTTTATTCTTATTGAATCTCGATAGTAATGATACACATGTTCATAACATTGATGCCAAAAGATGTAGGATTGATAATGATAATACCACTTTCTTGTGGCACTGCCGTTTAGGTCATATTGGCGTAAAACGCATGAGGAAGCTCCATGCTGATGGACTTTTGGAGTCACTTGATTTTGAATCACTTGACACATGTGAGCCATGCCTCATGGGCAAGATGACTAAAACGCCGTTCTCTGGAACAATGGAACGGGCAAGTGACTTATTGGAAATCATACATACTGATGTGTGCGGTCCGATGAGCATTGAGGCGCACGGTGGTTATCGTTACTTTCTCACCTTCACTGATGACTTAAGTAGATATGGGTATATTTACTTAATGAAACACAAGTCTAAAACGTTTGAAAAGTTCAAACAATTTTAGAGTGAAGTTGAGAATCATCGTAGCAACAAGATTAAATTCCTACGATCTGATCGAGGAGGAGAATATCTGAGTTATGAGTTTGGCAGTCACTTAAGACAATGTGGAATTGTTTCACAACTAACACCGCCTGGAACACCACAGCGTAATGGTGTGTCCGAACGTCGTAATCGAACCTTATTGGATATGGTGCGATCTATGATGTCTCTTGCCGATTTGCCACTATCGTTTTGGGGTTATGCATTAGAGACAGCTGCATTCACTTTAAATAGGGCACCATCGAAATCCGTTGAGACGACGCCATATGAACTTTGGTTTGGCAAGAAGCCAAAGCTGTCTTTTCTTAAAGTTTGGGGATGTGATGCTTATGTCAAAAAGCTTCAGCCTGAAAAGCTGGAACCCAAAGCGGAGAAATGCGTCTTCATAGGATACCCAAAAGAGACAGTTGGGTATACCTTCTACCTCAGATCCGAAGGCAAAGTGTTTGTCGCTAAAAACGGAACGTTTCTTGAGAAAGAGTTTCTCTCGAAAGAATTGAGTGGGAGGAAGATAGAACTTGATGAGGTTGTTGAACCTTTACTTCAACCTGAGAGTAGCGCAGCACAGAAAGATGTTTCTGTAGAGCCTACATCAGCTGAAGAAGAAGTTAATGATGATGATCATGAAGCTTTGGATCAAGTTGCTATCGAACCTCGTAGGTCGACAAGGACGCGTACTGCTCCTGAGTGGTACGGCAACCCTGTCTTAGAAGTCATGTTGTTGGACAACGATGAACCTACGAGCTATGGAGAAGCGATGATGGGCCCGGATTCTGAGAAGTGGTTAGAGGCCATGAAATCCAAGATGGGATCCATGTATGAAAACAAAGTGTGGACTTTGGAAGTATTACCTGAAGGGCGTAAGGCCATTCAGAACAAATGGATCTTTAAGAGGAAGACGGACGCGGACGGTAATGTCACCGTCTATAAAGCTCGACTTGTGGCAAAGTGTTTTTCACAAGTTCAAGGAGTTGACTACGATGAGACCTTCTCACCCGTAGCGATGCTTAAGTCCGTCAGAATCATGTTAGCAATAGCTGCCTTTTTCGATTATGAAATTTGGCAGATGGATGTCAAAACAGCGTTCCTTAACGGTTTCCTTAAAGGAAGAGTTGTATATGATGCAACCAGAAGGTTTTGTCGATCCAGAGAATGCTGACAAAGTTTGCAAACTCCAGCGATCCATTTATGGACTGGTGCAAGCATCTCGGAGTTGGAATCTTCGCTTTGATGAGGTGATCAAAACGTTCGAGTTTATACAAGTTTACGGAGAAGCTTGTATTTACAAGAAAGTGAGTGGGAGCTCTATAGCGTTTCTAATATTATATGTGGATGACATATTACTGATTGGAAACAATATAGAAATGTTGGAAAGCGTGAAGGAATATTTGAACAAGAGTTTTTCAATGAAGGACCTAGGAGAAGCTGCTTTCATATTAGGCATCAAGATCTATAGAGATAGATCACGACGCTTGATAGGACTTTCACAAAGCACATACCTTGACAAAGTTTTGAAGAAGTTCAAAATGGATCAGTCCAAGAAGGGGTTCTTGCCTGTATTGCAAGGTGTGAAGTTGAGTAACACTCAATGCCCAGTGACTGCAGAAGATAGAGAAAAGATGAGTGTCATCCCCTATGCTTCAGCCATAGGCTCTATCATGTATGCAATGCTGTGCACAAGACCCGATGTCAGCCTTGCCATAAGTATGGTCGGAAGGTTTCAAAGTGATCCAGGAATGGAACACTGGACGGCGGTCAAGAATATCCTGAAGTACCTGAAAAGGACTAAGGACATGTTTCTCGTTTATGGAGGTGATCAAGAGCTTGTCGTAAAGGGTTACGTCGATGCAAGCTTTGACACTGATCCGGATGACTCTAAGTCACAAACCGGATACGTATTTATTCTTAATGGGGGTGCGGTTAGCTGGTGCAGTTCCAAGCAGAGCGTGGTAGCTGATTCTACATGCGAAGCAGAGTACATCGCTGCCTCGGAGGCGGCGAAGGAAGGTGTCTGGATGAAGGAGTTCATGACAGATCTTGGAGTCGTGCCTAGTGCGCTTAACCCAATGACTCTGTTTTGTGATAACACTGGTGCCATTGCTCTAGCCAAGGAACCAAGATTTCACAAGAGGACCAGACACATAAAGCGACGCTTCAATTCCATCCGCGATTACATCAAGGAGGACGACATAAATATTTGCAAAGTACACACGGATCTGAATGTTGCAGATCCGATGACTAAACCTCTTCCAAGGGCTAAACATGAACAACACCAGAACTGTATGGGTGTTCGATTCATTACAATGTAAATCACATAGTGATGTGAACTAGATTATTGACTCTAGTGCAAGTGGGAGACTGTTGGAAATATGCCCTAGAGGCAATAATAAATTGGTTATTATTATATTTCCTTGTTCATGATAATCGTTTATTATCCATGCTATAATTGTATTGATTGGAAACTCAAATACATGTGTGGGTACATAGACAACACTGTGTCCCTAGTAAGCCTCTAGTTGACTAGCTTGTTGATCAAAAGATGGTGAAGGTTTCCTAGCCATGGACATGAGATGTCATTTGATAACGGGATCACATCATTAGGAGAATGATGTGATGGACAAGACCCAAACTGTAAACGTAGCATATGATCGTGTCAGTTTATTGCTATTGTTTTCTGCATGTCAAGTATCTGTTCCTTTGACCATGAGATCATGCAACTCACTGACACCGGAGGAATACCTTGTGTGTATCAAACGTCGCAACGTAACTGGGTGACTATAAAGATGCTCTACAGGTATCTCCGAGGGTGTCTGTTGAATTGGCATGGATCAAGACTGGGATTTGTTACTCCGTGTGACGGAGAGGTATCTCAGGGCCCACTCGGTAATACAACATCACTATAAGCCTTGCAAGCAATGTGACTAAAGTGTTAGCCACGGGATCTTGTATTATGGAACGAGTAAAGAGACTTGCCGGTAACGAGATTGAACTAGGTATAGAGATACCGACGATCGAATCTCGGGCAAGTAACATACCGATAAACAAAGGGAACATCATACGGGATTAACTGAATCCTTGACATAGAGGTTCAACCGATAAAGATCTTCGTAGAATATGTAGGAGCCAATATGGGCATCCAGGTCCCGCTATTGGTTATTGAACGTAGAGGTGTCTCGGTCATGTCTACATAGTTCTCGAACCCGCAGGGTCTACACACTTAACGTTTGGTGACGATATAAGTATAGTTGAGTTGTTATGTTGGTGACCGAAAGTTGTTCAGAGTCCCGGATGAGATCCCGGACATGACGAGGAGCTCTAGAATAGTCCGGAGGTAAAGATTAATATATGGGATAATAGTGTTTGGTCTCCGGAAGGGTTCCGGAATTCACCGGAAGGAGTTTCGGATGTTTCCCGAAATGTTCGGGTACGAGAACACTTTATTTGGGCCAAGGGGTAAAGCCCACGAGGCTTTAGGAAGGTGCAAAAGGAAGTTTTGTGGAGGCCAGGGGCCAGACGCCAGGGACCCTGGCGTCTGGGGCCAGACGCCGAGGACCCTGGCGTCTGGTCCTGGAGTCCGAGCAGGACTCTTGCCTTGCGGGCCAAACCGACTTTGAGGAGGCTCTTTCTCCAAGTTTCGACCCCAGGGCTCAACATATAAATAGAGGGGCAGGGCTAGCACCCGGAACACATCAAGATTTCCCCAAGCCGTGTGCGGCAACCCTAACCCTCTAGTTCCTCCGTCATAATCTCCGTAGCGCTTGGCGAAGCCCTGCAGAGATTGTTCCTCACCACCATCACCACGCCGTCGTGCTGCCGGAACTCATCTACTACTTCACCATCGCTCGCTAGATCGAGGAGGTGAAGGCGTCATCAAGCTGTACGTGTGTTGAACGCGGAGGTGCCGTCCGTTCGGCACTAGTTCGTGATCGGTTTGAGGGACGACTTGCGATTTGGATCGCGGAGACGTTCGACTACATCAACCGCGTTTCTTAACGCTTCCGCTTAGCGATCTACAAGGGTATGTAGATTTACTCTCCCTCTCATAGATGCTCATCACCATGGATAGATCTTGTGTGTGCGTAGGAAAATTTTTGTTTCCCATGCAACGTTCCCCAGTACCAACGCCCTCTTCTCCGGTGACCTAGCGAGGTTGGGCCGTCTTTGAGGATGGACCCGTTGGATACCTCCGACCGGTACTGATTTCACCAACGCCGTCGTTAAGCCCGCTTGACCAAAACGTCCACTTGAACCCCTGTATCTGTTGGCATTCGCAACAGCCCTCCAATACCTCCACAACAAGTCACCCTAGACCATGGCCTCCTCACCATTGTCGGTATCACATGCTTTGCTCGCGGCGATGACGAGATGAGTGGGCAACGAGTGGCGGCTAGGGTTGCATATCGTCTGCCTCGGCGCCTCTCTCACACAAAAAAAGGTTTCGTTAACAAAAATCTAAGATTAGATCTTGATAATTAGGCCTATAAGTTTTTTAAAAATGTTCTTAGCAGGATATGGTTTGTCGCTCTATATGAATGTATTGCATTAAGATTTTGTGTCATCACAAAAAATGATTTTGTGGCCTTTTTCGGGTTTTGAGAAGAAGTGGTGAGTGCAATTTTCCTCAAACCTTCGCTGGCCACAACAACGAGGGGGGAGCGGGACATTAGTTTTGTGTTTCGAGTTTGTGTCCCTAGGGGTTTGGTGTACTTCGTCGCCGGGTACTCTGGTTCGTGTCTCTACGGGTTTTGAGTTCTTCGCCACCTATGAAATTTTGCAGCGGAGGTAAGGGGAATAAAGGTTTCTCGACTTTCCTCATTCGATGGCCTACCTCGGAAAGGTGTCGATGAGTCAGATGATGGTGTGGATCGCTGGACATTCGATGGTGTGATTAGCATTTGTGCATGGCAAGGGCGTCCTTAGGATGGCACAACACTATGAAGTGTTTTTTCTCCAGTTTTATCTCTGCCCGATGAGGCTCAGCTAGATACGACTCTGTGGGGCACCCGTGAGGTTTGTGCCCCCCTCTGTATGGTCAGAATTTGGATCGTCGTATGGCCCTTCTCAGTGCTAGCTTCTTCGAGATGACGATCTTTCCCCGTTGTGGTTGCCGCATCTATGGATCTACATCGACGACTTCTTGGCCCCTTCTTCTACATGCTCCGATGAGATGGAGGGTCATAAGCCGCAATGAGCTCTGCCATGGTGCTTCACTTGTGGATGCAGAAGGAAGACGATGTTAATTCTATAAGTACTTGTCATTAATTTCGTCTTCATGTAATAAAGTTCTTGTAAAGTTGGTTTTATTTAATCTATTGCCTTGGATCATCTTCCGAGAAAAAATTGTAATAAATTTTATCAACAAAGTTAGTGTTTTTGAGACCGTGATAATATCTGTATTTCATTTATGGAAGAATTTAAAATGAACGAAATAGGAGGATCCACTCAGAAAAGGAGGATGACATTGAAAGTTGTGTTCTAGACATTATGATAACTAGATGATGCCCCGCGCACTGCTGCGGCAACCTTGGTAGAACATATGCATAAATAGATGATACAAAACTAAAACTATTGCAATAATAAAATTAAGAATGCTCCAGGGATATATTTTAAAACAATAAAGTATATGAATCATGTCACAAATTGTTCCCACCAGATTTTAGCTTACTCAAAACCATTTTTAATACTCCCTCCGTTCCTCTATATAAGGTGTATTTGTTTTTTAATAAAATTTCAGAATATAAGATGCATTTCTTATGATTCCTCATAATTCCCTTGTTAGCCCTCCTAAAAAAAGGAAAGTATCTCTTTTTTGATTGTCTGTATCTCTCCTTATAGTAAAAGAAGGAAACTATCTCTTTGTCGATTGCATGTATCTCATACTTTTCTGGACTAATTGATTCACTTTCCACTAACCAACAAATTTGCCAAGGGTAATTTAGTCTTAACATGTCTATATTTATGTGCCTTGGTCACCGTGCCGAAAATAATACACCTTACATAAAGGAACAGAGGGAAAGCGAATAACATGAAAGACATGAAAGTTGTGTGTCCCGTCAAAGCGAATAACATTACTTTTGTGGTCATATCCATCTAAGGTCGTATGCGACCTCCACCATCGAAACGGTCATCACACAGAAGGGTTTTGAAGATGCCCGGACTATCTGGCTGAATTCAAGTCGGACTATCTGGCCTAACCACACAAACAAGGTCGAGAAGGCTTGGATAGTGGCCAGACTATCTGGGACATGCCCATGGCAAACTGAGAAGACCCGGACAAGCCCATAGTCCCGGGCTAGTCCGACCAACGCTTGTTATATTTTATACGATTTTCTTATTTTCCGAACCACTTGTTGTTTGCAACAAATTTGAACGATCTTGTTGTTGTTCGATCGCGATCTCACGCCACGGAATCGTTGCTGCTTTAATGAGATCCGATTTTAGGGAATAATTGACACCTTTAATGATAGCGATTAATGACTTTCCGATCGCATGCTGCGACATTGTTGACACTTTAATGGGATCCGATTTTACAAGGGAATTTTTCTGCGGTCGCGATTAATGACTTTCCAATCATGCGTCACGGAATTGAGGATACGTTAATGGGATATGATTATACAGGGGATTTTCCTGTGGTGCATGGCCTCCTGATAAATAGAAAAAAATTGTTGTAGTACTAGGAAGTCAAACCCATGACTTCAATGTTAATCCCCAAAGCGACACCCAACGAGGCTACATCAGTTTATTGGTTTGTCACAAGGTACACAGTACTTATACCTTCTTAATATGAGTTTTAAAAAGAATTAAACAAACAGTCTCATCGGTCCTCGTTACTTGGATGTGTGCATCCAAGCTCCATCCTTGTCTTGCATGTTTCATACTGCTTCACATGGTTAAAAAGGTTTTTAAAACATCTCCCGATAACTTCTTTGTAAATAGCATGATAATTTATGCATCGCGGACTTGATAACTTACGTAGAACACACCGTGGTAACTTCAAGGGTATGTGTGTGTGTGTGGGGGGGGGGGGGGTAGTTGGGAAACATACCCCTTGTAAGTTCTGTATGGTTACTTTGACCCAGTGAAAAAGTTTGTAGAAACATACCCCAGTAACTTATGTATAAAGTGCACGATAACTTACGTACCACGCATCCCGTAAATTAACGATAACTTACGTACCACGCATCCCGTAAATTAACGATAACTTACGTACCACGCATCCGGTAAATTAAGTAGAAACACCATGCTAACTTTGACCCGAGAGAAAAAGAAGTTGTTAAAACAAACCCACGACAACTTGTGTGTAAATAGCATGATAATATACACACCAGAAACCTGATAACTTACATATAACATGCCAAGGTAACTTTCACTTTTTTTTTGAAATATACACTCGGTAACTTCTGCGTAAATAACATGATAATATACATATCATAAGCATGATACCGTACGTACGGTACACCCATGTAAACTTTTGACCGATGAGAAAATTGTTAAAAACTTACCCCGATAACTTATGTGCGGAAATCATGATATTCTTACACACCACATAGATAATAACTTCACTCAAACACCATGGTAATTTTTCACCCAGTGGGGAATAGTTGTTGAAATATATTTCAATTTATTTTGTGTGTAAATTTATCATGTTGTCCAAGCTAAACTTACCATGCTACTAGCGCTCTGGTTATCAACCCTATCATGCTATTGGTTACCAGGGTGCTAATACTGAAGTTATCACCCTTATCATGCTAACTTTATGTGTAATAGCATGAAAATATACACACCACATACCTGATAACCACTCACAAACACCGTGATAACTTTTGATGGAGGGAAAACTTGTTGAAAATATAACCCCCATAACTTCTGTGTAGCAAGCATGATAATTTACAAACCACAGACTTGATATCTTGCATGATAAGGTTATCGTAGTAATATACACACCAAAGACTTGGTAATTTACGCTCAAATACTACGATAATTTTGACCCAGGAAAAAAAATTGTTCGAAACATGCCCCGGTAACTCCTGCGTAAATAACACGGTAATACACACACCGCAAGCATGATAAACTATGCTACAAATACCGCGTTAACTTTTGACACGCGAACAAAAAGGTTGTTGAAAAAGATACCCCTCGGTACTATCTCATCTACATAGCATGATAATATACGCACCACGTATCCAATTACTCATGTACAACTACTACGGTAATTTTTGGACCCATGGGGTTTTGAATCGTATCGACGGTTTGAGTTACAAAACATTTTGAATTTTCCAATTTGGGAAGAATTTAGGATGACATAGGTCTTTTTGTCCTCGCGCATGCATGCATGTGTATGTGATAAGAATGTTAAAGAAACCAGACTTATGCCTCGGTAATATATGTGTAAACAACATGGTAACATATGTAGCACATGCATGCTAACTTATGTAGCCCATGCGTGGTAACTTTTGATTTAAAGAAAAAGTCCCCATGACATATCAATATGGGATCCAGTTTTGAACATCCCGTCGTGACGAATATTTTATGTGAAAACATATTTTAAATCGGAGCGGTGGTTTGAGCTACAAAACATTTTAAGGTTTAAATTTTAATTGAATATTTGCTTCGCTCCACCAAGAAAGATTCGCTTGCTGTAAAAAAAAGGAGCTCGGGCTCATATGTAGATAGTAAGAACTATTTCGTTCGGATATGCTGCTATATTTGGAACCGTAGGACGTTATTCAACTAGGTTAAGCGTCAGCGATTTCCCCTTCAAGAAGACTCAAGTTAAAAGACACTAAACATTAAAGTTATGTGTCTTGTTGAGACATGCATTTGTTCTTTTATGGCCATCTCAACCCGAGGTTATATGCCACCTCCATAGACAAAACAACACATACATATCTAGGATACATGATCGAAGAAAAGTTTAAACGATTTCACCCTTAATATAATCTCAACCTAGGCTAGCGGTGGCTAGGTTACACCTTGCCTCCAAGCAACACAGGCGAGTCAATGGATTCGCCTCCCTTTTTACTATTGCTTTGGCGGCCAGCGGCGGGGAGGAGAATTCCGGTCCCTCGGCTCCGACTTGTAGATTAGATTAGGGTTTTAGTCCTCACAGGAAACGTTCAGGCGGATGGCGGCGCTTATTCTTCGAGTTGGTCTTCTGGATTCTGATCCTCCTCCAATATGTCTGTGTGGACGAAACTGACAGAGCTCCAGTCTAGATTTGTGTCGTCTCCTTGGGGCGACGAGGTTAGGATTTCTTGTCGTGCATGCGTGTGCGACGGCGAGATCTGATGTCACGCACTTTAGATCGATTCAAGGGTTCAACGACGACGATTGCAGCTCCAAGGCGCTAGTCCATAGGGACACGTACACAAAAATTTCCCGACTATCATCGACAAGGTCAGGGCGGCTTCGATAGGGGGCGGCGACAGCGGCGCGTCGGTGACACGTTCTGATAGTGATAGTTGTCGCTTGGTGGTCCAGAGACCTTCACATATTTTTATTATGTTTGAAGTGCTTTGTACTTCTGCTGGATTTTTTTAATACATCTGGATGTTTTTTCGCAAAAAAATTGATCCCAACCCGAGTAATCCTCAACATAAACATCTCGTAGAGGCAAACAAATTTTCTTTTAGGATCATCTCAATCCAACTCACATGCGATCCTTAGAGCTAAAATAGTGCGATGCATGAGGAGGTTTCAGAGATGGACATATAGTCTGTCCAAATTTGTGTCGGACTATCCGGCCTAGTGACTGTGTGCGATTCCGAATTATGTTAGTTTAGGAAAACTGGAAGATTTTTGGAGTCATTTCCTTGTACAAACTTGGAAGATTTTCGGATGTGACGACCGATTGAACGACATTAATCAATAAATCTATCTATCATGTTTACCTTTCTTGCTCCTTTTATTATTTTTGCTATTTATATTTTTTTTGTTGCAGGGAAGCTATACTTGAGGTCTTAGGGGTGGTTTGGATGAATCTTGGATATCCCATAGCCTCCGCACAATCCCTAACGAGGTCCCCAAGCATGTGGGGATTATTGTTTTCAAACGACCCCACTGTCATATATTGCGTATCGCACTTTCGACGAGTCTCCTTTAGCAACATTGTCTTGCATGGCGCACTCTACACCGAAGATAAACAATGACGTGTTCATGTGCAAACATAAAAAAGGATAAAACAAACTACACGTTCTCACATTCACCACGAATGTTCCGCCAAATGCACGAGTCACGCTAGGAGTTGGGATTTTAAAGAGGATGACACAACAGGAGATGGGATGTTATTACAAGATCATGAAGGTTCAGTTGTCTTTACTGCCACACACGTGTTGTTCAATTGTGGAGATGCCCTTGAAACCGAGATGACAACGATGGATGATGGTCTCTGATAACCCACAAGTATAGGGGATCGCAACAGTCTTCGAGGATAGTATTTCACCCAAATTTATTAATTCAACATAAGGGAAGCCAAAAAATATTTATATGCCTTAGAGTTGAGTTGTCAATTCAACCACACCTGAGAATCACTTCTTTGCAACAATTTATTGGTAGCACAATAATGTGATAGTAGTGATAGCAATAGTAACAGCAGCAGTAACGAAAGTAGTAGCAAATTTGTACCAGCAGTAGTAATAATAACTTGAGCAACACCGGCAATATTAAAGCGTAGGCATGGAGTAGCGATGGATATTTAGATGAGATTTAATATGCAATATAACAACCTGGCCAGGGACAAGCCAGTGAGTACGTTTGAATGTACTCGCAAACATCATGAAAACAAATATAATAAAGCAGGTGTTATGCATGCACTAAAATTAATCATGGATATTCCACCAGATAAATTCATGATGCAGGTAATCAGATAGTTCATAATAAAATAAATGAGCGATCAAGGAATTAAAAATAAAAATGAAACATCGGGCAGTCCTTCCGAAAATTCTAAAAAAATAAAATATGCCAATCGGGTGTCTGAAGCGACGCCTCGAAAGGAAAAATAAATAAATATATAACATGACTCAGTCGGGCGTCTGAGCGACACCACGTAAAGGGCTTATACAAAAATAATAAAAGTGCCACAGTCGGGCGTCTGGAGCGACGTCACAAAAAGGGCTTACAAAGACAAATAAATAACATGCGTGTCGCAGTCGAGCGTCTATGTGACGCCACATAAAGGGCTTATAAAGAAAATAAATAACATGCGTGCCACAGTCGGGCGTCTGTGCGACACCGCATAAAGGGCATATATAATAACATGAGTTTCCAGGAGGTAGAACCATCCCAGGGATACTCAACAATTTACATAATAGAAATGATTAGTCCATAACAATACTAATCATAAATATCATTCGTCGCACTTCATGATCAATATTCTGTTTTAGAAGATTCCTCCGAAGACCGACACTAAGACCGACACTTGACCTATCCCAGACTGTAGTACTTAACCGCGGACACAGCTATTCGAATAGATGTATACTCTGCAGAGGGTGTACTCTTTACCCACGAGTAACGGATTTCTTTAGTCATCCCGAGACTAATTCCGCGTACGGTCTTTGAGTTGAAAACACACCTGACCCGCACACACCAGCTTAACTTACTGGTGAATGGAATCACCCACGACAACCGTTAAGCAAAAATCTAAGTGGGAAGACCACAATCTCAATTAGCATGGTATCAATAAATTTATAACGCGCGCAAACAGGGGCGCTACCCCCTTGGTCCAACCGGAAACACCCATGCCCCCGGACCAAGTGACATGCCTACCAAGGGCCACTGGTATCTTACACTATGGCCTCTCTGTACGGTGTGTGCTAAGAAAGGGGTTGAAAACTTACCGAACCGTACCCTACCTGCGCAGGGACAAGTGGTAGTACGAAACAAGTATGGGGGTTACTGGAACAAGACTCGATCTACGGTCGACTCAGGAGGTTTATGTTTTTTCCCTGCAATGGTTAGCACAACAAAATTTTCTGTTTAATTGCCAATAGAGTCACCATCCATCATGCCTCGTCATGCCCTCATTGATTACTCTCGTCACCACAAGATATCAGTTTTCACGGTCATACTTTACCCACGACAAAACTTTCCTCCGATGTTTGTCCAGACCAGCTTAGGCATACGTGGCATGAGGCAGTAACCACTTCTCATATATATCACATGAATTAACAGCAAACTTAATTTCCACCATATGCATTCATGCATGATCATTATCATATGCAATTCTATTATTTCATGTAACGCAATAATGATTCATCCTCCTAGCAAGCAAACAACCAATTTGAATTATATCAGGTGTCCAAGATGCTTGCCTTCAAGGTGCAGAGGGGTGAGGTGCACTCCAAAACTTTTGAAAGTTTAATCTTCTCTCCAATTTCCTATTTTTGAAAATATTCAAATTAACACATACTTTAAAATAGTACAAAAAAGTTGTCTTGGGCAATTTTCAAATAAATATTAAAATAAACTAGGTGATATTTTAGAAGTGTAGGAAAAAGAATCAAGTCAATTAGAGTTGTGGTTTAAAAAGTAGAGCTAGTCAAACTTCAGTCAAAATCTTTTTTTAAATAAAACAGAAAGAAAACGATTCGATATAGCTTACGCTTTCTCCTAGCGGACGCGTATTAACAGGAATACGCTTGCACTTAAGCGCCTTGGCGGAACCGGAGAGTCACTGATAATGGGCCCGCGGGTCCACCAGTCGTCTCCCTCCTCTGGCTGAGCGGAGACGAGGACTCTGGCGACCCTCACCGGCGAACGATGGCTCCTTACTGGGTTCCGAGGGCGGGAATGGATCCACTGCTTCTGGACGGTCCTCCCGGTAGTCGACAGGGGCGCGGAGGCTGAGGGGGTCATCGGTGGTGCGGACTTCGGCGGACGGCGGCATCGGGCAAGAGCAGAACTTGCTCGTGGTGGTTTCCCGGAGCATCAAAAGGTGGCCATCTGAACCAAGGGGTTGCCAGGGTTGCTCTAGTGTGGGTTGCAGAGGGGGATCAGCCTCGGTGCCGTTGAATTTAACCGGGGCTCTATGGCGGGCGCGGTGGTCGGAGACGGGGAAGAGAGCTTGCTTCCGACGAATTGCTTCTAGGGGAGGTTCACTACGGGTCGAGGGAGGGGAATGGAGTGCTCTGCGAGCTGGTGGCATGCTTAAATAGGTGGGGAGGTCGGTTCCCGCGGTGGCCGTGGATAAGTCCGGCGGTGTGCCACCACTGTTGCTGCAGGGCGACGTGGCGATGCTGGCTGCCGACAGGGGGCTTGCGGACGATCTCATCCCTCTTCCAGGGGGCTAGCTGGCTGGCGGAGAGGACCTGGACGGCGCTGCCATGGCAAGGACGGGCTGCGGCCGATGGCTAGCCGCCAAGGGGGCTCTGGCGGCGGCGCTGCGAGGCGCCAGGGGGCGGTTGGGTGGCTTTGGCGATCGGGAGGGGTCAGGGGCGTGGCTCTGCCAGAGGGGAAAGGCCAGGGGACGGGGGTAGGTGAGGTGTGGCGGCTCGGTTGCGCTGGCTGCAATGCGCGCTCTGGCCGCGCCCAGAGCACGCTCACCAGGTGTTCGACGAAATACCAGCGTGTGTTAGACCTCTATGATGCCAATGCAACTAAACAGGACTATGCTATTGAGTATGGGGAAGCTACTAGACAAGTTAGTTTAGCTATATGAGCAGGTTCCCAATGCAAACTAAAAATCATGCCAATATTGTCTAGGCACACAAGGTGTTTGGCAAAATGCCAAGGCCACCTAGGAGACTTTTCTGGCCACCAAACTTTCCAGAATGGGGTCTCTTTAGATGCACAAGATGATGGCAAGGTTAGTTTAGCCAAATAGGAAACTTGGTAATGAAACTTTTGAGAACAACAGTTCTGGACAGAAACTATAGGTGGTTATTGATACGTCTCCAACGTATCGATAATTTATGAAGTATTCATGCCATATTCACCTATGTTTACAATACTTTTATATGGTTTTGATGCACTTTATATGATTTATTTAGAACTAACCCAGACTAATGCTGTTTTCAGCAGAATTACTGTGGTGTTGTTTTTGTGCAGAAAATGAAAGTTCTTGGAATCGCCCGAAACTTTTTGATGATTTTTTTTGGAACAAAAGCGGCACTAGACGCTTCGTGGGAGGGCCAGACGAGCCACGAGGTGGGCACAACCCACGAGGGCGCGCTAACCCCCCCCCCCCCCCCCCGGCGCGCCCTAGTGTATCATGCCCACCTCGTGGCCCACCTTCGCGTGAAACCAACGCCAAAAATTCCTATAAATATAGAAACCATCAGAAATAACCCTAGACTCTCCGCTCCGCCGCTGCAACTCTCTGTATCGACGAAAAACCAATTTGGAGACGTTCCAGTACCCTGCCGGAGAGGGGAATCCATCTCCGGTGGCCATCTTCATCATCCCGGCGGAGGCCATGACGAGGAGGGAGTAGTCCACCCTTGGGGCTGAGGGTATGTACCAGTAGCTATGTGTTCAATCTCTCTCTCTCTCTCTCTCGTGTTCTTGAGATGTCGTGATCTTGATGTATCACGGGCTTTGTTAATATAGTTGGATCACATGATGCTATTCCCTTGCTACCTTGATGTGATGAATTGAATCTTTCCCTTTGAGATATCATTATGTTGGATTGAATATTGGATTTGAGAACAATTGATATATGTCTTGCATGCGGATACCCGTAGTGACATTGGGGTATTCTATTGATCCACTTGATATATGTTTTGGTACTCAACTTGCGGATTCCCGAGGTGACATTGGGGTAATCTATGCATAGGAGTTGATGCACGTTGTTGTCCTACGTTCTCCGATAGAAATCTTAGGGCACTCTTTGAGGTTCTTTGTGTTGGATTGAGTATTACGAATCTGAAATTGTTTGATGTGTATCGTATAATTAACTCATGGATACTTGTGGTGACATTGGAGTATCTAGGTGACATTAGAGTTGGTTGATGCGTATCATGTGGTGTTATTTTAGTACGAACTCTAGATAGATTGATCGGAAAGGATAACTTAGTGTTATTTTAGTACGAACTCTTGGATAGATCGATCGGAAAGGATAACTTTAAGGTGGTTTCGTACCCTACAAACAATTTCTTCTTATGTTCTCCGCTAGATAAGAACTTTGGAGTGATTCTTCCTTGCACGTTGAGGGATGGTTATGTGATCCAATTATATTAGCATTGTTGAGAGATTGCACTAGCGAAAGTACGGACCCTAGGCCTTGTTTTCAAGCATTCCAATACCGTTTGTTCTCACTTTTGTTACTTGCTACCTTGCTGTTTTTATATTTTTAGATTATAAAAACCTATATCTACCATCCATATTGCACTTGTATCACCATCTCTTCGCCGAACTAGTGCACCCATACAATTTGCCATTGTATTGGGTGTGTTGGGGACACAAGAGATTTCTTGTATTTGATTGCAGGGTTGTTTGAGAGAGACCATCTTCATCCTACACCTCCCACGGATTGATAAACCTTAGGTCATCCACTTGAGGGAAAATTGCTACTGTCCTACAAAACTCTGCGCTTGGAGGCCCAAGAAAGTCTACAAGAATAAAGTTGCGTAGTAGACATCAGTTATTCAATGAACTTAAAATATCCTAATGAGGCTAATCTCCTGGACTTAAGGGTTTTGTAGGGTGTCCTACCAGCAAGAAAAATCTCATGGCCTTAGAGCAAAATAAAATAGAGTTGTAGTTCAAAACACCAAACTGGACCAGAATGAAAAAGAGGATGATTTGCTCAAATATTTCAAAATACCTAGTTGGATTTTTGCATAAAAGTAATCTAGGAACACCACATGACATCTACAAATTTTCTGTAGAATTTTTGAATGAATTTATAAAGTGGTTGTAGTGCAATGGAGGCCCTTAAAAGAATGGAAATGCCATTTTAAAAGAAATAAAGCTTGGAAAAAAATACTATAAAAATGCTTCCACTGAATATACCAATTGGAAGGAAATGTTTTTAAGCAAGCACACAAGTCCCACAATATTTTTGAAAATCTTCTACTTGGAGGGAAAATTTCATAATTCAAAGATAAGAAGTGTTTCTGAAATCAACAGAAGATTCAGAAAAAAAAAATATGTTCATTGCAAAATTTTAATTAATAAAAACATGATTAATTTTTTTGGGGTGTTACAAACTCTACCCCCTAAAGAAAAATCTCGTCCTCGAGATTTGCTAAGAATGGTTACAAAAATTACTCTTACTACCTTGCCGTAATAACACAGAAAATAAATATCCTACTCACGTGATACGACGTGGTTACAGTGAGAGTGCGTATAATTGGCGCAACTACAGTGGGGTACTGGTGCTGTGAGAAAAAAATTCTACGGTTGGGGAAATCGAGAAATTTCTACTTAGGGCTACGGTAAATTTGGAAACAATAAAATTACTAATTCCAAATTTTGTTGGTCGTACCCGAGTGCACAGTGTTCTCTCTGGCTGACAGGTGGACTCGGGGTCCACTGTCAGTCTCTTCTTCTACCTCTGGCTCTCCTCTCTTTCTCTCTCTCTCGCGCGCGCTTTCCCGCGCTCTCTCCACCGGCGGCGTCTAGCGCGTAGGGCGTCTAGGGCGGTACTGCGTTAGTGCGCGGCGTGCTAGCTGCCGGCGCAGCGTGCACTCACAGGCCAGTGCCCTGTCGGCACTGCTCACGGATTCGCCTCCGAACACCGGCGATCGAGCGACGAGCGGCGTTGGTGGACTTCGCCCACCGTACACCGAACTCGAGCTATAAAAACGATCGCGGTGCTCCTCTCTTCTTCGTCACACCTGGCATCATTTCTTCTTCCTCCTCCTTCTCCTTCATTTCTGCTCATAGGAGCTCGAGGCGAGGCTCTAATGGAGGAAGTGATCCTGGATTGGTTCGCGATCCTTCTGTGTGGGGCGGTGGCGGCATTGCTTGGATTCTCCATGATCCTATGCGCAATGATCCACGATGATCACCATGATGCCGCTGCTCGAGTGGTGGCTCTCCGTGGCGGCGGTGATCATGAGGATTAGGTGTCGGTGTCGGGTGCTAATGGCTGTTAGTGTGCTAGCGGCAATCTTCATAGGAATAATCACCCACAAATTTCTCTCTCAGAAAAACCGTGGCATGTTAGTGAGGTGATCAATTTGGTGCTAAAAATGTGTACGTGGTTTTGCACTTAGTGCATGTGGTCGAGTGGGTGTGGCCGTGAGCCTGTTGTCGTGGCGTTGCGTGAATTTAAATCTATGTTACGGGAAAATATTTGTTGCAGTGGCTCAAAGAAAATCCCACCTCGAGATTTACTGAGAGTGAAAACAGCTGATTTTTTAATCATAGCAGTAAAATCACTCATATACAATTGCAACCAAACAACTTACTCATAACATAATTTCTGAGATACAATACATATATTTCAACATACAGTTAAATGCTAGGCTAACAAACACTACAGTGGGCGTCTACGGCGCAAAGGTAAAATATGGAGGGTCCTGAGGAAATATCCCCGGCATTGGAACACATCCTTCTTCCTTCGGGGAAAGTGGATGGACGAGTCGGAGAACGTGTCCTTCCTGGTCTGGCCTCAGGGGTCTGCCAATGGCGATCTGAGGATTCATAACAGCAAGGGTCTGGAGAAAGTCAATCACTCGCTGGGTCAAACGCTCTTGAGCGATGACAGACTGAACAAGGTTGTCCAGTACTGGATCTCTCTCTGTACGCCTACCAGGAAAAGATGCTTCTGCTTCGGGTGCTGCACGGCCCGGGAAGTAATAATATCCCCTTTCGTCGGCATACGGTACTGCGGACCGAAGGCGGGTAATTGCTTCGTAGGCAACAACTTCTATGGCCATCTCTGGGGTTGGCATGGACTTCCCGATGAAGACGACTTCAGTAGGGTCTTGGTTTGGGTTTACTGGTGGGATGTGCACAACTGCCCAATATTTCGAGGCGGTGTAAGTGATCCTCGATTTGAATAGCTCGTACTGGGGTTGATGGGGAAACCCATAGCGCGGCGGGTAAAGTCCCGCAATATCCTAACAAAACTGCCCGGGTTGCATCTGGGGTTCTCAAATGAATCCTAAGGCTCGACATGGGAAAAATGGCTGTGACGGCAGTGTGCAAGGTGAGGGGTACTTGGTAAGGTCACAGAGTGGTCTCTTATATATCATCGGGGCTAGGTGACATATTGCGGTGTGGGGGCAATCTTGGTTGTCGGTTCTGCTCTATGGTGGTCGGGGTCAATGCCACAGATATACATATCTCACAAAAAGTGACGTATTACTGTGGCTGTCGGCTGGGGTGGTTTTTGGTAGCTACGCCTAGAATTTAATATGCAACCAAATGCCAAAAGATTTATGCATGGTAACATGCAGTACCATTAAAATAATTGCATACGAGCAGTCTGCAATTTATTAATGGTGATACAAGGTCACACTATTACACGGCGTAGGAATACTAAGACTCGGTACTGCTCGAGTGGCTTAGTCTACTTCGTTGATATCTAGTCGAGCGTGCCTTGCGGGCGTCGAGGCTCCTCTTTGGGCTTCACCATCGAGGTTGAATGGGTTAGGATGCGGAGTTGCAGGGTTGGGGCAAACATTTCCTTTATAGAGAGAAAACGGAGTCTTCCTTCACACGCTTGCGAGTGGGACAACTTAGGTGTCGGTCACGGGCGCGTGATCGACAGCTAGGATGATAGGTTGGGCACCGACTGCCGAAAGGTGTCGGGGCCACTGTGTGGGCTATCGGATCGGATAGGCTTGACTAGAGATAGGATAAGGCCTGGTAGGTGGGTTAACCTAGGTTTATCGACCCGACTAAGATAGGATTAGCCAATAGTCAACCTGTCTCTGATACCAAGGTTGTTAGGACCAGTTTTCCAGGATATAAATTTCCCAGCAAATGGTCCTTGTGCTCACCAGTCCCAGGATTACTGTTAGCTGGTGGACACATTCTTGATACAGAAATTCCAAGCAATTACAAAATTTGAACTACAAGACCATGATGGTCTATGGAGTATAACAAAGGTTTCTAGTGGTTGATGGCGGAAGCGGTTCGCGGATCTCCACCGTATATGGGACTCCATTTCCCACAGGAACAACTGACCTGGATAACTCCTATCTTCGCGTGGCTGCTATCTCCGGTGCCTAGGTTCCGGGGTTATCGTCGTGATGCTCCTCTCGAAATACGCAATCTGGCCAACACAATAGCCAGGGACAAGCCAGTGAGTACGTTTGAATGTACTCGCAAACATCATGAAAACAGATATAATAAAGCAGGTGTTATGCATGCACTGAAATTAGTCACGGATATTCCACCGGATAAATTCATGATGCAGGTAATCAGATAGTTCATAATAAAATAAATGACCGATCAAGGAATTAAAAAATGAAACATCGGGTGATAGTCCTCCCGAAAATTCCAAAGAAAAATAATAATATGCCAATCGGGTGTCTGAAGCGACGCCTCGAAAGGAAAAATAAATAAATATATAACATGCCTCGGCCGGGCGTCTGAGCGAGACCACGTAAAGGGCTTATACGAAAATAATAAAAGTGCCACAGTCGGGCGTCTGGAGCGACGTCACAAAAAGGGCTTATAAAGACAAATAAATAACATGCGTGCCGCAGTCGGGCATCTATGCGACGCCACATAAAGGGCTTATAAAGAAAATAAATAACATGCGTGCCATAGTCGGGCGTTTGTGCGACACCGCATAAAGGGCTTATATAATAACATGAGTTTCTAGGAGGTAGAACCATCCCAGGGATACTCAACAATTTACATAATAGAAATGGTTAGTCCATAACAATATTAATCATAAATATCATTCGTCGCACTTCATGATCAATATTCTGTTTTAGAAGATTCCTCCGAAGACCGACACTAAGACCGACACTTGACCTATCCCAGACTGTAGTCCTTAACCGCGGACACGGCTATTCGAATAGATGTATACTCTGCAGAGGGTGTACTCTTTACCCATGAGTAACGGATTTCTTTAGTCATCCCGAGTCTAATTCCGCTTATGGTATTTGAGTTGAAAACACACCTGATCCGCACACACCAGCTTAACTTACCGGTGCCTGGAATCACCCATGACAACCGTTAAGCAAAACTCTAAGTGGGGAGACCACAATCTCAATTAGCATGGGATCAATAAATTTATAACGCGCGCAAACAGGGGCGCTACCCCCTCGGTCCAACCGGAAACACCCATGCCCCGGACCAAGTGACATGCCTACCAAGGGCCACTGGTATCTTACACTATGGCCTCTCTGTATGGTGTGTGCTAAGAAAGGGGTTGAAAACTTACTGAACCGTACCCTACCTGCGCAGGGACAAGTGGTAGTACGAAACAAGTATGGGGTTACTGGAACAAGACTCGATCTACGGTCGACTCAGGAGGTTTATGTGTTTTCCCTGCAATGGTTAGCACAACAAAATTTTCTGTTTAATTGCCAACAGAGTCACCATCCATCATGCCTCGTCATGCCCTCACTGATTACTCTCGTCACCACGAGATATCAGTTTTCACGGCCATACTTTACCCACGACAAAACTTTCCCCCGAAGTTTGTCCAGACCAGCTTAGGCATATGTGGCATGAGGCAGTAACCACTGCTCATATATATCACATGAATTAACAGCAAACTTAATTTCCACCATATGCATTCATGCATGATCATTATCATATGCAATTCTTTTATTTCATGTAACGTAATCATGATTCATCCTCCTAGCAAGCAAACAACCAATTTGAATTATATCAGGTGTCCAAGATGTTTGCCTTCAAGGTGCAGAGGGGTGAGGTGCACTCCAAAACTTTTGAAAGTTTAATCTTCTCTGCAATTTCCGTTTTTTGAAAATATTCAAATTAACACATACTTTAAAATATTACAAAAAAGTTTTCTTGGGCAATTTTCAAATAAATATTAAAATAAACTAGGTGATATTTTAGAAGTGTAGGAAAAAGAATCAAGTCAAGTAGAGTTGTGGTTTAAAAACTAGAGCTAGTCAAACTTCAGTCAAAATTGTTTTTTTAATAAAACAGAAAAGAAAACGATTCGATATAGCTTACGCTTTCTCCTAGCGAACGCGTATCAATAGGAATACGCTTCCACCTAAGCGCCTTGGTGGAACCGGAGAGTCACTGACGATGGGCCCGCGGGTCCATCAGTCAGGTTCGACTGGTCTAACCAGTCTTCTCCCTCCTCTGGCCGAGCGGAGGCGAGGACTCCAGCGACCCTCGCCGGCGAACGGCGGCTCCTTACGGGGTTCCGAGGGCGGGAATGGATCCACTGCTTCTGGACGGTCCTCCCTGTTGGAAATATGCCCTAGAGGCAATAATAAAATGGTTATTATTATATTTCCTTGTTCATGATAATTGTCTATTGTTCATGCTATAATTGTATTAACCGGAAACCGTAATACATGTGTGAATACATAGACCACACCATGTCCCTAGTGAGCCTCTAGTTGACTAGCTCATTGGTCAATAGATGGTCATGGTTTCCTGACCATGGACATTGGATGTCGTTGATAATGGGATCACATCATTAGGAGAATGATGTGATGGACAAGACCCAATCCTAAGCATAGCACAAGATCGTGTAGTTCGTCTGCTAGAGCTTTTCTAATGTCAAGTATCATTTCCTTAGACCATGAGATTGTGCAACTCCCGGATACCATAGGAATGCTTTGGGTGTATCAAACGTCACAACGTAACTGGGTGACTATAAAGGTGCACTACAGGTATCTCCGAAAGTGTCTGTTGGGTTGGCACGAATCGAGACTGGGATTTGTCACTCCGTGTGACGGAGAGGTATCTCTGGGCCCACTCGGTAATACATCATCATAATGAGCTCAATGTGACTAAGGAGTTAGTCACGGGATCATGTGTTACGGAACGAGTAAAGAGACTTGCCGGTGACGAGATTGAACAAGGTATAGGGATACCGACGATCGAATCTCGGGCAAGTAACATACCGATGGACAAAGGGAATTGTATACGGGATTAATTGAATCCCCGACATCGTGGTTCATCCGATGAGATCATCGTGGAACATGTGGGAGCCAATATAGGTATCCAGATCCCGCTATTGGTTATTGGCCGGAGAGGTGTCTCGGTCATGTCTGCATGGTTCCCGAACCCGTAGGGTCTACACACTTAAGGTTCGGTGACGCTAGAGTAGTAATGGGAAATACACGTTGGTGTCTGAAGGTTGTTCGGAGTCCCGGATGAGATCCCGGACGTCACGAGGAGTTCCGGAATGGTCCGGAGGTAAAGATTTATATATGGGAAGTCCTATTTTGGCCACCGGAAAATGTTCGGGATTTTTCGATATTGTACCGGGAAGGTTCTAGAAGGTTCCGGAGTGGGGCCCACCTGCATGGGGGGCCCACATGAACGTGGGTAGTGGGGGCAAGGCCCCACACCCCTGGTCAAGGCGCACCAAGATCCCCCCTTAGAAGGAATAAGATCATATCCCGAAGGGATAAGATCAAGATCCCTAAAAAGGGGGGATAACAATCGGTGGGGAAGGGAAAGGATGGGATTTCTTTCCTCCCACCTTTGCCAACGCCCCAATGGACTTGGAGGGCAAGAAACCAGCCCCCTCCACCCCTATATATAGTGGGGAGGCGCATGGGAGCTGCACCCCTTCCCTGGCGCAGCCCTCCCCCCTCCTAGACCTCCTCCTCCTTCGTAGTGCTTAGCGAAGCTCTGCCGGAGAACCACGAGCTCCACCGCCACCACGCCGTCGTGCTGCCGGAGCTCTCCCTCAACTTCTCCTCCCCCCTTGCTGGATCAATAAGGAGGAGACGTCCCCGGGCTGTACGTGTGTTGAACGCGGAGGCGCCGTCCGTTCGGCGCTTGGATCGGATCTTCCGCGATTTGAATCGCCGCGAGTACGACTCCATCAACCGCGTTCTTTGCAACGCTTCCGCTTAGCGATCTTCAAGGGTATGAAGATGCACTCCCTCTCTCTCGTTGCTAGCATCTCCTAGATTGATCTTGGTGACACGTAGGAAAATTTTGAATTATTACTACGTTCCCCAACAGTGGCATCATGAGCTAGGTCTATGCGTAGATTCTATGCACGAGTAGAACACAAGTAGTTGTGGGCGATGATTTGGTCAATTTGCTTTCCGTTACTAGGCCTATCTTGATTCGGCGGCATTGTGGGATGAAGCGGTCCGGACCGACTTTACACGTACGCTTACGTGAGACTGGTTCCACCGCCTGACATGCACTTGTTGCATAAGGTGGCTAGCGGGTGTCTGTCTCTCCCACTTTAGTCGGGTCGGATTCGATGAAGAGGGTCCTTATGAAGGGTAAATAGCAATTGGCATATCACCGTTGTGGCTTTTGCGTAGGTAAGAAACATTCTTGCTAGAAACCCATAGCAGCCACGTAAAACTTGCAACAACAATTAGAGGACGTCTAACTTGTTTTTGCAGGGTATGCTATGTGATGTGATATGGCCAAAAGAATGTGATGAAATATATGTGATGTATGAGATTGATCATGTTCTTGTAATAGGAATCACGACTTGCATGTCGATGAGTATGACAACCGGCAGGAGCCATAGGAGTTGTCTTAATTTATTGTATGACCTGCGTGTCAATCAAAAACGCCATGTAATTACTTTACTTTATTGCTAACCGTTAGCCATAGTAGTAGAAGTAATAGTTGGCGAGACAACTTCATGAAGACACGATGATGGAGATCATGATGATGGAGATCACGGTGTCGTGCCGGTGACGATGGAGATCATGCCGCGCCCCGAAGATGGAGATCAAAGGCGCAAGATGATATTGGCCATATCATGTCACTTTATGATTTGCATGTGATGTTTATCATGTTTTTACATCTTATTTGCTTAGAACGATGGTAGCATAAATAAGATGATCCCTCACTAAAATTTCAAGAAATGTGTTCCCCCTAAGTGTGCACCGTTGCGAAGGATCGTTGTTTCGAAGCACCACGTGATGATCGGGTGTGATAGATTCTAACATTCGCATACAACGAGTGTAAGCCAGATTTACACACGCGAAACACTTAGGTTGACTTGACGAGCCTAGCATGTACAGACATGGCCTCGGAACACGAGAGACCGAAAGGTCGAACATGAGTCGTATAGTAGATGCGATCAACATGGAGATGTTCACCATTGATGACTAGTCCGTCTCACGTGATGATCGGACACGGCCTAGTCGATATGGATCATGTATCACTTAGATGACTAGAGGGATGTCTATCTGAGTGGGAGTTCATTAAATAATTTGATTAAATGAACTTAATTATCATGAACTTAGTCTAAAATTGTCTTTACAATCTATCTTGTAGATCCAATGGCCCACGCTAATGTTGCCCTCAACTTCAACGTGTTCCTAGAGAAAACCAAGCTGAAAGACGATGGAAGCAACTATACGGACTGGGTCCGGAACTTGAGGATCATCCTCATAGCTTCCAAGAAAGCATATGTCCTTGATGCACCGCTAGGTGACGCACCCATTTTCCCAGCAACTCAAGACGTTATGAACGCCTGGCAGTCGCGTAGTGATGATTACTCCCTGGTTCAGTGCGGCATGCTTTACAGCTTAGAACCGGGGCTCCAAAAGCGTTTTGAGAAACACGGAGCATATGAGATGTTCCAAGAGCTGAGAATGGTTTTCCAAGCTTATGCCCAGGTCGAGAGATATGAAGTCTCCGACAAGTTCTTCAGTTGTAAGATGGAGGAAAATAGTTCTGTCAGCGAGCACATACTCAAAATGTCTGGGTTGCACAACCGCTTGTCTCAGCTGGGTGTTGATCTTCCGGATGACTCGGTTATTGACAGAATCCTCCAGTTGCTTCCACCTAGCTACAAGAGCTTTGTGATGAACTTCAATATGCAAGGGATGGAGAAGTCCATTCCTGAGTTATATTCGATGCTGAAATCAGCGGAGGTGGAGATCAAAAAGGAACATCAAGTGTTGATGGTGAATAAGACCACCAGTTTCAAGAAAGGCAAGGGTAAGAAGAACTTCAAGAAGGACGGCAAAGCAGTTGCCGCGCCCGGTAAATCAGTTGCCGGGAAGAAGCCCAAGAATGGACCCAAGCCTGAGACTGAGTGCTTTTATTGCAAGGGAACCGGTCACTGGAAGCGGAACTGCCCCAAGTACTTAGCGGATAAGAAGGCCGGCAACGTCAAAGGTATATATGATATACATGTTATTGATGTCTACCTTACCAGCGCTCGTAGTAGCTCCTGGGTATTTGATACCGGTGCGGTTGCTCACATTTGTAACTCAAAACAGGAGCTGCGGAATAAGCGGAGACTGGCGAAGGACGAGGTGACGATGCGCGTCGGGAATGGTTCCAAGGTCGATGTGATCGCCGTCGGCACGCTACCTGTACATCTACCTTCGGGATTAGTTTTAAACCTCAATAATTGTTATTTAGTACCAGCTTTGAGCATGAACATTGTATCTGGATCTCGTTTGATGCGAGATGGCTACTCATTTAAATCCGAGAATAATGGTTGTTCTATTTATATGGGAGATATGTTTTATGGTCATGCCCCGCTGGTCAATGGTTTATTTTTATTGAATCTCGAACGTGATGTTACACATATTCATAGTGTGAATACCAAACGATGTAAGGTTGATAATGATAGTCCCACATACTTGTGGCACTACCGCCTTGGTCATATTGGTGTCAAACGCATGAAGAAACTCCATGCAGATGGACTTTTGGAGTCTCTTGATTATGAATCATTTGACACGTGCGAACCATGCCTCATGGGCAAGATGACTAAGACTCCGTTCTCCGGAACAATGGAGCGAGCAACCAACTTGTTGGAAATAATACATACCGATGTATGCGGTCCAATGAGCGTTGAGGCTCGCGGTGGCTATCGTTATGTTCTCACCCTCACTGATGACTTAAGCAGATATGGGTATGTCTACTTAATGAAACACAAGTCTGAGACCTTTGAAAGGTTCAAGGAATTTTAGAGTGAGGTAGAGAATCAACGTGACAAGAAAATAAAGTTCTTACGATCTGATCGTGGAGGAGAATATTTGAGTCACGAGTTTGGCACGCACTTAAGGAAATGTGGAATTGTTTCACAACTCACGCCGCCTGGCACACCTCAGCGTAATGGTGTGTCCGAATGTCGTAATCGCACTCTATTGGATATGGTGCGATCTATGATGTCTCTTACTGATTACCGCTATCATTTTGGGGATATGCATTAGAGACTGCCGCATTCACTTTAAATAGGGCACCGTCTAAATCCGTTGAGACGACACCGTATGAATTATGGTTTGGGAAGAAACCTAAGCCGTCGTTTCTGAAAGTTTGGGGATGCGATGCTTATGTCAAGAAACTTCAACCTGAAAAGCTCGAACCCAAATCGGAAAAGTGCGTCTTCATAGGATACCCTAAGGAAACTATTCGGTATACCTTCTACCTCAGATCCGAAGGCAAGATCTTTGTTGCCAAGAATGGATCCTTTCTAGAGAAAGAGTTTCTCTCGAAAGAAGTAAGTGGGAGGAAAGTAGAACTTGATGAGGTAATTGTACCCCCTCTCGAACCGGAGAGTAGCGCAGCGCAGGAAAATGTTTCTGTGGTGCCTGCACCGACTAGAGAGGAAGTTAATGATGATGATCATGAAACTTCGGATCAAGTTACTACTGAACTTCGTAGGTCCACGAGGACACGTTCCGCACCAGAGTGGTACGGCAACCCTGTCCTAGAAATCATGTTGTTAGACAACGGTGAACCTTCGAACTATGAAGAAGCCATGGCGGGCCCGGATTCCAACAAATGGCTTGAAGCCATGAAATCCGAGATAGGATCCATGCATGAGAACAAAGTATGTACTTTGGTGGGCTTGCCCAATGATCGGCAAGCCATAGAAAATAAATGGATCTTTAAGAAGAAGACTGACGCGGATGCTAATGTGACCGTCTATAAGGCTCGGCTTGTCGCTAAGGGTTATCGACAAGTTCAAGGAGTTGACTACGATGAGACTTTCTCACCCGTAGCGATGCTGAAGTCCGTCCGAATCATGTTAGCAGTTGCCACATTTTATGATTATGAGATCTGGCAAATGGACGTCAAAACGGCATTCCTTAACGGATTCCTTAAGGAAGAATTGTATATGATGCAACCGGAAGGTTTTGTCGATCCTAAGAATGTTGACAAGGTATGCAAGCTCCAGCGCTCCATCTATGGGTTGGTGCAAGCATCTCGGAGTTGGAACATTCGCTTTGATGAGGTGATCAAAGCGTTTGGGTTTATACAGACTTATGGAGAAGCCTGTGTTTACAAGAAAGTGAGTGGGAGCTCTGTAGCATTTCTCATTTTATATGTGGATGACATATTGTTGATGGGAAATGATATAGAACTTTTGGAAAGCATAAAGGCCTACTTGAATAAGTGTTTTTCAATGAAGGACCTTGGAGAAGCTGCTTACATATTAGGCATCAAGATCTATAGAGATAGATCGAGACGCCTCATTGGTCTTTCACAAAGCACCTACCTTGACAAGATATTGAAGAAGTTCAATATGGATCAGTCCAAGAAGGGGTTCTTGCCTGTATTGCAAGGTTTGAGATTGAGCACAGCTCAATGCCCGACCTCGGCAGAAGATAGAGAAAAGATGAGTGTCATCCCCTATGCCTCAGCCATAGGCTCTATTATATATGCCATGCTGTGTACCAGACCTGATGTGAACCTTGCCATAAGTTTGGTAGGGAGGTACCAAAGTGATCCCGGAACGGAACACTGGACAGCGGTCAAGAATATCCTTAAGTACCTGAAAAGGACTAAGGATATGTTTCTCGTTTATGGAGGTGCCGAAGAGCTCGTCGTAAAGGGCTACGTCGATGCTAGCTTCGACACAGATCCGGATGACTCCAAGTCACAAACCGGATACGTGTATATTTTGAATGGTGGGGCAGTCAGCTGGTGCAGTTGCAAGCAAAGCGTCGTGGCGGCATCTACATGTGAAGCGGAGTACATAGCTGCTTCGGAAGCAGCGCAGGAAGGAGTCTGGATGAAGGAGTTCATCACCGACCTAGGAGTGATTCCCAATGCGTCGGGCTCTCTTCTGTGACAACACTAGAGCTATTCCATTGCCAAGGAGCCCAGGTTTCACAAGAAGACCAAGCACATCAAGCGCCGCTTCAACTCCATTCGTGGTTACATTCAGGATGGAGACATAGATATTTGTAAAGTACATACAGATCTGAATGTCGCAGATCCGTTGACTAAACATCTTCCACGAGCGAAACATGATCAGCACCAAAACTCTATGGGTGTTCGATTCATCACAATGTAACTAGATTATTGACTCTAGTGCAAGTGGGAGACTGTTGGAAATATGCCCTAGAGGCAATAATAAAATGGTTATTATTATATTTCCTTGTTCATGATAATTGTCTATTGTTCATGCTATAATTGTATTAACCGGAAACCGTAATACATGTGTGAATACATAGACCACACCATGTCCCTAGTGAGCCTCTAGTTGACTAGCTCGTTGGTCAATAGATGGTCATGGTTTCCTGACCATGGACATTGGATGTCGTTGATAATGGGATCACATCATTAGGAGAATGATGTGATGGACAAGACCCAATCCTAAGCATAGCACAAGATCGCGTAGTTCGTCTGCTAGAGCTTTTCTAATGTCAAGTATCATTTCCTTAGACCATGAGATTGTGCAACTCCCGGATACCGTAGGAATGCTTTGGGTGTATCAAACGTCACAACGTAACTGGGTGACTATAAAGGTGCACTACAGGTATCTCCGAAAGTGTCTGTTGGGTTGGCACGAATCGAGACTGGGATTTGTCACTCCGTGTGACGGAGAGGTATCTCTGGGCCCACTCGGTAATACATCATCATAATGAGCTCAATGTGACTAAGGATTTAGTCACGGGATCATGTGTTACGGAACGAGTAAAAAGACTTGCCGGTAACGAGATTGAACAAGGCATAGGGATACCGACGATCGAATCTCGGGCAAGTAACATACCGATGGACAAAGGGAATTGTATACGGGATTAATTGAATCCCCGACATCGTGGTTCATCCGATGAGATCATCGTGGAACATGTGGGAGCCAATATGGGTATCTAGATCCCGCTATTGGTTATTGGCCGGAGAGGTGTCTCGGTCATGTCTGCATGGTTCCCGAACCCGTAGGGTCTACACACTTAAGGTTCGGTGACGCTAGAGTAGTAATGGGAAATACACGTTGGTGACCGAAGGTTGTTCGGAGTCCCGGATGAGATCCCGGACGTCACGAGGAGTTCAGGAATGGTCCGGAGGTAAAGATTTATATATGGGAAGTCCTATTTTGGCCACCGGAAAATGTTCGGGATTTTTCGGTATTGTACCGGGAAGGTTCTAGAAGGTTCCGGAGTGGGGCCCACCTGCATGGGGGGCCCACATGAACGTGGGTAGTGGGGGCAAGGCCCCACACCCCTGGTCAAGGCGCACCAAGATCCCCCCTTAGAAGGAATAAGATCATATCCCGAAGGGATAAGATCAAGATCCCTAAAAAGGGGGGATAACAATCGGTGGGGAAGGGAAAGGATGGGATTTCTTTCCTCCCACCTTTGCCAACGCCCCAATGGACTTGGAGGGCAAGAAACCAGCCCCCTCCACCCCTATATATAGTGGGGAGGCACATGGGAGCTGCACCCCTTCCCTGGCGCAGCCCTCCCCCCTCCTAGACCTCCTCCTCCTCCGTAGTGCTTAGCGAAGCTCTGCCGGAGAACCACGAGCTCCACCGCCACCACGCCGTCGTGCTGCCGGAGCTCTCCCTCAACTTCTCCTCCCCCCTTGCTGGATCAAGAAGGAGGAGACGTCCCCGGGCTGTACGTGTGTTGAACGCGGAGGCGCTGTCCGTTCGGCGCTTGGATCGGATCTTCCGCGTTTTGAATCGTCGCGAGTACGACTCCATCAACCGTGTTCTTTGCAACGCTTCCGCTTAGCGATCTTCAAGGGTATGAAGATGCACTCCCTCTCTCTCATTGCTAGCATCTCCTTGATTGATCTTGGTGACACGTAGGAAAATTTTGAATTATTACTACGTTCCCCAACACTCCCGGTAGTCGACAAGGGCGCGGAGGCGTAGGGGGTCGTCGGTGGTGCGAACTTTGGCGGACGGCGGCATCGGGAAAGAGCAGAACTTGCTCGTGGTGGTTTCCTGGAGCATCAAAAGGTGGCTATCTGAACCGAGGGGTTGCCAGGGTTGCTCTGGTGTGGGTTGCGGAGGGGGATTGGCCTCGGTGGCATTGAATTTAACCGGGGCTCTATGGCGTGTGCGGTGGTCGGAGACGGGGAAGAGAGCTTGTTTCCAACGAATTGCTTCTAGGGGAGGTTCACTACGGGTCGAGGGAGGGGAATGGAGTGCTCTGTGAGCTCGGGGCATGCTTAAATAGGTGGGGAGGTCGGTTCCCGCGGTGGCCGTGGATAAGTCCGGCGGTGTGCCGCCACTGTTGCCGCAGGGCGACGTGGCGATGCTGGCTGGCGATAGGGGGCTAGCGGACGATCTCAGCCCTGTTCCAGGGGGCTAGCTGGCTGGCGGAGAGGACCTGGGCGGCGTTGCCATGGCAGGGGCGGGCTGCGGCCGACGGCTAGCCGCCAAGGGGGCTCTGGCGGCGGCGCTGTGAGGCGCCAGGGGATGGTTGGGTGGCTCTGGCGATCGGGAGGGGTCAGGGGCGTGGCTCTGCCAGAGGGGAAAGGCCAGGGGACGGGGGTAGGTGAGGTGTGGCGGCTCGGTTGCGCTGGATGCAATATGCGCGCTCTGGCCGCACCCAGAGCACGTTCACCAGTTGTTCGACGAAATGCCAGCGCCCGTTAGACCTCTCTGAAGCCAATGCAACTAAACAAGACTATGCTATTGAGTATGGGGAAGCTACTTGACAAGTTAGTTTAGCTATATGAGCAGGTTCCCAATGCAAACTAAAAATCATGTCAATACTGTCCAGGCACACATGGTGTTCGGCAAAATGCCAAGGCCACTTAGGAGACTTTTCTGGCCACCAAACTTTCCAGAATGGGGTCTCTTTAGATGCACAAGACGATGGCAAGGTTGGTTTAGCCAAATAGGAAACTTGGTAATGCAAACTTTTGAGAACAACAGTTCTGGACAGAAACTATAGGGGGTTATTCAATGAACTTAAAATATCCTAATGAGGCTGATCTCCTGGACTTAAGGGTTTTGTAGGGTGTACTACCAGCAAGAAAAATCTCATGGCCTTTAGAGCAAAATAAAATAGAGTTGCAGTTCAAAACACCAAACTGGACCAGAATGAAAAAGAGGATGATTTTCTCAAATATTTCAAAAGACCTAGTTGGATTTTTGCATAAAATTAATCTAGGGACACCACATGACATCTACAATTTTTTTGTAGAATTTTTAAATGAATTTATAAAGTGGTTGTAGTGCAATGGAGGCCCTTAAAAGAATGGGAATGCCATTTTAAAAGAAATAAAGCTTAGCAAAAATACTATAAAAATGCTTCCACTGAATATACCAATTGGAAGGAAATGTTTTTAAGCAAGCACACAAGTCCCACAATATTTTTGAAAAGCTTCTACTTGGAGGGAAAATTTCATAATTCAGAGATAAGGAGTGGTTCTGAAATCAACAGAAGATTCAGAAAAATAAAAATTTATGTTCCTGGCAAAAATTTAATTAATAAAAACATGATTTTTTTTGGGTGTTACAGGGGTCTAGGGTTCACAACGATGATAGGTGCATACAACTTGTAGGTAAGATAAAAAACTCAAATATAATCATGATAAGCATAAATGTGCAGATCTGCAATCATGGCACTCGGGGCCTAGTGACAAGCATTAGACATAGCAAAGTCATAACAACATCAATCTAATAGCATAGTGGATACTAGGGATCAAGCCCTAACAAATTGACTTGATTACAAAAGAAATCTCATCCATCTCCATCACCATACATTATGCTTACAATGGAATTACTCACTCATGGTGGTGAGCATCATGGAATTGTTGATGGAGAGAGAGGATGATGACGACGACGACAATGAATCCCTCTCTTTGGAGCCACAAACGGACTCTAGATTAGGGCTCCCGATAAAGAACATGAGGTGGGGCGACTCCATATCGTAAAATGCGATGAAACTTTCTCTTTGATTTTTTTCTCCGAAAGACGAAGTATATAGGTATGAGATTTGGTCAGCCGAAGGCTCATGCCCCCCACAAGATCAGGGCGCGCCCTGAGGGGTGGGTGCCCCCTGACTTGTGCCCCGGATGGCTTTTCGCCGGTTGTTCTTTGCTCCAGTATTTTTATATATTTCATAAAAAATCCCTGCAAAGTTTTGTCCAATTCCGAAAACTTTTATTTCTACACAAAAATAATACCAAGGTAGTTCAACTAAAAACAACGTCAGTACGAATTAATTTCATTCAAATCATGCAAAATAGAGTACAAAATAAGAGCAAACGTGTTTGGAAAAGTTGATATGATGGAGACGTATCAGTGTGCTACTTGCTATTCATTGGTTAAACTGGCTACTTGTTGTGGAGATGAACTGCATCGAACTGTTGCAAATGATTCATGTAAGAACCCTTGATAGATCCAGATTTTTGTAGCGGCTTAGTGAGATTAGAAGGATTCTGACTCACGAAGAAGCGTTAATATGGCTAAGATCGGCTCACATACAAATGTGGCTAGCCCCCCTTGCATGCATGAAATGTTTTGCAACAATGAACTGCTTGTTGGCTTTAGAACTGCGTGATGGGATGGCAGAGAGCAGAGGGGAGAGCGAGGGGATTCGGTCCGAGAATCTCATGGCTGCAGTCCGCCGATGCTAGCCACCTAGTCAACATTCAGTTCATGTTAAGTTAGTAGGGTACGACTAATTTGAAGGAAACAAGTCGGGGTTTTACAGGGTTTTCAATTTTTCTTTTTCTTGTTTTTTTCTTCGGTTCTTTATGTAATTTTACTAGGTTTTCGCTTTTCTTTCTTTTTCTTTGGGTTTCTTTGTTTCTTTCCCGTTTCATTGGGTATTTTTATTTTCTTTATTTTTTCCTCATTTTTGGACAGTTTTGTTTGTTTCTTTTCTCGTTTGGTTTTCACTTTTTTCTATACATATTTTTGGTATATATTTAATATTTTTTAATACATGTTTAATATTTTTCAATTTCAAGATTAACATTTATTGAATACATGATCAACATTTTTATATACACGTCTAGAAAAATTTCAAATGCTTAATTAACATTTTTAAAATCCTGTATTAACATTTTTTCTATACACATTTAACTTTTTTTGTCAAATGCTTGATTAACAATTTTCAAATACAACTTTAATATTTTTTGAATACATGGTCGACATTTTTTCTATATACATTTAACATTTTTCTAATGTTTGGTTCACATTTTCTTGATAAACATTTTCAACATCTTTCAAATGCTTGATTAAGATTCTTCAAATACAAGTTTAACATTTTTTAAATACATGGTCGACAGTTTTTCTATCACCTTTCACATTTTTCAAATGCTTGGTTAACATTTTGTAATACATAGTCAATATGTCTTTCATACAATTTTTTTTGTTTTGTATATATTTTTCGTATACATGACAAACATTTTTTCTGTACACATTTAACGTTTTTCAAATGCTTGGTTGAAATTTTACAAATACCTTATTAACATGTTTCGAATGCTTGATTAATAGTTTTTAAAATACATTAACACATTTTTCATGCACACTATATTTTTTGTATACATGAGAATCATTTTTTCCATACACATTTAACATTTGTTTTTAAATGTTTGGATAACATTTTTTCAGATGCTTTATGTAAGTGTTTTTGAATATTTGGAAGTATAGCCAAAATAAAGAAAAGAAAGCAAAAAACGAAATGAAAAAAATGAAAAAAATGATCCAATTAGTTAATGTTGCCTCGTCATTCTTTTTTTCTTTATTAACTCTATCGCAACAGTTTGTTCATCATGCATCAGTCTGTTCGTGACAACACGTTCCATTCACTAGTTGTGATGGCTAGCAGCCGCTACTAGTGAGGTGACGAGGGTTTGAACCCTGGGATTCACTTTTTCATTTCTCGGTAGTGTTTCACTGGCTCTGTATAAACACCTCGCGGGCCGACCCAAAAATAGGCTGAGGACATGCGGCGTGGGCCGTGAGAGCTATGTCTCGCTTAAAGCGAGACAGAATCTTCTCTCGCGTCAAGGGTCTACAGTGATGGACCGGCCTATTAGCACACTTAAAAAGAATAGACTAGAGAAAAAAGGACCAAGCAGGATTCGATCATAAGACCCTCTGGTTACAACATAGTGTTGCTAGCCACTAAGTAGTCATCAAATTCATGTTATATTATTAGGATGCGACATACTTGAAGGAAAAGAGCCGGATTGCCATAGGCTTTTCATTTCTTTTCTTGTTGTTTTCAATGGTTTTTCTTCGTTTCTTTCTCACTTTTTAGTGGGTCTTTCTTTTTTTCTTTTCCGGTTTTCTCTGTTTCTTTGTCGGTTTTCAATAGCTTTTTTCTTTCTTTGTTTTTTTCCTTTTTCTTCACTTTTTTTTTGTTTTTTCTCCTTTTTCATATGTTTTTCTTTTGTTTTCCCACGGGTTTTCATTGCTTTTCTATAGTTTTTTTTGGTGTATATCTAATACATTTTTCTACTAGATATTAAGAAAATTTCTTATTTTTCTTTTCAAATACAAGTTTATCATTTTTTTAATACATGATCAATATTTCTTCTATACACATTTAACTTTAAATTCTTGATTAACAGTTTTCAAATACTTTTCCTTATTTTTCAAATGCTTGTTTAAGATTTTCATATACATGATAAAAAAATTCATCATTTTTTATATATGATCTACATTTTTTATATAATCATTTAGAAAAATTCAAATGTTTGATTGACATTTTTTGAAATATGTGTTCAACAATTTTTTTCAAATACTTGATAAACATTTTTATATACATGATCAAGTTTTATCATCATTTTTAATACATGGTCAGAATTTTTTATATATGCATTTAACTATTTCAAAAGATTGATTAACACATTTCACATACTTGTTGAACGTATTTTTCAAATTCTTGATTAATATTTTGTAAATACATGATCAAACAAATTCATAAAAATTGTGTGTGTGTGTATATAAATATAATATCTGAAAGTATAAACAAAAGTAAAAAAACAAAACGAAAAGGAAAAAGAGAAAACGTGAAAGAAAACATTAAAAATGAGGCTTCAGCCTCACATGCGCCTAGGCCGGCCCATATGTAGGTCCCCTTCACGCGAGGTGTTCGCTGAGGTCTTGCTATAAGCGAGACATAAGGGCGTCCGATGTGAACGAGGCTTGCATTAGCACTAGGGGTGAAGCGATCGGCATTTATTAGGTTACCATGTCGGTACTATAAATACAAAAGGAAATAATGCTTCAAAGATGGACCCATGTGCAAATGGTGTTTCTTTAAATATTTTATCTAGAGTGTTTTTGTAATATATATATATATATATATATATATATATATATATATATATATATATATATATATCACCCGAGGTAATCTTACAATTATTTCATAAATAAATTTCATTTTGTATAGAAATAGTTACATGCATATTGATTCATTATGCAAAATTTGGCATAAGGTAACAAAAATATAAGTAACAAGACCAGAAAAATTACATTTTATGTGTATTTTACACTATGTATTTACGTTCGTAACTTTACGTAGCGTAAAATATTTTTTACGATGATTTAATATTTTCTTACATTCTCTTTTTAAGTATGAAGTAAGAAAAAAAAATTAGGGGACGTAAAAATACAGTGCATTGATGGTAATACAGAGGGGGTGAATAATAACTATTCCTCACCCAGGGTGATGAATAGCGTGACCCTATATATATATATATATATATATATATATATATATATATATATATATATAAGTTGAAAGTATAAACAAAAGTAAAAAAAAAAAAACAAAAAGGAAAAAGAGAAAATGTGAAATAAAACATGAAAATGAGGCTTCAGCCTCATGTGTGCCCGGGCCGGCCCATCTGCAGGTCCCCTTCACGCGAGGTGTTCGCTAAGGTCTTGCTATAAGCGAGACGTAGGGCGCCCGATGTGAGCGAGGCTTGCGTTAGCACTCGGGGTGAAGCGGTCGGCATTTATTAGGTTACCATGCCGGTTCTATTAATACAAAAGGAAATAATGCTTCAAAGATGGACCCATTTGCAAATGGTGTGAGAACCAAAGAGGTTTTGGGCTGGCCGAAATAAGCTTGATGGGTCAAGCTGCTAAAGTTCTAACTAGAAAGAGTGAAATTTACGGGTTGGTTTTTATATCTCTTTTCTCATTATATTTTAATACTATTATTTAAAGATCATTTTCAAACACAGTACAATCACAGATACTCACGTAAACCCATACCAATGAATGCACATACGCACTCCTAAGAAACGAGCACATATACGCACACCCTCACCTCTATGAGCTCCTCTAAGATACTGACCCAACATAACATCTTGAGATTGATGAAACCATCACACGCGTATAGCCGATGTGAACATCTTCTTCCATTGAACGGACGTTATCGGAAAACCTGAAATAAAATCAAAAAAATATGAGCACAAGTTGACAAGTCTAGGAATTGAACCCTGATGGGCCGGTTCCTACATTTGCTCGCCGTGTTACGCTTAGTTTGCCCTTTTTTCTTGAAAGATAGGGATGAAACTTGTTACTAGATAACATGTGTCTCGTCTTATTGCACCGATGACATGAGATGTGGCTCAGATCCTTCCGTGCAGAAAACCATGAAGTCTTCCTCTTCTTCTTGGGTTGGGCTCCTTTCCTGATGTTTGACTCATACTTCTTGTAATAACAATGGGATCTCTCCAGGCTGCAATGCAAACGTCTGATGCCTCCACTTACTTCACATTTCTTCTCGTCCAGGTTGATCATTCCTTCTATCTCGTGAGAATCATACCGCACTTCCGCTGTCGGGAAGTCTCCCAGATACTCTTTTCCTTTCTTTGTGCAATACTGAGAAATGCGTCCTCTTCTCCACATGTATAACATGACTTGGTGCATATTTTGGTTGGGTTTTCTTCTGGTGCATCTTGAACAGCTTCCTTCATCACATGTACTTTCATACCTTCTTGGATGGCTTCTTTCATTTCTTCCTTCTGATTCTGGATAGTTTGTTGCACCATGGGGTAAGTATGGCACTGAGTAGGGTAGTGGTCAGTTCCTTCGCCTAAGAAACATGTAACCTGCCAAGTTGAGCATTCTTCGGCTAGGTGATTTTTTTCACAATGAGGGCATCCATCATTGTGTTCTTCATGGATGTATCATATCTCTCTACAGATCTTGCATGCACAAGGTTTCTTCATATCATTGCAACGGGGCTTCTGGGTGTTGGTGACCACATGAGATTTTTGCAGAGTCATCTTGAATTCTTCCCAAGTGATTGCTCCTTGCCATCCATGGATAGCTTCATTCATCTGCCACCAAGTTGCAACACCTTTTTCAAAGTACCAAAGAGCATACTGGACCATCTCTTTCCTTGCAACAAGTTTATTTCTCAGGTGATCCTCCATGTTTTGAATCCATTGTTCTGTCTTCAAGTGAGTCATCGATCCAGAAAATACGAGTCCATCTTCCTTCACCATCTATTGGGTCCAAGGGTTTTGTGATGAGATGGGTAAGCGAGAGGGAGAGGAATGGATACTGATAATCCCCAAGTGCAAGGAATCATGGTAGCAGTTTCCAAAGATGGAAGTGGTAAGTATGGAGTGTCGAACCCACAAGGAGCTAAAGGTAAGATCAATATTCTCTCAAGTCCTATCTGCCACCAATACGACTCTACGTACACCGAGCGTTTGCTTCTATCTAGTAACGAGAAATAAAGCGTTGTGGGTATAAAGAGGATAGCTTTGCATGATATTGGAGAACAAAAATATGAAAAATAGTTGCTGCCCTAAATAGAGTTAGAATATATTACAATATGTTACAAATAGAGAGTATGGAATAATGATGGTATGGTGTGCGAAATTGTCCTAGGCAATTGATAACAAGATTGGTAATCATTATTGCAATTTTATATGAGGGAGAGGCATGAGTTAACATACTTTCCGTACTTGGATCATATGAACTTATGATTGGACCTCTAGCAAGCATCCGCAACTACTAGAAATCATTAAGGTAAACCCAACCATAGCATTAAACATCAAGTCCCCTTTACTCCCATACGCAACAATCCCCTTACTCGGGTGTATGCTTCTGTCACTCTAGCCACCCACTATAAGCGAATCATGAACATATTGCAACACCGTACAGCGAGAATCCCTCATGTGTGCGTGGCACGGAGGGCATCATAGGACAACACCAAAATAAAACATACATTCAAACCAATCAAGATCATCAATCAGTCCAAAGGACAACATAAATCTACTCAAACATCATAGGATGGCAATACATCATTGATTAATAATATGTAGAATGAAACACCATGTTCAAGTAGGGGATTACAGCGGGGTGCGGGAGAGTGGACCGCCGTAGATAGATGAGGGAAGGTGATGGAGACGGTGATGTTGATGAATACGATCACCGCGGCGATGGTTCCCCCGACGGCACTCCGGCGCCACCGGAAGAGAGGGGGAGAGAGTCTCCCCCCTTAGGCTTCCTCTTCCATGACCTTTTAATATATGGGGAGAGATTCTCCCCTCTGGTCTTTGTCCTCCATGGCTCCCGAAAGGGTGAGAGCCCCTCCGAGATTGGATCTCTCTATCTCTCTCTTTTTTCCTCTCTGTTTTCTCTCCAGATTGGTTTTTCTTTGATACAGAGAGCGGCGGCGGCGGAGCGGAGAGTCTAGGTTAATTTATGATGGTTTATCTATTTATAGGATTTCTTGGCGTTGGAATCATGCAAAACGGAGTTACGAGGGGCCCACAAGCTATCAGGGCCCTTTGACCCCCCCTGGGCACGCCCTGTTGGCTTGTGGCCAACAGGGGGCCCCCTACGGTTGTTCTTCGCTCCAATGTTGCTCATATGTTCCAGAAAAAATAACCAAAAAGTTTTGGGCGATTACGAGAACTTTAATTTTCTACACACAAAAAACAACACCATAGTAATTCTGTTGAAAACATCGTCAGTCCGGGTTAGTTCTAATTAAATCATAAAAATGCATCAAAGACATATAAAAGTATTGTAAACATAGGTGAACATGGTATGAATACTTCATAAATTATCATACGTTGGAGACGTATCAGATACATACCACAATTAATAAACAACTCAATGGTACAAAAGTTAAAACATCGAATCATTCCAATTAGGACTCAAGTCCACATATTCATAAAGTTCAATCAATTCTATAGTATCGCCACCCACACAAGTTTGGTATGGTCAGCTACTCTAATCATAAAAACGTTCATCTTTATTCTCTCATGGTGGGGCTACTACTAAGATAGCTTATCCAGGTCTTGATCCTTGTCTCCACAGGGCTTCTTCTGCCAGATCATCCCTGTTGACGCGAAGCTTCCTATGACGTCCCTGTATTTCCTGGAGTTGGGTCTTGAGCTTCTGGATCTCAACATCCTTGGCATGTGACATGGTCCGACTGTCCTTCAGTTCCTGACGAATCTTCTGGATTTCGAGGTCTTGCCTCTCCTTCTTGGCTACCTTCAGCTTCTAGGTCTTGAGTTCCTCACGGAGTGCTTCCTTGTCAAATAAAGCTTCCAGAAGGTCCATTTGAAGGTTCTTGATGTAATGCTCTAGTTCTTGATTATACACCAGCAGAGGTGAAAACTTCATCTTCTGCTCGTTCGTCAAGATGATATGTGCTCCATCAGCCTTCTGCCATCCAAACTTTCCAAAGTAGTGGTTTCCTAACATAGCACGATGACGATACCATAGTCGTGCAATAGCATCATGGACGGCGGTGTTTATGCCCATATCACAATAATGATTTAACGTCCCATAGGTGATGTCTTCAGTCTTGGGGTCTTCGTTGCGACAAAAAACTTGAGTCTTGACGCCCCATGATCCAGACTTCCTCTTAGTCATCTTGATCTCAAGTACTGGCGGCTTTGACAAGATCCACGAGGAATGGACCCCCGAGAACATCCTCATAGTTCCCCCTTTCGTTCAGGATGTAGCTCTCCATCTATAATTTGAAATAGGGAAAGTTCAGTCAAAGAATTAAGAGGTTATGAGAGTAGTATAAAGTAAAATTTGTTCCTATCAAGGTCTTCCTATTTCTAAGCCATTTTCTAGGGTCATGTCCTACAGTCAACATGTTCTCTGATACCATCTCTGTAGCGACCCGACCCAAATGGATCGGTGCCTCTGTGCTTTCTGTGCCATCCCTAGGTCAGTATGCTGGCACCCACAGTACTTCAATGAAATATCATAACATCACATGTAAAATAAATACCGTAGATCCAGAGTATACCTTATATCATAGCAGAAACAAATCAATAAGGGTGTGGAGTCCCATCAACGCCAACGGTGAGTTGAGTGTAGACCGTAACCCTATATCGAAGCTCTTACTCGTCGGTAGAAATATCTGCAACATGATAAGTTGCAACCATGTAGGTCAGTACATTGAATGTACCGAAAAGATCACAAAAGAAAGCATATGATAAAGACTATTCTATATGCAATATGTCTTTGTGGCTCTATGTCTAAATTTTTGCATAAAAGTTTATTTTATTTATTTTCCCTACAACAAAGGAATGTCAGAAGTTTTCACTACAGAGTTATCTAATATGACATGGTTCTGCCAACCGATGTCTCATAGACCAAATCATTATAAGTGGCCCACAATGAATTATCAGTTCGGTGCTGAGAGTTCAGAGATAGATCCAAGTCCAGAGGCTCAAATTGTCCATAACCGGGGACACGGCTAATCGATTAGGTTTTAACTCTGCAGAGTGTTGTGCACTTTTACCACAAGAATCGTTCCCTCCTTGTGAGTCCTCGCACTTTCGGGTGTCTGAGAACAGGACGAACGAAACATGGTCTTTCAAAGAGTTCCCCTGACCACTGCCAGTGCCCATCCCATCCTACCGTAGATCTACTTCTCGTAGCACTGGACCAGTCAAAGTCACTACGATGATCAACCAAGCTAGAGCCCATAGTGACTTGTGGCTGCATAGGTAAGCTTCCGGGCATGAAGTATTCTTTCATCTCTTTGAGTCTGCGTGGAACTTTCCTCATGAGTATTGGCCTACTCCAGCTCACTAGGCAAATCCACTGGGTACTCCAGGGTGCCTCACAACCATTCCATCCAGTAGTGTGTATTAAAGTCTTGTCTGGAGTCTTGAAATCTTGAGGTCTTGAAGATGCAGGCCTTGAACATGTCATCATGAAGTTGTCGTCATTTACATAGAGTCCTTCTTGTCACACCACTCACGAACACTCATACCAAACCCCGTCTACTATAGCATAGCATTAAAACCAAATTACGTCTCGGGGCTTGATAATAGGGATATGGGTTCCTACCTCGGGCATTCTACTCAACTACAAGAATTCAATATCACCACTGGAGGGATTAATTGAAAGGTAACACTAAATGCAATGAAAACATAGGTATGAATAAAATGATCAAAGTAAACTTGCCTGGTATAGTTGATGGAGTTTCTTCGCTCCCAAAGATCCTGATAATCAACTCGTCACACTCCGAGAAATCTATCGTAACCACATAATTACATACAAATAAGCAATCAGTCCAAAAGTAAAAGAACGCATAAAGAAAGTTAAAGAAACTATGAAAACTTAGGAAAAACTCAAGAACATCAAATATAAACAAATAAATCTCTGATCTAGAAATAAAATTTTAACAGAAAGGAAAATAGATTTTTTTTTAGTTTAAGAGAAAGTATTTTTCTCAAAGTTTAATTTGCAAAAAGAATCAATCAAAAAGGTTTTATAATACAAAAGTTATGGCCTACTTAAGATAGAGCTTAAATCTGATCAGATTCAATTTTATAAAAACAAAAAATATTTTTTTGTCCTCTGGTTAGATATAACATAAAGAAAACAGGAGCAAAAAGAATTACTCAAAAACCAAATTTTAAATAGAAGTTATACCCAAAATAGTGTTTAATACAAATCTGTTTGAATTCAAAATTTAAAAGTTGAAAACTGGTTTTTTTTCTTGTGTCCACGGGATAGACGGGATTTTTGTGAATCCATGGCAAAAAGAATTATCAAAATCGGAATTTTAGATCAAAAGATACAAAAAATAAAATGAATCTAAAACTGAAAACTGAATTTTTGTGAAAACATTAAATAGCGGCCAGTGGCCACGTGGCGATCCTTGGATGGCTGGTAGGTGTTTGCTGCGGGGCTAAGAAGTGGATGGCCTATGCCTAGGGGTTTCGGCGGCGGCGACCTTTTAGACAGGAAAAAAACGAACTGGGCCGGCCGGTTCGGTCTATGGTAACGAAACCGATCTATATACAAAAAAGAACAATCGATCAATCTAAAAAAACGTGCCAGCAGCATACATGCTAGGCGAGGCTTACAGAGAGGACTCGACGTAGGCAGGGAAGAAGATGGCGATGTGGCGGCGGCTTCGGAGATCACGGGCGATGACGGTGATGTCCAGCGGGGTCGGCTTGGCGAGGGGGTTCCGTTTCAGAGTTGGTGAAGCGAGGGAAGGTCGTGGCCGAGCGGGGTGTCGGGATGAACTCGGTGCTCCGTTGTGAACTTTGGCGGTGTACGAGCTCGAGGCGCTCTGTGTAGAGGGATTCAAAGGTCGAGGTGTTGTCAAAATAGTTCGCGAAGGTGAGAGAAATTGATGTACAAAGTAAGGGGTCGTCGGGGTGCTCACCGGCGTGGGAAAACTGTTGGGGAACGTTGCATGGGAAACAAAAATTTTCCTACGCGCACGCAAGATCTATCCATGGTGATGAGCATCTACGAGAGGGAGAGTGGATCTACATACCCTTGTAGATCGCTAAGCGGGAAGCGTTAAGAAACGCGGTTGATGTAGTCGAACGTCTTCGCGATCCAAATCGCCGAGCATCCCGCGATCCAATCACGATCTAGTGCCGAACGGACGGCACCTCCGTGTCAACACACGTACAACTCGATGACGATCTACGCCTTCTTGATCCAACAAGAGGGAGCGGAGAGGTAGATGAGTTCTCCGGCAGCGCGACGGCGCGGCAGCGGTGGTGGTGGAACTATTCCAGCAGGGCTTCGCCTAAGCGCTGCTGAAAACTAGAGGATTTGATCTATCGGGGAGAGAGGGCTGCACCGTGGCTAGGGTTTTTTGTGCTGCTGCCCTCTCTCCCCTCTAGTATATAAAGGAGGGAGGGGAGGGGCTGGCCGACCTAGGAAGCCTCCTAGGAGTCGGCCGAAGGAGGTGGAGGTGGAGGAGTCGACCTCCAATCCTACTCCTAGTAGGACTCCTTCCCTTCCCCACTTGGACTTTCCCTTTCCCACAAGTTCAGCCGCATAGGCCTTCTTGGGCCGGCCACCCAGCCCACCAGGGGCTGGTGCACCACCCTCAGGCCCATATGACTCACTAGGGGTGTGGTGGGCCCACCTGGTGGACCCCCGGAACCCATTCGTCACTCCCGGTACACTGCCGGAAATGCCCGAAAATTTTCCGGAGTTCAAACACCACTTTCCTATATATCAATGTTTACCCCCAGACCATTCCGGAGCTCCTCATGACATCCGGGATCTCATCCCGGACTCCGAACAACCTTCGGTCACCACCATACATAACTCTATACTACCGAAACGTCACCGAACCTTAAGTGTGCAGACCCTGCGGGTTCGAGAACCATGTAGACATGACCGAGACACCTCTACGGTCAATAACCAATAGCGGGACCTGGATGCCCATGTTGGTTCCTACATATTCTACGAAGATCTTTATCGGTTGAACCTCTATGTCAAGGATTCAGTTAATCCCGTATGTTGTTCCCTTTGTTCTTCGGTATGTTACTTGCCCGAGATTCGATCGTCGGTATCTCTATACCTAGTTCAATCTCGTTACCGGCAAGTCTCTTTACTCGTTCCGTAATACAAGATCCCGTGGCTAACACTTTAGTCACATTGCTTGCAAGGCTTGTTGTGATGTTGTATTACCGAGTGGGCCCTGAGATACCTCTCCGTCACACGGAGTAACAAATCCCAGTCTCGATCCATGCCAACTTAACAGACACCTTCGGAGATACCTGTAGAGCATCTTTATAGTCACCTAGTTACGTTGTGACGTTTGATACACACAAGGTATTCCTCCGGTGTCAGTGAGTTGCATGATCTCATGGTCATAGGAACAGATACTTGACATGCAGAAAACAATAGCAATAAACACACACGATCATATGCTACGTTCATAGTTTGGGTCTTGTCCATCACATCATTCTCCTAATGATGTGATCCTGTTATCAAATGACATCTCATGTCTATGGCTAGGAAACCTTGACCATCTATGATCAACAAGCTAGTCTACTAGAGGCATACTAGGGACAAAGTGTTGTCTATGTATCCACACATGTATCAGTGTTTCCAATTAAAACAATTATAGCATGGATATAAAACGATTATCAAGAACAAGGAAATATAATAATAACTACTTTTATTATTGCCTCTAGGGCATATTTCCAACAGTCTCCCACTTGCACTAGAGTCAATAATCTAGTTCACATCACTATGTGATTTACATTGTAATGAATCTAACACCCATACAGTTCTGGTGTTGATCATGTTTAGCCCTTGGAAGAGGTTTAGTCATCGGATTTACAACATTCAGATCCGTGTGCACTTTGCAAATATTTATGTCATCCTCCTTGATGTAATCGCGGATGGAATTGAAACGTCGCTTTATGTGTCTGGTCCTCTTGTGAAACCTTGGTTCCTTGGCTAGAGCAATGGCACCAGTGTTGTCATAGAACAGATTCATTGGGTTCAGTGCACTAGGCACTACTCCAAGATCTGTCATGAACTCCTTCATCCAGACACCTTCCTTCGCCACCTCCGAGGCAGCGATGTACTCCTCTTCGCATGTAGAATCAGCTACCACACTTTGCTTGGAACTGCACCAGCTTACCGCACCCCCATTAAGAATAAATACGTATCCGGTTTGAGACTTGGAGTCATCCGGATCAGTGTCAAAGCTTGCATCGACGTAGCCCTTTACGACGAGCTCTTGATCACCTCCATAAACGAGAAACATGTCCTTAGTCCTTTTCAGGTACTTCAGGATATTCTTGACCGCCGTCCAGTGGTCCATTCCTGGATCACTTTGAAACCTTCCGGCCATACTTATGGCAAGGCTGACATCGGGTCTTGTGCACAGCATTGCATACATGATAGAGCCTATGGCTGAAGCATAGGGGACAACACTCATCTTTTCTCTATCTTCTGCAGTCACTGGGCATTGAGTCTTACTCAACTTCACACCTTGCAACACAGGCAAGAACCCCTTCTTGGACTGATCCATTTTGAACTTCTTCAAAACTTTGTCAAGGTATGTGCTCTGTGAAAGTCCTATTAAGCGTCTCGATCTATCTCTATAGATCTTGATGCCTAATATGAAAGCAGCTTCTCCCAGGTCCTTCATTGAAAAACTCTTGTTCAAATATTCCTTCACGCTTTCCAACATTTCTATATTGTTTCCAATCAGCAATATGTCATCCACATATAATATTAGAAACGCTATAGAGCTCCCACTCACTTTCTTGTAAATACAAGCTTCTCCGTAAACTTGTATAAACCCAAACGCTTTGATCACCTCATCAAAGCGAAGATTCCAACTCCGAGCTGCTTGCACCAGTCCATAAATGGATCGCTGGAGTTTGCAAACTTTGTCAGCATTCTCTGGATCGACAAAACCTTCTGGTTGCATCATATACAACTCTTCCTTAAGGAAACCATTAAGGAACGCTGTTTTGACATCCATCTGCCAAATTTAGTATTCAAAAGAGGCAGCTATTGCTAACATGATTCTGACGGACTTAAGCATCGCTACAGGTGAGAAGGTCTCATCGTAGTCAACTCCTCGAACTTGTGAAAAACCCTTTGCCACAAGTCGAGCTTTATAGACGGTGACATTACCGTCCGCGTCTGTCTTCCTCTTAAAGATCCATTTGTTCTGAATGGCCTTTTGCCCTTCAGGTAATACTTCCAAAGCCCATACTTTGTTTTCATACATGGATCCCATCTCGGATTTCATGGCCTCTAACCATTTCTCGGAATCTGGGCCCATCATCGCTTCTCCATAGCTCGTAGGTTCATCGTTGTCCAACAACATGACCTCTAAGACAGGGTTGCCGTACCACTCAGGAGCAGTACGCGTCCTTGTCGACCTACGAGGTTCGATAGCAACTTGATCCGAAGCTTCATGATCATCATCATTAACTTCCTCTTCAACTGATGTAGGCTCTATAGAAACATCTTTCTGCACTGCGCTACTCCCTGGTTGAAGTAAAGGTTCAACAACCTCATCAAGTTCTATCTTCCTTCCACTCAATTCTTTCGAGAGAAACTCCTTCTCAAGAAATGTTCCGTTTTTAGCAACAAACACTTTGCCTTCGGATCTGAGATAGAAGGTATACCCAACTGTCTCTTTTGGGTATCCTATGAAGACGCATTTCTCCGCTTTGGGTTCCAGCTTTTCAGGTTGAAGCTTTTTGACATAAGCATCACATCCCCAAACTTTAAGAAACGACAACTTTGGCTTCTTGCCAAACCATAGTTCATATGGCGTCGTCTCAACGGATTTCGATGGTGCCCTATTTAAAGTGAATGCAGCTGTCTCTAATGCATAACCCCAAAATGATAGTGGCAAATCGGCAAGAGACATCATAGATCGCACCATATCCAATAAGGTTCGATTACGACGTTCGGACACACCATTACGCTGTGGTGTTCCAGGTGGTGTCAATTGTGAAACAATTCCGCACTGTCTTAAGTGACTGCCAAACTCATAACTCGGATATTCTCCTCCTCGATCAGATCGTAGGAATTTAATCTTCTTGTTACGATGATTCTCAACTTCACTCTGAAATTGCTTGAACTTTTCAAACGTTTCAGACTTGTGTTTCATTAAGTAAATATACCCATATCTACTTAAGTCATCAGTGAAGGTGTCGGGGGGATTACCCCCAGGTAGGCTCAAGGAGACGACTCAACATTTTAAAACATAGGGGGAGTCACTCCCGGTACGCCAAGCCCCACGAATCAACAAGACAAATCGAAGACGCGAAAACAGAAGACAAAGCTGCGACCCGGCCGGCTGGCTGCTCCTGGCTGGCTGCGGGCTGCTGGCTGTGCCTGGCTGGCTGGAGGCTGCCGGCTGCCGGCTGGAGGCTACCGGCTGGAGGCTGGCCGGCTGGAGGCTAGCCGGCTGGAGGCTGCCGGCTGCGGCCCGACGAAGTCGGCTCCAGGCGTCTCATCGGACACGAGCAGAAGACACTGTACCTGATGGACTGCAGAGTCGGCCACCCCGCTACAGTCAGGCACTATTGGCAAATAGTGCCCCACTGTGCACCCGGCATGCGTCACTTCACTACGCTCCAATAGTGATGCACTGTAGCCTGCATCATGGGTCACTTCACATGTCTCCTCCAATAGTGTAGTTAGGCCATGTGGGCCACCCCTTGTCCCCTGGGCCTCCCTATATAAGAGGCACCAGGGGAGCTCACCCACGGGCAGGAAAGCTCCTCTCATTCTCTCATCCCCTCTCATTCTCACACCCGTGAGATCACGGAAAGGAGCAGCCAGCTCCCTCTTCCTCCTCAAACACAGCTCCAGGAGCAACCCTGTACTGCGAATACACATCATATACAGACGTGTAGGAGTAGGGGTGTTATCTCTCCGGAGAGCCCCGAACCTGGGTAAACCACTGCGTGCTACTACCCAATCCCGTCCCGGATCTTCCACGGCAGCCTTGCTCTCACCTCGATAAGCCACCCCCTGGCATCTGTTGTGAGAAAACGACGACAGAAGGTGACGATATCCACCGCACGCCTCAATGCTCATCGGACCACACACATCAGTATGTATGATTTCCAACAAGTCACTTGCCCGTTCCATTGTTCCAGAGAACGGGGTCTTAGTCATCTTGCCCATGAGGCATGGTTCACATGTGTCAAGTGATTCAAAATCAAGTGACTCCAAAAGTCCATCAGCATGGAGTTTCTTCATGCGTTTTACACCAATATGACCTAAACGGCAGTGCCACAAGAAAGTGGTACTATCATTATCAACTCTACATCTTTTGGCATCAATGTTATGAACATGTGTATCATCACTATCGAGATTCAATAAGAATAAACCCCTCACATTGGGTGCATGACCATATAAGATATTACTCATATAAATAGAACAACCATTATTCTTTGATTTAAATGAGTAACCGTCTCGCAATAAACAAGATCCAGATATAATGTTCATGCTTAACGCAGGCACTAAATAACAATTATTCAGGTTCATCACTAATTCCGATGGTAATCGCAGAGCGAGCGTGCCGACGGCGATCACGTCAACCTTGGAACCATTTCCCACGCGCATCGTCACTTCGTCCTTTGCCAGCCTCCGTCTATTCCGCAGTTCCTGTTTTGAGTTGCAAATGTGAGCAACCGCACCGGTATCAAATACCCAGGCACTACAACGAGAGTTGGTAAGGTACACATCAATAACATGTATATCATATATACCTTGTTTGTTGTTGGCCGCCTTCTTGTCAGCCAAATACTTGGGGCAGTTCCGCTTCCAGTGACCAGTTCCCTTGCAATGAAAGCACTCAGTTTCTGGCTTGGGTCCAGCCTTGGGTTTCTTCACGGGAGGGGCAACTGCTTTGCCACTCTTCTTGGAGTTACTCTTCTTACCCTTGCCATTCTTCTTGAAACTAGTGGTTTTATTGACCATCAACACTTGATGCTCCTTCTGAATCTCAAACTCAGCGACTTTCAACATCGCAAACAGCTCGGCGACTGATTTGTTCATCCCGTGCATGTTATTGTTCAACACGAAGCTCTTGTAGCTAGGTGGCAATGATTGAAGAACTCTGTCAGTGATCGCCTCTGCAGGAAGGGGCATCCCCAATTCAGCTAGACGTGTGGAATACCCAGACATTCTGAGTATGTGTTCACTGACAGACCCGTTCTCCTCCATCTTGCAGGCGTAGAACTTATCGGAGGTCTCATACCTCTCGATCCGGGCATTCTTCTGAAAGATAAACTTCAACTCTAGGAACATATCATATGCTCCATGATGTTCAAAACGTCTTTGAAGTCCCGGTTCTAAGCCATACAACATTGCACAATGAACCATTGAGTAATCATCAGAACGAGCTTGCCAGGCGTTCACAACGTCTGGAGACTCAACTGGAGCGGGTGGATCACCAAGCGGTGCATCAAGGACATAACCCTTTTGGGAAGCCGTAAGGATAATCCTTAGATTACGGGACCAGTCCACAAAGTTACTTCCATCATCTTTCAACTTAGCTTTCTCTAGGAACACATTAAAATTCAGGGGTGCTACTGCGCGAGCCATTGATCTACAACATAAATTTTTCAAAGACAACTTAGACTATTGTTCAAGATAATGAGTTTAGTTAATCATATTACTTAAAAAATCCCACTCAAATTGACATCCCTCTGGTCATTCGAGTGTCACATGATCCAAATTCACCAACTCAAGTACGATCATCACGTGAGTTGAGGTGATTTCAATGGTGAACATCTTCATGTTGATCATATCTACTATATGACTCATGTTCGACCTTTCGGTCTCTTGTGTTCCGAGGCCATGTCTGTACATGCTAGGCTCATCAAGTTTAAGCCGAGTGTTCCGCACGTGCAACACTGGCTTGCACCCGTATGCGAACGTAGAGTCTATCACACCCGATCATCACGTGGTGTCTCGAAACGACGAACTTTCGCAACGGTGCACACTCGGGGAGAACACAATTTTATCTTGAAATTTAAGTGAGGGATCACCTTATAATGCTACCGTCCTCCTAAGCAAAATAAGATGCATAAAAGGATTAGCATCACATGCAAATCATAAGTGACATGATATGGCCATGAACTTGTGCTTTTGATCTCCATCTCCAAAGCACCGGCATGAACTCCATCATCACCGGCATGACACCATGATCTCCATCAATGTGTCGCCATGAAGTTGTCGCGCCAACTGTTGCTTCTACGACTATTGCTAACTCATAGCGATAAAGTAAAGCAAAACGGTGAAAATAATTAAAGACAACCCTATGGCTCCTGCCGGTTGCCGTACTCATCGACATGCAAGTCGTGATATTCTATACAATACATGATCATCTCATACATCACATATATCTCATCATGTAATTGACCATATCACATCACAACATACCCTGCAAAAATAAGTTAGACGTCCTATAATTGCTGTTGCATGTTTTACGTGGCTGCTACGGGTATCTAGCAAGAACAATTCTTACCTACGCAAAAACCACAACGGTGATACGCAAATTGCTATTCAACCTTCTCAAGGACCGCCTTTGTCGAATCCAATCCAACTAAAGTGGGAGAAACAGACACCCGCCAGCCATCTTTATGCAACGAAGTTACATGTCAGTTGATGGAACCGGTCTCTCGTAAGCGTACGAGTAATGTTGGTCCAGGCCGCTTCATCCCACAATACCGCCGAATCAAGAAAACACCAAGGGAGGAAGCAATCTGAATATCAACGCCCACAAATCCTTTGTGTTCTACTCGTGATCTCATCTACACATAGACCTAGCTCATGATGCCACTGTTGGGGAACATTGCGTGGGAAACAAATTTTTTCCTACGCGCACGCAAGTTCTATCCATGGTGATGAACATCTACGAGAGGGAGAGTGGATCTACATACCCTTGTAGATCGCTAAGCGGGAAGCGTTAAGAAACGCGGTTGATGTAGTCGAACATCTTCGCGATCCAAATCGCCGAGCGTCCCGCGATCCAATTATGATCTAGTGCCGAACGGACGTCACCTCCGCGTTCAGCACACGTATAGCTCGCTGACGATCTCCGCCTTCTTGATCCAGCAAGAGGGAGTGGAGAGGTAGATGAGTTCTCCGGCAGCGCGACGGCGCGGCGACGGCGGTGGTGGAACAATTCCAGCAGGGCTTCGCCTAAGCGCTGCTGAAAACTAGAGTATTTGATCTATCGGGGAGAGAGGGCTGCACCGTGGCTAGGGTTTTTTGTGCTGCTGCCCCCTCTCCCCTCTAGTATATAAAGGAGGGAGGGGAGGGGCTGGCCGACCTAGGAAGCCTCCTAGGAGTCGGCCGAAGGAGGTGGAGGTGGAGGAGTCCACCTCCAATCCTACTCCTAGTAGGACTCCTTCCCTTCCCCACTTGGACTTTCCCTTTCCCACAAGTTCAGCCACATAGGCCTTCTTGGGCCGCCCGCCCAGCCCACCAGGGGCTGGTGCGCCACCCTCAGGCCCATATGACTCACTTGGGGTGTGGTGGGCCCACCTGGTGGACCCCCGGAACCCATTCGTCACTCCCGGTACACTGCCGGAAATGCCCGAAAATTTTCCGGAGTTCAAACACCACTTTCCTATGTCTCAATCTTTACCTCCGGACCATTCCAGAGCTCCTCATGACGTCCGGGATCTCATCCGGGACTCCGAACAACCTTCGGTCACCACCATACATAACTCTATACTACCGAAACGTCACCGAACCTTAAGTGTGCAGACTCTGCGGGTTCGAGAACCATGTAGACATGACCGAGACACCTCTACGGTCAATAACCAATAGCGGGACCTGGATGCCCATATTGGTTCCTACATATTCTACGAAGATCTTTATCGGTTGAACCTCTATGTCAAGGATTCAGTTAATCCCGTATGCTGTTCCCTTTGTTCTTCGGTATGTTACTTGCCCGAGATACGATCGTCGGTATCTCTATACCTAGTTCAATCTCGTTACCGGCAAGTCTCTTTACTCGTTCCGTAATACAAGATCCCGTGGCTAACACTTTAGTCACATTGCTTGCAAGGCTTGTTGTGATGTTGTATTACCGAGTGGGCCCTGAGATACCTCTCCGTCACACGGAGTAACAAATCCCAGTCTCGATCCATGCCAACTTAACAGACACCTTCGGAGATACCTGTAGAGCATCTTTATAGTTACCCAGTTACGGTGTGACGTTTGATACACACAAGGTATTCCTCCGGTGTCAGTGAGTTGCATGATCTCATGGTCATAGGAACAGATACTTGACATGCAGAAAACAATAGCAATAAACTGACACGATCATATGCTACGTTCATAGTTTGGGTCTTGTCCATCACATCATTCTCCTAATGATGTGATCCTGTTATCAACTGACATCTCATGTCTATGGCTAGGAAACCTTGACCATCTTTGATCAACAAGCTAGTCTCCTAGAGGTATACTAGGGACACAATGTTGTCTATGTATCCACACATGTATCAGTGTTTCCAATTAATACAATTATAGCATGGATAATAAACGATTATCATGAACAAGGAAATATAATAATAACTACTTTTATTATTGCCTCTAGGGCATATTTCCAACAAAAACGACGATGAACTATTGTGGCTCTGGCAAGATCGCTGACCACACATTTTTTTCGAGCAAGCTGACCACATATTTTGGTTTAGTCATTTTGATACTGTGTTGAAGCCTATTACCTATATCGTGCAGCCGATCCCTCTCTCCTTTTGTCTTTCTTTTTCTATTTTCTGTTTTATGTGTTTCTCCTTTTGTTTTTTGTTTTTCCCATTAGTTGGTTTTTTATTTTTCCTCTGAACAACTTCTTGGATGTTGGGTGTATGTAAATGTATAAAAATAAATACTATGCAATATGTGCGAAAATTATAGTACTATATGATTGTTCTTTGCATACTACAAAAAGTTTAATTTGAGTGCAAAGTTGTGTGCACGTTTTTTAAACTTTTTCATTAAATTTTCTTTTTAAAGAATAATACGGAGTACATATGACACTAATTCATTGTTCCATATAAAACTTTATTATTAAATTTTCATTTATTTATTATTTTAATTTATTTCTTCTTTAAGGGTAAGACCAACACTAATTCATTAACTATTAGGAGATTTTTTCTTCTTCGAAAAATCTACTATTATTTGTGTATTCTAACATATTTTAAAAAGCATACTTTTTTGCTGAATATTATGTCCAAAAAACATCGTTTTATTTATTTATATATTATATTGTCTTCTTCTTAAAGGGTAATACTAATGCCACTGATTAAAATTTCTCTCCTGCTAGACAAAGAATATTGAGAGCAAATCGTTTGTAGAAAACTGAGCGTAACGTGACTAGGCCAGGGAGTAGGCATGTTGCGCCCCTCCTGGCCTCCTGCCCCCACTCCCAAATACCAGTACACATTTTCCATAAAAACATTACCTGTACACATCGCATCATCATCATCAGCAGCATCATGTGTTTAACAGCGAGGCTGGGACAAGTGATCGAGACTCGTCAGTGCTGTGTAGCATCCGATAGGACCTGGCGAACGCTCCATCTATTCAAACCAGATACGGCTACGGTCAAAGCAGCACGCTGGGAGTGCCTGGACGCGGTATGCAGGCACGCAGGCGAGGCGAGCCGCACCGCAATGATCGGTCGACGGCTACGCCCGCTCGATCGGCGCGTCCGCACGCGCGCGCCAGCATTGGGCAGGCAGGCAGCGCTCGGCCATGGCTGCAGGGGCAGCCGTTCCGCCTGCCTGGCGCGTCCCGGCACCGGCATGCATCGCCGCATGATTACACGGAGGACGCGTCGCTGCTGGGATCGATGCACGCGACGTGATGGGCGTCCCTTCCCTCGGAAATGATGGATGCATATGCAGCATATGCTGCGCTGGTTTTCGTCAGAGACGTTAGCAGTAGTAACTACGTCGCCAGCTCCCCACGGGCACGGCTGGCTCTTCTAGCTAGGGCAAATCTTTTGGGCAAGCAAATCTCTAGTTTCATTGCCACAGGCCCCGTTTCTGACTCTCAACTCGTGGCAGAGCCTAGCTGGAGTGCTACACCTGCCTATACCTATACACACCACCAGTCATTTCGCAGCAGCGTTTTGGTGCCGAGAACTCCCGCTCTGGCGCTCTCGACCGACTCTCGTGTCACTCGTGTGCCTCGTGCGGTGATCGGTATAACAACTTTTTCATCTACGTACACGTACTTCGTGCTGTGTAAAGGCAATCGATCGATGGAGCGCGGCGTGAAGGAGCATGCGTGTATGATTGGGTTTGCTGGTGTACAATGATCGGAAGACGGTGTAAGCACTCTAACGCTGATAGCATTGGTAGGCTCCCTACAAGGAGATTTACCTTTTTGGATTTTTCTGGAGGGATTTTCAGCTCTTCAATGTGCTCCCACGAGGTGTTACGCAATCGCCTTTTAAAAACTTTTGATCCCCCCCCCCACCCCCCACCCCCCGCGCGAAAGGAGGTTAACCTTCGGCCTATGTATAATTGTGATGCACACAAACATTTTTATTACTTATTGAACGAAATACAGAACAGAGATAAATACATTATAATATACTCAATATAGACATGTTTAGTGTTGATACATCTATATATCTAGACAAATTTAAGACAACTAGTTTGAAACAAAGGTAAATATGAAATAAACACCCTTTGACCCGCAATGCCTTCGAGAACAAAGAAGCGCCCTCGCACCACCGTTGACATGTGTAGTCAAAGATGACCAGTTCAAGGATTATCATCCTGATTGATGACACCAACCACCGAAGGCCAGGACATTAACAAGAAGACAACGCCTCCGACAAGGGAATGGTGCAAATTCATCGCTATTGAGCCCACCAATCAAGTCTGGAACAAGATTTTTCACCCCACACATGAGCGGTGTCGCGGTCATCATCATGAAGACGGATCTTCCGGAAGTCATGCCATCCTGTATTCCACAGTAGGCAAAAAAGCACTAGTGGATGAGTGGGACGCCTTCCCACCATAGACCACCACCTCGACCGCCAGGTGGTCGTCCATGACGCGGTGCGGATCTCTAACCACAGACACCCCACACCCACGCAAACTAGCATGTAGCATCCACCATGACCCCCAAGGCCGCTGCCCCAATGTCCTCCTCATGAGTCGTCACCACAACATCATGCACCACCTGACCTGTTGTACGTAGCCGCCCAAGGCCACCGCCATGACGTCGACAACGTGCAATCCATTCACATCGCCGCACTCCATCCACTGTTGCACGTTGTCCCAATCCCCAACCACGGCTGATAGATCAAGATAGGTAGATGCAATGGTTATCATCGGCACCATGGCTACCACAGTCGTGGGCGCATCACCGTGACCGCCCGCACAAGCCGATAGATACGAGGTAGGGATATCCCCCCGCCGAGGCCACTGCTAAACTATGCATGATGCCCCACCTTGAGAGGCAGCATCATAATCTTGATTCCATCTTTTACCTAGGTGCCAACGCTGTCATGCACCACCTCGCCCATGGGTGGTGATACGTCCATTTTGCATCATCTTTTCCTACTGTTATTTATTATGCTTTTGGTCATTATTTCACTTTATGATGCAATTCTAATGTTTTTTCTCTCATAATTTGGAAGACTCACATGGAGAGGGAAATTACCGGCAGCTGGTATTCTGGACCTGAAAAGGCTACATCACAGATAGCTATTATACGAAGCTCCAAATGGCTTGAAATTTCATGGAGATTTTTTATTGAATATATAAAAGATAATGGAATGAAGAACTACTAGAGGGAGCCCACCTGCTGTCCACAAGACAACAGGGCACACCCACCCCCCAGGGCGCGCCCTTTTTCCTTGTGGGCCTGATAGCCTGCAAGTGCACATGGTTTATTTGTAGCCTTTTCGAAATAAGAGTATCGATCCCACAGGGAGCACATGGATCAATCTTTGGTCCTTTGTAGGGTGCAAAAAATGTGCCTAGAAATTGTAAGTGATCCAGAACAGTAGTAATAATAACAATAAGGTTGCAAGTGTAAAGGTGGATAAAATAAATGACATGTAAAGTAACTCGACTTGAGACAAATGATTAAAAAAGTTCTCAGGGGTCCAGAATCCCCACTAGTGTGCATCTAAGGTGGTGCCTAAACACAATGCCACTTCGGATTCCTAAGCCACTTTAATTGTTTCTCTTTGTGGGCGGAGCCGGTATACATATATGCGTACTCGTGGTATCTCCATATCCCATACGCCACCACCGTTCTTCCCCACTCTGGTAATCAAACGGTGAATAAGGGGAAAGAGGTCCCCGTGGACGCAGCCAAAGTGATCTCCCTTTTACCCCCTGTTGCAACTATCCGCTACGAAGGGAGAAGGGCCCTATCACGTCACCCAACTCCACAACCACACAGTTAGCCAACAGTAATAACCTTCCGTCCAAAGTCGATATACGTTGGATGGTCGACTTCACCCAACGTCAAGAAGATTATCAAGATAAACATGCAAAGAGGATATTAAATCCTAATACCAGACAACCTATTACACACTAGGGTTCATCCATACCTCGAGAACAACGTGTCTACTCACACATGGGGACAACAATCATCATGGTAATGGTAAATGAATACTGTCGGCGTTTTGGATACCGGGGTACCCAGACTTGCCTGCCTGCGGCCCAGGGCGTGGCCCACCTCGACGACCGAGTACGGCCCGGCGCGGCCCCGCTCAACACAAGGCCCTCACGAGACCCCGAGCTCGCGAGTGAGACAGCGCCAAGACCCGCAGGAGGTCAAAGGCGACGCCAGTCAGGCCAGGCGAGCGTCAGCGCGCCAGAGGGGACAGTTTCCTCTTCGGTGCAAAGGAGACAAGGACGAGCGCAGGTTCCCAAAGCGCCCCCAAAGGTTTCCCTTCTGGTGCAACGAGACCAAGACCCCGAGCCCCGCAGAACAGACGTCATCGCCGAGCCCACCTCTGCATCACCACCGGCAGCTTTGCAGGCGGAGACCGCCTTTTGTTAGGATAGGGTGTACCTCCTGTCCCCCTTTGAATTTGGCTGTTGTGGGATTCCTTCCCGCCCTTGCGATAAGGGAAGAGGACCCGGGCCGCTATAAATAGAGGCTAGGCTGCTCAGTGGAGGGGGTCGAACGAACGCACACACGAAGCAACACACCACTGTACTAGTTCATCCACAAACCTCCTCGTGAGGCAATCCACCAAAGGCAGGAGTAGGGTTTTACGCTTCGCAGCGGCCTGAACCTGGGTAAACTCTTGTGTGCCATCTTCTTCCTCGCCTTCGTGCGGGGTTATCGTGTTGTGAGCTTGGAGGGGGTGAAGCTGTTGAGGAATCTTCGCACACGCCCCTGGGTTCGAACTCCATATGGTTTTGCGGAGCCCGAAATCCAACATTTGGCGCGCCAGGTAGGGGGCGTGTCGGAACCCTCATTCGAGCTGCATCTCGCCTCCGCTCGCCATTTCCATGACCATGGGACGCCGAGTCCGCGCCGAACAACGGGCTGCTCGCGTTGCCCGGGCGACGCCGACGGGCTTCGGCACCCCGCGTCGCCTTGCCCCCCGTCGGGGGATACCGTCTCCAGCTCGTCCAAGGACAGGCACCGGGGGCTGTCGCCCTCGTCGACCGCGCGGCGCACGCTCGCTGCCCTGATCCTACCCCACGCCCGCCGCGACCCGGCGCGCGGGCGAATCGCACTCCTCGTGGCCCATGGACTGCAGCGTTTCCACGTTGCCCGCGAGCGCCACGACGGCGAGATATGCCGCGCAGCTGGACACACCACCATGACAAGCGAGGTCCAGGCCCTTCCTTATGGGATGGGCCAGGGGGCTCGCGTCCGTAGGGCCACTCGACCGACGGCCGAGACGCCAAGGACGAGCGGACGCCCGGGAGAAACGTGTCGCGACCCGCACCCGTTGAAGGCGAGACCAGGCTCGTCGCGCACGCAGGAGTTAGCCCCTGACGCAGGCGGGGGCCTGTGGGGGCTGCCGGCCGCGCAGCGGAGGCACCGTGGCACGCCTCCCGACACCCCCAGCGTGTCTGGGGAGGACGCCAGGCGACTCGACTACACTGGCACCCGGGGGCTCGTGCAACCCTACAACAACCATGTTGGCGAGCGCTCGGGCCATGATGGAGGCGGCACCGACCACTACGACAATAGAAGGAGCATGAGCGGTTGGCGGGGCCGGCCTCATGAGGATGCCTGGCATTGGCAGCCTCGTGAGGCACGCCCGCTGGTGGGGAGCTACCCTTGGCGAGCACCTGGGTCCTCGGACCGGGGGTTGCCTGCCTGGAGACGGAGGGTGGAACACACGCCCATGTCCCCAGGCGGGGCGACCCCAGCCTGGAGACGGAGGGTGGAACACACGCCCATGTCCTTAGGCCAGGTGCTCCCAACCTAGGGACGGAGGGTGGAACACACGCCCATGTCCCTAGGCTGGGTGCTCCCAGCCTGGAGACGGAGGGTGGAACATACGCCCACGTCTCTAGGGTGGGCGTCGCCTACTCGGAGACGGAGGGTGGAACGCACGCCCATGTCTCCGGACCAGGCCTCGCTCAACCAGCGGCAGGAGATCAATTACTCACCCATGTCTCCGGGCCAGGCTAGGTCCACCCGGGGACGGGCGGTGGAGTACCCGCGCGGGGCTTCCGGGCACCCCAGCGAGGCGCGCCGGGGTATCGCCTTGGGCGTCGGCCTCGCGCGCGACGGAGGACCCCTGCGCCTGGCTTTGCCCGCGGCGCAGGGGGCTACGGCGCCACTACCACGACGACGCCCGTCCCAGGGCTTCAAAGGGCTCGAGGCCCTGCTCCTGGGAGGGCCCTCCCTGCGAAGGGCGTGGGGGGCTCGCCC